>JBCFYV010000100.1:40610527-43506539 GCA_039000515.1 Timema cristinae | reverse complement strand
CTGAAATCTGTAAAAAAAACATTTTTTTTTTTATAATTGCGCCTTACTACCTGTGCAGGCTTTATCATGCATATTAATTACGCAAATGGGGTACGGATGAGGAATAAAGTATTTTAGAGGTGATCTACCTGCATTTGCGTGGAGGGAGAGTGGAAACCATTTAGGGGAAAACCACCCAAATAGAATTCAAAACCGCAAGTTAGAAAGCTGTGAAACTATTCGATTTGGTTGCCACCCCCTATCTCTTTTATTTATTTTAAAAACCTATCACTGGTCAAAGATCGCCATAGAGACGTTTACAACTTCTAGATAAACCTTGACTTTCATCTTTGATCATTTATTTCCTAGTCATTTAGTTTTTGTTTTCTTTCATTAGCTTGTATGAATTTATAAAACACTAACGGTGGATTTGCCATCGAAACAATTTACACCTATTTGATTGAAAAAAACACACTGATTACACTTGTCTGGGATTCAAACCCCGGTCTTCTCGTCACCAGCAAACCAGACTAGATGAATTTGACGCTTATTCCACGTGATCACCACTTCAAGTGACGTACCTTGCTAAATTTTCTTAAAATTCACAATCCTATTCCAGTGAAACAAAATTTTAAACTAAGAATTTGCTTATTTGATATTGAGAAAAGTTTGGAGTTCATTTCGTTTCGCATTTTCTTTCAAAGTCACGTCCGCCAGCCATGTTGTAATAGCATATTGTTGAAATCAAATTTAATTTGATCATCCTATTAACCAAGATAATTTAATTAACTTTTCAGAACTCGTACTTTGAAGGTTATCAAGGAAAAATCTCCTCTTTACATAAAAAATTACCTGGCTCAGATGTAATAGGATCAGCCCTTAAATAGCATCCACTTTTCTATTTAACATTTCTCCGTATTACAAGGGTAAAATAATTTGTTTTATGGTAGTCTTTCTAATCAAAATATTCAGTAATACGCCTAATTAGATTCAGTGTCAAATATATTCCAATATAAGATTAATATTCTTACTTTTAATTTTAAAATATCATTCAATTAAATGTATTATTTTGATTTTAATTAATTTATTTGAAAACATGTTTGATTCATATTTCTAAACCCATAAACACAAACAAGAACTAATTATTTAAAAAAGCACATAGCAATAGTATCTAGTCAGTGTTGAATCAAGGATATTTAATGTAAGAACTGTAACAGTAGAGACCCGCCTCGATGGCGTAGTTGGCTAACGCGATAGTCGTGTTGAGCTCGACTGCCGAGGACGGGGAGATTGAGGTTCGAATCTCGGTCGGGTGAACTGGGGGGTGGTTTTTCCTTAATGGTTTTCCACTCTCCCTCCACGCAAATGCGGGTTCACTTCCTCTAATTCGACCTTTCCAATTCCTAATCCATTAGCGTAGTTAGTACTTAAAGCGTATAACCCGAACGTGCAGTAAGACGCGGTGCTAAATTTATTTATTATATTATTATTATTATATTACAAAGGGTTTTAGAGATAGGATGAATAGAGGAGACATAATTGAGGATAAAGGGGAGAGATCAAAAGAGAAGTGAAGGGAGGATATATAAGAACATAAATCAAGAGATTCAATATAATCTATTTTGAATTTAGAAATGATATCTCTCTATTTAAGGTAATTGATTTATTAGTTAGAGGAATTGAAACAAATTAAAAACAGCAATTCCTTTTTAAAACTATCAATACAATTATCTACCTAACCTATACTTTGTAGATTCAAAGAAAAAAAATGGTGTGTGTGTACTTATTACGCGCGTGAGAAGTTATACTTCTCTGGGGCATCATTAAATAATTTTATTTCTTTATTTTGTAAATATTAAATAACCAATAATAAATATTTAACAATAATAATTTAATAATATTTAATATTAATTATGTTAAATAATAATATTTTAATTTATATCAATAAATAATAAATACGGATAGTTAACCTCAATTATATTGGAGCACTTGAAAAAGTCTATAAGCACAATTTTTTTCGCTAATATTTACGAATAGTAAATAATATTAATCAAAATATTCAATTTAAATCACTACTGAATATAATTTATTAGCACATATATAATTCGAACTTGTATGAAACTAAATCACGTGTTGTGAATGTAGAAACTAGAAACATGTGGATAAATATTATATATATGAAAACCGTGATCAGAGGCGACGAGCGTACCATAGAGAAAGGAATAACATAGTATACATTTCTCTATGAGCGTACCAACATGCGCGAGTAACAGAGGTTCTATTTCTTTTTGTTGGTAGCTTTTTTTTTTTCGAGACTTAATGAGCGGTTTAGCTTCAACCTTTTACTTTTGTGTTACAATGATGCGCGCGCATCTTAAAATTTCACTCTCATCATTTTTTCATAACGCGCTTAAAGAAGTATAACTTAAAAAAATAAGATTCTTAATTAGCGAAGATATCTAAATTCAACCCATCTAATCTAAATATTAGTCAAAAATTTTACAGAACTAAACATAACTTTTATTTAACAATGTAATCAATCTAACAAACACAAAGTTCAGATTGATTAAAAAAAAAAATTCTCTTATCACAATTTTTTTTTATCAACGCATATTCCAGTTAATATAATTTTAAACAACAAAAATTGCTTCTCTTTCAGTGGAATTTCCAAAAAAGCGATAGAAAATGTAAGGTTTAGTAGGTCTCATAGGATGGAAACTATCTCCTAAATAGAGCACTGTTCGCATAGCACAATAAAATTAGGATTAAATTATGAACCAAGCTCATATTGCTCCTAACGGGGCTATCTTAAAAATCCATAAACATGAAACGTAACTTTTTTTGTACAGTTTCCATATAATTATGACCGCTAGGGTGGGCTGTGAACATGCCCAATACTGCAATTTCTTCCCCTCTCTCTTTCACTGTCAAAATCGTGATCTCGTATGTATAGTCCATTCACCATAGGACTAACAGTTACCAAAAGTTACCAGATCTACTCTCACGTAGCCATTCGTCAAACCATATAGTCTGCAAGACCACCATGTTGTCATATTCGGCAGTCAAAGTTTTTTTTCAAAACCAATTATTTTTTTATATTATTTGTCTTAACCAGTTTTAACATCTTCTTATAGATGTCATATAATACCACTTCAATGGCGAATAGACTCTTACGTTTATATAGACTAGTTTATTTTGATTTTGGTTTGAAGAATATTTTAGAAAATTCGAAAATATTTCTTTGCTGCCAATATTTATGACATTTCACTAAATTATTATTGTTATTAAATAGGTATTGATAATATCTATCAAAAATGACAGCTGCAAATAACATGACTTGACGTATGGATGTATAAAAATTATTTCGTAACTTTAGTGACCACTAGATACTTTTTTTAGCACCAAGTATTACTACCCGTGCGGGACATACACTTATCTATTAATTACGCTAATGGTTTTAGGGATTTTTAAAGTTATATTTAGAATAAAGTGTATCCACGTTTGCGTGTAGAAACCATTTTGGAAGAAAAAAAGTAAGTACAACGAGCCGTATTTTCAAATCTTGATCTCTCCGTCATTGGCAGTCTGGTCTACTGTGATAGTAATGTCTTAGACCATGCGGCCACCGAAGAGGGTCGGATACTGTTCTTGATATCAAAATCAAGTTCATAATGGCAGGATATAGTTATCTAAACAACTCCCTAAGGCAGTTCACAGCGATATCGTTGGAGGTTTATTAGATAGAACTTTGGTCTTGGTCTGAAATAAGGGTGGATTGGATATCAATGTCATCTAGTTAAAAATAAACTACTTATATTATTATAATTTCATCAACCTCTTTAGGTTATACACATATATGATGTAAATCCTAATGAAGTAAGGAGGAGGGAGGAGGCATTTTAGAGGTAATATACCCACATTTGCATGGCAAGAGAGTGATAAACTCTTAATGAAAAACACTATATATAAAACTAAACGAGATTCGAACCCCAATCTCTCAAGTCTTCAGAAGACAGTCTAACACGAGAGTGACGTCTCAGACCATTTGGCCACCGAAGTGGGTGACACAATAAAATTTAAGTATGAAAAATGACCGTATATTTTTCACTCACCATACTGCGCTAGTTTCTCTTGGAGTATGGGGACATAACAAAAAATGGGACCGATGTGTTTAGTTACATTTTATAATTTTCAGTAATTTTGATGACTCCAAATAATAATAGTTCTATAAGAACGTACTAAATATAATCAGATAGGACACGTATGGCTTTAATATCAATGTTGCTCTATAAACAATCCAATAATAATTTATTGGGATGAAATGTGTCTGGATTAATTTTTTTTTTTTAAATCCGAAAAACCCCAAAGTTGTGATGTTTCCCAAACAAACATATTTACATATGCACTCAAATTCCGGAAAATTGGCATAAACATATCGATCAAGCGTATTAACTTGTAAACATTAGTGATCACGCGCGAAGCTTGGGTTAGGATTAAAGCTGTCAGGTTGTTCGGCCTGCACCAAATTATCGTCGCTCAAGCGTCGTCGTTACTGGCTTAGAGAGAGAGAGGGGGGGTTGGCGCGTATCGACGTCCGTACTTTTCAACAGAGTGCTCTGTGAGCATCTCACGGTATGAATTATTAATTGCGAACCCGGTACTTTGGTGTTAAAGGGAGGGGATTTGGGGAGTTCTTCGAAGAAAGGGAAAGTCTTGTTGAAAGCTAATGTGAAATAAAGGACCTGAAGAAACTGAAGGGGATTTTTTTTTACGTTGAGTGACTATATTTATACTCAGGAAAGATGGGAAATTTGTTTATTAAAAGAAAAGAAAAATTAAAGAAATTCTGGGTAGTGTTTGATATTAAAAATATGTTATTGCTTTAACAAATATATAACAATACACTAAGACTTTTTCTAAGCCTGTTCAGTGTCTTAATACCCGTCCGGATTATTTGAGTATTTACATCAATGGATTAGGGATGAAGAGGAGATAATTTTAAAGGAAGTGTGCTCATATTTACGTGAATAGAGGGGGTGGAAAACATTTTATCAAACATTATTACATTATACTCGGCATATATTTGAACCTCGACCTCCTCGTCACATATGAACCAGACAATACGATACTTACGCCTTTATCTGAGTGCAAATTAGTGTAGTTTTTTCTATCATATTAGATTTTTTAAATGTTTAAATATGGACGGGTTTAAAAAAAATACGCTTAGAGAAAATAATTGGGAGCTAAATTTCATGTTGATAACAAGTCTAGACCAGAAAGATACTCTTAAATTGATACCTACGCATGTCATTAACAGAATATCGGTTTTAAATGACAATTTTAATCACATTTGTTGATATAGACGGACATGAGGTAAAGTGCTCACTTCAAGACACAATATTCGTGGGTTCAAACCCAACTAGGGTCAACGGATTTTCCTTGAGCGATTAAAATCAGTAGACTAACTTCCTTCGGAGTAGAAATAAAACTATCGGTCCCATTTTGGTTGAGGCATGCAAATAGCGCTGGAACGTATGTGAAAATACCTTTCTCATACATAGAAAATCTCGTATAATGATATAATTGGTCGATTCGAAAACTGCACGTGAAATACCATAAATAGATTTAAAAAAACTGATTAAAGCTGTTAATTAAACTTTCATCGGTAACCTGGCGGTCTAGAGCTAAGTTGTCAGATTTTTGTTCTCGGGGCCCAGGTTCAATCCTCGGTCTCAGTACAGATTTATCTGATTGCCAAACCCTTCTTTCACCTCTGAAAAGAAGTGTATTAATCACAACTTGTGAATGTGTGGAATGCCAGGCCTCCACCGTGGTTCGGATTCCAAGTTAAACTGGAGGTCCTCCATTTCATATCACAATCACCCTACCATTACACATTAGCGTAAGTGCGTATAACCCGAATGGGTTGTAAGACATGGTAATAATAATAATATTAATAATAATAATAATATTAATAATAACTAAACTTTAAAAGTTTATATCACTATCAAAAGCTGTATTATATCATAAGGAATTTTAAAGCTTTACGAATGATAGATTAATTATGTTGAAAGTTTCCACGTTGAGCTAAGAGTCATATGGTTTCCTTTGATAACAGGATTACGATTAAAAGAAAATGCCATTCAATTAAAATTTGGAAGATAATAGTCTATTATCTTCATATTCTATCAGCTACATTCATTAAGGATTACAGGTGTGTAGACACCATTTTTGGAAATATTTTTCTTTTTAATGGTCTCATTTCAGTAATCTGCTGCATCGTTGTTGAAATTGTATTATTTCTTGTCATGAAACTATTTTTGAACGAAGTTGTATTCTAAGTGTGCTATTTTTACACTTTTTTTTGAGATCACTTAGATATAAGTACAGTAAATATATAAAGTTATGTCTACCACCAACAATATTATAATACACCTTTACTCTACAGTAATACATCTGCCTACTTAGATAAGGGTTCAGGATTTATTTTTTGGTATGACCGAAATAAAATTATTGGTGAAATTTAGGTTTCTACTTTCTCAGTGATAGATTAATGGCAAAGGAGCTGGATGTTGTGTGCTTTAATTCGAGACTTGAATTCAGATTTTCAAACTTATACTTAGTTAAAAGTATTGACAAGTGATTTGGAAATAAATTTCATGATTAAACCTAGCACCATTTTCAATCTCTCTCCTTTTGGAGGATGAGTAATTTTTAAGATTTTTGTACTGTAGAATTTTGCACATTTTTACACACTTTTTTTTTTGTGGGATAAGAAATTAATGTGAAAATAATTAATGTTATTGATATTCTCCTCAATAATGATGTTAGCTTCATAATTAATACAATACCCGCTTCGGTGGGGACACAAATATAAAGATTTATTCCCGAAACCGCAAGGAACTTGACCAACCACCTTTGACATGAAGGTCGTTGTTCGAATCCATATCAAGTCAACCTGCTTGTTATTTTGATTTTTAGCACAGCATTTTACTACCCGTATTATATATATTCTGATTACGCTAGTATGTAAGGGATGAGTTAGGTTTATTTTGAAGGAAGCGTATCCACATTTTCTTAGAGAGTGAAGGCTGATACACACAAAATGCTAAGCTAAGCTAAGTTATTATGTGCTGTGTTAAGACTTTGTCAGTTTGGTTTCACATTCATTACTAAGCTAATTAAAGCAATGGCCCCTCTTTTCCCTCCAGAATTCAGTGTTGTTTCGTTCTGGTCTGCTCCAGTTAAGTTTAGTTGTGATGACATTCTCCAAAATGTCTTGTTTGAGTTCAGGTGATAGTACTTAGGAAGAAAAGATGCCGCTTTTAACAGTTGTTTTGGAAGTTGAAGAAATTTTAGGAGCTTGAGGTTTGATTTATTCAACTAACGCTTCCATTTTAATATAAAAACATTTATAAAATATAAAACCTAAACAGAATAATACTTAAATACACGTGAAACAAACAGAAAACCAAACATCAACACTTCTGTAGTTATTTTCACCAAAACAGCGGTGCGTTTGTTCAACACGGAGCCTAAGCTGCGTTATGCGCATGCGCAATGCAAGATGACCCAAGATGGGAGATGGAAAAATTGCCCGACCAGCAATCGGAAAAACATAACGCGGCGTAGCAAGGCATAGTTTAGCTTTGCGTTCTGTGTAAATTGGCCTTTAGTGTGAAACCAGCCTCATTATAACCGATTGAGATTATAACACCGGTCTTCCCGTTATTGGCAATTTAGTATATTGTTTGAGTGACGTCTTAGACCAAGGTTCGAAAACTCATAGCCCGTGGGCCACATCTGGCCCACAAGACATATCAAACTATCCCGCTTGTCTGAAACATATTTATATTATTATCCTTTTTGAAGTCATATAAGCACACAAAAAATAATAGTTTGATTGCATTGTGTACATAATTTTAAATAACATAAAAACAACTTGAAACTATTTTAAACTGTAATTTTTGTTAATCACGTCAATTACTTGTATTTTGGAATTTTCATTTAAATAGTTTGATAAATGCTGCTTAAACTATTTTTTTTTTAACACACGCAAACATATGAAAAAACATAAGGTTTTAGATATTTTATAAATTAATGATTTTAAATATCAATATCGGTTGATACGAAAATTAAACTTTGGGCTTTTCTGGTGATTTGTTGGGGGTTTGGGGATTTACTATGTTCCCTTCACAAAAAACGTGACTAAACTTCCCCTGAATGATATATCTCTCGTCCCTTACCCACTAGCTTGATTAAAATGTACTTTATCCGGACGGGTAGTAAGACGCGTTGCCAAATCAAAAGTTTATAATATAATTTATTGTATTTTTTTTTCAGCACCAAGCCTGATTACCCTTACGGGCTATACGCTTATGTACCAGTTACACAAATTGTTCTAAAAGTCAGGAAGTCTATATTTAGAGAAAGTGTACCCGCATGTGCGTTGAGGGAAAGTGAAAAACTATTCGGTAAAAAATAACCCTTAGTACAGCCGACTTAGATTCGAACCTCGATCTCCCCGTCATCTGCAGTCCAGTCTTCTGAAAGAGTAACAGCTTGGACCATGCGGACACCAAAGCGGGCTATAATAAAATAAGTTTGTAGTCCGCAACACCTCCTTGAATTTTCATATCTAGCCCTTCAACTAGTTTTTAGTTTTCAGAATCACCACCTTAGACCATTCGACCACTGAAGTGGTCAACCTGCTTGTTACATTATAGACGGCCAATGACCTGTGGTCAAACATGAGTTTCGTCCACGGAAACGGCTTAGTGCGCCATTTTACCGCCATGATCTGCGCCTTATCTCAGCGAACCAAATGTGCTTCTGTCAGACCTAAGACTTGCCGATTTGAGATCATTGATCAATCCGTCCACGATGCTTCTACCCTTACTTAATCTCGCTATTTCATCCCTTATGCCACCTTCCACATCCTCCCGGCCAAGGAGGAGAGAAAAATCCATCAAGGATTAAGATGGGAAGGGCTCCGCTATTCCCCATAGTGGGGAAATATCCCGGAGAATTTGCATTTGACCTTCTCGCTACTTTGTCTGCGGTGACGTTGGTCATCTCTTACAAGATCTCCGTGAACAAAAATAAAGGATATTATTTCTTAAATGAAATATTACGTTAAACACCAATTTTTTTTAATGTACACTCCGTTTATCATGAAAGGTGACAGGCAATATTATCTCGACGGACTATACTATGACCCTAGCATATAAGTTGCACCATACCCACTTCTGTGGTTGAATGGTCTAAGGCGTCACTCCTGCAATAGACTGAACTTCCGATGTAGGGAATATCGGGGTTCAAATCCCGGTCAGATGTACTGAAGATGAGTTTTTTTCTAAATTGTTTTCCACTTTATCTCTACGCAAATGCTGGTATACTTCCTCTAAACACAACCTTGATCATATATAACACATTAGCGCTATTAGTACATATATTTTTTCCCAACTGGCTGGTAGAGGGTTTTTAAATATGATTGTGGAGAAGAGTGGATGGAGAATGTGAAATGGATGCATAGGTTGAGGAATGAGGAAGTGTTGAGGAAGGTAGGAGAGAAAATGAGCCTAATAGGATGGTGACGAAAGAAGAAAAAATCTTGGTTGAGACCACACACTACTTAAATATTGTTTAATTAATAAGGATCATGGAGAGGAAGATAGAAGGAAAACAGAAAGAAGGAGGTTCGGAATGCTAACACTTCATGAAAGGAAGAAGCTACAGAATGATGAAAGAAGACGCTCAGTACCAAGGAAAATGGAAGATATCCAGTTGAAACCTGTATCAGGACAGATCCAGATAAGAAGAAGAATAAATAAGATTCAATGATAGAAAAAATAATACAACTTCAAGCAATTTATAATCATGGACATATGAACAAAGTTGTCAATCTAATAAAGTCTGGTTTGCTGGAGTCGGAGAGAAAGAATGAGGTTATTTTCCCCCTAAATGGTTCTCCACTCTTAACTCTAAAAAAAATGTGGGTACACTCAATATAAAGTCTAAATTATATAATAAACATCTCTACCACAGCAGTTGAAATATTAGGATGCTCGAATGGGTAGCAAGACTTGAAGCACGAAACTAAAAAGAATTCCACACAGTTCACTCGAACTACTTTAATGTATTCATACGTCAGTTAGTATTCTCTGCAGCTGTCTCTTTTAACAGATACTATCAAGATGATATAATAATAATAATAATAATAATAATAATAGCATGAGATTTATTTTCACCACGTATTATTATCTATTCGTGTTTAACTTAGTAGATATTGTAATAATAACGCTAAAGTGGTAAGGATTAGAAGTAGAATCTTGAAGATATGTACCCCCATTTTAGTGGAGGGAGAGTGGAATATTTTTTTTTAGGAAAAAGGGCCCTCATAAATCTTTCCTGGATTTGAAGCCAAACCTTGCCGTCACTATAAACCAAACTTAATAATCGTAGAAAACCTGGCAATTGGCATGAGTAATATATATATAATCTTTTAGCACCGCGTTTTACTGCTTGCTCAGGTTATAAGCATACGTACTAATTATGCCAATGTGTTAGGGATTACTAATGTTGAATTTAGAGGAATCGTACACGCATTTGCGTGGTGGGAGAGTGTAAAAATAACTAGGAAAATCCACCGTCGGGGCACCTCACTGGTATTTGAACTCTGATTTCTCCGTCATCGAAAGTTTAATCTATTGCGATGGTTACACCTTAGACAATGTGGCCACCAAAGTGAGTGTCATGGTTAAAAATGTAACTACATTTTTTTTAATGCTTAAAATAACCAATTGTTTGGATATATTAAAATCTATCATCGCACTCCATTTACAATTTAAGCTTATACATCAATGCTAGTTTCCGTTTATCTTAATATAGAGTCACATTCACATTTCACTACGCCATTTACAAAGATCAAAACTAATAAATGAAAAGCGTTTCTTAATCAACTAAATTACACAACCTCTTCTCTATAGTTTTTTTGGTTTTCATTCTTCTTGCGGAGTGCGACCCCAAAATGAACAACGCCACTGACCGTGAAACGAAAAGGTCATAACAGAAACAGAAGAAGGAAAAAAAAAAAGAGCAAGGACGATAAAGGTGGAAAATATCGAACCATCTGGTCACGAACATCCAACCGCCTCTCCTCTCCAACTCTCTCACCCCAAACTTCCCCCTCCCCCTTTTCCCCCCTTTCCGAAACATTTCCAAACCTGGCCCCTACCCCCTCCCCTCCAGGCCACCCAATCCAAAATACCGCTTCCTGCTTGCCCCCGTAATTATTTCATATCACATACATGCTCATGGCTTCCTACAGTGGTAATGTGATTGTGTCCATGTATACTTGCCTCACAATAAGTTGGGTGCTCTTATTTGTTTGGGGTATTTAACGTACAATTTCTAAACTGAATGATTATATTAGCCGACTTAGAAACCAGTTTAGATCTAGAAAATACACAACATCCAACCCCAGGCCATTGTCAAAGGGGAAACCCCACATTTCTACTGTGATACATTTTTTTGGCCATGCCAGGAATTGAACCCGGGATTGTTAGTTCAACAGACAAACACGGTATCAACCTAGCTAAGGAGTCCAACGGGTGGTCTTATAATAGCTTTATACAACATATTGACAAAAGCTCTCTGTATTCAATGTTACACCTGTAAAAGGACATATTTTTACTGTAATAGGCCTACTAAAATAAACTATTATGTACGCTTTTTTAATTGTCAATTTTTTTTTCAATTACGATTTGACTATACAAATCATATTCATCAACTTCTGGCTGGATAACAGTGATTATGAGATATTTTATTGAAACGTATCTCGTATTCTAACTCTTGTCAAAACGAGTTTAAAATTTTTGAAAGATTTAATTATGTTTGGAAGTGCATAATTTTATAGTCATTGGTGACCTGGCGGTCTAGGGGTAAGGTGTCGGACTTCTGTGCTGGCGGCCGGGGTTCGATCCTCGGTCCCGGCACAAATTTATCTGATTACCAAACCCTTCCTTCACCTCTGACAAGACATCTTGTGAATGTGGGGAATGCCAGGCCTCCACCGTGGTTCGGATTCCACGTTAAACTGTAGGTCCTTCATTTCATCTCACAATCACCCTACCATTACCCATTAGCGTAAGTGCGTGTAACCCGAATGGGTAGTAAGACGCGGTGCTAATAATAATAATAACTTATAGTCATTTTTCAAAATCACAGTTCACTTTCGTTTTGTCAATCTGTTTTTGGACACACACTTTTTTTTAAAATTGACAAATGACATTTGGACACTTGAATTAAACCCAGGAACCTTGTCTTAGTACACCACTGAGTTATTTAGGGGTTGTCACGTGGTCAAGGTAATTCTGCATTGATATTATAAATAGAATGGTATTTAGAGGTGGCTATAACCATAATTAACAACTTATAATAGCTTGGCTATTTATTTTAATCCATATTAATAGAAGTTCACATTTTTAATATAAAAGGAAGATATCGTAAAAAAATTAACACACAGGTTTTTTTTTACTTTATATCCATTCTTACTTATAAATGCGTATTTTTTAATATAATTTCAAAAATTTTAAAACATTATTAATAAATGAAAATCACTAAAAGATAACACACTGTACACATAGGAACAAATATTTCACCGTGGTTTCTTTAACGTGTTTCTTTTCTGGCTTAATATTCTATCATCATTGATTTATTCTTCTCATACATAATTTAAAACAACAGTTTTTTTCTTTTCTTTTCCTAATCTCGAAAGCAAAAGTTTCTTGACAAAAAAAAAATAAGCTAAAGAAACTTTGAAAGACTGAATAATGCGAAACCGATGATATGAAAGAACAACTTTTTGTTTTGAAAAAAACCCTGAGTGGAGATCTAATGAACAATAGGGTGACTATCCTTCTCAACTATGTGGAACATTCGTTTGATATGGTCATGCGAATAATTTTTTTTGTATCTATTGTAATATTCTGGGACCCATTTACGTGGCCGCATGATCTAAGGCGTTATTCTCGCAGTAGACTAGACTGTCGATGACGGGGAGATTGGGGGTACGAATCCTGATAGGGTGTACTGAGAGAGATTTTTCCTAAATGGTTTTCCACCCTCCCTCTGCGAAAATTCGGGTTCATTTTCACTAAATATAACCTTCCTAACCCCTTAAACCACTAACGTAATTAGTACATAAGCGTACCATCCGAATGTGTAGTAAAACACGGCGATAAAAAAATTTCCTATCTAAATTGGACTGTGACTAGAGTTTAATTCGAAACAACGAGGAATCTGACCTTCAAGTCTAAAGAATGTTGGTTCAATCACTCTAGACACTGGAATGTTTAAACCCTTGGCTTGTGAATCGAGAGGCCATGGTTAAAAAATATGTGTACGACATAGTATCTTGGTATCAGGGAATCGAATCGAAATCGGAACTAAAACCGAGAACAGAAATTAACAGTTATTTTTAAGAAACCAAGACTGGAATTGCTTTAGGATTAGAAATGGAATTAGAATCTATATAAAGGTTCTATTTAAGTTTATGAAGATTCTTATCGGTTTTTAAATCCATATCTACGTACAAAGCACAAGCAAAGGGTTTAAACATACCAGTGTCTAGAGGGATTGAACCAACACACTATCTTTGTTGAGGGAATTGCAGTCTTTGGATGAAAAGCTTTATGTTTGCTCTCTCTTAGTTAACTGTTGTTAAATATCATCGCTTTCAGATATGTTGAGAGTTTGTGCTGGGGTGAGAAAAAAAAGGCTACTGGCAAACTCGGTTAACCAGTGTTCCGAAACTTGTCTTATAGTTGAGGGAAGATTGACCCTCAAAAACGAAAAAGTGACAACGCTGTTTTCCTGTAGTAGCCATGCATTTCCCTCAGCGATGATATCCAGTATAGTAGCATTCTCTTTGGCAGACATATTGTACTCAACGGAATTCTGGACGGGAAACCATATTTCATCATCGTGAAATCTGAACTGGAAATAATGTTTCATCATCGTGAAATCTGAACTGGAAATAATGTTTCATCATCGTGAAGCCTGAACGGGAAACAATGTTTCAACATTGTGAAGGCTGAACGTGACACAATATTTCAATATTCTGAAGCCTGAACGGGAAATAATGTTTCAACATTGTGAAGTCTGAACGGGAAACCATGAATGTTAAAATGTTCGCAAACTGTTTTATATACGTTTGTGAACAACAAGAAACCTTCCGGAAACATCGGGAAACAATGTTTCCAAGCGAGTTCAAGTATTTGCTCTAACAAAGCCAAAAAATCCACAAAATAAGATAAATTAAAGCAATGTAGCTTTCATCTATCTATATTTTCCAACTTCAATATGCTATTCTCTCTCACCATATTCCATCTTCGTTTCCCCTTTGTACTCTGGGTTGTAGGACATTAGCAGAGAGCATTCTGGTAGCCATCATTATCGAGAATAGGGCTGTATAGAAAATAGAACAATGAAAGACTTACCTGAAGAATGTAGCTTTATTGAATGAGAAGTTAGGTGCTGCTTGTAAGCCAGCTTTCTTGATGCTCTCTTTTTTTTCCACTATGATCGATATTCATCCCCAAACTCAACATTCCATACTACTAAACTATTAAATCAAGGACAATGAATACATCAATAGATCAACCACCCGCCTCTTTGGCGTAGTTGGCTAACGCGCTAGTCGTGTTGAGCTCGACTGCTGAGGACGGGGAGATTGAGGTTCGAATCTCGGTCGGGTGAACTGGGGGTTGTTTTTCCTAAATGGTTTTCCACTCTCACTCCACGTGAATGCGGGTTAACTTCCTCTAATTCAACCTTCCCAATTCCTAATACATTAGCGTAATTAGTACTTAAAGCGTATAAACCGAACGGGTAGTAAGACGTGGTGCTAAATATTATTATTATTATTATTAATATATACCAAAGGCAACAACCAACTAAACGCGCGTTGGTGGCCGCGTGGTCTAAAGTGCTACTCTCGCAATAGACTCTACCGCCGATGACGGGGAGATAGAGGTTTACTGTGTATTGGGGGTGGTTTAAAAAAATCGCTTTATCTATCTCAACGCAAATGCTGGTATACTTCCTCTTAATATAGCTTTCCTAATCCCTAAAATGTACTTTACAGCCATTACTGTTTCCAGCCCGAGTCAGTTTTTTATTCAAGCCATATATTTTCCACTACCGACCTGTTAGACCTTTCGTAGCTTCATATGCCTTATCATCTATCTTGAGAATAGGACAGGCACAACATTCAATCCCCGACCGCTAATCTATCAATGTGAAAGGGTAAACCCACATTTCACCAAGTTTCCTTTTTTTGGCCATGCCGGTAATAGAACCCGGGACCCCTAGCTCAATAGACAGACATGCTGAGCTAAGGTGTCAAATTTAATCCCTAATATCACTAGCATAATTAATATATCAGTTTATAACCTGAACGGCTAGAAGGACACGGTGCTTAAAAAAAACTAAAATAAGTAGGCTACTTGGTGACCTGGTGGTCTAGGGGTAAGGTGTCGGACTTCTGTGCTGGCGGCCGGGGTTCAATCCTCGGTCCCGGCACAGATTTATCTGATTACCAAACACCTCCTTCACCTCTGACAAGACATCTTATGAATGTGAGGAATACCAGGCCTCCACCGTGGTTCGGATTCCACGTTAAACTGTAGGTCCTTCATTTCATCTTATAACCACCCTACTATTACATATTAGCGTAAGTGCGTATAACCCGAATGGGTAGTAAGACGTGGTGCTAATAATAATCATAATAATAATAAGTAGGCTACTTAAAAACGCCAACTAAAATAAGTACTTAAAACCAGTGCCGTCTTATTGGCATTCTATGTCTCACGGTAAAGCAATGGGCTGGGCTCCTACTAGCCGTACTCACTCACGCGAATAAAAATTTAAGCTTTAATTAAAATTAAACCTCTAGATTTTATAATATAACGGTACTTTAAACAAAGATTTTGCTACAAAATCAATGACTAAACATAAATAAACATGTTGTATGTAAAGTGAGGATTATTCATCACATCCTTCAACAATATACATAAAATAAGCCTATAAAAACAAAACCGTGGGGCCCTTAAAATCGCGGGGACCCTGGGTACTACCCAGTTTGCCTATGCCTGAAAGACGGCACTGCTTAAAACACACAAAACATGTTGTTTCTTTAATAGGCTTAGGGATAATTTATTATTTTGGGTAGGTGAGTTTCAAAATCGTTTGTTTATGACATACTGTTAAGGCTTGATACTAAAACCCGAGAAATAAGAACGTTGTTAGTTCGTACAGTACGGATGGAAATATATTTGGGGAGAAGGGGGGGGCAACTAAGAAAACATTTTTAGGGACTTCCCCCCCCCCCCCCCCGCTCCCCCCCCCTTCTCTCCCTCAGTTAACGTTAGAACATTGAATGCTCCTAGAAGTTATTTATCGTGGTCCTCGTTTGGAGAATTTTTGAATACTATACTCTTTTGACAGCTATTTAGTATAACAAGCTCATCCCAAATCTTTTTGAAATTTGGATACTCCTAGAGGTTATTTGGAGTAATCCTCACTCATAATTTGGAATTTTTTTTGAAAGTTTTGAATATTCTTTAAGTTATTCTAAGAAAAAGTTCTCACAAGAATACTAAAGAAAAAAAAACCGTTCCCTAGAATCAAATCAAATTAAATCAAATCCTGGCCGAGTGTACTAGGTTAATTTTTCCTAAATAATTTCCCGTATTATTCCCACGCAAATCAGGGTACATTTATTCTTATTTATACTTTACTCATCTCTCTTCAACACACTCAGATATTGAAACAAACAAAGAAAAAAACAAATTTTACAAAAGTTTCTTATATCTGGTTTCTTGTCACTAAAGTGATTTGAAAAACAACTGAATGTAAAAGTTTTGAACTTGACTAACATTTCTTTTCTCTCGAATTTTTTTTTGTAATCCACGTAACGTGTTTTTATTCCTCCCGCCCCATCCCATTCATGCTTTTTTTTTTATTTGACACTTAGTAACTGTCATTTTAGTTATCAAAAACTTTTTATTCAATATTTTATTCTGTGACGTGAGAGGTTGAATATTCATGGTCTGTCTGCAAACACAACTTTAAACCAATACAGACTCGAAATAGCGAGTCGAAATTATTTCAAGAACTGTGTGACAAAAGGTGGACTGTAATATTTATGATTATTCCTTCAGTGTAGGTAAGCTTGTCAGTCACACTATTATACTTTTCAGCTAGAGTTGGAAATAGAAAGTAAAGATCTATGAACAAAATATCAATACTCAACATTATTTTTATACTCAGTAATATCTTAGCTCCATTTTTCTGTGTGTAGTTCTCGGAAATTACAAAGATTCCACATCACCTCACCATTTTTTTCACAATATATAGGTGTTTGTGTTTGCTCGCACAAGTCAAACGTTAAAATAACCAGATAAAGTAAAGAAAGTGGACTGTATTCAACATAAAGTTTGGTCTAGGGGTAAGGTGTCAGATTTCTCTGCTGGCGGCCGGGGTTCAATCCTCGGTCCCGGCACAGATTTATCTGATTACCAAACCCTTCCTTCACCTCTGACAAGACATCTTGAGAATGTGGGGAATACCAGGCCTCCACCGTGGTTCGGATCCCACGTTAAACTGTGGGTCCTCCATTTCATCTCACAATCACCCTACCATTACACATTAGCGTAAGTGCGTATAACCTGAACGGGTAGTAAGACGCGGTGCAAATAATAATATAATATCGTTTGGAAACGACATGTTATTTTTCCCTTAGCACCGCGTCTTACTACCTGTTAGGGTTATACACCTATGTACTAATTACCCTTATGTTCTATGGAAAAGACGGTTTAATTTTAGAGAAAGTACACCTTCATTTGCGTGGAGGGAGGGTGGAAACCCGTTTAAGAAAAACAATTGTCAGTGCACATGACTGGGCTCGAACCCCGATCACCTCGTCTTCGGAAGTCTAATTTAACACGAGAGTAGCGTGTTAGAACATGTGGCCAACGATGCGGGTGTATTGAAAGTTTTATACTACACGAATCGACGTATAAATATATGAAATTAGATCATGTAACTTTTTTAACTGTCGGAAAAGTTCCTTCTTACCACAATCCCAACTTAAGAAATAATAGGATACATCCCAAATAATAAAATCAAACCCGCATAAATGGGCTAAAATAAAAATGTACCAGTCTCGTTTATTGTGGTTTGCCTGTCGAGAATAAATTCTCCGGAAGGTTCAATGAAGACTTTTGTTTCTCATAAACTGTTGACAACCTTCCTTCTAATAAAATGCTTATACATTTCCTGGTAATTCTTCCTCTCATATCGCTTTACTATTAGTGGCATTGGGCTACAAACAAACAAACAAAAAAGAAGAAAAGAGAGAAGAATTATCTTACAAAAGAGAGGGTGGTATCCTTGAAAGTTCAATATATTGGATTAAAAAAAAAGGAAAAACAACCAGCCTCGTATGAACTTCGTCTGTAATTTTGCCCGGCCACGCTGTATCGGTCGGGTCCAAGTCGATATTTGCCCTCTGTGAGGAGTAAAGGGGTTTCCGGGGTGGTTTGAGGAAGGAGTAAGGGGGTATAAAAGGAAGTGTCGGAGAATGGGTGTAGTAATAAAAAAAAAAAAAGTTGGGGTAAATTCAGAGATCCTATAGCGTCATAAATCCGGTGGAACCATCATGTGGTCAGAACCACGGCCGGTCACTAATACACTAGTCCCCCCCCCCCTCTGTCTCCCTCAACCCCCCCTTTCCCTCTCCAACTACTTCCCCACACTCTCGCCAACAAATGTCACGACTGTAAAAGCTCTCCTTTTTATGATGTCATCTCTTGTGTACTTCGGTAGAGTTTTTTTTTCATCCCCGCCTGCCCCTCAACTTTGGGGAGGTCCTGACTCAAGAGAAGAAGAAAAAAAACCAGGATTGGTAGGGAAGGGAAGGGACGAGGCGATACTTACCTGGGGGGAGGAGAAGGTATAAACACCGGCTTCGGTCAAGAGCGTAGAGGCGCTAACTGAAAAGACGTATATCACTTCAATCACCTATGAGAGGTTTGCTGGTTTATAAGGGGAGGGGGGTAGAAATGGATAAGGGGGAAGGTTTTTTTTTTTGCTCATTACGAATACAATTTGAGACACTACTAAACCTTATACTATTATTGTCAATTAACACGTACTAGGATCTAAGTACATCTGTGAATTGACTTTTACTACTGAAAATTGCGGTTAGGATTATTAATTGATTCAAGTAATTAATATACTATTCATATCTTTAATTTTGTTAGTGGGTGACCTGGTGGTCTAGGGGAAAGGTGTCAGACTTCTATGCTGGCGGCCGGGGTTCAATCCTCGGTCCCGGCAAAGATTTATCTGATTACCAAACCCTTCCTTCACCTCTGACAAGACATCTTGTGAATGTGGGGAATAACAGGCCTCCACCGTGGTTCGGATTCCACGTTAAACTGTAGGTCCTTCATTTCATCTCACAATCACCCTACCATTACACATTAGCGTAAGTGCGTATAACCCGAACGGGTAGTAAGACGCGGTGCTAATAATAATAATAATAATTTTGTTAGCAAAGGGATAAACAACACACATACCTAATCACGCCATTCCCTTACAGGGTAGGCAAGAAACTGTGAATATAACTGAAACAAACTTTGTACTTAATCCATCCTCACTAATTCTCTCCACACTTCCCTATCCTTTAATACTCCCTTCACTTCAACAACATACATTCACCGAGTCATACATGTTCTTTTATTTCTAGAACTTTTATTTTTTCTCTTTTTCACACATTCGTCTAAAACATTTTGCCACAACTTACATGGCCTACCCCTTCCTTTTGAGCCAAACACTAGTCCTTCAAATATTTACTTCGTCACTCGAACCACATTCATCCTCTCAAAGAGGCCCAAACCAACGTAAGACGCTTCTTTCACATTTACCTATTGAGTTCTCTTTCAAACCACACTCCTTTGGCACCCATTCATAACTGACTGTCCATACGAGTTTCTCCCATATATTTCGTAGATATCTCATTCACCTTGCTCTTGTGTTTTTCCTGAAAAACCCACGCTTCACATCCGTAAAACAACGTGGACGTTAACACACTTTTATATACTTCCATCTTTGCCTCTTTCAATACTACTTCATTGTTTGCAATAGTACACATACATCCAATTACTCTCCTAGATGCATTCACCCATCTCTAGATTTCACCAGCTATCCTTCCATTTTTACAAAACACTTTGTCCATATACACAAAATCATTCACTTGTTTTAACAGTTTTCCATTTATACCAAGTTAACAATCATTTACTAATCCGTACTTATCAAAAACTAATACCTTAGTTTTGGAGACATTTATATGAAGATCCAGTCTGTCTGTTTCCACACTCAAACTATTTAAAAAAATACCTTTTTTCTTTCTCCATGCAAGGTGGGTGCTCGTGTTATAGCCATGTTCCTGATATAGCTACCCCCCTATCGTTAGTTAGCTAACCACGTGATCATTTCCCACCCAGCCAAGTTGAGCAATATGTTGCCAGTTTTGTTTTGTGTTTTTCGTGAGACATCTTTTTTTTCTCTGTTAATTCTCCTTTGTTTTACGCATGTTTTTCAAAAACTTTTTTCATGAAAACCATCGTACTCTATTCAGTTTTGAATGCTCTTTGGATTGCTGCTGTTGTTGATGGCGTAACATTTATAAGTTGTTCATAATCAAACGATTTTCGTGAAAGCTGACCTGCTCCTGATATGGCCTCCACAATGGCCATATCAAGTTCAGTTCAAATTTATTTTTTCTCCTGACAAAATTACTCAATAAAAACCTCTTTTGTTTTTTTCAGATATAAAATAATGTCAGACATTGTGAAGAAGAGGGGATTATGGGCTGAATTGTATGGACTAAATTGTAAATGTCAATTGTTTAAAAAACTTAATTTTTCATGGAAAATCCTGTTTTGAATCCACTTTTGATTAATAAAAAGGATTATTTAGCATCATGTTTATTCATTTTACACCAAAACTATTTAATTTGAGCAGAACTACATTATGAAACTGAAAAAAAAAATCACGATATATAGAGCATGGAACAAGGGTGGCCATATCATGTACATATTTTCCTGATATGGCCACCAGGTAGCCTTTTGGAAAATTTCGTTTTCTTTGACCAGTAAAACTATTTTTATGGGGAATGCAATTTTTTTTTTATCAAAGTCCATTCACCTGAGAACAATTTACAAAAAAAAAAAATAGTTTTGCTTTTTTTTTTCAAAATAGCGACTATAAAAATTATCGCATCTTAGCATGGCCATATCATGGACACCCACCTAACTACTAACCGCCTGGGACATTCATATTTAATTATACTGTATGTCTAGGAATGGACTGCCTCTGTGGTCTTGTGTCCAGAGTTCTTGGCTTTAGATCCAGTGGTCCCGGGTTCATTCCCCGGCACTTCCACAAAACTTATCTGTGAAACAGTGGGTCTGGAACGGGGTCATAACGACAAATGAGGAGCTACTTGAATAAAGAAGTAGCAGCAGCTCTGGCTTAGAAAACAGAGACTAACGGCCGCAGGTCTCGTTGTGCTGACCACATGACACCATATATATGTACATGTTGGCACTATTATCGATAACGGTAGTGGTCCCTCGGTAAGTATAGCACGCTTGCGGGCGTACACCATGGAGTAATAGGTTTAGGAGTGAGTCAGGCCAAATATGTTATATTAAAAAAAAACTCATTTTGTTTGGAGGGAAAGCGGAAAAACATTTTGGAACACAATCTCTTTTAGTACTCCATAACCTGGGGCCAAATGGTCTAAGGCATCACTCTCCACTGAGAAATTAGGGTTCAAATCTCAGTTGGGTCCAATTATTATTATTATTATTATTATTATTATTATTATTATTATTATTATTATTATTATTAGCACCGCGTCTTACTACCCGTTCGGGTTGTACGCACTTACGCTAATGTCTAATGGTAGGGTGATTGTGAGATGAAATGAAGGACCTACAGTTTAACGTGGGATCCGAACCACGGTGGAGGCCTGGCATTTGGGTCTAATGAGGGTGGTTTTTATTAAATGGTTTCCCACTCTCCTTCCACGAAAATAGGGGTAAATTATCTCTAAAATGCCTCCTCCCTCGTCCCTACCCCATGAGAGTAATTATCATATACTCTTATAGCCTGAAAAGGTAATATGACGTGGTAATAAAAAAAAAAAAGACCTCGGTACGTCTGTTTGTGATTCTAAGTCCAACCTTCCCTTTACTAGAAATAAAAGAAAGAAAATTTTAATAGAAATTTTTTCTTGAAAAATAAAAACACACACAACAACAACCCTATTTAAATGAGTTACAATAAATTAATTTAAGCTATTCCAGTTTTCATCTAACACTCCCGTAACAATTACAGTGCTTCGTGGTTGAATGTTTCACTAACACCGGGATTGCAATTCACCAGATATTACGTTAGTACTTATGTAGCAACGTTTTGTCAGCATTAAATACGCCGTCTACCCGCCTTGGTGGCGTAGTTGGCTAACGCGCTTGTCGTGTTGAGCTAGACTGCTGAGGACGGGGAGATCGAGGTTCGAATCTCGGTCGGGTGAGCTAGGGGTGGTTTTTCCTAGATGGTTTTCCACTCTCCCGCCACGCAAATGCGGGTTCATTTCCTCTAATTCAACTTTCCCAATTCCTAATCCATTAGAGTAATTAGTACTTAAAGCGTATAACCCGAACGGGTAGTAAGACGCGGTGCAAAATAAAAAGGTTAATACTTGAAAACATAAGATTTAAAATGCATGTTGAAATAATAGATTAATGGAGCAAACAAAATTAGCAATTACAAAGTAGTGGGGGGAAAAAAAGCACAACTTATCATTTCCTATGTTGACTGGCCAAATAGGCCAAATTACCAAGTACAAGTTTAGTAACTGATACACTCATAGAGTGAACTCGTGAAGCACCATGGGTCTAATCCCTCAACTAGACTACAAAACTAAGTTGGTCTTACTAACTATTGCCCTACTCTTAAAAGAGCTATAATTACACCTTCTAGAGCGAAAGACTAATTTAAGGCTAATTTAAGTTACTCCCTGATTGGGAGACAAAGTCTAAAAATACGATATAGTTGCAATAGTGAATTTTTTGCAACAAATATCTATAGCATAACGACTAACCAGCAAGCCATAGCCAGAGCCCACACAACATTTAACAACCCTATTTTAAGAGGTGAGAATGATATGTGCCAGTGAAGCTAGCATTGAAATGGTAACCATATAGTATTAGTTACATAAGCTACAGTGAACACACTATCTGTCCCAATAATAGAAACACCGGGCTAATATCTTATAGAATATGGTCATTCAGGATTCTAGGCTTCTATACAGTAAAGGCTGGCTTGTTACTAATTAGTATTGTCAGGTACCTTGAGTTTAACCACATTCAAACATAGCCACAAACCACATTATCGGATAAAGATTATTAACAATATGTGAGCTCTCATACAGCCCCAGAAGGGAGTCAAACATGAACATCAAACAGGACGCGGGCCGTGCCAAGGGGGCAACAACAAACCCACAAGTTGCGCACCCCAAAACACAGTAATCACAATGCACATCGGTTCACAAGAACAACTAACAATTACGTAACTAGGTCTCAATAACGGGTCTTGAATAACCTAAATTCCTCCTTTCCTATCAGAAGGCACTGCAGACCGAAACATGGTCATATAGGGCAAGGAGTGAGACAAACTCCAATGTAACTACTCGTGTAAAGGACCGAGTGGAAATAACAAGATATATGAAAGATACTTCATGACGTGGTCAACATGACCTTGACTGTCAAAACCTATCATTACATAATATATTCGACAAACTTTAGAGTGACAACCACTTCTAATTTGTAAGAATAATCCTAAATGAATTACATGACTGAACGTAGAGCCTCCGGCCCCTTCTAATGTAAATAAAACTGCATTGCTTATGACAAGTTTTTCCGTCTGTCCGGTGAGTCTGACGATACCATCATCGTGACCCTGATATCTTATAGGTTGATGTACTGGCTGAACGGAGACGAGAGACGTCAGTAATCGATTACAAGATAGGAACTGTGTTTGAGTCCAGTGGACACAGGCGTTTTATACAAGTTGAACTGACGAACAAGAGGCGTGGGTGGATGTTAGATACGTTTCTAGACGCTTGGTAGATCACGTAGGCACCTGGTAATGACGTACAAACCCTGGTGATCCAGGTTCAAATCCGCTCAGTATACTCAGTGGTCTAGTAAAGTAGAGAACGGAGTTGAATGGAGGGCAGTGCGTGAAGATTTATCACGGAACCATTATCCTCAGGCAATATAGTGATATGTAACAAATTATGTTATAGCATATATGTATAATTAGATAGGCATCTATATTTTAACATGGGAAGTTATTTTCCCTAGCTGGTGTAGTTTGTACGGGCAAGAACTGCTGAACCCGCTACACTTAAATATTCTAATAAAATTCTTATCGAATAAATTCCTTGAGACATGATGGTTTGGAAATTCGAACGAAGCAATTTTCATCATTAATTGTCATTATTTGTTTTGATTTTAGTTTATATTTACAGCCAGTAATATATAAGAACCACGTCCAACGACCCATTCAGGTTATACTCTTTTATACTAATTACGCTAATGAGTTAAGGATGAGTTAGGTTTAATTTGAGAAAATGTACCCGCTTTTAAGTAGAGTGTGAGAAACAATTTAAGGAAACCTCACTCTCAGTACGCCCGAATGGGATCGAATCCAGTCTATTGTTAGAGTACCACCTTAGACCATGCGGATACCAAAGAATACCATTAAAAGATCATTAAAATTCTTTTGTCGTTTGCTTAAGTATTTGCTTAAAACTTTTGCCCCATTACCCAACCACAACTTGTCCCCCCAAAACATATTTGATATATATATATATATATATATATATATATATATATTATAATATACTATTATGCTGGATTCTCACATGAAGCTACGCTATGGTATGCTTTGCTGCGCTATACTATGTTTTAAGATCGTAAGCCAGATAGCTACACGAACACACCCGCCTCGGTGGCGTAGTTGACTAACGCGCTTGTCGTGTTGAGCTCTACTGCTGAGGACGGGGAGGTCGAGGTTCGAATCTCGGTCGGGTGAACTGGGGTGGTTTTTCCTAAATGGTTTTCCTCTCTCCCTCCACGAAAATGCGGGTTCACTTACTCTAATTAACCTTCCTAATTCCTAATCCATTGGCGTAATTAGTACTTAAAAGCGTATAACACGAACGGGTAGTATGACGCGGTGATAAATATTATTAATACACGGACACTATGTTGTGCTATGCTATGCCTTGATAAGCTTAGCTATGCAAGCGAAATCTCACACCGGGCGATTTTTACATCTCACTCGCGCAAAGTTTTGTGCCACGCATGCGAACAACGGACAGACCCATAAAAGGCCATGT
Source organism: Timema cristinae (assembly GCA_039000515.1). Lineage (NCBI taxonomy): Eukaryota > Metazoa > Arthropoda > Insecta > Phasmatodea > Timematidae > Timema > Timema cristinae. The sequence goes on along the minus strand of JBCFYV010000100.1, from coordinate 43,481,017 downwards.
TGTCTTGAAGACTTCAAATACTCTACTAAAGCTTCCAAAGTATAGCGTAGTACATACAGCTCACTGTGTGAAACACACGAGAAAAAATGTCACACAGCATAGCTTAGCTTTATGTGTGAATACAGCAATAAGTTAGCCTAGCTTCGCCAACAGCTCAGCCTCCTCATCTACTACGGTTGCAAACCATCATCGCAAACGATTTTCTTATCGAAAATTTACCGTAAAATTTTAACCAATACCCGTCACCGTATAAAATATACAATAATATACTGACGCCACTATCCAACTGTACCTACCGATGCTGGTATAGTCATGGTGATTAAATCCTAATGGAAGACGTTTTAATTAAAATATTTCGGTTAAAATAACGTACCTCTTGGAAATTTTGAACAACCATTGCCGAGTTAATATGGGTCACTGAAAAGTTATAATAATAATAATAATAATAATAATAATACATTATACATTATTAATGTCCTAAGGGATTTTTGTTTGTTTAAAATTGTTTGAAGTTTATGATTATAATTTAAGTGTGTATGTGAATACTGATTGAAATTTAATGGAAGAGGATTATTATTTTTCTTTTAATTTTGGTTGCCTTGGGCTATTTAATATTTATTGGGAGTGGGAGAAAATTAATATAAAAAATAGTAATACAAAGTTCAGTTAACAATTTATTATTTGTATTATAACTTTTACCATTTTTCTCTAATATTCTAGCATGAGTGAAATAATAAACACAGTTACAGAAATATATTGAAAAAAAAATTGCTGCTAAACAAAGAACATAACGGTTTATCCACGTTATATTAGCAGAGGATGTTTAATTTAATGATTCTGTCAAAACTAATTAATTCCTTGTTTTGCTCTGAATTTTTAATAAGGTTATCACTACATTAGTTCATCCCCTTTTAGATAGTATTTAGTTTTGGCATGCGATAATTCTTTAAGTTTTTCTGTCTCCTATAAAAAATTGCTGGTTTCATCCTCTCATTGACCTTGGTAATCTAGGGTTAAAGTTGTTGTTTCAGGTCCCGATGTTTGTGGGTTCAAACCCAGCCAGGGTCCATTTTTCTCGAGCGATAACAATTCGTAGCTCAACTTACTTCGAAGGGAAAATATATATATATATTTTTATTTAGCATCACGTCTTTTCCCGTTCGGGTTATACTCTCATCAACGAATTACGCTAATGGACTAGGAATTGGGAAGCTCGAATTCAACAGAAGAGGACCTGCATTTGCGTAGAGGTAGAGTTGAAAACCATTTAGGAAAAATCACCCCCAGTTAACCCCCGACCAAGATTCGAACCTCGATCTCCCCGTCCTCGGCAGTCTAGCTCCAAACAAAACTAGCACGTTAAATAACTACGCCACCGAGGAGGATAAGGGGGGGTGGGGGTGGAAATAAAGCCGTCAGTTTCATGTCAATTGTGGAATGTAAAAGTACCCTAGAAGGTATGTGAAACCTTTTCCCCGGCAAAATTTGTAGGTGGACGTTAAATATCTCAAATAAATGTATATCTATCTCACAAAAAGAAGTTTATTCTTTCTATTAGTTTCGTAAATTTTGATAGCCTGCCACCAATTTATGCCCCCTCCCACCTTTCCATCTTGTGTTTTCTAAATAAAAAGATTTGATTGGTTATCTATAGTTTATTAGTTCTGTCAACTTTCAACTATTCATTTCCCGGACCTCCATTTAAAAATATCACTTATAGTTCAGAAACTTTGTTTTATAAATTATAATAAAATATTTTGTTTTAAATAGTCCTACAAATTTGCAATGATAAGTAATTTCTTATATCAAATAATAATGGAGATATAATCAAAATAGGTGGTATCCACTTAAGTTAAATACCTTTCTGGATAAATGAGAGAGGTCAATTTGTTTATTATTTTAAACTGTTCTTAGATACTAATTGAATTAAAATTGATAGAAAATCAATTATTGATATTTTAACTTTAGTATACGGCCCTTAATCTAAGGTAAGATAGATAATTAGAAGCACCCCTCTGGGGTACCTTAAAAGAATTCAAGTTTTAACGATCCGCTTCAGTGGCCGAATGGTCTAAGGCGTTACTCTCGTGTTAGACTTGCCTGCTGTTGATGGAAAGATTTGTGCTCTAATCCCTGCCTGATTTACTTTGGTTTTTTTTTCCATAAATTGTTTCCCACTCTCATTCCACACAAATGAGGGTAGTTTCCTCTGAAATACTTTCTTCCTCATACCTACGCGGTGATAAAAATAAATGTTTTAACTCAATCATTAAAATAATTTCAGCTCTAAGATCAGTAAATACACAGACAACATTGCTAAAACAACTTTTTTGGGCTCACGGGATCATTAAAAGTCGACAATTATCAAAATTTAGAACATTTTTTTTTTTTTTTTAGAAGATCACAGTACATCCTCTTTCCTAGGAGTCTAGAAAAAATAAACACACAATAAATATAATTTTTTGTTTTTCTGAAACCCAATCAAGTTTCTATTTCTGTTTCATATTTGTTCCCCTCCTGACTCCAATCCTACAAAGAGGGGAAAGGGGTTGGTTGCACGTGGCCAAAATACCATCGCCCATGCACTCACGCCTCACGTCACTTGGGTCAGCGAGCGGAACATGACGGCCGGTCTTTCTCCGATCTACCTCCCACGCCCAACCCAACTTTATGGAGACGGTTCGTGTATGTGTATTTGTGTTATGGGACATAAATAAAGTAACGTTGCTCTCGGGACTATTTTAGATAGTAACACATATTTTGAAGGTTTAATAAAGTTATATTTTTTTTATCATCGCGTTTTACTAACCGTTTGGGTTATGTGCTTGTATACTAACTTCGCGCTAATGGTTTTGGGTATTAAGGAGGTTATACGGGGGGGGGGGGGGGGGGGCTAATGATTAGTAAGTTAAAAATTAACTCTTAATAGAGAAGTGTAGTATTCACTTGCTAAGTAAAAGCGAACTTCGTACTACATTATGTTGAATTTATGACTCAAGTAGTCCAGTTGCTTTGTTCATCTAGTAGTACGTCATTTCTGCCTTTTTTTATTACTCTTGTACATGGCGTCAGTGTGGTTACAACGTAGTCTATTTTTTTCTGTGCCATTTAATAATGCTGTACTTTGCATAGTTAAATATTAACACATTTAAATTAGTACATACGGTTTATCATCCTAAACCTTAACAGTTTATGGGCCCAGTAGTGCTGATCAACGTGTTAGTGAATAAAGTACAATGTTAAAATGATTAGCACGTTATGAATGGACACGCCGGCACGCGAGAGACGCCATTTTTGATGAAATCTTTTTTCTTTGAGTGCTCGGATAATTTCACTGTAGCGGATTTGTTTGTTTTTGTGAAAAGAGCATAAAGGTTACTTACAAAGATGGATAAAGTCAAGAATTTCCACATTCAGAAATTTGATCGTAATAATTTCCAACTGTGGAAATATAAAATGGAGATAATATTACGTGCGGAGAGAATTATGGATATCATAAATGGCAATAAACAAAAACCAGCAACAGCTGAGGTTGAGGAGGTTAAGACATGGAACGATGGGAACGAAAAAGTAATGTTGATAATTTCAACAGAACTTGAGTATAGTCAATTACAAACAGTCATCACATGCGAGACAGCGGTTCAGATGTGGAATCGCCTCAAGAACGTTCACGAACAATGTATATCTGTAAACAAGGTTAGTCTCAAGCAGCAATTCTTCAGCTATAGGATGAATGCAAATGATAATATTGCTCAGCATATAAGTACTATCGAGTCAATAGCGCTGTCATTAGCGGAAGTTGTAGAAGCGGTTTCCGACGTGGACAAAATTGCAAAAACACTTGAGAGTCTGCCAAGTAGCTTCAGCGTGTTCATAAGTGCGTGGGACTCGTACGATGAGGTAATGCAGACATTTAAGAACCTAACCTCTCGACTTCTCAGGGAAGAGAAGCGGCTCATGCAGAACGATGATGTCGCTACAGCGTTTGCGGCGCTGAACCTCCAGAAAAATTACAAAAGTATGTAAAGTCAAACGTCCCACAACAACGAGAAGAGAGAAAATCACGGAAAACTTAGTGGTAAGAAGAATATGAAATGTTTTTACTGTGGTCGGGTGGGTCATATAAAAAAATAGTGCCGCAACTGGCTAGCAAAAAATAGTGATCAAAGTAAGCCGAATGAATCAAAGAATGTTGCTTTAAGTACTGAATACCAAATTGTTTCTGCTTCTGGATCTGAAACTGTGTGGCTTTTGACAGTGCTGCGTAAAAACATATGACCTATCATATGGAGTGGTTTTTTGTGCTAAATCCAATTGACAATTTGAGTGTCGTACATATTAGGGATAATTCGTACGTTCAAGCGGAAGGTATCGGCACTGCAGAATTGTTAGCACTTGTAAATGGACAGTGGGAGCTTCGTACACTTGAAAATATTTTGAATATTCCAAAACTTAAGAAAAATCTATTTTCAATAGGAGCAGTGACTAGTAAACAGTTCAAGGTGATTTTCGATTAAAGAAAAATCGAAGTACAGATTCCAGAACAGAATCGAGTTGTTGTAACTGGAATTAAAATGGCCAAACAATGCTACAAGATGCTTTTTAAGAATAAAACAGTTGAGCAAGCCAATTCAACAAAGGAGTCAGTGAAGCTATGGCATGAACGAATGGGACATCCAGGCATCAATAGCTTCAAGACTATGGAAAGTCAAGGACTCCTACAAGGGTTAAAGGTGAACAACATAGACAAGCTGTTCTGTGAGTCATGTAAATTTGGCAAGACACATCGACTGCCGTTTTATGAAAATCTTAATCCTGGTGCAAGTAACCCTGGCGAGTTTATACACACAGATGTCTGTGGTAAAATGCCGGTTACTTCGTTGGGAGGAGCCAATTATTTTTTGCTATTTAAGGACGACTGTACGTCATATCGTTTTGTATATTTTATTAAGTACAAAAGTGATGTTTTTGATATGTTCGTACAATTCCAGCAGATGATAGAAACGCAGACTGGAAACAAAATAAAAGTGATTAAGAGTGACAATGGTCGTGAGGTTGCGAACGAAAAATGTACAGAGCATTTTAGAAAAATCGGGACTATCTGTGAGAGAACTGCTCCATATTGTGCGGAACAGAATGGGGTGTCGAGCGGGAAAATCAATCCATGGTGGAATGCGCTAGGACAATGCTGATTGACGCAAAACTTCCGGAGGAACTGTGGGCTGAGGCAGTAAATCTGATTGTTTACATTTTAAATCGGTGGCCAAGCAAGGTAAACAATAATGTGACACCGTTCTAGAAGTTTACTGGAAAAAAAGGTAACTTTGAAGCACATGAGTAAATTTAGAGCAAACGTTTATGAGCATATACCCAAGCAAGCCCGTACTAAATTTGAAAGCAAGGTTAAGAAGGCCATTTTTATTGGCTATGACGGTAATAGTACTAACTACAGATGGTACCATCCAAGTAGTAGAAAAGTCACAATAGCTCGGGACGTTGAATTTAATGAAGAAATTAGTAAAGGCACTTTAATTAATGATCCAGAATTTCTTATTTATAATTTAACTTCACAGAACAATGAACCAAAAGAGCAAAAAGTCAAGGAAAGTGTTACCACATCTGAGAAGAATGCCAAACAAGGAGGTGGGCCTATACAAGACAAGAGTGATACAGGGCCAACACTTCGTAAAAGAGATACTCTAAGACCGCCAAAATGATTCGATGTTTGTCAAGTATCCATTGAAACAGCATGTACAGCAATTTATGAGGAGCCTCAAACATACAAGGAAGCAGTTACTGACACATATTCTAAGGAATGGGTCGCTGCTATGGAGGAAGATATGATGTCTTTAATTAATCACGAAACCTGGACCTTGACAAATCTACCTCCAAATAGACAAGCTATAGGCTGCAAGTGGGTATATATGATAAAAATAAGACCAGCTGGTAGTATTGAGCGCTTCAAAGCACGGTTATGTGCAAAAGGATATTCGCAAAATACCGGTATCGATTATACGGAAACTTTTCACCAGTAATCAGGTATGAGTCAATCAGAATACTTCTTGCACTTGCAACAATTTATGACATGGAAATGACACAGTTTGACATAAAAACTGCGTTTCTATATGGTGAACTGCCAGAAGAATTGTGTATGAAACAGCCAGAAGGTTTCGAGAAAAATGATCCAAACATGGTCTGCAGGTTGAGGAAGAGTTTGTATGGATTAAAGCAATATTCACGTAGTTGGAGTAAGACATTCATGGAATTTTAAAAGCATTTGAATTCAGGCCTATGGAATCAGATCAATGTGTTTTCAGAGCAACGATTGATGACGTCAAAGTTTGGCTTGCATGATGGGTGGACGATGGAATGCTAATAAGTACTTGCGCAGAAATTTGGCACTTATTATAATAGAGCTTAAGGCACAGTTTGAGGTGAAAGAAGAAAACTACAATTATTTTGTTGGAATTGAGATCAAAAGGGACATAAAAAATAAGAAAATGTTTTTTTTAAGTCAACAAGGATATCTCGAGGGAGTACTGAACAAGTTCTCTATACAAGATTGCAAATCCCAAGCAGTACCAACTGATCCAAATCTGGTTTTACATATTAATGATGGTAAATCTAATAAGGTCCTCGATGTACCCTATCGAGAGGCAGTTGGAAGCTTAATGTTTCTCGCTATAGTGACACGTACAGATATTGCATTTGCAATTAATCAAGCAAGTCAATTTTTGAATGAGCCGCAAGACATCCATTGAACAGCAGTTAAGAAGATAATGCGATATATAGCTGGGACAAGGAGCTATGGTATTTGCTACCAAGGAAATCAACCTGAGTTAACTGTTTATTCAGATGCTGACTATACTGGGGATGAAACTACAAGGAAATATACTACGGGATATATCACTCTTATAGCAGGAGCACCAGTCACCTCGTCATCTTATCGATAAGGGTGTGTCAGTAGGTCAACTACAGAAGCTGAATATATAGCAGCATCTTCAGCAGCTCAAGAAAGTGTGTGGCTTAGAATGATGCTTGCGGAACTTGAGCTAATTTTCAGTGAGCCTACCACATTCTTCGTGGACAACCAAAGTGCAATTAGGTTGGCTAGGAACTGTGAGCATCACAAAATGACCAAACATATAGATGTAAAGTACCGTTACATCCACGATTGTGTAGAAAACAATGTTATAGTTGTCCGATATGTGCGTTCTGAGAACCAATTAGCAGACTTTTTAACTAAGGCTTTGCCACAAAAGAAATTTTGTATGAAAGTGAATCTGTGTCGATTAGGGATATCAATGAACAAAGAGTAGGAGTGTTGAATTTATGACTCAAGTAGTCCAGTTGCTTTGTTCATCTAGTAGTACGTCATTTCTATCTTTTTTATTACCCTTGTACATGGAGTCAGTGAGGCTACAACGTAGTCTACTTTGTTCTGTACCATTTAATAATGTTGTACTTTGCATAATTAAATATTAACACATTTAAATTAGTAAGTACGGTTTATCATCCTAAACTTTAACACATTATTATATTATTATTAGCACCGGGTTTTACTACCCGTTCGGGTTATACGTACTTACGCTAATGTGTAATGGTAGGGGATTGTGAGATAAAAATGGAGGACCTACAGACCTACAGTTTAACGTGGAATCCGAACCACGGTGGAGGCGTGGCATTCCACACATTCACAATGTTGTGATTAATACACGTCTTGTCAGAGGTGAAGGAAGGGTTTGGTAATCAGATAAATCTGTGCCGGGACCGATAGGTACTACACTTTCTCACTTTTTTTAAGATAATGATGAGCTCCACCGGCCTTCAGGCAAAGCTCAACACGTTTTCCATCACTTTCTTCGTTATAGATTGTCTAATATTTTCCATCTCATTCTATATTAATAGGAAGTTTAACCGAATTTGCGTGAAGGGAGAGTGGGAAAAAACCATTTTGGAAAAACAACCCTCAGTACACCCAACAGAGATTCGAACATCGATCTCCCCGTCATCGGTAACCTAGCCTACCGCGACAGTAGTGCATTAGACCACGCGGCCACTGAAGCGGGTCTTCTTTATGTATTAATCCGTTCGACATCTGGATAAGCCCCAGCTACTGTTAACAGCTTTTTCAGCTACGATTGTATCAGCCCCGGCTACTTTTGAAGCTCCAACTAAAAAAAACACACAAAAAAAGTTTAGAGGCTTTGTCCTGCTACCAAGTAAATTGCGGGAATTACTAGAAAAGTTCATCCCAGAGTTGAACATCAGGAAAGAGAGATACTAAGAAAATGGCGTAGTATGAGGCCCATGAAAGAGTCTCAAAATATCTGCGGCTATAATCAAGCTAGCCCAGCTATTACCATGACTCCGGTTACTACTAACAACCTTATCTTTTACCCCGGTTACTATTGACAACCTTATCTTTTACCCCGGTTACTATTGACAACCTTATCTTTTACCCGACTACTATTAACAACCTTATATTTTACCCCAGCTATATTAACAACCTTATCTTTTACCTTGGTTACTGTTAACAACCTTATCTTTTACCCCGCTTCTGTTAACAGCCTTATCTTTTACCCCGTCTACTATTAACAACCTTATCTTTTACCCCGGATACTTTTAACAACCTTATCTTTTATCCCCGGGTACTTTTAACAACTTTATCTTTTACCCCGACTACTACCCCCCTCCCCAGCTACTGTGTGACGGTATATATAATCTGTGTTATTTGTATTACTGATTTAGTATGACACCAGATATAAGTCAGAATTTGCATAAATGCTTCAACATTTTACCATGCATAGGACGGGTTAACTCATTATGTAAAATTACCACCAGTGTATCCTAAGATATGGAATTAAAAAACCTGGTGGAATGAGGCCAGGTGGAAGACCTAGACCAAGGTTGTTAAACTTGTAACTTGTGGGCCACATGTGGCCCGATCAATGTTTCTGTGTACCTTTGGATAGACCAACATAGAATACGGCCAGATACGTATTATTATAAACTTTGTAGAAATACACCATTTGAGATTTTTACATTTGAAAATTGGTCACTAGTTGATGATATATAGCTAGTGAGGTTGTTTTATGAATTTTTAAGCTTTACTAACCAGGGGTCAATTCCTAAAAAAATCCTAAAAATTGTTAGATTTATGCACCAAATACGTGAAATGTTTGGTTGCACATGAATGTGTGAAACGCTCATATTATAAACAGTGTAATGATGGACTGGATAGACTACTCAGAGAAAGATAGGTGTAATGAGGTGGACTGATGAACTATCTCAAGAGAAAGATAGGGTGTAATGAGGTGGACTGGATAGAACTAGCTCAAGTGAGAGATATGGTTGTAAAGAGGTGGACTTGATAAAACTTGTTCAAGATATGGGTAGAGTGTAAATAGATTTATTGGATAGAACTATTTCAAGTTAGGTATATGGTATATTGAGGTGGACTGGATAGAACCAGCTCAAGATAGGGATATGGTATATTGAGGTGGAGTGGATAGGTGGTGTACTTATCTAAGTACGGCAGTGATTTTTCAAGTGCCTAATGCTATAGATTAAGTAAGAAAGCTAAAATCGATGGTCTTGCGAGTCGAACGTCAATCAAAGAACTCTTAATATTCACTTTTTTCTAGATTGAGACAGACAATTTTTGAATTTTTCTTGGAACAAATTCAAGGAAAGATCCCTGTATTTAAAAAAAATCGTAATAGTCCAATTAGTGGTTTTTTATTTTGAAAAATCATATTAACATATCTTAACTATTGGACAAGTGCATTTTTCACATTTAAATTATATTTAAACATGTTATAATTTTCAAACCAGCTTGTCTAACACTAATATAATAAACTGCATCGAAGGACTTGGTGGAAAGGTAATTAGTCTTGCTTGGTTCTGTTTACCGATGGAGAATCTACCTAAGTTTTTTTTTTTAAACATCCATTTAATACTTTTTCCACTGTCATATCCTTTCAAATTGTACTACAATTAAGTCAAATGTGTACAATATGTTTGGTTTATTTCCTTGAGAGCATTACTGAGCTATTAAAATGCTAATCTCGATCTAAATTACCCTTGAAACATCTCCCATAAAATTGTTTTAACGCGTAAGACGTTATTGGCTATTTTGACAAAGTCACGCGTTTCTGCAAGTATTCTAATAACATAGACTGTCCTCTAATATAAATCCCTTTAAACCCTTAAGATTTGCGAAGGCTTTCCCTTACAGAATTTGCATATCATAAAGTTGGTTCGCTTCCTGGGATCATCTTCTGACTGGCTATTACAAAGTCTGTGTGGAGGGAAAGAGGGTTGGAGGGGTTGGAGGGACAAAGTTTAACGCTACTTTTGGAGCTGGGACAGGATTTCCACCTTCTAACTACACTGGTTACACGTGAATACGTTAGTGTTTTTTTTTTTTTGCTGTGAGTCTTAATATCCGGCCGGGTTGGACCGAATATTCTATTTCACTGGTGTATAGTAATAATAATATATAATAATAATAATAATAATAATATTTAGCACCGCGTCTTACTACCCGTTCGGGTTATACGCTTTAAGTACTAATTACGTTAATGGATTTAGGAATTAGGAAGGTTGAATTAGAGGAAGTGAACCCGCATTTGCGTGGAATGAGAGTGTAAAACCATTTTAGGAAAACCACCCCCCAGTTCACCCAACCGAGATTCGAACCTCGATCTCCCCGTCCTCAGCAGTCGAGCTTAACACGAAGAGCGCGTTAGCCAACTACGCCACCGGAGGCGGGTCACTGGTGTATAGGATGAGGAAGATAAAAAAACAAGGATGTGCATCCACGTTTGGCTAAACGACGATAAATAAATAATTTAGTAAAAAAAATCCCCAGTTCACCCAGCTGGGATTTGAACCTTAACCTCCCATCTCTGTCACCAGAAAACCAGACTAGATGAATCTACAATTTTGTCTGCATATTCACCGACACGGGTATTACAAATATCATTTGATATTATAGAATTAAAATATAAATAAAGAACATGTTTTATTATCACTTAACACGTACTTATCTATTGACTTCGGTGGACTTGTGGTAAAGTTATTGCCTCAGGACTGGAAGTTTACGGGTTCAAATTTGGATGATGATGATGGATTTCAATTCTAGCGATATTTTGTTGAAAACGTTATTAAAAAATATCTAACAAATTATCAAGTTGGCTTAATGCAGGATTTATAAACGCTTGCAACGTAACTCACTGTTTACAATGTAACACGCTTGGAAGGCATAATGCGAGATAACTACCAGGTAAAATATGGAGGGACTATTTTTTTTTCTCGCTTGGATAATTTCAGTGCGTCTAAGGCAACGGGAAATCACTGCACTTATTCAAGACTTCCCTAGTAAATAACCTTTCTCCCAAATGTAACGGTTTGGCGGCGCTAACCGCCTGAAGGTCTTTAGTTGGGTACCCGTCATTTGGCCTAAAAGGCATTTGCCCTAAAGTGTAGGCTAAACGCCTTTAAGCCAAATTTCTTTAGGCCAAATGCCTTTAAGGCCAAATGCCTTTTATGCCAAATGCCTTTTAGGCCAAATGCCTTTTAGGCCAAATGCCTTTTAGGCCAAATGGCTTCCAGGCCAAACGCCTTTAGGCCAAATGACTTTTGGTTTCATTTTTAGGCTAAATGCCGCGTCCCCCTTTAGTTCGTGCGCTGCCTCGGATGGATGAGGAAGCAAATCAAGACCACTCTTCGGATTGAAAACTCTCCCGCACTGTTATTTGAATTTTTTACTTATTTTGGAGACAGAAAATACCCTATTTATATTTTTCTGGTGCACTGAATTGCGGAAAAACTCATCCAAGCTCGGAAATATTCTTACACAAACTGCGGGGTGGTATTTAAATTCATAATGACTTTGTTCAAATCGGAACATGAAGGTTATATTAAATTAAGTTAGGTTAAATTAGGTTAGGTTAAATTATGCTGGGTTAGCTAGGCTAGGTTACGTTAGGTTAGGTTAGTGGTTAGGAGTTGAATGAATTACAGGTTGTTTCACAATTCGTGTGGACTGGATGACAGGTATACTTTATCCCGCAATTCGAGTGCGCCCTATTTTTCTATGAAGTCTATGAATATGTAAACAAAACCCCTAAAATCCCAACCCCATTGGTTTGGTCTTAAATTTCAGATAACCCTATCACGATTTCAGGATAGTGGAGAAAAATGTCTTGAGTCAAATGTGATAATATTTTATTGAAAACATGTTAAAAGTTAAAAGTAGAATTTTGAAAAACCAATTATAGTAATTGATAGCCCTATTTAATATTTACAAGTTGTGGTCAGCACAATGTGTTGTTATTTAACTGAAAATAACTACAGTAATATATATAAAGATATATTGTAAATGTAAAACTACAGTAGATATTACATTGTATAAACTACTGAAGTGCTAAGAAAAGCAAATCAGGAAAGGAAAGTTGGGAAAGTTATACAGCAAAGAAGAGTTAGCATGGTAGGACATAAACTGAGACATGATAGTTTGACAAAGATAATTATAGAACAAGGTGTGGAAGGGATGAATTCAAGAGGGAAACAAAGACCGAATGAAGTACGGGAATTAGATAGCGGACGATGTTGGCAGAAGAAAGTGCAAAAATGTAAAATAATTGGCAGAGGTTAGGCAAAAATGTATAGCTGCAGCAAACTTAAATAAACATTGACGACTTAATGATAATATGCCATTTAAATTAATGAAAGTTTTACTGGCGTTGGAAAGTGAACACTTGTTCACCCTGCAGCGCATTATGTATTATCCCACTTAATCCTTATCCTAATCATCATTATCATCAACCTTTTACAGCCGGTGATCGGGTCTGTTTAGTAAAATATCCCCATCTTGCTCTATCTTTCCACCATACTTTCTCCTTTAATTACTTTCAATCTTCTCCTCTCACTTGCACACTTTATGTTATCTGTTCCTCCCATCTCTTTCTTGACCTTCAATGTGGTCTTTTTTTCCCCCACATACTTAATTTTCATCATTTTATTTGGCATCCTCTCTTTTCCCATCCTAATTTCCGATAATCCGAACAGACTTAGGTCTTAATTAGTTTTTTATTAATGAGGTTATACATTAGTAAAATAATAAATAATTTATATATTTAAGTTGGCCTAATCTTATTATATTATGTATAAATAATTTAAAAACAAACAAGGAACAGAAATAATTTTGTCTTTTTTTTCTAGCACCGATTAAAACGTGTCGAATCGAGATTGTCAGCCATTTAAACGAGATCCCCCCCCCTCCCCACTATTGTCATCACAGCCAGTCTCCCCCCCCTCCCTCCCCCACCGCGACTTACATCCACCCTCAACGAACCACGAGAGCCAGCACACGGTCCTGAGATCGTACCTCGGCCATTCAAGAGTGAATAAACCCTACGCTCCAACCCGCGAGTAGAACTTCTTTGGGACCGAGAGGGGTTAGAGAGGAAGAGAGGAGTTGAGTTTGATAGCACGTGGGAGAGGGGAGATTGGTGGGAGGCTCGGATTTTAACACTTGAGCGTGATGTAATCCAATTAGTTTTTGTGAGGGGGGAGGAGGGGAGGGCTAGCAGTACCCGTCCCACTTTATGGAGAATGGAAGAGCGTGGGTGGCTTTTGGTGGTACTAACGAACCCTCTTTATCCCTTCCTTCATCTTGACGCTTATTTTATTCACCTTCTACTAGTTTCTCCAAACTAGTTCTAATTTTTTTTTTTTTACTCGACTCTTTTAAAAACCTGGTCTTATTTCTTATCTTCCTTCTAATACTCTTATCCGAGTTGTCAGACTTGTCATTGTCGTTGTCAAGACTCTTGAATACATTTCTCGGGGCACTCATACACTTTCAACCAGTGAGGTTCATTCCATTTCTCACTCTGTACGCCTTCTAAAGAAACTCTTTGTGTACTTGGATGCTGCTCAATTTTGTGACAGCGAGACGATTGGAACGTTTTCAATTCACGGATTGTTTTTCCGCTCTCATATTTGAAATAGTGCCATTGAAGTGTTGTACATGGCGTACTTTGTACCCCTTTGTCACAAATACAACAAAAACATCAACAGCGAATGTAAGACAGACTAGTAAAGAGAAGGGTATAGCAATGAAGTTTGTAACAGCGAATGTAAGACAGACTAGTAAAGAGGAGAGTATAGCAATGAAGTTTGTAACAGCGAGTGTAAGACAGACTAGTAAAGAGGAGAGTATAGCAATGAAGTTTGTAACAGCGAATGTAAGACAGACTAGTAAAGAGGAGAGTATAGCAATGAAGTTTGTAACAGCGAATGTAAGACAGACTAGTAAAGAGGAGAGTATAGCAATGAAGTTTGTAACAGCGAGTGTAAGACAGACTAGTAGAGAGGAGGGTATAGCAATGAAGTTTGTAACAGCGAATGTAAGACAGACTAGTAAAGAGGAGAGTATAGCAATGAAGTTTGTAACAGCGAATGTAAGACAGACTAGTAAAGAGGAGAGTATAGCAATGAAGTTTGTAACAGTGAATGTAAGACAGACTAGTAAAGAGGAGAGTATAGCAATGAAGTTTGTAACAGCGAATGTAAGACAGACTAGTAAAGAGGAGAGTATAGCAATGAAGTTTGTAACAGTGAATGTAAGACAGACTAGTAAAGAGGAGAGTATAGCAATGAAGTTTGTAACAGCGAATGTAAGACAGACTAGTAAAGAGGAGAGTATAGCAATGAAGTTTGTAACAGCGAATGTAAGACAGACTAGTAAAGAGGAGGTATAGCAATGAAGTTTGTAACAGCGAATGTAAGACAGACTAGTAAAGAGGAGAGTATAGCAATGAAGTTTGTAACAGCGAATGTAAGACAGACTAGTAAAGAGGAGAGTATAGCAATGAAGTTTTAACAGCGAATGTAAGACAGACTAGTAAAGAGGAGATATAGCAATGAAGTTTGTAACAGCGAATGTAAGACAGATTAGTAAAGAGAGAGTATAGCAATGAAGTTTGTAACAGCTAATGTAAGACAGACTAGTAAATAGGAGAGTATAGCAATGAAGTTTGTGAGAAGTATGGTAACTGTCAAAGAAGAACCAGGATAAGGAATAAAGATATCTAAGGAAGAGTGGGGCTAGAGGGAGTATATCGGTTAGTAGAGGAAGATATGGGCATGTAATGAGGATGAAGAAGGAGGAAATCTCAAAGATGAGAGAAGCAGATAAGGAAGTTGTGCAACTGATTTTTTTATCGCTAAAGAAAAATCCGCCAACCCCGTTCTGGGTTTGAATTAAATACCACTTATACATACAGCTCTTCAATCATAGTCTGATTTTGATAAGAAATAATTATTTTCACAGTTATAAAAGTTACTAAAACCGATTTATATAAATTTATAATTCAAATTATCTGATATGCACCTGTCATTTTGGATACATACTTTCCATAACTATAAAGTAACGTCAATAACTTAATAGAATGTTATTAATAATATCCACAAAATAATGTGCTAGTATTTTGTAATGGTTCTCCTTAACAAAACAATTCCATAGTGGTTATATTTTCTACTTTCAAGCAAATGATGTACATTTCCTCCTAATTTCCTTCTACCTAATAACGTGCCACTTTGATTAACCCGTTAGTAAAATATTGCTAAAAAAACATTACTTACAATTAAAATCCTAAACCAATACTTTGCATTATTAAGACCAGTAGTTTTTCAACTATTTTTTAAAGAATGATATGTGAGCATGTTTATATTTTGTAGTTGATGTGAGTGTACAAATTTCAATATAGTGAGTATAGAGAGAGTAAAATCGATACAAACCAGGTCTTGAAACTGGTGATTGGAAAAACATTATATAGCTAGCTATAAAATGGGTTTGTTCTAAAAAGCACACCTTTCCAAAATTCTAGCTTTTGATCACGAAATATACCTTCACTTGAATATATTATAGTATAAATAAATATTATGTAATTAAAAATTGACTTTTACCTGGTTTTTTTGCATCGCTTCTTACTACCCATTCGAGTAAATGCTTTTATACTAACTACGCTAATAGCTTTTAATTATTATGATGGTTATGTTTACAAAAAATGTACCGAAATTTTCGTGGAATGATAGTTGAAAACAATTTTGGTAAAAACCACACCCAATACACCCGACCGAGATTCGAACCTCGGTCTCTTCGTCATGGACAGTCTTGACTATTACGAGTGTGATGCCTCAGACCATGTGACCACTGAAGTGCATCATCACACTTTTTTATTCGTATCATTTGCTTTAATAGAAGTGTAATCCATGGGATAAGTATAAGAAGAGTATTAGCGTGGAGAGAGGAGAGTAAAACTTAAGTGCTAGATAAAAATACAAAACCACCTCAAATACACCCGACAAAGATTTGAGCCCCAGCTTAGAAAATGGTAATCCAGCCTGACGGCTCTGACGCCTCAACAACATGGCCACTCGTACCGGTTTGAGAGGAAATTTGTCCCCATAAGTTTGTCACAGAAATAAATGGGTTTAAATCCCTTTAGGAAAAATTATCCTAAATTCAACCAACCGGGACTCGATTCCAGAGCTCTTCAATCAAACTTTACTCAGTGTAATTAGAGCTTAAGGTGGCCACCTCTGTCAGCGAGAAAGTATCAATCGTTCTCAGACCAAACGGCCTAAAATATGATGTTCTGTGATTTTTCTGAAGCTACTTCTCTGTTCTGTCCAAGCTTGGACTCTTTTTCACCCTCCACATAAAAACACCCTTTATCGTGTTAGTAAGCAAAAAGGGTAAATACAACTAAGAAACTTCTTATCTCAAGGTAAATAAGAAAGCTCGCTGCTAGATTAAAAAATCTTGAAATTTTCTGTAGTGAGCTTATACAAGAATTACTGTGTTTTTTTTTAAAGAAGGATTAATATTGAGCCTTTTTCATCAAACTTAGTCTCATAACTCTTCAAATATGATTAAAAAGTGGTTTATAATGAACTAATGTAACATTTTTAAACATTGTTTCTATTAATAAAACTCAATATATAGGGTTGTTAAAGAAAAAAAAAGCCCTGTTGGAATCTTTCGACTTTATTTTGGCGTGAACCATTACTTTGAAATAACGACGGGTAGTTTTTTCCAACAATTGTTTCTACTATCTCTCCACGCAAAGTGGTTACAATTCCGATAAATATAACTTTCTTAATCCCTAAAGGCATTCTTGTAGTTATAATGAGTACAAAAGCGTACAACCCAAACGGGTAGTAAGACATGATGCTAAAAATATAATCTATAAATATATCTCTTTTTAGGTTATTAAGTAATGTAATATTCGTAATTGTTGACAACAAACGCTATAAAATTATGTTATCGTCTCGAGGACAAACTTTTGGGAAGAGTGTTTTTTCTCAATAAAATACACATATCCATTTATACGTTACAGATGAGCCTCAGTATTATTATTATTATTATTTATTATTATTTATTATTATTATTATTTATTACATAACACTTTAACAAGTTTAGTTTCTGGCAGCGGGACTGGCACACTTCTTTTTGTTCACCCTAACTGCTATCTCTGTTCTTTCTATCTCCCTCCTTTTTTAGCAGGCATGCAGCCAGTCTCACTGCCAGGGGGTTAGAGGGAATAGGGGGGGAGGGGGCAGGAAAGGAGACATGTCTGGAAGAGTCTGGTTTCCTCTTAGTCACATTATTATAGAAATTGAGGGTTCAAGACTCTTAATTATGACCCCTGTATATACACGATAAGCTATAGCCAGAGGAACCAGAGTCCGAGTTGAGGCTAGCCGAGGGAGTGGACTATCGCATCCGGGTTAGCGTGCCCGGGAGAGGATCAGCAAATACAGTTTTCGTGTAACGCGGGTCAGTACTGTGTGTCGTACGCTGGGACAAGTGGCGACTTAAGTGGACTACAAGAGTGACGTAGACATTGATCGTTATTGTAAACTGTGATTTATAATAATGAACATTTAGGTGACTATATTAAATATTTGAAATGTTATTATGTGTTTTATAGTTGATAATTAATTTATTTAATATATTCCCATTTTATGTGTTCTCATTCTCTTATTAACCTACAGACTTAATTATTAGTTTTATTATTTATTTGAGTGACTTGTTTAACTGTAGTTTTTTTAATTGTATCTTAAATAAGGTATGTGTTGTTTAATTTTTTTAAATAGAAACCTTGAATATTCCATGTGCGACAATTTTTTTAATCAGCAACGTAATCCATTGTTCTGAAAAGAACTTGTGGTTCACATGGTAATGACGAGTGAATGGACCGTGACCACCAGGCTGGTAAAGCACCCACGTTACAATATATTTGCTTCAAACAAACAGAACAAAACTATCTAAATTTTATTTCTTCCGACCATGTTTTAAATAAAATAAGAATTTTTTTTTTAAATTTAAGCTTCCAAGTGCACACTTTTGTGGCTATTGTATTAAAAATCTGACCCAGGCCAAAGGCTGTTAACAGTAATGGATGTATAGGTTATTGTATTATTTACCAGTTAATTAAACCTATTCATAAAAAATATATTATTGACCTCCCCCTTACATAGTTCCAGCGTACGGGCCTGACATACTATACTAAGGGCCGGTCTTATGAATCCTGGATAGATAGATATTAATCTGGCAGATAAATATTTATTGCTGGTCGATAAGTTAAAAGGGCATCTTATGACTGCCAGATAGCATTTATCTACCAGATAAAATGTATTTATCCATCATATTTTTATTGGGAGGTTTAAATACCTGATAACTTTTATCTGAAAGTTAAAATGGTTGTTGCTATAGTGATGCGTTGTTTTTCATAAGGTTTAACCTATCAGAATATGTTTTAAGTTTAAAATCTTGGTTCACGTGTTTAATAGGCACAGGGCCAGGCTCTAGCTATAGGCCTATAAAGTTAGAACATTTAATTCACACTTTTATATAAACTGACAAGCTATTTTTAGAGTTATATTTATATAAGAACAAATCATCAGAATACAATGAATTAAATTTTGTAAACGTTGTACACAATTATTGATCACATTTTGGTAGAAACCGAAGTTACTACTTGCAAGACATCTTAGCTTCTGCGCCCACGTGACGCCATCTGTTTACTCGCACTCATTTTTCCGCCATTATCTAACAAATGTTGAGCGTTGTTGCTCCTAGTCAGGTAGTAGTGGTAAGAGTAGGGCTTATACGCATGCGCGCGCCAGTAAAAACAGTACCAACCCTGCGTTTTCTGAATAAACATATATTTATCCTTCAGATAGCTAGCTATCTGGCTGATAAATTCAGTTCATCATACAATTAAAATATAAAAGTGCCTTATGAACTTTATCTGGTAGCTAACTTTAACCTCCCGATAGCAATATTTATCTAGTAGTCATAAGACCAGCCCTAAATGTACACAGTGGCTTAGATTTATCAATTTAAGGTAGTATGGAAGGGTACGCGTTTACATGTTTATATAAAAACTTTTTTTGTCAAAATAAATTAAATATTTCTCGAGTAGAAACATAGAGTTTAATTTTCTTCGCGTGGTGACCTCAACATTTCTTGAATATCTGTTGAGGATGTCCTGG
Organism: Timema cristinae; assembly: GCA_039000515.1. Classification (NCBI taxonomy): domain Eukaryota; kingdom Metazoa; phylum Arthropoda; class Insecta; order Phasmatodea; family Timematidae; genus Timema; species Timema cristinae. The sequence continues at coordinate 43,461,439 of JBCFYV010000100.1, read as the reverse complement.
ATTTTTATGACGACTTTCCCTCTTCATTTAAAAAGTTTTGTCATCCAATGCTGCTACGCCCATGAGAGATATTCAAAAACTGTTAATATCACCACATGAAGCAAATAAAACTATATTTTTCCAATGGAGAAATATTTGATTTATTTTGTTCAAGAAAAATGTTTGCCATAAAAGATGTAAAAACAACTGCCTTTGGTTACATCCCCTTTCATACCACCTTTAGGCTGACTCTTCTTACATTTTTGTTCCTTACTTGAACGTTTCTGTTATGTTTTATTTAGGTTCATATTTCATTAACACAAAGTGTACACGTAAAAATAGCGTGAATGTCTACACGTTTAAGATTAGTCCAATAAAAAGACTTCAAAATAGCGTCGCTTGTGGAATGAAAGGCCCGCCTCATCTTTGTTAAAGCACTTCTACTAATTAACAGGAATTCCAATTAGCCAATTAGCATTAACTGGGTCTTATGTTATGAAGCTTATTAAAGTATACAAAACGTAAAAGTGATTTTAACAAAACAGGATGAACCAGGGGAAAAAACCTCATAGATTAAAGACCCCACTTACTTAAAGAAATATATCCTCACATCTTAGTATTAACCATTCTCATGGTATAGGGGTTAAATAGAGCATATCACTGCTGACATGAATGTCCTAGGTTCGATTCCCGGCTGGTACTGGTATTTTTCTCAAGAGGGGAATAATTTCGATGGTTTCCAATGTTTGGTTAATTAATAATTAGGCTTAGGCTATCTTAAGATCTTTATTGGTTACACCCCGTCATAGTCACTTTCAACACACACTCATCTCATCTGGACATGGAAAGAGCCTCCACGGAAAGGATGTACGATTAATACATTCGGGTGTCCCCCGGGCAACGGTGCGTTAGTATGGGTTAATCTTTCTGCAAACGGGGACATAATTATATTTATGTATCCCAGACACATTATTATTATTATTATTATTATTATTATTATTATTATTATTATTATTATTATATTATTTTCTATGATAATAGTTTCTAAACTGAGCTACTAAAATTAAATTCATTTGTAATGAACTTAGTTTAATATATATTATATATATATATATATATTTATTTGTGTAACCTCTTAATATCAAAACAGCAACATTTCACGCTAAACGCCGTCTACCTTTTAATTATATATATATATATATATATATATATATATATATATATATATATATATATATATATATATATATATATATATTAAATTTTACCACTTAGAATAAAACGTTTTTAATTCCTTGAGGAATTTTTAAAATTCTTTTAATCATATTTTGGCATATGTCATGTTTAAAAATAACAAACAAAATCTTAGATAGTGCTGGATTTTTGAAATTTCGAAACTTTTTCAGTGCTCCATTATGCAGCTCCCAAATGGAAAGTTATGCTACTGTAAATAAAACCTAGATTATTAAAAAAGATAAAACATATAGAGGATAGTAAAGATGAAAAAAAAAAATTAGTTTCTTGCCAAGGGCAGACAATCTGAATTGTAAGTTAATGTGAATTTGATCTAATCTTTGTTCTATAATTCTTGAGAAATGATTACTCAGTTAATTACAACCAAGACCGAGTCAATTCTTTTATTTATCCCGCGTCTTTATTCCCGTTTTGGGTCTTTACATACATTAATAGCTACGTTAGTTGAATTGGGACCAAAGAAAAGTAGAATTTTTGAGTAAATATACTCTAAATTGCTCGAAAGGGAAGGTAGGAAAGCATTTGGTAAAAAAAACCCACCCTCAGTACATCTGACCGAGATTCGAACATCGATATCCCCATCATCGGCAGTATAGTCTAGCACGAGAGTAGCGCGTTAGACCATGTGGGACCGAACCGGGTACTATACAACTAACAACTTATTTAGTTGTTGACAGCAATGAGCACATTGGCCTGAGTACCACGGGTTGAGAAACACAAGCATAGTAAATATATTATAATCATAGTCTCTCTGATCTTAAGAATCAAACATTTTTCTTTTTATTCTTCTCACGACTAAAAAAGAAAAATATTCGACAAATCTCGACTTTAAATTAAAGCACCTTTAATTTATTTTTTCTACACGATCATTTATTTTCGGTAAGAATTCTCTCTTGGTTCGTTACAGTCGGTTGTTTTTATTAGAAACGTCTTTTTTTTATCTTTCATTTCTTCCCCCCCCCCTCCCTCTCCCCCACCCCTTCGTTGGGTGTGCGAACTCAACAAACTGGTGCTCTATTTCAAGGCTAAGGGTTAAAGATGGCACTTAATTCTCTCTCTCCCTCCTTCCCTCTTGAGGGGAAATCCCCTCCGGAGCTTTGAAACGTTGAAAAAAGTAGGAGGGTGGGAGCTAAGTCCACAATATTGGCACCGTTCTCGACTTTACCGCAAAATGTTACACAACTCTTTTTTTTATCGTCTCTATTGGTTATATTTTAATGTGTGTGTTAATTGGTATTTAAATAATTTAAATTTGGACATAAGGGAATGCGAATTAAGATCAATAGCTTTTAATTTTTCATTAAAAAATGTTTTTGACTAAATTAAATTAACTATTGATACACGATAGATAGAGACACCGATATTTCGCGAGGCTTCGCGAGTTGTGTTTTTACAAACTTTCACTTAGCACGTTAAAATTGTCATAGAAACATAATTATACATCATTGTGGCAGTTTTGAGTGAAGATATTGACGCGAAATAAAACGAAATTAAATCTATTCGCGAAATTGACGATTTGGCCATTTAAACGCGAATTATAGTCACTTTTTCAATCTAAACGCGAATAAATAATAAAACATTGCTGACATTAGCAGCCATTCCAAGACTTGAATACAAAAATAAAAATAGTACCAACTGAACCAATATAATTTTCTTTCAAACGAAAGTTTATTTCCCTCAACCAAAGACTTTCTTTAAAAAGTGTTAAAACTGGCTACTAAAACGGCAATATTGGGCACCAAAAACAACGCCATGTCCAAGCAAGAGTGAGCTCTTTCTACACTCATATCTTTGGCTTCCTGATGACGTCACTTCCATCTGGTCGTTAGATATTAACGTTGCGTTACTCGTTAGTAAGATAATTTTGTTTTTAACCTCTCTTATATTTATTTAATATTTAAACATGCCTAAAGTTTTAAGTATTTTTGAAAGAGAGCGTGAGTTTGGAAAAGGATTTTATATATTTGATAAAGTTAAAAAAATAATGATGTGCAAATTGTGCAACATACGCGTTGACTGGTTCAGAAGAGACACGTGTTTGAAGCATATTAATAGTGCCTTGCATAAACGGAAAAAGAGTAATGTTTCTGAATCATCAAAACAAGCAACCCTTGAAAATTCTCTAATAAAGTCTAAAAACTCAAAAGAAGACCGCAAAGAATTCATTATAGATACCACGAAAACATTTATGGAAGCCAATATTCCTATTGAAAAACTAGATCATCCTTCTATACGATGTTGGATGGATAAATATGTGAAAGGTAACCATTTTGAAGATTTTTTAAAAATTTCCTTTATTATTTAAAAATCAAAAGTAAATAAGGGCCAATTATTTTCCATTCTTTTCTGATTTTATTTTCCTAATGAAAAATAGTGTTTTTTTAAACACTTTTGATTATTTACTAATTTGTCAAAAAAAATAGATGAGATAGAAATGTTTGATTTGGGCTATTTTCAAGATTTTTATCTTTAAGTACATATAGTAAAATAGCCTAGTAAATTAGTGTATATACACTTTGTCAACCAACATAGCCTAATATTAGTTTGTTCTATCAAAAATTAGTATGCTTACAATTCGGTTTTAGGTGGAGGAGACCTCCCTAGGGCAGAAACTATAAGAAGTGTTTGGATCCCAGAAGTTAACCAGAGTCAAGAGGATAATATCAAGGACAATGTAAAAAATCAGCAAGTTGCAATTCTTTGTGATGAGACAACTGATAGAAAAGGACAGTGTGTTTTTGTTATTTTGTTGAAAACATTACGTGCTGATTCGAAGCGAAGCTTGTTTGTTGGTGCAGTTAAAGTTTTGCAGAACGCTTCAGCAACAGAATGTTTACGGGCACTTGTGGACACCATCACCAAGTATGAGATTCCTTATGAAAATGTAGTTTGTGTTGTGACAGATGGTGCGCGTTACATGGCGAAATGTGTGACCTCTTTGAAAGTTCTCTTAAGCGATGATTTTCTGCATATACAGTGCTGGGACCACAAACTTAATTTGGTTCAAAATTATTGGTCAGTAGAGCTGCCAGAGCTGAATGAGGTTTTTGCTAAAGTAAAGGCTGTATTTCTGAACACTCGAAAGAGAAAACATAATTATCTAGCATTTCTGAATGAAAAATACAGTAAAGGTGAAAAGTCTGCTAAACTATTTCCAAACCCAGTTTTAACGCGATGGAACTCTTGGTTTTGTTCAGTGGTGTACCTTTGTGAATATTTGGTGGATCTAGTGGAATATTTTTCCACATTGGAGGAGGTGACAGCAGCACTTAAGTACTTCCAGGATGGATATGTCAAATGATAAAGTAACCCTAATGTTGATCGAATGCCAAGCAACATTTTTAATTGAGCACTGTTTTGAATTGGTGGAATTAATTACTATACTCGAAGGTTCTACCTATGCCTTCAGTCATAAGCTGTATGGTAAAGTGACAGAGCTACAAAGTAATTTTAAACTGATTTCTGACATGAACTACGGAGAAAAAACACAGGAAAAATTGAAAATTCTTCCAACTCTAAAACAAGTAAATGTCAAAAGTCAGTTTCAATCTTTAGGACGGCAGTGCCTTATAAAGCTGAATTCACTCCATCACTCAGACCCATCCAAAACATTTTTTGAAAACATTGGTATTATTTTTGACCCTAGCTCGATTAGGACAAAACAAGTTAATTCTGATCTCTTCCAATCAGCTCGGAAAATAACATTTTTAAAATCCTGTTCTGAAATTAATTTCCAAAGAGGATACTGTGCGTTGCAGACACAAGTGAGAGCTTTGCAAAGCAATAGTAAAAAAGTTGACATTTTGGACATATTGTGTGGACTGAAAGAAGACCATGAAGAGTTTGCTATCAACAGCATAAAAGCAATATGGATTCCAGTGTCTAATGTTGACAGTGAACGTGCATTTTCGGCATATTCCAACATTATGTCAGATAAGCGCACTAACTTGAAAATTGAAAATTTGGAAATAATGTTGTCTTTGTACTTTGCTGATTGACGTGAAGTATGTTGATAAAAGGTATGGACATTTTTGTCTTATAAAATAATTCAGTGCAAGTACTTTCTAAGCTATTTGAGTTAATTTATTACCATTACCTTAAAAAAAACTCTTTAAGACTTTTTATACCGAAAATCAGAGTCATACTCTTTTATTTACCGAAATCAAGTAATTTTATTTACCGATTTTATTTACCGAAAATTATGGTTTTACCCTTTTATTTACCGACTTTTTATACCGAAATTCAACTTTTTATTTAACAAAATCCAGTGGTTTTATTTACCACAAATCAGGGTCTCTAAGTCGATAGAGGATGAGATGCTTTACAAAAGTTTATAGAACTCCTGGATTACTTAAAAAGTTGTTGGTTAATTTTAATATCGTTTTTAACAAAATGTGGGTGAAAATTATCAGCAGGTTTTTGACCATTTTAAAAGCTTAAACTTTGAATTTAAAAATTAAAATAAAGCTCTACGCAAAAGTTGTGTACTTGTGAGTTTAACGTCGGATCCGAACCACGGCGGAGACCTGGCATTCCACACATTCACAAATTGTGATTAATACACGTCTTGTTAGAGGTGAAGGAAGGGTTTGGTAATCAGATAAATCTGTGCCTGGACCGAGGATTGAGCCCCAAACCCCCAGCACAGAAGTCCAACACCTTACCTCAAGACCACCAGGTCACCTTGCGTGGAACAGAGATTATAAAAATACATATTTGAAGGTGATATGTGTAGGACTGTCCTCAAAGCACCTGGTTAAGGATTCAAACCCGTCCGACTTACCGTCACATGTAGTGCAGGTCATCATCAACTTGTATTCTTGCTCTGAATGAACCAGCGTACCTCTTGTATGGTCTTAGAATCTTAACCCCCAGAGATGTGTAGAGAAGAGATCTAGGATTCACATGACGTCATGCTATACGTTCAACTCCTTGAGATACGATACAAGATATACTCATATCGGGAGATCATCTCCTCAATATTTGTTGAGCTCACTATATTACATGGTTCACTTGGGAGTATTAAACCCAAGCTTGATCTTATCTCAAATAATGTTCAATAGAGGAAGAAGGCGCATCACCTTAAAACTAAATTGACTTCCATATAAACTACTAAGAGGGGAGGAAACAAAAAAAAATTATCTAGGACCTCGCAAAACTTTGTTTCCACAAGCTCATTCAATTCGAGAGGATTAATAGTCGATTGAAGAAGCTGATCTCTAGATTAGTAATCCCTTCTCCCTCTCCCCGACCTTTATTCCATCACCCCCCCCCCCTTATACCCACACCAACCCCTCCTGTTGTAACAAACACAATAATCCTCCCCCTCTCGCAACTTCTCACCCCTCTTAACAGGACCAATGCTTGTTTGATGGATGTGTGTTGACTTGAGCTTATGTGGAAAAAGAGAGAGAGAGAATGTTATAGGACAGAAAAGAGAGAGCAAAAACTGTTGGAGAAAGAATTATTGGGGTGGGGATGTAGGGGACGAGAGAAAAGGGCAGATTTTTTACAATTCTTATAACAAAACGTTTTTGGATCAAAATAAATCAAATATTTCTCCATCAGAAACATAAAGAGTTAAGTTTTCTTCACATGGGGATGTCAACAATTGTTGAATATCTATCAAAGTGTGTCCTAAAATGTAATTACATATTTTTCTCTTCATTTAAAAAGTTTCTCATCTTATGCCGCTATGCTCATGGCTGATATTCAACAACTTTTAATATCACCGTGTGAAGAAAATTTAACTTTATGATCGTACTGGAGCAATATTTGATTAATTTCGGCAAAAAAAAAAATTTTTGCTATAAAAACGGCAAAAAACATTGACTTTTTCTTACGTTCCTTACATTCCAAGAGATTGTAGAGCAAAGAAAAGAAGCGAAAATAAAGTATTTGTTTGGTTAGAAAAGATAAATGAGAGGGAATAGGTAGTTATTAAGATAGGAGGAAAATAATTGGTCAAATAATTTAAAAAAATATAATGAATCCACCTCTTTTTGAAAGGGTTTTAATCATACTATTAATAAGAGATTTTATTTTTGTTGAAATTGAATACCATTATTATGACCTTTCTTTGATTTATTTTTTATAAATAAATGTTTACTGAACTTATCAATACGTTAATTTTTTTTTATTAAACTCCCAACCTCACAAAATATATTATTGTTGTTCTAAAAATTTACAATATTATTTGACGGCACATTTTTTAATTTACAGTGTATGATTTCACTAAAGCTTTAGAGATACTTCCCTAACACCTAATAAAATGCAGCTAATTTCACATTAACAAAATTATATCACATTATGAGGGACAGAATAAGAAAAATATACTATAGGGTACAGGTTAGTATGTGATATCCAGGAATTAAAATATAATATATTTATGGATTAGAGAAAGGAAATACAAAGCGTACAAGCCCAGATTAATCTAAATCGAATCAAATCAATATTTTAATACATATTTTTTTGAATGGTTAGTGTAGGGTTTGAGAACAAAAATATAGAACATTAATTATATCATAAGAAGGTACATTTGTGTATCGATCTTAGATTTAGATTGTATAAAATAGTGTAAAATGGATATCTACTCTTAATTTTTCAAATTTGAATTAGGAATAACCCTTGCTAAATTATTATTGGAAGTGGAAAAGAAATAGTATAATGACTAAGAATAGAAATATTATTTGGAGCATTTATTGAAATTTAATAAAAGTATATTTCAAGGGGAAAGAAATCTAAAACTCAATTGAAAACTTTTGCAAAATTTTATAAAATTTAATATCTCTTTACCTGGTTAAAATATGGCCTTAAAAGAAAAATAATATATATTGAGGATGTTCTGAAATATTAAATCGGTGGGAATATAAAAAAGTATATTTATTACATATTATATGTATTATATGTGTATTTCACTTAAATTTCGAATAATCCCTAAATAAATTAGTGTGAAAATAAAAAATACACGGTAGTGACTAAATAGTAAGATTTGTATTCAAAACTATCTAAAAATAAAGTCAAATAGTAAGTATTTAAATAAAATAATAAAATATAATAACCCACTATTATTTAATTATTTCAGTCAGACTTAGCCAGGTTATTTTATATAGTATAGTAGCTCAGATTTTTTTTTTAAATACATACAAATAAATAATTTTGTTACTCTAATACCAAAATATATGGGATGAATCGTAGTCAAGAAAATTGGTTTTGGATTTTTTTTATCTCCAGATTCGACAGGTTAAATAGAAATCAAATCTTATATATATATATATAAATATTCGAAGATACTCTACAGAATGTAGGCCTATGTTCAAATTTAGCTGAGGGCCGTCAATAAGTTAAAAAGTACAATAGTCAGAGAGAGAGAGAGAAGAGACACACACACACACACACACCGATCACCTCATTAATCCTACAACATGAAAAAATGGTTAAAAAAAATTAGAACAATTCAATTTATATTTGACAAGCATCATAAACATGACCTAAAATATATTTTATATACGAGTAATTACTCTTGAGGCTGTATTTATTATCAAACGTAGTTAGAGAGTTTACAAATGAATCAAATTATGTTTAAAATTCAAAAGGAAATAAATTGGTTTACGTGAACATTGCTAAATGTAAGAGAATATTCCGATTAAATTAATTTTATTTAAAAAAAAGACCTCATAAAATAAATTTAATACAATATTTATACAGTTCTCAATTTATTTTTTAAAAGGTCGTGACTCATAAAATAGTGTTTCAGTTTATTGTAATGAGTATATATATTATTCATGTTAATACATAACTCTATTAGAAAGTTCGTTGAAAAAATCAATTATTTATATTCCGTAATATTTTTGTCACCCCCTTACTGAATGGTTGTTTACTTAGAAGTATTTAATTTTATATTGTCTGAAAGCTTACAGCGATTCTTTAAAACCATTTATATCCAATGAAAACAAGAACCATGAATCAAAACACGCGTTTGCAAACAAGGATTATATAAAGAGTTTAAGTGGAATTAGTCATATTTACGTTAAAGCTTTTGCTTGTGTTTCAAGTAGTTTTATCGCCGTTTGTAAGCACACACATGTGTAAAGTACTGACCACCATGTGATAACTACAGTCCACTTTTCATAAGAAGAAACTTATCGACTGCTAGAAATGTATCTAGATCTAATTTCTCGTATTTATTCCTTAGAATCATGATATCTACAATTGTCACTTTATATTAGATGGATGTTATCAATACCTGAAAATAACACTAATTAAATATACTGAAAATAGAGAAATTACACCTTAATACGGGAATCGAACCTGGGACCTTTAGCTTGGTACGACAATGCTCTGCCACTGAGCTATCCAGGAGTCATCCCGTACCCAGGGTACAAAGCTAAAAGTCCCGGGTTCGATTCCCATGTCAAGGTGTCATTTTTAAATTTTCAGAATATGATATCTAGATGTAGAGCTCCTCTCTAAAAGCACAATAATAGCTTCGGCTATTTGATTCTTGACTAATTAAATAGTGTAATGCAAGGATTAGAAGGTGTTTTAGGTAAGTTATTTGATGAAAAACTTAATTTTAAATTTTAATAAAACCTATAAAAATATTTTGAGAGTAAATTTCGTTTTAGAAGTCTGTATAGTGATTGGTTTGATCAATACGTACTAACGTATAGTTTGTATTCGCAAATTAGTAATATTAGTTTTAATTATTAATGCACCTGTTTCGGTGGCCTCATGCTCTAAGGGACTACTCTTGCAATATACTATACTACTGATGACCGGGACATCGAGGTTCGAACCTAGGTTGGGTGCATTAAGGTATTTAACAAAATGATTTTCCATTCTCTTTATTTCCATTCAAATGCGGGTGCACTTCCTGTATCCCTAAGCCATTATCCTAAATAGTACATAATCAAATAGCCTGAACGGGTAATATGACGTGATGCTAACAGAAATTATTAATATCTAGGCCGTTCAAATTTATTTAAAAAATATTACTTGATAATAAATAATAATAGTGACTATTAAAATGACTAGGATAGTGGTTATGGCAAGGGTATTAAATAATAACACTTATATGTTATTGTCTACTAACACTCTTTCTAGAAATAATATTCTAAGAAGAAAGGCTTTCAAAACGTTGAGACAATAACGATCTTACTTGGTATTAGTAAAAACGCCTTCAGTTACATTGGATATGCAATGTTTAATACATTATGTCAAGCAAAAAGTATTTGCCTAGATATTAAAAAATACCGAGTCATGAGTAAGTTAATTAAGCTAACATTTTTGTTATCATTTACATAAAAATAAGGTTCCCTTTAATAACTAAATAAACTTTGAATAAACAAATATATTTCACGTTTAAAAACATATTATTACACAATAGGCTTGTATAATATATTGTAACAAAACAAATACCCCATATCGGTAGGCTTTCAGGTATCTGAGCTATTGCCACTCTATTGTCTAAGGACATATAAATATTTAAAACGTAAGTAGTTTAAAATTTGACATTTTCAACAGTGAAAAGTCCAAAAATACACAATTTTTTTTTACATTAAGATTTAAATGCCCCAAGAAAATAAAGTTAACTGGCATAAGATCATAGAATGGATTTTAGTGAATCAAATGATGTAATTTTATAAGGGGATTAAAACACAAATTGTGTTAACATTTGTATTTTTCTCCTCCTCTCTGTCAAACAGTTCTGTCCAGGAGCATTATAAACCCACTTGATTTCTAGAATTTATAAATTTCTGCTCAACTTTTCTAGCCCATTGGGTGACCTGGTAGTCCAAGAGTATGGTGTTGGACTTCTGTGCTGGGGGTCCGGGGTTCAACACTCTGTCCTGGCACAGATTTATCTGATTACCACCGTGGTTTGGATCCCACGTTAAACTGTAGGTCCTCATTTCATCTCATCACCCTACCATTGCACATTAGCGTAAGTGCGTACAATCCGAACGTGGGAGTAAGACGCGGTGCTAATAATAATAATACTAATCTAGCATCGTTAAGTGCCTTTTCACACGAGAGGTATTTTATCATGCGAAATTATTGTTGATCGAATTTTTTCCGCTGCAGATACATTGGTTCAAATGGGAGCGTTCACATAGGGAGATAAATATAATCGCGCGTTAAAATTCTCTCGCCACCGTTCTAGAACAACCGCTTGTATCTTACATCACGTCAAAAGCACAATTGAACACGTGGAATCAAGTGGGACTTTCTTTCTCGTCTGAAAGCAATATCAGAATTGATCGCACGAATAAAAGTTTACACGACCAAAACATCGCGCGATAAAATACCTCTTGTGTGAAATGGTACTAAGGCATTAACCTGGTGTGAGGCATGACAAGCTTGTGGTTCGAATCTCAGCCGGGTACAATGAGAGTGGACTTATTTAAACTACTTTATAATTTATCTCCAAGAAAATGAGGGTGCATCTATTTTAAAATATCCCTTCCTCGTCTCTATCCCATTAAGATATCCCAATTTGCCCAAAGAAAAAAATTTCACTACAAATTACACAGTTACAAATATATATTATATAATTAATGACATTTGATCTTGTGTGTTTTTTGAGGTTAATTATTTTTGTTTCCAAACAATTACATTAAACTATTTACATTTATAAAGTTGTATTATATAGTTTAAAAAAATCTTTAGTAATTTAATCAATCCCAGGACTTTTATGAGGTATGACCCATCGTTCGCTACTTTCAAATCGTTATTCCAACCAAATTAATTTCAAAGTAATTTACAACTTTCTTTTATTATTCTTTCTCGTAGCTCAAATGTGTGTTATGTGAACGGGTGTAACCCTTCCCCCACATCCACCCTTTCCCAAACCTTTTTTAAAAAATATGTATAGTAACTAAAAAAATATCCGAATTAGCGTGTGACACCCCCTATACAACACTGAAAACTTATGAATATTTTACGTCAACCCCGGGTTCCAACGTCAACCACGACGTTAACTTGCAACCCCCTACCATTCTCCCTGTACCCCTATGGACTAAATAACACCACAAGGTGGGGGTGATGAGTTTTAACAAGGACTTATGGAAGGGTTAAGGGTAGGTAGGTACGAAGGGTTGTTACAGGGAGATAGAGAGAGAGAAAAAGTGTGTTTGGACAGAGAGGAAGGTGATAATAATACGGTCGGGGTGGGATGTGTTACTCTACTGCCATGGCAGTAATTTCTTGTTGCTCCCCCCTTCCCCCCCCTCCCCCCACTTCTCCTCTAGAGTGTACAATGGATGGGTACAGTCGATTCACAGTTCATAATAAGAAACTTACACTTTTTTTTTTCAACCAACATAGATATATTTGATCTATTTATTAGTATTATTGAGCCACCTAGTTATGTATTTGGTTAACGCGCTAGTTTCGTGTTGAGCTAGGCTGCTGGGTGACCTGGTGGTCTAGGGGTAAGTGGTCAGACTTTTGTGCTAGGGGACCAGGGTTCAATCCTTGGTCCCAGCACAGATATATCTGATTACCAAACCCTTCCTTCACCTCTGACAAGACATCTTGTGAATGTGGGGAATGCCAGGCCTCCACCGTGGTTCGGATTCCACGTTAAATTGTAGGTCCTCCATTTCATCTCACAATCACCCTACCACTACACATTAGCGTAAGTGCGTATAACCCGAACGGGTTGTAAGACGCTGTGCTAATAATAATAATAATAATAATAAATTAGTCATGTTGTTGAATGGATAGTAAGATGCGGTTGCCAAAAAAAAACGGGAACACACCTCTGGTAGGCAGACACACGGAAATTTTGCCAAATTTATTGACAAGTTCAAAAAAAAATCTGGAAAAATCAACCTATAGGCCTAGATATAGTTTCTTCTACACTGAATCTCATCACTGAGAGGGAACTGTATGGGTACTATTTGGGGTCAGGATGTTGTTATTTTCTTCTTTTCGTATGGTGTAAAACACGTTTCGTAACATTGGTTCGTCGATGTTGGAGGATAACACTACCTTCAGTCATAACTGAAAACGAGGAAGTTTGTGAACAATTAATTGGTGCTAGAACATTATTTGTTTAGGAAAATAGGTAGGAAACTTTCCTTCCACCCATTCAAACCCCCCCTCCATCCCCCTCCCGATAAACGATTAGAAAGCTTTCGGAAACTATTTGGAGTGGACCTCGTGTGGGAAATTCTTCAAATACATGCATCTAGAAGTTATTTGGACCCTCTCCTAATTTTTTTTAGAAATTTTGATGGCCCTAGAAGCTATATTTTAAAGTTCTCCTTGACTGGATTTTATTTCCGGAAAATTTTTTATTATTGAATACACCTAAAAGTAACTGGAGTTAGATTTAAAGTCAATTTCGCTTCACATTTGATATCAGAGGAGTTTAATATATCTAGGGAAGGGGGGAGAGGCAGGCTTATTCCAAGGGAGGTCAAAATCTTTTAGGGGAGGACAGTGCCGGCTCTGAACGCGTGGTTCCAACACCCCTACCATAGTTAACCAAGAGTGAGCAAAGATAAACCTTTTTTCCATAAGCTCTGTAATTTCATTGTCAACCTCGTGGTCTTGGGTAAAGTGCCGCCTCAGAACCCGATGCTCGTGGGTTCAAACCCAGTCGGGGTCAACGGATTATTCTTAAGCGATACAAATCTGTAGCACGACTTCCTTCGCAGGGAAAGTAAAGCCGTCAGTCTCATGTATATATTGGTATGTGAAAATACCTCCCCTCAACCCCCGGCAGAATTGGTAGGCCCTTTCGCTATCGCTCATAGACATTTTTGTGTGTTTATATAATCAGTCAGTTCATAAAGTGTGCGTTAACTACTTCAAATAAATGAAAATATCATACAGTTCCCTTAGAGGTGATATTCAGTGTAGCCATCAGATAAGAACGTTCCTATGAAAATTTGAGTGTACCCATCCACTGGTCCTTCCCCTCTCATATCACGACTCGTATAGGGGTGTGAGTGGTGGAGTGACGTCACTGTTATTGACGATCTTCCGACCGCCAGAAGGCTCTCCTCCCTCGTAACACGTCAAGGGCTAATGTTAAAGAACGACCAGCCGGATATGGGGATTTCTCCACGAGAAGTAGAGAAAGAGGTTTTGTTGGTTACTGATATAGTCAGTCGGCAGCTCGTTAAAATACCTTTTAAAATAAATCACAACAATGAAGTGGGAAGAGAATCGTTTATGGCTATCTAGTAGGTTTTTTTACTGTAATTTCTTAGAATATTGTTTATGTTGAGATAGTGGTGACCAGGTGGTCTAGGGCAAGGTGTCGGACTTCTGTGCTGAGGTTTCGGGGTTCAATCCTCGGTCCCGGCACTGATTTATCTGATTGCCAAACCCTTCCTTCACCTCTGACAAGACATCTTGTGAATGTGTGGAATGCCAGGCCTCCACCGTGGTTCGGATTCCACGTTAAACTGTAGGCCCTCAATTTCATCTCACAATCACCCTACCATTACAGATTAGCGTAAGTGCGTACAACACGGACGGGTAGTAAGATGTGATGGTAATAATAATGTTTAGGTTGAGAGTTCTAAAATGATTGAGTTTCCTTACACTATGTGTAAATCAATGCAAATTATTATTATGGTGTTCTGTCTTACGACAGTTACATTCCTTTAGTCAATGAACTTATAGTGCCACTACACCCTGTCCTCAGCCTCCTCCTTCAGCTCCAACATTTTCTTATTTCCTTCAGTTAATCCAATATTAGAATCCTCCTTCTTTATAAGCTCTCTTTCCCTCAACCTTGCTTACTAATATTTCCTGTTTTCCTTCACTATATGGAAACCTACCCTGATAGAACGCTAAAACAAAGGTTTAAATACCAACAATCTATACTGTTAAAAATCTATATTGAAAATTTCCTTTGTTGATTTGAATATTTAAGTTAAAATAACGCTTGTAGTTTTATGATTATTTATTGCTTTAGAGAAATGAGAAAGAACTGTGTTTTAATGACGTAAGCAATTCAACCAAATTAAAAAAAAAATGGCTTAAGAGAATTGTAAGAAAGTGCAGCCAGCAGTCCCACACCTTCACTCAGTAGCGTGTATATCTGCTGAGCCAAGGGGGTCGGGATCTATTCCTGGAATGGACGAAAATAATTATTATCATTGATGAAATATGGATTTACCCTTTCACAGTGATGAATTTACGTCCAAGGGTTGGATGTTGTGTCTGTTATAGATTAAAATTAATTGATAAGTCATGTGCTGATATAATTAGTCAGTTCAGAAAGTGCACGTTAAATCTCTCAAATAAATGAAAATATAAAAATTCGGCCATCATTCTATTTTATGTATCTTGCATTTAAAGACATATTCTCTTACTAAGGCTAATAAACAAATAAACACAAAATACATCAATTCATAAATAAATAACCATTATCTTCAAATTATTTATTAAATTGTTAAAACAGATACAATTGAAAATGACGTTTGGAGTAACAAAATAAATACGAGAACATGTATAGCTTATTTACTTAGTAAAAGAGACAAGGATGATTTTATCTAATATGGAGTATATTTAGTCATATATGGAAAACGTTCTTCAATGGACACAGCTGGGATTCGAACGTAAGCCTTGCCGTGCAACGATGGTCAAATTAACAAGATTATAACACCATAAGCCACTCTAATACACCTTAGGATTGAGATACTAACTATATATTCATTTCCATTTGCGGATAGTAATGGATTTTTTTTAAAGAATACAATTAAAATAAGATTCAATTTTATTGATTAATGTTATAGATGAATATGACTTTTATTTCTTTTTTTGTGTTTTTTCTGACTCAATAATGTGTTTCATTAATTTTTGATTGCGTTGTAATTCTTTTGTTAAAAAAGAAACATGTTAAATAATAAAAACAAATTTCATGTAAAATATTATGTTGTCACTTTTCATTTTATTGATATTGTAACCTTTTTTAATTCTGGCCAGAAGTACTTTTTAAAAAAAAGTTAAGTTCATTAATAATAAACTGTGTTTATTTAATGTATCTCTCAAAATAACTCGAGTTACTTTTCAAAGTGTTGTAGATTACTTCAAGGGTAGAGAAAATCGAAAAAAGAGGGGAAAAAAGGATACCCTTCAAAGAAAAGTTTCTTTGATTTGGTAGCTGTCAAAAGAATTTCACTTGTCTTAATGTGATTTGTTTACCTAACCATATATTTTTAATACTTAAATTGCGATGCATTTTTTTTAATTGGATGTATTTTGGTAATGATAGTCAAGTTTCATAAACTCATGTATCTCCTCAAAAATACTCGGGTTTGAATCCTGGTTTGATCAAATTTCTCTTTGCCACTTGTACAGTTTATCCCAATTCTTTGAATATGATGACCCCAATTGAGCGAAATGACCGTGAAACATTCCTTACTCGTAATTAATTAATGTATGGCATAAGGAGCACGAGATATCATTGCCTCACTTACAAAAGTACGCTCCTTATCCATATCTCGAGCTAGATATATCCAATCATCTCATAACACCCTATCCTTATATAGAGCTAGTTATATCCAGCCTCCTTTCACTACACCCTATTCCTACCTAATGTATAACCAGACCAGGTACCAATAAAAATAGGGGGGGGGGAGATATCTAAAGCAAAAACTTTTAAAGTATCACGTTATATGTTTACGCGAGAAGAAAATTTAGGATTATTTCCCCATCAGCGTCTTACTGCCCATCCAAGCTATCCACATATTTAAAGTGATATAAAGAGAAGTTACAAAATAGAGGATGTGTATCTCACTATCTTAGAGAGGAACCTCAGTCCAACTTGGGCTAGTTGTGAACCCTGGCCACTTCATAACCAGACAAGATGGACGCCTTCCATTACCTGCACTACCGTTTTTGCTTAGTTTAAAAAAGAGTCGGTCTTAACTTTTTCCCAGATCTGTACAAATAGATTGAACTTATCTTCAATACCATTTTATATATATAGTGTGTGCTAACGTCATCCATGACCTTTCCCGTCCAGGATATTCCGATACATCGCTTGTTCCTTCTTTGACCCTTCTAGAAACGGCCGGCCGGCCGACCTACCCTTCAATTTTTTCCCGTCGCTAGCCCTGTTCTTCTCTGCACATCACCCACTCCCCTAAACACCCCTTTAACCCCCATACCCGCTCCAGCAAGACCCGAAGAGGGCCGCAGCTCAACACTTCATGCATATTCCAGTATCTCATTCCAGCCAGTAATCTGGAGAGATATTCAACGGGCTTAGTCCCCCAAACCTTCCCCTCATCCTATGACCCTCCTTAAACCTTCTGTCACAATATAAAGGTGGACAAACAAACATGTATACACCGGAGAGGAAATTTTGATCGCATACTTTTCAAAATAGGGGAATGTTATCTAATTCAGTATTTCCCCCCCCATTTATTTGATAAGTTTAATGTGCATTATCTAAACTGAATGATTACATTAGCACACGAACATTTTTATGAGTGAAAGCGGAAGGCCTACCAATTTTGTCGGGAAAGGTATTTTCACACGCATACCACAATCGACATGGAGACCGATGGCTTTAATTCCCCTCCGAAGGAAGTTGTGCTATGGATTTTTATCGCTCAAGAAAGATTCATTGACCTCAGCTGAGTTTGAACCCTAGCTTAGCTATAAATGAGTCCCCCTCACTTATTAATACCTCCATCGTAAAGATAAGCAAGAGTTTCTCACATATTAATACAACTATCGTAAAGATAAGCAAGAGTTTTTCACATATTAATACAACAATCGTAAAGATAAGCAAGAGTTTCTCACATATTAATACAACTATCGTAAAGATAAGCAAGAGTTTCTCACATATTAATACAACAATCGTAAAGATAAGCAAGAGTTTCTCACATATTAAAACAACAATCGTAAAGATAAGCAAGAGTTTCTCACATATTAATACAACTATCGTAAAGATAAGCAAGAGTTTCTCACATATTAATACAACAATCGTAAAGATAAGCCAGAGTTTCTCACATATTAAAACAACAATCGTAAAGATAAGCAAGAGTTTCTCACATATTAATACAACTATCGTAAAGATAAGCAAGAGTTTCTCACGTATTAATACAACTATCGTAAAGATAAGCCAGAGTTTCTCACATATTAATACAACTATCGTAACGATAAGCAAGAGTTTCTCACATATTAATACAACTATCGTAAAGATAAGCAAGAGTTTCTCACATATTAATACAACTATCGTAAAGATAAGCAAGAGTTTCTCACATATTAATACAACTATCGTAACGATAAGCAAGAGTTTCTCACATATTAATACAACTATCGTAAAGATAAGCAAGAGTTTCTCACATATTAATACAACTATCGTAAAGATAAGCAAGAGTTTTTCACATATTAATACAACAATCGTAAAGATAAGCAAGAGTTTCTCACGTATTAATACAACTATCGTAACGATAAGCAAGAGTTTCTCACATATTAATACCTCTATCGTAAAGATAAGCAAGAGTTTCTCACGTATTAACACCATTAGCGTGGATTAGAGTAAAGAAGCCGCCACGTACTAAAACCAGACGCTTAACGGTAAATGGCCTGCAGGTTGTGTATAAACTGTCGCTGTACACCCTGTTGTCATTTCAACCGGAGCAAACAGTACGGCGGGTATGTCGTCTGTGACATGTAGCCTCAAGGGACAAAGGTTTAGAGGGTGGAGTTTATACCCCACACCCCTTTACTCTCCGCTCCTAGAGCATCTCTCGGACCCCACCAACCAGAGGGTAACGACGCAGGTGTTTTGACAAGTGATGTTCACTTGTCTAATAGACGTCGCTGCATCACCCGTCATAGCCCGCCAGTATGAATAAAACAACACCTTTCCAATTTCACTAGCGTGCTACTCTAGATTTTGGAGCAGCTAGTAAGCTGTAGCTATACCAACTTGCGTGGTCGTATATGGTAAGGCACTCTCATAATAGGCTACTGATGGAGGGGTAATCGGGGTTCGAGTCTTGGTTGGGTGTACTAAGGGTGGTTTTACCTAAATGGTTTTCCACTCTCCCTTCACAAAAAAAAAAAAAAAATGTGAGTACACTTTTTCTAGCTCCATCGTTATTAATCCATAACACATTAGAGTAATCAGTACATATGTGTATAGCACGAACGGGTAGTAAGACGCGCGGCTAAAAGAATTAACACCTAGTTTTTATATATTTCTAATAGCTTTATATGTTGGTGAATAGGCCAATATATATATATATTTAATTTCTAGAATATTTTGACTAACTTAGCTTACACTAAATATGTGAGAAAATCTACTAGACAGTATTGGAGAAATAGCAAATTAGGACCCACCTATCTTTCATCAGTACTACTTAGGCTCGAGCCATAATACTAATCTGGCATCATAGACCGTATGAATACGGCGTACGTTCGAAAAAAAAAGTTAATTCGGGCACCAAATATTTTGTGCAATTTTTCGCAGCACTAATGTGTAAATAGGTTCTCTTTTATGGAACTGAATCGACTCTTGAGGGATTACAAACTCTTGAAATTTTATATACAGTAATCTTTCATTTACCTTTTTATACATTTTTTAATTATATGTTTCCATATTTCATTTTTTAAATGAGGTAAAATATCTATAAATATATATGTATAGGGCCCATATGTGTATAAGAAGTAGTAATGTAGTTTAGACCCGCCTCGGTGGCGTAGTTGGCTAACGCGCTTGACGTGTTAAGCTCGACTGCTGAGGACGGGGAGATCGAGGTTCGAATCTCGGTCGGGTGAATTGGGGGTGGTTTTTCCTAAAAGGTTTTCCACTCTCCCTCCACGCAAATGTGGGTTCACTTCCTCTAATTAAAAACCTTCCCAATTCCTAATCCATTAGCGTAATTAGTACTTAAAGCGTATAACCCGAACGCGTAGTAAGACGCGGTGCTAAATATTATTATTATGAATGTAGTTTAGCTAAATTTTATATTCCAGCTTGTTTATAGAGTACCTAGTAAAAGGTGTCAAAAAATGTTCAGAAAAATAAGTTAACTAACTTGATTTATTAGCCAATAAGGAACCTAAGAAGACGGTTAACACTTTACCAAGAGTGGTTTTTTTACGTGCTTCACTTGGATAACTCCTCAAGTTTAATTCAAATCAACATCTTGTGTTCGTAAGTCTTCGTGGCCTTGTTAAAAGAACAACGCCCATGAGTTTATAAGGAACCAGTTAACGTAAGCACGATACTTTTAATTAGTTACACTGTGGAAAGAAAATGAGCAAATAAGTTCGGTTGGGTAGATTAGTTTAGTCGTATAAAAGTTGTTTTTGTTTGTTTGTTACCAAGCATGATTTAACTGGTTCATTTCCTTAGTTTTACCTTTAAAAAAACACAATTGAAAAATTCTTTCAATTCGTTATCAATTATTTTTATAAGTTTTAATCAAATCAAATATATTAAACAATAATGAGAAGGGCATATGACTTTTAAAGTGGTTCAATAAAATTAACTTGTGATTTTTAACCAGCAAAAAACTTTTAGAATGAGGATAAAAAATGTATTATTGAAAAAATGTTATCAAGAAATCAAGGGAAGAATATAATGTTTACATAATCATACCACTTTCACTGAAACAATCACTACAGTAGCCCCATAGCTTCTTTGGTGCTGACTGACAGCTCACGGCTTTGAAAAGTTACCAGACCAAATTATGTATCCCTACGCCGAACCATATGATCTGCAAAAACATGTGTTTAGCAGCTGTCACTTCTGACAGTCAAAATTTAGGTATATACCTAAATGTTGACTGTCAGAAGTCAGCTGTGAGCTGTCAGTCAGCACCAAAGAAGCCATGGAGCTAATCATTGGTGAAATTCAGGCTTCTTTCTCTTAACAATTAAATAATTGGTTGTTGTTTCGGTTCTAGAAATAAGTTAATTATTAAGTTTTATTAAATGTAAAAACTTGATTCAAAAAGTGTACGTTAAATACCTCAAATAATAGTTATATTCTATAATTATATGAGTATTATTATCTGAAGAAAATATTGCCTATGATGCAAACTCAAGTCTATCGTTATAAGAGTTAGGTATTTTAGCTACTATCCAACCCTGCCGTTCATTTTCAGTTTCATTTTGATCTAATGGACGTCTAGTTTACAATTATAATATATGTAGTAGTATATTTTTAGAATGTATTTCTTACCATCATTGCTGTATTATTTTGATTTATTTTTGTTACCGCGTCTCAGTAACTGTTCTTATTAAACGCATACATTAGTTACACGGGATGATAAGGTCTGTTAGAGAAAATATACCCTCATTAATGGGATTTGAACCCCGAACCCTTAGTTCACCGGCAATCTGGTCCAAAATTAGAGTAACGTGTCGTACCAGACGACGACAGGTACGGGTAGTTATATAACTAAAAGTTAATTAATTAACTAACTAAACTAAACTAAACTAAACTAAACTAAACTAAATCATGTTAGACTGGCCTGCTGATGACGGAAATATCGGGGTTCAAATCCTAGTCGGGTATACTGAGGATTTTTTCCATAAATGGTTTCCCATCCTCCTTCCACGCAAATGCTGGTACACTACCTACAAAATGCTTACTTCCTCATCCCTAACCCATTAAAATAATAATCATTTATGCTTATATTCTGAACAGATAGTATGACACGGTGATTAATATAATATATATAATGTTTGTTTACTATTTTAATAATTATTCTTTTTTCCCAGATCTTCTTGTTTATTCTATTTTGACTAACATTTTGCTGAAGCCGAATAAATAAAAGAAAAACTAAATTATAGACCTTACAGGATGTATAAACCCTAAATTATTATCTGCGAATGAAGAGTGAATTAGGGAGCCGAAAGCCCTCCCCCGCTCGATGCAAATCACCATTAATTGGTTAATAAATCAATTAGACTTGGCATTGCTCGACTGAGAGAGAGCCAACAAATTAGTTTATATCAGTGTGATATTCGCAACGTATTCACCCGTAGCCACATTTTCCGTAGGTTTTGTTTATTCACCGAACACAGAGTAATTATATGTGTAAGCTCTAGTTACAAAGTGATCAAAATATTACAATTATATCATTATTATCATCATTATTAACATTGCAACTGCTAACAACTTAAATATAATTATTATTACTAATTATTGTTAGTGATATGTTTAAATAAAATGAATTATTAACTTCCTAATCAATTTAGCCATAAATTCTTCAATTGCCTTTTGGGATAAGGCTTAATGTTTGTGTTGGACTGGCTCACTGATAACGGGGCAATCAGGGTTCGAATCCTGGTCAGGTCTACTGAGGGTGGTTTTTACTAAAGTGATTCCCACTCTCCCTTCACGCAAATATGTGTGAAATTCCTTTTAAATGCTTCCTTTCTCATCCCTAACCCATTAGATTAATTATCATATACGTAAAATATGAACAGGTGGTAATACGCGCTGGTAAAAAAATATCCACTTTGTATCCAATATGCTGACTACTAGTGACATAAACTATCTTATCTGATATTCATATTAGTAAGGTCACGGAATAAATATCAATTTGTCTAATCAAGTTTTATAGGGAAGATGGTATATGGATTCAAACTCAGGTTAAGTATACAAAGGGTATTTGTTCTTAAAGGTTTTCCCACCCTCTTCTCATAAAAATGCGGGTACTCTTCATATAAATTCTACTTTACTCATCTTAACCACACTGGTGTAATCAAACGAATTTAACCCAAATGAGTGCATACAACCAACTAATGAAACGCTATATGGTGTGGTAAGGAAATTAATCTCATTTGGAAAGAGGATTGGAAACCACATTATTTATGGGAGAAGAAAATACCAAACCATCTTGTGGCGTTTCGAACCCTTGTCTTGCAGATTAGAATTGAGAAAATTTAATTTTCTATTAATTCTGACATTGTTTTTATCATAATCAGTATCGGCTTTCAATCCCAGACACTACAATAATTCTTTTTAGCATCACCCGCCTCGGTGGCGTAGTTGGCTAACGCACTTGTCGTGTTGAGCTCGACTGCTGAGGACGGGGAGATCGAGGTTCGAATCTCGATCGGGTGAACTGGGGGTGGTTTTTCCTAAATGGTTTTCCACTCTCCCTTCACGCAAATGCGGGCTCACTTCCTCTAATTCAACATTCCCAATTCCTAATCCATTAGTGGAATTAGTACTTAAAGCGTATAAACCGAATGGGTAGTAAGACGCGGTGCTAAATATCATATAATTATTAGCATCATGTCTTAATATCCGTTTGAGTTATACACCTATGTACTAATTACTCTAATATTCTAGGGACTAGGAAGGTCTTAATTCAGATATAATACACCCACATTAACGTGGAGGGAGAGTGGAAAACCATTTAGGAAATACCACCCTTATTGCATCAGACTGAAATTTGAACTTCAATCTCCACTTCACCGGCAGTCTAGTCTAACACGAGAGTAGTGCGTTAGACCACGTGGCCACCGAAGGGGGTCCCATCTATTTGAAATATATTTCTGGGCACCGGAGCCAAATATTTTTGACTGTTACTACAGTAGCCCCATGGCTTCTTTGGTACTGACTGACAACTCACAGCTTACAACTGACGGCTTTGAAAAGTTACCAGACCAAATTATGTATCCCTACGCCAAACCATATGATCTGCAAAAACATGTGTTTAGCAGCTGTCACCAATGGCAGTCAACATTTAGGTATATACCTAAATTTTGACTGTCAGAAGTCAGCTGTGAGCTGTCAGTCAGCACCAAAGAAGCCATGGGGCTACTGTACATAAGTTTCTCTCTGTAATCTCTAACTCATTTTTCTTTGTTTAATTTAAATAATATCTTTTTGTTAAAGTCGTGCAGGGAATTACGCTCATGGAAGAGAAAAATGGTAACTCTACCAAAACATCTTTGCAATATGGAGAGCGAATAATTTTGCTTCAAAACATTAGCTAAGTACTTTAATAAGGTAAAAACAATAAAAATGTTATGTACAGCTTTTGTAAAGATCGATGAAGTGATTCCTTTCGAAAATGACACTTGGAGTCTAGCCAAACTGATTTTCATAATAATTTTGTTAAAAAAAAATTAAAGATATAAACCAAAGATGTACCCATGTTTAAATTTATCATTATTTTATTATTACTGATTGTTTTCTATAAGTGTTAAACGTTGTTTCTCAACTTACATGACGAGAAAAATTAGGTATTTAAAATTCACGGTGCTTAGGAAGACATTTAGTCCAGAATTGATAAAGATACTGGGGAGTGCAGGAGGTTAAAAAAATGATAAGTTCATAACTTGTACTCATCACAAGATATTGTAAGGATAATCTAGTCTCGTATATTACAGTGGGCAGGAGATGCATTTTGAATAGGAGGGTTTATAACCTCATTCAAGGTAGTGACTGGTAAACCCAATGGGAAGAGACCATTGGGAAGACTTAGACGCAGATGGAAGGATAACATTAGAATGGACCTGAAAGAGATAGGGTGTAATGAGGTGGACTGGATAGAATGTTAGCTCAAGATAGGGATAGGGTGTAATGAGGTGGACTGAATAGAATTAGCTTAATATAGAGATAGGATTTAATTAAATGGACTGGATAAAAAGTTGGCTCAAGATAGGGATAAGGTGTAATTAGGTGGACTGAATAGAACTAGCTTAATATAGAGATAGGATTTAATGAAATGGACTGGATAAAAAGTTGGCTCAAGATAGGGTTAGGGTGTAAGGAGGTGGACTGGATAGAACTATCTCAATCTAGAGATAGGATGTAATGAAGTGGACTGGATAGAACTAGTTCAATCTAGAGATAGGGTGTAATGAAGTGGACTGGATAGAACTAGCTCAATCCAAAGATAGGATGTAATGTGGTGGACTGGATAGAACTAGCTCAATCCAAAGATAGGATGTAATGTGGTGGACTGGATAGAACTAGCTCAATCCAAAGATAGGATGTAATGTGGTGGACTGGATAGAACTAGCTCAAGATAGGAATGGTTGGCGTACTTTTGTAGATGCGTTAATGAACTTTCGAGTCCATAAGGTCATAGAGTAAGTAAGAACTTCTCTATCATATTGATATACTTGAAATTCCTGGGATAAACCTATGGATAATCTAAAATAAAATGTAAGCAGCTCTTAAAGTTTCATATTATGTATAGATATTCTTGGCATGCCCTAGTGTGGAATGTATGCTCGCTATGTAATATCTTAAGGAATGTTCCATTTCCACACATGATTTGTATCAAACATGAGAGAGCTTGCTTGCTACGTGGATCTAGGAGTTGAAAAGATTTTACAAAGTTGGCGGGATCCAAATATTATTTGTAGCTTAGCCCTGTTTTTTAGTCTATACAAGTAGAGTTGTTATTCATATGTTTTTTTATGTATTTGTAACACCATAACATTTATATTTAATTCAATATAACTAAACATTTTTTAGGTAGGCTTAGATATTAATTTAATTTATGTTTATCCTAATATATTATTAACATATAACGGTGACCTGGTGGTCTAGGGGTAAGGTGTCAGACTTCTGTGCTGGCGGCCGGGGTTCAATCCTCGGTTCCGGCACAGATTTATCTGATTTTCAAACCCTTCCTTCACCTCTGACAAGACATCTTGTGAATGAGGGGAATGCCAGGCCTCCACCGTGGTTCGGATTCCACGTTAAACTGTAGGTCCTCCGTTTCATCTCACAATCACCCTAACATCACACATTAGCGTAAGTGCGTGTAACCCGAACGGGTAGTAAGACGCGGTGCTAATAATATATTAACATATCAATGTAACAACCTGTTTCGTTAGAGCTACCCTCATGTTAGACTAGACTACCGATTACTGTGAGAATGAGGTTAGAATCCTGGTCGGGTGTATTGGGGTGATTTCCCAAAATATTTTCCATGCTCCCTCCATGCAAATGTGAGTACACTTCCTCTAAATATAGCCTTCCTAATCCCTAGAAACCATTAGCGTAGTTAGTACATGAGCGTTTAACGCAAACGGGTACTAAGACCTGGGGCTAAAAAAATAATGTAATATTTAATTTTAATGTTAAGGTACTATGTGCTATAACTTGACATCTAGCGTGCTGTAAGAGGGTTAAAATATAAGAGTAATGTCGACATCAGCAATAAATTATAGCTAGTTCACAGATTTATCTGATTACCAAACCCTTCGTTCACCTCTAACAAGACGTGTATTAATCACAACTTGTGAATGTGTGGAATACCATGCCTCCACCGTGGTTCGGATTCCACGTTAAACTGTAGGTCCTCCATTTCATCTCCCAATCACCCTAACATCACACATTAGCGTAAGTGCGTGTAACCCGAACGGGTAGTAAGATGCGGGGCTAATAATAATAGTAATAATAATAATACTAATAATATTAATAATAATAATAATAATAATCTGATTGGTTGCAGGGACGAGTTTCAATACCAACTGTTTAAAAAACTGAGAGAATGTCTCATGTCATTTGGCCGAGAGTTGTCTTCAAGTGTGTGTGTGTGTGTGTGTGTGTTTGTTTGTGTCGCCTGCATATATAATAATAATTTGTAAATCACGGCATTTCGCGGGTAGTGGTTTTAATGTGTGAGCTTCACCTACACCTGTATGTTTGCAATTAACAATCTAACTAACAAAATTATTTACATTGGCTGTAATTATTAATAACGTTGATAAATTTATCGAATTAAAATGATTATTATTATAACACATACATTAATACCCCAATCCGATTAACCCAATTAAAGTGCCGAAATTATCACAAGTTTAATTCTTGTACACGTTTATAAAAATATCATGCTACAACATAAATAGATAACTTATGAATTAGTTTCAATTACACTTAGTGTTAAGCTGTATTTACGTTCGTATTTTTCACATCGTTGTAGTCTAGAATCAGCAAACGATTTTCAAAATAGCTTTGTCTGGAAATTAAAAAAAAGAAGGATAGCCACGGATTGGTAAATCCAGGACAACTGGAAGTTATGTTTGAATTTTGTCATCTGTCAATAATTCAAAGTTGAGGGAGGACCACTTTAAATAGCTTCTAGGGGCATAACAATTTCCAAAATTTTCTGGGAGTATACCACTCCAAAGGTCTTCTAAAAGAATCTCTTTAAAAACCATAGAGGCAAGGACCCTTAAAAGTTTCTAAATACATACAATTTTCAAAATGTTCCATGATAACACTTCAAATTATATTAAGGTATCATTAAATCTTTTTTTTTAAGTCAAGGATCACTCTAAATAATTTCTAGGGATATCCAAATTTCAAAAGATTTCTGGGGTAAGACCAATCAAAATATCTGGGAGAATAGGTCAAATTTTCAAACTGTTTTCGGAGATTGACAATTACCTCTTCATATAGAATCTAAGCTCATTCAATTTTCAAACATTTTCAGCTGGTGTTTCCCAGGGCCTCTTTGACATGGAGGACCATTATTTTTTTTTAAACTTTTTCTAATCAACCCTGCACAAACAAGTTTCCACCGCCCCTGGGTGTAGCACATATGTGTACATAATACTGTTTAACGACCTCAGTTGTCTTGGGGATAAAGTGCTCATTTCAGAACCCGATCCTCTTGGGGTTAAAAGCCTGGCACTGTCGACGGATTTACCTTGAGCGATAAAAATCAGTAGTACAACTTACCTCGGAGAGGAAGTAAATCCCTCACAGTCCCATGTCGATTGTGGCACATAAAAGAACCTTTGAAGGTATGTGTAAATACCTTTCCTGGTAGAATTGAAATACCCTTTTCTCTCTCTCCCATAGACAATTCTCTTATGCTGATATAATAAGATGGTTCAGAAAGTGCATGTTAAATACTTCAAATAAATAAATAAATAAATAAATAAAACAAAAAGCTACATAAGCTATACTTGTGGCTGAGCACACCTCACAAGGGGTGTAGTGATTTTCAGTTGAGACCTTAGCAAAAAGTAAGCCTAATGAAGGTTAGAAATAATTCCATAGTTGTTTCCTGATTTTTTAACAAGGGTCTCGAAGTGAAATTTCTCAAATGGAGATTGTTCTAATTTTATTTTAATAAAGACTCATCTTGAAATAATTTAAAGTGTTTTAAGATATTCCAGCTGTAGGTAGTATGAATTGTGTAGGACTCCAATAGTCTACTAATTTAGGCATTGAGTAGGTATATTTATTAATTATACTTGCTTAATATCAAAATTTAGGGACTTATGCAACAGAAATTTTACAATAAACTTTCATTCAATAAAATTTGTTCAAAGTCTTACAACCGAAGGAAGAGCCTCTCTCTCTTGCTTGAATTTTATAATAGATATTTACTAAATACTCGTAAGATTTATGGATCGTAATACTAGGTATACTCCATTCATGGTAGGAATTACCCTCGGAAAGGTCTTTTTTACTACCAATATCCTACTGTGTAATAGATTTCTGGTAGGGGAAAAGGCCTTTCAGAAAAACAATTCCTATGATGAACGGACTTTATATACATTGTAGTAGAAACATTACACCAAAAATTATAAATTAAATAATATACATTATTACTTATTTACCTACCGTATGGCATTAAGAACTAGGAGTCCAGCTACAGGAACATTGAGAAAAGAGAAACATCTTTGTCCACCAGAGAGCATAAGAATCAAATTCATTTTCAAAGACCTGAATTAAAGTATATGTATTTGCATATAGCTCAGAAATTATTGGTTAAAAAAATATAATTCAATAGATTGTATCATTGATAAATCTTTCAAGAAGTTCTTTGTATTAAAAGTCTTGCAAGGAATTAACTTGAGGAAAAAATCAGTAGTACACCTTCTGGAAGGAAGTAACATCCCTCAATTCCATGTCGATTGGACACATATAAACTTTAATATGTAAATACCTTTCCTGGTTATAATTAAAATACGTTGATCTTTCTCCCAGAAAACATTTTTATCTCTTATTATTAAGCTGTTCAGAGTCGATGTTAAACTTCAAAAATCATTCAAAGGACTTAAAAAACCCCAAGCTATCTTTTTTCGAGCATCAGCCTAACAAGGTCTGCTTATTTAAGTAGACCTAGACATAAAATAGCCTACTGGAAAAATTTTTTGGGTTTCAGGGGGTATGAACTTCCTGATTTTTTTAAAGGTTTTTTTGAAGATACAAACTTTCTCAATGGAGATGTTACAAAATATATAATAAAGAAAAAAAAATTAAGTTGTTTGTAAAAATTCGTGTATGAGGAATTTTTTTAACAATAGTGGCATAATTTAGATGATGAGTAAACTTATTATACTTGCTTATATCAATTTTGGCTTTGCAACAAAATTTTAGATTGGTACCATTCAATCCAGATAATTGGTTTCAAAATTTTCAACAGAGACCATTAAATAAATGTAGGGTGCCCCGAATACTTACCTTACTAAATCTTTAATAATAATTTTAAAATGTTAAGATAGGATACGAATAGCTTGGATACAGTTGTTATTCACGGTAGAATTATCTTGAATCTTTTAACAACATTTAGCTAGAATACGAAAATTAGGTAGAAATAATAAGGCTTTGTACGAACAATCTCAGAACGGATTTATATCACCTTTCGAAAATTAACACCAAAATTATTAAATTATATATTTCTCAAACTGTTGCACCTGTCGGCTAGGAGGTCCGGTCATGGAATGAGAACGTGAAACCTTTACAAAAGCATAAGAATCAAAGTATTTAATAAATTAAGTACATTTCATATACTATGAATTATGTTAAAAAAAATAATCGAAATAAAAATTGATATCAAACATAATACACATCTAATTCATTACATATAAATCGTATTCAATGAGTTTGCAAAAAAATAAATTGGTTTTTTCTCTGTCAAAAATACTTTCAAAGTAATTTTCATTTGAAATTGATTACATTTATAGTTAAGTAATGTAAACGAGCTATATTTTTAAATTAACAAATGTAATTGGAATTTTGATGATATAATATTTATTATATCTTTTTAGTGAACTGGGTTGGTATCTAAAGGTTGGATCCCAAGATTAATTAAGGGTACTTATAAAAGCTCAAAACAAGTTGTAATCTAATCGTAAAATAGTTCGTAGAAAATAAAGTAGTAGGTTTAAAATACAGTACAAACGGCATTTGCGAAAACAAAGGAGTTTAGGTATTGAGAGTGTAATTGACAATTTGATTCAATTTTTTTGAGCTCACATATTTCTCCACGCAGTATTAATGAAATGTATAAAAAAAAAAAATTATTTTTTCAAAACAAATGGGCATATTCTTATTTTAATAATATATTTTAGCACTGTGTTCTTACCACCGTTTCGGTGTTATCGTATAATTACCTAAGGTTAAGGATTAGAAAGGGTTTAAATTAGAGGAAGTGAAGCCGCATTTGCGTGGAGGTAGAGTGGAAAACCATTTAGGAAAAACCACCCCCAGTTCACCCGGCTGAGACTCGAACCTCGATCTACCCGTCCTCAGCAGTCGAGCTAAACACGACAAGCGTGTTAGCCAACTACGCCACCGAGGCGGGTTTTTATTCTATAAATTGAGTGGGCACACTGTAAAGTGAATACAACCTTTCGTAACGCAGTTGTTCTAAGCCTGTTTCAATCCGTTGGGAAATTAAAAAATGTGATTGGTCCAAAAGCCGGAATCTGGTATCAACAATATTTTCAATCTGTACCTAATGTAATATAAGTACGGGTAGAATACTTGAGACCTAAATCCAATCTCTGGTAATAATAATTGTAATATGTGTAACAGGATACAAATATGCTTGGATACGAGCTGTTTATATGGTTAGTGAGTTTTATATATTTAGAAACAATTTAGCTAGAAATAACGAAAATTAGGATAAATAATACAGTCTGGATGTGTACGCTAATACTCAGTAAGTTGTTGACAAATCGCCTACTTTCAAGGAATGTAAAACTCAGAATATTAGTTTAACCTATGTGTTCTCAAACTGTGGGTCACGACGCCCCGGAGCGTCGCCGGTCTTGGTCCGGGACGTCGCGGCTATAAAGAAAGACTAAGAACTTGTAATGTATAGTGAAAAGCAGCATGCACATTTTCAATACTTGTACTCGTAAATAAAAATGGAATAAATCATGCAAAAAAAAACACATGTTTCGCCATTATGAACAGACTGTACACATGAGATCCTATTCAACACAAACATGTCTTTTCTATTTCCTTCTTTTTCAGTAATTTTGTTCTAATTCTGTATTTTTACATTTAAAAGAATACAAGCTAGTTATGTAAATGACATTCTTAGCACCATGTGTTACTACCCGTTCGGTTTATATGCTTATGTACTAATTACGCTAATGGTTTAAAGGCCTAGAAAGGTTAAAATTTATAAGAAGTGTACCCACATTTTCAGGGAGTTAAAGTTTAAAACCATTTGGGAAAAAACACCCTCATTACACCTACCAAGATTGAAACTCGATCTTCTAGTCATAGGCAGTCTAGTCCACTGCGAGAATAGCACGTTAGACCATCTGAAGTGGGCTGTATGGCCCATTTGATTTATTAATTATAAAGTTAACCTAAAAGTTATCAAAAGTTTTCCATGAAACATCCTTATTCATTACAGTATAATTTATTTTAATATCATTAATTAAACAAACTAAGAATATAAATACATTTGTAATTTTCTTATTTCCACCAGTATGGAAACATGAGTTTCTAGTTTTCAAATAATGGTCTACCAATGAAAACCAGACTTTACATGGACAATGGCTGCTAACCAATATTTCAATATTAATAAACTATTTAATACTCTGTTCAATATACATATTTTAATGTGACTTAGACCACTCCTGAAACCTGACCACCGCTCCAAAGGCTATTCATCCCTTAAACAACTAACAAGGAGGCTTATTTCCATGATGGACAGCTGGCCGTGTTCTCTTACCAACATTACAACATTATATTATGTGTGGTAAAACTCTTCATTACATCATATTTTCCTGGGACAAGAAGGAGAGGCTGTTAATTGGACAAGTTACAAGCTGCAATATAATATAGTGGGTATAAAATATGCCAAACAAAAGGGGATAGTTAATAACGTATTAGAAAAATGATAATAAGGAGTTTGGAAGAAAAAAAACTGTCTCAAGGTTTGTGTGACAAAATTATTCACTGTAGTCTCTTAAAACTATTTTTTTTAGTAAACCAACACAAGTCAAATCATGAAATGATTTATTGTTAGAAAATAAGGGGTGAACAGGGGTAAAAAAGGTGAAAAGGCTGTATATGGTAAAAAAATCTAATCAAAAGGGCAATGAGACATAAAATTCAATAACCGCAAAAAAATCCATACATTACCAAAATGTCAAAATAAGGCTCAATTGAGCAAATATTTAAAAACAGGTAAAAAGACTAGAAAGTAATAAATAAAATAGTGTATGAAGGCTATGGGGGGGGAGGGTAGGAGAAATAAAATGTAATATGACGATGACGATGCATGGCCAAAAGAGGTAAAAAGGTGAAGAAAGGGTAAAAGGTTAACGGGGTAAAAAGTGTAAACGGGATGGAAATAGTAAAGAGGGTTGGAAGGATAAATAGGGAAAAAAGGTTATTACTTTAGGGTAAATAGGGCAAATGAGTGTAAAGGTTAAACGGGGTAATTGTGTTTAAAAAAATGCTAAAATACTTTTGATTGGATTTAATTACAATCTATTAACAACCAATTATTAATGTCGTTACACTCTTCTTTATTATCAGTTCCAAGAGATAAGATTTCAAAGTATGGTATAGGCCTAAAGAGAAGTTATAACTTAATCTTGAAAAGAAATGTTATTTTTTAAAACACGTTCAGATCTTTATTTTTACATTGTGTATTAACCACCCTACTTTCGCGTTTTGAATCAAAATTTAAACCAATAAAGGACTAATATTTAAACTTAATTTAATTTAAGATTTGGTTACTATTCCTTGTGGTTTATTTTATATACTAAAAATAAAAACGTTACTTTATAGATAATTATAATATGTTGGGAACATTTAGTTACTACCTATAATTTATTATTCCTCTTATATTAATAATTTTTTTCCAAGATTCGGATCTAAATTGGATATTCGGAACTCGTGCATATAATGAAAATTTTAATTTATAAAATAGTGGATTTTACTCAATTCTAATCATGAGCATTGGCGACAAATATCAAAGTTGTGAAATAAAACTAAAGCGTGTACAATTAAGTTTACGTGAATATTGAAGCTTAGAAGATCAAAATGATCTTCAGATTATAGAGCTAGCGACATCGAGTATCATTTTCGTAGATTTGATAAAAAAAAATACCTGTAACAATGTCCAAGATGAATAGATGAGCTATAGAAGGACAGTTGTACCAATCTCCGAGCTGGAAAAGGGAATAATAGAGTGAGTGACACCTGCACCAAACCCTGAGCTGGTGAAGGAGATATTAGAGTGAGACGTGTACCAATCCTTGAGCTGGAGAAGGGAATAATAGACTCCCACCTGTACCAATCCCCGAGCTGGAGATGGGAATAAGAGTGACACCTGTACCAATCCCCAAGCTGGAAAAGGGAATAATAGTGACACCTGCACCAAACCCTGAGCTGGTGAAGGGGATATTAGAGTGATGTCTGTACCAATCCCTGAGATGGAGAAGGGGTTAACAAAGTGAGTGACACCTGTACCAAACCCTGAGCTGGTTAAGGGGGTAATAGATTAACACCTGTACCAATCCTTGATCTGGAAAGGGAATAATAGAGTGACACATGTACCAATCCTTGATCTGGAGAAGGAGATAATAGAGTGACGCCTGTACTAGACTCGGATACAACTTTCAAATGCATCACCCATTTGTCACTATTTACACTTACAAAGATATATGTTAGAAATATCTAAGAATTGTGAGAGGACAGTTAAATATAAATGAATATATAATAAATTGATTCAATATCCATCTAAAATAATAAATATTATTATTATTAGTAAGTGGTGGCCGAGGCCACCAAATTACATTGGCCCTCAAAATTTCTGTCGCTAAGCTCTGTTGTTCCCACACGAATAACGCCCTATTAAAGCAAATTAAAATTTAATGAAAGCCCTTTTTTTCTTTTCCACCTCTTTTGTTATATGGGACGTGTCATAAATATGTTATCGACACTCTAAGAACCTATAGCAATATTGAGCAAATGTATTCTTCCCCTTGATTCCCTGTCCCATCACCCCGTTAGACAGCGTTTGATGTCAGATAGGTGATGTTGACAGATAGATGGTCTTCTCTTTCCGAATTTCCTACCAACCCATCTTCGTTCAAATGATTTCAGTGAAGAGGGAGAAAAAAAAAAAGACCAAGCCACTCAGTTCTTTGAAAACTCACGCCTCGCCAAACCAATTACTCGTTTGTGCACTTCTCTTCTCTTACTACTCTCCCCTCATTTCCACAAAAAAAAAAATCCTGCTCATTGCAAGTTTTTCTACTGCCTTTTACCCCCTCCCCTTTATTCCCCCTTCTCCATCGATAACGAGCCTTCTAGGGGCTGTATTCATCTTGTGGAAACCAACAGAGGTCCTACCCCCCACCCCCTCCTACCACTTAACCCTGTGCCCCTTTCCATTAACCCTGAAACTGTTGCTTCTTTAACTTTTTAATCTGATCTCCATTCATTGCTAAACAGTTTCATTTTCTAAAAAAAATTCGTGGTCTCTTATATTGCAATTCCAATTTATTCAATGAGTTGTAAATAAATATACATATATTTATCTATTTGGAGGGGGAAAAGAATCGTCTTAGTTTTGAAGAATTTCTATTTTTTTTAGATAAAATATACAACCAATAAAATAAGCAAAGTATTTTTTTTCTTTAATTTTTAAATGTTATGAGCGTTTGTAAAGACAACTATGAAATAAATTATTATATTTCTTATTCAAAACGTAACTAATTGTTTGTAATAAATTAGACCCTTTATATAAAATAGCCTTAAGCTATGAGAGAAGGATAACCTTAAGTACGTGACGAGTTCTAGATATCTAAGAAGTAGATCATTGGCTCACTAAGTCAAAAGTCCCGGGTTCGATATTAGTTTTTAGCAGTTTAAAAAAAAGTAGGCTATAAATATTTTTAGTTTTGTTCATACGTTTTAGCACAAAATTTAAATGGATTAATACAAGTAGTACTATTATTAGCACCGCGTCTTACTACCCATTCGGGTTATACGCACTTAAGCTAATATGTAATGGTAGGATGATTGCGAGATGAAATAGAGGGCCTACAGTTTAAAGTGGAATCCGAACCACGGTGGAGGCCTGGCATTCCACAAATTCACAAGTTGTGATTAACATACGTCTTGTCAGAGGTGAAGGAAGGGTTTGGCAATCAGATAAATCTGTGCTGGGACTGAGCATTGAACCCCGGACCCAGCTCAGAAATCTGACACCTTACACCTATACCACCAAGTCACCTACAAATAGTGTTGAATAGGTCTGTTAAAAGTTTATGCCCCATTTTATTCGTGTAGAAAGAGGTATGGTAAATTCACATATTGAAAACTGCCCAAAATGCACCTGAACAAATATAGAACCATAATCGAAAATCCAGTCGGTCTCTTGGGATTCCATTGCCAATAACAATGCCACCACCTTTAGAAGGAGACATAAAATAATTATAAATTTATGACCTTAAGGTAGCTCAAGAAATTATCAATCTCTGTCAAACCAAAAGACTCAAAATACAACGTTCTCTGTCGTTTTCTGAAACCACTTATCTATTTTGTCTAAGCCTATACTTCCTTTCATCCTTCACCTACAACCACCCCTTGTAATGTCAATAAGAAATAGTGAGGGTTGTGGCGGGAGAGGGGGGGGGGGGGAAATTAAACAAACTTCTTATAGCAAGGTAAACATGAAGCTGCTGTTAGTTCTCAATTATCTTAAAATGTTATGTTGTGAATAAGTTTATCAAAAACTAAAAACTACTGTAGTTTTTGGAGAAAAACTAAATCTCTTTTTTTTATCAAGACTTGTTTAATCGCAAATATGGTTAAAAAGTCGATGAAAATGAACTGTTACATTTCATATATTTTTTCTAATAAAAATAAATAAATTCAAATAATGAGTTATCAAGGAAAAAGAGCCCTCTGTTAGAATACTTCAATTCTAACTCGGCGTTAACCATAATTTGAAATAACACATTAACTTATAGAAATAAGTATTAAATAATAACCCTCTTTGGTGACCGCATGGTCTAACGTGCTAATCTCGAAGTAGGTTAGACTGCCGATGGCGTGGAGATTGAAGTTCAAATCTCGGTCTGGTGTATCAAGGGGGAATTTTACAAAATAGTTTTCCACTCTTCCTCCACGCAAATGTGGGTACGCTTTTTCTGAGTCTAGCCTTCCTAATCCCTAACTCATTAGCGTAATTAGTACTAATGCGTATATCATGAATAAATAATAAGATGGGGATCTAAAAATAAAAATAATAGATGTTTATTTTAAACAAAAACAATGTTTTTTTATCTTATTGACAGAGAAACCTCAAGAAAAGTAGTAATCGATATCGACTGACAACCAGCTTCAATGGCCGTATGGTCTAAGGAGCTACCCTTTTGTTGGGCTAAATCACCGATAACGGGGAGACTGAGGTTCAATTATGGGTCGGGGGTACTGAGGAAGTTTTTTTCCCCCACTCTCCCTCCAAGAAAATGCGGGTATATTTCTTATAATTATATCTTTCCCCATCCCTAAAATCCCTAGTGTAATTAGTACATTAGCGTATAACCCAAACTGGTAGTAAGAAATAATAATAATATTTAGCACCGCGTCTTACTACCCGTTCGTATTACACGCTTTAAGTACTTATTACGCTAATGGATTAGGAATTGGGAAGGTTTAATTAGAGGAAGTGAACCCGCATTTGCGTGGAGGGAGAGTGGAAAACCATTTAGGAAAAACCACCCCCAGTTCACCCGACTGAGATTCGAACCTCGATCTCCCCGTCCTCAGAGTCGAGCTAAACACGACAAGCGCGTTAGCCAACTACACCACCGATGCGGGTGGTAGTAAGAAGCGGCGTTTTTTTTGTTTGTTATTTTTTACATATCTATTGATCTGAGGTACAAATGTATTCTAAATACTTGTTCCATTGAGGGTACAAAAATAACAGGTGGGACGAACGAATGGTTCCCCCTAAACACATATCCGCTAATCGTGAAGTGAACTGCGCGCGAGTTTTCACGCCCCAGTTTATACCGATATTCATGAGCACACAGACGTGGCCCGAATGATTGACGGGCTTTGACCGATTGTTTAACTATTTGTACTGGCGAGACGTGATCCTCAATCCTGAACAGTTTACCGTGTGTTCAAACATTGTATCCCCCTCTTTCGTACTCGCAACACACGCGTGCACATTCGGTTTGTTTGCAACATGCAACGGCGTATCTTCAGAGAACGAGGTAGTTACATTGGACAGACACTATCAGGCTAGGAGTTCAATTCCGACTGTGTGCCAAAAAAAAACGAGCTATCTCCCCACCCACCCACCTCCCGAAGGTGGGCGTATTGGAAACGAAAGTTAAGGGCAATGTTTTTGTAGTTTTTATCAAAATAATATAAACAAATTCTCCAGTAGAATTTTAGAATTTAATCTTATTCAC
This sequence comes from Timema cristinae, assembly GCA_039000515.1. NCBI lineage: Eukaryota > Metazoa > Arthropoda > Insecta > Phasmatodea > Timematidae > Timema > Timema cristinae. The sequence continues at coordinate 43,423,582 of JBCFYV010000100.1, read as the reverse complement.
ATACTGACTTCAACAGTTTTGTAATTCTTTCGAGGTTGTCCTGGAATTAAGTGACAACTTTTTTTTCTTTTAATTTAAAAATTGTGAAAATGTGGAATGCCAGGCCTCCACCGTGGTTCGGATTCCACGTGAAACTGTAGGTCCTCCATTTCATCTCACAATCACCCCACCATTACACATTAGCGTAAAGTGCGTATAACCCGAACGGGTAGTAAGGCGCGGTGCTAATAATAATAATCATTTTAATTTAAAAGTCTGTCGTCTAATACTACTATTATCATAACAGATATTCAAAAAGACTGTTGATATCACCATGTGAAGAAAATTGATTTCTACGATTCTACTATAGCGATATTTTGTTTATTTTGTAAAAAAAAAAGAGGAGTTTTGTGATAAAACCCGCCAAATCCTCTACACTCTCACCTTATGTGGCTTCTTATGCATTAGTAAGAAATTCTTAGTTTTGAATTCATATTCTGACCGTGTTAAAAGAGGATTTTATTTTTTTATTTTTAAATTTGCATTAACAAGAAACTATTAGGTTGTGGTTCAATTCTAACCAGGAGTAAATATAGATTTTTTTTTCTCTTTAATGTGGCTACATATGTGTTTGCAAAAGTGAATAAACAAGGCTCAATTCCTTTTTTTTTCCGTTAAACAAGGGTTTCCTATGTGTTAAAATTATACTTTTAGCTTTGGGTTAATTCCAACCATGTTTAACAAGCTTTGTCTTTTTCGTATTAAATTGTCAAATGCTCCAAAAAGATTGTCTACTATTAGGCCAGGGCGGAGGTTTGGGGGGAGTATATCTATACTAAGGTGACCTGGTGGTCTAGGGGTAAGGTGTCAGACTTCTGTGCTGGGGGTCTGGGTTCAATCCTCGGTCCCGGCACAGATTTATCTGATTTCCAAACCCTTCCTTCACCTTTGACAAGACATCTTGTGAATGTGGGGAATGCCAGGCCTCCACCGTGGTTCAGATTCCACGTTAAACTGTAGGTCCTCCATTTCATCTCACATTCACCCTACCATTTCACATTAGCGTAAGTGCGTATAGCCCGAACGGGTAGTAAGACGCGGTGATAATAATAATAATAATAATAATAATAATAATAATATATTTATACTGTATGCAAAGAGTTTAAGAAAATTAAATGTGATTTATTTTTAAATTTGGTCGGCTATGTTTAAAAAAAAAAATCCAATAAGCCCAAAACCTTTAATAGACATTTTAACCAGATTAATTTGTCGAATGGTCTAAGGTGTCACTTTCTTAATAGACTGTACTAGTGATCACGGGAAAGTCAAGATTTAAATCCCAATCGGGTGACTGAAAAGGGATCTCCCGAATTGTTCCCCAATCTTCCTACACGCAAATATGGACGGACTTCAAAATTTAGCCTTCTTCATCCTTAGAAAATTAGCGTAAATATGTTTTTTAACATCGCGTCTTACTACCCGTTCGGGTTAGACACCTCTTTATTAATTACACTATTTTATGTTAGAGATCAGGAAGGTTAAAATTGAGAGGAAGTGTACCCATATTTGCTTGTGGGAGAGTAGAAAACTATTTGGTAAATACCACTATCAGTGCACCCGACCAGGATCGAACACCGTTCTCTACAACATCGGCAGTCTAGTCTATTGAGAGAATAACGTCATATACCATGTGACCATAAAGGTGGGTTTTAGATAATTAATATATATAGTAGCCCATGACTTCTTTGGTGCTGACTGACAGCTCACAGCTGACTTCTGACAATCAACGTTTAGGTATATATCTAAATTTTGACTGTCAGAAGTGACAGCTACTAAACACATGTCTTTTGCAGATCATATGGTTCGGCGTAGGGATACATAATTTGGTCTGGTAACTTTTCAAAGCTGTCAGCTGTAATCTGTCATTCAGCACCAAAGAAACCATGGGGCTACTGTACATAACCCGAATAGTAAGGGAGACGTGGTGATCAAAAACAAACATAATAAATGTATTACTAAGATATAAGTGGTTTTTGCCCGCGAGCCGGCGTAGTGGCTGACTGGGAAATCAGACGGCACTGCCGAGGCAATATAGACGCTCGTTGGACGTCCTACAGTAGGGAGCTGTATATCTACCTCCCCTGCAACCCAACAGTACTGTGTATGTACACCCGCCTACGATTCATTTTAATAAATTACACGATGTAGGTAGGAAGGTAGGGTCTCAGGATCCTCGTTAAAATATCCTTTCCAGTCAGACAAAGTGGAGGAAAAAGGAAAGGGAGGGTAGAAACAAGGGGTGGGTCTAAAGGGGAAGTAACAAGCATGATACAAGGAGGATGAGGTATCTCTATTGATTGAAGGTCGAGTTAAACTTACATGAAAAGCTCGGGTCATGTCCGTATCGAGGAAGATATTTGTACAGGTTTTAAACTAACCGTTTCCATGGTATAGTGTAGTCAATACACCTTTCTAAAAGTCTAGTGGTCCCGGGTTCGATTGCCAATTGGTACCTTGGGTATTTTTCTTGAAAGGGTATTTGCCCCAATGGCCGCCAGAGTTTGATTACAGTAACCCCATGGCTTCTTTGGTGCTGACTGACAGCTCACAGCAGACTTCTGACAGTCAACATGCTGCAAAACACATGTTTTTGGAGATCATATGGTTCGGCGTAGGGATACATAATTTTTTCTGATAACTTTTCAACGCCATCAGCTGTCAGCTGTCAGTCAGAACCAAAGAAGTCATGGGGCTACTGTAGTTAGGCTTAAGTTGGGTATAAGTGTTCCCACTATTTCCACACCCTTACATCTCACCATCACCATCATCCTTACACTCACCATCACCAATCAACTATTCCCATCGGGACAAGGAAAGAGCCTCCATGAAAAGGATGCACGACTAGTACATTCAGGTATCCCCTGGGCAATTGTACAATAGTACTGGATAATATTTCAACTCGTGGGCACGTTTGTTGTAGCCCAGCCACGCAATATTATTATAGTATATTCTGAAAATTAAGAATTACACCACATGGGAATCGAACCCGGTACCTATGACTTAGGGATTTTGCAGTTTTTATAACAAATAAACAATTTTTATCAAAAGAAATAAAATATTTCTGAAGTAAGAAACCAAGAGAATAATTTTCTTCACATTTTCTTCTTTAACAGTTGAATATCTGTCAGGGGTATGCTGGAATTTAATGACAAGTTTATCTCTTCATTTAAAAAGTTTGTGTCTAATGCTGCTATGCTCAAGACAAATATTCAACAACTGTTGATACAACCATGTGAAGAAAATTACACTCTCGTGTTTCTACAAGAGAATTATATGATTTATTTTGACCAAAAAATATTTGATATATAAACTTTAATAACACTGACCTTTATTTGTGTCCCCTTCTATCTTGAAAGGGAAGCGTCACAATGGAATATAAGCAAACAGTACATCGAAACTACCCGCCTCGGTGGCGTAGTTGGCTAACGCGCTTGTAGTGTTGAGCTCGACTGCTGAGGACGGGGAGATCGAGGTTCGAATCTCGGTCAGGTGAACTGAGGGTGTTTTTCCTAAATGGTTTTCCACTCTCTCTCCACGCAAATGCGGGTTCATTTCCTTTAATTCAACCTTCCCAATTCCTAATCATTAGCGTAATTAGTACTTAAAGCGTATAACCCGAGCTGGTAGTAAGACGTGGTGCTAAATATTATTATTATTATTATTATTATTATTATTTAATCGAAACTCAACTTCACCGGTTTTAAAAATATTAGCCGCAATACACAAAGTAGGACTAACCTATTTTTTCTCAACCATGCCAAACGTCTAATTGCCCATTTTCCTTTCCATTTTACCACGTATATGAGCATACAGAGGTGTAACTATGCATTCAAAGTCCACATATGACATGCGTACAAAGCTATCAAATCCACTTTGCAAATGTAGATCATTCATTATTATATATACGCACCTTCAATTTGACGTTTAGCCAAAAAATACTTCAAACCCCTCACCTTTCTTATGTTTTGGTTTTTTCTGCAAGAGTACACTTCCTGTCAACACAATATATAAAGTACGAAAAATAATGCGATGTTATCAATGGGTAGAAATGTGTAGCCTGATTAAAAACTAGCGGAGGACCCGAGATGTTGGTCCAACAAGTTGGCGACAATAGACGCAGCTTACTTGTCCTCATGTGATGTCTCCCAACATGTTGGGTCCAATCTGTTACATAATAAACGAGGCTTTAGGATGATTCCCGATTGTGCCAAACGCCTTGTGCTCATGCTATTGGAATCACACACAAGTTAGTCTGATGACACGGGATGGTTATTTTTTTTTAAGAAAATCCACCAGCACTCGCTTGCTGAATGTATTGGCTAAAGTTTATTATGAAATACATCTCAAATGTTCTTTTATTGTGTATATTACAAGCAAAATTTGTGTTTCATTCATAATAATCTTGATCCGCGGTCATAATAGACGATGCTGCCTATATCACCATTCGTGATATAAGAACTATGCTCAAACAGCCAAACAAACATGATTCCCCTACAACATGTTACTTCCCTTCTGTGCTAGACACTTTCGTTGTTTATTATTATTATTATTATGATTATTATTATTATTTATTATATTATTATTATTATTATATTATTATTATTATTATTATTATTATTATTATTATTATTATTATTATTTATTATTATTATTATTAGCACCTAGTCTTACATCCGTTCGGGTTATACTCACTAACGCTAATGTGTAATGGTAGGGTGATTGTGAGATGAAATGGAGGACCTACAGTTTAACGAGGGTTCCGAACCACGGTGGAGGCCTGGCATTCCCCACATTCACAAGTTGTGATTAATACACGTCTTGTCAGAGGTGAAGGAAGGGTTTGGTAATCAGATAAATCTGTGCCGGGACTGAGGATTGAACACCGGACCCGGCACAGAAGTCTGACACCTTACCCTAAACCACCAGGTCACCCCTTTCTAAGTTATTGTCCGCTTCAGTGGCCGCGGGGTCTAATGCGCTACTCCTGCAGTAGACTAGACATCCGATGACGGAGAGATCGAGATTTTAATCTCAGTTGGGCGCACTGAGGGTGTTTTTCCAAAATGGTTTTCCACTCTCCCTCTGCGCGAATTTAGGTACAATTTCTATTAATATAACCTTCCTAATCCCTAAAATCATTAGCGTATAAACCGAACGGTAGTAATACTCAGTGCTGTAATTATTTTTTCTTACAAAATTTGTTGCCCTGGGTTATAGCCCTCTTGAAAACCCAGCACTGCCAGAAGAAGACCAGGATTTTTTATCCGACATACCTGGTGGCATACGCTTACAAAATAAAAACGAAACTATTGTAGTTGAGGTAAAGAAATGAATTTAAGGTGCGGCTGAAGGGAGCGCGAGTAATTTTACGGTTTTTATAGCATTACATTTTTTTGAAAAAATAAATTAAATATTTCTCTAGTTTCAACATAGAGTTGAGTTTTCTGCACATGTTGATATCAACATATCTTAAATATCCGTCAAGAGTGTCCTGGAATTTTGTCAACACTTTTAAATAAAGAGAAAAAGTTTTAACCAAATTCCAGGAAACACTTGACAGATATTCAAGATTTGTTGATATTAGCATGTGCAGAAAACTAAACTCTATGTTGCTAATGGAGAAATATTTAATTTATTTTGGCCAAAAGATTGTAATTCTATAAAAACTGTAAAAATACTCGCGCTCCCTTCTGCCACACCTTAAGAGGACACTATCCCGTATTTCCGTGGAGGGAGGGTGGGAAATCCCTTAGATAGAAACACCCTCAAGTAACCTCATTGAGCTTCGAATCCCAAACTCCTCCATTACCAGCAAATCAGACTAGAATAAATCTGATCAACATTTAGTCATCAAATCCGACATTATGGGGTCAAGACCCACTTAAAGCGTAATACTACTTGTTTAGCCGAGTACTTTAAAATTCCAGCAAACCATAAGGGGTTTCTTAAGTAATTGAAATGAAGAGAGTTAAAGGTTAGGATGGGGGGTGGAGGCACCAGTTTGAGTAACAACGTTTCCAGAACGCACTCTAATTTAAATACCATCACCGATAATTAACGTTAGCCGAGCAAACAATTTTTTTTTTTTTTTTTTTGCTCCTCTCTATCGTGAAACAAATTCTCCGACGGACATGATGGTCGAAAACATTACTGGTTCCTATCCCCTTATTGAGTTAGGCTGTTTTCCTGGCAACCTTACTAATTATACCACTTGATGGATTATACAATCAAAAGTTAGTGCAGGTGAGACGAAAATGTTTGTGTATTAAGAACAAGAGTGACACATCTCACCGATTATGTTTGTCATTTTATTTGTTTTAGTGCTGGAACATAACATGATAGAGCTATTAGAATGTGGCACCTGGGTATTATAGCTTATTACAAACCACTCGTATATACTTACTTACTTTATGGAACTAGGAAATCGTAGTTCATTGTCGCACTTATAAGAGTATGCTAACAATCTTTCTTAAACTAGTTAAAGCTAGCTCTATCCAGTCCACCTCAACTTATTTCTATCTTAAGCTAATTACATCCAGTTCACTTCATTACATCCTTTCTCTTTCTTGAGCTAGTTCTATCTGGCCCATCTCATTACACCCTATCCCTATCTAGTTCTATCTAGTCCCCTCATTACACCATATCTTTGTCTTGGGATAGTTCTATTCAGTCGACCTCATTACACCCCATTCCTATCTTGAGCTAGTTCTATCAGTTCCACCTTTACACCTCTCTCTCTATATAAGCTAGTTTATTATTCCACCTACTACACTATATCTCTATCTTGAGCTAGTTTTATCTAATACCCTCTATAAACCCTATCTCTATCTTGAGCTAGTTTTATCTAATACCCTCTATAAACCCTATTTATATCTTTGTTGGTAGTATTAAAGGTCTTCCATGACGGTTTTCCTATTGCAGCTATACTTTTTAATTGTTTTTTTGGAGATGTGCACTTTTTATCCTGAATATCTTGAACACGGGTTTCTTTACGGTACGGGTTACATAATGTGATTAAAAGTGTATAGAGCGAATGCGGTGCAGCTGGTAGTAGCTAAATTCACGAGCCTTGTTTATACCCAGATAAATTATGGTAAATGAGTAAGGAAACTATAAAGCGAGCTACACCGACCGAACGGCCGCAACCGTTAGCAATAATAGTACCAACATTTGCCAATAGGGGGTGTCGTGTAGTCAACATAATGAACTCTACGGCCGTTTATCTAGTATTCTAAATCGGATCTGCTACTTATTTATTCAAGTAGCTCCTCATTTGTCCTCATGAGGTTGATATTGACACCGTGCTTCACAGTTACATTTTTGGAAGCACCGGAGATCGAACGAGGAACCTCTGTATCTGTAGTCAGGAATTCTGACCACTAGACCACAGAGGTGGTTATATATACAACTATACATTTAATATATTATATAATATTTATTAGTACAGGTTTCCATATTTACTTACTCAACTATATTAAATGATAAATTCGTTATTTTAGTAGGTAATTAGGTTTACAGAATAATTTTCTTACGTGATATCTATATCTATACTAATATTATAAAGAGGAAAGATTTTTTTTTTTTTGTTTGTAATGGATAAACTCAAAAACTACTAGACCGATTTTAAAAATTCTTTCACCAATATAAAGCTACATTATCAGCGAGTAAAATGGGATATATTTTATTTTGAAAATTAATTTATTCATCATAAAAATGTCGATAGTATATTATATAGTCGTTGAAAGGAAAGTGGTGTTGGTGAAGGGAGTAGGGGGGGGGGGGGTTGAGGAAAGAGGAATGAGATGAAAATAGGAGGGAGGATAAAAAGAGGGAGGGGCTATACAGTGATGGTAGGACTGTTTTTTAAAAAAATAAGTAAAAAAAGTTCTGCTTTTATATTGACATGATGGATTATTTGAAGCTTTGTTTTACAGGATTATTTACAATATTTTTTTACGGGGAAGGGTGCTAGTAAATTATAAGAATAATGTTTTAGACCATTTTACCACTGAAGTGGTCAACCTTTTTAATATTGTGAGATTAGGGTTGAGGGTAGAAGTAACTATTTCTAACATTTATATATTTTAAAAATTTGTTAGGTAAAATGTCTGCGGTATGAATTCATTTATTGGCACCTTTTCAAAAACAAATAACTTAAGTTCAATGGAATAATTCTTAGTTATTTTAATGTTAAGTCGTATATGTATAACCTTACAAGAACAATTTATTGTCATGCTCAAAACATTCTAAATTTTTTTTTTCTTTGGGTGGCAAAGTTGCCAATTCATATAAGAAACATTGTAGTGAGTGTGAATAATTTCCCTTACAAGTAAACGGTGCGTTAGCTAAAAAATTTGAACTTTACTGTACATCTCAAACATAAACCGGTTAGATGAAAACTTATGTATTTAAAATTTCAAACTCCCAAGTTTCGGTTGACACACTTTCTAGTTTATGTCTGTTTATTTAAAAATAAATAAATTAATAAAATATGGATTTTTGTGGTTGTTGACATGTTGTGACACATTTAAAACATAGCGTCCTTTCAAGATAAAGAAGAAAACTATCTACTATAATTGTTTCTTATTTTATATATGAAAAAACCGTCAATAAATCGACAGTTTAGTCGATATTACACAGTTATGTCGATATTTCAAGCTTGTTTACTCATCATGTAATGTCTAAAGGGAAATTCTTGAAGTAGATTTGGAATGCCAGGTCGCCACCGGTTCGGATTCCACTTTAAACTGTAGGTCCTCCATTTCATCTCACAATCACCCTACCATTACACATTAGCGTGAGTGCGTATAACCCGAACGGGTAGTAATACGCGGTGCTAATAATAATAATAATAATAATATAATAATAATTGAAGTAGATTGATGTTTTATTCTGGTTTATACTTAGTATGATAATTTTTCATTAAAGCTATATGCGTGGTAATTACTATAATGGTATGAGGATGTAATCTACCCCTATTTGTTTGGAAGGAGAATGTGGAACTATCAGGAAAAACCACCCTCAGAGGATTCAAATATTGATCTCCCTGTCATAAGCAGGCCAGTAAAACACGAGCGCGATGAATTAAGTAGTATATTTTCAAAGGAAAGTGTATTAAAACTATAAGAAATACTCTAATTTTGTGTGATATTGTTAAAAATAGATGGTTTTAAAATTAATAAAATAAAACAATCATCACACTGATATGAAAAATTAAAATAAATAAATTACCTAGTGTAAGTATCAATGATATATAAGCTTTTAAATATATTAAATTTTTTTTAAATAAAATCTTATAAAATAGATGGTACTGAAATCATAAATTGACTAAAACAGAAATAACTTTCACGTTCCTTGTCTCATTAATACTTAAATTTTACTTATTAATTTTAATCCCTTTCCTCTACAAGAACTGGTCTCACATCTAGTTATTAGCACCGCGTCTTACTACCCGTTCGGGTTATACGCACTTACGCTAATGTGTAATGGTAGGGTGATTGTGAGATGAAATGGAGGACCTACAGTTTAACGTGGAATCCGAACCACGGTGGAGGCCTGGCATCCCCACATTCACAAGATATCTTGTCAGAGGTGAAGGAAAGGTTTGGTAATCAGATAAATCTGTGCCGGGACCGAGGATTGAACCCCAGACCCCAGCTGAGAAGTCTGACACCTTACCCCTAGACCACCAGGTCACCTCCACAGCTAGTAAAAGGTCAGTCATCCAACCACACTACGCCAAGGAAATATGAGACAAAATTTTTTTTAAATACATAATTAACTTTGTTTTCAAATCAAGGGGGAAAAAAAAGTAGTTTCTAATTAACTAAATATAATAAGACCTAGACAAACAATTTTTTTTTTGTTACCTTTTATCCGACATGATTAATTAAGAAAAGAAGAGCTTAAGGCATTTGCAACAGATTACAAGATGACCTCCAAAACTTGGTAGAGAGCAACAAAAAAAAAATTCAATTAAACGTCTAGGAGTTTAGGACGTATCACATGGGGTCTGTCTTCCTCCCCCTTTTCCTCTGACCTATCCCCCCCACCTCCTACCCTACAAGGGGAATCTGTCCAAAACTTGCCTTTTACCTCCCATCTAACAGATTAGGCTTCTCCTATCCCTTTTCCCCTCGACCCCTCCTAGCTTGCTTCTTAACTGTACGTACCGCTAATTTCTTCCTTATTTAATTAGCCTCTTCTTAATGTAAGATCTCGTGTCTAACTTGTATAACCGAGTTACGTTGCTGGGAAAGAAGTAGTGTGGTTTCGGTGCGTAAACTGTACAAAGTGGTTTCCATCTTAAACCTAAAAAAAAAGATTAAAAAAACTCTTTAAGGTAAACTTGTGAAGATATAAACACATAATCACATTTTGCCAAAAATAAAAAAATAAATCTTAGTTTGTAACTTATTTAAAAATTAATAAAGTATAACCAGATTTGTATTGGGGAAAACTTATCTGACAAGTTAAAAAAAAAGAGTTACCGCATCTATTTTTATGTATGTATACGTCAAGTTATATTTCCACCAGCCGTTATTATTGACGGATACTGTAAATTTAGACGGTTACAAGATTTATGGTGTGAACTTTTGTCAATGTTGCATACTTTACAAAACTGAAGGGTATAAGAGAATAAAGGGCAAAGGTTCCATTTTTAACTGATATTTAGCTCGTGCTGCCATCTCCTAAATACTCATGAGACCTTTATAATACTCTTGAGATTATAATATAAAAGATGTATCTGCCATATTTAATTTAATTTAATTTAATTTAATAAAAAAAGTATTTTATGAGGTGCTTATGGTGTTTGAGACATAAATGTCGTTGTCCTGAAATATCTGTGATGTAACGCATATATTTTACACATCCCTTTTGAACAATTAATAAATATTATCAGACCTAATCCAAATTAATAATATTCAAAATTTATATAAGTTACATTATATATCGCAGTAAATACCTAGTACGTGGTGCTTCGTCCTTATGTCTTTCTGTATTGGTCACCCAGGCAAAATCTTCTTAAAGGTAAAGGGTGGAGGGGGGGGGATAGAGGGTCAAATTCATCCCTTTACTCGAAAATTATAAATCTAAGTCTTCTAAGACAAACCTGTCAGCAAGCGGAGGTGAAGACACTCGCATAATAATCGGCAAGCAGTCATGACTTACATTCGTCGAGAGAAAACATTTTTTTAAATTAATAATTACCATATAGGAATGAGGTGCGTAACTAATCCGCGCTGGTCACTAGATTGGATCAATCCCATTTTAATCATCCCAGTCCCCAAAGAAGTAAAATAACAGTACGTTTAATATCGAATCGTATATTAAACCGTTCAATACAGTAATGATGTTGAATAAATAATTAGTTAAATTTACATAAGTGGTTTTCAGTTATACCCAGAAAATAAGTCGCATCAACTAATCATTCATCAACACGGAAGATTGGTGATAAAATTACATAATGAGCTATCCCTGCATGTAGTGAGTATATGTAACTACAAACGTGTTGTTCTCCACGAGACATTAACTGTGGACCTAAAGATTACAAATTTGGCTTGCAACGTGTAGGTACGAAAAATGAATCGTAAACAGTGTAATGTGACTCCCCCTCTTTTTTCCTGTAACCTTGAAGTGATTCCCACATTTCTAAGAAAAGGATGTCCCCCATTAAATCTCGTCAATATACTCTTTAAGTGTTAATTGAGTATGGCTTCAATGTAGTGTAGAATTAGTGACGATATGGGCAACTTAAAACTATAAATAAATACGAATTACGAAAACTTGAAAAACAAATTAAAGAAAGGAAAGGTTGGCTTATAGCTCATTTTCCTTTTGCAAACAACATATTACTACCCATCCGATCCATTGTCAATTAATTGCAATGATGTGGTGGGGATAAGTAAGGTAGAATTTAAAATAAATGTTAGCAGTTTCACTTTTCATCAAAGCAAGTCTATCTATGAAAAAAAAAACACCTTCGGTAAACTTGCTCTGGATTCAAACCCTGACTTCCCGATTACTGGAAAAAACAGAATATGTGGTCTTGGCCTTTAGTTTAAGTGCCTAATTCTGCGTGTTTTTATCTATTTTAAATAGAAGTGAACAAAGAAATATATTTTACATATAAAATAATATGTCAGTCCTATCTTGATAGAATATAAATTTGTCACAAATATTTACTTATCTTAAGAAATAACTCATGTAATATCCTTGTAAAAGAACAAACTACTATCAACCTTATGATTTAGAGATTAATAATTTGTTTAGACCTTTAAAAAAGCTACTTGGACAGTTTTCATGAGTAGCTTGCATACGTAATATCATATTATCCACAGCTGTTGCTTTTAAAGAAGGAAAATAATGCTAATAATATAGTAAAACATTATCATTGTCAACAAAAAAAAAAACAGGTTTTTATTTTCTAAAAATTTATTCTATCCAGAAACCTATATTCAATTTAAGTTTCAACCAGGTTCGAACCAAGTCCGCAGTCATAATATCCAACCACTCAGCTAATTAGGGCAGGTCTTAGCCATATAAAATATTTAACAGCAAGGTTGTTTGAACGTTTTTCGACCAGGGTGAGGTGGTTGGAAGGGGCAAATTGAGGCTATGTTTACGTATAAGTTAGAGTGAATAAAAAAAAGTACGTGAAAATAGCTTAGTAGCACTACCGAGGCACTATTTGATAGGTTAACTGTGTATAAGTGGTGTATATATATATTTTATATATGTATTTATATATGTGTGTATATGCATACAATGATATTAAAAACAACTTAAGAAAAGTAAAAACAAAGTAAAGAACATTTATCACTCCCAACCTTATAAAAGCGATATTAAATAACCAATAATATTCAAATTAATTGATAGTTTCAAAATATTCATAATTTGATTGATCAAAACATTAACTTGCTTGAATTAAAAGTTTACTTATAAATCAGATACACTTATTTTCCTTTTTCATAAATAACTACAGTAGCCCCATAGCTTCTTTGGTGCTGACTGATAGCTCACAGCTTTGAAAAGTTACCAGACCAAATTATGTGTCCCTACACCGAACCATATGATTTGCAAAAAACATGTTTTTAGCAGCTGTCACTTCTGACGGTCAAAATTTAGGTATATACCTAAATGTTGACTGTCAGAAGTCAGCTGTGAGCTGTCAGTCAGCACCAAAGAAGCCATGAAGCTACTGTATATATTAATATATTAAAGACGCGTTAGAATTGTGTGTGTATACTAATAAATACTAAGCCATGTAAATGAGAATCATTAGTCTTGCGTTAAAGTGCTCGCCTCAGAACCCGATGTTTATGGGTTTAAACCCAGCTGGAGTCTATATATTTTTCTTGAGCTATAAAACTCCTCAGTAAAATTTCTTTCAGAGGGGAAGTAAAGCCGTTGGGTCCATGTCGATTGTGGTATGTAAAAGAGCCATGGACTTAAAATAACTTTCAGGTAAAATTGGTAAGTACTTTCCCTCTCGCTCTTATTCTGATATAATCAGTCAGTTCAGAAAGTGCACGTTAAATTCCTCATAATAAATAAATAAATTAATAAAATTGTTGCCCCTCCTCCCTTGCCCCTCTCATCAAAAGATCAGGGGATGTGGGGGATTTACCCATGCTTAACCCCCTCCCCTACCCTTGGTTATGGTGCTAATGCATAGTATGTACCCTGAACATTTTAAATATCCTTTTAGCAACAAAATATTCTGTATTACCTGCAACGTAACTTGAGCACTTAGTTCCGAATTCTGAATTCCACATAGAGAACCCTACACGAGGGGTTTTATAAACCAAATATGTGCCGGCGTCTGAAGTATTCCCAGCCCCAAGAATCGTGAGTGAAATGCTCGACTATATCGTCAAGTTTTTTTTTTTTGTGGTGGGAGGGGGGGGGGGGTATATTAGAGAAATAGATGATAAATAGTTCAGAGGGGAGATTGCGGAGTCCTTATTATACCCCGCAATTCCTCCACAACCACCTTCTAGCGTCCAATTTATGGACGTCTTATTAATATTAAATACGTGCCACGCCAAGTTCCCTGAGCTAGATATATATATTCTTTTCAATATCTCCCGGGATTTTTGAACTAAAGTTAAGGTTGAAGTGTATTAATCACGAGTTAAAGGCATTGTTTTTGCAGTTTTTATAGCTAAACATTTTATTTGTCAAAATAAAATATTGCTTCAATAGAATAATAGAGTTTAATTTTCTTCCCATAGTGATATCAACAGTTGTTGATTATTTATCAAGGGTGTCCTATAATTCAATGATAACTTTTTTCTTCATTTAAAAAGTCCTCATCTAATGCCACTATGCTCATGTCGGATGTTAAACAAATGTTTATATGGCCATGTGAAGAAGATTAAATTATGTTGCTACTGGAGCAATATTTTATTTATTTTTTTGCTATGAAAATTGCAAAAAAAAACACTGTCCTTCTCTCGCGTTCCGTACATTCCCACCTTAAGAACTTGATTTTCTATCTATACCTGAAGCCTCAGCCCTGGCCAGTATCTTTAAGGTCGGATGGAAGGTAACTTGAGCTAACGTCGTTATTTTTACAGTTTTTCTTATAGAAAAATGTGTTTTTTTTACCTAAATAAATTAAATATTACTTCAACAAATACGTTTAGTTTTCTTCCTAACATAGTAATCACAAAAATTTGAAAATATCTGTCAATAGAACATTTCAATGAAAACAAGAAGTCTTTCTCAAAATCTCCGAGGTCCATCACCAGTGTAGCTAGACTGAGGGCTGATGCTATATTGAGGGGATTAATTTTTGAAACTTATAAAGCTTGATTTTTGGTCGACGGTGAGGTCAGAGTCTGAATCCTCGCTGGTTGTAATAAGGGTGGCTTCTTGACTAAATGGTTTACCATGGTTCCTCAACTCAAATTTAGATACATTTATTCCTTCTTCATACCTACATCATGAGCTTTTAGTGAGTGGGAAATATATAGTTTTTTTTTTTTTTTAAAAAAGGCACCCATCAGAAAATCAAGAGAGAAAGCTCTACTTCAAATCATGATAGCTATAATTTATGTAGAATGCAAGGTAAAGAAAGCGATTCAGGTTAAAAATGTTTGATAGTTTTTGTAACAACCATCCAACTTGGACTAAATAAATCATAGCTCAAAAAGGTGTTTGGTTAAATTTTCTACACAAGGCAGTCCCAACGTTTTTCAAATATTTGCCATGAGCAACGTGGAATTTTAAGTTGACTTTCTCTCTTTATTTAGTAAGTTTATCACTATTCCTATGACAAATATTCAAGAAAGTGTTAACACTAATGATGTAAAATTTTACTAAACGTTTCTACTGGAGCAGTATTTAATTAATTTTGGCAAAGTAGACAAAACAAAATTGTTTGCCATAAAAACTAAAAAATTATGGATATAAACTCAAGTTTCACTCCATAGTTGATTTATAAGATTTTAGCTCAGTTTATTTTTGATAAAATATTTTAATATATTTATCAATAGAAAAAACCTTCTAGCTTATCTCTAAGAAACAGTAAGAGACCGAGAATAAAGGGTTCATGAGAAGAGAATTACCTTTCATTTCTGGCAGCGAGATGAGTGTCACTTTATCAGACGTAACCCTAGATTGCGACCTCCCCAAGATTTCTCACAAGAGCCAGAGGGAGGGGTGGTTTGGAGAGGGAGGTGACATGGACATCATTCACACAGTAGGCCTCACCTCCACCTCTTCACACCTTATTTCTGTCTCTCTACCCTCTTTACTTCCTGAGCATCTCTTCTCAGCCAAAAGGAGCGAGCAAAAGGTGGTATCATCACTAGATGGGGACATTCGTCAGAATCTAGAAGATTTTCCTTCCAGGAAATAACCTGAATATCCCACAAAGTACGTACTTCAGTCAAATTTTCATATTAAGAGCCTTATACGCTACCTATAAGAGTTAGTATGGATCTACTTTATGTGTTCATAAGCCAAGTCTTGTGATCTGAAGCTGTCACTTTAATATATAAGGTATTACCAACAGCTATAATTAGCGGAATGTGAAAAAAAAAGTTTGAATTGAGTTTAAGGTCCAGTCGTATAGTCATATTGAGAACTATGATTTACCGTACCCATTGTTTGCTATGTCACCATTGTTGTCGTATGGATCACGTTTTTGGGTGTTTGTTTTTGTGATTCCGCGCGCTAGTACCTGGTTTCTCCACCACTAGTGTTGTAATCGTAGATAGTCTACACAATAGTTTTCCTCTTTACAGTTTTTTCCGTTTGATTATAGATATGGAGCGTAGGTTTGTCAGGAAAAAAACAAGAACAAGATAAAGGTGGCTGAAATGAGATATCTAATAGATGTATGTGGAAAATCTCGTACGGATAGAGTCAGTAATGAATTAGTGCTGAAGGAGTGGGGTTTGCAAAGGAATGTAGTAGGGCAATGTGAAAGAACCGTGTTACGTTGGTTTGGGCATGTTGTCATGTAAAACGTGGCTAAATGTTGTATTGGTACTAACGTTTGAAAAAGAGAAACATTAAGTGCCCTTCAACACGAGAGGAATTTTATCTCGCGAACTTTTACTCATGCGATCAATTTTTCCGTTGCTTTAAGATGAGAGAGAATAAATCACGTGATCATTCTACTCTTTGAGATATTTTGAAGTAGACAGTATCGTATTTTGTGATATAAATTAGGCCTTTAATGTAATAGGTCTATTATTGTTGGTTTGTGCATGATTAAGATACAAAAGTGTTTTTACGCACTTTTAATTAATAACTTGTATTGAGTTTACAAGTAAAGTTCCTTACCTTAATTTAACTGCAACTTTTTTCAGATGCTGAAATTGCATTTCTCATATTTGTAATAGCCTTAAGAAAACTTGGTGACAAACAATGCGGTAATTCGTCAAATGTTTCCACAGATATGACTTACTGTCATACTTGTAGAGTCAAGCAAAATTTAAACAAAAATCACTTTCAAGTAATCTTATACTATACGGTTTACCCAAAACCACTTTTTTTTTCCTCATTCTACCTCACAAATGTATGTAGTCGTCATATGGTTTACGTCCCGATAGTATACACCATGGCTGATGACGTAGATCGTATGTTGACTACATGCCTTATGTTACGCAGGATAACAAAAGGAAGGAAAAAAAATCGGAGGTGATTCTGGATACAACCAATAATTAGTGGTAGATCAGGTGATTTTAGTTTAAATCTAAAAAAAAGAACTTTTGCACCTTAGTCATGTACAAACTAACAATAGACCTATACATTGAAGCCCTAGTTTACATCACAAACTATTGTTATACGATATGGTCTACCTCGAAAGATCTCCAACAGTAGACTGGTCGCACGATTTATTCCCTCTCTTGTGAAAGTAACGCCAAAATTGATCGTGCGACAAAAATATCGCGCAATAAAATACCTCTCGTGTGAAAGGGAACTAAGAGTTTTAAACATAAAAGAGCATTTATAATTCAGTGTATGGATGTTGTTGAAGCGAAAGGAGTATGTAAGGATAGGGAAGTGTGGAGAAAGATAGTGAGGGTGGATTAAGTAAGTAGTTGTTGTTTTTTAGTTTAATGCACTGTGTCTTGCCTATCCCATAAGAGAACAGCTTGATTAGGTATGAATGTATGTAAGTAATCAAGATATGTATTATTTCTAGATTCCAATTTTTATTATTTTATATTTTGACACGATGTGAATAATATACAATGAAAATTAACTATGACATATCTTAAAACTTAAAATATTAACGGAAAGGGATTTTTCATAAATCTGGTTAGTATCTACTTCCCCCTAATCCTTTATATTCCCATTTAATTAATTTATTTATTATTTAATTATTATTATTATTATTTAGCAGCGCGTATTACTACCCGTTTGGGTTATAGCTTTAAGTACTAATTACGCTAATGGATAAGGAATTGGGAAGGTTTAATTAGAGGAAGTTAAACCGCATTTGCGTGGAAGGATAGTGGAAAACCATTTAGAAAAAACCACTCCCAGTTCACCCGATCCAGATTCGAACGTCGATCACCCCGTCCTCATTTAACTAATGTCATAAATAACGCAATGTCTTTTTTTTTATGAATGCAACTAACGCGTCATAGGAAAACTTTGTGCATCCATACCACGTCATCAGAAACTGTGAGGCGTCAGTCTCATCTCATCTTGTCTGGACAAAGTGGTCAGGTCCTGGATTGGTGTAGTGAAATTGTTTTATTTCTTACACCATCCTTTCGCACTGATACGAATACACTTCACCTAAATTTAACTTTACGGATGGGCAGTAAGATGCGAAGTGAGGAGAAAACATATACTAGGCGGTAAAATCCTTAAATCTCTCCTAGTTTTAGAATGGTCTAAGGAATATCTTTCCTGTAAGACTGGACTGCCAGTGACTGGGAGATCAACACTATAAATCCGGTCGGGTCTAATGAGCATGATTTTTTTCTTAAATGGGTTTTATCTTTCCCTCTCCACGCAAATACGGGTGCACTTTCCTTAAATTCATCATTAGCGTAGCCTGCTTCAGTGGCCGGAGTAACAAAGGCATCACTCTTGAGTTATAATGACTTACTTATGACGATGAGATTGGTATTCGAATCCCAAACGGTTCTGAGAGTGGTTTTTTCCTAAATGGTTTCCCACTATTTTTTCACGCTAATCTGGTAGATTTTCTCAAAAATATTCTTTCCTCTCTCCTACTCCAATAGAGTAATGATCATATTAATATACGTATAGGTGACCTGATGGTCTAGAGGTAAGGTGTCGGACTTCTAAGCTGGGGTCCGGGGTTCATTCCTCAGTCCCGGCACAGATTTATCTGATTACCAAACCCTTCCTTCACCTCTGACAAGACATCTTGTGAATGTGGGGAATGCCAGGCCTCCACCGTGGTTCGGATCCCACGTTAAACTGTAGGTCCTCCATTTCATCTCACAACCACCCTACCATTACACATTAGCGTAAGTGCGTACAGCCCGAACGGGTAGTAAGACGTGGTGCTAATAATAATAATAATAATAATAATAACTTGGGTAGTTCATTTAGAAGAGTATGAGAAAGATGAGGAAAATAAGTTTCATATTTTAATGCTTGTACGGTTTGAAAATAATATAATTATAAATAAACATACACATATTTTTAGATAACATTATGATTGAGTGATAGAGGAAATTTAGAAAAATGACATCCTGGCAGACCAGCTTCGAGGCCGAGTGGTCTAACACGCTAATCATTTAGTGGGCTAGACTGCCGATGACGGGCAGATAAAGGTTCGAATCTCAGTTGGGTGTAGAGAGGGAGAACCCAAACGGGTAGTGAGACGCGGTGCTTAAAACAAAATTGTATCCTTACGTGGAGTTAAACCATACTCGGCTGATTATACGTACGTATAAGGTTCAAATCTCTGTTTTGGTATAATTTTTTCTTTATCAACACAATTACTTTATTTATTTTTAAAATTTGTTTTTAATTGAAATAGCTTTCATATAGTTAGAAAATTCATTAATTTGACAAGCTCACATGACTCTAGATAATTATTTATAACTACTCAATCTTCTACTAACAACTAAATCTCATTCCCTCTTTCAAATTATTCTTTACCTCATCAACAAGATCAATATTTTTACGAGGGCGAAAAAAAAAAATGAGGAGCGAGATAATTTAATTGCTTCGTTTAACAACGGGCCTTTTTTTTTCTAGACGAGACCTCCCTTCATCATCACCTTCTCACTCATTTCTTGTCAAAGTTAACCCTGAAACGCGACCAAGATCTCATTAGTGGGTCACACCTACCGCTAACCTTCTTATTCTCTCTCTCTCTCTCTTCATCCCTTACATCTCATCATTTACCATCCTCCCCACCCCCATCATCTCACCCTTACCGTTATTGAGATTGCACGCATCAACACCGTCAATATTGGAAGATATAATGCAAAAGGGAGGGGGAAGGAATGTATTGGAATAAGAGGAGGGGGGGGATATAAAGAAAAAGGTTTTTTTTTTATCATAAGTACAATATTTTCTTCTAGCAAGACCACACCAAAATTACAGTTCACTATAATTCTAGGTGAGCTGTTAACACACTTGACACTGAACATAGGGGTTGGATTGTAACAAGCTCGATTATAGTAAGATTGTAATTTTTTTCCCCCAAAAATTAATTTGGTCATATATCCATTATCCGGATGGATGTGAGGGTTTTTGAAAATTTTTTTGTATTTTAAAGCTTCAAAAAGATCCTATTATTCCTAATTATCGGTAAACAGTTTAAACAAACACTTCATCTGTTACTTTTATTTCTATCACATTTTAGGCTATCACTGGAAACTATCATTTTTATATAACAATATATTTTCACTTAAGCTTTTAAAAGAATAAAAAAATTTACCAACTAGACACGGCGAAGATAATACTACATTTTCTTACCAGAAATTTTTGCCCGCTTTTATTGCCACCAGTGTTTCGATATTTGGAATAATCTACTTTTTTACATACTACCTTAAAAGTGAACATAAGTGAATGTCACTTAACATATTCCATTCAAGAGATTGTACTTGATTCATGTACGCTGTCAGCGTTATATGAAAATGGATACTTGGATATATTAAAAATATTTTCCATGTCTTAAAAACATTCACCACTACCTGTGAAATCCTCTTGGATTCGAAGACAGTACGTTGGGGAAAAACACCTGTACCTTTCTTTAAATTCCTTTTGAGGCAACAACAGGCAGGCTTAATACTTTTTATCTATTCGTAAATAAACTGGTTAATTATAAAGACAATGGCTTTGCAAAGAATTACTATGTTTATATTATATTTACTATATTACAATATACTTGAGAAAAAAGTAATTTATTTTTATTTTGTGATAATTTATTCGAGCCATAAAAAGTTAGCCACATGAAGCCCGCGGGCTGCGAGTTTCAGACCACTGCCTTTGATGGTGCCTTTAAGATAACCTTAGGGTATCATTCATTTTCTTATGCCCCAGGAAAGTCTTTTAAATATTTTGTCAACTAGATTGGTCGTCTTATATTAGTAAATATATATATATATTAGTAAATATATATATATATATATATATATATATATAATAATATATATATATATCAATCTGTCAAAATAATTATATGTTATAGCTCATGGTATTTTATCGTTCACAGAATGCTATAATACATAATTGTTGGGTTCATAGTATGATATAATTATTATTATTATTATTATTAGCACCGCGTCTTACTACCCGTTCGGGTTATACGCAATGATATAATTCACAGTATTATATAGTTTACAGGATCTTTGTCTTACAGTGTGCTATAGTTAACAGTAAGCTTAAAAACCATAAGACATGGATTAGATTCTCTTATATAAGAAAGTTTGCCATTTAAGTAATCTAAAAACTATAGTAGAAGCGTTTTTACATTTATATAAGCTGTATCGTATATCATAGGGTTTTTGCCGTTGATAAAATTATTAACATATATAATCTTTAATAATTAAGCATTATTTAGTATAGAATTTAAAGGATAAGCGCATTCCAAGATAAACCACACACAACTACAAGTTTTAAATTTGATTTAAGATATGTTACGTCTTTAAACGTCGTTTACTTGAGCATTGTTTAAATAGAATAAAAAATTTAGGAGGAAATATTGCCAATATAAACTTAGTTGATTCTCATTCAGAAAACACGTAGTTATGAAGCTCCTTTCATTCGCTTTATGTATGTAAATCACACACACATGAATCTCATAGAGCTCAATAATTTCTTTCTCTCTTTTATTATTTTTATTCTAAATAACTAAAAAAAAAAAATTTGAAAGAGAGAGAGAAACAAATACCACATAAAATCTGCACATGAAAGCAAACTAATTTAATTTCAAATTCAAAGCACAATTCAAACCGATCAATAAGTTGAGCTTACATATACTCTGGATCTGCCCTACAAACACACACACAAACACACACATACACACACATGAGTCTATAAACTGCCAGTTTATCTGCCTTGTGGGCTTTGTTCCAGCCCATCACCGCTCAAAACCCCTCCCCCTTTGATTGTGCCCCTCGTCCCCCCCCCCTATACCATAGTGGGGACAGAAAGGTTCCCATCACAGATACAGATAAATAATTCACGATGGATAAGGATTCACTACTGTGAGAGTTGAGGGAGTTTACAATCTCCCACTGCTCTAGAGATGGAGTCATAACCTCTCGTCCAATTGGGACCTCTTGCAAGTATTTGGGGAAAGGGGGTGCAGAGGGGGAGGGATATATATATATATATATATATATATATATATATATATATATATATATATACACACTAGAGTCACAACTATCTGGCCTAAAGTGACGGAATTCCGATCCGGATAATACCGAATCCGAATGTAAATAATTTTCAGTATGGTGTTTTCTACTAATTTTAACAGAACATTTTTTTACCCCCGTTCGGGTTATACGCCTATGCACTAATTACGCTAATGGTTTTAAAGGATTATGTAGATTATATTTATAGGAAATGTACCCGTATTTTCGTGGAGGGAGGGTTGAAAATAGTTTGTAAAAACCGTCCTCAATACATCCGACCTAGTTTCGAAACTCAGATCTCCGTCATCGGCAGTCTTGTCAACTGATAGAGTAGTGCGTTAGATCACGCGGCTACCCAAGTCGGTCATAAAACATTAAACTTTGTCTTAATAGAATATACCCATTTTCTGATTGCGATGTAAAATAGGAATACAGTAATTTTAGGCGGACACTAATATAATAAACGAAAAAGAAATTTTTAAAATCTTTACTATATGTACAGTACTTTATTTTGGAAATAAAACATTGACTACAAAGCAAGAACAACAAGTTAAATGAGAGCTTCAAATGGATTACATTATAAATTCAGTAAAGGTTTATTAATGAATATGTTCCTTTTTTTTTAACGCGCTTGTCAACACCTAGAACCGGGCCGGATAATAGAGATGGCCGGATAATCGTGGCTCTAGTATATATGTATTAAAATAGATAGAGAGGTATCAGAGGGTACTTGTAGCGAGCAACAACATGATTTACCCGCTTCGGTGGCAGCATGGTCTAAGATGTTACCATCGCAATAAACTAAACTGCCGAGGATATATATATCTAGGTTATAATATCAATCAGGTGTAATGAGGGGGGTTCATCCAAAATGGTTTTTCCACTCTTCCTCAACGCATGTGCGGGTACACTTCCTTTAAAATATAATCTCACTAATCCCTAAAGCCATTGGCGTGATTAATACATAAGCATGTACACCGAATGGGTAGTAAGACGTTGTGTTAGATAGAAAGTAATAGAGTTTGAGAAGAAGAAGAAAAAGAAGCTGAGTGTCTTTTTTTTTTTGTTAATTAATTTATATAATAAAACCCATGTATCGTTTGTCTTGTATCTCCAGAGTTTTTCTAAAACTTTCCAGCGTGATGAAAGATGAAATATCTCATACTGATTAATTAAGTGTTGTAGCTACCCCCATAATTATATAAACTGATTCTTTTCGCAATGGGGGAGGGGGACAGGGGGGGGGGGGATAGACTCACCTCTATAATATAACGTGGCTATAGATATAGAAATAGTTTTGGCCTATGGAGAATGCTATATTTTATGAGAAAAAATTACAAAATTAAAAAAAAAAAATTGCGAGTACCTTGAGACAATTTAATTCCCGTTCCGATAAAACCAAAATAAGATAAATACAATACGGAACAGACTTCGAGCAAAATCAAAAATTGTACTTGTCTGAGACAGCCACTAGTATTAATATAAATACACTAAATTCTTATATTAATTATTTTTATATTTATTTAAATGCTTATATCTCGAATTAGTGCTTATAACTCTATATCTTTAGAAGCTTAGAGTCAAGATTTCATCTAAATGATCTTTTAAAAAAGACAATATGATATACATATTATTTTTCACGGCCAAAATTGATAACATTTTACTATTTTGACAACTCGCCTGTCGTAATGGAATATAAAACTCAGAATATACAAACCAATTATATTACAAGTTGTTCTCAATATAAAGAGAGAGTGTAATAAGGTGAACTAGATAGAACTATCTCAAGATAGGGATAGGGTGTAATGAGGTGGACTGGATAGAACTAGCTCAATATAAAGAGAGAGTGTAATAAGGTGAACTGGATAGAACTATCTCAAGATAGGGATAGGGTGTAATGAGGTGAACTAGATAGAACTAGCTCAAGATAGGAATAGGATGTAATGAGGTGGACTGGATAGAACTAGCTCAAGATAGGAATAGGGTGTAATGAGGTGGACTGGATAGAACTAGCTCAATATATAGAGAGAGTGTAATAAGGTGAACTGGATAGAACTATCTCAAGATAGGGATAGGGTGTAATGAGGTGGACTGGATAGAACTATCTCAAGATAGGGATAGGTGGTGTACTTTTGTAAGTGTGGTAATTAACTTGGTAGTTCCCAATTCAATGGTGCAAGCAAGTTATTTTTTAGATATTGATAATATATATCAATGGTAACAGCTCCAGATAAATTACTTGACGTATGAATACGTGAAAATAGATCCAGTAGTTTTTTTAGCTGCCGGAGTTATCAATTAAAATTTGACTGTACTTTAAGAGATATATACTATTTTAACTCTCTTGCTATCTTACAGGTAGAGAAAGAATTGTGATCGTCAAAAAAGCCGAACTCGAGATTTTGATGAAACTCGGCGGTTCATGGCTCCCTGAATCCGAAAATGTGGTTCTTGAATTTCCGTCTGTTTGTCTGTCTATACCTCCGACTAGAGCCTAAACTATTTTACCTATCGGGCTAAAACTTGGAATCTTAGGTTTTCATAGGGTTTCTCTGAGGAGTTTTTGGAATTGGATGTCTAACCCTAAAATTAAGGGTAGTTTTCTGAGGGGCAAAAAGAGAAAAAGTCAATTTTCTCAAAATTGGCTCTAACGATTTTCATTAAATTTCATTTCAAACATTTATAAATATTCCAAGACAAATGGCTACTCTCAATACTTCGGTAAAATAACTTTAAAGGGTTCAGGTCTGATGCGTAAATTCTCAATTTTTTTATCATATATCCGAAATTATATGAGATATGAAATAACTTATCATTGTAAATATGCATATCTATTTATAATACATATATTTTATTTGAAACAATTTTTTTTTAAACCAATAACTCTCAATCTATACGCAAATATATATATTTTTTAACTTTTTGAGCAATAAAGGTACAGTATTGCGACCATAAAAAAATCTAGCCTGAAATGTTTATGGTTGTCGACGTCTCATGACCCCCAAACCCTAAAAAGTGGTCTTTGCAAAGCCGTCTCACTGTGTGCCTTTCTAACCCCAAAATAAGAGTAGTTTAGTAAAAAATGAAAAGTGAAAAAATGTATTTTCTCAAAATCGGCTTTAACAATTTTGATTAAAATTCTTATGTAAGCGTAGATTAATATTATAAATAAATTTTACACAGCAGAAATTTCCGTATCTCCGCAACTATTTAAGATACTATGTAACTTATCATCGCAAAATTGTAGTACTATTAAAAATAAAAAATCTTTTATATGAAATATACTTTTATAAATAACACAGTTTCTGAGATATTTACAAATATATTAATACAATTTGGTGAGCTTTAGCTGTAAATAGATACTACTTAAGTCTTAACTTAATAATTCTCCAATGCCGTAGAGTATGTAAATAAAAGCAGGCTTCTTAAAAATTTGTTATTTTTACTAAACCTTTTTAGGAGAAATGTTTGTACAGCAATAATCTTTCTCCGTTTTAGACTCAATAGTCAATATTAATATATTTTATTGGTAAAAATTTATAAATGAAGAATTTAATACCAATGCGATGACCTGAAGATGTGCAACACCTTTTAAAATGTCGAAAATTTTAATCGGAAGTCGAAATTTTAATAACAAATGTTGACCCGTGTGGACATATTATCGATCTTTTTTATTGGTCCACTTATACAAATGAAGACATTAATTCTTTAAAAATAAAATTTTAAATTTACAACTGGGACTAAAAAAAAGTTTTACATAAGAATAGTGTAATTTATGCTTGGATTTACTAGTGTATATTATTTCGTTTCACATATATTACGAGCTTTGAGTAAATATATCGATTTTTAAACAACAGAGCGAGAAAGTCCGTGCGGAGTTCCGTACCATTTATTTATTGAGCATAAATGTATGATTGGTTGATTATAGTGTTTGTTTAAAACATTTTTTTTTAAATTTACCTAATAGGAAAACATTTTATATACTGCCCAACAAATGCACCTGTAAGGTAGTTACATGAAAAGTGTAACATATTTATTTATGTATTTTGTATTATGTATTAATACCTTTGAATTATTAATCAAATAAAATGAATATTCTATACAGAATGGTGAGCTAGAAATTAGTTCAAAGTAGTACTGTTTCATTTAATATATAAAAGAGTAAATTATAAATGAATAAAACATGAAACGTGATATATTTCCTGTTTTTCATATTTTCTATACACATTAAATAATAAATTCCCAAAGGCTATAATTTTTACTTCACCGTGTTTTTTTCTGAACCGGATGATTATATCAGCAAACAACTTATCAACAAACATAAATATAGGACAGACACAACATCAAAACCCCGGCAATTAATTCAGAAAAATGTGAACGTGGAAACCAGCGTTTCTTCTATTATAAATTTCCGGCTATATTATGAATCGAACCCTGGACTATTATCTCAGTAGGTACTGACTTAAGTTGACAGACATATAATTTAAATTATTTTAATGTGACATAAAGCTAATTAATAAATCAACTTCAGTGGCCACTTGCTGTGTAACGTCATTCTTGCACTGGAGATCTAAGTTCGGTTCTGGTCGAGTGTATTAAAGGTGGTTTTGTCCTAAATGGTTTTCCACTCTCCCTCCAATAAAATACGGGTATACCTCCACTAATTTTAAGTATTCCTAATCCCCAACCCAGGAGATTATTCTTTAAGTTTAATGCGGCTGTAGACGTAATTTAACACCAGCCCCGTTCTATAGTGGTCGGTGAACATTTCTACATACGAGCCTAGAGGTCTCGGATTCGATTCCTGACTGGAATTATGGGTATTTTCCCCTAAAGGGGAACTATCCCAATGGTCACCAGGGATAAGTTAATTAGGCCTAAGTTAGATTTAAGAGTACGCCGTCTCCACAACCTCATAATAGCTATAATTACATCACCTCATTGCGGGTACGACGTGTAAAAACTTATATAGGCAAAGTTCTGTGCCAGTAGAGTGGTTAAAAAGTCAACATACACAAGTGACTGAACTAGATATCTCTTCATATAAAATGTCATATATGCTTAAAAAAATTAGGAAGTTTGATAACTTGTCTATTTTATCTATCATCATTAAGACGATTGTACCTTTTCATTTGGCGTGGAAATACAATGCCATGGGAACGAACGGTTATCTTCAATTTTTTTTATTGTTTTGCCATTTTTATTTCGGAAACGGTTTGTTCAAGAATAGAAACATGTTGATTAATTTAAACTTTTTATATGCACACCTTCTCTATAATTTTAACGGTTATCACATATCGATACAAATGACATTTTTCAATAGAAAACTGCCTGCTTCATAGCAACAAATAAGAAAATGTAACACCTAATAAACATCGGTACATTATCTTAGAAGGGGTGTTGAAAATATTAACATAAAAATTTCACTCGTTCTCGAAAAAACTGATATTTACAAACGTATGATTTTTCCGCAAGACCTGCCCGGTAGCTAGCACCATCTATGGTTTCCGTGATCCATCTGTTTATGTTGGCGCGGAAGGATACTTTGGTCGGTTGTGAAGCCACGTCACGCCTTTCACCCTCCCGCCCACCATCCACCTAAATAGGTTTTAGAATTGCACTCGACAGGGCCAACGGCCTTAAAGTAATAAGTACAGAGAACATACGCATATAACACGGATTGGTAGTAAGACGCGATGATAAAGAAAAAAGTAAAATAATAAGAATTTTTCTTAATAGTAGCTTATCTCTGTAATGTTACACATCATAGGCTTTTTGCTCTACGCTTCAAGCATGTTGGAGAAATGTGTTAAAGTTTATATAAAAAAAAATCTACTTTCAGTTCCCTCTGTGCCCCAATGTATGGAATTTCTATATATATTTGCTTGAAAAAGTGACAAGTCACGTCATATACTCCAAAGAGACGAGCTATCTAGTTACACATATGGGGAATACAAGATTGGGATATATGCCGGCAACCTAACCCCTGGAGCCAACGAAGCGATGACACGCCTTACACGCCTTACTAAAGATGATATACTTTACATAAAAATAAAAGGTTTAAACTTTATTTTTCTTTAGTATGCCTCCTTTGAATATACAAAGATGTTTTTGTATAATACATCAGGATATAAAATCTTATTTTATACTCTTGAAATAGGTTTCTTAACAGAATCACAAAATATAACAGTAATAATCTTTGCCTTAAACAAACACATTTTAAATTTTTGTTATAACATTTTATCTATTTCTCCCGCCCCCTATTTATTTAAGTTATTTAAAGTGACATTTTTGAACCAGCTAGTTATATCAGCACACGAGAATTTCTATGAGCAAGAGCGAAAGGGCCTACCAACTTTCAGGGAAAGATATTTTCATATATCCTCCAGTTTTATTTTATATTTCACAATCAACATAGGACCGAAATTCTTACTTCCCCTCCGAAGGGAGTTGTGCTATGGAATTTTATTGATTAAAAGAAATCAGTTGACCCTAACTGGGTGTGAACCCATGTACATAGAGGTACTGAGGCGAGCACTTTACCTCAAGACCACTGAGGTCGACTGATTATTTAATTATTATATTTTATTTAGAAATTGTGATATGTTGTGAAATTACTGCCGTACTCTCTTTTTAGCCTGGAAGGTAGCAAACTCGCTTTGACAGTTTACACTATGGTGGAGCTCATAAGCTAGGTATGTCGATACTATTAAATAGATCAAGGTAAAATTGTTACCTTTCAGGAATGTACAGAACCTTTTCGATAATTATTTTAATTGACTGCTTCAGTGGCTGAATGGTCTAACACGCTGCTCTTGCGGTAGACTAAACTACCTATGAGGGGGAGAATGAGGTTCGAATCTTGGTTGGATGTACTGGGATTTTTTTTTTCAAAATAGTTTTCAGCTCTCCTTCCACGCAATTGCGGGTATACTTCAACTAAATATAACCTTCCTAATCCTTAAAACTATTACCGTAGTTAGTACACAAGCGTATAACCAGAACGGGTAGTAAGTCGCGGTGATAAAAAAAAAGTTGTTTATTTTTTAAATGTTTGCTCACATATGTTTATTAAATATATTTATTTCTTTATAAAAAAGTAAACAAGCAATACTACTTCTGTGCTAAAAATTGTGTTTATTGGTACTTAAATATAGATTATATATATATATATAATCTTAGTATCCGAATTAAGTTTTAGTCTTTCACGGTTTGGATATAATCTCGATTATATATGTATATGTTTTAAATAAATGTTTGTTCCCCACAACTATTTAATATAATAATGAACAGGTAAAATGAAGAAAAGTTAGAATAAATGTATCCAAATTAATGTGGAATAATGTATAAACTGGATTGTACAGCCATTCTCAAAATTATTTATATAAAACAGCTTGGATTTGAACCCTGGCCTTATTTACAAACAGTGAAACTCACACCGGTGATCACATGGTGTATTTTTACAAGTCACTGTAACATTCCCGAATCAAGCTTGAATAACATGATTGCCAAAAATAGAGAGCAAAATCTGGATGTTGACCCATGATGCATTGCAACGCAAACATAATACAGATAATTATCAATATATTTTATTTTCTAGTGGATAAACATATTTTCTAAATCAATGTCTCTGATTGTTTTCAAATTATAAAACGGTGTCATTGCACGATCCAATACATCAAAACACACGCCTTCCATTAACGGGTTATTTCAAATCTCCTCATAGACGCCAATGAAGTTGTCTGCTTGCTTCTAGCTCTACAGCGCATGCGCATTGAGTTGAGATTTGATTGACTCTATTGTGCCAAAGATCTCAGGCAGAGCGGACTAAGTCGAGATGAGTTGAACTTTAGCATAACAGCTCGCGTCGATGAGGTGGAAATATTATGATTGGCCTAGAGCGTGTCACGTGACTTCGTTATTGTTCTTCGCTTGTTTTTTTTTTAGGTGAACGTAGGAATCCACAGTATACCGTAATTGACGAGTGGCGTTTAGTTGAACGTGTCTCAGGGTGAAAATACTTATTTTAAGCACCACGTTTTAGTGCTCTATGGATACGAATTTGTTCGAATTACGTAAATGTGCTAGGGATGAGGAGGAGTGAATTTAGAGGAGGTTTACCTAAATTTGTCCAGTGAAAGAGTGAAAAACAGTATAGGAAAAACCATACTCAGTTTACCCGACCGTGATTCGAATCCCATCAAGGCAATATCAGTATATTGCGAGAATGATGCCAAAGACCATTAAGCCACCGAAGCGAGCCAGAGATTGTTAAACCCCTTGACAGATATTCAACAAGTGTTGAGGTCACCATGTGAAGAAAATTAAGCTCTTATGTTTCTACTGGAGAAATATTTGGTTTCTTTTAACAAAAAAAAGAAAAGGGTGACCTGATGGTCTAGGGGTAAGGTGTCGAACTTCTGTGCTGGGGTCCTGGGTTCAATCCTCGGTCCCGGCACAGATTTATCTGATTGCCAAACCCTTCCTTTACCTCTGACAAGACGTGTATTAATCACAACTTGTGAATGTGTGGAATGCCAGGCCTCCACCGTGGTTCGGATCCCACGTTAAGCTGTAGGTCCTCCATTTCATCTCACAATCACCCTACCATTACACATTAGCGTAAGTGCGTATAACCCAAACGGGTAGTAAGACGCGGTGCTAATAATATTAATAATAATAATTATTATTATTATTTAACAAGAAAAATTGTTTTGATAAAAAAAACACATCAAAAACACTGACTTCCCTTTTCGAGCGTCCTCCACACTCCCACCTTAAGTCAAATGCTCCCGTATGAGGTAAATGCATCGTGGAAGAAAGAAAAGGGGGAAGGGGAGAGAAGTAGAATGAGGCGCTGCACAAAAAATAACCAAAAGAAAACCTCAGTGGTTTGTGGCAGCAGTACCCCTTCCTCCCTAACACTAAAAGCTGGCGTTTTCTAAACTTTATTATAAAGAGTGGGTGGTGGGGGAACGAAGGGGGTTGTATTCCGTAGAGCTGGCGGCGGCGGCGGCTAGAGAGATTCCATTTGTTCCGGCTGTCGAGTCATGTGATGAACAACAACTCCTGGAGGTGATACCACTCACTGCGAGGGGGTTAGTCAGGGAAGGGTGTAAAGGGTGTTGTTGGGGGTGGGATATTGTTTAATCTGGGGGTATCAACCGTGCAACTCCCGTGGACCGTAACAGAGAGGACTTGTTATTAAATTATGAAGACCTCTCTTCTTCATCTCTGTTTAAAAAAAATAGATTTCTTTAAAATAAGTAAAAAAAATAATCATTTATATTGTTCAATAACGTTGACCTCTGTGGTCTTGGGGCATAAGGACCTGATTTTGGTGGGTTTAGACACAGCTGAGTTCTATGGATGTTTCTTGATCTCGTAGCAAAACTTCCTAAGGAGGGGAAGTAAAACCATGGGTCTCGTCTCGATTGTGGCATATAAAGTAACTCTGGAATGTATGTGAAAATACTTTTCCTTGAAAACTTGATATGCCCTAAAACCATTTTAATATATTCATACATAAAGTCATATTATCTGCAGCATTCATTTTTTTGTAATTAATAAATACTAATAATACCTATAAATTAACACAATTAATATAGTAGAATGCTATCATTATTGGCTGCAAACAATAAGTTTGAATGTTCTAAACTCTTACAAACAAAATAATGCTACATAAGTATTTAAGAGGTTAAATTTAATATTGACATTCAGATATACTTTAAATATTTATATCAAAAGCAAGCATATCGGTTTCAAAAATATAAATAAAAAAAAATCCGGAGTTATAAGCTTTTCAACCTTCATTTTGAATACATAAATAATAATAATTTAGATATATTTATTTAGGGTAGGATCAAACAATTATATTCTGTATTTTCTAAAACGTGCTTTTTAACAAATAAACCATACTATTTAAATTATCAAATTTGTATAAAGTAAGGATATTTGATTACTTAACGCCTCAAAATATTTTATTTTTAGTGTCTACTTGGATGTTTAAACTGCACTTTCAAATACAGTTTTAGGTATTCGCACAATCTAAGAACTAGTTTAAATCAAGGTGTTCGGAAGTAAAATATTAATCGTTGTTAAACTACACTTATTAAAATAAAATGATATATCTCGTATAGTGGAAATACCTCTCTATTCTGTCTATGCTTATATTCTCTTTTATCCTTCACCTACAGCCACTCTTTGTCATGTCAATCAGAAAGAGGGAAATGAAAACAATGAATCTTCTTAGCTCAAGCTAAAGAGGATAGCTCTCTGATAGTTCTAAAATATGTTAAAATGTTCTGTTGTTAGTACATAAAAAATACTGTAATTATTTGTTAGAAGAAGGCTAAATATAGAGCCCTTTTTCTTCAAGCATATTCTCATATCTTCACAAATATGTATAAAAAAAGTCGTGGATAATTAGATAGTTTGACATTCTCACACGTTCTTTTCAACTAATTAAACTCAAAATTTAGAGCTGGTAAGAAAAAAGAGCCTTGTTGAAATTTTTTGCGACTTTAATCTTGGTGTGAACCATATTTTGAGATAACGTATCTATAGACTTAAATAGTGCGTTAGAGCTGAACGTTGGAGTGGTAATTTCTCGTTTACCAAGGCATTACTCTTTAAAAAAAATGTATATTTGGGTTGTAGGGTTATACAAATAATTAAAACCCATCTGGACCTTAAGTCAGCCCCTATAACGTTTCTAATTAGAGGACCAATAATTTAGATTCGCTGCTTTTATTTTTTTAATTACATTACCTACTCCTCATCGTAACTGTTATTCCCCCTTGTCCAAGGATATATATGGTTGTTCTAGCGTCCTTGGCCCCCTCCATTCCTAGAGGACAGAGCTCACCATTGGTGAGAAGGGTGAGGGGACCTATATACAGTCCCCGGAGTTAGACTCACTTCCGGCATGAGATCGCTTTCTTCCGTAACGGGGAGAAGGGGTTTTACTACACTACGCGCCATGTTTAGTAAATGAACCTGAGACAACAATTTGTGACGTGAGGGGGGGGGGGGGGGGAGGCAATCCTAGCTTTCCTTACCTTTTCACATAGTACGAGTTATATAACCGGGTTTTTTTTTGTGTGTGTATTTGACGATTTTAGAAGATAGAGGATGGGAAAATTTCACTTAGTACTTTATTGATTTAGATAACATTTTAAAAGGGCCTACAATGTTCACTAAGCTGTAATAGTCTTAAGACCAGCTTTGGTGGCTGACAGGTCTACGAGACACTACTCTCGCAATAGACTAGACGGTCGATGACGGGAATATTGGGATTATAATCCTGTTTAGGTTTATTGAGGATGGATTTTTACTAAATAATTTTACACACTCTTTCAATGCAAATTTGTGTACACATCCCCTAGTCCCCTAAATTTAACCTTACTCATTCATAATAAACTGACTGACAAATTTTTGTGTGTGTGTGTGTGTGTATATAAAACACACACTTATATATATATACACACATATATACATATATATATATAAACAAATCGCACATTTCATCCCATTACAAACTTAATCCCCACCAGACGCCACTGATTTAATGAATTGGCCTTTTATGAATCAGAAGAAAATACTGGAACAAGGGTTATCCCCAGATTGAGAATAAACAAAATTTCTCCTCCACCCTAACCTCCAAGAAAAAAAAATCATTTCAAACCCTTTAGAAACAGGATCTATGCCGACAAACTCCCATCAAACCTGAAAAATTCCCACCATCACAAAAAACAAAAAAAATCCAACCTAAAACCAAGCACTATCAATCAAATCCACCAAATTTTCATAAACCAAAGGATCAATAAATATTTGTATTTTTTTAATAGCATCATTTCATCAGTATCCCTTCATTTATTGACCTCATATCATGGTGATAAGGGTCTGGGAATACAATCTGTAACCTAAAAAACCTAAATCCTCCCAAAGCGGCTTTGCTTTTCCGCCAAGTTGGTGCAAGATTTAGGAAACGGCTTAAAGTCCTCCACCGATTGCATCACATTTGAATGACCTAGGGTTCGATTCTAAGTGGTATCATTCTATATCTCCAAATTAGTAGGTTTTATTTTAGCATCGCGTCTTACTACCCGTTCAGGTTATACGCTTATTAACTAATTACGATAATGGTTTAAGGAATTACGGAAGATTATATTTAGAGGAAGTGTACCCGAATTTGCGTGGACGGAAAGAGGAAAACCACCCTAAGTACACCCGATCGAGATTCAACCCTCAATATCTCTGTCATCGGCAGTCTAGTTTGCTGCAAGAGTATCGCGTTAGACCACGCGGCCACCGAAGCAGGTCGTGTAGTAGTTAAAAAAAATTGTATAATTTACCGTGTAAACCTAAATATCTTGATATTGTAACGCACCATTTCCACGTTACTCATCAGTTCTAACATCCTAGAAATACCCGTGCATAATTTATGAGCAAGTCTCCTGTTTCCCGTCATTCAACTTGATTCGGGAATTTAACCGTGTAAGAGTAAAAGGGATCATTTTGAGTTGATGAGAAAGATAGAGAGATACGTGTAAAGGACAGTGGCTTTACTCTAGCCTGTAAACATTCTCAGATACAAGAGAGGCCGGCCTAATTAACCTTGTAATTTGCCGCGTAGTGTGACCAAGCTATTGTGTCCGGAGAAAATCACATTTCACAGGGCACACACAGAGAGAATAGTAGGCAAGAGAGAGAGAGAGATAGAGGAGAAGGAAGCAAAGCCCCAACAGTAGGGGTCACGCTTTACATTCTGACATTTTTACAGAAGCCGCTGGGTCAACCTGACACCCTCTAGACACTTCCCCTTCCTAACTCCTTTTACCTAAAACACCACGAGTAACCCTCTTTATCGTCCTCAATTCGAGATTCTTCCTATACTCGAGCGGTTTTTCTTCAGCTATACATCTTTATTTTAATCGGAGGGTGTTGCTTTATATCTTTATTAATCTATTACAACAATATTTTTTTAACCTTTACTTTAACTTACTCTGGTTTCCGTCATTTAATCCTTACCCTATCGTTTGCTTCCTTAATGGTTTGAAGGTCATTTTATCTTCACATTAGTTTGTATCAGAGATTTGAACCGAAATATTTATAGATTCTGATCTTTGTTCCAGTTATTCCAGTAAATATTTTAATGATCCTAATTGAAAAAAAAAAGTTCCGATTCTTTTTGGTTACTATTAAGTACCGGTCCTTTAAGTTTTTTTATGTAATAGTTATACTACTTGTATTATAAAATTTGTAAATAGAAAAATTTATTAAAATAATTTATAGCAAATTATAACATATATATCGATAAAAAAAATACAAAGGAATAGCCCCAAAATTAACAAAAAAAAAGAATCCTAAGAAAATGAAAAATATGACCATATCAAAATAGGATTAAGTTAAAGAAACAAGGGCATGAAATTAAATTTAAAAAACTTAGGCCTTAGAACCGATAATAACTTTTATAAGCTTAAATATATGATATATTGATTACATTTCAGAAAGAACATTTATATTTAGGATTCCTTTTCTGGTTCCTTAAAAATAACTTAATTTTTAATATCAGTTATGGTTCCGGTTTGACTCTTTTGTTTTTATATTCATATTTATCATTATTATCACTAACTGGATATTTTTTTGTGTGTGTTATAGAAAAACTTGTGACCTGGTGGCTTAGAGTTAAGGTGTTTTACTTATGTGATAGGGGACAGGGGTTCAATCCTCGGTCCCGGCACAGATTTATCTGATTACCAAACCCTTCCTTCACCTCTGACAAGACATTTTGTGAATGTGGGGAATGCCAGGCCTCCACCGTGGTTCGGATTCCACGTTAAACTGTAGGTCCTCCATTTCGTCTCACAATCACCCTACCATTACACATTAGCGTAAGTTCGTATAACCCGAATGGGTAGTAAGATCCGGTACTAATAATAATAATAATAATAATAATAATAATAATAATAATAATAATAATAATAAAAATGTATGATAAATTGAAGCAGTGCTTTTCAAACTGTGGCACGCAGGCAATTATTTATTGTATTCTGAAAATTGAAAAATGACACCTGGACACGGAAATCGAACCCGGGACCTTCGGCTTAGTACGCCACTGCTCTTACCACTGAGCTATCCAGGATTCGTCCCGTGCCCATGGTCATTCTTCACTCATAGTTTAAGGCAGAGTATTAGTGGGGTACTAAGCCGAAGGTCCCGGGTTCGATTCCCGTGTCCAGGTGTCATTTTTCAATTTTCAGAATATGATATCGGAGAGGTGTTATCCTCACTAAAATGCATTAACAATAGTTCCGGCTATTGTTTCACTAATTATTTATTGGTATGTGAGTGAACAAAATAATATTTCTACACATATTAACCAAAATAAAAAAGTTATATTTATGCATAACCATCGTGCAAGAGAAGAGGAATGAGGCATTAAGGGATGCGTTATATTTAAAATTGTTAAGTTATTTATATATAAAATTAAAACATTTTTTTTTCCACCGCGTCTTACTACCTGTTCAGATTATACGCTTATATGATAATTACTCTAATGACTTAGGGATGGAAAAGGAAGGATTTTAGAGGTAATCTACCCACATTTGTGTGGAAGGAGAGTGGGAAACCATTAAGGGAAAACCACCCTTAGTAGACCCGATTGGGATTTGAAACCTTCTCTTTCCATCATTCCTTATAAATCGATTAATTATATAAGTACACGACTTCTATATAGAACAGACACAACATCCAGCCCCCAGCCATTAATTCATCACTGTGTAATAGGAAACCCTCATTTCACCAATGATAAATTTTTCAATCATGCCATGAATTGAACCCGGGACTTTATCTCTGTGAACAGACACTCTACCAACTAAGGTGTTGGATTCGAGCTAAATGATGAAAACAATTTTTGAACACATTTTCATTCACTTGAAAACATGTCTTTTTTTCTTTTTTTTTTGGAAAATAATTTATTACCATAATATCAATGACGATTGGTTTTACGTTGGATATTCTATTGTTCTTCCTAAGTAATAATATACTTGATTGCAATTTTCATAAAAAGGGCTTTTTAAAAAATAAGAACAATTTTTTTTGCGGTCAAAAATGATAACATTTTACTATATTATTACTATTAGTACTATTTTATATATGTTTATGAAATCTAACAAATGTGATATTTACTGAACATATTGCTTTATAAATGATTATGTGAAAGTAGATCTTTTAAATTTTCTAGACCCACATCATCTAATGCCTCAATGCTCATGACAGATATTCAACAACATGTTGAGAAAATTAAACTCTTATGACGTTTACACTGGAGCAATGTTTGATTAATTCTGGCCAAAATATGTTTTTATTTAAAAACTGCAATCAACTTTTTATCACGTTCCCTACACTCTTTAACTTTAAACGGAATTTTGAGCCTGATAAATTTATACTATTTCGTTTTATTTACATTAAAACTAAAAAAAGGTGTACAAAAATTTACGAATAAAGCTTACAATATTATTGACGTCATAAAACCTTAAATTGTATATGCTCATATAAATACCTAGAATTATTCACAAATACTTAGAAATGTAAAGCATCCTCTCTTTAAAGCTTTTAGTCCAATTAATAACAGAGAAGGAAGTAATTACTACACTTCAGGAAACATCTCTAATTTTATTGTTTCCTTCTCTTTGTCGTTATATCTCTGTCTTTGTTAACCGTTTCTCTTAACCCGGGGTAGGTTAAAGCCTCACACCTCAGCTCAGCCGTCATCGAATCTGTCTACTGAGCTAAGTGTCCCAGGTTCGATTCATGGCATGACCGAAAAAATTTATCATTGGTTAAATGTGGGTTTGATATTTCACAGTGATGAATCGTTGGTGCGGGAGCTGGATGTTGTGGTGTTTGTGCTAGATTTAAGTCAGTTCAGAAAGTACACGTTAATTACCTCAAACAAATGGGAAAAAAATATATATAAAAGTTTTTATTTTATGAAGGCCACTAAAAAAATGTTGGCACTTAAAGAAATCGTGTTAAAAATTCATAGGAAGTCTAGCTAATATAGGCTACTTAATATTTGTTAAATCATGATATATCTCATCTTGTTGGAATGAATCGAAAATAGTTCTGAAAAAAATGAAGTCTGTTTTAATTTTTTTTTTAATCAATCATGCCACCTACGCTCTGAACAACCTTTAAATGTAGTTCTTCCTCGAGATAGCTGATACCAAATAATCTGCCGATATGACCATGCTCACTAGTGATCAAATAATAATGTTTAGTGATAATACTACACATTTTAAAAATGTGTAAATATAGCCAAGTGAGAATAATGGAGAGAGAAATGATGTCCAGGAGGATGTTGAATATGGAGGTGGGGGTAGGAGGCAGAGGGGAAGACCAAGGTACAAATAGCTGGGGGAAGCAAGGAGGAGTGTGGAGGAAAGAAGAGAGGACCAGGCCAAGAGGGAGAGAGGAAGACCAAGGGACAGATGGCTGAAGATAGCAAGGAGGAGTGTGGAGGAGAGAGGAGAGGACCAGACCAAGGGGAAGAGAGGAAGACCAAGGTACAAATAGCTGGAGGAAGCAAGGAGGAGTGTGGAGGAAAGAAGAGAGGACCAGGCCAAGGGGAAGAGAGGAAAACCAAGGTACAAATGGCTGAAGGGAGCAAGGAGGAGTGTGGAGGAAAGATGAGAGGACCAGGCCAAGAGGGAGAGAGGAATACCAAGGTACAAATGGCTGAAGGGAGCAAGGAGGAGTGTGGAGGAAAGATGAGAGGGACTGGAGGAAAGGAGGTGGTGGAGAGTCTTATGTTCCAAACAGACCCAGACAGTGGCTGGAAGTTGTTAATGGTGATGAGGAGAATGATGACATAATTATTACAGCGTAATGTATTATAATATAGTTTGATACGCATCGACCAGTCAATGATGAATAGTATGTTTTAAGCTCTCATTGTATTGAGAGAAGAAAAAGTGTATAGTAAATTATTTTTTCCTCTGTATAACATATTCAATTCAAAAAGAAACAAAACTAACTTAAGAAACAAAAATTAAATTAAAGTTAAAATAGGGTTAAAAAATCTAAGACTTATAAAATAAAATTATAATGAACAAAATCTATTCCTGGATAGTACATAATTTGTTGGATTTAAAAAAAAATAAAGTGATGTTTCCAATTTGAGTCAGTTAAAAATTAAATTTAATAAGTTGATAAAAAAAGTGTTGTATAGTAGTGGATCACTACCTGTTTCGGCTACACGCATATATGATAATTTATCTAATGGGATAGGGATGATCAAGTTAACATTTTAGATGTAATATACCCACATTTCCGTGGAAAGAGTGGTAAACCATTTAATAAAAACCATCCTCAAAGACCCACCTGGAACTCGGACCCCGATCTCCCCATCTTCAGCAGGCCAGTTTAACACTAGAGTGAGGCCTTGGACCATTTGGCAAAGCAAATATATGAAGGTAGAGTGTTTTGGATCAAAAGGAAGGGATAAGCCATGTAAGACAGTGTAGATGAATTTGTGAAAAAGAGAAACTTCAAGGGATTTAAGAACAAAATAGTATGTATGACTCGGTGTATGTATGTTGTTGAAGTGAAGGGAGTATGCAAGGCTAGGGAAGTGTGAAAGAAGTTAGTGGGGATATACTAGGTAATGCGTTTGTTTTTGAAATGTATGCATAGTTTCTTGCCTACCCAAGGGAAGGCGTTATTAGGTAAGTGAAACAATAGCCGGAACTATTGTTAATGCATTTTAGTGAGGATAACACCTCTCCGATATCATATTCTGAAAATTGAAAAATGACACCTGACACGGGAATCGAACCGGGACTTTCGCTTCGGGACGAATCCTGGATAGCTCAGTGTAAGAGCAGTGGCGTACTAAGCTGAAAGTCCGGTTCG
Source organism: Timema cristinae (assembly GCA_039000515.1). NCBI lineage: Eukaryota > Metazoa > Arthropoda > Insecta > Phasmatodea > Timematidae > Timema > Timema cristinae. The sequence goes on along the minus strand of JBCFYV010000100.1, from coordinate 43,383,302 downwards.
ATTCCCGTGTCCAGTGTCATTTTCAATTTTCAGTTATTAGGTATGTTAAGTATGTAATCTATATTTATTAAAGGTATTTAACATGCACTTTCTGAACCAACTGATTATAGCAGCACACAACTTATAAACTAACTTAAATCTAAAACAAACAAACACTTAGTCTCTTGACAGTTAGTTCATCACTGTAAAATAATTTGTTCAATAGGTAGGCACGCTAATGTGTTGAATCTACACAAGCCATATTAATTATATCATCATTAACATTTAATTACAATTAAATTAATATATATTACTTTCCTCATCAATTATTAAAAATGTTTTCAATAATATTAATACGGTTCAGTAATCTACCTGGGGCCACTATAAAAATTGTCTGTAGTGTCATAATTGGCTCATGGGATATAGTTTCCACACCCTTGCTCTTAACCCTAAACCCCACATATCGCACTATAGGCATCCGCGCGTATAAATATAACTTCACCATTCCACCGCCGCGTGCTCCACACGACGCTATTAACGTTGCAACGCCGAGCCCCCTAGCGGACGCCGACTGTCGCTCGACAATGGTGTGAGGTTAGAAGGGAGGGTGGAAAAAAAAAGAGGGGGGGGGCAGGGTGTTGGCTTGGTTGGTCAGAAAAGTTTTTCTTCGCGCGTCGTTTCCCTTCTTTTCTCGTTCATTCTTGTCCCGACCTTTTTCGAGTTTTTCGTAGACTTTTCCAAGTGATGCGTGTTTCATAATCACGTGATCTCGAATGGGTTCAAGGTGGGTGGGGTGGAGGGGGCAGGCAAACAGTGGTCCACATGCTACCTATTGACGTGAAACGTTGGAAATAAGAACGATATTCAATAACGAGGCTAACGACGAATTTAAATGGGGAAACTCAAGACAACATACTATTGGTAGCTGCCATCTCGAGGAAGAAGCGTATGCAAAGACTGTTTAGGGCGTAGGTGGACTGGTATCCTTTTCACTCCAGGATACAATTAACATCTTAACCTCAAAATACTACTAACTTGAACCATTATTTCCCTCCCAAGGTGGATTGGGCACTAAATATTACCTTGCAGTATATTTTCCTGTCAGTGTGAATAAGAAATTGCTATCTTTCACTAAAGTTTTTATCACGAGATATATTGGGGTAGTGCTAGTCTAACGTATTTTTTAAAAATATTTAAATAATCTAGTAAAGAACATAAGGATAAGTATTGTTAATAAAATATAATTTAATTGTACATTTAATGCATAATATAATTGATAATAAGCTGTAATTAGAGTACAATGTTTAAAACCGTCAACAATTTAAGTAATAAATAAAGTAAATAATTATATAATAATTTACAAAACAAAATAATTATATATAAAATAGGTAAAATAGATTAATATATAAATAAATCAAGAAAATTTTTTAAGAATTGTTAGATTCAATAAGTAAAAAGTTTTAAAGACACAAGATATACAAATTGGTTTTGTAGAACTTAAAGTTGGATGGTGCTAAAAAATATTACTTAAAATTGAGAAGAGGGAGCTAAGGAATTTTAATTGATAGATTTAAATAAAAAGTCTATGATTTTGAGAACTAATGATATTCTTAGATGATTTTTGTATTCCCTTGTTCCTTTTTAATGGCTGCTATCAATGTATAATTACTTACGACAGTTTTGATGCTCGTCGGCCCTATCCTCAGATCTTACCTGAAAGAGAACACACCAAATTACAAACAATGTTAAAACACAATAAATATACCAATTAAGTGATAAAATAAATTAAATAAGCAAAGGATCTGCTTACGTTAATATTGATAAAAGGAATGTTAAAGAAATTAATCAAAATTATTTTAGTCACCTAGTGAAATAAAAATGTAATGAGACTCAAGTCATTTCTGTAAAAATACTAAATGAAAGATAAAAATATATATGTAATATACTCATTATATTGTCACCAACGTCAGGCGTGTTAGTATAAACATCTGATATTGTGAGTCGTGAGTGACATAACGAAAGGTACGAGACTTGTTATGACGAATCAGTAAACAAGCAAAATAGAAGCGCTGACGGGAGAGAGAGAGAAAGAGAGAGAGAGAGAGAGAGAGTTGTCGACAAGCCTTAGGGGAAAACCAGGCTGAACGCGGGTTTAAAGAGCAAGGCTCCAAGCCCCTCGTAGCTAGGAGGTCGCGCTGCCAGTCTCGATGCCACGGGGACTAATTCGTTGGGTTCACCAAGTACAAGTCGGGGATGCTGCTCGAGCCCAAGGAACCAGGGTCAACGTCCGTGAAGGGGCCGCCTAGCTGTCAGCCAGGTCGTAGGTAAAACCTCATACCACCTCGTTCAATCACTCGCTTCTCTATAACCACTAAGGTCGTCATTGTAACTCCATTCTAACATCACATTTGTAGTAAAATGGAAGTATTAATTACCTTTGAAAACTCAATACTAACGTCGATCAAGAAACCACTCAAGTAATCATATCTTACCCCCCCCCCCCTTTAACCTCGGACAAAGACATCCTGACAGATCTCCAGGTCCATACACAAAAGATCGTTATATATATTGTAATGCAATAGATTGACCCTAAGGAGTATTTGAAAGCATTGACCATTTATCATTCTAATTATTCATATATTCAAAAATATTTTACATATAATTAAACATATTTTACTTTATTTCAATTGTACAACCTATTACGTGGCGCTTAAATCACGTCTTCCTCTAAATTATTTACTAGTTAGTTCACGCCTCGTGGTAAGATGGCAGCATCTACTGGAGCTAAATTTAAGAAATGTTAAGTGTTTTCTCGTCGAGAAGCTTCCAAACGCAATAGGTATTTTTGTTCTGAGTTTGAAGGTGTGTAATTTACCGTTAGGAAGATTCCTTCGAGAAGCTTCTATTGAAATCAGATATATGTGACTTTTTGAAACTCCGTATTTTTACTGTGCAATCGGTCGTGGTTTTGAATGGACGTGCTTTAAGCGATCAGTGATTATAATTGTTAGGCCCTCGACATGATCGTGTTTCGATTAGAAAACACTAATAACAATATGATTTCAATTTAAAGAATAAACAGATATCAAACTTTATGTGATATATTATCATTTATTAAAGTCTAATGATAAGGAACGAGGCATTATAAGTAAAGCACATAGTTGCGTAATAGAAATAATGATTTACGGAGTGACTCTGTTATGTAATATAGCAAATAGCGACACAACGTGGGGCATTTATAATAAAAAATATTACGAAGTGTAATAAATGACGTCCAACGAGGGGCGGAACGCGAAAAGTGTAACAATTAGCATTCCAACGAGGGGCTGAAGAAACGTAATGTAACAAATGGCGACACAACGTGGGGGTTAATAGGCGACTATTAACGCTCGCAAAGATTCGTAAATGTAACAATATATATAAATGAAATTGTATTAAGATATTGTCACCTCCCCTATATATATATGATAGTTTTATATATATATATATATACATAAAACTATCATATATATATATAGGGGAGGTGACATTATCTTAATACAATTTCATAATTGTATATAGCCTATATTTATTTTGTATTGTCATATATTATTATATAATTAATTACCTTATGCATTACCTAAAGGATATTAGACCTTTTTTTACAAATTGCAGCCCAACAACAGATTCATTTTAATTAAATTTATATCTGAATTAGGCCTATATTTTATTAGCTATTATCATCCTAGCCTAACCTTGGTCCCTCTCTCTCACTAACATTTAATTTTGTCTAGGACATAATGTATAGAGAGAGTAGCTTAAGTACAGCTAGATGGCTTATACTGAAGAATAGTCTACTAGCTAGCGAGTTATTGTATTCATTTCCAATTAATATTCTACCAAAATAAAGTACAATCCACCTGTTTACAATTCCTTCTAGTTGAATCGATGGCCTCCAATCCTCTAATATCCCACATGAAACATAAACAAGGTTTCCATTGCAAGCGCTGTTGTCGGTTAGACGTGACTACAAACATCCTGTTCAAACGGACGTGAAACTATGAATTATTGGGGTGTTATGGGAGAAGACAAGAGCGTAAAGGAGGCTAAATTTATAGGAAGGATACCCCCATTTGTTTAGGGAGAGAATGGAAACCCATTTAGGGATAAAACACCTTCAATACAATTGATAAAGATTCAAACTTCTATTTCCCCTTATCATCAACCGTTCATTGTATTTAAGATTACCACCTTAGACCATTCAACTACTGATAAAGTCGAAATTTGATTATTTTAAAATTCTAAAAATTACCTAACGGATACAGTATTGGCTTTTGATAAGTAAGGAACGCATAAAAACAGGATATACTGGATGAAATTTTTATTCTAAAATTAAGTCGAAAATAGTGTGTTAATATAATCAGTTGGCTAAAAAAAGTGCATGTTAAATAACTTTATAAAAGTAGCTTTTTTTTATATAATGTATTAAATTCTCTTATTTTCGGAAAACCATTTTAATAATGGCATACTTTTCAAATTAAATATGAAATAAGTTTATGTTCATGGAATACGTGCGACCACTTTAGGGAGAAGTGTTTCTACGAAACAATTTCTTATTTTTTTTTTTTTGCAAAAATAGGAAAGAGAATGTTACACTCTTCTATAACGTCTTGTGCCATAGAACTAAGTCCCAGAACTGCCTTTCAAGAAACTCTATGGCCTCGGTTAACTGTTATTATCTTGCTATAAAGGCTTGGAAGTAAAACCGTCAATATCTTGTTGGGACTTGTAGGAAAATATGTTTACTTTGGAGAAAAATCGTATACAAATTTAACCTTTAAGCGACACATATAGACACATACAATACATCTAAATAAAGAAAACAAATTCTTTTTTAAAACAAAGAATTTAACAGAAAGGCAGAATATATATCAAATTCATTCAGATTGGTTTTACAGTGACTGGATGATCGGTTTTTCGAAATTTGGCCAAGTTTACTGAGGGTGTTTTTTTTTACTAAATGCTGACCATTCTTCTTCCACGAAAATGGGTATACATTTACTCTGAAACTCTACCTTACCTTATACCATCAGCCGACATGGTCACTTGAGGGTTATTGTCGATGTAGCCCTCCCCTCCCTAACCCACATCCTATTCACCACGTCATACTATCCTCTTGAACTAACCGAATATCAGTACTAATGGGCTGGAGATGAGAAAGTTATAGAGTTTATATGAAGAAAAGAAAGAAAGGGGACACATTTGGTGAGAGAAAAAAAAAGCTCTAAACACATGTGCAGGAATAAAACCCCGACCTTCCTGTTACTATCAAACTGTAACAGACGAGGTTGATGCCTTAGTCTATATTCTCATCTATACGAGTAGTGGCCAATCTTTAAAGCCACGTAAACACTAGGCGAACGAGTTTGAACGATGGTGAACGAGGGTGAACGAAGGGTAGCGAACGAACTCGTTCGCTTAATGTGTATGTAGAAACGAACACAACCGAACGAATTCGTTCGTTTTCTTCAAGGTTCACTCACTGGTCTGTACATAAAAGGATGTTCACTAGCAGGCTGTTGATAGTTTGTAATCAGTAGGGAACATCAACAGAAAACCAAACAGAATATAGTTTATATGTGTGTCTATGGAGTGGAGTAATACTTTAGTTTTACAACTCATTGGTTGATACCACGAACATGAGTGTCTCTGGAATCTGACATAACATTGATTATAAGATTAAATTTAAAAAAAAACTAAAAGCCTGGAATTAATAAGTGACTCACTAAAGCATTCTCTACTTTTAAAAAGTGAAGTCATTCACCAACACCTTTTTCTTTTTCTTGTCCTAGGTTAAACAGCTTCATGTTATATATGATGCACTAGCGACTATAATTATATTTTCATCATACAGAATGAAAAGTAGAGTAACGCCAAAGCTTCAACTAGACAACTAGCAACAGTGAGCGAACATCCGCGAAAACGTTCAATTCACTTAATGTGGACCGCAAGGCGAATTTTGAACCAAACACCGAACAAATTCGATCGAATGCTTTGCTACTCTTCGTTCAGCCTCGTTCACCCTCGTTCATCCTCGTATACCCTCGTTAACCCTCGTTCCCCTCGTATACCCTTTTATACCCTCGTTCACTCTCGTTCACCTTCGTACACCCTCGTATACCCTCGTATACCCTCGTTCACCTTCGTTCGCTCTCATTCGACTACTGTGTATGCGGCTGAACGCGAAGGCGTTTGGATCATAGATAGTTGTCCTTAGACCAGATATCTTGTTTATCTTGTAAAAGAACTAAAGGACAGTTAGAAATACGTGAGAAAGGATGGCTATCAACCCATATTTCCAATATCATGTTTCTTTTGTCAAAGGATGTAAGAGAATTAGAAAGACGTGAGAAAAGATGGCTAATCGTCCTTAAATCCGATATCTTGTTCCTTTTGTTGAAAGATTCGGGACATTTATAAGTGAGGGAGAACGGGTGGTTAGTTATCTTTAGATCCGATATCTTGTTCCGTTTGTCTAAGGACGTAAGACGAATTTAGTAAGAAAGAGCATTTAGAAAATACATAATTTTTGGGGATCATCATTGATAATATATTATTTTTTTATTGTTTATATTACTGATATTATATAGGTATTGTTATTATCTATGTTGAGTGTCAGTTTCAGATCCCATAGCCTTACATATAGATACTTTATATTTAAATGTAACTATTTTACTGCAAAAAAAATCTTATATAAATCAAATTGTAAATAAATGTGTGTATACAGTATATAAATAATTAAATAAATATATATTTACAATATTTATATATTTAATGTTTTAAATATATATTTACATTATATACAAATATGTATTTACTGTAGTGAAATATATATATAAAGTACATATACGGTATATATAGTATATATTTACAGTATATAAACTGTATACTAGGGCTCTGCGAGTACTCGGATTTAAAGCTTCGAACTGAGCTCGTCATTAAAGCTCAAGCTCGAAAGTTTAGTAGACTCGTAATTTTAGAGCTTCCTCTTGATTTACCTACAATTTTTTTTTAAACGCAATGGTAAGTATAGGATATTTAATTTTGATGATGTCGGCAGTTTCATTTATAAATCATTCGGTAACTTTACCAATTGTTAAGATTAATATCAAATTCTACATCAATAACGTTTAAAGAGCTCTAAAACTTCTTTCGACCCGTAAACTAAATCCATATTTTCGTCCATTTTGGAATATCCTCGATTGAAGTTGTAATGCCATGACAATGCAATAGAATTTTTAAAAAGTTAATAGGTCACTAAATACTCAAATAATCATAAGTTTTACATTGTCCCATTTTTAAAATTTTAATTTCAGCTTAATTTATCATTGAGAATTTATGTTGTTCTCGAGCGTGTGATATTTAAAACTTGTATTAATACGTCCATTAACAAAACTGGTATTGGTTACTATGTTGAGCAGCTGTAAATTTTGGCAGTAAATATTTTGACAACAAAACATTTATGCAATTTTTTTTTTAGTGTATCTAAAATTATTAAATTTTGATTATTAAAATACCCGTTTAGATTATATTTTTATCTTGTAAGTAACGTTCATATTTAACTTAAAAAACCTTTTAATACTTGATCTTGTAGAAGTTTTCCTTCATTTAAAAAGGGAGGGGGGAAGGGAGATAAGATGGCGATCCGTTGCAACTAGGCTTACGGTTAATGTCATGTTAACAACTGGATTCATGCACTCGTTCTTACAAAGGTTAAACTTTATATTTTGACACGAATATTTTGTATGGCTTTTTCTTTAATTTATTAAAAATCTTTTAATAATTCTACATTTTGGTGGCCAGTTGTAAAGTATAAAATTGGAAATATATTACTTTTTTTAGTTCAATATTTACTACACTATTTATTTCATGTTACAACAACGACCTTACAAAAAACATGTGTTTTTTATTAATAGTTTTTTGTTCTTTAAATTATTCATGAAAAACCAACTATGTAGTTTGGAAATATTATTAAAAGTATTTGGCTACCCTTTTTATTGATACAATTGTATTTGTTATAAAATATTAATTATTTCCACCTCGGTTAACATTAGTGGCATTCAACAATTGTTTGTTATAAAAAGTTTATGCTGGCTATCACCAACGCTTATAGACCTGACATACTTTTGTGAAGCTATCTGTTGTGTATTATTTCGTACGATGTAAGTTTATATACATACATTTGTTGTGACACAGTATTAACACATACGTACGTACATTCATACGTACATACATACATACATACATACATACATACATAAATACATACATACATACATACATACATACATACATACACACATACATACATACATACATACATACATACATACATACATACATACATACATACATACATACACATAAGTAACCATACCTAGCATAACTTATCACGCCGTTCCTTACGGGGTAGGCAAGAAACTGTGAATATAGCTCAAAAAACATCTCCGTACTTAATCTATCCTCACTTTCTCCACACTTCCCTATACTTGTATACTCCCTTCGCTTCAACAACATCCATACACCTTGTCACACATGCTCTTTTATTCTTAAAACTAGTAATGATTGTCTTTCCCACACATTCGTCTACAACATTCAGCCACATCTCATTTACGTCCTACCCCTTCCTTTTGATCCACACATTCTACCTTCATATATTTGCTTCGTCAATCGATACCACACTTATATTCTCATTATGCTCTATATATATACAAATACTGAGACATATCCGATTCTTTAAAGAAACATTTTATTTTTCCTTCAGTAACCCGAAGCGAAATCTTAACAAAAAAAAAATCACCGGATTGTACTCGTTTATCACACACGGTCCCAAAAATTGCCAACTTCAACGTCCGGAGGGAGGGGGATCTTGCTACTTTCGGCTGAAGTATCCCTGGAGCTCTGGTCTAGAGGGGGAGGGGGGTTGACACAAGTTTCTGTGTAGTACGTTCCCCCCTCTCACCCCTTCAAGAGAGGTAAAGGGGGGTGGGTACTGTATAGAACACAGACATAGCTTCGTTTGTTGAGCCGTTACGCGGTAAGCTGAAGGCTCATAACATTCACACTCAAAGAGAGAGAAACTAGAGAACATTCGAGTTACTAAACACAAGGGCCAACGTTGGTCCCTTTACCCCCTCCAACCTTAAGCCTTCTCTTTACTCCAAGTCTATTTCAACGGAGTGTTTTGGAGGAGGGAGGATGTTACATGATTTCATTTTCCTAAGCGCGTTGTATCTACTTTGTAAACATTAATAATTGTATTTGTAAACATATTTCTCTTGGGTGTATATATACATCTCTAGTGTGGTTGATATTTTAAAATTTAGAAAATGTAAATAAATATAATATTTCAGTCTTACAATTTTATTTAATAAATATTTTCTAATCAAATTCTTAAGAACCAAGCTTTTTATTGCCCATTCAAAATAACCTTGACTTATAATAAACGTTTTTTTATGACACTTAAAGATCTTGTTTTAAACGATAGCTGAAACTTATTTTACTTATTATACATATAAATTATTGTAAGCCTAGACAATTTTTACTTCAAGGCTTCTATGGATGTTGGTTGGCCTTTTATATATATATATGCCTCCAAATCTAATAAAAGTGGTATTAATATATGTTTGTTCCTCAGTGTGTATGTGTTTACGAGTCTATAGTTGAAATGGCCTAAATGATTTCTTTCAAACTTGATATTTAGATTCATTAGATTGAAAAATGATAACCTTGACACGAGAATCGAGCCCATGAACGTTGACTTAGTTCCAGGTTCGATTCTCGTTTCTAGGGGACATTTTTCAATTAAATTATTATGATATTTAGATGTGATTATAACCGTTATTAACAAATACAATAAATTAGCTATTTAATTCACCGAGTGATATTTAAATGTTATATGAACAAGTTGAAATTTAAAGTTTTATTTCAGCTCTCAAATGAATATTAACTTACTATGAATGCTTTAAAAAAATTAACTATACATTGACCAAACGATTTAGATCAAAGTGGATATTTCGAGAGGTGTTTAAACTATAAATAAAAATATAATCTTGGTATTTATAAAAATAAAAGAGTTTAATGGTAGCTTATCGATTATTGATTTTCTTTTTATGGTTCCAAACTATAGTAGACTATAAGATAAAATAAGTACGATTCTGTTATATATGCAGTATGTATATTTTTAGAAATATTTGGGGATGACCTTGAAAAAAGTCATGACGTACGAAAAAAAAAATCAGGCAATGGACCCACGTGTCATTTTCAGACTCATAATCCACGGTATTCTTGTCAGTCACATAGCCAATCAAAAATCAAATATCGATTTGAGACTATAAATTAATTGAATAACTGCAAAGCCTCTAAATTATCATTCGCTTGCTTCTAGATTAACTCCAAAGATAGGAAAAGGGGGAAAAATTCTGTCAACGTTTTTTAGTTGTATCATTTTATAAATATCTAGCTGTATTACAAGGATCAGATGGAAGGATTTATAGTAGTCAAAGGTGTGGACGACAAGTAGAAAAAAGGACAGACGACTGAATAAAACATGCATACAGACACAGAGTAGCAAACGTATAAAGAAATTTACTTGAAGCTCGACGTGACTGGGCCAAATAGCACGTCTAGCTGTCACGTGACTGACTTCTCTTGTGACTCAATACTGCCAAGATGGATGAGGGAAAGCCGGACTTAGTTCAAGACTTTGGTGAACGTATAAGAGTTATAGAAGTGACATGAATTCTTAATATTTTTTTTGTTAATACTATTTTTTATCATCACGTCTTTATTATTATTATTAGCACCGCGTCTTACTACCCGTTCAGGTTATACGCACTTACGCTAATGTGTAATGGTAGGGTGATTGTGAGATGAAATGGAGGACCTACAGTTTAACGTGGAATCCGAACCACGGTGGAGGCCTGGCATTCCCCACATTCACAAGATGTCTTGTCAGAGGTGAAGGAAGGGTTTGGTAATCAGATAAATCTGTTCCAGGACCAAAGATTGAACCCCAGCCGCCAGCACAGAAGTCTGACACCTTACCCCTAGACCACCAGGTCACCTCATCACGTCTTACTACCCGTTCGAATTATGCGCGTATGTAGTGATAACGCTAATGTTTTATTGATGCATAAAGTTTAATTTTGAAGAGGTGTGCTCGTATTTGTGTGGAGTGAGAAACCGTGGTTTATTTAAAGTTATTCTAATTAAACTTTACCAGGATTTAAACCCCAAACTCCCAGAAACCAACAATCCAGTCTAACACTAAAGTTAAGTGTTATACCAGAGGTCATCAACCTGTGGCTCATGGGTTGGATCCGACACAATGACAAATTTTATCTGGCAAAAGATCTAGCAAACAAACAATTGTGTTTTTTTATGGCTAACTAATACCAACTTCAGTGGATGTATGGTCTAAGGTGTCACTCTCGTGTTAGACTACCCTGATAATGGTTAGGAGATCAGGGTTCAAATTCCGTTTGAGCCTACAGAAGATGGTTTTACCAAAATAGATTCCCACTCTCCTTCCACGCAAATGCGGGTAGATTACTAAACAAAATTTTCCTACCTTACCCTTACCCCAATATTTTAATTATCATATATGCATACAGCCTGAACAGTTTGTACGAGTATGACGTGATGATATAAAAAAAACTAACTATTATTTGATTAATATAAGAATTATTTTTTTAAAACCTGTCCTTTAATTTTTAATTAAATTCTATGTATACTGTGATAGCAAAACGATTGTCGACCCTTTCGTTGAACCATACAACCACCGACGCAAGCTAAGCGTTTATATATAAAAAAAACTGTATCATTTGAGCTTTATAAAACCGTAGCACAACTTCCTTCGGAGAGGAAATAAAACATTCGGTCTCATGACGATTGTGTTATGTAAAATAACTCTGTAAGTTATGTGAACATAACTTTCCCGGCAAAAATTGATAGGCCCATTCGCACTCGCTCATAGAAATTCAATGTGGAAAGCAATAGGGAAACCACCGCGCTCGCTAAAATCCACTATTCAATGGTATGTCTACCAGATGGTGCAAGCAGTACTAACCAGCTTAAGGGATGAGTGAGTGCGTGCCAAGATACGGAGAGATGTAAATCACATCAAACCAATTTTCGAAATGTTAGCCTGGTTAGGATATGGACCAGGTCATCCTACGACTACCATACCTAACTAAGAGAAGAGTTGTAAGTGCGACCTTCACTAAAGTCTTGGAAGTTATCAGACTTGGGAGAAGTCCCGAGGGAACCAAAGCGAGACAGAGAGAAAGAAGGGTGAATATAGGAAATGTGAAGGGTAAAGTGTACAAAAGGGGGACTGAGCTATCAATAAAAAGGGGGGAAATATATAACGAGAGAGAAAGAAGAAAAAAGGACCAAACAACATCTAACTCTTTATGACCGCACTGAGTATGGAAAGAAAGCAATTTGTATGTATTCTGTTTTTTTTTTTTGCATCGAATCTTACTACCCATCTGTAGGTATTTAAATATGCACAAATAAAGCTTATTTTTAAATCACCTGTTTAGGTTATACGCATATAATTAATCAAAATTGGGTGGGGATACGGAATTAAGCATTCTGGAGGTAATCCTCATATCTGTATTTTAGTGGAAAAAGAATGGGAAAATATTTAGGAAAAAAACACCCCCAGACAATCAACCGTGATTCGAACCTTAACCTTCTCGTCACCGGCAGTCCAAACTATCGAGACTGTGGCACCTTAGACCATAAAGGGTATTTGTATAGTAGAAATATGAGAAATTATGCGTGTATTTTTGCGTCGGTAGGGTGAGAAGCCATTTATGAAAAATAACATAATTTACACTCGGGTAAGAATCGAACCCAAACCTCCCCGTCAATGGCTAACCAGGCTGGACAAGGTTTACGTTTATTCCGCGTCAGCACTAATGTTAGTTGACATGTCGGTTTTTTTTAGCACCGTTTCTTGCTATCTGTTCAGGTTATACGCTTATGTATTAAGTATACTGATGTACCCACGTTTGTGTAGAGGAAGAGTGGAAAACAATTGGGGGGGGGAGAAACCACCCTCAGTGCACCCGACCAAGTTTCGAACCTCGATTATCCCGTCACCTGCAGTCTAGTCTGCATCGGTGGTCGCATGGTTCAACAAAAGGGTCGGCAATCGTTTTGCTATCACAGTATAGATAGAATTTAATTAAAAATTAAAGGACAGGATTGAACAAAAATTTCCTTATATTTATCAAATAATAGTGTTTTTATATCATCACGTCATACTCGTACTACCTGTTCAGGCTATATGCATATGTGATAATTAAAATATTGGGGTAAGGGTAAGGCAGGAAAATTTTGTTTAATAATCTACCCGCCTTTTGCGTGAATGGAGAGTGGAAATCTATTTTGGTAAAACCCCCTTCAGTAGGCTCGAACGGAATTTGAACCCCGATCTCCTAATCATATCAGGGTAGTCTAACACAAGAGTGACACCTTAGACCACACGGCCACCGAAGAGGGCGACATTATGATAATGTGCTCTTGTGTCAGTTAATCAACAATATACGTTAAGATAGTTGCCTAGGTAGCTAGGATATCGCTAGTCAGATGTCGCACCTCGTTAAAATATTGACAAAAACTTTATCAATGTACGAGTTTGATTTTTTCTGGAGTGAATTCAATACTAATTTCTATGATCCTACAAATATATATTGACTTATTAGCATAGCGTACGCATTATGTCAACTTTATTCGTCCACTTGTGAAGTGTGGTGAAGCAAGTGTGAAATCACAGGTAATTTTTAATCTTGAACTATTTCACAACAGAAATTAATATGTATGAAAAAAAAAGTGCATTGATCAAAAACAATTTGTAATAGATAAAATGATAGAATGGTAGGGAAATGGTAGAGCACAAATAAAAGTAAAAACACTAACATACATTTACACACACTTCAATATTTCGATGCTATTATAACATCTTCCTGGTCTAGGGGTAAGTTGTCGGACTTCTGTTATGGGGGTCCGGTGTTCATTCCCCGGTCCCGGCACGTATTTATCTGATTGCCAAACCCTTCCTTAACCTCTGACAAGACGTGTATTAATCACAACTTGTGAATGTGGGGAATACCAGGCCTCCATCGTGGTTCGGATCCCACGTTAAACTGTAGGTCCTCCATTTCATCTCACAATCACTCTATCATTACACATTAGCGTAAGTGCGTATAACCCGAACGGGTAGTAAGACGCGGTGCTAAATATAATAATATAACATTTTCCTCACAAATTAAGTCATCCTCAGGAAGGGCTTCAGATAAAAATTATACTTGATGGATTAAAAGTTGACATTTTTCACTCCATAAATATTTTTAAAATAAACCATCTACTGCATCTGATAATAAAGACAAATACCCCGGAAGCAAAAGGTAAGAATATAGAATGAATATTTATGAATGTAATGATATATTTAAATAGAGGAGTGGGTTACATACAGCACTTTGTAATGTCAGTTTTGTTTGCTTCCTCCGCTGTTTTTTCTCGTACAGCGGGACAGATCCACCCAGAAACGTCATATTTATTATTATCACCGCGTCTTACTACCCGTTCGGGTTATACGCACTTACGCTAATGTGTAATGGTAGGGTGATTCTGAGATGAAATGGAGGACCAACAGTTTAACGTGGAATCCAAAACCACGGTGGAGGCCTGGCATTCCCCACATTCACAAGATGTCTTGTCAGAGGTGATGGAAGGACTTGGTAATCAGATAAATCTTTGCCGGGACCGAGGATTGAACCCCGGACCCCAGCACAGAAGTCCGACACCTTACCCCTAGACTGCCAGGTCACCTCAGAAACGTTATAGATCCACTTAGTGAATAGCGTTTAGGAATTTATGATTCGACTATTCTAGAGCCTTGACCGATGAATGTTTGAATGCTCTTACGACAGGGTTTCCGATGTCATATAAACAGTTATTGAGTCCTCGAAAAATTGTCTTGAGTGGTATATTTGCCTAAAAATCACAAATTTCAAACTTATGGGGGAGTAATTAATATAAACTTTGTGATCTGAAGAAGCAATATAGTTGACCGAGGATATATTTTTGGCTGGGTACGTATTCTGGTGGCTATAAACTACTACATGAATCCAAGAATGACTCGTGGGTTGATGGGACTGTACTATTAAATGCGTCATCATTCAGTATCAAACTTTTCCTTCTAAAACCAATTCACAAACATTCGTTCACTAACTAAATGGATTAGCGGTTGATTCAGAAATCTCATCAAGCCTTGCCTTACATTATCAATAAGCTAACAGCAACAGCTTAAGCTAACTTTTTGAGCAAAATTATAATGGTTCGTGTAAAATTAGCGCAGCGTGTAAGCTTATTGATTAAAAATATTCAAAGTGGGTATATTTGCCAGATTATAAAACAAAATTATAAGTTCACATTGTTTATTTTTTTAAACTATATCATATTGTAAGTATATGTATACCCTTATAAATGGGAACGAAAGCAAATACATCATTATTGTTTGCTTTTGTGATAACAGAGTTTTAGGTTTTAATTCCAAACAGATGTACCTAGCTAATCTTGCCCCCCATCTCCCGCCAAATGGATTCTCAATCCCCCTCGTCACAAATTTAAGTACATTTTCTTCAGGTTTCTACCTTTCTCATCCTTACCCAGTTATTGTAAATATGGGGATAAAGGGCACTAATAAGCGTGTATAAATCTACAGAATAAATAATAGTGGTCAGTAAGAGGAAGTGCTCTGGTATTTTCTAGCAGAGAGGGAGGAAAATATTAAGTTGAAAATAAAATAAAACACTTTTTTGTATCCACTAGACATCGAATCGCGCCTCCTCGAATTAATACAAAATATTATTATTATTATAATGGAAAAACCCACTTCTGTGGCCACATGATCTAAGGTGCTATTCTCTAGACTGTCAATGACGGTGAGATCAATGTTTGAATCTTGGTCGGGTTTTCCAATATGCTTTTCTAATCTCCCTCTATTTAAATTTGGATACACTTCCTATAAATATAGCCTTCCCAATCCCTAAAACCATTGACGTGATTAGTACATAGGCGTATAATTTGAACTGGTAGTCCAAACGGGGTGTTAAAAAAAAGTTGGAAAAAAAATCATAAATGTTTCCTTAAAAAAACTTATGAGTCCCGATATTTTTCCCCACTTTAAAATATGGATCATGCCCAAATTTAGAACACGTAATTTCAACTATCAATAAGTGAACACATATTGTGTTGGTCTCATGTCCTTCACAGTTTTCACAACTGTGACACTGTGACACTGTGACACTGTGACGTCCGTAATACTTTCAAACTCAACCTACTCTAGCCTGCAGCATTCTTAAAATAGAAACAAAACATCAAATCCAATAATATTGTAGCTTTTATTTTTCAGTGTTTGTCGTCTATCAGAGTGATTATAAAAAAAAAGAGTGGAACTTCAAAACTCATCACTGTTGCTTTTGTGACAAAAAAAAATTGTATTTATATTTGATAAAATTAGCTAATAAGGCTTATTCTAGTTTTTTTTTAGTCCCGCTTCTAATTATACGTTCGGGTTGTGTGTCTATATAGTCTACAAATTACTTTAATGTGTTACGATACGACACTTGGACACATATATCTGTATTGTCTGTTCTGGTTTCCCACTATCCCTCCGTGCAAATGCGGGAGCACCTAATCTAAATGATATGTATTTTATCGTCATCCCAATATTATAAATATACACCTGAATTGTCTTATGAATAGAAGAATCTTTATAAGATGCAAAAATACTTTTGACAATGAACATATAACCATTTACTAATATTATTGTTATTTAATAGATATTGATAATATTATCAAGTGATAGATAAGATCACAAAACTTAAGTATTAATAAGTGTAAGAAATCCAGTCGCTTTTCTAGCTCTCAGATAAGGTTATTCCTTTGAAAATTAAATTGTAGATAACATAGGCCGCAAAAAATGAAGATAA
Organism: Timema cristinae; assembly: GCA_039000515.1. Classification (NCBI taxonomy): domain Eukaryota; kingdom Metazoa; phylum Arthropoda; class Insecta; order Phasmatodea; family Timematidae; genus Timema; species Timema cristinae. The sequence goes on along the minus strand of JBCFYV010000100.1, from coordinate 43,366,275 downwards.
TAAGCCTAACCGTCTATTTTTTTTTGTATTTATTTAAAAATATGATAAACTCAGTCATTAAAGATGATCCTAAAGCTTAAGTCAGCAAAAATATTTGACCAATTTATGAAAATTCAAATAAATCATCTCATTATCTGTTAGAAAATCCCCAATTTTCTACTAATAGACATATTAATTCAACAGCTATAAAGAGTTATTATCTAATTTAATATATTCATTTGTTAAGTCATATGATTTGTAGCTGTGACTTTTATAGATATTAATACCTGTAAAATATGTATTTTACACATCCCTTTTTGACCATTTAATAAAGTTAATCAGATCTAATCCATACCTAATAGTATTCAAAATTTATTTAATTTACATTATATTTCGTAATAAATATCTACGTGGTGCAATATCCTTAATGTGTCTATCTTTAGCCCACCCAGGCAAAATCTTCTCGAAGGACAAGAGGGGGAGAGACGAGGTACGAATGCATCCCGTCACTAAACATATAGAAACAAAGTCTTCTTAAACAACCCTGTTGGCGATCGGAATAGTCGCCAAGCAGTCGGGACATTCGTTCGTCAAGGGAGAACATTTTTTAATTACTAACCGAATCTGAGACGGGGAAAGTAATTATTCCATGCTGGTCAGTAGATAGAATCAATCTTAATCCAATTTTAATCATCTCAGTTCCTTAAGAAATTAAATTTGCAGTGCGTGTGGTATCGGATTATATAATCCCCCTGTTCAATACGGTGAATACGAATTGCGAAACAACTCATTCGAGCTGGGTGACACTCTTTCACAAACTGTGGGATAGATGAAACATGGAAGTTAGGTTAGGTTAGGTTAAATTAGGTTAAACTAGGTTAGGCTAAGCTAGATTAGGCTATGAGTTAATACGTTGTTGTTTGACTCATATTTATCTAATCCTTACTCAAGATTTATAGTCTTAGAATGTTTTCTAAAATTTTATTATTATTATTATTATTAGCACCGCGTCTTACTACCCGTTCGGGTTATACGCACTTACGCTAATGTGTAATGGTAGGGTGATTGTGAGATGAAATGAAGGACCTATAGTTTAACGTGGAATCCGAACCACGGTGGAGGTCTGGCATTCCCCACATTCACAAGATGTCTTGTCAGAGGTGAAGGAAGGGTTTAGTAATCAGATAAATTTGTGCCGGGACCGAGGATTGAACCCCGGCCGCCAGCACAGAAGTCTGACACCTTACCGCTAGACCACCAGGTCACCTAAAATTTTAATAATAATATTTAGCACCGCGTCTTACTACCCGTTCGGGTTATATGCTTTAAGTACTAATTACGCTAATGGATTAGGAATTGGAAAAGTTTTAATTGAAGGAAGTAAACCCGCATTTGCGTGTAGGTAGAGTGGAAAACCATTTAGGAAAAACCACCCCCAGTTCACCCGACCGAGATTCGAACCTCGATCTCCCCGTCCTCAACAGTCGAGCTAAACACGACAAGCGCGTTAGCCAACTATGCCACCGAGGCGGGTCTAATATTTTAGTTTAGGTTAGTGGTTAAGAGATTAATGTGATTACATGTTGTTCTGCAATTCTTGTGGACTGGCTGACGGGTATACCTTATTCCGCAATTTGAGTGCGCCTATTCAGTACAGCAATGACACTGAATAAATAACTGATTAAATTTACATGAGTGATTTTAACTATATCCTGTTGAAAATTTTCTATAGTGAATTATCCACGTATGTAGTGAGTCTTCCTTACAAAGTGGTGCTCTCCTAGAGGTATGAACTGTGGACCCTAACATTACATACCTATAAATTTACATTAATAATCTATTAAAATACTCTCAATGTTGAAAACAATGAAATATGTTCGTATTTTATTAAAGATACCTCAAACGTCCATTCATAAGAAAGTTAAGGTACACAATCTAATTTTGATGAGAAGAACCTTTAAGAAATTACAAACAAATATTTTGGCAAAACTAGTCCCCTTCCCCGTAAAAATATATTGTAAAGAATCCTGTAAAACAAAGCTTCAAATCATCCTTCATGTCAATATAAAACAAAACTTTTTTTACCTTTTTTTAAAAAATACAGTCCTACCATCACTGTATAGCCCCCTCCCTCTTTTTATCCTCCCTCCTATTTTCATATAATTTCTCTTTCCTCACCCCTACCCTCACGCCCCCCTTCACCAACCTCACTTTCCCTTCTACAACTTTTTTTTCCAACGACTATATAATAATATACTATCGACATTTATATGAAGAATAAATTAAATTTTCAAAATAAAGTATTGCCTATGTTACTCGCTGATAATGTAGCTTTATATTGGTGAAAGAATCTTTAAAATAGGTCCAGTAGTTTTTGAGTTTATCCATTACAAACAAAAAAACAAAAAATCAAATCTTTACACTTTATAATATTAGTATAGATATTTACTTAAATGGGCTTGGGAATAGGAATTTATATCTTGAAGAAAACGTACACGCATTTGCGTTTAAGAAGAGTGAAAAAATCATGTAAAATCTCCGCTTATTGTACCGATTCCGGTTACAATCCCAGGCCTTCCGATTGTTGACGAATCAAACCAGAAATGTTTGACACCTTCGACTACGTTGGGGGTAGGGTATAGAGGGGGGAAATGATAAATTAAAATCCAACGTTTATTACAATACAGACTAATATACTCTCATCGGATATTGCAAGTTTAAGTTAACACTAAATTTAATTTGATTTGCTATGTAAAATCAATTGGGAAAAGTGAAAGCTTGTGAACCTATTAATTTTACGTTTATTTGACACTTTATTAAAGTAAAAGCTTTCAAAATAGGTGCCATATTTTACGGTAGTATTGACATGTTTCTTTTAATCTTTCAATTTAAAAACAACAAAATTGTGCAAAATGTAATCATTACACGTCCATTATTTACGGATCAGACTATATTTTCATTTCGTGGATACCCAACTATTCTGAACAAGTGGTGACATGATCTAAATTGTTAGACTTACTTTTTTTAACACCACTTCTTACTACCTATACTGGTTATACGGTTATATAATAATTACGCTATTGTTTTAGTCATGTATAAGGCTATATTTAGAGGAAGTGTTCTTAGATTCGCGTGAAGGAAATTGGAAAACCATTTAGGTGTAACTACCCTCAGTACATGACAGATTTTGGATTATTTTTTTTATAGCCACGTGATTGAACGCACTACTCTGACAGTAGATTGTACTGACAATGACGGGTGTATCAATGTTTTGAATCATGGTTGGATGCACCGAGTTTTTTTAATAGTAAATTGTTGTTTATACTCCCACCATGAAAATTTGAGTACACTTCGTTTAAATTGAACCGTCTTGATCCCTAGAAAATTAGCGTAACTTGTGCATATCAATTTAGCTTAAACGGGTAGTACGACGTGATGCCAAAAACATAATTAAACATAAGATTTTACACTACACTCAAATTTTTAACAAATGTGATTTAATTCCTTCATACAAGTGGTACTCGGCCTAATTTTTTTCACGTACTCCCAGATATATTCAACCTTGAACCACTTAAACATTTTTATGAATGATGCAAAGTATTCATATTCTACACCCTACAGCTAAAACAAATTAATAATCTGCATCCAAAATAATGTATTAAATAATAAGTTTTAAATGAGAAATATATATATATGTGTGTGTGTGTGTGTATGTGTGTGTATGGGGATTTTGTATTACTTTTGGTTCAAACAAACTATATATATATATATATATATATATATATATATATATATATATATATATATATAAAAACTATATGTGGAGTTTGGGCTTAGAATTTCAGAAGAATCTGTAAATATATATATACACACACAGATTCTTCTGAAATTCTAAGCCCAAACTCCACATATAGTTTTTTGAACCAAAAGTAATATAAACTCTCCATACACTTACATCCTGCAAAGCTAATCTAGAACCATTAAATTGTGCCCAATGTTTTGGTATACAGCACCGGGAGAGCAAAGCTGTGCAAGCAATCGTGTACAACGGGTTGCATAAAAGTTAGGTGTGCGGCACTACACACCTCGACATCTTGGAGCACGGCAACAGAAAACATCACAATTAATTGTAAACAACACACCATTCCATCTAAAATGGGCATACGTTCTGAGAGTCATCCTTAACGGTCCTATATCATAGAAAGTGCTTGCCATTGTTACATGTTCAGTACCACGTGCCTAATTCCTATGCAACTTATTGTACACGCATGCTTGCACAGCTTTGCTCTCCCGGCGCTGTACGCCGAAACTTTAAACACAATTTAATGGTATTAGCATAATTTGCCGGATGTAAATGTATAGAGATTTTGTATAACTTTTGGTTCAAACAAGCTATATGTGCAGTTTGGGCTATGAATCTCCAAATATCCTGTGTGTGTATATATATATATATATATATTTAAATTCACGTACCCCATGTTGAAACCAACTGTTCTACACTACTCTCTAAATTATATGTAATACATGTAAATTGCTTTTAAACAACTGAAAAAAACACATAGAGATTTAAAAAAAAACTAGTCGTAACCTTGACAGAACAAGAAGACCCATTTTTTAAAAACATACCCTTTAAGACTCGAAATAAATATCCAAGGAAGGTAAACAAGGCTCTGATTATATTTAATCAAGGCCACAAATGAGTTAATTTGATTTGCGTTTGGTTTGTCTACTACACTAGACTGTGGTAGGTGAGCCGGGGATATGTGAAGCCACCAGGTCTGCCAGCGTCGCTTTGAAACAAGAAACATTCCCACGCTAACACAATTGTAACGACATTGATACAATCACCTCTGAAATGGCGACGTGTGTGTGTGTGTGTGTGTGCGTTGCCTTACTTATTCCATTCCGGAACGTGATACGTTGTTGTTGTATTAACTCAACGACGAGACAGTAATAATTGGTTATACAAGATTCTGTCATGTTTCTAGGGAGAGGTTTACATAGCAAGACAGACCGTGTGACTCTTACGAGACTATTTTGTAAATTTTGTATATTAAATAATAAAATAATATGGCACCCCACATAGACTTTCTCGCTCAATGATCTATAAAAATGGAGTCATTTGCTTATAGCTATGAAACTTGATAGTTTTCTCCGATGTTAAAATGTAGGAAAATACTATTTAAAAGAAATCTGAACACATAGAACGAAAGAGAAAACCTAAACAATTATGATAATAGAAACATATAAAAAAAGCATAAATAATTTTTTTTTTCTAATATTTAATGTTTTTACCAACACACACACGTTTATTTTTGTGTATACATACAGTCCTATCTTTTAAGGAGAAGAAAAGCTACTAGATCTGTTTTCGGTATATATATATATATATATATACATATATATATATATATATACATATAAATATGTCAATTGGCAAGTCGTGAAGTCGTGTTATTAGCAGAAATCATTATATATATATATATATATACTAGATACTAGATAGCTGTTGACCGCGGCTTTGCTCGCGTGGAAGTTGATTATATTATTATTATTATTATTATTATTATTATTATTATTATTATTAGCACCGCGTCTACAACCCGTTCGGGTTATACGCACTTACGCTAATGTGTAATGGTAGGGTGATTGTGAGATGAAATGAAGGACCTACAGTTAAAACGTGGAATCCGAACCACGGTGGAGGCCTGGTTGATTATATACAAATACGAAAATATACATATGTATTTACAGATTAATTTAAAATATTACGTTACGTTGATGACCATAACTTGACCTCAGGTCAAAAATAATGCAAGTCCGATACAAACTTTCACCCCCTTTTTCATCTCTTATTAAATAAAATTTCCAAAATTCCTGAAACACGTATTTATTTGTTTTACGTCAATAACCGAAATACAAAATTTTGTTTATGTAACTTTCAAAATGACGGACTTTCATACATATTATCATACATATTACCATCCCCTATTTTGACCCCTTTGGGGTGGAATTTTCTAAAATCCTTTCTTAGTGGGTGCCTACATAACAAAATGAATATACAGTCCGAATTTCATGCTTGTAGCCTTGATAGTTTGCGCTCGGCGATGATGAATCAGTCATTCAGTCAGTCAGTCAGGACATGTTATTTTATAAGTATAGATATATATCATTATATATATATATATATGTGTGTGTGGCATAGTATTTTAATGGCGACCTTCTTTAATTTCTAAGCTACAGTATGGATTTAGTTATTTTCCCACTCAATTTTATCCGCTAGAGGAATTATTTAAATTAAATTTGAGTCTCACTCCTATAGAATGACTCATCTGGTAATTTTATCTTATTGACACTTTGTTTTAACATTTTTATTACATTTTTATATATATTTTCATTCTTCTTTTATTGTAGTGAATACACCTGCCATTTTCATCAGGTGTTTTATCGCTATTATTCTCACATATGTTTTAAAGTTTCTGTAAAAAACGCGTGACCATTTTATGTCAACGCGTCTTAAAACTATAGTCATCAAATATTTTGTTTGTTTGCATATATGTATATAGCTGTAAAACAGAAACTGTATATATATATATATATATATATATATATATATATATAGAGAGAGAGAGAGAGAGCTGTCAAACAAAAAACAATTTTATGGGAGAACTACATCGATAAAACACCTGATGAAAACGGCAGATGTACGCACTACAATAAAGGAGAGTGCAAAGATATAAAACTGTAATAGGAATGTTAAAACAAAGTGTCAATAAGATAAAATTACCAGATGAGTCATTCTATAGGAGTGAGACTCAAAATGAATTTAAATAATTCCTCTAGCGGATAGAACGAAGTGGTAAAATAACTCAATCCATACTGTAGCTTAACAATTAACTAAGGTAGCCATTAAAATCCAAAGCCACGTGAAAAGGGGCATACTTTCTACACTTCAAATAAAAGTTGTTCAGATTAGTGGTATAATCGTAAAGATCGCGCGCGGGAGGTGAAATCTCTCTAAATAAAAAAATAAATCATGAGGTCAGTGTAATCTTGTGAGGATGACCTCCTCTATTCTATACTTTCTTATAGACGAGGTGATATCGCAACTTACCGTCCATATTGGGTCTAAGCCCAATGTTTATGCCAGGTGATTAAGACCTCACACTGAAACATAGCTCTCTGATATATAAAAACATTACACCCGAAATCACCTTAGGTGTGAGAAGATCTGCTTCTTTGACTATCTGGTCCAAAAGTTAATCATGGGAGAGACCGGTGCGATCAGGAATACAGCAGAAGACGAGAAGGGTGTATCCGTGGATCATCTCTACGAGAGCAATCCAAGGGTATAAAGTGAACAGCGCCAACAAAGCACTCTTGGAGTTCTTACAGATGAGAGCAGAATGTAGACCACTGGTTTCACTCGGTAAACCAAATTTAAGATTAAAATTTTCTACAGTGAAAGCACATCCCATGGAGGCCCCAAGACTTCGAGACGTCTGTGTAGATGTGATTGAAACGCTGAGAGAAAAAAAGTTTTCATTTAATTCCAATTCACCCTTGACGGATATTCAAGAGCTGTTATCATGTAAAAAAAATTAAACTATATATTTCTACTGAAACAATATTTTTTTTATTTTGGCAAAAAAATAATGTTTTTATATGAAAACTGTAAAAATACTGACCTTAGCTCGTGATTCGTACACGCCAAACTTAAAGCCAGTGATTATACATTTCTTGTAGTGTATCCACATTTACGTAGTGGGAGAGTGGGAAACCATTTTGAAATAACCCTCAGTACACCCGACCGAGATTTGAACCTTGATCTCGCTGTGATCGGCAATCGAGTCTATTGCATTCATCCGCATGCGTGGCTTATGTGTTTGTTCAAAGAGTTAGTGATAAGGTAACAATTTACTAAAAACTACATCTTCGGAGGAAAAAACACATCGATTAACTCTGCTGAAATTTTAACTCAAGACTAAAGATGGGCTCGGACGATCAAGCATTAACTCGTATGCTCACACGAGTTCACCCAAATCAATTTGTGCAAAATGACTTACACAAGCCTACCAGTTTATACGTTCAGTTATATTTGCGCAAAATTATACCGGCTTCATTAGTTTCCATTTTCTTCTCGTGGAAGGTTGCTTCTCAGTAGTGGCAAGTTTTTACTATACTTGAAGTTCGCCAAAAACATTTTGAATGAAGAAGAATTAACTTAATCGGTTATCGGTTTGTGGTGTATAAAGAAGAAGCTAAAACAATTTAAGAAAAGTCTAAGAAGGACCTAATCTTGACTACAAGAAAGAGAAGAATTTTCATATACTAGCTTAATTTTTGAATTGCGGGATGATCAAAATGATTTCCAGAACTATTTGCGTATGGACGAAGAAACTTATCAATGTACACACCTTCTTTCTTGGCTCCTGTATTTTATCTATATTGTCTGCGCATGCGCCTGGTTTGTGCAATCCAACCAAACCCGTTTACGCGCTCAGTATTTGCGCCAACTTCAACTATAAAATCAAACACAAACAGATTTAGCTCAAACCATATTTTTTGATCCAAACAAACTACGAACTATCGTTTTAACGACAAAAATGTTTGTGCAAACCACTTGTTTGTGCAAACTAACTGAGAGTATAGACCCAACATCCTTCACTGTAAAAGAAACAAAAAAATAAGAATGACACACCTGCTCACATGTTAATCAGTATGGGTATGGAAAATGTATATTTTGGATTTACTAGTAAGAAGTACCTAATATTCAAGTCTACATTATTTCACATAACTGGGTTTTTCATTTTTGACATTAAACCCCCTTTTTCCTCTATCCTTTCTCCCATAATACCAGCCGCACAAAAGATCGTAGCTCAAAATTTCCGCCTGCCTTTTCAGCAGTACATCTCCGAGGTGGGGGCATCAAATAAGGTTTTTTTTACTTGCTCTTAAGCCCTCCCCTCCCTCATCAACCGTTCTACTCCTAGTGGAGCGAATTCATCTGAGAGATTTGTGTGAACAGGGAAGGAGGTTACTCAAAAGACTTCTTAAACAAAGCAATTGAAGGCATTTGAATAGCGGGTTGGAGGGTGAAGAGGAGTAGGTATAGGGTGTGGGGGGTGGACCACACAATAAGACCAGGAAGGAGGGGGTGGAAGCGATGCGGACGTCACGCGCCGAGCAGGTCCCGAACAAACCGAAGGCGGTAGAGCAAGTAACCCGACCCGGAACCGAGGTAATTAGGGACACCGTAGAACTTGTACACGCGCTCGCTCTCGCGAGAAGTAAGATGGAGGGAATGAGGGGGAATGATGGTGGCAATCGGGCTACAAAGTGATTGTTCTCCAAGGGGGGTCTATTTAGAACAGTCAGAGTAAGGTAGACATGGGTGGGATGCAAACTTGAATCATCGGTTAAGGTGAAATTAGTGACGCACCTGTTGGGAAAGTCTCGGGATTACTGGTGAAGGATTTTAGATGAGTCTGTAGATAAACTTGTACCGCACCTCAGTAGACTGTCGTCCCTGTGGTCGAGGGGTTAGGACAACGTAAACTAGAATGTAGTGTTTCTGAGTGAGCCACGTACTTGCCCCTAGACGGAATATAATTTCTAAGGGCTGAGGGCATGGCTAGAATTGGTAAACAGCTTTGTAAAAAAAATGTATTTGGTAAATAAATCTTCCCCTAAATATAAGCCTCATTGATGTTGCCAGTAGTTCTTTCTTACCCCAGCTCAACACCTTCAGACATAGTTGGGTGACCTGCTGGTCTAGGGGTAAGGTGTCGGACTTTTGTGTTGGGGGTCCGGGGGGCTCAATCCTTGGTCCCGGCACAGATTCATCTGATTACCAAACCCTTCCTTCACCTCTGACAAGACATCTTGTGAATGTGGGGAATGCCAGGCCTCCACCGTGGTTCGGATTCCAAGTTAAACTGTAAGTCCTCCATTTCATCTCACAATCACCCTACCATTACACACAAGCGTAAGTGCGTATAACCCGAAAGGGTAGTAAGACGCGGTGATAATAATAATAATTTAGACATAGTTAGAAGCGAGGAGATATGCCAACCGTTAACCGAGAGAGAGAGCGAAGATAAAGATTCTCTCTCTATTTATAAGACCTGTATTTCTCTTATAGGTGGTATTCCGAAGATATGGCACAGTTTAGGCAACACAATCAAAGTTGGGCTTTTCTATTCAAGTTATTTATGTAGGCCAGTCAGTTTTTATGAATATAACTGTATTATTTGTGTTGCTAGAGCAGACTATGATACGCCTAGTCCTAGGTATAACGTATGGACAGTTGTCGGTAATGTTCAAACAATTCTTTATATCACCTTGTCTAGAAAGTTGAAGTTAAATGACATATAAGATTAGTGTTGTAATTTACACTTTTCTGACGTTAAGTCTATAAATAATATTCAACTACAATTAACCCGTTTCCCTGGCCTGTTTGTCTAACGCGCTAGTCTCGCAGTAGATTAGACTGCCGATTACGGGGAGATCAAGGTTCGAATCTCGGAGGATGATTTTTTCAAAATTGTTTCCCACTTTTCATCCATGCCAATTTAGGTACAATTCATCTAAATATAACCTTACTAATCCCTAAAACCATTAGCGTAATTAGTACATAAGCGTATAACCCAAACTGGTAGTAAGAAGACGTGCTAAAAAAAATTCAAGCACATAGTATATTTATAGAAATAACCTTTTTAAAAGCTTAATATTTTGATGTCAAAATTGATAACATTTTACTATATAATTAGTGCTATTTTAAAGATATCGACGGTACCTTTTTAAAAAATGACAACTACAGATCACATACCGGTAGCTTGATCTTTTTCTTTCATTTTTTTTTTACTGTCTAAAGAGTTAACTCTTATCTATATAGAAATGTAGCAAATCAGGCGCTTTAGATTCGCCTCAAACTTCCGGTGTATAAACCAATCAGACGTCAACACATTGCACAACACGATAGGCTGAGGACCCCCCCACCCCCTCCCTCTTTACAAATGCGGTACGAATAGAAAGAAACTGTAGAAAGTTCCCTGTTGGAGACCACCTTAGAATAACCGCATTGTTGGACGTGCAGGCCAAGGCGTAAATCACGGGGCTCATATCACAGTCTTGTGCAATGATGTGGTTTTCTTTATTGTGTCGGAGGTGACCTGGTGGTCTAGGGGTAAGGTGTCAGACTTCTGTGCTGGCGGCCGGGGTTCAATCCTCGGTCCCGGCAAAGATTTATCTGATTACCAAACCCTTCCTTCACCTCTGACAAGACATCTTGTGAATGTGGGGAATGCCAGGCCTCCACCGTGGTTCGGATTCCACGTTAAACTGTAGGTCCTTCATTTCATCTCACAATCATCATACCATTACACATTAGCGTAAGTGCGTATAACCCGAACGGGTAGTAAGACGCGGTGCTAATAATAATAGTAATAATTTATTGTGTCTCCAATTTCGCTCTACGAAAATGAGGGTACGTTTCCTCGAAATGATAAGCGAGATGTAGAGCATGATTAGCAAAACGAGACGCGTTCGGTGGTCGCATGGTCTAAGGCGCTACTCTTTCAATAGACTAGTCTGTCAATGATGGAGAGATAGAGGTTCGAATCTCAGTCAGGTGTACTGAGGTTGGATTTTACAAAATAGTTTTACACTCTCCTTCAACGCAAATTCAGATACACTTCCAACAACAAATAAACCATTTCTAATCCCTAAAACCATTAGCGTAGTTAGTACATTAAAGTATATACCGAGCGGGTAGTAAGATGCGGTGTTAAAATAAAATATAACAAGGTCTGATACCTTATTTTATTTGGTAACGCAGCTGTATTTTGCTCTACAAGTGGCAGGCTTAGATTCCCAGCAGAGTTAAAAAATGTGAAACATTGTTGAAAATTGAGACTTCCCCTTTCACAGCTGCGAGTTTCTAAAATTAACTTAGTTAGTAAGTTGTGTGCTGCCACAATCAATTGGTTTAAAAATGCAAGTTTAATACCCCTGACATTTTAAATAAATAATTACACTTGTCTTAAAATTAAAAAAAAAGTTCTGATTAGAGGGGTATCGGGAAAAAACGGGGTGAAGTTAACTTTAGCTCAAATTAAATTAGTACTGGTATCTGTTAGACAATCATAGAACCTTTATTTCGCACTTTAGATTATTCTTAAAAGCAGTTTATTTCATATTTTAAATAATTCCTTATGGGGTTTGAGATATAAAGGTTTTTTGTCCTGAAGAATGCGAGTGAAGTGACGTTCCCCCTATTTAACCTGTATCTTTCAATTCTAAAGTACAAGGTTTACCTAAAAACATTTAATAATATCTTCATCTTAATATCAGCTTATAAACAACACCTATTAAGCAATCATATTCAATAATTATGTATAAATTGTATTTTTGAGTTGATATAATATTTCAAATTTTGCTACCAAAAATAGGTCTATTAATTTCCTTAAAGTATATTATAGTAAAACGCCGTTAAAATGAAACCTGGTAGCCAAGTCTCCGGATAACTCAAACACACTTTTCATAAAATGGGGGAAAATGTATTATCAAATTAAATATATTTTATTATTTAATAAGCTCAAAGTTAAAAGAGCAATGTAAGAAACAGTGATATCTGATAGTAAATGATTAATATTTACGTGTTGTAGTCAACACAATGTGTTTTCCCGTAACTAAAAATACTTACAGCACGTATTTCTTGCTATACATCAATTGGATGTACTAAAATTTGACTAAACTAATTCAAATGGGATTTAAAATATGTGAAAATACGGAATAATTGTATTCCCCACTTTATCTGAATTTTCGCTAAGAATTTCAGTCCCATTATTGGTTTGGATCAACAAGGTTCTAGTGTACTAAGTATGCACGCAAACATACTTTAACACACACAAAAAATGGCTTTATAGATATATATTTTCTTTAATCAAATAAATATATTATAAAATAAAATCATGACTTTTTTTTAATAAATATTTATATTCGAATTTATTATTCCCCAGGATATTGAGTGGGCCACATTTGTCCCGCGGTCCGCCAGTTGGATCACATTAGCATATGCGAAACTTCCCGTATTCAATACACTTAATTTGTAATTGTAATTTTAATTGTTCTTTTTAACGATCTCAAAGGATTTAAACAAAGTTGCGTTAACTTTATTGAGACCTCTTTGCTCATAGTGAAATAAGAACGCGGGCAATTGGAATAACTATCTCCCTCATTTATTTCTATACTTAAAAGTGGATCTACTTTATTAGGACTTTGGAGACTATTGCTTTCCGCTTCAAATACCTCCTAGATAACATTTCAGTTACTCGTCTCAACCAATATAAACTACTCGTAGTAACGAGTTACAAAGAGAGGTTCTTTAATTCTTAGAGTTGGTCTTAGAACACAAATAAATACGAGGCCAGGCAAAAAGTAATAAATAAAGTGAAAATGTATTTATTTATGATTCAACTCCAATACCTTCATTAAAATATATATTTGGGAAAAATTTAGATTCAAACTTATGTGTTTTGTTAACTTATTATGTAGTTGTGTTTGGAATCAATTATTATTATTATTATTATTATTATTAGCACCGCGTCTTACTACCCAATCGGTTTATACGCACTTACGCTAATGTGTAATGGTAGGGTGATTGTGAGATGAAATGGAGGACCTACAGTTTAACGTGGAATCCGAACCACAGTGGAGGCCTGGCATTCCTCACATTCACAAGATGTCTTGTCAGAGGTGAAGGAAGGGTTTGGTAATCAGATAAATCTGTGCCGGGACCGAGGTTTGAACCCCAGCCGCCAGCACAGAAGTCTGACACCTTACCCCTAGACCACCAGGTCACCTTGGAATCAATTAAATTGTTGATTTTACATTTGTACATTTTAATTGTTTTTAATATGGTCAAATGGGGTTTGAATGGAGTTGGAAGAAATTACATAATGATGAGTTACATAACCTATACTAATCACAATACATTGTTAGGATAGTCAAACCTCACAGATTACAGTAAGCAGGACATGCAGAGAGAGAGAGAAACCAGAACCATGTTCAGGGTGTTAACTGATCCAATGGTAAGAGACCTTTGGGAAGACATTGACGCAGGTGGAAGGATAGCATTAGAATGTAACTGAAAACGATAAGGTGTGATGAGGTGGACTGGATAGAACTAACTCAAGATAGAGATAAGGTGTAATGAGGGAGGCTGGATATAACTACCTCAAAATAGGGATAAGGTGTACTAAGGTGGACTGGATATAACTAGCTCAAGATAGAGATAAGGTGTAAATAGGTGGACTGGATAGAACTAGCTCAAGATAGAGATAAGGTGTAAATAGGTGGACTGGATAGAACTAGCTCAAGATAGAGATAAGGTGTAGATAGGTGGACTGGATAGAACTAACTCAATATAGCAATAGATGGTGTATTTTTGTAAGTGGCCCAAAGAACTTTCAAGTTCCTAATGCCATAGAGTAATTAAGTAAAATAGTTTCACTGGTCTCTATTCCACTCGTTTATAATCAAGGCCAAATAAAATCGTACTCTGATGTCTCGCCTGTTTACCTATCTAAGCTACCCTTCATAAGTAGTTCTCAAGAGGGGTTCATAAGTGAAATAGTTAATAAAGATGGCTAGAGGAACAAAACTATTCGGTCGTCTAACTGGTTGAATGTTCTAAAACAAGCGTGTCAAAAGCTACTCAATGTGATCTAGGACAAAATATAAAACTAAAAATGTGAAGAGGCCTATATCTATATCTATATCTATATATATATATATAAAGGCATTCTGGTCATCATTTTAAGTAAACAGAAATCTATATTAGTACTCTTTTAATTAAAATAAAAAAAGCTTAAATGAAATATTACTACTCAATCCTTATACCTACCCATAAATATGTGTAGTTTTGATCACGTATTCTTTAATAAATTCCACATTTGTGGTGATGGATTTGATTTAATAAAATGTGACAAGGAGTAGCATTCTCAAATTAAATATTTTTACTATTTCTACATTTTATTTAGTTGAGGAATTTAACGTGCACTTTCTGAATAGATTGATTATATAAGCACAAAACTTGTAAACTAACTTAAATCGAGAAGAGAGACAAAACCTATCCCTAGTCTTTTAATTCATCACTATGAAAGGGAAATAAACATTCAATCAAATTTATAGATTTTTGGCCGAGTCAGGAATCGAACTCTGAGCCCTGATCTTAATAGACATACACGCTACTAACTGAGTTAAGTTATCCCATTACTAGATTTATAAAAAGAAAAAATGGACAACATTGCATGCTGGTCCATCATTAGGTTTGTGGGCTACACATCATAGATTGGGCCTCATGTGGCCCGCAGGCCACATGTTTAACATAATAGGTCTATGACGCTCGCAATGACTTGGCTGCCGATGACTAGGACCTTGGAGCTCAACTCAACATCGGGTTTGCTGTTTATTTTTTTCTTAAATGGTTTCCCACTCTCCATGAATGTAAATGCAAGTACACTTGATATAAAGCCAATCTTTTTCATCCCTAATATATTAGCGTAACGTGTACAAATGCGTATAGCCCAAACGGAAAATTAAGACGGAGTGCTAAATAGAAAAAGGTCGGCCAGCTACGTGCAAGGCAGGACTGCCGTGCGGGAAAGCCTACCTTTGAAAAAAGTTTTAATGCTCTTTGACAAACATTAAACACTCTTTAATTAAATTCATCTTATTATTTCCCACTATTTGCTGCTTTATCATGACACCATGAAGGGAAAGTATTGGGGTCGTAAAAAAACTTAATATTTTGATAAATGTTGACATTTCATTACTCCCTGAAACAAAAAAAAAAGTGGTTTTATTAATGCCGTTTTTCTGTACATAGGGGTAGAGCCGAAAATATTTTAGCAATTGGGTTAAAACTTGGTATCTAGGGTTTTATTAAGGTCCCCCCTGAGGAATTTTTGAAATTAAGTATTTAACCCTAAAATTAAGGGTAGTTTAGTGTAGGGCAAAAAGAGAAGAGGATTTTGATAAAGTCGATTTTTTTAAAGTGATTTTGTTTAAAGTTTATAACTACACACTGTTTATCATTATAAACAAGATGGAAAATATCAGTTTCTTATGAAAATCACTTTTAGAGTCCTTTAGATAAGGGAAATTTCCAATTTTCACCATTTCTCTGCAACTATTTGAAATGCGTAATAACTTTTCCTAGTAAAAATGTAGCTCTATTAAAGATTAAAATCTTTTAATTGAAATATACCTAATAGTTTCTTATCTATAAGAATATATAATGATATATATTTTTAAATTCAATGAATTTGATTTTTATGCTCTTTGGTAGACTAAGATTTCTCAATGTCTCTATAACTGTATTCCTAGTTCCTAATGCCATAGAGTAAGTAAGTAACATTGTATATTATTTCATTATGATCTTTGATGTATTGTTTCTACAACAATATAGACCTATTATTTAGTTTTCCAAGTCCTGGGAGTTTTTAGTGAAAGTTTATTTTATGATAAAAACTAGAGAAAGTCTGTGCGTTGTATCATACTATTTGTTTTTACAGATAGTTTCTAATATTTACCTGTTTCTAGTGCTGGTCAATCCATGTATAGTAAATCTCTATTTGTAAAAAAAGAGTGTACTACCTTAGCTATAAGTAAAAATCAAATTATATCCCAACAAGGACCAAAGCTTTTAAGTCATCATATAAAGCGAGTAGTCTCTCAGATATAGATTTCATGTTTGAAACTCATCGGTAGTCATGAATATTATCTGTATAGGGGTGAGCTAATCTTTTTATTATTTTTAAGTCCACAACCCGAAGGTTGTTTGAATGTGATTCATACCCATTCGAAGCTGGGTACGCACACAACCTTACGGCTGGTTAGTGCTAACTGCACCCTCTGGTGGAAATCTCAAATAATAGAGGAGTTTAGAAAGTGTTGTGGTTCTTCTTTAGATTCTACACTAAATTTCTATGGGCGAGATCTAAAGAGCCAAGCAATTCGGCTTGTAAAGGTATTTTCACAAACCTTCCAGGTTTATTTTACATACCACAATTGACATGGGACCGACGGCTTTACTTAACCTCCGAATGAAGTTGTGCTACGTGTTCTTATCGCTAAAGAAATATACGTTGACCTTATCTAAGATTGAACTCACGGACATCGGGTAGTGAGGTTAGAAATTTAGTAATTATTTAAACTGTTCTACGTGGAATAGAAGATGAGGGTCATTATTTTGGCTGTTTTCATAGCAAACATTTTTCTTGGTTAAAGTAATTAAAAAATGTATCCAGTATACTAATTAACCTTAACTTTCTACAAGTATTACACCTAACCATTCTTCAAAATTTATCAATAGCATTTGGACAGAAACTTTTTAAATTAAGAGAAAATGGTAATTTTCAAATTACTAGAAATTACTAGAAATTACTAGAAATTTTGAGATTCATAAAGTGGATGAAATTAATCCAAACGTATCTACAAGTCTGATTTTCATAGTAAGCCCTTTATTTTAAAACTATAAGCTCATTTTGCCACAATGGAGGTAATTAAAATATTGTGATTTTATTTATACTCAATGTCCGTTTGATTAGTTATGTAACGATAAATCATAGAGTTATCTATAATAATATATTAATGGATATATTTTATTAATTTGATGTAAATATTAATTAAAATTTTATACAAACAATTTTCTACAATACCAGATTTAAGTGACTTTCAATCAACTGGAGAAATACTCTATTTATTTTGGCCAAAATGTTATTTTGATATAAAACTGAAAAAATATGAACTTTAACTTGCGTGCCACTCCAGCCAACTTTAAAGGTGTAAAAAAGAGTCTTGGGTGTGTTCTTAAAATATTTTATTTATTGTTGAGGAAACTGTTTATATTTTCTTGATTAACAAATTTTTTTCTTATAAAATAAGCCCACTAAAGGACTTTCCTTAAAAGTTGTATAACTATTACATACAACTTTAAATTAATCTATTGAGAAGCTTTGTATTTGGCAAGTAAATTATTATATACATACATACATACATACATACATACATACATACATACATACAATACATACATACATACATACATACATACATACATACATACATACATACATACATACATACATACATATACATACATACATACATACATACATACATACATACATTACATACATTACATACATTACATACATAGCCTACATACATACATACATACATACACGCATACATACATACATACATACATACATACATACATAGGCCTACATACATACATACATACATACACGCATACATATCATACATACATACATACATACAATACTACTACATACATACATACATACATTTCATACATACATTACATACATACATTACATACATACATACATACATTACATACATTACATACATTACATACATACATACATTACATACATACATACATACATACACATCATACATACATACATACATACATACATACATACATACATACATACATACATACATACATACAATACATACATACATACATTACATACATTACATACATTAAACATTACATACATACATACATACATAACATACATACATACATATACACATACATACTTATACACATACATACATACATACATACATACATTATATACATACCGGTGTCGTATCTTGGAGTGTTGCAGGGGAAGCCGAACATGCTAAAACTGTACCTGTGATATGTTCTCAACCATTTGGGCCCTATTAGACCAATCTTACTTATGTTCAGCTCTGTATAAGGCTACCTAAACGGGAATATATTCTCCTCGATAACTGACCTATGAGTATTACACTGAATGTTGTGAACCATTCACAGGTACAGTTTAAATTAATGCTGCTTACCCTGGCAACAATTCACGACACACCACTGATACCTACATACATACATATGTATAAATACACAGACACACACACACACAAAGATAATAACGCCGTTTCCTTACGAGATGAACAAGAAACTGCGCATACTCGTATAGCTCAAAAAACAACAACTGCGTAGTTAATCCATCCTCACTAACTCTATCCATTCTTCCCTAGTTTTTCATTCTCCCTTCCCTTCAACAACATCCATACACCGAGTCATACATGCTCTTTTATCCTTAAAACTACTATTAAACTTTCTCTTTTTCACATATTCGTCTACTACATTCAACCACTTCTTACATGACCTAACCGTTCCTTTTGACCCAAACACCTCAATAAATTAATATGATTGTATATTTTATAGGGGTGTACAAATCTTAGAAATGTGGACGTAGAAGTCGTATATCAGTTACACCTTGCTTCGACAATGACACCCAAAATAACCTTATTAGCCTAGAAACGTTGCTAAGGAAGAAGGACACTTGGATGTATTTTGAAAAGATTTGAAATATCTCACAAATAAGACATTTTCCACACATCGTTTTGAGTATATTTAAAAATCATATTACAGCATCGAATAGTTATTAAATTATTTCTATGACCAAAGCGTTAGTTATATCAACATTACGTATATTTAATAATGTGCTTTGGTTTGGGTAATCCTTTGGTTGTTTTTTTTTTAACTTAGCAACCAATTTTAAATAGATTAAGTAGTATTATGTGACAGCAATGAAAACCTTATCCTAGACTTAAGCATCAACTTTATTTGCATTTTACAAGCTTCACTTTGACCGCGTTTCGCATGTTTCAAGCTTCATTTCTACTTCACCACGCATGCTTCAAGCTTCACTTCTTCCTCGCTAAGCATGCTTCAAGCTTCACTTCTACTTCGCTACGCATGCTTCAAACTTCACTTCTACTTCGCTACGCATGCTTAAAGCTTCACTTCTACCTCACTACGCATGCTTCAAGCTTCACTTCTACTTCACTACGCATGCTTCAAGCTTCACTTCTAATTCACTACGCATGCTTCAAGCTTCACTTCGATTTCGGTTCTTCTGTTTCAAGCCTAAATTTGACTTTGCCTTACAAGTTTCAATCCTCACTTCAACTACGCCTCACATGTTTTAATTCTCACTTCGACTTCATATATTTTAGGCTTCACTTCAGCTTTTCTTCGCATGTTTTAATCATCACTTTGACTTCGACCTCGCATTTAAAAAGTGATCTTTGCACACCCCTATTATTTTAAATAGAAGTACAAAGATTTGAGAAGGTCCACAAAAATGTTAATATTAGAACAAAAGTTGTTATTAATAATCGTTAAATTAGAGAAAATAAAAGTTCCCCAACATACAAATAAAATGTTACCAACCCTTCTTTATTTGTTCACCCCTAACGTGGGTAAATGCAACTATGAGGGCGAAATATATACTGATTTTGGTAGGAAAAACAGTATCTGGTACATGCTTCGGTGACCACACGGTCTAACTCGCTACTCTCGCAGCAGACTAGACTGCCGATTACGGATAGATCGAGGTTAGAATCTCGGTCGAGTGTACTGAAGGTGGTTTTTCAAGAATAGTTTGCGAAGCACTCTCTACACAAATGTGGATACACTTCCTTTAAATATAACCTTCCTAATCCCTAAAACTATTGAGGTAATTAGTATATAGGCGTATAACCAGAATGGGTAGTAAGACGAGGTGCTAAAAATAAACCGTATCTGATGGCTACTAGCTACAATTTTAATATATCCATGCATCAAGTCATGTTATATACATCTGTCACTTTTGATAGATATTATCAATATCTATAAAATAACAAATAATATATTAATATGTTTTCAATGTTGGCCGCAGATAAATATGTTTGATTTTTCTAAGTTTTTCTTCAAATCAGAATCAGGTTATAGGTTATGGTATTAGTGCCCACCTTGAGGGAGGGATAGAGAGGGAGGGTCCTTACCGCTGGAGGTCGTGTTCTAATCCCTCACCTCTTGTGTCGGATCCAGACGTAACCTTAGTATTGATGCATCTTATACCCGTGGGGTCGTACAACAGCCCCGGAGGTGATTGATTATTGATTTCATCAGCGCTTACCACCTGTTCAGGTTATATGTATATATTATTAATATAACGTGCAGGAAACATTTTAGAGGTAGTATACTCACATTTACGTGGAAGGAAATTGGGAAACAATAATTTAGGAAAGACCACCGTTCAGTAGAACTCGACCAGGATTCGAACCTCAAAGCCAGTGTCATCAGAACCTTAGAACTAACAAAATTTTGTCAATCAAATGTGTTCAGGTGTGATTATAAGTACTAGGACCTGCTTCATTGGCTATATGGTTTAAGACGTCACTCTCGTGTTGGACCAGACCATTGATGACAGGGAGATCGTGGTTCGAATCCCATTCGGGTGTATTAAGGGTGGTTTTCTTAAATAATTTTCATCTCTCTCACACTCTTTCCATTGAAATGAGAGTATATTTCCTCTAAATTCAACCTTCATAATCCCTACTAACATTAGAGTAATTGGTGCACAGACGTATAGCCCAAAGGGTTACAAAGATGCAGTGCTAAGAAAAATAATAAGCTGTTTCATCATTATAAAAAAACACATAATAAATAACCAGAAATGTTGATAAATAGCACTACTATTACGTAAACACGAGAAAGGACACATGCAGCCAGGGCCGATTTAAGACCTTGGTAGGCCCTAAGCACTTTTCTTGTGTGTCCAATAGTTTTACTCATTTACTGTGCTAATTCTATCGTTTGTACGCACAATAAATAATTCATCACCCGAGAATGCAGGTGTTCTATCTTAAAAATGGTTAAATTTGAGATATTTGGTGTTTACGTTTATTTAGAATGCATATGATTCACCTGCGGTGAAATTGAGACTACTATATAACTACTAAGAAGATACAAACTCGAGTTGTCATCTAGTAACATTGTTTTATACACAAGGTCAAACTTCAATGCTCTTTTACACAAAAGTGGAAAATTGGACATAGAACACTTTCATTAATTCTTTATCCTAGAATGCATCTTGAAAATACGCCCAAGTTTCAATGCACCGTGAACGCTTTTGAACCTCTGATGACACAATATCCTTGGTATGCCAATTGTTTGCGGTACGTGCAATGCAACTACACATACAACATAACCTTGTTAGACCAGGTGCACACATGCTGACACAAAACGTTTCAAACCATTTTGAAACCATGACACAAAAAATGTTTCAACTATTTTTTTCAAATAAAACCAGATGAACCCATAAATTGTTAGTCCTTGTGTTAAGACGGGGCGTGTAATGTTAGCATATTGATACTGATCGAAGTGTTAGCTATAATTTCCTGGGATCGGTTGTTTAAGCAGGAGAAAGCATCAAGTAGGAAATACTGGGTTCACCCTATCAATCAAAAATTTAAATTGAGAAGTGTTCTTTGGAAAATTACACATGCATGTCTCTACACTCACTACCGGTAGTTTTTTTCGGCATTTTCAACCACAAACAAAACAAGAATGATCAAAACAGCGCAAGTTTTGAAGAAGACTGTTGTAAAGTCATCATGTGTCTGACTTGCGCTTGCGCAGTAATGTATTTTTTCAAGAAACACGTGAAACAAACTGGACGAAACATAGGAGCGCTTTGTTTCAACACGTCTTGTGTGTCGTCGCTTTTGATCCGCCTGGAGTCAACAATTGTGCAGTGACTCATTTGAAAAGATGTGGTCAAAACGAAATGACACACGATGAAACATATTAACACAAAAATGTTTCGTTTCATCATGCCTTATACTATTATGTGTGTGATTGTTTCAGTGAAGTTATTGAGAAACGCGATGTCTTAAAATGATTAATTTAGTAATTCAAATATCAAAATAGGTATTTTTACTAAAATTTGCTTTTTTTCCCTAGTTTTTAAGTAAATAATGTAGGCCTTAAAAGGCCCGTAGGCCCTAGGCACTGTGCCTATTAGTCCTATTGGATAAAGCGGTCGGCCCTGCATGCATCAGTCAGTCAATACGTTACAAGTAGAGGAATGTCACGTAGGAAACTTTAAATCAACCATAAGTCAACGCGGGCCTTCACTGCGCAGCTTTGTTCTGCGCAACTCTCTGTGTTTTTTTCTAGCAGCGCAGTAAGCAGTGCGTTTGAGGGAAGCGTAACGCTGCGCAATTGTGCTTCTCAAGACAGGCGTGCAGCGCTCCATCGCATTTAGTTTTCTTTCGGTTGTACGTAGAACTCCGTGGTATTAAGTATTTGTTTTAATGAGTCTACCTAAGTGCGTTAGCGTTAATTATTTTCCCTTTTTTAAATGTTATCTCTTATACTTCGGATCACTTATCTTAATTTGAACATCATATCAGAAAAATCAAATTTATTAATTATTCTTTCTTCACTGAAAAAAAAAAAGCAAGGCTAAGTACCTCGTAGTTTCTTAACTCCCATTTCAAACAAATCTGTTATACAACAAATTACCACCGTAAACAAATCAAAAGTGGTCAGGATGTTACGACGCACGCATCGCGTTGACACACTACGCATTGCGTTGTCAAGCAAACCAGTATAGTTCAAGTCCTCAGCGCATTGCGACCCACGTATTGCGTAATGCACCGCGCTAGGAAAACACAGTTTCAATGTGCACGCTACCATTGCTTAAAAAAGGCTACAACAGCTTGGCTCCCGTGTCGTGTCTCGTACGTTGACTGCACCTCAATGTGAACTTAGCCTTATATTTTTAAATTAGGAGTTAGTTTTAGTTGTGTATATTTAAATGTCGTCTTATATTATGTAATGCAATATCCAAATAAATATTTTTTTATTATATAAGTTACAATTACATTCAAATTTTATATTATTAGATTAAAGAATACAAAAAGACAATATTAATTACATAAATAGCATATATTATTTTATAAATCATATTTTAATTTTAATCTGATTGAGTGAAACACGTGTAGCCTATTATTACTTTTCGGTCACACACCCTCTTTCGTGAGCATTTATTTAATAGGTTAAGAAAAAAAAGTTTTTTGAATCTATAAGTAAAAATAAAATCGAAAAATATCATGAAATTAGCTAACACGCAGCTTACCACATTACGTGATGGCCTGATTTGTTTGTATATAAAGTCTTGAAAACTGTTTAAAAAAATATATTACCTACATTGTGCTTTTGTTTTTTATAATCAAGTATTTAACTATAACTTTTAAGTAGTGCCAGGATGTTATTAAATATCATATTTTTATTTTAAACTTTATTTTAATGATTAACAGAAGATAAGCATGTTTATAACTGCCCTCATTATAAATGGTATTTTTTTAATTTAACATAATATTATTATTATACATTTTTCTGTCTCAGAACATATTTTCATTTCAAACAGATTTTATTTTTTATTGGTGCTTGCTTTATATAATTACAAGAAAAAAATTATCCATCATATTTTACCAAATAATAAAATTAACGATAAAGAAGTTGGGGTTCTTCCATTGTCTGGAAATAAAAATCATTTTTTTTCAACAAATTATAATATGATACACATACTGTTTATCCAATATCTTTAGGCTTCTTTAGTTAGTGTAGAGTTTATTTTATATTGTGATAATTATATGTTTAAAGCGGATTTTAATTTTTCATAATATTTTTTAACATTTTAAAGGTCATATTTGCATGTACATTCCATGTACTTTTTAAGGTGTATCATTGAAACCCTTATAATATGTTTCTTTTGATTTAATAAATTTTTTCCAATAGCTAATCTTGTAGGAAATTAAACTACAATTCTAAAATTTACATAATAATAATAATAATATATATAATTATAATAATAATAATAATAATAATAAGCTGTTTATTTAAAGAAAACTATTTTTTCCGGTCGCATTAGTGTAGACTAATATGTGTGAATTTATTGTCATTGTAAAATTCATTTTGGTTTTATTTCTTACCTTTTCTCTTAAACATTATTCCACTCATAACATTATGTAAAACAAAAGGGGAAAGGGATTTTCTTGAAGAGTTATCTCTAATATATTAATTAAGCCCTCATGTCTTTCATGTATATTTAATTTTTATCCTTGATGCTAATGGTTTCTTTTATATGTTTTTATTAATAGGTCCTATTTTATTTATCAATTTATCTCATTTAACCATTTTCAATTCTTCTTTTAGGGTATTGCGTTACTCCTTTAACACCTTATCCTAGATATAATTTATTTTTACCTCGTCTAAGATCCCATTTAGTTCATAAGTCTACAATAATTGCTCAATGGAACATGGATGGATAAGGTAGAGTTTCAGAGTAAATGTACCAACATACCTATAGAAAGAAGAGCGCATGGTAAACCATTTATAATAAAATCACCTTAATCCCACACAACTGGTATTCGAATACCTATTTCCCATCATTGGCAATCTAGTGTATCACGAGAATGACGCGTTAGACCATGTGACCACCGTTGCGGGTATAATGTTAAAGATTATCGATAAAAAGAGATCTGATTAGAATGATCGAGTAAAATTGACCTATGTTTTTAAAAAGGAAGCCATACCATTTTGTCCAGTGGCAGAAGGGCAAGTTGTTAAATATTTCCTTCTTTTCATTTCTAATAATATATTATATGGGTTTCGTTCAATGGTGACATCGGTTATTAATTAATAATATTATTAAGTATGTAATATATATATATATATATATATAGATATATTATATATATATGCATATGTAAACCCTAAACACATAAATGAATAATAAAGACATAGATACTTAAATATATACACCTTTTACAGAGGTGCTTAAATATATTAAATAATTTTATATACAGTATTTATATGTATATATAATAATTTGTTCAATCATATTTATACAAATTTTAATAGTTACTCAAATTATGTGAGTTGTTTTATAACATTATAAAGTATATCTACTTCTTAATTTTCTTACGAATCAATATTTGAAGCAACCATTAGAAAATACAAATATTTTGCGACCAAAATTGATAATATGTTACTATTTTTTATTAATGTCATTTTAAGGTATTGATAATATCTATCAAAAGCAACATCATTAGATCTAATGTATGAATATGTGAAAGTAGATCTAGTCCCATTTTATAGCTTTCAGATATGTCAATTCTTAATAAAATTGGTGTATAGATCGAATAATTATACTGCTTGAATTAAGTTATTAATATCCATTCGTTCTATTCATGCTGCTTAATTAACTGTTAAGTCTCCCTTAAAGTTAGTTCATACCCCGAGTCTCATTGACACCAACTTGCTATCTCACCCCACTTCCCACACCCATTCAACCACCCCAACAATTGCGACGTTCCAACACTAGTTATCCTATAAATCCTCCTACTTAACATCAAAACAGTGGCTGGGGACTGCGCCGAGAGGCGCTTGAATAGCTTTCTTTTCACCTCAGCTTCACCTCCGCTAGCGCTTCATTCTTCCTTTTAACTCGCATTTTAAAGTTGGTAGGCGTGGCAAGACGCCTTCGCGTTCTGAATGGAAAACAAAAGCGTAATACTGTAAAGATGTATGGTGGCAGAAGTGAGATGGTGATTTCTTCCAGTGATACCAACAGTAAGCTAAGTTCCCTTCGTTTCAACTTAGAATAGGAAATAAAATAGACCCCAGCAACGTATTTTATATTTGGTTGAAAGGGATCATTTTAAATTATAATTAATAGGAATTGAATAGATAATTAAATGTAGTTTTTCGTTTAGGTGAAAATAAAAATAAAAACTTGTTGCAAACCGCTTTGATGGCCTCTTGGTATATGGCGCTACTTTCACAGTGGACTAGACTTCCAATGATGGGGAGATTGAGGCTCGAATCTCGGTCGGGTGTACTGAGGGTGATTTTTTCCAAATAATATTTTCTAATATCATTATTATTATTATTATTATTATTATTATTATTATATTATTATTATTATTGCACCGCGTCTTACTACCCGTTCGGGTTATACGCACCTACGATAATATGTAATGGTAGAGTGATTGTGGAGATGAAATGAAGGACCTACAGTTTAACGTGGAATCCGAACCACGGTGGTGACCTGGCATTCCACACATTCACAAGATGTCTTGTCAGAGGTGTAGGAAGGGTTTGGAAATCAGATAAATATGTGCCGGGACCGAGGATTGAACCCCGGACCCCAGTACAGTTCTAATATCCCTCCACGCAATTGCAGGTATAAACCGAACAGGTAATAATATAAGTTTCTAAATAAAACTTGTTTCACTATCCATCAGGATTACATGCATAATATATTAATGGCCTGAGAATAAAAGGAAGGGAATTTTGAGTAAATATGCCTCCATTTACAAGGAAGGGGTATGTGAAACTATTTATGAATAAAGCACCTCCAGTATAGCAAACATGGATTTGAATCCCGATCTCTTTATCACAAGCAATCCTGTCCAACCAGTATTTTTTTTTTTACATTGAGAATTACTACCCGTCCTATCTAGCTACGTTTAATGACGCCAGTGGTGTGGGTATTAGGTAGTTAGAATTTAGAGGAAATTAACCCGCATTTGATTAGTGGAAAACTGTTTAGGACTAAAACATCTCAATTTTACCCGGTTGGTATTTGAACTCTGACCTCCCCAACCCCTGCAAGCTATAATAGGCTATTCTGAAATTTGAAAAATGACACCTGGAGACGGGAATCAAACCCGGGACCATTTGGCTTAGTACACTAATGCTCTAACTACTGAGGTATAGGAATCGTCCCGTGCCCAGGATCATTCTTCACTCATATTTTAAGGCAGAGTCTATGATGGACGTGCGTACTAAGCCAAAGGTCCCGGGTTCGATTCCCATGTCCAGGTGTCATTTTTCAAATTTCAGAATATGATATCTTGATGGAGAATTCCTCAATAAAAAGCATAAATAATAGATTCGGCCATTTGATTCCTATAATAGACTAATCTGATGTCTTAATCCAAGTTCTCATTGTCTGCGGTAGTGAGTTAATGTACAGAAAGTAGCAATATTTGTAAAAACTCGTTTTAGTTAAAAATATCTCAATAAGTGTGATAAGCTATTAACTATAGACCAGCGTAGCTAGTTATGTGATAACAGACTTTGATTTTGGATGAACAGACTGGGACTTGAAATAACAGAGTTTTAAGGAAAAAAATTAGAATATTTATAGCTTGATTTATCTTTATATTTACAGGTGATTACTGTGATATTTATTTTTTGATATAAGTTTTTCTTGTTGTTTGTAAAGATTCGTCGTAAATTAAGTTCCGATTTATTAAATAAATAGTACTGATGGATTTTTATTATTATATTAAAATAAAGGATCATGTAAACGTGTGCTTTACCAAACAACTTTACTCATAGTAGAAAAATCAAATCCAAAAACACAATTTATATATAAAGTAATTTTACTAATTTAATTCTAAGATACGCACACAAACAAATAATAAAAACATATTATAGGCTGGGATCAAACTGGATTTTTAAAGTTATAGTCTACATGCATTTATTTAACTCAACCACATATTCAACCTATTAAATCTATTGTTCTAATAAATATAAAGTTTCTCACATTTAAAATTTCCAAACTAGTTTGTTCATTCAAACAACCTATACACAAAATACTGTTTTTTTTTTGTTGGTGTTTTAAAAAAAATTGATTGAAACACCTCTTTTGATTACATATTTGGATAAAAGCTTGTGTTTTGAGGTAAAGCTAAAACTTTTCGAAGCTAATTACATTTTAATTTATTTATTGCTAATAGCTTTTAGCGAACATTTCCTTTTGTGTCTTTTGTTAAATTTATTTTCTCCCCAAAAAAGTTACGATTAGATTTAAAGTTTCTTTACACCTCATTCATGTGCAATGACTTTATAAAGTTAAACAATACCAGTGTTTAAGTGACCAAAATAATAATAATAATAATAGCAATAATAATAATAATAATGAAACCCATTTTAAGCCCCTATATGCCATGTTTTGTGAATTTATTTCATATATAGGTATATAACCGCCTCGGTAGCGTAGTTGGCTAACGCGCTAGTCGTGTTGAGCTCGAATGCTGAGGACGGGGAGATTCGAATCTCGGTCGGGTGAACTGGGGTGGTTTTTTACTAAATGGTTTTCCACTCTCCCTCCACGCAAATGCGGGTTCACTTCCTCTAATTAAACCTTCCCAATTCCTAATACATTAGCATAATTAGTACTTAAAGCGTATAACCCGAACGGGTAGTAAGACGCGGTGCTAAAAATATATAGGTATACAGTTGACCTCTGTGGTCTTGAGATAAAGTGATTGGCCTCAGAGCCAATGTTTGTGGGTTCAAACCCAACTGGGGTCGACGGGTTTTACTTGAGTGATAAAAATCCGTTGCACAGCTTCCTTTGGATAGGAAGTAAAACCATTGGTCTTCTGTCAATTGTGTCATCTAAATAACCTTGGAAGATATGTGAAAATACATTTCCCGGGAAAATTAATGAGCCCTTTCCTCACGCTCATAAAATTCTCGTATACTTATTTAATCAGTCGGTTCAGAAAGTGTACGTTCAATACTCAAAATGTTTTTTTAAATATGAGCATACCTAATACTTTTATGACTGAATTAGTAGTAGTTTTACTTAATATAGTTATATTTAATTTGTTGAATATTTTTATTATTTTCTTTAATATCCTAGATTGTTAATGAAATATGTGTTTAGTATAAACTGCTCCCATACAGATTTATTATAGAATAATCAGTTTTAAATATTATTTTCGTAAAATAAATTAAACAAATCTATAAAATTTATTTATATAAAAAAATTTACTAAATACATTCTTATAAAAAAACAGGAATATTATTTTGATAAAAATATTTAAATTTTGGTTTGTTATAATTAATTAAGAATTGCCTTCAACAATATATTAATGTATAAGGTATTTAAATTATATAATTTATATGGCTAGTTAAATTGACATTATGATTAAAACTTGTTTGATAAACTTGATTCTTATCATAAATAATTTCACTAATAGCAAATATATTTTTTTTACTCCATACATTAAATGAATTATAAAGTGTGAATCTTTATCTCGTCCTTAGCTAAAACTTTTTTTTAACACTCAATATTACCAACCGTTAAAGTTATACGCTTATGTACTGATGACGCTAGTGTTTTTAGATATTAGGGAGATTATATTTATCGGAAGTGTACCTGAATTTGCTTGAAGGGAAAGTGGAAAATCATGTTGTGAAAAAATCTTCCTCAGTACACCCGACCGAGATTTGAACCTTGATATCCCCATCATCGGTAGTCTAGTCTACTATGAGAATCACGCCTTAGAACATGTGACCACCGAAGTGGGTGTTAAAACGTTCAGATCCCTGATAGTATGTATATGAACCAAAGCTCTTTAAAATAATAGAATATTCCTTCTTATCTACAAAATATGCTCATTTTACAAATAATTACGAACTAAACGGTTCTTCTACTAAAATCTGTGTGCACGGCAAGATAATATTTATCGTGCTTTCAACCAGACAGATTTAACAATGTGTGTTTGGGAGTACGCTTCACCAAATTCTCGCGTTATTCAGTAGCCAAAAAAACAAACACACACACAAAAACAAAAAATCAGGGGGAGATAAATAAGCTTCCTTTCGCCACCATTAAGTTGGTACACATCAAGTTAAGGGAAATAATTAGTGCAAGGCTTTGGTTTCACGAGAGCTGTTGTGTTAAATGGAAGGTAATATATTCAAGAAGTCGTTAGCCTGACACACTACTACTTAGCAAGACTGTACTAAGTCAAATTCTATTTATTTAAAACATGAAACAATTCATTTTTGACAATGATTCCAAGGGTTCTACTAAAACCGAATTTAATGTTTAAAAAAAATGTAAATGAAAGATTACACAGTATCTTAAAATCTCACAACTATTCAAAAGGGAAGCTACAATTTCAGAAAATTAAAAATTTCTTTCGAATGTAATTTTCCTATTTTTATAAAATGAATTTTAAAAACGGTATTTAATCCAAGGATCATTATTAGAACTGTCAAAAATTGTTATTAGTGAAACCACAAACTAGAATACCTAAATTAGAAACTCATAATTTAATCCATTCAGACTATTTACATTTGTTTATTCTCTTAGCGCTGCGTATTACTTCCATTTCTGGGCTAACCAAATAAATATGTTACTGCCCGTTCAGTATAATTATACACATATGTTTTAATTACACTGCTATTTATTTATTTTATTTATTGGTTTGGGATATTTAACAAGCACTTTCTGAACCGACTGATTATACCAGAACAACAGGAGAGTTTCTATGAGCTAGAGTGAGAGGAACTATCAATTTTGTCAGTAAAAGTATTTTTACATTATTTTCAGGGTTATTTTAATCCCACAATCGACATGGGACCGAAGGCTTTATTTCCCCTCCGAAGGTAGTTGTGCTAATGATTTTTATCGCTCAAGTAAAACCTGATGACCCTAGCTGGGTTCGAACCCACGTACAGTACCTCTGGTCCTGAGTCGAGCACTTTACTCCAAAACCACTCAGGTCAACAACTACGCTGTTTAGTTATTGATGAAGAAGGTTAAATTTAGAATATGTTCACACGTAATTTCCAAGAAGAGAGTGGAAAACAATTTAAGAGAAAAAAAACTACTCTTTTAAACCTGACCGGGATTCAAACGCCGATCACTCCATTATCGATAGTACGGTTTATCACAAAATATTAATATTAAATTAACCCTTTATAATGGCCACATGGTCGAAGAAGTCACGCTCTCAATAGACTAGACTGCCGATGACAGAGTGATCGAGGTTAGACCCTCGGTTGGTGATTTGAGAGTGGTTTTTTTACCAAATGGTTTTCCACTCTCCCTTAAAATATGTTCTGGTACACTTCCTATAAATACTATCTCATTCATTCCTAGCACATTAGTGTAATTAGTTCATATATATATATATATCTGGGCGGGAGAGTAAGCTGTAAGGAATGCTGAGTTGTGTTTTTTTATCATCTCGTCTTACTACCCGTTTGGGATATACACCTATGAACTAATTACACTAAAAAAAAAAAAATATATATATATATATATATAGACATAGTTTTAATCGTCTAGACCAATAGTTCCTAAGCTGTGGGCTAAAAGCAGACTTTTGGTGGTCGCAAAAAGTTATTTGCTATGTGAAATTATATAAAAATAGAAAATAGAAAAATCATAAGAAATATTGGTAAATGGGGGAAAATGAGGTGCACAATATACGAATACGAGTATCGTGTTACCGGTTCGTGCCTGTGACGTGGAGGTCAATGACGTAAATCGACAGAAACCGGAAGCAAGCGCACCTTTCGCACGCACCTCTATTTGAGAAACATAACAGAAAGACGGTTGTTTGAAAAATTGGGAATTCATGTTATAACAATAGCGGGAGAAAAACTACAATAATATTTACATGATTAGTTCTTTAAATTAATAATATAAAGATTAATTATCTAATTAATTTAAATTAGTGGAAAAATGACAACTGGACACAGGAATCCAACCCAGAACCTTTGGCATATCATGCCAATGCTCTAACCACTGAGCTATCCAGGAATCGTTCCGTGCCCAGGGTCTTTCTTCACTCATATTATAAGGCAAATTCTGTGATGGACGTGATCGATTCCCTTGTCCATGATTCATTTTCTAACTAATTTAAATGTGATCTCCTAAATACATAGTTCTAATGATGTACACCTTTAGTTTTTTTTTCCTATCAGCATGCATCTTATCTGTCCCAGACGTCCTTGGTTCGTATCCTGACCAGTTTATTATATGACCTGATCACCTTTGACTCTGGTGCGTCAATTTATAAATCAGCTCTAGATTAAAGTATATTGTACTTAAGCGCCAGGTAGTTTAATATTCCCTACCGACGATTAAAATTGTTTCGATTCAAATTAAAGATCAAAAATTAATAACTAAGGTTTATTTATCCTACACTTTGGTTACGGTTAACATTTAAAGAATGACTACTGCTGACGAAAATTGATTTGGACTGAATATTCCACCTTAATACCCTTTAGTTGAGCGAACCTATCACTAGTTGATTCTGGTTGATTACTTTATTAAGAGTGTTCTTTCACAAAGTAACGGGGTCTCTTTTTACACCTACGGCCAAAAAAGATGGTTCAACCCCACTTGGTCCATTTCCCTTCAGTCGAGGTCTTTTTCACTGCCTTAAAAAAAATTGCACATTGGGGTGGGGAAAACATTCGAGAACACTTATTTACACTATTGCTAATTTTTGTTGGTTAGTATCGTTAATCCTAAAAAAAACATAGGTTTTGCTACCTTAGGTTAAGAAATGGAAAAAATTTGCAACTACACATGTCCTAGAAACTGTGATCCCTAAATTCTGAAAATGTTAACAATAAATATATATTATGGTTCATTTTGATAGTAATTAGATTATACAGTAATCTATACAGTATTATTGGAAGCTTTTAATAAAATTTTAGATCAACTTTATAATCAATACATCAAATAAAACACAGGCCTATAACTATAATGCGAGATTTTAGCGCCTTTAAATCAGTGTTGGTTGTCGAGGCCTATAACTATAATGCCAGATTTTAGCGCCTTTAAATCAGTGTTGGTTGTCGAGGCCTATAACTATAATGCCAGATTTTAGCGCCTTTAAATCAGTGTTGGTTGTCGAGGCCTATAAACTATAATGCCAGATTTTAGCGCCTTTAAATCAGTGTTGGTTGTCGAGGCCTATAACTATAATGCCAGATTTTAGCGCCTTTAAATCAGTGTTGGTTGTCGAGGCCTATAACTATAATGCCAGATTTTAGCGCCTTTAAATCAGTGTTGGTTGTCGAGGCCTATAACTATAATGCCAGATTTTAGCGCCTTTAAATCAGTGTTGGTTGTCGAGGCCTATAACTATAATGCCAGATTTTAGCGCCTTTAAATCAGTGTTGGTTGTCGAGGCCTATAACTATAATGCCAGATTTTAGCGCCTTTAAATCAGTGTTGGTTGTCGAGGCCTATAACTATAATGCCAGATTTTAGCGCCTTTAAATCAGTGTTGGTTGTCGAGGCCTATAACTATAATGCCAGATTTTAGCGCCTTTAAATCAGTGTTGGTTGTCGAGGCCTATAACTATAATGCAGATTTTAGCGCCTTTAAATCAGTGTTGGTTGTCGAGGCCTATAACTATAATGCCAGATTTTAGCGCCTTTAAATCAGTGTTGGTTGTCGAGGCCTATAACTATAATGCCAGATTTTAGCGCCTTTAAATCAGTGTTGGTTGTCGAGGCCTATAACTATAATGCCAGATTTTAGCGCCTTTAAATCAGTGTTGGTTGTCGAGGCCTATAACTATAATGCCAGATTTTAGCGCCTTTAAATCAGTGTTGGTTGTCGAGGCCTATAAACTATAATGCCAGATTTTAGCGCCTTTAAATCAGTGTTGGTTGTCGAGGCCTATAACTATAATGCCAGATTTTAGCGCCTTTAAATCAGTGTTGGTTGTCGAGGCCTATAACTATAATGCCAGATTTTAGCCCTTTAAATCAGTGTTGGTTGTCGAGGCCTATAACTATAATGCCAGATTTTAGCGCCTTTAATCAGTGTTGGTTGTCGAGGCCTATAACTATAATGCCAGATTTTAGCGCCTTTAAATCAGTGTTGGTTGTCGAGGCCTATAACTATAATGCCAGATTTTAGCGCCTTTAAATCAGTGTTGGTTGTCGAGGCCTATAACTATAATGCCAGATTTTAGCGCCTTTAAATCAGTGTTGGTTGTCGAGGCCTATAACTATAATGCCAGATTTTAGCGCCTTTAAATCAGGTTGGTTGTCGAGGCCTATAACTATAATGCCAGATTTTAGCGCTTTAAACATGTTGGTTGTCGAGGACTATAACTATAATGCCAGATTTTAGCGCTTTAATCAGTGTTGGTTGTCGAGCTATAACAAATGCCGATTTTAGCGCTTAAATCAGTGTTGGTTGTCGGAATAGTTTCCTTAAAAAATGATGTTCTGTAAGTAGAGAAAGTTAGTCATTCAAACATTTGGAAAGGGTTTAAAAAGCTTTTTAAAAATGTATTAGAGAATTCTTTATTTAAAACCTTATAGAATGTGGGAAAGAGCTGAAATAACAAATAGGTCAGGTCATTAATTTATATCATCGCAAACACATTCCTTAGTCGGTTAGAGGAAGATATTATATATTACTTTCATCGTCATAAATACAGATTGTATACGACTAATAAAAAGAAAACGTCGATTTTGAATTTTGTGCAAGAAGGAAATGGGGTGGTAAAATAATGTGTTGGGATGGGAAAAGGGAGCTATTCCCTGTGTTGTGACTTGGATGGAATTTCTTTGGGGTATGGACGAAATCGTTTTCATAAGTTTGCTTTGAAAGCGATGAAGTAGGATTATTTCAACGTAACGTCAAGCTAGATGCGAGTAGACTCAGAGTAATTCGATTGCGAACGCTCGTGAGAGGCAAAATGTTCTATGTCTAAAGAGGTTTAAATGATTTACTTTTCTATTGATTTTATCGTAATATACTTAAGTTACATTATCTTAAGTGTACATAATATGTACAATAGCACAGTAAAAAATTAACAGATGAAGATAATAGTAGATCCCGTTTTTTAAATAAGTTTCTAAATGTGATAAAGATTGTAATACTTTTTCTAACTTTGTTTTAATTTGTGTATTTTACTAAAATTTAATTTATTCACTATTAACTGAAACTACACGGATCGCTTTGAATGTGGGCTAAGGTGTCTGCCACGTTTAGTTTTGTTTATGATGGAACAGTCGTAGCTTGAATCTCAGATTTGTTACCTAGGGTTAGTTTTAAAATTTCTCTCCACGACAACTTTGGCTAAACTTCCTAGGTTTTTTTTAGCACCGCGTCTTACTGCCTGGTTATACGTTTATGCACTAATTACGCTAATGGCTTTAAGGGCTATAAGGGTTATATTTATAGGAAGGGAGAGTGGAAAGCAATTTTTGAAAAACAAACCTCAGTACACCCGACTGAGATTCAAACCTCTCTCTCCCCGTCATCGGCAATCTAATCTACTACTAGAGTAGCGCCTTAGACCATGCTGCCACCAAAGTGCGTGGAATTCTTAGTTCCGACCCTATTAGAGTGAATATGCGGATATTATGGACGGATATTAAGATTCTGTGAACAAGTATTATTTAAAAAAACGCATATTACAAGAATAGTATATTAGTTCCAACATTAAATATTATTTATATCAACAATTTAAATAATGATAGCTTATATTTATTTTATTTTTAAAATTATTTTGGTCGTTAAGATTGAAACGTAAAAAATATCTTTAGTCAGTAATTGTGTAAAGGTGACTTACTTTTTTTTTCCAAAACCTGTATTTAAAAAAGTAAAAACAAAACAAAATTAAAACAATATACCGGTACCTTATAATTCTTTCACTAAATAGAATTTCTATAGAATAATCTGGCAAATAGTGCCACTTGATTTTTTAAACAAAAATACAGTGCATTGACGTCGCTTTTTTAACCTTTGGTTATTTCAACTAGAACTAATTAATTTTCACAAATTCATACATACCTATATCTAATTACGCCAATCCTCTACGTCGTAGGCAAGAATTATGCATATAACTCAAAAAATAACTCTGTACTTAGTCCATCCTCACTAACTCCCTCCACACTTCCCTATCCTTGTATACTCGCTTTACTTCAACATACATACATACACTGAGTTAGAAGTGCTTTTTTATTTTGAAAACTCTTAATTTTTCTCTATTTTCACACAATCATCTACAATACTTAGCCACGTCTTACATAACCTACCCCTTTCTTTTGATCCAAAAACTCTACCTTCATAT
This sequence comes from Timema cristinae, assembly GCA_039000515.1. Classification (NCBI taxonomy): domain Eukaryota; kingdom Metazoa; phylum Arthropoda; class Insecta; order Phasmatodea; family Timematidae; genus Timema; species Timema cristinae. The sequence continues at coordinate 43,329,455 of JBCFYV010000100.1, read as the reverse complement.
ATTGTTGTTTGCTTAATCCACATCCATCCTCTCAACATGCCCAAACTAACGTTAGACGCTTATTTCACACTGCCAAATTAATATTAAATTAAATTTTTTAATGGAAAGTCCAAGTCATTTTATACTATATTTTAACACTTATATTATTTCAAAGGATAAAAAAATCTGTATAACATCTAGAAGTATCACAAAGAAATTTGTAACTTACGAATAAAGCTATTAAAAAAAATACATAAGCAAACTGACTGACTACTAACTATTTAATTATGATAAAATATTTAATTTTATTTAACACCGCATTTTACTACCCGTTTGAGCTATACGTGCATTTACTAACTACGTTTATGTGTTAGGGATCAGTAAAATTGAATTTAGAGTAGGTGCACCCGAATTTGCGTGGAGGTAGATTGGAAAATCATTTAGGTTAAACCACCCTCAGGACACCCTACATGAATTTCAACCCCTATCTCCTCGTCATCGAGGGTTCAGTCTATTGTGAGAGTGACGACTTAGACCATGCCACCAACAAAGTAGGGTAGTTTAATATTGTTAAGTTAAAATTGTATAAAATAATTAAAACACAGATAAGATAAAATAAAGGATATATAATAAATTCTACTATTATATGTTTGATACATGGGAAAATAGTTATATTGGTCGACAGTGTTTTTTTAGTTAAATTAATATATTGTTTGGATTTCATTTGAGAGTAACAAATTTGTTTGTTTGTGCGTGTGTGGGGGGGTGAGGGGGGGAAGATTTAGAGGGTGATAAGTTATGATATGTTTACCGTATTTATTTTAAGGTTTCTTCAAATAGTTAACCCGATGACAGGGCTATCGGAGTTCTAACCCTGGTCGGGCTTACTTTATATGTTTATCCCTAAATGGTTTCCCCCTCTCCTTCCACAAAATGTAGTACACTTACTCTAAATTCACCCTTTTTCATCCCTAACTCATTAGCGTAATTAGTATATATGAGTACAACTTGAATAGGGAGTAAGACATAGTTCTAAAAAATAATAATTAAAAATTAGTTAATCCAATTTAAAATAAAAACTATATAGATATATAATAATCCTATTGTAAAAATAAATAATATATATCGCCCAATGAAGGCTATTGTATCATGCATATTATTAAACCATCTCGTAGATAACGCTCCCTTTAAATGATAACTTGTTACATATGCAGTTTTTCCTCCAATACCATCCATCTGGAAAGTTGACCATTTATCTGCTTACCAAGCAAGGTAAACAGGAAGCCTCGTCTTTTATCAGAACATGATATTGAACGTCTGAATAGAGATCGTATAATATATATAGTCCTGTATCAATTTCAACCTACCGAAACGTCCGTGATAAGATATAAATTAGAATTTCGCTAACCAAAGCATATAGCCACAAATTCCTTAAACTAACCAACCAAAATTTGTTAAGGAGATATTCACAGGGGAAACATTATTATTATTATCATTATTAATAATATTAATAATAATAATAATATCATATTAGTTTACGTTACTACAGTCCAATTTTATAAGAATAACCTTAACTAAGAGCTGTAAAAGCTACTAGATCTACTGTCACGTATTCGGTCAACAAGTCATGTGATCTGCAGATGTCACTTTTGATAGATTATGTTAATATTAATTATTTATTATTATTATATTATAGCACCGCGCCTTACTACCCGTTCGGGTTGTACGCACTTACGCTAATGTGTAATGGTAGGGTGATTGTGAGATGAAATGGAGACCTACAGTTTAACGTAGAATCCGAACCACGGTGGAGACCTGGCATTCCCCACATTCCAAACTTAATTAACCTAACCTTAATTACATTCACCTTATTTATTTAGCGTATGGCTTATCTTCGGAATTATATTCATAGTGATATAGTAAGGAGAATTATAATATACAAATTAATTATCTAAAGCACAACCAAAACCAGTACAAAGGATTAATTCTGAATGAATATATATATAATTGAAATAAAATAAAAGGAATAAATGAAGATAGAATTTTAATTAGAAAAGACAACTGGGATTATCATAGTTGAGTGGATGTATAGCACAATCTGAATAAATATAATACATTACTTAAAAGAAAATTATGAATATAATAATGTTAAATCATTATGAAAAACCCTAACCTTGAATTTCATTAAATTATAACCTCAAGTAAAATAGAACAAGATATATGATAGGTTAAAATACAAAAAACATATTAAAATTATACAATAATAAGACAAAAAACATGCTTCAAGGTTATATGTCAGAAAATAAACATTATTAAGTAAGATAATGATTAATTAAACCAGTTAAATCAAGTTAGATTATGACATATTCAGAGTTGTCAAGAATAAGAATTAAATTACAATATGGTATTAACAGGGAAATTAAGTTAAGAGTTGAAAAATATAAGCGAGAGACAAAGTTTCAAGGTGAGGCCTAGAACAGTCTATTTATGTATAATATGAAAATTGATAGAAAAAATTTGATTAAACATAAGTGTTCCTTAGCTGGTTTTAATTCCTCTCCTTAAGCCTTGGATGCCAGAGGGCCGGTAGACTGACTAAATGTTTCGACGTACAAACGCCATCATCAGGTCTTTAAACAAGGGTTAGATGTTCTCCCTGTAACTCCACAAGTGTACACAAGTGTGTATCACACAAGTGTAATATTACACTTGTGGAGTTACAGGGAGAACATCTAACCCTTTTAAAGACCTGATGATGGCGTTTGTACGTCGAAACATTAGTCAGTCTACCGGCCCTCTGGCATCCAAGGCTTAAGGAGAGGAATTAAAACCAGCTAAGGAACACTTATGTTTAATCAAATTTTTTCTATCAATTTTCATATTATACATAAATAGACTGTTCTAGGCCTCACCTTGAAACTTTGTCTCTCGCTTATATTTTTCAACTCTTAACTTAATTTCCCTGTTAATACCATATTGTAATTTAATTCTTATTCTTGACAACTCTGAATATGTCATAATCTAACTTGATTTAACTGGTTTAATTAATCATTATCTTACTTAATAATGTTTATTTTCTGACATATAACCTTGAAGCATGTTTTTTGTCTTATTATTGTATAATTTTAATATGTTTTTTTGTATTTTAACCTATCATATATCTTGTTCTATTTTACTTGAGGTTATAATTTAATGAAATTCAAGGTTAGGGTTTTTCATAATGATTTAACATTATTATATTCATAATCTTCTTTTAAGTAATGTATTATATTTATTCAGATTGTGCTATACATTCATTTAACTATGATAATCCCAGTTGTCTTTTGCTAATTAAAATTCTATCTTCATTTATTCCTTTTATTTTATTTCAATTATATATATATTCATTCAGAATTAATCTTTTGTACTGGTTTTGGGTGTTCCTTAAATAATTAATTAGTATTATCTTCGGAAGTTTTACAATTATAAAGTGTGACATAACATAAAAAAATATTTTAGATAAAATTGATCCCTGTAATACAATACAATAAAATGTTATTATACATTTATTTTAATTTTATGTAATGTTGGTACAACACGTATTAATATCCACCCTTATTGTACGCACAGATGAGCAAGGTATTATTTAGAGGAAATGTAACCGCATATACGCAAAGGGAGAAATCTTCTAGATAAACCATCCCTGTATAACCGACTAGGATTCGATCTCTGACCTTCCTGTCATTGTTAAATCATACTACATGGCCCTGACGCCTTGACCCACGTATTCACTGGTTTGGGTTGTGTTATAACAATCAACATTAAATTAATATTTTTTTACGTTGCAAGCAGTGAAATTTCGCGTGTTTTTCCCCGAGTTCTTGGACTAACCCGTAAACAATTAATAGATATTTTAGGTATTTACGCCTAGCATAAAACTACTGTCTTACATGTAAGGCCCACACGACCTCGTGTGTGATCGTGAACGTTGAAGAAGTATACTTCAGACGATAAGCAAAGTCATGTGAGTAATTTTGGTATCAATATCGGCGCAAAAGTAAGCTGAATAACTTGTTTTTAGCACTCCGTCTGACTACTCGGACGCGTATCTAATAACTATGCTAATGGTTTAAGGACGAGGAAGATTGAACTTAGAGAAAATGTACCCGCATTTGCCAGTATCAATACACCTAAACAGTATAGAACCACAATATCCCTTTCATCAGCATTGTGGTCTATAGCGAAAGAGATAACTTAGACCATACGGCCACCGAAGCGGATGAATACAATTGTTTCTGCTCAATCTTTATTCTTTTTTTTTTCATTCCTTCAGGTACTACTACCCATCCAGTCTAATGGGATAGAGATAGGGAATGTAGTATGTGTGGAAAACGTAATCATATTCTCGTTTGAAGAAGAAGCGGGAAGGAACCAGTTAAGGAATACATTTAATAATAGTATACCTGGTAGGGGTAATAATAACCCTGACCACCCTGTTACCAGTAAATCAAATAATATGAGACTGACTACTTTATCCACTTGCCCCCCTCTACTCCCATTTCCCCCCCTCCCCAGGTAGCAGTTGTCATTCTACCCGCTTTGGGGTCGCATGGTCTAAGGAAACGGTCGAAAACTGGTCGATCGCTATTGACCAGTTAACCGTTATCGACCAGTCGACCTTACGTCAATTTTCAGTCGATCAAGTAAGAAAATGATCTCGTGATTAAAAGTCGATCTTTAGGTATAGTAAACTTGGAAATGTATCAAGTACTTTGAAATGATATTTGAGTGTGAATAAAATAACCTAGATCGTTCATAATCGGTAATGTTCTAATCAATTTAAATAGCTTAATTTTAAAATGTATATTTTATTTATTATATACTTCTTTCCATTAAAGTGTACACGCATATAAGTATTTGAAGAAGAATTGAGTTTTATGAATAAATATAAGATGTTTGGACAAAAAAAAAAGCAACGGAGAGTGATAAGATCGTGGGATCAGTGATAGATTTATTAGTTGATCCTGGGCCATAAAAATTGCTGACCTCTGGTCTAAGCGTCACTTTTTAAATATACTATATTGCCACTGACAGGAAGATTAGGGTTCAAATCCCGGTGGGGTTTACTGAGACTGACTTTTCTTAAATGGTTTTCCACTTTGTCTCCATGAAAATATATATGCATTTCCTATAAATTCAATCTTCCTCACCCCGTAACTATTGGCTTACATATGCTCATAACCCGAACAGGTAGTAAGTAATACGCAGTGTTGGGTGACCTGGCGGTCTAGGGGTAGGTAAGGTGTCGGACTTCTATGCTGGGGGTACGGGGTTCAAATCCTCGGTTCAGCACAGATTATATCTGATTACCATACCCTTCCTTCACCTCTGATAAGACGTGTATTAATCACAACTTGTGAATGTGGGGAATGCCAAACCTCCACCGTGGTTCGGATCCCACGTTATACTGTAGGTCCTCCATTTCATATCAAAATCACCCTACTATTACACATTAGCGAAAGTATTTATAGCCCGAATGGGTAGTAAGACGTTGTGCCAATAATAATAATAATAATAATAATAATAATATGTGGCGCTAATTTTTTGTCATTTTGACTGCTTTTCCTGATGAACAAAATCCACCAAAGACAAATACAGTGACAGTGAGTTATGCCACTGTTGTACTCGAATGTTCTCCCCTGCTGGGTGGATGTTATAGGAAGTTTTGTAGTTCATCAGTGATAGTGTGACCGCTAATATCATCCCCCATGCTGAGGGATGTTTAAAGAGTGTACCTATTCCCCCCAACCCTCACTTTTTCTTTTGTGTATATTTTTATTTGTCCCTCAAATTGCAACAGGAATGTCAGGTTCTCGTCTAGTCTCCGTGTTTTCATTTGTTTTATTTTATTTTTGTGTTTTGTTCACCAACATACCCCATAGAATTGTTGGGGAATGGATTTTGGGGGAAGGGGGAGGGAATGTTAAGCTGGTATGTTGATCAATTTGTTTTGTTTTTTAATTATTACATATGAAGTTTGTTTTTTTAAATGTTATTTTTTTGCATGGAACATCAATCTTTAATATAATAATTTTACTATTAAAAAGAAATTGTATGTCTAATTTAAAATTGTATTAAAACATTCAACACGAAGGTTCGACTGTTTTATTTAATTAATTCTGCTGACTAAATTTTAGTCTTAAAAACTTGGATGTGTCTCATTATTAAAGAGTCCTTTTTGAGCTGCGTGCACCTAAAATTGTTTAATTTTTTTTAAATGTTTACAAATATATATATATATAATATTGGCATGAAAATCACACCAGTATCAAGTGCTGTTTAGGAGTTCTATGTTCCAAAGTCGTCCTTACTTTTAACTATGTACCCCCCTTTATGTTACTCTTAACATTCCTCATAACTTCGATTAATTAGTTTTTTTTAGCATCGCGTCCTACTACCCATTCGGATTATACGCTTATGTACTAATTATATTAATAGTTTTAAGGCTTAGGAAGTTTTATATATATAAAGGAAGTGTACCCGCATTTGCGTTGAAGGAGAGTGGAAAAACATTTTTTAAACCACCCTCGGTAAACCAGAGCGAGATTCGAAGCTTGATCTCCCCATCATCGGCAATCTAGTCCACTGCAAGAGCAGCGGCTTGGATTATGCGGCCACCTATGTGGATTTTAATGACTTGATAAGCCCTTGTATTCAAACACAAATAATACGCGGCTAAAAGTGGACCACTATTGTTATTAAATTACGTTTTATATTTGTCATTTTGGCAGGCAGTTGCGGCAGCTAACTGTACAAATTCACACATTTGTAATAGATCAAGGCGTAACATACATTACTCGCTCCGGTGGCCACATGGTCTAACGAGATACTCTCATAGTGGACTAGACTCACTATGACTGGAAGATCTAGGTTCGAATCTCAGTTGGGTGTACTGGGGGTGGTTTTTCCACAATTGTTTTCAACTCTCCTCCACGCAAATACGGGTACACTTCCTCTTAAATATAACTTTCCTAATACCCAAAACATTAGCGTAATTAGTACATAAGCTTATAACTCAAACGGATAGTAAGACGTGTAACATATTCAATGTTATAATTAAATACAAATTATATTTTACATTGCTACGAATTTTAATACATAAAAAAAATGTAAGTAAACCAGTGTTATGATATTCGTAGGAAGGAGATTTTAAAAAACCTCGTTAAAAACTATATTAATTATTTTATAAATATTGATGCTATCTATCAAAAGTGATAGTTTAAGTGCACGTATAATTAGGTAGAAGTAGATATACACTGGATATCATCACTGAGGGAACTGCATGGCTACTATTACTACTACTACTACTACTACTACTACTACTACTACTATACTACTACTATACTACATACTACTACTACTAACTACATACTACTACTACTACTCCACTACTATACCCCAGCATACTACCCTCAGACATATCTGAGAGCGAGGAGATTTGGCAACAGTTAACTGAGAGAGTGAGAGAGAAGAAAAAGCTGTTCTACATAAGACCTGCAATTCCCTCAGCAATGATATTGGGTGTAGTAATTTTTTCTAGCTCTCATATAGGGCTCCATTTATGAAAGTTCTACAATAAATAATCAATATTTATCAAAGTCTTAAGACACTTTTAAGATAATCTAAGACAACTATACATAAAAAACCAATTCAAGTATTAAACGAGTTAGTGGTTATATTTCAACTCACACAATCTGTATCATCTTTGACGAGAGCTTAGAGAAATTTTATTGAATGGAACTTGTCATTTAAGATCACCTTCACTTCAAAGCAAAATCCTACACCAAAAGAATAATTATCAACTTCAAATCAGTCAGCTACCCTTCAATTCATCTATCAACCATTAACCCCTCATTCACCATCAAAATACCAAACTATTTCGGTTCACTTCATTCAATTTGTCACTGGTTCATCATCTTAAATGTTCACAAACTAATTAAAATACGTTGGCGTCTGTGTGATTGTTCCGAAACTATTTATTGTTTGGAGATGTATCTTTATTTTGACAAAAAATATAGAATGTGCTCTTAACAATAAATGACAACATCTTTCTCGAAAACAGGTTCGCGTGACATAATAACAATGTCACTATAATGTCATGTTAAGGCGTTGTCACCTCCTTCCTTCCTCCCACCTGTCCCCCTTCTTGAAAAAAAAAAGAAGAAATATTTTCAATATTTTGAAGTTGACAGTTAGCAATATTAAAAGTGGATGTGTTGAGATTTAAGATGACATGTGTTTTCAATCAATCATGTGTTTGTACGTTTTCTGTTGTTTATTACATTATTATTTTTCTCACTTTCTGCGAGACTAACTTTTGAATGGATTTTATTCGCCTCTTATTATAATTTTGAGTTAAATCAAACCGTTTTATAAGTAGATTTTCTTTGTTAATTAAAATCCAGTGATTTGGCCAACCTCGATGCTTCTTGGGGTAAAACGTTCACCTCAGGAGCCGATGTTCGTGGGTTTAAACCCGACCGAGGTCAACAGAATTTTTCTTGAGCGATAAATACCAGTAGCACAACTTCCTTCGGAGGGGAAGTAATGCTGCCTGTCCCATTCGAGTGTGGTATGTAAAAGAAACCTGGAAGGTATATGAAAATACCTTTACCGGCAAAATGGTAGGCACTTTTGATCTCGCTCATAGAAATTCTTGTGTGCTTGATATAATAGCTGATTCATAAAGTTCCTATTAAGTACTTGAAATAAATAATAACCAGTGAATTTAACCGCTGCTAGTTCGCTCACTCTAGAGTCAAAGTCTTCAACTTCGCTAATCCTCATAAATGGATTATCGTGTTAAGATTTGTAATGTTCCATATTATTATAAAATTTTTAGTTCTTTGTTTCCTGTCGGCTAGATACTGAAAGCGCACAAGCTGATTTTGCGAGATTAGGGAAAATTGCTCTCAGGAAAATTGCACCTTCCCAGAAACTAAGGGTAAAATCGCACCCTCCTATCAATAATCACACCATTAGGTGGGAAAAGTGCTCCCCACACACAGTTTTACAAACTTACAAATAAGTACAACCAGGGATCTAACAAAGTGTTTAAAGAGTTTAGTCTTGATTCAAAAAATAAAGCAAAACGTCGTCAATAATTAGTTTGCTAACTTCAATTTATACGTTCGCATCAAATGCTTACAGATACACAATAATCTTTATTTCAATGAAGAACCTAACCTAACCTTACCTAACCTAAACAACTGACAAAGAGACATGTGTGACTAATCGATCTATTTTGACCTCCTCAAGACCTCATGATGTGCGATGAGTCGATTTGAAATACCCACCCTCCTAAACAAAACGATGCGACGAACTGATCTACGCCGGTGAAAATGGTAAGGTCCTAAGGAAAGTGAGAAAAGTGCGTTCACACGGTCTTGTTAACATTATTTAGGTGAGACAAACAAGACGTGTGGTCGTACTTTTCTCACCTATTAGCGTGATGATTCAGGTGAGGGCGCAGTTTTCCTCTTTTTTTCTGGGAAGACGCAATTTTCATGACACTGATTTTGTGTACCGGTTTGGAGTACATCAGGAGCGAACAAAGTAGGTTCATTAAAAGAGCACCATTGTAGTTCCTAAGCCCAATTTGGCAACACTGCTTTTTGCATTGGACTTACCTAGCTTATCCAAACTTAACATGTGTAAGAATAAGGATGTTGTAACCTGTAGTTTTATTTCACTATTGTAAATATTGCAAAGTGTAAGAGGGTTGTTTATATTACATGTTGGTCAAGTTGTCACGTTATGCAAGTTCGCCCTCCCCCCCCCCCCCCCCCCCCCCCCCCGTTGCGCTTTTGATCCATGTCGCCGTGGGCTTTTGATAAGAGATTTCTCCCTCTTATGAGCTTTCTATGTTTTCCGAATCTTGTCACTCTCTGGATGAGAGATGAGGGATTATAGAATTTTACATTTTCGTGGAGTAATTTTTGTATTGTATTTTTTAGAAATTCGTCCAACTACTCATTCGGGTTGTACGCACATGTAATTATGATAATTTGTTAGGGATGAGGAAGGTTTAATTTAGAGGATCTATATCCACACTTGCGTGAAGGGGTTAATTGAAACCGGTTTTCAACAAACCACTCTTTAAACACCCTACTGGGATTCGAACCCTTATCTCCACGTCATAAACCATATATTGTGATGATGGCACTCTAGGCTTAGACAATTCGACCGTCGAAGCGGCTGCGTGGAATCAATTTAATAGTAAAAAAAATCTCATTACGGTACTCCATGATTTGAATCCCGACCAAGTTGGCCTTGGCAAACCTATCAAGCGGATAGAGTAGCCCTTTTCTCCATACACACCGAGTGTAACCATCATTTATAATTAATACTTGATTAAATACTATCGTATTAAACATGATTTTATGAATTTTATTTAAATAGTACTGTTTTATTTAATATTTATTGTATTTCATTTATAGGTATTACTATTGAAAACACTTCTGCATAGTTGTCTATTCTTATTATATAATATCTGTTTAGTTGTAATCAGGTGGCCCTCATGTATAGGCACTGCGGAAATGCAGCACCCCTATTTCCACTTGATACTATCGATAACATTTAATATAATGTGTCCTTTTTTCTTTAATTCTGTTTTTATTTTTGCAGTACAATATATATCCTTAAGTTTAATGTCAGTACTTCAGTAGCCATCCTCCAGTTTATGAAAAAGTTAAAAAAATCTTTGTATGGAACTGTGCGCTTCACAGTGCCAGTGACGTGCGCACATAGGAGGGGTGTGGGGAGGAAGGCGGGTCTGCTAGGTAGAGCGAGAACTCTTGCTCTCACAGTGCCGGCTCTGGCGTGATGGTGGAAGGAAGTTTTTTTTACTCTGAGTGTTTTGTGCTTAAAAACCGTGTACCATATTCTTGAATGTGATAAAATGTAGAAGAGTATAGAATTAGATTATTATTCTACTTTCAGCTATTCTATTTGATTCATATTTTTTCGGTTATTTTAACAGAAAGACTAAATGCACTCGCAGTACTGTCAATGGAGAAAATTTTCCTCAATTGTCATCCAGAGATCAAGGAGAAAATTATTGAACTTTTTGCGCAAATTAAAACAAAAAGAATGGATTTAATTTTTAAATTAATAGATCAAGCATGAACTGTAACAATTTAAGTTAAAGTAAGTAAAAAATGTTTGTTTTTTGTTAATATTTTATCAAGTTCCTGAATAAATTTTCTTTTTATACATGTTTTTTTCCCTTTAAACAATTTTAAAACAAAGGCTAAAAAATTTCCGGAGCAGCACCCCCACTAATTTTAGCCATGAGCCGCCACTGATTCTAATAATGTTTACCAATTACAACTAATAAGTTTTCTCATTCTGTACCGCTGCGAGTTGTTCGTGACAAATTGAATGAGTATGTCTACTTTCGAATAGAGCTAAACAAGCACTGTCCCTTTTGCAAGTGGAGGGACAAGGACCCCGTTTTAAGTCTTGACACTGTTGCCAACATTTCGACAACAAAACCAAACAGTGTTGAAAAATGAGACCGAACACTATCAATGACCCGAAGATGTCCTTTGTGTCGGTAAGGTGGTCGGGGACCTATCGCTAGATAGATGGAATTGTGACTCTCTTGTTGACAAAAAAGTAAAGGTCTTGTACATCACGATATGGACCCCTTTTCAGGCTCGCTAGTATAAACATTGTTATGAATTGTCAGTACTGCAACCTCTTGAGTATGTTACTTCATACATTTTATGCCAGAAATCATAGCACATGCATCCAATAGAGTTATGTAAGTTTATACATCTCTCTACAACTTACACAACAGTCAATACAAATATTTAAATAATGTGCGGTGGTTATGGCAATATGATATTTACTCTAAGCTTCAAAAGCAATATACACACCCTGTTAGGTACTCTAGACTCGCTCTAGTCAATATACGACTTTCTACCTTTCTCTTCGCTACCCCATTAGAATAATTAATATACATGATGATTCAAAACTCTCTGCACAACCTTTAATGAGAGATAAGGAAACCTAAAACAAACCTTTTTCGTTGATGAATGAATATCCGTAGTCGTCACCCTCACTTGCGAGAAGGCGGTGTTGGTGGTGCGTCTAATGGCTTTTTTTTTTTGCATCGTTTTCCATTACGCGGGCTTTATATTATATATAACACGAATTATGAGATGGCTGACATTCATGATGCATCTATCATAAGGGCTGGGGATAATGTAGTGCAATGATTGCGTCGATGCTGTCTAGTATGCATCTTTAAGCAATTGTTGTGTAACTGTTGTAAATAAAAATCTTTTTAACACTCTCGGCCTTTCATTTATGTACCAACAGTGCCCATTAGCACCTTAGGGTGAAGTTTTTGGACAAACATTCATTAGCAAAAGAGGTCTGTTTCCCATTAAGTTCTGTACAGAGAATTTAGAATCACCATATATATGGGCACAGCTTGAACACGTAATGAAAAATCTCCCCAAAATATCACAAAGCGTGTGATTAAGATCTAACTTTAGCTACAGAAATTATAATATAAAGATTACTCGACCAGCACTTGCCCCAATACTAACATATTCAACCAATGTGAATTGAACGTATGTTCTTTAAATATGTAGCTGCTTATATTGCAATCTATTTTACTGTAGCTAAATAAATTGAAAGATGTGTAGTTATTTACTGTCAAAACTATGTCCCAAATTCTTATAACATATCCTACTCATCAATTTTGATTATTCCCAATACCCAAAATAATCATGTTTCGAAAATGTAACCACAAACCAAATATTTTTTTAAAAAAAGGATAAATTTATAATAGAGTTCCTATCCCGCTAATTCATCAGGAAACAAACGCATCACAATTTCGCAATCAATGATTCTATATTGTCTCCCAGACCACCTGCTGTTATTGTGTGGTCACTACTCCCCCCCCCCCCCCTTTACCCTCTATCAACCCTGACCCCCTCAAATCCCAACTAAAAAATGAAAAAAAAAAGAAAAAGAAATATCACCACAATTGGACTTTTAATTTCCATCATAGGAGCATCCTGTCAACAGCATGAGAAATGTTTTTCGATTTACTGTACTGACGAGAAATGGTGGACCGCCATGAATGAAGAGACCAGGACAAACAAGCATATACAAGGAGAAATTGGAACAAAGGGCAGAATGAATCCAAACTGTATTGTAGTTTGTTTGCGTACTCATGAATTGTGTGTCTGTATCAACCTATGGTACTTAATTGAATTAGAACTAACTAAATCATCCAATGCTAAACCCACCACATTTATATGTAAACAACATACGACCATTGGAATATGTCTCCATTTCATTAATTGAATATTCCATGTATACATTTTATACTTATATATAATCATGCGTTTTTTTATTGGAGGTAAAGGTAGAAGTGTAGAGGAGCAGTTTTATTTATAGCGAAATATTTTTTTGCCAAAATAAACAATCGTTGAAATCTGTCATTAGCATAGTGGCATTGGATGATAAAGTTTTTAAATGAAAAGAAAAAGTTGTCATTACATTCCGGGAAACTATTGACAGATAATCAAGAATTGTTATCACGATGTGAATAAAATTAAACTCAATTTTACTGGAGAATTATTTTATTTCTTTTGACCAAAAAAAGTGTTTACATAAAAATGCAAATTTTTTTTGTACCTTTTCCTACGTCACCAACTCACAATATCACCTTATAGTAATAAACTGACTGGTTGTACCAGCACACGGCTTATAAAATAGTTTAAATCTAGAGCAGACACATCAAGCCCCAGGTCATTAATTTATCACTGTGAAAGGGAAAACGCACATTTTACCAACCAAGCATTTTGTTGCCAGACTATGAATCGAATCCGGGACCCCTAGCTCAGTAGTTAGATAAGCTACTAACTGAACTAAGGTATTTGAGTCTGGTTTATTAATTTGGAACAATATTTTTATATTTTGTAGTTAAGTTAAATAATAAGGCTTACCAAAATTAAGTTTAGTCCAATTAATAAGAAAAGCCTGTTAGAAAATACAATTTTTTTTTTGTGATCAACATTTCTAATAATTACTAAGATATTGGTGTTTTTGTATAGTTATTGATAATATCTATCAAAAGTAACAAATGAAGATCACATAACTTGACGTATGAATACGTGAAAGTGTATCTAGTAACTTTTATGGCTGTGAGATAAAACTTTCCCCATAAATATTGGCTTGTTTATTTGATCCTCAGTTCCATGGATCAGAGTAAATCACCCTTATACCTGCACCGATGGATACGTGGTCTAAGGCGTGAGATTAACTATGGCTGATTTCCACCTATGGAGAAGTTGAGGTTTGAATGCTGGTCTGGTACCCAAATGGCGTCGTTTACAACGTGTGAGTTTATATTTGAGCTAATCTTAGTCCTCCTTTAATCTAATGTGGGTGCACTTATTTTAAAATAGCCTTAATTATGCCTAATGATTATAATTACGTACTAATAACCTTGGTGTTTAATGTAACAACTTAAAATGATTAGACAAAATCGTAAGTACTTTATAATATAGTTCTCTCTTATTATAGTTTCAAAAATCAGCTATAAGTAAACTTCTCTTTAGTAAGTTTTCCTCAGAAAAAAACCTATTTTGAAAATAATACAAAACCCTTTACAGTTTTAAATTTTGAACAAAATTGGTTTTTTTTAAAAAAACTATAAATTTTGAAATGTCAGTTAGTAAACTACTTACCTCAAATAATTTGTTTTAGTGAAATTAACAAATCTTATTTACATGTATAAAACCCACGAGAAATGTCCAAATTTCAAAATTCAGTCAGTTGTAAGCTACCCTTAATTTTAGGGCTAGGGTAAAAAAATTAAAATAATGTCCCAAAATAGCATATAAACCTTAACAATAATTTTACACTCATTTAGTTTCCTCATGGCCTAACGCGCTACTCACGTGTTAGACTGGACTTCCAAAGACTTGAAATCGGGGTTTGATCCTGGTTCGGTGCACCGAGGGCGTTTTCCTTAAATGGCATTCCACTCTCCCTCCACACAAAAGTGGGTGCACTTTCTACAAATGAAACCTTCCTACTCTCTAATACATTTGGTGTAATTAGTATATAGGTGTATAACCCTAATGGGTAGTAAGACGTGGTGTTAAATAAAATAATAATAATTTCACTGCGTTTCCATGTTATGTAGCATATCTGTATTTTAGATCTAGTTTTTCTATGTAATTATTTGTGTTTTTTATGTGAATTTTTTTTAGTTTATATTTTAATTTTAATTTCCGGCTAGTGTAAGAAAAGTAAGAAGCCTTTTCTTTAACATTAAAGCCTATTATTATATTATTATTATTATTATATTATTATTATTATTATTATTATTATTATTATTTATTACTAAAATTAGTTTTATGGGTTCAGAGGCTACAGTTAAGAATGTTCCAGATTACAATATTTTATAATTATGTATTATGAGAAATAAAAAATAATAGCACGCTAACGCCTAGCTACTAGCTCTTGTTGGCCTTTATCCTATTTGTCAGAAGGGTTGCGTCAGTCTAGGGGTATTTCAGGAGCCTCGTGTCCGAAATAGAGCTAGTTGCACCATCAGCTTCGAAAGAGCGGTCGTGCGGAAAGAATTGACGACGTTCTTCAGTAACGGGAGGAAAAGGTTTGCCCCCCCTTTACCCCAACACAGAATTCACCCTTCCAACCCTTAAACCCACCCCCCTTCCAATACAAGACCAATCTCCAAACCCACCCACGCTTGGGGGAGGTACTGACCAAAATCGACTGAATCAAACTACAGTTCTCGCAAGTGTTGATAGATGATGGAAGAAGAGATGCAGTTCCAAAACAATTTAAGAAATTAAGTCAATTTGAGAAGGTTTTTTTTCAATAAAAAGTATTCAACATTAATTTTTAATCTTATTATTTTATTGCATTTAGCTAAACTGTTGGAGTAGAGAGAATTTAAGGTAAAATTGAGTGGAAATGTATCCGAGCTTACATGGGGGAAAAGTTGGAAACCTTTTAGTAAAAACTACCATCCTTAGTATAACCAGCAAGGATACAACCTATGACTGGCAAACCAGACTAGATAATATCGACGTTTATTTCACTATCCCATCGTTGAAGTTTCTGAATCCATGATTATTTTGGAACATGACTTTTAAACTAACTTAACTTCTTCTTAATTCAATAACCCTAAGATTAGTTTGTTGTGATTTCTATCCATCAGGAATTGGGCTTTTACTCAACCTTTTGGCTGGTTAGTTCTGCCTACACCATCTGGTAGAAATCACATGTACGAGGGAGGTTTAAGAAGGTGTGGTGGTTTCCCGTTGCCTTCTATACTGAATTTCTATGAGCAAGTGCAAAAGGACCTACCAATTTTGTTGGAAAGATTTTTTTCGCCAACTTTAAAGGCTATTTTGCATGTCCTCAATTGGCATGAGATCGACGGTTTCCCCTTTAAAAGAAGCTATACTACTAATTTCTATCGGTCAAGAAATATACATTGACCTCGGCTGAGTTTGAACCCAAAACATCGAATCCTGAGGTGAGAACTTTACCTCAAGATCACCAAGGTTGACTAACTTAACTTATGGCATAAATATTTAACATTTTACATTCCTTGCGTTTTAAGTGTTTTGCTGGATGATGTACTTTAATGTCATTAAATATAAAACCTGTGTAACAGAATAAGCACTGCATCCATAAACAAACATACAAAAAAAAGCAATAATGATATTTAATAATCTTATTAGAATCTAACAACAGTAAACAAGACCATTACTAGGCGTAACTTACCACTGAACCGCCGTGGTCTAAAGTATTTTACATTTCCTGCCCTACCCCTTGTGAAACATTTATAATCCTACCTATAAAAACGAGTTCAATTCCAATTCCAACCAATCCCCCAAATCCTACGTTTTTCCTACCCTTAACCAAGTTTTTTTTTTCTACATCTTACATTTTTCATTCCAACCACAGGAAAAAAAAAATTACTCACTTTCTTTAACAAATTGCCTTGTTGGCGATATGAATCCTCCCTCTCCCTCCGTAACTACGAAGAAAGGAAGGAATACAGGATGAACCTACTGAATAAAGAGGGTACAATCGAGGTGGAAGGGGTGAAGGAGGAATAAAAAGTTGACTGCAAGATGTAGAAAGAGGAAACGGGTTAAGAATAGGCCTTTTTTTCCCCCCACCCTGCCAACACCTTCTTGCTTGTAAAAGAAACTCGTGCTGTTATTTTTTTTTCTTTCTTCTTCTTCACAAGACGTGAGGGTATGGTGTGGGAGGGAGCCTTTACTGCCTTTGCATCTTCGTATAGGTGTGATTCAGACAGAGGGGTCTGCAGTTTATTACCTTTGTGGATCAAACATTGTAGAAGCAGTCAATGGCGTAGCTAAGATTTGGTTTGGTTTCTATACTCGGTCACAACATTTGAAGGAAGTTTCAAGTCTTACGGAACGAAGATGATCTCATATCTCTCCCTTACCACATCTAATTCTTCCTCTTTGTTAGACTCAACGACAACCTCTAAGGTAACTGCGTTTTTTTTTTTTTTTTTGGAGGAATGATCAATCTTCCAGCATCCCCCATTTCTTCCTTTGGCTAAACTTGGCGACAAACTTTGAGGAAACTGCAGGTCTTCTGAAGGAATTATTAATATTCCAATCCACCCAATTTCTTTCTTTGGCTACTCTCAACGACAACTGTACAGAAAAACGTCAACTGTATGATAATTACTCTAATGGAATAGGAATGAAGAAGGAAAAAATTGTATAGGTTATCTACCTGCATTTGCGTGTAAAAAAGTGTGGGAAACCTTTAAAGTAAAACAACTCTCAGTAGACCCAAACGGGATTTGAAAACCAATCTCTTAGTCTTTCGCAGGTCAACTTACACTATAGTGACGCCTTAGATCATTCGGCCACCAAGTCCTTATCAACCCAATTTCTTGATACTAAAGGAGAGATGTCTTGGATAAGTGACTTTTTTCGTATTTTTTTTTCTTTTCCACGGGCTTATAAATAATTATCTAAGCCTCATTTTTCATTCCGTGTTTTCAAACATTTTGCATAATTTATATAAGAAGATGTTAGTTTGCGTCACACTCAAATAGCATAACTAATCACAGAGTGAATACCGATTCGTAGATTAATAATGTATAGTTAATTACTAATTAACTATCATTTCTAGATCAACCAAGCGTGGGAGTAGAAATGGTATGTTTCTAGTTGCATATTTAATTGTGACAACAAAGAACAATACCTTTTAAGAAAGTACAATTGTTTTTATTCCTAAGGTAAGGGACGCGACAAAAGATCAGTCTTTTTGCAGGTTTTTTTGTTCAGAAAATTTATATGGTCAAAATAAGTCAAAATTCTCCGCTAGAAAAATATTTTAGGTTTATTTACAAAGTGAGAGCAACAATTGTTGAATAACTGTAAAATGTTCTCTGGAATTTATTAACGACTTTTTATACTCCTTTTAAAAGTTTGTCATTTAATGTAGCTATGCTCATTAGACAGATACTCAACAGCTGTTGATATCAGCATGTGAATAAAATTAAACTCTCTTTTTCTACTGGATATATGGCTAAATGATGTAAACAAATTTGTGAATAAAGAAAAACATTTAAGAGTTTTAAGAATAAGAGAACATGTATTACTCGGAGTTAGAATGTTGTTGAATCAAAGGGAGTATGCAAGAATGGGGACGTGTGGAGAAAGTTAGTGAGGATGAATATAGTACAGAGGTGTTTTTTTTTTAGATAAATGCACATTTTCTTGCCTACTCCACAAGGTAACGGCGGGATTAGGGTAGTTATTATATAAATATATATATAACTATAATATTAATATAACTTTATGTGTATTATAATATCTATCGAATGTGACAGCTGAAATTAGATGACTTGACGTATAAATACGTAAAATTAGATCTTGTAATTTTTATAGCTACCAGATAAGGTTATTTCTATGAAAATTGGATTATAATATTTATGGTATTGAAATGTAAATGCTCTTTAAATACCATTAAAAACATTACCAATGTTATTATTCCTCCTAATATATATACATATCTCAATCACATGATTTTTTTTTTACCATCGTAGCCACTTGTCATGATTTTATAGCGTGGTTACAGTATAATTGACAGAGTTGAGGGCACTCGTAACCAAGGAGAATGCTAATGAAGGACTTAAGTATGATAATAGGTAGCTTAAGAGATACGTGTTTACTAATTAGATGGTAGACTTTGACCTGGAAAACATCTTAAGTGCACAAGAGGAAGCGAAACATAATGTCAAAAGCGCACAGGGGGAAACAAACAACTGCATAAAGTGATAAAATGACAAAAATGTATTTTAAACAACCCCCTTATTATTTAAAATTATGGGTTATTATTATTACTATTATTTTTATTACTAGGTGTTTTGTATTACGACAGGTTCATTCTTTTTGACAATGAACTTAGATCACCAATGCATCCTCTCATCTGCCTCTTCTTTAAGCTCCCAGAATTTTCTTATTTCCCTTAAATCATCCAATATTTGAATCCTCCTTCTTCCTAAGCTCCTCTTTCCCTCACCTTCCCTTTTATAAAGTTGTGAATAATATAGTTCCTCCTAAGGATGTGTCCGATCCAGTTTGCTTCCACCGAAGAATCACAACCAAAGTGCTTCTCTTCTCACCCACTTTACTTACGACTTCTATATTTGTCACACGTCTGTCCACCTGAATTTCTCAATTCTTCTCTAGCACCATGTTTCAAAGCTCTTCAAGTATTTATTTTCCATCTTCCTGAGAGTCCAAGTTTCTGCTCCATACAGCATGACCCTCCAAATATACCATTTCATCAGTTTCTTCCTCAGTTCCAAGCTCAACTTGCTGATGAGCAGTGACCTCTTCTTGTTGAAATATTCCTCGGCATTGTGACCTTGTCCTAATTTATTTGGAGCAATTATTACAATCAATGAAATAATACAAACACAGGATTAGATTAGGTTGGTTGGGATACAAACATAATACAACTCTGATTGAAATAGAGATGTGTCGTCCGTGAACGAACCTACAAGTGGTTTTGCTATATGTGGCCATTGACAACAAACGATGGAGCTCTTTTGATGCACCTATATTGTGCCTTTCAGATAATTATCGTAAGCAGGTATACAAATTCAGCCTGTGAGCTTTCAGCACGTAGTCACTTAGGTTGATCACAACCCTCCGTCACTCAACTCGTTTGCCAACTCGTTCTTCTACTTGATCAAAAAGAACGGTGAAAAAAGCCAGTAAACTTAAGATTTGCCACTCCATTTCTAAAGCAAGGTTATGATGAACAAACTGCTTCAGGATTTGGTTCGTATTACTCCAAATTGGTTTGCGTGTGGTGTACCTGTGCCTGTGATACATTCTCCCCTACTCGGTCCACTTTTGTCCAATCCTTGCTTTCATTTCCCCTCCAATAACGTGAGCTTTTTCCGACTGAAAATTTCGAGCACCTTTTGAAAAATACAAACATAGATAATAATAACTTTTTTATAGCCCTCGATTAATCTATATTGGAGTATTTGGGTATAGTTCTAGACAAGTTAAAGTGTATAAAGGCCCGGGACAGCAAGTGTAATGAACTATTAATCCTTTCCCCATTGTATTGATAAATGGTAAGTAATAAACAGGAATAAAGACCACGTGGTCTGACTCTAAAAGTGGAGGGGAGTCTACGTCTTGATTGATGTGGTTCAGTTAGTTGGCAATCTGGATATTTATGGGTCAGATAGTCGGCGCTCAAATGTATTGTTCAATAACGCTACAGTTTTCTTATTACTATATTAATTGTTAGCAGTGCTTCTTACTACCCGTTCGGGTTATACCCATATGTATTATGTGCTAGGAATTATAAAGGTTGAATTTAGGTTAAGTATACTCGCATTTGTTTGCAGGAAGAATGTAAAAAACCATTTTGAAAAAACTACCCTCAATACACACAGTAGTTTAGTCTTACACGAGTGACCATATGGCACTACGAATTGATTAAAATATAATATCACGATTGAAAAATACCACGCGCGAAGACAGGGTGCGCAAAAAAGAGGCTTCAATATCGTTTTGTCTGGTTTACCGGCAACTAGGGAGGTTGAGGTTATAATCCTCGAAGGGTGTAATGAGGTGTTACTTTATTAATTAATGGTTTCCCACTCTCTTTACGCACTACATCCCCTATATATTTTAACCTTTAGCATCTTTGCCCTTATTTTTTTACACCGCGTTTATACCGAAAAGAAATATCGATCCACACCTACATTTTGTTCCAAGTACTACAATGTTCTCTGATATCGATTCCCACTTTGGACTCTCCCAGTAGCTAGTAATTTAGGGGGGGGGGGGCGTATACACCCCATTCCCCTGCCCAATAAATCTCCCCTGATTTCCGACTCCTAGAGGACGATTATAGGAAAGCCAGAGGTTGAACATGACGGGAGGGGGGAAGTGAGTGGAATTATTTAAAAAATAAAATTTGAATAATTGTTTCAAGAGAAAATAGCTTTGAGAAGGTTACGTGACATTACTTTCCGGCCAAATTTTAGAAATGCTGACGTTAGTCGCTTCGTGTAAAATATTACAAACTAAACGAAAGAAAAAAATGACCTCAGCTCTATTAAATATAGGTAATATATTAATTGACATAACCCTGAAAATATTTAATTCGTCAAAAACGAATATATAGTTTGTTTGATAAAAACCTGTGAAAATAATAATCAATATAAATTAAACATAAATGATAGTTTAATATTACTTTTCACTTTCAATATTTTACAACGAGAAAACTCTCTTACTCGTTATGGTGGGCACGTTGTTAAAGTAGTCCATGATAAAGTCAGAGGACCCAAGTTCAGTTCCAGATGGTGGTCATAGATATGTCAACCAAATTCATGCTGGATTTGTCTTTCTACTCATTTAGTCGGTTCATATATTCATATATTCTCTTAATTTAATTTAATGTGTGGGTAGTGTACTAGTCTTATATAATTATGTTTGGAACGGGTAATATATTAACAATTAATTTTATTAGGAGATAAATGTTATTAGTTTTAAAACAACAATTACCTGAAGTAAATAAATGTATCTAGACTAATATTATTACTATGTTTTTCTTTTGTAGGACTGAGTTTATTATAGGCATTACTCAGATGACATGTGTCCGCATTTGCGTATGGAGCCAGAGTGGAAAATAATTAGAGAAAAACTCTGTAAACCCTACCATAATTCGATGCGATAT
The DNA here is from genome assembly GCA_039000515.1 of Timema cristinae. NCBI lineage: Eukaryota > Metazoa > Arthropoda > Insecta > Phasmatodea > Timematidae > Timema > Timema cristinae. The sequence goes on along the minus strand of JBCFYV010000100.1, from coordinate 43,307,165 downwards.
CTCCATCTTGGCAATTAACCCTATATTGAGATAGTGACAGTCAGGACCATTAGAAGATTGCCAATGACTTGTAGATCAAGGTTCGAATCTCTGTTGAGTGTACTAAAGGTGGTCTTCCTAAAATAGTTTTCCATTCTCCCTCCACGGAAATTCAGGTACACTTTATATAAATAAAACAACCCTAAAACCATTAATGTAAATAGAACACAAGCGTATAACCTGAGCGGGTAGTAATACGCGGTGCTAAAAAAAATAGAACCCACAGCTATTGGTAAATAAACCCAAAATGATTAATATTTTAAGGTTACAGGTGAAAAAAAGAGGGAGAGTCACATTACACACATTTCCCAAAACAAATTTAATGTCTCAAACATCATAAAGTCGTTGACTGCCTGTGACGTCACGGCAGGTCAAGATAGGATACCCCATGTTAGTGAATTTATGTTCTATTCAGCGAGTTTTGAAGATATAATGTTAAAACAAAAATAATAAATTCTTAAATAATTCTAATAATTATTGTAGATCACATGACCTGACATATGAATACGCGAAATTAGCTTTAGAAACTTTATTCTAGTTGTCAGATATGTCCATTCGTATCCTATATAATTATATTGTTCCCGGAAACAAACCTGAGAAAATATAAAAAATGTTTGTGGTCAGCCTTGATAACATATATATATATATATTTAGCACTGCGTGCTACTACCCGTTCGAGTTTTACGCCTAGGTACTAATTACACTAATGGGTAAGGGATCATTATGACTTAATTTAGAGGAAATGCACCTGTATTTTCGTGGAGGTAGAGTGGAATTTTTTTTTTGAAAAACACCCTCAGTACACCCGATGGGGATTTGAATCCGAGTCTCCCCATCATCGGCAGTCTAGTCCAACATGAAAGTGACGCCTTAGGCAATGTGGCCATTGAAGCAGGTGAATAACTATTTAATTTACTATTAGTTATATTAAATGAGTACTGATTATATCTCTCAAAATCGACAACTGCAGATCACATGACTTGATTTATTAATGTTTAAAAATAGTTTTTGGTAGATTTTATCACTAATAAAAGTTCCTCCCGATCATAAATTTGACTGTATATATCGTTTTATTAATATTGTGGGATTAGATTGATGTGCATAATCCATAGTGTGAGTGTGGTATTTCTTATGGTCCTATGTGTACCAGTGGCGGTTTGTGGAATGTTGCCAGGCCCAACTTGGCGAGACTAGCCTGGTTAATTGTTCTCTCCAACTCAACGGCCCTTTGATCAACCACAAACACAACTACAAAGCTAGAATGCTTGACTTTTAACCCTGAAAACTGGCAGAGTATCTCTGACCGAATGCGATAGGGATTGTCCTATCGTTCCCTTCAGGCGAGTACCGATACATTTGATTGCAATTCAACCTCCTTGTCTGCCCTCTATCACCTCAAGATTTACAAATATTATAGCAAAAAGGGGATTATTTTTGAAATTTTTGGCACATCCTCAGTACATAAGGTTTTTTTTATGAATTAGGTAATAAATAGTATGATTTTGGTAGGGGAAAAGTAGTTTGTTACTAAAGTTAGTAAATAAATTTTAATATATTCATACATCAAGTCATGTTATCTGTAGCAGTCACTTTTGATAAATATTATCAATACCTATAGAAAACAAAACAACAAAATGTTATCAATGTTGGCCGCAAAGGAATATGTTTGAAATTTATCTATTGTTCTCACAACCAAAATCAGGTATAGATCTCTGGTATTCAATGTCAAAATAAATCACGCTTTATCGTTTAACCAAATAAGAGATATTATAAATATTAGTAAAGTACAAGTGAATGATTTTGTATATCTGGGCAGAATGTTTTGTAAAAGTTCAAGGATAAATGGTGAAATCAACAGGCTAGTGAATGTGTCTCGGAGAGTAGTTTAGTGTATGTGGATTATTGTAATGAATGAAGTATTATCGAAAGAGGTAAATATGTCAGTGTTTAAAAATGTGTTATCTCCAAAACTTTTTTATGGATGTGAAGCGTGTTTTTGTCGGTAAAAACACAAGAGCAAGGTGAATGCGATTGGAATGAGATATCTTTCTAAAAACTGTATGTAGAAAAAAAAAATTATGGACAGCATCAGTAATGAAGGGCTGCTGAAGGAGTGCGATTTGAAAGGGAGTCCGATAGGTCCATGTGAAAGAAGCGTCTTACGTTGGTTAGGGTATTTTGTGAATATGAGTGTGACTTTTGTGACGAAGCAAATATATGAAGGTAGAGTGTGTTGATCAAAAAGGAGTAGGCCATGTAAGATGCGGCTAAATGTTGTAGACTTATGTGGGAAAATAGATATATTAAGAGTTATAAGAATAAAATATATGTATGACTCGGTATATGTATGTATGTTGAAGCAAAGGGTGTATGCAAGGACAGGAAATGTGGAGAAAGTTAGTGAGGATGGAATAAGTACGGAGTTGTTGTTTTTCGAGCTATATGCACAGTTTCTTGCCTACACCGTAGGGGAACGGCGTGACTAGGTATGTATTTAGTAAAATAGTATCTTGACATGAAGAAACTTTAAGAAAATACAAACATATTATTACTATCAATAGAATAACATTGATAATATGTCACCATATTATATATGTTATTCTATTGATAGTAATAATATCTATCAAAAGTGACAGCTTCTGTTCACATGACATGACGTATTAATATATTCAAATAGTTTTAATAACTTTTCTAGCTGTTAGATAAGTATCTTCCTATATAAATGGAACTAAGATAACTCCATAAGCCACCAATGTCGGATGTATTCACGGTTCTTACGTTTTATTGGCGAGCTAGGAGTGCGTCGCGACGGATAGTCACAGGTGACGTTGCGCGTCTGTTTCTCCTATATACAACTGATCCGGTCCAGAACGCGGGTGAGTTACCGGCGTATCGGCGTGATCACGCCCGCTGTGGACTGAGACTAAAGGCCCCCTTAAGTGCCTTGATTCGCACCTGGTCACCCGTAAAATGTATACACAAACGTACATTTTTATCATTGTGTGGGTGTTTAACATGCGCTTTCTGAGGCCACTGATTATATCAACAACATGACTCACAAACTAGCTTAATTAGAGAACACATACAAACACCCGGAAGCCCAGTCTTCACTTCATTACTGTGTAAGTAAGAAACTATTTTATCCATAATAAATATATAGGCCATTCCAAGAAATGAACCCGAGACCCTTATATATATTTAGTAAGACGTGCTACCGATTGAGTTTTGGTAATTGACTGTAAATTACTAACCAAGACATTATTTTCAATTGTTTAGTATTTAAAAGAGCTAATTCCTCGATATTGGGCTTAGGCTCTGATTCAAAAGTTCTGTGTTCGAATTCTGACAACGTACAATCATAAATTTAGCACACTAGTTTTAGCACATTTAAAAAAATAAATTCTTGTCTTACGCTAGCGGGCTATTCTTGTGTTTATTATATTGAGGTAAGGATGACGAAAGGATAATATAGATAAAATGATCAAGTATTTACATGGAGGTAGCGTGAGAATCCATTTTTTTAAATTAGATTTATTTTGCTGGAATTCGAAACTAAAAGCTTATGGTTACCATGAAATTGAAAAAAGGTGATACTGATGACCTTATTCACTTAATCGGTTTTAAGGATAAAGGCTATTTAACAGATTATTTATATAGGGGTAATATCAGAAGGGTCATGTTTTTGGAACTGTCCTAAAATTAGCGTTGAAAGACGGTGAAAAAAAAACTAGAGATGGGACGTTTAAATCTTCAAATATCTAGAATTCTATGGCTATCGAAAAATTCTATATTCGTACTAATTCTAGCTGGATGTACTAGGGGTGGTATTTCTTCAATGGTTTTCCCCCTCTCCCTCCATGCAACTGTGGTTACATTTCTTCTAACCTTCCTCATCATTAGCTCATTAGCGTAATAGTATTATTTAGCACCGCGTCTTACTACCCGACGTAATAGTAAATTTGCATATTACCTCAACAGTTAATAGGATGGGGTGATAAATAAAATAGACTGATTTGAGTCTTAATACAAAAAAGAATAACAACGGAACAATCCCAAGGTTTTCATTAGTTATGTAGTTTTAATAAAATATGATTTTTGTTTTCTATTTCCTTTTCTTTTTTTTAATACCTGAATTAAAAATAATATACGCATATGTTACATGTAAAAAAAAATTTTTTTTCTTAGTCTCGCATGTAAAATATTTAAATAAGCTCAAAGTAGTGTTTTTATTTTAAATTAAAAATAATACCTTTTATTTCCTTATTTAAGTAATTAGTTGTAAAGAAACATTTTTACTAGAGGGAAAATTGATAATGAATTAATTCTTGGTATTTAAATTCTTGTAGTATTTGATTAACCTACCAAAGTGTTTATAAATGACTGAGAACGTAACCGATAGAAGGTTGAAACCCATTAAGTAGGAAGTAGCTGAAGTATTTTTTACTAATGGATTTTTTTTATATTCTTCTGCCATTGATCTATTTCTATTTTAGGTCCAACGACACCTTAATATCCTTTTCAGCAAAAATTAACCAAGGGGAATTATTTAAAAATCTACCTAGCCTTATAGCTTACAAACAATTTTTCGTTAAGAGATTTAAAAAAAATATGTAGCCATTTTAAAGATAAAAAAAATAATTTAAAAACTAATAATAATATTTAGCACCAGGTCTTACTACCCGTTCGGGTTATACGCTTTAAGTACTAATTACGCTAATGGATTAGGAATTGGGAAGGTTGAATTAGAGGAAGTTAACCCGCATTTGCGTGGAGGGAGAGTGGAAAACCACTTAGGAAAAACCACTCCAAGTTCACCAGACCGAGATTCGAACCTAGATCTCCTCATCCTCAGCAGTCGAGCGCAACACGACTAGCGCGTTAGCCAACTACGCCACCGAGGCGGGTTTTAAAAACTAAACATAAAGAACAAAGATACCATACGTCTATACCGGGCTGCAAAGGGCTAGGTAGATACTGAATCTGCTTACTGATTCTAGAGTAAAGTTTATATTCTCAGTGTGTCAAAAAATGTATCATTAGTGAAACTGATCTTTCCTGTTTGCATAGTGATAAATTTATGATTGTAAGACCAGGTGTTTTTTGTCTGTTAGAGAATTAAATCAGTTGTCAATTCATGTTTACATATAATCATTATATTTAGAAAATTCACGTTAAATACAGCGTTTAAATATATAACATATTTTGTCAAATTTTGTTTAACCAAGGTTAGCCTAGGATTATTGAAGGCAATCATTTAGTGGTGGCTACTTTTCATTTCCCTCCAGACAAAGATTTAATTTATCTTTGAAGTAGTGAATAATTTGGGCACTCATCTTAATTTAGTTGACGTGTCACTAAATAATTTCTGGAGTAGTTAAATTGGTTATTCTTAACCACAATATCATTATTAACCATGTTAAAATTAATGTGGGATTGTAATTAATTGTATCATTTTCCAGACTATTCCCGTTTAATCTCTCAAAAGGGACATGAACGAGTAAGCCATTATAGTCACGTGGAGGTCATGGTTCAAAACCCTGTATTGAGGTGAATTATATTTAAATGTTTTCTTCTATCCCTTTGCACAATTTGGATACTCTTAATCTGAATTATATTTTCCTTATTCCTCATTACTGTAAAAACTCTGATAGACCAGACGGGTACTAATATATGAAGAACGGAAAAATAAAGTGAATTTTAGCGGTGTACTATAGCACTTAGTGGATTGGGATATTTACCGCTCACTTTCTGGGTGAACTGATTATATCAACACAAGTATTAAAAACTACTTAAAGTCTAGAACAAACACAACACCAAGTCCCCAGGAAATCATTTAATCACCGTGAAAGGGGTAACCATAATTTCCTTGAAGATACATTTTTTGTTTAAGTTAATGGAATCAAACCTGGGTCCCTTAATAGTTGCAAATCATTTTAATTCTGGTACTGTCAATTTGGAGGAGACCACAACTCAATCGATTAAAATCAATTGGAAAAATTGCATAGTTTAAGGCAGAGTCTGTGATGGACGCGTTGGAACTGACAGCTACATATGAGCGACCAATAGTATTTTGAGCTATCAGATACCACAGCCATATGCTACCCCGGTGGGTTGTCATCATTTCAAGAATTCAATACAGAATTGTAGTTAAAACAGAATTGTAATTAAATCATAATTAAAACAGAATATTCTGTGAAAAAGGAAGGATAGATTGTGAAATCGACATACAAGTGAATCCATTTCGGAGAGTAAATGGATCTATGTGGACTATTGCAAAGAATGAAGTATCATTATTATTATTTTTAGCACCACGTTTGGGTTGTACGCACTTACGCTGATGTGTAATGGTAGGGTGATAGTGAGATGAAGTGGAGGGCCTACAATTTAACGTGGGATCCGAACCACGGTGGAGGCCAGGCATTCCACACATTCACAAGTTGTGATTAATACACGTCTTGTCAGAGGGAAGGAAGGGTTTGGCAATCAGATAAATCCGTGCTGGAACTAAGGATTGAACCCCGGATCCCCCAGAAGACCCTGGACCTACAGGTCACCTGAATAATTATCGAAAGAGGCAAAGATGGCAGTATAATATATATTATAAAAGTGTATCAACGACAACACTGTTTTATGTGTGTGAAGTGTGGGTTTGTCAGGATAAACACAAGAATAAGTTGAATGCGGTTGGAATGAGATATTTAAGAAATGAATGTTGGGAAACTCGTATGGACAGTCAGTAATGAATGGCTGTTGAAGGAATGTGGTTTGAAAGGGAATCCAATAAGTCAATGTGAAAGAAACGTCTTACGTTGGTTTAGGCATGTTGAAATGATGAACGAGAGTATATTAAGGTAGGTGACCTGGTGGTCTAGGGGTAAGGTGTCAGACCTCTGTGCTGGTGACCGGGGTTCAATCCTCGGTCCCGGTACAAATTTATCTGATTGCCAAACCCTTCCTTCACCTCTGACAAGACATCTTGTGAATGTTGTAATATTACTGATTTGACCCTAATATGTGAAAGCATTGACAATAATATCGTCCTAATTTTATAAACTTATTTAATTTTATAAACTTATTTAATTTTATAAACTTATTTAATTTTATTTAAATTATATAGTATATTACATAGCGCTTAAAGCACTTATTCTTCTAAGACGGCAAAAGCCACTGAAAAGTGACGTCAGAGCGCATCACTTTAGTAAAGTCAAGATGACAATATAAGATTTTTAAATAATAACTTCCTATTCTGGAAAGTTCGAATAGAGATTTTAAAAAGTAGCTTGAGTCAGTTTCCGGCTCTCGAAGCTTCTAGTGACACCGATATGTTTTTGTCTTGTATTTTAATTTTTTATAACACGACCTTCTCGAAGCTTCCATGAGCAATGGATATATACAAAGAATGGTGCAATGTAAGGACACTGCTCACTACTCACTAGCACTTGGAGTCCAGTCCTTGAACTACTCGGACTGCAACTCCTGTCCGCGATCCCTACGATCATACTATAGGTCACGTAAATAGTTCGCCGACGACATGATCTATTTTCTCCTGAAATGAACTGAGATTTAGAAATAAAAAACATGTCAACATGTTAAGTGTGTATTAATTATACAAGATTTAAAATCACCAATAATTCTTTAATTGGCGCTCGATCACGGGGCTATAAATACCAATTAACTCATCACATCAAAATACCGGACCGCTTTAATTAGTGCTCGACCACGGGGCAATTATCAGCTAATTAAACGGTATAACTTCAATCGACGTCCAATGCGACGAACCAGATCCAGAATTCATCGATCGACGCGGAGAGAGACGTCCAAAACATCATAATTAGCACCCAACGTAAGCAGTAATATTTCAATAACACTTCAATTGGCGCACAACGTGGGGACCCGTAATCAGAAACGCTTCAATGTGGGGAATGCTAGGCCTCCACCGTGGTTCGGATTCCACGTTAAACTGTAGGTCCTTCATTTTCATCTCACAATCACCCTACCATTACACATTAGCGTAAGTGTGTATAACCTGAACGGGTAGTAAGTCGCGGTGCTAATAATAATATATTAAGGTAGAGTGTATGGATCAAAAGGAAGGGGGTAGGCCATGTAAGACAAGGTCAAATATTGTAGATAAATGTGTGAAAAAGAGAAACATTAAGAGTTGTAAGAATAAAAGATCATGTATGATCCTATGTGTGGATGTTGGTGAAGCGAAGTGAGTATGCAAGGATAGGGAAGTTTGGAGAAAGATAGTGAGGATGGATAAAGATATATAGATTTTTTATTGCTATATGGCCAGTTTCTTGCCTACCCCGTAAGGGAACGGTGTTATTAATTGTGTATGTATGTATGTATGTAATTAAAGCGAACTTGCAATAATTAATATAAGCATAAAGGTTACCAACCATTGTATATCCGGGAATATCCGTAAGGAAGAGACTAATTTAAATTATTTGGACAGTAACTCCTAAACACCTCCTGGATAGCTCAATGGTAAAGCATTGGCACACTAAGTCAAAGGTTCCGGGTTCGATTCCCATGTCTTAGATATCATTTTTCAACTAATTTAAATTAACTGGTTCTCTTAGTTCAGAAAACAGACCTCCTACTGACTGAGATAAGATATTGGAATGTTATCAGTAACATTTGTTATAAAAGTAGTTCCTTGTAACAATTTCGCTCTATCGCTTTGGCCCCACCAGCTCTGACGGAAAAGTGATTATCTTTCAGCCATTTCGGGAATCAAACCTGGGGCCATTCGCTCATAAGTAGGTGGCGTGTTACCGATTGAGATGAGATATTGGACTTTTATCAGGGAAATTTGTCATAAAAAAAAATGATATTTTGTATTGACAAATTCGCTCAATGGTTCTTTCCTCAACAGTTCTATCGGAAAAAAAGAAACACACACACACAAAGGAGTAGACATGGAATGATGAAGAAATATCAATATAGAATAAAGGAAAATACAGTGAGATAGCCTTTCTCTCTCACTCTTTCAACTCTTGAGCAACGAGTTTAAATCCATTGTTCAACCATTAAACTGGGAGAAAAAGTGAGAGAGAGAGAGAGATAAAGAGAATGCACAGCATGTTCATTCTTGATAGTATTAACGTTGCAGCTTGTTCGGACAGTTCTGATCTATTTCCGGAGCGTTCTAAGGTTCCAGTTATCTTTCTCTCGTCCCCCCCCCCCCCCCCCCTTGGCCCCTTTATCATATTTTATAGGGACTAACAAAGTTTTCTTGGCTATAATAAGAGCTAATAGACAAAGAAAGAGAACGTCTCGTATCCTTCCAGTGTTTTGGTTGTCATGAGTGCACACCAGTTTGAAATATGAACATCTGTTTAACAACTTCATAACCTTGCACGGTTTCTTGAAAGGCGTCTCTAGTAAATCTGTTGAGTACGGATGTTTATGTTTTAAGCTTTGTGAACAACCCCCTTTTTTTAGAACTAAGTAAAAATTAAAAGTATGTGAAATTTTTTGAAATTCATGAGAATCGTTTGTTTGATTATCGTATGCTACTTAAAGACGATGCCTTAGCTCAGTCATTAGCACGTATGCGTGGTGATCTAATAGCCATCTGTTCGATATTCGGCAAATCATTGGTGAAATGTATATTTCGCTTTTCACAGTGATAAACTAGTGGCTGGAGAACGGGTTGTTGTGTTTATTCTAGATTTAAGTTCGTTTATAAGTATTGTGTTGATATAATCAGTCGGTTCCTATCCCGGAAACGCTTTTATTCATCAGTTGCCCTTTATTTTCTACCCGAGGTGTATTTACATTAATAGGGCAACAAAGAATAAGGTAGAACCTAGAGGAAATGTACTCGAATTTACGTGTATGGAAGAGTGTAAAAACATATAGCAAAAATCCTCAATACACCCGGCTAGAATATGAACCCCGAACCTTCATTACCATCACGCTAGATGAGTTTAAGGGTAATCATCTAAGATAGAGCCAATCAGATGTTGCACTTAAGTCAGATATCGATAAATCATTTAATAGTAAATGCGTTTAGTGTTTACTGTGAATTAAAGAATTTTTTTTCTTTGCCTATTATTAGCACAATATAATGTATATGAACTAGAGCGAAAGAGCCCACCGATTTTGCCGGGAAAGATATTTTTATATATTTTCCAGGATTAATTTACACTCTACAATAGTCATGGGACCAACGGCTTTATTTCCCCATCGAAGAAAGTTGTGCTAAGGATTTTTATTTCTCAAGGAAAATCTATTGACTTTGGCTGGGTGTGAACCTATGATCATTGGGTCTTGAGGCAAATGATTTAACCCAAGAACACTGAGGTTAACCATTGTGAATCAAACTATGTAATTTTATAGGGAGGGGTTCTCAACAAAGATTATTATGGGATTTGGATTCTCCTCCTCTCCTGTTTGTTCTCCTACTGATGGACAGCTTCACTCAATGAAGCTATAAACCCACCCAGTTTATGTCGTTTATAAATTTCTGATCGACTATTCTACGTCTAGCTTCGCTGGCCACGTGGTCTAAGGCGCTACTTTCTTAATAAACTACTGCTGATGATGGTAATATCAGGGTTTGATCCCAGTCGGGTGTAGAAAGGATGTTTTTTCACTTTCCTTCCACGCAAATGTGGGCTCACTTCCACTAAATTCACCCTAAATAATCCTTAAAACAATAGCATTATTAGTATATAGACATATATCCCGAATGGGTAGTAAGACGTGGTGCTAAAGAAAAGAGTCTTACACTGGATATCATCTCTGAGGTAACTGCATGCCTACTATTGGGAAACAACGTTGTCATTCTCTTGTTTTAGTGTGGTCATTCTTCCCTTGAATATAAGACAAGTTTGGCAACGCTGGTTAGTCGAGGTTGCCAGTAGCTCCTTATTACACTAGCACACCACCTTCAGACATAACTGAGAGCGAGGAGATTTGGCAACAGTTAAAAGAGAGATAAAGAAGATAAAACTTTTTTCCATAAAACCTGCAGTTGCCTCAACGGTTAAATTGGATACAGCCCAGTAATGCTGGTAGCCACGCTTGTGAGATTAATAATTTGTTTTATTGATGGGTGTTAAGAGATGAAGATTTATTTTTTAAAAGGTTACTTTTTTTTATCATCATATCTTACTACTTGTTCAAGTTAAACGCATGTATGATAATAACTAAAATGGGCTAGGGATGAGGAAAGAAGAATTTTAGAGGTAGTCTGCCCAGATTTGCGTGAAAGAAAGCGGGGGAAACAATTTAAAGGATAAAAAAAAACCTCAGTAGACACGACTGGGATTCGAGCCCCAACTCCCCGTCATCAGCTAGCTAGTCTATCACAACGCGTTTTACCGTTTAGATACTTAAGCTGGTGATAAATGGATAATATGTAAAGCTATAAATTATACTCATAACAAAGTAAAATACAAATTTAGGTCTTCAGAAATATGTATTTTCTACAGAGTTTTATTTCTCCAAAAAAACCGAACCTTTGAAGAGTTTTATATATGGTCACTAAGTATTCGTCAGACTATAGCAGTGTTCCACGTGGGCCAAGTTGACTCGGGCAAGAGAAGTTGCCGACTCGTATCGTACGTGAGGTCATTACTGATCGTGTGGGGGAGAGTGGGTGTCTTAGTGAGGGGGAGGGGAGGGAAAGGAGGTGACTGACACTGATGGCTAGGTTGCCTGCGCACACACACACACACACGACCCACCTATCAAATCATCTGTCAAGAGAAAAGATCGATACTTTCACCTCAAAAAGCTCCAAAACGGACCTCTTCAACGTCAGGGAACCATACTCAAGACTATCAACGAGTCAAGCTATGCTCTATCAAACACTTGCTGGACCTTACCGTGCTATAAAGAGCTCTAGTGCCAGTGGAGGCTATCAACGAGTTAAAATATACTCTGTACAACACTTGCTGAGCCTTCAAGTGCTATAAAGAGCTCTAGTGCCAGTGGAGGCTATCAACGAGTTAAAATATACTCTGTACAACACTTGCTGAGCCTTCCAGTGCTATAAAGAGCTCTAGTGCCAGTGGAGGCTATCAACTAGTTAAAATATACTCTGTACAACACTTGCTGGACCTTCCATGGCTATTACTAGCTCTAATACCATTAATAACAATAATACATTTTAATTATACTCCATATGTTACAGTTTTATTTTTAATAAAATCGGTTGAGATTCCATTATTTCCTAATAGTTTATAGGATACATAGAATTCCACTATGTTATTATTATTATTATTATTAGCACCGCGCCTTACTACCCGTTCGGGTTATACGCACTTATGCTAATGTGTAATGGTAGGGTGATTGTGAGATGAAATGAAGGACCTACAGTTTAACGTGGAATCCGAACCACGGTGGTGGCCTGGCATTCCCCACATTCACAAGATGTCTTGTCAGAGGTGAAGGAAGGGTTTGGTAATCAGATAAATCTGTGCCGGGACAGAGGATTGAACCCCGGCCGCCAGCATAGAAGTCTGACACCTTACCCCTAGACCACCAGGTCACCGAATTCCACTATGGTGTGACGTATAGTTTAAGCTAGATTCTGAGACGGACTCCTTATATATCTTGTTATAGCTGTACCAGGCCTACATACGACTAATTTTAGCTTTGTTACGGACTAGAGATATGTTTAGGAAGGGCTCTTAAGATGGGATGGAAAGGGACGCGAGAAAAAGGCCAGCATGTTTGCAGTTTTTATGGCAAAACTTGTTTTGTTTTTTTGTAAAAATAAGTAGAATATCACTTCATTACAAACATATAGTTTATTCTTCTTCACATTTTGATAACAACAGTTCCTGAATATCCGTAATAAGTGTAGCAACATTAGATGAGAAACTTTTTAAATGAAAAGTTATCATTGAATTCCATAACATCCTTGACAGATATTCAAGAAATTTGAAGGCCACCATGTGAAGAAAATTAAACTCTACGTTTTTACTGGAGAAATATTTTATTTGTTTTTGCCAAAAAAATTGCAAAAACACTGGCTTTTTCTCGCATTCCCTTCCATCCCACCTTAAGAGCCCGTCCTATCAAACGCCCATTTCATTTATCTTTATTACTGGCTTATTCTAGATATTTTCCGTGGGGCGAAAAGGACCCCTGAAAACCATAGTGAATATCTTAAAAACTAAAACAAACGCTTTGTCTATCGTAGTTGTCTCTAAATGTATGGTTCTAACCATTTATATATTGGCTGCGGTAAAATAGCATCATTGCAAACAATTTGAAATAATAGTTGCTAGTTTGAAACTATTATAATTAACTTGCTTTTAAATTAACTGGAATAATATTTAGCTATGATAATAAGAAGTTCGATACCTGCTTCGGTGGCCATGTGATCTAACGCGCTACTCTCGCAGGGGACTAGACTGACGAGGACGGGAGATCAAGGTTCGAATTTTGGTCGGGTGTACTAAATGTGGTTTTCCCTAAATGGTTTTCCACTCTCCCTCCACGAAAATGTGGGTTCACTTCCTCTAATTCAACCTTCCTAATCAATTAGCGTAATTAGTACATAAAGCGTATAGACCGAACGGGTAGTAAGACGAGGTGCTAAAATAAATTAAGCTCACCCGTCCCTCGTATCAACAGTGTGGACAACTTGGCACGGATATAACCACATATTACATTCGTAAAATTTGAAAATTGTATATCATGATAAGTTATGGGGTCCCGGATTCGAGTCCCATGTACAGGTGTCTTTTTTTGATGTACGGACCTTATAAGATAGCCATATTTTAGTCCACTATTTATTATTATTATTATTAGCCTATTATTATTATTTAGCACCACGTCTTACTACCCGTTCGGGTTGTACGCTTTAAGTACTAACTACGCTAATGGATTAGGAATTATGAAGGTTGAATTAGAGGAAGGGAACCCGCATTGGCGTGGAGGGAGAGTGGAAAACCATTTAGGAAAAACCACCCCCTGTTCACCCGACCGAGATTCGAACCTTGATCTCCCCGTTCTCAGCAGTCGAGCTCAACACGACAAGCGCGTTAGCCAACTACGCCACCGAGGCGGGTTCCACTATTTAGTTTAAACTGAAAAGTAGAAATCTTACTGTGATGGGCTAAGGTATGATCTTATCTTATTAACTATTGTCGGTGGCCTGGTGGTCTAGGGGTAAGGTGTCAGACTTCTATGCTGGCGGCCGGGGTTCAATCCTCGGTCCCGGCAAAGATTTATCTGATTACCAAACCCTTCCTTCACCTCTGACAAGACATCTTGTGAATGTGGAGAATGCCAGGCCTCCACCGTGGTTCGGATTCCACGTTAGACTGTAGGTCCTCCATTTCATCTCACAATCACCCTACCATTACACGTTAGCGTAAGTGCGTATAACCCGAATGGGTAGTAAGACGCGGTGCTAATAATAATAATAATAATATTAGCTATTCCTTTGTGTAAACCGTCAAGGTGTGGATGCTATCTTTCAGTTTAAGTGAAGTGTACAGTAATTATAAGTAGACCCTTTAATTTGACGCAGCCCAAACTACGTAGTCTCACACCGCACTGAGGCTCAAATTTCATTGTAGTTTAATCTTACATTTGTTCTAAGCAACAATAATTTGATATTAATGTTACAAATTAATCCATATATTGTATTTTAATACTCAATGCCATAAAGTAAACTACCACATGACAACATTTTAGAAAACATTCCTAATTGAATCTTTCGTAAGGAGTAAATGAATATAGTAAAAAAAAAAAAAAAAAATAGGGTTAAAATATTTTAAGAAAGTTATTTGAATACTGTAACTTTTACAATCCAAGCAATCACCAAGTTTTTAATAAATATGTTTTATTTCACTTTCGTTAAAAACTTGTAAATTAATTGTGTATTATGTCATGTTTGTTAGTTTGACCAATTTGACTCATAGTCAAGGTAAATATTTAAAATATCAAATTGTGTTAAAGTAAAAACAGACAAAAATGAGTATAAACAATTGTAAAAGTGTTAATCATAACGATATTTTTCCTTAGTATTCAATTTATTAATTAAATTTATTTGAACTCATACTTTTGTAAATAATTAACGACTACATCAAGTCTTGGCTTTTATTATACCACATGACGTTTTTATACATATTTTTTATCAGGACTACCAACGAGTTAAAGTTATATATCACTCTTGCATGATTTAGAGTGTATCTAACTAGGGTAGCAATGAAAATTGGGGTCTGTGGATAGTATCAGAAATTTGATAAGCAGCAAATAAAAATTGGAAGACAACTTTAATTTATGTTATCTTAAAATGTTGATTGGTAAAATTGTAAAATATCGTTTGTTTTTATAATCTCTTGTATGGAACGTTTACTTTGGTAACGATATTTGATTTGTGTTCTAGTATATCATGAATATCAAATATAGATATATATTAATAATATGATACATCTTTAATTTATTTTTTTATATCAATGCATCTTCCTTTAGATTTCAAAATATACAAAATATAAATCGTTATTGATTTTAAATTCTTATATAGTCCAACACGTTAGCTCAATAGGTGGCGTGTCTGCTTACTGAGCTAATAGTCTCGGTCTCAATTCCTGGAAGGTTGAAAAATATATCGTTGTTGAAATGTGGGTTTCTATTTTTACAGTGATATATTAACGGCCAAGGGACTGGATGTTGTGTCTGTTCTAGATTTACTTTTACAAAACTATGTGCTGATATAATCGGGTCGGTTCGAAAAGTGACCGTTAAATTCCTCAAATAAATAATAATAATAATAATAATAAATCGGATATAAAGGTTAGTTATGATTATGTTGCGATTCTAGACGGATAAGAAATTAATAACATAATACATTTTACATGCTTGTATTACTAGACAACATTTATTTAATAAGGGAAAAAAACAGTTACTGGGAATAAAATAGTTTATTAAATTGTATTGAGTGGCGATAGAACTTTTGTTTGATATTACGAATAAAAATAAATTGACAACCATCGCCAAGGGAAATTATCTTGAACATATCTCTCCTTTACGTTGAATTCAAATCTTATGAATAATGCAATATTGTTAATATTATTTATATAAGTATGTATGTGTATAGAAACAATACACATCTCTAGAGATCTCGGAAAAAATGTAATTTTTCTTCTAAAAAAAGAAACGATAATATATTTTAAAAATGTATTTCTAACGCCTTTCGGAGAAGGGTACGAATTCGGAGTGGTACAATCTAAAGGGCGAGAGTGTAAAAGGGTGGCTAAGAGGTGACGGTTTTGGGGATGACAGCATGGATGATGGATTGAAGACGTTTAGCAGGGAACTTCTTCAACTTTATAATCAGATAGGCAAGGCGGAGACTCAGAACACATACACATACACATATATACACACAACTTTGGAGCGTCTTGTAACAAAGGAAGATTCAGTCGGTAACTAAACGTAGGTAAATATGACAGACCTCATCAGTCGGGGGGAGGGAAAGGAAGGAGGGTGGAAAAGGGGATTGGAGGTAGGGGTGAAATTAAAGAATGTTCAAACGTTTACGTAACCCATGATGAATGGAATGATATCGTGAGAAATGTAAGTTAAAAGGAGGTTTAAGATTAACTCGTTTTGTTAATTTATAGACTTGTAAAAGGAGTATTTGAACAGGTCGCTTGTGGACATGACGTATGTGATTAGTTAATGAAGGTAAAGTCACGAACATATATTAATTTCATTTGAGGCCTTATGGAGAAAATGTTTCATGGAAAAGGAAGAAATAATAGGCCTAGTTGTTTCTTTTAGGCCATCGAGTTCGCACTTAATAAATAAAGGTGCACATATATTATTTTGGATGTGGTAGCCACTATACACTTAACACACCAACCGGCCTCGTGGAATACTGGTCAGAGTCCCTGGCTGCTAGCTTAGAGGTCCCGGGTTCCGTTCCTAAGCTTGTTCCAGGGGATTTTTCTCAAAAGGGGAATAATTCTCCTGGTCATATGGGTTTGTTTTATTACTTAAGTTATGTTTAAGGTTTTCATTGACTTTACCCCGTCATATTCACTATCATATCCCTTCATCTCATCGTAACACATATGAACAGTACATTCGGAGTTTCCCTGGGTAACGGTACATAGTACTGGCTAAACTTTTCACAATCTGAGCTTAAAATCGATGTTTAACATATAACCCCAAAACGCCATTATTATTACCTGCCAAATATAACTACAAACTAATCTAAGATCGGTATTTGTGAACAAGTTTACTAAATGTCAAACTAATCCATCCTGGGTTCTTTTTTCGAAAATGAGAGGTCTGAATTCAAAACCAAAATGTAAGAATGTTGGTTTTTTTTTAAGGCGTTTCCCACTTTAGCTTCCAAGCAAATGATATGACATTTCCTCAATATTCTAACACTCTTATTCCTTACCCCACCAGCGTAAAGATAAAATGTATATTACTCGGGACAGGTAGTAATACAAGCTGGAAACATCAATCGGATTGCAGAGAAAACGCTGCTCGATCATATTGGCCAAAGAGATATGCGAATCGCCATGCGACTTGCAAGCCAACTTAAGATATTGACCGTAACAAATTAATACACAGCTCCTGATTCCATATTTATTAAATTTGGCTGTTTATTATAGGTTTCCAATAATAAATATTAGAATCTCAATCAGAGGTGTGTCTGCCCTACTCTGAACCTTGTATCTGCTCAATGACCTTGTGTCTGCCTACTGACCTTGAGGTTCCATGGTTTGAGTACCAAAAGGGATAACACTTTATCAATGTGAAAATTGACTGGTTAGTTTCACTGAATATTAAATATCAGTCATTGCTGTAGGAATTTTATTAGCTGTACTAGAACTAATAGGTATAGTGAGCTAATGATCAACACATAAGGAATATAGAATACGAAAAAAATAATTAAAACCAATAAATTATTGGTGACTTTCTTGACCAACTGGCCCAAGGTATGGCTTAGACCTAGAGCAAATTTATTTCAGTATTATAAATGTTAATATTTTTGTGAACGCTTTTACTGACAAAATGTGAATAGAGTTATCAAAGCAATTAACTTAATATTTGTGATTTTTTTAAACTAATGTTTCTGCTATATTTGAATAAAAAAAGTAGTTTAAAAATCTTTGAAACTAACAATTTTTATTTTTACTTTAAGTAATATATTCTAATCTTACAAGTGATTATCATTTTAGAAGGTTAATCAATAATTGTATATTGAAAACGACACGTAATTGATATATGTTAATCAATATGTTCACCCACCAAGATTATAAAATTGGTAAACACATTTATTGAATTAAGCTTAGTGTTATATTTATCTGATATACATTAAGTTTTAAAATATACAACCCACCCATTTAATCATTCTAATTTAATAAACCATATTGTGAGTGTTTTTTTTAAATAATATAACTTTTTAGTTCCTATTTATAAATTCCCTTAATTTCTGAATGGTGAAATCAAACTTTCAAGCTAGTTTAAAATAAAGATGTATATTGAAAGGTTTTATACTTTTATGGAAAATTAAAATATTCTCAAATATCATGACTTCCTTTGTTAGCTAAACAAAAGGTCAAATTTTTATTGGTAAAAATACACACAAATAAAAAATAGAATCCCATTCAAAATTGAAATTCAGCATACGTAAATTGAATCCAACATTGCACACCCAAAACTCATCAATTACTACTAATTTATCGTTCAAAATGAGCAACTTGTCGTATGAAGAATTGTATGTTGGTAGGGTTAGGGGTATATAATGCGATAGGGTGAAGTGGGGGGGGGGGTAGTTGCAATTGCAAAGGGATGACCAGTCAGAATACGAGACGATGCACAAATTAGTTCGCAATTCGCAACGGCCGCGGTAATTGTTTGGTATTAGGGCTTGTGGATGAGGCGTGATTAATGAAATTTAACCTGTTGTCCATTAGGCCCCGACCTACCCCCTTATCCCTCCCCCTTTTGATGTCCCGCATAACGATTATCATACAGTGGGACAGCGAACGTATAGAATCCGATGAGTGACGTTTCATTCGATGACGGCTAGAGTCAAATTGGTCGTCTTGTCTAAGGATTAGGGGGTCATATGACTTATTATATAGTCCGAGGGCAAATCTCGGTAATCACACTTTGTCAACGGAAATTATAATGTCTACGATGGAGTTTACTGTGAACCTTAGTTGAAGGAGAGAGAAAACTAATGAAACACCCTCCTTCGGTGGATGCATGGTCTAAGGCGCTACTCGAACAATGAACTAGACTCACCATGAAGGACAGATCATGGCTCGATCAGGGTCGGGAGTACTGAGGGTCTTTTTTCCTACACGGTTTCCCACTCTCTATCCACGCAAATTTGGGTACACTTACTATAAATTCTGCTTCCCACATCCCTACCTAATTAGCACTTTTTAATTAACTTTATATTCTGGTTAGGTTAGGTTTGGTTCACATTTAAATAAATTTAAAAGAAGGAATATATACTGGGGTACGGGTTTGAGATATAAAAGTTGTTTTCCAGGAAAGTGTGTGGTATGCGATTTTCCCCCTTTTCCCTTGTACTCCTTTATAAGAGCTCGTCTAAACATACGGATAACATCTAACTTAGGACAAGTCGTTGCAACACGGTACTGTTTTATGTAATCTAATTTAAAAAAGATTGTACGGAACTTCACACGGACTTTCTCGCTCTATATTTTAAAAATGGAGATATTTAATCAAAAACTCGTAATATATGTGAAACGAAATAACACACTAGCAAACCCAAGCAAAAATTGCACTGTACTTACGTACAACTTTTTTTGAGTCTTGGTTTTAAATTTTATAATTTTAATTTCAAGAAATTAATGTCCTCATTTTATGTATGGACCAATAAAAAAGATCGCTATTGGGTCCACAAGGGTTAACACTTTGTATTAAAATTTTGACTCTCGGTTAAAATTTCAACGTCTTATTAGGTGTTGCACATCTTCAGGCCATCGCATTGCTATTAAATTCCTTATTTATAAATTTTGACCAAATAAAAATGTGATTATTGACTTGAGTCTAAGATTAAGGAGATCATTGTTGTACAAACATTTCTCCTAAGAGGTTAAAGGATAAATAGCATAAACTTTTTGAGAAACTTGTATTTAATTACTCTATGGCTTCAGAGAATTATTGCGTCAAAACAGTATTTCTATACAACCAACGCTCACAAAATTCTATTAATATATTGCCAATATCTCATAAACTATTGGTTTTATATTTTTATTATTATTATTATTATTATTATTATTAGCACCGCGTCTTACTACCCGTTCAGGTTATACGCACTTACGCTAATGTGTAATGGTAGGGTGATTGTGAGATGAAATGAAGGACCTACAGTTTAACGTGAATCCGAACCACGGTGGCGACCTGGCATTCCACACATTCACAAGATGTTATTGGTTTTATAAAAATATATTTCAGTTAAAGTTTGTTAGTTTTAATAGTACTACAATTTTGCAATGATAAGTTATTATTATATCAAATAGTTACAGAGACACGGAAAATTCCGCTTCTGAAAAGTACCCTAAAAGTCATTTTCATGGGAAAATGAAAATATCCAGTTTATTTATGATCCTATTTAACTCCTAGATACGAATTTTAATCAAAATCGTTAGAGCCGATTTTGAGAGAATCGATTTTCTTTTCGCTTTTTATTAAACTACTCTTAATTTTAGGGTTAAACAGACACACAGACAGACGGCATTGCAAATACCACTTTTTAGGGTTTGGGGGGTCATGAGACGTCGACAACCATCAACATTTCGGGTTTGATTTATTTTAGGTCACAATACTTTACCGTGAGTGTTCGAAAAGTTTATTATATTATATGAGTATAGCTTGAAAGTTAATGGTATTATAAAAATATGTTTTAAACAAAAGATTGTTATTATAAACAGCCCTACATATTTGCAATGATAATAATTTCATATAGTTTAAAATAGTTTAGGAGATATGATAAAAAAAATGAGAATTTACGCATTAAAACCCTTAAATTAATTTTGCCGAAATACTGAGAGTAGAAATTTTGTTTGGAAAATATATAAATGTTTAAAATTAAATTTAATCAAAATCGTTATAGCTGATTTTGAGTAAATCAATTTTTTCTCTTTTTGCCCTTCAGTAAATACTCTTAATTTTAGGGTTAGATATCCAATTCCAAAAACCCCTAGGGGAAATCCTATAAAAACCTAGATACCAAGTTCTTGCCCGATCGGTAAAATAGTTTGGGCTATATATAGTCTGACCTAAAGACAGACAGACGGAGATCCAAAAACAACTTTTTCAGATTCGGGGGGTCATGAAACGTCGAGATTCATCAAAATCTTGAGTTTAATTTATTTCACGATCACAATATGTATTTTCTATACTTGTAAGATAGCGAGAAATTAAAAAGCAAGGAATTTTTAAAAAAAATATTTTAAAAAACTCTTTTAAAATGTTGTTGTTGTCAAGTGAAGAATGCATAAAGCCACACTTCGATTCGTTTCCTGGTTACATTGTAATCTTGTATCTCTGTTGATTGGGCGCAATAAGGGTTATTTAGGAGCTAGAAGAAATTAAAATATAAAATGTTTAATAATGTGACATTTCTGTAAAACAAATAAAGCTATCTAATTTTTTTTTAACATGCACAACATGCCTATTTTTTGAGACAATTTAAAAATATTTTATTATTGTCAGACGTCTTAGCTCAGTCGGTAGCGTGTCCGTCTTATGTTATAAAGGTTCGGGTTCGATTCGTGTCATGGCCGAAAAATATATCACTGGTTAAATGTGGGCTTCACCTTTCACCCTGATTTGGTGGTGGGCTGGGTGTTGAGTTGGTTACGTCTTTAACATAGTTTATAAGTCGTGTGTTGATATTATCAGTTGGTTCACCAAGTGCCAATTTAATATCGCATATAAATTTAAAATGAATAAAATAATAATTATTATCTACTTTTACAGAAGTTTAATTTTTTTTTTAATTAAAAAAAATTTTTTTTTTTGCTTTGCATCTCACTACCTTCCGGACTACACGCATTTTAATAATTACACCCGCCTCGGTGGCGTAGTTGGCTAACGCGCTAGTCGTGTTGAGCCCGACTGCTGAGGACGGGGAGATCGGGGTTCGAATCTCGGTTGGGTGAACTGGGGTTGGTTTTTCCTAAGTGGTTTTCCACCCTCCCTCCACGCAAATGCGGGTTCACTTCTTTAATTAAACCTTCCCAATTCCTAATCCATTAGCGTAATTAGTACTTAAGCGTATAACCCAAACGGGTAGTAAGACGCGGTGCTAAATAATAATAATAATAATAAATAATAATAATAAATTACACTAGTGAAGCAAAGAAGAAGAAGAAAGGTAACAATTAAATGAATAATATCCACATTTGTATAAAAGGAAAGTGGGGACCTATTAAGGGGGAAAAAACTGGGATCCTAACACCAGCCCTCCCGCTAACAGAAATCTATTATTTTGTGGGACTGACCACCTAGATCACTTGGGTACCTGGTGCGTATTTCTTCTAGAGTAATATAAATTCAGAACCGTACGGATAAATTACACTTAACAAGGCGTCAAACTCATCATGTACGGTTTTAAGTGATACCTAAGGTCAGTGTTCAAATTACAAATGGATGGTAATAATAGGATTTCGGGTGACCTGGTGGTCTAGGGGTAAGGTGTCAGACTTCTGTGCAGGGGGTCCGGGGTTCAATCCTCGGTCCCGGCACAGATTTATCTGATTACCAAACCCTTCCTTCACCTCTGAAAAGAAATATTAATCACAACTTGTGAATATGTGGAATGCCAGGCCTCCACCGTGGTTCGGATCTCACGTTAAACTGTAGGTCCTCCATTTCATCTCACAATCACCCTACCATTACACATTAGCGTAAGTGCGTATAACCCGAACGGGTAGTAAGACGCTGGTGCTAATAATAATAATAATAATAATAATAGTAATAATAATTCTTAATGGTTTTAAAACTCAACCTCCGATGTGAATTGCTAACATTTATTCCTAAACTCTACCTTTCACATTCCTAGTCTAATATTAAAAATATGTTGATCCGGATGGTTTTTTTTGGATGCGGTGGATGCTTTGGCTCACTACAAATTCATACATGTTGAAAATATTCCCTAAGTATTCACCTACGGCTAAATGAAACTCAAAGGCAACCAGACTGTAATATTATAAACAAAATTTTTTACACTCGTACTCTGCAATCAAAAAATACAAATCCAGAGTCAATTTGTTGAAAATATATTCCACTAAGGGTGTTGTAAACCATGCAAATAGATAGTAAAATATATTTCACATTAAAGATAAAATTGGCAATCTCGTCCTTGTGCCAGCGGAGATTAATTTAGTTTAGGCTTGTATGTTTTCAAAAATGAAAGAAAAAAAAAAAGAGGACTTGGAGCAATTTGAAATATTTCATTTAAATCATTTCAAAATAGAAACAAATAAATGTTGATGGTTTTTTAATATTAAATAATATTTTTTTACGCTATTTTTGTAAATGGAAAAATTTCAAATAACAGGAAAAAAACAAAACATACAAAACCAACTATTTTAAAATATATAATTTAAGTTAATATTGACGCAACACGACAGTGTTTTCAATGTCATGGGACAGACGTGGTTGACCTCTCTTAAAAATGTCTTTAGCTTTGAATTTGTACAAAAAACAAAAAACGTTTAAATTATCACTAGGCCTTACTACAAACTTTGGACGTTCAAGAGAATTGACTTAGTCGATGTTTTACCTGAGGAAAGATGACCTGTTGGTCTAGGTGTAAGGTATCAGACTTCTGTGCTGGGGGTCGAGTGTTCAATCCTTGGTCCCGGCACAGATTTATCTGATTACCAAACCCTTCCTTCACCTCTGAAAAGACATCTTGTGAATGTGGGAATGCCAGGCCTCCTTCGTGGTTCGGATCCAACGTTAAACTGTAGGTCCTCCATTTAATCTCACAATCACACCTACCATTACACATTAGCGTACGTGCGTATAACCCGAACTGGTAGTAAGACGCGTGCTAATAATAATAATTTACCTTAGTACGACGATTAGTGAGAGGTTTATAAGGTAATGTAGGCCTGAATAATTAGAGAGATTGGATTTTAAGAGTAAATATAATATGTAAAAAGTTACAAAAACGATACATTCAAATGAGAACTGATAGTTACAGTAAAATCATATACTACTTAATGGGTCTGTGAACAGTAGATCTCAATCTTCTATGTTCTTATCCACACTATAGTCTTACTATTAATTCTGTGAACAGTGATCTCAATCCTTCCATGTTCGTATCTGCACTATAGTCTTACTATTAGTTCTTTAAACAATATACCTCACTACCTCCTTGTTCTTATCGTTGCTACGTTCTCAAAATTTCCCTTTGAATTTGAAGTTGAATAAACCATAATTTATCCTTGGAAATGAAGTTGATATTTTAAATTGAGGATCAAGTTAGACAGCTCACAAATTAATACTGTATCCTAAACGGTCCTTAAATTTAAATAAGATACCAGCTGTTCACAACGTTTTAGAGGTCAGTCTCTCAATATATGTTAACAATTTTAAATATACGCCCTAGGTACTCGATCGATAACTTAGATTCATAAATTCACATCAGTTTAGATGTAGCTATTAAACTAAAAATCTTATGAATGACCACCATTTTGTAACCAATAACCATATTGAAAAACTATACAATACATCGTTCGTCCTAGGTAATCTATCTTGGAACCAAAGAAACAAATACATATTTTTGAATATCTACCATCATGAAACGGAATAACCAAATCGTAAAACGCTGTAGTATATTTTTGGCCTAAATTCAAAGCATGTCCCTGAAAAAATTCGTTAGAATGGGACCAGGAAAATGACAGTTATCGCATAACAAAGATAGGCATAGACATACAGATAAAATGCACCGCTTTTCACTACCTGTTTAGGTTTTTTAATACCACGTCTTACTACCTGTTCAGGTTATACGCATATATGATAATTAACTATAATAAGGTAGGGATGAGTAAGGAAGCATTTGCATGGAAGGAGAGTGGGAAACCATTCAGGAAAAAACCACCCCCAAGTAGAACCGACCGGAACTCGAAACCTCGATCTCGCCATCATGAACAGGCCAGTCTGACATGAGAGTGACGCCTTAGACCATTCAGCCACTGAAGTGGGTTTGAATAAACAGTTTGGCCTACTTTGTCAAGTTGCATAAACAAAGAAATGATACAATGTGGAAACCTACTAAAATATAGATACAGAAAGTTTCGGAAATTTCACTTCATGGTCTGTTTTGGGAAAGCGTGTTTATGAAATCAACAGCCTTGCGACAGTGTACGCATGCAAATAACATCACGTAGCCCCTTTATATTATATGTATTTATAAAATAAAAACAAAGCAACGCTAGTGATACGGGTGGACGCGAACTTAAACTAGCAGTGAAACGAGTACTGGATACCTCTTCTTTATTTATATTCGCCTGCTGCCCACCAACACTTTTTTTTGTCTCACTTTTTTTTTCTATTCTTTTATTCTCCTACCTTTATTTTCTGTGCTATATAACTTTGCTATGCACATTGCGTTTTGTTATGATTAATGTTTTCGTTACATCTCTAAAGAACAGGGGAGTGCGGAATAAAAAAAAAGTTGTTATGTGCAGTAATGAACTAATAGAACAAAATAATGTTTCTGTTTTGTTTTGTTTGTTAAACCAGCTTTTTCAACGTCTTGGTGATTTTTTTATGAAGTCAGAATTAAAAGATACTCCTCCAGTTAACTTTTTACCCACTTTGGTGTTCGTATGATATTAAGGCGGCGTTTATCAGGGAGTATTAGAGTTGGGCCACTTATACCTGCTATGACCTGAGCTTAAAAGGGTATATCGTTAATCCCACATTACAGTTGAGCTGCCACGAGTATCTTTTTTGGAATTGTAAGCAAGGCTGTTGTGGTGCTTCATTCAGGACGGTTGTATATGTTTTCTCAAGCTGAGCGAAAACAGCAATTGGTAGATAGTTAGACACTACGGTAGGATAATTTAATATAACCTAGTCTGATATAACCTAACCTAAATTAGCCTAGCCTATTATAATACTAAATATTTTGTGGGGCTGAATTAGTATCTACACGTGGGTATATTATCTGTTATTGAAGTTCTGGTCAGTGGTCGTGGTTCAACTAATCTATGAAGATAATCCTCCCGGCAAGTGAACGTAGCCCAACTAATTATTGAAGATAATCCTCCTAGTAGGTGTTCGTTGCCCAAATAAGCTATGAACGTTTGGGGCAAGGAGTCCACGTTGCCCAACTGTTATGCGCCGTTTTTTCAACCGGTGTTCCCCACAGTATAAGTAGGTGTGCCACAAGAGTTTTCGGTAAGATATTAAATGAGCAAGAAAACATATGAGGAATAATATATATATATTATATATATGTTAATATCCACGATCAAGATTAATTTTTAAAACTAACACAATCATAATTATTTTAGCTATTGAACTTATAAACACAATTTAATGTCTTGTTATTTAAATTATAAAATCTCTACTTTAAAAAAATTATGATGTGGCTTGAACATTTTAATGCTATGTTCGGCGTACCGTGAGTTGAAAAAGGTTGAAAATTCTGGTGAAAAGCGTCACTCTCGCAATAGCCTATGATGTAATTGACGGGATGATCGGTAATTGAATCCCAATCGATTGTACTGAGAAGGATTTTCCTTAATTTTTTTCCCTTTTTCTCTTCACTCAAATGTTAGTGCATTTACTTTAAATTATATCTACCGCATCCCTTTTCAATTGGCGTAATTTTTTAACATATAAACTAAACGGTAAAGAAAGCTGGATATTTGGATCTCTTTATGTAAGGCTAGACGTCATTTTATAAAGTTATCGTGAATTTGAAATTAATATTATATACAATTTTCATTATTTGAGGTATTAAACCTGCAATTTTTTAACCGACTGATTATATCATCTAATAACTTATAAACCAACTTAAATCTAGGATAAACACAACACCCAGACCCCAGCCGTTAATTCATCACATGAAAAGGTAAACTCATATTTCACCAATGATACATTTTTCGACCATACCAAAAGTTGAACCCAGGACTCTAAGCTCAATATTCAAACACACTATTGACTGAGCTAAGGTGTCAGACTAATTTTATATCTGAAAGTGGTAAAGCATGGTTTTTCAGGGACGACGAGGCTGGGATTAAAATCACACTCCTTTTGAATGAACGCAGAGAGGAAACAAATGCAAAATTTGAAAATCCTTTTGAATGAAGGGAGAGATGAAATGAATGCGAAATTTTACAATCCTTTTGAATGAACGCAGAGAGGGAATGAGTGCAAAATTTGAAAATCCTTTTGTCTGAATGGAGAGATGAAAAGAATCAAAATTTTACAATCCTTTTGAATGAACGCAAAAGGAAATTAAAACTAGTTTAAATAAATTTTTGAAAACCATCTATTTGTCTGAAGATAAAGATGAAATGAATGCAAAATTTTACAATCCTTTTGAATGAACGCAGAGAGGGAACGAGTGCAAAATTTGAAAATCCTTTTGTCTGAATGTAGAGATGAAAAGAATGCAAAATTTTATAATCCTTTTGAATGAACGCAGAGAGGGAACGATTGCAAAATTGGAAAATACTTTTGTCTGAATGGAGAGATGAAAAGAATGCAAAATTTTACAATCCTTTTGAATGAACGCAAAGATAAATCTAGTGCAAAATTTTAAAATCCTTTTGAATGAACTCAGAGATAAAACTAGTGCAAAATTTGAAAATCCTTTTGTCTGAAGATAAAGATGAAATGAATGCAAAATTTGAAAATCCTTTTGTCTGAAGGGAGAGATGAAAATAATGCAAAATTGTACAATCCATTTGAATGAACGCAGTGATTAAACGAATGAGAAATTTTACAATCTTTTTTCTGAAGGTAAAGATGAAACAAAAGCGAAATTTTAAAATACATTTTCTGATTGTTGATTTTAAATGAATGCGAAATTTGAAAATACTTATGTCTGATTGCAGTTATGAAACTAATGCAAACTCTTACAATGCTTTTTTCTGAACGAAGAAATGAAATGAATGCGAAATTTGTAAATTCTCTTTTCTGAAATCAGAGATGAAACGTAGGGTTGGGAAAGTGAGTGAATGTCTCATTCAGATATCCAATGATATGTAATAAATACCAAGCTACAACTAGCACCGTTGTAAGGACAAAGTTTATTTGACTATGATAGCTGGTAAACTCAAATTTACCAATTTTTTTTATGGACAATTTGCCATTTGTGACGATTGGCCTCAGAGTTAGTCTTACCGGCCCTAAACTATTAGACCATTGAAGTCGGTCCATAAATTTACTAAACATATACTACTGGTGGTGACGTGGTATAAGACGTCAAGATCGTAAAGGATTGGCTTTACGAGACTCAAATCTTGATCGTATTTTCTACACGTGGTTTACTCATATTCTCAGTACGTTAGTGTAGGTACATTTCCCATAAACCCAACCACCTTATATTTCTACCTAATCGATCACTTCCTATCATCTTAATCAGCTCCATATTACTGGAGTACAAACATGGCTGTAACTCGGAAACGAGGTTAAATGGGACACATCTTTATCTGAACTTTTTTCATTGTCTTTTTGTGTCCTGTCCACCCTCTGAGGTGGATCTCACACGTTACTGAACAACTTGTGAAATGTATGTGTTTAACCTGAACAGGTAGTAAGACATAGCAGTGAAAAAAAAAAATCGTTTTGATAATAAATTTAAGGTCACCTCGTACCACGGTAAGTTGAATTATTTATTATTTTTAACTGCTTCACAGCGCGATTTAAATTATTTTTCTGCGGAGGAACGGATGTCTCATTAACGTCGAGCTGAAAACGAACCCTGAAATGCAGCGAAGAGAGAACTGGGAAGTTTCTCTCTCTCTCTCTCTCTCCTCGATTTATGAGGGTGGCTGAGAACGGTTTTGTGGAGGGTTTGGGTAGGTAGGGAAGGAGAGGGTATCTTTCTTTCTTTCTCTTTCTCCGACTTCCTTTCACAACGTTCCAACGCCCGTCACCCCCACCCAACGAACAAGCCAAGCGTGTAGCGCGCGGGACAGAAGGAAAGGAAATATTCTAAAACCGTTTTGGCGTCGTTTTCATAAATCATGGAACTGTGATCGTATATGAAGCAATGACGACAATAACCAAACCTCCTACGTGCCCCCCACCACAGCTTTTACCCTCCCCCCTCTAACCCTTCAACAAACGTTTCCCTCTTTTTACAACCACATGTAAATTTTAACACACAACCTGGAGTAAAAAGCTTGTTTTGTTAAGGTTAAAGGGAGGCTTTCTGGCTGACGTTGAAGGTTTGTCGGCGGGGGGGGAAAGGGGTGTTGGTGTCTGAGGGGTATTGTGTTTGAAAAGAGAAAGGGGAAGGGTTTGTTACGTAGTTCTCTTGTCAGAGTCGAGGTACCCATAACTCATTCTGAATTATGTGTTTAATACACAAAAACATCGTATTTAGACATTTCAACGGAAGTGTGGGTTATAGTAAGGATGTGGTGGATATTCTCCGAGAATATGATATGATTACTTTGGTGAAAACTCACGTTTATGGATTATAGTTATCTATAGTTGTTTTATTTATACTTTTTTATGATACATGTTTTTGTTGTTGTTGTTGTTGTGCATCACGTTCTAATACACTTCCGGGCTTATCTGTCATATTTACACTAACAGGGAGGTAATAAGCATGGTATAATTTAGAAGAATCGCACCCATGTTAAGAGAGACTAGTAAATTATTTAGAGAGAAAGGAACGGCTCACCACACTCAACCCCCTGAATTAAAACCTTGAACTACCCTTGGTGGGAAAGTTAAGTGAGACGAGATCTTACACTTTTATCCGTGTGCCCACCGGTCGTCAATAATAATAATAGCCTAATAATAATCAAAGTGATACTAGTGGTACTATAAATATTTGTTGTAAATTAGAACCTAGATCTCCCCCGCCTTCTGCAAACTATACCAAATGAGTATGGCACGTTTGAGCACGTAATTAGAAATAACTTTATCGAAGCGGTAGCCGAGTCGTTTAAAGCATTGGACTTCCTTTAAACCTGGACGCCGTTGTCGGTAGATACGTGTTTGAATATTGTTTGGAGGTACAAAGAAAGATTTCTATAGTATGTGTGTTTTCTTATTCTCTATTTCAGATAATATCAAAATGGGGGTCTCTGACCCCGAGGGGTCCTCGAAGCTCATCCAGTGGTTCCACGAGATCGACCAGGGAGTTCGTGACATACCTTTATATATATTTTTAGATCTTATAAAATTTTAGATAAAAGGGTAAATCGGTGGTTTGTACTAAACACAAAGGAGATGCCTTCCCATATTAAATAAAAGAGAGAAAGTATTGCCTATAAATGGGGTGTTGGCCACGATTCTTTGAAAGTAAAATTTGGAAATTCACTTTTATATTTGTTTTCTCGTCATGCAGCGTAAATAAATTTCAGAAAAAAAAAGCACTGAAACATTTGATGCTTGACTTTATTTGTGCAATCAAGCCTTTTCTGCTTTTTGTGGTGTGAAAAAAATGTGAAGTGAGAGCGTTTTAGTGTGAAATGACTCACTTAGGGTGATTGGCCCTTTTCATTTGGCGTGGAAATGCAGAACCACGGGAACAAACGGTAATCTTCAAGAATATTTATTGTTTTGCCATTTTCTTTTCGGAAACGGTTTGTTCAAGAATATAAGCATGTTGATTAAGTTATACTTTTTATATACACGCCTTCTCTTTAATTTTAACAGTGATCAAATATCAATAAAATTTTCATCTTTCAATAGAAACTGCCGGCTTCATAACAAAAAAAAATGTAGCAATTAATAAACATTGATACGTTATCTTAGAAGAGGTGTTGAAAATTTTAACATACAAATTTCACTTGTTCTCGAGAAAACTGATATTTCCAAATGTATGATTTTACCGCAAGACCTGTCCAGTAGCTAGCGCCATCTACGATTTCCGTGACCCATCTGTTATTATTGGCGCGCAATGCTACTTTGGTCGGTTGTAAAGCCACGCCCTGCCTTTCAACCCTCCCGCCCACCATCCTAAAAAATAGGTGTTAGACCTGCACTTAAGGAGATGGTCACAAAAATTGATCCAGATTTCAACGATATCGTAAAGTCACACAAGCAATTTCATTTCACACTTAAATTAATAATTGTGCATCGCATCTTACTACCCGTTCGGGTTATACGCTTATGTACTAATTACTCTAATGGGTTAGGAATAGGGAAGGTTGAATTTAGAGGTAGTTAACCCGCATTTGCGTGAAAGGAAGGTGGAAAACCATTCAGGAAAAACCACACCCAGTTCACCCGACCGAGATTCGAACCTTAATCTCCCGGTCCTTAGCAGTCTAGCTCAACATGAAATTAGTGCATTAGCTAACTACGTCCCTGAGGCAGGTCTTACATAAATTGTAAGTGATTATAAATATAAATGTATAAAAAAATATCATTTTTATTGTATCTTTTATTTACATTTATGAAAAAATTATATCTGAAAATGTACTGATATAATACCTACATTTATTTTATTTTCATTTATATTGTCGCTATATCTACATTAAAAAATACACTATCACTAATTATTTCCTATTATTATTATTCCTATTATAAATTTAATCAACATTTTTTAAATCCTGATTACCATTATAGGCATTTTATAACCACTCCAATAGGATAGGGATGAATAAGATGCATTTTATAGATAATCCCCAGCATTTTCGTGGAAGGAGACTAGCTTGGCATCAGAGTCAAGGTAGAAATGTCCTGCGTCGGGCTACAAAAACCACACACCTGTAGTATTCTGCAGGCTCATTTCATCTGTTCCATTTCATCAGGTAAACAAGTTCATTCGCGAGGTTAAGAGTCATGACAATGACTCGGTACTCAAACAACAAATCAGCCCTTTCATAGACAACCTGGCGTGGCATAACTGTCAAGTCAGATGTTCTATGTCGGGCAACAGCCGTACTGCGTGGAAGGAGAGTAGGAAACTATTTAGGAAAAAAACACATATAGTAGCCCCGACCAGGATACGAACACTGATCTCCCTGTCTAAGTTGAGAGTGACTCCTTAAAACATTCGACCGAAGAAGCGGTTAGCTCTCGATGTTAGTGTCAGACAAGTCATAAAGCCTTTTAGTAAATATAAAATAGTCATTTTTTTTTGCGACAAACATTAATTACCTTTTATGCCAATGACGGGGAAATTGATGTTCAAATATTTGTTAGGTGTACTGAGAGTGGTTTTTCTAAAATGTTTTTTCCGCTTTCCCTTCACGCAAATACGGGTACACTTCCTATAAATATAAATTTCTTAATCCTTAAAGCCACTAGGGTAATTAGTATATGGGTGTATAACCCAAACGGGTAGTAAGACATGGTGCTAATTATTTTTTTTACTACACCTGCACTTGCAGGTAAAATGACTTGATTTACAAAAACGTGAAAGTATATGTTATAAATTTGATTAGCTTTCATATAAAAAAAGGTCCTTCCTATTGAAAATTGAATTACAGCAATTTACAACATTTGTGAATTTTGTATTCTAAAAAAAACTAAACAAAAGAAAGAATAAAACATTTCACGAATGGAGTATTTGGAGCTATTTTACGTTACACTGTAGATACAAACTTGCAATTGAGAGATGGCTTGTCTCATTCACTAAATAATGTTGACGTCCGCTGTGAGTTTGTTTTGCTATGGTCTCCAGTGAGGGCACAG
This sequence comes from Timema cristinae, assembly GCA_039000515.1. Lineage (NCBI taxonomy): Eukaryota > Metazoa > Arthropoda > Insecta > Phasmatodea > Timematidae > Timema > Timema cristinae. The sequence continues at coordinate 43,274,291 of JBCFYV010000100.1, read as the reverse complement.
GTAAGTGCAAAATGCGCGTACCTACAATTTTTTTTTTAGCACCGCATCTTACTACCCGTTTGGGTTATGCGCTTTAAGTACTAATTACTCTAATGGATTAGGAATTAGGAAGGTTTAATTAGAGGAAATGAACCCACATTTGCGTGGAGGGAGAGTGGAAAACCATTTAGGAAAAACCACCCCCAGTTCACCTGACCGAGATTTGAACCTCGATCTCCCCGTCCTCAGCAGTCGAGCTCAACACGACAAGCGCGTTAGCCAACTACACCACCGAGGCGGGTTTACCTACAATTTAAACATTTATTCGTTCAGTTTTAAAGCGGGAGCTTAAGTAGCCAAAAAAGGCAACTTTTATATCAACACTTTTTTTTTTCCAAAATAAATCAAATATTTCTCTAGTAGAAACATTGTGTTTAATTTTCTTCACATGTTGATATCAACAGTTGTTGAATATCTTGTCAAGGATATCCTGGAATTTAATGACAACTTTTTCTCTTCATTTGAAAAGTTTCTCATCTGATGCCGCTATGCACATGATAGATATTCAACAACTGTTGATATAATTCTAGTTAGAAAATTAAACTTTGTGTTTCTACTAGAGAAATATATTTTTTGAGAGAAAAATTAAGTTTTGCTATAAAAATTGCAAAACATTGTCTTTTTCTCACGTCCACCACACTCTCACCTTATTAAAAAAAAGTATCACGTCTTACTACCCGTTCGGGTTACACGCTTATCTAATAATTACACTAATGATTTTAGGAATCAGGAAGGCTATATTAATAGGAATTGTACCCACATTTACTTAGCGAGAGTAAGGAAAACCATTTTAGTAAAACCACCCTCGGTAGACCCAACCTAGATTCGAACCTTTATTTCCCCGTCACCGACAGTCTAATATACCGTGAGAGTAGCACGATAGAACATGTGGCCACCAAAGCAGGTCGGAAACTAATAGGTTACATAATAAACAATCTATTACAAATTTTGATGTGCTACATGGAACGGTAATAAGCCCTTATTTAAATTTGTCACGGCTTTGTTTAGCTTAGGGGGCCTTCAAGTATTACGTAAGCACCTTAGGGGGGGGGGAGGGGTTCTTCAAGTCTTATTTTTGCTTTCAAAAGGGGAGGGAGTAAAAAGGGCCAAAAATATGCCTACGTAATACTTTTTATTATTATTTAGCACCGCGTCTTACTACCCGTTCGGGTTATACGCTTTAAGTACTAATTATGCCTATGGATTAGGAATTGGGAAGGTTGAATTAAAGGGAGTGAACCCACATTTGGGTGGAGGGAGAGTGGAAAACCATTTAGGAAAAACTACCCCCAGTTCACCCGACTGAGATTCGAATCTCGATCTCCCCGTCCTCAGCAGTTGAGCTCATCATGACTTACGTAATACTTGAACGCCTCCTTACCATTTATTAGATAAAAAAATAAGTGAAAGGGGTGCATTGGATTGGTCAGACTGATGAAAGGTTGGAGAGCACTGTTATAATAAATATTAAAATATCCCTGATGGGTAATAATACGCGAAGCATGGAGTATTTATTATAAAAAAATTTTCTAGCACCGCTTCTTACAACAAATTTGGGTTGTACGCTTATGTATTAATTACGCTGGTGGATTAGGAATGATTAAGATAAAATTTATAGGAAGTGCACCAGCATATGTGTGGAGGAAGAGTTTAAAACCATTTTGAGAAACCATTCTCGTACACCCAACCGGGATTTGATCCCCAATCTTTCTGTTATCGGCAGTCTAATCTATTTCGAAAGTGACGCATTGGATCATGTGACCACCGACGCAGGTCATAAAAAAAATAGTTAATCCTTTTTGACCTTGGTTCTTCATATATGGATTTTAGGGCGTATGACAGCTGATATGAATAGCTTGCATTTTGTTTTAACATTTTTTTAAAAATTATTTTTGTATTTTAAATTTGTGACAAATGACAAGTTGCCAAAAACACAAGGTTAAAAAAAAAACTTTATTTGATAAAACAACAACACAAAGATCAAAGCGGACGGCAAAACGTTTGTGAAGTTAAGTGGCGGATGTTAATTTTTTTTTTTTTTTTTTAAGTACCGATCACGTCAAGTGTAATTTATTTATAAATTGACTATGCATGTATTGGATATGTAGTGCAGCCTAACATTCAAAGGGCACAAGTAAATTGTTATCGCGTGTAATATGATTTTTCTTCTCCCCTAACCCCTCCATTTCACCCTTCACTTTCACTCACTCTTTTTTTTTTTTTTTTTTTACCTCCTCCATATTCACATATAAATATATATTCAAATTCCACTTCAGACTGGACTACAGGTCAAATAACAAAACACTGGCGGTGTCGATTTGATTTTGTCCTTCTACACGATTTGTTAAAAAAAAAAACAAGAGGTGAGGAATTGATTTTAAAACCCTATTTAAATCTCTTGTTTAAAAAGAGAAAAAAGTATTCTGTAAAGTAAAATTAATAAAACCATTATTACCAGTGGAAATGCCATTCAAATAAAAGTTTGAGTGATTGCTTTTTTTTTTAAATCCTTGTTCAATAATACGATAAAATAATTATATAAATATATTATTATCAACGCATTTATTTCAGAGAACTTGAATTATTCTAGTTGGATCACCTTCATTAAATGTTACCTAAAAGGCCTAGTTTCACAACATTAACGTTCATGTTCGGGCACATATGCGCACAAACGAAGAACAAACGAATGGTGAAAACAGAATTTTATTACATTGATATTTAAAAATGTGGCGGGCCAGCTTGAACTCTATTTTTCTACAAGTTGTGATATAGGGAAGGCTCAAGTTAGCCCGCCACATTAAATGTTCTTTAGATTTTCTAATTTTAAAGCACTGTTCATTTTTGGGCACATATGAGCACAAACGGAGCACAATGGAGTGACATAAATAAATTTTTGTTATGTTGTATTTTTCAATATGTGGTGGGCTAGCTTGAGCTCAAGTTATCCCACCATAATAAATATTTTATAAATGGGCTAGTTTCACAGCACAAATGTTCATGTTCGGGCACATATGAGCACAAATCGAGCACAAATGTTTAGACAAAAAAAATTTTTTTCAGCAATGTGGCGGGCCAACTTGAGTCGTGTTATTCAGCTTCAAACTACGGTGGTTCCAAGTAAAAGTACACTTTGTAAATGAGTCGGCAAAGAAGAAGAATGAGAGGGAGGGATTGGAAATAGGGGGACTTTCATTCACCAACATCTTGAGAACAGTATACCTGGAGATAAGCACAAACTTGATTTTTTTCGGAAAAGTGTCGGATTAAAATTATTAGTCAAGAACATTTCACCTGTGGTCAAAAAGTGGCGGGCAGACGCAAAAAGCTTGGTGGGCACCATGGCGCCCGCGACATAGGGTTGGGGACCCCTGGTCTAGACAGTCGATGATATAGGCATCAAGATTCGAATATCAATTGAGTGTATTGACGGTGTTTTTTACATAGTGGTTTTCCGCTATCTCTACACGAACATTCAGGTAGTTATTATATGATGAATTATCAGAACATTTATCTTATTTATTCATAATTTGCTTATTATTCACTAATTCATTTAGTAAGTCATTCTAACAAAATGTACACTTTGATTTTCTTAAAAATATACGTTAGGAGCACCTTTTTTTTTTAAAAAAAGAAGATATTTCAGCTATTAATAATTTATTGCTTCAATTTTCCCCTAAATAAAACCTTCTTAATCCTTAAAACCATCAGCGTAATTAGTACATAAGAGAGTAGACCGAACGCGTTATAAGACGTGTGCTAAACAAACATATTTTCAAGGATTTGAACCAAAATTAAATTGAACACAATTAAATGGGTCAAAAAAAGTATCGTTGGTTTGATGACGTCATTGCTGAGGGAGGGGAAATTGCAATACTTCAGTGACATAATCTTTTGTTGAATATCTGTCAAGAGCGTTAGATGAAAAACTTTTTTTGCAAATTTAGATAAAAAGTTGGCGTTAAATTCTAAGAAACACTTGACAGATATTCAAGCACTCTTTTGAGTTCACCATGTGAGGAAAATTAAACTCTTATATTTCTACTGTTTCTTTCACCACTGTCAATACGTGTATTAATCACAACTTGTGAATGTGTGGAATGCCAGGCCTCCACCGTGGTTCGGATCACACGTTAAACTGTAGGTCCTCCATTTCATCTCACAATCACCCTACCACTACACATTAGTGTAATTGCGTATAACCCGAACAGGTAGTAAGACGCGGTGCTAATAATAATTATTCAATTTCAATTTCCTTTATTATAGTGCTGGCCAGCAGTCGTAAGACCTATAACAGGCCAGCACTGAAAGTACACAAGTACCTTACAAATACATATATTTACACGAGAAAATAAGATTTTAAAAAATGGCTAAATAATGTTACATAATGATTAATAGTTACAGAAAAATAATTAATAATGATAATAATAAAAAATAGCAATAATAACAAAAAACTAAAAGAGTGGTTAAAATCAGTAACAATATGCAAAAAATAAATCAGAATATTGTAAAATTTAAATATTATAGACAGAATCTCTTAGTGATACATTATTGATAAGGTATTTCCTTAAGTAACTCTCTGAGTTTAGCTTTTCTTTTATGATAAAAGTCGAATTCGACAAATCTAGAATTGGCGCTATGGATACAACGACCTATGGGGCTCACCTTATAAGAGCTATCGAGAAAAAATAATTTTGGATTACGAGAAGCCCGAGAAGGGATATGAACGCCTACCTGATCAAGTGCAAATTTGCAATAAATTTTGTTATTGAATATATTACAAACAAAAAGAGCATCACAACGCACAAGTCAATACGAGAAAATAATAATAATAATAATAATCTACTGAATAAATAATTGATTTATTTAGGTCAATAAACGTTTTTGCTATAAAAACTGCTAAAAAACACATACTTTTCCGCAATCCTTATCATTTCACCTTGACAAAACCAATTTATAAATAAATATTCATTAAATTCAGTAAGCACGTGCATCATAATTAAAAAGTAACTCAACTTAATTATGAGTACCATTCATTCTAGTCCTTACAATATTTATTTATTTGAGATATTTAACGTAAATGAACTGAATGATTATATCTGCGCGCGATAATCCAGATAATCCACACCTCCTTAATGTAGGTATACAAATATTCCTAACGGGTAGTAAGACGCGGTGCACACACAAAAAAAACTATATATATTGCGTCATAATGTTCTTCACTTAAACTATTGGACGCTTACATACCAATGTAATATAAGTATTCTGAATACTAAACCACGTTCATTCATCAAAACTGACACTCAATACTATTATACTGAAAATCTATTAATATTCCAACCTCGTAACCCATTTCGTGTTAGAGATTCGTTTACCACGGCCTCGGCTCACACCTTAGACATCAAAAGGGGCGCAATTTCCGTCTGATGAAACACAGATCGTCGTTGCAAATTAAAACTTGCTTAACTTAGACATAAAAACTCCTTTGACATGGATACCACTTCGTGATTGTAACCAAATTAACTCAATTAATGTGATAATATAATTCGACGTTAATTTGTTTACTTTATCTTTTGTTTTAAATATTGATATATATGCTGAACTAGGACATAAAACCTTTTTACACTGACGCCACTTCGTGATTGTAACCAAATTAACTCAATTAATGTGATAATATGGTTCGACATTAATTTGTTTACTGTATATTTTGTTTATATATATATACACACCTGCTTCGATGTCCCCATGGTCTAACGCAGTGATACCGTGTTAGACTATAGTGCCAAAGACGGGGAGATTGATGTTCGAATCTCAGTCAGGTGTACTGAGAGTGTTTTTTTCCCCGATCGTTTTTCAACTCTCATTCTACACCACACTTCCTCTAAATATAGCCTTCCTAATCCATAAAACAATTAGTGTAATTAGTATCTTAGTAAATAAGCGTATAACTCGTACGGGTAGTAAGACATGTTGTTAGAAAAAATTGATTCATATAATTATGTAACTCAGGACGGTCCAACGTTTTTCATCCCACGGGATAAATCTGACAATCAGTTTCACCAAATTAATGTACCAAGACCTACAAACAACACTTTACAAAAAAAAAAAATTATACTTGTACAAAAATTAATTTTTTTCTTGATAGAAGTTTCCAAATTTTATTACAAAAAAGTGTATTAATTCCCCAAAAATGTATTATGAAATGTGCACGCCTATACAACTTCACAAAACGGCTTATCATTGTAAATATCTATTTATAAATATTTTTACTAGTCAAATATATGTTTGGCAGAATTCAATCATGACCTTTTCAAATAACTATTTTTATTTCACATTCACCAAGCAAGGTTTTTCTTCAATTTTCCTCCGGTATACTGTGACAGTCACATTTTTAGTGAGCCTGGGCTTCATTTTTTCGCGGTCTGCCAGGGGACCACATTTATTTAGATAATTTACCTAAGTCAGTGAATGTATCGGCGCTGTTATGACACGGTTTCCGATGTTATAGCAAGTGGGTCGGGGTCTTTAAAAAAAGTTATTGATTTGTAAACTCGTACAAAAATCACAAAACTTCTAAACTGTATCAAGAATTTACAAAAGACCGTATTATTTATATAAACAAGAAATCTTAATTGAGACATTTTTTTTAATAATTACTTAGACGAGTTTTTTTCTTTTGTACGAAGACTAAAGTCAACTTTCATTGTTTGTCAAATCAAAGGGTTTATAGTAGACTACCCACTTAGTGTCTAAATGGTCTAAGTAGTCAATCTCAAGTAAGACTGTCCTGCTTACGACAAGGATATTTAGGGTCAAATACCGGTTGGGTCTACTGAGAGTGGTTTTTACTTAATGGTTTCCCAATCTCTTTCTACACAAATATTGGTAGATTACCTCTAAAAATCCTTCCTTCCCCGTTCTTAACGTATTAGAGTATTTATCATATTTAGGTATACCCTTAACAGGTAGTAAGATGTAGCAATAACTTATTTTTTAATTTATTAAATATCAGATAAATCCACGACGTTTTGTGATTTTTGCGTGGCACGTGTCAATAGGGCTTAAAGACTTAATATTATATTTGGAACACTGTCGTAAGTGCCCTACATTGACTAACTAATGTAAAGTATTTGCCGTAAAAAAAGGTACCCAGATTTCTTAAGAAAAATAATTTTATTTTCTTAACAATTATGTTTTCCTTTGGGACACATTTTAGATATATATACCTTAAAAATGTGTTCCTTTATTCCTGTTTATTTCTAAAGGAGATTAAAACTGTTTGGTTATCATAGCATGCCATCAAAAGTATTGAAATCAAACAATGTAACCAATAATAATATTGTTCGGTGGACGCTTCATATAAGGCGTCAATCTCGCAATATGCTAGACCGCTGATGACAGGGAAATTATTGGGTTTCAAATCCTGGTTGTGTACTTGGGGTGGTTTCTTCAAAATTGTTATACATTCTCCCTTCATACAAATGCAGATACACTTCCTTTGAATTCAACCTTACTCATTCCTAACTCTTGTTATAATTGGTACATATGCATATAGCCTGAACCGTTAGTAAGGTGCAGTACTAAATTAAAAATAAAATATAAAGTAATAATATTGCTTTGTACATTTACCCAATATGTTCAATTAATTGTCTCATCGGGTGACCTTGTAGTCTAGGGGTAAGGTGTCAGACTTCTTTGCTGGTGGCCGGGGTTCAATCCTCGGTCCCGGCACAGATTTATCTGATTACCAAACCCTTCCTTCACCTCTGACAAGACATCTTGTGAATGTGGGGAATGCCAGGCCTCCACCGTGGTTCGGATTCCACGTTAAACTGTAGGTCCTTCATTTCATCTCACAATCACCCTAACATTACACATTAGCGTAAGTGCGTATAACCCGAACGGGTAGTAAGACGCGGTGCTAATAATAATAATAATAATTGTCTCATCAACACATTTTCTATAAAGCTTAATCTGAAAATAGGTTTTACTTATTTGTAAATGATCAGTGCATTTACTTTTAATGACAGTCTCATAAATTATATTTCCGTTTTAAAGTTGTCACGTGAAATGATACCATATAACCAAGAAACGTGTTTCTGCCTACATATTCATAACGCCAACAAGAAAATTAAGCTATTACTCTATTTAAAAAAATAGACACTATAAAATAATTTTATATATGTGTGAATGGTATGTAAGTATCAATGCATTCACTTAGTGCATTTGCATATTTAATTCAGTAAAAAATTTACCTTATTTTTACAACAATATGATATGAAGAAATTTTCAAAAACAACTTAACGATCGGTTTTTCAGTCTAAAATTTATTATTCTACCTTAGAACGGTAAAATATCGCATCCATTTAATTTAATTCGTTAAATGGACAGGTATGACCTAATATTTGCTACCTACTTATTGGTCGAGTTAATTTTAATTAAAAATTTGGATTAATCCTATCTAGACATGATAGATGTATTTATAAAATTATGTTTTCAATATCAACTAGGTTTTATTTTTAAAATAACATGAATTATTTCATTAGGGAGCAATCCATGTGTCTAATATAAATCAAAATAAATTTATTGTCTACTAACAAACAATAAATAGCTACTACCATTTTATAGCGTTTAGTAAAATCAATACGAACACAAAACTTTCATGTTGTCATACACCAGGCCATGCGTTATTCAGCTGTTTCTTTTGACAGTTGGAGATAAATTGGAAAACTGTAAATTAAATGTGTATTAGGATTATGTTTTGACAGTTACAAATTTATTTAAAAAATGTTTATAATTTTGTTGGTACCGTGTCAAACTACCCATTCGGGCTATATGCTTATGTACTAACCAAGCTAATGAATTTGGGTTGAGGAAAAGATGAATTTAGAGAAATGTAACAGGATTTGCGTTTAATGTGGGAAAACATTTAGGAAAAACAACCTTCAGGAAGCTAGACTGGAGTCAAACTCCGATCTCCCCATTATCAACTGGATAGTCTAACACAAGATGACGCCTTAGATCAGGGATCCTCAACCCATGGCCCGTGGGCCACTTGCAGCCCGAGGTAACATTTTTTGCAGCCTTCTGTCTCATGAAAAATATAGAATTATTTCAAGAGAAAAAAATGACAAATATAAATATATATTTTTAAATAATCGACTAATAAAATAAATACGAACTTTATTTACGTTTATTACGTTGTTTTAAAAATGATTTTTGTTTGTTTACGTGATAAAAGGTATTACGTTTTTTGGTCAGATGTAATTTTAACCGACAAATCAAATGACAATTCTAGTAGACAAGAAAAATCACACTACCTCCTACTGTGAAAAAAAATCGTGAGAAATCCAAAATGTTGCTTATTAGAAATAGACATAATCCTTAATAATAGGGTGATAATGAACTAATATAAATATTTTAATATGTGTTCAATCCTAATAGTTTTTGCGGCTCGCGAGTCAATAAAGAGACAAAAATGGTGGCCCTTTGACATAAAAAGGTTGAAATCTCGTGCCTTAAACCATTAGGCCACTGAAGATTGTAACAACATAGTAGAACGTGATCAATGTTGAACGCATAAAAACATGTTTGTATTGTCTAAAAGATCCTTTTATTTTTTACCAGAAACATATTATAGTGACGTGTACTGTGTGTGGATTCACAATTTTACCGGAAAACAAAAGCAGAATATAAACGTAATCACATGACTTACTCTAAATTAACCTTAAGACTTCAGCCTCATCAGGGTTGTTTGCACTGTGCGACTTGAAATAACCAAATCTTTCTGTTTTCTTCGTGACAATATCCGCTTTGGATTAAAAAAAATAAAATCAAATTCCAAAACTTACAAAATGAATCATTGCGTGTGCGCTTACTAAGTAAGATACTAGCAGACAACGTCATATACTGTTATGAAAGGATTTTAATTAAGTGTGTAAATGGAAAATGCTTGTGTTGTTTTGGTTTTGTTTTGGTTGGTTACACGACACAATAAAATAATTTTAAAATATCCACTATGATATTATTAATTTTAGATCTGTTTAGACACTATTAAAATAAAGCTGTAATCAAACGTTTATAGTTTATTTGTCAAAATATCATGGGTCAACATATATTTATCTTAATGTGTGAAGTTATCTGCCAATCAAGCAGATTTTGTCCTCTATTTTCGTCAACATATCAATCAATATTTAGTGTGTGTTAGTTCATTTTAATTTGTCTTTCAACCCCTTTAAGAGAAAAGTAGATAATGTGATCTTCAACAAAATTTAAATCGAGAATTTGATAAATGTTGACATTTCATGACCCCTTGAAACCAAAAAGGTTGTTTTTGCGATGTCTTCCGTCTGTCTGTATCTAATACTAGGGCCGAAATCATGTTACCGAAAGGGTTGAAATTTGGTAGCTAGAGTTTTCATAAGGTCCCCTAGAAAGTATTTTGAAAATTAGAAATCTAACCTTAAAATTAGATTCAAAAAAAGAAAAAAAAATTATTTAAATATGCTATATCGATTTTGATTAAATTTTGTATTTAGGCACATTTTAAAATTACAAACAAAATAGAAGTTTCTAATTTTTATAATATCTCCTTAGTAATTTGAGATACAAAATAATGTATCATTGAAAATATATTTAGTAATTTTAAATATAAAACGCTTTTGCTCGAAATAATTTTTTTATAAAATCAATGGTAATTAATGAGCTATAATCCTGTCTATTTTATTTTATTAAAGTTTTTGAAAATGGAATAATTGATTATGCTCTTTGGTGGACACAGATGTTCCTGTTTTATTAATGGTTTTGTAACAATATATGCCATTTGATTTATGCTCTTGGTTGTCCATGATGCTATTTTTAATTTATCACGACCTTTCGTAGAGAGATGTATTGTGGTTATAGAAAAAACACACCAGATTTCGATAAAGTCCACATTACCTGACCCCCTGCAACCCGAAAGGGGTTCTCGCAATGACGTATGTTTGTCTCTTTGCCTGTTTATATTTTAGACTAGAGCAGAATCTATTTTACCGCTCGTTTCATATTCATAAATTCCCTCTGAGAGATTTTTGGGATTAGATATCCAAACCTAAAATTAAGTGTAGTCTTACTGAAGGGCAAAAATATATAAAATTGTTTGTTCTAAGAAATCCACTAGAATGATTTTTATAAAAATTTTGTATCCACTTATTGTTTTCCATGACAAATAAAAGGGAAATTCTCGTTTTACCATGAAAATTACTTTTAGGGTACTTTACATGAGCAGAAATTTCCAATTTTTTTCATATATCCGCAACTATTTGAGATGGAAAATAGCTTATCATTTCAAAGTTGTAGTACTGTTAAAATTTAAAATATTTAAATCTGGACTATATTTTCATAAAACAAATAGTTTATTACCTGTAAGCAACCATATTCTTTTTTTTTATGGAGTACTTAGAAATACGACATTGATTGCTCTTTGGTTGACGTAGAGGCTCCTCTTTTCTCAATGTTTCTGTAACATTGTATATAGTTAAATCTATACTCATTGGTGAAATGTTTCTGCAGCCAATTTTACAAGTTTTTTTAGTAAATGTCTCAATTTTAAGGTTAAAAAAAAATATAAAGTTCATGCAGTGCACCGTAAAGTTTTGGTTTTGTTGGATCTAAAAAAGTTATTTCTTTGGCGATATGACTATACCAAACGTCCCAGTGTTTTGAATTTCACAGCCCTCCTTAATGTGTTTCTCCAAGTATTAAGCGTGCTTACTGAGCAAGTAACAAGAAAGGTGATTGCGTGAATAAGACACCCCTATTTTGTGTTTTCTCCCCCTTTATTCCTTTCCATTCCCCTTCCCTCCACCAACCCCTCATTGAAACCATTTCACATGATAAGACAAGCACACCACTATAAAATCTACGCACATTCTAAACAAAAGTGTTTGTACTGTCTAAAGGGTTTGAATAGAAAGGGTGTGTCTTCTCAAGAAGGTGGGGGGGGGGGGGTGTTCCTGAGATGCATTGGTACGACGGTAAAGTTTCTGCAGTAACTCTGTGAAGAGAAGCGAAGTGAAATGTCTTCTCAAAATGGGCTTTGGTCCAGAAACGTTTTGAATGGGCAGACGAAGTTATGAACCAGGTCTGTTGGCTTTTGTGACAGTAAAGTACAGTCCAATAATCATATGTAGAACCTTACCTGACAGCTAGAATAGTTAGTTACATGAACTATTTTCATGTATTCATACGTCAAGTAGTGTTATGTGTAGCTGTTTCTCTTGTTTATTAATATCTACCAAATAACACAAATAATATAGTAAAACGTTATCAAAGTTGGTGGCAAAAATATATTAGGTATATTTATATTCTCTGAAAAGTCTTGCTTATAAAAATTGGAAATTACTTAGGGAGAGAAATTTATTAAATACTTTAGATATATTTATGTTCATACAGCCAAATTTGGATAAAATATAATAAAAAAATGTTTGGGTTATTAGAGACGATATTTAGGTCGACATAAGTTATGTTAATAATCACCTGGTTGAGTCATTATTTGCCATTTCGTGTGTTCCAAACAATATTTTCTTGCTTGGCATCCTTTCTTAGTCATTATCAGGCATGTATTTAAATATGGATATACATATTAATACTATACATTTTTTGGTAAAATTGTGAACACTCAAAAGTAAGATTTTTCCCAACACATTTTTCAAAATAACATATGTAGGTCTACGCTTCATATTAATTTTGTACTTGCTTTACCTTAATGTTTTGAAAAATTTACAATATTTCTCTTATCTAAAATTACGTAGCACAACTTCCTTCGGAGGGTAATTAAAGCTGTCGGTCTCATATCAACTGTGACAATACCTAATTAGTAGGTGCTCTGGCTTAAAGATCTTCGTGTACTTATATAATCAGTCGTTTCAGAAAGTACATGCCAAATTCCTCAAATTAATAAAAAACAGATAGTGTCTAATATATTTGACTTGTGTTTTAATGTGTGATAAATTAATGGAGACATTCCATTTTTGTGTAACATGAATTATACATTTTATATTATTAATGTGATAGGATTGAATATTTTTTCTTATCATGCATATTAAAATAAGATAAAATGTGCATCAATAAAGTGAAGCGATTATATAAATAGTAAATAGCCTAAAAAAGTTAATAACTATTTTAACTTCCAAAGAAAATAAATCCGAGATATCAAATTAAAATAATATTTAATTCAATGCTAAAATGAAATTCTAGGTCAATTTCACATTTAAAAAAACTAATTATAATAAATGTATTAAAATAAGTTTCTAATTTACCAGAGGTTGAAGGCCTCAAGTTGCCAAAAGTATTAGAATAAACGGCTTAAAAATGGTTTATATAATTTTTAAGACTCATCGTAAAAAATCTTAGTTTTTAGGCTTATTGCACAACTTTATTTTTTAACAAAGTAGATATATATTACGCCTTTATTTCTCATAAGGATTTTAAATAGTCAAGGATCAATTTGAAATCATTTTTAATAATGGTAGTATATATAATTTTTATCACTGCATTTCAATATCCGTTCAAATAGTAACATATTAGGCTATTGTTTTTGGGATCAGGAAGGTGACTGAAATAAAATGTGGCAGCATTTTCGTGGAGGATTGATAGGAAAACATTTACGATAAAACATACCAACAAAGATTTGAACCCTAATATTCTCATCATCATAAATTCAGTATATTGCGAGAGTGGTGCCTTAGATTATGCGACCACCGAAGTAAATTTGGATTGTTTTCTATTCATAAATAAGAAAATAGGTGGTTATTGTAGATAGGCATTTCATCAAACTTAATGAAAGAAACATTTAAGAATATATTTATTTTTAAAATAATATGGTGGATAAATCCTTTAACAACATATATTATAATGGAGTTTTTCACCAGCTTAAATAAAAAGCGATTTACATTTCTTATGTACGTTAATTTAAGAATAAAATGAAAAGAGAAAGCTTAATATATACATGCAGCATGCGATGAAAAATACTTCCCGCTTCAGAAATGAGAAAAAATGATTGGCCTGAGGGGCTGTCCTAGTTTTTTTAAGCATAAATAACTTTATGGAAATCCAAGGGATGTAAGGAAAAAGATATTTCAAGCACTGTAAGTGTTTAACATTATATTATGTTCTCTAAAATTTGAATTGATCTTTTAAAAATCCTCTACTATTATTTTTTTCCTAAATTGATTTGCATCTTCTACACCAATGTCACTCAAAATTACGAGGAATGAACATGGTAATATATTTGAAGCAGATGTTAATTTCCAGAAACTTATTAAAGGTCTGGTTGACTGTAAATTAACTAGTAGTTCTGTAAACAGTAAAATTTGCTCCTTTCATTTAACTATCGTTACTTAGTGCATTATATTAATAAATCGCAACCATTGCTCACACTGATAAAGACTTCAATCTTGCACTAAACCTAAAAAATTTAATTAATAGACTTTAGGTAATAGAACGATTGATTTAATTGAAAAATCAAATCACTCAAGATGAGCCATTAAATGAAAACCCATTTGAAAGGCCGCCATATTGAAATGAATATCAAGATTGAAAAACTTATACCCATAGGATTTTTGGCCTATGTTCAAAGTAATTCCTTGCCATCATTTCAAATGATCAATTTTGATAGTTATCGTGGAAGAACTATACGGATAAGCTTACAAAATTGTAAATTATATTTTACTTAGCTTTCACTCAAACTAACAAAGCCTTACCTTCAATAGGCAGAAACATAGCATGGGTTAGCTTTAAAAAAATGTATTTATATACACATACATATATATATACATACATATATATATAATACATATATATACACATACATATATATACATACATACATATACATATACATACATACATACATATACACAATATTTACATACATACACACATACAATACATACATACATACATACATACATATACACACATATTACATACATACACACATACATATACATACATACATACATACATACATACATAAACACATACATAATACTTATATACATATACATACATACAACATACATACATACATACATACATACATGCATACATACATACATACATACATACATACATAAACACATACATATACTTAATACATATACATACATACATACATACATAAACACATACATACATACATACATAAACACATACATATACTTATATACATATACATACATACATAGATACATACATACATACATACATACATAAACACATACATATACTTATATACATATACATACATACAAACACACATTAATCACACCGTTCCCTCACGATGTAGGCAAGAAACTGTGCATACAGCTCAAAAAACAACTCCGTACTTAATCTATCTTCACTAACTTTTTCCACACTTCCCTGTCCTTGCATACTCCCTTCGCTTCAACAACATACATACACCGAGTCATGTATGCTCTTTTATTCGTAAAACTCTTAATGTTTATATTTTTCACACATTCGTCTACAACATTTAACCACACTTTACATGGCCTGCCCCTTCCTTTTGATCCACACACTCTACCTTCATATATTTGCTTCGTCACTGGATCTACACTCATCCTCTCAACATGCAACAACGTAAGACACTTTTTCCCACTAACATTTTGGATTTCCTCTCAAACCTCACTACTTCAGCACTTATTCATTACTGACTTTTAAAGTTTTTCCACAAACAGTTCTTAGATATCTCATTCCAACCGCATTCATCTTGCTCTTGTGTTTCTCCAGACAAACCCACACTTAACATCCATAAAAGACTGACGTTAACACACATTTATATACTGCTATATTTG
Organism: Timema cristinae; assembly: GCA_039000515.1. Taxonomy (NCBI): domain Eukaryota; kingdom Metazoa; phylum Arthropoda; class Insecta; order Phasmatodea; family Timematidae; genus Timema; species Timema cristinae. The sequence goes on along the minus strand of JBCFYV010000100.1, from coordinate 43,258,419 downwards.
CCTCTTTCGATACTATTTCATTCTTTGCAACAATCCACATGTAGACATCTACTCTCCGAATGCATTCACCGACCTGTCGATTTCACCATCTATCCTTCCAATTTTAGTAAACATTCTGCCCAGTTACACAAAGTCATTCTCTCTTATTCTAGAAGTTTTCCATTTAAACTAAGCTGACAAACATTTCCTGATCAGTCCTTATCAAAAACTATCACCTTAGTTTTGGATATATTTATACGAATATCTTATATGCCTATCGCCACATTCAAACGATTTAATGTAATTTTTAATTAACTTTCATTCCCATTCATTAATATGGAATATCTGCTGTAACAGCACTCTCACATTCACATTGTCCATTTGTACACCAACTGTGTCCTTCACAAGGATCCCTCATACACTTATCCATGAATACATTAAAAACCTAGTCTAACATCTTGTTCAATGTAAAACCATTCGTTCATAGTTCCATTCATACTAACGCCGCTTTACTTCATTCATACACTGCCATTATTGCATATGTCAGTTAATTATATAAAGTAATAGTGGATAGAGTGAGATTGAAATAAATAATTCTATTTAAATTAAATAAATTACCAATATTTATATTTATATACTGTGCTTTTTTTGTAAGTAGTAATTTTCTTATTTCATTCTTCAACTCATTTAAACTTTACGTTGTTAAGCTTTACCATGCCCTGGAAAAAGCTACGTACAATTCGCCATGTCTTAAAATGAACATAGGCATGATAATACCTACTTAATGATAATCAAGAATTCCAGTTTAAATGGGAGTTTCCCTCGTCCCAAAATAAAAGTTTTTAGGGTTATAGATACCAAATACATTCTCAGTATCAAAAATACATTATCTGTTAAAACGGTTGAATGGACCAGATTTATATCCAGTTTATAACTGCTAGGTTTGGTTATATTGCATAGCCCTTGCTTAGTATTTGAGTTCCTAATGATTAATAATTAATTTAAGTCTATTTTTAAGTTTAACTTGTTTGGAGGCATTTTCTAAACTTTCAAACTGATTTCAATATACTTGGATTTTTTTCACTGCTCATTGTTACAGTTCATCTAAGTTATTTACTTTCCTTACCTAATCTATATCATTAGGAATTCTAAAGTTCATTACGTCAATGACAAGAGTAAGTCACTTATTCCTATCTTGAATTGTTCAATCCAGTCCAACTAATTCCACCCTATCTCTTTCAAGTTTATTCTAATGTTATCCTCCAATCTGCGTCTAGTTTTTCACAATGGTCTCTTCCAATGGGATATGACAGACAGTACCCTGAACACGGTTCTAGATTATTTTATTTGCACTGCAGTGCATGCCAATCGTTATCTGCAATATTTAGTTATTGACTTATCTTTCTAGAATATGAAATACCTCATAATATTATTTTAGCAAATTTGTAACTATGTGGCCACTATATGGCGGTGTTAGAAAATTTCAAAATAACGATTGGGCTCAACTTATTTCAAAATATTTAGTGAACTATCTAGTCGTGTGCCAATAATTCAGCTGGAGCCTCTATAATATTTTAATTTAAGCTGGATTCTTTCTCAGTCTTTCAACACATAATTTAATTAGTCACTTATAGTAGTTACTTCCAATTTGGCCGTACATTAATGTTCAACTTTAGAATTTTGAATCACATTCTCGGCTAAAATTATGTAATTCTTTTTTTTAACATTGCTTCCTACCACCCATTTGGGATGTACGCCTATATACTAGCTATGCGATTGTGCTAGGGATTATCATGCTTGAATTTTGAGAAAGTGTATCCGCATTAGCATGGAGAGAAAGTGAAAAACAAATAAGGAAAAACCACTCTCAGTACATCCAATCAGGATTTGAGCCCCTATCTCCCGGTTATCTGCATTCTAGCATATTGCGATGGTGATGCCTTAAACCATTCAGTCACCGAAGCCGGTAATTTGGAGTAATTACCTTGTGTAAAGCTTTAACGAATAATAAGAAGCACACAAAAAAAAAAAATAGACATATTATTATGTTACAAAGTGTGCATTGCATGCGTGCACATAAGAAATGTATCCGTTTTTGCGTAGAATGAGAGTGGAAATCTATTTAGTAATTAACCTTCTCGTCAAACCCACCCTGGATTCGATTTCCAACCGTTCTATGAACAGAAAACCAGAAAAAAAACAAGACTCGCGCCTTACACTAGCTTCATCATTGCGTGTGGTTCCAATAGTGATGTTCTATCCATTATAGTTGGTTTTTCATTTAATTAAAACCGATTTGATACGATGGTACATTTTTGCTTGCCGAGGCAATCGGAAAGCAGCTATCATATTCTTATAAACGCCCTGAGATACTAGAATAGGCAAATCTACTAGCAGCCAGGTACATCTGGCTGCAAGTAATATATGAGGCCAAATTTTAACTATGCAACTACATTAATAGTAGATCTAGTTTAAATAATTTGTAAATTATTATGTTTTGATATTATACACCCATTATCAAAACAACTGGAACTCAAAGTTAACTAAAATAAATTCGTAATCGAATATGTAATTTAATTTTGACGCTAATTAAAATATTTGACTGTGCCAAATAAGGTAGAAAATAAATTTGAAAAAAAAATCAGATTTTCGTGAGGAATAACTATAATAATAAGCTTTAGTATTTACAGGTAATTTATTTTTTATTTCTAATATAAATAAATTGTTTAGTAATTGGATTAACATTATTTATTCTATCTTCAGATTTTAAGTAGATGTCTAATTCTCACATTATATTCCTTTACACTCTTTAATTAGCTTGCATTCTCATAATGCTGCTACAAGCAAATATTTGAGTATTTTATTTATAGAAAAACAGTTTAAAAAACAACTAAAAATATCTTAAATGTTAATAAAACCAGCACAGGTATTGAATGACTAATAAATAATAGGTCCAGAGTTGTCAATCCTACCAAGTATGAGGGACGTAAAATAAATATTAGAATACATTTTAAATTGAAATTCTGTAACCAAAGATTTAAAAATATTTAAACCGTTTGTCTCATATTGCACTTGACCACCGTCGACAAATGGTTCATAACCTTGGATCTATAACTGTATGGTTTTTCTCATAAACTTCACAGGATCGTAGGAGTGAATAAATAATAAAATGCGTTTATAATTACTATAGATTAAAAAGTTTATAAATCTGACGTTTAAACATTCAAGTAAATACTAATAAAAATTATATCTCAATCAGGTGATCAGACAGTTTAGGAAGTCATAAAACTGGATGTCCACCAAATGGGAGGTCAAGGTTCGATTCTCAACCAGGTTAACTTGGGGCGCGAGGGGTGTCTTTCTTCTAACAACCCTACTTATCGCTGATCCTTAGATAAAGCCTTTATTAACATTTTTCTTGATGATAATGATGATTATAGTAAAAATAAGAACAATAAATATGAGCTTTACCCTTTAACCTATTTGTTGTCTTGTTTGTCTATTCAATTATTGGCCCCAGTGTATATTCCAGATATAGCAAGAAATATTATATTTGTTGGAACTTGATGTCTTCTTCGCGGTGATAAATCAAAAGCTGGTGAACTGGGTGTTGTATCTGTTTTAGAATTAAATAGCTAAGCTGATACTCCCAACCAAAAATTAATAATAAAGTAGGAAATCTAGATTTTTTCAAATAAATAAATTAGATCTTTAAAAAGTATAAAATACCTTTATTAGTAGAAAAATAATCATTATTAAAACTATATTATTACTGTAATAACTTGTATTAACAGACCCATTAGCCAAGATGAACAAAAAATAAATCCACAATACTAATAAAATTAGTATAATTAGCTTAGATTTAATACAATTTGAGATTTAACATTAACAACGAAAAAAGAGTAGTTAATAATAAAATTATTTTAACCAAATATTTTTTTTTTTACTAAACTTCGAGCCGCCATTGAGTCGTGTATGAATATTATCCGTAGGTTAAAAAACTGCAGACTAATTATTCTCAAAAACATTATCCAGTGGCCGCATGGTCTAAGGCGCTACTATTGCAGTAGATCCAACTTCCAATTACGGGGAGATTGAGGTTCGAATCTCGGTCGGGTGTACTTAGGGTGGTTTTCCTAAATGGTTTTTCACTATTCCTCCACGCAAATGTGGGTACACTTCCTACAAATATAACGTACATAAATATATAATCAGAACTGGTGGTAAGACACGGTGCTAAAAAAAATACACACAAAATATTGTTTTAATATAAATTTTAAATATGTATATTAAATTAATCTTACCTTATTTTGACACGAAGTGGCTGACGCGGGAGTCGAGGAGTTACCCCACTGTCCGGATCGCACCTGCTGTGACGTCTTGTCTTGCTGGTGGGAGTCCCCAGGGAGGAAGAGCACGCGTTTCTCGGTGGAGTGATGGTGACTAACCCCGCCTCCGACGCGTGACTTGGCGCCGTTCGCCGTCGACACAGAGTATGTCGGGTATTCGTGGTAGTTGTCCTCAGTCACCGTCGGCATCGCTTCAGATGAAAGGGGAAGGTGTTAAAGGGACAACGTTCAATGTGACATCGACGGAAGGGAGCTCTTGTAGCCGCTTCTTCGAGTCATGAAAAGCGCCAGTAGCTTTTTTTTTTTTTTCAGTTTTAAATGATCCGTGGCGTCTTTCATGTTTTTGCGACTCGATCGGGCAAGGGTGTAACATAAATGTCTAAGCGGTGAGTTAATTTAAACGGAATCATTTCCTTAAATTTGTTTAAAATGTATCTTTCTATTTACTATAAATTATCACTCATATCTGTTATTAACGGTAAACATTATTTAACATTTATAATTATTATTTGTTATAAGCGGAACGAATCTGTTTTGCTTTGTGGAAAATCACGTTTTTTTGGAAATTGTTTGAAACATTTTTAACTCAGATTAAATCAGCTGAGGATTTTATATATAAATTTTAATATAAATAAGCATAATACCTGATTATTCAAATTAGTGGTGGTTTGTAGTTATAAATCTACAGTCACATTTTAGTGCTACGGATGCATTAAGTTATAACGGTTGTTTTAAACAAAATATATTAATTATAAGTTCTTTCTTATATCTATATTTTTTTCTGAATTACCTTTATGAAATGCTTGAGTTACTGTCGTTAAAAACTTCGTGAGGGTAAACCTCTCTAATTTCGTTCGAGTTTAACCGCTCTTAACGTCGTACTGAGATCCGTTCTCGCCGACGGTATGCGAGGCACTGACTGGACTGACACGCTGAGGGTGCACGTACGCGCGCCGCTTCTCTTGAGGGAGAAATGTAGGGAGGGGGTTGTAGTAGGGGAGGGTTGTAAAGAGGAGGAGGAGGAGGGGGGGTTGACGACTTGCGCTTTCCTAATACTACGGGAATGAGAGCGGAAATACGTCATGTCGCCGAGAGCAGGGAAGTGAGAGAGTTTATGAGAGACGCGACAATTCTACCTTAATATTGTGTGTGTGTGTGTGTGAATATAATATGAAGGATAGATTATATAATATTTATTAAAAGTTAAAATAATAGTAATAGCAAAATTAAAATTAGATTATTTTAACGTATTGAACTAAAATTAGAGTTATAAGTGTAGACTACATTCTAAATAAATTTTAAAAGTTTTAAATAATAAACTAAAGTTGACAAGTATTTGTGTCAAAAACAAAGTATAAATATAAATAATATAGGTTGAATTTATAAATGTACCCCACATTTGCGAGTAGAAAGAGTGAAAAACCATCCGGGGAAAAAACACCTTCAGTACACCCGATCAATATTCTAAATTCAATCTCCTCCGTTATCGGCAGTCGAGTATATTGTAAGAGAGACGCCTTGGGCCATTTAGTCACCGAAGTGAGTAATGAACTGCCTACTATCGTTCTATAAGGCCTTATATCTTACAAAAAAAAAATACTGCTAAATAAAATAATTCTGGTACGAAAAAAAGGCCTTCCAGAACTGGATTCGTAACAAAATCAATGGATGGCTAAAATGGAGTGCCCAGTAATAGTAGCTATTTACACGTTCAGCGAAAAAACAAGAATCGTTGTCCGTTTGGTGTGATTTGGAATAACTTTAGCTTACCTTTTTCTGCGCGAAAACCAGCTTAGGAGACCCTTTCAAATTTCAAAACGAAACTACGCAATCATTGAGCATGCGCCTACAAAGAGATATACTAAAGGTAACTGCAGCTACTGATTTGAAAAAAAAAAACATACAGTATAGGCCTACATTATATATATATTTAGCGCCTCTGAACTACATTAATCTTTTCCCAGTAGTTAATAATATTTTTAGCACCGCGTCTTACTACCCGTTCGGGTTATACGCTTTAAGTACTAATTACGCAAATGGATTAGGAATTGGGAAGGTTGAATTAGAGGAAGTGAACCCGCATTTGCGTGGAGGGAGAGTGGAAAACCATTTAGGAAAAAACCCTCCCAGTTCACCGACCGAGATTCGAACCTTGATCTCCCCGTCCTCAGCAGTCGGGTTTTCCCAGTAGTTGGGAGATTAATCAGTACTAATGTACCGTTGCCTAAGGGATGCCCTAATGTAGTCTACTAATCATACTAACTTAAGCCTAATCAACCAAACCTTGGTAATCGTTGGGGATTTGCCCTATGGGTAAAGATACCCAAGGTACAGCCAGGACTCAAACCATGGACCCCTAGATTCATAGCCAGGTACATTGACTACTACACCAAGGGGCCGGTTACTGTTTTAAAATACTTTGAGATAACTCGTTAAATGGGAGGCGTTTGTGTCATTCTTTTTCTGTTTTGATTCTTTTCACGACATAATAAATTTAATTGAAAACATTCATAGCAATATTAATCTTAAGGATATGATCATCCACTGGTAAATAAACTATGTCGATAATAAGCTGTTCGTAATTTGTGTTTATTATTTATTATTATTAGCACCGCGTCATTACTACCCGTTCGGGTTATACGCACTTACGCTAATGTGTAATGGTAGGGTGATTGTGAGATGAAATGGAGGACCTACAGTTTAACGTGGAATCCGAACCACATTCACAAAATGTCTTGTCAGAGGTGAAGGAAGGGTTTGGTAATCAGATAAATTTGTGCCGGACCGAGGATTGAACCCCGGACCCCAGTACAGAAGTCTGACACCTTACTCCTAGATCACCAGTTCACCCTAATTTGTGTTGCAAATATCACGGGTGAACATACATATTTCTGCTAGAGTGTGAATTGTTCCGCCACTTGAATATATTCAGATCTAAATTTTATCCAAATTGATGAATCAGCCTTAAAAATGTTCTACCAAGGAGGATTATATATATACTTTTCTTTTTTGCAAAATGCCTTGCATGCAAGACTCTTAAAAACCAACTGTTTTTCTCTTTCCAGACAATTCTTAACTTAATTCGAAAGAAGAATACTCATATTGAAATCTTGTACCAGAAGTAATGTAGGCTGCATTAGTTTGGATAATCAAATTATATAAATAGGTTAAGGCCCTTACTCTGTCGAGTGAAAGTTTAAAACCTATTTTTGTGAGATGGTGGGCGGGAGGGTGAGAGGCGTGTCGTGGCTTTACAACCGACCAAAGCATCCTTCCACGCCAACAAGAACAGATGGGTCACGGAAATCGTAGATGGCGCTAGCTACCGGACAGGTCTTGCGGAAAAATCATACGTTTGTAAATATCACTTTTCTCACGAACGAGTGAAATGTTTATAGTAATATTTTCAACACCCCTTCTAAAATAATGTATCAATGTTTATTAATTGTTACATTTTTTTAAGCTGTCAGTTTTCTATTGAAAAATGTAAATCTTAGCAATATTTGATCACTGTTTAAATTATATAAGAGGTGTGTTTAAAAAAAGTATAGCATAATCAACATGTTTCTATTCTTGAACAAACCGTTTCCGAAAAGAAAATTGCAAAACAATAAAAATTCTTGAAGATAACCGTTTGTTCCCATGGTTCTTTATTTCCACGTCAAATGAAAAGGGCTAAACACATTAATATATTTTATGATTCAATTTCTAGTTACGTTTAAATGTCAGGTGCCTGTAAAACACGCAACAACCAAAAATGTTGTAGACCATATTGAGTTGTTTTTTTATACGCTCTCACCCCCACGAGCTCAATGCCAAACATCCAGAAAACTAACATTATGAGTGGTTATGATGACGTTATCTCGGGCGAGCTTGAAACCGAATGAATAATGAAGTTGGCGGCAAATACATGTGTCAGGATACGGATATGCTACCTACTTCAGTATGTATAGCGGCCCTACGTTACCTCGTCTTGTTTACCCGCCACCCTCCCTTCGTCCAAAGGAGCAAACTTTGATTAGTTTAAAACTGACGGTTTAACTTTCCTAACATATGGTTTCCTAGGGAAGTTCTAAAGTGTTAAAATTTATCTGACAATAATTTGCTCTTTGAGAGTACAGGTTTGTAACCAACAAAATATAAAATAGTGTGGTGGATGTATTTACTGATATAAAATACGCTTCTCCATTTTAATGTTCTTTGATATTTGGTTAGATAGGGATATAAATACTTTACTATAAAACTAATTAGAGAATAAATTAAACAACAGTACAGTATTTTGTAAGATAAATCATAAAAAAATGTAGATACATTATTATTATTTAGCATTACGTCTTACCACCCGTTCGGGCTATACGCTTAAGTACTACTAATCAAGTTAATGGTTAAAAATTGTGAAGGTTGAATTTAGAGGAAGTGAACCTGCATTTTCGTGGAGGAAGAGTGGAAAACCACTTAGGGGGAACCATCTTTAGTTCACCCAAACGAGATTCTAACCTCGATCTCCCTGTTCTCGGCAGTCTAGCTCAACATGAAACTAGCGCGTTAGCCAACTAGGCCACCGAGGTGGTTACATAAAAATAGGATGTGTTAATTATTATTATAAACATTAACGCTCTTTACGACTTAAAGGTGTTACATGGTAAAGCCCTGAAATTCTATCGCGAACGTATAGAAATTCCGCATTACTTAAGAAATTATTTGATATTTTTTAAATATTGTTTTTAATAAAAATATAGGTGAACATTATCAGCAGGTTTCTTATTAATTAAAATTATTTAATTTTATATTCAACCTTTAAAGAAATTAAAGTGTATTTACGAAAATTTGTATACTTCTAAGATTAAGTAAAATTTAGAAACCTAAATATAGCTTTCTTCCATCAAATAAAGTCATGGTTTGTTATTCACAACATATATTTTATGATTATGTGGGATTATTTATAGAATTTGTTTTTGTTAAAACTTAAAATTTAGACTTTATTTAGTCAGCACTTTTACCTACATTTTAGTGAAAATGATATTTAAAAATATCAAACCATTTCATAAATAATCCGGTTTTTATAAATGTCTGCAATGCTTATTAGTGATCTCCCATATCACCCTTAAGGTATGATGTAAGAGAACGAAAATATTTTTTACAATTTTTATAAGAAAAATCATTTTGGACCAAAAATAAATATACTAGCTATTCGATAAATTGTTACCTATTTCGGTGGTGACATGGTGTATGGCGCTAGTCTCGCAGTAGACTATACTGCTGATGACGGGAAGATCAAGAATCGTATCTCGGTCGGGTGCACTGAGGGTGTTTTTTTTTTCCAAAACAGGCTTCCATGCAAATACTGGTACGCTTCCTTCAAATATAACTTTACTAATCCCTAAAAATTATTTTAGTAACTATTACTAAGCATTTAACCCAAACGGGAAGTAATACGCGGTGCTATAAAAACAATGATACGATAAGTTTTATATTCTAAATAACAATAATTTAGTTTTACGTCTACCATAGATATAATGGAGAAGTTAATATTAGGAGTGTAACTGATAATATATTGTGAGTCTGACATCTTAAACCATGTTAACACCAAGTCTGGGGCTGATACACCAGCTAAATTATAACCTTACCTAAGACAACACAACTTATTAAATAACCATACATTTCCCTAAGAATGCCACGATATAGGGAGGTAGCTGGCTAGACGAATACGTAAATAATAAATTAGATTATACCCAACCTAGAATAAAAACCAGCCAACTCATAAACTTGATTTCAACGAGGTCACCTGGTGTTCTAGAGGTAAGGTGTCGGACTTCTGTACTCGGGTCCGGGGTTCAATCCTCGGTCCCGGTACAGATTTATCCGACTGCCAAACCCTTCCTTCACCTCTGACAAGACGTGTATTAATCACAACTTGTGAATGTGGGCAATACCAGGCCTCCACCGTGGTTCGGATTCCACGTTAAATTGTAGGTCCTCCATTTCATCTCATCACCCTACCATTACACATTAGCATAAGTGCGTTAAACCGAACGGGTAGTAAGACGCGGTGATAATAATGATAATGAAATAATGATGATTTCAATTACTCTTATGGTTTCAACCTTGGGAGAACTTGAGTTTTAATATAACAAAGGCCTAGACTACCAAACAAAATTGAGATCGAATCGGTGTACAACAAATCCGTTATTGAAATCAATTTCATTTAAATTAATCGTAATGGAGTAAACCTTTTTTAACTGTTGTTGTAAAGAGGTTTGTCGAGAGGAAACAGTATTTACTACACATTTATTTGCTATATAATGAAAATTTTTAAATACATTTTGAAATATTTACATGACATCTGGATAGCCACAATGTGTATTACGTCCACTGCATACGATAGCATATCTGGGCTCTCTGCATACTCACACACTTGTGAAGTCTATCCCCATACACACTCGTGAAGTGTATACACACACTCGTGAAGTATATACACACACACACAACACTTGTGACTAACCCCATATCTACATACTTGGGGAAGTCTATACTCATACTTACACACTCGTTAAGTAGAGATAATTAAGTTAGTATTTAAAAGAAATGTACCCGAATTTGCGTGAGGAGAGGTAGGAATTTTTTTTGTGAAATCTAACTCGGTACAAACGACCGAGATTTTACCCCCAGCCTTCCCATCACCAAAAAACCAGGCTTAATGGGACGGACGCCTATGTCCATGTGCCCACTAATGTATGTGTGTGTGTTGCAATATTTCTATGTTCGAAAACACCATGATAAATAAATTCTATCTATAAATTTACATTAAATGCAAATTTAATAAAATTATTTAAAACTTCTTTTTATCAAAACGTTCAGCCTATGTCTGCTCCCATATTATTAATAATTTTAAAGATATAAACGCTTGCTTTTAAATTCAAGGACATATACAATACAAAATCTAATTTTACTTAGATACAAATTAACATTTAAATAAGGGACCTCACCCACATACTTAAAATAATCCTTCTGTTAAAATAACTTATGCATATACATCCTTGCAGTCAAGTTTATAAAGTTAGGATTATAGAACCAATTTAAATAAAACGTTTGTATTTCACTGTCAATTTCTTACTTCACTTGTTTCTTTTCAGTTGAAGAAAATCCCTTTTTTATTTTCTCTAGAAGATCACATTTTCACCACTAAGCTTGGGATACTTTTTTTTTCTCCCTTCTTACAGCAAAGAAAGAGACGGCTTACATAAAAAAAAAGTTTTTACTTATGGTGAACTGAGATTGAAATTTGATCTCATAGTCTAGTTTTGCTCCAAATATACTAGAAGTCATCAGAATCTTTATTTTTATTTTCTCCCTCCTATGCTTAGCTTTTTTTTTTATTTTTGGTAGTGAAATCTCCAAATCCAAATAATCTTTGTTCATATATTTTCTCGAGTTAAAATAAAACATCACCTTTTGTAAGTAAAGTATAGTTTTATTTTTCTACAAATTATGGGAGTTAAACAAAAGTTTTTTTTTTTGCGCTTTATATATGACGGTCTATTTGGAATTTACCCAACTTACACTTAATAATAATATAACCAGTTTACGTTGCCGTATGGTTTAACGCGCTACTCTCGCAGTAGACTAGATTACCGTTGACGGTAAAATAGTGGTTCAAAACTAAGTCGGGTGTATTGAGGGTAGTCTTACAAAATGGTTTTTTACTCTTACTCCACGCAAATGAGGTCTCAGCAATGATATGTAATAAATCTACCAATTTTATTAATTTAAATAAATTATTTTATATTAATAATTAACTGATAAATAGTTACAGACAATTAAATTTATATTCACATTAACTTTGCTGCATTTGTTTACGTGCCCTGCATTTTTAACACCCATCCAAAATATTAGCATGTTAACATTTATGGGTAAAGAACGAAGGAGGTAGAATTTTATAGTAAATGCACTTGTATTTTCCTGGATGTAGAGTGGGAAATAATATTGTAAAAATCGCCTCAGTATATCCAGGCAGGATTCAAACTCCAGAATCCCATCACCAGGAAAACAGACTAGACGAGAAATACATCTTTGTCTGCGTGCCCACTGTTGATGTTAACAGTTATTATCGGTGACCTGGCGGTCTAGGGGTAAGGTGTCGGACTTCTGTGTTGGGGTCCGGGGTTCAATCCTCGGTCCCGGCACAGATTTATCTGATTACCAAACCCTTCCTTCACCTCTGACAAGAAGTGTATTAAGATTCGGATGGACATCTCGAGGTTTGGCAAATCTCTACTGCAAGTAGTACCATGTGCTAACACCTCACCGGAGCTGCGCTGCTGTAGCTAGGGCAGTAACAAAACCAACCCCTCTCTCTCCTCTAATACTCTCCCATCCCCTTTCGAAGTGTCATTACTCCAGGCCGCCACCACCACCCCTAATCCTTTCAATTTTGTTGCTTACTACATAACCAAAGAAAAGATATCATGATGATGCTCTCTAAGGCAGTGGTTGACAAACTACGGCCCGCGGGCCACCTGTGGCCCGCACTCAATTGCAAGACTTTCGTGACCTTACTAACAAGAATGTCAAATCAAAGAGATAACTAGTGCGTGTTTTTAAACATGTGAAAAAGTGAGCAAGCTCGATTATAATGTTACATGTGTAAGAACATATCCTTGTGTTTACGGTAAGAGTGGATTCTGTACTGGGTGTAAGCATGTGAGGACAACACTTAATGCATATGCTCATCTTACAGACACAGGCTGTCAAACAAGCGTGTTCAGGAAAATACAGTCAGCTGATATTTGCTTTAAAAGAAAAATGTTTCAAGGCGGTTCGCTGATTTTAAATCTTTGGAAGATCAATTCAATTTTTTGAGTTATCCCCTTACTTTCAAAATTGAATCGGCATCAAATAAGCTCCAGTTTGAATTAATCAATCTTCAAGCAGACAATGCTCTGAAGGAGACTTTTAAGAATATGAAACTAACTGAATTGTATGCATCACTTGTAGAGAAAAGTTTGGTAATTTGAAAACGTTTGCCAGAAAGATGTTTGTGTTATTTATTTCCACCTATATTTGTGAACAGACATTCTCATGCATGAACATTAACAAAGTAAAGAACAGGTCTCTCTTAATATACTCAAATCTACAAAGTGTTTTGAGAATTAGGACGTACAAGCTGAATCCTGACTTCAACAAACTCGTGCAGGATTTTGGACAGTTGCATGAATTCCATTAACGATAGCAATTTGAGTAGTTATTAATCAACATTTGGTAGGCAAAGTATCAACTTGAGTACATGACATATTCAGTTTTATTTGTTATGACATATTAGATTTTATTCGCTACTCTTTTTTTGTATCAAACTTATATGGTTATATGACTAATATATGCAATTTTGCGTGAAAATAAAGTTCATTATTTAGTTAATTTAGATTTTTGTTACATGCGGCCCGCTAGAGACCTTACAGATGTTCATGAGGCCCTCGGGGAGAAAATTTGCCCAGCTCTGCTCTAAGGAGTTGTGCGGAGTTTCGAGCCGCAATCTCGGTGTTTTATTAGAATATCGTTCCAAGTCAAAGGACAAGGGTTTCAATCCCTGTCTAAGTATAATTTTCCCGAATTACCTAAGGAAATCACAATTTACAATAAATTGTGACATTTTTATTTAGTGTATCTATTACCCACTGTAGATCATTATCATTATTAGCACCACGTGTTACTTCCCGTTCGGGTTAAACGCACTTACGCTAATTGTAATGGTAGGGTGATTGTGAGATGAAATGGAGGACCTACAGTTTAACGTGGAATCCGAACCACGGTGGAGGCCTGGCATTCCCCACATTCACAAGATGTACTTGTCAGAGGTGAAGGAAGGGTTTGGTAATCAGATAAATCTGTGCCGGGACCGAGGATTGCATCCCGGACCCCAGCACAGAAGTCCGACACCTTACCCCTAGACCGCCAGGTCACCATACCTACTTTAGAAATATATAAAAATATTTTTTTCCTAATATTAAAAAAAATTGCCCTTTCTTTGTTATTTTCAGTGACTGTAGTTTTTACGGTCGATACTTACGCTAGTTATTTAAAAACATGATATAAGGAGGTTAGAATTAAAATAGTATACCACCATTCGGCTGCCAGAAGATATAAAAAACAAAGTGAAAATCCCACTATGTTCTGAGTGGACTATTTTAAAAAATTGGAACTATCTTTAGAAAAAAATTATTGAGTCAGAAAAAGTAGCCAAAGTTGGCCAATTTTATTTTTAATCTTATTTCAATTAAGTAGAATTTACAGAGATATCTGATTTCCAAACCCTTCCTTCACCTCTGACAAGACATCTTGTGAATGTGGGGAATGCCAGGCCTCCTCCGTGGTTCGGATTCCACGTTAAACTGTAGGTCCTTCATTTCATCTCACAATCACCCTACCATTACACATTAGCGTAAGTGCGTATAACCCTAACGGTTAGTAAGACGCGGTGCTAATAATAATAATAAAAACAGTTTATTATCCACGTCAAGTGGTTCTTAAAAATTATCTCAAGCGACTGTTGGTACGGCTAGAACCAGCAATTTTCAAAACAATGGTTAATTTTTGGGTAGCTGAATCAAAGGTAATGGTTTTGTAAAAACCTGAATACGGTGTTTCATAAACTTTATGTAGGTGCATTTTTTACACTCTCACAAAAAAAATACAATTTTTTTGTTTGTTTTCCAATCCAACCTCGGTTAATTAAACTTGAACTAGAAAAGGTCAATAAATCAAATTGATGACATTTCTCTCAATACTTTACATCAATTATCTTGTTTTACTACCTCAATACGCGTTGGTAAAGATATTTCCCATCAGTCAATTTGACTATGGATGCCAAATTATACCCCCAAAAGACTCACTTTATATTAGTCTAAAAATAAACGCTAACTTTAATATATTTTTTTGACACCTTTATAAACATTACATAAGCACACAGTGTGGCTGAGATAATTAAACGCTTAGTAAATTGAAAATTAACACTTTTATTGAAAGGTAAGTATTCACTAGCTAAATAAAAGCAAATTATATATTACACATTTCACTTTTTTTCACTCTTGTGAGCTCCACTGGACGTCAAATAAACCTCTGCATGTTGGCCATCACTTTCCTAAGACTCTTTTGAGTCTTGGAAATTCTTTCAATTTGTCAAACGGTTTCGCAGCCACCCAGGTTAACAATGTGCATTGTCACGTATTGTTTTGTTATTATAACATATATATATAAAGGTTTCCCATCAGAGTAGACTCTGTGGCCTGTATTTGCAATTGTAATGGAAATAATTTTAAACAGTTAGCACATTTCGTACTAAAATTCACTTTTTATTACTACAAAACACAAATATGTTCATTATTTATACAGAATTATAATCTTAAGAATTATTTTACACGTTGTGAGAAAAATGGTGGTGATTTTCTTAAACAATTCTTTAAATTGTACTGAATTTACTCACGCTTGATTTCATTTATCAAAATGTTCATCTATAAGCCTAATTGTATACTTGTTTTTTTATGGCCTTCAGTTGAGAATTAAGACTCAAAAAGATTGGTAAAGAAAAACAACACCTACACTCTGAGTGTAATACGAACCAGGATTTGATAATTTTTCTTACAGAAAAGAGGCCACATATCCTAAACTTGAGGCGACACAATGATAAGTTTCTTTGGAAAGTGCAACGTATTTTTTTTTTCTGAGTGAGCTACCGAAAATGTCCTCGTGAGCTACCGGTGTTAGCGATCAACAGTTTTGTGACCCATGGCATAGATTACCTAGTTGTTTCCTAACCACCCTGTATAAGCTTAGGTCAATTTAGTTATTCAGAAATTTGGATCTGGCGGTTCTCTACCAAAGAACCGCTACCAGTTCGGATCTTAAAAAGTTGTTTCTCATTCCTCAGTTGTTTTTTTATTAATTTAAATATATTTTTATAAAAGTATACGTACAAGTATAGTGAGATTAATATAATTGAGTTAAAAATAACTCTAATTTTAAATTTGCAGATTATTGATATTTGCTAACATGTGTTTATATCGACTTAAAAGAAAGATTTGAACAGACAATATGGAGCAAATAAAGTGAATAATTAAATAAACTTTTAATTTAAACCTTTGAAAGAAAAAGTGTTTTTTATAAAATAGAGTTGGTTTTCACATAGAACAAATGAGGAATTTGTTATGCATCCAATTTTGTTTGAACATAAAGATAACAAGTACACTTTACAAACGCAAAGATATTTTTTATTCAAACTGCCACCTGTTTTTCTCGATATATATAATTGTATGATGTCCTCTATTTATGATTGTAAATAACTGAATTTTATTTAACTCGTAGATAATTTATAATTTGATTTAGAGTGTAGCTTCAAGTTAAATTTGTAACCTAGATTTGAAATAATAGAATTGGTTCTGAAACCAGAATTTTTTTTGGAAACTATAAGCTTTTATAATATACAGACCGATTTAGATAGGAAGTTATTATTCGAACAGTTGTAAGAGTTACTAAAACAATTTTCATACATTTATCTGTCAGGTCATTGGATATCTGTAGGATAGTATCAGGTATATGAAAATAACTTTAAATATTGTAAAGTATAATATTATCCATGTTTATAGCAAAAAAGTTTGTAATTTTTAAAGATTCATTTCTAGTAGAATATTACCACTGGTGCTGCTGAAAATATTAAAGTAAAAAAAAAAGACGATTTGTGAGACCTATAAATATTTTATCTTTGAACAGTATAAAATGTAACCTTTAGAGCGTAAGTAATTCAATTGAACAACCCTGTATTTGAGTAAGCCTTTCCTTTACCCTAGTTCAAAGTCTATTTCATATCATCTTACAGTATTTATCTCTTAGACTACTCAATTAATTATATAATTAACTGATTCGGTGGCCAGATGATCTAAGGCGTTACTCAAATGTTTGACTAGAATGCCAATGACAAGGATATCATGGTTTGAATCCCGGTCGGGTGTACTGAGGTTAATTTTTCCAAAGTGGTTCTCCACTCTTCTTCTATACAAATGCGGGTACACTTAATCTAAATTAAACATTATTCCTTCCTATCTTATAAGCGTAATGCACCACGTTTTTACCCCCCCCCCCTCTTTTCCAACGTCCCTCATACCCCCTCCTTATTCACCATTCGTGATATCCATATATTTACACTGATGATGTTGAGATTAGAAAAGAATAATTTTGGAGAAATGTATCAGAATTTGTACTGAGTTAACAATTTTGAGGAAAAACACCTTCGGTACACCACTCAGAGATTCAATCACCCCGTCACAAGCATTCCATCCTATTGCGAGGTTGACGACTTATACCATGCAACCATCAATAAGAGTGATTAATATTATTTTTTTATTTACTATTTTTATTAGTAAGTCTTATTCTCTGTTCGGGCTGTACGCTTATATGGTAAATACGTTAATGTGTCAGGGAAAATAAAGTTGAATTTAGAGAAGGTTCACACGCATTTGCTTGGAAGGAGAGTGAAAAAAAAATCAATTTCTCTTGAGTGTATTTTGAGACCCGATTTCCCCGTCATCATCAACACAGTCTGTTGTGATAGTTACGCTTTAACTTAAACCATGCGGTCATAAAAGCGGTTAAGATACTATTAAGATTCTTTAAATTTAAAAATGAGACCTGAACATAGGAATCGAACCTGGGACATTTAGATTCCCGTATCCAGATTTCATTTTCCAATTTAAATAACATGATGGTTAACATTCATTAACGTAGCTAACAAAACTAATAGCGTGATTATTTTAATCCATCACATTATCACGATTTTAAAAGTATTTTTACAAAAAAAATACTGTATTTTGAACTAACGTCTGAAATTTTGAAACAATCCAATAGTTTTTTTTATGTGTAAAAAAAGTTTAACAGTGATATCGTTTGAGATGTCTAAATCGACTTTCTCCGACCCATTTTTGCTGCCGCCAACTGAAGAGACCCCATGAGTTAAAGAACCAACTAAATCAACTTGCGAAAGTGTTGATCATTAAGAACTGCCCAGAAATTCCTTATGTATTATTCAGATACTGTTTCTCTTTAATTTGCGGATCGATTTGTTTCTAAGTTACCGTGACTTCTTTTTTTCTTGAGATTAATTACCCACTGCAATGGAAAGTGAACAAAACTGTACGAACGAAAAAATAAGATTTTTTATTTTATAAAGGTTTTTTTTTGTTTCTTATTTTTCATACATAACTGGAGGTTTATATATACATACTCACTTTTCTTGTTGGGGGCTCCGCTCCCAAAAACCAAGTGCGTTTTCTTTGCAAGCGGATGTAGACTAATGTAATTCCCGAACCGTTTTTTGTATAGGTCGTAACGTTTAGCCACAAGAGACCTCCAAAGAAAGGTCCGCACTTAATTTAAAGTTTCTCAGCTATTTTGAATTTTTTATGGTATTAATAATTAAAATTTTAACTTTTTGTAATTTTCCCGTTGGTTACGTGCTAAAAGCTATAAGTTTACCAAATTTCAAGTTTCTAGCTCATCTGGAAGTGGGTAAACATTGTCAGTGAGTGAGTCAGCCATGTGGCTTTATAGTAGTATAGGTGACCTAATGGTCTAGAGGTAAGGTGTCAGACTTCTGTACTGGGGGTCCGGGGTTCAATCCCCGCTCCCGGCACAGATTTATCTGATTGCCAAACCCTTCCTTCACCTCTGACAAGACATCTTGTGAATGTGAGGAATGCCAGACCTCCACCGTGGTTCGGATCCCACGCTTAACTGTAGGTCCTCCATTTCATCTCACAATCACCCTACCATCACACATTAGCGTAAGTGCGTATAACCCTAACGGGTAGTAAGACGCGGTGCTAATAATTAATATTATAATTATATATTAGTATAATGTGTTTGAACTACATCACTCTCAGCCCAGTTTTTCGTAAAGCTTAACCAGTACTAATTTACCGTCGCGCAGGGGACGCCCAAATGTACTGATCGTACATTCTTTCCGTGGATACTCTTTCTATATACCAATGAGATGAGGGTGATAGTGAGTATGAGGGTGTGGAACCACTGGAAACCTAACTAGAGCCTAAATAACCAAACCCTGGTGACCATTTGAGTGGTTCTCTCTTTCGATTAAAAAAATACCCAAGGTATTTGCTGGGAATCGAACCCATAAACATCAGGATCGTAGCCAGGTGTACTGACCACTACACAATGGGTTGGTTTTGATGAAGAACTCACCAGTTCCGCAATTAATTCTTTTTTATTTAGTTTTATTTATGAATAACTTTATTTTTGTAAAATTTATGTTCAGGACATCATATTTATAATGCACTAAACATTTTTTTTTTAGCCATGCTTCTTACTACCCGTCTGAGCTGTACGCATTTTACTGATTACTTTTATGTGTATAGGCGAGTCATATTGAATTTAGAGGACGTATAACTGAATCTGCTTAGAGAAGAGTGGTAAGACTATTTAGAACAAAATGTCACTCTCAATACAGCCGACCGGGATTTGAAAACCCTATCTTCCTTCACAGGAAGTTTAATCTATTTCAAGAGTGACGACTTAGATCATGCGGCCACTGAGACACATATTAATTGTTGTACAACAACAAATTGAGATGGATGAACGTTCAAAATCAGCTATCGCATTGTTTGCCTTTTTTTTTTTAAATAAAATACGTGTGAATTAGTTCAATGCCAGGTGTTTAAAGTTGGTATTGTTGTCTGAAAAACAGATGTAAAATATTTGTAATAAAGCTTACAGTTTAATAAAAAACAATTTATATTAATAAAAAATGACATGTTGATTGATAATTTATGAAATACCGGTGTAGCACTTTGACGGTGGGCGTCGGCGCTTAACAAAATGCGTCGAGCAACGGTAACGAAGCGTGGAGTACCGTAAAAGGGTATTTATAACGTGGTACACGAATGTTGAAACGACACCAATAATTCAATGTTTTCTGTACCCATACATTACTAAAAAAATAAACTAAAGAATAAAAAACTCTCTTTGTTATTATTGTAGCTACACTATTAATTGCGGTTAATATTTAATAAGGCGATAAGATAGATAAAAGTAAAGAGAACAAAAAAAATTAAAAGAGAAAATACCTTTAATAGATCTCTAATTTATGACGCTTCACAAATTGTATTATATTTTTTGATCTAATTACCAACGCAAGTAATATCTGCATCCGACTTCACACGAAGGATTTATATGAACATTTAAAAAAGTAAAGGTGCTTTTGAATAGCAGATTATTTTGTTTTTAATGAACTTAATTAGTTTGATCTAGTAGTGTGACCGCAAACAGTGTGCCGTGACAAAAATTTGAAATGACATGTGACCACAGCCCGGAGCGTCACGGAATATTGATCAATAAGAAGGTGAAATAATGTATAGACTGCCGATGACAGGGAGATCAGGGTTTAAATCATGGGAGGGTGGTTTTTTTCCAAAATGGTTTTCTACTTTCCCTCCACGAAATTACGAATACAGTTCCTCAAAATACAACGTTTCTCATCGCTAGCTTATAAGTGTTAGTGCATAACATTCATATAGACTGAACCGGTAGTAGCAGGCGGTGATTAAACAAAACATGTATGTAGTTGAAATTAGAATCAGAAGTACTTGTTACTTACTTGAACTAATTAATATTTTTAATATATCTGAAAAAGTAAGCGTTGCAGTTGTTTCGAAATTCTGAATTATTTACGAAGTGGTTTGATATTTCTTAAAATGGTTTTCAACAAAATTTAGGCGTAAATTTTGACCAGTGAAAGAGTTTGAACTCTTTGTTCAAAGTTTTTTTTTAAAAAAAGTCTGGTAACTTATAATAAACTTTTAAAAAACTATCAAGCATTTGCTTCAATTTGATCTGTTGTGACCCTATCAAAAAAATGGCTTTATTTGATAAAGGAATGCTAGTTATAGGTCTCTATCGTTTTGCTTTAATCTCAGAAGTACAAATATTGGTGTAGAGCGTAGTTAAATATTTTTTTAAATTTAAACTTAAAATTTACACTTTATAGCTGGATAGGAACCTGTTGTTAAATCTCGCCTACATTTGGGTGGAAGCTATATTTATATATATATAAAGCCATTTCTTCAAATATGTGGGATTTCCATAAAACTCCCTCCCCATATAACACCCTTAAGTTAGCGTTTGGCTTGCACCAATTATTAATGGTTTGAACAAAATGTTTCCGAATGTTAAAGAAGGTGGCACAGAAATCAAACTTAGACCTTTAATCTTGGAACATTTGAAGTTAATTCAGTACGTATAATCTTGACGTGGTGAGATTAATAATAATAATAATTCATTCAGGGAAAAGTTAGCTTATTCCTAGTTATGATTTAGGGCCTACCGTAAAATCTTCTGACTGGGTGCATAGTCAATTTTCTACTGCCTGGTTTAGGGTAAGGTGTCAGACTTCTATGCTGTCGGCCGGGGTTCTATCCTCGGTCCCGGCACAGATTTATCTGATTTCCAAACCCTTCCTTCACCTCTGACAAGACATCTTGTGAATGTGTGGAATGCCAGGTCACCACCGTGGTTCGGATTCCACGTTAAACTGTAGGTCCTTCATTTCATCTCACAATCACCCTACCATTACACATTAGCGTAAGTGCGTATAACCCTAACGGGTAGTAAGACGCGGTGCTAATAATAATAATTCTACTGCCACTGCGGGTACCCGAAACCAAACAATGTGTGACAAAAAAAAAAGATTTTTTTTGTGTTCTTTATTGGTGAAATTAATAAGTCTTCGAAACAATACTAAAGTACAGAAACTAGTTTTTTCAGTATTGCGTCCAATTAACCGTTTGGTTTGTACGCTTATGTACTAATTTATTTAATGGTCTTAGAGATGAGTAATATTATATTTAGAGGAAATGTACCCAAATTTGCATGGAGGGAAATCTAAAGACCATTTAGGAAAAACTACTCTTATTTCACCTGAC
This sequence comes from Timema cristinae, assembly GCA_039000515.1. Taxonomy (NCBI): domain Eukaryota; kingdom Metazoa; phylum Arthropoda; class Insecta; order Phasmatodea; family Timematidae; genus Timema; species Timema cristinae. The sequence continues at coordinate 43,236,113 of JBCFYV010000100.1, read as the reverse complement.
TGAGATTTGAATCTCAATCTCTCCCGTCATAGGATGTCTAGTTTCATGATAAAGTTACGCCTCGGACCATGTGGCCACCGAAGTGGGTACCGAATTAGTAATCACTATTATTAAACTAAATCACATGTGTTAGTAAGACTTAAGTAATATATTTGTATAAGCTTTTAGTACATTGTTACTTCTAAAGGAATGAATTATTTTTTTGACATTTTATTAACTTCTAAAATAATTTTTAAATACGTATTATCGACCTCGTTGAACTTTGGGGTAAAGCGCTCGCCTCAGGACTCAATGTTGGTGGGTTCAAACCCAGCCGGGGTCAACGGATTTATCTTGATCAATAAAAATACGTAGCACAACTTCCTTCGGAGGGAAAGTAAAGCCGTCGGTCCCATATCAATTGTGGAATGTAAAAAGAACCCTGGAAGGTATGTGAATATATCTGTCCCAACAAAATTGATATGTTATCTCACTCTTGCTCATAGAAATTATCGTTTTTTGATATAATCAGTCGGTTCAGAAAGTGCACGTTAAATAACTAAAACAAATAAAACAAATACATATATACGTATTTATCCATAAAGTTTAGTAATCTCTACCTTTCACCGTGTATATATGATATAAAATACTATTAAATAATACTTATAGTACAGTAAAATACTATGAGTGTTGAGCAAAAAAAGAAAGAATACTTGGTTTATATAAAAGTCCTGTCCAACTAAAATCTGACTAAAAATAGACAGGAATAGTGTAATTAAATTTTAAAATCAATACAATTTTATCAAAACTTATTTGGATTTTGTTTTAAATAAGATGACAAGTTAACTTTCATCTATCATCCTATTTCAAGATTTCAGGGATTGATTAAGTTATGAAATTTCTTTGTAACAAATTACGGGTGAATCTTTTAACTTCTACTCCTATTCTTGGAGATAACTCATTTGTCACACAATCACAAACACCTTTGTTCTTTCATTTCATTTTAGTTATTTTTTCTATATAAAGGTGACTGAGAACCAACGGATTTTTTTTTCCTCTATCGAGCCTTAATTCTTTATTCTTGTCATGCGATCTCAAGAATCACGAACACCTTCATAAAGTTACTGTTTCTTTTTTAGAACTTTGTACCACTTCATTCCCTTTGGCCATCCTCTCTCCCCTTTCCCTTCTCCTAGAGGTTTGAAAACATCAGCACTACGCGAGGTATCATTGTAAAAACATTTGGTTGTACGTTATATATATATATATATATATATATATATATATAGCACCGCGTCTTACTACTATTGACTTCCAACTCCCCACAATATCTTTCATCACATATACGCTCTCTTAACTCTAATAATAATTTCAACACTCGATCACAAAAAAGCTCAACTTTATTCATTCCTCTCCATAATTCCAAACATTACTCAAATTCTTTCACAGTTTCAGCTTCTCGTTCTTGGAATACCCTAACCAACGATGTGAAGAAATTAGAATTGATTGGTTTCAAGCGGAAAGTCACAAATAATCTGCGTGTGGAAGATCATTCGTGAGATTGAGGAGTGTGAGACGTAATCACACCTTCTTGTGTGAATGTGTGTGTGTGTGTGTGTGTGTGCGTTCTCATATTACGTAATACTTGTTTATTTTACCTCTAGTTTTTATATACTTTTGGTGTGTTTTTATGTATAATATTTTTGTTAAACTTTATTATAATTGGTGACCTGCTGGTCTAGGAGTAAGGTGTCAGCCTTCTGTTCTGGGGTCCGGTGTTCAATCCTCGGTCCAGGCACAGATTTATCTGATTGCCAAACCCTTCCTTCACCTCTGACAAGACGTGTATTAATCACAACTTGTGAATGTGGGTAATGCCAGGCCTCCACCGTGGTTCGAATCCCACGTTAAACTAAGAGTCCTCCATTTCATCTCACAATCGCCCTACCATTACACATTAGTGTAAGTGCGTATAAACCGAAAGGGTAGTAAGACGCGATATTAATAATAATTCATTATAATTGTATTGGTTAAGTGTAGGAAAAGGTGGTAGCTCTAACTTCGCAATTAAAATCGATATTATTATTATTATTATTATTATTATTATTACCCGCTAAGGTTATACGCGTATGTACTGATTACGCCAATGGTTTTAGGAATAAAGAGATTATATTTTTAGAAAGTGTACACGCATTTTCGTGGAGAGAGTAGAAAACACTTTTGGAAAAACCACCCTCCTTACACTTGACTGAGATTCAAACTTCGATCTCCCCATCATCGGCAGTCTAATCTCCTGCAAGAGTAGCGCGGTAGATCATCCAGTCACCAAAGCGAGCGGTTGTACTTTAAGAGAAATAATATAGTAATCATCTTCTTTGGTGGCCGCATGGTCTAGGACGTTACTCTCGCAATAAGTTAGACTGCAGATGACAGGGAGTTTGTGGCTCAAATCCCGATCGGGTGTACTGGAAGTGGTTTTTTCTTAAATGGTTTTCCACTCTACCTCAACGCAAATGCTAGTACACTTCCTCTAAATTCCACCTTCTTCATCCCTATCACATTAGAGTAATTATTGCATAGGTGTATAGCCCTAACTGGTAGTAAGACTTAGTGTTAAATATATATATATATATATATATATATATATATATATATATATATTACCTTGCTATTATTATCAAGGACTCTCATTTACTTAAGATGGGCTTAAAGGATATGAAAGCTAACTCTAGGCCGTTAATTTGTCACTCTGAAAGGGGAATTCCCAATTTATAAAATGATACATTTTTCGGCCAAGCCCGGAATTGAACCCAGGACCCTTAGTGAAGGAGGCAGACTCAACTACGATTTTGGACGTTAATCAATAGATACCGCCTTTGATTACTATACCAAACTACCAAACAATCATTTAACAACCAACCAATACTTGGGTTCTTTATGAAAATTAAAATTCTTCACAACTTCATGAAAGAAAATAATAATGTGTGTCATAAGACTTTCTTTCAATTTTTCTTACGTTTTTTCTTTTTTTTTTTTCTTCTTCTATTCTAAGTCACGAACGCGGCAAGAGTGTAAATATCACCTAGGAGTCGATATAAGAGAAGGGAGGGGGGTAGAGAATAAAGGTGGTGGAGGAAGGGTGGCATATTTTGACCACAGACAATGAAAGAGTCGACATGAAAAACACGCTATCGAATTTTTATATATTTTTTTTTCCCTCCGCTCTCGGTGCACGGAACGAAACGAAAGCGCGAAAGGAAATTATATATCGGAAGTCTTAAGGTTCATACATGCAATATACCTCGACACCTTCGTGCTATAATGACAGAAGTAGTGTGTGGAGAGAGAGAAAATAAAGTAGAATGGACGAGGACACAAAACGTTCTTTATTTACTAATAAACAAAAGAAACACAAGTAATTTTTTATTTCAATAAAATGCACATGAAGTTGTTTTAGTGAATTAAATTAGTTAATTTCATTATTTCTAGGGAACGAGAAAATAGTTGAAATCACTTTATAACTAAGCTGTTAAGTTGTTGAAATAAGTAGTTTGAACTTTCCTATTTACGTTTCAAAATACACACTGTTGTTTTTATAAGTGTGTACTATTTTTTTTTATCCACCCTTATTAAGGGAAACGAATGCTATTTACTAACTCTACAAGCCGTTATTTTGGCCTAGAGATAAATTTGAATACAAACGAAATAATGTTATTACTTATGTACTGCACGTAGCTGATTTTATAAGTTGGAACATTTGTTTATACTTTCATATGTAGATAAAATGTTGTTCGAAAATAATTGTCGAACAACCCCGGAATTTAAAAAAAAAAGGTGTTATGGTTATGTCTGTTCATTTGTATGTCTTCACTAAAGTCTACAGCCAGAACGTTCTAATAGACTTGCCTCAAACTTGTTATTTTGATGTTAAAAGGTCATACTTCAAGGCAATGTAATGGTTTTGATTACTACTCTAAAATTATTATTATTATTATTATTATTAGCAACACGTCTTACTACCCCTTCAGGTCATATGCACTTACGCTAATGTGTAATGGTAGGGTGATTGTGAGATTAAATGGAGGACCTACAGTTTAACGTGGAATCCGAGCCACGGTGGAGGCCTGGCATTCCTCACATTCACAAGTTGTGATTAATACAAGTCTTGTCAGAGATGAAGGAAAGGTTTGGCAATCAGATACATTTGTGCCGGGACCTAGGATTTAACCCCGGACCCCCAGCACAGAAGTCTGACAGCTTACCGCCAGGTCACTTACTACTCTAATATCGAAAGTGGTTCCCAATTTTTTATTTTTTTCAAACTCGAAATTTCTAGAAAATTGATCTAGCAATTTTGTTTAAAATAAATATCGGAGTCATAGATGTTGCTTAATACTGTTCACTTCTGTTTTATTACGGATAAATTAATATAAAGGTAGTTTATAGAATGATGATTTTTCAAAAATGGCTTAAATGTTTTTGTTACAAATAGATATAGGATGTGTGTCTTACAAGATGAATAACACTATCATGGTGACCTGGTGGTCTAGGGGTAAGGTGTCAGACTTCTATGCTGGCGGCCGGGGTTCAATCCTCGGTCCCGGCACAGATTTATCTGATTGCCAAACCCTTCCTTCACCTCTGACAAGACATCTTGTGAATGTGAGGAATGCCAGGTCTCCACCGTGGTTCGGATTCCACGTTAAACTGTAGGTCCTCCATTTCATCTCACAATCACCCTACCATTACACATTAGCGTAAGTGCGTATAACCCGAACGGGTAGTAAGATGCGGTGCTAATAATAATAATAATAATAATAATAATAATAATAATAATAACACTATCTTTGGAGGAGAATGATATTTAAGGGTAGTTTATTGACAAGTGATTATTTTTAATGATAATATATTGTTTAAAATGGGCATTTGAGGATTGTTTTACATAGTAAATACTTATTTTTGATTGTTTTAAAAAATGGTAAGTTGTTAAATTATTAATTGTTTAAAAAAAAAAGATGTATCTTTAAAAATTGGATTTTTAAATAATTTTATTTAAAATTAATATCTGGAAAATATTTAATTATTATCAAAATGATATCTTGATTTTTTTTCAGGGAAAATTATTCTTGAGTAACTTACTGCTAACATTTTTTAAAATTTCCATCTAAGCTAATAAACATAATGAAAATGTATTTACGATTACGTTCATTTTATACTTTCCTCTATAAGTTATATAATTGAAGAAAACAAAATGTTAGTCAGACCTAGAATTGTTGGGAACGTAGAACATAGAACGGGCTCATATAATTTGGTTAGACGAACACAAATAAGTCGGGATTCGAATCAACGACGTTTTTACTCTAGGTTTATTTTCCTAAATAGTTTCACATTCTTTCTACAAGACACTATGGCTACATTTCCTATAAATTTTAACATATTTACCACGACCAAACGTCTTCTTTAGTCAATCACCCGAAGGTTGGGTTGGTATGATTTCTGTCCTCTCTACCCTTGCCATGCACTCATAACTTCACCTGGTTAGTGCTGCCTAAACCATCTGGGTAGAGAGCCAATGTATTAGAGGATTTAATGACGTTGCCTACTTGAAGATTTCCAGTACACACTTTGACGCCAATGTATGAAATAAAAAAGAGAAAGAGAAGAAGATGAGATGTTCATCCTGAGAGTGCTCTTGTATAGTGTAGTTATAACCTTTACCCTCTTCCTCTGACGAGTTTACACAGTCACTTTGGAACCTTTAAAAATTGACATGCTTTTTAATTTCACATTTTTCTTGTTTCCTGTTTTAATTAATTAATTAATATTTAGCACCGCGTCTTACTACCCGTTCGGGTTATACGCTTTAAGTACTAATTACGCTAATGGATTAGGAAATGAGAAGGTTGAATTAGATGAGGTGAACCCGCATTTGCGTGGAAGGAGAGTGGAAAACCATTTAGGAAAAACCACCCCCAGTTCACCCGACCGAGATTCGAAACTCGATCTCCCCGTCCTCAGCAGTCGAGCTCAACACGACCAGCGCGTTAGCCAACTGCGACAGTTTCCTATTTTAGATAGACATAATTATGCTACCACGAACTTTTTTAATCAACATCCTGGCAGGAAGACTCACTCAGGGCTTTTTAGTGTCCAAACCATATAGCCTAAGTTGTAGAGGATTTATAAATATACCTTTACAAAAAAAAAACTACTTCAAGATAAAAAAAACTATATTTTGTGACAATACACGACTATTTTTTATAATTATTTAAGAATTTTGTGTTTTTGTCTTAATGTTGTATTTTAAAAATTCGCTAAGTAGAACATAAATTAATTAACATGGGAAATCCTATCTTGGCCTGCTTTGACGTCACAGGTAAAGCAACGTCCTTAATAAATTGTGATGTTTTCGCAGTTTCTTCCGCATTGAATTTCTATGAGGAAGAGTGAAAGTGCCTACCAATTTTTGCTAGGAAACATATTTTCACAAACCTTCCAGAGTTCTTTTACATGCCCCAACGGACATGGGACCGACGGCTTTACTTTACTTCCGAAGAAAGTTGTGCTACGGATTTTTATCGCTCAAGGAAAATATATCGACCTCGGCTGGGCTTGAACCTTTGAATCGAGTCGTGAGGCGAACATTTTACTCCAAGACCACTGAGGTCTACACTATCACACTAGTGGAGTTAAAATACATATAGCCGGGATGGGTAGTAAAACGCAATGGGTTGGAGGAGGGAATGATGGAGGGGATACGGGGGATAAGACATCATAAATAAAAACTACTGAAGTTAAATATCGTGGAAAAGAAGTAAGGGAATATTTGAGGGAATTTGGTAATATTATGTTGAGAAAGAAGGAGTTAAAGACTTGCTAAAAGTGCGTTACATAATTAATGAACACCTTTTTAGTAGGTCGGGGGAAAATATATGAGAAAGGAGTGGGGGTGGAAAAGGACATAATTAGCTCTCCTAAAAAGTATCCTTAACGCTGCCAATCTACAGTAACCCCGTGTCTTCTTTGGTGCTAACTGACAGCTCACAGCTGACTTCTGACAGTCAACATTTAGGTATATATACCTACATTTTGACTGTCAGAAGTGATAAACACATGTTTTGCATTATATTATTATTATTATTATTATATTATTTTATTATTATTATTATTATTATTATTATATTAGCTCCACGTCTTACTACCCGTTCTGGTTATACACACATACGCTAATGTGTAATGGTAGGGTGATTGTGAGATGAAATGAAGGACCTACAGTTTAACGTGGAATCCGAACCACGGTGGAGGCCTGGCATTCCACACATTCACAAGATGTCTTGTCAGAGGTGAAGGAAGGGTTTGGTAAGATTTACCAACTAAAAGTGACAGCTGTAGATCACATGACTTAACGTTTGGATACGTTAAAGTAGAACTTATAATTTTCTTAAGCTTTCAGATAGGGTTATTCGTAGAGAAATTGGACCATAGCTGACCTTATTATGAAAAATCGGACTTTAGTAGCAAAAGCCAGAGTGAAATAAAAACGTTAAATGTGAAAAGAAACGGACAAGTGGAATGAAATATCGTTCACAAACTAGCTACCTTTCAACAGGATTTAACACAACTACAAAACTTTTAAATCCAATCAACTTGTCCTTGAGATCCTCCACCCTCCCACCTAACCCCCCCCCCCCCTCTCAATTCCCACACTGGTGCGTACGTTGGGCGCGTGCGTTGGTTGGAGACTACACACGTCTTCTCTTTGGATGGTTGAAAAGGAGCGAGGGGGAAAAATTCTGAAAACGAAAAGTGGAAAGGTATAGTTCTAAAATGTAATCTAATTAAATTCAAATGTACTTTTACTTTACAGGTATTTTTTTATGCAGTACGTCCAGACTATTGGTATATTTACACTAAGTTAATCGGGGTAGGGATGAGTAAATTATAATTTAGAGGTTGCGTACCTGATATTGCGTTGAGTTAGAAATTTGGGAACAGTTTGTGGAAATAATAAACACCTGAATTAACCCGTTAAGGTTCTAAGCCCAATTTCACCATCCCTGGAAAAACAGAAAATACTGTATTTATTATTCCACGTGTTAGCCTGCACATAATTATTTTCGTATTATTCTAAATAATTATATGTTTCTATAAGACTACATATATATTTATAATAAATCCATTAATGTCTCCAGCCTGTGGCCTGAGTCAAGGTTTTTACTCAACCCATTATATTTTCCACTACCGGCTTGCAACGTCTGATTTAGCTTCATATGTCTTATAATTTATTTTAATACTAGAAAAACTACAACATCCAGTCCCAGATCGTTAATTTATCAATATAAAAGGGTATGGTCTAAACCCATATTATCAACATTGATAAACTTTTTGCCTTACTGGAATCGAACCCGGGATCCGTAGTTCAGAAGACAGACACGCTACCAACTAATCTAAGGTGTCACTATATATATGACCATATATATATATATGACCATATATATGGGATACACACTAGAACCTCACTAATCCGAACTAATTGGGACCGAAGCCTGTTCGGATTAGCGAAAATCGGATTAACCGGGAGAAAACAGTGATACAGTATTTTCACGAATTTTAAATTAGAGTTGAATGAATTTAATCAAATTTTCATTTATTTTACTTATGTATAACACGTAATATGTACTGGGATTATTTTTATCTACAGGAAAACACATTGTGTTGACTACAATAAGTAAATATTAAGCATTTATTATCAGATATCACTGTTTCTTACAATTCTCCTTTAACTTTGTATTTTTTAACCAACAACATATATTTCAGTGACTTGATTTTTTCCAGATTTTTAGAAAAATGTTTAGGGATTATTCACAATTTCGGACAGCCACGGTCTGGTTTTAATGGGGTTTACTGTATGTTATATATATATAATCACATTTTACTATCTGTTCAAGCTATACGAATATGTGATAATTACTCTAATAGGGTAGAAGTGAGGAAGGAAGTATTTTAAAGGTAACCTATCCACATTTGTGTAGAAGGAGAGTGGGAAATCATTTTGTAAAAAAAAAACAACTTAATAGACCCAACTGGGATCTGAAACCCGGTCTGATGATAAGAAAGAACAAGATCGTAGTAGCATGCGAGGGAAAACATCTTATTAGCCTTTTGTGTTTCGTAACAGTATTACTAATACAAGTGAAGATAAAAAAACAAACAAGAAATGATATACAAGTAGAAAAAAAAAAATACCACCAATACAAACGTTCGTATAAATCCTCAATATTGAAAGGAAGATATTTCAAAAGGTTGGAGGAAGGATAAGGGAGAGTAAAAGAAAGGATAAGTAGTTGTGGCAGGATGAGAATAATTTTCTGTTAGATGTGTGGCCACCCGAAACTTCTTCCTTCTTCCTAACCTCAAACAAAGGGAATTATTGGGAAAATAAGGGGTAGAGGGGTCTTCAGCAAGTCGGGGGGGGGGGATCTTTCAGTTAAAGGTGGATACGAGATACAAAATAAGATCAACCTCACTGAACTGAAATATAAAGTAGGACAATTCTAACAAATCAAACCCGCCTCGGTGGCGTATTTAGCTAACGCGCTAGTCGTGTTGAGCTCGACTACTGAGGATGAGGAGATCGAGGTTCGAATCTTGGTCGGGTGAACTGGGGGTGGTTTTTCCTAAATGGTTTTCCGCTCTCCCTCCACGCAAATGCGGGTTCACTTTCTCTAATTTAACCTTCCCAATTCCTAATCCCTTAGCGTAATTAGTACTTAAAGCGTATAACCCGAACGTGTAGTAAGACGCGGTGCTAAATATTATTATTATTAATTATTATTATTATATCAAGACGAAAAGATTGTTTTTCGGAGATTTTGCTGTATTTAATTGTGTTTCATGTTCGAAAAAAATTAAATTTAATGTTCACAACATGCTAAATAAACATTTATTATAATATTTTAATATCAAAATATGTTATTTTAATCTGGTTCCAAAGTCAAAGGCAGAAGTTTAGTTTCTATTTTCCAAATAAATCGGCTCAAACATTTTAAAATAATAAATACATAACGATTTAGACAGGAAGTATGTTTTTTATGTTTGTAAATATTACAAAGATATTTTTAATCTATTTAATCATAAGATGATTTAATCTGTAGCTACCACTTTTGATATATATTATCAATACTTATAAAATAATATTTTAATACATAGTAAAACGTTTTAATTTTTGACAAAAATAATATTTTTTAATTATAATACGATTGAAGCATTTTTAAGGAAGGTTATCCGCATTTGAGTGGAAAATCATTTAGGAAAAAAAAACCTCAGTTAATTTAACCAAGATTCCAACACCAACCTCCCGTTTATCACTAGGCCAGTCTATCACGAGAGTGATGCCTTAGGCCATTCTGCCACTGAAGCGGGTTTGTATTTTCTAAAAGCTCCTTTCTTCTTACTGTATGATAGATTATATTGCCATCACTTGCTAACCAATTTTCGACAAATTAGGTACTGTTTGCTAACAAGTTGTCCGATCCAAAGTCCGAAGCTTGAGTTCAGTCGAGAGCGTGTATATCTAGTGGGAAAATGGTCCCAGGTTCGGTTCTTGGCATTGCCGAAAAATGTTTTATTGGTGAAATGCGGGTTTCCTCTACACAATGATTTATTAGTGATAGGTGATAGGGAATAGGGGATAGGTGTTGTGATTGGTCTAGATACAATTAGTTTGTAATTCGTGTGCTGATACAATCAGTCGGCTCAGCAAGTGTACTTTAAATACCTCAAATAAATTAAATGTCTGATCTAACACTGTGGTGTATCCCTCGGGTAGAGAAATTACTGTGGCCGTAAAAAAAAAGAAAAATCTAATAATAGATTTAAATAGATGTCAAACCTGAACCAGAAAAAATATTTTTTGCAATGCCGTTTGTATGTATGTATGTCTGTCTGTCTCTGTTGTGTGTCTGAATTCCGTCCTAGATCCTAAAACATTTTACCGATCGGGTTAAAACTTTGTATCTAAAGTTGTCATAAGTTTCCTCTGAGGATATTATTAAAATTATCTATACAACCTTAAAAATTAAGGTAGATTACTTAAGGGTGAAAATAGAAAATATTTGATTTTCTTTAATTCCTCCTAACGATTTAGATTATATCTCGTATCCAGAAATTGTTTAACATTACAAACAAAACTTGAATTCTAATTTTTATCATATCCCCACAACTCTTTGAATTTCGAAATAAATTATCGTTTGAATGTTGAAAAGTATTAATTTAAAACAATAAGCCCTACGTGAAATGTATTTTTATAAAACCATTGGTTTCGTTGCTATTAGCGAATATATATATATATATATATATATATATATTATATATTTTTAAATTGAGGTCTGGTAGATTGTGTGTTATGCTCTTTGGTGAACAGAGATGTTATCTTTTTGTCTCAATATACTTCTGAATCAGTATGGTACTTCTTTATGCTATTTGACGGAATGTTTCTGCAAAGTTTTTATTATTTCAACGAATATATTTTATGAGTTTGAAAATCAGTAAAAAAGAAAAGTTTGGTGTGGCACAGCTAACCATTTATTTTAACTTTATGAAACCAAGTTAAGTGTTTTACGCCATAACAATAATTATCATTATAGTTTTTTAAAATTATTATGTAGTTCATTTACACTTTAGGCTTATTGATTAATTAATTATTTTTGATATGAGGAGTGGTAGTATAGCTAAGAGGAAATCACCTGCATTAGCGTGGAGAAAGGATGGGTAAACCACAGTGATAAATCATACGTGGAAAACCACCCCCAAGTGCATCCAAACGAGATTCGAACCTTGACCTCATCGTCAATGTCCCACCCAGTCTCCTATGAGCATAACATTTTTGACCACGTGATCACTGGTGTGGGTATTACCAACACAACTGTCTTGTTCAGTTGTATACCTTTTAATATAAATAGTAAAAAGATGAACACAATCTATCTTAGTTATAGAAACCAAATAATTAGATATTGAGTACGTTGGGCGCCACTCTTAATGTCTCGGAGAAAAGTATCTCCGGCTCAACTAACCGTAGTGGCAACGACGCCCCTTTACACTCGGGACCACTGGGTGTGCTCAGGAACATTACTGAATGGTACAATGTAATTAATTTTAAATTATAATAAAAAATATTGATAATTGTGTGTTGTTATTATTATTATTGTGGTTTCCTTCTGAGTCCAGAAAAAGATCCTACCTAATAAGGCATGCCTCCTAAATTATAAGACTAATAAAAGTATTGTTAAGCAATACTCGTAAAAGAAAAATCAAAAGAGAAAGATAATAAATTTTACATTAAATTATATTGACAAAAGCATTTAAAAGGTCCTTTAACTAGTAAATCGACGAATATTAGTGATGAGCTTGATCTCACCCAATAAGTTTTAACTAGTAAATCGACGAATATTAGTGATGAGCTTGATCTCACCCAATAATGTAGACCGACGATTCTTGTACTAGTAGTAAATCTGTATTATTCTTCAAATTTCCACATAACACTTCCAATAATCCTTTTCTTAAGATCAGCTCTATTTTCCATCTTGTGCTTGGCCGAAAATGATGATTTACTATATAAAATTGCACTTTTTAAAAACTGACACAAATTGAGTTCTCCTTAATTATTTTTTCTATTTATTAAAGAAAAAAGTCTCTGGCCTTGGAGAAAGAAATGGTTTAAACTTCGCGCATAGAATTTCAGAAAAAAATAAATCAAGATGGAAATAGTTCCGAAATCCACCACTCTTTAAAACAGCTAGCGTTAAAATCACCTACCAAAATAGTAATAAACACGGTGACGGCGGGTGGCTTTCACGAATTAAAATAAAGAAGGAAAGTTTATTACAATGAAATAAAGGTAAGTAGGTTATATATATAAATTAATAATTCAATTGTAAGCGAATATATAATTAGTATTTGAAGCTTTAGGAGTTGTGATTTAAATTTCAAACAAATAAATAGTAAAGTTGTCAACGTTATTACATAGTTGAAAGTTTGAGTCAACTGACTATTAAATTTATATTTTAAATAAATATTTAAGCAAAAATAACATCACAACCTTGATCTTCTTACGAATGTACATTTTTAACATCTTTAAAAAAAAACACAAACTTATTTTTTTTTGTGGTCAAACATTAATAACAATTTACTTTAATACTAGACTTATCTTATAAGTATTTATAATATCTATATAAAGTGACAGCTTAGGATAAAATGATTTGTCGTATGAATGCGTGGCACTTGTTAGATATGTCGACATGTAAAAAAAAATGAGGAAAATATTCTACATTTTGTTATTTTTGATGCGTCAAATAAAACAAAATACCATTCCTTTATAATTTTAAGAATCCATTAACGTCAAAATATTCGATCTCAGTGGTCTTGGGTAAAGTGCTTACCTCACAACCTGATGTTCGTGGGTTCAAATCATCAGGGGTGGGCGATTTTTCTTGATTATAATAACCCGTAGCACAACTTCCTTCGGAGGGGAAGTAAAGACGTCGGTCTCATGTTGATGGTGGCATGTAAAATAACCCTGGGAAGTATGTTAAAATACATTTACTTGCAAATTTGGTAGATCCTTTAGAGATCGCTCATAGAAATTCAGAGTCAAATCCAACTGGGAAAGCCACAACTCCTTTAAGCTTCATAGTAAACGGGATCTCTACCAGATGGTGCAAGCAGCACTAACCAGCCAATGGGCTGAGTGTATGCCCAAAGCTGGATGGATGGATGTTAATCAAATCAACTTTCGTGTTGTTGATTCAAGAAGAATTAAGAGGTTAACATAATTTTATTTTGTATTTGAACAAAATCCCATTGTAATTAGTTGATATCCGGGCTTCCCGTGGACGGTGAGGTTTGGGTTTCGAATCCCGATCGATTATACTAAGATATTTTTCCCTTGAATCCTTCTTGTGTTTTTTATACGCGCAGATTTGAGTACACCTCATTTAAATAATACATTCCTCTTACCTATACTACTAGTTATTATTATTATTATGTATTACTATAAAGTCACATTGCTGTCTCACTCACTGACATTGATTTTTACCCACTTCCTGATGATCTAGAAACTTGAAATTTGGCAAACTTAAAGGTTCTAGCAGATGGAAAAATTAAAAAAAATTTTTTTATTAATTTAACCCCCCCCCCAAAAAAAATTAAAAATGGGGAGCAACTTAAAAATCGGCACGGACCTTTTTATGGAGGTCTTTTGTGGCCCCACGGTAAGACCTATCAAAAAAACGGCTCTTGGAATTACATTAGTTTACATCCACTTGCAAAGAAAACACACTGGGGGGTATAAATAGACGATTGGTTTGTATGGGTGTAAGACGCTGCGCATGAAGAGAGAGAAACTTAGCCATCTCCTAGAATTTAACTACTCAACCAATACCAATAATAGAACCCATTTGACCCTGGAAACGACAAGGATTTTGAATAAATGAATCCATTTACAGTTTTACTTCTTCCATGTCACTATTACATATATAGGATTTTGATAGGAAGGAACTTTTAGACGTGAAGAGTCCTGTGGGTGTTCATGCACCGTCTATTGAAGAAGTTCGAATTATTGAGTAGTCTTGTCTTTCGACATTGACTATGTTATTTCCTTCAAAACATTTGTTTGACTTTTGGTTTATTGCTTCCTGATTTTTCCAAAAGGTAGAGCACTTGATGCCATTTTGCCATTGTGTGAGATAATGTTCTCACCTCTTGTCCATATTACAAATAAAACTGACCGCTTTTATGGTTTGATTATCAGAGATACAGATCCAAAGTTCTCGGGTTCTATCCTCCCACTTTTTTGTTTTTTGTCAATCAGTGGGTCTATAACGTGGTCAACTCAGCCTTTTAAGGACAAATGGGGAGCTACTCGAATGAAAAATTAGCGGCTCTTGTGTATAAAACTTAAATTTATGGCTGGAGGGTTCGTTGTTCTGACCACATGAGCTCCTTCAACCCGCAGAATTTGACACTATATTTTCCAAAAAACGGTGGGTGCATGATCAGTGTGGTTCTATTGCGGGCTGACACCGTGTTTTATTTATATTACTTTCTAAATTGTCTGGAAAAAAATTGAGTTCTTCTGGAGGAGGCATAGGAGTGGGTTGAGGGTTGTAAGATCTTGGGATACAAGTTCGTCCTCGTGGTGACTGCCTTGACTCTGATGGGACAAGAGGCTTCCCTTCTCTCCTGGGGGATGTTCCTCGAGTAATTCTGGTGGAGTGTCTCCTTGAGGCCGCAATCGGGTAACGTCCAAAGGGCTTAACCCGAAGGGTGACTAAATCTCTGTAGAGGTCTTTGTGTGGAAGTTAATAGGAGGGAGATGGGCCCTTCCCTATTCACAACACACCTAGTGTCTTCCGGGAAATATGGTCAGGCCAACTTCAGAACTCAGGTTGAAAATTCTTATTGGTAATTATTGAGGCTAGGTGTCTGACCGACTCCGAGGGGTTAAAGCCCCTAAGTGAGATTCCAGCACTCATGTAAGAAGAGGCCAGCTCCTCCCACTGATGTGAGCTGGCCAAGGTAGGAGGGGGGTTTCCCCAGCTGTCCAATGATGGCAGGGTCAATGGCAGATACGGAGTTGTTAGTCTCAAAACTGCCCGCTGCGCATGTAATGCGCGTGGCTACGCTCGGAGTACATAGCCATGATAGGTTACGGGAACCTTTTAAGGGGTGTTTGCTCTCCAGACAAGTGGATGCTGAACCCTGATATGGTAGGTGAGTTTCCACTTTGAAAAGTTTCTCACTTATATAAGGTGTCAAAATAGTGACGTAAAGTGGTATTTCAGTTACTTTCTTCTGGAGGACCTAAGAAACACAGGACTGGTAATTTAGTACTACGCAAAAGATAAAACATATTGGATGCTAGTATCTATAAAAAGAGACCGTTTCAAATCACATGGCTTTACGTTTAAATGTGTGAAATTTCTTTCGTTTACTTTTATAACGGTCTAAAAAAGTTCCTTCCTATCAAAATAGGACTATAGATACTTGGTGCAGTTAGAATCTGAATGTAAATCCATCTGAAAAATTAAGTATCCAATCATTAAGCTCAGCACAGATTCGAAACAATACGGAAATGCCGTGAGACAAAATGGAAAAAAAAGGGGTATGGTCGTATTGCAGTCGTATTCAGTGATGCTTTTGTTGTATTGAACAGTGGGTTGCGGAGAGCAGGGAAAGGGGAAGATGGGAGTGGGGGTGCTCGGAATTATAAAGGGGTGAATGAATGAAGTAGAGGGGAATAGAGCGGGTACACGTTTGAGCTATCCATAATTACAACGGGCCCTTCGTAGGTCTTTAAACACAGCCCGCGGTTATACGGTAATGACAAAACGAAACAAAAGGGAGAACAATATAGGGTTGGAAGGGAAGATGAGGTGGAGGAGTTTTGAAGGGGGGTTAAAAAAAGAAAACGGATCTATAATTCAAGGGAGTCGGTATTAAAATAGGAGAAAATCGTTCTTTTTAACTCCTTTATCCCCCACATCCACTTCCACACCTTTACGTTAAAAAAATGATCATTCCCTCCAACCCCTTCTCCTGTACCTTAAACATGAAGGCTATTAATTTTTTTTTTTTCTGGAGGTAAGGGTGAAGAAGGTATCTTGAAGTAAATATATTCAAATTTAAGGTGAAAAGGAGGTGGCCAAAAACAATCAACGTTCAAATTGCAATTTGAAAAGCTATCATTTAGTGCATCCGATCAGAATCCAAACAATTGCCTCTCCATCAACAGTGACAAATTGCAAAGCGGTTCTGGCCCTGGGCCCAATAAGAGGGAAATTTCCGCTCAGACGTTCAGCTCTAAGGCGATATTTAATTTTACGATGCGTTATTTCAAAATATAGTTCAAGCCAAAATAAAGTCAAAAGATTCCGACAGGGCTCCTTTTCCTTAACAACCCTATTATATAATTAGAGTTTTATTAATATAAATTAATATGAGAAACTGTAACATTAAGTCAATTTCAACGAATTTTTAAACATATTTTTGGAGATAACAGAAAAATAGCTTTAGATTTAGCCTTCCTCTAACATATAAAGCAATTTTTGATAGGCTCAAAAAAGAAAGTATTAAGATATATCAGAACTAGCAGCGAGCTTTCCTCTTCTTATTCTTTAGATAACAACTTCATACTTTTATTTCTCCTCTTTATTATTAACATGGCAATGTGTGGTTGTAAGTGATAGATGAAAGGGAGTATAAGCTTAGAGAGAATAGAGAAGTATTTCCAGAAAACGAAAAAGATTATTGTATTTTCAGCCGTGTGCCTGACAGTGATTGATACTTTTTTTTCGCTGACTGAGGCAACCGCCTTAAGGTGCTAGAATAGTCGAGCAGAAATTCATAAACGCCAGAAACCAAGTGGTTTTATAACGTTCCCGGGTGGAGCTGTCTGGCAGTAGGAGAACAAACAGGGGATGAGGAAAATACAAATGGCAATGGTGTTGTAGCCACTCTCTTAAATTACATCATTCCATTCACAAAGATTTATCCTACACTCCTTTGACAGTTACCTTTCATTTACTTGGTATTAAAAGCGTGAATCCCATACCAATCAACTCTGTGTGATACAGTCGGCAAGAAATCGTAAATTTACACGAACATTAGCTATTAACAAGATACTTTGTCAGCCATTGTCACCGCGGAATATGTCGAGTAATCATTATAGTACGAATTCACTGCACACATTTCTGGCATATTGTAGATATTTTATTTTCCCTTTTACTCCATTCCTCGCGTGCAAACACACAAACCCATATGCGAACAGGGAGCTAGGTTGAGCCTGCTATAATGAACGCTCCTAATGTCTTGATAAGATCAACAAAAATAATACAAACAAAATATGTTGAAACAGATGATTTTAACGTGCTCATAACATAATCATCATTAACTGTTTTCAGCCCGTGGACGGGTAAATTTAGTAAAAACACCTCCTCCTTTTTCCCCACACTACTATTCCTGCTTTTTTTGCTTCCATTACTCTCCTATAACATGCAAACTTTTCTGCTCTTACTTGGTCTTCCTTGCGGTTTTTTCTCTTAATTCTTTCTCTCGAAAATTATCTTGGTATTATTTCCTTTACCATCCTCATTACATTACCATTTCTGGCCTGCTTCCTCTACTATTTCATGTACTCCGACATCCTCATTACATGATTATATCATCTAATCCGTTCTTCCTCTATTATTTAATGTACTACAACATTCTCATTACATGACCATATCATCTCAGGCCTGCTTACTCTACTATATCATATACTCCTTATACCCCCCACTATTTCCCAGATACCTTCATTCCTAATCCTGTTTCACTTGTAGAGCTATTATGCACCTCACAAAATTCATTCAAAGACATAAAATCATGTCTGAATATTAAAAATACATATATAAAATGTCTTGAATATTTTTTATGTTTTTGAATCTCTTAGGGTCTATGAGTGAAGAGTAACATGCACCCTAACCCTAAGGGAACGTATCTTCATAAGTTGTTAAACCTCCTTCTTTCTTTTTTTTCCGAAGATCCCCACCAAGAAGGGGCAAAGAAGATATCGTTTACCTTAAACCCTTTTTCGTTCTGTGTTACACACATACAAACGTTACTTTCCTTCTTTTGAGCTTCTTGCCCGTTATCAGCCTCAATGCAGGCTCTTTCCTCCCCCACCCCCCTTTCACCTTCTACTCACCCTCTCCTAAGGGTAGTTCACCCTACCTATCCTTCTTACATCTCCCAAGGGATCTTGGGTTCGTTTCATGAGCATTTCTATTTCCTTAAATCGAAAAATGTTGATATCCAAAGAGAAGAAAGATTGGGTTTTAAATAGTTACCACCCACACCGGTTGAAATGCAAACTAAATTGTTAAACTCACCTAGTCTGGCTTTCTGGTGGTGTTAATGTCTTGGTTTGAATCCCAGCTGGGAGTGCTGAAGTGTTTTTTCCTATTATGTTTGCAACTCTGCCACCAGGTAAATGTGTGTAAAGGGTATATGCATATGTACTAATTACACTATGTGCTATGATGAGGAAGGTTGCAATTTAGAGGATATGTACCACGTTTTTTTTGGAAGATGATTTTTTTACCATGACCGTGACCAAAAAAATACCAAGAGATAAACTCCTGAAAAAAATATTCTAGAACCAAGGAAATCTTGAACATAATTTATTTAGGCCTACTCATGAGCAGTCTCTGTGCTGTACAAATAAATAAAATGGTTTAAAAAATCTGGTTCTTTTCATAAAATATATAGCGGCAATGATTAATTCGTGTGTTCCACAAACTGGTGCGTGATGGTTATCTACAAGAACACTTCCCTGTACCTGAATAAAATTAAATCAAGTGAAAAATAACAACTTGGACAAGAGAATCGATTCCAGGACCTTTTGTTTCTATGTGACAATGCTCTACCAATGAGTCATCTTAGTTCGTATCGTTTCCAGGTCCTTTTTTCACTAGTTGCTATTGTAGTAAGACTATCGTTTGTTTGATTTTTTAAATCGTATGGCACATACAAATTATGACCGAGAGGACTTTTGACTTTCAGTTTCGCTCGCCTTAAGTATAGACTATTAGCTTCTCTGACGTTACCCAGGGTACACCATAGGTGATTGTCTACACGTCTTACCCACAATTAGATGATGTGATGATAGTTATTATGGAGTTGTAAGCCGGAGTGAGTCCTAACCTAACTTAAGCCTAATTAACCGAACCCTGGTAACCATCGGGTACACTCCATTTAAGGGGGAAATACCCAAGGTACCAGCCAGGTATCGAATCCGTGACCCCCAGGAATGAAACCAGGTCATCCTACCACTACACCTCGGGGCCGGTTAGTCTATCCGTGGGGATTGGTGAAAGTATCGCCCACCCAAAGCTATCTACAATCATTATTATTATTATTATTATTATAAACCGCGTCTTACTACCGTTCGGGTAATACGCTCTTACATTAATGTGTAATGTAAGGGTGATTGTGAGATGAAATGAAGGACCTACAGTTTAACGTGGAATCCGAACCACGGTGGAGGCCTGTCATTCCCCACATTCACAAGCTGTCTTGTTAGAGGTGAAGGAAGGGTTTGGCAATCAGATAAATCTGTGCCGGGACCGAGACTTGAACCCCGGCCCCAGCACAGAAGTCTGACACCTTACCCCTAGACCACCAGGTCACCGATTATCTAAAATCACATTCCAGGGTGACTCGTAGCTGACAGTACACTGTCATGCACTTGGTAATTATTATTAATTAATGTGTATCAAAATCCGATACGTGATGCCCTGTCGAATGACCGGCTGTGACTGTTGGTTAGCACTCTAATTAAGTAAATTGAAATGGAAATTAAAATACTAATAATTATTATTTAGTGTCTCAATCTATAATAACGCGTAAAGCCAATCAAAGTGCTATAAGTAAAATATGGTTATTTTATTAGACTCCCATAAAATACATTTATCGTGTTATCAAAAATAATATCTTTGTTATGAGTTAATCGTTTATTATTATTATTATTATTATTATTATTATTATTATTATTATTTAGCAGCGCGTCTTACTACCCGTTCGGGTTATACGCTTTAAGTAGCTATAATTACGCTAATGGATTAGGAATTGGGAAGGTTGATTTAGAGGAAATTAACCCAAATTTGCGTGGAGGGAGAGTGGAAAACCATTTAGGAAAAACCACCCCAGTTCACCCGATCGAGATTAGAACCTCGATCTCCCCGTCCTCAGAAGTCTGGGTTAACACGACAAGCGCGTTAGCCAACTACGCTACGGAGGCGGGTTCAATCGTTTATCAAATTTAACTATTTAGTTAATAATAGGTTGTTAATTTTAATGTTAGGGGTAAAATGTTATCAATGTTGACTGAAAAATAAAGTTTGTATTTTCAAAAGGTCCTTTTTTAATGAAAACTGGACTGTACCATTAAATTCTTTATGCTTTATTCTCTCATGTGTTGACACAGTTTCCCTTAACCCTAATATTTTGAAATAGCAAACCCTCTTTTTTTTTTATCAGGAAGTCATGTAGCTCTCCTTTTACTTTATGTATAAGAATATGCCCTTGGCATTTACGTCTGAAAAAAAAAAAAAAGTAAAAGATGAAGGATGTAAGAATGGTCGACTCAAATTGTGTAACCTAGTTCGTGAACATATCATCCTTTATAACCCCACCCTTCCAAACCCTTTAAAAAGTACATCCTGACAATGAGGCCCATCTTCCTTTCTAAATACATTTCTTCTCTTCTTCTCTCTCTCTCTCTCTCTCCCTTCTATATTCCATCCTTCCCTTTTCAAAGCTTTTGACTGACATACCTAGATGCTTCGCCACAGAAACCAGAGGTAAACAGTAACAATACGCATTGTCAACCAGACATCTATCTTCTTCCGAGTAAAAAAATAATAAAAATAAAATAAACGTCTCTATAATAAACTCTGCTTACGTCATCTGTTGTAGTTTCAAACTGACAATGAATCATGGCTGTTAACGGTAATTACTAAGGGTGGAAAAGGAATGGGTAGAATATTTTCTTAATGTTTGGCGTGATTGAGCCATAGAAATGTTGTGGAACTTGGGAATAAACCAAAACAATAGAAATTATGTTTCTATGTAGTATACTAGAAATCTTTTATTTTCCATCCAAATTGTGACTATCTGAAATTACGGTTTACATGGAACAATGGAACACAATTTTGAATCAAATTAAAATAAAAAAAAAGTGGGTCTCTCTTTTACCTATACGGGCTTTGAGATCAGTATTCCCCCCCCCCCTGCCAATGATAATCAAATCTTAAACCATATATTTTGTTCTTTTTAACAAACTGTACGCTTTATTCTTGTTTTTGTAAAAAAAAAAATCTGTTCCCTACACTGTATCATACTGAAAATATTTTATATTACCATGACATATTGCGTATGTTCATTTTTTTAATTATTTTTTTTTTGCATCCATAGTGGAGAATTGTTCCCGAAAATATGTATTATCCTGAATTTTGACTATCCGGCTTGGCGGCAACTATCGCTCACGTTTTCCCGCGCCAATGGGAAGCTCCCTTTTCTCCCATTGGATAAGGCCAGGCAGCAATGGAGGGTATTTAACACAGTGGTACCTTGGTCAGAAGCCACCAAGGCCGCCTATTGTGAGTCGCAACGGGGTGGCCAACTCCGACCAGGAGAAGGCCGATGCTCTCGCTGAGCACTTAGAGGCGCAATTTGTACCGACTGACAACCCGTCAGACCCGGTGCACGTTGCGCACGTGGCGCAGGTCATCAGCGCGGTCTCGTACAGACCCTTGGATGAACCCGAACCCACGGAGGTGACAGAAATGTCACGGGCGATAGCCGCTCTAAGACAAAACAAGGCCCCCGGATCCGACGGTATCAGTAACGCGGTCCTCAGAAAGCTGCCCTTGGAGGCGATTAACTTCCTTGTGGAGTTATTCAACGCCGTCCTGTTCCTGAGTCACTTCCCCGAGCTCTGGAAGCATGCCAACGTCCTCTGCTTTCATAAACCGGGTAAGGACCCGGCCCTAGCTTCGTCCTACCGACCGATCAGCTTGCTCGACTGTCTGGGCAAGTTGTTCGAGAGACTAATAATGACGAGACTGACCCGGCATGTTCGCGAGGGGGCATCTTGGTGGACGAGCAGTTCGGCTTTCGGGCGGGACACGCTACGTCTCATCAACTTGTCCGGCTCGTGGAACAGGTTACGAGGAACTTCAACATCAACAGGCTGACTGGTGCTGTCTTTCTTGACGTGGCAAAGGCCTTCGACCGTGTTTGGCACGAGGGTCTCCTTTTCAAACTCCTCTCCCTGAACCTGCCCTTCTACCTAGTTAAGGTTGTTCAATCTTATCTTTCCCATCGCACCTTTTCCACTACCTTTGGGAACGCCACCTCCCAAGTCAGAAGCATCCGGGCTGGAGTGCCGCAGGGTTCCATGGTGGGCCCGCTGCTCTTCAGTCTCTATGTGAACGACATTCCAAAATCCCCAGGCACCGAGTTGGCTCTGTATGCGGACGACACGGCTCTAGTAGCGGAGTCGTGGCGAGGGCAGCTGGTGGAGAGGCGACTCCAGACGCACCTGACGCAGTTGGAGGGGTGGCTGACAACCTGGAGAACAAGTATTAACGTGGAGAAGAGCACTGCAATGCTCTTCACATGGAAAAGAAAGTACTACAGGCCGGCTCCACTCCGGCTGTTCGGAGAACAGATCAGATGGGCGGACAGTGTTAAGTACCTGGACTTACGCTGGACACAAAACTGACCTGGAGACTACACTGCAACGAAAGACTCAACAAGGCGAGGCAAAGGCTGGGAGTCCTAGGCCCACTGCTTAACAGGCGTAGCGCCCTGTCTACAAGGAACGGTCTGACGCTGTACAAGCAGTTGCTCAGGCCGATCCTCGACTATGCGTGTCCCGCTCGGGGTCACCTGGCGGACACGTATATGAGGAGGATGCAGGCGTTCCAGAGCGTATGTCTGAGGATCATTGTGGGCGCACCTTGGTATGTCCGGAATGAGACTCTTCATCGTGACCTGGATATGCCTACCATCAAGGACCACTTCCGGAAACTGGCGCAGTCTTTCTACGCTAGACTTCCCGGTGCCACCAATCCTCTTATCCAGGGGCTTGGGAACTACGTCATCGACCCTGGTGGGTGCCATCGACGTCCCAAAGCCCTGCTCGGATAAGCGAGATGTGTCAACAGTGGTTTGGGAGACTCTCACCCAGCCCCCCATAGAGTAGTGTCTCCGCACGTAACTCTAAAAAACCCTTAGTCGGTTTCTCAATTTCTTACCCCCCTTTTTTACCCCAATATTACTAATATTTTGTAATCTCTGTTTCTTTGTTTCAGAACTTCGCGAAACGCGACAACCCGTTCTTAATTTTTGCAAACCACACGGTGTGACCAATTGGTCGGTACGTGTTGGAACTTGCTCTCGTGCTCCCCTTCTGGAAGCATCGGAGCATGCCTTTTGTCTGTGTCTGTGTCAGAAGCCAGTCGGAGAGTGGCTAAACTAACGTTACTGGAACACATTCGCTGACCTTTTTCTTACCCCTACCCACACGTGTTTGAACACAACTTCGCCGTCGTTGTGACATCAACCAGTTACCCCTGAAGCCTCAGCAAGGAATAACAGGGTGACCTGGTGGTCCAGGGGTAAGATGTCAGACTTCTCTGCTGGAGTCCGGGGTTCAATCCTCGGTCCCGGCACAGATTTATCTAATTGCCAAATCCTTCCTTCACCTCTGACAAGGCTTGTATTAATCACAACTTGTGAATGTGGGGAATACCAGGCCTCTACCGTGGTTCGGATTCCACGTTAAACTGTAGGTCCTCCATTTCATCTCACAATCACCTTACCATTACATATTAGCGTAAGTGCGTATAACCCGAACGGGTAGTAAGACGCTGTACTAATAATGATAATAATAATAATAACTGTGGCAAGGTGATAAATGGTAACAATAAACCTGGTATTTCCACCTCTCTCATCAAACACACTGCCAATATGGTCTATTTGTAGTTTTCACTCCCCAAAACCTTTGACCTTAATAACGTCATGGCCTCGGCGAATAATGGTAGATTCCTGCACAGGGTATAAATCTGCACATTTGCAGTATGTATAGCAGAATTATGCTAGGAAAGATAATATTTTCTCTTATTGCTTGTTCAGCTTATACGCATAGATGCTAATTGCTCTAAAGATAAAGGATTGAGAAGGAAGCTTTTTTGTACTAGTCTACCCGCATTCACGTAAAAAGATAGTTTGGAAACCACTTAGGGAAAACCAGCCTGTGTAGACCCGCCCTGGATTCAAACCCCGATATCACCATAATCAGCGGGTCATCCTAACACAATATATACGCCTTAGATACCATTCGTCCAATGAGGTGGGTTATACAAATATTAAACTATTTTATATCCCTCATGTGGGATTAAACCGTAATCCGATGAATCACAGGTTTGGTATCCCTAACCACTGATCCAAAAGAACGGAAGTTGGGGGAGTAAAAAATTGTGGTAAAAGGAAAATTCCCCACATCCGAGGACAAAGTAGGAATACATATAAGGGGTTAGAATCAGAAGTAGCCATCGAGAAATGGGTGTGAGAATAAAGGGAAGTGAAAGAGATGAGGGGTTTTAAGGGTGAAGAGGGGGGGGGGGGAGGAGTGAGAGAGTTTGTTGGCTGATAGGGGTGCGGGAGAAGGTTGGAAGGGAGTATTATTTTGACAGTCACTCCCTGTGTATAATGCAAGAGGATATCGCGTCTAATGGACGTGAAATCCCTTGGTCTGTTCCTCCCTGAATGTAATACCCTCGGGAGAAGAGGTGACACTAATACCAAGGGCAAAGTGGTTCACAACAAACGAGAGGGGGATAGGGGGGGGGCTCCTCGAGGTGTGTTTCACGGGAAGGCGATGTTTCCCGTCGTGGTGCTTGGCGTCGTCCCGTTGGGAAGGAGCGAGGGGATTGGGGATTCTTGTGCTTGACAGTCTCTTGCGAGAATGAAGGTGGTAGAGTAGTGAGTGCAGTTTCTGTTTTAAAAAAAAAATTCTAGGCTAGAATAAATAAAAAATATATTGTCTCAGTACAAACAAAGAGTTTAATTAAAACTCTCATCAACATAAAATTTTACTGCCAATATGTAGACGATATCCTTATAATTTATTAACAAGATCTTAATTCACCTTCACTTGATCTGATTCATAATCTCAATAGTATCCATTTTAAACTGAAATTCACCTTAGAGCACTAAATCAACTGCCTTGGCATTAATATCTTAAAAAACAAGCATAACAATTTTGAATACAAAATGTACAGAAAACCCACACAGATGCAGTCATTCTGAATGTTTCTGATCAACTTACAATCCATAAAAGAGCTGCTTTCAACAGTCTTATGTGCAGATTACTTCATAGACCTCTAAACAGAAAGAACTTCAAAAATTAACTTGATGCTATCAGACAACTAGCTATCTCTAATGGTTAGTCCCATTCATTAGTTTACCGAATTCTTCAAAAACAAAAATCACAACTTAACAGCAAAACCATTCTCAACAATTCTAATGCTAGTTCATAAATTAATACCATATGGATCAAATTCAACTACACTGGAAAAAAAATTAACAGAATCACAAACATTTTCCAAAAAACATAAATTAAAGGTAGCCTTCAGCACTAATAATAACATTAATAAATACATGAATAACTCTAACTTAAACAAAACCAACCAATATGAAAAAGTGGCATATATCAACTCACCTTTGAATGTAATAGCGTATATATAGGAAAATCTAGCAGTCAATTTTCAACTAGGTTTTATGAACACACGAGGAATTTTAAATATGATGGAAACAAATTAAATTTTTCTGAGCACCTACAACTGTCCGGACATCAACCGATCCCAATGGAAGATAGTATGATACTAGTTTATAACACCTCAAAAGGCATACCTATTAACACAGCTGAAAATATCTTTATTTAAACTGCTTTGCTAAATAACAAAAGATTACTAAACGAACAAACAAATTTCAAAAATCATATACTTATCAAAACCCTCAAGAAAACTTCCTTACCTTACCAAAAATTTAAAAAAATCTAACGATATCTGCACCCGCCCAACTTTCCATAGTAGGAAATGACCTGTTCGGGCCAGTGTCGTGAATATTTGTACTCTATATTCATTACCTTTTTTATCATTCTCTTTTTTCTAATCCTCACAGCACATTTATCATAATAAATTCCAAAATTCTATCTATCTACTATCTCATCCCATAATAACCTAGTACACAATCTCAACCTTTATATATAATATCTTTGACTTTGTAGTGGAATCAATCCAGAACTATCCCTTCTCACTTTACTCGTTAATTTCAAACTCAACCTTGTTTCCTTTCCCAAAAAAACATGGAACACTAAACCTAATAACTTTTAACTCTGGTAAATATGATATTTCATTATTATCAACTCTTGATATTATAACTCATTAGATTAACCTTTATTAAATCTACAGGTTATATCACATTGACTAACGCAGTGTGTTTCAACCATAATTTCATTTAGTGTTTTTCTCTTTTTTCATTAGACCTGAGTATGATGTCAATATATCGAAACATGTCGAAGCTCTAAAAACTTTGCAGGGATTGCAACAGTATACAAGGAACAAGGAATTACAGATAAGAAAGGAATTCAATTTTTACATAACCTATTTCACTCTTTATATTTTCTAAATTCTCACAACTATTCTGTTTAATTCCCAATATAATACATGACACATATTTATACGCATGGTTATATAATCTTATAATAACATTGTTTTAATGCAATTTGACCTAAAAGTCAACAATTTTTAATATGTGTTAAACTTTGAAGATTTTGTTATAATTTTAATGATTTTATCATATTTTTCATTATAAGATATCATACTTGTAATTAATACTACCAATCTTTTAATATATGTATCAAATCACAGTGTTTATATTATTATATTATTATTATTATTATTATTATTATTATATAATTATATAATTATATTATTATTATTATTATTATAATTATTATTATAATTATTATTATATTAAATCATCTTTTTCATGCTAAACTAACACAATTCGTACAACTTTAATTAAGATTGAATTCTATTACAAATAATCTTAATCGTTCCTTATTAAACATTTAAAATATTTTTCATAAATCTAATGCTTTTACTTGAGCAATGTTTTATTTCTTTTGACAAAAAAAGTAGGTATAAAACCTTCAAAAACATATAACTTATCTCGCGTCCCCAACACTACCACCTTAACAAACAGTTGCACTACCAACAGTTTCTGTCAAAATTACTATTTTTTTTGTGATAGCGGATCAAGCAAAGTGTTCTTTTTAGCACCGCATTATAATACTCCTTATGGCATACTTATAGTACTATATCAACAAATGTGTTAGGGAGGAGGAAGGCCTAAATTATATTAAATGTACCCGGATTAGTGGACAGGGGAAGTTGGAAATCATTTATTTAAAAACATCCTGATTATACCCGACCAGGATTCAAACTCCGATCTCCCTGTTATAGATAGTTCAGTTTATTATGAGAGTGACGTCTAACAGACAATTCGACCACCGAAAAGGGTTAAATGAGGTAATATTTTATCTCGGGATGTGGTATTGAAATTTAAGTTTTAGAAAAATAATTTGTATTGATATTGAAAGAATAAGTAAGATATTTTATCCAAACATCATGTGTTATTAGTGTTTTTATATAGACAAAAATATTAATGATTTTCTTAGATTTGCTTAGAGTTATTATCCCTATCTGGCAGAAATAAATATAACTTTGGTATTATAATGAAATATTATCATTCCGTATACTAGTAGTTCTGTGAACAGAAACATTCCTCCCTCGATTCAAGAAAAAATTGGTGCACTATGTTAATAATTACTTAATGTTCTTTTCATGGCTATATTCTTAAGATTTATCTTTTAATTTCAGTAAAAATATCTCCTATTATTATTTTCCCCTGAATTTGAAGTTTATATTTTCCTTGATGTTTAGGCTAGAAAAAAAAAACAAATGAATATATTCTCTTTCTATCACCACGTCTTACTACCCGTTCGGATTAAAAGCTTATGTACTAACTACGTAAATGGATTTATAGATTATAAAAGTAATATTCAAAAGAAGAGTACCCACATTTGCGTGGAGGGAAAGTGTAAAATCATTTAGGAAAAAACCTTCCGTACACCCGACTGAGATTCTAACCTTGATCTCCCCGTCCTTGGCAGCCTAGCTAGCCTATTGCGAGAGAGGC
Organism: Timema cristinae; assembly: GCA_039000515.1. Lineage (NCBI taxonomy): Eukaryota > Metazoa > Arthropoda > Insecta > Phasmatodea > Timematidae > Timema > Timema cristinae. The sequence goes on along the minus strand of JBCFYV010000100.1, from coordinate 43,207,268 downwards.
GCGTTAGATCACGCGTCCACCGAACCAGATTACACTTTATCTATATACTTAGCACCGCGTCTTACTACCCGTTCGGGTTATACGCTTTAAGTAATAATTACTCTAATGGATTAGGAATTGGAAGGTTAAATTAGAGGAAGTGAACCCGCATTTGAGTGGAGGGAGATTGTAAAACCATTTAGGAAAACCACCCCCACTTCACCCGATGAGATTCGAATCTCGATCTCCCCGTCCTCAGCAGTCGAGCTCAACACGACTAGCACGTTAGCCAACTACGCCACCGAGGTGGGTAACACTTTATCCAATAGTACATTATGTTCATAGGAAATAACTCTTGTTCATGGTTTTAAGATTTATTCTTATATCTGAATTCAAATTAAAACCAAATACATACGTCGTTTGGTCTAGATTTAAGAAAGTCAATCCCAATTTCTTTAAATTTGGTCCACATATTTGGAAGTAATCGCAGAACAAACACACAGACTAAATAAGACTAAATACCAAACGGTCTAGTTAAAACAGGATGTTTTCTTCACTTGGTCGATCAAATCTCTTAAAAAAAAGAGTTAAAGTGTCATCACAATATTATAATTTGTAAGCTAGTTACGTGTTTAGCACATTTATGACAAAAGTACAGACACTTTTAATGGCTTAAATTTATTCCGTTACAATACATAAATAATAATCAAGTGTACCTATCAAATACATGATTTCAGGAACATAAATAAGTAAGAGTGTCAAAACAATAGTGATAGCGTTTGATAAGGACGGACCAGGAAGTCATTGTTAGCTTAGTATAAATATAAAACTGTTAGAACAAATGAATGAATTTGACATATGGGCTAGAATGTTTTGTAAAAATGGAAGGATGGTTGGTGAAATCGTCTTACAGTTGAAGCATCTCGGAGAGTAGTTGGATGTATGTGAACTATTGCAAGGATATAAATAGCATCGAGAGAGAAATATATGGTAGTGTACATTGTTATGTTAACGCCAACATTGTTGTATGGATGTGAAGTGTGGGTTTGTCAGGAGAAACACAAGAGCAAGCAAGGTGAATTCTATTGGAATGAGATATCTTTCTAAAAACTGTATGTAGAAAAACATTTTATGGACAGCGTCAGTAATGAAAGGGTGCTGAAGGAGTGCGATTTGAAAGGGCGTCCGATAGGTCAATGACAAAGAAGCGTCTTACACTGGTTTGGGGATGTTGAGAAGATGACTGTGGCTTTAGTGACGAAGCAAATATATGAAGGTAGAGTGTGTGGATCAATAGGAAGTGGGTAAGCCATGTAAGACATGGTTAATTGTTTTAGAAAAATGTGTGAAAAAGATAAATATTATAAGAGTTTAAAGAATAAAAATCATGTATGACTCGGTATATAGATGTTATTGAATCAAAGGGAGTATGCAAGGATAGGGAAGTGTGGAGAAATTTAGTGAGGATGGATTAAGTACGGATTTTTTTATTTAATTTTTCCTATATGTACAGTTTCTTGCCTATCCCGTAAGGGAACGGCCTGGTTAGGTATGTTTGATATAAGCATATCTCGATAGTTTTCCAAGTCACTATTTTATCAAAATTGTATATAAGTTATTTAATAAAAAGCAGATTTTTAATTGGATTGGCCGAAGCCCAATCTTAGTCGGTATTACATCTGCCTACTAAGCTCAGGGGTACAGTGTTCGATTCCCGGCATTGGCTAAAAATTCGTAGTTCTAATTTCACATTCATGAATTAACGACTTAGATTGCCAGGCCTCCACCGTGGTTTGGATTCCACGTTAAACTGTAGGTCCTTCATTTCATCTCACAATCACCCTACCATTACACATTAGCGTAAGCGCGTATAACCCGAACGGGTAGTAAGACGCGGTGCTAATAATAATAGACTTAGATTATGTTATAGTTATGTGTAATGACTATACACAAAAACGTAGTTTATGAGAATTTGAATCAATTTTATTTTCTTATCTTTAATCTAGAATATACTTAGGATTTCTTAGAATTTGAAGGACAAACCTTAATAAACACATAGCCCTTGTGTTATTGCGAGTAAATGAAAGAAAAACACTAGATAACTGTTTATGTGAAGACGTTAAACTTTGGTTACTTCTGATGAGTGTATACCTAACTATGGTAGGAAGGCGGTTTTGGAAGGGATTATTTTGTTACCAGAATCCTACTATATATAGTATTTTGGTAGTGTTAATAGCCTTGCTTAATAAACTTTCTAATACCGTTCAAGAAGGTCATTAATCCTACAAAATTTCATCAAACAATAGGACTATTTTACGGAATAAGTTCTTCCATAACGGGCTTTCTACCAAAATCAAGATACATACTATACACAGTGGGTCAATTTGGTGGGAATCCATTTTAATTTCCATCAGTAGGGCTTACAAAACCTTAAGTTCCATTGTGATTAATGAAGTCAGGTTTTATTAACTTATAAAAAAACAAAAACAAGATGACAAAATATAAAATTACCATTTAAGTCAAAATAACTAAGCCCAATTTATCGAGGTTACGTTTTTTTAAACTATGTTTGTAATCGGACCCAAAACATTTAAATCAGTAGGGCACAGTGATTAACGAGATGATAATAATAAGGTTGGATTCACTTGTTCATAGACAAATTGAAATCAGAATCTTCTTTAGTGGCAGAGAAATTCCCACAATCGCAGAAATATATGTCTAATCTGATGCTTCGTAAAAAAAACTGAATATAACTGATATCGACATATTTTATTTTCAGGTGGATAAATAAATAAAATGTACTATGTTACAGTTGATGTTTTAAAACTATAATGTTTTAACATGATACTAACCAACTAATTAGTACACGTGTTTTTCACTTAGCCAACTATATAAGGTGGGGATGTAGAAATACGTGAGTTAAGGGTTGCGTTTTTTGCAGTTTACATAACAACACATTTTTCTGGACAAAATAAATAAATGATTATCCAGTAGAAATATAAAGATTAAATTTTCCTCATATGGTGACGTTAACAATTGGTGAATATCTGTAAAAAGTTTCCTGAAATTAAATGACCACTTTTTCTCTTCATTTAAAAAGTTTCCATTTGATGCCACCGTGCTCATGACGGATATTCAAAAATTGTTGATATCAGCACGTGAAGAAAATTATACTCTTTGTTTCAACTAGAGACATTTTTAATATATTTTGGCCAAAAAATGTTTTGCTAAAAAAAACTGAAAAAAAACTACCCTTAGATCACTTTCCTTACACTACGAACTTAAAGCTCCTCACAAATAGTCAAGGTAGTTGTCTGCTACACAGCGCATGACAGTGATGCAGTAGTTTGGTTTTGACAGTGTGTAAGTCTCCCAAACATATGGTATAAATCAGAACTGACCAAGTTGAAACCATTCCAATTCAGTCCAATAAACGAATGATGCTGAAATTTTGTGAATGACTTAGAACTCGTCTAATGTCTACGTATCTACTCTGCTCTTGTTTATTTGGCATGCTGTGAATTTCTAATATTATATTTTTAGCACTACGTTATTACCACCCGTTCGGGCTGTTTGTTAACGTTTTAAGGATGAGGAAGGTTGAATTAAAAAGAAGTGTACCAGTGCATGCGTGGAGGTCGAGTGGAAACCCATTACGGAAAACCGCCTCAGGGACACCGGTCTATATCGAAAGTGATGCCTTGGGTCATAAGTCTTCAACCTTTTTATTTCCAAAGGCCAAAGTTTCTCTCTCTTGTTGGCTCGTGGGCGGCAACATTGTACCGATGATATTTTGAATTGAGTAAATGTTTAAATATTATTAGTATCATCATTCTTGTATACTTTATACGCACACTAGGGATATGACCTGTCTCCGACAGGTAGAATTTAGAAATTTCTCGTGAAGTACTGTACGTTCTATTGTTTTGTTTTTTTACCTATGTTTTTAAATATTTCATAGCAGGGGTAGTACGATTTTTTTTGTCTATTAGAGCTATAATTTACTTGTACAAAATACGTTTGTATAAAAAGTGAATACTTATCTTTGAATAAAAAGTGAAAATCCTTTCTAAAATAAGGTAATATACGTATTTATGTGATTAGTTGATTATATGTAAAAAATAAATATCTGTATTTGTCATTTTTTTTATCTGAATTATTTTATATTTTTCATGAGCCAGTGGGCCAAAAAAAAAAACCACCGAAGAGGGTAATGTGGTTAAGCCCAGTGGTTGTAATTATTTAAGTTTATTTTATCATGAACTAGCCCACGTATTCCTACTATACTAACTCCTAACCACTCAGGTAATAAATACTAATATCCTAGGTGGATTAATGACAGAATTTCTCCCGTAATGGCTTTGGGAGAAGAGTTCTCGTTTTTTTTATAGAGACAATTTTTTTTTCTTGTTTGTACTTGTTACTCAACGAACCAGGTAATAAATCTAAAGGTAGATGTGTGCAGAGGTGTCTCGCATCGTGAAACATGGGCTGAGATGTTCCGGGGGACTCCGGGGGGGAAAAGGTTCTTGGTGGGTTACGAACGTCACACAGCTAGCTACGAGCTGACTACTCTGGAATTCATTAGAGGGATTTAACCTTACCCCCTCCTCCCCCTCTCCAGCCACCCACGCCACCTTCACTGTTTTGCCAAATGTAAGCAATGCGTTGAGTGTTATACAGAACACGATTTTTTTTAAAGCGTAGGTAAAAAAATACTATTTTCTTTATCGAAGGGAAGAGGGGAGGGGAGAGGAGAAAATAAGTTTCATAGAGAACTTTTATGTTCAAGGCATGCTTACAAAAATATTTCCTCCATTTTATTGGTGATATTCAATGAATTTTATCACAGGAATATGGTAATCAGCCCCAAAAAATTTCCATAAAGGCATTTATAATAATATTCTGTTTTAACTAAATAAACCCGAACGGGTAGTAAGACGCGGTGCTAATAATAATAATTTAACTAAATAAAACTTAATTTAAATATAAATTAACCAAATGAAAAAGTAGGCGAATTTTAAATTATGTTTGGATACCAAACCTTTATTGATCTATCAGCCTGCCAAATTTTAGATTTCTAAGATTTTAATAATTTTCGAATAATTCATACGGATAGACATATAATCAATACTATATGGAGCTAGGATATTCAAGTTCTGGTTGCACTCTTTATATAATTTATTCTTTTACAATATACAGATCACCATTACAATTTCAAATCAAATAGGTCAAACGATAAGTGTTGAAACAATATTATTTATTATTTCCAAAATCTGAGTGCACAAACAAACGCAATCAATAGAAAGTTAAATATTTGCCTAACATTCATATTTTTAATATTTCATGATTAACTGGTGGAGAGAGGTTCTTTGTACATGATTGAAAATATTTAAATTTTATACAAAACCCTGAAGTGTTATTTTGTATTAGTTTTTAAATGTCTACCTCCCCAGTCTTTTTTATACCAAATATTAATAATATAATTAGAAAAACTTTGATAATTTTCTAATTACTTATGATAGTCCTGATAAATTTCAATGTTATACGACACCAAAAATATTGTATTTTTTAACTTTAGAAATTTCTATCCCCCACTTCCACTCTCTCTCCCTCCTCCCTCACTCCACTCCACTGAGGGTGTTTTTAAATTATAAATGTTCTGACTATTATAGCAATTAGTTTAAAGCTGTTCCTGGACATTTTTGTAAATATTTCAATTTTCTACCATAGGCTTAGGGAAAGTGTTTTATTCTATTAGCTTACGCTATTTTTTTTTTGAGGGGGGGACCCACTTCAACCCTTCTTTTGGTCCTTAATTTTGAAATTTAAAAAAAAAAATCAGTGTGATTTGGGTGGTAACCTTCCTGGCAAAATTCTATATTCTACCACAGTGAAAATAGAAATAAATGCAATGTTCATTGAATATGCTCAAGTGATTGATAAAACTTAAGGGGGGGGGGGGAAATAAATTGTCAAGAGCCATAACATAAATGAGATTGAGGTCAGATCGATTTGTCCCCTCAAATTTACATTCAGATGTTATGTGATTGCCTCAAAATGATCTCAGCAATAAAAGGCCAACCAAGATGAATTAATACAAGGTTCTGTCATGTTCGGTCATTTTGGTTTATGTCCAAAATTTGTTTTTCAATGGCTCTATAGCCCCTTTATAAATTATAGATGCGCTTAAGACCTTTCCAATTAAACTAACAGACAACTTACGGCCTATCGATTGACAGATGGTTCATAGAGTCCACCTCATACACCCAAATCCAATCTAAAGCTAGTTCTATTATGTCCCCCTTATTATTCTCTTTCCTTAACTTGAGATAGTTCTATCCATTCCACCTCGCTAAATCCTTTCTCTTTCAGGTCCATTCTAATACTATCCTTACATCTGCCTCTAGTTCTTCCATTGGTTTTGCTTGAACAAGGTTCTAGACTCTCCCATCCACGCTGCATGTCCCTACACACCCTAATCTATGAAACTTGATTACCCTAAAAATGTCTTGTGATGAGTACAGGTTATGTAACTCATCATTATATAACCTCCTCCACTCCCGATTAGTCTAATCCCTTTTTAAAACAAACTTATTCCTAAGTACCTTGTTTTTGAACACCCTGTTTTCTTTCGTGTAAGGTAAGGGGTCACATTTCACACCAATTATCATGACTACCGGTTCTTTAGAAGTAATAATTATTGCCTACATTACGACTGTCTAGCCCAAATCGAGATTAACCTGTTTAATCATTTGATAACCGATGCGGGGTTGTTTTGTTGTTGATTTTGATATAAAAAAAATGTAAAATTAGTGACCATTATCGTGTGTTCCCTTTAATACCAACCACTTTAATGTATTATAACTTGCCTCGGTGGCGTAGTTGGCTAACGCGCTTGTCGTGTTGAGCCCGACTGCTGAGAAAGGGGAAATCGAGGTTCGAATCTTGGTCGGGTGAACTGGGGTGGTTTTTCCTAAAATGGTTTTCCACTCTCCCTCCACGCAAATGTGGGTTCACTTTCTCTAATTAAACCTTCCCAATTCCTAATCCATTAGCGTAATTAGTACTTAAAGAGTATAAACCGAACGTGTAGTAAGACGCGGTGCTGAATATTAAGATATTATAATAAATAATTATTCTTTTTAATAAAAATATATATTAGTTTTAAACAAGCAAACATAATCTAATTTCAATAAATAATATATGACTATTTATCGGATTACTACAGCCTTAAATCGGCTTTCTTAAATTATTTTTATTTGGCTTTTGGCCAACAAATTAAGTTGAAATTTCTTCCCTTAAGCTTCCTCATCCTGGATTCTTGTTTGAACATTTTTCAGGGCTGGAGTCCTTGAATTCCGCGTTACAACCTTTTTGACCCCAATTATGGGTCAACACTCAGCAATATGGCTGGTAGAGTGAAGAGGGCGGGTTGACTAAATGGAATTCCCACTGCCCTCTGGTGTTATAACGATTTAATTAAACAAGTGGTTTAAAATAAGAATTTTTCCTTAGCAGTTTATTTGATATTGGTTTTATTTATTGTGTTTTTATTATTTTGACGCAGGGTCATAAGCAGGATTTTTGTGAAGGGGAAAGGGATCAATAATATATATATATTACGTAAGGAAACATATTAACACTATTTTATTTGTCACAATAACTATTATATTACATATCGTGTTATTTTATTAATAACCAGTTAGTCATACCTAATAATAAATATATATATATATATATTTATTATTAGTATGACTAACTGGTTATTAATAAAATATATTAACACTATTTTATTTGTCACAATAACTATTATATACATATCGTGTTATTTTATTAATAACCAGTTAGTCATACCTAATAATAAATATATATATATATATATTTATTATTAGGTATGACTAACTGGTTATTAATAAAATAACACGATATGTAATATAATAGTTATTGTGACAAATAAAATAGTGTTAATATGTATATATATATATGTATATATATATATATATATATATATATATATATGTGTATATATATATATATATATATATATATATTTATTATTAGGTATGACTAACTGGTTATTAATAAAATAACACGATATGTAATATAATAGTTATTGTGACAAATAAAATAGTGTTAATATGTTTCCTTACGTAATAAAAAATAATTTAGATATTAATTGTATTTTATTGAAACAATAAAAAATGTAAGCATAAAAATATCGCTCTGCCTTTCATGACGCATCGATACTAACAGCTTGTGACAGATTGTCCAAGCTATAAATAAACGTAGGGGGAGAAAATTACTAATTAGTAATTCTCTCTGGGAGAGGTTTGAATCCCTCAAATCCTGTTTCCCCTCTCCCCTCCCAATCCCTCTTGCGTATGGCTCTGCTTTACATATCTATGAATCAGTGAGTCCGAAAAGGGGTCTACTCACTCTCGTGAAGACAAAAGGAGATACTTGAATGAAAATGTAGCAGCTCCTGTCTAGAAAACCGAAATTAACTCCTGACGAGCTTGTTGTACTGACCACATGACAGCCTATATCCATGGAAGTTGGCACTATCTTTGTCAACTATGGTTTCTACCTGGTCAGTATGGCTCGAGTGCAGAATTACGTCATGAATTTTGTTTACATATCTATTTTTAAAATCTTGATTTACATCGATTATTTAGTTATTATTTTATTCCTCACCCCATCCTAATACCCGTTTGGGTTAACGTAAAGAGTTATAAGCTGATAACACTAATGCGTTAAGGAAGAGGAAGGTTGAATTTAGAGGAAGTATACCCACATTTACGTAGAGGAAGAGTGGAAAACATTTTAGGATAACCCACCCTCAGTTCACCCAGTTGGGATTCGAACCCAAATCTCCGGTCCGGTATAATGCGAGAGCGACGCCTTAGACCATGTTATCACCGAAGTGGATGATCCTAACGTTTATGCGTCGTAAAGACCCACAAATATAAATATATTGACGCCTGAATCGGTGGACACGTGATTTAAGGCGTAAACATCTTCTTATCTGATTCGCTGGCGGCGATTAGTTAAGGTTTCCAAACCCGACTGCTTGTGCTCAGGATGCAACTTCATAAATAGTTTTTCAATCTCCTTCTACGCAATTGAGAGTACATTTCTTCTTAATAGTCATCATCCATACCCTGTTAGTGTAGATGTTAGAACATCCTGGATGGGTAGTATGAAAGCTGAATGAAAAAAATATATTTGGCCTAGGAAGAGTAAAATAATACTGTTCTCTCGTTTAGTTTATTTTAAATCGAGTAAACTACAATTAATTTTAATAAATGTTATTTGAAATTCCATAGACCTGTATAATATATAAATATTCTAGAACAAATGAGATGCAATAAACCAACCCAATAGATAGACAAGTTACGTCAACATTTTTGAACTTGGTTCGGTGGACGCTTTTTTAACGTGGGAGTATATGGCAGTATTCCTGAAGTTTCTATATAAAAACATCTTTTGGTCAAAATAAATCAAATATTTCTCCAGTACAAACAAATAGTTTAATTTTATTCACATGTTGATATCAACAGTTGTTGAATATCTATCAAGGATGTCCAGGAATTTAATAAAAACTTTTTCTCTTCATTTAAAAAAGTTTCTCATCTAATTCCGTCATGTTCATGACAAACATTCAACAACTGTTGATATCACCATCTGAAGAAAATTAAACGTTATGTTTCTACTGGAGAAATGTTTGGCAATAAAAACTGCAAAAACAATGGTCTTTCTTCTGGTCCCCTTCCTACCAACTTTAAGGTGTCACTCTAATAAAAGATTGGTTTTCCAATGTTAGAAATGTCGGGGATTTGATACCGGACATATGCATTGAGTTTTTTTTTCCTTAAATAGGTTTTTCCACTCTCTTTCCACGTACACACGGTAAACTTCCTATACATTTTACCGTCCTTTTTCCTACACCCTTGGTATGAATGTGTAGCTCCCCCGGATGGATAAGACACGGTGTATACACACACAAAAAAAAGTTTTTGTTTTAAGGGAATTCTTTAGTAGATAAGCTTGGTTTTTAAATGAAATTAAAAAAAAAATTATAATGGATTTTAAAAACTAGTTACGCATATCAGTTTAAAATAATGTTATTTATAAAATTACTTTGAACTATATCGTTACAGCTTTTTACAATAATAAATCATTACCGATATTTTCTTAGAAAATTTTACTGACAATAATTTCTTAAGAAAATCAGATAACTTTATATATTTTTTAATTTCATCATTTTTGTTTGTATTTGATATTATTTTACTTACAGGTAAAATAATTATAAATATTCCATTTCTCCTATTTTATAATAGATGTTAAAAGAAAATCTTAAGAAAGATTAAAAACTTCATGTTAAATCTGAAACGGTCCATTAAAATGTCCTTAGTAATGAAAGGCAGCTCTATATATTTTTTTAATGACAACTTTTTACATTTTATTTTGACAATGATCCTGTGTCTCAAACACTCCCCCCCCCCCCTTTTTTTCCCCCGTGAGGATTTTCAACCGGAGAGTTTGAAAACACATGAACTATCACGTAGTACTACTTAAGGAACTAATTACGAATTTATTATCACTTTCATTCATGATTCATTCATGAGCCAGTGAGAAAGGCTTAAATACAGAGGTTGCTTCTCCAGGCCGCACTCCTTTTCGATCCTCCCCATCTTCCACCCCTCCTTTTATTGTCTCACCCCTTAACCCCCACCCCACCCTATCCTCTCAAGCTTTCATAGAACCCCCCATCCCCCTCATTTTCATCCTCCAGTTCAAGAGAAATCCGTCATCTTTCGTCAACAAACATCTGCGAGCTTACTTGAGATGGAAAGAGAGGGTGGTAGAGCAATAGGATGGGGTTGAGAGGGGAAGGGGGAGGGAAATATTTGAGGGAAAAAAATAACTCTCTAAAGTCCAGAAAAGTAGAGACAAGGATGAAAAAAAATATATTTTTTTTAGTTATATAAATCCTTCATTTCGCATTTGTTCTTTTTTTATTTTATTTTTAATCTTAAGCGAACACAGTTTGCGATTATACTTTTAAAATTCTTGAAGGGGGCTTATTTTTGCTCCTTTCTTTCTTCATGCACATATTCTTTTAGTTTGAAATATCATTTCTATGAAAACAAATAAATATATTATTTTTCAATAGTGTTTATTACGGAGAAACTGAGTTAATCATATATGTGGTTTGTTTTTAAATATTATGAGTTTGAAATCATTTTTTTATATTCTTTGAAAAAAAAATTAAAATATAAAAGAAAACTTGTTACCAAATTTTATAAACATGTGGGTGACTTGGTGGTCTAGGGGTAAGGTGTCAGACTTCTATTCTGGCAGCCGGGGTTCAATCTTCGGTCCCGGCAAAGATTTATCTGATTACCAAACCCTTCCTTCACCTCTTACAAGACATGTGGGGAATGCCAGGCCTCCACCGTGGTTCGGATTCCACGTTAAACTGTAGGTCCTTCATTTCATCTCACAATCACCCTACCATTACACATTAGCGTAAGTGCGTATAACATGAATGGGTAGTAAGACGCGGTGCTAATAATAATAATATAAACATGTGTTTGTCTTAAACTAACATGTTGATAATATACTATAATCCCAATATTTCAATATTTGATGGTTTTTCATGAGATTCAATATGGACCTGCCGCTTATTACGGGGATTATTTTAAAAATAATTTCAATATAACTATGTTTCATAAATTGTAATAAATAAATAAATTCATTTTTATATTTCTCAGTCCATTTACAACTTGTTCATACAAGACAAACATTGTAAAATTGGTTTTAATGAAACCAAAAATATAATAATAAAGTATAGAATTGTAAGTGCCATCCCCGCCACCCCCCCTCATCTAATTGAGAGAAATAAACAATTTTAATAATTATTTATTGTTTATTACCTATATTTTACGTAATGGATTCGTTATGTAGGCCGCACTTCAGTTGGTGGAATACAATTTGTTTTATTTCATTTGTTTATATTTTATTTTTTGTTTTATTTATTTGTTTTGTCCACGGTGATACTGATTTTACTTAACATCCATAACAGTTTCCAGCATGTTGCCTAGGTCGGTTCTTAATTCAAACCTAAGCCTGTCGTAGCTCCAAATGTCTTATAATCTCTTTTAAGAATAGGACGAGCACAACATCCAGTCCCATGGCAGTTGAAAATCACTGTGAAAGGGTAAGCCCATATTTTCCATCAATGATACATTTATTGGCCATGCCAGGAATTGAACTTGGGACCCTTAACTTAGTATAAAAACACGTTACCATCTGATCTAATATATTGGATGATACTGGCTAAACATCAGTAAATATTGTTTGAATATGATAAAAATTAACGTTATAAGAAATATTTCGGAATACTTAACTGTTTTTCAGGCATTTGTTATCTTTTTAAACAGCAACAGGGTTTTAATTTTGTTTACACCGGATTTCAGCCATGGGACACATATATCACTATCACTACATCTTCTAACGTTCATGTTATCAACTAGTCGGGTGACAGAAGATGATCGAAAATCTTATGGAATACAAGTAATGAAAAGCCATGTGGTGGGTTATGAAAATGATAATTTATTTTGTTTGTGCCAGAGTGAGCCCCAGTCTAGAAAACTGATATCAATGTCAGGAAGGGCTCGTTATGCTGACCTTATGACACCCTATATCCATAAACGTTTGCGCTATAATCGCTAACGGCGGCGGCTGCTCAGTCGGTATGAAGTTTTAAAATTATATATATGACCTAGGAAGAGTAAAATAATAATGTTCTCTTGTTTAGTTTATTTTAAACAGAGTAAACAACAATGAATTTTAATAAAAGTGAGTCAAAATTCCATTGATCTGTATAATATGTAAATATTCTAGAACAAATGAGAGGCGATAAACCAACCCAATAGATAGACAAGTTACGTCAACATATTTGAACTTTGTTCGGTAGACGCTTTTTTAACGTGAGAGTATAAGGTGGTGTTCTTGAAGTTTTTTTATATCAAAACATCTTTTTGTCAAAATAAATCAAATATTTCTCCAGTACACACAAAGAGTTTAATTTTCTTCACGTATATATTCATACCAAGTTTACAGTTAACCTCTTTTTACCATTGTTATGGTGCATTGATGGTATCATTGGACTGTAAGAAAATAACACTTTTGATTTGTTCTAGAAGAAAGAATTTTTTTTTAAGAGATTGGTTCTGCTTTTGGTTTCCTAAAGAGTTTAAGCTAGAGCAACACCTGTGATTTTCTCAGAAGAATTTAAGAATTTATTTTAAAGGACAGTTATGATTAAAAAGTGAAATAAAAATATAATCCACAATGAGCTTAAATGAAGTCTAGTTCTTATTTAGAAGCTATCTAGATAAAAAAAAAGTGTAATATTTAAATCTATAAGATGAAAACCAAATCAACAAAATATTTCCTCTCTTATACATGGATATTTTATTGATGAGACCAAACCAATTTTATTCCTATATTTTTTTATTATGGTTAATCCATGGAACTATTTAAAGCTTTAAGAAGAAAGGACGGTGACTAAGCAATATCATATTTCAATTTCTCTAAAACATTAATTTACTTTTATTTTCAATACTAACATATTTATTGTAATTTTCAACACTACCTAAATGTTTTTTTTTAATTAATGACCTAAATACTTTTTTGTATTGGACCATATTTTTTTATTTTTTAATATTTAACTACTTTATAGTATCCTTGGTTTATTAAGTTAGGATTTTGGTATAGAAAAATGAAACACAATAACCAAAAAAAAACAGTGAATTTTAATTGTTTGTTACTTGATTTCAGTATTATAGGGTACATATAATTCAGTGAAGTATTAGGTATATTGTGCATTGTTATATTAGTATTGCTTTCATCCAGTCCTTGAAGGGATTTTTACAAAACCATTGTTGGTGGCCTGATTCCTAGAGGTTTAGAGTTTAAGGTTGTTGGGTTTTACAGACAGACTACAAGCGAATATCAACCAAGAAAAATTTAGTTTAAGATAAAAAAATATTTTGAAACCCACACATATGAACGATATTAGTATCGTTACAAAAATGAGTCTTCTTTTTCTACTATCATTATTATTATTATATATATTATAGCAAAATACTTATAATTTTAGCTCAAAACATAATTATATATTTATTTAGAAACAATTTTTTTTCCATACAAGATTTATGTTCACTCTCCAAACCATAAAAATAATTGCAAATAGCGAGATAGGAGAGAACAATAATTTAAAAAATATCATCTTACAAGGCTAAAAAATAATAAAATAGATTAAATTAATTATTTATTTATAAGAATATATAATAAAAAAACTTACAATATAAGGTTTGTACTCACCTGGATATGAGCCTTGGAGTACTTGGCATTAACTGACCTTAAGGGAACGTGGTTTTTATTGCCTGGTATGCCCATAAACATGTTAAACCCTTATCTATTTAACAATTGGCGGACCAAGCTACAAACTACAAGTGACATATTAAGGACAATATAAATATGCAGTCCCAAAATGACATGCTAAAAAACAGGAGTTTTTTTATTCAATTAATTAGTACAAAGTGTCAGGCTATATATTGAAATGCAGTCATTAAGAACCAACACATATATAAGCAGGAAGTTATAGATACAGTGATACAAATCCTGTACCCTGGTATATAATAACATTAATATATTTGCAGCAATATATACCCAAAGTGGTTTCTACTTAGTAGGACTGCTAATGGACCCATTTAGCTAACTCATTTCAAGAGAAGTCAATATTCAACATGTAACTCCTCAGAGAACTACCTACTTTATTAACTAGGGGACTTAAGGTCTTATCTTCAAGCTAAGAGAAAATACAGTAACAGCATCTAGCGACGAGGGTGACATTTATAAAGGAGCTATTTCAGAGCGTAGAAATAACTACAGTAGCCCCGTGGCTTCTTTGGTGCTGACTGACAGCTCACAGCTGACGTCTGACAGTCAACATCTAGGTATATACCTAAATGTTGACTGTCAGAAGTTACAGCTGCTAAACATATGTATTTGCAGATCATATGGTTCGGCGTAGGGATACATAATTTGGTATGTTAACTTTTCAAAGCCGTGAGCTGGAGCTGTTAGTCAGCACCAAAGAAGCCTAGGGCTACTGTAGGTGCTTAGAGCTTCCCTTTCTAAGTGACCTATTATCAAGTAGGGCTTAGCGCTCTTCAAGAAGTTACATCATACCGTAGGATGAACCACTAGAGTCTAGCTATACCACTGCTAGTCGATTTACAAACGAGCTATCATGCTCTGTTCACTCGTGAGTCCAACTTACGAACGCCGAGACCAAGGATACGTCTGTTTAATGTGTTCGTATGAACACGGGTGGGTAGTAACCCAATAGGGCATCCCAAAGATAGAAAAAAACTAGATGAAGCCAGGCAAAAAAAACTCATAAAAAGGTATACTTTGCAAATATGAGCTGAATGTTATAATTATTATTAGCACCGCGTCTTACTACCCATTCGGGTTATACGCACTTACGTTAATGTGTAATGGTAGGTGATTGTGAGATGAAATGAAGGACCTACAGTTTAACGTGGAATCCGAACCACGGTGGAGGCCTGGCATTCCCCACATATGAGCTGAATGCTCCGCGGACATCTTAAGGACGTCGCCTACATTTACTTTAATATGCACACAAGTTATATTATATTACCCGCCTCGGTGGCGTAGTTGGCTAACGCGCTTGTCGTGTTGAGCTCGACCGCCGAGGACGGGGAAATCGAGGTTCGAATCTCGGTCGGGTGAACTAGGGGTGGTTTTCCCTCAATGGTTTTCCACTCTCTCTCTCCACGCAAATGCGGGTTCACTTCCTCTAATTCAACCTTCCCAATTCCTAATCCATTAACGTAATTAGTACTTAAAACGTATAACCCGAACGGGTAGTAAGACAAGGTGCTAAATAATAATAATAATAATAATAATAATAATAATAATAATAATAATTTAAAAAAATTACACGATTTATTGAATACCAGAAATAAGTTTATGTGTGCTACCCCTAGGTTAGTAATTTATTTTTATTGAATAACTAACTACACCAACCTGCTCCTTCTTTCACTGAGTAAGTCCATATTCTCCAGCAAGGTACCTTAGTGCTCTTAGAAGGTAAGAATAAGATGGTATAATAATGAATGCGGCTCTGATAATAAGACCGCTAGAACAACGGAAAGAAGTAGAAGAATTGTGAGACGAGATTCTAAGCGGATCAAGTGTGTTTCTTTGTCAAAACATGCAAATAGGAATACCTACAAGGAAAAACCGCTTATCTCTCAAGAATATGTTTGTTTTGAGCTCATCTTTTTTTTTTCTTCTGAAAATTCAAAGGATTTATTGTAAATTGACAGTTTGTAGTTTAATATCCTGTTAGTTTGGTATCTGTGCATTCTTTTTTTTTTTTTTTTTATAAAAACTCTCAAAAACTATTACGCTGCTATCTCAACGGTGGCCATTATCATTTACTATGGATCGTATAAACTACTCATAAATTCATGTTTATAAATAAACTTAGTTCTATTAAGTTTTTTTTGTCTTCCTAACACAATATATTCTAATAAAAAAATTAACTATGCTATAATAAATATTTTAATAGAAAGCATAAAGCTATATAGCATCTTCCCATTCCCCAATTAAATATAATTTTCTTAACTTAAAATCTTATAACTCGTCAAGAACTTCATTCCATCTTCCATTTAAAATACAAATTATTAATACTATACCTTTAGTATGGTCAAAATATCGTGGCCATTTAATTAAAATAATTAGGTATGTCCAATTTAAAATTAATAATCTATTCTATATGGTTTTGTAAAACAAGCGAGTTAAAATTATTATCATAATACATCGGTATCGTTAAATATATATATATATATATATATATATCACTTGAGGCACGTAGACAGGAGAGGGTGCAAATGTATTATTTATGCGTATACCCGCATTTGCATTAAAGGAGAAAGCAAAACCACTGTAGACCTGACTGTGATTTGAACCCCGATCTCTCCGTCAGCAGGTCAATCTAACATGGAAGTGACGCCTTAGAATGTTCGGCCACTGAATCGGGTAAAGTAATTACTAACTGAAACGATATTTAAGTAAATTTAAAATCCACCTTTTCTTGATATTAAACGTATAAAACTCCTACTATTGTACGAAAAATGTTCATAGTAATATTTGTATGAATTTTTATAATCCTAAATGATCGCTTCTCCACTTGAAGTTAAAACTGAAATAGAACCGATTAAATACATAAAGTGAGATATAAGAACCTATTTTTTCTTGTGTCCCACTAAACATTTGATCTACGCTAAAGGTTTAGATATAATTAAGATACAATTTAGAAGTAATACACTCGAATCTGCGTAGATGATGAGTGAGAAATCTTATAATTACTGGATGAGTTATGGGTAAATAAATGTTTGACTATTTATTCAAGTTTCCATGTTTGATTATTGTGTGTAGATAACATTTTAAAAACTAGATTTAACACAATATAAATGTGCAAAATCAGTTTATTAAATGCACCATTACTCTACCTACTATTGTTCCTACCAATTTAATTAATAAACATGCATTTAAAGAAAATATTACATTTAAATCTTATAATTGACTAAGTTTTAGGATATTAAAAAATATACACAATATAATTTTCTTATATTGGTTGGATTTCAAGAAAAAAAGATCTTAAACTCTTTTTTTTTTTGTATATCATAAAAAGATTCCTCGTGTTTCATGAGTTGAATAATGTTTTACTGTATTTCCAATGCCAGCTCAGCAAAGCTGTATAGCTGGTCATGAAATAAATGTTTAAATCAAAAACGGAGACTTGAGATATTTGACCAATACAAGATACAAGAAGTGAAAAAGAGTGAATAATACTCACCGTGAACCTTAAAAATAAATATTTTATATTTTGGGTCGATAAAAAAAATCAATTTTACTTTAAAAAAAACTTTTAACAAAAAGGGTGTATTTTTTCTTTACATTCTCGTAAACCCTCGAAAAAATAAGTATTGTTATCGTAAAAAATATAAAAATTGAGCTCGAGATTTTGATTATAATGTTGACGTTTCATGAACCCCCTCAAATTGAAAAAAAAGGTTGTTTTTTATATACCGGCTGCCTATATCTCGAACTAGAAACGAAACCATTTTACCAATCATGCTAAAACTTGGTGTGTTTTAATAAAATTTTCCCACTACCACTCGAGGGGTTTTCGGAATTAGATATATGACCCTAAAATTAAGGTTAGTTTACTGATTGTCATAAAGAGAAAAAGTATATTCTTTCAAAATCCACTCTAACGATTGTGATTATATTTTTGTAACTAGACATTGTTTTAATATTACAAACAAAATGGCATTTTCATTTTCTTATTAAAATGATATTGAGGGTAGGGGTACTTTACATATTAAGCCAAAATTTCCTATTTTGATCATCTCTACAGATATTTGAAACACGAAAATAATTTACCAGTACAAAGGTGTAGTACTATTAAAATCAAACCCTTTATCTAAAATATTTTATTTTATAAAATCAATATTGTATGAGCTATTTGTAATTTTTTTTTTTTTTTCAAATTTAGGTATAGAAAATTAATTGTAATGCTCTTTGGCAAACTTAGATATGACTTTATTATCAATATATTTTTGTAACAATGTGACTATTTCATTTCGCATGATTTACGAGTATTTTATTTTTTATCATCATTCTTAGGCGAAGGAGTGATAAAGACTATGCGGTTTATCAAACCATTAATTTTAATAAAGCTTAATCATTATTTAATTTTTCAATTGACGTCCGGGGTTCAATCGTCGGTCCCGGCTTAGATTTATCTCATTTCCAAACCCTTCCTTCACCTCTGACAATATTTGTATTAATCACAACTTGTGAATGTGTGGAATGCCAGGTCTCCACCGTGGTTTGGATCCCACGTTAAACTGTAGGTCCTCCATTTCATCTCACAATCACCCTACCATTACATGTTAGCGTAAGTGTGTATAACCCGAACGGGTAGTAAGACCCGGTGCTAATAATAATAATAATAATAATAATAATAATAATAATAATAATAATAATAAATTTTTCAATACATTCCAGCACCCGTTTTGTCTATACGCATGGATAATTTTAGAACTAATGCACCCGCATTAACACTTAGGAAAACTGATAAAACATTTAAGGAAAAAAACTCATCCTCAATTCACACCTGATCTAGATTTGAACCCCGATCTTCCCTAATACCAACAATCCGGTCTAACACGGAAGCGACACGTTGAAACATACGTCCACCGATGAAGGTTTCCTACTTTGAAAACTTAGAAATCTTTATAAAAAAGATATAAAAATGTTTGTTAAAAATTGGCATCTGGGAGCTTTTAAATAATTAAAATATATGTATGTTGGTTTTTCTAAAACAAAATCTAAAAATATATGATAGTTATAGCTGATTATTTTAAATAAACTAAAAAATTTTGTTAAAAAAATATATATACCTGGTCTTACATATAATTAACACTGAAACTTTTATTAACATTTTAAATCTAAATATAAGAAAGTATTATATTATACTTTAAACATTCATATAAAATATATATTTATATACAGTGTGATCGTTCATTTCATTATGAAACTATAAAATAGTATTAAATAAAATATCACTATTATTATTATTAGCACCGCGTCTTACTACCCGTTCGGGTTATACGCATATCACTATTAAATATATGTTATATTATATATATAGTTCATGTATATTTTGTATATAAATGTGTACTATTTAATTATGAGATTAAATAATATATTTAAATGCATATTATTTAGTTAGTATATTATATATATATATATGTGTGTATATTATTTAATTAGTAAATTACTTAATATATAGATGTATATTATTTAATTCACCCAAACTGTAGGTCTATATATATTTATAAATTTATCCCCCTACCCGTTCAAGTCATATGCATATAAGATCATGACTTTACTAGATTAGGGATGAGGACGGTAGTATTTTAGAGATAATCCACCCGCATTTGCGCGGAAGGAAAGTTGGAAACCATTTAGTAAAAACCAGTCTCAGTAATTCCATCTAGGATTCAAACCCTGATCTCTGTCATAAGCATTACAGTAAAACACGAGAGTGACTGCTTAAACTGCTTGGCCACTGAAACTGGTAGAATTATAAAATCTATTCAATATATCTTATTGGAGAGTTCAATCAACAGTATAAAGACCCATAAGATACAGAATATAACACAAATATAATAAGACCCTTAAATAAATACTAAAAGAATGTATAAATACAGGGTTATATCAGCACACGACTTACAATCAAACGCAAATGCTAGGAATTCAATCAAGACGTACTGTGTGGTGACCTAGTGGTCTAGGGTAAGGTGTCAGACTTCTATGCTGGCGGCCAGGGTTCAATCCTCGGTCCCGGCAAAGATTTAACTGATTACTAAATCCTTCCTTCACCTCTGACAAGACATCTTGTGAATGTGGGGAATGCCAGGCCTCCACCGTGGTTCGGATTCCACGTTAAACTGTAGGTCCTTAATTTCATCTCACAATCACCCTACCATTACACATTAGCGTAAGTGCGTATAACCCGAATGGGTAGTAAGACGCGGTGCTAATAATAATAATAATAATAATAATAATAAGACGTACTGTGTTTATACACGCATAATAATCTTAATTTTCTCACCACCCACTTCGGTGGTCGCATGGTCTAAAACATTACTTTCGCAGTAGACATGCCGATGACGGAGAGATGAAGGTTCGAATCTCGTTTGGGTGTATTGAAGTTTGTTGTAAAAAAAAATAGTTTTCTACTAGTCCTCCATGAAAATGCAGGGTGCACTTCCGATAACTTTAAACTTATCCCCTAAATCACTAGCTTAATTAGTAAAAAACACATAACGCGAGGGGGTATTAAGACGTCGTGCTAAAAAAAAAAAATCAGGCACTCACCTATGACACCTTAGGTATATAATCAGCTTTCCTTATCCACTAAGTTACAAGATTAGGCAATAAAATACTCAACACTGTTGATAACAAAGCGTCAAATTTATATCAATAGACGATCTAAAATATGTATTGGTTAATCTTGGCTTAGTATGAATTGTTTGAATATTTTGAGGGCAATATTTGCGGTTAGAATATCTAGCAGGTGTCCGACATTTATATTTGACGTGTATCATAAAATCTGGTTAAATATTTATTGTGTGTGGGAGAGGATTTTCAGAAATGGCACAGTAATATAACTCCACTTGACAGTCGTGAATACTCAAAACAAACATTGACAAACTGACAGTTTATCGGTTGGATGTAGGTAGGTAAAGTGAATATTTACTTTTGTGATTGGGTGTTTGTTACCGAAACTGTGCGTCCCTATTGGTTCAGTGGACAGGCATGCCAACTACTTAAATAGATTACTTTAGTTCACAACCACTTAGCATTATTCCACAAAGATTCTAAAATATGATTGTATTTGTTTCCCTAATTAAGGACGTTACCTACTTGTGACGTCACGTAAAGTTAAGATAACGTTGAAATACAAACCATAAATACTTAAATAATTCTAGGTAGTCATATACAGTGTCATATAATGATTTTTTTGAAATCTTATATAGGGTTTTTTTAAACTTTTTTTTTTGTAAATCATCTACAGCTTAGGATATGTATCTTGGTCGAAAAAATGTCCTGTAGGAGTCTTCATGTCAAGGACTAGATTGAAAAAGTCCATGGAAGCATATACAGTAGCTCCATGGCTTCTTTGGTGCTGACTGACAGCTCACAGCTGACTTCTGACAGTCAACATTTAGGTGTATACCTAAATGTTGACTAATAGAAATGACAGCTGCTAAACACATGTTTTTGCAGATCATATGGTTCGGTGTTGGGATACATAATTTGGTCTGGTAGCTTTTCAAAGCCGTCAGCTGTCACTCAGCACCAAAGAAGCCATTGGACTACTGAATCTATCTAGAATAGAAAACAAGGGAAAGGTAATTTTAAAAAGTAAATCAATGTTTTCAAGGCGCAAATAATATAGTGACTGTAAACCCGTCAGAGGAAGAGGGGAAGTGTTATCAGTAGGTAAACAATATCACTCGCAGGGTGAACTGATCATTTTCTTGTGTCTCTTTCTATTTCGTACTGTGGTGTCTTAGTGTGATAATGTTTAGACTGCTTAGGTGCGTCAAGTTAAAATGAAACCCACCCCACACGATAGCTTCTAAATATCCAAGTAGGAAACGTCGTTAAGCTATTTTTAGGTCATATTATATTGGTTGGTTACAAAATGTACCACTGGGTTCTGTATTATTACCAAGGTTCTCAGTTTAAAAATAAGTTAAAGCACGTTAACTATCATAAAAATGTTTGGGATTATTTATTTTATTATTTGTGTTATTTAACATGCACTTTCTGAACCGACTGAATATATCGGCACACGACTTATAAACTAGCTAAAATCTAGAATAGACACAACATTCAGCCTCTAGCGGTTAATTCATCACTGAGAAAGGCAAAGTCTCAATTTCATAAATTATATTTTTTTGGCCATGCTTGGATTCTAACCCAGGTGTATAACTTGGTTTAAATTGTTTTCGTCTCCCAATAGGCCGGTAAATAAAAAAGTTCAAAAAAAAATATATTTTTAATATAAAGCAACTCTTACGTAGAATCTATATAGATTGAATTGTATTTGTGTATGTGCTTTTAAATCTTATATTATTTAAAAATGAAGGGCTCAGAAGAGATGTTCAATAAACGAAAACCGGTACCACTACTTATCTCGGTTTTTGGGTACAAAACCGGTGTAATATAAAAACTTAACCAACTCATCACTATAATTATAATGTATTAATAACATGATAAAGTGAACTATAAATGTTTCATATTTAGTATAAACATTTCCCTTGGTGTAATTGTCAGTACACCTGGCTACAAATCTACGGGCCCAAGGTTTGATTCCCACCTAGTAACTTGGCTATTTCTCCCGAAAGAGGAATTACCCCATCGGTCACCAAGGTTTTGTTAGTTAGGCTTAATTTGGAGTTAAGTTTTTCCACTGGTTTTACACCCTCATCCCCATCATATCATCGGGACATGGAAAGAGCCTCCGCGGAAATTATGTACGATTAGTACATTCGGGCGTCCCCTGGACAGCGGTACATTAGTACTGGATTTTCTTTCCACTAACTGGGCTAAACATGATGTAGCTCAGACGCTCAATTATACATCTACAATTTAAATAAAACTGTCACTCTTTACCTCATAAAAGGTGACTAAAAATATTTAAATTAGTATTCATTAAAATAATCTGTAACCATGTTAAATAAATGGTTCTTCATAAATATAGTCCTACACAACTTTCTATATAGTAAAATATAGTTTAGAACAAAATGTTAAAGAATAATATGTAAGTAGACTATAATTAGTTGAATTATTATCCAAAAAACTAATTAAGAATGATATGTGTGCTCTTAAAAGATAGAAAGGGGTGATTATAGTACAGTAGCAGATAGTATCTCATTTGCATAAAGAATACCTAATGAATGAATGGTGTTTATAAAACTGAATTTTCAACAAATGACCCACCTTAAAATTCTGTATTTTTGTTTTGAAATTCAATTTCCCAAACAACGAACAAATTACGGTATTATTCAAACATAACTAAATCACCATTACATATTTATTCGCGTGGTATATAATATATTATTTTCTGTGGAAGATTAATGATGAAGTGTTAAGCTGGAATATGTCACTTTAATTTTCGTATGTTAACAATAATTTAAATATTTTATGGTATATTTTTATCTATATTATTTCAATGTAATATCTGAAAAAATATGATACAGATTAAACGTTTCATATGTTTTTCATTTTACAATATGAACTCTTTTTACTTTCTCGCTATCTTAGGGGTAGAGAAAGTATTGTGATCATAAAAAAATATTAAAAAAAAAATGGTTACTCTCAATATTTCGGCAAAATGACTTTAATGGCTTCGGTCAGATGCGTAAATTCTTATTTTGTATCATATCTCCGAAACTATTTGAGAAATTAAATTAATTATCATTACAAATATGTAGATCTATTTATAATACAAATATTTTATTCGAAGCTTATATTTATAAAACCAATAACTTTCAAGCTATACGTAAAATATATATATATATTTTAACTTTTCGACCACTTAAGGTAAAGTATTGCGACCGTAAAGACAATCTAACATGAAATGTTGATGGATGTCGACGTCTCATGACCCCCCCCTCCCCCAACCCTAAAAAGTGGTCTTTGCAATGACGTCTGTCTGTGTGTCTGTTTAAACTTAAAATTAAGAGTAGTTTAATAAAGGGCGAAAAGAGAAAAATATATTTTCTCAAAATCGGCTCTTAACGATTTTGATTAAAATTCGTATCTAGGAGTTGATTAAGATTATAATTAACCTGACTATTTTAATTTTCCCGTGAAAATGACTTTTTGGGTACCTTATAGAAGTTAAAATTTACGCATCTCCGTAACTATTTGAGATAATAGATAACTTATCATTGCAAAATTGTAGTACTACTAAAAATAAAAAAATTATATGGAATATATTTTTATAAACATTCAGTTTCTTAGGTGTTTGCATATATATTAATACAATGTTTTGAGCTTTTGTTGTAAAGAGATACTACTTGAGTTTTAACGCAATAATTCTCCAATGCCATAGAGTAATTAAATATAAGTAAATTTCTCAAAAAGTTTATTTTATTTTTCCTTAAACCTCTTAGATTATTGTTGTACAAATATTTTTCCTATCTCCTTCATTTTAGACTCAATACAAAATAATTACATTTTTTATTGGTCAAAATTTATAAATAAGGAATTTAATAGCAATGCGATGTCATGAAGATGTGCAACACCTAATGAAATGTCGAAAATTCTAACCGGAAGTTGAAATTATAATACGAAGTGTTGACCATTGTGGACCCAATATTGATCTTTTTTTATCGGACCAAATATACATTTGAGGACATTCGTTTTTTAAAACAAATTTATAAAATTTAAAACCAGAATTAAGAAATAGAAGTTTTACCTAAGAATAGTGCAATTTTTGCTTGGGTTTGCTAGTGTATAGTATTTCATTTCACATGTATTATTTTCAAACAATAGAGCGAGAAAGTCCGTGCGGAGTTCCGTACCATTTATTTCTTTATGTTATTATTATTATTATTATTATTATTATTATTATTATTATTTCATCATCATCACCGCGTCTTATTACCCGTTCGGGTTATACGCACTTATGCTAATGTGTAATGTTAGGGTGATTGTGAGATGAAATGGAGGACCTACAGTTTAACGTGGGATCCGAACCACGGTGGAGGCCTGGTATTCCACACATTCCCAAGTTGTGATTAATACAAGTCTTGTCAGAGGTGAAGGAAGGGTTTGGCAATCAGATAAATCTGTGTTGGGACCGAGGATTGAACCCCGGACCCCCAACACAAAAGTCTGACACCTTACTCCTAGAGCACCAAGTCACATATAATTAATTATTTTTCGGACTTAATTAATAAAACGAAATAGCTATATTCATTTTACCACATGCACACACAATGGTGTACACATAAAGGTTTGTTGTGATAGTGGAAAAATTAGTTCCATAGGTTTTAACTAAGATTCACTTTTTGTGTGACAGTTATAAATCAAAATAGTGCATGTCAATAGTCATCATTCTATATCTCTGGTTTTCTTTGAAATATTTAAGGCTTACAATTAACTGATAGGAAAATATGTGAATATCCCATAATCGTGATAAGAAACTTTGAACAAACAATATAGCATGGTCGTTGAAAATATTACATTTTCCTCGCCTTTAAATATGACTTAGTCCCTTCTTTCTCTCAATCGAGCTATCTCTAATGAGAAACCTTCATGATACAATGTGTGTATTTTTTTCATAACTCGAGCAAATTCATTTTAACTTCACCATTTAAAAACAGTGAATCTTTTTATATGCACTCCAGTGACTTTATAAAGACAGTCAGTATTTTGTTAGTACTCTCAACAAATAACTTTATTTTAATTCGGGTAAACAAATTAAATAAGCTCATAGATCTAAAACACAAAACTTCTCACACTTTAAAATAACATAGATGGTGAATGAATATTCTACATTTAAGTTTATGAATACTTATGAAATATTCCCTTAAAATATTATTTTCAAAAAAATATTGGGTTTGTTAAGTATCCAATGCATACTTATTAAAGGAGAATATAAAAAGATAAAATGTCAGTAGTCAGAATATATTTGAATATTTTTAAGTGGCAGTAGATTGGATTAAAAAAATTCTAATATAGATTTATTCTTAAATTCCCTCTCCTTTTTGTCTGTTATATACTTAACAAATAACAAATTTGACCAATTAATACTTATTAAAAATTGTATTGCATAAAAGAATATAAATCTCTTAAATTTTGTGCAAGGCATCACAATACCAATTGTGTAAATCTCCATATTTACACTAATGAAGTAGGTAAGTATAGGTAGATGTTAGAGTAAATATACCGGAAACTTGGTAAAAGGTGGATAGTTGTATATTCAGGCAAAAAATAACCCCTGGGTTTTCAAGTTTAATTTCCAGTTCAGTTCAAGTATAAGTTCCAGTTCAAGCCGAAACATCCCTATGAATAATTAATCAGGCCAGATGACCCCTTGGCCTGCAGGTTCACTGATGTATATATATGTGTATATAAAGACATTTTAAGTCAATTTATAATCATTAAATTGGGAGTTTATGAAACGCAAGAAAAGGTGTTATTAAATATCTATATCAACAATTTATTTTATCAAAATAAATCAAATACTGCTCCAGTACATTATTATTATTATTATTATTATTATTATTATTATTATTATTAGCACCGCGTCTTACTACCCGTTCGGGTTATACGCACTTACGCTAATGTGTAATGGTAGGGTGATTGTGAGATGAAATGAAGGACCTACAGTTTAACGTGGAATCCGAACCACGGTGGTGGCCTGGCATTCCCCACATTCACAAGGTGTCTTGTCAGAGGTGAAGGAAGGGTTTGGAAATCAGAAAAATCTGTGCCGGGACCGAGGATTGAACCCCGGCCACCAGCATAGAAGTCTGACACCTTACCCCCTAGACCACCAGGTCAACCACTGCTCCAGTACAAACAGAGAATTTAATTTTCTTCACATGATGACCTCAACGAATATCTGTCATAGGTGTCCTGCAATTCAATGACAACTTTTTCTTTTCATTTAAAAAGTTTGTGATCTAATGCCCTTATGCTCATGACGGATAATCAAAAACGGTTGATATCACCATGTGAAGAAAATCAAACAATATTTTTTTATAGTGGAGCGATAATTAACCAATTTTGGTTCAAAACTAAGTTTTTCTCTAAAAACTGAAAATACACTGATGGACCTGTTCTCAAATTCCCTACACTCCTGACCATAAGTATTCCACCGTATGATTAATATAGTGACTTTTTGTCGATGTAAACAAATGCAAACATTTTATCCCTGTTATTTCCGGCCAAGGCCACTCTGAAATCACAAGAGGAAACGGTAAAGTCAAACGGTACATAATATACCATGATGTATGTTTCTTATATTTGTGTTACTGGACACAGTCAATAAATTAGGTAAATATGATGTAGCGATAGATATACAGGGTGTACCTAACATGTAGAACCCACCTAGATGGGGGGGGGGGGGTGAGACAGGAGAGACAAAAACAATGATAAAAGTTCATATAAACATTTGTCCCATTTGACCTTGTTTAAAAGCTACAGCCAAGTAATTCCGCTAAACTGTTTGTATACAATATTCGATATTTCTCGACCTGCTAACCCACTATGTTATATGGGTTATACTTGATTGTTTTATTTACAAGAGCAGTTTATACTGTACTATGTTTTAGACATGATAATTAATTATTCAAGCCAGAAAATGGCATACATGCGTTTGATGATTGCAGTCAGGACAAAGATGGAAATTTTAAGCACTTACCATTATGCTTTTTTTTTTAAATACATCATTTTATTATTCGTTCGGGTTATACGCGTATGGTTTTAGGTATTACGAAGGTTATATTAAGAGGAAGTGTACCAGCGTTTGCATGGAAGGAGAATGTAATACCTATTTGTAAAAAAAACCACCCTCATTACACCCGACCGAGATTCAAACCTCGATCTTTCCATCATCGGCAGATTATTCCTCGGAGAGAGTATCGCGTTTGATCTTGTGGCCTCCGAAGCAGCCCCACATTACTGGAGTACAGACATGATTATAACTCGAAAAGAAGGTTAGATGGGGCACACGTTTATTATGAACTTCTTTTATTGTTTTCCCTTCTCCTGTCTACCACTGAACTGGGCTCCACGTGTTATAATACACCATTGTAAGGAGAATAGTATGCTAGCGCCCCTTGAAGTAATTTGATTATGTCATTACTAAAGTTATCCAGTACACAGCAGTTTTATATTTTGTAGGTGACATCATGGTCTAGGGGTAAGGTGCCGGACTTCTGTGTTGGGGTCCGGGGTTCAATCCTCTGTCCCGGCATAGATTTATCCGATCACCAAACCCTTCCATCACCTCTGACAAGACGTGTATTAATCACAACTTGTGAATACCAAGTTTTAGCACGATCGGTAAAATAATGTCTGTTCTAGACCGAGAGATATGGATAGTAACACAATATACGGTATTGTGAAAACCATTCCGGCTTAAGGGAGTCTTGAAACACCAAAATGTAACAAAATTTCCAGTTCTACCTTTTTAACTATCACACGATCACGTCTATGTGATTTATGGTATTATCGTAATTTTCGTAGATAACTTTCTAGTTTTTCGGCCATTAATCGGCATATTTCTTTTTTTAATATGTTTATATTTGAGGTAGCAAAGGACACTTTCTGAACTGGCTTCATCACAAGACATATATTTTTCGTCCATGCCATGATTTAAATCCGGGACGCTTAGCTCAGTAGGCAGTCACTTTACCGACAGAGTTTAGCTGTCGGACTGAAATTCGTTAATAAGGGAGAGAGAAGAACCAATCTTTCACCAGTAAGACATGCAGTTCTTTAAGAAGTTGTCACGCAGTATAGTTGTTTAGTTGTAACCCTACATATATATATATATATTTTTTTTTCTCTCAAAGGTTATTCCAATGGCGTTGTGACTATACCACACCAAGATCTTCGTTGATTTTTCCTCTCTCTGTCCAAAACAATTCGTCTTAGGAAAAAAAAAACATTTCTAGGTAGTGCTCGACCTTAAGACGGGAGAAGAATAATCGTAGGGAGGATAAATGGATGGAGAGAGGGGAAATCTAGAGAAGATAGAAGAATGAGGCTGAGGAGGAAGAAAATGGGGGTGAGGGTGGGAAGTCGTGAACAGAAGGACGAGGACAATAATGGCGCGATTGACATGTCATTACCAGGCGGGAGGTGGCAGACGACGCTGAAGATTGCCATCGAAGGCATCCCGCAGAGCGTCGTAGGAGCGTCGACTAGGAATTGGACGTCATGTGAAGAGTGAGTGATGAGGTGAACAGCGGATGACAGGAAGGACGTGGGAAACAGAAGAAATTCGGCAGGTAAGTTTGAAGAGACTGCAATCGAAGGAACAAAAAAAAAAAAAAAATCGCGTAGAGACTCGGTTGGAATCATTTGAAAATAAATGGAGGGTGTTCGATCGGGGTTTTTGACTAAATTTTTACACTATTATGTGGTCGTATGGTCTAAGGTGTCACTCTCGCAATTTATTGGACTGTCGATAATGGGTATATCGGAATTCTATTCCTGGTTAGGTGTAATTAGGGTGGTTTTCCAATATCTCTCCATGCAAATTCAGGTACAATTCTTCTAAGTTAAACCATAGTAATTTCTAACACATTAGCGTAATTAATACATACCCGGACGAGTGGTAATACGTGGGGCTAAAAAATAAATTTTAAAAAAATTAGAGGGAGGAACCATTTATTTATCTCTTTATTCCCAAATTTTGGTACATAACATAGTTAGGATGTTTTTTACATTTTCATTAATAGGTAAATAAACTTGAATATTTAATGAGTTGTTAGTAAAACATCAATAAAATTAATTAGATATCTTAAAAATGTTTTATAGCAATAAAAATTTTAGGGGAGGTTTCCAAAAAGGTTTATTTTAAAACCGAAATTTCACAACTAAGAAATTTTAATAGCCTTATAACCATAAAAACAAGTCCATTATGCTTTCTAAGCTAACGGTTCCAGATTATATAACCAGTATGGCTGAAAAATTTATTATTGGTAAAAATGGATTTCCTCTCTCACAGTGATCAATAACCTTCTGGGGACTGGGTGTGGTGTATGTTGTAGATTCTAAGTTATTTTATAAGTTATGTGCTGATATAATCAGTCGTTTCAGTAAGGCCAGGTTAAATACCTCAAATAATAATAATAATGCCAATGTTAAGAGTTGTTCAGAATGGACTTGAGCCTTCTTAAGTCTCTAGAACTCTCTAGCAGGAATTCATACGCGCTATACACCAAGAGGGTTTATAACGTTACTGGGTGAATCTGTCATTCAGTACGAGAACAAACAGGGGAGTAGATAAATACAAACGAGAATACAATCTTTGCCATGACTGCTCTATTAAATTATATTATTCGGTTCACAAAAGGGGATGCCAGGGCTCCAACGTGGTTCGGATTCCACGTTAAACTGTAGGTCCTCCATTTCATCTCACAATCACCCTACCATCACACATTAGCGTAAGTACGTACAACCCGAACGGGTAGTAAGACGCGGTGATAATGATGATAATAATTCACAAAAATCCTTTCTACGCTCCTATAATATTTACTTTTCGTTTTCCGGGCGTTCAGGTCTTAATTACTAGCAAAAATAGGTTGACATTTTGAATTTTCAGATAGGACAGTTTCCTCTTTTAAGCTATATTATAGGTGTATATACATATATAGGTATAGTTACAAAAATATATTTATATATATACACGAATAGGTTTATATGAATTGTTTTGTATTCACGTTCAACACCATATTAATGTATGCCTACTAGTTTTTGATCATATTTAACTAGGTTTTGATCATATTTATCTAGGTTTTGATCATATTTAACTAGGTTTTGATCATATTTAGCTAGGTTTTGATCATAATTAGCTAGGTTTTGATCATATTTAGCTAGGTTTTGATCATATTTAGCTAGGTTTTGTTCATATTTAACTAAGTGTTGATCATATTTAACTAGGTTTTGATCATATTTAACTAGGTTTTGATCATATTTAACTATGTTTTGATCATATTTGACCTAGGAGCAACATCCGATTGGCAATATCACAGTCTCTCGGAAACAAACCGTTATTAAATTGCCATTATATAACATTGTGTTATAAGTCTCTTTAATACCATGACGTACCGACATATATACCACATATACAAGCATGGTGGATATGCAGACTAAACGTCAAGCTATTCTAGTCTGGTCTCATGGGCATGGGAAGGTTGGCGTTCGATTCCCGGATGAATGCATCTGAGTGTGTTTCTTCCTCAACGGTTTATCATACTCTCTCGGAGCAAATGTTGGTATACTTCCTATAAATTCTACCGTTTTCATCCCTATTCCACTAATGTTATCAAATTAAGATACCTTTATATAAAAGAAACTATTAATTTACACAGTCGAAATGAGTTCCTATTGAACGATTATATATTTTAGACTCTTAAGGCGGGTGTGTAGGAAATACGAGTTAAGGGGTGTATTTCTTACCGTTTTTATATCAATTTTTTTTTATTTGTCAAAATACATCTAATATTTCTTTAGTAAAATCATAAAGTTTATTTTATTTCACGTGGTGATATCAACATTTGTTGAATATATGTCAAGGATGTCCTGAAATTTGATGACAACTTTTTCTCATTCAATAAAATTTTATTATTTAATGTCACCATGCTCTTAACAGATATAATATTAATAATAATATTTAGCACCGCGTCTTACTACCCGTTCGGGTTATACGCTTTAAGTACTAGTTACGTTAATGGATTTAGGAAGGTGTAATTAGAGTAAGTGAACTCGCATTTGCGTGGAGGCAGAGTGGAAAACCATTTAGGAAAAACCACCCCCAGTTCACCCAACCGAGATTCGAACCTCG
Organism: Timema cristinae; assembly: GCA_039000515.1. Lineage (NCBI taxonomy): Eukaryota > Metazoa > Arthropoda > Insecta > Phasmatodea > Timematidae > Timema > Timema cristinae. The sequence goes on along the minus strand of JBCFYV010000100.1, from coordinate 43,174,999 downwards.
ATCTCCCCGTCCTCAGCAGTCGAGCTCAACACGACAAGCGCGTTAGCCAACTACGCCACCGAGGCGGCTCTTAAAAGATATAAAACAACTGTTGATATCACGATGTGAATAAAATTAAACTTTTATGTTTCTATTAGAGCAATATTTTATCTATTTTGGCCAATAATAAATATGTTATAATAACTGTAAAAACGCTCCCCTTAACTCCCACAATTACGCTAACAAATTAACATAGATGTGAGATTAATGAGTTCAGAATATATTTAAAAAACTTTTAGCATCAACTCGCAATCAAGCTATATCGTCAAAGTAGCCGCCTCAGATAGTCAACTTCTGTTGATAGAGGGTGTCATGTGATCAGTACAACTGAATCTTAGCTTTCTATACCATATCTGCTACTTTTTCATTCTCATTTGACCCCACAAGATCGAGTTCAACCCCGTTATAGATCCTACTGCTTCACAGATAATTTTTTGTAAGTGCTGGGGATTGAACCCGGGACCTATGTATCTATAGCTGGGAACTCTTAGAATTAGACCACAGAGGTAGTTAACCTCGGAATATAGATAATACAAATACGATGACACAGGATGATTCTAAAATCTCTGTAAAAAACTTTAATGGGAGAGAGGCAATTTTAAACCAAACCTTTTCGTTAGTAAAGATATGTTTGTGGACATCACCCTTAGGTGTTAGAGGACACTGTTGGGAATATAAATGAGAGTCAGAGAGTGTTAAAGAAAAATTCTTACAAAAGTCTTAGAGCAGTTGCTCAGGGAGCGACCGCCAACAGTAAAATACATGGCCGACAGCGTCGACGCGTTCATTTAAAAAAAAAAATCTTCCCCGTGACCAAACTCTATATGAATGTAAGCCAACACAGAATCTATGAAATGCTCAATGTTACACTTACGAAGTCCACGCTACGAATGACTACGGTGAAAAATAACCTTTGACGAGCCGACCAACAGGACCCCCTATTGCCATGTATGCAGGCATATATTAACTAAGGAAAATAGTTGGTTTTAGTTCTCCCTATTTCCCAAGTTTGTACAGAGAGTTTCGGATCACTATGTATTTGTATCGAAAACAAATCTTAAACAGGGTGACCTGGTGGTCTAGGGGTAAGGTGTCAGACCTCCGTGCTGGGGGTCCGGGGTTCAATCCTCGGTCCCGGCACAGATTTATCTGATTACCAAACCCTTCCTTCCCCTCTAAAGAAGTGTATAAATCACAACTTGTGAATGTGTGGGATGACAGGCCTCCACCGTGGTTCGGATTCCACGCTAAACTGTAGGTCCTTCATTTCATCTCGCAATCACCCTAACATTATACATTAGCGTAAGTGCGTGTAACCCGAATGGGTAGTAAGACGCGGTGTTAATAATAATGATAATAAATCTTAGACTATTAAACATATTGACAGTCAGTTTCAAGTCAGAAACCAAGAGAGGACATATATAGAATAGCTAAAAATATATATTTAAGTAATAAATATTAAATTTTAAAGTCAAAATAATAATACTTTAACTAAATATTTAAAACAAAACAATTAAGAAGAAATGTGTTTTAGATTTTTTTTAATACGCTTCAAAGTGTAATTCTGAATGCGTGGTTGAAGCAGGGTTTGTATTTCAAGTGAATGAAGTGCAGGTTACTTTTCTTTTATTCAATGGCCGTACCTGAAAAAAGTATAACCTTTAAACATTTTTGACAATATACCTCACTCATAAAACACCTACTCAAAAAAAGGCCCATTTGTACGTATTCTGACTTATCATCTAAGAAACAAAATTATCAGGAACCTAATTACAAATTAAAGAGACACAAGATAAACAATCATACTAGTCTATTTTCATCCTGTGCAAACAGTTATTTATGAACACATACCTAATAACTACATAAACATTAGAAATTATATAATATTTATATTTAGCACCGCTTCTTACTACCCGTTCGGGTTATACGCATTAAGTACTAATTACGCTAAGGGATTAGGAATTGGGAAGGTTGAATTAGAGGAAGTGAACCCACATTTGCGTGGAGGTAGAGTGTAAAAACATTTTAGGGAAACCTACCCCAGTTCACCCGACCGAGATTCAAACCTCGATCTCCCCCTTCTCAGCAGTCGAGCTCACCACGACTAGCGCGTTAGCCAACTATGCCACCGAGGCAGGTCATTATAAATTGACATTCATAAAATGAATCAAAAGTTAAAGGAAAATAAACTAAAATCATTTAGTATATTTTCCAAAATAATATATTTTGGAAATAGAAATCAGTTTTCTTTTAAAAAGTAAAATAAATTGGCAATATTATTTTAGTAGCAATTCAAAAGTATATTTTTTTCAATTACTATTTTAACCATCTACTCTTCCCAAAAAATAATTCTTCTTCGACACATATGAAGTTAATAAATTGATAATAATAAATTTCATATCTTTCTTTTCTATTTCTTTTACAACAACGCGTCTTACTACCCGTTCAGATTATTCGCACCTTGATCTCCCCAATATTGGCAGTCTAGTTTACTGTGAGAGTGATGCCTTAAACCACGTGTCCACTGAAGTGGGTTGATTTTATATCTATGTTCTGTACAGAACCAATAATCACTCAAACAGACTTGTAAGAGATATTATTCTTAAAAACTAGCAATCACATAAATAGATGTAATCACATTGAAGTATATATGTATCTAAGTGATATATTATCGGTGGTGTGAGACGGGACAACATTTTTTCTAACTTTAAATATGATTGTCTGAAAGATATTTATATAAATATGTAAAGTACACTGGATATCATTGCTGAGGGAACTGCATGGCTACTATTGAAAAACAGCGTTGTCGTTCTCTTGTTTTAGTGTGGTCATTCTTCCCTTGAATATAAGATAAGTTTTGCAACGCTGATCAGTAGAGGTTGCCAGTAAGTAGCTCTTTCTCACCTCAGCATCTTCATATATAACTGAGAGTGAGGAGGTTTGGCAACACTTAACTGAGAGAGAGAGAGAAGAGAAAGCTTTTTTTTTTCCATCAGCAATGATATTGGGTGTATAAGCATGTCCTACTTACTTCTGGAACTCCCACTCTCGATTGTCCAAGGGACACACCTGCCTAGTCCTCAGCCAGCGAGATATACAATGGAAATGGAATGCATGCTGTGGGCAAAAAGAAAAACCGACCAGTTTAAGGTGGAAATGAAGGTTACACAAGAAAAGGTTGGTGGGTCATTATCATCAATGGACGTTTCATCTCGCATAACGTATTTTATTCCTCTCGATTTCTCCAAGATTAAACCTCCCCACCATAGCTCCAGTTCACTCCTTTAGCCTCCATGCCCTGCGTTTTGTCCATCCATCAGATCTGTGGTCTTCCAATAGGTCTTCTACCCTTATGATTACTCTATAAAGCTTTCTTAGGCACTCTGTCCTCCTAAATTCTTATCACATCTTCCAATAGGTATTCTAGCCTTCTCTTTGCTCTATAAATCTCTATTAAGCATTCGGTTTCCCGTTCTCAATATATGCCCTAGTCACTGCAAATTTTTCCTTTTCAGCTTCATTTCTAATGGTATAACCTTTAAACGATCCCTAATATTTTTGTTTCTTATGAAATTAATCTTAAAGTGACCATTATTTACTAACCAATACATATATTTATATGCTTAAAAAACATTATACATTCAATTAAATGAAATTTGACCAATGTGACACAGATATCAAAGCCTGTACCTTTGGTTTTGTTAGCAAATACTCTTGCAATGAGCTCCTGGATTGTCTCGTACATAGATCCACTTTTAAGTAGACTCAATTCAACGACTAGTGAAAAGTTGCACTAGGTACGAGATGGACCAGGATGTCTCACTGGTAGAGTGTTGTTGCACAAAACCAAAGGTAAACAAGGTTTGATCCCAGTGTACAAATCGTCATTTTTCATTAAATTAAATTTATTACACTATCAGAACTGATCATGTGGACAGCCATCATTTATCAGTTTGGGAAACAATCAAATTAATCCTTAACTATTGTTGACTTGATGGATTAAATATCCACGATATTATAGTTGTTAAGTACGGCACGTCCATCACAGACTCTGACTTAAAACATGAATGAAGAATGAGTTGTGGCACGGGACGACTTCTGGATCTCTCGGTGATAATAACATCGTCATACTAAGCCAAAGGTTCCGAGTTCGATCCCTGTATCGATATCTCTTTTGCTCATATGTAGCCGACGGTTTTCACACTTCCCTCACAAACTCTGCCTTGAAGTATGAGGGAAGACTGACCCTCGGAAATGGTAAGAGTATTTGCGTTCTTAGAGGTACCGGGTTCGATTCCCTTAACCAGTTGTCATTTTTAAATTTAAAGAATATTAAAACTTACACTACAAACTCCCCAAGCCACATTACAATCCTCAGACATGCCAGACGCCTGACATTCGATACAGACTTCCATGATATGATTGCGACAGATCGCGCAGTTGTCCATTATAATATCTGTAACCAAAATGTAAATTGATCCACCGTTATATTGTTGGAATTCTTGTAAGTTTTACTACGGGTGAGTTGATAAAACATGGATTATACCTATACTGGGTACTCGGGAAAGGTGCGAAATAAAAACAACAATATAGTGTTTATTAAAATTAATATTTCATCTCTAAAAAAAACCTTCCAGGGTGTCATTTTTGTATACATTCAAACAAGTTTAAATCTTAGAACAGAACGATTCGTATGAATAGTTGTTCAATCAACGATAAAACAAAACAAAAATTGGCTGTTGTAAATCAAGTTGATTGTATGTCCATGGTCAAATCATTACACAGAAAAGTATAAATTTGGTTGAGATTCATATGTATATTCATTGAAACATAGTTAAGTTTGAAATTGATTCAACTTTATAATTGATTAGTGTATTATAAAATATACAGCCTCTTGAAGTTACCCTCAATATAATATTTCAACCCCTTCCTCTGGCGAATGAAAACTTACCCCAAGCCCACAAAGCCACTGCATTCCACTGAAAAATAAAAATAAATACAAATTAACGATATAATATACGAGTCGTATTAACTAAACTTTGAACTATCTGTCCATTTGAAGAAACTACAACGGTTAAAGGAAAAAGAGGTCAGTTTCCAATAACAGCAGTTCGCTATATTAATTAAAGAATTGCTTTGGTGTCTTAAATAAAACATATATAGAGGCCGATTATTGAGGTACTTGAAAATAATTTAGTGATTTGTTTTTGTTGACACTGTACTGTAAAATAGTTGTGTAATCTTTTCCTTGTTACTTATTAAATTGTATGGTGAAAACATAGAGCCTAAAGCGAATTGTACAAGTAATTAGTAGATTCACAATCTAAGAAGAATTTCTTATTATTTATGGTCAGTTTAGAAGATAGTAAGAGTTTAATATTATGTTTTAGTAGCTCAACACAGCCTATTAACCCCTTTATAAGTCTGTGAAGAAAGTTTATATCAAAAAAGAATCGGCTGAACCTTCTCAAAACAATTACTCACTAACATTTAGTTATAAAACCTTAAAAAGGCTGAAATACATAATAGATATAAAAATGATATGTCGCGCAAGAATGACCTACAATGTTTTGATCCCTACATCAAGTTCTTCATAATAGAACAACTATGCATTCAATTACTAACGTAGTATAAAATAAGTCAACCTTTTTTAATTCAAAACGTTTATTTTCTTCTTTATTGTTGCTAGAAGAGGCCAATTCCTCTTCTTCATTATCAACATTAATTGAAGTTTCCATTTAAGACAAGAATTTAGATTGAGAAAGGCATACCAACATTCGATCACTATCAGAGTTGAAAGCCTCTTAAATCGTGATGGTGTTAAATAGTTACAAGGAGGATTATGCAAATACATTTATAACTTATAACCACGCGTTCAAAATACACCCAAAAGGACCAACACATATTTGCCTTTAGTGACGTCATAGTGCAATTAATTACGTCCAGTGCTAAGTTTATTGATGCACATGCACAATTCATTTGTATATGCATGAACCATTCGTTTATCATGTAAAGTAACAAGCTCACCTTTTTTATTCCACTATGGTATTGTTTATAAGATAGGTACATAGTATAATCCACCAAGGTAAGCCATTTCAGGTTATAGCAAGATACAAGATAACCAGCATAACATGTTGAAAATGGCTAGTAATTAGAGGTTTAGTAGTGAGAGGTATAATAATATATAATAATAATAATATATTTATGAGCGATCTGTATAATCCCTGAAGTAGCTAGCGGATTTTTTTTAATGTGCCAAACATTTCTGACCAAAAATTAATCAGAGTTGCACAAAATGATGGACAAGTTGGTGGGGATAAGGAGAAGATATGGCATGGAAATCAACATTGCCAAGTCAAAAGTGATGGAGATTTAAAAAAATGAAGAGCCGTTGAAAATCAAAATTGGAATCCAGGAATTGAAAAATCATAAAGACAGTTCAAGTACCTGGGAATCTACTGACAAAGGATGCCTAATGCACCAGGAGTTTAGATCAAGGATTGCCATGGCAGAGCAAGCTTTCAACAAAAATAGTTTAGCTTGACTATTAAATTGAGTTTGTAACTTAGGAAGAAACTGATGAAACGCTCCATTTGGAGCATCGTGTTGTATGGAGTAGAAACTTGGAATCCGAGGAAGATGGAAATGAAATATTTGAAGAAAGCTTTGAAATGTGGTGCTGGAGAAGACTTGAGGATCATATGGACAGAGAGGGGACAAATTATGAAGTCATAATAAGAGTGGATGAAACGAGATCAATTTTGGATGTGATTCTTAGGTGCAAAGCAAACTGTATCGGACATATCCTTGCACGACCTTTAGGAAGGCAAAGTTTAGGGAGAGAGGAGCTTAGGACGAAGGAGAGTTCATATAGTGATAGGGTGTAATGAGGTGGACTGGCTAGCTACTATTGTAGTATTGGCATACTACTGTAAGTGGGGAATGGACTTTCGAGCTCCTAATGCCGTAGAGTAGTAATATATAGTATGACCAAGAAAATAATATTATTCCTAATATGTTGACATTAGTGACTTTCATAAAATGTTTTTCAACTAAGAACCTTTTTCTAGCTGTCATCACCTCACTCTCCTGCCGTATAATTAGTATAATATAATATATATATATTTATATATATATATATATATGCCGTATTACTATGCTTAATAATACTATAAAAGCCCTTTAACCAGTGTTTAAGCTTGTACTGAAATTTATAGGCTGCCTTATAAATTAAACTTAAAATTTGTGTAGCAATACACACACCATAAAGGAAGGCGTAACAATAATTTTTCTTATAAAATATAATATCTTTTTTTTTTTGTGAGAACATTAATCTTATATAATTTGAAAAGTAACGTTGGCAACACTGGCGACTCCTCTCTTCCTTGCTAATGAATGCCCATGGTGGCACGCGCTGCTACCCGTAATGTCTGCCGACTTATTTTACCATCATAGAGTAATCTGCTAGAAGGATGACACTCTTAGCTGATGGAATGATTAATGAGACCGCGCAAGAACAGAAGGCTCGCGTCTGATCAGACGGGATCCTAAATATAGACAAGCAACTGGGAGGGTGTCACTTCTTTGTCAAGCAGGAACCATGAGGTCATAATTCAGACATCTATCTCCTACATATAGACAAGCAACTGTGAGGGTGTCACTTCTTTGTCAAGCAGGAACCATGAGGTCATAATTCTGAAATCTATCCCTACATATAGACAAGCAACTGTGAGGGTGTCACTTCTTTGTCAAGCAGGAACCATAAGGTCAAAATTCTGAAATCTATCTCCTACATATAGACAAGCAACTGTGAGGGTGTCACTTCTTTGTCAAGCAGGAACCATGAGGTCAAAATTCTGACATCTATCTCCTACATATAGACAAGCAACTGTGAGGGTGTCACTTCTTTGTCAAGCAGGAACCATGAGGTCAAAATTCAGACATCTATCTCCTACATATAGACAAGCAACTGTGAGGGTATTCACTTGTGTCTAAATCTGGGACAATGTTGTCACATTATAACATCTAGCCCATACATATAGACAAACAACTGTGAGGGTTCACTTTCTTTGTCAAGCAGAATTATGAGGTCAAAATTCTGACATCTATCTCCTACATATAGACAAGCAACTGTGAGGGTATTCACTTGTGTCTCAATCTGGGACAATGTGGTCAAATTATAACATATAGCCCCTACATATAGACAAGCAACTGTGAGGGTGTCACTTCTTTGTAAAGCAGGAACCATGAGGTCAAATTATAACATCTAGCCCCTACATATAGACAAACAACTGTGAGGGTGTCACTTCTTTGTAAAGCAGGAACCATGAGGTCAAAGTCTGACATCTATCTCCTACATATAGACAAGTAACTGTGAGGGTGTCACTTCTTTGTCAAGCAGGAACCATAAGGTCAAAATTCTGAGATCTATCTCCTATATATAGACAAGAAACTGTGAGAGTGTCACTTCTTTGTCAAGCAGGAACCATGAGGTCAAAATTCTGACATCTATCTCCTACATATAGACAAGCAACTGTGAGGGTATTCACTTGTGTCTCAATCTGGGACAATGTTGTCAAATTATAACATATAGCCCCTACATATAGACAAGCAACTGTGAGGGTGTCACTTCTTTGTAAAGCAGGAACCATGAGGTCAAATTATAACATCTAGCCCCTACATATAGACAAGCAACTGTGAGGGTGTCACTTCTTTGTAAAGCAGGAACCATGAGGTCAAAGTCTGACATCTATCCCCTACATATAGACAAGCAACTGTAGAGGTTTACATTACTTTCACAAGCAGAGACAGTATTATCAACGTGTCAAGACACTACATATTGCATACATATGCAACTATGAAGGTATAAACTTCTATCTTAAGTAAAGACAGTGTCGACAACGTGTCATGTGATTATATATAGACGAGCAAATGTGAGGGTTTATACTTAACTCAGATTCTGGAATCAAATTATTAAAGCCCTGCATTCAGGACTTAGATATGAACTATAAACTGTGGTCAACAAGTAGTTTAAGAGTTTCTTCTTTATATTTGTCGGTGTGATTATATTAGTATAATAATTAACTATAGCAGTTTAGTAATTAACGGAATTGCATGTTTAGGAAGGGATTAATATTATTTAAATTTAGATGAGAATCGATACAAAAGTGGCCATTATGTAAATAAAATAATTTAAAACAAACTAAAGAGAGGTAAAGGAAAGTAAAGCATGATTTTGTGGGGCCAGAATAAACATTAAATTAGGAATGAAATTAATTAAATATGAATTAAAAGTATTATCCCCCCTTAGAGAACCCCTTCTTTTCATAATCATTTGCGAATGTAAATTTAACCCCTCTACACTTGCACAAACGACGGTGTAATACAACTCGCTTTTCTCTTTGGGGGCTTCGCCCCCAGACCTCCAATGGGTTTTCTTTGCAAGTGGATGTAAACTAATGTCATTCCAGAGCCGTTTTTTTTTATAGATCTTACCGTTTAGTCACAAGAGATCTCCAAGGACAGGTCCACATCGACTTTAAAGTTGCTCCACCATTTTGATTTTTTTGGGGGGGTTAAAAATTAATATTTTTAACTTTTTATAATTTTCCCGTCGGTTACAGGCTAAAAGCTCTAAGTTTACCAAATTTCAAGTTTCTAGCTCATCTGGAAGTGGGTAAACATTCATGTCAGTGAGTGAGTCAGTCATGTGGCTTTGTAGTAGTATAATTATTTCTAGGCATATTTTTAAACTAGGACCGTGGCTTGAGAAAGTTGGGTTTTAAGTAAGTCATCCTGCTTTTAATTATTATTTGTATGCATGAGTATTTTTAAGTAATTATAAAGCAGTGAGGAGGAAGATTGGAAGGAAGGGCATAGCCTGGGTGGAGAAAGAAAAAAACAAGACCGACAGTCTGGTATATGTATAGCTAATAGTATGGTTGAATAAATTATGGAGTAGGGAGGTAGATTGATGGAGGGGAATAACCTAGAAAGAGGGGAGGAAGAAGTAAATAGGGATAAGAGTATGGCTTGAATGAAGGAAGTAAGGGAGCTAGTAGGAAGAAGAATGGAAGTAGGGACACAAACCAGAAGTCCCCTACATACACTAACCCTAACCCTCCGTCATCAGCCAATCAGACCAAATGAGACTATCGTCTAGTCCACGTGTTCATCAAGGTTTTGGATCCTTTTTTGTTAAATTTCTTATATAAAACTATACGTAGCTTTAAGGCGTTGTTCATCTACATTTCAATAACCTGGGTAGGTTTTTGATCGATGCTGTTCCCATAGAAAGTAATGTTACTAACGAAAGCGTAGAAAATTAAACCAGTTACGTAAGAGAAACTACCAAAATAAAATTTAAAAAAAAATCCCTAGGAAGATGATGTTAAAGCTTTTCAGGAAAACCATGTAAACTAAAAAGGGAAGGATTTTTTTTTTTTTTTTAATTTAGCTCTTCTTTTTTTTTTTTTTTTTTAGGTATACTAAGTTTCCTTCATTTATAATGAATTCCAACATCAATAAATTTCACTTTTCCCCCTCTACCCACTCCTCATCCCACCTCATCTTTTCGACCTTTCTTAAGAAACGCCGCTAAGACTTTATATACATACATCGGTTTAAGATGCAACGAGCTGAAGCGTTCTAGTTTCAGGTCTGCTATTTCCATCTCCTTCGTGTTCTACCTCTATCCCTCTCACCCCCATACTTTTTTTTTCTTTCTTTTACCTCTATTCTAAAGGAGAAGGGGTTGGGGGAAAAAAAAAACTCAACCTAGTAATGAAATTCCGATGGCATCATATTTCAACCCTCTTCTTAACCCTTTCCTTCTACACCCCTTTGCAGAATTTACCTCCTTCTTCATTTGAGACAGGATATGGCTAACAAACGAACCGCAAGGTTTTTTTTTTTTGCCAATGGATCAAAAAGTTAGTTTGGTTTATTCCTCCGGTATTACCTGTTAACGTGTCTATCATAGGGGATCACCTTGAAAAATGTCAACGGAATGGAGGAGATATTTCTCGTGGTAGGAATCAGGATTTAATAAGGTTTTTTTTTTTGGGGGGGGGGAGGAAGAGGGTGTGAAGACTTTGGAAGTGAGAAGGGGTGAGCCCTTTCGAAGGTCATGTTTAAGATGGTATGTAAATTATTCATCATGAGATAATCTTTCCATTTTGAAAATTTTATTTATGTAATAATTATACTGACTGATAGTAATATTGCGCGTCTCGGCTACATCATTATTATCCCAATTTGTATAAATATTAACCAGTACTAATGTACAGTTGCCCAGTTGAATCCCGAATTTACTGATAGTACATCCTTTCCAAGTCCTGATGATATGAGATTATGATGAGGATGATGATAGTGATAGTGATTATGAGGGTGTGGAACCAGTGGAAATAAGGAAACGTAACTTAAGCGAAACCAACCAAACCCTGGGGAGCGTTGGATTAATTCACCTTTCCAGAAAAATACCCAAGATATCAACCTAGAATCGAACCCAGGAACTTTATACAGGGGCGGATCCAGTTCATTTTCATAGGGGGGGTCATAATTATAAATAACATAATTACTTACAATGTTATTACAATATTACAATATTAATGTTTTGTGACATTATTAGCATATTTTTGTATTTATTACATTTATTTATCCAATTAGCACCTAGATTATTAACGATTTTTTTTAAACCTCATCTTACTACCCGTTCATAATAATATTCGTCTCTGTACTAACCAAGCTAAAGTATTAGGGATAAGGAATATTGAATTTAGAGGAAATGTACCCACATTTGTGTTGAATAAGAGTGGAAAAACCATTCAGGATAAACCACTCTCAATCTACTCAACTAGAATATAAAAACTAATTATTTGTGTAAGCATTCTCTCTAGAAGAAAGATTTTTTATGAAAATTCCTCCAAATATTTTTAAACGCTTTATTCGTGTGTTTTTTCTATTCGCCTAAAATACCAACTGTTTGTAAATATATATGAGCTATATAATTTAAGTTAGTCGGTGAATGTATGAACGCTATTATGACAGGATTTACGATAAACGTAAAAAAAGTTTAAGGTCTCTAAAAAAATGTCTTCCAAATCACAAAAACGTTTGGTCGACATTTTATTTTACTACCAAACCGTGTTATTTATCCAAGAAGGAAAGTTGATTCGTACAGTTTTTACACTAGGTACAAAGACTAGCATTAATAAGAAATGTGTTTGTTTTTAGTGCTATATTTTTAGTGTTTGTTTAGTATGTCGGCTTACTAAAAAAAATACATTCACCTGAAACGACTCAATTTGAATCCCATTCGGGTAAGGTGAAGGTAGTTTTCTCACTCTCTTTCCGGGCGAATAATAGCTCATTTAATTTTAGCTATCCCTTCTTATACGACTAATTAAAGTAATCAATAGCCCTTGGGTTAAAGGTAAATAATGATTTTTGTAGAATGCCCATTTTTGGCAAAAAAACATGGATTAATGTTACTAAAATTATCTGTTATATAAATATGATATGTGATTTATTAACCATAAAGTTGATCTAAAACTTTATCAAATGCTTCCAAAAATATAAAAAGTATGAGTTAATGAATAATTTCTCTTTGCATTATTAATCATATTATTATTATTAGCACCGCGTCTTACTACCTGTTAGGGTTATACGCCTATGTACTAATTACACTGATGGGTTAGGGATTATTAAAGCTTAATTTAGCGGAAGTGCACCATCATTTGCGTGGAGGGAGGGTGAAACACCATTTATGGAAAACCACACTAAATACACCCGACGGGAATCGCACCCCGATCTCCCCATCTTCTGCAGTCTAGTCCAATACGAGATTAGCGCGTTAGACCATGTGCCCACCGAAGCGGCCATTATTAATTAGACGTACTAAGAATTTAAATACAATTCCCCTCGCCCCATTATGAAAAACATAAGTTTCAAATTTTCAAATAAGGGGCTTCCTATTAAAATCATACTGTACATATAAAACATAAGATGAGATTATTTTAATTAGTGTTAAAATATGATCCGCTTCGGTGGCCCGTGGTCTAAAGCGCTAATATTGTGTTGTACTAACTGCCGACGATGGGGAGATAGAGATTAGAATTTCGGTCGGGTGTACTAAAAATTTTTTCAAAATGGTTTTCCACTCTCCTCCATGCAAATGTGGGTATACCTCCTATAAATATAGTCTTCCTAATCCCTATAACTATTAATATAATTATTACATAAGTGTATAGCCTGAATGGGTAGTAAGACGCGGTACTAAAAAATAAAATTAAACGTTGAAATATAGCTTTTGTGCTTGGATGTGATGTCTACCATAAGCTAAAAAAAAAAAATCCTCTAGTACAGCATTAAATGTGCTTTTTATTTTAATATAGGTACTAAAAGTCAATAATTTAACTATTACCATGAATGAAAACTTCCTCGAGAAATATTTATGTGCCACAAAATTCAAATTTTATTGCTTTATTACATTAAAAGTACCAACATAATTTCAACCTACTCATCTGTATCCTTCAACGAACGAAACGAGACTATAAGATGTATACTCAATAAAAAACGACTTGACACTAAGTGATCTCATAAGTCACACTTGTAGTAGGAGAATATGTCTACAATCTCCCCTCCATTCCCTTGTAATAATACTACCGTCCCCTCCCTCTATCTTTGTGTCAAGTGTTAGGTTCTACTACATACACGCTCTTTAGTTAAAGTGACGTGCCAGGCCCACCTTAATATGTAATTTAGGAGGGAGCCCATAAAGTTACGGTTTGTATGAGTCTTCCAGCTTCCCTGGGGCTGTCCAATTTCACGCTTCACTTGTACTGGAAAAGAGGGAAGGAAAAACGGGGTGAGGGTCGGAAAGCCTCAATTTATTGTTGAAAAAAAATATATGGATTTTTTTTTTTAACAACTGCATTGCTGTTACATGGTAGTTTTCTGAATTACCGCTTCAAAACTTGATTCCATATCGTTTTAAGATCACCAATTACGTCATATTTCCTATTTCAGTGATTAGTTGTTTAACGAGCTACGAATCACTCCTACTCAATCTTTTTTTTTTTTTTTTGTAGGAAGATGGTAACGGGATTCAAACCAAATTACTAGTTAAATCTACATCTACCAAAATTATGTAATTTATTTATCAGGTACTTTAGGTAATCATTATATTTCTAATATCTAATATTACAAGATAACAGTTTCACTCAATGATGGTAATCATGTTGTATATGTCGTTAAACTTCTACAGTAAAATATTTACCCCTCATTTGACTTAAAATTGTGTTTTTTCCATCTTGTCTCCACGCTAATACGAGAATAGTTCTTGGAAACTAATCTCCTTATCTTTATCCCTTTAATTAAGTATTTAATAAGCCCGTGTGATGATCGAATTAATTTGAACACTCAGAAAAATTCAGAATTCAGACTTTAAGAGATACTATTATTTTTCTAAGCAACACGTCTTACTACCTGTTGAGGTTAAACGCCATTTTTTTTTTAGCTACACTAGTGAGATAGGGATGAGAGAGAGGTTGAATTTAGAGGAAATGTACCCACATTTACGCGGGAAAAAGTGGAAAACCATTTAGGAACCCCCCCCCCCCCCCAATACAACCGGGTGGGTGTCATCGGTAGTTTAATTTATTACGAGGGTGATCACATATACATTGTGGCCACCGAAGAATGTATCCAGTGATATAAAATAAACTTTTTTTTTCTGTATTGCATTTTCATTTCTGCCCCCTTTGCCTTCAGAGGAACCGTCACCCCTTCCCCTCTATCTTGTGAGTTATCGCCGCACGCTGGAACATTCAAATTGCCCCTGTGTAAGATATTAGTACGTTAACGCAATCCTCTAGGACAGCCAAAGAGTTATGTTGAGGTGAACAATGTTAACGGCGTAGTCGGTTATGAAGACTTGGAAGATAGAAAGCGAACATTGTCGAGAGCAAAAAAAAAAAAAAACCTCCAAGTTCCACATATTAATTTAATAGAATATATAAATTTTTCAGGCGGATATGAAGAAAATTTTTAACATTTAATTTCACTAAAAAATTCGTATTTTAAATATAAGCAATGCATGTTGGTAATTTTTTTAAATATTACATTTAAAATAGTGTTATTATTACTATCATCACCACGTCTTACTACCCGTTCGGGTTAACGCACTTACACTAATGTGTAATGGTAAGGTGATTGTGAGTTGAAATGAAGGACCTACAGTTTAACGTGGAATCCGAACCACGGTGGAGGCCTGGCATTCCCCACATTCACAAGTTGTGATTAATACACGACTTGTCATAGGTGAAGGAAGGGTTTGGCAATCAGATAAAATGATATTAATCAAGGCTCAGCCAGCTTCTATGACTCAATAGTCTAAAGCATCACTTTCGCAAAAGACTATACTACCGATGGTGGGAAAATCGTGGTTTGATACCTGGTCGGGTGTATTGAAGTTTTTTTTTTACCTAAATGGTTATCCACTCTCCATCCTCACAAATGGGAGTACACTTCCTCTAATTTCAATCTTCCTCGCTCCTAATCCATTAGTGTAATTAGTGTATAATCTGAACGGATAGCAAGACGCGGTGCTAAAAAAAATTAATAAAGGCTCAAAATAAATAGTCTTCAGATTGTAAAAATTTGGAATTTACTAAGATAAAGAAAATTAATTTTTTTTTATCAATTAGTTTTAGTTGTCTAAAAAAAAAGTACCACACACTATTGGTATTGGTGATATTGGTAGAAAACTTGATGGTTCTTAAAAACGTTCCTCAGCCAGTTCTTTTCCCTCCTCCTCTTTCAGTATACCCATTCGAATACTATGCCCCCCCCTCCCCCTCCTCTAACCTTTCATCATCTTCTGTTAAGCCCATCGTGAAAACAAGAATGAAAGATAAGATAAAGAGAGAAATAGAAGATACGCCACGAAGAAAGAAGATGAGGCTAAAGAAGAGGAAAAGGTTTTGAGGATGAAAATGGGATTCCAAAAGAGGATTACACACATACGAAGAAAGAAGTACAAGGGGAAAGGGGATTTTTTTTTTTCCTTGAAGAGGAAGGGAAAGACTACATTCTTAGTAGAGGAACTTAAAAAAAAAAATAGATGTTTTGTAAGAATGGAGAGATGATGGTCAGTGGTCGAAATATATCGGGAACGATACGTTCAGGTTTGAAGACATGGAATTTATTCGATGGGAAATAAGAATGCGAGGAATTGCTCCTGTATTGTAGGCTTTCATGATTACTAGTACAATGTATTGGACTATGGAGGATGACTCTACGATACACCATTGTGTAAGGCACGACTCGTAAAAAAAAAAAAAAAAAAAACTTCTCCGAAATCATTTACCCGTGAAACGTATTTATTTATCAACAAATCTTTTTTTTTAATGTTATTTAGTCCATTGAATGAACTAAATAAAACATGTTTGTAATTCTACAAATATAATAATAACAATGTAATTATTTTTTTAAATATAGTTTTGAAGCTTTTTAATTTGAGCATAAATCCCTGCGATTACATTAAAATTAATAATCTTTATTACAAGAATCGGTGGTCGTGTGGACTAAAAAGTAGGTTCCTCTGGATGTTTTACTGGTAACGGATAGGTTGGAGCATGAAATAGAAGCTGGGTGTACTAAGGGTGAGCTTTATTTAATGGTTTAACTCATTTCTAATGAAACATGCATTTCGCCTAGATTCTATCGTTCCTCATCTCTACACTATTTTCTTAGTCAAATACATTGAAACTGGTCAGGTAGCTGTAATATATACGAGTAATAATAATATTGTAATTTAATAAATATAATTACATTATTTAAATATAATTAATAATAATATAATATAATGATAGTATATTTAATATTTATGATCGTATTATTTTTAATATATTCAAAATAATATAATTAATATTTATTGTTATATTATATTTAATATACATAAATTTACATTATATATATAAAAACTATAAATAAATAATTTTATCTTTATATAGTATAATCAATCATAATGTATTTTACTATATTTCTAACTTATTCTAGTATACATAATAGACTTCTGGAGTGCTAAGAAATTAAAATTTAATATATTCTTATGTGTGGAAAGCCAGGCCGCCACCGTGGTTTGGATCCACGTTAAACTGTAGGTCCTCCATTTCATCTCACAATCACCCTACCATTACACATTAGCGTAAGTGCTATAACCCTAACAGGTTGTAAGACGCGGTGCTAATAATAATAATAATAATATATATATATATTCTTAAATTTATTATAGAATTAATAGAAAGTGAAATCATAATATTTGGTGTTGGCCTGTCTCAACAAACAAATGAAATCATATTAACACAATACTTGTTAAAATCATTTAAAATATGTGCATAATATAAAATTATAATATGCGTTAATCTAAGGGGAAAATATAATATGTACGCACTACTACGTTGATATTATAAGGTTAGTAATATTTGAACATAGTAAACCTGTAATATATAATATGGGGACATGTTATAGAATTTAAAAAGTGTAATAATTATTATCAACATTTTTTGAGGTTTTTAACTATCGCCGTAAAAAGTCCCGGTATACTATAAGAATTACAGATGTGTTAAGCAAGTAACCGAAATAGATACATTTCAGATGCAAAATTGTTAATAAACTCTCCGTAATCTTTAACTAAGTGATAATAGTTGATATTTACTTCAACTTGCTCTAGCTTGACATCCTTTATATCCAAACAAATCCTGGTGCATTTCCATGAATGAATCTTTATAATCTTAAATAAGTCGCTATTTTCAGAAATGACACTATATTGTAGGCTACAGATAAATAAATAGTAATCAACATAAGGTTTTTAACAATTATTTGGACATATAATTTAAAGAAACAAGCAATTTAAATTATGTATAGTTTATTGCATTGTAAATTAATAAAGAATTAAATTATTGATTGTTTATTAATTAATAAGTAATAATTAATTGGTGGTACCTTTTGTATCAGGATAATTTAAAATATTAATTTAGTGTATACTTTGCTTGGTAAATTTGAGATTTAAAATGAGTTAATATTAAAAATGGAAGTTAATGAGGAACATGTTACTACCAGCTCCCTATTATTTGGACATTTTGTCGGGATGGCCCATTTTAAGGGAGGGATTATTGGATAGGAGCGTTGATAATAATCAGACCTGGAGTTTTTGAAAATTTTATTATAGACCATTGTGCATGGTGTGATATTGTCAGTCGTAATTATATCAACTATAACAAAGTCGCTACCCCAATTCAGTAATTTTTGTTATCAAACTCTTGTCTCGTACTATTTATTAAGGTGATTTAATTTCAGGGATGGACTGGGCTGGGCTGCCTGAACGCCGAGAAATATCCCAGTGGGCCGGTTTAATTTTAGCTGCCATAGCTACATTTATATAATTTAATAATAATATTTAGCACCGCGTCTTACTACCCGTTCGGGTTATACGCTTTAAGTACTAATCACGCTAATGGATTAGGAATTGGGAAGGTTTAATTAAAGGAAGTGAACCCGCATTTGCGTGGAGGGAGAGTGGAAAACCATTTAGGAAATACCACCCCAGTTCACCCGACCGAGATTCGAACCTCGAGCTCCCCGTCCTCAGCATCGAGCTCAACACGACAAGCGCGTTAGCCAACTACGCCACCGAGGCGGGTTTTATTAATTATTAACACCAATAACAGATAAATGTTATTAATGCACTTTCTATGAATGTTTGTATTTATTATAATGGAAGATTAAGCTTTGTTTGAAGTGTTTGATCAAATTTATGAAACAATAAACTTCCAAATTTTATAATAAGCCTAATCAACCATTTCAAATCAGTTTATAAACTAGAGCTACCAACATTTTAAAATCAAAGTTTGTTTAGTTTTTAAATGATATTTAATAATCTCTGTGATAATACAATGTGCTTATCGATCTATGAAAACGAAAAATGTTTTTAAACAAAAGAAAAGTTTCTTTTAATGGAAATACAACTCAAAATTCAACAACAACAAAATTTACATTGATATTGATATATTTTTAATCGATACTTTTTTTTTGTCTAAAATATTTTCTTCGTCTCAATAGGAAAACCAAAAACAAACACAATCATTGGATTTATTTGCGTTTTGTAATGGCCTATTTAGGCAAAAAATCTAAAACTTTATCGAGTCGCGAATTTTTTTTTGAAATGTGAAAGTTTTGTAATAATTTGGAAATAGAAAATTATGAAAAAAAATTGTAAAATGAGAAAACTTAAAAACAGAATAATAGTTTTATTCGATAAAAATTAAAAATAAATTATTGGTATAAAAAAATTATATATCCCACCTCCCTCTTTCCTTCATGTCCATTAAAGTTTGGGTGGATCGCGAAGGTTTTTCATTCTAAATATTGTTCACAGTTTTAAAAAGTTTTGGAAGAACAAGCCTATAGTATTATCGATCAAATTATAGAATGGGTACACAATACGCACCCATTCTTGCTATCGGTCTTTCCCAACCTCCCAATATCCATTCCAGGCAAACAAATCAGCAAATGTTATTCCACACCTATTAACCAACCAACATGACCATTCAATCACGTATGTCCATCTAGTAATTTAAAATTGGAAACAACAAACCTTCCGGTCCTCTTCCCCACCCCCCCTCTACCTACTACCCTCCCTCCCCCCTCCACACTCTCTTTCTCATGGAGAAGCAATCAACAACCGTTAAGCCCATAACATACAGCTATAGGTCACGTTTCAAATTAGAAGAGGAGTGAGTGGAAAAGGGGGGCTGGGGGGTGAAAGAGGGGGACTTCTGGAAACATTGATTTTATTTTGTGGTATCTGCTGTGTGCTTGGTGTAAGAAGTCCCGTTGTGTGTCTCCATAGCTCAGACTTTAAGACAACACCTTCTGACTGGCCCTACGATAAGGGATGTTGGAAAAGTATCGATATTTTACTAATATCGATATTTTCCTTTCGATACTAGTATTTTTTTACTCAATACTTTGTTCCGACACTTTTACTGATATTAGTACTCACACAAGGGATGGGATATTGTAAGCAAAATATCGAAAGTTTTACTAAGATACTGTCGTTTAATGCAAATTTGTACCCTATAGAGTTCCGCAAAAAATATCCCGGATATCTTAGGGGCCATTACCTTACATCAAAAGGATCCGTAACAAATTTAATCAATAATATTATGATAAAATTAAATAAAGGTATAATTAATGTAAACTACTGTCACTTCGATTTAGGGAAAAATTATAGTTCGTGTTTGGCATCACTGCTTGTTGTAACGTGTCCACCGTCCGCCGTCTGCCACCAGGCACAAGTGATTGCTGTCTCGCGTCTTGGTCCGGCTGTTAGATTGACTCACTAACGCCTTGTCTGGACCTCATTTAATATTTCTTTCTTTATTTATTCAGTGATTACGACACATACGTTCATTTTTATTTGTGTTCATGAATGTGAATTTGTGTTTCTATAACTGTGTTTAGCTTGAGTAAGTGTCTAACCTATCTGTGACATGCCACCAACAAAATCAAAGTTGTGGTTTCACTTTTTATGAATTGGTGATAAAAGTGTCCAAATGTAAGACATGTAGATGTATATAGTCAAAATATCCGTCAATACAAAGCAAGGCTTACATGGACAAAATCCATCCTGCATTGTCAAAGCCAGTGGCTCGCCCAGCCCTTGGGCAACGACCTAATTTCAGCACCAGTGGCAGTGTAACTTGAACTTCAGCCGCAGTTCTTGAATCAGATGATATTGAAGTAAGTGATGAAGATTTACAAACTCTCTTTCAAAACATTCTTCAAAAATAAAAGTACCTACATAAAGAGGTTAAGGACATACAGAATTAACCGTCATCCCCTAAAGCTCCGTATTTAACTGCACACTCCACATTGGACGATGTGCTGACCACATGACACCCGCTATCCGCAAGAGTTGGCACTAATTCGGCAAACAGTTTGGTAGCCACTCTGTAGGTATATCCTGAATGCGGGCTGACAAATGGAGTTAGTTTTATTACATTTTGAGTGGATGGTAATCATCGTTATGGATAAATAAAAGAAGAGAGAATATGGGAGTGGAAAAGAGGGGTCTCAAAATTTCGAATGTTTGAGAACCACTGTTCTATATGAACACATCTTCAAATATATCCCTTGACGTTCTTGGACAACGGTGGTTGAGGGTCCTCGGTCTCCAAAACTCCGTTGCAACTTTTATAGTACCGCGTACGTATTAATTTTTCTCAAAATAACACGCCATTGATGAGCACGGTCATCACAAACTAAAAAAAAAAAGCTTTTGTGAAGGTCAATGAACCCAGTTAACTCAATGGTGCCCCAAAGCAGACGAAGCAGAAAAGTTTATGTGCGTTTCGATACTGATATTTACTGTTATCGATACTTTTCTTCCAATACAAGTACAGTGTTGATATTTTTCTTTTGATACTTTTAATGATCACAGTATCGATACTTTTCTTTCAATTCTAGTACGATATCAATATTTTTCTTCCGATACTTTTAATGAGTACACTAACAATACTTTTCTTTCGAAACCACACCTCTAACTACGACTCAGATTTTGACTATCAACAAAAATAGTTTAAATAAGATGTTTCTGGCTTAGTTTTTTTTTCGCATAATGTATAATATTTTAGCACCTAATTACACTAAAGTTGTATGTAGCAATAGTTACCAAGACAGCCCTGCTACTAAATAAACTAGAGCATAGCTAAGTTGGTAAAATTACTAGACTTTTCTAGAGCAGGGATGCCAACTTTTTGACTGATAATTAGATTTTTATTAGTAATAATAATATTTAGTATCGCGTCTTACTACCCGTTCGGGTTATACGCTTAAAATGTATTGACCCCGACGTGATTTGAACACGCAACCTTCTGATCTGGAGTCAGACGCGCTACCGTTGCGCCACGGAGTCACATTTTTATTATTAATGAATTATTACTTGTATTACTGGAACTAGAACCTAAACCATTTTACTTTGTAATTTGTTGAAACTCATTAAATCAATAAAATTGTTTAGATATTTCCAATGACATTATAAATTGATTTATATCTAGCCTGACTAATATAACACTTGTTTTATAAATTTTGGCCTGAAATTGAGGGTTTGTTGAAAAAATTCAGGTGTTGGCTCATATTAGAGATATATCTGTTTGCCTCCCATAAGAAATTTATTTTATAAGAACTCTATAATTATTTCCACGATAAAACTTGTACATTTTCTGCTTATTAATAAATAATATAAATGTGTGCATAGAATAGATTTTGAGTGTTAACATTATTGTTATTTTTTTTCAAATAATTTTCAAGCGAATTTTTTTACGTTCCAAATAAAATTTTGTAAGATATAAAAATTCACACAATGTTCCGGAGAATTGTGTGTGTGTGTGTGTGGTGTGTGTGCGTGTGCGTGCGTGTGGTGTGTGTGTGTGTGTGTGTGTGTGTGTGTGAAAAGTTTGGGCAAATAGGTCCTACTTTATATTCCTTGAAGGATCATGGTATACATTGTTCTACTTCACTTTATAGTTCCCGTCTATAGTCCATTTAGTATTTATTCTCTCTTTCTATCTCTTGATACCGCCATTCTATACAAAATTGTGCAGTAGTGTCATACACGTCACCATAAAGGAAAAAAAAAGGACCAGGAAGTAAATCGAATTCTTAGAGTAGCAACAATTGAGCCCTTCGAATCCATGTTCAAGGTATAGAGAAAAGTATAACTCATTCATTCACTTATACTTTCTCTATGTTGAAGGTCACGTAAAACATCCACCTTGTATGTTCCGACTTATATATATATATATATATATATATATATATATAATATATATATATATTTGGGAGTAGGTGTCGCTACAAGACTTCCTTTGTGAAGTTATATATGAAAGGACTTTCTCTCAGTCTGTGAAAAAAAAAAGACAACAATAACTCCACTCAGTTCCGTAAAAAAAAAGAAGTATCTTTTTTATACGAAAAAAAAATTATACAAGGTAAAAAACACAAAACTAAAAAAATGAAATAAACGTGAACTAACTATTCAAAATAAATCAATAATAGCGGTAAACGTGTGTAATTTTAGATGCCCAATTTTAAATTTTTTGTTTGTTTCTTTAAGCTTTCTTTTTTTTTGTATGAAAATATAATATTTAATAATATTTAGCACCGCGTCTTACTACCCGTTCGGGTTATACGCTTTAAGTACTAATTACGCTAATGGATTAGGAATTGGGAAAGTTGAATTAGAGGAACTGAACCCGCATTTGCGTGGAGGGAGAGTGGAAAACCATTTAGGAAAAACCACCCCAGTTCACCCGGCCGAGATTCGAACCTCAATCTCCCCGTCCTCAGCATCGGCTAAACACGACAAGAGCGTTAGACAACTACGCCACCGAGGTGGGTTGTATGAAAACAATAGTTTATTTTAACACCTCGTCTTAATAACTGGTCAGGTTGTACACATATGTACTAATCATGTTAATGTATTAAGGATGATAAAGGTTGCATT
This sequence comes from Timema cristinae, assembly GCA_039000515.1. Taxonomy (NCBI): domain Eukaryota; kingdom Metazoa; phylum Arthropoda; class Insecta; order Phasmatodea; family Timematidae; genus Timema; species Timema cristinae. The sequence continues at coordinate 43,151,391 of JBCFYV010000100.1, read as the reverse complement.
TAGAGGTATTATACCCGCATTTGCGTGGAGGAAGTGTGGAAAACCATTTAGGAAAAAACCACCCTCAGTACAGTTCGAACCTCAATCTCCCCATCATCGGCATTTCAATCTCTTGCAAGAGTGATGCCTTAGACCAGGGGGGGTCAACCTCGTTTTGTCAAATGGGCCACATTATAAATTTAAAATACTGAGAGGGCCATATTTCTGATAAAGTCAACATTGTCACCTTCCCTAAATAAATAAAACTAAATTTTACAATTATTTTTATATTATTGTACTCAACCCGAAGGTTGATTCGATCCTCAACGTTCCATTGTCAGCTTTAAGGCCTAGGTGTATTTTTATAAAAGGAGGGCTAAAATTAAGGAGGGAAACCTATATAAATAGTTGTACAAAATCAATGTTTATTATGAATAATTGTTTCTATAACTGTAAAGTAATATAGTAAAAATATTGTCAGTGCTTCTGAAATAATGTGAGTTTGAAAGTATTAAACTCATTTGGTTCACTAAAGTAAAACTTTAATGCTAAAGAGGCCTACATCTTAATATGAAATTCTTTACTTATAAAGAAAAAAACATTTACAGAGGCTGACTAAAATACTTATTATAATTAAAAAATAAAACCTTGATTAAAACTGGCGTAAATAATAATTAATTTCCTTTCAATATTTCCCTTGACTTCTTATTTTGATTACACAAAAATAAAGTTTCGTTACAAGACTCAGGAAAAGAATCACTAATTTTTTTTAAAATTCCTAATTAATGAAAATAAAACACCAACAAAGGTTGAAGGTGATAATAAATACACTCTGTTAATATCTACTGGAAAATAAACTCTTCTTTTTCGACAAGCATGACACCAATAGTCTATATAATGCTTTTCACTTGTAAGTAATTTTCAATTTTTTTTTTTTTTCATAGATACATAAGTTTTTCCTTCAATTCATCTCAAAGACCATTTTGTAGCTCTCACATTTCAATTTCCTTTCCCTCTCCTTTTTCTTTAGACCCTTTTTTTTACGGAGGACCCCCTCTTATTCGCCCCCTCTCTCCCAAATAAAAAAAAAGATCCGGTAGCTCTCGCCACCGAGTGAGTCAATATTAAAATCAATTTGTCGAGAATGCTCATGATCCTTTAACGGTCCTCTTGTCCTTGTTACTATAGGAGGAAGAAATAGGTAAGAGAAGGACCGAGATAATAGTTTGTCGACAAGGAGTGGGAGTGAAGGATAAAAAAAAAGGAGGAGGACTCGCCACGTTCATGGCATTTCTTTCGGAATAAAAAATTGGGTAGAGGACGTGAAGGAAGTCTCTGACCAAATAAAATAAGACCTCTTTGTTTTGAGCATTTTGAGAAATTTGATTCATACTCCCCCTTGATTTTTTTTTTCAAAAATAAAATATCATAGAAGGATAATGAAGATAATTATTCTCTTTTAATATCTACCTACCAGGATTTTTTTTATAGAATAATTAAACATCAATAATGGTCAAGGAATGTAATTTAATTATAACATCTCCTCATCCTCCTCTCCAAATTTTATCAGAAAAACATTTATTTACCTGATCCAAAGGAAGTAAGCGGTAAATTTTATTTATATAAATTAACAATATACATATCTCTTTAAATGTTCTGTATAAGTATATTGAAAAACTATAAAATAAACCTCGATTTTACTTTTAAGAAAATACTTCTAACTATCGTCCCATTTAAATAATTTCTAAGGGTATACAAAACTATAAAAAAATTATAAGGTGGAGGGTTACCAGGCACCCCTTTTCTTACGAAGATTTGCAAAAAAAATAATTAAATAGTAGATATTATTTCACAGCTGTACCCCCCTGAACCAAAAAACGTTTCTGTGACTTTGATGTTATTTATGGTTAGTACGTGGTTTTCTATCTAAATCATTGATTATTCTGATAGGAGAAACGCTCTTAAGATCCTTCGTTCCCACCTTTCCTTCCCCTTCTCCCCCATCCCCTAGAATAGCGATTAACTTAGGTGACTAATATAGGTCAAACCAAAGTCTATTATTGGTATAGTTTTCTATATTCTACTTTATAAAAACAGGAATTGAGAGAGTAAATCAGATTTACCATTTTTTTTAAATTTTTAAACAGCAAAATAGAAAAAATAATGTTCTTTTTAAATCTTTAAATAATATAAAACTGCTCCTAATTTTACTGTTGTCAAATGAATAATATAGAAAAATGTATTTCACTAGGTTTTCTGGTTTAGAGTAATCTTGTTTATTTCCTGTTTTTTTAATCACTCTTTCTTACTATCTGTTCAAGCTATACGTATATATTATATAATTACTCTAATGGGGTAAGGATGAGGAAGGAATCATTTTAGAGGCAATCTACCTGCATTTGAGTGGAAGGAGAGTAGGAAATCATTTTTTTAAAACCTTTCAGTAGACCTGACTTGGACTCTAACCTGACCTCCCCATCATCAGCATGCCAGTTTATCACGAGAATGACGCTTTAGACCATTCTGCTACTAAAGCATGTAATTTCCCGGTTAATTGACTGTTACATCGTCTTTTAAATGTGATCTAATAGGTTAAGTATAAAGCATCTAATATTATTTTAGCACTGCGTCTTAATAACCGTTCGTGTTATAAGATTATGTAGGCCTACTAATTACGCTAATATGTTATTAATTAAGAAGGTTATATTTAGAGGATGTGTACCCACATGTGTGTGGAGGGAGAGTAAAAAACTATTTTGGAAAAACCACCATACTACACCGGACAGTGTTTCTAACCTCGGATCTCCCCGTCATTAGCGGTATATTCTTAATACTAGAGCTACGCCTTAGACCATTCGACCACCGAATAGGGATGTGCAACCTGCTTCGGTGGCCACGTGGTCTAAGGTGCTATCTCAGTAGACTATACGGGGAGATCAAGGTTCGAATCTCGGTCGGGTGTACAGGAGGTGATTTATTTCCAATATTGTTTTCTACTTTACCTCCCCACAAATTCGGGTGCGTTTAATCTAAAGGTAGCCTTGATAATCTTTAAAACCATTATCGTAATTAATAAATAAGAGCACAACCCGAACGGGTAGTAAGACGCGGTGCTAAAAACAAAACAAAATATTGTCCTGTCGCCATATCTTCGTCACTTGAAAGTCACACCAAAGGCGTGCCATATCTATGTCACGCAGAACACGCAAGATACACCATCTCACCATATCACCATCTAACCATCTCACCATATCACCATCTAACCATCTCACCATATCACCATCTCACCATCCCTCTGTGGGCTGCCCTGCCCTACCTACACTCATACATATATTCTGTTCACGGTAGGAATTGTATTCTGAAAGGCCTTTTTCCCTACCAGAAATCTATTATATAGTAGGATGTTGGTAGGAAAAAAGACCTTTAAGAGAGTAATTCCTACCGTGAATGGTATAGACTATAGTACATATTTACTTGCACTAGCTACGTCAATATCTGCTGAGCGTCTTATTGTCCATATCAAGGAACATGAGTTTAGTTGATAGCAATGGAAAGACTTCTATTTTATTTATTAGTGATTGCTCTAAAGAAAGAAATAAGCATTTTAAAATACTATATATTTTGAATTTGTGTGTGTGTGTTTATCAGTTCAAAGAGTCACTAAAACGTAACTAAGCATTGCAAATGCTGTGACTTCCAGGCAGGGCCGTTTTAAAAATATGTGAGTCCCGGGGCAAAAAAAAGAATCGGAGGCACCCCTCCCCCCCCCTTTTTTGTACGGGAATTTTTTTTTCAGTTTTAGCACTAAGCCGTTATACGTACTTGGTACTTATGTTAATTACTTAATAATTTTCATATTTTATTGAATATTGATCAACCCATTAAATGATTTACTTTATTAAATGCAAACAAATTAAGTTACATTAGTAAATTCCTCTCTGTACAATTGCACTGTTAGTTTTCCGTGGACCAACACGGTGGCACAATGGTGGTGTATTCTACTCAAATAATGTAGATCTTAAATTACATAAAGTTAGTATTCTATTCCAGTTTCTTGAAGACCCTATCACTAAGTGAATACTTATTTCTGTTAATTATCTGTTCACTATTTGATGCAAAATTTATAATAATAACTGCAATTGAATTTAATAATTTTTTTGAGGAAATGTGGCACCCTGGAATTTCAAGCCCAGGGCAATTGCCCCCTTCGCACCTTCCCCCCCCCCCCCCTATATGTGGCCCTGCTTCCAGGGTTAAAGGAAAGCTCCGCTATGTTGGCAGCACCTATAACGGAACAAATTTGAAAACTTCTACCAATACTTAGTGATGAATTTGTGCCACAAGAATATCCTATTGAGTGACCTGGCGGTCTAGGGGTAAGGTGTCAGACTTCTGTGCTGGCGGCCGGGGTTCAATCCTCGGTCCCGGCACAGATTTATCTGATTACCAAACCCTTCCTTCACCTCTGACAAGACATCTTGTGAATGTGGAGAATTCCAGGCCTCCACCGTGGTTTGGATTCCACGTTAAACTGTAGGTCCTTCATTTCATCTCACAATCACCCTTCCATTACACATTAGCGTAAGAGCGTATAACCCGGACGGGTAGTAAGACGCGGTGCTAATTATAATAACAATATCCTATTCGCATGATTTTTGTCCCCATAGTTTTCATTTGAACATCAAAAGAACGTTGGGTGCTACTATTTTCACGTGGAACATATTCTGAAACATATACAAAAACTCAGTTCTGAATTTGTATCACCAAAATTTCTATGTCACATAAAATGTTTGTACCTATAACAATATTATTGATCATTTTAATCAAAACTTTTATTATTACAGTAACGTTACTTTTCTTTATATAACACATCTCTACCGCTGAAGCTGGTTTGGTTTATGAAGATAAAGTTGAGCTTGCAAGGGGTCTAAAGCGTACTACAAACTTGGTAACATTGTTTGTAAGTATTGTTTTTTGATATTTCCAAAATGTCTCCTATTGCTCACAGTTATAGGGAAACAATTTGCAAACAGTTATACAAACACTCTTTCTCATCCAGACTTCAATGATAAAACATTGATTCTCATCCAGATTTTCGTTGAATACAAAATGTCTGCCGATGAGGATGATGATATTGCTTGTATTTTGTATATAGCTTTGGATTGTTCAAGCAGACAATGAATATTAAAATGGTGATGAATTAGTAAAAGGCTTTAAGTGGTTCATAAGTTACTATGCAAGTAAGTTTTGCCAAAAATGAAGCTCAAAAGCAGTAGTGGTTTTAAGCAATTCACATGCATGTTTACTACAAGTTTAGAAGTCTCTGATGGGTAGAATCTAATACATTTCTTTGTCTCTGGTGAGTAGATACTAAAACACTGCTATGTCTCTGGTGAGTAGAGACTAAAACACTGTTATAACCAACAGATACATATCAATCTCTCAGGCTATAACCACCAGAGACGTAGCAGTGACTTATGCTATAACCACCAGCAACATAGGAGTGACTTAGGCTCTACTAACCAGAGACATAATAGTGTCTTAAGCTCTACTCACCAGAGACATAGCAGTATCTTAAGCTCTACTCACCAGAGACATAGCAGTGTCTTAAGCTCTACTAACCAGAGACATAGCAGTGTCTTAAGCTCTACTAACCAGAGAAATAGCAGTGTCTTAAGCTCTACTAACCAGAGACATAGCAGCGTCTTAAGCTCTACTCACCAGAGACATAGCAGTGTCCTAAGCTCTACTAACCAGAGACATAGCAGCGTCTTAAGCTCTACCCACCAGAGACATAGCAGTGTCTTAAGCTCTGCTAACCAGAGACATAGCAGTGTCCTAAGCTCTGCTAACCAGAGACATAGCAGTGTCTTAAGCTCTACTCACCAGAGACATAGCAGTGTCCTAAGCTCTACTAACCAGAGACATAGCAGCGTCTTAAGCTCTACCCACCAGAGACATAGCAGTGTCTTAAGCTCTGCTAACCAGAGACATAGCAGTGTCCTAAGCTCTGCTAACCAGAGACATAGCAGTGTCTTAAGCTCTACCCACCAGAGACATAGAAGTGTCTTAAGCTCTACTCACCAGAGACATAGCAGTGTCTTAAGCTCTACTAACCAGAGACATAGCAGTGTCTTAAGCTCTACCCACCAGAGACATAGCAGTGTCTTAAGCTCTACTAACCAGAGACATAGCAGTGTCTTAAGCTCTACCCACCAGAGACATAGAAGTGTCTTAAGCTCTACTAACCAGAGACATAGCAGTATCTTATGCTCTACCCACCAGAGACATAGAAGTGTCTTAAGCTCTACTAACCAGAGACATAGCAGTGTCTTAAGCTCTACTAACCATAGAAATAGCAGTGTCCTAAGCTCTACTAACCAGAGACATAGCAGTGTCTTAAGCTCTACTCACCAGAGACATAGCAGTGTCTTAAGCTCTACTAACCAGAGACATAGCAGTGTCTTAAGCTCTACTCACCAGAGACATAGCAGTGTCTTAAGCTCTACTAACCAGAGACATAGCAGTGTCTTAAGCTCTACCCACCAGAGACATAGAAGTGTCTTAAGCTCTACTAACCAGAGACATAGCAGTGTCTTAAGCTCTACTAACCATAGAAATAGCAGTATCTTAAGCTCTACTCACCAGAGACATAGCAGTGTATTAAGCTCTACTCACCAGAGACATAGCAGTGTCTTATGCTCTACTAACCAGAGACATAGCAGTGTCCTAAGCTCTGCTAACCAGAGACATAGCAGTGTCTTAAGCTCTACTCACCAGAGACATAGCAGTGTCCTAAGCTCTACTAACCAGAGACATAGCAGTGTCTTAAGCTCTACTCACCAGAGACATAGCAGTGTCTTAAGCTCTACTAACCAGAGACATAGCAGTGTCTTAAGCTCTACCCACCAGAGACATAGAAGTGTCTTAAGCTCTACTAACCAGAGACATAGCAGTATCTTATGCTCTACTAACCAGAGACATAGCAGTATCTTAAGCTCTACTCACCAGAGACATAGCAGTGTCTTAAGCTCTACTCACCAGAGACATAGCAGTGTCTTAAGCTCTACTAACCAGAGACATAGCAGTGTCTTATGCTCTACTAACCAGAGACATAGCAGTGTCTTATGCTCTACTAACCAGAGACATAGCAGTATCTTAAGCTCTACTCACCAGAGACATAGCAGTGTCTTAAGCTCTACTCACCAGAGACATAGTAGTGTCTTATGCTCTACTAACCAGAGACATAGCAGTATCTTAAGCTCTACTCACCAGAGACATAGCAGTGTCTTAAGCTCTACTCACCAGATACACCAGAGACGTCTAGACACTCATACTTTGTTTCTTGTAAGCCATTTGGAATGGAGAACAAGAAACATTGTCTGATTTTGGGGGAAACACAAAGGAAAAAAGAATAAATATTTGCCATCAATGTGCAAATTTTCTCCGAAAAGACTAAAAAATAAATTTGGAAAAGAGAGCAACACATTTGCAAACAATGTCAGTCAGTCTCGTAATAAAAGGTAATTTCCAATAATATGAAGGTTGAGGTTTGAGTATTTTTCTGACACATCAATATTTTTTTTTTCCGCGCGTTATTTATTGATCTGGTATTCACGTATCTACTCTGCGTATAATGTGGGTGTATTTAATCTATAACATCCTCTCTCATTCTAAGGCGTTTGATGAAGCCGTTAATTACCCTTATATTGTACGTTCTAAATAATTAAAAAGGAACAAGAGACTGTTGTTTGATACATAATCTCATCCTTATTAATAAGACTAGAACGTTCTTTCGTAATATCAAAATGATGTAATTTGGTAGAAACTACTTTACCATCTTTTTAAAGTAGATACTAAAAATGTTAAAGGCAAGTTTTCCACATAAAGGTAAAAAATAATATTATGCTCTCCACATTGTACGGAATACCCCTTAAAAGTCAATATTTTTAATAACCGGTACTACCCCACTCCCCTTTAAAAAAAAAGATTAATGTAGTACATAGTTTAGCTTTAGTTCATCTGTTGTTTTTTTTTAGGAATTTATTCACATACTGTGTTCATACCTTCCATGCTAAGAAGTTATGAAGGTCTTATGAGAAAAGTTAAGTGTTGTTTTTATGTAGGCCAACTAACGGATTTGGTTTTTTTTTCGTCAACGTTAGTGAAAACTGCATAGACACTTTTAATCAATGAATAAAGAGATGTTATTTTTTTTATGAACATATAGCTACAGTCAACTCTCGATTCTACGACCTTTCACGGCTCCCTAGAAAAGGGTCGTTATTTCGAAGGGGTCGTTATTGAAATTTTAACAGATTTTGTTCCACCCCTGACCTTCATACGAAAAAATTGCATTTTTTAGACAACAAATAGCGTGGGTCATCAAAAATCGTTCACAAAATCCAACCAAAAACGTAACCAAATCAAAATAACAATGTTAAACAATAGAATGGGTCTTCAAAAATTGTTCACAAAATCAAACCAAAATAGTAACCAAATCGAGAATCGAAATAACAATGGCAAAAGCAAGCCTTATGCGTGATGTAGCGGCAGTCGCGCGCGGGGAAACATTGTCTTGCTTTTGGGAGGGGGTGGACAGAGTCAAGTGATATTGGCTGGCATTGATGAGATGGTGTCTCTTTTTATACCTGACCCACCCCAGTTACTAGTAATACAGCGCTCACAAAGATAATTGCAACGCAGCAACCTAAATAAATGCAACAAACACATTTTACAGCAAATTTCCTTAAACTTTTTAACCTTTTTTCCCACATTTTTCATGGCTCCCCAAAAAAGGGTCGTTACTTCGAGAGGGACGCTATTCCCGGGGTCGTAGAATCGAGAGTTGACTGCATTCTTATTGAGCAGGTACGATATTATTGCATGTGTTAGGCCGGTCCTATTACTGTGAAATGAGTAAGATGTTTTTAATGCCCTTACTACCCTCCTATAGACATACATTTTAAGGCGGGGATGTAGAAAACGTTAGCTAAGGCCAGTACTTTTGTAGTTTTTCTAAATAAGAATTCTTTAGTCAAAATAAATAAAATATTGCTCCAGTATAAACATAGATTTAAATTTTCTTCACGTGGTGATATAAACAATTGTTGAATATATGTCATAAGCAGAGTGACTTTAGATAAGAAACTTTTTAAATGAAGAGAAAAAGTTGTTATTAAATTTTAAGTCATTCTTGATGGATATTCAACAACTGTTTATATCACCATGTGAAGAAAATTAAACTTTGTGATTCTACTGAAAACTTATGATTTTATTTATTTTGGCCTAAAAATGGTTTAGATATAAAAACTGCGAAAACACTGCCATTAACTTGCATTTTCTACATTCCCACTTTAAATGTACTGTAGTGTCTTCCTTTTGAAAGTTAGTACTTCTTACTCTATCTCGTGTTTTATATTTAGTACTAATAGTTCCGTTTAGCACACACTTTTTCTTCAATAAAGATGGTGAACCATATAAAATGTGAGATATCCAAATAGTTTTGAATTATTCTCCAATTCTTTTCTAAATTATGATTTAATCCATAAACTAATTTTTACTAGTCTCTTAGTCAAAATTAAATTTTAAAAGTCATAATATGGCCTATTTTAAATCTACGTATGTAATAAATATGTATATGTGTCATTAATGGTTTTTAACGTGAGATCGAATTTGATTAAAACGCTCCAATAATATAATAGGATAAAAACTTATATAATTATATTTACTAATAGTTTATTAGTATTTATTAAGATTTCATTCGAAAACTGAAATCCAATTTTATTTAAAGGGAAATTGATTTTGGGGTCTGCTTTAAGTTGATTTGGATTTAGCACTGATATTGAATGTTATATTACTAAATGTTCTGGTATTTTCTATTATTAATATAAAAATAAATATGATTAATATAAAATATTATTAAATTATATTAAGGTTTTTTGGCCTTGACCCACAGTAAGACATAATTCTCTACAAACCAGCATTAATGTATTTTTTTTCATTCTTCACATATGGACTATCACACACAGCCCTTATAAACTACTGTGCCAGAGATGATTAAGAAAGAATGTAAAAGAAATATACCACCCTCATTAGACTTAACAGAAATTCTCCCCCACCCAACAAACCACTGATTAGAGCATGAGAACACCGAAGAAGATAATGTACTACTTTAAAGTGTAGTCTTAGGCCCTAAAAATCCTACATGTGTCAAGAGATTATTTAAAATATTATCTTCATGAAATTGTAATGAATGTACAGCGTGATTTTCATTTGTATTCATACATCAAGTCACTTTATCTTCAACTGTAACTTTTGATAGATATTATCAATACTTATAGACTAACACTATAGAATAACATTTTTAAAATGGATTTAAGTAACGAGAGTTATTTAATTTGAGATAGGAATTTGAAATGGAAAAGTGTACTTTATTAATTTAAAGTTTAAGAAAGTTCGATTCAATTTTGAAGAAGAAATTATTAAAATTTGAAGTCATTAAACAGATCTAAGCAAAACTTTAAATACTGACATAGTTAAAAAAAGCATGAAACAAGCTACAAAAAAAAAAGCTATTGATATAAAGATGAATGTAGTTTATTTTACTATGTGGGTATTGATATTTTTTCTTTAATTTAATATTAATAACATAGTAAAATCGGATAAATGTTTACAGCAAAATAATAATATATTTTTCTTTATAAAAGTTTCATCCTAGAAAAATCCTACTATATAAATGATTCATAAAACAAATAAATATAATTACTTCCGGTGCACTGTAAACATTTAATTATACATGAGTTTGGTGCTTACTGGAATTAAAAGAAAACCTTTTTCTATGGCCCTATACATATATATATATATATGTATATTTATGTATATATACATCAATACATCTATATATATAAATCTATACAAATATATGTATATATACATATATAATTGTATATATATACATACATATATACATATATGTCTATATATATGTATATATACATACATATATACATATATGTTTATATATATGTATATACATACACTTGCAAATACAATTTAAAATTGGGTAATTTTCTACTCATTATTTGTTCCGGGAAAGGTGTTCTCACATATCTTCCAGGGTTTTCTTACACGCCACAATCGACATGGGACCAACGGCTTTACTTCCCCTCCGAAGGAAGTTGTGCTATGGATTTTTAACAACCCAAGAAAAATCCATCGACCTCAGTTGGATCTGAACCTTCTAACATCAGCCCCTGCCTAAAGGCGAGCACTTTACCTCAAGGCCACAGAGGTCGACTTACAAATGTATTAAAAGGAGGAAATGAAATTGTAATAGGCCTATATCCAGGAGAAAAGTATTTCTCTCCATATCCAGTGAGAGCGACTAAGCAGCTTTTCTTTGATGAACTAGAGAAACAAAAAAAACAGCGTAAGAGGAAAGGAAAAGATTTTTTTTTCGTTTATTTGAAAATGTGTACTGTAAGATAAGATGTTACTAAAACCCATTAATAATAAAATATGTTGTTATACCAAAGAAAATACTTAATCCCATCTTATATAAAAGTTTCTAAATATTTTTCTTAAATCATAAAGTTTCCTTTGATTCAACAGGAATTAAAACTTGTATGAATATAGTATATTATTATTATTATTATTATTATTATTATTATTTATTATTATTATCATTATTACTATTATTATTATTATTATTATTTTTATTTTTAATATTTTCAATAACAAAATTTCTTGCAAATTTGCCCTTGATCAGGTAGGCGTTCATATCCCTTCTCGGGCTTCTCGTAATCCTAAATTGTTTTTTCTCGAAAGCTCTTATAAGGTAAGCCCTATAGGTCGTTGTATCCATAGCACCAATTCTAGATTTGTCGAATTCGACTTTTATCATAAAAGGAAAACTAAACTCAGAGAGTTATTTAAGGTTATCCCATATCAATAATTTATCATATAGAGGTTTTGCCTATATTATTTAAACTTACAATATTCTGATCTATTTTTTGCATAATGTTACTATTACTACTGCTTACTATTTAGTTATTTGTTTTTAATGTTACTTTTTATTCTTATTATTATTAACTACTTTTTTTTATCTCGTAACTAATCATCATTATATAACATTATTTATCCATTTTTTGTCTATCATTTTCTCGTGTAAATATATGTATTTGTAAGGTACTTGTGTACTTTCAGTGCTGGCCTGTTATAGGTCTTACGACTGTTGGCCAGCACTATAATAAAGGAAATTGAAATTGAAATTATTTGAAGGAATTAACGTGTACTTTCTGAACCGACTGATTATATCAGCACAAATTTATAAACTATCTTAAATGTAGAACAGGCACAGCAACCAGTCCTCGATCGTTAATTTGTCACTGTAAAAGGGAAATCACTTATGCAGAGAGTGATAAATTTTTCGGCGATGCCAGGAATAGAACCAAGGATCCATAGTGCAGTAGCCAGACACTCTACCTAATTGGCTAAGGTTTCTAACATGAAAAGAGCGATATAATAGTTAGATTACAAATTATATATCTTTTTAACTACAATAGGCCTATAATTAATATTTAGTATAATATTAAATGACATGTTAACAAGTTTATACCATCCTTCACAAAAATAATTTTTCTTTGAATGTCATCCGGGCTATCCGCAAATTTATACTAATGGGACAAGGCTGAGGAAGGATTTGAACCCCAACGTGCCAGCAAACAAACCAAGGTGAGACTGGCGCGTTTGTCCATGTGCCAAAAAATAGACAAACAAATATGTATTAGGATTCTCCTTTAAGAAAAAAGTAATAAATTTTTGAAATAAGATTAGATGTGCGCTTTAATGTTTATGGGTCCTTTGTACAAATTTAATATGAATACTAATGTATGCATAGAAATATAAATATTTATACAGCGTAGAATTTTTTTATCAGTGTGTCTTACCCGGCCGGGCTATACACCTATGTAATAATCCTGCTAATGGCTTTTTGAATTAATAAGGTTATATTTAGAGGAATTGTACCAACATTAGCATGGAGGGAGAGTGGAAAACAATTTTGGAAAAAAAATCCTCTCTCAGTTCCCTCAACCGAGATTCGAACCCTGATCTACCCGTCATCGCCGGTCTTGTCTAGTGGGTAGTGTAGAATATGAATGTAAAATACAGTTCACACACTTTCTCTTAAGACAGTTTTTATGAATGCATTGATATTAATAGAAAAACTTTAAATTATATATCTATACTAAAAATTATCAAAATAATTGGCCAAATCAACCGTTTATGAATGAATATTATATCAGTGCGTGTTTTTACATCTTAAAAAAAATGAACACCACCCTGATTGGTTTGTGTAAGACGGGACGAACACATCATTACTATGGGACATTACATAAATAGGTACTAAGTAAAAATTGAATCAAATATAATAGATTCGAACGAATTATGAAACGTTAAACATTTGGTATAACTTTGTAAATTTACACCTTTTGTCACGTTAGTGTCAAACTCTCAATAGACTGGACGTGGTGGTAAAGGTTCGAATCTTATTTGTGTTCAATGGGGTGGTTTTTAATGGGATGTATCATGGTTGTAACCCAAAACTCTGCACGAATTTGGGTGTACTTATTATAAATTTATACCCTGATTTTGGATGAAGAGCAAACTAAAAAATTCAAAAATATTAATTTTTGTCGAACATTAATAGCAGTTCAATATATTGTTAGTGTTTTTATAGGTATTGATAATATCTATCAAAAGTGAGAGCTATTGATCAAATGAACTGATGTATGAATATATTAAAAACTTTTAGTAATTTCTTAAAAGCACAAGAAACTGTTATTTATTCCGAAATCAGGCTATATCTACCCTCTCTCCCTTTTATTAAGGGTAGCTTGTTAATACCCTTGAAGTTAAACGAACTTATAAAAAAAAATAGCTATGCTGTCGTTAAAATAAACCCTGAAGGATAAAGAGTCTTACCTTGAATGATAACACTATGGTTTTAGCTTATGAGTCACACCATAGTGGAAACCAGCAAAGTAAACTTGCTATCTTTCAGGATAGACGTTTCACGGTACAATATATTAGTATTGTTCATAAAAATAGTTTTAAACATTTTACTATCTATCTATATTGTTCGAAAAACACAATTGTACTTTTAAAATGGTTAAATGTGCCTATACCGGTGTATATATAAATAATTTAGTTGAATCCACCAGTTTACTTATTCCAATATCCGATTTACCGTTGAATCCCGAATCTCGAATCCAAATTCGAGAATTGTAAAAAATTATGAACATAAGAGGAAATATAAATGTAAGAGGATAGTAGTAAAAAAAATATATAAACTAAATGTTAACATTCTTTCTGAAGATACATTCATTATAACATTTAGTTAAATGTAAAATTACTGGTCTGGGGCCTGGCTGTTGAGCTCATCTTATAATTATAAAATTACAATTTGGTCCTGTACCATCAAAAAGCAGTATCTTAAATCTAAAACAAATTTCACTTGAAAAATTGATAAACAGTATTTTTGTTTTAGTATTTGATGCTCGAATCCTCAAATCTAAAAAAAAAAAAAAAAAATGATTCTAGGATAATTAGGATTTGAGGGATTTGAAGGATTCGAGGTCCCATTTCTTTTATATATATATATATATATACTTTCTCATCCATTTAAAACACACAAACACATTCCAAGGAGGATGTTCGAAATGGAGGTAGCGAGCAGGAGGCAAAGAGAGAAAACCCAAGGACAAGTGAATAACGGGAGTGCGAAGGAGTGTGTAGAGGAGATGAGTGGATTGGGCCTACATGGAGGAAGGAGTGTGGTGGGAAGACGGAAGTAAACGGAGAAGCATATGTTCGATACAAACCCTACTAGTTGCATGGAACTGTGCATGATGATGAAGTAGATGTGTACATATAGAGATTCTTATCCCATCTCCTAAAAACACCTCTTCTTGATTTATTTTTTTAAGCGTAACGTAATTAAGTAATCCTTCCCCCATCCGCAATAACAAAATTCTCGTTAAGAACTTGAAAAACTCAGCTCCTAATTACAACAAAACAAAACGCACAATTTATCCGGGATGCTCATTTCGTTTTATACAGAAATCTCTTTTAAGTCTCGAGTTTTCATACGTTGGGATTATAAGAACGTATTCTGAAAGACTTTTCATTTTCCGTAACAATGGAGAGAAGACAATCGAAGAAAGACTTGTTTTTTTTTTTGTTTTTTTTTTGCAAGACGGCAATGAAGGGTGACATATTATGCTTAAAACTACAGACAGCGTTATTTAGAAAGAGACATATTATTGTCAACAAGAAATAACTGTACTAAACAATAGCTATTAGTACAGTCAGATCAGGACAGGAGAATACTTTTTTGACAGAAAAAAAATGTGGGATTGTAGATGAACGCGAGTTAAGGACAGTGTTTTTTTGCAATTATTATAACAAAGTCTCGTTGATCGCGATGGTCTTGGAGCAAAGTGTTTGCCTTAGGACTCGATGTTCGAGGGTTCTAGTCTAGTAGGGGTCGATTGTTTTTTGTGTTTTTTTTTAGAGATAAAAATCCTTAGCTCCACTTTCCTTTGGATGTAAAGTAAAGCTGTCTGTATTATGGCGATTGGGACATATAAAATAACTCTAAAAGGTGTGTGAAAATACGTTTCCGGCAAAATTTGTAGGTCCTTTAACTTTAGCTCATAGAAATTCACGTATGCTGATATAATCAGTCGGTTCATAAAAAAATAAATATAGCAAAACATTTTTTGGCTAAAATAAATAAAATATTACTTTAGTAGAAACATAGAGTTTAATTTTCTCCACATTGTGATATCAGTTGTTGAATTTCTGTCATGAGCACAGCGGCATTAGATTATAAACATTTAAATAAAGAGAAAAAGTTGTCATTATATTCCAAGACATCTTTGAAAGATACTAAAGAACTGTAGAGTTTGGCACATATAATAAATATGTACTTTTATTTACTTGAGATACTTAAAATGTACTTTCTGAACCAACTGTTTATATAAGCACATTACTTAAATCTCAAACAGACACACCAACCAGCCCCCTTGCTGTTAATTAAAGCACGAAATGGTAAACCCTTCATCATGTATATAGTTTACGGTCATGCCGGGAATCGAACTCGGGACTCCTATCTCAGCAGTCAGACACGCTACCAACTGAGCTAAGGTGTTGGACAAATAATCTGTTTGTATGATAAATCTGTATCTGCATTAATAACTAGCTGAATACCCGTTCTTCGCACGGGATATTGTGTTATTATTTATTTTTGGATGAAAATGAGTAATTTCTGTTTGTAGCTAAATGGCATGGTTCTTAGCGCTACCTGAAAAACACCGCAAGGAGGTGACCTTGTATCGTTTCTCATGGGGAGTTTTATTTTGGGCAGGACCCCTTGCCTACTGCCTGGGATATTATCAGCTGAGCGGTGCTAGACAGGTCTCCCTCCCACCGCTCCCCACCAACCACACACCGCCCCGGGCCGGGCCCTCTCACTCACACAGACACAACAAACACCACAAAATTCAGCAAAATATAAACTACATACTTCTACCGTCTCTTGGAGTTGCATATTAAAACGTAATTACATATTTTAATTGACTGTCTGTATTATTTTTTTTACATTCCTTAGAAGCATCTACGGGGTTAAAAATAACTGCTATATTTTTTTCGGAGGCATTATTATAGCAAACCTATCGGATTATTATTCTCTAAACGCTTAAATTAATAGTATTATTATTTTATTATTATTATTATTAATTATTATTATTATTATTATTATTATTATTATTATTATTATTATTATTATTATTATATTAGTACCGCGTCTTACTACCCGTTCAGGTTATACGCACTTACGCTAATGTGTAATGGTAGGGTGATTGTGAGATGAAACGGAGGACCTACAGTTTAACGTGGAATCCGAACTATGGTGGAGGCCTGGCATTCCACACGCTCACAAGTTGTGATTAATACACGTCTGGTCAGAAGTGAAGGAAGGGTTTGGTAATCAGATATATATGTACTGAAACCGAGGAATGAACCCCAGACCCCCAGCACAGAAGTATGACACTATACCCCTAGACCACAAGGTCACCGCTAAACGCTTAAAAGGAGTTTATAAAGTAATATTGTTGATTAGGGTAGTTACCCAGATGTCACCCCCTTAGTTAGCTTATCAGGAACACCTGTGCCAAATTTCAGCCCTTTAGCTTCGTGGTAAGTGTGATAATTAGTGATGAGTGAGTCAGTCAGTCAGGGCTTTCGCTTTTATATATAGAGAGACTAGAGAGATGAATGGTTTGTCTGTCATGAGTTGTCTCTTTGTCATGAGCGTTGTGTAATATCTATCGCACGCGGAAGGCTGAAATTTAAAAATTAGAAATCCTTGTTCACAAACATGTGAACCTCAAGGCTGGAATTTTATTTATTTTTATTGTATTTTTAAAAAAATACTACAAACTAGGTCCTAAGATATAAAATGAAAGAGATTTTTTTTTGTATCTGAAGCAAAGAAATGCAGTTCATTGCGTGGCTACCCCGGCCAACACCGGGTAGCTCTGTGACTTGAATATAAAATTAATGAAAGTATTAGAAAAAAAAAATCGTATTGATTTCAACTATCTTAAAATTAAATTGTTCGCTAGCCACTAGCGAGATCTGAACCTGTGCCTTCGGGGCGGATTCCGTGTAACTTAGCGGTTAGAAAATACCGAATTAAATTCAATCAAT
Source organism: Timema cristinae (assembly GCA_039000515.1). Taxonomy (NCBI): domain Eukaryota; kingdom Metazoa; phylum Arthropoda; class Insecta; order Phasmatodea; family Timematidae; genus Timema; species Timema cristinae. The sequence goes on along the minus strand of JBCFYV010000100.1, from coordinate 43,133,637 downwards.
AATAATAATATTATGTTGATTATTATTACTTATTAACAGTACATTAAATCAAACGGGGTGGCTTAGCATCATTTGACCAAAATTAAGTTTTGATTCCTAAAATTAACTTATAGTTAGGCTTCCAAAAGTTTTTGAAATGAATCAATAATGTTAATTTCACCAGCGATAGAAATCTGATATAAATTCCAAGAAAAAAAAAATTCCGGTACCGGGAATCGAACCCGAGCCTCCTGGGTGAGAGCCAGGTATCCTAGCCACTAGACCATACCGGACTATACATAGAAGGAACAAGTTTATTACTCATAAATAAAATAGTATGTTAGAGATTAAATTTTAGTTTAATTATTTAATCAATATCCAAATAATTTTGAGGTTTTTGACTAAATTTCAAAATGACAAAACGATTTATGATACAGTATTTGCAAGGGTGAAAAACCATTGTTTGTTTGGAGTTAAATAGCGAATTCAAAATAAATGTAATTTTGTGTCAGACTTTAAAATATAAAATATAATTCCAAACGCATACTCGGACAGTAACATATTCTATTTCGAGCCTCACACATAATATTTGCTAGCTTCTGGCCCAAAGACCTCTTGAATTTATTTCGGACCCAACATTTCATTCATCTATGTAGATAGGTATCGTCTGTACCATTCTACTATAAACATTATTTATTTTATATAAAATCAAGTGAATACGTTTATTTACATAAACCAAACACACTCAAAACTTGTTAATAAAAACTAGTTTGTAGTTGTGGCAAGTAAAACTTCTCTAAACTTAATTAAATAAAATCACTAGAAATTGTATTTCCATATAAAAGGTTTACTTTTAATTTGAAATCCCTGGTACAAATAATAATAATAATAATAATCCCAAACTTTTATTTTAATTTTAAACCTTAATCGCGTAGATATTCTTTCCAACCTGCTAAGCCACAAATTTAAAATTAGTCAAATCGTTTACTACAGTATAAAAAAAAATTGGGAGGTGGAAGATGCTAACTTTCAGGCACATACTTGATCTTGGTGAGTTATTTGGGAATGCATGTAATTTATTTCAAATTTGTTCAGTGATAAAACATTTGAGTGAGGAACTAAATTTGATAAATCTCTTTAATTTAGATTAAAATAAAAATGTAAACATAACTCCCTTAATTTAAATAGTTAAAATTAGATTCCACATTATCATATACCGGTATTGTACTAATCAAATGTAAGGTTCAATAAATTTAACGTTATCCATCCAAGTCCAAGTTAAATAATATAGTATGTCAGTATATCCACATAACAATCACCCAAAAAGCTGTATAAACTATATATTTCCATATATACTTATAATCACTTTTAAACAATATTTTTATCACTTACTAAAATATTATAAAGTCTCGGTTTGGACGGCCCATGACCACTATTATAAAATTCAAAGTGGGAAAAAATATATATAAGAAAACAATATGATTTTCTGAATCATTTTTCATTAAAAAATATTTCAAATATACAATCACAAGTTTTAAAATCCTACGGTATAGATCTTTGACTTATTCAATATTTTGGCCTAAAGTGAAAAGTATTTTTTTAATGTTGAACTTTTTAGATAAAGCAATTAGTCATCCGTATAGAGCATATAGCGCTACTAAACCACAAAAACGTGTGTATTTCTTTGGTACTATAGCGTTCGATCTGAAGATCGTGCTCGTTGAAACGATTTTAACTTTTATTTTTATTAGATGGCAACATTGTTTAGGAGTGAAATCAGATGCTCCATTGTTTAAAAGTAACCCTCCTAATCAATACGTTAAATTGAGGTAAGTGCTTTAAATTTGGAATGTTATTGCTCCATTATTGCTATTATAAAGTATAATTTTATTTTTTTGACATTTTTATCATAATTTTACAGATATTTTATCTATGCATTAATCTCTGGTAAGGCCAACTCTTGAAGAGTGATGTAACATGTTTTAAGCTCCTCATAATTATAATCCCAATATTTTTGTTATTATGAGACCCAGAGCTACTTATTTGCTTTGTAGATGATATTTGTGTTAAATTTTGGAACATGAGGGTAGTTTTTAAAGTCGTGTTGTTATTAAATGTAAGCCTTCATCCTATCATTTTAATCTCTTTAACTATGAATAAAAATAAATATTTCTATCATAAAAGTTGTTGTACATCTTGAATAATGTTCTAAAATTACTTAAATCATCTCATCCACCGATTAGACCAAAACTTTGCTTAAAACAGTCACTGGGTTGCCAGCCATGATTTAACTTTTCTACAGTAGGTACTGGTTGAAAACTTGTCATGACATATTATTAAGGTGTAGGCCTTTCTTACAAGTGTTGACAAAATTATTCATCGTAGTTAGTTAAAGTGTCAATATAACCACATTTAGGCTTGTGCAAAACTATATATATTTTTTTGCCAATTTGTTTTTGTTTAGCTTGTAAATGTGGAAATTTTGTGTAGAATTTAACATAAATGATTGAAATTCTACATTTTTTTATGTAACAGATACTTTTTATTTTGGAGGCCTTCAATATTGTGGTGCTTATTTAAAGGTATGTTCAACAGACCAATTGAATAGACACTACTATAGGCCAACCAAAGTTTTTGTGGGAACAGTGCGGAGTGCAGGATGAGATTCTTAAAAAAATTTCCTTGTCTTACAATGATGCATATAGTATTTTTAACACAACAATCAAGCAAACATCCTATGATAACAAAATTAGGTACCTACTGTGAAATATTTTTATATTGTTTAAAAAAAAAAGGAAAAGTCATTTAATTGACAGAAGAAGTTTAAATATAAAACCTAAATATTCACTAGAATGCCACAACATGGCACCAACAGTGTTTTAATACCAAATTTAGTAATTATTTTTCCAGAGCTGTAGAGTCTGTATGCCAAGCCTTCAACTCGGACTCCTCTATTTTTCTACGGTCTTACTCTAACCCCTTCTTAAATAGCTAATGTGGCCAACATTAATTAGTAAGAACAAATTGACTCCCAGTAAAATATTTTTAATACAGATTACAGTACTTTATGGGAAGCTTATTTGGCATTGTTAATTTTGACCCTAAATAAAAAAAGTATAAAATATCTTGTTAATATTATAAGTTCTTATTTTAAAGCCAGGGTAGGGACATATTTACCGACTCCGTTTCCACCCAAAATTGTTTCAAACTCCACGATTTCGACTACACAGCCCTATACTTTTCATTAAATTTTGAGATTCTTAAATATCCACAATCACACTTCATTCATTTTATTTTTATTCATGGTCTTGTGGATTTCTAATCTATTACAAGCTTGATCCTTCAACTCCTTCTCATAAAATATTTTAGAAACAGCATCGCAATTTTTATTTATTCACACATGTAAGGTTAGTTTAATCTCGGTTGTAATGGTTTTAGTTATAAACATAGGCCTAAATATGTGTCAATTTTTTTTATCACATTTCAAAATATCTCCGACCCAATAATTTATATAACTTTTCCAAGCTTCAATCAAAGTGTTTGATATTCATGTTCATATGGTTTCAGTAGAAGATGTATAAAGTGTTTATGTTCAAAATAATAAAACAATACTTATTCACTTAAAAGAATTATTAGACTTGTTACCTGAAAACTTACATTATTGCAAGCCCTACTTGTAAACATTCACTGCGTATTATTAACTACTTTAAATTACTGCTCTGCTATATTCTAGGATTTTGCAAACAATTTGAAATGGGTGGAGTTTTCTTTATTTCACCATGGGCAGCATGGTTTCACTTTCGCAATAGACTGGAATGTCTGTGATGGAGATTAATTTGTTCATTTAAAATATCAGTCAAGTGTACTCAGTTTTTATTTCCCCTAATTGGTTTAATAGTTTCCTCTCAATGCGACTGTTTGTATGCATCCTTTATAACCTCTTTTCCTCATCCCATCTCTTATCAATTTAAATTGTAAATTTTCTGATTGGGACAGAAACCCTGAATACACGGCGTTACCAAATCTGTTAGTTCAATGCTGAGATTATGATCAACTTAACATTCAAGTAACATAACATAACTTAACGTAAAGGTTCTCCTCATGGTAAATGATAAATTTATTATAGATTTAAAATAAAACCGTGAAAATAAAATAGGTTTACTCTAGCAACATTTTAAAATAAATTTCTAATTGGTCACAACAAACATGAGTTTTAATTTTTTGGCAAAAATTTGTGTGACTTAGCGGCATTCTGCTTCCTCTTTGGGAGGTTCATGGGTATTTCTTTATTTTTTTATTATTTTCGAACGCATTCCAAAAACATTTCAACGTAACAAATGGTATTTTGATTTTATGAACATTAATATGTTTTCAGAAATGAATTTTAGTTAAGGAAATTTTGATTTTTGAATCAACAAATTTAAAAATTGTTCATAGGGGTTTTCTGGTCAGCCTGAATCAGTTTAATCTTTCAAACTATCTGCAACGTTGACAGATAAAGTCTTTTTGGTAACCAAAATGAAAAAAAATTATATCACCAATCTATTAGATTATTATTTGTAATTTTCTAAAACGATATAGTGGTTATAGCTTGCTAACCATAACCTTTCTAGTACCCGCCTCGGTGGCATAGTTGGCTAACGCGCTAGTCGTGTTGAGCTCGACTGCTGAGGACAGGGAGATCGAGGTTCAAATCTCGGTCGGGTGAACTGGGGGTGGTTTTTCCTAAATGTTTTTCCACTCTCCCTCCACGCAAATGCGAGTTCACTTCCTCTAATTCAACCTTCCCAATTCCTAATCCATTAGCGTAATTAGTACTTAAAGCGTATAACCCGAACGAGTAGTAAGACGTGGTGCTAAATAATAATAATAATAATAATAATAACATAATCTTTCTAAAATTGTTCGTTTTTTTTATATGGTTTTATTGTTATTCTCCCTTCAGTTACTTAATCTAACCGATGAAAGTGGTGTATGGAAATGACGTGAACACGAGTGGTGCGGAGACAATCAAGAAAACCGATAGTAAACATTGGTCGGAAAACGAGGGGAAAGCCAAGGTGAGTCTTAACATGCTCTTGGTGTTGTCTTGCATTAAAATACTTTAATCGCATAGTACCAGACATGTTTTAGATTGTGCAGGAAGGGCTCAAAAAAATATTTTCGATAGGATATTTATAAATTTACACAAAATTTATAAAATGCTAACCTCTCGGTTGCTTGACTCTTGATTGTTCCAAGCAAGGTCTCTATAGTTTGAAAAATACATGCTTGGTTCACCTCTTTTAACACAGAATTAACGATGGTTGGCTACACGGTTAAACAACGACCACAAGAAAAACACCAGTAAACACTAGTTAGTTTCTTTCAAATCCTAATAATAAGTACTGATACCACTATGTACATTTGTTTATATTTACCATTATATTTTTTTACTGTACAATCAAAAACTATATTAAGCATCCACCTTTTACACTTGGAAGTATTTAAATTTTTTTCCGGCTATCTCGTTTATTTTGAATTTTCAATAGTCAGAGATGGACCCCATTCTTTTCAACTCAAACAATCAAAAATATTACTGTGGTTCAACCCTGTTATTTGTAAAGTTGTAACCTACTTTTATTAATAATGGGAAGAAAATCAGTTATGAAAACACACTCAAATTAATTTTTGGGGGAAAAAAAGGAAAGCATATTGTGGAAAATAACTATTACTCTATCATCTTCAAAATTCTGGTAGGAAAAAAAAATGCTTTCCAAACTTGTTTCTTCATAAAGAAAGTCCTTGGCTTTCTAGACCAGCCAAACTCACACCATAAAATTACCATCACACGATGTGTTGGTCATTTACACTTACTCACAGATGTAGTACAAAGGCATTAATTAGTCTCATCTTGATTGGTTTGCTGGGGATGAGGTGGTCCGGGTTCACATTGCGGCTTCAAATTGAAGCTTCACTCTAAATGGTTTCTCACTATATCCACTTCTTCTAAATTCTACCTTACTCATCTTTGGCTTGTTTGTGTAAATATATAGATAACCTAATTGGGTAGTAAGAAACGGAGCAGGCTATTAACACTTATTACCTGATTAAGGGAAACTTATCCTACCTGGACTTGTTCTGTTCAAAGTCATAAGCCGGGACATGAAAGATCAAATTCCTGGAAAATATTCGTGGCAGTAGGTAGCGGTAGACCAGGACCCAACTATAGCTCTTAGTTCCTTTCAACAGTTTCATCAGATGCATACAATTAATAGCAATACTGGACCTGGTTGACATATTAATTGTTTGAATGCTTTTACAGCCTTTGTTTGAATGCTTTTACAGCCTTTGTTTGAATTAAACAATTTTTTTTCAGGCTTGAGCCACATTTAAAAAAAACGACTTACGATGTTTCATATCTAATTACAACATCGATCTTCTGGGATCTAAAGTAAGAAACAAGTTGCTTGTACAAGAATTATAAGTTAAGTCTAAATATTGACCTCAAATTCTCATCCAAACAACTTGTTTCTTCATTCAACTGTTAGGTTGGCTTAGTACAACTACAGCCAAAACACAAAAACTTATTTCTTTAATGCGTGTCAAGCCTTAAAACATTATTTTTAATTGTAGCCAAGATGGTTTCCATAAGATGTTTGTTATATGCATGCAAGAAATATAATAAAGGCTACACTAAAAGATCATTCAACTAGGTCCTATGCTTTAACTTCCCCAAACCATAGTAGTTCATGTTAAAGGCTGTCAGCTTTCGGATTTTTATAAAATAATAGATACCCACTTTGGTGGCTGCATGGTCTAAGGCATCACACTCTGAATAGACTAGCCTGCCAATGATGGGGAGATCAAGGCTATAATCTCGGTCTGGTGTACTGACGTTTTTTATGTTTTCCAAAGTGGTTTTCCACTCTTTCATCATGCAAATACAGGTACATTTCCTATATATTCAACCTTACTCATTATTAACCCATTAAAGCCTAATTAGTACATAGGTGTTTAACTCTAAACAGGTCTTAACACATGCAAAAAAAAAAAACTAAAATTTTTAAATTAGGAAAAACCAAAACTTGTTTGACATTTTATGAACATTTTGACACAAATAAAATTCATTAAATGTGTGCTCATTTAACAAGATTAGGTACTTTTGAGTAATTACTTAGTATTTTTTTGTTCTGAGACATTTAGCACGTCTATGTACAACTTGTATCCTGGCAAGTCTTTTTTGAAAATATAATACTTATTTGAACAAAAATCTATTTGCAAATCTTCAAAAGTAAAGTGCAGGTGCTTGCTCTAATTACTTAGACCATTTCAAATCCTCATAGTAATTATTACTTGTGTACATAATGAAAATAAACCATCATTAGTAGGTGCACATAAGTTAGAACAATTATTAATGTTTTGATTTCTCATTAGCGTTCAGTTATCGACCTTGAAAAAATGTTAATAGTTGGTTTTTCAGGGCCAAAGTATCTCAACCCATTCAGTGTAAGACGCAACCGAAGTGATAACTTTTGGGTGCATGGACTGATGAACCACATCAGAAAATACACCAACTTGATCTCGTTGGTATGTAGTAAGCCTAACAGTACCTAGGATATATATAGGATCTTTTTCATACATTTTGTGGTGGAGGGGATTAATTTTAAGTTATCATTAAGAAAAACTACCTTCATTTAAACTTATATCGGTAATTAGAATCAGTATCTTAACCACGGAAAGGGGGGGGGGGGGCTTAACAGTGCTCAAGACCCCCCCTGCTGTAGTTTGGTGATGCCCCAATATCAACGCAAATCCGAAGAGAAAATAAAATGGGGGTGGGTGGTATGTTCAGTTAAACATTGTGAGCAGAGACGATATCAAGTACTTCACATCTTTGTGTTGATCCTCCCTGGTAGTCCTACCCAATTCCACACGTGGTTCCATCGAGGAGTCGCACGGTGGCTAGACATTTACCTAGCATAAATAAAAATATATATGATCATGTTAACAAATACCTTTTAAAAACCCCACAAAAAATCTTCTAGGTGTTTCTAATGTTACAAAAAAAAAAATTGCCTCCGGTTGTTGGGGGACCTTCCCTCAATCCCCCTTTCAGCCTGCCCTACTTTGCAATCCTGCATAGGCTACTGATTATGATTACAAAAATGATGAACTACTGTGATTTTAACATTTGTCCACATGGTCTATGAAAATGGCAGCCATTTGTTTGTTTTGATAACATACAAGTATTACAATGTCTTATCTTGTTTTCTTGATATCTTTGTTACATTATTTAACAGATTAACCTCAATTCATTGTAACTTACACCCTTTTTATCCTGAAAGGTGGAGCTTATCTTGCCTATGGCATAACTTATAGGAATGGCATAGTGTAATCCGACAAGAAAACATCCCTGCCTTTCAGGTTAAACAGGGTGTACACTAAAATTTTAATAATATAAGATTATTATCTTATGTACACACACATTTTAACTAAGAAATTAAAATAACTAAATAATTTAATATTCCCTTCCTTAACCTCTGACAAGAAGTGTATTAATCACAACCTGTGAATGTGTGAAATGACAGGCCTCCACCGTGGTTCGGATCCCACGTTAAACTGTAGGTCCTTCATTTAATATCACAGTCACCCTACCATTACATATTAGCACCCAAATGGGTAGTAAGATGTGATGATAGTAGTAGTAATAATAATAATAAATTGTTCACTATCAATATCTTGCAATATTGATTAAAGCTTTGCAGGTCATTTCAACATCAACATGCCACACTCAAAATATATTGGAATAGTTTTTTATTTAAAATAATGTAAGAACATTTTATTATGCATAATTGCTTGAAAGATTGTTATTAGAAAGCAAAAGGTTTTCTAACTGCAAACAACCAAAACGGCTTGATTGAAAGTAAATAATTAGAATCCAGTCTACTAAGAAATAATTTTTAACAACAATCAAACTCTCCTTATCTTAAAGACATAGACGATGTATTTAAAAGGAATTTTGTATACAATATTTTTTGCTATGCATTCACACAATATTTAAAACAGTTTCAAACTAATTTTCAATCAAAACAAATGTGAAAATACTTCTCATGTGCTGAATCGTGCTCCTAAATCAAGTTGTACTTCCTTACCTTCAGTAAGCTTTCACTAATAGCACCATTAATCTATCACCTCTAATAAAGATAGTTCCAAAAATAACATCTTTGATTGATCAAAATAACATTCACTTTATTAAAAAGTAATCATGTCTGGTATTATTGAAATAAAGTTAAGTTGTCAATCCCACCTTAATTTACATTGTTCAAACTTTGTTAGTTATTATAATGAATTATTAATAACTAATCATCACATTAGAGCTTTTTGGTTTTATAGCAATGGGTCTGTATCTTATTTAAATTATACCTCTCTTCAAGTATAAGCCAAAGTGTAATTTTTTTTGCCCTCAGATTATTTAGGCCTTACTAATATATTGAATTTCATTAGTTTATAATTAAAAATCAATGGTTTGTTATCACATTATCTTTTATAAATCAAAATTAATTTAAATAAACTCAGCAACAAATGATCAGCACAGACGACTAATCGGCTCAACTTTTTTATGATATTTCTATAGTATAAATTAAAATACCATATAATCTTTTTAAATAAAACTCATATAGCACAACTTTATGATACACACATGATCATTTGCTACTAGGGTATTAAGCAAGAACACTTCAGCCACTAACAAATATGTTTTTAAGTATTCATAAAACACACAAAACACCTTTTTATTTTTTTCCTAAGAATGTTTATATTCTATTCTTGTATTATATTTAAAATATGAAAAGTTTGATGTTTGTTACTTAGAAGCTGATTCAAACACATGTATAATCCTTTCCCCTTCTCCTGAAACACTGAATTTAATAACGACTGCATTTATTTCTCCATCAAAGTCAAAACTTTTTAACACCAATTCCATTCCTCTCTATTATTATTTAGACTAGTGTCTCTGTAAGATTTGGAATTATTTCTGTAAAACTTCTGGGATTTCGTATTAAGATAATAATAGATGGCTAACCTGCTTAAATTTATCTTAGAGCAGTCAAAATTGAGAGCATTATGCTATTTTGATTTTAGTCGAATATTGGTCTGAAGGACTGCTCTGTTAGGGAATTCAATTAATTATTTTGGTCTTAGTTTTTTTAATAGTCTATGATATTAATAATTAAAAAAAGAAATGTCTAAAAAATATAATAAAATAGGCCCCTAACTTGGAATTCTTCTTTAATTTTCTCACCCGCCTTGGTGGCGTAGTTAGCTAACACTCTAGTCGTGTTGAGCTCGACTACCGAGGACGAGGAGATTGAGGTTCGAATCTTGGTCGGGTGAACTAGGGGTAGTTTTTCCTAAATGGTTTTCCACTCTCCCTCCTCGCAAATGTGGGTTCACTTCCTCTAAATTCAACCTTCCCAATTCCTAATCCTTTATTGTAATTAGTACTTAAGCAGATAGCCCGAACGGGTAGTAAGACGCAGTGCTAAATAAATTTAAAAAAATTACAATCTTTTCATCTTTCAAGTGTCGCTTTGCATTTAAAGAAAACACTAAACTGAGCTCATATTGATTGTTGTGACAGTTGGGTAAAATTGTCGGCCGGGTCTTTTCAGAAAGTCATCTTTGCTTCTGTTGTTGTGTCCCCAGTTTGTGTTATTCGACAAGTCTGGGGGTGACCGGGTAAGAAGTCTGGCTAGGGCACCCAATGTGAACTGGGCCACACATCTTTTGGAAAAACTAGGCTGCAGCTCCGCCATGCCGACTGCCACAGGTATGTGTTGTCTAAAATAAGGGGGTGATGGGGGGGAGGGGGTTGAGTAGGTGTTTACAGAGAGAGCTGGCATACTATTGATTACAAACGTTTCTGCAACAAGTTTATATATTTATTAACACAATCTTTTTAAGATAAGGGTTTTCCACAATTTTAATATCTTGTTATTTTTTATGGATGGTAAAATGGTTTAATCGGTCTCAAATCCACTGCTTTCTAATTCAGATTAGAGTTGTATTAACTTAACTACTCTCTTTTTTTAATCAAATCTATATATGTAAATGAATTTTTAAACTAACTTGAGTGGGACTGTTTGGGACTAAAATCTCTCAGTGTAGACTCATACCAGTGTTCACATAATCTAAAACAGGGGTTCCAAAATTACAGCCTGCGGATGCTTTGATAGGCAAGATGTTTCAATGATTAGTGCCAAACTGCTGGTGCTCATGTATCCATACAAAATTCCCTACATGCATACCATTATATAAGTTTGGCAGTAGTATTGGAAATGAGTAATTGAAACACACACCGCTAGTCTCGTCTTGTAAAGTGTATGTTGAACAAAGGAGCTGAGGAACGTTTCCGATTTGGGGATGAAGGGGGTAATATTGTTGGCTGCCCAGCTTAGTCATAGCCCTTCAAACAACTGTACTTTTCCCTGATTCCTTAGATATAATCTTTAATAAGCACGTTTTTTAGCTCATAGCTGGTAAGTCTACCCGATGTAAAATATAACCACATTACAAACTTTACAGTGATTTGGATTATTTTATGATTTTGTTTGAATAATTTAAAATCAACAATAGTATTTAAAATTTAATTGCCACCATCATATCATGCGAGGTATGTATCTTTGTTATATTACCAGTTCTTGATTCTTGGAGAAAATAAATTGTTTGTTTTTTAAAAAGGGTGTGCAAAGTCCACTATTTCAATTTAGAGCAAACTCAAATTGAATACCCTCTATAAAATATTCTTGAAGCCAAATCGAAGCTAAAGTATTTTTTATATTTGTTTTATGCCCAAAAAAATATATTTTTGGTATCTATGCAACTTTATGTACTAAGACTATTTGGAACATATTTTAATGGCACAATTGTTTGTAACATTTAGTTTTATTCTGATAAATTTTGTTACTTTCACAACTTACAGTTCAATTTCTTCAGATCTTTCCCATATGAATATTGATCTGTACTCTAAATAACATTTCAAAATGACAATAATTGCTTATTATTGGTGAGGACTCGTAATCGCCATAGTCAGAATTTTCTCCAAGCCAAGTCGAAGCTTTGTACATCCATATTATTAAATAATATTTTCACAGAGATTAAAAGAATATATAAGTAGATAGACTTATATTTTTGTAACTTAACTACTATAAGTAAACAGGTATTATGCCCATTTAGAATACATTAGTCATTTTATTAACCCTATACTATTTTTTTTGTGAATAAATTTTTCGGTCATTTTATTCAACCGCTGTTAAAGTATGATATTCATATTAAAAAACATGGCATCCATTATATGGGTGTGTGCTAGAAGCTTACATGGCCTTGTATGAATGTGTGTTTTTTTGGTCCGGTCCAGGTAACAGTAGCTCACATGGTGGCCACACAAACATTCCCAGCAACGAAGACTGTGGCATCCGAGATGTGTGGGGGTACAACCTGGAGGAAGAGTTCAGAACTATTCGACAAATTGTGCAGAAGTATCACTATGTTGCGATGGTATGGATATGTTGACTTCCATCAACCATGGGTGAACAGGGAATAGCCTATATCTGAAATTTTATATGTCTAGCTAAAATAGAAAACACGGGACGGGGTATTGTAAATTAAAAAAAAAAAGGAATATTTGGAAATTCAAGGTAGTTGTCTGGAAGCTATGTAGAGAAGAAAGACCAAATTGAAGAACTAAGCTAAGCAAGCCGATTTTAACGGTTTTTATCCTATACTCTCAGAAATATTGAGTTGACTATCAACAAAATTCTCTATTTCCTCTTTTTTTGCTGAATTTTTCTCTTGGTTTATTTTGCTATTGTTCTCTTTCCCTTCCTTCGTTGATTTATTTCTCTCTGCGTTTCTTTATTTATATATATATAATTTCATCATCAATTTTGAATTATTCAGTTTTAAACACCAATTAATTACATGACCTCACCAATAAAATGGAAACACGTTTTTCCTTAAATACCTCATACAAGTCACTTTAATGAAAAATAAAAATTAATTACTTGTAGTAATTTCCAAAAAGTCAGGAAAAATTGATAAACCTTCTTGAAAACCTGGAATACACAGGTAATTTTGTACTAACCCTTAAACACTTAGCACGCCAAATTTTTGGTGCGCCATGGTACTGCTAGAACACCTCTCGCGGCCGATATATTGGCTCCAGCTAAATCTGGCCGTGTAAGTTTATTTTTAACAACTAGGTGGCACCATATGCAGTATTCTAAATATTCAGGTTTATTTCATACTTTTTCCAACAGATAGCACCATTGGTCTTAGAAAAACTATTTATTTTGAACAGTTGAAATATGTTATACTCAATGTTTACATCGTGGTGTGAATACGTTCCTAGTTCGAGGTTTTTTCCTTATTCTTTATTTATATAAATATATTAGCTTCTATTATCTTTCTTACTTGTTTTCTTTTTATATACTATTTATTATATTTTCGTTGTTTTATTCAAAGTTTATTATCTATAAGTGTTGTTTAATTGAAATATTCTAGCTAGGCAATGGCTGGTCCAAGTTCTAGGCTAAATGACTTGGACATTTTAGACTAAGTTATGTAGCTCAGAATCAGAATAAGTTACAAACACCAAATTAGTATAAAATTTTACAGAAATAAATTCTCTTTCTTGCAGGATGACTGATAATTAAGGAAGACAAGAAATAAATATTAATTATTTGCTCTGAATTAGAAATTTTAATTTAATTTTTAAGATTTTAAAAATTTTGAATTTTTTTACAAAATAACGGTAGTCTAATAATTTATGTATTATTCTTTTTATAAATCTACAATGTGTATAGTATAAGTGTGACTTTTTTCATGTATATAAACTAAAAAAAAAAATTTATTAGAAAATTTAAAATGTTTAAAGGTAAATATGTGAAAATTTGCTTGAGTGTTTTGGCTTAGTCTAGTGAAAATACGCTGAGTGCAAAAGGGTAAATACAAAACTGGTAAAACTGATTAAAGTAGATTTATGTATATCCATAATTGTTTCTAAACTGTGGCCTGGGTCAGTTTTTTTATTCAAGCCATATATTTTCCACTACCGGCTTGCTAGCCCTTTCATAGGCTCATATACCTTATAATCTAACTTAAGACTAGGATGGGCACAACATCCAGTCCCCAACCGCTAATATTTCAACGAAAAGGTGAAGCCATATTTACCTGAATGATAAATTTTCAGCCATGACAGGAATTGAACCCGGGACCCTTGGCTCAGTAGGCAGACACGCTACTGATTGAGCTATGGTGTCAGTGATTAAAGACAATAAACTTCAATTTTGAATTTAATTCAATTGTCATCTGCTCCAAAATTTCACAAAACTCTATCAATAAAGCCATATTAAAATAGGAAACTTACAACATATAATACTAGTGCTTAACATTTTCTAACCTATCACTTGCTATTAAAAATAAAAACTGTACCAAACTGTCAACTTTTTTGCTGTAATTATTTCTTATTCGACCAATTTAATTTTGAACCTATGTAATAAATAAATGTATCCCAAATGCTTTGTGGGGAGGTGTGCTAGGAATATCTCGGGTAATACTGTACTATACCCACATTAGTGTGGACAAGGATGAGGAAAAAACATGCTTAAAACTACCCAAGTAGTATCCAAAATTCAAATCCCTATCTTTTCGGCAATTGAAGTAAAGCTCATTGCTCATTTGCAAATCTTTTAACGGCTTATACACTTTGCCACCACCATTGATAAAGCTGCTTTATCTGGTTTGCTATGCTTTTTTTTTTTATCATAATGACGTTTTGATTGATTTCCCAATTTGTTTTAAATAGGACACAGAATTTCCCGGAGTAGTAGCACGACCTATTGGGGAGTTTCGAAGCACAGCTGATTATCAGTACCAGCTTCTGAGATGTAATGTGGACCTGCTTAGGATCATACAGCTAGGTCTCACATTCTTGGATGACAGTGGAAAAACACCTGGAGGCTCCTACACCACTTGGCAGTTCAACTTCAAGTTTAACCTTTCGTAAGTAGTGCAAACTTATAGATTTAACACATCTACCATGCCATTTGAGGTTAAAATCGAGTTTGTGGAGTCGACTCTTTTAGAAATAGTTAAAGTAAATTAATTGGTGATAGCAAATTTACTGCAATAGCAATTTTTAATACAGATAAAATGAGCAACTTGTTTGGCATAATGAATTAACATTTTAATATTGTTTGTTACCATTTTGAACTCGATTTGATTCACGCCCAGTTAGAAATCCGAATGCTCGCAAATCCCTATTTGAATCCAATTATGTTATATATATATATACACACACGCGCATGCACACACACACACACACACAATCAGGACCTGGATTTGATGGCCTATAAAATTACCTTAAAATTCTAAAAAGAAAGACCTAAAACTATGAACAAAAATTCATAATAAAAGCACATAACTAAATCAAACACACACTTTACAAAAAAAAAAAAAAGAATGCAAATAAAAGCCTTAAACATTGAATACTTGCATTCTGCTAAGTATAATATTGATTTATAAATATGTGCTTCAGAAATAGTAGCTAACCCCTCCCAAAGCAACTTTCTCAAGATTAGTTGCATTTTATCACTAGAAATGTTGATTATCCAACCGTACAACCAAGGAGGATACACATTTCATTGCCAGCATTATCTTCTCATCGAGAAAAATATGTGTTGGAAAAATTAATGCATTTATAAGCTATTGATAGTATTTAAGGATATACTTAATAAATTAATGCCTTATAAATTCTTTAAAATGACTATAAAGTGGCTAAATTACACAAACTGAAATAAACTTTAAAATATATATTTAAATACAATCAGGGATCATGAATAGAGTTTTTGTTTACTTATCAAGATTGAATTTGATGAACCAATAAAAAGAGGAAATGCATTAAAATCTGGGCCCCGGTGAGTGATAAATTGTTTCCAACCTTTGGCTCAGTCAGTTCAGTAAAATCCTTCATCTTCCTCCTTCCACCCTTATTTGTGTCCGATTCTTCTTCTCTCACTTGCATGCTTAATTCTACCTGAGCCTCCCATCTCTGTCTTGCGGTCTTTTCCCTGCAAACTTCAACTCCCATCATTTTCCACCTTACCTTTGCTTCCTCATTTCTAATTTATTAATTTTTCATCTCCTTGATCTTCTAGGGAAGACATGTATGCACAAGATAGTATCGATTTGCTGCAGAATTCTGGCATTCAATTCAAGAAACACGAAGAAGAAGGAATTGACCCTCTGGACTTTGCTGAACTTTTGATGACATCTGGGATTGTCCTGATGGACAACATAAAGTGGTTATCATTTCACAGGTATGCCAAACAAAATGGCTGTCGCTTGGATTGGTAAATAAAGTTGGTTTTAATGAGACCATAACCCTTATTAAAACATGATTTTAACATCTCTGTGTATATAAAAGTAAATTACATGTTTTTAATCAAGTTAAATAACCATACTCTCAGAGTCGCCCCTTTAGCTGCTAGCTGGTGATGTGGATGGGGATAAGAACGTTTGTAAAATTTAACTTTGTTAATTTGGAGGCATTTTAAGTCCACTTTTTCAATTTGAATTCTATTAATAAATATTCTTAAACGTTCCTCATTAAACCATTCAAATGTTTATCAAAAATCTTAAATTCAAAAAGATAATTTTATAATCATCATGTTTTGATCTGAATTTTCTTTTTATACATTGATAGTACATCTTCACTGTAAGTACAAAGTCTATAACCAACTTCTTTTGTAAGCTGTGCGATTATGAAATAATTAGCAATCCTAGTTTCTGAAGCTATTTAGTAAGGTGAAAAAAATAAAAATATGTATAAAAAATTACCTAACGGAGCTGAGATAAGTATGGCTTAAAGGCTACACGGAACACAGTTTGAAAAATGCTGGCCGAGCTTCCATCATGGCCATGTTCAACACCATCGAATCTTCAACTCTGACTCTCATAAAAACTAAACACCATGGTCTGCTTGAAGTAGAAAAATATTTTAACTAACTAGTAGCTAATGATAGTTTTGTAGTTGAACGTATTAATACACATTTTTAATTCAACTAGAATTAAAATTTTATAAAGAGACTATGTAGGAATAAAAAACATATTCTAGTATTTAGTGATCTATTTCGCTATATTTATTTTCTCGTTATGGCATTGCAATTTCAATCAGGTCACCTACAAGCTGATAGTAGAAAAGATATGGCTTGATTAAAGAAACATCCAGGCCACAGGTTGGAAACAGTAATAGATGTAAAAAAAAAAAAAACTGTAGTCATGCATCTAATAATCAACTCATGGTTGAAACAGAGAAGGTTTCTACTATTCAGTGTAACTGCACTGGTAAAATTTTCTAAAGTAAAAATAAAACATTCCAGTAGTGTTCATAAAGAAAAGCATACAGATGACCTAATAAAACTGTGTCATATTTATGTAAGTTTTTGCCTCTTGCTAAACTATTTGAGACCTTTTTATTTTTATGTAGAACACTTTCAAAATATTAGGTTCATATTATATGTGAGACTAATATTGTATGTGATACACATAATCTTCTAATTCCTAGCTATTATCATTTAACTTTATTCTTTGCAGCGGTTATGACTTTGGCTACTTAATAAAGCTTCTGACGGATCAGAATCTCCCCCAGGATGAAAGCGAGTTTTTTGAGCTGCTGCGTATATATTTCCCAACTGTATATGACGTGAAAGTAAGTGCTAGTCTAAAAATTAACCAATCAAGTGTGTCATTGATACCTCAATGCCCTCTGGTATTGAAAGAATCAAGTAGAGAGTTTGCTGCCAATGGACAAAGAGGTAATGGGTGCCTCTTAAAGAAAATATATCCATCCATTACTTCCCAATCCTTCAACTTAAAATGAGCTTATGGTTTTCTGTACTAGCAAATATAATTTCCAAGTGATCTCATTCTAAATATGAAATCTGACACCTTAGCTCAGTCAATATCATATCTCTTTACTGAGCTAATGTTCCCGGGTTCGATTCCCGTTGGTTAAATATGAGAAATGAATGGCTTGGGAGTGGATGTTGTGTCTGTCCTAGTCTTATGTTAGATTATAAGGTCTAGGAAGCCATCAGGGGAAAATATATGGCTTGAATAAAAACTAATTCAGGCCACAGACTGGAAACAATAATGGATCTAAAATAAATGATCTGAACAGTTTTATTTGTTATCAAAGTGATAGATATTTCTTGGTTGGGGCTAATCCGATTATTGTTTATGAATATGTAAATGTTGGCAGTATCTGATGAAGAGCTGCAAGAACCTAAAAGGAGGTCTGCAAGAGGTGGCCGATCAACTTGAGTTGGAAAGGATCGGACCTCAGCACCAGGCGGGAAGTGATTCGTTGCTTACAGGCATGGCCTTCTTCAAGATGAGAGAGGCAAGAGAGTAACTTGTTGTAAATGTCGCTAGACTAAATATCATCTCTGAGGAAACTGTATGGCAAACTAGACCATGTCATATGTTTCTAGCATGGCTGTGGATGCAGAGCCAGTAAATATGTACGGACTTTAATAAACCAAATCATTTTAATTTTATAATTAAACTCGGTCGGTATCGTGTCTAGTTCGATTCCCTGCATGTCTAAAAAATATAAAGATAAATTTTCTATCACACCCTGGCCATTTTTGAAGGAGTCCAATAGTTGTAAATAGATTAGTCGAAGGATTGGCTTACCGATCCCAAAGGACTTATTTTCCCAAATAATAAAATTTATCTAAAACAACATATGTGATAAAGAGTCAAAGGGGAAAAAAAAATATCATTACAAATTAATAGACATGTAAGTTTAAACAAAATACTACTGCATAAATAACCACAATATAATATTTTTCAATCATAAAACAACCCAAAAAATATTCAACTTTGGTCACATTGAAAATGTGGACTTCTCACATGTTATTTAAAAATATAAGAAAAGAGAGTGTCACTATCGGAAGGTGATAAGGAAGCTCAAGGTAAAAGCAGAGAGGATCTTGTCCATAAGAAAAGAAAGAAAATTCCTTCTTTGATTACCCCTTACATTTTAGTTACCAAAAAGTTCTTGATAAAAGAAAATTGATGCTATTACATGTGCATAATTAGATATTTAAAAGCCACTTGACTGACAATTTAAACATGGAAACCTCAATGGACCTCTCATTGATTAAGGTGTTAATCCTCATCAAATTAGTAAATATATATATATTTTTAAAAAGGGATTCTAATAATACCATGCAATGGCTGGCTAGCCCAGCACAACTCTTTGTTTCGCTGACGGGAACACAACCGTTAGAATCACTAAGACCTACACTGTCCTCAGAGGTGATAACTTGTCCTTGAAATTTAGTTGAATGTAATCGAAGGCCTAAATTTAACAATAACTTAAATCTCTTCACAGATGTTTTTTGAAGACAACATTGATGATGTCAAGTACTGCGGGCACCTCTATGGTTTAGGTACTTCGTTTGTAATGAATGGCAATAACTATCATGATAATGGAGACAACAGCAGCTCATCGTGATGCAGCACCGATGAACCTAGATGAGCAAGCATAACGGTGCCCGTGTAACTGGAAAATTGTGGCACCCAAAACAAACTCTTTTACAGTAATAAATCACCAAATATTGTAACACCCATCCCGTACATAAGTAATTTTTTTTTAGTAAGAGAAGCTATAGCAAAGAAGAAAAAAACTTGTAGCTTGTGATCTGTAACATATTGTTAATTGTACTTATTTCAGTGTTTGTATTCATATTTACAATGGTTGTATTATTCTTGTAAAGAAATCAGTCTGATAGTGTGAACCAGGAGGTTGGAAAGGACACCACCATGTGGGGCAATGTAGAATGCCAAAAATGTTGCCTTTAGACACCAGTTTGAATCTTGCACCACATGTTACAAGGGAACTTGTTGACACTGAGAGTTGATTACAAATCATTAGTAATGGGAGAAATAAATATTTAGCCTGGAAAGCTTGGGGAAATCCCCACATTTATAAAGATAATGTATGCGGAAGTACTTCCTCCACTGCAAAGAGGAATGGATTGTATTCTCTAGTCCAATACTTGAAGGTAAGCGGAATATAAAAAACCTTATGCTGAAACAACCATATCCTTCCTGAGATTGTACCTGGTGTCCAGGAGAAAAAAAAACCACTGCTAGATATGTAACAATCTGGAAGACAGGAAAAACCCAACACACTTGTGTTGGGAAAAGAGGGGGGAGGGAAGAGTGAGAAAGAAGAAATACCCAACACACTTGTGTTGGGAAAAGGGGGGGGGGGGAGAAGAGTGAGAAAGAAGAAATACCCAACACACTTGTGTTGGGAAAAGGGGGGGGGGAGAGAAGAGTGAGAAAGAAGAAATAACCCAACACACTTGTGTTGGGAAAAGGGGGGGGAAAAGAGAGAAATTGTATACACAGGCAACCAATAAAAAGAACCACAATACAAATTCAGATTTTTTATTACAATAAGTTTTATATACCCACCAAAATGCCAATAAGAGTCATCCAAGCTCACTAGATTCATTTTTATAAGTATTTAGATTCATTCAAATTTTAAAGTATCTAGATTCATTCATTCTAATAAGTATTTCGATTCATTCAAATTTTAAAGTATTTCGATTCATTCATTCTTATAAGTATCTAGATTCATTCAAATTTTAAAGTATCTAGATTCATTTTTATAAGTATTTAGTTTCATTCAGTCTAATAAGTATCTAGATTCATTCAAATTTTAAAGTATCTAGATCCATTCATTCTTATAAGTATCTAGATTAATTCAATTTTTAAAGTATCTATATTCATTCTAATAAGTATTTAGATTCATTCAGTCTAATAAAGTATCTAGATTCATTCAAATTTTAAAGTATCTAGATTCATTCAAATTTTAAAGTATCTAGATTCATTCATTCTAATAAGTAATTTCGATTCATTCATTCAAATGTTAAAGTATCTAGATTCATTTAAATTTTAAAGAATCTAGATTCATTCACTCCAATAAGTATCTAGATTCATTTTTATAAGTATTTAGATTCATTCAAATTTTAAAGTATCTAGATTCATTCATTCTTACAAGTATCTAGATTCATTCAAATTTTAAAGTATCTAGATTCATTTTTATAAGTATTTAGATTCATTCAGTCTAATAAGTATCTAGATTCATTTTTATAAGTATTTAGATTCATTCAAATTTTAAAGTATCTAGATTCATTCATTCTTACAAGTATCTAGATTCATTCAAATTTTAAAGTATCTAGATTCATCTTTATAAGTATTTAGATTCATTCAAATTTTAAAGTATCTAGATTTATTCAAATTTTAAAGTATCTAGATTCATTCATTCTAATAAGTTATTTCGATTCATTCATTCAAATTTTAAAGTATCTAGATTCACCTAAATTTTAAAGAATCTAGATTCATTCACTCCAATAAGTATCTAGATTCATTCAAATTTTAAAGTATTTCGATTCATTCATTCTTATAAATATCTAGATTCATTCAAATTTTAAAGTATCTAGATTCATTTTTATAAGTATTTAGTTTCATTCAGTTCTAATAAGTATCTAGATCCATTCATTCTTATAAGTATCTAGATTAATTCAATTTTTAAAGTATCTATATTCATTCTAATAAGTATTTAGATTCATTCAGTCTAATAAGTATCTAGATTCATTCAAATTTTAAAGTATCTAGATTCATTCAAATTTTAAAGTATCTAGATTCATTCATTCTAATAAGTATTTCGATTCATTCATTCAAATGTTAAAGTATCTAGATTCATTTAAATTTTAAAGAATCTAGATTCATTCACTCCAATAAGTATCTAGATTCATTTTTATAAGTATTTAGATTCATTCAAATTTTAAAGTATCTAGATTCATTCATTCTACAAGTATTTGATATTCATTCAAATTTTAAAGTATCTAGATTCATTTTTAATAAGTATTAGATTCATTCATCTAATAAGTATCTAGAAATTCAATTTTTATAAGTAATTAGATTCATTCAATAAGTATTTAGATTCATTCATTCTAAAGTATCTAGATTCATTCAAATTTTAAAGTATCTAGATTCATTTTTATAAGTATTTGATTCATTCAAATTTTAAAGTATTAGATTTATTCAATTTTAAAGTATCTAGATTCATTCATCAAAAATTTTCATAAATTTAAAGTATCTAGATTCATTTTTAAAGAATTTTAATTTCTATTCAGTCTTATAAGTATTTAGATTCATTCAAATTTTAAAGTATTTGATTCATTCATTCTTATAAATATCTAGATTCATTCAATTTTAAAGTATCTAATTCATTTTATAAGTATTTAGTTCATTCAGTCTAATAAGTATCTAGATTCATTCAAATTTTTAAAGTATCTAGATCATTCAATTTTATAAGTATCTAGATTAATTCAATTTTAAAGTATCTATATATTTCAAGATTATTCATTCATCAATAAGTATCTAGATTCATTAAATTTTAAAGTATCTAGATTCATTCAAATTTTAAAGTATCTAGATTCATTCATTTATAAGTATTTGATTCATTCATTCAAATTTAAAGTATCTAGATTCATTTAAATTTTAAAGAATCTAGATTCATTCATCATAAGTATCTAGATTCATTTTTATATAGTATTTAGATTC
Source organism: Timema cristinae (assembly GCA_039000515.1). Taxonomy (NCBI): domain Eukaryota; kingdom Metazoa; phylum Arthropoda; class Insecta; order Phasmatodea; family Timematidae; genus Timema; species Timema cristinae. The sequence goes on along the minus strand of JBCFYV010000100.1, from coordinate 43,110,969 downwards.
ATTCAAATTAAAGTATCTAGATTCATTCATTCTAATAAGTATTCGATTCATTCATTCAAATTTTAAAGTATCTAGATTCATTCATTCTAATATAGTATTTCGATTCATTCATTCTTATAAGTATCTAGATTAATTCAATTTTTAAAGTAACTATATTCATTCTAATAAGTATTTAGATCATTCAGTCAATAAGTATCTAGATTCATTCAAATTTTAAAGTATCTAGATTCATTCATTCTAATAAGTATTATCGATTCATTCAAATTTAAAGTATTTCGATTCATTCATTCTTATAAGTATCTAGATTCATTCAAATTTTAAAGTATCTAGATTCATTTTTATAAGTATTTAGTTTCATTCAGTCTAATAAGTATCTAGATTCATTCAAATTTTAAAGTATCTAGATCCATTCATTCTTATAAGTATCTAGATTAATTCAATTTTTAAAGTATCTATATTCATTCTAATAAGTATTTAGATTCATTCAGTCTAATAAGTATCTAGATTCATTCAAATTTTAAAGTATCTAGATTCATTCAAATTTTAAAGTATCTAGATTCATTCATTCTAATAAGTATTTCGATTCATTCATTCAAATTTTAAAGTATCTAGATTCATTACTTCTTATAAGTATCTAGATTCATTCATTTTTATAAGTATTTAGATTCATTCAAATTTTAAAGTATCTAGATTCATTCATTCTTACAAGTATCTAGATTCATTCAAATTTTAAAGTATCTAGATTCATTTTTATAAGTATTTAGATTCATTCAGTCTAATAAGTATCTAGATTCATTCAAATTTTAAAGTATCTAGATTCATTCATTCTAATAAGTATTTCGATTCATTCATTCAAATTTTAAAGTATCTAGATTCATTCATTCTAATAAGTATTTCGATTCATTCATTCTTATAAGTATCTAGATTAATTCAATTTTTAAAGTAACTATATTCATTCTAATAAGTATTTAGATTCATTCAGTCTAATAAGTATCTAGATTCATTCAAATTTTAAAGTATCTAGATTCATTCATTCTAATAAGTATTTCGATTCATTCAAATTTTAAAGTATTTCGATTCATTCATTCTTATAAGTATCTAGATTCATTCAAATTTTAAAGTATCTAGATTCATTTTTATAAGTATTTAGTTTCATTCAGTCTAATAAGTATCTAGATTCATTCAAATTTTAAAGTATCTAGATCCATTCATTCTTATAAGTATCTAGATTAATTCAATTTTTAAAGTATCTATATTCATTCTAATAAGTATTTAGATTCATTTTTATAAGTATTTAGATTCATTCAGTCTAATAAGTATCTAGATTCATTCAAATTTTAAAGTATCTAGATTCATTCATTCTAATAAGTATTTCGATTCATTCATTCAAATTTTAAAGTATCTAGATTCATTTAAATTTTAAAGAATCTAGATTCATTACTTCTTATAAGTATCTAGATTCATTCATTTTTATAAGTATTTAGATTCATTCAAATTTTAAAGTATCTAGATTCATTCATTCTTACAAGTATCTAGATTCATTCAAATTTTAAAGTATCTAGATTCATTTTTATAAGTATTTAGATTCATTCAGTCTAATAAGTATCTAGATTTATTCAAATTTTAAAGTATCTAGATTCATTCATTCTAATAAGTATTTAGATTCATTCATTCAAATTTTAAAGTATCTAGATTAATTCATTCTTATAAGTATCTAGATTCATTCATTCAGATACTAAAGTATCCAACTTTATATGATGGAGTGTATTAAATAATCTAAAGTCACATAGTAGCTTCATTTCCTAAGTTAACTAACTAAATAAAGTCAAAATTATCATACCGTTTGGTTATCTTAGTTTCTAAAGTAATTAAATACATAAATTCATATTCTAAATTATAATACAAAGGTATTTATCCATAAAAATAACGATCAACATTTAAAGAAAGTGTTTCAAAACATTTTATTAACCATCTCCCTTGCCAGTTCGAATATTTAAATGGAAACTCCTTAGCTATGTGCACACAGTCTATTCTTGCGCCGCCAGTCCTTTTATGCCACATAAACAACATGGTGAAACCATTTCCTGTTCAAGTTTATTAAAGGCTCCATGCTACAAATATATTGTTCCTACCACAGATTTCATAAATCTAGAACATTTTGACCAAAGAGTAAATCAGATTTAAATAGTTCATAACAAAAAGATATTTATTATAGACATATGCATAAATGACCTAAATAAAGAATGTCTAGGTGCCTGATCCAATTTAAAACATAATTATTTCTTATTTTCTGATGACAAGAGGGTGAAAATATTTCTTATATAAGATAGAAAAAGTGTCATAAGCAACCTAGCCCCCACCCCCAAATATAAACATTATAATTGAGAGGTCGGAGATTGTATTAGACAGAGTCTAGGGTGTTTTTATTAAAAAACATAACATTCATGTATATAAATTCTATTAGAATATTAAAAGCAAATTAAAATTTTACAACGTGTTTTAATTTTACCCATTCAATAAATTTAATTTTATTTCTATGTTAATTGGGAGGGTAGGCATTTATATTTGATCAAATTCTTACCTAATGGGATACATGTATTTTTAGTCTTTCACAAGGCTCTTGAAGTTTATTTCACAACTATATGTATACAAACAAAATTCCAGTTATTTTATAAACATAAATTTTTTAGATTAACTAACTTCAACCCATATACGTCTTCTCTCTAAATGACTAAGTAGGTCACTAGGCTCAAACTCATTCTCTCAACAAGCCATATCTTTCACATTGACCTACCTACCTTTCAAACCACACTCATTCATTACAAGCTTTGCCCATATTATTATTATTAGCACCGCGTCTTACTACCTGTTAGGGTTATACGCACTTACGCTAATGTGTGATGGTAGGGTGATTGTGAGATGAAATGAAGGACCTAGAGTCTAACGTGGAATCCGAACCACGGTGGAGGCCTGGCATTTCCCACATTCACAAGATGTCTTGTGCCGTCCATATTAATAACTATCACCTTAGTTTGTGAAATTCTGTCCTGTCGTCACATTCAAACACGTTAAATGGATTCACTAACCTTAATACTTTCTAAGAACATTCCAAAGCATTTACCTTATCAATGAATTTATGATAAACTTTCTTCCTTAATTTTTTTCAATCAATCAATTGTTACATACACTCTCAATTAAAATTCTTTCAGGAATACTAAAACAATTTGCCCTATAAGTTTTACAAAGGAACATCAATAAACACACACACACACAAACAACATTCCATTACTTTTTCGTCTAACCTTTTATTTGTGCTGCTTTCTCAAAAAATTCCTACTTAATTCCAATACTGAGGTGGCTAGGAAGTGATCCTTTCAACGCGCAGCCAAAAATCAATCATCCTTTGATATATATGTGTGTGTAAACAAAATCACTGACTCGTTACCAAACCTTCCTCTCTTTAGTTACCCACCCATCTCTTGACAAGTTAATGATATTTCTTTCTCATTCAATCAAGACTACTTTGAGCATTCACATTCTTGTCCTCACCCTTCAGAGCATGACCAACACAATTATATTAATGCCTATTTTCATACAGACCCATAGAAGTCTAAATGACACCAACTAATACTTCTCACCGTGGTTCGGATTCCACGTCAAACTATAGGTCCTTCATTTCATCTCACAATCACCCTACAATTACACATTAGCATAAGTGCGTATAACCCGAACGGGTAGTAAGACGTGGCGCTAGTAATAATAATATTTCTCACAAACAGCTTAACTTAGGATTAAACCTATTAACCTACCAAAACATTCAAATTTGTTCCTATAATAGCTCATTCTCTTCACTACACACTCCATTCAGCTTTGGATGATATTTCATTTTTTATTGTGATTATTTAAAATAGAATAGACCTATGGCCTTAAACCTACACAGAATCAATGTATCGGGAAATTGGAAAATTAAAATACATACTTTCCTCAACTTAATCATGAATAAGGGATGCTATTGTATAGTTGAAACAATTAATAATTTTTAATAGTAAAACTATATTAATTAACCTGTAATGAATTGGGAGGAGTGAGTAAAACTATTTATGAAAAAAAAACACCTGGGTAGAGTGACACCTTTAGACCAGGGATTCCCAAAACTTTTAGTTCCCTAAGCTCATAACATAGTTTGTCTCATATATACCTTCAGTAAACTAAATTATTAGTGAGATTGATGAAGCTACCCAATGATGAGTTGTAGCGTTCACTTAACTTAAAAAAATAAAACATGTGTTACCACAATTAACATAACAAACATCTGCAATCTAGAATATATATATTTTATGATTCGTCAATGTTTACTGTTTTCTATCATTAAACTTTTTCGATATATTTAGCTTAATAATACCATAAGTTGTGAAATATATTGTATATTATAGTGGATTAGAGTAAATGAATTACTTAATAGTACTGTAGACACATGACAAGTAATGCTCACTTAACATTCAAATACATCTATTAAGTCCACATTAACTAATCATGATCACTTTCTATTTAAAACACCAGGAGAACCTTTAAGTTAATATTCAACATGTCCAAACAGTTTCTATAATCAATTTTAAATGAGAAGTATATATATACAAAGAAGAAAGCCTTGATTAAAATTGCATCTCACAAACTTCGGGGACGTAGCTTTGTTCCTCAAGGAGTTTCCTTTCAGGTTGTTGGTATCCGCGCTGCTGAGTTTCCTTTCAGGTTGTTGGCATCCGCGCTGCTGAGTTTCCTTTCAGGTTGTTGGCATCCGCGCTCAGCTGGTGCTGAAACATTGTGATCAAGTAAATTGTAGAGATGAGTAATTAAGACTGACCAACCTACCTACCTTGCTTGTTTACAATAGTAAATATAAATGGTTTCATAGAAATTAGTCTCCATTATTAAATCAGAATGTTTCCATGGAATGAGATATATTATAAACACAAATAACTAACCTAGATCATTTAATAGTTTCTCAATTAAGAGTATTCATACCACCAGTCTAAACGTCTAAACATTTATTATACGCCTACTAATGTTACTTATGTCTACAAAGATGAACAATAGTATATTATTTAACTAATTATGTACAAATGACCCATTTATACAGTATAGTATTTTCTCTAACACTCGTTTAAAAGAGATGGATATTATTATTAGCACCGCGTCTTACTACCCATTCGTTTTACACGCACTTACGCTAATGTGTAATGGTAGGGTGATTGTGAGATGAAATGGAGGACCTACAGTTTAACGTGGAATCCGAACCATGGTGGAGGCCTAGCATTCCCTATTGCCTACTAATTTAATAGTTAAAAATAATACACATAATAAAATGGAATGCTAGGGAGACAAATACTCTGAACAGTATAGTTCTAGAAAGAACCAACTGTCTTCAAACCGAGTCAATCAATTAATCGTTCTATTAAAATACTTTTGAGTTTGTGAAACTTGTCTGGTATTTTATTAATATAATTTTTTAGCGTCTAATTGTATGAAGTAATAATAATAGAGGTAGATCCAAGATGAGAAATTTGGTGGTGTTACACTTATGCTACACCTAGAATATTATTTTTAATTAACCAATGCATAATTGCAAGTGTTTTACATAAACAAATGTACCTAGATGTTTATTTTATTATTAAACAAACATATATGACACGGTCAAATGACACGGCAAACTTACGGCATTAACCTATAAGTTATATTCAAAATAAAACTGGCTTTCGAGGATTCTAGATAGTTTTTTTTTTATAAGATTAACACAGCCCTATTGGAAATAATCAAACCGGTTCCGGGCACATTGCTACAAATCCATACTAACTATACCTAAATTTTTTTTTTCATCCACTTACCTTGATATGATATTTACCCATTCACCCATTGCATTACCTTCTTGTCCAAAGGGTTTTGTTTCTCCTGACAAACATAAAACTATCCCTTATCCGATAGCCCACATATTTCCTGAACTACACCGAAATTTACACCATCATTGCCTAGATACTCATGCATACACTAGACTCATTCAGAGAGCTTGACATTTATATTAACAAACATCCACCTTATAAAAGTAAACTATCACTTCAGTTTTTAAGGTATTCTGTAAGTCACTTTCATTCGGCATAAACATACAACATTATTTCACCGCGTCTTACTACCCGTTTGGGTTATACGCAAGCATAAAACACTATCACATTGTCCATTTGTACACGTCTAGTTAATGTATATTATTCATCAAGTAATTCTGATATATATGCCCTACTATTAACTGAAATCAAATAAATTGGTCAAATGGGCTAGAAGTTTATATCAAATATTGTGGTACATTTTGACAATTAAATTACCTTGAACGTCTATCTCTTCTAATATATATAAATTTTATCGAAACTAATTACAAAATAAGTGTAATTTGAGTCTTCTACGAACCTGATGTTCTTAAAGCACACCATCACAAAATACCAATTTCGAGGGAAACATCCTCACAGCGTCTATCTCTTCGAAGAACTTTCAGCAGACTGAGTGAAGTTGCGCATTGACCAGTCTCACACAACATAGGTTTGTATTTAATGCGCGTTACTCGATCAAATGGGACCGGTACTTGTAGATGACGTCAACTTGTTAACACACACACAACCTTTCGCCTTAGTTGTATCTAGCTAGCTCTTCCCCCTCCCCCATTTATATGTCACGTGACCAAAATGGGCCAGTCCACCAGACATTATTCAACCATCCTCGCACAGGGAAAAAACCCTGTGCGAGAATAGAAAAATCCTGCCTGGGCCGGGAATCGAACCCGGCCCCTGGTATCGTAAGCAGGCACTCTACTTACTCTACCAAACAGGCGGACAAAGGTGTGTGGTAATTTATAAGTTGTTAAGTAGTGACGTTCCGTATAGCTCGAACGTAGGTTCAAACCTCGTTGAGGTGGGTTTTTTTTTCTAATAAAGGAGCATCGTGTATTACATCCGTTTGGGTTATACTCACTATGCCAATGTTTTAGCCGAAGTTTATATACACTCGGTATTTGGAACCCCGTAGACTATGTTGCCACTGAAGCGTTCCATCACTATAACAAGTTTATTTTATCTCTAGCAACTTATACTGAGAAGAAAAATATGTGAATATGAGGCTGGCTAATTTATAAAACTGTTAGCTCAGCGCTTAAGTTCTCGACTCTGAAATTAAAGTGGACGGTTCGATCCTAGTTGAATGATATATTTAGTTAATTCGAAGGTTACATTTTGTATTAAATATAATTTTTTAAACTAAACTATGTTTTAATGGTCTGAAGATCGAAATATCCGCCAACTTTAATTAATGTTTGAATCCAAGTGTAATATTCTACACAGCCCTATTGATTCCACTCCGGTATGTACAACAGGTTGCATATCACTAGGCGGGCATAAGTTCCCGGTAGCGAGCAATGTGTTCAATGCAGCGAGCGGCACTGGGTGCTTCGAGAAAAGATCGGAAAGAAAAAAAAAATGAAAATATCTCCAAACTGTGACCAATTTTCAATTAGTCTCAATGGGAAGAATTAAGCTTGGATTCAAATGTCAGCTATTTAGAAAAAAATTATTTGTGCTTTTGCTATACGATAAAATATCGAAACTACCTAACAACTTTAAAAATGCAGTTAGGTAAAAACAGCAAAAAAAAAAAATACACATACGTGACTTTGGCATCAGGGCAACGATAGTGCTTCGTGACGAAATTCTCTCCTTAAAAGTGCTCCACGATTTGAAAAATTTGGTAACCGCTGCATTAATCTGACGGATACTGTTGTGACCAAGCCGCCTATTGATATGAAACTTGCTATACACGTACGTAATTACAGCTGCCTTCTCCTTGCGGGGTTGTTACGCCTAACTACAACTTACAGTAGCCTCATGGCTTCTTTGGTGCTGACTGACAGTTCACAGCTGACTTCTGACAGTCAACATTTAGGTATATACCTACATTTTGACTGTCAGAAATGACAGCTGCTAAACACATGTTTTTGCAGATCATATGGTTCGGCGTAGGGATAAATAATTTGGTCTGGTAACTTTTAAAAGCCGTCAGCTGTAAGTTGTCAGTCAGCACCAAAGAAGACATGGGGCTACTGTACATTTAGTAATACAAGATGACTTTTCCGAACATTTTTTTTTTACTAGAGTTTCTTTCTGCCCACATATCATGCGGCATACCGTAAATTTAAAAGATTCCTTTCTATAATTTAAAGCTTTATTCAGGATGTGCAAATTTTAGAGTTAGTTTACATTTGTGACTTATTAAAAAACATTTCAATTTATATCTGTTATATAGAGGCTACGCATTACCAAATTGACGTATGATACAACGGGCCAAAGCTTTTTTTTTTTAGGAAGCTTAAGATCTCTGATATAGGAGTCAAAATTATTAGGGTGTTGGGCTATGGCTTTTGTTTAGCACCATTAATGTACTAATTAGGTTAGTGGTTTTAGGTATGAGTAAGGTTGTATTTTGAAGAAATCTACTCGCATTTGCGTGGAAAACAGTTTTGGCAAAAACACCCTAGGTACACCCGACCGAGATTTGAACCTGAGTCTCCCCGTCAGCTGCAGTCTAGCACGTTAGACCACTTGGTAACCAAAATCCTACAATCAAGCCGTACCGACCTAATATTTACGAAGATAGTGTCAACTTCTGCAGATAGAGGAGGTCACGTGGTCAGCACAACGAACCCTCTTACACTCAACGTGGTATAAAGCACGAATAGGCTTAAACCCTAGAAAATGATATTTGGATTACCCCTTTCAACAATATTTCAACTAATAATAAAATTTATTATTATTAGCACCGCGTCTTACTACCCGTTCGGGTTATACGCACTTACGCTAATGTGTAATGGTAGGGTGATTGTGAGATGAAGTGAAGGACCTACAGTTTAACGTGGAATCCGAACCACGGTGGAGGCCTGGCATTCCCCACATTCACAAGATATCTTGTCAGAGGTGTAGGAAGGGTTTGGAAATCAGATAAATCTGTGCCGGGACCGAGGATTGAACCCCGGCCGCCAGCTCAGAAGTCTGACACCTTACCCCCTAGACCACCAGGTCACCCTAAAATTAATTAAAATGAAACAATAACAAAAAATCGTATTATTCAGACTTATATTACAATAACTTACTTAATTCCTCCACTTCAACAACCACCCAGCTAACTTTTTCAATAGGTTTATAACTTAGAGTAAAATATGATTCTTGAAAATAGTACCAATGAGCCGTATTAAACACTTGTCCAAATATTCTTAAACGAGCTTTAGTGGGCTGTTGATTTCTTTTTTTTAAAAGTCATGCCTCAAAAAACATTTGAGATCACTGAAGAAATGGCTTATTAGATTCCAAGATTGAAATTTTAATTTGTAAAGGAACAATTTTAATAGAGGACAAACACACTCACATTTTTTTTTTTTAAAAGAAGGCAATTAAATAGTCCGTTGCATGCGCGGATATTATGTATTTGTTCCCCCCTCCCTTCCCCTCCCCATACATCTGAATTGTACTTGATAGTGCTATATTCCTTTTGAATCCACAACTAATCAACCAGTGATGCGAAAACAGAAATTTTGATGTTATAGGTGGATTTCCTCAACACAATTTAAACTATGTCGAGTTCTTGCGGCCTGCATTAAGTAAGATTAAGGGCCGTATATAGTAAGGTTAAGGGTCGTATAGAGTACGATTAAAAGCCACCTTAAGTGAGGTTAAGGGCCGTATCGAGTACGATTAAGAGCCACATTAAGTGAGGTTAAGGTCCATATAGAGTAAGGTTATGAGCCATATTTAGTAAGGTTAAGAGCCACATTAAGTGAGATTAAGGCCCGCATGCAGCTCCCGCGGGCTGTGAACATATGGTCTATGGCATCACACTCGCAAGTAGCTCCTCATTTGTCCCCATGAGGCTGAGCTGGCCCACAGCTTCACAGGAATGTTAGCAGGTGCTGAGGATCGATCATCCCAGTACCTATAGATCTGTAGCTTCTATATGGATATATATATATTTGTTTTAATACAAGTGAGGACTACTTCAATTAGCTTCTAAAATCCTTCAATTTTTAAAATGTGCTGGTGTAAGACCACTTCAAAAAGCCAAGTAGCTCTTAGAATCATCTATTTTCTTTCGAAAAAAAAAAAAATCAGTCAATTAATACCCTAGATAGGTTCTAAGGAATTCCAAATTAAAAAAAAAAATTAGTTAAGGACCACTTCAAATTAATTCCAGGGAATATAATTTATAAAATAAGTTATGGTGTAGCACTTCTTTAAATTTTTTAAATTTGCCAAAGGAGGATTACTTCAAATAGCCCCTATGAGTATCTAAATTTCGCAGACGTTTATTCTACATTTCATTTTATGTTTTATTTATTTAATATGTTTGTATATAGAGTATAAGAATGGAAAAAATAAATCACTTAAGAAAGAAAGAAGCATCTAATTTTCTAACTTTAACTAAAGGAGAGGAGGGTAGAAAATCCCCTTAAGGCCTTTTTTTGTAACTTCCCCCCCCCCCCCCATCTCTTACACAAATAAACTTTCCACCACTACTGTTTAAATCAACGTTATTCTTTCTAAGCGTTTAATAGTAAGTCTAAACAACGTGTCGTTAACTTACGATTTTGAAACCCCTCCCCCCCCCCCCAAATATATTCTCCATACACCCAGGGTCTTATACCACAATGATTGAAGATATGAGAAGAGACAAAAGTTCCCTCAGTCGCCCATTAATCCCCCTCCCCCAAATTAAATCTTGGGAATGTGCCTGATTACAATTGGAGTCATACAGTCTTAATAATATATACCGATGTAACTAAATTTTAATAATATTATTTGTAAGATGCATGAGAAAATCGAGATTATTTCATTTCTCTTCATTAGGAATCCAAATAATTATTTAATAGATAGTTAATGACAGCTCTGAAAATAAGGTCAAAAGGAGTGACCCTTTTGAGCCACCGCGAACGGCACACGCCAGCTTCAGTGGTGTAACAACATCCCAAAAGATCGCAGTGCAACAAAAGAAACAAAATCTCTTACAAAGGCAAACCAAGGCGAATAAACCATGTCGGTTGGGAATTATTAGTTTCAATTTTGTGTTTTGAATAATGTATGTAAATAGATTTTAAGTGAGAAATAAAAATTCTATGAAAGAAAGAAAAAAAGATTATATTAAAATATAATGGTCAAACTAGTATTAGAAATTTTTGAAAAATAAATACAATCATCAAGGTTACATTCAATTATTGTTTATGACATTAATACTAAACAAGCTTTGGTACAACAATCATATCAAAAGAGCTTTAGTCACTTTTATAACTATTCTTAATACCATAATCCAACTATACACTCTTCTTTTCTTCTATAAGCACCCACAGCAAATAAAAAAACACTGTCATCTGATTTATTTTAGTTTTATTTTCAAAGCAAAGCTATAAATAAATACAACCGTTAGATTGTGTATCCATTTAGTTAAGAAGGAACCTCCCATGAAGTACTTTGTATGATTTAGCATAATAAATACAAGAATCACAAATTTAGAGACTTGCTGATCATTTTAAAGGTGGGATGGAACGGGATGAGAAAAAAGGTTAGTGGTTTTTGTAGCAAAGCCTTTTTTTAGTCTAAATAAATCTAATCAAACATCTACTTTTTTTTGTCCAGTAAAAATATAAATTTTAATTTTTTTTCTCATTGTGATATCAACTATTATAATTATTAATTAGCACCGCGTCTTACTAACCATTCGAGTTATACGCTTTAAGTACTAATTACGCTAATTGATTAGGAATTGGGAAGGTTGAATTAGAGGAAGTGAGCCCGCATTTCCTTGGAGGTAGAGTGGAAAACCATTTAGGTAAAAATCACCCCCAGTTCACCCGACCGAGATTCGAACCTCGATCTGCCCGTCCTCAGCAGTCGAGCTCAACACGACTAGCGCGTTAGCCAACTACGCCACCTAGGCGGGTGTGATATCAACTGTTGTTGAATTTCTCTTAGGGGTGTCCTAGAATTTAATGACAACTTTTTCTCTTCATATAAAATTTTCTCATTATGACATGACCATGACATATATTTAACAACTGTTACTATCACCATGCGAAGGAAATTAAACGACATATTTTCATTGGAGATTTATTTTATCCAAAATGGTCAGGCACCTTCACGTGGTTGGGTATCGTATTTTTTTGGTGAGCCAAAGGGACCTGGTTTGAATATAGCCCTATCATTAGCGATATGTGGGCTACCCCTTTCACATCACATTGTTAAATAACGGATAGGGGTGTTGTTTCTGTTTTAGATTTAAATTAGTTTATAAGTAGTTTGCTGTTATCATCGTTCAGAAAGTGCATGTTAATTATCTCAATCCTCGGTCCCGGTACAGACTTATCTGATTATCAAACCCTTCCTTCACCTCTGACAAGATATCTTGTGAATGTGAGGAATGCCAGGCCTCCACCGTGGTTCGGATTCCACGTTAAACTGTAGGTCCTTCATTTCATCTCACAATCACCCTACCATTACACATTAGCGTAAGTGTGTATAACCCGAACGGGTAGTAAGACGTGGTGCTAATAATAATAATTATTATTATTATAATAATCTAAAATAAATAAAACATATAGATGTAACCGATTATTGATTTGCTACCCACCTCGGTGGCGTAGTTGGCTAACGCGCTAGTCGTGTAAAGCTCGACTGCCGAGGACGGGGAGATCGAGGTTCGAATCTCGGTCGGGTGAACTGGGAGTGTTTTTTCCTAAATGGTTTTCCACTCTCCTTCCACGCAAATATGTGTTCACTTCCTCTAAATTCAACCTTCCCAATTGCTAATCCATTAGCAAAATTAGTACTTAAGGGTATAACCCAAACGAGTAGTGAGACGCGGTGCTAAAAAAAATGTTTTGCTATAAAAACTACACAAACCTGAACTTTTCTCACGTCCTTTTTCAAATTAAGGTGCTAGATTAATTTGGTATTTGATTAATATTGACAGAGAGTAGGTCGGGGTCTGTATCATGTTGTGGTTGATCTTAGAAATTAAGTTTTCACGTATTTCAACGTTAAGTTGGTGTATAAGCAGCGCTTTAACTTGAGTTTTTTTTTTATTGTATGGGGCATTTGACCGAGAGGGGCTTCCACATCCAGGCTCAGTGACTGTATGTGTAGACTATTACCTGCTCTGGTGGCACAGAGCATGGACCAGGGTACTTCATAGGAGGGTGTCCACACGTACCCGTGATTCGATGATTTAATGATACAGGGTGGCCCACGGAAAAGTAGCCCGCCTCCTATATCTAGCAGGCACCTCACTCTGAATTGGAGGAGGTCAATCTCCTTCCACTCATATTGTGACATGAAGAATGAGTCAATAAAGATTTAGACAAGCAGTTCACATGCTCATTCTTCATGTCACAATATGGGTGGAAGGGGATTGACCTCCTCCAATTCAGAGTGAGGCGCCTGCTGGATATAGGAGGCGGGCTACTTTTCCGTGGGCCACCCTGTAGCTATTATGATGTTGTCGAGTCGGGGTGAGTCTTAGCCTAACTTAAGCCTAATTTACCAAACCCTGGTGACTGTTAGGATCATTCCCCTTAAGAGAAAATACCCAGCCGGCAATCGAACTCGGGACCCGTAGGCTCGTAACCAGGTGCACTGACCACTATATCGCGGGGCTGGTTGTTATTTGAGTTGTTGGCGGTAGATTTAGCCTGAGGCAAATAAATGGCTTTCCCTTTCGCAGTGAGGAATTAACAGTCATGGAACTCTTTCTGGACTAGATTTTTTTTTATATCGCCGCGTCTTACTACCTGTTCATTCTGCATGCACACATTATAATTAGTCTATTGGAGTAGGGATGAGGAAGTAAGCATTTATAAAGGTCATGCACCCACATTTACGTGGAAGGAAAATGGCAAACCACTCAGGAACAAAACCACCATCAGTGAACCCACCTGGGATTCGAACCACTCTTCTTCATTAGGCCAGTGTAATACAACAATGAATACTTATATCAAGGGTTTACAACTGGTGGTCCACGATGCCTTTTTCTTTCTGTACAAAAAGTTTCGAGAACGTTAAGTTCTGGCCTACGTAAGAAAAATCCACGGAAGCTCCAAATGATGCTAGTATTTAATTTCCTCGTTAGATCCCATTACAAAGATGGTATATTTTGGTAGGAAAATTCATTTGATACGTAACCTAACATGTTTTAATTACTACTGAGATGACCTGGTGGTTTAGGGGTAAGGTGTCGGACTTCTGTGTTGAGGGTCCGGGGTTCAATCCTCGGTCCCGGCACACATTTATCTGATTACCAAACCCTTCCTTCACCTCTGACAGGACATCTTGTGAATGTGGGGAATGCCAGGCCTCCACCGTGGTTCGGATTCCACGTTAAACTGTAGGTCCTTCATTTCATCTCACAATCACCCTACCATTACACATTAGCATAAGTGCGTAAAACCCGAATGGGTAGTAAGACGCGGTGCTAATAATAATAATAATAATTAAAAACAAGAAAATCTCTTTGTTGAATTTTGTAGAAATTTCTTCAGAAAATTCACACTTGTTATGTGGTGATATTTTACTATATTACAAGTATTGATAATAGTCATAAAAGGTGACAGCTTCAGAGTGTATGATTTGACGTATGACCACATGAAAGTATAGCTAGTAACCTTTTTTTTTAACTGTCTGATAAAGTTCTTCCTATGACAATTTGGATTTAGTAACTTTTCTGTCAGATGAGGATCTTGCTATGCACATTTTACTATAATAGCTCTTATGTTGGGTAATATTTCCTTGCAAATCAGACTGTAGAACACTTCTAGCTGTTAGATAAGGTTCTTCCTATGCAAATAGAACTGTTGTAACTTTTCTAATTTCAGATAAGGCTCTTCTGATAACAATTTGACTCTATTAACGTTTTTACTTTTTGGACAAGGCTCTTATCATGCAAATTGGACAGTAGTTACTTCTCTATATGTCAGATAAGGTTCTTCAGATGATAATTTGATTGTATTAACATTTTAGTTGTCAGCTTAGGCTCTTCTTATGAAAAATGGGATGGTTGTAACTTTTATATATGTCAGATAAGGTTCTTGTTATGACAATTTGACTGTATTAATTTTTCTAATTGTTAGATAAGGTTCTTCCTATGCAAATAGGACTGTAGTAACTGTTATATATGTCAAATAAGGTTCTTACGACGACAATTTGACTATACTAAATTTTTATCTGTCTGATAAGGCTGTTCCAATGCAAGTTACATTGTAGTAGCTTTTATAAATTTCAGATAAGGTTTTTAAGATGACAATTTGTCTTTATTAATGTTTCTAGTATTCAGGTAAGGCTCTTTCTATTCAAATAGGACTGTAGTAACTGTTATATATGTCAAATAAGGTTCTTACGACGACAGTGTGACTGTATTAAAGTTTCTAGCGTTTAGTTAAGTCTCTTCTGATGATAGTTGGGCTGTAGTTGATTATAAATATAAAGCATGTAAAATGTGTCGTCCCAAGGTGGTTATCTCCTTCTTAAATCACTGTTGGCTCTAATAATTGGAGCCATACGTCATTGGGAACTTTCTCCTTCCTCAAACCATTCCTCCCCCCTAACCCCTTACAGATGTGCCTAGTGTTTTGGGTGGTAAAAATCTGTGGGCAGTGATTCCAATCGTGCGCATGCGCAAGAAAGGGTTCTGTCAAGCCGACGATGCCAAGATATATTCGGTTAGCGAGGCTACACACAATTATCAGTGTGTCCGCGGAAGTCTTTTGGAGCGGACGGTTACATATATATTTTTTATCTAAATATATCTCTCGTTCTCTTTCGCTAATGTTCTTGCTACGTCCCCTAAGCGGCGATACGGCTTCCCCGAACGTAATTCCCTGTGACGGCAGACGACCTTAAATCGTGTTTGTAAAAACTTAGGGTTTCTATTAACTGGATTTACAGTTTTAGTTTTTTTTTTTTTCAATTAATTGTGACCTTCCGTAATATTGCGTTTTGTTTTGTTTGGTAGAGTAATGTTTGTTATTTAAAATGCAAACATATTTATAAGGAAGGAAGAAATATTAAGGTAAGTTTAATCTATCAATATTCGAAGTATATTAACACGTGTATTTTCATACAATATTTTAAACAAACAATTTTTCAGCTTTGAGTATTTCCTCTTTTTATTGTATTTCATTATAATATATATATTAAATTAAACAATCATAGGGAATGAATCAAAATAAAACAAAATAAACAAACACAAAAAATATTTAATAATTATATTGATTTTCCTACTATCATATGAAAATCTAATGTTTACAAGTTCTACAACTTAAAGGAACTTTTTTTAATCAACTTTAATATATTACAATTACAGCTTAATATTGAAAAAAAAAGACTTGAAGAACATTTTTTTTAATGTTTAAGATTGTCTGCAGAAAAATATTTACGAGCACGTGGTTTGCTTTAGAGATAAATTTTAACTATTTTAGATTGCTGCATAGATAATTTGTCTATTTATAATATTACTGAATATTTTTTTCTCTATAATTTAAGAGGTTTACCATTATAAGATTATAATCTTGGATAATTTATTCACCATTAATTTTAGTATATCTGCAGTGTCTAAATTAAAAAAATATTATAAAAAAAGTCTTGTTCTTAAAATAGATCAAACTGTTATCACATCTATTTTTCTTTAATAAAAGTAACATTTTGTAATCAAGCTCATCTACTTTAGTTTATCGGCGACAGGGAGATTAATTCAGGGTAGTTTTCACCAAAAAAACTTTACAATTCTCTTACATCTGCATGCATATATATTCCCCTACAATCTCTTTATTATGGATTTTTTAGAGTAATTATTATTTTCTATATTTTATAAACTAATAGGACGGTGCACCACACATATTTTTTTTCTTTTTAATCTAAATTTTATAGATACATTTACTAAACACTCGTAATATTTGTGAAATGAGGTCTTATATACATTGTTTCAGAACACTCCCCCAAAAGAGCGCATTTAGCGAAAATCTCGAGTTTTTTTTTTAAAGATCACAATATTTCTTTCTCCAAGGGGTCGAGAGAAAGTAAGAAGAAATATAATATGAATGTTAATACTCTTTGCTGTCTAATAACTGATAATATAGCAATGAGAAATCTAATATAATAATATTTAGCACCACGTTACTACCTGTTCGGGTTATACGCAAAATCTTATATAAAAATACCTTTTGATTTATTATTTTCTTGGACAAAATTGGTACTCCTGCGAACAACTGGAAAATAACTTCCATGTTATCCCGCGGAAAAAGTATAAAAATAATTACAAGATGTGACTCACTTTATTCGAGACTTTCTTTCCGCGCAAAAAACCAACTAACTCGCATCTCAAAGTACGTAGCCTATGTAGTATATTTTTTAGCACCGCGTCTTACTACCCGTTCGGGTTATACGCTTTATATATTAATTACGCTAATGGATTAGGAATTGGTAAGGTTAAATTAGAGGAAGTGAACCCTCATTTGCGTGGATGGAGGGTGGAAAACCATTTAGGACAAACCACCCCCAGTTCACCCGACCGAGATTCGAACCTCGATCTCCCCGTCCTCAGCAGTCGAGCTCAACACGACAAGCACGTTAGCCAACTACGCCACCGAGGGGGTCCTATGTAGTAAAATAATAAAAAAGGGGGCCTTACTTAGGAGAAAATACTCATCAGTCAACTTTCTTTTTTTTTTCAAGCTATAGTCGACCTCGGTGCTCTTGAGACAAAGTACTCACCTCAGGACCCGATGCTCACGGGTTTGAACCCAGCCGGGGTCGACGGATTTTTCTTTAATGATAAAAAATCCGTAGCACAACTTTCTTTGGAAGGAAATAAAGCCTTCGATCCCTTGTAAATTGTGGCATGTAAAAGAAACCTAGAAGGTATATTAAAATATTTTTCTCACTCTCGCTCAGAGAAATTCTGGTGTGCCGATATAATCAGCTTGTTCAAATAAGTGCCCTTTAAATACCTCAAATAAATAGATAAACATGATTACAAAGTCACAGAGTTTTGTGGTAGAGCCCAGCGTACTTGAGACGTTTTATGCTTTTTGTGCTAATCTACAACTTAATATCTTTTTAAAATACCTAAGGTGACCTGGTGGTCTAGGGGTAGGGTGTCAGACTTCTATGCTGGCGGCCGGGGTTCAATCCTCGGTCCCGGCACAGATTTATCTGATTACCAAACCCTTCCTTCACCTCTGACAAGACATCTTGTGAACGTGTGGAATGCCAGGCCTCCACCGTGGTTCGGATTCCACGTTAAACTGTAGGTCCTTCATTTCATCTCACAATCACCCTACCATTACACATTAGCGTAAGTGCGTAAACCCGAACGGGTAGTAAGACGCGGTGCTAATAATAATAATAATAATAATAAAATTAAATACCTCGAATACTTTTTTCATGACATAAATATTCTCTCTGTATTAAGGTGCGGCTGAAAGGAGAATGAGTAATTTTACAGTTTTTATAGGATTACATTTTTTTGGGCCTAAAATAAATAAAAATATTTCTCCAGTAATAACATAGAGTTTAGTTTTCTGCATATTCCAGTATCAACAAATCTTGAATATATTTCAAGGGTATCCTGGAGTTTTGTCTACAATTTTTAAATAAAAAGAAAAAGTTTAGACGCAATTCTAGGACAATTTTGACAGATATTCAAGATCTGTTATTATTATCATGTGCAGAAAACTAAACTCTATGTTGCTATTGGAATTTTTTAAAATTTATCTTGGTCAAAAAATTTCAATTCTATAAAAACCGTAAAAAATACTTGCTCTCCCTTCGGCCGCATCTATATTAGCGTCCATACATTCACAGACTGACGTAAATTATAATTACCCCTGTAGATTGTGGCGCTGCTATTGAAAATGTGTAAACTATGACATGATAATCCTTGAAGTGGATATGTTTATTCTAATTATTTTAATCCACTTCGGTAGCCCCATGATCTAACGCTCTACTCTCGCAGCAGGCTAGACTGCTGATGAAGGGGAGATGAAGATTTGAATCTGGGTTGGGTATACCGATGATAGTTTTTCCCCCAAAATGGTTTTTCCACTTTCCCTCCCTACAATTGTGGCTATAACTATAAACATAACACGCCTAGAACCATCAACGTAATTAGTACATAAGCGTCTAGCCCAAGCGGGTAGTAAGGCGCGGTGCTAGAAAACCCCAACTAAAATCGGTTTGGTAGAACTCAAAGAATGATTGTCTCTTTTGAATAGAATTTAATTTCTTTTTTTCAGGTACATACTCTGTGAAAATCCTTTCATTAAAAAAAATATGGTCAAATGAATTTCTGAAAGAAATCACTATATATATACACACAAACACATATATATAAATAGCTACTTCCAATAAATAAAGAAAGTCATCTTTTTTCTGGTTTCAAGAAAAGGGAATTAATAAATTAATCAAATTGATCTCATTAAAATATATTTTTACAGGTTAATACATATTAATAATAAAGCCATATATAAAAAATTCTGGGAATTTATTTAGTGAAATAAACAACACGGAATTTTGTGCTAAATAAATTAATATCTACCTTGCAAGTTAAAAACTATTCATTTTAATTATTTTTCCTAGTACACCTAAAATATAGATGACAAAAAAAAATGAGAATTCTTGCATTACATACAACCAGAAATAAAAATTATTAAAATATGAGATTTTTCTCATGACTTATTTTTGAAAGAGGGAAGAGTGTGGGATACATTTAAAATTCTATAGACATTAACATCATTTCATGACTTATAAAATAACAACACAGGGGAACAAGACTTTAATATTTACGACAAACACTACACTAACGCTACCCTGGCCGGTGGAAACGCTCGTAAAAGCATCAATCTCGTTTTGTCTGGTTTACCGGTGATGGTGAGGTTATAATTAAAATTTTAGTTGGGAGTACTGCTTATTTTTTCCACTTAATCATCTCTTACTCTCCATACACACAAATGTAGGTACATTTCATCAAAAATTCTATGCCCGAATGTAAGACTCGATGCAATTAAGTTGGTTTTCCCAAGCACCGCATCTTCCTACCCGTTCGGCTTATGTACCAATTACACTAATGGTTTTAGGGATGAGTAAGGTAGATTTAGAGGAAGTCTACCCGCATTTGCTTAGAGGGAGAGTGGAAAACAATTGGGGGGGGGGGGAATACACTCAGTACACTTCCCATCTTCAGCAGTCAATTTTAATATGAGAGTGACGCCTCAGTCCATGTGGCCACCGAATCGTGTCAGAAAGAATAACATACAACTTCTAGTGACATAGACTTCTCTTCTATTGGAAACAAACTTATTAAATTATCTTCAAGAAAACAATATAAGTTTTCCTTCAAATACATATGACATGTGTTCTCAACATTCGTTTTTCATCTTTTTTACTGTCCCCCTCCCACCCCCCGTTACGTCAGAGTATATTAACATCGACGCTCATCCTTTCGAAAAAAAACAACCAGTTTTTAGGTCATCGTTCTTTTTTTATGAACACCTACATGACTGTTATGTTCCCTTTAGATTTTTTATTTTAATGATCAATAAAAATGTTACGGTTTTGTATTTTCATTTGTTGTTGGATTTTTTATTTTTAGTTTTCATGTTACGTACTTTCCATTTATTTCTTCTTTTACAGTAAAACACGTTTCACGACATACGAATATGTTTCTTTTATTATACAATTTAATATCTAGAATTGGAACGAGGGATTAGAATGAAAGCCTTATGTACTGTGTAATTTTAGGAAGAACCTTATCTGACAGCTAGAATAGTAGCATGATAATCTTTCATTTATTTATACGTAGAGTCATATGATCTTAATCCGTCACGTTTGATGGATATTATAAATAACTATAAAATGTTACTAATAATAATAATAATAATAATAGTAGAAGGTTCAAAAATTTTAGCAAAAAAAAAATTATTTCCTTTACGGTCTTTCTTATGAAAATAGGTTTGTAGCAAGGTATATTGAGAACATTTATAAATAGATTCTTCACATTTATTATTTGGACGTGTTTATGTTCCTGAATGTGAATTATAAATTGCCTGCGAGCTTAATTTGTTTGATTGTTTTAGCGGAAACTTTAATCAGAAAGTTTGTGAATTAAATATGTTTTATTTGATTACAGGTCCGTTCTAGTATCCAATTAATAAACACCTTAGTTTTAAGTTAATTGTATAATTATTTGACATCATTTATGGTTGCATTTCAATAACAACATACATGAAAAACTATCCCTTCTCATTTTTTTTTCTCTTTAAAGTTTGATAGTGGTAGCCGTTTATTGCAGGATACGAACCTTATTAAAACCTAAATGTGTAAAGATTATTGGCTTTTCTCGTTGGGTGCTGTGCCTCCAAATCCCCAGTAAGTTTTATTTGCAAGTGGATGTAAACTAATGTAATTAGAAAGACGCTTTTAGATAGATCTTACCGCTTAGTCACAAGAGACTCCCAAAGAAAGGTCTGCACCGACTTTAAAGTTGCTCCACCGTTTTGAATTTTTTCGGTGGTTAAAAATTAGTTTTTTCAACTTTTTGGAATTTTTCCTTCTGTTACAGGCTAAAAGATATAAGTTTGCCAAATTTCAAGTTTCTATCTCATCTGGAAGTGGGTAAACATTAATGTCAGTGAGTGAGTCAGACATGTGGCTTTATAGTAGTCTAATAATATTATAATAATATCTCCATTTTCAGAGTTTTGAAAATCATTCAAAAGCCCTTTATATACCAAAACTTCTCCCCATACGAATAATGGCGTCGTTTAAGGTGAGAGTGGAGTAAGACGCGAGAAAAGACCAGATTATTTTATTTGTAATTTTTATGTAAAAACTTGATTTTTATCTAAAGAACTCAGATATTTCTCCAGTACTAGCGTTAATTTTAATTTTATTCACATAGTGACCACAACAGTTCTTAAATCTCTCTCAAGGGTGTCTTAGAATTTAATGACACCTACAAAATTTAAAAAAAAGTTTTTAATCTAATGCCGCTATTCTCATGACAGATACTCAACAACTGTTTATATAAATATGTGAGTAAAATTAAATTTCTATATTCGTACTGAAGAAGCATTTTATTTTTATTTTTTCAAAAAAAAGAGGAATTTTTGCTCAAAAACTTCAAAAAACAATAACCTTTTCTCGCGTCTTCTACACTCGCAACGTCCAGACCAGACGTAACCCCCCTCCCTCTGTGCCCCACTGCTTCCAAACCTCTTCTCTAAATAAATCTCAACGCGTTTTGAAGAACTAGCAAGTGGTGGTTGTTTTTCTATCTCTCGGAGTGAGGGAAAAAGGAGCCCTTAGTTTCGACATGTTGTTGACACAATCGATAACTGCTTTTAGTTCTCAAGACGAGCGAATGGCGATGACAGTGGGTGACAGCTAAGCGGTTGGTTATACACATACACAAACTCGTGAGGAGGAGAATGTATGCAACAAATAAGTTTATAGGCAACAAAATAAATGAAAGAAAAAGGGAAGGAAAACCACTAGAATATAGGAAGATGACCTTATTTATTGAGAAAGAGGAAAAGTTGTGCGCTTTATAACAATATTTTATTAGGTCCTATACTAACTTACACTGTGGCATTTGAATCTCGAAAGTTATCTGCCACCTATCCCTATGTTGAGCTAGTTTTATCCAGCCCACCTCATTACACACTATCCTGAGCTAGTTCTATCCAGCCCCCTCATTACACACTATCCTGAGCTAGTTATATCCATTCCACCTCATTACAAACTATCTTGAGCTAATTCTATCTAGTCCCCACATTACACCATATCCTGAGCTAGTTATATCCAGTCCCCACATTACACCATATCCTGAGCTAGTTATATCCAGTCCCCCTCATTACACCATATCCTGAGCTAGTTATATCCAGTCCCCCTCATTACACCATATCCTGAGCTAGTTATATCCAGTCCACCTCGTTACACCATATCCTGAGCTAGTTATATCCAGTCCCCCTCATTACACCATATCCTGAGCTAGTTATATCCAGTCCACCTCGTTACACCATATCCTGAGCTAGTTATATCCAGTCCCCCTCATTACACCATATCCTGAGCTAGTTATATCCAGTCCACCTCGCTACACCATATCCTGAGCTAGTTATATCCAGTCCACCTCGCTACACCATATCCTGAGCTAGTTATATCCAGTCCCCACATTACACCATATCCTGAGCTAGTTATATCCAGTCCCCCTCATTACACCATATCCTGAGCTAGTTATATCCAGTCCCCACATTACACCATATCCTGAGCTAGTTATATCCAGTCCCCCTCATTACACCATATCCTGAGCTAGTTATATCCAGTCCCCCTCATTACACCATATCCTGAGCTAGTTATATCCAGTCCACCTCGTCACACCATATCCTGAGCTAGTTATATCCAGTCCACCTCGTTACACCATATCCTGAGCTAGTTATATCCAGTCCCCCTCATTACACCATATCCTGAGCTAGTTATATCCAGTCCCCCTCATTACACCATATCTTGAGCTAGTTCTATCCTATCCCACCTAAATACATCCTATTCCTATCCTGGGGTAGATTTATCTAGTCCACATCATTACTTCATATCCGGGTGAAAAATAGCCTAGGTCATCTTTCTTGCATGTCCAAAATCACAGGTTTTGGATTACTCAGCAACAGTTAATATGTTTTGTAATTTTTCTACAAATCAAGACCTATTTTAAGATCTAAAAACAACGGTAGTACCTGCTTCGATGGCTAAACGGTCTAAAGCGTCACTCTCGTGTTAAACTAAACTGCCAGCAACAGGGAGTTTGGGTTTAAATACCGGTTAGGTGTACAATAATGGTTTTTTCAAAATTGTTTTCCAATCTCCCGCGACGTAAATGCTGATACACTTCTTCTGAATTAAACTGTACACAGCCTTAAATCATTAGAGTAATTAGGACATATTTGTATAGCCTTAACAGCTAGTAGAAAGTTGAGCTAAAAACACAACCAGTAGCATTGTTCTAATAGTTTAATACATTAATGGTTTAACGTTAATTATATATAGTCACACCTAGGCTAGAACAGGATTCCTTGCACTATAATTAACCTGTTAACCTGTTATTTCACCTTATAATTATATCATACATCGGTTTCAATTTGTTTGCCTTGAAGGTAGTATTTAGTATTTTCATATTTTATGTTCTGAGGTTCTCTTTGAGAAAAAATAATTTCATAGTTTAAATATCTGGAAAAGTAAAATTATTAAATAACGATGTTATGATCGTCTATAAAGTATTACAATTATACTACTATAAATCCACATGGCTGACTCACTTACCGACAATAATGTTTACTAACTTCCAGATGAGCTAGAAACTTGAAATTTGGTAAACTTATAACTTCTAGTCTGTAACCGACGAGAATATTCCAAAATTCAGGAATATTAATTTTTATCCCCCCCAAAAAAATTCAAAATGGCGGAGCAAGTCGGTGCGGACCGTTCTTTGGAGGTCTCTTGTGGCTAAACGGTAAGACCTATCAAAAAACGGCCCTGGATTTACATTAGTTTACATCCACTTGCAAAAGAAAACTCACTTTGGGTTTGGGCAAAGCGTGTTTATATACAATTCTCTAATATGCTAATTTTAAGCTGTATGGGTTATCAGGGAAATGCCCTAAAATGTAATTACGTTTTAATAATTAGTATTATAAAAAGTTTTTTTTATACATACTAGGTTTGATTTTCCCCTAACATTTCGTTATATTGGCTTTCCTAAAACAAAACTAATCTGTGTCAAGTTACAAAGAAAAACTGTAAACAGTTTGAAATAAACCTATTATTATTATTATTATTATTATTATTATTATTATTATTATTATTGTTAGCACCGCGTCTTACTACCCGCTCGGGTTATACGCACTTACGCTAATGTGTAATGGAAGGGTGATTGTGAGATGAAATGGAGGACCTACAGTTTAACGTGGAATCCGAACCACGGTGGAGATCTGACATTCCCCACATTCACAAGATGTCTTGTCAGAGGTGAAGGAAGGGTTTGGTAATCAAATAAATTTGTGCCGGGACCGAGGATTGAACCCCGGCCGCCAGCACAGAAGTCTGACACCTTACCCCTAGACCACCAGGTCACCAAATAAAACTATTGATCCGTTCAAAATCTATCGTGAGACATATCCATCACAGATAGACAGGCAATTGCATATCGGTGGCGTTAAAACAGAGAGCTCTCTCTTCACTTGTCCAATAAAATCAAACCACATGAATATATTTTTATTTGCTTTCACATTATGACAATAATTTATAGATCTGTATGAAATTAAAAGTAAAGATTTCCCACGCCAACATATTCTTCCCCCCCCCCCCCCTCTGTCACCTTAGGAATCGTGGGGCCCTCTAAATCACAACGGCCTTGTGTGTGACCGCACCATTTTGATACCTCTAAGGCCTTGGCTGCACGGACCACTACGCTACGTACTACACTGGATGGCCACACAGACCCTACTACTACGTACTACACTGGGTGGCCACACAGAATGCAACGTTGTGGTAGTTTTCCACCAGTCTTTATCAAAGATGGCGGGTGTTTGTAGTGGACCAGGGGGCCGTAAATTCCGATGAGAATATTTCCCTTTTACAGTTGCTAAAAGAGACAGTCGATAGTAGTTGACATGTTGCATAAACATTGATTTCACGAACTTCATCGAGTAAATCTTTCAAAGTTATGTAGTGAATAATACAAGAGAAAAAAATATACAAGTCAAATGCAAGTAAAACATTAAAATTCAAGTAGAGTTGAAAAATACTAAGCGAAAACTAAAACAATAAAAGTCCTCACCTTAGGGGTCAATGGAACTGGTTTACAAACACATCAGTTTGCTTCTTTTGCGCATGCGCGTAGTCCAGTAAGTTTCACAAAAAAAAACCTTTCCCCGTATCGCTGGATACGCGTCCAACGTAGCAAACTAGCGTACTTAGCATCCACGGTGCAGTTTGGGCCAATACCACTGTTTAATATGGTTGTGTTCTTTTTGATTTGAAGCAAGCGTAGCGTCCGTATATGCAAGCCATGGTGGTAATTATATCCATAAGAAAAAAAATCAAATGGCGTAAGGTTTTGTGAAAGAGGGGGATGGGGGGATTATTTAATGTTACCTCTTCACCCAAACCATCTGTTTGGATAATTTACATCAAAATAGGCCCTTACTTCAATATGATAGTGGTTAGGTGCTCCATCTTGCTTGCCATAAAAGTCTTCCTTATCGGCAAACATCTCGCGAATAAGTGGCATGATTAAATCCTGCGGCAAGTTCAATTTATTGGCAACAGTTACTGTGTTGTAAAAAAAAATGGTTCAATTAGGCCCGACGCTGATAATCTATAACACACTGCAAACCCTGGTAGGTTTAAGTGTGATGTCTCCTTAATATACAAATTTCTCCACTGTCCAGTAGCGACAATTGTGGCAAAAAATTGTACTGTTTAACTTAAATGATTTGTATCCTCATCACTCCAAATTATTAATTAAATTATTATTATTAGCACCACTTCTTACTGCCCGTTCGGGTTATACGCACTTACGCTAATGTGAAAATGGTAGGGTGATTGTGATATTAAATAGAGGACCAAAAGTTTAACCTGGGATCCAAACCACGGTGGAGGCCTGGCATTCCATACATTCACAAGTTGTGATTAATACACGTCTTGTCAGAGGTGAAGGAAGGGTTAGGTAATCAGATAAATCCGTGCTGGGACCGAGGATTGAAGCCCGGACCTCCAGCACAGAAGTCCGACACCTTACCACCTAGACCACCATGTCACCGATATATTGTTTAAAAATTGTGGATCATAAAAATGTTTAGGACAAGTACCACCAACAGAATTCAACTCTTCGGTCAGGGTTGTCCTAATTGATGGCATGGGCCAATATTGGAATGTAACCCTTTCCATTGTATGTGCTACCAAATGCACTAGATGTTATCTTACGACATGCCTATCTCACGAACCGATTTCAATGGTCACCGTTGATACCACTACCGTTTCTTTTCTCGAAGATCTTCCGGGACGATGTTTGTGGACGTATGACACAGTTTCGTCTGTTTAAAACTGATATCTATTGCGAACTAAGGTGGGCCGCGTTGGTACAGTAGCCCCATGACTTCTTTGATGCTGACTGACAGCTGACAGCTGACAGCTTTTAAAAGTTACCAGACCAAATTATGTATCCCTACGCCGAAACATATGATCTGAAAAAACACGTGTTTAACAGCTGTCACTTCTAACAGTCAAAATTTAGGTATATACCTACATGTTGACTGTCAGAAGTCGGCTGTGAGCTGTCAATCAGCACCAAAGAAGCCACGGGGCTACTGTAGATCTCTTTCAAATCTACTTCCGAAATATCTTGGACTTCTACGATGTTCTCATACTTCCAGTAGAATATAGGATGAATTTTCTTTCTTCAAAGCTCAACCTCCTTCCAGCCATAATTTTTAATGGGATACACCTAAAACAGAAAAAAAAAAGTTAGGTGTGTGTGTGCATACATTCTTTGAGGCAAGCTTTTATTGATAGGAATTTGGATGAACCTGATTTCTAAAATTTGATTTGAATTCAAAACCAATTTTTATTTTTGCATCACATATTTCTAACCGTTAGGTTTGTACACCAATTTATTTGCTATACAAATGTGTTTTAGATTTGGAAGGTTGAATTTTTAGTGAGTATACCCACATTTGCGCCGACAGAGAGTGGAAAACCATTTAGGAAAAACTCTTTAAACACACCCAACAGGGTTCTAACCTCAATCTCCCTACCTTCAGCAGTCTAGTCTATCGTGAGAACAGTACCTTAGACCATTTGACCACTGAAATGGGTGAAGACTTAAATATGTGAATTAAAATAATATTACTCGCAGAAATAGACACTTTATCAACGAGGTAGGTCTACTGCGAATGGATCTGCTCTAAATTATACCTTCATCATCTCTACTTGATTAGTGTTAACATCCTTAAAGGGGAGCAGGACGTGGTATAAAAAACAAATAAAAACAAAAGAACAATGAATGTACACTCCATTTGCACTGAAAGGATTGCACTATGGCACAGCTTAAAATAAATGGGCAGAGGGTGGACTGCCTTAAGGACAACCTCTCAGATTAAACGAACTGTATCTTTGAGAAAGAAATATCACTCTGTTATTATTATTATTATTATTATTATTATTATTATTATTAGCACCGCGTCTTACTACCCGTTCGAGTTATACGCACTTACACCAATGTGTAATGGTATGGTGATTGTGAGATGAAATGGAGGACCTACAGTTTAAAGTGGGATCCGAACCACGGTGGAGGTCTGGCATTCCCCACATTCACAAGTTGTGATTATTACACGTCTTGTCAGAGGTGAAGGAAGGATTTGGCAATCAGATAAATCAGTGCCGGGACCGAGGATTGAACCCCGGACACCCAGCACAGAAGTCCGACACCCTACCCCTAAACCACCAGGTCTTCATCCCTGCGCTAACCAATTTCTTTTTTCATTTCTTCATTCTTGTTTCTATTTTCAGTGCAATAAATCTTTCTACCCACTCGGGCTCTCTTCATTTTACAAAAAATGAGGAAATTTTGACAAAGGTATAGATAAAAGGAAATTTACCTGAATTTGCGTTGAGAGATAGTGGAAAACCAACCTATCTAATCCCAGTCAAGCTTCCTAATCTCTACAGCACTGAGAAAACAATATTAGTGTATTCGAATTTGGTTTAAAAAAAAAAGGTACCTGTACCCCGGTAAATGGTTAATAGACCCCGGTAAATGGCTACCGGGAGACCCTTCCGCCCACTGCAATCTAAAGGAACATAATATTCAGTCCACGTGCTTACTGATGGGACTATTCTCTTGTTGTCTTATCAAAACATATTAGCAACTAAATAATCAATTGATGTCAGCACAGCTTTTAATTGAACACATCCCGTCCTATTTATTCATTGAATGAGCGTTCAGAGTATTAGCTAATACTCCCCACCCCTTCCCCCCACTGAACCGCTGAGACATGTTATAAACGTTGTGATACGTCATTCTCGCAGTAGACTAGACTGACGATGACGGAGAGATCAGGGTTTGAATTTCAGTCGGTTGTACTGAGGGCGGTTTCTCCAAAATGGTTTTCCATTTTCTCTTCACATAAAAGCGGATGAACTTTTTTCAAATTAAACATTACTCCTCCTTAACCTACTAGTGTATATGTATATGTATATGCGTATTAGCCGAGTGGGTAGTAAGATAATAAAAAAACGTTCTAGATATCCAAATATCCTGTGGTATTTAAAAGCTCATTTTTTACTTAACAAAAGGTGACCTGGTGGTCTAGGGGTAAGGTGTCAGACCTCTATGCTGGCGGCCGGGGTTCAATCCCCGGTCCCGGCAAAGATTTATCTGATTACCAAACCCTTCCTTCACCTCTGGCAAGACATCTTGTGAATGTGAGGAATGCCAGGTCTCCACCGTGGTTCGCATTCCACGTTAAACTGTAGGTCCTTCATTTCATCTCACAATCACCCTACCATTACACATTAGCGTAAGTGCGTATAACCCGAACGGGTAGTAAGACGCGGTGCTAATAATAATAATAATAATACTTAACAAAAAATTGGGTTCAAAGTAAAATTATAGTGAAAGATCTGAAGAATTATAAACCTAACGATTCAAGGTTTATAATTTTATAAAAATAATTAAAAGTTGAAATTTGCATACTGTCAACGGCAATTCACGTGAAAGTTCGTAATTATTAGCTTAAAGTGAATTGATTATAACATAACATTGATACACTATGCCAAGGATCCCGGGTTCGAACCCAGTGTTCAAATATAATTCTTTTTTATTCTAATATGAGTCAGTTACTGTCGATTTCCGTAATTATAAACACTCATCCCTTAATCTTCGCCTTTAATATACTTAATTGTAAACTATTGCTTTCTTACATTTCGTTTGTGGGCCTTAGTGTTATTTAATAACATAAATAGTGAACCTCAGAAGACTTTACGTATGAATATACGAAATTTGTGTTAGTAACTTAAAAAAAAAATTAATGGCGTCAACCCACAATCGAGACATACCATCATAGTGACCCTTGTCTATTGGAAAATTTAGTACCCGATCTCTCCGTATAGTCTACTACAAGAGTAACGTCTTAAACCATGCGGCCACCAAAGTGGAATGTAAATGATTTGTTTAAGTAATTAGTTGGTTAAGAACGTTCACGTTAAATAACTCTTAGTAAATGTTTTTAATGACTTATTAGTTTGACTAAAATAATCTATACATTGCATCACAGTTTGGAAAATTTCAGTTCTATTCAATTTTTTGAACTTTTCTCTCTCTTTTGTGTGTCATTATATTAAATATATGTATTGAAAATGAAACTTTGAGGTTTTCAACGTCATTGTTTTGGTGGTAGAAACTTAGAAGTAGAAGGTTTTTTTATTTGATAAGTAATTTGAAAGAAACCAATCAAATGTATTAAAATGATATTTTATTGAATACACTTTTAAATGTTCCAAGTTTTACTTAAAACCTGAAAGTTTGTTAGAAACAAATTATTATTTTTTCTTGGGAGCTACTTTAGAAATGATTTTTGTTGTAAGCTTAATACAATATTTATTATTATTAGCACCGCGTCTTACTACCCATTCGGGTTATACGCACTTACGCTAATGTGTAATGGTAGGGTGGTTGTGAGATGAAATGAAGGACCTACAGTTTAACGTGGAATCCGAACCACGGTGGAGGCCTGGCATTCCCCACATTCACAAGATGTCTTGTCAGAAGTGAAGAAAGGGTTTGGTAATCAGATAAATCTTTGCCGGGACCGAGGATTGAACCCCAGCCGCCAGCATAGAAGTCTGACACCTTACCCTAGTCCACCAGGTCACCCATCAATACAATATCATTTGTAAAAATAAACAAGAGTTTAGTTTTTTTTATCCATCCAGACGTTACATAATTAATTTGTTCTACCCGTTTAAGAATCATAAAGGTACGATTTATAGGAAATATACGGTTTTAAATATTTTTTTGAATGTTTAAAAGTAAGATCATCTTACAACACTGATTCAACAGGTTACAGTAACTTTAAAAGGATGTTGAGGCTAGCAAATAAAACTTGTTTGGGCATCGCCATCACAATAGTTAATATAATTCTTTTCTTTTAGAAGATTTTGATTAAAGTTTTCATATATTAAAGCTTTACTTATGTTTTATTTGAGGTTTTTAATGAGCACTTTCTCCACTAACTGATTATATCAGCACACGACTTATAAACTAACTTAAATATATAACAAACACAACATCCAGACTCCAGGTGTTAATTCATCACTGTGAAAGAGGAAGTCTATCTTTCACCAATTATAGATTTTTCAGCCATCCCAGAATCGAACACGGGAACTCAGTAGACAGAAACACTACCAACTTATCTAAGGTGTTGAAACTATCCCAGCTATTATTTATGTGAACTGGACAACCATCACTATCTTTTAATAATTATAGACAAACTTTAATACAGAAATAAACAAACTCAAAAAAATGTATAAAGTAATCTCAAGAATCCTAACTTTGTTTCTCACATTCTACTTTGCAAATTGTAATCTTGATTAAAAAGCTTTCATTAATTTTCTTTAAATTTAAATAAACACCTAAACACGGGATTCAAAAACTAGAATTTCATGTTCAGTTGTCATTTTTAAATTTAAAGAATAGGATATATAAATGTAGATGATGGAAATATATTTATCAACTACGAGTATAATAGCTTGGTACATTTGATACTCATGATATGTGCATTGGTAAAAATTATAATTGTACTATTGGCAGTATAAAGCCCTCCCGAGTCGAAGGCGGCTGAGTTATCTGATAACTCGCGATCTTAATGTATCGCTAATAATATATACCAGACGATTTCTGCACGTCCATAACATACTCTTCCTTAAAATATTAATGTAGAATTACCTCGCGATCAGGACGTCTACTGGATAGCTCAGTGGTATTAAGCTAAAGGTCCTGGGCTCGATTATCGTTTGAAGGTATAATATTCTTATTTAAAGAATATGGCATTTAGGCGGATAAACTGTAACTGACACATATAATATCATTTGGCTATATGTATGGGGTGACCAGGTGGTCTAGGGGTAAGGCTTCTGTGCTGGGAGTCAGGGGTTCAATCCTCGGTCCCGGCACAGATTTATCTGATTACCAAACTCTTCTTCACCTCTGACAAGACGTGTATTAATCATAACTTGTGAATGTGGGGAATTCCAGGTCTCCACTGTGGTTCGGATCCCACGTTATACTGTAGGTACTCCATTTCATCTCACAATCACCTTACCATTACACATTAGTGTAAGTGCGTATAACCCGATTGGGTAGTAAGTCGTGGTGTTAATAATGATAATGATTTGGCTATATAATCCATTTTAATATTTTGGTTGAGGGGCATAATATTTAGTCACACATGATTAGTTTATTTAAAACACATAGAAAGAACCAAATCTTGTGAGAATTGTATGAATGTGTGAATTTTCACAATAAATTCCTACTTTTGTTTCAATAAAAAATAACTCCAGACTCACCTCTAACAAAACTGCGAGCAAGGGTCTGTTCTCAGAAAACCACTTAACTCTATGGGCTTAAATATCTTCTTTTAAAACAATAGAAACAACAAATTTTGACAGAAAGCATCCATTCTACCTTCTTTATGTTCAATAATCGGATTCCTTTCCTTTATGACGAAGATATGATATAATGATAGAAAGAAGAGAAGAAAAACCAGGTAGAAATACATTATCTTGTCACTGCGTAGGAGGAATTTAGAATCTATGGTGGGTAAAGGGGGGGGGGGAGTAAAAAATAACTTTTAGTTACAAGTTTCCATCTGTAAGCTTCTCGAAGTCCTAATAGGCTTTTCAAGAACTCGCCTCTATCAAGGAGACAGGTCAGATAATAATAATAAAAAAATTGGGGGTTACGTTTGACAAAAAAATAAAACTTTAAGCTAACAACAAAATAGTATTAATAGATGAGCAGCTAATTTTTTTTTTGCATCACGTCCTGCTACCCGTTTGGAGTATACACTTATATACTAATTATGATGTTGGTTTTAGGGACGAGGAAGATTAAATCTATACGAAGTGTATCAGCATCTGCGTGGAGGAAGAGTGGAAAAACGATTTTGGAAAAACTACCCGACCAAGGTTCTAACATCTATCTCCCCGTCATCGGCAGTCGAGTCCACGGGAAGATTAGTGCGTTAGACCACGCGACCACCAGAGCGGTTAGCTTTACAATTATTTATCTATGATATTTGTGTTTTAACATATAATATATATTTAAAACATGGAAAAAATCTTTTGACAATAATTCTTGGAGATATATTAAACATATTTAATCTTTTTTTTAAATATTAAAATGAAAGCTTATTAACTAAACATATGCCTACAAAATAAATTAATTTCAAATTTATTAAAGAAGGAAGCCACAAATTTCAGAAAATTCTCTTAATCTTGACATTAACTTATTGAGTTCTACAAAATTGACTTAATTTTTAAAAATGAAAGTATTTACTTTGAGGATAGTAATAATATTAATGTTTCTAAAATTTTAAGCGAGGCAGAAATATATATATTATTTATATATATTTTTTACACCAATCGGTGCATGTAAGTGTTAGGACAGTATTAGGACAGTTTTATCGATAGCAGAAAAAAAAAAGGATTTTAGGTATCGAAACAAAAATTCTTTCGTTCTTTTCACAAAAAAATCCTAAAATGTTTTCACTGTAACTTAACTGAACTTTACTTCAAACCCTGTTGTTTGGACCAGCAAAATAATTGCGACTTTGATGATTTTTCAACTGGGTAATGCTCGATAATGCCTTAAAGACAAAGATCTTAAACAATTTATGATGTATAAGCATTCATAAAGTATATAAAACTACTTTTCTAGCTAAACCACCCACAATAAACACCTCCGTGATTAAAACTCGGAGCCCCAACCTCCCAGGTCATATTCAGACTCATCTGCTTAATAGAATTGCGAAAAAAACGTTAATAAAAATATAGTTTAATTAATTTGCTCATGACCCGCCTCGATGGCGTAGTTGGCTAACGCGCTAGTCATGTTGAGCTCGACTGCTGAAGACGGGGAGATCGAGGTTCGAATCTCGGTTGGGTGAACTGGGGGTGGTTTTTCATAAATGGTTTTCCACTCTCCTTTCACAAAAACACGGGTTCACTTCCTCTAATTCAACCTTCCCAATTCCTAATCCATTAGCGTAATTAGTACTTAAAGCGTATAACCCGAACGGATAGTAAGACGCGGTGCTAAATAATAATAATATTTTGTTCATACGAATTAACACTATGTCTCCGAACTCTAAGTAACTCGAGATCTAATGGACGTCAGAACATAATCTTGCCATTCAACCCTATCATTAGACAGTGTTGGGTGACCTGGTGGTCTAGGGGTAAGGTGTCAGACTTCTGTGCTGGCGGCCGGGGTTCAATCCTCGGTCTCGGCAAAGATTTATCTGATTTCCAAACCCTTCCTTCACCTCTGACAAGACATCTTGTGAATGTGGGGAATGCTAGGCCTCCACCGTGGTTCGGATTCCACGTTAAACTGTTGGTCCTCCATTTCATCTCACAATCACCCTACCATTACACATTAGCGTAAGTGCGTATAACCCGAACGGGTAGTAAGACGCGGTGCTAAATAATAATAATAATAATTAGACAGTGTTTTCCAATCCATATCCAGGTACTCAGCCTTATTCAAATGCATTTTAAAACTACCCTCCAATTAACGTCTTGGCCTACCAAAGGATCCTAAGTCTTCAGGTTTACCAACAAAATTTTGTACACGTCTTTCATCTTCCATACACACCAAACTAAAAAACTATTTCAGCCTGCTCATCTTGATTATCCAAGTATGTTTGTGAACGCATTCAAATGATGATATTCTTCATTATGTACCTCTATCCATTCTCCTATTTGTTCATCCCTCCTAGCTTTAAATATATTTCTTAGTAATTTGTTCTAAAATTATTCCCAATTTATTCTTTTGGTAGACTTCTGTAAAGAACAACGGTTAGGATTTAAATTAGAACGTTTTAGTAACCGTTAGTGGTTCAAACATATTGATTCAAATGAAAAGGTGGATAGTGATAAACTTTAAATTAATCTATCAGCGTCTTTTTGGAGAAGAAAAAGGACTAGATTTTCATTATTAGACTTGGAACCGCGATTATTAAAGACAGAATCTATTGGGCAGAATTGAAAAGGGTAGCTTGGAGATAATGCGCCCACAATATCGAGAAGATCGGATGAGAAAGTCACTATGATATATCATTTTAACCTGGAGGCTGAGTGTCTGGGTATATTATTTTTATGTGCCCTGGTCATAATATGGCCTACCAACCTTTTTGCTGAATCCTTTAGAGTCCTTAATAATATTTCCCTCTTAACGAGGAAGATGTATTGAGAGTAGTTGTATGAGTTCTGTTATGTAGATCTAATTGATTCTGAGCTAGGAAAAAGTCTACTCAAAGTAAATGCTGTGATATCTGTCTTTTACAAGTTAGACTTCAATCGAATCAATTAACTCTCAGCTTAATTTTTATTTTCAGAGACTGAAAAAAAATAACATTATTTCTTGAAGTCATATATAGAACTAGGTATTTTATAGCAGGGGTTGGAAATATTTTTGGAACCCGCTCGACATACAAACCTATCAAAGGTCCACGATCATCAATCATTTCGCCAATGTAATTTGAATTTTTTTTTTTTCGTTTATACATTTTATATTAATTACTTTAAATAAACCTCCATCAAATACTTATGTTTCCACCTTTCTAGGAGAAAAAATAAATCCAGAGTTAACAAACTAGAAAAGTTTCATACAAAACTATTCCTTCTTGGTGACCTGGTGGTATAGGGGTAAGGTTTCAGACTTCTGTGCTGGGGTCCGGGGTTCAATCCTCGGTCCCGGCACAGATTTATCTGACTACCAGACCCTTCCTTCACCTCTACAAGACATCTTGTGAATGTGGGGAATGCCAGGCCTCCACCGTGGTTCGGATTCCACGTAAAACTGTAGGTCCTCCATTTCATCTCACAATCACCCTACCATTACACATTAGCGTTAATGCGTATAACCCGAACGGGTAGTAAGACGCGGTGCTAATAATATAATATAATAATAATAATATAATAATAATAATAATAAATAATAATAATAATCCTTCTTATTAAATTACTATTAAATTATTACAGCTTAAGGTCACACTAAACTTTTATATTAATGTATTATTGAATTTAAAAATCTGACACCTTAACTCAGTCAGTAGCAAATCTGTTTACGGGTTCGATTCCTGGCATGGCCGAAAAATGTATCATTAATGAAAATATGGCTTTAATCTTTTACAGTGAAAAATAAATGGCTGTAAAATGAATGTTATGCCTGTCTTAGTGCTATGAGAGGCCTAGGAAGCTGGTAGTGGAAAAATAATATATGGTTGGCATAAACACCGGGCCAGACCACAGGCTGGAAACAGTGATGGATATAAAGTAAAGTATATTTAAGAACTTATCAAACTCAAAGATTGAATTTCAATGACGATGTAGTTTTCTTACACGATCGATTAAAAATTTCCACCCGGTCGACAACGATATACTAATTGCTGACCCCTGCTTTAGACAATTGTAACATCAAAAGGGTAGTAGGTATAATCGTGTTAAATTAAATATAGGCTTATTGATGTATATACAGTCTGATCCAGTTTGTAAGTATATAATTTATACTACATATTATGTAGTTAAAATAAAAGAGCATTAATTTTTTTTAGCAACATGTCCTACTACCCGTTCGGACTACACTCAAAATATGTAATAATGGAATGAGGAACGTTGAATTAATTTTATGGTTAGCGTGCTCACATTTGTGTGGATGGAGAGTGGAAAACCATTAAGGTAAAACCACCCTTATTTCACCCGAACGCGATCCAATCCCTGATATACCAATCATTGACTTTTCAGTCTCTATTGAGAGTAGCGTCTTTGCCTATTTGACCACTGAAGTTTAAAATTTAAACCTTGGTGTTACCCGTATCAGTGTGTAAGTAAACTAAACGTCCAAACTCATCTAGTATGGTTTTCCGGTAAAGAGGAGGTCAAGATTCGAATTCCAGACGAGAGCACAGAGGATATATTATATATTTTTTAATGTTTTCCTAAACTATTCCTCCACGCAAATGCAGGTGAAATTTATTTAAATGCTACCATCAGTATACTTACACAGTTTACTTAATTAATATACGTGTAGTTTGGAATATTCATTTGATATAAAATAGAACAAAAAAATAAACTGTTAGAAAGTTAACTATTTTCTCCTTTTTAATTAATTAAAATCAAATAATTGCTTGATTTAAATTGAAATTGTTTTATTATTACCTAGGTGAAAAATATTTTAGTAAATTAATATTTATTTTGCCCGCTTCGGTGGCCGCGTGGTCTAACGTGCTACTCTTGCAGTAGTTTAGATTGCCGATGAGGGGAAGATCAAGGTTCGAATCTTGGTTGAGTGTACTGAGGGTGTGTTTAAAAAGAATTGTTTTTCATTCTACCTCCTTGCTAATGCGGATACACTTCCTTAAATATTATCTCATTAATTCCTAAAACCATTAGTGTTGTTATTACATAAGCGTATCACCCGAATGGGTAGTAAGAAGTGGTGCTAAAAAAAAAAGGGTTCTGTAGGGAAGCGCTTGTTACAGGTACATCTACACAAGATAGACGGTGCGTAGCTAAGAAGAAAATAAAATTAAAAAAAATTACAAGTAATAAATAAACACTTTACGGATATTTTAAATCCTAAAAACACAAATAATATGTTAATATTTACGATATTATTTGTTTACTATGTAATTTACACTTTAAGTACTTTTTACACTTGAAAACATTTGATGGATATGAAGGAATAAGGAGGAAGTCGCATGAAAAACATTTTAAAGAACAACAGTTTTTATTTATCAATTCACATAAGGACTCAAGAAAATATTTTTTTAAATTAATTAAAATAAGACAGACACCTCTGTTAAGTAAAATCTAAAATACATTTGAAAGGTCTCTTGATTAGTACTAGGAACACTGTTATAGAAAAATTGAGAAAAGAGAAACATCTTTGTCCACCAAAGAGCATAAAAATCAAATTCATGTTCAAAGACCTCAAATAAAAATTATATATTTGCTTATAGATAAAAATTGTTGATTTAGAAAAAAAATATTTCAAATTAAAGATTTTTATCTTTAGTAGTAAGTTACTACAATATTATATTGATAAGTATTTTGTATCTCAAATAGTTGAAA
Source organism: Timema cristinae (assembly GCA_039000515.1). NCBI lineage: Eukaryota > Metazoa > Arthropoda > Insecta > Phasmatodea > Timematidae > Timema > Timema cristinae. The sequence goes on along the minus strand of JBCFYV010000100.1, from coordinate 43,072,447 downwards.
TATAATTATGAAAATTGGAACACTTCCCTCATGTAAAGTACCATAAAATTCATTTTTATGGAAAATTGGGATTTTAATCTCTTTTATAATGATGAACAATGTTTATATACAACATTTAATTAAACTCGTTTGAAATAAATTCAAGAAAATCGATTTTTTATCTTTCTTTGCCTTTCAGTAAACTACCCTTAGATTTAGGGTTGGTTATTTATTTCCTAAAACTCCTCACGAGGATCTTATGAAAACCCAAGAAACTATGTCTTAACCCAATCGGTTTCGGTTCTAGGCCAAGGTACAGGCAAACAGACGGTATCGATCAAAATAGCTTCCCTCCGAGGTGTCGAGAGAAAGTAAAAATCACATGTTTAAAAGCGAAATAATTGGAAAGCCACGTGACCACATCTGACGTGATTGCAGCAGAGAGACACTTTGGTGGTTGAATGTTCTAAACTAAATTCTAAGGCTTCAGTGAATAACTGGCTTGTTCATCGGTAGCTTATTGGTGAACTATACCAATGGTCATGAGTTAAAATTCCCTTGTCCATGTTTTGCTATTTAAATCAAAACCTATGAATTTTCAATCGCATCCCAAAATTTTATAACTAACTTGATTCAATTCTGAATTGAATTTTTTATCAATGTTTCAAATCGAGTCCTAATTAAATATTGTATGGTTAAGTATGTTTTAAATTTAAATAAAATGTAAATACGGCCACATTAATCACATTACTGATGTGTTACTAGTGAATTGTTGGTTATAATATAATTAAAAATAAATATTTTCTATAAATATTTGAATATTTATTAATAAGTTTACTCTTATGTTCGAGTTTCAAATTAAATTCTGTCAAATCGGAATCTGGTTTATTTTGAATCTTTAACTTTCTAATATTTAAAACATTAAAACTCGTATTTGTGAACCAAATACGAGTCTTAATTAGATTCGGATTCAAAATTCGAAGCTTCATACAACTTAATTTAAATTAAACTGTGTGAACGGCAATCTTTCGTACAAAAAGTAAATGTTATTCTTTAATATATTTTGTAAATTCGATTTAATAACAGTAGTGATCTGAAGTTATAAGTACCTCACCAAATTTTATTACTGAACAGATAACATTTAGAATTTTAATGATATTTTATGGGTGACCTGGCGGTCTAGGGGTAAGGTGTCAGACTTATTAGCTGGGGCTCTGGGCTTCAATCCTCCGTCCCGGCACAGATTTATCTGATTACCAAACCCTTCCTTCACCCCTGACAAGACGTGTATTAATCACAATTTGTGAATGTGTGGAATGCCAGGCCTCAACCGTAGTTCGGATCCCACATTAAACTGTTAGGTCCTCAATTTCATCTCGCAACCACCCTACCATTACACATTAGCGTAAGTGCGTATAACCCGAACTGGTAGTAAGATGCGATGCTAATAATGATTTAATGGAATTTTAAACGGCACACTATGTATGTTACTCTACTGTAAACGCGCCGTGCTGTTTAGTTAATACGCTTAGCATGACTGCCTCGCGGCATTGCTTAATCTACCCCTGTGACATGACAAAATATTTCCTCCAGTTTCCTTAGATACTAGACAATTTCTGGCGCTGAGGATATTATTATTACATAATACAGGAAGTAGAATTTGATATTTCCTCCCTAGTGGCTATATTGTTGAAGTGGTTAGTCCCGGTTTTTTAATATCCTAGTTCAATTCCAAATGCTGCCGAAGAATGAATATAAGTGTAGTTGTACACGAATTCATACTGTTTTTCAACAACAGAGAACATTTTTTTGTATAAGCCAATTTTCATATAAATAACCTTTTGCGACATCTGGAAATTTGTCTTTCTTATTTAATAATTACGTCTTACTACTCGTTTGGTCTGGACGCATATACATAAATGACACTGATAGTTGGCGATGAATAAGGTTGAACTTATAGAAAGTGTACCCACATTTGCGTGGATGGATATTGTAAAACCATCAAGGGAACTCCCGAGTGAGGTTTGAACCTCGATCTCCCCATCATCATCATCAGTCTAGCTCAACACGAAACTAACACTTTAGCTACCTTCGCCACCTTATAATTTATCTTAAGTTTAGGCCATTAATTCATCACTGTGAAAAGGTAAACCCACATTTCACAACGATATTTTTTTCGGCCATGCCAGAATTTGAACCCGGGACCCTTAGCTCAGTAGACGGACACGCTACCAACTGAGATAAGGCGTGTGATTGGTTAGTTTAATCAATGTTTTAGTTAATATGTATCCAGCTAGCTTGAAATTAAATAAAAACTATATTTTATGGCTAAACTATTAATAAAATATTTCTAAAGGCATTTTTTCTCTTTTATATTGACAATTGTTCCCAAAATTTATCTTTAAAATTATTAGAAATTAAATATAGTTTAAGTTAAATATTTAATTACATTTTATTCAATATTTTAAGTTTAAGTTTAGATACTGAATAGAGTAAACAATAAACAATACACTTTTTGTACAGCCCTAAGATCTCTTAGGGAAGATAAAATTGTTTTTTTAAAAGTTAAAGAAGTAAGTTTTTTTTTACTAGGAGGACGACTGCTGGGTAAATTTTAGCACGTCTGAGCCAAAGGGGCATGGATGTTGACAACAAATAACAGAGCCATATTACATTTGGAACTTGTTGTTTGGACTTTCACTTCATTTTAAAGGGAGAGAGAAAAAGAGAAGTGAAAAGAAGGGGACTTTCGTGCTTTCAACGGTTGTAGACTAATTTTATCTTGAACATGGCGATGAACCATTCATGTTGGTAACATCCGTCATATCGTGACGTTGTTATTTAATGAGGGGTTGAAAACATTGTGTTAGTGGAAATATCATCGATATAGTTGGTATATTATTTTACGTTTTGAAAAGAAAATTTAAACATACAGGGAAAGTTATATAAAACATATATTAAAAGTTAAATATTTAAATTGATTGAATCTTTTGAGAGAAAAACAAATTTTCCATTCATGTTTTTTAACCGCATTATTAATTAAATTATTATTTATTTAAAGGCTTAGTTATAGAGGTGCGAATTTTCTTAGAAAAATTTGCCCAAAATTTGGTGGTACCAAAGTATATCTTAGGATTGATATACACTTATGACAAAAGTAGCCAAACTTTCAAATGATCTGTGAAAGCTTTAATCTAAATCTTGAAAGACGAACAAAGTTTGTGAAAGTGTTACTAGAAACGCGTTTTGCGTTTCCTAGTAACACTTTCACAAACTTTGTTCGTCTTATATATATATATATATATATATATATAAATATATATATATATATACATATATATATATACATATATATATTTTAAAGTTTTAAATTCAACAGTACCAAAATATTTGATACGTGGTTTTTTCTTAGACATTTATACTTAAATAATTTGATTTTGAATTGAATTGATGAATTTTGGCTTAAAATAATATAAAACCTTAAGTTTCTCTTATCAAAACAATGATTTATAGAAAACACAACATCCTAAAAGAAAGTTTGAACTTAGAATAGTCAAGTGCACTTAGATTTTTGCAAATTGGTTTTTCATTCTCCATTAACGCAAATGGGGGTACATTCCTATAAATTTAACCTTCGTAATCTCTATAAACATTAGTGTGATTAGTATATAAGCATATTACCCGACGAGTAGTAATACACGGTGATAAAATAAGTCATGTGCTACACTAAAAATACGGTAGTATTTATAAAAGTGTATTTAAATGCCAGATTAAAAAAATTGTTTAGTTTTGACAACTTTTTATTCAATTGTATATTTATTTTAAATATTTTTTAGACCGTTTAAGCCATTAGAATTTAATTACATCAATGGAATAAGGATGAGTAAGGTATTATTTGGAGCAAATGTAACCGCATTTGCATGGATGGAGAGTGGGAAACCATTTATTAAACAAAGCTGACTTCTCCGTCATATGCAAACAAAACTGTAATAGCTTGACATTTAGATCGAGTCATTATTTTGAAAATATATATTAAAAACTATTTCTCTTTCCTTTTTTTTTGTGGCACAGCTGGCGAGAAACGAAAATATCCCTACCGAGTCAGTGTTAGGTGTTCTAACCACTCACCTTTCAAGCTAACGGGGTATATTTATTTTTATCCTTAAATCAGATTTTGAAATCTCAGGTTCGTGTAAAAGTCGTAAATACACATTATTTTTGTTTTACAAAGCCGAACACTAGATTATTACTGGTGAACACGAAACCTTAATGGTGGTAGTTTTACTAAAATTAACATATTTTATTCTACCCCTCCCCCTCCTCGAATAATTGTAGCTATATTAAGAATATAATTTAGAAAAATGACAGTTACAAAAACTAACTAAAATACTTTCATATATTTGTATGTCAATTCAAGTGATCCACAGCTAGATATAATTTTTAATAAATAGTATTAATAACAATAAAATGTGGGGAATGCCAGGCCTCCACCGTGTTTCGGATTCCACGTTAAACTGTAGGTCCTTCATTTCATCTCATAATCACCCTACCATTACACATTAGCGTAAGTGCGTTTAACCCGAATGGGTAGTAAGACGCGGTGCTAATAATAATAATAATAATAATAATAATAATAATAATAATATAATAATAATAATAATAATAATAATAATAACAATAAACAATATTAATACTATGTTTCAATTCTTGTTTCAATGTTCTACGAAATAAAAAGTTTTTTTAAATATATTATTAATACAGTGATTTTTTTCTCTCTACCATGCTACACAACCTTAAATACAGCCTATCAGAATTTGATCCCCTATCTTTCCGTTATAGGCAGTACAGTCTATTGAAAGAGTAACGCCTTAGTTTTAGTTAGAATGTACGTGTATAAATATCGAATCTATATTCAGATTACTTACAAAAGTATATTTATGTATCTTCATTTTGAGTCAAACTTTAAAAATATATAATTTATAAATATGTTTAATTATAAGCTTATTGCTCCAGTTAAACAATATTAAATTAACAATATTCGAGTATTCAAATATTTTTCATTCAAGCTTTTAAATTAAAAAGTAACTCAATCTAATCCTTTTAAATGATCAAAAATATAATATTATAATTTATTCTCTCATAAATAGCAACCTTTATTATCTTATCTCTTCATTGTTTTGCTTTTTTTTTTGCCTTATACATTACGGGTAAAGTAGTGTAACGTATTTTTACAACAAACTCACTTTCAAATTACTTTAGCATGTCGTGCTTATAAGCTGAACAAAAACTTTTTATAAAACTGACTGAAATAATATTACGGTTGTAATTTTAAAAAAAACTCTGTTAAACAAAGTAGAACGCACGAACGTTTGAAAAAAGAAAATTTATTCCGTTGATTTATAAAGCTGTCGTGTAATTTTAGGAAACGAAGAGAGTAAACTTTTTTTTTTCGCCGAAGATTAATTTGGGTTAGATTAGAATGAATAATTATTCTTTTACGGTTAAAATTAATGTGCCAAATTTGTGTTTTAAACATTTGTTTGTAGGTGTTCATGATTAAATGAGTACTTAAACATCTAAAGTACATGATGAAAATTCACACTTTTTCTATAATTATTTAATTTTGTGAACGGGACCTAATAAATAATAATAATATTAATAGATTTATTTATATATATAAAATATACATGAGGTTTCTTTATTTTCTCATCTAAAAACAAAGTAAGGTAACCGTGAGATATTTTGATATCGAAATCATGATGGGTATTTAAATTTTGTGTGACCCCGAACACAAAAAATAGGATTTTACAATTATGTCTGTCGATCACCGACCATAAATTTGAGGCGATATAATGGATTTGATTCCCTATCAGTGTTGAAAAATTTAAGTACATATAACCCAAATATTATACTACCATAGATCCACATGGCTGACTCACTCACTTATATTAATGTTTACCCACTTCCAGATGAGCTAGAAACTTGAAATTTGGCAAACTTATAGAATCAAGCCTGTAACAGACGGGGAAATTCCAAAAAATAAAATATAAAAATTCTAATGACAATAAAAATAATTCAAAATGGAAGAGCAACTTTAAAGTCGGTGTGGACCTTTCTTTGGAGGTCTCTTGTGGTTAAACGGTAAGACCTAACAACGAGAAAAGCGAGTATATATATATATATATATATAACCATCTTCTTTGGCTGCATGGTTTAACACGTTATTCTTGTATTATACTAGGTCGCCGATGACGTTGCTCGAATATCGGTAGGATGTACTGAGGGTTTTCTTACAAAATAGTTTTCCACTATCCCTTCACGCAAATGCGGGTACATTTACTCTAATTATAATATTTATAATCCCTAAACCATTAGCGCAGTTAGTAAATAGGCGTATAGCCCGAACGGTTAGTAAGACGTGGTGATAAAAATAATTAAGTTACATTATGTAGGTATAAAATTAGTTTTACTATATGAGTTATACACGTTGAGAAAACATTTTAAGAACGCCACGTAAGGCGTTCATAAAAATAAAATTTTATGGGTGGTTTTATGAATTTAAATCTCAACAATATATGCTTGTATACCAGTACAATCTCGCTTAAAACTTCATCAGGGGTGTTAAGAGCAATTGATAGTCTATGCACACGCAACTTGACACGATTTAGACGGAAGGTGCTTGTAATTTATAATTCAAATATGACCTTCTGATGTGCTTAAGCAGGGCAAGGTTTACAGCACGATACACGCCACACTTAATCATTATAAATATAAATTATAAATAGAAAGTCAAAGTTTGAATCTTTGTTGGGTGTACAAATGTAATTTCTTTTAATTCATGATTTCTTCTTACTCTAAGAAAATGCGGGTATATTTACAGCTTCATTTACTATCATCAATATATTTTTGTAACTAGGTAAGTCTAATTTTCATAGGCAGTGCCGTATCTGCAAGATAGGAAAGCTACTAGATATAAATTCATGTATTAATACGTCAAGTTGTGTGATGTTTAGTTGTCTGTTTTAATTTATATTATCAATAACCCTAATACTAGAGTAAAATGCTAGTAATGTTTACCACAAAAATTTTGTATTTTATAAAAAGCTATTCCTATAAAAATTGTGTGCTGAAGGTCCTGGGTTCAATCCTCTGCTCCGACACTGATTTATCTGATTGCCAAACCCTTCCTTCACCTTTGACAAGACGTGTATTAATCACATCTTGTGAATGTGTGGAGTGCCAGGCCTCCACCGTAGTTCGGATTCCACGTTAAACTGTAGGTACTCCATTTCATCTCACAATCACCCTACCATTACACATTAGCATAGGTTCGTTCGTATAACCCGAACAGGTAGTAAGACGTGTTGATAATAATAATATTAATAATAATAGTAATAATAATAATATAAAAATTGGAGAATAGAGAGCCCATAAAGGTATCATATTTGTTTCAGAATGATATATATATATATATATATATATATATAAATCTTAGTTAAATAAATATATCTAATAGATATAAGATTAATTTAAAAATGTAATTTGGGGTATTGAACGTGAACCTTTGCTAAAATACTCATTATATCAGCACACGACCTATAGTTTTAACTTAATCTAGATGATACACATCATCAATCCCCTTGACCATTTATTATTATTATTATTAGCACCGCGTCTTACTACCCATTCGGGTTGTACGCACTTACGCTAATGTGTAATGGTAGGGTGATTATGAGATGAAATGAAGGACCTACAGTTTAACGTGGAATCCGAACCACGATGGAGGCCTGGCATTCCCCACATTCACAAGATGTCTTGTCAGAGGTGAAGGAAGGGTTTGGTAATCAGATAAATCTTTGCCGGGACCGAGGATTGAACCCCGGCTGCCAGCATAGAAGTCTGACACCTTACCCCTAGACCACCAGGTCACCATTGACCGTTTATTAATCACTGTAAAGGGTAAACCCATATTTAACTAATCATACCTTTTTAAGCCATGTTGGTAACTATAATAACATTTAGTACCGCGTCTTACTACCCGTACTAATTACGTTAATAGATTTAGGAATTAGGAAGGTTGAATTAGAGGAAGTGAACTCACATTTGCGTGGAGGGAGAGTGGAAAACCATTTAGGAAATATCGACCCCAGTTCACCCGACCAAGATTCTAACCTCGATCTCCCCGTCCTCAGCGGTCGAGCTCAACACGACAAGCGCGTTAGCCAACTACGCCACCGAGGTGGGTCGTGTTGGTAATTAATCCCTTTGACAGACACGTTACTGAATAATCTAAGGTTTCGGATACATCAAAGTTATTAGATCTACTTTCACATATTTATTCGTCAAGTTATGTGATCTTCAGCTGCCACTTTTGGTAGATATTATTATTAATATATATAATATATATATATATATATATATATATATATATATATATATATATAAATTTGCACTAATAATAAGGTAAAATGTTATTATTATTTATTGCTTAAAATATTTTTTGTACTTTCTTAATGTCCCTTAGTAATACCGTGTTGGAAAGTGTTGAAAATCAATAAAGTTTAAGTCTCTGTGCATCCCCTGGGGTCTAAAAAGGTTCCCTTATACCTGTCATCAGTCTTCTTTACCACTTGATCATCATTACCGTCACATTCAATGAAGGGTAAATACATAATTATGTTTAGTACTTACTTGTTATGTAAGTGAAACAATTTCTCTCAAGAGTCTTTCACAAGTTTAAATGTTTTGGTTTTTAATAGTGTACTCAACTTTGATCATTTCTAAAGATATCTTTTATATCTTCTACGGCACTGGGTTAGTAGAGTCCATTCTCCACTGGAGTGTTGGTGACAGATACCGATCTAATATCATGAAGTATCCATTAACCAAACAATATGATCTGAGAGACCATATGTTCAGCTGCAATCACTTTTGGCAGTCAAAACGTTCACAACAAACAGTTTGTTTTTAGTTTTTTCTTTAAACTGTTTTTACATAATTGGAACAGGAACTTATAAAAATAACCATTGTGGTGTTCTTATTTTGCAGAAGTGATTTCTGTGGTTCACTTAAAATGCTTTAAAAACGAAAGTTTCTAAAAGAATCCATTCATTTAATAAATTTAAGATGTCTAACCAGTCGAATAGAGGGTGGTTAGTGACGGTCATAAAAACCGTGTTTATTTGTGTTTTTCTGCATGTGTTTATAAAATGAAAACGTTTAATTTTTAAACTTTTACTTTGTATGACCCTTTTTTAACTTAAAAACATTTTTATTTTATTTTGATGGCCAATTATAAGAAGACACAAATGTGAACATAAAACATTAAATTTATTATTTCATGCATTTCAATAACTTTTGCAACTTTTTTTTTTCCATTAAGCTACGAAAAAGCCATTTTTGAAGGTGAATCTTCAAATATTCATTAACTAATATTTAGTTGATAACACATACAATTAAAACTGTATGAAGAGTAAAAATCGTAAACATTAGGTTTTTATTATGTATTTGTGGACCCCACTTTAAGAGGGTGTCCAAAATATTTCAGGAGGCTCCAATTAATCTAAGAGGGTCTGCACCCCTTAACCGCCACATTTCTACGCCCTTGAGGTCTAGTGTGTGTGTGTGTGTGGATCAAAAGGAAGGGGCAGGCCATGTAAGACGTGGCTAAATGTGCAAAATGAATGTGTGAAAAAGAGGTTCATTAAGAGTTTAAAAAATAATAGAGCACGTATGACTCGGTGTATGTATGTTATTGAAGCGAAGGGAGTATGCAAGGATAGGGAAGTGTGGAAAAAGTTAGTGAGGATGGATTAAGTATGGAGTTGTTTTTCGAGCTATATGCACAGTTTCTTGCCTACCCCGTAAGGGAATAGTATGATTATGTGTATATGTATATATATGTATATATGTGTGTATGCGTATGTGTGTGTATGCATGTATGCGTGTATATATGTATGCGTGTATATATGTATGCATGTATATGTATATATGTATGTATATATGTATGTATGTATATATATGTGTGTGTATATATGTATGTATGTATGTATGTATGTATGTATGTAAAAGTCATTCACGAGCTAAGTTTACCTGGATGACAGCTCGAAATGTTACTAGAAGTAATCCCTAATATATCACTACGCCAACAGCTGACATCTATCACTTTGGATGTCTGTAATGAAAACAGATGTTAATATATTAATGTGATAGTTAACCACAGTAATTTAGGCCAATATTATTTATATATTTATTTGAGGTCAGACACAAAGTTTATTTATAGTTTTATTCCCGTTAAAACAAATATTAACACCACTTTCATCAAAACTTCTGACGAACATAGCTTCAAAATAGTGACTGACGAGTCTAAACCATATGATTGAACATAACGGTAAACAAGTTTTTTACAATGATGCAGACGCGCAGTTGATAAAAATATTTTATTAAGTTAAGTATTTCAAAATACAATAAAATAATCATAAAACCATTTATTGAATGTAAAAAAATGACAACAATTTTCTCTTTTCCAAGTAAATACGATGCCATAATTAAAAGGTATTGATGTGTGCACTATATTACACAAAATCAGTAACGTTCCAAAACGAAAAATAAGTACTTTAAATGATGTTTAAAATATCGTTTCAAGTTGGATAAAAAGAAATTATTTAAAAAAATGAAATAGTATGAGAAAAATTAAGTTTACGTTATTTTAAATGTAGTATATAACAGGTAATTAAAGATCTTTCAATTATAACAAAACTGTGATCTTTTACAAGTGTTGGCAACCCAAAACCTAAACATATGATTTTCGAACTGTCATCCAGGTAAAAACCTATCGTGAACGGAATATATGTATGCATGTATGAATTTATACATTTATGCATGTATGTATGTATATGTGTATGCATGTATGTATGTATATGTGTATGTATGTATGTATGTGTGTATGTATGTATGTATGTATGTATGTATACATATGTATATATGATGTACCGGTACTAAAGTATTTCCACAGTGTCTAACAATAGTAACTTTCATCCAATGTCTGCGATAACAAAATTCTGCTAGCTTTCAGTTACCACCACTCCAGTTACGAATGGACTATAGTTAAGGTGAACGTGCTCTCTGTTGAAAGAATACTTAAAACACGACTGAAGTAATAAAAATGGAAACTTTGTAGAGTTCCCAATAAAATATTGCTAGACGGGGAATTTTCTATTCGCTGCAGTAAAGGTTTTAAGAGGCAATAAAAAATTGAGAATGTTCAGCGAAACTGGAGTAAAATACCTGATACTTCTCGGGGAAAACATTTCTTGCCTTTTATATGCTTTACTTAAAACTGAGTTTTTTTTATGTGTATGTATGCAAGTAGGATTCTGGGAGGAAAGAATATTTAAAAATTATAAACCTTATTTTGCTGTAAACATTGATACCAATTTTCCCTTTTAATATTATTATGTAGGTGATATTAATAGTTATGAAGCGTGATAATCTTAGATCACTTTACTTTTAAGCCCTACGTGTAAATATATAAATATATATAAAATATAAATATATATATATATAAATATAAATATATATATATATAAATATATATAAATATATATATAAATATATATATAAATATATATATATATATATATAAATATATATATATATATAAATAAAAATATATATATAATAAAAATATATATAAAAATATATATAAAATATATAAATATATAAATATATATAAAAATATATATAAAATATATAAATATATAAATATATATATAAATATATATATAAATATAAAGCACCGTATCTTACTACCCGTTTGGTCTATTCGCGTATTATTTGCTAACTACGAAAATGGTTTTAAGAATTAGGGAGGTTATATAAATAGAAAGTGTACCTACATTTTCGTGAAGGGAACGTGGAAAACCACCTTCAGTACAACCGACCGAGATTCGAACCTCGATCTCCCCGTCAGCGTCAGTCCAGTATAGTGAGTACATATTCAAATTGTTTTAGTAACTTTTATAGCTGTCATAATGTTCCTCCCTATCTAAATCGTACTTTATGAATAAAGGTATGTAGATATGTATGAAATGTGTATGTGTTTGTGTATGGGTTTGGGAAAGTATGTGTTTACATTTTGGTAAATTAATTAAAATATTTCTATATGTACGTGTTTTATTCATGAATGTATGTATTTATACGTTGATGCATATTTACACGTATGTAGGCCTATATTTGTATGTATATACAGCCTATTCAGGTTTATATTGCCAGAATTGATAATATTAAAGATATTTATGGGTATTAATGGGTAATTTTTTTTAATCAGCACCGCGTCTTACTATCCGTTTGGGTTATACGCTTTAAGTACTAATTATGCTAATGGAATAGGAATTGGTAAGGTTGAATTAGATGAAGTGAACCCGCATTTGCGTGGAGGTAGAGTGGAAAACCATTTAGGAAAAACCACCCCCAGTTCACCCGACTGAGATTCAAACCTCAATCTCCCCGTCCTCAGCAGTCGAGCTCAACACGACTAGCGCGTTAGCCAACTACGCCACATAGGCGGGTATAATGGGTAATAATCATACAATAATATATCAAAAGTTTCGGCGGTAAATTACACGATTTAATTTATTTGATGTATAAATGTAAGATAAGGCCTTTAATATGAAAATTATTCTGTATGTTGAGTAGTCTTTTATATCGTTCATATAACCCAAGTGGCCCGCGTGCCACAGTGGGAGAAACACTTTATAGCACCACATACTAAATTATTTCTATTCCTTCCCTCGCGTCCTCTTCAGTTTGTTGTCATGACCATGACCGAGTCTGGTCTCTGTGTGGACTAGATCAATGCTTATCAGATCCACAAAGGACAATTTCGTTACAAGAACCCAGGGGGGTTTAAAGAGGTAGGTAGGGGGTGGGGGGCGTCACTGATGTAATACATTCATGAACGTACGATTAGGACGAAAGAGGTAGAAAGAAACGCAAACAAAAATAGTGGTAACACGCTTTTACCTTTAGCTCGAGAGTAGCGAGGTAAAAGTAGTATTTTTGCCTTCTTGTTTTTTAAAAGCAATTTTTTTTTTTACTAAGCGTTAATTTCTTCACAACCTGATATTAACAGTTGTATTTTATCCTGGAATTTAATGAAAACTTTCTCTCTTCATTTAAAAAGTATTGACTAATGACAAATATTGCCAAAAAAGTTTTTTTAATAAAAAATAACTACTTAGATTAAGACCTTCTTTTATTATCTTCCTTACTAAATTAAACGGTTAAAGGTGATACATTTTTGGTCGATATTTCGATAAGAATAGGATAAACTAGAATTAAATTAAAAATGATACCCAGACAGTATTTTAAACCCCACGATTATCAACTTCCGGTGTGTAAAATAACCCTGCAAGTTGTGTGAAAATACCTTTCCGGAAAATATGGCAGGCTCTTTTCTGCTTGCTTTAGAAATTAAGTGTGGAAGACAACGGGTAGCCACAACATTTTCTGAATTTCCTTAATGCATGGGGTTTATACCAGATGGTGCATGTAACACTAACCAGCCGAAGGGTTGAGTACGCGCCCAGCTTCAGATAGATAGATATACATCACATCAAACCTTCCTTCGGGTTGTTGACTTTAGAAGAAGAAGAAATATCTAAGGATAGGAATGAAGAGGGTTGGTTTAAATAAAGTGCACTATCATTAGCTTAGCGAGAGTATTGAAACAGCCCAGTGCTAAGCCATATGTTGAATACCACCCATTAGTATACACTAGACCTTGCTTTGCACCCTTAGGTAGTCCATTTTGATGCGAGATTTACACCTAAGACACCATGAACAGCAGTCCACGTAGCTTATAGTTTAGTTCTAACGAATAAAATGAAGTTAGATAAATAACAAATAATCTTACACAAAACGGAAGTGAATTCAAATGATATCAAACATTTTTTTAGCACCGCGTCTTACTACCCGTTCAGGTTATACGCTTACGTACTAAATAGGCTAATGGTTTAAGAGATGAGGAAGTTTATATTTATAGGTAATGTACCCACATTTGCTTGAAGGGGGAGTGAAAAAAGTTAAAAAAACCCATTACACCCAACCGAGATATGAACCTCGATATCCCCGTCTTTGGCAGTTTTGTATACTATAAGAGAAGTTTCTTAAACCATCCACAAAGCCACTAAAATGAATAATCAATACACACATTCATCATTAATCATAGGAGTAAATGATTGAATAATAGTATAATATTCTGTAAATTGAAAAATTACACACACGTGAATCTAACCCGGGGCCTTTAGCTTAGTACGCCAATGCTCCTGGATAGTTCAGCTCTAACCACTGAGCTATCCAGGAATCGTCCCGTGCCCAGGGCCATTCTTCACTCATATACTCTTCATAGACTCAACCTTAAGATATTAGAGAAGAATGACCCTGATCATGGGATGATTCCTGGATAGCTCAGTGGTTAGATCATTGACTTACTGGGCCAAAGGTCCTGGGTTCGATTCCCGTGTCAAGGTGTTATTTTTAAATTTTCAGAATACATCTAGATGGAATAATCTTCACTAAAAGCAAAATAATAGCGTTAGCAATTTGATTCTTAATCATATAATAACTTCGACAAATATCGATTACGAAATATCTCTTAAGATAAGCATATACAAGAAGAGGAGGTGGTGAGCCCATGCCCTCTCTTGCCAGAATAACCTCTTAGAATATTTGCGAGTATTTTAGTTCCTTGTCTCGCCGGTAGGTTGAAAATAAAACATCTGGCACGGAGGTCGGTAGCCTTGGTCACGCCGACCGACACAAGACACGACACAATTTTTTTTTTTTTACTAGCACCGTGTCCTACCACGCTTACAAATAAATCGCAATAACATTTTAAAGATTTGGGAAGGTGTATTTATAATAAGTGCACCCGCATTTACGTGGAAGGAAGTGGTAAATCATTTATGGAAAAATCCACACTGCACCCAACTGGGATTAAACCAAGATCTCTCCATCATCTGCACTATATTCTATTGTGAGAATAACGCCTTTGATCATACGGCCACCTAAGTGATTATATACATAATTAGTACATGTGCATACAGCCCAAACGGGTAGTAAGATGAGGGGTCTTAAAATAAACTGTCGGTATTACGTTTACATCCATTACTGACGTAGCTTCTTATTCCCTCTAATCTAACTAGGACAGGCACAACATCCAGTACCCGTCCATTAATTTATCACCGTGAAAGGGTAGACCCATATTTCACCAACAATAGTTTTTTCGGCCATGTCGGGAATCAAACCAAGACCCTTGGCTCAGTAGGCAGACACGCTACCGACTGAACTATGAGGTCGGAATGTTGATTTTACGATGTGTAGAAAATTAAACTGAATGTATCTACTGAAACAGTTTATATTTATTTTATCCGAAATCTTTTTTTTTTTTTTAATATAAGAACTAGAATTAACAGGGTGACCTGGTGGTCTAGGGGTAAGGTGTCAGACTTCTGTGCTGGCGGCCGGGGTTCAATCTTTGGTCTTGGAACAGATTTATCTGATTACCAAACCCTTCCTTCACCTCTGACAAGACATCTTGTGAATGTGGGGAATGCCAGGCCTCCACCGTGGTTCGGATTCCACGTTAAACTGTAGGTCCTTCATTTTATCTCGCAATCACCCTACCATTACACATTAGCATAAGTGCGTATAACCCGAATGGGTAGTAAGACGCGGTGCTAATAATAATAATAATAATATAATAGAATTAACAACCATAACTCGCATTCGTTTCCATACCACTATGACCACGACTTTTTTCAGTATCTCGCACAATCCGGATGGTAAATGTTTAAGAAACATTTTAATAAAATTATAAGACGCGGGAGAAAAACATTACGAATCCCTGATAGAAAACGCCGCCAAACGTTTTCGTCTACGTAGCCCCCACGAACCGGTTTACTCCGGTTTTCACCAGAGGTACATACTGTCACGATAAAATCGAGAAACTCGAATAGAATGTCAAAGCAGATTCGTACAAGAGCCAATCGGGTTGGGATCTCTTCTTTCCATCATCGAGAGGTTCAAAATCGTGGACTAAACGTGACTCATATGTCTGGTTTGACGTTAACGGGCAGGTCGGGGTTTCGAATACCGGATTAGTGTACCAAGTTTCTCCTCGAAAATTGGTTCCCCTATTTACATCTCCTCCAAATTCTGCTTTCATAAACCTTACGTCATTATCTTGGTATATTGGGAACGCGGTTTAAATTTCAAAATCACACAGTTTGCTTTGATCGTTACAGAGAACTTGAGGTTCAAATCCCGTCTGGGTGTAAGGAGTGAGTTTCCCCCCCCCCCCCTTTATAGTTTCACACTTTTCTCACAAGAAAATGTGTATGTTTTGTTTATTTGAGACCCACCTCGGTGGCGTAGTTGGCTAACACGCTAGTCGTAATGAGCTCGACTTCTGAGGGCGGGGAGATCGATGTTCGAATCTCGGTCGGGTGAACTGGGGGTTCCTAAATGGTTTTCCACTCTCTCTCTACACAAATACGGGTTCACTTCCTCTAAATTCAACCTTCCCAATTCCTAATCCATTAGCGTAATTATTACTTAAGCGTATAACCCGAACGGGTAGTAAGACGCGGCGCTAAATAAATATTTATTCGAGGTATTTAACGTTCACTTTCTAAGCCAACTTGTTAAGTCAACACATGGGAGTTTCTATGAGCTAAAGGGAAAGGCAGGCCTTACCAATTTTTCCAGGATAGGTATTTTCACATACTTTCCAGGGTTCTTAACCTGATAAAATCGACATTGGGTCGAACTTTCCATTTTCCCCTCCGAAGGAGAGTGTGTGGGTTTATGTCATACCATTTATTTAATTATAATAATTAATATACAGTAAAAAAAATTACATTACCTATGATATATTAAGGCCAGTCAACTTATTTAATACTGGCCTGAACTACATCATTTATATTATTACACTCCTATAGCGTCGAACATTAATAAAATTACTATTGAATTTAAGTACATCTGGTTAAGCACAAAACTAAAAACACAAACACTAAACGAAAATAAAATAATAAATAATACACATCGATTTAATGTAACAATTATTAATATGACATATATTTACCTACACACTAACTCAATATATGGTAAATCACACACCCATTGTTATAAATAGATGTTTTGATGTCTGTATGAAATTAACATTTTTTATTTTAAAACCAAGTGACATCCACGTTCCAAATAGGGACATTTTGACCTGTAGACGTGGTCAATAATATCTAGTAGGCAATGAAGGTAATTTTAAATAAAATATAATCATAAATGTAACATACATACATACATGTGTTTTGAGGGGTGTTGAAACTCAAATCCCCTCAGGTCGGTTAAATTATTTACTCTCTGTTGAACAGAAATAACGATCTGAACCTCTCTTAACGAGCTGTGAGCTACATTCATTCCTGTCTTTAACAAAAAGTTTGTTACGAGTTTATTTCGCAATTTAGGAATTTACTATAGAATGAAATTCACTTAGTCTTTTTGTGTTGTTTTATTACTTAAAATTGTAATATACTTGTTACGAGTTTACATTAAATTAGTAACTTTAAACAATAAGTTTATGTTTACAATAAAATAAAGGAGTAAATTCTTGAATTAAACCTTCAATTAAACCTTCTCAAAATCATCCAATAATAGAAGTAAAATTAAATAAGAGTTTTAACAAACATTTAATTATTACATTTATAAATTACTACAATTAAGATTTAAGATCATCTGTGATTAAAAATGTCATCCGTTATGGGAAATTAATATGTAAATTCACTCGTGTGAAAAAACTAATCATTGAGGTGATTAGTAGCAAAATAATTATATATTATACTAAACTTTAAAATTATTATTCATGGCGTATACTGACAAACGATCCATACCAACAGAGAGGACGCCGTCTGTTGACGAAAATAGTGCCAACTTATTTGAATTGAGGTTGTCATGTGGTCAGAATAGGAGGAATAGTTAACAGAAAGTGTGCAAATGATGAAAGGTGAATAATGGAAGCGGTTAAAGGAGTAAGAATGAGGTATTTTACTAAATTGATCCAACCACAGGCTGGAAACAGTTGACAATGATGATGATGATGTGGTCGGCCAGTGGACCCTACGACCGTTAATCTCAGATTTTTATACCAGAACTGCTACTTTTTCATTCAAGTAGCTCCTCATTTGCCCTCACGAGGCTGAGTTGACCCCGATCCAAACCCCCTGCTTCACATAAAATATGGAAGTTCCGGGGATTGAACCGGAATATCTGGCTCTGTAACGAGTCGCTCTGATCATTATATCACAAAGGCGACCTTTTGCTAACTAAGGTTTCAATAAATATAATTTTATTTTGTGCAAAAAACAAAAATATAGCGTCATTTAAAATATCTTTTTTTCCTCGTTTGTGCTCATTTTATGATAAAAATACATCGCTTTTCTAAAGTTGGCTTTTAATTAATAATAAATTTTACTTGATGTTTTAATACTGATAGATTGCTTGAGTCATTGATTTCTTCATTTGTGTACTCTCCTTCCTTCACCTCTGACAAGACGTGTATTAATCACAACTTGTGAATGTGGGGAATGCCAGGCCTGTACCGTGGTTCGAATTCCACCTTAAACTGTAGGTCCTTCATTTCATCTCACAATCATCCTACCATTACACATTATTTTAAGTGCGTATAACCTGAACGGGTAGTAAGACGTGATGCTAATATTAATGATAACCGAGCTAGGGGCCCAGAGTTCGATGTAATGCATGGCTGAAAAATTAATAATTGGTGAAATACGGTTTTACCCTTTAAAAATGAAAAATTAACGGCAGAGTATCTGAGTGTTGTGTCTGTTTTGTCTTTTATTAAAATGTGGCTACTCAACGGGATTATTTTTGAAATTTTAATTTTTTTTGTACAATCTCTGCTTATATATTTTCAACTACAAAATAAAAATGTATGAAAATTAATTTCTTTATAACTCCAGGAATCATTGTAGAGTGTTAACTTCAAGTTTAAAATAGATTGCAAGGTTCATGAACACTGAAATACTTTTTAATAACTTCCGGAACACCAGAAAAAGACCAACGTTAACAAGAAACCATTCATACATACTGTTTAATGTAAGCTAACTATACGTAGATCGCGAGTAAAACATTATCTCCCAAAAATAGTATCCTTCACAAATTTAATTAATGAAAAACAATTTTTCTACTGGTAAAAAAATAAAAGTTACACGAAAAATTAAACAACTCGCTACAATTTTGAAGATCATTTTTTTTATCTTTATCCACCAACCCCACTCATTCTACTTCTGTTTTGTTTAGTTATCTTACATAATTTTTTACTATATTTTAAGAACTATAGCTATATATATTTAAGCAAAGTATACTTAGAACTTATACTTAGCAACATACATATACTTAGCAACTTTACATACAGGTGTAGCGTAACATGTTACACACACTTCAGAAGTAGACCCCTCACCCCCTCCCCCCCCCCACACACACACACACCTCACGTGATTGCAACCCATTCCCTTAGCCCCAAACCCCCCACTCACAAAGAGTTCATATAACGATACCCGACTCAGTGGAGTAGTTAGCTACCGCGCTAGTTTTGTGTTTAGCTAGACTTTCGAAGACGGGGAGATCAAGGTTCGAATCTTGGTCGGGTAATTTGGGAGTGGTTTTTCCTAAATGGTTTTCCAATATTTTTAAGCAAATGCAGGTTCACCTCCTCTAAATTCAACCTTCCCAATTCCTAAACCATTACAGTAATTAGTACTTAAGCGTAAAACACGAACGAGTAGTAAGTTGTGGTGACATATAAAAAAAACTACGGAAAACAAGGTCAAATGGGGCACCTGTTCATATGATTTATTTTTTTTGCAGTGAGTCTTACTACTGGTTTGAGTTATAGGATTATGTTCATTACGCTAGTTGCTTTAAGGATTAAGGAGATTATATTTAGCGGAGTTGTACCAGCATTTACATGGAGGGACAGTAGAAAACCACTTTAAAAAAACCCACCCTTAGTACACCTATTAAGATTAGAACCTCAATCTCCAAATTCTCATCAGGCTAGTCTATTGCAAGAGTAGCGTGTCAGACCACACGGCCACCAAAGTGGGATCTATATTAACCATTTTCATAGTTTTTTTATCTCCCTTCCACCACTGAAGTGGATCCCACGTGCTATGATACACCTTCTCTCTCTCTGAGTTTTTTTTGTTTATTCGTGGATCAATAATGCCTGGAAGCATACAGGTGCACAAAACAAAAGAGACTCGTAAACAAAGCCTTGCTATTTGAAATAATTTTTGCATGGTTTTCTTTTGTGTTCGTGTGGAAAACCTATCAACCACCCAATACATTCCAAACACGCAGATTTTTTTTTTCAGAGAAAGAGGGAGTACATTAATGTTTAAAAAAATTGTGGTCACACACGTGAATATGTTAAACGCTATGTTAAATACAGATTTACTTCAACTCTGTATAAAACAAATTAAATAAAAAAAGTACAATAGATTCTAATAAAAAAAATATACTCTTATGATATACAGTAGCCCCATGGCTTCTTTGGTGCTGACTGACAGCTCACAGCTGACTTCTGAAAGTCAACATCTATACTTATAAAATAACATATGTATTTACAGATTAATTTAAAATATTACGTTACGTTGATGACCATAACTTGACCTCAGATCAAAAATAATGCAAGTCCGATACAAACTTTCACCCCCTTTTTCATCCCTTATTAAAAAAAAATTCCAAAATTCCTGAAACACGTATTTATTTGTTTTACGTCAATAACCGAAATACAAAATTTTGTTTATGTAACTTTCAAAATGACGGACTTTCATACATATTATCATACATATTATAATCCCCTATTTTGACCCCTTTGTTAGTGGGTGCCTACATAACAAAATGAATATACAGTCCGAATTTCATGCTTGTAGCCTTGATAGTTTGCGCTCGGCGATGATGAATCAGTCAGTCAGGACATGTTATTTTATAAGTATAGATTTTGACTGTCAGAAGTGAGAGCAGCTAAACACATGTTTTTGAAGATCATATGGTTTGATGTAGGGAGACACAATTTGGTCTGGTAATGTTTCAAAGCTTTTAGCTGTGAGCTGTCAGTCAGCACCAAAGAAGTCATGGTGCTACTGTAGTAGGTATTTAATAATTTATTTTATGCGCCGTAGTTTACAGGCAATACATACTGCAAGTATGCTTTGCAGGTCTGCTTAAGTTCAGGGGCTATCTATTATCCAGTTATAAGAAAGGGCTCTATTTAGTTTATGTGATAAGTATATTCTTGTAACTTTGACTTAAATAATATCTAAAAAAAACACAGTAAAAAATCCAGAGTAGTCAATATAAACAAACGTTTATTCTGTTTGGCATCTCTATATTTAAATTAACAGTACCTGTCAGAAGTAAGACCTCAAACAGCCTATGACTTTTAAACACAAAGGACTAAATCAAGCAACAATTTGGGAGGTCAGAAAGCCTACTTATCAATTCATCGATATTTTAAATTTATATAATTCGTTTGAAAGAGTTAAAGGTCTTGTTATCACTTCATTTGTAGGTAGCCAGCTTCAGTCGCAAAAATGGTTTAAGGCGTAACTTTCCCAATAGATGTAACTGCTGAAGACTGGTAGATCAGAGTTCGAATTCGGCTCAGGTGGACAGAGTTTTTTTTATAAACTGTTTTTCCACTCTTTCGCCACGCAAATATGGGTGCACTTCCTCTAAATCCAACCTTTACAATCCCTAATATATTAGCGTAATTAGTAAATGTGCGTATAGCCTGAATTGTTAGTAAGACGTGGTACTATAAAATAAATACATATTTTACTTACATTTTTTTATCGTGCATGTTTTAACACAGGGGTTAAAATACGGTTTTATATATGGTGTACATATTAGGGAGTAGTTTATGTAAATGCATCAGCATTAGTATGAAGAGAGGATGAGAAAAGGACAATAATAAATCCCGTTTGAAATGTCACTACAAATTCACCCGGATTTTATTCAAAGCTAGACCTTCGTAACCAGTAATCTAGTATTTTGTGAAACTGATACCTTAGACCATATAACCACCTATGTGGTAATTATATTATTGACAAGTCTATAGTTTTAATCGTAGATTTACATTGCTTATATTAGAGAATCCGAGTATTTTAAACCAAAACTAGGATATCAAATTTTACTGGAGCAGTTAGTAATCTGATTAACTTTAAAACATTAATCAGAATTGAAAAGTTTTATTTTTTAAACTACGGGTATCATACAACCCGTCATTTTGTTTTGTCATAACGTTTGTTCGTCTTTAAAAGTGAATCGTCTGTGCTGAATATCATGTCTTTCTTTCTGTTTCAGAGTTCCTGGACGGCTTGTCATATTTCACATTGCCAATTTCCCTTCAAGACAAAGCGGTATTGGTTTCTCTAAAGAAAGCTGTGAAATAGAATGGAAGAAAATACTATTTCATCTCTCACTGTTAAATTGGACAGGGATTTGGTTTCTTCTTTTATTTATTTCGCGTGAAACCCAACAAGTGTAATCGAAAAACATCTAGTCTATTATTCTAGATTTGGTTTTATTTGTATGGTTATTATTCTAGTTAAAAAAGTGACTTTTTTTTATTAGTACACTTTAAAAATTATTAATTTTATACAGAAATTAACAGTGTATATAATAATATACCTTATCAATCGCTATTTTTCTTAAGTTTTGATCTTCACAAATTATTTTCAATTTATTTTAATATGTGTAATTAAACCTTCCATTTAAATTATTGTTTTATTATTAAATAAACTATCAATTGTTTATAATTCAAAATATATATCGTGTTTTAGAACTTTTAATTTTTTTATACATGTAATTAAACTTTCATTTTAAAGTATAAGATGATTTTTTATATCTAATATAAAACGAATTTATATTTTATTAAATTTTCACTATAAACTTTAGTTTTGAATTAACATTTTATATAATACCGCATCCTACTTCATAACCGGGTTATACGATTATGAAATAATTACTCTAATTTGTTAGAGAAGAGGAATGTTGAGTTTAAAAAAAGTGAACCTGCATTTGCGTGAATAAATAGTGGGAAACAATTTAGTAAAGAGCACCATACTTACATCCAACTGGCATCGAACCACGATCTCGCTGCCATTGGCAGTGTGTTGTATTGGAAGAGTAGCACCTTGAACAATACGGCCACCAAAGTGGGTCAGTTTGATATTGAAAATTAAATCTATAAAAGATATATCAAAATAAATGGGAAGTTCCTAAACATGTTCAAAACATACGTAGAATATTAATTGGTAGTAAATCATTTAGGCTACATACTTAAATTAGAAAATAAGTTTACAAAATTCACATTTAGCTACCATATTAAGGGTAGGGTCGGAAATAAAAGTTATTATTTCAAAACTTTGTCCAATCACACCATCAATATTTTGTTTATTCAAATAACAAAATCATTGGAGGGATTAGTATTATAATTTTGCCATATAATTGTTGAAGAAGATTCAAAATTCAATATAAACGCGATCGTAAGCTATCCTTAATTTGTATTTAATGACCAAAATAAATGTTAAATAAATAGTTTATGTTTTTTTTTATCCAGAAAGTTGGAGTTTATAACGCAACTAGGTAGGCTTACTTTAAATATATTACAATTATAATGGTGTTTCATAATTGATAGGGATGGTGGCATGATTACAGAACAACAACTAAAGTGGGTTTTTTTTCTCGCTAACCTTGATAAAAAGATGTATAATATTACATTAAAAAAATATCTAAGAAATCGTGTCCAAAAAAACGCTGTTTTTGACAATATGCGTCTTGAGTCATTTGATTAATAGGGGTGTAATATTTTAACTCTAATCTGGGTTCGAATAGCAGTTGGGTGTATTGAAGATGTCTTTCCCTGAATTGTTTTAAACTCTACCTCCACATAAATGCTGGCACACTTCCTACAAATTCTACCTTGTTTACACATTATTTGAGTTTTTAAACATGTTTGACAAACTATTTAATGGTCCCAGTTTCAATTATTGGCATGGCCATCTAAAAATAAATAGTTGGTAAAATGTGGGTTTCCCCATTTTCAGCGATTAATTAATAGTTAAGGGAGCGTATATAACCTGAACGGGTAGTAAGAAGTGGTGCAAAAACAAAACAAAAAGATAGTCAAGGTGTGGGTACTATGTTTGGTCTAGATTTAGGTAAGGCTTTAATGCTTGTTAATTAACTCAAATAAGATTAACTACACCTTTATCATCCCTAACATATTATTGTAACTAGAACATGTGGGTATAATTCGAAAGGGTATCTAGACGTGGTGATAAAAACAAATTATTGACTTAATATCTCAGCTAATAAATGCGTCTACTTTGCTTTCAAGCTAATTTTAAAATCCACTCCTCTTTATGAAAAATGTTTTTTTTTTTTTTAAATTTCCCCCTTGTATTTTTTACCGTGATGAAGACGAACGGTTAACGTTTCCAAATTTCCTCAGAAAGGACCCTCCGCGTGCTGTTGTAGATAAATCACGTCCGTCACTCACGCAACGTCCGACTCCAATCATTCCCTTAATAGCGGCAGTAGCCATTTATCAACGTCATCTGGGACGTGCGTCGTTTGCCTCGACGTAATGTGGACGTCGAGGTCATCTAATAGAGTTAATAGGGTTGTCTCATCACCATATCGGTGCCGTGGTGGTCTGCACGGATGTAATATACTAGAACTATGTCCGGTATATCCGTATATTTACACTAAATTGGGACCTTGGGACGTTAAGAGTTTAAAGTTAGAGGAAATGTACCCAAACTTTTGTCAAGAAATAATTTAGGAATGGAGAAAAAAAAACCTGAGTACACCTGACCCCGATTCGAACCTAAACTTTGTCACCGACAATCTAGACACAGCGATACTAACGAATCAATTTACAAACCTTATCGGGCTTGATGTTTAATAATAATAATAATAATAATAATATTTAGCACCGCGTCATACTACCCGTTCGGGTTATACGCATTAAGTACTAATTACGCTAATGGATTAGGAACTGAGAAAGTTGAATTAGAGGAAGTGAACCCACATTTGCGTGGAGGGAGAGTGGAAAACCATTTAGGAAAAACCACCCCCAGTTCACCCGACCGAGATTCGAACCTCAATCTCCCCATCCTCAGCAGTCGAGCTCAACACGACATGCGCGTTAGCCAACTACGCCACCGAGGCGGGTGGTTTGATGTTGATGGAAAGCTCTGGTGCTAAATTCTCAGTCTCATGTTTAATATATAACTATTTTTTATAATGTGACATACACTCACTCCTTGCAAGTGAGGAGTACATTTCTTATTAATTATACCTTCCTTGTCACAACGCTATTATTGAAAGTACAGAAAAAAAACTAGACTTAGTGGAAGAAGACTTAGGTAAATTTTCTTTTTTCATAAATTCAGGGTCTTCAATAAGAATAAAATTTGAGGTACATAACTTAAATATGTTATCTGTTATAACCATCATAGCTATTACAACCTATCAGTTTCAACGCAGAGCTGTTAACAACTATCAGTTTTATCACAGAGCTATTAACAACTGCATCTTTTATCACAGAGCTATTAACATCCTTCAGTTTTAACAAGAGCTATTGACACCTAAAGCTATTAAGAACTGTCAGTCTGAATTCAGAACTATTAATATTATTATTAGCACCGCGTCTTACTACCCGTTCGGGTTATACGCACTTACGCTAATGTGTAATGGTAGGGTGATTGTGAGATGAAATGGAGGACCTACAGTTTAACGTGGAATCCGAACCACGGTGGTGGCCTGGCATTCCCCACATTCACAAGATGTCTTGTCAGAGGTGAAGGAAGTGTTTGGAAATCAGATAAATCTTTGCCGGGACCGAGGATTGAACCCCGGCCGCCAGCACAAAAGTCTGACACCTTACCCCTAGACCACCAGGTCACCCCTAACTATTAATAGAATTGTTTAAAAGTATATCTATGTGTAGATCACTTAAGATGATATTAAATTGCAGTCACCTGCAAAGAGAATGATGGAAAACCAATATACTGGAACACACACCTTAAGAGCACTTTTAACTAACTATAATCAACAAGAATATTAGATATAAAATCACGATCAAACCAGAAAACGACGTACCCATTCTTTTAAGAACAGTTAAGTCTAGATGTATTTAAAATACTGAATTCTCCATTTTTACGTATTAAAAAAAATGTATTATTAGAGACCAAGGGAATATGAGGAGCTTTGCACTGAATATAAAAAAATAAATAAGAACATAATTTTTTAAGTTAGGTTGTAGAGATATAATTATGTATATAAATTATGGAAGGTTTAAAAGCTAGGTTACTAGACTATTGCACTCGGACTACTTAGAATCTCTTCCTTGATTTGCCGGGAAGGAACTTAAGGCCACCACACACGGTGAAGGTTGGTTGTTAGATTGCCCGCTGGATTTCACTGATCGTTGCTGTGCGTGCAGCGCTGAAGGGTGACAAGCAGGCATGGCTTAAGACGAGAATCACCGTCTGCGGGCCATGCGGCTAGTTTACTGAGAGAGCTATGTTGCAACAAACATGGGTGTTGATGATTACGTCTTGGACGACGATACTTTTCAGGCAATATGTATTCGTTGAAGACAATTATTGATGGTGATATTTTCAATAATCGATACACTGAGCAGTCACAGAAAATATTGAGAGACCACATGGACGTAACCACCTCTATCAATGAACTCATGAAAACAGTAGCGATCACCGTGTCTGGTTACGTGACTGAAGGTTGTTCTATGATTGGTTCACTTCCTGAGCCAGCAGGTGACCAAGCACGGAAAATAGCACGGGACTTATTAAGGGAAACGAGCAGGTTAGCCATCAGTGACGTCATTTTTCTGCTTAACACCGATCAATCAATCTAGCAACGAATCCTTCACCGTTTGCGGCAGGCTTTAGCTATGGAATTAAGGGTCCCTTTCAAATAGGGGACTAAACCAGGTCTTAAAGAGGAACTCGTCCACGGCCATTGGTGCTGCTAAACATCTTAAAGTAGAAATATTATTAAATTTACAGTATTGCATCTATCCGTGGAAGAATCTAAATTTATAATAAAAAACTCTCTTCAGTTACCTTAAAACAATGATTAACGCGACGGGAGTGTTTCCGGTGAGGACCACGTCGTAGACGGCCGTGACCGTGGTAAGAGAGGACAGATGATGGGGTGTGGGGGTTCCAGGGGGGTGTGCGGATGTACCGGAGGGACAGTCAACACCGACGGCAGCTCCTCGTGCGGATCAGACGACGCCTCCAGTAGGTCAGACACCCAGAGTGGGGATGCTTCCGCGGAGGGTGGCGTCACCTTCAGAGGGAGCATGTGGGGTGGCGACGACCCATCAGAAAAGAAGGGGCGGGGGTTCTTCTCCATCATCTCCCCGAGGAACCTTCTCCAAGGGTACAGGAGGAGGAGTAAACAAGAGTTCAGCATGCCCAAACTCGAGAGAAGTAAGTGCATTGTAACTATATATATTTTTTACTTTAGTACTTTAGGTGACCTGGTGGTCTAGGGGTAAGGTGTCAGACTTCTGTGCTGGCGGCCTGGGTTCAATCCTCGGTCCGGCACAGATTTATCTGATTACCAAACCCTTCCTTCACCTCTGACAATACATCTTGTGAATGTGGGGAATGCCAGGCCTCCAACGTGGTTCGGATTCCACGTTAAACTGTAGGTCCTTCATTTCATCTCACAATCACCCAACCATTACACATTAGCGTAAGTGCGTATAACCCGAACGGGTAGTAAGACGCTAAGCTAATAATAATAATAATAATAATTTAGTACTTTACTTTCCTCACGCCACCTTCACTCCCACCTTAAGTTTCGAGTCTCAAGCATCCGAATGATCGATTGAAAACAGATCTTAGATGCATATGGAAGGAATGAACGGTTGCTGTTTGACGGATCTTCAAAATCTCAGACCTTTTAAGTAGCTACAAGTCCATTATTTACTGAGAATATTTTTAATGTAGCTACCTTAACCCGAAACAGTGTCATGTATAAACACAGGGCGTGTCCATGGATCAAAATTGTCCCGTCGTCGTTTTAACCTGAAATTACAAGCTTAATTCAGTTACAACCTTAGTTAAACATAACATAATGTAGTACGGAAGTTGGAAGATGAGTTTTAATTCCATTATTGGTTGAGATTATAACCGAAACATAGCAAAGGCATCCCCTCGCTTTCTCTTCTTTACTTACCCTTTCGTCCTATTATAATTTTACTATTACAAAAACCATCCCTCTTACCTCTTAACGTACCCCCCCTAGAACCACCCTTAGTCACTATAATGT
Organism: Timema cristinae; assembly: GCA_039000515.1. NCBI lineage: Eukaryota > Metazoa > Arthropoda > Insecta > Phasmatodea > Timematidae > Timema > Timema cristinae. The sequence goes on along the minus strand of JBCFYV010000100.1, from coordinate 43,044,010 downwards.
GGTTAAGAACCCTTTATTCACCCTCTCTTGTCCCCAACAACCAACCTCAACATCCCTTAGAAACTCAACCTTCCATCCAACATCGAGTCAGCGTTGTTTTAGTAAGAGCAATTAGGTCTTCAAAACCTTTTATATCGAAGAAGTACAGGAGTCTCTCATGCATACTGAGTGGGAACCAACATTAAATTAAACTCATTTTAACAAAGGAAATAGCACAGAGACTAAATATTTCATGTTAGAAGTACAGTTTTTATATATCCATGCAAAAAAAAAAAGTAGAATTACGTTTATTTACTTTTGTTTTCCAATTAGTTAAAAAAATCCCCCTTCTTTTTATTAAAAAAAACTATCCCCAGAAAATGTGATTACTCCAAATAAAAAGTCAGCAAAGTTTTTTAACTAAATTCTTATGCTATTACCATTCCAATTTTAGATTCAAAATGAGATTTATATTTTAAGGTGCAATTATAATTCGAATTACTGGTAGATATAAAAAAAAATTATAATCCAAAAGGGTTAGTCAACCAAACATCATGTTTTATATTGTTTCAAGGACTATTTAAATGTTTGCCAAGTATTAAACATTATTATTATTGTATGAATTTAAGGACTGGTTTACGCTCAATCAGCCACAAATGTCAGAATAACATATACAAACTTTTCTTTTTAATGCAATGAAAAAGGGCAGGAAAGTGAAGACGACTGAAATATAAGGGAAAAGGGACAGTTAATAACGAAATATAAATATGGAAGATCAAAGATAAAAGCCAAAAGCTCTCTCACAATATGTTAACATCTTAAGTCCCTCAATAAACGATGAGTTGACGAAATTCCTAAGAGCATGTGTCTGTGGGTGGGGGAAGGTGGGTGTAAAGGAGAAGTAATTTAATATTAATGGTTTCTGAACATACCTTGACTCATAACCTCAACTTTGAGGTCTGCCATAAGGTCAAAGCCTTAAAACCTTATTCAACAGAACCCATTGCAATATTTCACCGTCGACCTTTGTGGTCTTGAGGTACAGTGCTTGACTCAAGCACCGCTGATAGTGGGTTCGAATCCAAAAGGTGGTCGATTGATTTTTATTGAGCACCACAAATCTCCTCCTGGAGGGGAAGTAAAGCCGTCAGTCCCATTTAGATTGTGATATGTAAAATAACCCTGGTAGATATGCTTAAATACCTTTCCCGAAAAAATTGGTTGGCGCTTTCGGTCTCGTTCATAGAAATTCTAGTTTGATGATATATCAGTCAGTTAAGTATATGCACGCTAAATACCTTAAATAAATAAATAAAACATTTAAAAAATACGTCACTTAGAAAATGGGTACTATCACATCAATGGATCGCAAACTCTAGGAAACCACCCAAACATTCGTTCATTATCTCATATTTAATCCCTTTTGCAACATTAAAGTCTCCAACATTCAACATGATAGCAATAGCAGAACCTAAAGATCCCTTTTAGTCTCTCAGAGATATTTATATCCTTCAAAAACTAGGTTGGCATCACTGAAGGCCACTTCCTGTTCAGTCTACTTTCTTCTGAAGAAGCTGCCATGTAGCATAGAAAATATTGAGGTGTTTGTAAATATGGGATTTTTTAAAAACTTTTATTCATGATTTATTTTTACAATTCTATCATATTTATTTTATTATTATTATTATTATTATTATTATTATTAGCACCGCGTCTTACTACCCGTTCGGGTTGTACGCACTTACGCTAATGTGTAATGGTAGGGTGATTGTGAGATGAAATGAAGGACCTACAGTTTAACGTGGAATCCGAACCACGGTGGCGACTGGCATTCCACACATCATGTTTATTTAAAGTCATGTAAAAATATTAGAATTGATATTATATATATATATATTATATATATATATATATATATATTATATATATATATATATATATATATATAGAGAGAGAGAGAGAGAGAGAAATCTGTTTTTATAATATCAAACTTCCTATGTTAATATTACTACCATATTAGGCGCTTCTATTATATAAATTTTGAAGCTTATTAATATTTAAAGTTAAAACAAATCTTAAGTTTACAATTTAGTTAACACTATTTTCATATTGATACAATTTGATGTCATACACCACAATATTTAACTACCGTAGGGCAATCAAATGATATTAAAACCTTTTGACCTACATATATTTAATATTGTGTAATAGTTTTTAAATTATTGGGACTTACTTTGGATGATATAGACTATCTTTCAATAAGAAAATGACCCGCTTTGGTGGCTGAATGGTCTAAGGCGCTACTTTTGCAATATAATAGACTGCCGAAGATAGGGCGAACAAGGTTCGATCCCTGTCAGCTGTAATGAGGGTAGTTTTCAGAAACTGGTTTCCACTCCCCACTCATGCAAATGAGGGTACATTTCCTCTACATTCAACCTTATTAATTCTTAACACATTGGTGTAATTAGTACATAAGTGTATAAATTGAACAGGTATTAAGACTGGGTGCTAATAAAAAATAAGTAAAATAAATATAGTAACACTCTGTGTAGTGATGTGCACTATAAAATGAGTCTATCAAATGATCAATTGATTATTTGATAGTCATAAAGAGTAGTTCCTATTTGTATTCGATTAGATTAACTATCTTATCGTTATTGGTTGCTGATCAATAATCAACCATGCGTGCATCATGATCTCTAGTGCTAACAAAGCCGACAATTCAAAACAATAAAGTCTATTATTAATATATCTTCTGACGCTTTTACCGTGCAATACAAATAACTTAAAAAAAAACACAACAGATAATTTAATAATCTCTCCTGGTGTTTGAATAAAAATATTCCAAATTATACCTTGTGTATTACTGTATTGTGCTTTCTAACGGCTATCATACAATAGCATTGATGTGTTGTCACTTTATAGACAGGTTTGAAAACCATAAGACCCCTAATTATTATATTAACATTTATTTTAAAAAGTAGTCGCGTATCATCAACTGTTTTCATTCTGTGGCCGGATAGTTTAGTAAAATGTCACCATCATCCTCTATCCTTTCATTATTTTTCCTCCTTCGATTGATTGTCACATTAAATCATAAAAATTGTCTCATTAAAGTGAGTTTATTATTCAATTTATAAAACACATATTTTTCAAAAAATAATAGTAGGATCATTCAAGTTTATTTTAGGCCTGGTTTATCATAATAAACTTAAAAGCAACGATTTTTTTTTCTCCATAGTTATAGTGAGGAATACATTCGAATTAATAAGGACGACTATCGATCAGCAAGAAAGAACCAAGGTACTGCTTCTCAAAAGTGGACCATAAAGAAATTAGTATTTTGTATAAATATGACAAGTAAAACGTTCAAAGCAATAAGGTTAGCTATAGATCTACAACAAGGCCAATGGATTTTAATATTTTTCAACCGAATGATTTTTAAACTATAGAATAGGTCGATAATATAATACTATTAAATTATTCGATATGTTTCATTCGATAGTGTCAATCACTACTTACGTGTTTACAATAAATTTTCTCGTGTATATTAACCTCTGTCCTATTGTTTAGGCTGTATACTCAGAGACAGCTGTTTTAGGGCTCAGTAAATACAAGACGAGCTAGTGAGAGGTAGTTTCAAAGTTGGTCTTCACCCAAGAGAAGTTTTGTTTCTGGCTCTCAGCCATGTCATTTTATGTTAAGATATAAAACAGTAAAAACAGAGGGTAGATAAGTTTTTATTTCGTTTACAAAACAAAGCGTTTACAAACGGAACAAACATTTAGAGTAATTTAAAGCGAACAATTCAAGTGGCTCTAAAAAATTGTCTTTGGAACTTTAGTTCCTCATAAAATTCTTGAGATAAATCTTACAACTAAAAAGAATAAACCACCAAAAAAAAGTTATCTCACTCGGCGTTACGCAAAGATTTTTTTTTCAAGCGCCGTATCTAAACTCACTGCCAGTTCGGGTTATACGAATATTTACTAATCTAACGTTTATAATTTTCGAATAAGGAATTTAGAAGCAAGTTTACTCAAATTTTCATAGAGGGAGAGTAGAAGAAACCACTTGGTGAAAATAATATCATTAAAACACATGACTGAGATTTGAACCTAGATCTTTCCATCATCAGCTGTCCAGTCTGTTTAGCGAGTGACGCGTTAGACCATTCGACCAATGAGGTGGGTTCTAATACACTTGGAGTCAGGGTATTCTAACACTTTTATTTAGTGGTTAAATTGATATTTAAGTTTAAACACAATATTAATTATTATTATTTATTATTAAGCACCGGGTCTTACACCCGTTCGGGTTACACGCTCTTACGCTAATGTGTAATGGTAGGGTGATAGTGAGATGAAATGGAGGACCTACAGTTTAACGTGGAATCCGAACCACGGTGGATGCCTGGAATTCCTCACATTCACAAGATGTCTTGTCAGAGGTGAAGGAAGGGTTTGGTCATCAGATAAATCTGTGCCGGGACCGAGGATTGAGCCCCAGACCCCCTTCACAGAAGTCCAACACTTTATCCCTAGACCACCAGGTCACCATTTAACACAATTATTTACGCACTTCTAAACACTTTCAAGGTCATCCATTCTTTAAAATAATATCCGCTCTCAGAATCTTTCTTTACCTCCGCAATGTTCATCTACAGAGTGATCCAAAAGTCACGCAACCCAAAGGAAAAATTATATTTTGTGCCATCAATTTGGCATATTGTTGATTTATTCGACACGCGTTATTTTGGAAAACTACGCGCAAACGTTGGTTGGCATTCCATGTACGAATTGGCCTTAAAACAATGTACCAAAATGAATACTCGCTTTGCTCGGGAAAAACTCATCATACACTTTCTAATGCTGTAACTCAACTGGCTAGACCTTGTGTATGTCTCAAGGTCACATTGCCTGCACAACACCCGGCCAATACTACAGTATTGCCATACATATACACTACCTGTTCATTTTCCATGTTGTTCTGCGAGAAATATCCTTGAAAAACAGGGTTGAGTGACTTTTGGACCATCCTGCATCAAAGCTATAAACGTTTTTATAAAGAAAAGGGGTCAGTATAAATATGTAATGGAGAATCTATATTAAATCCACCCACATTTGCTTGGAGCGATAGTGAGAAAATTGCCCTCTTTTGTGGGGGGAGGGTAGGAAAATATCTATGAATTCACCAACTTATTACACAATGTTGGGACGATCCTAAAAAAAGAGTAAAATATTAGCAAGGCTAATATTAAAATTAATGTTTGTGTATTTTATAAAATGTTTGAATATACAATATAAATACATTTTAGAAAACATTCTCAATGATCAACTTTTAAGTAAGGAGTATTAAATTGAGAGTCAATACTTAAATATTTTGATTAGAAAATAATATATTTAATTTCAAAAGCAAAGCTGTAATTAAAGTTGATACTATATAATGCCATTTTGAAAAACAATAAAAAAAAAATATTCTAAAAAAGTTATTTTTTATTGTTTCTCAACATTACATTATATAGTATCCACTTTAATTAAAACTTAACTTTTGATCTTAAATTTGTTATTTTCTATTATTATTATTATTATTATTAATTATTATTATTATTATTAGCACCGCGTCTTACTACACGTTCGGGTTGTACGCACTTACGATAATGTGTAATGGTAGAGTGATTGTGAGATGAAATGAAGGACCTACAGTTTTACGTGGAATCCGAACTACGGTGGAGGCCTAGCATTCCACACATTCACAAGTTGTGGTTAATACACGTCTTGTCAGAGGTGAAGAAAGAATTTGGCAATCATATAAATCTGTGCCGGGACCGAGGATTGAACCCCGACCGCCAGCAATGAAGACCGACACCTTACCCCTAGACCACCAGGTCACCCATGGTCTGGTTTACCGGCAATAGTGGGTTCAAATCCTAGCCGGGTTATTTTCTAGATCAACATATCTGTGTCTTAACTCTCAAAATACATGGTAGAGTTTTGATACAATTTTTTTTATTAGCAAAGTTCTCATTACTATGCTATATTTGCAATATCAAACTTTAACATTATTTGAAATTGTCAACTTTAAGCTGAATCGTTCCAATAAATATCAGTTTCTAAAGCAAGCAATCATACGATTTTAATTCCACGACAAACAAAGCTTTAAATGTCAGCATCATATATATATATATATATATATTATATATAAATACCCCAATGATTTTGGTTGTAATATAACATCCGCAGTTAAATAGGTGCATATGTTTCTCTATCGAAAATTTTCCACTGAGCCGAATCCAACACAAATTTTCGGTTTAATTAAATGATCAATACAGGAGTGCATAGTTCCGTTCACGGGAGATTAATACTTCACGCGCGTCACAATCTCTCTGGAGCGTTTCATTGGTGCGTTCGGTAGAGGAGGGATATCTAGCACTCACACCGTGTGAGGCACTAGTTCGTATCTTTGTCGAAGGTATCAAGTGGAAAACATTACATAGTATATCTGGAGTATATCATTATGAAGTTAACTCAAGCGCTGCTAACACGTGTCAAAGCTACGAACAAAAACGGAAAAGTAATTAAAACTAGGTGTGTACCTCGTGCAAATATTTATAAATGTGTACATTCAGTACGTAAAAGAGAAGAGCGTTATATAATGTATTCAAACGCCCGCAGTATATAAACTTGGTCACTTTATCTATTAACCGTATCACATTATGTAAGTGCTATCCGTTTGCCCCTACTCTGCTTGAGCCGGAATGTTTTCAGCTCAGTCAGGTCTACACCACTACGATCTACTTGTGAGAACCAATCAAAGTGAGCTACTATATATATATCGTCACCCGATAATGTTCTATGTACAATTTCTCATTTTCGTGTAAAATTATTATTATTATTATTATTATTATTATTATTATTAGCACCACGTATTACTACCCGTTCGGGTTATACGCACTTCGTGTAAAAGAGCATTGAAGTTTTACCTTGTGTATAAAACCAATGTTACTAAATGACAACTCGAGATTGTATCTTCTTAAGTAATTATACAGTTGTCTCAATTTCACAGCAGGTGAATCATATGCATTCTAAATAGACGTAAACACCAAATATCTCAAATTTAATAACTTGCATTATCGGGTGACGAATATATATATATATATATATATATTATATATATTATATATATATATATTATATTAATTATGGGTAGTGTGTGAAATCTAGATAATGTCGAGATTAGCCGGGAGATGTCAGTATTATCCAAGTGAAGTGGGTAGATTCAGAAATACGTTGTAAGAAATAATAATAATTTTTGGTCAAAATGAGATTTATTTGTATACATGTTCTTTATAATCTTGTTTACAGTTCGTAACAAACATTTCTCATAAAAATAGCTTTTTTCATATAAAAACGGCTAGAGCTTAGATCAGTGACTCTACGAAAAAGAGCACTTGTCATGGAGCATTCCTACAAAAAACAACACTTGTCATGGAGAATTCCTACAAAAAACAACACTTGTCATGGAGAATTCCTATTAAAACTTCATTTGTCAATGATAAGTGTTTTTTGCAGAAAGATTCTTCATTTTTCATATGGTATCAAATATTTTTTTATCAATGCGAATTTTGATATGATTTCATCAATTGATTTTAAAGTCAGCTGAGCCATTTAAAGTTAAATGTATGTTTTTATAGTAAAAATAGCTTACAAAAATCAAAGTATGTTCTTTTTACTATAATATCCCTATAAGAAAAACATAAGACATAATTTTTTATGAGTCGATATTATATGTATTGTACTGAAATGCAACCAAAAACACCACTTTTGGTAAGCCCTTTAAAGAAAAAACAATCAGGTTAATTGACCGCACCAACACGGAGGGACACACATTTTTGTGTTTCCTGAAAAATATGAAGTTTTAACAAGGGTCATTTTTGGAATAAACCCTTCCTTAATCTCATTTCCGACCTTATCCGGATGATATTGACACCAGCCGGCAAGACTTGGATAACGTTGAATAATGTTTGTCAAACTAAGCAAGTTTCGATAACGATTTTATTTTGAAACATAAATTCCGAAATTAGACATTACAATGGATCGTAGCAGTGTGCTAACATTTGAAATGTCTTATTTTAAGCTTTGTTTTCCCCAACCTAACCTAGCCTAGCTTAACCAAGCCAAACTTAAACTAATCTAACATAGCCTGACTTAATCTATCCTAACCTAACCTAAAAGACCTAGCCTCACCCATAGAAATTGCCACTATACAAGTGTGGGTGAATAATGCCAATATTATTTGGATAAACCTCTAAAAACATTATTTAATCACCTCTCACCGAACATAACCTACGTATTTTGGATAACTTCAACAATATGTGAATAATATTGACTTTATCCAGGTTCGGAATTTATCCGTAGCATACACACTCTAATTCCACTATCACTAAGATTACACTGTTATTAAAAATGTTACTCGTATTTGCGTGAGGGGAAAATAGGAAAACATCTAGAAAAATAAATCATCTCTGTACATCCAGTTAGCATTCGAAACCCAACATTACAATACGTGTCAAAACAAATGAGACGGGACTTACATCTTTGTCCCGTGATCATCATTGCAGTATTTACACTAACTGTAGGTGACCTGTTGGTTTAGGGGTAAGGTGTCGGACTTCAGTGCCGGGGGTCCGGGGTTTATCCTCGGTACCAGCACAGATTTATCTGATTACCAAACCCTTCCTACACCTCTGACAAGACATCTTGTGAATGTGTGGAATGCCAGGCCTCCACCGTGGTTCGGATCCCACGTTAAACTGTAGGTCCTCCATTTCATTTCACATTCACCCTACCATTACACATTAGCGTAAGTGCGTATAACCCGAACGGGTAGTAAGACTCTGTGATAATAATAATAAATAATAATAATTTACACTAACTAAAGTTAGACGACGGTTTTTAAGTTCGCAAAATAGCCCTATATTGGGTAGAGTTAATAAATTGGCATTGATATGATGTGAGAAATATTTAATGATTTGTAGATATAAATAAGACCTAATATCGGGATGTAGAATTATTCAACCTTTAGTTGAAGTACCCGATGCTGCCCGGGATAAATGATTTTAGTTTAATGAATGTACGTGTAAGTTAACTTTAATTGAATGCCTTTAAGCCCCACGTTGACTGAGACCCGACATGGTTTTTAATTAATTAAAAAAAATCTAATCAAAACTTTTAACATTACGACTTTGAGGTTCACACGGTCGAATACAAAGGCTACTAAATTTAAAAAATTTCAGGTCCTTCCATGTGGTAGATATCGCGCATTGCTGATGACAGACAATCTAACTTTTAATATTATTGAAATATAAGATTAAGAAAAGTCAAATTTGGTGGTCTTGAGGTAAAGTACGTGCCTCAGCACCCAGTATTCGTGGGTTCAAACCCAGCCATGGTTGACGGATTTTTCTTGAGCGATCTAAACCCATATTACATTAATTCCTTTGGAAGGGATGTAAAGCGGTTGGTCCTATTACAATTGTAGCATGTAAGATAACCCTGTAGGTTATGTGAAAATATCTTTCCTGGCAAAATTGTTTGGCTATTTCACTCTCGCTCATAGAAACTATAGTGTGGAAGGCAACGGTCCACCCTCACATTCTGAACTCACCTAATACACGAGATTTTACCAGATTGTGAGGGAAGTACTTACCAATTTAAGTGCCGCATGCAAGACCAGCTTCAGGTGGATATAATATAACATCCAATCAGTCTGTTATCAGAATAAAAATAAGAGAAGTATCTAACCGTTAGTTTATATAAAACTGCAATTGTGAAAATGTCACATACCTCTAATAAGATATTATTTTTAAAGCTTAATTACCTGCACCGATGGGCATGTTATATATGTGGCAGCCACATTTAGTCCAGTTTTCTGGTGAAAGTTGGGGGGAAAGGGGGGGGGGGGGTTGAGTACGAGTCCCATCTAGGCGTTCTAAAGATATTTTGTCCTAAATTACTATTCTCCTTCACAAATGCGGGTTCATTTGATCTAAAGTCTACAGTCATCTTATTACACACTAGCATGATTAGTATTTATACGTACAACCTAAACGGTTATTAAGAGGCGTTAATTGAAAATAGGATGTAAATGAACTATAGTTAGTATGTAATAAGGGTGACCTGGTGGTCTAGGGGTAAGGTGTCGGACTTCTGCGCTGGGGTTCGGGGTTCAATCCTCGGTCCCGGCACAAATTTATCTGAATACCAAACCCTTCCTTCACCTCTGACAAGACGTATATTAATCACAACTTGTGAATGTGGGGAATGCCAGGCCTCCACCGTGGTTCGGATTCCACGTTAAACTGTAGGTCCTCCATTTAATCTCACAATCACCCTATCATTACACATTAGCGTAAGTGCGTATAACCCGAACGGGTAGTAAGACGCGGTGCTAATAATAATAATAATAATAATAGTATGTAATATATTCTTTATATTCCTAAGCCTTGTTCCCGCGACCTGTTGTATGGCAAATCGCGAACGGCTCGGGGTTCGTAGATTGACGAGCCTAACCACTCCCAACGACGCGTGGTTTTCTCTACTCGTGTCTGTGGATGTGGCACGGTGCCCGAACCACATACCTTTGATGTTTCAAGCATTTACCGGCAATTCACGGGAACGCCTGAACCGTAACAAGACAACGTGCATCTATCGGTCCCACGACCTGTTATAATGCCTCTACGAGCCTAATACGTCTAAACACGTGCCGCGGGAACGGGCCTTTACAGTTTTTGTAGCAATAAGACAATTTTTTTAATACTAAATAAAATAGGGCTCTAATAGATACGTTTTGTTTAATTTTCTAGTTATCTCAACAGTTCGTAAATACTATGATCATAGCTAAATTTAAACAATCACTTTTTTATACGATAAAAGTACTATTAAAATTCCGTGATGCCTCTGACCTATTTTTAAACAGATTTTTAGATTAATATGTGTAGGAAATTAAACCAAATGCATCTCTAGAAACAATTTTATATTAATTTTGTTCAAAAAGGATTTTTTTTAAAACTTCACAAATATTTGAGGGATTAGTTATGATTAGAAGCTGTTTAGGGAAAAGGTACCCGCGCTATTTACAGTACGGATTTATAACAGTTATAAATCAATATATGGAGAATTTCAGAATCTCACAGGTAATCTGGACCCATTTGAAACTGACGCCTTAAACCGCATGACCACGTGTGATTGGGGATGGCATTGCTTTTTTATTTATCACCACGTCTTACTTCCCGTTCTGGTTATACACTTATGCGCTAATTATGCACTAATTACGCCAAAGGTTTAAAGGCGATTGTTTGGATAAAAAAGTTGAAGAAAACAAGCCATGTTAAAACATTTCGTTTTTGTAATTTTTAGAATACTGGTTCTTATTTAAAATCTTTAACCAACCTGTGATTAATGTGTGACTCAATACATTATTCTCAACAACCTTTGCGATATGAAAGAACCAGGAATAGCACTATCGGTAGAATAAAAATCAGACATTTTATTTCTCTGCGCAATCAGAAATGACGTCGCTTTGTGATGCAAATTTGTAAAGGAGTAATACGATAAATATTTCCGACCGAGTCCATGCAAATTAGGCTTCATTGTAATCCCGTATCTTTGGTTATATATTCATGGCAAAGTATAGAGAAACAAATCAACTATATCCATAGAGATATTAATAAAAAAGAAAGATTTAACTACTAATATTCAAGATAATTATAATCCATCATTTAAGATTATTTTACTGTACAGATGTAAACAAAATTGAACCTTATGAATTTTTAATTTTAAAACCAATTTTATATTTTCAATGTATTTTTGTTTAGTTTTTAAATAATACATCTGAACAAATTTGAGCCTTATTATATTTAAAACCAATTTAATAATTCAATGAATTTTTTTTAATGTCATTTTTTTCCGCTTTTTTTACAAGTTCACATTAATGGTTCATTTCAACGCCAACTTAACATTTTCAATATAGGATATTCATATACTTAGCAGAAGGTTTTGCTTATAGGTAAAATGTATTTATATAATTCTAAAAGCGGCACTTTTATAATTATTTGTTGTGCATTGTCAATGTTTAAAGTAAGTTTCCAGTTTTAAATATTTAATTAAATTTAATATGAAACTTATCTTTATCTGCCAGGCCATACATAACTCATTGAGATAACGTTTTATTATTTGGTAGAATCTTGATTCCAGAAAAAGTGTTAAATCAAAGCTATAAGTATTTTTAATGATTTAATTATATCACACATTCCTTTCTAAAAAAAAGAGTGGAATAAATAAAAAATAACAGACATTTTAAAATTAGTCTTTAAGTGTCATTCGATATTTATAATAATCACATCACGCTTTTTTTTCTTAAAGGGTGATAAATTTGATGTATAAAATCAAATGTAGTATTTCACAAATTCACAATTAAATGCAAACAACTCTTATTTGAAGATTATAATTAAATCTCCTGAATTTGATGATACTTCCCACGAAGCACTGATCTAAAAATATAAATATCACCTACAGTAGTAGTGCAATGAATTACCATATTTCCTTTGGTCTAAGAGATCGATTTTTAAATACAAAGGTAGCTTTACATATTGTGTTTTTCACATTCTCTCTTTAACAAATACTTTCTGGTTCACTTAATCTCAACAAGTCAATTCCACCTAACACCCAGGGATAAAAAATCGACAAGCTTCGTAAGCAAAAGCCCATTAGGCTAAAAACCGATAATTTGAAATTTGAAATGCCTTATAAACTAAACAATTTTCACAAAACGTGGGAAAATAGCAGCAAACTTAGTCAAATTATGTTTTTTTATTGGATGAAAAACTCAAAGTTTAAAGAGAATAGCGTTAATAAAGTGATAGTATGTGCTATATATTAACATGTTGTAGTCAACAATTGTGTTTTTCTGTAGATAAATGTAAATTTTAAAATAACTCATTCAATTGTAATTTAAGATTTGGGAAAATACACAATCTCCTGACCAACATATTTGTGTCTCCCGGTTAATCCGAATGTTAGCTAACATGAGCGATCTTCCGTACTAATTAGTTTGTATTAACGAGGTTATACTGTAAATCATTAATAAATTAATTTATAGCACAATAGTACATATGTCTTATTTAGTATAATGTAATTAGAAAGAAATTTTAAAAAAATGTCTTATTAAACTACCTTAAAGTAATTTATTTTTATTACCATTATTTTGATAATTATATGAAACTCTTCATATGTAAATAAAATAAATGCTATAGCAATTTTAAAAATATTTAAAAAAATAGATTTTTTTTATGAAATTAACAAAATGTATTCTTATTTCACTTAAAACACTACCCAAATGCCTATTTTAAAAAAATTGGTTTTAGCCATTTTAAAAATAACTCATCATAAGGCTACCCTTAATTTTAAGAGCTAGATTAAAATCACAATTTCACCGCAAGATGGACCTTATGATGGATTTGTTTAAATTTAATAATCATATTTCATATAAGAATTTATTTGTGATATATATATATATACACTTATGTGATATATAAATTTGCACTATATATGTGTACATAAGAGTATTTATATTCTATCATAATAATACTATCTAAAGATATAGTACTAGAGAATATAGATTTTTTTAAATCAATATTTTGATTTAAAAACCCGAAAATAGATTGTCCCACAATAACCCAAACACGCTCAAATCCGGTGGTTTATTCTCTCAATATCAAGACTATGGCTAATTATCGGGTAGCGTGCCTTAAGCAATTAGGAAGCTGACCTTTAAAGAAGAGATTTTCTTTTTTTTTTTCTCAAGACCTATTTTTCCGAGATCACCTTTACATACTCTATTCTCCTATCGGGTTAAAAGGCAGGGAACCACCTAGATTAATGTTGTTGTTAATTGTCTGGGGCGCAGACTACTTTTGGTAATTATAACCTTTATGACATGGGAGGTATACATTAAGGAAATTATTTTACTTGTTTAGTTGTAGATTCATTAATCCGGCCTCGTGCTGGCCTGGCTGCAGAGGTCCCGGAATCGAGTCCCGGCCGGTACCAGAGGATTTCTATCGAAAGGTGGATTATTCCCATGGTGACCTAGGTTTGGTTAATTAGGTCAAGTTAATTTAAGGTATTCATTGGTTTTATAACCTCATTTCACTGAAATATGGAAAGAGCCTCCACGGAAAGGTTGTATTATTATTATTATTATTATTATTATTATTAGCACCGCGTTTAATACCCATTCGGGTTATACGCACTTACGCTAATGTGTAATGGATAGGGTGATGTGAGATTAAATGGAGGACCTACAGTTTAACGTGGAATCCGAACCACGGTGGAGGCCTGGCATTCCCACATTCACAAGATGTCTTGTAAGAGGTGAAGGAAGGGTTTGACAATCAGATAAATCTGTGCCGGGACCGAGGATTGAACCCCGGCCGCCAGCACAGAAGTCTGACACCTTACCCCTAGACCACCAGGTCACCTCGGAAAGGTTGTACAATTAGTACATTCGGGCGTCCCCTGGGTAACGGTACGTTAGTACTGGCAAATATTTCCACAAACTGAGCTACATATTAATGTAGCATAGGCACGCCATTATTGTTAATGGTATATATTATGAGATTGATGCCTTTTACCACTTATTCACAGTAAGAATATTTTATTTGAAATAATAAGGTTTTAAGATCTTGTTTATATATGAACTATTTATATTTATTTAAAAATATATTCCGGTCTAGAATATATTATTAATAATTTAATAAATGAATAATACTAATAATTTAATAAATTAATTATATTAATAATTGATATTAATAAATTAATAATACTAATAAATAACCAAATCTACAATTTAGATAATAGTTGACATAGAAAGGAAACCAATAAAAATTTATTTCGTTAATCTTAAATTAATTGCCTTTTTCCCCTAACATTTTCTACTCTCCCTCCAACACATATGCCAGCGCACTTCCTTTAAATTAAACATTTCTTTTCTTCCCTAACACAGCGTAATTAGTTAATATGTGTGTATCCTGAATAGATTACAAGAAGCAGTAGCAACAAATCCCGCACCGGACTTCAAACACTGAAATTGACGCATTTGATATGGTTATCCGAGTTGTAATTTTATATTTAAATTCTAGGTTCAATACTATTCAATAATGAACATTTTAGTGTATAAATATAGTAAAGTTTAATCTAAACTCCTACCTCAAAATATAGATCATTATTTTATAAATTTATAAAATGTATTTTTCTAATAATTGTCTTTATAGATTAAAAAAAAAACATTCAACGCATTACCTGGTGTTCTTCCCATGAGTGGTATTTATGCGAGAGATGTAATACAGAAGGCTTAATAGTTTCAAAAACCTCTATGGCGTCTGTTGTCTTAATGGCCTTAAACTTTATTTTAGAAGAGGTTCTTTCATTTGGTCCTGTCTCCAAAATGTTAAAAACATCTCCCATACTTTTATAAATAATTTCTTTACAGGTGGTCTTTATGTCCGACCCTGAATAACCTGCCACATATTTAACTAAACAATCGTAGTCCACCTCGAAGTGACCTCAGGGTCACAGTTTATTACGGGTGGAAGGTATTTTGAATCATATTCAAACATTCGTCTTCGTTTGGAAGTGATACGTGGACTTTCTTCTCGAAACGTCTGAAATAAATCAAAAACAATATATATTTATAGAATTAAACAGAAATCTAGAGTGAGTTTTAAACTGCTTTAGGATTGAGGTCAGCGCAGACGTAGTAGGGAGTGGAGGATCGTCACATGCTCAATCATTCCGTGAGGGGTATTTGTCAAAGCAACCGATGCACGTTGCCAGATTTCTTGACAGTCATTGAGAAGTAACCTGCAAACTCCAGCTATGTGGCAGCTATGCTCTCCAACCTAACCACCACGCGGATCCTAATGCAGTTTAAATCGCAGTATAGTTGTGTATAGAATCATTTATTTTGAGAAGAATATATCTCATTGAACTTGGGGTGTAAAGGCTCACCTTAGGACCGGATGTTCGTAGGTTCAAACCCAGTTGAGATATAATTTCCTGACAAATTAGGTAGGCCTTTTGCTAGTGCTCATAGAGATTCTAAGTTCGGAAAGTGCATTTTAAATAACTCAAATAAATGAAAAAATAAAAATTTAACTAGGATACAAATATATTATTTACCTTATTTTATAAATAAATTAAAAAAATAATTTAAAAATCCCAATTATTTTTCTCGACGCTTCTCACTAATAAGTCGGATTACACGTCTTTGCATTTTTTATTTTATTTTATTTACGGTATTTAACAATCTCACTCTGAATTGACATATAATACTCGCACACGACTTGTAAACTAACTTAAATCTAGAAGAGACACAACAACCAGTCCACCGGTCAGTGGTTCACCATTACGAAAGGAGAAATTGGAATTCACATTTTTCAGTAATGTATCGAATCGAACACAAGACCCTTAACTCAGTAGAAAGAAATGCAATGACTAAGCTAGGATGTAGGACGAATATTAATTAATTACGATAATGTAGTCTAATAAGGAAAACGAAGAATAAATATGGAGAAATGTACCCTAATTTTCTTGGAGGAAGTGTTATAATAATATTATATTTAGCACCACGTCTTACTACCCGTTCGGGTTATACGCTTTAAGTACTAATACGCTAATGGATTAGGAATTGTGAAGGTTGAATTATAGGAAGTGAACCCGCATTTGCGTGGAGGGAGAGTTGAAAACCATTTAGGAAAAACCACCCCCAGTTCACCCGACCAAGATTCGAACCTTGATCTCCCCGTCCTCAGCAGTAGAGCTTAACACGACAAGCGTGGAGGAAGTGTTGACACCCGTAATTATAGAGAAAGAAAATTTTCTATACATCTAGCTGGAATTAGAACCCTATCGATTATAGGCAGGCGGGTTTAAATTAGATTAACCTATAGACCAGTTGCCCACCAACGGGGTTTAGGCATTTATTATACATTAAAAATGTCAATTACAACTGTTTCAATAAAAGTAGAAAATAGAATGTATCAACCACCACTGGTTCCACACCATTATACTCACGATCACGATCATCATCTCATATCAACAGGACATGAAAAGAGCCTCCATGAAAAGGATGTACGATTAGTACATTTGGGCGTCCCCTGGATAACGGCACAATAGTACTGGATAATCTTTCCACTACTGAGCTACGATTGATGTAGCCCAGACGCCCAATATTATTATTATTATTATTAATAATGTATTTACTAACTTATCATACAAATGATAATCTTAAACAACATACTTGCATAAATGTGTACTAATTTCAAACTCATTCAACTTAGTGTAGTGTAGTGTTTCGTAAACGATCTACCACTCTTATCTACACGCTAATATATGTACATTTAATATCGAAACTTTCACCTCATTCCTTCAATATTTGCGTAATCAAAATGTACGTATCCCGGATGGGTAGTAAGCTACACAATTTTAACCCGCTTCAGTGGCCTTATGGTCTAACGCGCTACTATTGCAGTAGACTAGACTGCTGATGACAGGGATATCGAGGTTCGAATCTAGGTTGGGTGTACTGAGGGTGGTTTAAAAAAAATGGTTTTCCCTTTCCCTCCACACAAATGGAGGTACACTTCTTTTAACTATAACCTTCCTCATCCCTAATACCACTAGCGTAATTAGTACATAGGCGTATAACCCGAACGGGTAGTAAGACGTGGTCCTAAAAACACATGTTTTATTGTTACTCTAAATACAAAGATCATCAACAAAATAGTTTAGTTTGTAAGGGTGGCTAAGGGTAATTACCACAGAAGTTACCACCGTACACTTGGAGAGAGTATAGAAAATCACCTCCAGTTTAATAATTCGGGGCTCGAAATCAACTCCACAGCTCATGACACTGCTACCACTGAGCTAGTTCTATCGTTACTTAAGGTGGAATAGAAATGAACGCGAAAAAAATCCAGTATTTTTAGCAGTTTTTATGACAAAACTTTTTTTAGGCTAAAATAAATAAAACTTTTCTCCGGTACTAACATAAATTTTAATTTTCTTCACATGTTGATGTCAACAGTTCCTGAATATCCATCATGGTCTTAGCGGCATTAGATGATACACTTTTTAAATGAAGAGAAAACTTGTCATTAAATTAAAAGAAACCCTTGACAGATATTCAATACATCTCAGAGGTCACCCTGTGAGGAAAACTAAATCCTATGATTGTACTGGGGCAAAATTGTATTATTTTATAAAAAAAAAATGTTTTTCCATAAAAACTTCAAAAACACTGGCTTTTTCTCGCGTTTCCTTCCAACCCACCTTAACACTTTTAATAAACATATATGTTAAGAGAAAACATGGTTAAAAATGTCTACGTACGTAGTACCGTAATATTGGAAGTCCTTTAAAATAATTATTATTTAATACAGTTAAACTTCTATTATTACATGAATGTAATTTGATATTTCACTAATTAGATTTGTCAACGTTTTAATTTACATTGAATGATATTAGAGCTCTCATAGTGGTATTAAATAACATTAAATCTAAATATCAATTTGGGTGATGTGTATTTGTAAATAACTGTGCAAAACATTACAATATAATTACTTTACCATTTTTATGGGTGATTATTTTGACAACTTTTGATAAGCTTTATAACAAAAATTGCTAATATTATGTACCCAATGAATGGTTTTACAGTTCAAATTTTTATAGAAAGGACATTTTAGAAAATACAAACATCACATTTTGCCATATTAATCAAGTATTGATAGGTATTGATTATATTTATCGAAAGTTACAGCTGCGAATAACATGACCTGACGTATCTATTGGTGAAAGAAGAACTAGTAGATTTTTATTTGTCAGATAAATTCCTATCTATGGGAAGAGATTTAAAATATAACTTGTTAGTTGAGCTACGATTTGTCTTAGTCAAAATTAACCATGGGAAATTAATAACAATCTGTCGCGTTTAGGTGGCCACATGATCTAACGCGCTAATCTCGTGTTGGACTAGACTGTAGAAGACGAGGCGATATAAATTCGATACCTGTCAGATAAACTTAAGGGTAGTTTCCTCTAAATGGCTTTACACTCTTCTTCCACTTAAATGCGGGTGCGTTTCATCTAAATTATGCCTTCCTAATACCTAACTCATTAGTGTAATTAGTAAATAGTCGTATTACCGATCGAATATTAAGACGCAGTGCTAAAATTACAATTATGAGGAAGGTAAATTTTAATGTAAGTGTACCCGCATCTGCGGGGAAACCATTTACTAAACCCCCTTTCAATACACTTAACCGGGATTCTAAGCCCAATGCCCTCTTTATCAGCAGTTCAGGTTATTACGAGAGTGACGCCTGGCTTAGACCACTAGGCAACCTAGGTGGGTATAACTATGAAATCTTTAAGAATTAAATCACAACCGGTGAGACCACCATTAAGACCATGAAAAGTGTTTAAAACACGGAAACAAATGAGATTGGAGATGACTAATGCGAAAGTAAAAAAAAAGAGTTTTCCGATAGTGAGAGGTGTTGGGAGCCTTTCAGGACTGTTGTATTCCACACATAGCACCATAAGAATCTTTGACTTTGTATAAATAGCGTATGTCCGCCTTGGGAGTTTAAAAAAAAATCCACCTGAAATGCACACCCACTAGTTTCTTTGAGTAGTATTACAAAATTTAAGATTTCCATGGACCTACGTTTGAGATAAAACCATACACACACACACACACACACCACAAATATATGCATATATAGAGAGAGCAAGTCTTACGCCTAAAGAGTCCATGACTATTTGTTTGGGTGATTAAAAAACAAATAGACATGGAAATCTGAAACATTCCATATCTACTAAGTGGAAATTAAAGGTGACCAAATAGGAAAATGTTTTACTTCTTTCTACATTACAAGCCAGACTACCTTTTTCTTTAAGTAAGAATTTCATCCTTCAACACAAAGTAATTTATAAAAAAAAAGTATTATTAATTTTACCCGGGTAAGACCAAGTTTTACAATTAGCTCGATAAAATGAAACCCAATTAACTTATGGGTGACTAAATTGCAAGTATGTTCAATAGAAGCTTTGTTATATGTAGAGAATAAAATGTAAGAAGAGGCCACGGTATTTCATAGTTCGCGAGACGTGGACAAATTCTACCAAAGAATTCGTCTGAGTGCCATAAACAAACTAATTGGGTACTAAATAGCTCTGTTTACGTTGCTCCAACGTGATTCTCTAGCTACACAGGACATCATCTAAGAGGGAACTGCATGGTTAATACTGGAAAAGCGGTGACCTGTTGGTCTAGGGGTAAGGTGTCAGACTTCTATGCTGGCGGCTGGGTTCAATCCTCGTCCCGGCAAAGATTTATCTGATTACCAAACCCTTCCTTCACCTCTGACAAGACATCTTGTGAATGTGAGGAATGCCAGGTCTCCACCGTGGTTCGGATTCCACGTTAAACTGTAGGTCCTTCATTTCATCTCACAATCACCCTACCATTACACATTAGTGTAAGTGCGTATAACCCGAACGGGTAGTAAGACGCGGTGCTAATAATAATAATAATAATACTGGAAAACAGTGTTATCATTCTCTTGTGTTCATAGGTTATTATTATTATTATTATTAGCACCGCGTCTTACTACCCGTTCGGGTTATACGCACTTACGCTAATGTGTAATGGTAGGGCGATTGTGAGATGAAATGGAGGACCTACAGTTTAACGTGGGATCCGAACCACGGTGGAGACCTGGCATTCCTCACATTCACAAGATGTCTTGTCAGAGGTGAAGGAAGGGTTTGGTAATCAGATAAATCTGTGCCGGGACCAAGGATTGAACCCCGGCCGCCAGCACAGAAGTCTGACATTTTACCCTGTTCATAGGTCAATCTGCCCTCAAATATATGACAAGTTTCACAACACTGGTTAGTCAAAGTTGCCAGTAACTCCTTCTTACCCCAGCACACCACCTTCATACATAACAGAGAACGAGGAGATTTGGCAACAGTTAGCTGACTAGCTAAGATAAAGCTTTTCTCTTGAAGACCTTCAGTTTATTCAGAACTGGTATCGAGTGCAGAACAGACAGTAACCTTCACATAAAGCTCACATAAAGTGAAAGTTCCCTGGATAAATTTCACAATTAGTGAAAATTGAATTAACAGACTGAATCATAACGGATTCCATTTAAAAAGACAAGGAGAACCATTACGTCAACATGAACTGCACGTTACACGAACGTAAAGTTTATACAAGCAGAAAACAAATACTATTTACGAGTGCGGGTAGAAAACGTCGATGCGACTGATCGTATAAAAGGGCCGTCAAGAGTTCTCACCTGAGTATGGCTACGTCAAGCTCCCAAGGGATGTTGGTAGCAGCAAGCAGGAACACCTGATCCTTCCACCGGGACATCAGCCCATCCATCTGAACGAGAATCTCAGCGGTGAGTCTCCTGGACGCCTCGTGCTCCCCTGGACACCCCCTGCGTGAAGCCAGGGCATCCAGCTCTTCCAGGAAGATAGTAGAAGGCGCTTGACGTCTAGCCGCTTCAAACAGCGCCCTCACCATCTTCTCGGACTCTCCTCGCCACTTGCTGACCAAAGAACTCGCGGAGACGTTGAAGAAAGAAGTCTTCCCTTCCGTGGCCACCGCCCTCGCCAGCGTAGTCTTACCTTGGGAGACGAATCAAGAACGACGCTCAGGGCTTAGGTTGACAATTAGAACGAATGACTGAACTTGGCAGGCATTATATAACCATATAACCCGAATGGATCGATTGTGTAGCTATAAATATCCAAGATAGGTGGAGTTTTTTTTTTCTTTTCAGCAGCGCGTCTTAATACTCGTTCGAGCTATACGCGTATATACCAATTACACCAATGGTTTCAGGGATTAGGAATGTTATATTGAGACCCGCCTCGGTGGCGTAGTTGGCTAACGCGCATGTCGTGTTGAATTCGACTGCTGAGGACGGGGAGATCGAGGTTCGAATCTCGGTCGGGTGAACTGGGGGTGGTTTTTCCTACATGGTTTTCCATTCTCCCACCACGCAAATGCGGGTTCACTTCCTCTAATTCAACCTTTCCAATTCCTAATCCATTAACGTAATTAGTACTTAAAGCGTATAACCCGAACGGGTAGTAAGACGTTGTGCTAAAATAATATATTGAGAGAAAGCACACCCGCATTTGCGTAGAGGTAGAGTGGAAATGTGGGGAATGCCAGGCCGCCACCGTAGTTCGGATTCCACGCTTAACTGTAGGTCCTTCATTTCATCTCACAATCACCCTACCATTACACATTAGCGTAAGTGCGTATAACCCGAACAGGTAGTAAGACGCGGTGCTAATAATAATAATAACTAATCACTAAAACAATTCAAAGTGTAAGTACACAAGCAAGATAGCCTATATCAATCTAGCTGATGCCGAATGTTGGCGAAGATAGTGCCACAATTTAGATAGAGGGTGTCATGTGGTCAGCACTACGAATCTTATGGATACTATTCTCAGTTTTATAAACTGGAGCCACTGATTATTGGGGTAATAGCTCCTCAATAATAATAATTGTCTCACGAGGCTGAGTTGACCCCCGTTTAAGACCCAACATTTCACAGAAAAATCTAGAAGCACCGGGTATAAAACCTGCGACCTCTGGATCTGTAGCCAGGAATTACGACCACTAGACAACAAGAGGTGGCCAGTGAATTAATACCACAACTAAATTATTTGGTCTGTACTGGCACTAGATCATATATATAATTTGTCCACTAACCTGTACCAGGGGGTCCGTATAGGAGAATACTCTTCCAAGGAGTAATTTTATCAGAGAACAGTCCAGGATACTTTACAGGATATACAACAGCTTCCTTAAGCACCCTTTTTGCTTCACCTTGCCCGATGACATCCTCCCATCGTGTGTCCAAACTCTCTGTGATCGTCTCTCTTGAGATGTAGTTGACGAATTCCATTAGCTCGCCAGGTAGACTCGTAGTAAACTCGCACTGTGTAACACCATCTCTGATGGAATTACTATCCGTTTCTGATGTCGATGGGTGGATCCGTGGTTCGGATAGGGGTATTATTGTCATACCAAACGGTAGTAGACCATCGTTTGATGAAGTAACGGCGTTACGTTGTCTGAGCGCAGGATATGACGAACTCTTGGCAGCAAGTTTGATACCGTCTGGCAATGTATTCGGCATATTTCTCGTTGGATCGTTCTTGACAGATTCTTCGTTTGAACTACGGTTCTTAATCGAAACTTTAGTTTTAGAGGAAGGATACAGCTGTTCCGGAACTACAGAAAGGTCTACCACTCTCTTATAAATCTTAGGGAACTTTTGGAATCTCACTTGGAAGTAGGTTTCATATTCTTGTAGAACTGTCTCAAGGCAGATGTTGTCACAAACTTGATACTGGCTGTGGTTGCGGGCCTCCACTGAGAAGGCTTTGGCGGTGTCAAAGTATCCCTCCTCGTTGAGATAATGGGCTACAAGACAGGCAAGCTTCCTCTTTCTGATCGACGCCATCTTCTCGTCATGTTCTCGTAATTGATGGGCCAATTTAACGGTCGAGAAAGTCATTTCACTGCACATGGCTTCACGGTGAAATAGCCTCTCTCTCTCTCTTCCTTCTGATACACAATTAAGAGCGAACAGTTGCTTTGAGGGTAAACACCAAGTTCAAACAACTTCACGTGCAAACGTTTACTAACTGGTACGGTTACTATGACGATAGGCATAAACAAGGGGAAGATTTAGATCGATCGATATATTTTGGCTGTCGACAATACCGGCAGCGCGGACAAAGGTCAGAATAAGAACTATGATAGACGATTTATTTTTTATTTTTATTGTCATTAGATGATCTTGATTTTGGTTTGCAGACTCGCGAATTATGAAAGCTACAAACTAGGTGCTAAGATTATATCTTCTTTGTTATTATTTTTATTCTCTTCTCCTTTAATATTCTATGACGACAAAAGTTTCAGTAATGTTGCACAATCTTCAAGTTCTATTTGTAATAAAGATTATTTATTTTAATCCATACTATCGGAAACTTGTGAATTTTTGAGGTGTTGTCCGGAAGAATCTTTTTTGTGGGATGATCAACATATGTCATATGATTTAACGATGACTAAACACAGTTCGAGTTTATTAAGGGGTTAATGAACAACAATGAGCAGAAATGTTTCATCTTTTAACTCTCTCCATGGAAAAACAAGGAAAAGAGAAAAGGTTTTTATTTGTATTGGCGTTATGTGGCTGTTTTCTTAATTTTGGGTTGAGTGCTCAAAATATTGGGAGGAAAAACATAATAAAACTTTTGTGTTGGGAGATTTGTCTAACTTTAATTTGGTATTATATTTAATTTTAATTTATGGTGTAAGTACTTATTACTAGCAAATACGTATGAGCCGGGTATTTACAGTAGTTAGTTACGATACAATAAATATTAAAATTATTTTATTTGTATTGAATTCTATGTGTAAAATTAATTTAATCTTTTAATTTTGATTGTAACCTTCTTTTGAACCACAGCTAAAGGCAATATTCAGACAAAAAACAATTGTTTTCCATATTTTTAGCACCATCTTACTACCCGTTCAGGTTACACGCTTATGTACTAATTACACTATTGGTGTTAGGGATTAGTAAGGCTATATTTAGAGAAAGTGTACCCAAATTTGTGTAGAGGGAGGGTGAACAACTATTTTAAAAAACCACTCTCAGTACACCCGTTCGAGAGTCGAACCTTGATCTCCCCGTCGTCGGCAGTCTAGTCTACTACGAGATCGGCGCGTTAGGCTACATGGATACCGAAGCCGGTGAAATTTAATCATATATTTAAATTTAATTTTTAATAAAGAGAGTCAATTTCTCCAAATTACCTTACGTGAAATATGCAATAGAACTATTTTTTTTAAAATAAACACTTGTTTATGAAAGTGTACAGAAACTAAATAAAATAAAACAGAATGGTATTAAACATACGCGAAATTTATAAGCTGAAGCGAAAATCTGATCGAGACTCATTTAAATTACTGAAACTTTTTAATTATTTACATTCTTAATACAAGAATCAAGCTATAATTACTGATCAACACTTATCAGTTGTTTGTGCGTATATTTGGTATTCTCTACAGAAAACAAATAAGATAGCTCTAGGTTTTTTTTTACCAACTTTTTTTGTATGAAATTTTGAGGGATTATTTTTGAAAATATAGAAAAATTACCCCAAGGACATGGATTTGAAACCTGGGCTTCCAGCGTTACGTGCCAACCGCTCTATCGGCTCAACTATTTGGAATCTTATTGATACCAGGTTTCAAATCCCTATCTTTATATTACTCTCCTGTATTACAGCACAATGTTTATGTCAATTTAGTGCTGATATCACTAATATTTAATAATACTCTAATGCATAAGAAGAAATTTTTTTTAAATTAGACTTATGGTTACAATTTAGACCGTCAAATTTCCAACTGACAGGAACAAGCTGCCTGCCAAAAAAATTGTCCCCAAATGACGTCACGACCGGCATAAGAAGGTGCAGCCTAGCAGTAATAATTCTTATTCCAACCCAACCTAAATGAATCTTTGCTATAAAACGAGCAAAAACATAACATGATTCACTAAATAGGTACAGCTACGTTTATAAAAATATATTTCCTCTTATGAATGCTAAACCCCGGAGCTCCAATAGAATAGGACTAGCCATGGATCAAAACAAACATTTCTCCTTAATCTCTTTAAGGTGGGACGGAAGGGAACGTAAGAAATGGCCAATGTTTTTTTTTTTTTTGCAGTTTTTATGGCAACACAATCTTTTGTCTAAAATAAATAAAATATTGCTCCAGTGCAAACAGAGTTTAACTTTCTTCACATGTTGATATCAACAGTTCCTGAATATCTGTCATGGTGGCATTATCTAATAAACATTTAAAATGAAGAGAAATTTTTTAAATTAAATTCCAGGACACCCTTGACAGATACTTCAATAAATTTTAAAGTCACCATGTAAAGAAAATTAAACTTTATGTTTGTACCGAAGCAATATTTTATTTATTTTGGACAAAAAAAAATGTTGCCATAAAAACTGCAAAAACACTGGCTTTTTTTTTGCGTTCCATTCCACCCAACCTTAAAGCTGGGTTTACACCTTGTAATATATTAGATACACGGAAATGTCACATATAATATGTGTGATGCTTCTAGAAAGTAGTTTATATTTTATACATATTTAGTAAGAACAATGAAGTCAAGTTTAAAGTGCTAGAGGTGCTAGAGAAAATTGAAATGGGAGAGGTGAGGGTAAAAAAAATGTTTTAAGAAGCGTGGTGATAAAAGTGTTAAGAGGGAACAAATGGAGGGGGCTATAAAGAGGAAAGAGGAGATAGAAGAAGTAATGAGGGGTGAGGAGATAAAATGGGTAATGAGGGAAGGAGATAAAATAGGTAATGAGGGGGGGGGGAATTAAAGATGTAATGATGAGCCAATTAAAGAGGTTATAAGGAGGAGAGGTTTGGTGAAAGGGGTAATTAGGAAGGGGGAGGGGGGGCATTGAAAGGGAATTACTAAAGGGAGTCATGCAGCCTTCAATGGTGTAGGCTGTAGGGGCACCCTGAACACAAGGGTAAAGTCCCTTGTGATTATATAATTATTTCAACGAGTGTATATTTATTTCAGCAAACAAATAACCTTTTTTTTTAAATCTAGTTTATATTACCATTTGTATTTCTGTGAGAGCTCCAATGGACACGCCATATTTACTGTGGATAATTTTTCCTTCATGGCACTGTCTACTTTTAATCATATTATTTAATTTTTATTTTATCAAATATTTTCAAAATAAAAATATAAGCTTATTGATTTACTCTATGACATTAGGAGCTTGAAAGTTCAGATTCACACTTAAGAAAGTCTTCCAACTATCTCTATCTTGAGCTAGTTATATCCAGTCCACCTCATTACACCATATCTCTATCAAAAGCTAGTTGTATACATCGATAAATAAACACGTTATTTAATTTCCCTGAAAAAATAATATTTTCTCACTAAACACTTAACTTTGAAGTTGATACATGACACCGCATAATCTTGGTATTGTTTGTTGAATGAGAGATCATAATTACTTTATCATAAACAAAGGCAGGATTATAAATGGTCATCAGTCAGACAGCTTCAATATTTCGATTTTATAATGTTTATTTGAGGAAAATCTGCAAACATTCTATTTCATCTTATTTTATCAGTCTTTTTTTTAATCGATTCATCAGGCGATCGACCAAACCGGTTGTGGTCGATCGGCAACTAGCGATCGACTGTTTGGCCATCTCTGCCATAGAGTAAGTAAGTCGAGTTCTCATTGCCATAGAGTAGATAAGTAATAAGTAAATACGTACATTATCAATCTATTAATGCTTTACTATAATTAAGAGGCTACTCCTGAGTAACAAACTAGTTGTGCAGATGAATAAACTGGAGATAAAACACTGACTCTGTGGAAAAAGAGGAAGATGTATGTAAAAATCTTTGAGATGTGGTGCTAGAGGAGAGTAGATATGATAAAATGTACAGATTGGGTGACTAATGAAGATATTGTAACGTTCTGGAATTACGTTACCGCGATGGGCGCCTATTGTAGAATTATGATTAATACACTTTTCATTTTGATATGTTTTTTATTTCTAAATCAGTTTAATTGATGAGAAAATAGATCATGACGAAATATATACGCGGGCTAGCGCGGACAGGTGTTGCTAGACGCCAAACTCCCAACTCCCAACTAACCACACTTACTTTATGTTGCACCATCCCTTGTATATATTCCTTGGTCATGGAAGCTTCGAGAAGGTTTAGTTTAGAAAAACAAAATACAAGACAAAAACATCTCTGTGCTACTCGAAGCTTCGAGAGCCGGAAAAAGACTCAAGTTACATTTTAAAATCTCTCTTCGAACCATCGAGAAGAGGAAGTTATTATTTGAAAAATATATATTGTCAAACTGACTTTGCTGGTGTCACGTGCGTGACGTCACTGTTCAGTGGCTTTTGCCTTCTTAGAACAAGAAGTGCTTTAGGCGCCATTTAATATACTACATAATTTAAATGAAATAAGATATGTTTATAAAATTAGGACGATATTCTTGTCAATGCTTTCACATACTTTTCAGGGGCAAATCAATTACATTACAATATTCTAAGAATATTACATGAAAATAAAGTCGTTCTGCAGATGATTTTACGAATAAAGGTTCAAATGTGTTGCTCACATAAGCAGAATAAATGGCCAATTGAGTGATGACATGTATGGCAAAGTGGGAGGTATAAAGAGGACAATGACGACCACGAACGCTACTGATGGATATATTCAAACAAGAAGATAAGCTGAAGTTTCAGGATATAAAATATTAAGTTGATAAAAGTGGCTGACATTCTGTTGGATTTGGAGAAGGAAATGAACCTGTCGAAAGACATACCTCTTTTTTCTTATGTAATCGGGTGTTTCAACCAGTACAGTATATGCGCTTATATGATAATTACTCTACTGGGGTAAAGATGAGTAAGGAAGCAATTGACAGTTAAATTACTTTCATTTGCGTGGAGGGATTATGGGAAGCCATTTAGGAAAAACCTCCGTATACCTGACCGGTATTCGAACGCTGATACTCACATCATTAGCTGACCATTCTAACAAAAGATTGATGCCCTTTAGACTTTTTGGGTATTGAAGCGGGTCCTAATAGTATTAATATATAAAGAGAAGTAATTGGTATCTATAAATGATTCATGAAACTTTTGTCAAGCGCTGTTCGTTTTAATTGATAGGTATGTGAAAAATAATTAGACTTAAACATATTATATAAATGAGCTATCACAAAAATATTATCAAATATGTAAAAAAATATTTATTCAAATAATATTTTCCTTCTCATGCAGGTGCACACGTTAATTAAAAATCAAACTCGTTTAGTCTGGTTTGCAGTTGACAAGAAGATCTGGTTTCAAACCCCAACCAGCTTCACTGGTTCTCAATTTCCCCTGAGTGAAAATGCTGTTATCTTTGCTCTAAAATATACCTTATTCATCCGTATACCATCAGCGCAGTTAAATGCGAATAAGGGTCACCCGGCGGTCTAGGGGTAAGGTGTCAAGACTTCTGTGCTGGGGGTCCGGTGTTCAATCCTCGGTCCCGGCACAGATTTATCTGATAACCAAACCCTTCCTTCACATCTGACAAGACGTGTATTGATCACAACTTGTGAATGTGTGGAGTGCCAGGCCTTCACCGTGGTTCGGATTACATGTTAAACTGTAGGTCCTCCATTTCATCTCACAATCAGCCTACCATTACACATTAGCGTAAGTGTATATAACCCGAACGGGTAGTAATACGCGGTGCTAATAATAATAATCATAATAATAATAATAATAGTAATAATAATAATAATAATAATTAATGTTAATAGCGGAAACGATTCCTTTTATATATAATTTTTATCTTTAGTCTCATAGTTTTTTTGAGGCATCATCGAATGGCTGCATAAACTTTAATAAAGCAACCAATATTTTAACCTAGATACTTGCGCCTATTCTCTCCTCTCTTTACTAAAAGTTTGCTAACACAAGCGCGCTATAGTTCATCGAGCAAACAAGATTTTGTTTAATAAATGAATCATCTAGGCAGAAAATTTACAAAGCGTGTTAGAAAATAGGTCAATTAAAGCTACCATGGCTGTATCAAAACTAATTTAACTTAGATCGTTTTATATAATATTAAAAACAAATCAGCTGGGTTTAAAGTAATATTAAATTCAGTTTTACTTACTCATATTGATACAATATTGTAATAGTAATTTTTATCCTCGAGATAATTATAGATATTATTAACTACATATATCTTATATTAAAATAATAATAGTTTTACAGCTCTATGGGGAACCTGGCAGTATAACGATTAGGTGTCAAACCTCTGTTTTAAGGATCCGAGGTTCAAATCCCTGGTCCCAGCACAAATTCATCTGATTACCAAACCCTTCCTACACCTCTGTTATAGTGTGTGCTGTCGCGCTTTGGGAATGTGTGGAATGCCAGGCCTTCACCGTGGTTCGGAACCCATGTTAAGCTGTAGGTCTCCTCTGCTATACCACCATCATCATTCTCACGTATCATCCTACAATCTGGGGATAATAGAACTCTCCTTAATGGTGTCCCCATCTCAGAAATGACTCTCTTCATACTCCTGGAGAACAGAAGGAAGATAAGGTCGAATGAACAATATCTAGAGCATTAGCCCCCCATCCTCCAGTTTTACAACTCTCGCTATCTTTATCCGAGTCTAAATGGTTAAATATCGTTGTTTAAAACACACACACACACTCATATATATGTTATATGGTCATATTTCAAGCAAAAATTATTATGCACTCTCTAGCCTTATAATTAAGGTTAGTTTATTGAAGATTGATTTTTAAAATTTTGACATTGTTTGAAAATAAATTAGGAAATTTCTTTAAAATATATTCCTGGATTTTTTTAATAAATATATTAAATAATAGTTTTTCATTTAATATAAATACCGCTCTTCAATTTTAGAAAATATTATGCCAAACTATGACGAATTATTTTATAAAGCATGTTTGATGTCTTACAATTAAATATTTGGGCTACCAATCAGTTTTAAAAACCATCAAAATTATGGTTTTTCTTTTAAGAAAAATATATATTTATCTTATATCCACACTCAAAAAGTATCAATAAGCAATCAAAGAAGATCATAATCAATGCTGATATAATATTTTTGTGATGAGTACCAAAATTCAAAAGAAAATATTAAAGTTTGAATATAATATTTATTTAAATAAGTATATGATTACAAAGTTGGTAAATTTAATAATAATCATATAATTTAAAGCAAAATTATCTTATATAATCCATACTTCTTGATAATTTGATTTCTTTTGTTAACCATGGCTGCAAAAAATATATATATATATATATATATATATATATATATATATATATATATACCAAAACGTTCCAAATAAATAATTTTTCCTCATTTTGGAAATATACAAACAAATTAACTACATCTAAACAAATTATCTACAAATAAGCTCACTAACCACATTTATAAACTATGGTAGAACTAAATATTTATTTAGAGTTTTAAAGTATTGTAATAGAATTATTTCTATAACGACACAAATCTAGAATCTATATACTAATGAGATCGAATACAAGGCTTTCACATCAGTGTTAAGCCCCCTGACCCCTCAGTCACGTGTCTGACACCTAGAGAATATCTGCATATTTTGTAGTATTCATAGCCATTAATTGTCTTATTTTAGCTTTAGAGAATTTACGCATATATTATATGCTTCCATAACCACTCCACTACGACGTATATGTCCCTTGGAGAATACATGTACATCTGTACGAGTAAAATATATAAAATATCAGTTGAAAGTAAAGAGAATAATTAATCATCACAGCCTTTCCTTCCCCCCGAAAGGTTTTTATGTACCGATCAACAATAGCCTTTTCGAAAACGATAGTGGCGAACAGAAACATAAAATGACGATTATATTTTATGTTGTTTACTGAATCAACAGCAAATCTCTTAGTTGCGGTTGTCATAAATGGAAGATTTATGGTCTCCCTGAAAATAGATTGCTCTCTAATAAATGATCCGCAGGGTATTGAGTGGTTATGTGTGTTGGTTTTAAAACTAGAAATATATTTTAGGAAAGTGTCACTTTAGTATTTAGTAGAGAATAGAGTAAGTTCACTTTTAAGAATTGATATGTTAATGCCTAAAAGTTATTTTTGGTCTTCAAACCCCTTGATAGTAAATACACACTTTTCAAAAACATCTTACCACACGCTCAGGTTATACGAATACTGATAACGCTAGAAAGTGTAACCACATTTGTGAGAAGAAACAGTGAAAAACCACTCAGTAAAAAATATATGTACACTCAACCCGGATTTGAATCACAAATTTCCTGCAATCAGCAGTCTATTCTATTGTGATAATGACACCTTAGACCATTAGAGCATCAAAGTGGGTCCATATAGCTAAAATCAAAGACAATTTTACCTTTGAGTATCACAATATATATCATCTGAATATCAGAATTTCACGAATTTAATGAAACCATTTCGACTATAGTTTCAGGTTCATAACATAAACCCCACACAACCAAAAAACTACAAAAAAGATACACACAAATTTTTACCAAAACAAAGATATAGAAAATTTAAAAAAAGACACAAAAATCCTCCAAAAATATAGACAAAAAAAACACGAATCTATTTAACACCCAAAATAATTCAAAGCAAAAACCTAGCCTATCACAATATTTCACAACATATCACAACATAACATACCATAACATACATTCACACAAACACATATTGTACATATGAGAACAGAATACATTGTGGGGCCCACTGCTTTTTAGTTTGAAGGCTCATCCATGTCAATATTGTCAAATCTTGAGGTTTAAAATGTTCGTGATTACAATAATCTCTCTTAACAAGAAAGTATATATATATATATTTTCAATGTTCTTGATCAAATAAGATGCATTAGTTAAATTGAGATTATAGAATAAAATTCTAATTAAATGTTCTTAAAGAAAGATATGCCATTGTATAACTTCTGCAATGCATAATTTTAAATCAACACATTTCCATTTACATAAAATTAGTGATTGAAGAGTTTTTTATCTCTTTTATTAATTTAAATTGGTGGGTCCAGAAAATTTGAATATAAATTGTTCGACGGTGTCCTAGATTTTCTTTTTTCAGCGTTGGCACCAAGTAAACATCCTATCACAACTTTACCAAACAGAATACGGCGTAGTAATAGAGGAGAACGGAATAATTTAGTCTACACTAATAAAAGAAGTATCCAATATTTACTTTTAAATAAATTAAACATGTTATTATTACCTAGAGTATGCTTTTTAATAGATAAGAATCAGATTAACTATGTCTTCAAGTTACTTAACAATAAATTAATTTTGAAAATATTATTATTTTCAAAAAATATGAATACCATATAAGAGATTTTAAGAAAACTTTGATAATGAACGTTGTGTTAGATTTGAGATTTCTAAATGTTCTGATTGGTTAAAAAAAATTACTATTGGTGTGTTTGAAAATGTATGTGCTAACTAAAAGGAACAATATTTTATAGCTGTTAATAATTAATGATCTAACATTTTATTTTACTTACATTTGACTATTGTGAAATTTACAAATTGTTGTCAATAGATCAATGAAATCAACCCCCCGCCCCCCCCCCAAATAGTACTCCAATTTCCATCCATGAAAATAAATCCACGTTTCCTTTAATTTTAAGTTTCTTTTCTTTTCTATTTTAGCATCGCATCCTACTGCATTTTAGGGTTATACACTTATGTATTAATTACTCTAATGATTTTAGGGATTAGGAAGGTTATTATAGCAAGTTTACCAGTATTTTAATGGAGGGAAAGTGGAAAACCATATATTATAAAAAAACATCCTTAGTACACCTGAGATTCAAACCTCGATCTCCACGTCGTTGGTATTCTAATTTA
This sequence comes from Timema cristinae, assembly GCA_039000515.1. Classification (NCBI taxonomy): domain Eukaryota; kingdom Metazoa; phylum Arthropoda; class Insecta; order Phasmatodea; family Timematidae; genus Timema; species Timema cristinae. The sequence goes on along the minus strand of JBCFYV010000100.1, from coordinate 43,010,342 downwards.
CTGAAATATTAGCGCGTTAGAGCACGTGGACACATAATGAGACGCTACGTTAACCAACACTATTGATCCCAATCCTATTAGTGTAAACATAACTAACAAACCCGGAATGGTTGTAATAATCAACGCATGTGTTTTGAAAATGTAGATTCTATATTTCAAATTTGTGCTTTAAGAACGTGTGGGGCGGTTTCCATTTTTAAAACATAGTAAGGACCTATTTTTTAGCAAGTTACATTTCAAACAATAGCTTTCCTCTTCGAATTCACATCGTAAATGTTTTTTATAGAGATATTTACATCGGGTACAAGTATCTGAATACTAAAAAAAAATACAAAGTGGTAATAGAATTTATTTATATGCTTAAGAAACGTTAAAATAAAACACATTAAAACCTATAAATAAATATGCTAAGAGTATTTATCATGATTAATTATTTACAGAGCTATGTCTTTCAATTAGTGAAAACGGGGAAGGGGGTTGTGCATGAAGCCCATTTGTACCTTGCTGATACAATTCGAAAACCAAGAAAAATTGGGGAAATTTATATCAAGTCTAAATAATGAACCAACAACTATTGTTATTTGCTAATATAAATTTATTATTACTTTATCTAATTTTAAATGTGGAAATGATATTTTAATTTTTTAACACCCCCTAATAATGTTTTTTAAGCCCCACGCGTCTTACTTACCGTTCGGGTTATACTTGTGTACTATTTCAGCCAATGGTTCTATAGATTAGGGAGGTTAAATTATATAAAGTGTACTCACATTTGCGTGGAGTGGAAAACTATTTTTTGTAAAAACCAGCCTCAGTACACTTGACTAAGATTCGAACCTCCATCTCCCCTTCATCGGAAGTATAGCCTACCGTGAGAGTATTATTATTATTTTTTTTAATCATCATATCATCACCGTCTTACTACCCGTTAGGGCTATACGCACTTACGCTAATGTGTAATGGTAGGGTAATTGCGAGATGAAATGGAGGACCTACAGTTTAACGTGAAATCGAACCACGGTGGAGGCCTGGCATTCCACACATTCACAAAATGTCTTGTCAGAGGTGAAGGAAGGGTTTGGTAATCAGATAAATCTGTGCCGGGACCAGGATTGAACCCCGGACCCCAGCATAGAAGTTCGACACCTTACCCCTAGACCACCAGGCCACCCTAGTGAGAGTAGCAAGTTAGACCATGTGGTCACCAAAGTGGAAGGGTTTATTTAACTAACAAAGAATGCTCATAACTAAAGGTGTTGCCAAATAAAGATAATGCTTCTAAAGGTGCTGTCCTGGTAAAATGGAGGAGAAAAATAACCTCAAGAGTGATGTGAATATTTTAATTTGTTTTTCAAGGAATCCCTCCTCAGGCTTGGAAGGTTTCAGACTACAATATTATTTATTCAACTCCACGCGGTCAAAATTAATGAACCAAAACCCACCGCCAGACAAGCTCTGTCTTCTACCGCGCCATACAGCGTAGACGCCGGACAACTCCCCTGCTTAATTTAGACGTCGCTTGGGTTGCATAACTATCAGAGTATTTCATCTCTCTAGCGGCAAGTTCCAAAACCTACCCAACGCTAGCCCAACTTATAGAATATGACACAATGTGTGAGCGTATACCATATCTACGATAGGATAGTTGGTAAGTGACAGCTAGGAAATGTTAACATGTAGGACTGTAAGGTCTCAGACTTCTATGCTGGCGGCCGGGGTTCAATCCTCGGTCCCGGCACAGATTTATCTGATTTCTAAACCCTTCCTACACCTCTGACAAGACATCTTGTGAATGTGTGGAATGCCAGGCCACCACCGTGGTTCGGATTCCACGTTAAACTGTAAGTCCTTCATTTCATCTCGCAATCACCCTACCATTACACATTAGCGTAAGTGCGTATATCCCGGACGGGTAGTAAGACGGGTGCTAATAATAAAAATAATATATGTTCTGCAAGACTACAATATGTTGAGTTGTACTTACTGTTTATAGTTAATACTTTCACAACCAACAATTATTTGTTTCTGACTTTTTTTGTCTAACAGTTTTTACATTAATAAAACATAAACTTATGAAAATAAGAGTTTATTTTTTTCCTGATTTTGTTTTGTTAAGAAACAGCCTCTATGGTTCACTTAAAAATTATTTACAAACAAAAGCTTTCAAAATACTGCGTTAGCTTTATAATTTAAGACGGAGAACTAGCCAAAGAAAGTGTGGTTGATAAAAAATAAACAAATTCCCTTTTGAAAGTCAATTTTTGTATATCACTTTCCCTACGTTATAAAACCCTTTTTTTTTGTGCCAGTTATAACAGTATACAAGAGTACATATACTACACTTTATTTAATATTTAATCTATTAAACTAGACCTATATATCGTTTCTACTACCGTAAAAAAAAAAAAAAAAAAACATAATAGTTTTTTTATTATTATATTTTGTTCCTTCGACGAGTTAAAAAAATACCAATTAATAAACAGTAAAACTTAGTGAATATTATTAGAAATGTTTACTACCGTACTTTTATTGAAAATATAATATTACTAAGCAAATAATAATAATAGTTTCAAATAGGTTGACAATAGTTACTTTCAGTCAATATTTGCAATAAATTATTATTATCACTGCATCTTACTACCCGTTCGGGTTATAGTCACTTTCGCTAATGAGTAATGCGGCCATCGAAGTGGGTAATACAAACACTATTCACTCATAAAATGATAAACAGGGGTTTTTATTGGCCAATTTCGAATAATGTTTACGAGCAACGCGGTCACACAAATGATTCACCGCCATAAGCTATTGCGAGATTTCAGTCCGGTTCAACCGAAAATCCGGTCAATGAGTGTCGGACAAACGCGGTTCTACTGAATCTTATACCGACTGGTCTCTAGATTCCTTCCAGTCTTTATAATAATATTTAGCACCGAGTCTTACTACCCGTTCGGGTTATACGCTTTTAAGTACTAATTACGCTAATGGATTAGGAATTGGAAAGGTTAAATTAGAGGAAGTGAGCCCGCATTTTCGTGGAGGGAGAGTGGAAAACCATTTAGGAAAAACCACCCCTAGTTCACCAGACCGAGATTCGAACCTCGATCTCCCCGTCCTCAGCAGTGAGCCAACTACGCCACCGAGGCGGGTCAGTCTTTATAATGCTTTCTTAAAGGAAACACACCGAGGCTTTTAAGGAAATGAATCCTTGTTCAGGAACTCAAGTCACAAAAGTCACAATAGTTAACGTCACCGATATTCAGAACAGCTCACGGGAAGTGGGTCGGAGGAAGGAGACTACGGGGAGGTAGGACGGGATGTACTTTACTGTTGCGTCGATTTTGGCTGCTAGTTCTTTCAACTGACTTTTCATATTTTTATGAGAATTTTTTTTAGCGGGGGTGGGGGAGGAGGGAGGGTAGTAAGTTAGTGGAGGCAGGATGGCGGAAGAGTGAAATAGTAGGGAGGGAAGCTATTGTGCTCCTTCAAAACAGGGTGGATAAAAAATACATCATAGAGCCCATGGGGAATTAGGGTTGAGAGAGATTGAAGAAGGAAGGGGGTAAGGGTGGGGAGGGATGGAAAAGGGCTTTAATAGGCTTGCTTCTAAACATGAACGAGAAGCTGTGTTCGATTTTTGAAAACTGAAATATTACTGGTACATCTATTTAATAATTTGTACTATTTGGATCAAAGCTAAGACCCACCTTTCTATTAAATTATTTTAATTGTTTGATTATTTTTCTTCTTTACATATAGGTATCAAATTCCGTGAAGTCAATATCAGAATATCAGGTTTAAAATGGACCAAAGTTCATTTTGTATATATCTTTTTTCACAATTAACGTTATTACCCACTTCTGTAGCCGAATGGTTGGGTGTACTGAGGGTGATTTTTTTAAAATTGTTTTTCACTCTACTTCCACGCAAATATGGGTAGATCACCACTAAAATGCTCCCTTCCTCATCCCTATCCCATACATGCATATAACCCGAATGAGCGGTGATTATAAAAAATAACGTTTATTGAATAATGTATTAACACTACATAAGTAGGGCTAATTGTCCCATAAAAAGGGATTGAAATCTCTAAAAATAAATTATACGGTGCACTGAAAAGACATTTACCTCTTTTATCTTATAATTTACATTTACTAAGAGCTCGTAAGATTTGTGAAACAAAACCATAAGTTTATACAGTGGTGTTGAAACTCGACACCAAAGATATAAATATACAATGTCACTGACTCTATGGGATTAGGAAATGGAACACTTAACAGAAAAATTGAGAAAAGAGAAATATAATTGCCCATCAAACAGCATAAGAATCAATTTCATTTTATAAGACCTGAATTAAAAAGTGTACATATTTCTTATATCTCAGTAGCTACTAATAGTTTTAAAAACATATATATTAATTTTTTTTAATCTTTAACGAAACTACAAATATACAATAAAGTTTATTTCTTATTTCAAATAGTTGTGGAACAATTATCCAATTTAGAAAATCTCCACCATATAAGGTACCCTAAAAGTTATTTTCATGAGAAAATGAACATTTCTATCTTGTTTATAGTAATACAGTTTCCAGATACCCGCCTCGGTGGCGTAGTTGGCTAACGCGCGAGTCGTGCTGAGCTCGACTGCTGAGGACGGGGAGATCGAGGTTCGAATCTCGGTCGGGTGAACTGGGGGTGGTTTTTCCTAAATGGTTTTCCACTCTACCTCCACGCAAATGCGGGTTCACTTCCTATAATTCAACCTTCCCAATTAATTAGCGTAATTAGTACTTAAGAGTATAACCCAAACGAGTAGTAAGACGCGGTGCAAAATAATAAGTTTCCAGATATATAATTTAATCAAAATTGTCATAGAAAATTTTGAGAAAACTGATTTTTTCTTTTAACTCTTCCGTAAATTGCCCTTAAATTTAGGATTAAATAATAATTTCAAAAATACCTCAAGAGAACATTTGTAAAACCCCAGATACCAAGTTTTAACCCAATGGGTAAAGTATTTTCGGTTCAAGCCGAGGTACAAACAGACGGCATTGCTAAGACATCTTGTTTGTTTCAGGGAATCGGAAACTTCAACATCTATCAAAATATTGAGGTCGATTTTCTAACGATCACAAAACTTCTCTCTTCGAGGTGTCTAGAGAAGTAAAAATTGCTTTGAGCTTTAGATTTGAATAACAAAATCCACAAAACATATAAACTAACGCTTTTCTTTATTTACTACAAATCCTGTTATATGGATAGGCAAGCAAGTTTGCTCACTTTAAAACATAATAGTTTTTATCAATAGAGAAAATTGTTTTTTCTTTCATAGTGTTTTTTTCCCCTGACCAGTGGGTGTCCACTATTCACAATCTATATCAACAGCTGGGCCTTATTCAATTCTAAGAGTGTATAGGCACTGCGGAACTGCAGCACCCCCTATTTCCACTTGATAATATCGATAACATTTAATGTAATGAGTATATTTTCTTTAATTCTTTATTTATTTTTGTTGTACAATTTATATTCCTTAAGCTTAATGTCAGTACTTCAGTATCCATCCCCAACTTAATGAAAAAGATACAAAAATCTTTGTATGGAATTGTGCGCTTTACAGTGCCAACGACGTGGTGTTTGACTGTTGTACGCATGCGCACATAGGAGGGAAGTGGGGAGGAAGGCAGGACTGCCAGGTAGAGAGAGTACTGTTGCTCTAACAGTGCCTGATCTGGAGTGATTGTGGAAGGAAGTTTTTCTTACTCAGCGTGTGTTGTGCTTAAAAACCGTGTACCATATACTTGAATGTAATAAAGTGTAGAAGAGTGTAGAGTTAGATTATTATTTTGCTTCTATTTATTCTATTTGATTTTTTTTTATTCTTTTATTTAACAGAATGACTAAATGCACTTTCAGTACTTTCGATGGAGAAAATTTTTCTCAATTGTCATCCAGAGATAAAGGATAAAATTATTGAACATTTTGTGAATATTAAAACAAGAAGAATGGTTTCATTTTTAAATGAATAAAACAAGCTTTAACTGTAACAACTTAGGTTATAAAGAAAGTAAAAAATATTGGTTTGTTTTTTTGTTAAGATTTTATCAAGTTCCTGAATAAATGTTCTTTTATACATGTTTTTTTTTCCTTTTACACAATTTTAAAACAAAGGCTAAAAATTTTCTGGCGCAGCACCCCCACCAATTTTAACCAAGCGCCGCCAATAAATTCCAGGGTTGAACCGTTAGTCAAAGTCTCTTCGGTGAACGTCCAGAAACGCCAAGAGTCCGATTCAACTGAGTCGTGTTTGCCTTATTCCTGTGAAGCCTGTTGAATGTCGGTGGCACGAGTTTTCTCGGCTTACAAAATGAAACCCGACGGGTTGTCTGAACTCTGTAGGTTATCCTGAAAAAAATAGTTTGTACGGTGCACTGCGAAGACTTTCTCTTTCCTATACCAAATAAATAGAGACATTTACTTAAAACTTGCGAGATAAGTGAAAATAGATAGTAGATATTGTTGTACATTCTACAAATGAATATAGATGAAAGGAGATTAAATAATATATACTGATACATAAACATTGAAAAAAACGAACATTTTTGAACATCAAAGCACATAACCTTTTAATCATTTAAAAGAAATCCATACTAAAGATTTTCTTATAGTTCGGAAACTATCGGTTTTATTAAGATATATTCCAAATAAAATATAATAATATTTATAGTCCTGTATTTTAGAAATAGTAAGTTATTTCGTATCTTAAAGAGCTACGGAGATATGTATAGGCCTATCATAGGGCTATATTTCTAATTACAAACATTCCTGAGGGGAAAATCATTAAATCAATAGATACCAAGATTAAGCATGATCGGCGAAATGGTTTTGTCTCTAGGCAAGGATACAGACAAACAGACGGACATATGGCTTAACGTAACCCACATTTTGGGTTTAGGGGTGGAGGCTCATGAAACGTCTACTTTCATCATAATTTAAATTTAAGAGATATTTGGACGATCACAATACCTTCTTTATTTGAGGGTTCCCGAGAAATTAAAAAGGTGTTATCTAGGAACAAGGTCAAATATGTTTTCATATGATCGACTCTTGATTATTTCAACATAATCTGTGTACCGTGGCTACAAACAACATAGCCCCTGACCTCCGCCACCTTAAAAGAGCGAACAGCATTTACCCCATTTTACTGTGAAACCAGCGCCCTAACTACGGACACTCACGAACGTTGTCACGGAACAGTGCTTATCGGACGAGTTCATCAAGAAAACAAGAACTGTACCAGTGCAGTGAACCTTGGCAGTAGTATCAAGTTCAGACCTGCAGCGCCTACTCGGAAGCGTCCCGAAGTTGGCAACAGCGGATCATCCTCATGGTTCACCAGTCCATAGCTTGGAAAAGAGGAGAAGTGCAAGTCACGTGTGTCTCCTACCCTCTGGTTATCCTCACGACGCTGTGCGCAGGCGCCAAGCTTGGGGACACAAGTTCATAGACGTGCAACTCAGCTGTGGGAAAGAGCGAGAGTGCATCACTTCTCCTATCCCATGGTTATCCTCACGACGCTGTGCGCAGGCGCCAAGCTTGGGAAAAGAGTGAGAAGTGCAATCACGTGTCTTCTACTCCTGTATCCTCCGACGTCGGCGCAGGGCAAGCTGGGGAAAAAGTGAAATGCTCACTTTCTTTCTACTCCTCCTGGTTATCCTCACGACGCTCCGCGCAGGCGCCAAGCTTGGGAAAAGAGTGAGAAGTGCAATCACGTGTGTCTCCCTACCACCTCATGGTTATCCTCACGACGCTTGCGCAGGCTAGCGAAGTGGCCATAGACTTGCTGGAATAGTCATGTCAGTGATTGTCTCCCTACCCCTCATTTATCCTCACGACTGTGCAGGCGATATAGCATGAGGTGATATGATTTTGGAGAATCGGTTTTTTCTCCCTAATTTTTTCCACTGATTAAGAGCGCAGCTTAAATCAATGAAATTATGATGTGTCTTAAACGTTATGTTTTTGACTTTTTTTAGAAATAAGCTAACAATAGTTTGTATGGATCACAACGTATATATGGACTTTAAACCAGTTTGTGGAAAATAGTCAAGAGTTCGGATGACTTATTCTCAATTAAATATTATTTAACCTATCCTTTAAAAGCTATCTAACATTGTAATTATTTGTCTTTAAAATTACTATATTAATAAGTCCAGGACTATAATGGGATATTTTTTATAGGTAGGCCTATTTTTGTAATGTTATGAATATACTGTTAACATAGCTGATAGAGTAGAAAGAACTTAATTACACACTCGCACACACAATCACACACACTCTCAAGCACACACTAACACACTCATACATACACACACACACACCATGAAATGATAAAGAGGCCTATAGATACCAATAATTCAGTTATCCACACATGGGTACAAAATAAAAAAATAAAATTACTTACGTTAAGCTCCTATTTTAGTTATGTTCCTTAAATCACTTGACCTGTGCCGATGGACACGTGTTCGAAACGTCCAGTGGTTTGGTCCAGTTTTTTTTGTTGACGAGAAGGTGAAGGTTTGAATACCAGCCTATTGTGATGGTATTTGCTCAACATAATTTTTACTGTCCTCACGCAAATAAGGGTACATTTCTTCCCAATTTTTATTTTCCTCATCCCTACTACATCAGTGCAATAACCATATTTAAAACGTGAGGTGATACTTTTTGAAAATTATTCCCGGAATTTGATACCAGACCGATTCTCACAAGTCAAAAAAAGTAATTGAAGATTATACTATACTAGATAGCTGATGCCCGCGGCTTTGCTCGCGTGGAAATTGATTATATACAAATACGAAAATATACATATGTATTTACAGATTAATTTAAAATATTACGTTACGTTGATGACCATAACTTGACCTCAGATCAAAAATAATGCAAGTCCGATAGAAACTTTCACCCCCTTTATCATCCCTTATTAAATAAAATTTCCAAAATTCCTGAAACATGTATTTATTTGTTTTACGTCAATAACCGAAATACAAAATTTTATTTATGTAACTTTCAAAATGACGGACTTTCATACATATTATTATACATATTATCATCCCCTATTTTGACCCCTTTGGGGTGGAATTTTCTAAAATCCTTTCTTAGTGGGTGCCTACATAACAAAATGAATATACAGTCCGAATTTCATGCTTGTAGACTTGATAGTTTGCGCTCAGCGATGATGAATCAGTCAGTCAGTCAGTCAGTAAGTCAGTCAGTCAGTCAATCAATCAGGACATGTTATTTTATAAGTATAGATTATAAGGATAAGCGTAGATATTTCAAATTTTCAAAATACACAAAAAAGAAGCCAAGCAATTTTTTTTTTACTTTAGCAATTTCTTTAGTTCTACTTAAGCAATAAGTTTGTGTAAGTAACAGAATTTACTTTGAGGTTTATCATATTATAAAAATAGAATTTCAATAGCTAGGCTTTAATCTATTATGTAACGTATTGTAATGTGTGGTTGCCACTAAGGGCTTCATACGAACTCTGCCCAGTTAAGTAATGGCAGTTTAAAAGGGATTTTGGAGTTCAACCCAATGTTGGTGTACTTACTCGGCTATATCGTTTTGCCAAATATATTGATTTACCAATATCTGCTTCAGAAGTAATATCTATCCCCTTCCAACACAACCATATTCTGCTTAGTTTCAGTTTCATCAGGAATGTGTAATTTACAACCATACAAGCAAAGAATAAGCTCGTTGCTTATATTATCTTCTCATTCAAACAACTGTGCGTTAAAAGATATATATTCGAGAATAGGCGTATATATAATATATTGCTAGCATTTAAAAATGAGTTTTCTTGGTAATTATTTAGGGTTGTTTCTGGGAATTTATTTGTGTTTGATTTTGCCACACCAATCATTTGATAATGTATTTATATAAAATTAATATTTGTAATGCTTAATAAGTTTGAAAACTAACCTTGATACCTCGAATATTTTAATTATGACCAAACAAAGCAATTGCACAATAATTCTGTCTAAATATTTTTATACAAACTAAATTCTATCTGCGCCAAGTGTACTCTGTCAAAATGTTTAAATCTGAATGAATTCCTTAAAAATGACTCAAAATATCTTAAAAATGCCTAAAAATATGTATTCAAAAACGACAAAACCAATAAATTACAACCTTAAATGCTAAAATGACAACAACAAAAAAGTAGCATATAACATCTATATTTCTATCTCCAGGGGGTCATGACCAGAGTTTAAGTAATTCTAAGCATTGTATAGGGTAGACCAGAAACAATTAGACGATATCTGCTGTGGAAAGTACCAGCCTCGGTGGCGTAGTTGGCTAACGCGCTAGTCGTGTTGAGCCCGACTGCTTAGAACGGGGAGATCGTGGGTCGAATCTCGGTCGGGTGAACTGGGGGTGGTTTTTCCTAAATGGTTTTTCCACTCTTAATCCACGCAAATGTGGGTTCACTTCCTTTAATTCAACCTTCCCAATTCCTAATCTATTAGCGTAATTAGTACTTAAGCGTATAACCCGAACGGTTAGTAAGACGCGGTGCTAAATAATAATAATAATAATAATGCTGTGAAAAGTGATGGACAAAGTGCAAAGGTTTGTCTGACGTCCGGGGGAGCTCACCTCAGTGACATTATGTTAATGAGGTGAAAAAGTATAGGTTGTAGTTTGCTTTTATTTAGACATTGAATATTTATTTTTCAATTAAAGTGTTAATTTTTAAGTTACTAATTGTTTCGAACCCACCCTCTATATGACGAACAAAAAAAAAATTGACTTAAAGGAAATAGCCCACACTCGTGCATTTGCATCGACGAGTTTTTTTTCTATTTAGAGAGCGTGCAGATACCAACTTAATAAAAAAAAACCGAGGAAGCCCTAGTACATCTGCTGGAATTCGGTTCATATCCCTCGGTTCTTCCTTTCCATGATGGGCTCGGCAAACTCCCTTTCTCTTTCCATGATGGGCTCGGCAAACTCCCTTTCTCTTTCCCATCCAATTACAGATGTGGGTTCGCCTTTTAAGACCTACTCAAGCTCTCATTTAACAAAGGCTACCGTTGAAGGGGAGGTAGGAATTTGAATCTCGGCTGTAAAAGATTTCCTCTCATGAATTAGAATTAAAGATTTAGATATATTGCTCAAATATATATATATATATATATATATATATATATATATATATATATATATATAAAGAATTGATTAATACTTTTTTTTAAGTTAATTGATGTAATAAATTTAAATTGTGGATCAAAAAGTATAATTAGATTAACTTATGGTAATAACATATTGTCAAATTAGGAACATTACACATATAATAAGTTAATTCATCATAAATTTAGCAATATATATATATATTCGATAATTTGTTGTTCATTAGAAGAAAATTTTAATCAATCTTTTTGAATTTTAGTGTCACTTAATATATCTAACAATCATGAAACTGTATGATTCATTAAATCACAATTTTTCTATATTTTGTTATAGTTTTGTCCAGTGCATTCTATCTAGGTCTTAACGTTAATTATTACCATTCCTTACTTTAAACTACTTTAGAATGTTTTATAAAATGTAATATATCTCAGTCTTAAAACCAAATTAAAATCAACTCCTTACTTTCAACTTGTTTAGAATGTTTTCTAAAATGATTCCTCGCATGACGCTAAATCGGGTGTAATTCTTCTTATTATTATTAGCACCGCGTCTTACTACCCGTTCGGGTTATACGCACTTACGCTAATGTGTAATGGTAGAGTGATTGTGAGATGAAATGGAGGACCTACAGTTTAACGTGGAATCCGAACCACGGAGGCGGCCTGGCATTCCACACATTCACAAGATGTCTTGTCAGAGGGGAAGGAAGGGTTTGGAAATCAGATAAATCTGTGCCGGGACCGAAGATTGAACCCCGGCCGCCAGCACAGAAGTCTGACAGCTTACCCCTAGACCACCAGGTCATCCTGTAATTATTATTAAACTTCCTTTCTCATCACCACTACCCAATGGATTTAGCCACTACCTGCTTCATTGACCGAATGGTTTAAGGCATCACTCTTGCGTTAGATTAATCTGCCGATGACGAGGGAGATCAGGCTTTGAATCCAGGTCGGGTATACTGAGGGTGCTTTTTCCTAGATGGGATTTCACTCCCCACACACACGTAAATAAAGGTACATTACTCTTAATTTGACATTCATCATAAATTAAACAGTAAAGAGATTGGGTTAAACACGTATGTAGGCCTACTAATCTCTTTACTGTTAGTCAAACAAAGAGCGAAAAATAATTAATAAAATCTATTCTTGTTTATATAGTAGTTTGGGAATTAATGTAGCAAAGTAAACCATTTAAATTTGCCATATTTTCGTTATATATAGGTTTTAAGCTAGAGATTTTTATGTAAAATAAAGATTTGGTTTTGCAAAAGAGTTTGATAGAACCATTTCTAAGATATATTCAGTATGTTGAAACGTAGAACTTAACCTAACGTAGTATGAAAAGAAATGTAATTGCCGATGGGCAGAAGCATCATTGACCTGTAGAAGATATGAATAGTGTTTAAAAATAATCTTGGTGTTTCTGGCATCAATAGAACCCTGACCTACCGTAAATAGTGTCGGACGTGTCAAACAACACTAGCCTCAAAGGTTTTAAGTCACGTGAAGTTAAAGCATAGCCTAACGTGTCAAAATGTCACAATAGTTTTTGTTTTTTTGGGTGTGGCCTAACACTTTGTCCTCAAAGTAATTTAGAATAAAATGCCTAAAGGTGGTGTATTTGTGTGTGTGTGTGTGTGTGTGTGTGTGTGTGATGGGAGAGGATTGAGGAGGCAGGGGGAGGTATTCCTCGTCAACGTAATGGACCCTTGCGTCCCTTAATCCCTTGGATCACCTCGTGTAAGCGAGGTCGTAAAATGAAACAATAGAATCGTGTCCGCCAGAAAAAGAACAGTACGTTTGATATATTATATACAGTGGAAAATAAATAAATAATTTACTCGGTGAAAAAAAAAGAGGAGAGTTTCAGCTAATTACTTTTTTCTTTTAGCATAGAACCCACTTCGGTAATCGCATGGTCTAAAGGCTGGCTTACTCTTCAGTTTTTTTTTCATCCATTTTGACCCGTCGGGTTGGATGGATGTAAGTTCCAACTGTCAGATTGTCCAGTCATTGTCACTGTCATTGTCATTGTAGAATCACTTCCTAGACACTGTAATGGACACGATTGTTTCAACAGTGATTGTGTTCTCGTTTAATTTTAAACAAAAAATAACGCGATCAAAATGGGCAAAAGAGTGGCTTATGAAAAAGAATAGATCCGGGTTCGAACCCGATCGGGTGAACTTAGGATGGTTTTTTCCTAATTAGTTTCTCTATGCTTTTTTCAACGCAATTGCGGGTGCATTTCCTCTGAATTACAACCACCTCACCCGAAACCCATTAGTGTAATTAGTACGACTGATGCATCCACACATTGACCGTTTATCTCAACATCGTGAAGAGCCAACTGGTTTTATTTCTATCCTCGGTTGATAATTTGACACTCCAACCAAACTGATGGGTTTTACACAAACATGTCAGGGTTTTCATAGGTTTGACCTGAACGGTTTGACAAGACGGGTCAAGCGGATGGAAAAAAAGAAACCAAAGTGTATTCCAGCCTTTAAGGCAGTGTGGACAAATGTGGCCCACGCTAACTGAAAATATATATGACCCGCAAAGTGCCATATGGGAAAATTAAAAAGGAATCCCTCTGTGGCAAATGTAGAGTTTATAGTGATCAAAATAAAAATCTTTATTTAAAAAAAAGACTATGATTGCATTTTATTATGCATTTATCTGATAATTTTCTTTTTTTATTTATTTAAAGTGTTAACGTACTTTTTCTGAACACTTTTCCTGAACAGAGTGATTATATCAGCACACTGACCTATAAACTAACACATACACAAAATCCAGCTCCCATCCATTATTTTTTTCATCTATAAAGGGGAAACCCACATTTCACCAATGATATAATTTTTTGGCCATGCCTGTAATCGAACCCGGGACACTTGGCTGAGTAGACAGACACGCTACCGACTGAACTAAGGTATTGGACTATTGTTTGGAAAAAATATGTATATATATAATTTAAAAATTGTAATCTGTTTTGTTAAAATGTGTTTGCGTACATATTTCGAAATACATTTTAGGAAGGTAAATACTTTTTTTATGCAGTAAAAATTTGAATGATTCAACAAACCAACAAACTAAAACTACAGTTTTTATTAACGTATGTAAAATAATAACTTACCAAACTTTGTTTTTTATGCCTATATTAAGTTTATGAGATTATCAAATATAAGTTTGGCATGTGGTGCGAGCTGACAATCATAAATATTTTTCCAAAATTGATTTTCTGGGTGACCTGATGGTCTAGGGATAAGGTGTCAGACTTCTTTGTTGGGGGTCCGGAGTTCATTCCTCGGTACCAACACAGATTTATCTGATTACCAAACCCTTCCTTCACCTCTGACAAGACATCTTGTGAATGTGGGGAATGCCAGGCCTCCACCGTGGTTCGGATCCCACGTTAAACTATAGGTCCTCCATTTCATCTCACAATCACCAAACCATTACACATTGGCGTAAGTGCGTATAAACTGAACGGGTAGTAAGACGCGGAGCTAATTATAAATAATATTAACAATAATAATAGTAACAAAACTAGTTTTACACTTTACCTCCACAGAAATGAGGGTTTTCTTCCTCCAAACTCAACCTTACTCGTCCAATTAGCGCAGTTAGTACATAGGCGTGTACCCAAACAAGTAGTAAGATACTTTGCTAAAAAAAACATATTTTGGAGCCAAAAACTAGACAAAACGAAACAGAAACCTTTTGTCCTCATGGTATGTGACTTCTTACTGGGCCTACTCTCCTGGTCGTTGCTATGATGCAATCAAACTAAACTGTCGTACACATTTTTATACAACTATTACTGTTTCCAACCTGTGGTCTGGGTCATTTTTTTTATCCAAGTCATATATTTTCCCACTACCGGCTTGCTAGGCCTTTCGTAGCTTCATTTACCTTACAATATAACTGAAGACTAGAACAGACACAACATCCAGTCCTCATGTGAAAAGGTAAACCCATATTTTCTTCAATGATACATTTTCGGCCATGACGGGGATCAAACCCGGGACTCTTAGTTCAGTAGGCAGACACTCTACCAGCTGATCTAAGGTGTCAGACTGTCTTACACATCAAATGTCAAAATGAGAGTTTGACAACTTTACTGCGGACACGATTAGTTTCACACCGATCAACTCCTCTATTACCACAACTAGTCTCATCGTGTGACATCGATCCATCTACTTCATTGTTTAGGCCTGATGAGAGGGATTGTGGGATACTGGGATAAGGGGTCAATCTCACAGGGATTGGTTATTGGTATTCCATAATAAAGTGACGGCGAGAGATCGTTAATTGGTGAAGAGAGAGGAAGGGGAGTTCATTACACTTTAACCAGTGACGTTGATTATGTCGAGCGGGTTGAACTAATTATTATTATTATTACTACTATTAGCATTGCGTCTTACTATCCGTTCGGGTTATAAGCACTTACGCCAATGTCTAATGGTAGAGTGATTGTGAAATGAAACGGTAGGACCAACAGTTTGATCCGAACCACGGTGGAGGCCTGTCATTCCACACATTCACAAGTGAAGAAAGGGTTTGGAAATCAGATAATTCTGTACGGAGACCGAAGATTGAACCCCGGATTCCCCAGCATAGAAGTCTGACACCTTACCCTTAGACCACCAGGTCACCTTGAACTAATTACATTAACTATACTGTCGAGATATATAAGAAGTCAACATTTTTAAATGAGGAATGATGTTTGTTTAACGTTGGCTTTAGTTTTATTAAGGTTAACACCAAGTTTACCAATGGCTTAATTTAAGGACCAAGGATAACGAGTATGATTTAGAGGGATTTAAGCCACACTAAACGATCATCCATAAACGACAAAGTTATTTTTAACGTTTTTTACCCTCTACCCTCAGCCAATCAGTGCTACGTACCTGTTAAAGAGTGAATGTCTTTAATTTATAGAGCAGTTTTTGTGACTCTAAAACAGGGTATCAAATTTTATACCACTCAGAACATAAGTTATCTTTTAAGTATATTTGCTTACAGTGAAAACCTGAAAATACTTATTTTTTTCAACATTAGAATTTAAAAGTAGGATATGTCCATATAAAACACTATGCAAATATTATAGCTTCCACTTAGACCCATTTAGTAACATCATGTAGACACTAATACTCTCCCAATGTAACACAATGTGGACAAGAGCTCCACTCACCCCCCCCCCCCCTCTCAAGAATGTTACGGGGTTACTGTATGAACTTCAGGTAAATTACTTACAAATATTTTAGAAAAATCAAATATTTACATATATATTCCTTAAGATCCAGTTCAAAATAAGATTCCTGGGAATTGATTTTCATAATAAATACTTTTTGTTTTTATTTTAACAAGTCAAAACTTATATTTAAGAGTAGTTTACAAATAACTGATTTTTGAAAATTTAAAATTTTTATGTTAAAAATAATTGAACATTGTTGTGTTTAACAATTTATAAATTAAAAGTGTTTATTGTGACAACAGCTTACTGAAATCCTATTTTTGAAAAGTGTTGTGTCAAGCTATAAATAAATACAATGTTTGATAAAAGTTTTTGCGATTGTCTAATATACCCTTTAACATGTTTTGTTTCCAGCCATGAAGGCGGCCATCTTGATTCAGCGGTGGTACGGCGGTATTTAGCCCGGATGGAAGTACGCCGGCGATACACGTGGACCATATTTCAAAGTATCGAGTACTCAGGAGAACAGGACCAAGTGAAGGTAAGAAGAGATACGATGGGATTATAATTAATTGTTACATTCACATGAGTGATTATTTAATACAGAATTTTTTTTTTTACATATCTACTTATTGTTTCACAACAGATTGACTATCAGCACAAGACTTGTAAATTAAATTAAATTAAGATTTTAACAGATACAGCACCAAACCTTTCAACCGTTAATTAATCAATATGATAAGAGGTAGCCCATATTTCACCAATTACACATTTTTCGTCCATGCTGGAAATCAAACTAGGGACGATATGCTCCGTAGGGAGACACGTTTCCTCCTGAAAATAGGGTGTAATTATTATTATTATTATTATTTATTAGCACCACGTCTTACTATCCGTTCGGGTTATACGAACTTACCTAATGTGTAATGGTAGGTGATTGTGAGATGAAATGGAGGACCTACGTTTAACGTGGAATCCGAACCACTGTGTAGGCCTGGCATTCCACACATTCACAAGTTGTGATTAATACACGTCTTGTCAGAGGTGAAGGAAGGGTTTGGTAATCAGATAAATCTGTGCCGGGACCAAGGATTGAACCCCGAACTCTCAACACAGAAGTCCGAAACCTTACCCCTAGACATCAGGCACCCCCATGCTCAATTCAGCCGACGAGTTACCAATAAATTAACTACAACGTTGTTGATTTACATTGGTCAGTGTTTTCTTCCTGGTTTTGTGAATAATAAGGAGCTGTGGATCATTGCCTGTACACCAACTTCTACAAAGTATTACAGAAACTATGAAGTGCTAAAACAAAGATCATATTATTCATATAGATGTCATTTATTAGATTTCTTAAATTTGTAAACCGACTTCAATCGATTATCACCAACTTCTACTATCACAAAAGATCCAAATAAATTCTCTCCACCAATGCAAGAACCCACCAACTAGCAAGGGATCATCACCACCAATTTGCAAGAATCACACCCCAACCAATGCAAGAACGCCCCACCCCTAACTGGCAAGACTTCACCTCTTAAATAGATATACACACCCCACCCTATGAATAATCTCAAACAGAATTCCACCCCACCTAAACTTGCAAGGACTTCACCACCCCAACCCAACAGGCAAGAAGTCCATGCCCAACCCAACTGGCAAGGACATCCACACTACCCCAACCCAACAGGCAAGGACATCCTACACCTCCAACCAACTGCAAGGACTTCACACCCCAACCCTAATTGGCAGGACTTCCACCCCACCTAACTGGCAAGGACTTCTCCACCCACCCTAACTTGGCAAGAACGTCTTCCACCACCCCAACGGTCTAGTTTCACCCCTACATTTAGAAATCCATTACAATACAATGTATACCTGGACCAACAACGTTTGTCACTTTCCAACTAACGAGAAACAATGAGGTGTACTTCTAGAACTCCACAGTGCGAACAGAGATAAAAGGATCAGAATAGAGAGAACCAAGGATCAAGGATAAGGATTGTTTGGCAGGAGCGCTGGTACAGGAAATAGCTTGCTTATTCATTCACTCTTCACTAAATACTCAAGTTAATTCAACTGGAAAGGAAATTCTAAACTCTAGATTAAATTTGCCGTTTAATTTATGTTTGCTATTTTATAGGGGAACTAAGACAGTCTGTGACTAATAAAATTAAATTTGTAGGTAATTGAGTTTAACTTTGTCTTTCCATTTTAGAAAACATTCCAAATTAAAAACAAGTAAGGAGCAGTAATGATTATGGTTAAGACATAGAAACGAACTTAAGATTAGCAATATAAAAGTGAAAGGATATAATAACTGAAGAAATTAATAAAATGTTAAAAGTTATTAACATTTGTAATTGAATATACTTTAATATTGAAAAAACACGTTAAGCTGTGCTTTTCAACAAGCAATATGTGAAATAAAATTGAAAAATTAAAAATTTATTAATGGCATATAACAATAATTACCAAGTCAAAATGGTGACCATCAGTTAAAATTTATACATAAACAACATATTAAAGTAATATCAGAACAAAAATTGAGAATAACACACAGTTAAAATTCAAACATTGAAGATGACTAGTTAAATGAATCAAACAGTGAAAGTAGTGTCTTTAAAGTTGTAAAAATAATGTGAAATAAGGTTGGAACATGACAAGCTATGATAAATAGTCTGTGTTTAAGTATGGAATCGAAGTCTTAATCGTGTTCAGTCCCATTACTCCTTGGGCAGGTAATCAGCGTTTAAAAGAAAGCCGATTAAATTCTAGCCGACATGTTTCGGTACAATTATACCCTAATCATGGCGCTGTAGAATGAAATTAAAGACTATAGAAAAGATTATGGGAGTAGAAAGACTATGGCAGTGAAAAACTAAATAAACGTGAAAAAATTTGAGTAAACGAAAAAGGTAAACAAATAAACTTACCAAAGTCGTCGTGCGAGTACACAAGTTAATGTTACGACTTAAATGTTGAGACTGAGCTAGTGTGTGGTTAGAACAGACTTAAATGAGGGAAACAAAAGACTATCGAAATGTTGCCATAGCAACGAGAGTATATGTGACCACGGTGTAAACTGGTGGTGGGGAAAGGCTAATCACATTGAAAGTGAAGTAAAACCAAAAACAAGGATGGAGAGATAAATGGAATTAAAAAAGGGAGGACAGGTAAACAAATCTTCTCAACACCTGCTCGATCGGGTCATTGACTACGCTGGAAGGAAGAGCATGAAAACCAGAGGTTATAGGATTTTGATATTTTCAGGTAGATGAGTTAATGAGTTTACTAGAATTTGGTTGGATTGTTGTAATTGTTCATTGATGATAGATTTGTTTTGAAATAAAGCTGCTTATATGAAAAAAATTTCCTAAGCTTGGTGCCTTTGTGAGAGATGTGGAGGGGCACCATACATTGTTCTATTGGTTTAGGCTGATGGTTGGAATTTTAAGATGATCTGCAAATTTGGATTTGGTCCTATTGTGTATGAAAACTGAGATATGTTCTTTATAACGGACTTTAAGGTTTTATCTAGTCTGGCCAATGTAGATGCTATTACATTCACACGTAAGTTTGTAAATTCCATTTTTATTATTTTATTATTATTATTATTATCATTTTTGTTTAAATTACTATTACTGTGATTTTTCTTTACTGTGTTGTTGGTGGAAAAAGCGATGTTGGAATTGTACTTTTTGATAATGTTAGTGAAGCGATGGGTTTCGGGATCGGTTTAAGTGAATTTGACCCATTTATCTTTTTCCTTAAAACAGTTATGGCTATCATTGGTAAGGTTGGTTGAGAAATTATACGATTTGATTTGTTTTCTTTTGCTTGTTAATGATTTTGTAAATGAGGGAGTGAGAATAACCATTATTGGTTGCTATTAATTTAATGTGTTGAGCTCAGTTCTATAGTTTGATTTATTGAGTGCGATATTTAATAATCGGTTAATAAGACTATTGAAGGTGGCGAGCTTGTGAGAGATAGGATGATTAGAATCTTTCGGGATGATAGCATCAGTGTGGGTAGGTTTCCTCTATATTTTGTAAAATAATTGGTTATTTAAACTTTTAGAGATATTGAGGTCAAGATAATTGATACTGCCATTATTTTCATTTTTGATTGTGAAAGAGAGATTCGGGTTAAAGTTCTTGTCTTTCCAGTTCAGACACACTTCAAATGGAGTGCGCAAGTAGATTTTGATTTGCCATAAGGCCAATATTTTTATAAATTTTTTAGGACTCCTTGAAATTCCCCTGTAGTCTGTGTAATATAAAATTTTCGTAACAAAACCCAAATATTGAAACAAAATATTCGAAAAACATTTAAAATACCAGGAGCCAAGTGGCAGGAATGTGTCTAACAACCTACTCAGAGCTTGTTATTCGTGTTTATTTTTTAACCTTAATTATCAATAGACCTTAACATTTTTGTTCGAAATTGAATATTTTTACTGTAAACAAATGTGATTATTATTATAAGCTTTTGGAAATTAAGTTTTAAGGTCTTGATATAAATCCCGATCTGGTGAAGTGAGGTGGGCTTTCACTCAATATTGGTTGGACCTGATTCGGTGGCCGCATGTTCTAAGGCATCACTCTATTAATAGACTTGACTGCCAAAGACAGGGGGATTGGAGTTCGAATCCTAGTATGGTGTACTGACTTAAGTGCAACTTATAATAGGAGATAATTTGAATCATGGTGGTGAGAAACTTTAATCAACCACCCAACCACCCAACCACTAAACCATTCAACCATTCAACCACTCACGAACTGGTAAAATAATATTAAAAAGTGGTAAGTGACATACATGTTTATTATATAAAATAAATACGAGAATTACTTAAATAAATAAATAATTAATACCAAACATTTTGGGTTAAACGTAATATTCTGAAAATTGGAAAATGATACCTGGACACGGGAATCGAACCAGGAACTTTGGATTCGTACGCCAATGCTCTGACCACTGAGCTATCCAGGAATCGTCCCGTGCTCAGGGTCATTCTTAACTCATATTTTAAGGCAGAGTCTATGATGGACGTGCGGAAATCATCAGCTACAAATGTGTGATCTTATTAAGATCATGAGCTATCAGATAACGCAGCCATCTTTGACTCGATAGTTGGCTTAATGCTGCCACTTGTATAATTATTATAATTTTAAGGGATTGCTTATTTAAGAATCAAATAGTGAAAGATATTATCCCTGGATAGCTCAGTGGTTAGAGCATTGGCGTACCAAGCCATAGTCCCGGGTCGATTTCCGTATCCAGGTGTCATTTTTCAATTTTCAGAAGATATCTAGTTGGAGTAATCCTCACTAAAAGCATAAAAAATACCCAAGGTACCACATGGAAATCAAACCCGGGACTTATACACTCGTGGCCAGGGTTCATTGACCACCACACAACGGGTCCGGTAACTTGGGTTAATGCATCTTTTAGACTTAAAGAATTATTATAACTGACTACATCACATTTTGTACTATAGTTTACAATACATTCAATAAAACTCCAGGACAACTATTTCAACCTTCCGTCCGACAATCCTTCTCCAGCCCTTAAAGCCATCCGGGCAACTTGCCCACGGGGAATAGGAGAAGGGGGTTAGCGAACGATTACACATGTTAGTGAAACCTTCATTTCCTCTTTCCGCTGATCTTTACCAAGCTGGAGACACTCAGGGTAGTAAAAAAGAACCTACAGATGGCGAAACTATATTGGAGTTGAAATAAAAGAAAAGCGGATATAAAACCTGGTTTGCTTTATTTGCACTACATTGAAAGTGGTCCACAAACAAACGTCTGTACCTCATATTGGGTGATGTATTACACGTCATGTTTTTTCTTGACAAGGTGTCGAGATTGTTTGGAAATTTTCTCTCTTCAAAATCATATATTACCGTTACTCTTTATTAAAACAATTAAGTTTCATAAACAGAGTTTTAAAATTATATTTTTCGTTGTTATATATAACGTGTTCTTTCTTATCCATATTATTATATAATAGCAAGGCTTACAAATTAAATTACTAAATAGGCACACTATTCGTTTCCCCCGACATTAATTTATCACTGTGAAAGGGAAAGCCTCTATTTCATCCATTATATTTATTCTGACTTTCTCAGGTTTGGAAAGATACCACTTAGCTCAGTAGGCATACATTAAATTGTGTAGCCCAATTTTCAGAATAAAGGGTATTTATAAAATGCGAATATGTTTCTTCGTGGCCAAAATATGTAGTGTTTTACTATATTATTACTTGTATATTTTATAGTTATTGACAGTGGCGACTCGTGTATAGGCACTGCTGAACTGCAGCACCCCCTATTTCCACTTGATATTATCGATAACATTTAATATATTGAGAAATTTTTTCTTTAATTCTTTCTTTATTTTTGTTGTACAATATATATTCCTTAAGCTTAATGTCAGTACTTCAGTAGCCATCCCCAGTTTATGAAAAATATACAAAAAAAATTGTATGGAACTTTGCGCTTCACAGTGCCAGCAACGTGGTGTTTGACTGTTGTGCGCATGCGCGATTGGGGTGGGAAGGAAGGCGGAACTGCCAGGTAGAGAGAGCACTGTTGCTTTCGCAGTGCCACCTCTGGCGTGATGGTGGAAGAAAGTTTTTCTTACTCAGGTGTGTTGTGCTTAAAAACCGTGTACCATATTCTTGAATGTGATAAAGTGTAGAAGAGTGTAGAATTAGATTATTATTCTGCTTCCAGCTATTCTATTTGATTCATTTTTTTTTCAGTTATTTATTTAACAGAAAGACTAAATATGCTTTCAGTACTTTTAATGGAGAAAAATTAACTCAATTTTCATTCAGAGATCGAGAAGAAAATTATTGAACTTTTTGCGCAAATTAAAACAAGAAGAATGGATTTAATTTTTAAATGAATAAATCAAGCTTTAACTGTAACAATTTAAGTTATAAAGTAAGTAAAACAAATCATATTTGTTTTTTGTTAAGATTTTATCAAGTTCCTGAATAAATGTTTTTTTATAATTTTTTTTTTTCCTTTTACACAATTTTAAAACAAAGGCTAAACATTTTCTGGAGCAGCACCCCCACTAATTTTAGCTACGAGCCGCCACTGCTTATTGATACTATTTATTAACTGTGACAGCTGCTATCACATGACTTGACGTAATTTATGTGCTAATAGATCTAGCAGCTTTTCTAGCGGTCTTGCTATGAAAATTGAACTGTACAGTCATATTATCCTACTTTGGCCCATATATATCTACAATTTTTATTGCCATAAACCCATACTTATCATGTAAATTACAAAGATACAAATATTATTAAGTATGGCATTTTAATAAATCGTCTCATCCGTTAAGACTGTATAAAACTACACTTTATTATAAAACGAATTTTTCGAAATCGGAAACATATAAAAAGTAAGTTTTAGTCTAAAAAAAGAAGCAGAATTTATTTCATTACCAAAAACACTTTCTATATCCCTCGTCTAGATGGGAAAGTTGAGGAATAAAAAAAAAATCCTTGTAAGGTGTTACGATGAAATGTCACGCGAACTTTAATTATAATCGCTAGATGAAGCTGATTTAGAAACGCGAAGCCTTTCATCTTCAAATAAAACGCTGATAGTATTTTTTTATGACCTGTTTGTTTTTTGACCCCTCTCCTAACCTCACCCTCAACCCCTACCTCCTCCTTTCTTTAACCACCATCAACCTAATAGGGCGATTGATCACCTTGAATTCAAGTAAGGATAAGATCAGAGAAAGTACTAAAATAAGTTTTTATGCCTCCCCCTAAAAATGTTTGGGATTCTGCCATTTCACGGAACATATTCCATCCTTACGGCAGCATTGGAGTATTAGGGGACTATATCATAAAAGAGGTATGGTATTAAAACATAACGGTCACACACGGGGTAGTAAAGGCGACGCTTGTCAGAGAAAGCATAAATGTCTTTCCAATTTTATTGTTTCGAATTTATCACCAATATCCAAGTTGTCATTTAAGATCCATAAAACGTAAATTTTGACCGCACGAATGACGTAGTGACACACTGGCTTGGAAACTTAGGGCTAAATTCTGATCAACTGCAACTAGCTAATTTTTTATATACGTGGTTATTTTACATTCTCTCCCTAGGAAAATACCACCAGAGCTTATACTTCTTGCCCTTATTATTTAATTCATTGTTAAAATTTTGTTGAAAAAAAAAAGAATCACATAGAATAAATATACAAAATAATAATGTATCTATATCATACTACCCGCCTCGGTGGCGTAGTTGGCTAACGCCAGTCGTGTTGAGCTCGACTGCTGAGGAAGGGGAGATCGAGGTTCGATCTCGGTCGGGTGAACTGGGGTGGTTTTTCCTAAATGGTTTTCCACTCTCCCTCCACGCAAATGTGGGTTCACTTCCTCTAATTAAACCTTCCAATCCTAATCTAATAGCGTAATTAGTACTTAAAGCGTATAACCCGAACGGGTAGTAAGAAAGCGGTGTTAAATATTATTATTATTATTATATATATTACGAGTTTTTAAGGAAGGTTAAATTTAGAAGAGGTCTACTCTTATTTGCATGGAGGAAGCGTTAACATTTTTAAAATAATCACCTTAAAACATGTGGCTGATATTCGAACCTTGACGTCTCCATCACTGGCAAACCAGACTAGACATATCTTAAGTTTTCAGATAACCTGCATTAACTTTGTTCAAATTTTTTCCATTAACTTTAAATAAATTACACAGTAAAGTTATTCGATCAATGATAAAATAGTTATGGCTGTATAAAAACCACTGTTTCGGATAGAACACATTTTTACCAATCGAATATATACTTGTCGGTACCACCCGAAATCGAACCAAGATATTTCAGCTTATCATGATATTTTAACCAATTAGCAGTGAAAAGGGGAGAAGTGAGATAAAGACATCTGTGTAAAACTATTTATTTCGAATCAAGAATACCCAGCTTGTTTCTAACATTGTAGCTACCTTTGTGTTTATCATTTTACTTGTATGTATTAAGTATGTTAATATATATATTAATTATATATATTCTTATTAATAAAATGAAAAGGTTTGTCTGTCAGTCATGAGCATTGCACGATATCTACCTCAAACAAAGGTATGAAAAACGTGGAATTTTAAATGTTTGTTAATACTTTTAAAATTTCGTTTTTAAACTGGGCTGTACGAAATAAAATGAAGAGATCCCCCCCCCCCTTCTATTTGATGCAAGGAAAATCTTTGCCAGAGGAAACCAAGAAATCAATTTACCACAAGCAACGATAGGTACTTCTGATTATATTTACTATATATACATTCATATATTATATATATATTATTATATATGTGCGAATATTTGAACTTTCCCATCCAATTATAAATCAAATTAATATTCATATTTGATACGAGATGACGAAACTTAATATTTTAAAGATTCTAATACGATTTGAAATTTCAAATCTAAATACATTCCAGAATATAACTATAAACTCTTGTCCAAAAGTCAAAGTTTTTAATAAAATCTTTTTAAGTTTACAATCACAGATTTGTAAACATATATTTAACATTATAGGAAATTGTAATTCTATTTGTATTTTATTCAAACGGAAAAATTTACATCACTGACCATAGACACTTTCGTATTATAACTTTATGACATTAATTTTTTTATTTAACACTGTTCAAAAGAAATATAACCTAACCTAATATAAGACTTGGATTTGATTCAGACTGAAAGTAATTTTATAGCACTCGCTCAACATTTTAATTTAAAATTTACATAATAAATTTGATTTTCATTCAATTTGAATATTTAAAAACATTAATATTCTTTTGGAAATATATTCAATCTTATAAATAAATAATCTCAAATTAGATTAAACATTTTAAAATATTGGATTCGTAGATGTATGTATCGAACAGCTAAAAAAATAAGCTAGTTAAATATTTTAATTCTTCAAGTCATTTTATCTGCAGATGTCATTTTTGATAGATTTTATCAATACTTATAAAATAACACTAATAATATAGTAACAAAACAAAAATTTGTATTTTATAAAAGGCTCTCCATACTGAGTACTAATATATATTTTTACCTTCTAAGTGTATACACGGAATATGAATTCACATTCCTCGAACGTGATTTAATTTACGTCCAATGAAATGTCGCCTGTACAGGCGGGCAACCGTTCCTACCGTGGAATTGAGTTATCTACCTTGTACGGGAATATCCCATGGGCGTCTCCTACTTTCTAAAGATAGTTCCCCTTTAATCCACGCACCTGAGCGCTTTAAATGAGATACGCTTCTAACCGGCGCTCAGGGAAAAGGCTTTTATAATGCGGGTGTTAAAGAGGGATACAATTTTTCGGATCGTTTTTAAACTGGGGTAACTACACAAGTTTATACTCCATAATCCAATTTTCATAGAAAGAAGCCTTTGATAAAATAAAAGTATATTTTTTTATGGCATAAAACTGATAATATTTTACTAAGTGTATTTTAATGTTATTGATATTACCTATCAAAATTGAAAGGGGAGATCACATAACTTGACGTATGACTATGTGAAAGTAGACCTAGTAACTTTATCAGCTGTCACATTGTTCTGTAACAAGTATTACAAACTAACAAACTTAAGACTTATGCATAATACTACACACAAATATAATTATCACCTAAATGTTATATTAATTGAATTGTGCGCAAACTTTAATGTCAACAATAATTATTATTGCACGCTTTGTTACCTCATGGCCTCAGGCGTCAATTTCTCAGACTTCTGATAAAGGGGATGGATTGGGGTTCAAACCCCGGTCAGGTTCTGAAGTGTTTTACTAAATGGTTTTACACTCTAACTCCTTGCAAATGCGAGTACCCCTCCTCTAAATTGAATTTTTCTTTACTCGTAATATATTAGCTTAGTACATATGAGTTTAACTCGAACGGATGGAATATGTGGCGCTAAAAAAATTAATCTCATTTACACGGCGTAGACTCGAACAAATGTCCACTAGAATTTAGGTAAAATACGCCTACTCGTCATTCATCGTTGGAATAACTTGTCAAAGAGTAATTCCTCAAACTAAGAGAGCTAATACAGGTAGTCACGCTGTTTAGGGCGTCAAGTTTACGATAGACTGATTAGCCCATTAACGAAGATTGTGTTTTGAATCTTGACGGGATGCGTTGGGGATTTTTATTTTATTCGTGTGATGTAACAATGAAGGTTTTCCCATGATATTGAGGGTGTATTTATTCTAGGTCTGTTTTTCTCCCATGCTAATCACGTCTTACTACCCTTCCAGAATATTTATATATCTATTATAATGGGGTATGGTGAATGCGCGTGGAATATAAATGTGGAAAACCATTATTATATTATTACAACAAAATACAATACACCTGTCTAAGATTAAAATCCAGAACCTCATCATCATGAGAAAACCATACCATAAAATACTGACGCCTTAATAATGTGCTTACTTATTGCAGTTAGCACCTTAAGTTGGGGTGCTGGCACGAGAGTTAAGGGCAGTGTTTTGAAAATTTTCGGCCAAAATAAATCAAATAATTTTCCAATCGAAATATAGAGATTAATTATCTTCACATGGTGATATCAACAATTGTTAAATATCTGTAAAGGATGTCCTGGAATTTAATGACAACTTGTTTTTTTCATTTAAAAAGTTAATAATCTAATGTCGCTATGTTAATATTATATAATCAACAACTGTTGATATCTCCATGTGAATAAAATTAAACTATGTTTATACCGGAGCAATATTTTATGTTTTACAGCAAAAAAAAAATCATATAAAATTGCAAAAACACTGATCTTTCCTCGAGTTCCCTGATCCCCAATTTAGCCAAACTTTCCCCCATTTTTTTTTTTTTGCTGTCATAATTTATCCTAGTTATATCCTAGACCAAATATTCTACGAATATTAACACATTAAAAATACCTATTAAAGGTCAATTTTGGACACAGGTCACGCAATCAAACGCTCCTTTAGACACAAGACAACGACTAAAAAGGTCACGTTTTCTATTAAACATCTTACAAGGCCATCATACAAGGTCGGAAAAACGAGTAAAACCAATTCATCTTCAATCTCCATAGAAATTATAAACGTAGAGAGTTTGAAAACCCAATTATCGCGATAACCGTCAAATTCTACACTCCAGTTACCGTAGAAAACAAAGTGACAGGGGGGGAAAAGATTTTACCATATAGATTAAAACCACCTTTTGGTTACCGTGCGCTTTTTTTGTCTACTTAGATCTAGTTAATCGGCAAAACAGATTCAAGCAAAGATAAAGGAATTTGTCAGTCTTTAATGTCAAGTAGTAATAGATTTACCTTTAATTAAGCTCAACCAACCACTTATTAAACTTTCATCAACATCTTTCCCACCCGCTTTGGTGGCTGCGTCGTCTAGTAGGCTACTCTATCATTAGAATAACTGCCGATGATGGGGAGATCTAGGTTCGAATCTCAGCTGGGTTTACTGAGGGTGGTTTTTCCAAAATGGCTTCCTACTCTTCTTAAACACAAATGCGGGTACACTTCCTATAAATATAACCTTTATTATTCCTTACACCATTTGCTTTATTAGTACATAAGCGTATAACCCAAAACGGGTAGTAAGATGTGTTGATAAATAAAAATTTTAAGATTTCCTTAAATCTGAACATATTGAAATTTGTTTTTAGGATTAGCTATTGTAGTGTCCAATTTTCACAGGAAAGATCATCTCAGGTATCTAAAAAGTTACTAGATCTACTTTCCTATATTCATACATCAAGTCATGTGATTATCAGTTGCCATTTTAATATACCTATAAAACTGCACTAATGATATATTAAAATGTTATCAATATTGAACGTGAAAAAAAAATCGCATTTTCTGAAAGTTCGTTCTAAAATAGTCTTACTACAGTTGTAAATAACCCTACATTAAATTAAAATACAAACTTTTCTATCTGTATTGGATGAAATGACCAGACTTAAAAGTGTTAGAAATTCCCACATATCCACACGTAACCTTTCTGCAAATCTAAGAAAGTCAATATTTCATCTCTCGTTTGAATATTCAAGAAAGTTGCTGCCTTCTCCTTTTACCCCATGCTGGTATCCTTCATTCATTTTCCCTTATTCAGGGTCCTCCAGGAATACCTTAAACAAAATACAGGAGTAAAACTTGGTCTAGAGTCCAGCTGATAGAGAGAATAGTTCGGACGTCAAGCAACAAAGATGGACGGAGAAAATGTCCTCATTTCGGCATGAGAACAAGTGGTGTATAGTCGTAGCGCAATAAGAATAAATGTGGAGGTGGTCGTGGAAAGGGAAAAAAATCGCTATAGTACCTTTTCATGCTTGTCAAATCACAGGCTTTGTAGTAACTTACAATAGTTCAAACGTTTTGGTATTGGTTTAGCTCCAAGGCCAGTTTCATAGTCAGACTTGGTACGCCTCAAGTGCGGCACATGGCAAAATACAGGACACCTATCTAGACCAGAATGGAATGGACTTGTATCTTAATGCAAAACTGGCTCATTCTATTCGAGCTTAGGTAGGTGTCGTGACTGTCTTGTATTTAGTAAAGCACCACATTTGAGAGTACTTACTCTAACTATGAAACTGGCCCTAAGTCAGTAATTTTAAAGTTCATTATTTTGTAGGATATATTTTATCTCTATCTTACATTTTCTTTATTATTTTGTGTATAATTTCCATTTATAATTGGTAGTCAAGTCTTCTATCCACCATTATGGCTAATCAGTTTTAATCTGCATTTTGAGAATTTATTGTCTCCTTTAACGTAATACACGTATATTATTTTTCATTACTTGCAAATTTTATCTTTTCTTTCCGTAATTTGTATTTAACATCAGAACTTTAAAACATGTTTAAATTTTATACCATACATAGAAATAAATTTGTGACCTTTCACTATAATTTTTTTTATAAAATTCATATTTCATTATTGGAATACCTTTTGACTCCGTTTGTTTATTATTAATAATTTTAATTTTTTATAAATATGTTTTTGAACGTTTTAAGAAATCATTAAAGCAATATTGTTCAAGTCATATCCCTATCATTATTATTTTATTATTAGGTCTTCTGTATTACAAGTTGATTCCTTTTGTCCAGTAAAACTTAGACCTCCAATGCCCCTGTTTTCTGCCTCCTCCTTTAGCTCCCATAATCATACACCCATTAAGACTTAAACGCTCCTATTACTAATTTACTTAGAACGTTTTCTAAATTAATATAGGAAATCTGGTATTAATAGCATCCATACATTCACCAATTAATGTTACTTAACTGTGTTAAAAAAACAAGGTGTTTAGGAAAATATCTGATAAAAAAATGATGAAGATCATGGGGAGTGAAGGAATCTACATAATTATGAGCTGCATACCCTGTATTCATCACCAGACATTATTAGGTTAGTAAAATTTCGTAGGCTACGGTGGGCAGATAATGCAGCGTGAATGGGAGAATCTAGAACCGCGTTCAAGGTATTGACCAGCAAACACAATGGGAAGAGAGAGACCATTGGAAGAACTAGACACAGACGGGAAGATAACATTAGAATGGACCTGAAAGAGATAAGGTGTGATGAGGTGGACTGGAAAGAACTAGCTCATGATAGGGATAGGATGTAATGAGAAGGACTGGATAGAATTAGTTAAAGATAGGGATAGGTAAAGATGGATGGAATTGTAGAAGGATAGGTAAGAAGGATTGGATGGAATTAGTTCAAGATAGGGATAGAATGTAATGAGAAGGACTGGATAGAATTTGTTAAAGATAGAGATAGGATGTAATGAGAAGGACTGGATAGAATTAGTTCAAGATAGGGATAGGATGTAATAAGAAGGACTGGATAGAATTTGTTAAAGATAGAGATAGGATGTAATGGAAAGACTGGATGGAATTAGTTCAATATAGGTATAGGTGAAGTACTTTTTTGAATGCGGTAATGAAATTTTGAGTTCCTTAGGCCATAGAGTAAGTAAATAAGTATATACATAAATATACAAAACTTAGTTTTTGTATCCAGACAAAAATTCTTCCAATTAAACTTTCTTTATTTTCAAAATCACGGTGTTTGTAGTAAAATCCTTGTAGCGGTTCAGACATATTGTGATCTTTTTGGGAAAATCCAGAATTTAAAATTTATTTTTTAGAAGCAGTGACTATTTTTTATAGCATCGGAAGCCCTGTCATAATATCGTCCAAAGATTCAGGAATTAATTTAAATTTTATATAGGTGGATACATGTATGTTAATATAGTGTGTTGTATTTATTATAAGGCAGGTTCTTCCTATAGATTACAGAATGTATATTGAGGACATTATCTCAATTTCTCAAATATAAATATTAATAGTTAAAAATATCATTGTAAAGTGGTTCAAAATTTTATAGTAATACTTCTTGTAACGCTATATCATATATGTATTAATACACAAATACATGACTTACAAACTAACAAACTAAATTATTATCACTGCATCTTACTACCAGTTCGGGTTGTATGCACTTACGCTAATTTGTAATGGTAGTGCGATTGTGAGATGAAATGGAGACCTACAGTTTAACGTGGGATCCGAACCACGGTGGAGGCCTGGCATTCCCACATTCACAAGTTTTGATTAATACACGTCTTATCAGAGGTGATGGAAGGGTTTGGTAATCAGATAAATCTGTGCCGGGACAGAGGATTGAACCCTGAAGCCCAGCACAGAAGTCTGACACCTTACCCCTAGATCACTAGGTCACCTAACCTGCCTCGGTGGCGTAGTTGGCTAACGCGTTAGTCGTGTTGAACTCAACCGCAGAGGATGGGGAGATCGAGGTTCGAATCTCGGTCGGGTGAACTGGGGGGGTTTTCCTAAATTGTTTTCCACTCTCCCTCCACGCAAATGCGGGTTCACTTCTTCTAATTCAACCTTCCCAATTCCCAATCCATTATCGTAATTAGTACGTAAAGCGTATAACCCGAACGGGTAGTAAGACGCGGTGCTAAATAATAATAAATAATAATACTAGGTCACCTACTTAAACTAAAGAACAGTTGTCAAGATTGATCATCTAAAGCTAATGAAAATAATCCAAATTATTTAGACGAGGACGATACTATAATTATATTAATAAAACATTTATTTATTTCATAAAAATCTAGAATCAAATCAGTACCTTTATATGAAACGTCAAGACGTCTTTAGTCACTAAAATCCAATGTTCTATCCGTACTAAGTGCACTAAGAGAAAATATTTATACTATCAGTTTTTTAGCAACTTTCCATGCGTTTGTCGTTTGATTCACATATAATTAATTGACCCTCACTATAGACTTATTAGATTTAGTGTAAGCTAATGAAAGCCATAGTTGAAGTTAATTCAATTATAAAGGTTGAAAAAAAAAATACCTGCCAGCCAAAATTAATCACAAAGTCAAAGTAATTGGTTGCATCGTTAACCATATTTCTGTTATTGTCACCGTAAATCTATTCACGTTAAGCTTTCAGCACTTCGTTTGAATACATATAATCCAGGAGACTAATAATGGCGAATTATTTTACTTCTTTGAGTTTGTAATAAAATTACTTTAGTATTAAATATATTTCCATGTACCTTAAAATAAACTAACATCCGAAACTAGACTAATAAATGGTAATGATATAGTAACATATTAATTGAACGAGTTTTGTAAACATGTGTTTCATATTAATATAATAGCAAAAAAAAAAAAGGGAAGAGAATCAATCAAGCAAGCAATTAGTTTGCTGCAAATTTTTGCCAGACTTTTTACTAAACCAAATTGTATTTTATCTGCATGATTAAAAGTAGTTGGATTACATAAATAAATTTATATTTTAATAAACCTTAAGGTGGGAATGTAATATACTTGAAAATGTATATTTTAATACAGTTTTTATATCAAAACTTTATTTTTGCAAAAAAATCCATAGTGTTTAACTTTCTTCACATGATTTTAACAACAGTTGTTGAATATCTGTCATGAGCAATAATTACAACATTAAATGATAAATTTTTTAAATTAAGAGAATAGTTTTCATCAAATTCCAGATCATCCTTGAAATGTATTTAACTACTGGTGATAAAACCATTTGGATAAAACTATTCTCATATGTTTCAACTGGAGAAATTATTTATTTTGGTCAAAACAAGTTTTGCTATAGTAACTGCCGAAACACTAATCTTAACTAACGTTCTTTACACTCTCAACTTAGCATAGCTTTGTAAATTAGATACATCTATTTAATACATGTAAATCTAGCTAACAGAAACACAAAATATTTTGAAATATTGGTCTGAATATTAAAATTTTATTTATGTAAACCTGTTAATGTTTCCTCATTGCGAGACTGCTAGTCTTCCCTGTGACGTGTCACTTTTATTACTTTCTTTTGACACCTCTGAGAGAAAATATTGTGATCGTCAAAAAAATTTGAACTCAATATTTGGATAAATGTTGACATTTCATTATACCCTGAAACCAAAAAAGTTATTTTCTCAATGCCGTTTGTCTGTCTATACCTTGGGCTAAATCAGAAACTATTTTACCGTTTGGGGCTAAAAATTTGTATTTGGGGTTTTTATAAGGTCCCTCAGAGGGTTTTATGGAATTTGATCTCGAGCCCTAAATTTACGGGTAGTTTACTTAATGGAAGAAAAAAGAGAAAAAATTAATTTTCTTAACATTCGTCATAACGATTTTGATTAAATTATATATATAGTTCTACACTGTTTATTATTTTAAACAAGATTGCAGTTCTAATTTTCCCATGAAAATTACTTTGAGGGTATTTACATAAGGAAAATTCTCCAAATATTCATCATTTCTCCACAACTATATGAGATACGAAATATCTTATTATTGTAAAGTTGAAATAATATTAAAAATAACATTTTATATATTACATAGATTTTTATAACACCAATATTATCTGAACTATAACAAATATATTATTTTTAATTCAAGTCTTTGAAAATTAATTTGATTCTAATGCTCTTTGGTGGACGAATAGATTTCTCTTTTTTTAATTTTTCCATTACAGTGTTCTTAGTTCCTAATGCCATTGATTAAATAATAATAATATTTAGCACAGCATCTTACTATACCGTTCGGTTTATACGCTTTAACTACTAATAACGCTAATAGATTAGGAATTGGGAAGGTTGATTTAGAGGAAGTGAACCCGCGTTTGCGTGGAGGGAGAGTGGAAAACCATTTAGGAAAAACCACCCCAGTTCACCCGACCGAGATTCGAACCCTCGATCTCCCCATCCTCAGCAGTCGAGCTCAACACGACAAGCGCGTTAGCTACATTGATTAAATAGAATTGTATAATATGTCATTTACTATTTTTGGTGTAATGTTTCAACAACAATGTATGGAATTGTTATTTTTCTTCACAAATATTACGAGTTTTTAGTAAATGTCTTATTTAAACTAAACCAAGATAAAGTTACCGGGGTGCACGGTACCATTTATTTTTTAGAAGGTTTTTGCATTTTAGGTCGACCAAACTAAAATAAAAATAATATCAAATAATAATTATTTTAAAAACAATTTGAATTAGGGGCCTATTACATATACAAATTATGCAATGTTTGTGGTAGCATTTGATTCAAATAGCTATATGTTTTTAATGTTTTAGCGGGACAATATTTATTTCCAAATATTTTATGGAGTGATTTTTTTTTATGTTTCAGTTGTACAACTTTTTTAACGCTCTTCTTACTCATATGCCAGACCCGACGGCAAAACGAAACGTGTCAGACGTTTCTTCCAAAACATCAGGAGGTATGTTTTGAAATCATTTGGAATTTATGCTTTATATTTATAAAATAAACTTCTTAACAGTTACCATGAAATTTAGAAGTTTCTTTGAGTTTTTTAAGTGCAAATTCCCAAAATAAAAGGTTTGGTGAAATTTATGAAGAGGTAGAGAGTGATGATAAAAATTTTACAGTAAAATTTATTTCATAATATAGTTTGGTATAATTTATTTTGATCTAAATCGATCCGTTTATTTTAATTTGCTTGGGTAATCGAGTCTTAGAGACGGTAGGCAGAACATACGGCGTGAGTGTAAGAATCTAAAACCTTGTCCAGGGTAGTGACTGTCAATCCAAATGGGAAGAAACCAGTGGGAAGACCTAGAGGCTGATGGGAGGATAACAATCGAATGCACCTGGAGGAGATAAGGTGTGGTGAGGTGGAATGGATAGAACTAGATTAAGATAGAGAAGATGAAATTAAGTGTGCTGAATATAACTATATCAATATAGAGATTGTTTGTAATGAAGTGTACTGGATATATCTAACTCGAGAAAGGGATAGGGTGTATTGAGGTGTACTGGATATATTTAGCTCGAGATAGGGATAGGATGTATTGAGGTGTACTGGATATATCTAGCTCGAGATAGGGATAAGGTGTATTGAGGTGTACTGGATATATCAGCTGGTGATAGGGATAGGATGTATTGAGGTATACTGGATATATCTAGCTCAAAATAGGGATAGGGTCTATTGAGGTGTACTGGATATACCTAGCTCAAGATACGGATAAGATGTATTGAGGTGTACTGGATATATCTATCTCAAGATAGGGATAGGGTGTATTGAGGTGCACTGGATATATCTAGCTCGAGATAGGGATAGGATGTATTTAGGTGTACTGGACATATCTAGTTCAAGATAGGGATAGGGTCTATTGAGGTGTACTGGATATATCTAGCTCAGGATAGGGACAGGGTCTATTGAGGTGTACTGGATATATCAAGCTCAAGATAGGTAAAGGGTGTATGAGGTGTACTGGATATATCTAGCTCAAGATAGGGATAGGGTGTATTGAGGTGTACTGGATATACCTAGCTCAAGATACGGATAAGATGTATTGAGATGTACTGGATACATCTAGCTCGAGATAGGGATAGGGTGTATTGAGGTGTACTGGATATATCTAGCTCGAGATAGGATAAGGTGTATTGAGGTGTACTGGATATATCCAGCTGGTGATAGGGATAGGATGTATTGAGGTATACTGGATATATCTAGCTCAAAATAGGGATAGGGTCTATTGAGGTGTACTGGATATACCTAGCTCAAGATACGGATAAGATGTATTGAGGTGTACTGGATATATCTATCTCAAGATAGGGATAGGGTGTATTGAGGTGCACTGGATATATCTAGCTCGAGATAGGGATAGGATGTATTTAGGTGTACTGGACATATCTAGTTCAAGATAGGGATAGGGTCTATTGAGGTGTACTGGATATACCTAGCCCAAGATAGGGATAGGATGTATTGAGGTGTACTGGATATATCTAGCTCAAGATACGGATAAGATGTATTGAGATGTACTGGATATATCTAGCTCAAGATAGGGATAGGGTGTATTGAGGTGTACTGGATGTATCTAGTTCAAGATAGGTAAAGAGTGTGTTTAGATGTACTGGATATATCTATTTCAAGATAGGTAAAGGGTATATTGAGGTGTACTAGATATATCCAGCTCAAGATAAGGATAGGGTCTATTGAGGTGTACTGGATATAAATAGCTCGAGATAGGGATAGGGTGTAATAAAGAGGACTGGATAGAACTATCTCAAGCTAAGGATAGCTGACGTACTATTGTAATAGCATCAATAAACCTTCGAGTTTCCAGAGTGACAGAATAATTACGTAAGTCCTGTAAATCAGTTAGAGACGAATAAACCGGTAGTAAATAAAGTATTGTTTTGATTACATTTGCTCTTCAAGTAGTGAAACATAGGCGTTTATTTACATAAATCTCTCTCTATATGTCTGTATCTTGTACTTCAGACGAAACTGTTTGGATTTTATATAATTAACCTCGAGATCAGATATCAATTTTGAGTCAATAACTATAAATAAGAGTGGTTAAATTAATTTTAAGCATTTATAGTTTTTTCAGAGATATCTATAAAGATTTTGTTCTAAATAGAGGTAAAGGATTTTTTTTACCAATATACGTCACTGTATGCTTGTTTTTAATAGAACCATTGATTTAAGGATATTTTACAAATTATGTCGTTTTGGAAATTTGAAATTAAAAATGGATTTAAAGTTGTATAAACATTTTTTATCTAATATTTGTATAGTATAATTATAATCTTTTTTCAAGGGACTACTTATTTGAGGTCATTTTACTCCCAAACATATTTAAAAATATATTTTTTGTGTTGGTTAATTTATCTAAACGTTAAAAAATTTAGACTGGAATGTTTTTATTTAAGTGTTGATCAGGTTAAAATAAGGGTAGTTTCAAGAATGTTCAACTGCTATAGTGGTGAGAAATTACGTAAGGGAAATCCACCCCCTGTGCAATCAGCTGAAATGATAACCTTGACCTTCTCATCTGTTGTGGGACTGACGTCCTAGACATGCACGATTTGGTAGTGGTTGAGTTTATTTATAAAACATCTCACTATCTGCTAAGTTTAATAGAGAATATTTACAGTGATAGAAAAGAAAAAAATAACTTTTTAGAAAACGTATTCACATTTTCTTAGAGGACAATTGGAATAACCATTTAGGAAAGACATCCTCAGTACGTCCCACTGAGATTCGAACCTTTCTATCCACATTACCTTCTTTTCGATTTAACATGAGAATAATGCCTAAGACAAAGTTACCACCAATACAGATTTTTATTATTATTCTACTCGTCTAATACCCCTCTAAAAATTAATAAATAAAAATAATATAGTCCGATTAAAAAAAAAAGCAAAAAACTATTTTGGTGTTTGGAAACACAAAATTGAAAGTAATGTTTGGAAGTTTTTTTATGATTTACCTATTAAATACGACGTGACTTTCTGTGAAATATATTTTCTTAAAATCACAGCAAATATATAATTTGGTGGGACCATAATATATATACATATAATCTGAAAATATAAACAATCATACATAATTGTATGTTTAAATACCTCCATTTCATTTTTATTGAAAAATTGTTTTTTTTTATTCTTGTAGATAGTTATAAGACAAAAACAACGGTCATCAACAGTTGTTATATATATGACCAAACAACAAAATTATTATTAGCACCGCGTCTTACTACCCGTTCGGGTTATACGCACTTACGCTAATGTGTAATGGTAAGGTGATTGTGAGATGAAATGAAGGACCTACAGTTAAGCGTGGAATCCGAACCACGGTGGAGGCCTGGCATTCCCCACATTCACAAGATATCTTGTCAGAGGTGAAGGAAGGGTTTGGTAATCAGATAAATCTGTGCCGGGACCGAGGATTGAACCCCGGCCGCCAGCATAGAAGTCTGACACCTTACCCCTAGACCGCCAGGTCACCCTTAAACAACAACAACTTTTGTAACCATTGCATTGTTCTAACAACTCTATATAAAGTAAAAAACAATATAATACACATAAATAACGATATTTCCGACATCTTAGCTTTGTCAGCAACACATTCTGCCTTGATATCTAAGAGTTCCTGTTACATTTCATGGAATGACTGAAAAATGCATCATTGTTGAAATTATGGCTTGGCCTTTCACAATCCTGTATTAATGTTTAATGTACTTGGTGTTGTGTTTGTTCTAGAATTAATTTATTATCAAAGATTGTCTGTGGATCAAACAATAACAGCATTTTTAAGTATGTTCAGAAAGTGCACTTTAGATATCTCAAAACAAACAATTTTTTTTAGTACTCTGTCTTAGTACCGTTTTGATTATACGCTTATGTACTAATTACGCTAGTAATTTTAGGGATTAAGGAGGTCATATTAATAGGAAGTGTATCTTCATTTGCGTGGAAGGGGTTGAAAACCGTTTAAAAAAAACCCTTATACACCCGACCTAGATTCGAGCCTCGATCTCCCCGTCATCGTCAGTCTTGTCTACTGCGAGAGTAGCGCGTTAGACAATGCGGCCACGAAGTGGGTGATAAAAGTATTATTATTATTATTAAGCACCGCGTCTTACTATCCGTTTGGGTTATGCACACTTACGCTAATGTTAATGGTAGGGTAATGTGAGATGAAATGAAGGACCTACAGTTTAGCGTGGGATCCGAACCACGATGGAGGCCGGCATTCCCCACATTCACAAGAGTCTTGTCAGAGGTGAAGGAAGGGTTTGGTAATCAGATAAATCTGTGCCGGGACCGAGGATTGAACCCTTGACCCCCAGCACAGAATCCAACATTTTACCCCTAAACCAACAGGTCACCTTATTAAACAAATAACATAGCTTTGTGAAACAATTACTACCAAGGGATCAATGAAAATATTCAGGTATGTAGAGCAAAGCCTAGGTATGTTTGGTAAAATGGGGAATGATTGGGTGAGAACATATCACAGGTACAATCTTGACAATTAACGTCCGTGTACATTTTTTTAATTAAAAAAGCAATCAAAATAAATTCCCTACGGTGACTTCCATCTCAATATTTTCGCTCTTAATATATATTCATCCCATCGTTCTACTGAATTTAACAATCGTAATACCAAATTTGGTTGCCGCATGGTTCAAGAAGTCACGCTCATGTTATGACTTGACTTCCAATGAGAGGGAGACTGGAATTCGAATCCCGGTTGGCTTAATTGAGGGTAATTTTTCCAAAATAGTTTTCAACTCCTACTCCACAACACATATGGGCACTCTTCCGTCAAATCGAACCTTGCTCATCCATAATTTACTAGCATAACTAGTAAATACGTGCATAGCTACAATGCTGTGCTAAATAAATATCTTAATTAGATCCTGTTTTAATCGGTTTGATATTTAATCCGTTTTTCTGAAATTTTGTTCCGTTATAGCTGTCAAATGTGTAGAAATTTTCACGAGACTTAAGGCCAGTTTCATAGTCAAATTTAGTACGCCTCAAGTGCGGCGCTACACTAAGTACATGACAACACCTACCTAAACCAGAATTTGGGAATGGGCCAGTTTCCTATGTGAGAACGGCCCATTCCATTCTGGTTTAGGTAGGTGTCGTCATGTACTTAGTGTAGCGCCGCACTTGAGGCGTACTAAATTTGACTATGAAACTGTACCTTAGCATGGAAATTTTTCGAATATTACAAACAATATATGTACATGGTTTATCTATCTGGTTATTCGTCTAAGTATCAAGCTCAAATGTATTATTGTTTAATAATTAATCTTAAGTAATTTTAATTTAAAATGCTAAGCAATTGACAGAGTCCCTACATAAATATAATCGACTATTATATAATATAGTGTTTACTAGATTTCTATGGGCCTATAACTGATTAGTAAAAGAAAAACTTAAAATCCAAGGAGATATTACAACCTGAATTCCAAAGAGAAATTTTAAAACTTTAGTAACGATATCATGGAGAGAGTGAGGTGTATCGTTAACAGAACTACTAGTAACGATAATACATGGAGAGAGTGACGTATATCGTTAACAAACTCTAGTAACGATAGTAATATAGAGGATGAGGTCTACTGTTCACAGTACTACAAACTAAAGAGAACTCCTTTCTATTTCTGTCCTGACGAGTTTTATTTCAAATACCTCAAACAGTAATAAATGCGAGTTAAATGCATTATTTATCGTACGGGTGTGACCCCTTGGCATTCTTTGTCCTAGTATTTATTTTTATTTCTTGCACCGCGTCTTACTACCCGTTCGGGTTATACGCTTTAAGTACTAACTACGCTAATGATTAGGAATTTGGAAGTTTGAATTAGAGGAAGTGAACCCGCATTTGCGTGGAGGGAGAGTGGAAAACCATTTAGAAAAAACCACCCCAGTTCACCCGACCGAGATTCGAACCTCGATCTCCCCGTCCTCAGCGGTCGAGCTCAACACGACAAGCGCGTTAGCCAACTATGCCACCGAGGCAGGTCTCTGTCCTAGTAGTGATCTAACAATGTTATTGAATAGTAATCCAAAGTGACGCAGTATACAGGGTGTGTCGAGAGAGAGCGATACTTCCAAAGTGTTTAATCCTGGAATCAGTAAAGTGGCAAGTTTTGAACAGATTGGAGGAGGGTCT
This sequence comes from Timema cristinae, assembly GCA_039000515.1. NCBI lineage: Eukaryota > Metazoa > Arthropoda > Insecta > Phasmatodea > Timematidae > Timema > Timema cristinae. The sequence continues at coordinate 42,968,854 of JBCFYV010000100.1, read as the reverse complement.
CTTGGGGTTTATTCTAAGTGCCAGTCCGCCTCGTTGAGAAGCTACACGGATCTCGTCCTCAGAATTTAACAGGCATTTGTCCTTATACTGTGGGAATTAAAAGGACCATTTTAATACAATTTGGATAACTTTCTTTAATATATACTTTTTTGCATGAATATTTTATTTAGAAAGGTATATCTTAATTCCACATCTACGTTTATGAATCAAGGTATTACAAAATAAACGTTATGACACAATCGCACAAACTTTCTTAAATTGTGTATTATAGCTTCAAATAAAATGTTTAAAAATATCTTTTTACATTTTAGTAAACTACCTCCCCCTTACCCCCCTCCCTCTCAAAACACGGGTATGCAACTTTAAATGTCATATTCATGCCAAAAACTCACAAGATTTACTTTAATCAAAATTGTTATAGCCATTTTCAAAATAATTTGAATTCTCAAAAGTCCCTCCTCAGTAAAAGACCCTTTATCGAATTTTTACTTAAATCAAGGTATAAAGGGTTATATGTCGTGTCAAACAGTTCCTCGGTATTAATTTAGAACCTAATCGTTATTGCTAGATTTTAAATATTTCAAGTTTTTGTAAATTTGGCCTTAAGTTAACTATCCATAAATGAGTTTTTACTACAAAAACCAATACCGTTATTTATCATGTCAAACACTACTAAGATACACATTTGGAATCAGATAATTATAACCATTTGTTAAATATCACAAGTGTTTGAAAAATCAGTCATTAGTAAACTACATTTTAACAATTTTTTACCCAAAAACCAATTATATGGTTACTTTATTCATGTTAAACAAATTCTTGACATGCATTTTGAACCGAATTGTTATAACCATTTTAGATAAATTTTAAATAAAAAAAACTTTTTAGTAAACTACCCCTAATTGCAGGGCTAAGGTAAATAAAATATAACAATTTTTGATATAGCCCTGTTATATCTAATTACAAGTTGTAACAAAATTCATCGAACAATTTTGAATCTGGGAGCTGGACACATATACGGACATACAAATTTGTAAAATTCACTTTTTGGTTCGGTTTCATATAAAACGGGGAAATTTTTTTATAAGCCCTAGATTGATTTTTTAATGATCACAATACTTTTTCTTTACATGAGAAAGTAAAAAACACACACACACGAATTTAAAAGTAATTATTAGAGAAAATCTATGTATATAAAAATATAAGTCCTGTCTCACTGACTTGACTCATCAAGGTCCAGCCCAGACCCTTGGACCTATAAATCTGACATTTTGATTATGCTGTAGACAACGAATAAGGTCGGATATTTTGAATTACAACATAAGTAATTTTACCCTCAGTTTCTGGATTTTACAATAGGTGGCGCGCGAGTCATTTAAAAAAAAGGTGAAAACGCGAACGAAGTCGCGGGAAACAGCTAGTGTGTTATATATATATATATATATATATATAGTGCATCGCTTCTTATTGTCTGAACATATACACTATTGCAGAATGGATGATAATTCAGTGTTTTAAATAAATGTACCCTTATTTGCTTAAGAAACAAGGGAAACCAATTAGTTTAAAAAAATACATTAGAAAACCCAACGGAGATTTTTGAACCCCGGCCTACTCGATAGCGACAAACCAGGCCAGATGTGGGTGAAAATAATTTTTGTATTTAATATATTATTATTATCATTATCACCGCATATTACTACCCGTTCGGGTTATACGCACTTACGCTAATGTGTAATGGTATGTTGACTGTGAGATGAAGTGGAGGATCTACAGTTTAGCGTGGGATCCGAACCACGGTGGAGGCCTGGAATTCCACACATTCACAAGTTGTGATTAATACACGTCTTGCTAGAGGTGAAGGAAGGGTTTGCAATCAGATAAATCTGTGCCGGGACCGAGGAATGAACCCCGGACCCCCAGTACAGAAGTCTGACACCTTACCCCTAGAGCCACAGGCTACATTTTTTTTAAATAAAATGAAAATTGCATATCTAGGTATCTGAAATTGTACCTCTCTAAACATAATTTGTTTCTTAAATAGCAACCATCATTTGGTAGAAAAAGAATACTTTTTTTTTCTGAAATGTACTTGCCATCAACCTTTATATATTTTTATCGTTCCCTCTCCCCAATACGCCCCCCTACCCATCCACCCTTGATCTCTGAAACTGTTTGCAACCAAACTCGGGTTCTAAATCCTTCATTACACGCTGGTAATTCTAAATAACGAGCTTCCAGTACCTTTTCATGAATACCCTTTGAAACATCTTCAAAGAACAGTACAAAATAAAATTCGTTGCTCTATTTTGTTTAGCAAAATGTGTATAATTTAGAGGTAAAAGAGAAGTCATTATTCCACTAAATGAGTTTTTTTAGTTTAATTAGTTGTATATAATACGAATTAAGCTTTTATATCTATTTCTAAGCTAAAATCTATATCAGTGAGCATTCAAACTAACTGTCATATTCATCTAGTCTGGTTTGCTGGTGACATTAAATCCTGGGTTTTAATCCCAACTTATGTAACGAGGTTATTTCCTCCTAAATAGTTTTCCCACTTTCCTTCCATACAAATTCTGGCACAATTTATATAGATTATACCTTTCTTATTCCTAGCCTACAGGTAGAAATAAGTGGATAAAGCGGATGTCTATTGCACACATGACAAGGTTAGAGGTCTGTTACTTTCAAATCACATTAATTCGTTTCGATTTACTTAGCTATAGTTGGTTCACAATAAATTTGTAATTTTTGGACAAATAGAAAGTTACAAAAATTTGTTAAGTAGACATCTATCTCATATATTAATTTGACACTTATGAAAATTTATTCTCACGAAATAAATTTATACGGATAGTATATTTCGTAACATATCAAACTTGCCATTAAAGACCAAATTTCTCGTCATTTGATAACAAATAGAAATAAATACATTATAATCTAAGTTTTGACCGAATGATTGAAACTCTCAAGAGAGTTGATAAACTGTGAGTATTCATTGTGAACTAGAATTAACTACGAATTGATTGAGCTATTGAATATGTACAATGTACATCACTAACTCGGTTTGCGAAACTATCACAGTTCCAAAACGTGTCTTGATCCGACGTCGGTGAAGTTAATTAAACCCCTTGGGGGGGGGGGGGGATTTGCTGTTCAGCTACACGTCCATTCGACCAATGGGACAACGTCACAAACAGTTGACCTTTATATGAGCTCGCCTTTTTGCAACCTGCATGTCAAAGAGAAAATGGTGAAAGGGTGAGTTTGAGAGGGGGGTGTTTATAGTGACTGGCGGAGGCAGCCGTATTGAGCTATTACATCTGGTCTTGTATTTTTAGTTTCCCTTTCTCAGGAGCTGTAGGAGGTCCTTTCAATTTCCTGGAAGATGGGAGGATTAATTTTGCAAGGTATATTGGTTCTGAATTCAGGATTATATCAGCTCTCTTCAAACAAAGTTATGTTTTACTTTACCCGATATTAAGGTCAAGCAATCTTAGGCGTCACTTTCGTGCTAAGCTGGCCTACTAATTACTAGAGATTATCGGGGTTTGAATCCCAGTCAGGTCTACTGAGGATGGTTTTCCTAAACGGTTTCCCACTATCCTTAAAAGCAAATGCGGGTAGATTACCTCTAAATTGATTCTTTTCTCATCCCTACTCCATTAGAGAAGTCATATATGCTTATAACCTGAACAGGTAGCTAGACGCGGCCATAAAAAAGATATAATACTAATAACAAAGGATTATCTTGCTATGCATTCATTTAATTTCTAATAATATATCTCTGTGTTTTATTCATAACCACCGTCTTTGTTAAGACATTTTATTTTGCTGATTTAATATTATGTTTAGTAGCCTTCCAAAATATGTCTTGAATATATATATATATTTCCCTAAAGATGTATAAGAAAGTATTGGAACACACGTTTTAAATATAAAGATTATTTTTTAGACAAGTGAAATATAGATTTGTGTTTTAAATCAATCATTTTAAATAGTATTTAACTCCCTTAAATTTATTTCCTAGTCACCTCTAATCGCTAGTCAGTCAAAGAGTTTTTCTCCAGATAATTTACAGCCATGTCCCCAACTAAAAGGCGCACGACCCACTTCAATCATATACGGGTCCGGATTCAATCTCGGGCCAGCACAGATTACTGTTACCAAACCCTTCCTTCACTCTGACAAGACGGTTAATCACAGCTTGGAATTGTTGGAATTTCCAAGCCTACACCCGTGGTTCGGATCCCACGTTAAACTGTAGGTCCTCCATTTCATCTCACAATCACTCTACCATTACACATTAGCGTAAGTGCGTATAACCCAATCGGGTAGTAAGATGCGATGATGATGATGATAATAATAATTCACATACATATTTGTTAACCCACAAAGATTAATCAGGTGTTTTTTTCTTTCTTGTAAAAATATTAAAGATAGGCTTTGTTTAATAGTAGGCATACATACATTTTTATTTTTGTATTTTTTTCGTACAAAATTTTAACATTTTTAGTAAAAAATCTTTGCAAAAATAAAAACCACCTAATTTTTAATTTGTCAGTCCTAAATTGTGTGAACAGATAGTTAAGACCCAATTATTAGTGACACGATAGATTTTGCTAGAATTCATATTGATAAAACTATTCTTGGATAAAATATAAATATTGTATAAATTTCAAAATAAAATAGGTTTTTATTTTTTTTAAACTAAATATAAAATAATACATTCACTAAAAACCACGGCAATGAAAGGCATTATCTTTTGGATGCGCAGACCACACTTGTAAACAAAAGTGTATATTCCCACCTTCGATGATAAATAAACACACCAACACTCACTTGACAAAACACGCACTTTATTAAAACAACCAAGCCTCCACCGTGGTTCAGGATTCCACGTTAAACTGTAGGTCCTTCATTTCATCTCACTATCACCTACCATTACACATTAGCGTATAACCCGAATGGGTAGTAAGACGCGGTGCTAATAATAATAATAATAATAATAAAAAAAAGAGTATTGTTTTGCCTAAAGTTCTCATGCCACAGCAACAAGATATCTACGACTAATCTGGGGCACGACCCACTATTTAGGAACCACTTGTCTAGGCTTTAAAACAAGATTGAAAGACTAAACTCATTATATTAAAATAATAATAATAATATTTAGCACCGCGTCTTACTACCCGTTCGGGCTATACGCTTTAAGTACTAATTACGCTAATGGATTAGGAATTGGGAAGGTTTAATTAGAGGAAGTGAACCCGCATTTGCGTGGAGGGAGAGTGGAAAACCATTTAGGATAAACCACCCCCAGTTCACCCGACCGAGATTCGAACCTCGATCTTCCCGTCCTCAGCAGTCGAGCTCAACACGACAAGCGCGTTAGCCAACTACGCCACCAAGGCGGGTTATATTAAAAATTAAGCCGAGTAACACGACTAGTGACAGATTAAATGTCTTAATTTTTTAAATTTTTTAAACAGATATAATTATTTGTTTACACAAAATGTTGACAAGAAATAATTATGATATAAGTCTGTAAAACTTTGATCATTAAATTATTGTATGATTAATTGCTTTACAAAGCCTTGAAAAAAAGTAACCTGATATATATTCTACCCTTAGAAGGAAACTACCCCCATCCCTAAGGAGGGATGTTTTCTTTGCGGACAAATCGTCTTGTTTGACACATCATCAAGTCGGTCTGTGCAACCCCCTTTTCTCCTTACAGCGGAGTGATTAATAGCGTATTCATCCTTCTTGGTGGGGTGGCGGGTAGAGGGGGGTGCAAATGGTTGGGTGTTGAGGGGTCAAATTATCCAGATGGATACTGCCCCTACAGTTTCACCAACAAGCGAGACATGGTGTTATTATTATTATTACTATAGTGCTTGAAAAGATAAATAATTCATATTCAACTTTAGTGAATTTCCCTTTCATTTAAATTATGTTTCTTACTAGGAAATGTCACATTTGATAAGTGCTTTCATTAATTTTCTTTTTTAATTAATGTATGTCATTATAAAGTTACACGTTGGATACATTCTATAAATAAAACTTCTCAAACTATAATAAAAAGTAGTGAAATAAATTTTATGATAATATTTTATATCTTCAACTTAAAAAAGTGAATCTATAATCCTGAATAACATTACTTTCACAAATATAGATGGTTTTATGAAATTCATTCAAAGTTAGTATTTAAATGTTATATAGTTTTACTTCGATGCTGAATCATTATTATGATTCTAGTCTGAAAATTATAAGTAATTTGCTGATAGCTGATATTTAAAAACATAATAATTCTACTAAATTGCCTTTAAAATTTTTGTTTAAAATATGTATATAATTTGCGTGGTAAATCAGAATATATTTTTGTGTTTTTTAAAAACAAATAATTTTAAGTGAGTTCAATGATTTATTTTTGTAAATTGATTTTTTTTAACAGTTTTAACAATTTTGTTTACAATTTAAATCTAAATTGTTTTAAATTTTGTATTATCAAATCAATATTTTTTGGTAAACTTTTTTAAGGATAGTTTACGAATAAATTATTTTAAAACGTTTTTACATATCTGTACCATTTGTTTGGTAAGTTTTGACAATAATCAGTGACATTTAAGGTGGGAATGTAGTGAACGTGGGTTAAGGCATTGCTTTAAACTTTTTTTATATCAAAAATATATTTGGTCAAAATAAATAAAATATTACTCCAGTAGAACTAACGAATTTAATTTTCTTTTCACATAGTGATATCAACAGTTGTTGAATATCTTTAATGAGCATAGCGGAATTAATGATAAACTTTTAAACTTAAGAAAATAACTTGTTATTAAATTCCAGGACACCTCTTGACAATATTCAACAACTGCCAAGGTCTACATGCGAATAAAGTTTTATTTTATTTTGTACAAATTTGTTTTGTTATAAAAACTGTAAGAACGCTGGCCTTATCTCGCGCTCCCTACATCCCCATCTTAATCCTGGCTGAAATGAATGATATGTTAGTTATAATTAACTATAACAGCACTGTAAAAGCATTTTTTAAGTTTGAGAGAAATTTTAATTATTTATTATTTGAGGTATTAACGTGCACTTTCTTAACCGATTGATTAAAGAAAAAGATGACTAATAAACTAACTTAAATCTAGAACAGACACAACACCCAATCCCCCAGCCGTTAATTTATCCCTGTGAAAGTGGAAAAACCTCATTTCACCAATGCTAATTTTTAGACCATAACGAGAATTGAATCCGGGAACCTTATCTCAGTAAGCAGGTATGCTATTATTGAGATAAGGTGATGGACAGGCTGTTTGATTTTATAATTACAAATTATTATTGTTATCATTATCACCGCGTCTTACTAACCGTTCGGGCTGTACGCACTTACGTTAATGTGTAATGATAGGGTGATTGTGAGATGAAATGGAGGCCTACAATTTAACGTGGAATCCGAACCACGGGGGAGGCCTGGCATTCCACACATTCACAAGATGTCTTGTCAGAGGTGAAGGAAAGGTTTGGTAAAATTAAAAGTTAACCACATTATGTTGATGATTAGACTTCTTTGTGAAATATAGTATTTAAGTTTAATTTGTTAATTACTCTTTTATCAATTAACTTAAAACAGGAAGTGATTTAATTTGACAGAGATCCCTTGAGTTATTTCCTCCATCGTTTATTTAAAATATAGCCGAGGGGTGCGAGAAAGCTAAAAAAAATATAACATATTTATTTGATATGTGTATATTGAAATTATATTTAAAATATATTCATTTTATCGAAACATATTGATAAATACTTTCAAAAATACACTATTTTGTAAAATAATCATATTTGTTCCTATAAATAGATTCAACTAACCGAAACCCTGATGATGACTCAGAGGATGGGGGTTTACCTTCTGTCGACGGAACTTATAAAGGAATACATATCAACACACCTCTCTCAAGGACAGACCTGGACGCCCTAATCGAAACGTTCAGGAAGAAGAAGGTATTACAAATTGATTTTATATTGACGTATCATCTTTGATGACATTTAAAATAAGCCTTCTTAATGCAAACTAACTGGGAATTTTAGATAAAAAAATTAAGCTTTAGTTTATAAAATTTGTGTTTAAATTAACATCCATCCACTATTTATTATTATTATTATTATTATTATTATTAGCACCGCGTCTTACTACCCATTCGGGTTATACGCACTTACGCTAATGTGTAATGGTAGGGTTATTGTGAGATGAAATGAAGGACCTACAGTTTAACGTGGAATCCGAACCACGGTGGAGGCCTGGCATTCCCCACATCATCAACTATTTAAATTAATTAGAAAAAACATCACGTTTAAGGTTTCAGGTAAGTCATGATGCTGAGTATACATTTTATTTAAACAAATCAACTCACATTATGGGACATGATCGTAGAAAATTTCGGCTTTCAAAATAATAATCATGAAATAATATTTTAAACATTTGTATGACCTAAATCTTTTATTAAATTAAAAAAGTTTTCTGAATTTAATTTTTATCATTTAAATTATATTCTATAAGAAAGTTTTTCAACAGCAATATTGTTATCTGAATCGATTCAAATTAGTAATCTAAAATTCGGACACATTACGAAGTTTGACATCTTGTATTTGCCAAAAACTTGGTGTAATTCAAACGGAGTTTAAACATTTATCTGGAGAAAGGAATCTAACCGGTGTCCTGGTGTTATATTAAATAAACTATATTTAAATTAATCCACGTGAATGGCATCAAATCTCTTTCAAATGATAATTTTCAATATATTACATTTGGTGAAAGATTAAGTAAAGTAAGGTTTTTTTAGGTGTGCTTAAGTGATTATGATCTGTGAATTAATAATTTAGGAGCTCGGGGGGAAAGGGCGAATGTGAAAATCGTATCTTTTTTAAGAGAAGATAGTAATAAAAGCCTTTAGGACAGGTTGGTAAACCTTTTAGACTGATATTCACTCTAGGTATTGTGGAAGTTGTATTTAAACGGATACTATCGCAAGATTATTATTATTATTATTATTATTAGCACCACGTCTTACTACCCATTTGGGTTACACGCACTTACGCTAATGTGTAATGGTAGGGTATTGTGAGATGAAATGGAGGACATACAGTTTAACGTGGAATCCGAACCACGGAGAAGGCCTGGCATTCCTCACATTCACAAGTTGTGATTAATACACGTCTTATCAGAGGTGAAGGAAGGGTTTGGTAATCAGTTAAATTTGTGCCGGAACCGAGGATTGAACCCCGGACCCCAACACAGAAGTCCGACACCTTACCCCTAGATCGCCAGGTCACCGACTATCGCAATAAAATCAGTGAGTATTTCAAAGAACTGGCCGTGGAAGCAAGGTCCCATTCGAACTCTCTTTTTTTAATGTTTATTGCTCTTGGACGGTTTATCAGTCCTAGGTTTGCCCTTTTTTCCCAGTGGATAGTATTAATTGCTGGCTGTAGCATTTGCTTTATTACATCGTCTTTATTCTGTCATGCTTATTTGCTGTTAGTATTTTAACGCGTCCAGGTCGTTCTTTATTTAACTTGATTAAGAATAGTTTTGAGAGTGTGTTGTAAGAAATACCCAATTGAAGGTGAAAATACATCAAAAAGAGATAAAGTAATATTAAGAATCCGATCGTAAATGAAAGTAATAAAAAAACAGAGCTCTTAAGTCCTATTTATCAAGAAAAACCAAAAGTGTAGTAAATTATTGGGCAATTGGACAGCACTGTGAAGGTAGTCGTAACTCAAATGTTTTTTAAGAATTGGGGATGAATATAGTGAAACAAGTTTTCTACAATTTTTGGGATATTGGGGATTATAATTTACAGAACTCTTATTTATCAAAGCTTCTTAGTCGGGATGACCGTGAGACTACAATGGCGTCAAGTACAGTAGCCCCATGGCTTCTTTGGTGCTGAAAAGCTCACAGCTGACTTCTGACAGTCAACATTTAGGTATATACCTAAATGTTGACTGTCTGAAGTCAGCTGTGAGATAAATGTTGACTGTCAGAAGTGACAGCTGCTAAACACATGTTTTTTGCAGATCATATGGTTCGGCGTAGGATACATAATTTGGTCTAGTAACTTTTAAAAGCCGTCAGTTGTCAGCTGTGAGCTGTCAGTCAGCACAAAGAAGTCAGTGGGCTAACTGAGACAAAGTGGGAAACTTCGAACCATTGGATATTTTTCTCCAGTGAAATTTTAAATACAAAAAGGAAAGATCATCAGATACAATGAAGAATTGTTTTTCAAACTTAGCACAGTTGATCTTCCACCTAGGGAAGCATGGAACTCTCAAATTCACAGATGTAAGACCACGTGGCCTAAAAGTTTTGCTACCTTTTGTTCCAATGGCATACAAATTAGTTTTGGAGCAAGTGATAAAAGATAACAGTGTTATTGTTGTCGCATGCAGAGCTCAAGGATTTAGATGTTGACATAATCTACTTCAAATAAAGCAGACTTGGTGACTACAGTCATGCATTTCACTAAGCTTGTTTTATTTACATTTTTTGAGGTACTTTTTTTCTATAACTAATTTTTTAACACACTACTCTACTCTACTAAAGGGTATTTTCCAGATTGAACATTTAAGGATAATTATTTAATATTAAAATATGCAGTAACTAACAAGTTTTAAAGGTTTTTATTCAATGGGTATTGTAGAAATTTGCTTCTACTAAAGGGAGATAGAGTAGAATTTTCTATTCTTTTTAAAATTTTATAGTGAAATTATTAATTCTTATTCAAGGTATCTTTTTACAGTGCTCACTTAGATATTCACTCTTAATATTTATTCTGAGAGCATTCTCCAACTTTAAATTTCATTTTCCCAACGTCAGCTTTTCCATCGTAGCCCTTTATCCCCCAAGCTCCTGAAATATATTAGACTTCTAACAATCCGTGGCCTACCTAACAGCAGATATTGTCCATCTAAATGTATATTTTCCCCTAAAAACCTAAAAGCGTTCTCAATAATTGTCCCAAGAATAAAGCGTAACGATTTTATTTTTAATCTTTCCATTTAATCATGTTCACTCATGATAGAATTTATGTCAACATATTACGAGGGAGTTTCAAAGAAAGTGTGTCATTGTCCAATATATTTTATATATTTGTTTAAAAAAATAAAATATGGAAAAGTAACCAAGACTGTCTGCTCGGAATGGAATAAATAATATTTCTTTCTAAATATAAATAAAAATTGGTTCAAAGAAAAATGTGGAAAGTTGAATTTTATAATATATTTATCGTTTTTATATTTAGTTATTTTAAAGACTATGCTAAAATATTTCAACATCTTAGATTCAGATCCTGGGGCCCCAAGTTCTATTCCCAGCACTTTGAGATTTTCTGTGAAGCGGTGGGTCTGTAACGAGGTTAGCTCAGCCTCATAGGGATAAATAGGAGCTATTGAAAGAAAAAGTATTGTCTAATATCTAGAAAAATTAAATTAACGGCCAAGGGGTTCATTGTGCTGTCAACATGACACCCTATATCCGCACCAGGTTGGCACTACCATCTCCAACATGCACTTACATCCGGTCGGTATTGTTATTTAATGGGGTTTACACCATGGATTCTTTTAAATATTATTATTAAATTATGCGCGTTGTAGTTTAATAATTATTTCTTTGAAATGTGAAAGTACAGCAAATTTACTGAAACGCATCTTTTTGTTCATAAACCAACTATTGATGTCCCCAAATAATGTATGTTTGTTGCATGAATTTTTTTTAACATTCAGTTGCAAGGTACGTATATTTCTGTTAAGGGAACCTTGACTAAAACTCCTATTTCCGTTACAGCAACAGAGGCTGCACGCAAAATACGTGGCGTCGATATTGAAGGAAGCCGCTGCCCATCTGAAGAGACTACCAAACCTCAACCAAGTCTCCACGGCGCTCTCTAAACAAATAACAATCTGTGGGGACTTGCACGGTAAACTTGAGGACCTTCTAGTAGTCTTCCACAAGGTGAGCTTTCATTTGTTTGATATATGCACGAGGTATGTTCACGTAAACAAAGTTTATCAAGATCCTCCCAGATAAATCAAGTTTTGTGATAGTTAATATTTTCATAGATCTAGATTACTAGAATCTCGCTCCCTCCGTGTTCTTATTGTTACTTAAGTCTTTAGATTTATTTTGGGAATTCAAGTTGAAATATATTTTATATTATCCCTTTATATAAAATTCTGAAAAATTGAAAAATGACACCCGGACATGGGAATCGAACCTGGGACCTTTGGATTAGTACGCCAATACTGCGTTATCTTATAGCTCGTGATCTTAATATAATAAATCACACATTAATAGCCGATTATTTCCGCACGTCCATCATAGACTCTGCCTTAAAATATGATGAAGAATGACCCTGGGCAAGGGATGATTGCTGGATAGCTCAGTGGCAGAGCATCAGTGTTCTAAGCGAAGGTCCCCGGGCTCGATTCCCGTGTCCAGGACTCATTTTTCAATTTTCAGAATATGATATTTTGATGGAGAAATCCTCAATAAAAAAATCATAAATAATAACTTCAACTATTTGTTATTTATGCGGCTTAAGAAGTCACTCTTGGATGTATATATTAGAATAATATATCTTAAAAATGTGCTCTGGGTACTCGCTACATTTCTTAAAATTGTAAAACAAAATCCCTGGTAATGAGAAAACAAAACTTTTAAAAGTGAATGCTATATTGTACTTTACATCGTTCGATCCTAGATTCAAAGAATGTCCACGTCAACCCATTAAGATGTGTCCATACATTTGACATTCATCGCGGAACAAATATCCGGGTGACAAAAAGACGGAATACCAAATGTCCAGCGTAAAACAGAACCTTGCTACGCTCAGTCAACTGTGGTCCTAGACGTTTTATGTGTTAATCAAAATAAAAAAATGTGGGGTATTAAAATCCGGTCTGTTAACATAAAGTTAAAATTCAATAGATTTAGTTTATTGGGTTCAAATTTGATTTTTAAATATTATACGTTCATACCTCGTGGAGTTATTATTTTGGTTACAACTTTCAAATTAAGGAAAGTATGATGATTTTTGAAAATTAATTTTAAGATTTTGTTCCAAATGGCGATATGGATAGTGTTATACATGATAAAAACATTGTTTTTTTTTCAAAGACAAAAATTAATTTTTCTTTCGAAATGGGTATATATGAGAAGAGTCTAACGTAATAAAAAAATATTAATTAATGGCTAATTTACCAACAAACAATTTTATATTTAAAAACCAACACTTAAACTCATTTAAAGTAACCACTCCAAAACCAAAATTATAATATAAATCCAGGCCTCCACCGTGGTTCGGATTCCACGTTAAACTGTAGGTCCTTCATTTCATCTCACATCACCCTACATTAACCATTAGCGTAAGTGCGTATCAACCCGAATGGGTAGTAAGAAGTGGTGTTATAAATAATAATAATATAATAATAATAATATAAATCCGAAGAGCCACTTGTGCCCTTCTTCAGCGGTAGTTTGGATTACATGAACCGGTCTCCTCACCCCCATCCCCTGGATATAGAGGGTAGAATTGATCAACCCCTCCCCCGCCATTGTATATCACGCGACAGCAAATTACACGCATCACTGAGATAGCGTGTGTGCGTTATTAAACCGAGTGCGCTCTAAGGCTGCAGTAATCGGCCGGCAAGGTATCTTCGAATAATTCATTCTACTTCGCACATGTACCACGAATATTTTACTATTCACCGAGAGGAATTTAATCATTCGATAAAAAATAATCCTAATTTAAAAACCAATTTGGCGTCGGTATCGGAGCGCATGTAGATAAATTCATTTGACCGGTTCTAAACTAGCGGTTTAAATGCCTTGGTTGTTGCTTCCACTTATGCAGAATGGTTTAAAAATGGACATTGTACAGGCCGGCTGTATTGCGAGACTTATTTTGTTGGAGGAAACTAGCAAAAAAAAAAACCTTGTCAAAAGAGACGTTGATGGACTAACCCTCCATTAAAGAACCGTCTCTCAACAGGACAGTTTCATATTATGTTTATGAATCACAGAATGTACCCAGATAATTTATTTTGTACTATAGAATGTCTGTGGTTTCATTTGATGAACTACTTGGTTCAGTGAGTGGAAATATTGCAAAACGTGATACCATCTTGAGGAAAAGTATTTATTATTCCTGCTGAAAGACTTGTTGTGACATCGAGGCACCAATACCTGTTAACGCCTGATGTAGTTTGATTCGCGTTTCTACCGCCAGGTGGTTTTAACGCCCCCAGAGGTAGCGGTCAAAACGCTGGTCTAGACGAAAACTTATCTTTCAACTTGATTAACAAGAGTTTAATTCAAAGGAGCGGTTGTTAGCGTTTTGACCGCTAGTGTTGAATAGGTCTAAATCTCGTCTAGTTTTAAATTGAATTCAAGGTCATGGCTCTAATCCTGCCTGGGTGTACAGAGTTTTCCCCCTTCCCCCCATTCTTCCTCAATGTAAATACTGCTGTATTTACTATTCTGCTTTCCTCGCCTCTACTGTATTAGCATAAATAAACAAGTATACCGAATAGGTAGTAAGGCATCGTATATCTAATTAATTACTAGCGTGATGCCTTATACCTTGGGGGAAAAAAAAGGGTGTAGTTTTTATTTACAGACAATTATACTCTAACCTTATGAGGAATATGGTATAGTTAAACCTCCAAAATTTATTGATGTGATGTCCTAAAATGTTGAACATTTGCGCATGCTAATTCCCTTGACACGAATATAGTTTGACCTACGCTTACTAATATTAATTGGATACTTCCAATTAGCTTATTCAAGGTAATTTAATATAATGAGGCCACCGAAACCATGACGTTGGCACCATACTTTTTTTATGTGGTATTCTGGATCAGAAAAAAAAAAAAAATCTGCAAATATGTATGGGAAATATAATCAAAGGAAATTTTATTTAGGAAACTAAGTGTACGTAATGGTTGAAGTAATTGCTATTCATAAAATTCTGAGTATATTTTTTTATCGTTTGTATCACTTTTCATAATATTTATACTAGTGGATCGTAGCAGCGATATTTATGCAGATTATTTGTTTAAAACGTATATGAAGCTTTTTATTGGGAAACTTACAAACACACAAATAAGGGTCTCAATTGTGATGTAAACAAAATTATTTTACGGATTAGCTACTACGCACGCAGTTGCAAAGCTGTAAACTTGATATGAAAGATTCTCGTTGGAAGCTACTATTTTTTACCAACATTCTTGACAACATAATTCTTAAAATGAACTTTTGTTTTTTACAAAACGATTTAGTTTCTTTCTTATATTTTCAACTATTGGAAATTGGCTTATAAATCTCTGGACGACGTGTATTGGAATATACTCGACTGTCTTATAAATCTCTGGACACCCCGTATTTTGAATATACTCCACTTTTGGATACATCTCTGGACACTCCGTACATTTGAATATATTCTACGCTCTGATAAATCTCTGGACACTCTGTATATTGGAATATACTCGACGTTCTGATCTCTGGGAACACTGTATATTGGAATATACTCGACGTTCTTATCTCTGGGAGCACTGTATATTGGAATATACTTGAAATACTGATCTCTGGGAACACTGTATGTTGGAATATACTCGACGTTTTGATCTCTGGGAGCATTGTATATTGGAATATACTTGAAATACTGATCTCTGGGAACACTGTATGTTGGAATATACTCGACGTTTTGATCTCTGGGAACACTGTATATTGGAATATAATCGACGTTCTGATCTCTGGGCACACTGTATATTGGAATATACTTGAAATACTGATCGATGGGAACACTGTATATTGGAATATACTCGACGTTCTGATCTCTGGGAACACTGTATATTGGAATATACTCGACGTTCTGATCTCTGGGAACACTGTATGTTGGAATATACTCGACGTTCTGATCTCTGGGAACACTGTATATTGGAATATACTTGAAATACTGATCTATGGGAACACTGTATATTGGAATATACTCGACGTTCTGATCTCTGCGCACACTGTATATTGGAATATACTTGAAATACTGATCTCTGGGAACACTGTATGTTGGAATATACTCGACGTTCTGATCTCTGGGCACACTGTATATTGGAATATACTTGAAATACTGATCTCTGGGAACACTGTATGTTGGAATATACTCGACGTTTGGATCTCTGGACACACTGTATATTGGAATATACTTGACATCCTGATAATATCCGTTTGGAGTGGAAGGGGTCGTTCCAAGGGATGTCTGCTGGTATTGATGGAGGGTCATAGCCATGCGGCTCACGTTGCTAAAATAGGGGAATAGGGGAAATCAGTATGGGAGTGTGGGTGAGGGTATAGAGAGGTGTGGGGGGGAGCAGAGGCTGTTCTGAAAGGAGAGAGGATTTTCAGAGTTTCGTTTGTTTCCCCAATGTCCCATCGGTCTGTTGCGAAACTAGAGTTGAAAGGGTAACTGTGAAATTAATTTAAGTTTTAAATTTATTAATTTAAATACGAAATACAAATTCCGAATGTTATTGACAGTTTGATATTACAAAATGTTATTAAAATATTTTTCGTAATGATACAAGTGAAAATTAGATTTATTTAATAAAAAAATAATTTTTAAATTTAAATATTTAGACAATAAAGTAAATTAAAAATATATAACTCTAATAATACAATCCAATTTTTAAATAAAAATCCCCTATCTATTTATTTATCTGAGGTATTAACCAACTGGTTATATCAGCACACGAGAATTTCTATGAGTGACACGAAAAGTGCCAAACCATTTTGACGTGAAAGGTACTTTCACATACCACCCAGGGTTCTTTTAAATGCCACAACGAGATGGGACTGACAGTTTTATTTCCCCTCCGAAGGAAGTTGTGCCATGGTTTTTTTAACACTCAATAATAATAATCCGTCAACCCTAGCTGGGTTTGAACCCACGAATATCAGGTACTGAGACGAGCACTCTACCCCAACACCATCGAGTTCCGATAGACAACACACTAGTTCTGCCTTTACGTATTGATACGTCAAGTCATGTAATCTCTATCCATCATTATTGAAAGATCTTTAACAGCAGCAATGAACTAATACTAATAACAAAATAGAATGTGCATGTAAGCTTTATTTTCCACTTTTCACTATGATAATTGGACTATAATAACAATTTGTTTAGGAAGCACATATTTTTACTTTCTCGCTAACTTATTGGTAAAGAAAGTATTGTGATCGTCAAAAAAAAATCAAACTCGATATTTTGAGGAATCTCGACGTTCCATGACCCCCCGAATCAAAAAAAGTTGTTTTTGAATTTCCGTCTGTCCGTCTGTACCTCCAACTAGAGCCTAAACTGTTTTACTGATCAGGCTAAAACTTGGTATCTAAGATTTTCATAGGGTTGACCAGAGGGTTTTTTGGAATTGGATATCCAACCCTAAAAATAAGGGTAGTTTACTGAAGGGCAAAATGAGAAAAAGTCGATTTTCTCAAAATCGGCTATAATGATTTTGATTAAAATTCGTATTTAGACGTTGATTAAGATTATAAATAAACTGAATATTTTCATTTTCCCGTGAAAATGACTTTTAGGGTACTTTACAGAAGTTGAAATTTACGTATCTCCGTAAATATTTGAGATACTAAATAATTTATCATTTCAAAATTGTAGTACTATTAAAAATAAAAAACTTCTTTATGAAATATATTTTTATAAAACCATCAGTTTACTAGATATTGGCAAATATATTAATACAATTTTGTGAGCTTTAGTTGTAAAGTTATAATACTTAAGTTTTAACGTAGTAATTTTCCAATACCATAGAGTAATTAAATATAAGGTATCTCAAAAAGTTAATGCTTTTTTTAAACCTCTAGGAAAAATGTTTGTACAACAATGATCCATCTCCTTCATTTTAGACTCATATATTTACATTTTTTATTGGTCAAAATTTATAAATGAGGAATATAGTAGCAATGCGATGAAATGAAGATGTGCAACACCTAATAAAATGTCGAAATTTTGAACCGGAAGTTGAAATTTTAATACGAAGTATTGACACTTGTGGAGCCAGTATTGATCTTTTTTATCGGTCCAAACAATACAAATGACGATATAAATTCTTTAAAAATAAAATTATAAAATTTAAAATCGTGATTCAAAAAAGTTTTACATAGGATTGTGCCATTTATTCTTGGGTTTGCAAGTGTATATTATTTTGATTCACATATTTTACGAGCTTTGAGTAAATATCTCCATTTTAAAACAATAGAGTGAGAAAGTCCGTGCGGAGCTCCATACCATTTATTTTTATAACAATTTGTAATTTTACTACTTCAAAAAACATACTGTTTATATGTATCAACGCTTTTATTTTTTGTTAGCCCTGCTATTCCTTGGACGAGGTAAACCTTGAACAAAGCAATTTATTTGATGACGCGGGACACAAAAGACACGGCTACCAACCGTAATTCTATTAATCCTGTTGGGAATCACTCCTACCGCTCCAAATCCCGATGAAATTAATCTCGTAACATTAAAGGGGATGTAAACAATAGGAAATGTCCGCCCACAAAACATGCTCTCTTAATGCCACAAGAGTGATACTAATGCATATGTGTATGTGTGTCACATACACCGATTAGTTCTCAAACTCTGGGCCGCGACCCAATGGTCTATCGCGAACAGAATTTTGGTAGGTGACGAAAAGTTTTTTTTAAATGTGGATATTTGGTAGGGCCTAATTATTTTAAAATAGAATATATTGCAATAAATGGTATATTAAATCACACAGAATCTCTCTCTAATCTTTTTTTAAAAAAAGTGTCATTTTCCAGTAACTCACAGAATTTGTGAAGCGAAATAATATACACTGTTAAAGAAAGCCTCCGCCAAAGAACATAAATGTAATAATAAACACTGTTACAGAAACAACAAGTAAGGAGCATTAAAAAATAAGTTACCGATATATATTTTCAAGTATTCCATCAAATATACATATGGTTTTTTATAGCTCAGAAACTATTGGTTTAAAAAAATTATTCCAGATTAAAATAAAATAATTTTATACGGTACTACAACTTTACAATGATAAATTATTTTGTATGTTAAATAGTTGTGGATATATGATTAAAATTGGAAATTTCTGCCTAATATAGTAGCCTCAAAGGTTTTCATAGAAAAATGAAAATGGCCATTATGTTTATAATGTTAAACACTGTCTAGATACAAAGTTTAATCAAAATCGTCAAGTAAATTTAAATAAAATAGATTTTATCTCTTTTTGCCATTCAGTAAACTACCCTTTAATTAAGGGCTAGATATATATTTAAAAAAAAACTTGAGGGAAATTTATGAAAACACTTGATAACAAATCTTAGCCCACTCGTTAAAATGGTTTCGTTCTAGTTTAAGATAAAGACAGACAGACGACAGAAGACAGACGGCAACCCAAAAACAACTTTAGTCAGTTTCAAAGGATCATGAAACATCGACATCAAAATCTAAAGTTCGATTTTTTTTAAGATCCCAATACCTTCTCTATATGTAAGATAGCGAGAAATTAAAAATTGGAAGGTGAAAAATCTAAAATTAATCACTATAATATAAAGCCACATGGCTGACTCACTCACCGACATTAATTTTTACCCACTTACCAGATGAGCTAGAAACTTGAAATTTGGCAAACTTATAGCTTCTAGCTTGTAACCGACCGGAAATTTAAAATAAATTTAATCCCGAAAAAAAATAATTAAAATGTTGGAGCAAAGTCATTGTAGACCTTTTTTGGGGGTCTCTGGTGGCTAAACGGTAAAACCTATCAAAAAAACTGTTTGAACCAGAGATAGATTTATTTTTATTTTAGATAGTTTGCACATTTTCCAACATTTTTAAAATTTTCTGTCACACTATGGGACAGCTATAACCATAAATTGTAAAAATAAATCATCGTCCAAAGCAACAACACACTGGGGTCTTGGGGACGAAGCCCACAACGAGCAGCTGGGGGTTGGGGGAGAGCCCACAGGAGAAAGCGAGTCAGATTATAAAAAGAGAAAAAAAAATATTACGTATTATAGCAAACTCTTACAGTTCGTAACGATTACCGTTAATGTAGGGCATGGAATCAAAGGAACCACGGGATCCGAACACACCGCATTCCCTCACTCACAAGAGTCTTCATATGAGGACAATCAAATAAGTGCAAAGATTAAAAAATAAAAACTAATCCCTTACCCCTAACCCCGATTTAGTACTATATGGTTTAAATATCTTTTAGCGTCATGAATCAATTTGGTGACGGTCTAAACGTGCGACGATTGTTAAAATTATAGCAAGAATAAACAAAATTATTAATTAAAAATCCCTTTCTTTCCCAAATTTCAAACCAATTTAGTCTATGAGTTAAAATATTTTTGTATTCACCAGTGATTGAAACAATGGTGGGGGGAATGGATTGTAATTTCCCGAAGATTGAAACAATGTGTGCTATGAGGGTGAAATACTGGCCTTTAATTTCCCAGAAGACATGAAAAAAAAACCAATTCAGTTGGAATATATGCATCAGCACTTTCCTTGAGGTGGATTGAAATATAAAGTTTGGTCAAATATGGGGTGAATAGTGTATTTAGTTGGGGATGAAACCAGATCTACTGGCTACAAATTGAATACAATTATCACCCCCCCCCCCCTAACAGCTACGAGCTTACTTGACCCAAAAAATCGATATTATTATTACTACTAGCCTATATTTAGCACCGCATCATACTACCCTTTCGAGCTACACGCTTATATATAATTACACTAAGGGCTTTAGGGATTAGGAAGGCTATATTTATATGAAGTGTAGCCGTATTTGTGTGGAGTGGTAGTGGAAATACATTTTTGGAAGAACCACCCTCAGTACCACCCGACCAAGATTCGAACCTTGATCTCCCCATCGTCCGGCATTTTAATCTACTACACGATTAATGCCTTAACCATGGGGCATCGAAGAGGTAATATAATTTTTACCTGTACCAGTATTAGTTCTGTTACATAACACTGCAAAACTCCCGAAATAGCAATTTAAGTTTTTATTATTTGGTTTTAGATAGTTTTTAACTCTTAACGCAGATGTAACAAGTTGTGGCGTGTCTTGATTTTCAAAAGGGTTAACACGAAATGTCAAAGTGAAGTCCCCATTCATTTGGCAATTAGTTGTTCCCGTTCACAAAATTTTATTTTACTAAGATAAAACCCGGATATTCACCTTTTTTTATCGAGTATAATAACTTATAGTGAAAAGTAAAAACACGTTTCTAGTTCATGTGTAGAATATTTTAAGTGAATAATAGATTATTATAATCTTGTATTTCCTCACTTGAATTCACTTTCGATTAGTTTGACTTAGTTTCACTTTAAATATAAGAAACTAAATTTGATTAGAATATAATCATTGTTTGGGTGAAATACTTAGAGATACTTAAATTTATTTATATTTATTTATTCTGGCAATATTAAGGTGTAGCAACTCGTCCTCAAACTAACCAAGTTACAAAATTATTAATTATATAAATATATTTTTAATTTAAAATAAGTTACTCACGGAAAAAGGATATTTAAGAATAACATCTTTAATACTAAACTAGATTATTAAAACTATGCTATATAGATTTGATGATTCATCACCATCAATCATCTTCCGTCGTTCCGTTGATATTACAAAATGCCAAGACTCTCCAACAATTTCTGTCTGTATAGACCTGCCTCGGTGGCGTAGTTGGCTAACGCGCTAGTCGATTAAGCTCGACTGCTGAGGACGGGGAGATTGAGGTTCGAATCTCGGTCGGGTGAACTGAGGGTGGTTTTTCCTAAATGGTCTTCCACTCTCCCTCCACGCAAATGCGGGTTCACTTCCTCTAATTCAACCTTCCCGATTCCTAATCCATTAGCGCAATTAGTACTTAAAGCGTATAACCCGAACGGGTAGTAAGACGTGGTGCTAAATATTATTATTATTATTATTATTATTATTATGTCTATATAGCCTACTTTTCTTGTATTTTAATTTGAGACCAGTCTTCTATTCTTTCTAAATATATTTTCATCATACCAGTAGTTAATGTATTCTTTTATGAAAGCAATTTTATTACATGAATATTTATTTGCACCGAAAAAACACAACTTTTTTACTATCCGCAGATAACAACGACGACTCTTTTAAGGACAGAGAATGAGAAATATACATTTTAAATATATTTACCAACAGTAGCTGGAAGGTTGACGCATCTATCTGACTGGAATTTTACACCGAAATTCTGGATAGTAATCAATCACTGTGGTACCAAAATATTTGTTCCTGTTAATTAACAGCCACATTCTCTAGATCTCTTGAATAGGAGGCCATGGTCGATAAACTTAATATTCACAAATCTTATTATGTTTAGAAGAATATTTGATTAAAGAACATAAAAACAAATTTAAATATACAAATTGAACATATTTTATCATATAGTCTATCAGTTTAAGAAACTGGTGTTTCCAGGGAGAAATATTTTTTTGGTCTAGTGATTTTGTAAGTGGGAGATAAATTTAAATTTTAAAATTTATTCAATGTTCGTATACAGTGACTAGACATTAGAAAAAAAAATCGGACCTCTGCTTGCAGTAAATATCGTGCAATGCGAATGACAGACAGACAGACAGACTCTTTATTTAATTATGTTAGATTTCAGTGTGGAATATATTAATAACTTTTCAAAGCCATCAGAGGTCAGCTGTGAGCTGTCAGTCAGCACCAAAGAAGCCAGGGGCTACTTGTAGTTCCCAATTCTATCAACATAATTTATGGTTGTTTTTTCTGTTTCTCTTAGAACGGTCTTCCGTCTGCGGAGAATCCGTACGTCTTCAACGGCGACTTCGTGGACCGTGGTAAGAAAGGTCTAGAAGTGCTTCTCCTACTTCTCTCTTGTCTTCTGATCTTTCCTGACGGCGTCTACCTCAACAGAGGCAACCACGAGGACCATATCATGAATGCTAGGTCAGTTAGAGCCATCACCATTCTTTCTTTGACGCCATATTTGTACTTTCTTTCCCAAATTAATCAGATCAGCAGACTGGTTTTTAATGAGGGCACCATCAAGTTATGAAGGGTACAAGAGAAAAAGGGGAGTCCAATTTTAGTTCAAATTGAGTTAGTGCTTCGATCTGTTAGACAATAATGAAACCATTATAATGCAGTTTAGATTATTTTTAAAAGAGGTTCATATCATTTATAAACTAATTGAAATATAAAGGTATTTGCTGGAGGCCTTATGTAATTTAAGATATAAAAGTGGTTTTGGAAAATGTGTTATAATACACTTCCATCATTTCCCTGTACCATTCATATGCGAAGTAATTTTTTTTGAATAGATTAAATAATAAAATATATACCGTAGCCTTTATTTAATGAATTCAATGTTTAATGTGTATTTTTTGTTTTAATGGGCCTCTAATAATTATTTTTTAATCTCACAATAATCCCACCTCTTAGATTAGTCGGTATTGTGTCCTTTTACTTAGCTAAGTGTATTTGGTTCGATTACAGGCATGGTTCGAAAAATGTTTAGTTTGTGAAATGAGGGTTTCAATTTCACGGTGATGAATTAATAGCCAGGGGGCTGGGTGTTGTGTTTGATCTATATTAAAGATATTTTATAGATTTTGAGCTGATTTAATCAGTCGATTCATAAATTTTATGTTATATACATAACAAAAACCCACAATAACTTGATATAAGGACGTTTCATATAAGTTTGCTATGAAATGTAGGAGTGTTATCAAAGTATGTCCTTTGGCTCTTTAAATGACTGAAAATAAAATCCCTAGTTAGATCAGAATTTGTTTATGTCTCTAAAACAACTCTAGTATAAACGTTGTCTTCAACGTTGGATGAGTAACTTATTTTGATCGTTAACCCTTCAAGAGTTTTGAAACAAAGCAGAGGGGATTAAAGTGAATAATCCAAGTGGATAGGTTGATGAGGATTAGTTTTCAAGAAAATGAACGAACTTTTAATATTAAAGAAGTCGTTATTTTCATTTACTTAATACTGATTCCTATTAGAGCTTATAAGCTCAAGTTATTTTATTTTAAATATTACGCCTTACATAAGGGTCACTCATGGGATACTCTATGACAAGGGTTGGAAACTACACTGGATATCATCGCTGGGGCATCTGCATGGATACTATTAGTAAACGACCTTGTCATTCTATCGTTTTTGTGTGGTAAATCTACCTTCAAATATGAGACAAGTTTCGCAACGCTGGTATGTCGAGATTGCCAGTAGCTCCTTCTTAACACAGAACACAAACTTGAGTCATAACTGAAAATGAGGAGAGTTTAGAAATAGTTAATCGAGAGCGAGTGAAGATAAATCTTTTCTCCATAAACCTGGAGTTCCCTGAGCGATGATATTAGGATGTGTCATCAGATAGACTATATTTCACTTGATCGTGAAAAAACTACATCATCAATAAGTGATCTTGTCTTTTTATCCTCACAAATATATATATATATATATATATATATATATATATATATATATATATATATATATACATCTCAAGTACTTTAAATAATATTTGATTGTGAGTAACATTACCTCGATTGGTTATAATCTGTTATGATATAAGATATTAAAATAGTTAGGTATGAAGATATACAGTTTTATTTGTTCTGTCGCTACCCAAACACCTAGTTGGCAAATCTGTCAGTAATGGCTTTAGTGGGTTGGGTTAGGTAACGTAAAACACACTGTGGGTTCCTTTTTTAGTCGTTTATTAGAAAAAAAATTAATAGAAGTTACTTATAATATACAGGATGTAGTTACGACTAATAATTAGTGTAGTCTAACGATGCTATACCACGGATAAAAGTACGTTTAAGACTTTTGGGAAGTGTTGCGGCGAGGGGGTGGGGGGGGGGGGGTTATTTGCGTTTCTTCGTGTGATGGTGAGACTCCAAACCCCCTAGATATTGTCCCTAACTGATCATCGTCCAGTCATATTGAATAAATATACCTCAGTGAAGCCAGATTTTAAACTCCAGAACCCCATGACAGACAATACTCTCCAGTGAGACATTGATGCCTTAGACGTTTTATAACAAATATTTGGATGGAAGAACGGTATCTTCTTATAAAAGAACATCCATCATCTGACCACACGTATAGTGTTTACATCCCAGTGTTTATCTATTAACTCGCCACAGGTCTATTATTTACATCTCACTGTCAATCTATCAACTCACCACAGATCTTTTGTTTACATCCTACTGTTTATCAATCTACTTGCCACAGGTCTATTGTTTCCATATTATTATTTAACCATCTACTTGCAACAGGTTTATTTCTTACGTCCCATTATTTATCCATCTATTTGCCACAAGTCTATTGTTTACATCCCACTGTTAATATAGAAACTCACCACAGATCTATTGCTTGGAGCCCATTATTTTTCCATCTACTTGCCACAGGTCTATTGCTTGCATCCCATTATCTATCCATCTACTTGCCACAAGTCTATTGCTTACATCACACTGTTCATCAACTCGCCACATGCCATTGCCAGTCATATACTCAACAAATTGTCACGTTCCTCCCGTACCCCAAGGTCATGGCGTAGTGTCGTTGCAAAGATCTACCATGATTATCGTGCAAGCAACTAAACTCTTCGCTGCTTTACCGCTATTTCATTAGTCTTTTGTCTTTACCATCAACCGGTTTGTTCCAACCCCACCTTGGTCATTCTCCATCTTACAGTCGTATACAGCTCTTTGTGTCTCGCTCAACGACTTTGTTAAGTTTGTTTGTTTATCATATTGTATTTAAAATTCATTATCATACAATAGTTTTCTGATTTATACACTCATGTTCAATAAAAATTCGTCGTCATGGTTCTTTAATTTCATTTTACAGTGGCCATGAATATAGTATCAAGTATACCGAAACATTTCGAAAGGATTTGAATAAACATTATTTTAATCGCTGAATAACAAACAAAGGAGAAAAGGGACTGAAAAAAATAAAGACTTGGATTTGAAAATTTACTTATACTTAAAATGCTTTTCAAATGTTGTAACTAAAGCACTCAAATAATTTTTTTAACAATTCAGGATATACTAAAACCTACGATTTCCAAAATTATTTAACTATTTAATATCAGTGATGAATTGAAACTTGATTTTTATCCTTAATTTATTGTCCAACTTTGTAATTATATTTTAATATGTTGTTTGTGTATTTTTAGACTCTTCATCAACACACGTTTTATTTTTAAATGTGTTGAAGATGTTATTGCAATGTATTTGATTAAATTTAGATATGACACTTTGTTGTATACTTTAAGCACAATTCAACCAAACGTTTGGACATTAAAGCTATTAAATTTTAAACACAATTTTTATAATATATTTAATTAATTATATTATTTTTCAATTTATATATTGGGTATAGCAATCCTTAGGTCTTATCTAAGATCCAACCAAAATTTTATAATCTATTTATAATCTATTTAATTCATTATATTTTTAAATTTATATGCTGGGTATAGCAATCATGAGATATTATTTATGTCTTGACAAAACTAGCCTAACCTAACCTAACCTGACCCAACCTCCAAAAAGGATCTAATCAAGTTTTCAGAACTTGTCTTGAGTAATTATGTTGGCGAGGATGAGAATTTTCCACCTGAAATATGAGCCATTAAATAAAATAACGTATCTGTATGAGTTTCTCAAATACATGTATATTTATTTATAAAAATATTACGCTCTCATATGTACTAATGCAATACTTATTTGACCTAAAAATGGAATGTGGCGAGTTGATGGGATATCTAATATTGTAGAGTGCGGGCAAGTTGATGATTCCCGTTAAAAAAAAACTGATCAAATTATTTTGTAATATTCATACGTCAAATTGTGTGAGCTTCAGTTGCCCGTTTTGATATATTGTCAATACCTTTAAAATTATATTAATTATAAACATTGAAAGGAAAACTTTTTTTTTTCTATTTTCTCAACATTTATTCTTATAAACGCAGTAGTATTAGAGTTTTTATTGAAAAAAAAAAACTCGGGTGGAGATGGTCTGGGGCACAGTATATAAAATATTGCTAAGTTAAATGTTTTTAGATTTGATTTTTGGTGACCTGGTGGTCTAGGGGTAAGGTGTAAGACTTCTGTGCTGGTGGCCGGGGTTCAATCCTCGGTCCCGGCACAGATTGATCTGATTACCAAACCCTTCCTTCACCTCTGACAAGACATCTTGTGAATGTGGGAATGCCAGGCCTCCACCGTGGTTCGGATTCCACGTTAAACTGTAGGTCCTTCATTTCATCTCACAATCACCCTACCATTACACATTAGCGCAAGTGCGTATAACCCGAACGGGTAGTAAGACGTGGTGCTAATAATAATAATATAATATAATAATAATAATAATAGATTTGATTTGATTATTTTAATTTAAAAATAAAAAATTCTTGAAGATTTGTCATGATAATCTTTGAATTAGAAACAAAGACGTTAAAGAAAATGTATATTAAATGTTTGTAAAAGAGACAGCTGGTAAGTTTCAGACAAACAAAAAGAATGTAAATAAAGATTAGCTCTAAAAATACTGGAATGGACACCAACCGAGATGAGAAAAAGGATGACCAAGAAGAGGTAGGTGAGATGATATCAACAACGCAATGTTTTCAAGATCATAACAGAAGAAGAATATTAAAACGGAGCTAATTTGAAAATGGGAACTGATAGGTCAAGACAGATGTTAGCAAAGAATATTGACAAAAAAAACAAAACAACAGCAATTTTAAAATTGATGTTTTTCCTCTGAATTTTAAGAATTTATAAACCAAACTCCTTTATTCTTATTTTAGAGACAAAAAACTGAAAGTTGGTTTGATGTTATTTCTTCTATCCATCGAACGTTGGGAATGCGCTCAGCCCATAGGCTGGCTAGTGCTACCTACACCATCTGGTAGAAATCTCATTAAATATTATAGGAAGTATAGTAGTTCCTTGTTACCTCGCACACGTAATCTCTATAAGCGAGCGGAAAATAGGTTACCAATTTTGATGAAAAGGTATTTTCACATTACTTTCGTGGTTATTTTAAATGTCACAATCTACATTAGATTAGACTGCTTTACTTCCCCTCCGAATACATTTCTAACACGGATTTTTATCGCTCAAGAAAGTCAATTGACCTCAGCTGGGTTTGAACTCATGAACATCGAGTCTTGAGGCAAGTACTTTACCCCAAAACCACAAAGAATGACCAAATTACCTTTTTTTTTAAATATTTCATAAAAGAAATAAAGTATTACTTTAGTAGATAGGTTTAGTTTGAATGACTGAATGTAGAAAATTAACCATTTCTTGAATATCTTTCATTAGCATCAAGTAATTTGTACAATACTTTTTCATTTCATTTAAAAACGATTCACATCAAATTGCATTGTGTTTATGAAATATATTCATGAACTGTTGATATTATTATTTGTAAAAAAATAAACTAAAAGTAGCAACTGAAAAACTTTTTATTTTAAAAATGTTTTTGCTATAAAGAAAACAGCTTAAAACTCCAAGCTTAAATCAAATTCCCTTTCACCCAGCTTATGTAGCGTCACGTCTGGAATGTTGACACCTAGGAAGAACTTAATCATTATACCCTCTTGCAACAGGAGAACTAGTTTTTCTCTAGTACTTTTTTATTTATTTGATAAAATCGTTGCATATGCAATAGGTTGTCAACTTTGTTCTCAGGGGAAGCTGATTGTTTACTGTGTGCGAACTGTTCCTCATTAAGTCAACAGCGATGTGCAAACACCTCGATTCACAATGGTTCTCCAAATCCCTCAACCCCTTTCTCTTTTACCTCACCTACCCCTACATCACTCTTTGAGTATGCTGGATACACCAAAACAACCCAGATAGACAGTTTCATCGCATAAATTAATAAAATTACCTCATAGTGAACTTTGTCCTGTAGCATCGACCTGCTTATCAATTCTCAATTATTTCAGGTTGAGTCTAATATTCCGTTACTGTCAAAGCGAAACAAATATATCGTGAGCCAGAGGATACATTATATCTTCTACTAATGCTGCAGATGGTTACCCTAAAATGTATTCAAAACCTGTTTTTGAGAAAAGTTATCTATAATGAAGCTTCACTCAATCTCTAGTTGAAGGTTCACAAGTCAAACAAAGGCTATCAACTTTCCTTAATACATTTTGAGCTTTATGTGTACACTTATTTTCCCACTTTATACAACGATGATGACTTTAAAATTTCCCTTTCCCAGCTGTGTGTTTTTCTCAGCTCTAAAAAAATGTGTAGGGGTGGAACGGTATATTTAATTTATTATCAAATTGTATAAATACAAAAGAAAATATTTTATTTACCAATATGCAGTAAATAAATAGATTTTCCATGGAGATGTAAATAAAGAATTTACTAATTTTATACAATTTCTTGGACCTCCAACATTTAGAAGAAGTCGTCTTACAAATCGTTTAAGCCATGTTCTTGTAAATTCAATTATTAAAGATGGTATTTTCAATATTTTTTCTTTTCAAAATATATGTATTATTATACCTAATGCCAGTGCTACCGAATTGGTTATCAAATGGTCTAAGGCATTTGACTCGCAACACACGTCTTGTTTATCATAGTCATGGGACAATAATTCACTATCATATTGATGTATTTATGGCAGAAGGATTCAAAGGAGTTTTGGTTCTATAATTTAAATTAAGTAGCAATTATTTTGACAACTTATTTGGTTAAAAATGTGACAGTTATATACCCACAAGATAAAAAATATTTTAATTTCAACTCTACTCTAAACAAACATAATATTTCAGACTATTAATATATTATGTGCTTTATTCGCAAAAGGAGCTACGATTGTAATCGACCTCGGAACAATATTACTTAGTCTGTATTCGCACTACGCAAGGAATGATAATTTCAATCTTATTGGGACTCAGATTAACAAAATCCCCACTAGATACCTGTTCATCAACGCCAATCTTTTTGTGTGTATGCCTACAGAATAATTAATATCTTATTTTATACCTACACAAAAATACATGTCATCTTTTTTAAAACATAGAGCTATAAGCATTCTTTTGTTGTATTTTTAATCAAAGTTTAATTCGTTCATTTAGTAATATTTTAATAAAAGCAGGCATTTTTTAACCCTCTGAAGTGTAGTCGGCTACTTTATATGGGTCTTTCCTCCCATTATATTGAACTATTGTACATGTGTTGTATGCATATTAAATAATATCTGACCAAAATAATTTCATTCAAGAGAGAAATGAATATTTTAATATTATACTACATAGCTCTCCACAGTTACCGAATGTCAGCTGAAATTAAATTTTATTTCGTCATCTTAAGGATCATATGAACATATTGTTTAACAATAAGCCGATACCCTGGTTCGATTCCAGGTTTTATGAATTTATTTAATATATTATAGAGTTTCGTCCTAATCTTCAATTAATCGGAGTCCAATCAATATTATTGATAACTGGCTCCGTGGTGTAGTGGTCAGTACATACGGCTACAAACCTAGGGGTCCCGGGTTCGATTCCCGAAAGGATAACTACCCCGAACGGTTACCAGGATTTGGTTGTTTAGGCTTAAGTATTTGCCCTGGTTCCACACCCTCATACTCACTAGCACCATCGTCTCATTGGGACAAGGAAGAAACTTCACGGAAAGGATTTAGGTCTACAATTAGTACATTAGAACGTTCCCTGACCAGTTTATTACTACTAGCTAATATCTCCACTACTAAGGACTACAAATTATGTAAATGATTCACGCAGAATATAATAGCGTTGGTTGTTTCTTATTTTGAACTAGTTTGTAAGCAATTTTTTTCCACATGGCTAACCACGTAGGCTAGGGTATTACACTTGTAAAGAACTAGAGTTTGACTAAGAGACTAAAAAAAATACCACTAAAATACCAGTAGATTTAAACTGATGATTTTAAAATGGAGAGATAAGAAATAATAATGGCAACGCGAGAATAGTATGGAAAAATAATATAATCTATATAAGATACAAACATTTCTTTTTAAATGGACAACTCATGGAATTTGAAGCTCATGGTGTTCAAATGTCAACAATATTCTCTCTCTCCCTCTCTCTGTGTCTCTCTCGGTTTCTCTCTCTGTCTCTATCTCTTTCTCTATGTCTCTCCCTTTCTCTCTTTCTCTATGTCTCTCCTTTCTCTCTTTCTCTCTGTCTCTCTCTCTCTCTGTGTCTCTCTTTCTCTCTCTGTGTCTCTCTCTTTCTCTCTCTAGTTTGGTCTATATCTTCTCTCTCACTTGATAGTTCTCCTGATTGCTATTAGGGGCGCTAGATTGAACACAACCACGACAATGGCCTCCGTACGTGAAACAATGTTCGGAAATAATACCTAGTCATCTTGACGAAGATTGGAACGATTAAAGTGTAACCCACACTGGTAAGTGTGAAATATATATTACGCGCCATTGTTTATTAATATATTTCCAAGTACTTTTATATTCATAGAAAGTTCGGATGTCATATTTGTTTATATGAAATACATGATGGTGATACGGAATTCTTGGCAAATTTTCTAAGCTCTTTGTGATCGTATTATGAATAAATAATATGTATACATACAATTTTACGAGAAAATTATTAAAATAGCCAGGGGAAAGGTCTGTTATGTCACACAATTTTCCTCATTCCGTGGTCGACTGACCAATGTTCAAAACAAGGGAGGTTGGTCATATATTAACCTTGTGTTCTCTGTCATTCAAGCGGAATATGCCGATATGCGGTCAGTATGGTTGCGGAGTAACAGTAGTTAAAATATGACATGACTAAAAGGAGGTCACTAGTAGATTAACGTGTTCTCTTATCAGCCAAGAAATATATGCCGCTATGCAATCAGTAAAGTTTAGGAGATACAGTAGTTATAAGATGGCATGACCAGAGGGATGTTGCAATTGTTCTAATTCAGTCAAGCAGAATATGTCGCTATGCATTCAGTATATTTGAGGTGAAACAGTAGTTATACGATGACATGACCGGAGAGAGGTCACCCTTAGACTTACCTTGTATCCTCTTTCAGCCAAATGGAATGTCAATATTCAGCCAGTATATACGTAGTAACACTAGTATTAAGATTACACGACCCATGTGAGTCTGGTCATAGTCTAACTCAGTGTTCTTTGTCATCAATGTGGAACATGTTAATTTTAGGCCAGTACACTTGAGGAGTAACAGTAGTCTTAATATGACATGGCACAAAGCAGGTAGCAAGCATTCCATTATAGTCCACTTTAAGGAGTATAAATACATCATATTTACTCTTCCTTTGATTTGATAAACAACAGGTGACCTGGTGGTCTAGAGGTAAGGTGTTAGACTTCTGTGCTGGGGGTCCTGGGTTCAATCCTAGGTCCCGGTACAGATTTATCTGATTACCAAACCCTTCCTTCACCTCTGACAAGACGTGTATTGATCACAACTTGTGAATGTGTGGAGTTCCAGGCCTCCACCGTGGTTCGGATTCCACGTTAAACTGTAGGTCTTCCATTTCATCTCACAATCACCCTACCACTACAAATATGCGTAGATGCGTATAATCAGAACGGGTATTAAGCCGCGGTGCTAATAATAATAATAATAGTAATAATAATAAACCGTAAAAGCCATGCCATCTTACAACTACCATAACCTATGAGAGAACATTCAGATGTATTACTGTCAATATGGTTTTTGTGGGTGCAACCAATAATCGGCTAGCATTGTACACATAAATGGACTATGGAATTGCTATTGATGATGACATAGTTCAGCTATGTGTATCAGTATAATCTCGTTGTGGTAGCGCTTTGTGGCGGGGAATATCTCTTTATAATAGACTAGCAGTCCCGCACGGTGTTGCCAGTGACCCACTGTGTTATAAGAATTATATATATATCTCAACCCCCCCCCCCCTCTCCGCTTTCCGTTACCCACTGTAGTATAATATTTATATTATATTAATCATCTTTATTCCCTTTCCCGTGAGAATTTCAAAAAATCCGGCCTTGTTCCTTGTCTACATCGTAAAGAGAACCTCTGGTAAAAAAAAATTCAGCTTTCTAGGTCCAAGGGTTTGGGTTGGGCGTTGATCTAATAAGAAATGAGGCAACTTTAGGGCGAAAATACAAATCCTCTTTTATCCCTATCCCGTGGGAATTTCGGAAAATCCTGAAAAGTTATTAGTGATTATAATTACCTACTTACTTGCTAAATTTGAAGTCTCTACTAATTATAGTTACGGAAATAAGGCAACTTTAAGGCGAAAATATAAATCCTCTTTATTCCCTATCCCGCGAGAATTTATAAAAATCCGGCCTTATTCTTTGTCTACATCATAAAGGGAACCTTTGTGCAAAATTTCAGCTTTCTAGATCCAAGGGTTTGGGCTGGGCGTTGACGAGTCAGGATTTTTCTTTTTGTATACATAGATTTGGAGGGAAAACAAAGATATTTAGGAATGTTGGATTCAGTATTATCTGTATTGAGTTGCTTCATTTAATGGTGAATCTTAATAATAATAAATGGACCGTAATTATTAGCTTATAAAGGTATATAAAGGTCTTTATAGGAAATATAAACTTTTTTATCAACGATGATAATATATTAATATATTATTAGTATTTGTATAGTTATTAATAATATCAAATCGGACATCTGTATATCACATGACTGGACTAATGAAGACATGTAATATATTTAGAAACTTTTATAACAGCCATATTTTTATATACAAATTGGACTGTATTATAACCGTAATAAAGTCGACATGTTTTGTTTGACAAATCAATATGGATTCAATATTCTTATTGCTTTGAATATTTTTAAATATGGACCTGAATCGGTGGTCACGGAGACTACACGTGAGATTCGTATAATCTAATGAGAAGGTTTGAGTTCGGACTCCGGTTGGGTATATTATGGGTATTTTTTTCCCCCGTAAATTTTCTACCACTCTACCTCCCAGCAACTTTTGATACATTTCCTATGAATTAAATTTTTCTCATCTCTATCTCATTTGTGTAATTAGCCTAAATATGGTCAGACCAACGACGAGTCACGTGCGCTGAAGAAAATTAATGTGTTTACAAAGAATTTAGATGTTTCAATACAAGTCTTTGTGGATATTATTTTATTAATATTGACTTTTTTTATTGGTAAAAATTACGTGCAATTAAGAAAACCGACCGCATAATACCTCGGTTTAATCCCCTACATAGCATAAAATAGTTAATTTCTAAAAAAAAAATAAATGTTTGAAGAAAAAGGAATTCAAGATGATTAGAAATACAAAAATGTTTATATAATTATTTTTATAGCTAGCTGCATTTAAATATACCTAAGATACAATATTTAAAATTATTAATACCTAATTCAGTGATCAAATGGTCTAAAGCGTCAATCTCATGATGGATTGACCTGCTGAGAACGGGTAGATCGGGGTTCGAATCTCAGTAGTGTTTACTGAGGATGTTTTTTCCTAAATGGTTTTCCCAATCCTTTCCAGGCAAATGTGAGTAAATTAACTCTTAAGTGCTTCTTTCATCCTCCCTGCCTTTTTTTATTACTTGTATTATGCGTATACCCTAAACGGGTGATAACATTAAATTAATATATAATATATATATTATATAAATAAATATATATATATTATAAATAAAATATATATTAATATATATTAACATATATATATTAATATATGATATATATATATTAACATATATATATTAATATATATTTATATATATATATATTAACATATATATATAACTTATATTGACATTATATATATTCATATATATATAATTAATATAATATATATTTTAATATATATGTTAATATGTTATAATATAATATAATGTTAATATGTATATAAATATATATTTAATATATATATATTAATATATATATATATTTAATTATAATATATATTTTAATATATATATATTAATATATATTTTAATATATATATGTTAATATATATATTTTTAAGAGAACATTAAATACCCTAAATATATGAGGGACTTTCATTTTATAAAATTGTATTTTTACAGGTATGGATTCATTCGAGAAGTTAAATTAAAATACAGGGTAAGTCTTATAATTAAATTTAATACAATTTAACAGTGGATTTTTTTTTTTTGTATGGAATTGAAGTAATGTCGCTATTCATTGTGACTAAGAATATATATTCTTGTTGAATGTTTTCCCTATCTAATAAATTCCTTCTCCTGAAAAACTAAAAGAATTGTCATATGTAGGCCAAGAGTCAAACTCTCAGATATAAAATATTTTTTGGAGTGATCCTTCGTGTTTTAGGTTTTATTCAAGCTCTTTTATTGTTTATGTGTATCACGTCATAAATATGTCCACACTATTCACATACGTGCAATAGTGGGGTAAGGCTGAACAAAGTAGAATCTAAGGAGAAATGTAGTACCTTTATTTGCCTGAAGATCAACTTTTTTTTAAATGGTCCTAAACTTTTATGCCAGTCACGTTTATTTTGTCGGAAATGGTGATGGCTAAATTTAAAAAATATATATATTGAGTAAAATATTTAGTTTGAAAATTTGATGTCTTTTGAACCAAGTGTTTAAAATATAAAAATGTCCCAGTGCCACAAGTTAATCCAAGAGTCTTGAGCCGAACCTCGTCATAAATGACTAATTTTGGTCTAGTTATGATACATGTATTTAATTGGGATTGAAATAATGAGTGTTAATTTAAACATGTTTAATTATATAGTGTACAAGTTTTCCTACTAAAATATAGGCCTACTAGATTTTATAAGTCAATATAAAACATATTTAAGAAATAAGTGTAGCATTAATATTAGTTGACGCTTTCATGGATTATTCCCACGAAATTAAAAACTAAGTTTCTCGACAAAAAAACATAAATTTTACTACTGTATGGATTACTTTTCCTAGAAACTTTTATGGGCCGCAAAAAAATAAGATCAAATAAAAAAGAATTGCCTTCTGATAGTTATAAGCCCCTGATTAAACCTTTGAAGTAATCTTCAATGATTGTCTCGTCCCAAATTATTTCTTTTTTGGTCATTTTCGTTTCATTTACTAGCCCAAAAATAATTTTGATGAGTTACCTCAATATTATCGAATTAGATAGTAGCTTACGTAAATTGAGCTATAAGTTTAGAAAATACATATTATTTTTTTAAAAATTAAAATAATAAATCCTTTCAGGAATGATAAAGAAATATTTATTTTGGCACAAACCACCTATTTAGTGTTCAGATTATACGCATATGTACTAATTACGTTTGGTGAGCTAATAATTAAGGATGTTGAATTTAGAGAATAAGTGTAACAACATTTGCATGGAGGGAGAGTGGAAAACCTTCTTTGAAAAATCACCCCCAGTATATCCGACTGGGATTCGAGCCCCAATATCCCTGTTATATGAAGGCTAGTTTATTGCGAAGGTGACGCTTTAGACCATGCGACCACTAGAGCAGGTTAGAATTAATTAAAGCGTGGTTATTTTGATGAAATAAAATAACAGATCTTATGAACTTTATAGGTTCAAAACTTGTCCACTTCATTAAAAAAAATAGTTATTTTCAATATCACTTACATTAAATACATTTTTAGATTCATCAACTTAAATAGGTTCTAAAACTGCTCTTTATTTGTTCAAGCAATTAAAAGTGAATATTTGCAACAATTCTCTAGCGCCGTGATACGTTTAGTTTCAAAATATATTAGATCCAAGCCTCTATTTTTTTAATCAAAACTCATTAACTCTCTATAAATCAAGATGGTATGAAAACCTTTGTCTTTCCCAGCTTTGAACATTCCTCCAATTAATAAAATTGATTTATTAAAATATTCGATAATTCTTTTATGGCTTTAATTGACAGGAATACTTCAAATAATTCTTTTGTCATACACAGCTTCGATATTATCAAAATGTTACATCCAATCTAGTTGTTTTAGAAGTTTAGATTAGATTATAAAACCAAAAGCCTAGGGCTGTATATTTTACAATCAAAATAATTTGATTTAACTGAGGAAATATTATTTGGTTTTATTTAATTCTCAAGCATGTATGGTTTTAAACAAACGATTGTTGTTCGAATTTTGCTTATTAATTATCTAATTAATCTGGTGTATATAGACAGCGCTTATTTTGTTGTAGTCCGAGCATAGATTCAGATTATTTTTTAAGCTGATTGAGTGGCCAAATAATTGAAGCTATTACACGGTTTTTATGTTGTAATAAAATTGCTTGAAACGTTTTCATAAAAGAGAAATGTCACTCATAATCACTTTAAGTTGATAATCCAGTGAATGGCAAGTAAAGTAGGGCTTTGCAACTTTTTTTTATTCTGGTATAATAAATATAAAAATGTAGTGAAAATATTTCTTCTGTTTGATAAATAAATAATTTAAATCATATAATTTTTATAAATTTTTCTACAAGTATAAAATTAGGAATTCACAATTTCCCTAATTTATTAAATAATAAATCACAGTAGTTGTCTAAGTCAGACACTATTTTTATTTAAATATTACTTTTAAACAGTACTTTGTTATATGTTTTAGCTAATTTTTACTTCAAGCTTCTCCAAGTAAGTTATTAACGTTGCCAAATTTGGTCTCAATAGGCGACAAACTTACAATACTACATTGCAAGATCAATATTTGAACTAGACCACTAAATTGGATTTGTTCCCTTGACTTTTCCTTTTCGTAACCCTCTTCCTTAACTTTTTCACTCACTTCCTTAACCTTTTACCATCTTCCTATCCACCTTTACAAGTTTCCTTAATAACCGCGGGGTAGCCGCGTGGTCTAACGCGCTACTATCACAGTATGCTAGACTGCCGATGACGGGGAGATTGAGGTTCTAAACTTGGTCGGGTGTACTAAGGATGGTTTTTACGAAATAGTTTTTCTCTTTCCTTTCAGCCAAATGCGGGTACACTTCTTGTAAACACAACTTCTCCAATTCCTAAAACCATTTGCGTAATTAGTGAGCGCAGACCTTATACGCCGATAGGGTAGTAAGACTCGGTGCTAAAAAATACATTTTTTTACTGTACTCTCTTCTTTACCTCTTTATCCTTCCCCTAACCACCTTTACAATCTTTCCCAACCCTACTTCCTCTGTTCATTAACTATTTCACCCTTCCCCTAACAATCATTACAATCCTCCTGGGGATCTGGTGGTCTAGGGGTAGGTTGTCAGTGCTGGAGGTCCGGGTTCAAATCTTGGCCCCGGCACAGGTTTATCTGATTACCAAACCCTTCCTCCACCTCTGACAAGACGTGTATTAATCACAACTTGTGAATGTGGGGAATGCCAGGTCTCCACCGTGGTTCGGATCCCACGTTAAACTGTAGATCCTCCATTTCATCTCACAATCACCCTACCATTACACGTTAGCATAAGTGCGTATAACCCGAACGGGTAGTAAGACGCGGTTCTAATAATAATAATATTAATAATACAATCTTCCTAACCCTCTTTTCCCTCTTTACTAAACCCTTGCCTCCCTTCCGGATCCCGTTGCCCTTCTCTTACCTGCCTTTATCGTCTTTTTCCTTCCCATATTCTTTTTACCTATTCTCCTTCCGTGTGTTTTCGGGTTGAATTTCATCTAAAGCACTTCGTATAAATTGTTTTGACAACGTGATCTAATACGTC
Source organism: Timema cristinae (assembly GCA_039000515.1). NCBI lineage: Eukaryota > Metazoa > Arthropoda > Insecta > Phasmatodea > Timematidae > Timema > Timema cristinae. The sequence continues at coordinate 42,929,997 of JBCFYV010000100.1, read as the reverse complement.
ATACTTGTGATAGAGAGGATTGTTTGGTCAGATTTCAATTCTTTGTTGGATGCAATGTTATGTGAAATGTTATCTAACAGGGTGCTTTCGAATTACAGAACAACTTATAACTAACTGGCAGCCGGTCCACATGAATTGGGGAACAACCTGTAATCCCTTTCAACTATTAAACACCAACCTAACCTAATCCAACCTAGCTTAACCTAATTAGACCTAACTTAGCTTGGCTTAACCACACCTAACCTAACCTAACCTAACCTAACCAAACCAAACCTAACCTAAACTAAACTAATCAAGTTCTATTTTGAACAAAGTCATTGCGAGTTTAATTCTTACTCCGCATTTTGTGTGCACCGATCTACCATTATGGACTGTCCATCTCCAATTAGCACTAGTAGCTGACGCATTTCCTACAAACTAATATGACCGCCTTAATGCTGTCAATTATTCTTTAGTATTAGATGAAATAATTATAAAAATAAAACTTTGCACTAACTAATACAAATTAAACATATTATTAATAAATTTTACTATAAGAATTTGCTATATTTTTACTTTCTCCCAAATTCTTTTCCCCATGAAAATTACTTAAAGGGTACTTTACCTAAGCATAAATTTCCAATTTCGAATATATCTCCGTAACTATTTCAAATATAAAATAACTTAACGTTGGTAAGTTAATCTTAAACATGAAATACTTTTATTTGAAATATAGCCATATAGAACCATTAGTTTGAGGTATTGACAAATACATACTGTTATATTAATATCTTTGAAAATTGAAAATGATAGTTATGCTCTTCGGTGGGCAAAGCGATGTTACTCTTTTATCAATGTTTCTGTAACAATGTATACTATCTTATCTATGCTCTTTGGTGGAGTGTTTCTTCAACAATATATATTATTTCGTTTCATAAATCTTGCGAGTTTTTAGTAAATGTATCTATTTTAATATAAACGAGAGAAGAAGTCTGTGCCTGTGCTGTACCACTGATTACTCAAAGGGATACGAATTCATATTTTTTCGATTAGATGTATTTATTTTTTAAAGTTTTAGCAATATAATAACGCCGCGTTTCAAAAATCAAATATGTAAATGTGAAGAATGTTTGGGAACGTAAGTTTACAGATCATATAAAGAGCTCTTTGACTACAGTTTCCCATCTTAATATTTGAACTACGAAATTTTCTTTTATAAATTTCTTTGGCTCCCTTTGAGATGTGAAAAGAATCAAAAGTCAAACACAAGACTCGCTTTGAAAAGACGAGAGAAACGAACTAAGTTGAATATTGTTGAAAAAAAAAAAAAGTTGCTATCCACTTTGATGGCCGCATGGTCTAATTCGCCACACTCGCAATTTACTAGACCACTTATAACGAAGAGATTAATTTTCTATCTCAATCGGGTGTACTAAGGGTGTTTTTTATATGGTTCTCCTTTCTCTCCCCTCGTAAATGAGGATACATTTATTATAAGTTAATCCATCATCTCCAACTATCCAACTAATTAGCGTAATTAGTGCATAAGAGTATAAGACGAAAACGTAAAAATATGTGGTTTAAAATATAAAAATAAAATTAACCGTTCTTCTTGGTTTAAAAGAATTCCAAGTCTTCAAATTAATGAGAAATGTGTAGATAAATATTCTCTAATTATTTATAAATTACGTTAGATGTTCAATGATTGAATTTAACATTCAATTTAAATATTATTTTTTTATATATTTCAACCATACTACCTATTATATACTATTAAATAATTAGCGGTCAAGATATTGGATACAAACAATAATTATTATGATCTTTGTTTATTAATGTAAATCAACCTTAGTGGGGTCCTATTAGGAATGGGGTGTAACGCGAGGTAAGGGCAGAGCTTTTGTAGTTTTTATAACAAAACAGGTGACCTGGTGGTCTTTGGGTAAGGTGTCGGACTTCTGTGCTGGGGGTCCGGGCTCAATCCTCGCTCCCGGCACAGATTTATCTGATTTCCAAACCCTTCCTTCACCTCTGACAAGAAGTGTATTAATCACAACTTGTTAATATGTGGAATACCAGGCCTCCACCGTGGTTCGGATCCCACGTTAAACTGTAGGTCCATCATTTCATATCACAATCACCCTACCTTTACACATTAGCGTAAGTGCGTATAACCCGAACGGGTAGTAAATCGTAGTGATGATGATAATAATAATATAACAATTTTTTTACTAAAATAAATTAAACTATTTCTAAATTGAAAGATATAGTTTAATTATCTTCACATGGCAATTTAAACAATTGTTGAATATCTGTCATGAACTTAGTGGCTTTAGATGATAGTCTACATTTAATAAATGAAGAGAAAATGTTGTCATTAGATTCCAGGACACCCTTAACAGGTATTTAACAACTGTTAAGGTCACAATGTAAATAAATTAAACTCTGTTTTTAATAAAGAATCATTTTATTTATTTTGGCCGAAAAAGTATTTTAGTATAAATATTTCAAAAAAAACTTCTCTTATTTTGGGAAAAATCATTCAAAGTGCATCCAACCGGGATTCGACCCTTCTACCTCCCATTCACAGGCAATCTGGTATATCACTATAGCGACTCCTGGACCATTGCTATACCAAAGTAGATCAGGTGAATTTTTAATTTGACCAGTTTCAGTGGTCAAACGGCTCAAGGCATCATTCTTGTGTTAGACTGGCCTGCTGATGACGGGGAGATCGGGGTTTGAATCCCAACCGATTCTACTATGGGTAGTTTTTTTTTTTTCAAATGGTCTTCCACTCTCCCTCCATGAAAATGCGGATATATTCCCTCTAATTATCATATATGCGTATCACCTGAACAGTTAGTAAAACGCGGTTATAGGAATTTTATGGAGTGGAAAAAAGGGGAGGGGGGAAAATATTAATAAATCTTTCAGAATTGTCATTCTTTAATAAATATTGTAGTGTTGGTATATATGCCTTTTCAAATGGGCAGTGCCCTTAGGGTAGTAAATAATTTGATTTTTTTTTTAAAGAAATAATGCGTCTCTGCCTTTCACTAAAAAAAAAAAAAAGAGAGCGAGAGAACTCTTTTGCATCGCCTGAAACTAAACCTCCAGTTCAGAGCTTTGTCGACATATTTAATGAGTCTGAAACTGTGTGTAGTGTAGAACAAAAGATTACAGGATGTATTCTGTGGGACCGTGTTTCATGAGGATATTCCCCGCCTGTGATGGGGGAGGTTGGGGGGCGGGATTGTTTGAAGAGAGGAGGCGTAACTTTTTTTTCCTTCATTTGAAAACTAAATTTTTCAGTTTCTAGAATTGTTGAAAGATGCACAGTGCGATTCTTATGTAAAAAATGTGTATCAAAAGATGGGGACGACATTAAGTTGTACATGAAGATGCCTTCATGAAAAAGGAATTTATATTTACATTAATTAAAAAAAAGTGCATATTTTTACAAATATTTACAAGTGAATAAGGGTGACCTGGTGGTCTAGAGGTAAGGTGTCGGACTTCTGTGCTGGTGGCCCGGGGTTCAATCCTCGGTCCCGGCACAGATTTATCTGATTTCCAAACTCTTCCTTCACCTCTGACAAGACATCTTGTGAATGTGGGGAATGCCAGGCCTCCACCGTGGTTCGGATTCCACGTTAAACTGTAGGTCTTTCATTTCATCTCACAATCACCCTACCATTACACATTAGCGTAAGTGCGTATAACCAGAATGGGTAGTAAGACACGGTGCTAATAATAATAATATAATAATAATAATAATAATACAAGTGAATAAAAATTAAACAATCACTGTGACCTACGAAACTATAAAAACATTAAATTTTCAATTATTTTTAGCAGGAAAATTACATTATTCACTCATTATAAATTGAACGTAAAAAAAACAACACATTATTTGTTGTTTAATTCAATTTGTCTTAATACTTAAATAAAATTAGGTATTTAAGTACATGTAAGCATTTAGATTATTTTATTATAATTTAAATTTAAACCTATTTTAAATAGGGACGAACTGGGTGTAAGAATTTATATTTTGGAACTTAATTAATATGCAACCGGCCCCAATTATAATTATATAGTGGGACTTGAACCCAAGCCATAGATGGTGGGGTCGACCGTTACGTTATTTTGTCCCAAAGTAGGAATTAAAGCCGAGCCAACATATCCCAAATTAAAAAAAAAAAAAAATCTCACCGTCCATGATGAATACCTCGTTTTCTCTTTAAATATGAGTCAAAACCAACTTTATGTGATGTAATTTAATACAGATAGTTAGGCTACGTTTTTAATGTTACGAACTAGAAACAATTAAAAATAGATAGGCTACAAATTATCCAAACATTTCCTTCTAAAATTCGAATTAAATGTTATATTTTACCATTGATTTAAATATGAAACTCATTGGAAAACATGGTGGGTTCGAACAATCCAATTTTTCGAATTAGCCAGACCCTTTGGTATTTCATATGCACACGCACACACACACACACACACGCACACACGCAAGCACACACACTCACACATGCACACACACACAGATATATATATATATATATATATATATAAAATACATTATTTTGATTTGTAATCTATTTTATTTATTTATATATGTAGATTATAGAATATGTATAACTTCCATTATGCACCAATCTCATAGGACTATGCTTATAAAAATGGCTGAATATCACAGTTCAAGAATGGCCTAAGTTCAAGGTAGTTTAGTTAAAAACGTGATTTTTGTTTTTGTTTTGGCAGCAAAGTGCCGACCGACTCCTGCGACTCATAGAATGTGTATACAGGTGGCTGCCCCTAGGAACTGTGGTAAACAACAAGGTCCTCGTGGTGCATGGTGGGATATCAAACATCACGGATCTTGAGTGGGTTCGGTCCTTGGATAGACACAAAGTAAGTACGTATTAGTTTTATTCAAAGATTATCATTCCATTCATTAAATATTTATCTGAGTGTAAACTGAACGCGTTGCCATGGAAAAAAAAATCAGAACATTATTCTTGTTGTATAAGGTATTCAAAGTGCAATTTATGAAACAACTGATTTTATGGGGTGACCTGATAGTCTAGGGTAAGGTGTCGGACTTCTGTGCTGGGGTCCGGGGTTCAATCCTTGGTCCCGGCAAAGATTTATCTGATAACCAAACCCTTCCTTCACCTCTGACAAGACGTGTATTAATCACAACTTGTGAATGTGGGGAATGCCAGGCCTTCACCGTGGTTCGGATCCCACGTTAAACTGTAGGTCCTCCATTTCATCTCACAATCACCCTACCATTACACATTAGCGTAAGTGCGTATAACCCGAACGGGTAGTAAGACGTGGTATTAATAGTAAACTATTAGTTAGCTTGCATAGTTTCACGTTTCGTATCACATTCTTGTGATTGGCTTAGAGCACATCACGTGACAACTCTTGACGAACGTGTGAATCTACCGTAAGGTGTTAATCGCGAAATATACCGGATTGTAGATGATGGGAAAGTCGGGTTCAAATCCCGGTCTGGTGTATTGAGGGTGGTTTTTCGTAAAAAGAAAATCCGTTCTTAATTTACGAAAATGTTGGTATGCTTCCTCTAAGCTTATTCGCTTACTAAGTACATATCCATATAATCTTAACAATTAGTAATACGCGGTGCAAAATAAAAGGTGTAATGTTAGACCATTTTGTTCAATTATTAGGTGTACCGTTTCGATTCCCGGTAAGGATGAAATATACCATTTGAAATTGTCGAACGGAGTTATTAGGTGTTATGTTTATCCTAGTGTTACGTTGGTTTGTAAGTAATACTTCATAAAATCAGTTATTATTATTAGCACCGCGTCTTACTACCCGTTCGGGTTATACGCACTTACGCTAATGTGTAATGGTAGGGTGATTGTGAGATAAAATGGAGGACCTACAGTTTAACGTGGAATCCGAACCACGGTGGAGGCCTGGCATTCCACACATTCACAAGTTGTGATTAATACACGTCTTGTCAGAGGTGAAGGAGCTTTTTGGTTAAAAAAACAACACAATATCTACATCAGCTGAGATTCAAACTCCTTCCTAGTCACCGACCAACAAGACTTGACGATATATTTCTAATTCTTGTATCCACCCCTTAATATTCTATAATATATTTAACTTTAACAGTAGGGTAAAAGTATTTTTACCAAGCAAAAAGCCTTGTTTGATATGTAATGATAATAATAATAAAATAATAATAATAATAATAATATTAGCACCGCGTCTTACTACCCGTTCGGGTTATACGCTTTAAGTAATAATTACGCTAATGGATCATTGAATTGGGAAGGTTTAATTAGAGGAAGTGAACCCGCATTTACGTGGAGGGAGAGTGGAAAACCATTTAGGAAAAACCACCCCCAGTTCACCCGACCGAGATTTGAAATTCGATCTCCCTGTCCTCAGTAGTCGAGCTCAACACGACAAGCGCGTTAGCCAACTACGTCACCGAGGCGGGTTTGTTTGATATGTAAATTTTCCAGGTAAACTATCAAAAAAACTTCTCTCTAACTTAATTAAAATAAAGCTCCATATTAAGTAAATTTATTACGCAAGAGAAAATAAATTGTTGTTTTAAACAGTTTTATACTTTTTAACAAAACGTTGCCAATAAACTTTTAGTTTTGCCATAAAGTTGTTTGATCTTGAAAATTCTGCTAAAAGATTAAAATGTCAGTTCAAACTTTTCTTTTAAATTTTTTACTCTCTATCTGAAGGAGATTTCATCAAATTTTTCTCTTCGAACAATCCAGTTCCGGAAAAATAAAATAAGAATTAAGATCTTAAGACACTTATGGAATAAGGTAGAGAAACTTGTGGACTTAAAAAATAGGAATAAATTTCATTTTTTATTATTTCAAAGGATTTATATTCGTCCTTTATGTATATATTTTGTCATAGATACACACCTAGTCTTTTTTATGGTTTTATTTTTTATAGAACTATTAGAATGAGTTTTTTTAGTATAATATTTTTAACACTCGTCTTACTACTTGTCAGGGCTATATGATTAAGTGCCAATTATATTTATGTGATAGGATGAGGAAGGTTGAATTTATAAGTAGTGTACCTGCATTTTCGTAAAAGGAAAGTAGTAATACTCTTATGAAAACCACCCTCAATATACCCGACTGGGATCGAACCACAATCTCCTCATGGCTGGCAGTCTATAGTCTATTTTTATAATAACACCCAACTATTCGACCAGTAAAATGGGTCTAGATAATTAGTAATTAACCCTTCCTACACTTCTGACAAGACATCTTGTGAATGTGTGGAGTGCCAGGCCGCCACCGTGGTTCGGATCCCAAGTTTAACTGTAGGTCCTTCATTTCATCTCACAATCACCCTACCATTACACATTAGAGTAAGTGCGTATAACCCGAACGGGTAGTAAGACGCAGTGCTAATAATAATTATATAATAATAATAATTAGTAATTAGTGTGGTTTGTAATTTTACCAAAAGTCAGACTCCTTATACTAATAATAAAACTATTTTGGTGGCCGCACGGTATAAGGCGTTACTCTCACCAATAGAAAATACTGCCGATGACAGGAAGTTTTAGGTTCAAATGCTGGTAAGTAGCTACACTAATAGTAGTAGTTAGTGTTAGAAATATCTAATAAAAATTCAAATTTTTATTTCAAAAGTTCTTTAAGTTCAATGATTTATTGTAAATTCTAAACTTCTGAACAAATGAATAAAAGTTTATAATTTGAAACCCGCCTCGGTGGTGTAGTTGGCTAACGCGCTAGTTGTGTTGAGCTCGACTGCTGAGGACGGGGAGATCGAGGTTCGAATATCGGTCGGGTGAATTGGGAGTGGTTTTTCATAAATAGTTTTCCACTCTCCCTCCACGAAAATGCGGGTTCACTTCCTCTAATTATTATTATTTAGCACCGCGTCTTACTACCCGTTCGGGTTATACGCTTAAGTACTAATTACACTAATGGATTAGGAATTGGGAAGGTTGAATTAAAGGAATTGAACCCGTATTTGCGTGGAGGGAGAGAGTAAAACCATTTAGGAAAACCACCCCCAGTTCATCCGACCGAGATTCAAACCTCTTTCTCCCCGTCCTCAGCAGTCGAGCTCAACACGACAAGCGCGTTAGCCAACTACGCCACCGAGGCGGGTCACTTCCTCTAATTCAACCTTCCCAATTCCTAATTAGTACTTAAAGCGTATAACCCAAACGGGTAGTAATACGCAGTGCTAAATATTAATATTATTATAATTTGAAACATAAATATAAAATATCAAATAAAACAATATTATTCAAAAAGTGCTTTTAAATTCTATAGACTGATATTAGTTAATAATTTATCTTTCTACCAATTAAAGTGCAACTAACAGAAATCATAGAATATAACACAGAGTGTCACGAAATAGAATCTTATTAAAGCGAAAATCTATCCGGAAAGAGTATTTATTACCATTAAAATTATTATTTTTACACAACAATAATCTCATAATGTATTCAAAACTGATTACTGTTACGTCATACCATTGTATTTAGTAAGTTCAATTTGTGGCAAAGTTACACATAGTTTTGTATCACAAATAAATTGCAATTTATTGTCACTTTAATGAGATGCATACTTGATTATTTTCAAATAATTGTAGGCCCTAATCAAAATTAAATCATTCTGTTACTCTTGTGTAACGACATATTAATGGATGTTCGTTGTCAACACATAGCAGATGTTGATCCAATTGATTGAAAGAAAAAAACTTGATGGCTGAAACTATAATTTTATACCGCTACATACGATACTAATTGGTTTTAAATCAACCAGGCATTTGGTCCAAATGCTATTCAAGCTTAAATAATTTGAGCTTATATCTCTATTGTTTAAAGAGTAAATACAACAATAGGTTAACATTATATAACAAAATATTCCACAATAGATTGACAGTAGTATATTAACCAACTATTCAAAATATTCTTTTAATACAGTTTATTTAAGTCTGTAATTCTTATTAATTTCTCGATATCTTACAGGAAGAGAAAGTATTGTGATCGTAAAAAAAAATCGAACTTGAGATTTAGATGAATCTCAACGTTCCATGTCAACCTTCACCCCCCCCCCCCCCCCACCACCCCGAATTCAAAAAAGTTTTTTTTTTTAATTTCCGTCTGTCTGTACCTCCGAATAGAGCCTAAAATATTTTACCGATAGGGCTATAGCTTTGTATCTAGGGTTTACATAATGGTTGTCCCGAGGGGTTTTTGGAATGGGATATCAAACCATAAAATTAAGGTAGTTTACTGAAGGGCGAAAAGAAAAAAAAAAGTCAATTATCTCAAAATACGCTCTAACAATTTTGATTTAATTTTGGTCTAGAGACTGTTTAAAATTATAAACAAAATAGGCATTTTCATTTCGCAATTAATTGAGATATGAAATGACTTTTCGTTTCAAAGTTGTATTACAATAAAATATGAAAATATGTTTCAAACATATTTTTGTAAAATTAATTGCTTATAGGCTACAAGAATATATATATATATATATAAATTAAATAAATAAATATCTATAAGCATAATCATATATATATATATATATATTTATGAAGATCTTTGAAAATAGAAATTCAATTTTAAGCTCTTCAGTGGACAAAGCTGTTCTTAATTTATCAATAGATTTCTACAAAAGTGTATATTAATTAATTTATTTTATTTACTGGAGTGCCAGTGCAACAATCTATATTATTTAGTTTCACAAATCTTCCGAATTTTTCAGTAAATTTCTGTACTTTAAGATAAGAGAGAGAGAAAGAAAATGTGTGCGGTAAACTATACCATTTATTTTGAGAGTTTTCTTATTAAGACCATTTAATAACCCATTTTTATTTATATACTCTACCTAATAATTAAATCACATTTAATAGTTCTATTATTTACTATGTTATAATATAAAGGTAGCCACAAATGGCATACTATTATTTTTTATGTCTGGTCACATTCTAATTTTTCTAATAATATAAATCTCTGAGAAGCCAAACTGACCTAATTAAAAAACAAAAAATAAATTCTTGATTTAAGTACCGGAGTACGTCATTAATTAAGAGCTTTTCAGAAACTTAAACGACAATCGTCATAACTTAACCTATCACTATGTATAGCCTCTGAATATAGTTCATATACTCGGAACATGAATACCATCCATCCATTTTTTTATTTTGTGGCGTTGATTCTTTTGGTTTCTGGGAGGTCCCTCCAAATATCGAAGCACAACTTAAAACTTGTCCTTATTTTCTCAGTTGTTCCGGCTACTTACACCAGATTGTTAAAATATTGTTATTTTCCCCAGTACGTCTCTTTATTGAGGCCTCCCGTGACAGAAAGTTCGGCCCCTGGAGCTGAGCTTATCGACAAGATGGAATGGAAGCAGGTAATAAACAACGACACACAATACAATAATAATAATAATATTTAGCACCGCGTCTTACTACCCGTTCGGGTAATACGCTTTAAGTACTAATTACACTAATGGAATCGGAATTGGAAGGTTTAATTAGAGGAAGTGAACCCGCATTTGCGTGGAGGGAGAGTGGAAAACAATGTAGGAAAAACCACCCCCAGTTCACCCGACCGAGATTCGAACCTCGATCTCCCCGTCCTCGGCAGTCGAGCTAAACACAACAAGCGCGTTAGCCAACTACGCCATCGAGGCGGGTGACACACAATACAGGTGGGTGTGTAAGGAGTGCGCTTTATGGGAAGCTGTTTTTGTAGTTTTATATAGAAAATTATATTAATAAAATTATATTAATAACATGGTTCTCCAGTACAAACAAAGTTGAATTTTCTTCACATTGTGATATCAACAGGTCTTGGATACCCGCCTCGGTGGCGTAGTTGGCTAACGCGCTAGTCGTGTTGAGCTAGACTGATGAGAACGGGGAGATCGAGGTTCGAATCTCGGTCGGGTGAACTGGGGGTGGTTTTTCTTAAATGGTTTCCACTCTCCCTCCACGCAAATGCGGGTTCACTTCCTCTAATTAACCTTCCCAATTCCCAATCCATTAGCGTAATTAGTACTTAAAGCGTATAACCCAAACGGGTAGTAAGGCACGGTGCTAAATAATAATAAAAAAAAATAATAAAACAGGTCTTGAATATCTGTCAAGGATATCCTGGAATTTAATGACAAATTTTTCTCTTCATTTAAAATTATTCTTGTCTAATACCGCTATGCGCATGACAGATATTCAACAAATGTTGATATCACCGTGTGAAGAATATTAAACTCTATGTTTGTGCTAGAGAAAATTTTTATTTAATATGTAAAAAAAAAAGATTTTATATAGAAACTGCAAAAATCCGCTCTTGACTCGCATTTTTTACACTCTCACCTAAATCACATAAATATTTTTGTAATAGTTTTAGTCAAATACTAGTATATAATTTAGTTCACGCTGGGGCCGTTAAACATTTTACTTGCTGTGCTTAGTTTTAAAAATCTCTTTAACACAGGTTCTTCAAGTCAAATTTCATCAAAAGCTTGAGTAAAATTTTAATATTTTATTTAAATAGTCTCGATTATAATTAGGATTTGAGTTATATTAAAAACAATTTTAGATTATTAATTCAGGTGTATTAAACACTGAAATGAGATGGTTTATACAGATTCTCTCCTGATAGCTAAAACAAATTAAGTTAGGTGAAAAATGACACCCGGACAGTGTAATCGAACTGGGGACCTTTGGGTTAGCGTGGCAATACTCTGCCACCGAGATATCATGGTTCATCTCGTATCCACAACCAGCTTTTATTAATGTTTGGTGTATGGAGTATAATTGGCATGCAAAGCCAAAACTCCAGTTCCGATTCCTTTGTCAAGGTTGTATTTTTTCAATTAAATGAATTAAATGTTGTAGTATTTACTAGAATCTTAGCACTAAACTGTTTTAAATATATATTATAATTGGTAGAGATTGGGAGATTAACTTAAAAATAAAATGTATCCACATTCGCTATAGGTTTTCCCAAATTTAAGTTGGAATCCCATTCTTAAAAGTCCTTATTTTGTATTAGTTACCTACTGTATGGTAGTTTTTTGTTAGGATAAAAGGCCTTGCAGAACGTTATTAACGCCGAAATAAGTGTATGGTAGCTGTATACATTATCCCAGGGATAGATGAGATGGAAAAACCCATCTACCAAGCACCAAAGTGATTCCATTCTATTAGGATCAGAGATATTAGCTAATCAGGCAGAGTAAAGTCCGAACAGTTATTAAATAAAACACGCTGCTAAACAAAAAATAAATAAAACTCGTCAGACGTGCTTACTATCTGTAGACTTATCGTGGAGGTTCTAGTAGATTTAAAAGTGGTCCGAAAGCTATTGTTAAAAAAAAAAAAAAAAGCATTTGGATTATCGGCTAGATGCTTTGCGAGTCGTTAATGATGCTATTATTGACGGTTTATAGCTTCGATATTTTAAGGTCATTCGACACTTAAATTGTATAAGATAGCAAGTAGCTTAATCTCGTCCCATTTCAGCAACACTGACAATGTAAAGAAATCATCGTCCACTGAACCTGGTGTGTTAATAGTTGGATTATCTGACAATCTATCTTGGCCTGGCATATTGTGTGTTAGTCGGTTTGTTTCTACAATTGGTACAGAAAAGAATCATAAAGTTGACATTTAAAACTATTTATATTTACAATAATACAAAATGGGTTTGTAGCCGCTGAATTGGAGGAAATGTACCTTTATTTGCGTAGAGGGCTAGTGGGAATCGATTCGGTAAAATAAAGTCTCAGAACATTCAGGTAGCTTTTGAGCCTCTGATGACCTAGTCACCAGCAAACAAGACAAGACGAGATGAGACTGATGCCTTAAATTGTCTGTTCACTGGGAGGGTGAATGGAGGGTGTGTTAATATATTTAATTGACATTATTTTTAAACTTATCCTAAATAATATTATGAATTAAATAGCCAAGCTATTAAATTTGATAATTACGGTTTAGCTGCTATTATTTAAAAATAGAAAAATGACATATTGAGATGGAAATCAAACCCGTGACCTTTGGCTTAGTATGCCAATACTCTAACCAATGAAGTATCTGGGAATCACACCGTACTAAGCCAAAGGAACCTAGTTCAATTCCTTTGTCAAAGTGTCATTTTTCAATTTAAAAAACCTTAAATAGTATTGTAAGTATTTTAAATCACGTTAAAATTAGTTTAAATCATTAAAAAAAAAGCTTAACTATAGCGTGATATTTTCACGAGAGATAGATCTGAAATCTCAATAGGCCTACCAATTCAACAAATTAAAAAATTACCTTCCAGTTGCTATTTTTGATATTCACGATATAACCGAAAACTATAAGAAAGTACGTTTCTTCTTCTGTGTGGCTAAATTAGTTACAAGTTTCGTTCACTCTCGTCCATACCAACCCCTTAAAGATTCATTGTCTTATCATCTTTAATAGTATCATCAGGACCGCCAACCGCCCTCACCAAAAGTCAAGGAATATCGACTAGAAGGCGGGCAGTGTTGTGAAACTCAATCTAAGTTCGTCAAAGTAACGAGTACTACGAGAAAGGCGCTATTATTCCCTTACCCACTTCCCTCCGCCCCTCCGAACGTCCCACAAACCCTTTAAACTACCCCTTTTCCAGTTTGCCTTCAACCATTTTCTTTTAGCGACGTCCCTCTTCAAACCTCTCAGTCGCGTCGTTCGTTGTAAATACCCTCGTGCCTCGGTGGAAACTTGTTTAAGAATAATGTCTTGGTGATTGTAACTTTAGTAAGAGAGGCTTAATAGTCTCTTAGAATATTACGTGAGGGAAAGATCTTTTTCAGAACGATTAGTGAAAATTAGTTTCTACTCTTTATTATAGTATAGTCAAAATATAAATTAGAATGATCAATTTAAAAGAAAATCAAACTTTGAATAAATACGTATTTAGTTTTCGTGTGACACTTAAAGCCCCCAAGATTAAATGTCAAGTTAGTGAAAACGTCTAGCTTTGAATATTTATTTAAATAGTCTGTTGTTCATAGTAAATTAAGTAAAATTGACAGTGCCAAAGTGTTTGGAAGAGCGTTAATTCTAAGAAATGATTCTACGAAAATCGAACAAAAAGTTCAATCAAAAAAATAAATACAGGGTATAACGTTTTATAATAAAATATTTTATGTTCGCAATGTTTGATTCTGTCAAAGAGTTAAATTATATATTTCGATATAATTTAATACCAATATATATAGTGTAATGGTTAATTAATAGTTCATCAGTTTTAAAATATTTGTTTATCGCGGCCACAAAAACGGGTCTAAGACGTGTTGAACGGAAAAAAAAATTGATGTTGCTGTGCCTACCACCTTTGATTTATTTTAAACGTAATTATTTATAAGTAAACTAATCTGTTTTTTTTTTTTAAATTAAATGTTCAAAAGATGTAAAATAATATATCGAAAATTCATATATGATTTTTTTTAAATCTCTTCATGTGTATGACAATCAAATTAAAAAACATAAATAATGAATATGAAGTATTTTTTGGATAAAATATCTTAAGGTAGGATGGAAGGGAGGGCAAATTATTTTAATAGTTTTTAGAAAAGAAATTTTATTGACCAAAAAAATATTATATCACTTAGTAGCTATATTTAGTTTAAATTTCTACGAATAGTATTTTCACAGTTCTTTAATGTGTATCAAGTTCATTACGTATCTTAACTAAAACATGTCTTCTTTTAAAAAGCTTCTGTTCTAATGTCATTGCTATGCCCGAGACAAATTTTCAACAAATGTTGAAACTATAGGTAGAAACTGAAACAAGACATATTTATTGAAGCAATATTTTATTAATTTCACACAAAAAAAAATTATCAAAAAACTTTGAAACAATGCTAAAATACTCTTACATGACTTCAACCCTCTTTGGCTTAATTTTTATTTTAAATCCTCTTCAGTGGCCACATGGTCTAACGCGCTACCCTCACAGAAGACTGCTCATGACAAGGAGATCGAGGTTAGAATCTCATTCGGGTGTACATAAGGTGGTTTTCCAAAATGGTTTTCCACTCTCCCTCCCTGCAAATGCAGGCACACTTCTCCTACATATGATCTTACTAATTCCTAAAATCATTAGCGTAATTAGTATATAAGCGTATAATCCAAATGGGTTGTAAGCCGCAGTGTAAAAAAAGTTATCTTTTAACTTTAACTGTCGTGTTGTCGACAAGGATATCTTAACTATTATTCAACTAATAGAAGTGTGAACTTTAAAAAAAAACTCTACTTATCGATAGTTTTCAATCTAATGTCCAAATAAGATATCGACTGTGAAATGTTTGATGATAAAACTCTTGTCCTAATTTTCCTCAAAGTGAGATGGAATTGTTGTTTACTTAAGGAGTCCTCTGTGTCTTTAAGGTGTTCGATATCCTATGGAGCGATCCTCAAGGGATAGAAGGGTGTGTCGCCAACACTCTGAGGGGCGCCGGGACGTACTTTGGCCCGGACGTCACCGAACAGTTCCTCAAGAAACACAAACTGCTCTACCTCGTCCGTTCCCACGAGTGCAAGCCGGGAGGTTATGAGCTCACCCACGGGAACAAGGTGACGAAAACAATCAATAAATTGGTCACTTTCCTCGACTATTTCCTAAGAGATATCCTAGTTTATCTAATCAACTATACTAACTTTCCTCAACATTCTCAAATATCTATCCTGGTTTCTTTTCTTCAACTATTCCTAAAAATATATCTTGGTTACTTTCCTCAACAATTCTCAAAGAGAGATAGTTGCTTCTTTCCTTAACCTATTCCAAAAAGATATTCTGGTTCCTTTCCACAACTAATTCCAAAGTGATAATTTGGTTCCTTTCTACAACTAATTCCAAAGAGATATTCTGTTTCCTTTCTACAATTAATTCCAAAGAGATATTCTGGTTCCTTTCCACAACTAATTCCAAAGTAATAATTTGGTTCCTTTCTACAACTAATTCCAAAGAGATATTCTGTTTCCTTTCTACAATTAATTCCAAAGAGATATTCTGGTTCCTTTCCACAACTAATTCCAAAGTGATATTTTGGTTCCTTTCTACAACTAATTCCAAAGAGATATTCTGTTTCCTTCTACAACTAATCAAAGAGATATTCTGTTTCCTTTACACAACTTATTCCAAAGAGATATTCTGTTTCCTTTCCACAGCTAA
Source organism: Timema cristinae (assembly GCA_039000515.1). Taxonomy (NCBI): domain Eukaryota; kingdom Metazoa; phylum Arthropoda; class Insecta; order Phasmatodea; family Timematidae; genus Timema; species Timema cristinae. The sequence continues at coordinate 42,913,778 of JBCFYV010000100.1, read as the reverse complement.
TTCCAAAGAGATATTATTTTTCCTTTCCACAACTAATTACAAAGAGATATTCTGGTTCCTTTCCACAACTAATTCCAAAGAGATATTCTTTTTCTTTCCACAACTAATTCCAAAGAGATATTCTTTTTCCTTTCCACAACTAATTCCAAAGAGATATTCTTTTTCCTTTCCACAACTAATTACAAAGAGATATTTTGGTTCCTTTCCACAACTAATTCCAGAGAGATATGTTTCCTTTCCACAACTAATTCCAAAGAGATATTCTGGTTCCCTTCTACAACTAATTCCAAAGAAATATTCTGGTTCCTTTCCACAACTAATTCCAAAGAAATACTCTGGTTCCTTTCCACAACTAATACAAAAAAAATAGCCTGGTTCATTTCCCCAACTAATCCCAAAAAGATATTCTGGGTTATTTTCTCAATTATTTCAATATGTGTGCACTGTTTCGTTTAACAAGACGAAAAACTATTGATCTCACTACAGGAATGAGAGTTAGGTAAGTAGTTTTAAATGTTCCATTCTATAATAAGTTGTGGCTTAGTATAATCATGAGATTAAGTTTGGTTTATTTGAGAAAATTGTTCGTCTATCATTAATTTAGCTAATTTGTAGGCCTAAGTCTCTTGGTTATTTAATCATGGTGGTATAGGTACAGTCTAAAGTTCATAAGAAGGGCCTTTAAGAAAATCTCTTTCTTTTCTGTGAAAGCAGAGCTAATAACTTTTTCAGGGGTAATTTGAAATGCGAATGTAAGTACAAAGTGAGGTCTTTCTTACCACCGTGTCTACTAACTATTCAGATTATCGGTGTATATGATAATTACTCTAATGGAATATAGATGAATAAAAAAATTTCAGAGGCAATTTATACGAACTCACGTAGAAGGAAAGTGAGAAGCCATTTGAGAAAAAAAAAATCACGCCTCTAGACCCGATCGGGATTTAAACCCTAAACTCCCAGTAATCAGAAAGAAAGTCTAACATAAAAGTGACTCCTTAGACCATTCGGTCAATGTAGCGGGTCTTAAAGGCAAGTGTTAAATCCAATGTTGAATGTTTTTTTTAAGTCACATTAATGTTAATGGTGACCTGCTGGTCTAGGGGTAAGGTGTCCGACTCCTGTGCTGAGGATCAGGGGTTCAATCCTCGGTCCTGGCACAGATTTATCTGATTACCAAACCCTTCCTTCACCTCTGACAAGACATCTTGTGAATGTGCGGAATGCCAGGCCTACACCGTGGTTTGGATCCCACGTTAAACTGTAGGTCCTCCATTTCATCTCACAATCACCCTACCATTACACATTAGCGTAAGTGCGTACAACCCGAATGGGTAGTAATACGTGATGATAATAATCATAATGATGTTAATTTTTTTTATCATATTGAGTACAATGTTTTAAACCATTATATTTGGTGTCCCTGTCAGGTGATCACGATATTCTCAGCGTCCAACTACTACGAGCTGGGCTCGAACAAAGGAGCCTACGTGAAGCTAGTAGGACCGCAACTAGCTCCACACTTCGTCCAGTTTACGACGGCGGCGTCGCGTGCCAAGAGGCTGACGTTCAGACAACGCGTGGGTCTGGTCGAAAGTTCAGCCATCAGAGAGCTCAGTGGCAAGATACTGGCCAGCAAGGAGCTGCTGCTTGAGGAATTCAAGAAACACGACACCGGAAAACACAGGTAACATGTAGGGTCTACTTAAATTTTCATAGGAAGGTTTTTTTTTAGAATATATTTTTTATTTTTAGGCAAACATTAATAGAGTCCTAAACATAAGCTCAGTGGTAGCGTTAAACTATATTAAATTATGTTATTATTAGCACCGCATCTTAATACCTGTTCGGTTATACGCACTTACTCTAATGTGTAATGGTAGGGTGATTGTGAGATGAAATGGAGTACCTACAGTTTAACGTGGGATCCAAACCACGTGGAGGCCTGGCATTCCCCACATTCACAAGTTGTGATTGATTCACGTCTTGTCAGAGGTGAAGGAAGGGTTTGGCAATCAGATAAATCTGTGCTGGGACCGAGGATTGAACCCCGGACCTCCAGCACAGAAGTCAGACACCTTACCCCTAGACCACCAGGTCAACTTTATGATGATTATAAAAAAATAATATCGATATATCTCGGCAAATTATAAAGGACACCATAACCTTTAGAAAACTTATTTTGCTACCCCCTTTGATTAGTACCTTAAAGACTGCGTGACCACCAACGCGGGTCAGTCAAAAATTAAATTCCCCGTACCACAAAGTTTCAAGGTACGGTAAATTAATCGCGTGATCCAAACAACGCCGGGAATGTGAAACGCAATGTTCGAATAAGCGTGCGTCTAGTTTATAACACGCCTTCTCTTTTACCCTTTTCCCTCCTTTCCGATGATGTCGACTTCAGAGGGAGTATGAGGAAACTTTAGTAGAGTGAAGTAATCTATCAATAGAGGTGTTGATATCGGAAAATACATGTCATGATGTTTTACAACTCGTGCAGAAACAAATGGGCTGTCAAAGAGAGAGGGGTATGACTTACGTTGATGGTTTATGCCGAGAAAGATAAATAGCCATTGATTTGATTTTTTTTTTAAACTAGCAATCCCGCATGGCGTTGCCCGTGACCCACTGAGGTATAAGAATTATATAAACCCCAACCCCCACCCCAATGATGACGTATCTCCGAAACTTAATTCTAAACCAAATAAGAAATTTTCTAAAAATAGCCTTATTAAAAATTTAAAAATCTGGCTTCGATGTGCATTAGGACCCCATTTCCGTCCAACTATTTTAAAAATGTCAGATCTCTGCGTGCCGTAGATTTGGCTGCGCATAACACAAACACAAACACAAACACACACGCCCATAAAGACTAATACTTCCCTTTATTTTTATAGTTGCTCATTTACTTTAATACCTTCTCATTATTATTATTTTTTGCTGAACCGTGTTTCACAACTCATCCTGAATAGCTTCATTGTACACATCATTTACATTGATTGGTGGATTATGATATGTATGATATCCAAATAGTTGTTTGCAAGACCTAAAGCGTAACACTTGAAATTTACTGGAAAATTTAAATTTTATGGCCGCGTCTTACTACCCGTTAGGTTTATACCCTTAAGTACTAACTACGCTAACGGGCTAGAAATTGGGAAGGTTGATTTTAGAGGAAGTAAATTCACATTTGTGTGGGGGGAGAATGGAAAACGATTTAGGAAAGACCCCCCCCCCCCCCCCCAGTTCACCTGAACGAGTTTCAAGCATTGATCTCCTCATCCTGGGCAGTTTAGCTCAACGCGAATCTAGTGCGTTAGCTAACTACAAAACCAAGGTGGGTTGTCATGCGAGGAGGGTGATTGACTGGACTTTTAGGGATGAGGATATTTCGTCTCGGATTCCTACACCATTGGTTTGGGTACAAGAAAATCCCGAGGGTGTAGTAAGAAGCAGTACAGAAAAAATGCAACCATCCAATGTTAGCTTGCCACTTACAATGTAAAAGGAAAGTTAAGGTTGGAGTGTTTAAAACATGATATAAGGGCAATATTTTTGCAGTTTTTTATAGTCAATTTTTTTTGCCAACATAAATTAAATATTGATCAGGTAAAAACAAGAGTTTAAGTTTATTCCTACAGTGATATCAACAGTTGTTGAATATCTATCATGAGTATAGCGGCATTAAATGAGAAAGTTATAAAATTAAAAGAAAAAGTAGTCATTAAATTCCAAGACACGCTTGACAGATATTCAACAACTGTTGAGGTAGCCACGTGAAGATAATTAAACTAAGTTTATACGTTACTGAAGAATTATTTGATTTATTTTGACCAAAATAATATTTTTTATACAAACGATACAAAAATATGGCCCTTAACTTACGTTCTCTAAGCTTCCACCTTAAACTAATCGAATAGGGACGAGTAGAATTAAAATTAAAGAGAATGTACGATGAAAGAAAAGTGGAAAGCTGTTTAGGAGACATAAAGGTGGGTGGGATTTGATTCTTATGCCAGGATTACGATTAACTTAATGTTAACTTAACGTAACTTAACGTAACGTAACTTAACGTAAAGGACCTCCTCGTGTGTTTAAATAGAAGCGATCACGATGCACTTAACTTAACGTTGACTTGCAGTTAACTTAACGTAAGAGATGTCTTGGGAGGTCTTTTACTTTACTTTACGTTACTTTAAGGGTATCACGTGATCTAGCCAGCCAACCACTATGTGAGTGACGTCAACAGGGCTATTTAGTAATTCATTTGTTGGTATTATGACCAAGGTTTACTCTTTAGCGAAAGTTCTAGTAATCAGACATTGAAACAAAATAATTAAACTAAAATAGGGAACTAAATTTATCAAAAAAGTTTATTAATAGATATTTATTATAGCGATAGAAAACTGTAAACATTCACAGATCATCACTTTACAGTTAGTACAAAACCGCAGATCATACGCTAGAATGCATATGTTTGGCTAAAGTTGTTACGTTAAGTTAAGTGAATCGTGATCACACAAAAGTTAAGTTAACTTTAAGTGAATGTTACGTTAAATTAACGTTAAGTTGATCGTGATCCCGGCATTAAGAAAACAGATGTGTGATCACGATTCACGTAACTTAACGTAACAACTAGAGCCCAACATCTGCATTCTCGAGTATGATCTGTGATTTGTACTATTTGTAAAGTGGTGATCTGTGAATGTTTACAGTTTTATATCGATATAATAAATATCTATTACAAAACTTTGATAAATTTAGCTTTCCTATTTTAGTTTAATTATTTTATTTCAATGTCTTATCACTAGAACTTAAGCTAAAGAGTAGATCTTGGTCTTATAACAAACAAATGAATTACTAAATAGCCCTGTTGACGTCATTTGCATAGTGATTGGCTGGCTAGATCACGTTATACCCTTCAACTAACGTTCACTTAAAGTAAAAGAACTCACAGGACATCTATTACGTTAAGCTAACTGCATCGTGATCGCTTCCATTTAAACACACAAGGTATTATTTACGTAAAGTTACGTTAAGTTAACTGCATTATGCTCACTTCCATTTAAACAAACGATGAGATAATTTACGTTAAGTTACGTTAAGTTAACTGCATTGTGATCACTTCCATTTAAACACACGAAGAGATAATTTACGTTAAGTTACGTTAAGTTAACTGCATCGTGATCACTTCCATTTAAACACACGAAGAGATCATTTACGTTAAGTTATGTTAAGTTAACTGCATCGTGATCACTTTCATTTAAACACACGAAGAGATCATTTACGTTAAGTTACGTTAAGTTAACTGCAGCGTAATCACTTTCATTTAAACACACGAAGGGAGCATTTACGTTAAGTTACGTTAAGTTAACTGCAGCGTAAACACTTTCATTTAAACAGACGAAGCGATCATTTACGTTAAGTTATGTTAAGTTAACTGCATCGTGATCACTTTCATTTAAACAGACGAAGCGATCATTTACGTTAAGTTATGTTAAGTTAACTGCATCGTGATCACTTTCATTTAAAACACGAAGAGATCATCTACGTTAAGTTACGTTAAGTTAACTGCATTGTGATCACTTCCATTTAAACACACGAAGAGATAATTTACGTTAAGTTACGTTAAGTTAACTGCATCGTGATCACTTCCATTTAAACACACGAAGAGATCATTTACGTTAAGTTATGTTAAGTTAACTGCATCGTGATCACTTCATTTAAACACACGAAGAGATCATTTACGTTAAGTTACGTTAAGTTAACTGCAGCGTAATCACTTTCATTTAAACACACGAAGAGATCATTTACGTTAAGTTACGTTAAGTTAACTGCAGCGTAATCACTTTCATTTAAACACACGAAGGGAGCATTTAGTTAAGTTACGTTAAGTTAACTGCAGCGTAACACTTTCATTTAAACAGACGAAGCGATCATTTACGTTAAGTTACGTTAAGTTAACTTTATCGTGATCACTTCTATTTAAACACACGAAGAGGTCATTTACGTTAAGTTAACGTTAAGTGAACTTTAAGTTAACTTTAAGTTAACGTTAAGTTAATCTTGATCCCGGCATTAGACTCCTTGTCACTGGCGAACCAGACAAACGTGATTTATCCCTTGTTCCTTGTACTCACCAAAATGGGTTAATTTTTCCCTCCCATTCTTTTCGCCGTTTTAGTTTTATTTACCACTTTTATCTTTATAGCCCATTTTGACTAAGCTGAGTGCACATCACCTTTTATTCTTTTTTTTTTTATAATGATGTAATAGGTTACGTCGTGCAGTAAAGTAAAATACATTATCGAATAGAACGCCTCACAACTCACCCATAAAGGGCATCCAAGCTTTTACCGTAATTCGGCCATACAGAGAGCGAGGGAACCTAATATCAGCTAAGACTTCTTCAATCCTTCTTCCCACCCTCCAACCCCTGCCTTTAACCTCCACACTTCATCCCTCCCTAGCCCACTCCTCCACTACTTCTATGTAATAAAAAAACACTAGGCCTAGAGATACCGTTCTTTCATTAAGTTTTTATATTTTGTGGTTATCAGCAGAAGTGGCGTGACGTGAAGTGTCGACAGGGTGAGCAGAGTTGATTGAATTTGTAAATTGACACGTTTTAATCGCTCAATATGTAGGTAGGTACCCGCTTCGGTGGCCGTGTGGTATAGTGCACTCCTCTAGTGTTAGACTAGACTGCCGATCGGGGTTCAATCTCAGTCGGGAGCAGTGAGGGTAGATTTACTTAAATGGTTCTCCACCCTTCCTTCACGCAAATGAGGGCTCACTTTCTCTAAATTAAACCTTCATAATCCCAAATGCATCGGTATAATAATAATAATTATTATTATTATTAGCACCGCGTCTTACTACCCGTTTATATTATACGCAATTATGCTAATATGTAATGGTGGGGTGATTGTTAGATGAAATGGAGGACCTACAGTTTAACGTGGGATCCGAACCACGGTGGAGGGCCTATCATTCCACACATTCACAAGTTTTAATTAATACACGTCTTGTCAGAGATGAAGGAAGGTTTTGGTAATCAGATAAATCTGTGCCGGGACCAAGGATTTAACCCGGACCCCCAGCACAGACACCTTACCCCTAGACCACCAGGTCAAACATTAGCGTAATTAATCCATACACGTATAACCCGAATGGGTAGTGAGATGCTGTGTATTTAGAAAATAGTTAATCCAGCCGTATTCTTAATTTTAAAAAACTGGATCAACTAAAGTAATATATATTAGCGGTGAACAAGACTGTAAAATCTATTTACAAAACGGAAGAAGAGAAAGCTTACTGGATTTGTTCACTCTCCGACGGTAGATATTCGTTGAAGTTGAAGGAAGGTACGATTGTAGTGCGGGTAAAGCATCCCTCGATGCTTCAACGGATAATGTTCTCCGACATATTGACAGAATCCCCGAACCGCCTTCTCGTATATTCTCGGTGATGACGTGAATACGGTGTCTGGGGCTGGTGGATAGTAATATGGTTCATGTCCAATACGCTGTTCTCGAGTTCAAATTTCAAGATCGTGTGCCGGCAGATTTAATCTACTTCCACATCCCAATCAAACAAATTATTCTATTAAGTATTTGAAGTTTCTCGTATTTAAGTGGTGAGAGTGGTTTTCCCCACCTGTCTAGTGGAACCTACGTTCGTTTAAGAGTGTAACTGGCGAAGACATTCAATATTTCTTTATCGTCCTTAATAGACAGCTTTACAAATGCTGATTTATTTATTTTTTAACATAGTGGCTTCCTACCCGTTTGGGCTATACGGATATCTACTAACTACGATAGTGTTTTTAAGGATGAGTAGGATTATATACAGGTGTACCAGCATTTGCGTGAAAGGAGAAAGAAAACCCACCCTGAGAGCACCTAACCAAGATTATAACCTCGATATCCCAGTCCTCGGCAGTCTAGTTAACTGTGAGAGTAGCACCTTAGACCATTCGGCCACTGAAGCGGATAGTTAGTACAGTTTCATTTTGAAACGAGAATATGGTTTTGTTCAATATTCTAATTAGGTATTCAATAATTGGATAATTTTTACGTTAAATTATATGTGACACCGTCATAGAAATCACCACAGGCATGTGCTACAAGGAAATCTAATCAGAGATTTGAATTATTTTATCACCTCTAAACAATCTCAAGCTAGTCCTTGTTCAAGTTCATATTTACACATGTCATTGATGCCTAAAATAAATAGCAATGTAGAGAAGTTGGTCTGAGTCACGAGGAACAAACTCATATCTATCGATGGCCTTTTAAATAATTAGGTTAACTTTATCATCCACTTTTGTCTCCACGTGGTCTAACGTGCTACTCTCGTAGTAGACTTTACTTCCAATAACGAGAAAATATAGGTTACAATCTCAGTTAGGCGTACTGAGTGTGGTTTTTACAAAATGGTTTTCCAATCTCTTTCCGTTCAAATGCGGGTCCACCTCTTATAAATATAGCCTTCCTAGTCTTTAAAACCGTTAGCATAAATAGTAGATAAGCGTATAACCCGAACAGATAGTAAGGTCAAAAATATTATTCTAATAACATCCAAACAATCCAACATTAATAATAGTCAAATACTAAATGGGGATAAGTTCTTTTGAGTTAGTTATCAGTTATTTATGCCACCATTAACTTGGGTTATTCCAGGATATGTTTGTAACGTTTAATCATTTACTTTAACAAAGCAAAAACAAATAATAAAAAAGGGGCGATTATTTTGAATAATCATTGCAAAATATTTTGGTGGAAAGATGCTAAGAAGTTAATTTATGCGCAAAGTCAAGATTAAATTTTACAGATCACATTCCATTTATTTCAATATTACTTTTTTGATAGCAAAAAAGTTTGTATGAATTTCAAAATTGATAATGTTTGATTGAACTAATTCGAAGAATTACCGGTCAGCTGATGATAATGGTTTACAATGGATCATTTTTCAGGTGGTTGTTGGTTAGTTGCTTTTAGGCCAAGTAATTATTAAATAATGGTAATTTCTTAAAACTACGAACTCTCAATTATTATTTAAATAGTCTTTTTGGTAATGTACATTATTCTGGTAAAGATTTTTTTTTACCATTTTTAAGTCAAGGGAGATTGAATTTAGATTAAAGTAAATCAACTTGTTGCGCTAATCAAGCAGTCAAAGGTATAGGCCTACATGTAGTTGGTTTTTTTTTTAACACCGCGTCCTTCTACCCGTTCAAGTTATAAGCTTATGTACTAATTATGTCAATGGTTTTAGGGGTTAGGGAAATTATATTAATATGGAGTGTACTTAGATTTGCGTTGAGGGAGAGTAGAAAGCCATTTTTGGAAAAACCATATGACTGACATTCCAACTTAAGTATCCCCATCATCGGCACACAAGTCTACTGTTAGAGTAGATTGTTCAACGCGAGTACATTTAATGAGACATATATATATATATATATATGGGGCACCACGTCATTCTATCTGTTTGGACTATAAGCATTTTTACTCATCACCACAATTTCTTACTACCGGTTCAGGTTACACGCACATTACTCTATTAGGGTAAGGATGACGAAGGAAGCATATTATAGATAGCCTACCCACATATAGGAAAAACCACTATCAAATGACCCGACCGGAATTCAAGCCCTGACCTCCCAGTCTTCAGCAGGCTACTACGACATGAAAATGACGCCTTAGACTATTTGGCCACTGAAATGGGTCAATAGGAATTAAAGTATGTAATATAAGAATATGTAAGAAATTAATATATATGGGCTAACATTTAAAGTTTTTGTGTGTGTATAAAATAAAACTGGTCAAATGAGTTACGTACTTACGGCCTTCAATGTATTCACCACGAGAAGTTTCTGACTGGCTCGCTGCTCGACACAAAGACTCTAGTTCACCGCCCTCCACTGACCGTTTTGATTGACTGTCTCAGACTAACTGCCCGCGACTCAAGCTTAGGGTCCGACAACAGCGCCATTGTTTTCAATTTCTGCCGCATTATCAGATACGTACTAAAAACTCGGTTCATTAAAGATAATAACATAGAAAGAGTGAGGTATATCTATTTTTAGTACCACATCCTAATATCCGTTCAGGTTATACGCTCATGTACTAATTACGCTAGTGGTTTTAGGAATTATAAAGGCTATATTTAAAGGAATTGTACCCGCATTTGCGTGGAGGGAGAATAGAAACCCATTTAGGGAAAACTTCGATCTCCCCACTATTGGCAGTCTATTCTATTGCTAAGGGAGTGCGTTATAGACTATGTGACCACTGAAGAGGGTGAGATCTACTGTTCAGTGAACTACTAACAAGACTGTAGCGATGATAATAACATGGAGGGAGAGGAGGTCTACTGTTCACAGAACTACTAGTAAGACTGTAATAATGATAACATGGAGGTAGGAGGTCTACTGTTCACAGAACTACTAGTAAGACTGTAATAATGATAACATGGAGGTAGGAGGTCTACTGTTCACAGAAACTATATAAGACTGTAATAATAGATAACATGAGGTAGGAGGTCTACTGTTCACAGAACCTAGTAAGACTGTAATAATGATAACATGGAGGTAGGGAGGTCTACTGTTCACAGAACTACTAGTAAGACTAATAATGATAACATGGAGGTAGGGAGGTCTACTGTTCACAGAACTACTAGTAAGACTGTAATAATGATAACATGGAGGTAGGGAGGTCTACTGTTCACAGAACTACTAGTAAGACTGTAATAATGATAACATGGAGGTAGGGAGGTCTACTGTTCACAGAACTACTAGTAAGACTGTAATAATGATAACATGGAGGTAGGGAGGTCTACTGTTCACAGAACTACTAGTAAGACTGTAATAATGATAACATGGAGGTAGGGAGGTCTACTGTTCACAGAACTACTAGTAAGACTGTAATAATGATAACATGGAGGTAGGGAGGTCTACTGTTCACAGAACTACTAGTAAGACTGTAATAATGATAACATGGAGGGAGGTCTACTGTTCACAAAACTACTAACAAGACTGTATTAACTATAAGAACATGGAGGGAGCGAGGTTTACCGTTCACAGAATTACTTGTATTATTTATAATAACATTATCATAGAAACTAACCGGAATTTAATTTTACATTACGGCCACCGGGCAATCTATTCCGTCATAAGTCTAGCGGCCTAGAAAGCGTGTCAACTAAGTTCAGGCACTACAAGAACTGGTGAATGTTGTGCAGGTCTGATAACGGTGACTCAGTGGTGCACGGCCTTAGAGACGAGGACAGGGCTCAGCATCCCGTGGAGGATGCTGAGAGAGAAACTGGTCAACATGGACACGGCCTCAGGGAAAGTGGAATACGCCTCCACGTTCCAGGAACATATTCCAGGGAAACGGGCAGTAAGTACACCCTACTGTATAAATACATGCATGCATGTTTACCTGATCACGTCATTCCTTTACAAGGAAAGCGAGAAACTGTGCATTTTTCTAAATAAACAAACAAAAAAAACTGAACTGTTAATCCATCCTCAATAACTTTCTCCACACTTCCCTATCCTTGCATACTTCCTTCACTTCAACAACATCCATACACAGAGTCATACATGTTCTTTTAATCTTAAAACTCTTTTAACATTTCTCTTTTTTCACCCTCGGGATACACACACTCTACCTTCATATATTTAATTCGTTACTCGATACACACTCATCCTCTCAACGTGCCCAAAACATACTCTATTAATCTCTAAAATATTTTAAAATGTTTTTTTAATATAATGCTACCCCTATTATCCGATCTCACTTTAATTAGTAAATTTAAAACTACAAATATGTGTCAAAATCAAAAGTGGACACTTATTTTCCTTTTGTTCCGTTTTACTTTGTCTAGAATTAAATATTGAAAGTAAAATCCTAATTTTTATTAATTAATTGGGTTGAATTTCAATATAGAGTTATATTCCAATAGTTAATGCAGCGAATTCAAAAACGTAGCTCAATTTACTGTCACTTGCGACCTGTAGCTTGTTTCCGTACATACCATCGTAAAACTGCGCAATCCAATTTTATTTTCAAGTTTATGGTCAACAAGATAAAGTTCAATTGATCCAGCAGTTGTCAGATATGTTGATCTTATAATTTTCTTACAGAAAATCCAAACATTTATGAGAGTTACTAGATAAATGTTTAAATTTTACCTTATTTTATTGACGCACATCGCTGAAAGTGAACTCGCTAATAAAGTGAGCACATTCCTCTTATACTAAGCTTAAGTATAGTGTTTGGGCATTATTTTGAAAACAATTGGTTTGTATATTTCACTATGTATACTTGGAAGTGGATAGGATACGAGTGATTCTAATAAGAAAACACCAACAAAATATAATACACTTTTGCGGTTGAACGGTCTAAGGCATCACTGTCAGATCAGACTTCCCGCTTACGACGGTGAGATCGGGGTTAGAACCCCAGTCAGGTCTGAGAGTGGATTTAAATACATATTTTTCCCACTCTCCTTCCATGCAAATAAGGGCAGATTACCTCCTAAAATGCTACCTTCCTCATCCCTACCTCAGTGAGATCGTCCCCTCACTTTGGTGGCCGCATAGTCTAATGCGTCACTATCACAAAAGATTAATCTACCGATAATGGGGAGATTGAAGTTCGAATCTAGGTTGGATGTAGTGTGTTGTTTTTCCCAAAACGGGTTTCCACTCTCCACACACGCAATTGTGGGTGCACTTCTTCTAAATTTATCCTTCATCATCCCTAAGCCCACTGGTTTTATTACTAAATTAGCGTATAACTCGGACAGTATAGGGTGGTGACAAAAAAAAAAGAGATCGTTGAAAGCAATTGTTCAAATTTCATTTGGGGTTTCTTATCTGATGGCAAGAGGATTTACTAAAACTACTTTCACGCATTCATAAATCAAGTTATGTGATATTCAGATATCTTTTGATAGACATTATCAACCTATAAAATAACATTGATAATATAGTATAACATGTTTTCTATGATGTACACAAAAAAAGTATGTTTGTAATATACAATAAGCTCTTTCTATGAAAATTGGAGGGTATTAAGGTGTGAAATTGCTCAACTGTTAGGATTTGCGTCATGGTAGGTTACATTATTCGTTCAGGCAACCAGTTGGTATAGAAACTATATTTAAAATAAATCCCCTCATTTGGATCTAATAACAATATTCTCGTTTTTCTTTTGAGGTTCGTGAAAAGGATTCCCTTTAGCTCAGTAGTGGGGATTTTCCGCCAGAAGGGAAGTTTGGTTCTAGTTGGACAACTTTCAAGGGATAATCTGCAATCGATAATCGAGTTAACTTCACGGTTATCTACGATCTGGAGCAGATGAAAATACCCCTTTCCTCCTACATACCCTTTACTTCCTCAGTAGTTTCCTCTTTCCTCAAATCTCTGTGCTTTTACCACCTGTAATCTTAACTGAAAAGTGAATCAGTTCGGGTTTTATTTCAACAGGTTTTATTCCCACTGGGAATCAAACACTTTTTTTTTTCTGATTAACATATAAGAAGTTTACTTGATATATAGATTGTTGAGTAGATGTGGAAAATAGAAATTACAACTAAAATTTGGATCAAACGCATTCATTGTACTATTCATATATTCTGTTAATTATTTAAAGAATACTGTGATTTTAATTAAGAATTAATTTTTACCATCTTTGGTGGCCGTGTGGTCTAACACGTTGTTCTAGAATTGGAGTAGATTGCTGAAGATAGGGCTCGATCCCAGTTGAGTGTATTGAGGGTGGTTTTTTCTAAATGGTTTTTAAATCTACCTTCACGCAAATTCAGGTGCACATCCTCTAAATTATTACTTTTTAATACCCAAAACAAAAGTGTAATTATTAAAAGGCGAGTAGCTCCAATGGGTAGTAAGAAGTAGTGCTAAAAAATTAATAAATAAGGATATTTTAAACTATTATTATTGATAAGAAAGACATCTTGTGAATGTGAGGAATGCCAGGCCTCCACCGTGGTTCGGATATCACGTTAAACTGTAGTTCCTTCATTTCATCTCACTATCACCCTACCATTACACATTAGCGTAAGTGCGTATAACCCGAACGGGTAGTAAGACGTGGTGCTAATAATAATAATAATATAATAATATAATAATAAGAAAGAATATGCTGAGACAGATTTATTTATCTTTAAATTTATTGTTTCTTATCAATAATATTAGTTCTATTAGTAATAAATTAGTAGTATGAAATCTTGTTTTTAAGTTTTTATTGTATTTCATTGGTCTAATCCACCAATAAAAAAGTTTAAGAGCTCTGAAATAAATACGATTCAAAATGTGATTTTATTTTGAAGCTAGAATCATATTTAAAAAAATTCAAATCCTCGAATCCTTATCTTGATTATTTCAAGATATTTAGTATTTTAAGGTCACATCCCTATTTATAAGGTACTTTACTATCGAATGTTTTATTTACAGTCGGAGGCGACCGTCGCAGAAACGTTGTACAGAAACAAGTCAAGCTTAGAAGCAATCTTCAGAATCATTGATAAGGACAATTCAGGTAAGTATTAAAATTGAAGTTTATCGAGGGCGATAAACTCAGATTTATAACCACAAATGGTTTATTTACTCTCCACTCACGAAAACCTGAACGTGTGATAACCCCTCCGGTGGCGCGTGGTCTAACGCGCTACTCTCGTGTAGTACTAGACTGCTGAATACTGAGAGATCGGGGTTCTATACAGGTTGAGTGCACTGAAAATGGTTTTCCTAAATGGTTTTCCACTCTCCCTACACGTGAATGCTAGTGCATTTCCTTTAAATTAAATCTTCCTTATCCTTAAACCAATAGTTTAGTTAGTACATAGGCGTATAACCCGAATGGGTAGTTAGACGTGGCGCTAAAAAAAACACGTGTGAATAAATAAATATATAGTAAAATGCAGAAAATAATTTTTTAACTATTTACCAAGAAAATAATTTAGGTCTACAATTTAAATATTTGATCTTGTTATTTCAAATATTGAACTATCATTTTCTCAAAATCATAATTTAAACGATGTTAGATGTTGTTAGTTTATATAAAAAGTTTTAAAAATCATTTTCAGTAAATTTAGATATGAAAATAAGAGACGAAGTGACATAAAACAAGGTGGGCGGCCCCCTCATCTTACGCCAGCCCTTTCTCATATGTGATCTCCCTAACACTGTCACATGTGTTTGCTGTCAGGTTACATCACGATGGAAGAGTTCTCCGACGCGTGCGCGCTACTAGAGGAACATCTTCAGAACCCCCTGTCACCGGAACAGCTAGTCGATATCTGCAGCAGTATGGATATCAACAAGGACGGCTCGGTGGACCTGAACGAATTCCTAGAGACGTTCCGACTGGTCGACATGGGGCAAGGGGGTGGAGGGGGAGACGACGGGGATGACTCGTCGCCGGGGGAGGAGACGCCCAAGTAGACGTGATGGAAGAGGAAGGGAATCATTAAAAGGAGCAAGTGAATCAGTCAGAATGGAAATGAACAATCCATGGTAGGAAGAAAAACATACATCCCTCCATGGGAGGAGGGAAACCATCTATGGGAGGAGGGAAACCATCTATCGGAGGAAGGAAACCATCCATCCAAATAAGGAAGGATCCATAAAAGGAGGAAGGAGCCATAAAAGGAGGAAGGAGCCATAAAAGGTGCAAGGAATACAATGGTGAATTGAACCATCCAAAGGAGGAAGAAAACCATCTAAAGAAGTAGGGGAACCATCTAAAGGAGGAAGTAGACCATCTTAAAGGAGTAGGGGAACCATCTAAAAGAGGAAGTAGACCATCTTAAAGAGTAGGGGAACCATCTAAAGGAGGAAGTAGACCATCTTAAAGGAGTAGGGGAATCCATCCAAAGGAGGAAGTAGACCATCTTAAAGAGTAGGGGAACCATCTAAAGGAGGAAGTAGACCATCTTAAAGGAGTAGGGGAACCATCTAAAGGAGGAAGTAGACCATCTTAAAGGAGTAGGGGAACCATCTAAAGGAGGAAGTAGACCATCTTAAAGGAGTAGGGGAACCATCTAAAGGAGGAAGTAGACCATCTTAAAGGAGTAGGGGAACCATCTAAAGGAGGAAGTAGACCATCTTAAAGAGTAGGGAAACCATCTAAAAGGAGGAAGTAGACCATCTTAAAGGAGTAGGGGAACCATCTAAAGGAGGAAGTAGACCATCTAAAGGAGTAGGGAACCATCTAAAGGAGAAGTAGACCATCTTAAAGGAGTAGGGGAACCATCTAAAGGAGGAAGTAGACCATCTTAAAGGAGTAGGGGAACCATCTAAAGGAGGAAGTAGACCATCTTAAAGGAGTAGGGGAACCATCTAAAGGAGGAAGTAGACCATCTTAAAGGAGTAGGGGAACCATCTAAAGGAGGAAGTAGACCATCTAAAGAGTAGGGGAACCATCTAAAGGAGGAAGTAGACCATCTTAAAGGAGTAGGGGAACCATCTAAAGGAGGAAGTAGACCATCTTAAAGGAGTAGGGGATCCATCTAAAGGAGGAAGTAGACCATCTTAAAGGAGTAGGGGAACCATCTAAAGGAGGAAGTAGACCATCTTAAAGGAGTAGGGGAACCATCTAAAGGAGGAAGTAGACCATCTTAAAGGAGTAGGGGAACCATCATCCAAAGGAGGAAGTAGACCATCTTAAAGGAGTAGGGGATCCATCCAAAGGAGGAAGTAGACCATCTTAAAGGAGTAGGGGAACCATCCATCCAAAGGAGGAAGTAGACCATCTTAAAGGAAGAGGAACCATCAAAGGAGAAGTAGACCATCTTAAAGAGTAGGGGAACCATCTAAAGGAGGAAGTAGACCATCTTAAAGGAGTAGGGGAACCATCTAAAGGAGGAAGTAGACCATCTTAAAGGAGTAGGGGAACCATCTAAAGGAGGAAGTAGACCATCTTAAAGGAGTAGGGGAACCATCTAAAGGAGGAAGTAGACCATCTTAAAGAAGTAGGGGAACCATCCAAAGGAGGAAGTAGACCATCTAAAGAAGTAAGGGAACCACCCATCCAAAGGAGGAAGTAGACCATCTAAAGAAGTAGGGGAACCATCCATCAAAGGAGGAAGTAGACCATCTTAAAGAGTAGGGGAACCATCCATCCAAAGGAGGAAGTAGACCATCTTAAAGGAGTAGGGGAACCATCTAAAGGAGGAAGTAGACCATCTTAAAGGAGTAGGGGAACCATCTAAAGGAGGAAGTAGACCATCTTAAAGGAGTAGGGGAACCATCTAAAGGAGGAAGTAGACCATCTTAAAGGGAGTAGGGGAACCATCTAAAGGAGGAAGTAGACCATCTTAAAGGAGTAGGGGAACCATCTAAAGGAGGAAGTAGACCATCTTAAAGGAGTAGGGGACCATCTAAAGGAGGAAGTAGACCATCTTAAAGGAGTAGGGGAACCATCTAAAGGAGGAAGTAGACCATCTTAAAGGAGTAGGGGAACCATCTAAAGGAGGAAGTAGACCATCTTAAAGGAGTAGGGAATCCATCTAAAGGAGGAAGTAGACCATCTTAAAGGAGTAGGGGAACCATCTAAAGGAGGAAGTAGACCATCTTAAAGGAGTAGGGGAACCATCTAAAGGAGGAAGTAGACCATCTAAAGAAGTAAGGGAACCATCCATCCAAAGGAGGAAGTAGACCATCTAAAGAAGTAGGGGAACCATCCATCCAAAGGAGGAAGTAGACCATCTTAAAGGAGTAGGGGAACCATCCATCAAAGGAGGAAGTAGACCATCTTAAAGGAGTAGGGGAACCATCTAAAGGAGGAAGTAGACCATCTTAAAGGAGTAGGGAACCATCTAAAGGAGGAAGTAGACCATCTTAAAGGAGTAGGGGAACCATCTAAAGGAGGAAGTAGACCATCTTAAAGGAGTAGGGGAACCATCTAAAGGAGGAAGTAGACCATCTTAAAGGAGTAGGGGAACCATCTAAAGGAGGAAGTAGACCATCTAAAGGTGTAATTGAACCCTCCAAAGGAATAGGTAAACCATCTATATGAAAAAAAAAACATATAAAGGACTTACCTCCATTTGAGGAGCTTTTTGAATAATATCGGTTTGTAGAGTGAACTATTTCTATCCACAACTTCTTGAAATTTTTCCGCACACGACAGATTGTGTGGATTAAGAGGGCTGCCTACCAGAATGCTGATAGATTTTGTTAAGGACCATATATTTACAGTTTTTATAAAAAAAAACACTTTTGGCCGAGATGAATAAAAATAGCATAAGTAGGTAAATTTAGTTTAATTTTCTAAGAAATTAGAGTCCAAACATATATTTTGAATTTGTCATGGGTGTAATGACAGTTGAACAGACACTTTTTAAATGAAGTTAACAAATTCAAACTACGTGTTGCCTGGAGTAGATTTAAATATCTGTTGAGATTACTATGCGTATCAAATTAAACTAATCTTGACTATTGAAGCAATATTATATACATACATCTTTGCCAGAAAAAGTTAAAAAAACAAAAAAAAAACTGCTAAAATATTTGATCTTAAGAAGCGTTCTCTTTCACCTCACCTTAAGAAGTAATTTGCTACAGTATTTTAAAATGTGTCTCATGCTGACATGAAGTTAGTTTCCTTTTAAATAATCCCATGGAGTTTGGACCAAAGAACCTTTTTTTAACATATTCTAAAAAAAAATTCCCACAAAATATAATAAAAATAACCATTCCCAAGTTCACTGTTGTAAAAGAAGCTTCTGTAAAGAGAATCTTAATACATTTTTGGTTGAAATGTAATCTTGTATCTACTTTCACGGTTAATTGACTCGAGTTGAGTTCAACCAGAATTTGTCAAAAGAGAAGGTAGATTATGAAATTACAGTAGCGTAAGAGATGTTTATTTTGATGTCATGCATAGATGTAATATTTTATAATATAAAAAAAAACCAGATCAATTTGAATATCATTGTTATAAAACTATTAATCTTCACTTAAGATTTTTGAAAACAATAACAACAACCATTTCAGTAAATAATCTCTCCGAAACAAATGTAACCCATTCCTTGCTGATGATTGTAAATTAATGTTGCTATAGCGTGTTGAATTTTTTAAATCATCACTGCCATGAATGTTTTCCCCCACTGTAATAACTTTAAATGTTTCAATCGTGTCGATAAAAATTAGATTTCATCAATTCTTCCAAGATATTATGTAATAAATATTTATTTTTAAATATTAAATATAAGACAACTATACACATGATAATGTTCGTTTGAAAGATTATCTTATAGCTAGTCATATTTCTTTATATACATTTAATTTATTAGTTTGATGTCATTTATAATAATAATCTTCCTATACGCTAAATGAAATTTGTAAATTATTTCATCCGATATCTAAATAGTGTTATTACATATTTAATGTATTATACAAGTGTGCAAAAAAAAACAGGGATACGTTTAGAAAAAAAACCAGTAAAAAACGCATTTGTTGGCGGTCAATATTGATTAAATTATTTTTTTCTTGGTTATTTGTAATAAATGTGACAAATTAGAGTTTAATCACATTTTTTTACGCTCTTCACGATCATGGTTTTTCGTAACTTTTATAGCTATCAAAAATATTAATTCTCATCGTATTCAAACTATTCTAACACTCTTAAAAAAACAAAGAAATAAAGAAAGAAGTCAATAAAAATTATAGATATTTCAATACTAGCTGGTGTACCAGTTTTTCGCACGGGGAATTTATAAAGTAGATATGTTATTTTTAGTATTAAAAATATAATCCTGAGATAATAGTAACAAATCTTAAGTCATGTTAAAAAATTAATCTTTATTGGTTTATATTGCGATATAAAACTTGAAAGAAGTCAAAATAGAGATATAAACTGAATGGGTTTTATAATCTTTCGTTTATTTTAAAGACTAAGCTATAACTTCTCTATGCACAATATTTATAACTCTTACCTGTTTGTTCCAGTAAAAATAAAAAGAGTGACACAGCATAAATGATTGTTAAAGAAATAAAACAAAGTAAAGTCACATTGTAATAGCTTACAGTTTAAATAAGGAATTATTCATTTCCAACGTTTATGACCTAGTCCGATCCGATATTTTGAACCAATCATTTTAAATTTACGTTTTTTTGGACTTTTCTAGAAAATATTATCTTAATAGCTATCGGGATTCAAATCTTTTTATCTCTAGGATGTTTAGAAGTATTCGAATAACTCATGTGGACAGAAAAATATTAAAATTATATCATATTAGCATCTCTTAAATCCAGATGAACTTTTAATTAGTTTATTATTTACAATATAAAGATAATCATGACAATCCTGAAATAAATAAATATAAGCCTATTTATTCCAATATATTTTAAAAACCATCTTTGATATAAAAAATTATTCAGCCTTAAAACTGAGCGCATGGATTGAACGCAATACATAGAAAACGTAATATTTGCCTAAGAGTGATCATAAAAATAATCAAATCAAATTTACTATAGCACTATTTACTGGCGCTATATGACCCTATAATTCTGCAAAAAGACACGGATGATATGTGGGCCTGGTTGACTTACCTCTGCATTTGTTGGTGATGCGTTGATGATATATACTGGCCTATTCATTTCTTTCACATATAGTATGACTGTACCTTCTGGGTCTATAATCTTTCATAAATGTGTATACACCAAGCTGTTCAGTATCCTTCCCAACACCAAATATTTTAAGACTATGCTAACATTAGATATTGTCTGTAGCGAAATAAATAAAAAAAACGACATTATTTTATAATGTTGTTTGACAGTTGAATTTGACTGCGACAAGAACAATAAAGTTGTATTATTAATTTTACGTATATATAAACTTTAAATTTTTGGTACTATCAAGATTTATTGAATATTTCTTACTATAAATAGTTGAAATCTTAAAATGTAAATATGAGGTTTTCCTTAAATTATCTATATTTAATTCTTTTCCTTTCTATTATAGATTTAGTCCTTGTATTAGTTTTATATCTTTCATATACAAGGAAGATCATTGCGCATTTCACACACCTTATCCAAAAGTTCTAGTAGAAGATAAATTAGATCAAGGTTTTTGGTTGTAATCTACCAACATTTTTTATTGTCTACTATTATACCCATGTACTTCACACACTGGGATTTTCATTTTTAACTGTTTACAGACTGTAGCACAGTCAATTTAGTAAAACTATTCCATCTTCCTCTTTCCATCAACCATATTTCTCTATTTATTTGTTTCTGTTATTTTCACCTTTTTATCGTAACATTACTGTCATCTGCTACTCGCTTCACCTTCTTGGTCTTCCTTGCGTTCTTTTCACTACATCCCTAATCTCCATCATTCTCCTTATTATTATTTCCTTTCCCATCCTCATTACTAGCCCATAATATTTCATTCATGCTTCCTTAACTATCTCTTGTACGCCTACTCCATCTTCCTCATTACAAGCCCATACTATATCAGCCTTGCTTCCTTACTATCTCTTGTACGCTACTCCATCATCCTCATTACAAGCCTATACTATATCAGCTTGCTTCCTCTACTATCTCATGTACTCCATCATCCTAATTACAAGCCTATACTATCTCAGTATTGCTTCCTCTACTATCTCATGTACTCCATCATCCTAATTACAAGCCTATACTATCTCAGTTCTTGCTTCCTCTACTATCTCATGTACTTCAGCATCTAATTACAAGCCTATACTATCTCAGTCTTGCTTCCTCTACTATCTCATGTACTCCATCATCCTCATTACAAGCCTACACTATCTCAGTCTTGCTTCCTCTACTATCTCATGTACTCCATCATCCTATTACAAGCCTATACTATCTCACCCTTGCTTCCTCTACTATCTCATGTACTCCAACATCCTCATTACAAGCCATACTACCTCACCCTTTCTTCCTCTACTATCTTATGTACTCCATCATCCTAATTACAAGCCTATACTATCTCATCTTGCTTCCTCTACTATCTCATGTACTCCATCATCCTCATTACAAGCCATACTATCTCATTCTTGCTTCCTCTACTATCTCATGTACTCCATCATCCTCATTACAAGCCCATACTATCTTAGTCTTGCTTCCTCTACTATCTCATGTGCTCATAATCCCATTACAGCTCATACTATTCACCCTTTTCTTCCTACTCACTTATACTCCATATCCTCTTATATACAATTATCTACCTATCCCTTTCCTTTACTATTCTTGTAATCCCTGTACCCGCAATTTATCAACGACTTGATTATAATCCTATCCTATATTATATTTTAATATAAATTTTATTGTAACTTATCCATGTATTTATATATTTTGTGGAGTTTGATAACGAATTTAAAAAAATATATATATATATATATATATCTTTAATATATGAACAAATTTATTCTAAAATGATTTCCAAATAATATCACTCATTGTTTGTTTTAAAATGTGTATAAGAGGTATAGTTAAAATAACAAATAAATTATAAATCAGATCTTATCTAATAATTTACTATACACTTTGCAATTTTAAGTGTATATGTTAGTCATTATATAGTAAAAGCCATCATAAAATCCTAAAGTATACTTATTTATTTTAGGCTGAAACAAGATGTTAAATTGTTTGCCTGGATTTTAATCTGAATAAAATAGTAGATTAGTGAATGTTAAGTACAAAATGAGTCTTATTGGGTTAATACTCAAAATTGTATCTTCCCTATCAAAACACTCTTTATTAAAAAAAAGTAATTTACGTTCCTATGTAAATAGTTTTTCTTGTAAAATTTATCATTATATAAATTTTGTAAGTTTTATGTAATTTATAAATGTTTTAAACATTAGACCCTCTATTTTTTTTAAACTGATATTTTTTCTTCCATATAAATAATTGTTTTTAAGTGCTTATTCAATAATGTGTCGTGTTTGTTTAGAAATGACAAATTGAATGTAAATATAATTTTAAGTTGTTTACGCTGATTTAGGTTGTATTACGAATTATATTTCCAGGAGGATTTTCTAAACAAGTAAAGGAGGTTGAATCAAGTGATTAATTTACAACTCAAATAAATATTATTTACTTCATATTTGAAGTTATTTCTATGGTGACTTTGTGATAAATATGGCAATGCTGTGTCTAATTTAAAGGTATGTGTGGAGTTTAATTAGTTTTTCTATTTATAAAAATTAATACAACACTAATACAACATAATAAATAATTAAATAAAATGGGACTAGTATTCCTATAACTTTTTTCTATCTATTAATCTGCCCAAACTAAGTAGATACAATTTTATATATGTGTAGACCTATATCTAATACTTAAGTTATTTATAAATTGATGTTATTTATATAGTTTTCTTTAAATTATAGTGTAAAATATACAATTAAATTCGCCAGTTTATATTTTACTTTTTAGTTGTTTTATCTATATATAAATATCCAAATTAATTTTTAGTTTGATTGTGAGCGTTTTATATTTTAAATACCACCGAATTTTATATTATATTTTTGTAGAACTGGCAGGAAATTAGGTGTAAAAATTGATCATCATATATGTAAATTGTTAAATTGTATTTAATAGTTAGTAATTATATCATATACCCTCTGTGGTTTACTGGCTACAGATACAAAGGTTCCAGTTCTATCCCCGGCCCTCCTAAAATGTATGTGAAGCAGTGGGTCTGGAACTTGGTCAAATTACGCCTCGTGAGGTCAAATGAGAAGATACTTCATAAATAAGTAGCAGCTCTGCTTTAAAAAACTGATATTAACAGTAGGAGGGCTCGTTGTGCTGACTACACAAGACCCTTTATCCGCAAATGTTGGCACTTTCATCGCTAACGGTGGCAACCACTCTGACGGTACAACTTGCTTTTGAGCTCACACCATACAATGTTGAGAACTTATTTTAGAAATTTTAAATTTTATTTACAGTTCTGTTTAAAACTACGGTTATTTTTCTCATCAGGTTATAATATGGGTAAACTTAACAAACCTATTTAGAACCAAATCTCTAGAGCCATTTCTTAAAATATTAAAATAATATTTCAGTAGACTACCCTAAAAAAATTTATCCCAAAAAAACAGGAACTTGGTTTAGTAGGTTAATGTAAAACATTCCCAAGGTATACGTTTAAAAACAAATCTTTAGGGCAATTTTCGAAATATTTTGAATTTTTGGAAAACAACCAATCATTTAGCTACAGCTTGGCGATTTTTTTGTAGATCAAATTATAAGTATACAATGCTATTTGTCGGATAAACCACTTCACATTCGATTTCTCATAATCTCAAAATCTAAAATTTTCGTTAATTCGAAATTTTATCTTGATATGATTCGCTTTACGACAACGGTTGAAGCCTTGCATATTGTTATATGGAGTAAGTTTGTATAATAAAATATTATATTTTACATTTTTACTAAGTTGTTAAATAGTTTTGTAAATATAACAAAGAATAATTTAAATTATTTATATTCAATACCTCCAATTATTGTATCATATTCAAATTTAATTGTTTCGTGTATTGTCTTCATAAAAAAAACTATATACGCTCTTTTTGGGTGTTTAGTGTTTATATATCTATTTTAAATAATTGAAATATATTCAAATGAATTGCTATCAAAACATGAATGGATATTGTAGAAAATACAGGGTATTAAATAGTGAACTGATTGAAAATAATTCTTAATAAGTATTTCACGTAAAAATGTATGTGTTAATATCTTATTGTAAAATTTTATCTACACATACAACTATACTTTTATTTATATTAAATTGAACTGTATTCATAATGATTTTTTTAAAATCAATTTGCGAACTTTAATATGAATTTTAATCATATCAAAAATCTTTGTTTAATCTTAAAATTTGTTGTACTGAGTGAAATAAATCGATTGTTTTCAGAGTTAAAAAAAATTGAATTGATAATCTAATGGCTTGTCTACAAATAGTTACAGTCATATGTCCCGCCAGGTTTATTTTCCGCCTTTACAGCGTCATTTCACAAGAACAACCGGAACTAAGAACGATACAGTTATTTTAGCAGCGCGGCTTACTATCCGTTCAGGTTATACACTCATGTACTAATTGCAACAATGGTTTTAGGTATTAAGAAGGCTATATTCAGAGAAAGTGTACCCACATTTACACGGGGGAAAGTGAAAAACTATTTTGGTAAAAAAATAACCTCAATACACCCGACTGAGATTCAAACCTATATCTCCTCTTCATCGGCAGTCTAGTCTACTGCTAAAATAGCGCATTAGACCATGTGTACACCGAATTGGGTAAAGAAATATTTAGATATAAAATAAATATATTGGTATTTAGTAAAGTAATTAAAATATGATTGTTGCAACATTCACTTTTAATAAGTACTATATTATCATTACCTATAAAACAGCACTAATAATGCACCCCTTTGATGGCCATATGATCTATGGCGTCACCACAAAAATAGACTAGACTTCAAAAGAAGGGGTTCAATACCAATTGGGTGTATCAAAGGTAGTTTTTCTTAAATAGTTTTTCCACTTTCTCTTCACGCAAATGTGGGAAAACTTCCTCTAAATTCAACCTTACTGATCCCTAACACATTAGTACACAGGCGTACAACCCCAATGGGTAGTATGATGTTGTGCTAAAAGAAGTATTATATATATATATATATTCCACTATGAAGTAACTTTTAGAAAATACATTTTTATTTTGTGGTCAGTGTTGATAATATGTTACTATATTATTAGTTTATTTCTTAGGAATTGATGATATCTATGAAAAGTTATTGTTGCAGATCATATGACTTTATATATAGTTATATATAATCTGCATCAATGATTTTAATAAATGTCCAAAATTTACTATCAAAACGATGGAAGATTGCGTTAGTTTTTATATATAAAAAAAAGACTGTGTGGTTTGTAGCTGATTGTAAGTGATTGATTTTCTTCAAGAAGAAATAATTTTACCTATTTTTTTCAGTTACAGCAATGTAAAGTGTAAATTGTTTTCTTCTATTCATTGTAAAAGCCATATTTTTCTTGCCCCCTTTTTATATGTTTCTATCCTTATTTCCTGTATACATAACAAAATATACAAAAAAAAGAAACAAAGAAAGGGAATATTCATAAAGATATAAAATAGAAAAACTAAAATTATATTTTCTAAAACAATCATTAATTAAAATTGTTAAGGTATATTATATAATTTCAAATATCAGTTTTCTAAAATAAAATGAGCCAAAAATTAGTTTCCAGTATATGATATAACTTTCCATTTATTTAGCGACATCTTGTTTAAAAAATATTCTCATTCCTGTATCGCCACGTGTTGACTGGGGTCAAGGAGTATTTGTGAGGTCCTAGGGAATTCTTGTAAACGATTTTGTTTCTGCCTTCGTACCTCAAATATGGTGGCAGAACCATCTCGAACACCTCGTAGTCTTTAACCAACTCGTCAATCTGCTCATCACTGTATTTCTCGACTGATTGGCTCCCCTAAATAACGTTCCATTTAGATTATTATGATCACAGTGCCGACAAATGTTGGAAAGCAGATTGTGCTTATATGTTGTACACTATGGTTTACTACAGTCAAATATAATAGAAAACTTCCTTTATAGAAAAAAAAACAGATCTTTTTGTAGGCAACTTTGATGACAATTTTAAATATTGGAATGTAGTAACTTTCCTTTCTGCCAGATAAAGTTATCACTATGAACATCAAACTGTAGACGTTTTCATAGCTATCAAATAAAATTATTACAAAGAACACTGGACTGTAGTAAATTTCATAACAGTCAGATAAAGTTATTCTAATGATCATTGGAATGTAGTAGATTTAATATCTGTCAGATAGAGTTATTCTAATGATCATTGACTGTAGTAGCTTTCATAGCTGTCAGATAAAATTATTCTAATGATCACTGGACTGTAAAGCTTTCCTAGCAATCATATGAAGTTATTCCTATGAAAATTGAATTGTAGTAGCTTTCATAGCTGTAGGACTAAGTTATTCCTATGAGCATAGGACTGTAATGGCCTTCCTAGCTATAATATAAAGTTATTCCTATGAATATTAGACTGTATAACTTTCCTGGCTGTCAGATAAAGTTATTCCTATTAACATTGGACTGTAGTAATTTTAATGTTAGAAAGGGTTTATCTCATGAATATTGGACAATATTGATTTCAAATAAGTTTATTTATATCAATGTTGGACTGCAGTAGCCTTTATATATCAGATAAGCTTATTTATATGAATATTTGACTGCAGTAGCTGATATATGTAACAGATAAGGTTCTTTCTATGAATATTTGACTGTAGTAAGCTTTCTATTTTTCAGATAAGGTTATTCCTAAGTGTATTTGTATGTAGTAACGTTTCTAGCAGTTAAATAAGAGTATTTGTATGAAAATTGAACTGTACCTCCTCTTCGGGATGTTCTGGTTTGGAGAGCACCTCTTCCATATTAGACTCTGTAGGGTCTAGTCCAGCGTCGTAAGCGTCGTCCAGGTCTGTCAGAACGTCTCTTGGAAGTCTGGGGTGCATGAAGGTCTTAGGGTTTATAATATTCCATTCTTTGGGCTGACCAAGCATACCAATGTATTGACCTGGAAGGATAAGATTCGGTATCGATGTATATTAATTTAAACCTGATTTAAATAAGTCTAGAGATAGACTTGACCTCTGGTCTGTCATCAGCATATTATCACTAGATTAGGAACTTTTTAAATGAACAGAAAAGACTTGTTATTAAATTCCAGGATACCCTTGATAGATATTCAATTATTTTTAAGGTCATCATGTGAAGAAAATTAAGCTCTAAGTTTTTATAGGAGAATTATTTGATTTATTTTGAGCAAAAACGTGTTTTATAAAAGAACTACAAAAAATACTATCCTTAACTTCCGTTCCCTACACTTCAACATTAAACGCATTCAATCTCAGGAAAATAAATATATATATATATATGCTACTGGGAATGTGCCGAAATCGTTATTTTATGTGCTAGCCTGTGGATTTATAGAATCGCTGAATGCAATGGTTTATTTAATAAATAATAGGACTAATTTAAATTTATCAGTGTTTTTATAATTTTCCCAGTGCATTTTGGTGAAATTATGAAACATGAGCTGTATTATCTACATTTATCGGTGATTTTCTAAAATACCTAATGTATGTTGATGAAAATATAGAACATAAATCCAATCAAACCTAACCTAAACTAAAATAAACTAATCAAAGCTTGCTTAAATTAACCTAACCAAATCTAAACTTGACATGACATATTAACATTCACCAGTGACTGATAGTAGTTTTGTAAACTCACCTGTGATTTGGTAAAATGTTCGGCGAGTTTGTGAAATAGTATATGTATATTTCTAATTATCCAACTGAACCAGTGATTTTGTATGCTCGCCGCCGATTTTATAAACAAATCACCTTCACGGTAGCTTACATATCGAACAATGTCCTTCCTTAAGTTAAGTTTTTTTTAAATACGTTTCATGAAATAACCTGTTAAGCAAAGTTTCTTCCATTCTGAATGAAATTATCTGTACGTACCTTCATAAGTCCAGATCCGGACCGAACCATCGGTCGATCCTGTGGCTATAATCTTAAGAGATTCGCAGACGTCAAGGTCACTGATACCACTACTGTGAGCCTTCCACATCTGGCAAATGACAGGCATATCTCTACTTCCCACTAGGTCTGTGTCGTCAGCAGGTCTTCGAGGGTTTCGCAGTTCCTCGTTCATTCGACGTACTGGAGAGAGACAAGAAAAATGGGTGAAAACCGTTATTTTTATAAATTTATCTATTCTGTGTGAAAATGCGTGTGGGAATGGATATGTGAGTGTGTAGATATGGAGGGCTATGTTTTGTCACTATAATCATAACAGTTATTTATAGTAGTTCTAGGCACAATATACTTTGGTCACGCTATATTAGTAAGTTGATGATTTGGTGGTCTAGGGGTAAGGTGTCAGACTTATGTGCTGGGGGTCCGGGGTTCAATCCTCAACCCTGGCACAGATTTATCTGATTACTCAACCCTTCCTCTACCTCTGACAAGACGTGTATTAATCACAACTTGTGAATGTGTGGAATGCTGGGCCTCCACCGTGGTTCAGATCCCACGTTAAACTGTAGGTCCTCCATTTCATCTCACAATCACCCTACCATTTACACATTAGCGTAAGTGCGTGTAACCCGAACGGGTAATAAGACGCGGTGCTAATAGTAGTAGTAATAATAATAATAATAATTGTAAGTTAATAAGTGATAGTTGGGAATGTGAGGTAAGGGCAGTTTAAATATCAAAGTTATTTTTTTGAAATTTAAATCAACTATTTCTTCAGTATAAATAGAGTTTAATTTTTACGCAGGATGATATTTTTTTTAAATTCACCAACACGCCTTACTACCCGTTCGGGTTATACGCTTGAGTCCTAATCACAATAATGGGCTAGTAATTGGAAATTTTGTATATAGATAAATGTGCCCACATTTGCGTGGACGGAGGGTGGAAAACTATTTATAGAACCCCCCCCACCCCCAGTTCACCCTAGTGAGATTCGAACCTCAATCTCCCCATCTTTGACAATATACACAGGGTGATATCAATATTTGTCGAATATCTATCACGGTTGTCTTGTTGATTATTTTTTTCTTTTAATTTAAAAGGTGTACTATCAAATTCTAGTTTGTTATTGAAAAATATCTAAGATAAGTTGATATTACCACCTGTATGAAATTAAACTCTATATTTCAACTGGAACAATGTTTGATTTAATTTCCCGTTGGAATTATTTAACGAAATAAAAATGTATTCTCTCTGGTATTTTGAATTGTGTAGACTAGGTGCCCTGTGGTAAGTTACTTTCTGTGAGCCCTTACGAAGTGACTTGCGTTTATCTTTGCTACATGTTATACAACGTCTGACAGACGGGCTCTTTCTCCGGGTGTAAAAACACCAGGATAAGGAACTGCTAATGGTTAGAATAAAATTTAATAGGTTCGAACCAGACAAATAAGCACGAGTATCCTGGAATTGTTGGCAACGTCACGTCAAAGAGTGGGCAGTATTTTGATGGGGTTTAGGGATGTAAAAATGTTTGGGTGACACTAGTTAGAGCCCCCCGTAGCGGCGTATGAGTATTCAAAACCTTTGGATGCAGTTTCTCTTTTGATACGTATTAATAGCACATGAAACAATGTAAAAACACAGGTTGCCACCAACTCTTGCGGTTGGGATTCACTTGGACCACCATTAAAGATGGCGGACGGGACAGGTCTCATTGCAGTCATTATTTCAGTAATCGCTCATCTGATTTCAATAATTCTTTATTTACTAAGAAGATAATAAAATATTCTTTAAAATTTGCAACTATCCATTTTTGGATATCTCCTTACGTTATCCTGTAAAAATGCAAAAATCGTTAATTTTAGGTTAAAAAAATTTATGATTCCTCAAGCGGAACTACTTACTTTGCGTGAATATTTGTTTAAATTGATAATTTTAGTGAAAAGGTATTACGCATTTTCCCATTCATTGAATGGATCTATATCACTTTAGTTTTTATGAGTAACATCCTTATGAAACAAATGGCTGAAAGATTTAGAGAAGTAAATAATTTTCATAGTAACTTGGAAGACACTGCAATTCAGCTAATAGTATAAATATCACCATAAAAATTACGATCTGAAGGTTGTGTCAAAGATGAAATTGTGGTAGAAAATAAATTAAATAACTTTGAGCTTCCACCATTGTGGGCCTAATTCATGAATCATTTGTCTTCCCATGATAAAACACAAAGTGATATCAAGTTACATAGTGTTAAGTACATTTATCTTGGCTTTTATTTTTCTGTTAGAGGCATGAGTATTCCCAAGCATGTAGCCTTGATATAGTCTGTTCATCATCTTACTCGATCAAAGCATCGTTACAATGTTGTTCTAATCAGGACACTGCATTTCATATTATACTACCTTACATGATATAGATTAAGAGTTTTGGCATAAAGTAATCTGGGAAAATACATTCTCAAAATGTTCCAGTTCCAGCTACTGTATCAATTAATCCAGCTCTATTCTTACATGGTGCCATTTACAACAAATATTTTTTGGAAGAAACCTTGAGTGGCAATAATACAACACATGTAATGGAAACTGTCTTGTATCAAGAAAGCAATAACTTTAACCAGGTTGAAAATCTCCGAACAATAACAAGTGAGATGATTCAAAGTCTAGACATTAGACATCCTACATTACTTTCCTGTCAAACTCTAAGAGAGTTTTACCATCTGAAATCAGCACCCCCCTCTAATTCATATGTGGAAAGGCCTCTATCACAGAGCTCTACAGATAATAGCAACTCTGAGTGGTTACATATTGTACCTAAAACTGCAGACGATGTCTGATATATATATCTATCTCATGTTCTTTGGGCATACTCGTAGTGTTATAGAACATTCTATGCCCATCAGATGCTTTAATTAAGATGCATTACGAGCATTTGCCAAAGCATACATTAGGATTAATTCTGTCAGCCCTTTTTACGAACCACTAATCTAAGATTTTGGATACGAAGAACGGACTAATGAACTTAGGCCGAGATATTCACCAAGAAAAGCAGTGCCCGATTACCTAATTCCACCATGCAAAGAAAACATTGTATGGCATTTAGTTGCACTTGCAAAAAAAAAACTTAACTGAATTCCACCATGTGTTTGTTTTGCTGAAGACTGTAAAAATAAATCAGTTTATGTCTCCCTTGATTGATGGATATAATAATAATATTTTTTATTGAATAAAGTTTATGGATGTAATTCGTTAATATCTTTACTGAAAGATCTATAGGTACTCATTTATTACTATACAGAGTTATTTTTTTCATTATTTCAGATAAAAATCAAATGCTTCAGTGAGAAATGCCTTGGCCCAGAATATTTTTATATTTCCACCATGTAAAATTATTAAATGACTGAATGATGTGTGTTAGAAATGATTTGGAGCTCTTTATTTAAGTGATAAATGATTTAATGAAGGAATAAGTAATTCCCCTTGATGGTGAAACATTTAGTTTTTAATAAGTATAATGATTTTTGAATTTTTACAGGATAACGAAAGAATATAAAAAAAATGTTTAAAACCAAATTTTAATTACCATTTTATTATCTTCCTGGTTAAAAAAAAAATTGAAATCGGAGTCAGTTTAGTAAATATCTCCATCTAATTATGTCTTTCCACCAATATTCCTACTTCACTTTCTTCTACTCTCCTCCTCCCACTTGCACACTTGTTGCTATCTGTTACTCCAATCTATCCCTGGTATCATTGTATTTTTTTAAATAATTTATTCATCTCGTTCCTAAAAGGTTTATCATAATAAAAACAGTAAAACTAGTTACCTAAACTCTTGTCCCACTTCCCCCACACAATAAGGATACAATTCACTGGCTGAAGATATCCTTCCCCATTGTACTAGGACACAGTTTCACCCGCACCAATGGCACGAAAGCAAAGGCATCAATATCGTCTTGTTTGGTTTGCCAAAGACAAGGAGGTCGAAGTTTTTATCACGACTAGGTAAACTTTGGTGGCTTCTTCCTAAATTATTCACCATCCTGCTTCAACGCAAATACAAGCACAGCCTCTAATATATATATATATATATATATATATATATATATATATATATATATACACTACCTTACTCATCCATAGCCCCATTAAGAAAATTTAATATTTTTCAAAATTAATTTGTCTAGCAACAAGGTATTCAAGGATTATGGGTTGAGGATGAAGAATACTAGCTTGGGAAGGAGGGGGTTCTAAAATCATAGTGAACATTCTTATATATTCACTAATTTACCCAGCCGCCATTCAAACGTCAACCAATCCCGTCATCGGCAAGTCAACCTACTGCGAGTTTCGACGCCTTCCCATCACGTATAGATAGGAATCACAAGAGCCCTCACTTGGTCGGTTATTCAGCGTACTCGTGAACCTCTGGGCCCCAGAAAGGTTGGGCCGTGTAGAAGGAGGTGGAGGTGGTTTATAAGCGGTCTTGGAGGTAGTTCCTTGTACCCCTTCCATGTCAAGGAAGATCACGTGACCAGAGCTGTCACCCACCACCACATTGTCTGTCGCCGTCGCTGGTACCATTGCGCACACGAAGCGGTCGCGGTTCCTCCACGGTTGTAACTTGCCACTGTAGCGTACCTCTCTCGTGCGCCAACAAACCTGTGGGAGTTGTTTCCCCATAGTGACCATATAGTTCTCTCACCGATGATATACAATATGATTGTAAACGTGGTAATATTTAAAATAGACTATAGAATATACTTGACAGGAAATAGCTGAAAACGTTAATTTAAAGTCAATTCCGGATGTTATTTAGAAAATAATTATAATTACATGTAAGAAAATATAAGTTAGATAAATATAAGCTTTGGTTGATTTCGGTAGCCAAAGATAAAAGTGGCTGGTTATTTAGGCCTATATAATAATATTGCAAAACTCCATCAACATGGTTGTAATCTTGTTACTTTGGAAACGCATCTTCCAGAAGTGGTCATTAAAAATAATTTGAATTTTCAAAAATCACTCATCAGTAAACAGCCATTTATAGAATTTTTACCCAAAATTAAGTATATAGGGTTATTTTTAATGTCAAATACTTTTATGAGACCCATTTGGAACCAAATAGTTTAGGCCATTTTTTAAATATTTCAAGGTTTGACTTGTAATCTAGACATAAATTATTTTTCAACCCAAAAATAAGTATACGGTGTTATTTATCATACCACATCATTACCAGA
The DNA here is from genome assembly GCA_039000515.1 of Timema cristinae. Classification (NCBI taxonomy): domain Eukaryota; kingdom Metazoa; phylum Arthropoda; class Insecta; order Phasmatodea; family Timematidae; genus Timema; species Timema cristinae. The sequence continues at coordinate 42,879,917 of JBCFYV010000100.1, read as the reverse complement.
GATACATTTTAAATTAAATCTTTGGTGACATTTTCGAGATATTTTGAATTTTTTAAAATTTTCCATCAGTTAAAAACCCTTCAAAGTATTTTGGCCCAAAAACTGATCATATAGTGCCACTATTGGCCATGTCAAACAGTTCTTAGATATGCCTTTTAATCAAAATTGCTTTAGCAATTTTCGAAAAATTTGGAATTCTAATAAATTTCTCATCAGTAAACTACCCTTAATTTGAAGGCTAGGGTCAAAATTAAAAAATGTTAACAGGTATAATCCTATAAAATGTAAATAACAAGCATGGAAAAAATCCATCTAACTGTTTAAGATCCGTAGCAAGCGACATATTGACAGGCAGACATGGAAAGGGACAGAATTGTAAAATCAACTTTTTTGGGTTTGTATTCACATAAACGTAAATATTCGTCATAATCTTGAGATTGAATTTTTAACGATCACAATATTTTCTGCTGATATTATGTACTAAAAAACATACTTATGTTAGAAATATGATCTCATATTCTTAAGAGATAAATAATATACCTAATGAACAAATTTAAATACTATTATTAAGTTAGTAAAGTAAATTTCACCTACTTGCCACATGTGAATTTCATTGTTCGGGCCAGCTGATAGCAAGAAGGTGTCAACTTCTCCACTGATTTTTTCAGTTTGATAAAACATTAGGCATGTCACTTTAGTGCTGTCTTTCCCTTCTTCAGCTCTGGAGGAAAAATATTCAGTTTATCAACTCAATCCATCCTTAGATTTTAATATTGTAAAACATGTCTTAAATATTAATCTTAGAGTTCTGAAAGATTTTCGGAATACAAGAATTAAACCAAATAGTTCAGATTCAAATTTTTAGAAAAATGATTTATTTTATTCTAATTGCTTACAACAAAGATTCTTAAATTAATTTTTAGCAAAGTGTATTCAATGAAATATGACAGACCCTTCAATGAACCACAAAAAGGAATCCTTAACGGAATAGAAACAATATTTTTCACTGGAACATAGCAAAGAGTTTTATAAAATTCTTCACTTAATCACAAAGCGGATTATTAATAAAACACACTAGAGATATTTTTTTTATCTACTATAACAAGGAGGATTAGAGGTACTTCTACAAAACTCATAAATAAACCTCAAGAATGGTTCCTTAAAGGACCACGATAAAGATTTTGCCCAACTCCTCTATTTGGTTCAATTATAAAGATGGTATTGAAGATTCAGTTTTAACAAGGTGTCATCACAACTTGTGAGTGTGGGGAATGCCAAGCCTCCACCGTGGTTCGGATTCCACATTAATTTGTAGGTCCTCCATTTCATCTCACAATCACCCTACCATTACAAATTAGCGTAAGTGCGTATAACCCGAACGAGTAGTAAGACGTGGTGATGATAATAATAATAATAATAATAATAATTTAACAAGGCGTGAATAAATTAGGTGCAAAAAATAAAAAGTACCAATTGGTTCCGTTAAATTGACCTAATGTTCCTCTTGTGGTACTCTCCTTATTTGAAGGAAAAATTAACTAATTTTGAGTATTAACTTTTAAGACAACCCTTTTAATGAATTTGTGGGAATGCCAGGCCACCACCGTGGTTCGGATTCCACGTTAAACTGTAGGTCCTTCATTTCATCTCACAATCACCCTACCATTACACATTAGCGTAAGTGCGTATAACCCGAACTGGTAGTGAGACGCGGTGCTAATAATAATAATAATTTTAATGAATTCGTAGGCCATCTGTTTTTTTTTCCCTTTATATGAAAATTAGGAATGTTTGACACATGTGGGATATGAACAAAAGTCTTTTAGAGGATTTTGGGCAGCGTCTGAAGCTCAAAATATGATGGATCTATGCAACAATGAACATTACTATGGCCTTAAATCTTATCAGGGGCAAGCCTGTCTTCAACAGGTGTGATTTCGGATTTACTGCAAAGATTCTTACTATTTCTGGTTGTATCTATAGTTTTTACAAAACATGAGGTAGCGATATGTGTGTCCATGGCGTTTCCAGTCCATCGTAATCTTGTCTTTTTTTTAGCTTATGATTCTTCTTATAAAAATGGAATATTCTATAGTCCAAAACTATGTCTATAGCTCTAGCCACGTAATCATGGTGTCTTGAATCTCCCCGGGGCCCACACTCTTAGAGAGTAACTGATTGAAGAATATTTTGGGTAGCTACAACACTTAAGTGTTCAGTTTAAAATGTTATGTTCTAGCTTTGTACCTTGTAGGGAAGTTTGAGAAACACTCTGGACTGACCTACAACCTATGTATTTTCATATGTGGATATTTCGTACTAGAAACCACCTCACCTGAAATCTGGTGGCCTGAGCTGCTTCTCTTCATGTCCGGAAGTGTAATTCCAGAGTATGATGGTACCATCAAAACTTCCGGTGGCCATGATCCCCGGATCGCAAATCGCCACGGCCCATATGTCTGACTTGTGACCCGCGTCTTGGGTCCAAGTGACTGCTGGTTCACAGGACTTCTCTCTGCCAGATTCATAGATGTTGACCCTCCAGTTCCAGCCGACAGACACGATGTTGTCACATCGCGAAAACTTCACGTAGCGCACAGCCGTTGACACTTTTTCTAAAAACAAAATAACATGAGCGCTTAACAAATTATGTCTAGTTAAATTGTCAACACTAAAAAATTCCATGTTTCTCATCACCTTTAATTATAACTCGTTTACCACGGTGGTCTTTAGGTATAGTTCTAACCTGAGAACTCTATGTTCGTGGGTTAAAACCCAGCTGAGGTCAACGTATTTATCTTGAGCTTTAAGAATCTGTAGCACAAATTCCTTCGGCAGGGAGGAGAAGCAAAGCTATTGTTATTGTTAGCACCGCGTCTTACTACCCATTCGGGTTCTACGCACTTACGCTAATGTGTAATGGTAGGGTGATTGTGAGATGAAATGAAGGACCTACAGTTTAACGTGGAATCCGAACCACGGTGGAGGCCTGGCATTCCCCACATTCACGGCGGGAAGCAAAGCCATTGGTTCCATTTCGATTGGGGCACGTAAAATAACCTTTCCCTGCAAAATTGGTTGGCTCTTTCGCTCTCGCTCATACAACTTCTCGTGTGATGATATAATCAGTCGGGCCAGAAAATGCACGTTAAATAAAGCCTATCTCAAATAAATAAAAATATAATTTTAGTTCATAAGACAACCAAAAACCAGATAATGCTGGTGAAGTTTGTTTTGTTAGCAACTCTTTTTTCATAACCATTTACCATCAGAGACTGAGCCAAGGTCACCTTTAAACTAGCCGTGCCTATTTGGCCAGTGAAGGGTAAATTTAGAGTTCCAATCCTATCTGGGTGTACCGAGTATTTTCCTAAACTTTTTCCAACTTTGCTGACAAGAAAATCCCTATTCATTTCCTCTGAAATTCTACCTTCCTCAGATTTCTATCATTGGGTTATGAAAAACACCTTACGAATAGTAAGACGTGAGGCATGGGAACAAAAGCAATTTATTGATTTATTTCATATTTACAAATCCACACCTGCATTAACACGTCAATTCTGAAAGATTGCAAACATTACCTACTATAGTTTTATTTTAATAATTTATAAAGTCCTTTTAATATTTATTCTAAGCCTTGCCTCAACCATACAATACTCTAAGGCAGATTCTATTTAAAAAAATTCTTAGGTACCATAATTGTCCTATTTTAAACACCAAATCCCAATTAATGTAGAGTATGAGCATGTATAAGAACGTATTTAGGAGCCCATATCATGGTTGATAAACCGTGATATTAGACAACGGAATCAGAACCAGAAACCTCATCAAAGTTATTAGTCTTAGTTACACTTTGTTTTAAGGAAGATTCTAGATTTCTAAACCTAGCCATGATTTCTGGTTTAAGATGAAATACCAATTTAAGTTCCATTGTTTTACAACTGTCAATTTAGATTGTTTTATAGTATCGTCCTGTCACATTCCAATCCAAAAGTTCAATTCTTTGATAACTTACCACTTGTATAAATAATAAACAATTCCTTCATCTATTCACCCTAGGTATTTCCAGTTCTAAAAGGCGTCATAAAACACATTCAGCAAGAGAACTCATATTCCCTATTAACTTTTTTTTCCCGTCCAAATTCCATATAGTTTCTTTATATACTCACCCTCAGTCTTGCCAGTCAACGTCCTAAGACATATCATGCTAGATAATTTCAAAGTATCAATAGTTAACCCACGTACAAATTTTATAAATATCCTTTATCTACTTTATCTTGGCCTTACCAAGTCTAAACAGCCCTCAAAGGCACATCCCATTCGAGAAGTCCCCTTCCATGATAGCATCCCTCCTTTCCAAATTCCATATCGTTCCTTCATCTACTCACCCTCAGCCTTGCCAGTTCTAAACAGCGTCCTAAGACACATCCCATTCGAGAAGTTTCCTTCCATGATAGAATCCCTCCTTTCCAAATTCCATATAGTTCCTTCATCTACTCACCCTCAGCCTTGCCAGTTCTAAACAGCGTCCTAAGACACATCCCATTCGAGAAGTTTCCTTCCATGATAGCCTCCCTCCTTTCCAAATTCCATATAGTTCCTTCATCTACTCACCCTCAGCCTTGCCAGTTCTAAACAGCGTCCTAAGACACATCCCATTCGAGAAGTTTCCTTCCATGATAGCCTCCCTCCTTTCCAAATTCCATATAGTTCCTTCATCTACTCACCCTCAGCCTTGCCAGTTCTAAACAGCGTCCTAAGACACATCCCATTCGAGAAGTTTCCTTCCATGATAGCCTCCCTCCTTTCCAAATTCCATATCGTTCCTTCATCTACTCACCCTCAGCCTTGCCAGTTCTAAACAGCGTCCTAAGACACATCCCATTCGAGAAGTTTCCTTCCATGATAGCCTCCCTCCTTTACCAATTCCATATAGTTCCTTCATCTACTCACCCTCAGCCTTGCCAGTTCTAAACAGCGTCCTAAGACACATCCCATTCGAGAAGTTTCCTTCCATGATAGAATCCCTCCTTTCCAAATTCCATATAGTTCCTTCATCTACTCACCCTCAGCCTTGCCAGTTCTAAACAGCGTCCTAAGACACATCCCATTCGAGAAGTTTCCTTCCATGATAGCCTCCCTCCTTTCCAAATTCCATATAGTTCCTTCATCTACTCACCCTCAGCCTTGCCAGTTCTAAACAGCGTCCTAAGACACATCCCATTCGAGAAGTTTCCTTCCATGATAGCCTCCCTCCTTTCCAAATTTCATATAGTTCCTTCATCTACTCACCCTCAGCCTTGCCAGTTCTAAACAGCGTCCTAAGACACATCCCATTCGAGAAGTTTCCTTCCATGATAGCCTCCCTCCTTTCCAAATTCCATATCGTTCCTTCATCTACTCACCCTCAGCCTTGCCAGTTCTAAACAGCGTCCTAAGACACATCCCATTCGAGAAGTTTCCTTCCATGATAGCCTCCCTCCTTTACCAATTCCATATAGTTCCTTCATCTACTCACCTCAGCCTTGCCAGTTCTAAACAGCGTCCTAAGACACATCCCATTCGAGAAGTTTCCTTCCATGATAGAATCCCTCCTTTCCAAATTCCATATAGTTCCTTCATCTACTCACCCTCAGCCTTGCCAGTTCTAAACAGCGTCCTAAGACACATCCCATTCGAGAAGTTTCCTTCCATGATAGCCTCCCTCCTTTCCAAATTCCATATAGTTCCTTCATCTACTCACCCTCAGCCTTGCCAGTTCTAAACAGCGTCCTAAGACACATCCCATTCGAGAAGTTTCCTTCCATGATAGCCTCCCTCCTTTCCAAATTCCATATAGTTCCTTCATCTACTCACCCTCAGCCTTGCCAGTTCTAAACAGCGTCCTAAGACACATCCCATTCGAGAAGTTTCCTTCCATGATAGCCTCCCTCCTTTCCAATTCCATATCGTTCCTTCATCTACTCACCCTCAGCCTTGCCAGTTCTAAACAGCGTCCTAAGACACATCCCATTCGAGAAGTTTCCTTCCATGATAGCCTCCCTCCTTTACCAATTCCATATAGTTCCTTCATCTACTCACCCTCAGCCTTGCCAGTTCTAAACAGCGTCCTAAGACACATCCCATTCGAGAAGTTTCCTTCTATGATAGCCTCCCTCCTTTACCAATTCCATATAGTTCCTTCATCTACTCACCCTCAGCCTTGCCAGTTCTAAACAGCGTCCTAAGACACATCCCATTCGAGAAGTTTCCTTCCATGATAGCCTCCCTCCTTTCCAAATTCCATATAGTTCCTTCATCTACTCACCCTCAGCCTTGCCAGTTCTAAACAGCGTCCTAAGACACATCCCATTCGAGAAGTTTCCTTCCATGATAGCCTCCCTCCTTTACCAATTCCATATAGTTCCTTCATCTACTCACCCTCAGCCTTGCCAGTTCTAAACAGCGTCCTAAGACACATCCCATTCGAGAAGTTCCACTCTTTGACTACTCCGTTCCTGTGTCCCGTGAGGAGTCTTCTCTCACCCCTCTCCATGGCCATGCAGGTTATTTCACCAGGGTTCACCAGTTCAGGTACGTACTTGGACCTTGATCTATACATACAAATAATATGTATCTATAGTGGAAGTCATCATGAGAAAATCTGAGATGGAAAGCTTTTAAGATTGCCCATCAAGAATACTTAAACCATTGAATTAGAAAATCATGTAAGTAGATATAATTATTATATATACTAAATGAATATTACAAATTTCTGGTGACTTATTCGTCCTCTTACCTTCTATTTGGTGATTACCAATTATTGGGATTAAATTCTTGTCAACTTAAAACTCATCACACTAAATAATATTTGTGTTTTAACAATATTTAAAGCAATTATTAATAAATATGGTGTAGTATTTTAATTTTGATTTTTAAAATTGTCATATTTATGATAATTGGAATATTTCTCCTTTAATGTCTCTATAAGAAGCTCAAAGTAAAAATCTTTCAAAAATATTAAAAAAAACAGTATAGGTTTAGAGGAATATACAAAGTTTCAGTAACCTCGAAAACAACTGTTTTTTTTATTGAGAATTAGGACTACACAGAAAAAAATAGTTTGTTACAGGTTACAACAAATTTAATTTTGACTACAAAGTTAGTTTGATTATATTATTATTATTATTATTATTATTATTAGCAACGCGTTTTACTACCCGCTCGGGTTATACGCACATCCAATAATGTGTAATGGTAGGTTGGTTGTGAGATGAAATAGAGGACCTACAGTTTAACGTGGGATCCGAACCACGGTGGAGGCCTGGCATTCCACACATTCACAAGTTGTGATTAATACAAGTCTTGTCAGAGGTGAAGAAAGGGTTTGGCAAACAGATAAATCTGTGCTGGGACCGAGGATTGAACCCCGTACCCCCAGCACAGAAGTCAGACATTATAACAAAATCATTTTGTAGTCCCCATTAATTTTTGGTAGCTTATACAACATTTTTTCTGTATAGCGTTGGGAAACTTGTGAAATAAAGTGATAGGAGAAACATCGGAATTCGAAACACAAAGAATGCAGGAAACTGTAAGAAATCTGATTAATGGTTGCTACTAATCGCTAAGCAAGTAGACCTACTTTTGAATCTTGTTGTTAGGGCCTTCTCTCGGAGCTTGTTCTGACGCTGCCATGACGGTTTGGTCGCATTCTCCATCATGTTCTGCATCCGCTCGTACCCAGTTTGAGTCAATATGTCTCCACGAGCCGTCTTGCCCACGTTGCTTCCCACTGGTCTGCTCCCAGACTCGGAATGTAAGCCTATCTGATGTCAAGTAGCAGAACCAACAAGTCCTAATTAACTGTCAGCGAAGAAACTTTGGGTGTTCAAAACCAAGTAATTAGAAAATAAACTGGTCTTAAATGGGCAATGCGATAATGTATAGTGAAGGATGTTACATATCGATGAGTTACATGCCATGTATTCATCACAAGACGTTGTTTGGGTGGTAAAATTATGTAGGTTAAGATGGGCGGGACATTGAAGGCGAATGGAAGAAACTATTGCCGCGTTCAAGGTAATGACCGGCAAGTCCAATGGAAAGAGACCCGTGGCGGGAACTAGATTTGGATTGAGGGATACAAAATGGAACGAACACAATATGGTGTCTACAATGAAAAGAAGAACACAGTCCAAACTTTAGAATGCTGCCACTGGACCAAGAAATAACGGCTGGCTTTTGAAGAAGATCGATCTTAGCCGCCCGATTCCCCAATCTAGGTTTCATTCTATCAGAACTTAACAGGAGAGATTGTGAAACGTGAAACGAAACTTCCTAAAAGAGTAAATCAAAAAAACACAAGAGTGAGGTAAAGGAAATTGGTAAAGGAAGATAGGAAACTTAGATAGGAACATGTGAAACGCATAAAAGACAAACAAAGAAAATGAACATAGGTTGCGAATATATGGTGTGTTTGTTCCTTTTTATATATTTTCTATCCAACTTTCCTGTACCTTCTCCAAAATATTACAAACTATCTATAAAAGCGAGAAGAGGTTTTTCTTATAGCGATAAGAATATACTTGAAAGAGATATGCTGTAATTAGAGAAACTAAATAGAACTAGCTTATGTTAGGGATAAAGATATTTAAATGAGGTAATGTCATAATTTATTGATATCAAGTAAAATAAAATAGCTATTATATTCCTCAGAGTGGGTGATACATTTTCTAGAAATATGGCTAGAAATAATGACAGTATATTTAAGATAGGAAGAAATTATTTGACATACTAAAGCAATTATCACATTTTCACACATACATTCTTTAAATATATGATTAAAAATACTAATAATATAGCAAAATGTTATCAATTTTTTTCTTCCTACTAGAATAGTACTTTGGATAAATGTCAAGACAGTGTGTTTCTCTAATCACACATCTGTTGAATTCATTAAGAATACATTAATTGGCTACTCGAAGGGATTTCTGCAATCTTCCTTTGACAACGGTAAAATAATTTTATATTATTGGGTGACATATATTTTTTTTCTTTTAATTCTAGAGAAAATATATATATTTTAGTTTTATTGTATTATTATATTAAAATGGTTTAACTGGTGTATATTATAATGCTTTTTGATGAGAACCATGTTTTGAAGATAGTAGATCATAAAATAAAGCTCGAATCTAAGTCCATATTTGGAAATGAGAACACTTTTTTTTAGTACCGCGTCATACTAACTGTCAAGTTTGTATGCATATATACTAATTACGCTAATGATTTTGGAATGATGAAGGTTTAATTTAGAGTAAATGTACCAGATTTGCGTGGAGGGAGGGTGTAAAACCATCCTCGGTACCATAACCGGATTTGAACCACGATCTCCCAGTCATCAGCAGCCTAGCCTAGCCTAACACGAGAGTGACACCTTAGATAAGGGGTTTTCAACCCGTGGCCCGCGGTCCAATTGCGGCCCGTGGTAACATTTTTCATGAAAAATATAAAATTACGTATTTCAAGAGGAAAAAATGACTAATAAATATATATATATATATATATATATATATATATATACACATAATCAACTAATTAAATAAATAAGTATTTTACGTCATTATATGAACAATTTTATTTCGCATGAAGAAAAGTATGGCGTTTTAGTAAAAATGTACTTTGAACAGGCAAATGGCAACTCTAGTATCTCCTGGCATGACAAATCTAAAGAATAAGAATAAAAACAAACAGAAAACATACTTCATGTGAGCTCCTAATCCCTAGTGTGAGTATAAGTGTATGTCTGATCGACATATAAAATGAAGCAATACATTCTAATACTTGAAACTATGTTTTATGGACATAGAAAGTCACGTCAGATATTCTGACACAATACTCAATAATCGACATTGAAAATAAAACAAGACATTCTGATAAACATAGAAACGAAGTTTAGTATCTAATGTAGATTCTAAACAGAATATACAGATACTTAAAGTCTCAGAAGAGGCTTCCTCTGGACCTAGCGGTGAGACCAACGCCTGACACATCGTGGCCACCGGTAGTATTCGGGGTTGAAGTTTTACGTCATAGTTCTTCCTCTAGTGAATAAATACAATGGAATACAAAAATGCGAGTCACAGGGAATCCGTTATATAGCAACCAAACTGGCTCGGATTTGGACTACATCAAGATATCTAAGGGGAGAAGGAGGGTTAGAGTTGTAGAATTACTCCGATTTCTCGCCAGCGCTGTTAGAAGGTATGGCGAGCAGAGACAATTATCTTTCTTTACTTCGATGTGTGCCCTTCGATCAGGACGTGAAAATGCTCGTGGTATGGTCCGATGGGGCAATTTTCCTCAAAGCTTGGTCGTTTCCCGGCAACATCAATTCACAGCGAGTCAACACCTGCCACGTCTTCTATACTTATAAAATAACATGTCCTGATTGACTGACTGACTGACTGACTGACTGATTCATCATCACCGAGCGCAAACTATCAAGGCTACAAGCATGAAATTCGGACTGTATATTCATTTTGTTATGTAGGCACCCACTAAGAAAGGATTTTAGAAAATTCCACCCCAAAGGGGTCAAAATAGGGATGATAATATGTATGAATAAATACGTGTTTCAGGAATTTTGGAAATTTTATTTAATAAGGGATGAAAAAGGGGGTGAAAGTTTGTATCGGACTTGCATTATTTTTGATCTGAGGTCAAGTTATGGTCATCAACGTAACATAATATTTTAAATTAATCTGTAAATACATATGTATATTTTCGTATTTGTATATAATCAACTTCCACGCGAGCAAAGCCGCGGGCAACAGCTATCTAGTATTGGAATAGATTAGTACTTGTTAGCTTGTTTTAATTGTCTTTATGGAATTTTATTTGTAGATATCATATTATATAACTGACATGCTACAATGCGATTATGGATATAATAAAAAACCTCATGAGGTGTGTATGGTCAACATACAGAATAAAGCTAAAACTAGCTTTTTAACAAGTTTGAAGATGAGGCAGATATTAAAAGAGATCGAGCAAGGTCATTGGCTAACGTCTAGAGATAAAAATTTCCAGGAAATTCTAAATAGTAAAATATTACGCAGTGGTGGCTTTTGGTGGAGGTGTTGAATTGTAGACATACATCAAATAATGTGTAAGGGGAGGATTGGGTTGATAAGGATAGGGAGAAGAGTTAGATTGGGGGCCCATGTAAATAGGGTGTAAATAGGGGGCATATTTAAGGGGGGGGGGGTCATATGTTGTTAACAAACACTTGGTCTAGCCTTAAAATTAATTGAATTAAACCTATCGTAATAAAATATTTGAAGTATGAACATAGCGGGCTTAAAAAACACACATTCATTAATTTTTTATTTAATTTTACGACTACCATCATTAATAAAAATAATGATTACTGAAACAAATTTCAAAATGTAAAATTGTCCACGTCTTTAGTGGTTTATCATGAACTAACCTCCCTCATCCTGTTTTCGAGCTTCTCTTTCAGAGTGTCCGAGCATACTCGGGCCCGATAGCCGCTTGCTGTCCCGCGCAAAACTCGAACACCTTCTTACCGGTAACCACGTCCCACACCTTCACGTGACGAACTGAGCACGTGACCCACACGTGGAACACCTCGTTGTACGAGACGCCGACTACCGCGCTTCTGTGGCTACCTCGGACTCATCGTCTATCTTCACCCTTCGCAGAGAGGACCAGTATTTTTATTTTCTCTTTAAGTCTCACTGCCCGTTCAGGATACGTGCATATGTACTAATGATATCTCTTTAAATAATAATTATTAAGAATGGGCTTTTTTGGTAGAGGGAAGGGGGAAGCTCAGTATTTTACAAGGTCTAAGATATATGGATCTGTCAACAGAATGTGTTCCAAACCTTATTATGTTCTACCACGAATTATGTCTCCATTATAATGTGTCTATAACCCTTATTATGTCCCCAATTATAAAGTGTTCTACACCGTATTATGACCTAAATTATAATATATGTCCCACCCTTTTTATGTCTCATCAATTATTATAATGTGTGTCCCTTTATTATGGCTCAATATATGTGTTCCACCTTTATTATGGCCATTCATATCTATAATTGTGATTCCCCACCTTTATTATGTCCTCAATTATAATGTGACCCACCCTTTATTATGGCCTCATACCCTTATTATGACCTCAATTATAATATGTCTCTACCCTTTTATATACCTTTCTACTGCGAAGGTGATGAGCTCATAGTTTGTTTGTACGACCAGTCTCTGTAATGCCATGGAGTAATGGAAGAGGTGGATGGTATGCCCTCGTAGGTAGGACATAGTTGGGCTCACACTCGCCATACAATGGTACTCCACTAGGTCCCAGATCTGGAAACATACCTTGGACACGTTTGGTGCAACAAAGTGTACACACTAGTTTTCATATGAAGGGCCTAAAGGTGAGAGCCAGATACACACTTTCACGTGCGGAAATATCAAGTCATATCCTCTGTTGCTGTCAATTTTAACTGCCATCATCAACACAGCCTGCTTCGATGGATAAATGGTCTAAGGTGTCACACTTGCAATACACAAAACTTCTGATGAAAGTGACATCAGGGATTTGAATCCCAATCGTATATATTAAGGGGGGATTTTCCCTAAATTGTTTTCCCATCTCACTCTAGGAAAATGTTGGTACCCTTCCTCTAAACTTAACCCTACTCATCCTTATCTCATTAGCGTAGTTAGTAGTCTATGATAGGAGTAGAGACTTAACAGTAAGACGCGGTGATAAAACAAAATATCTATAAAAGGCATTTTTATAAACTCTATGGCGACAGCCCGCAATTAAAACATATATCCAGAGTTACCACCATATGTTAGAGAATATAGTGCCAGCTTCTGCTGATAGATGGTGTCATGTGGTCAGCACAACGAACCCTCCGCCTGTCAATTTAGTTTTCCAGACCACACGACCCCTCTATCAGCAGACGATGGCACTACTTTCGTAGACATACGGTGGCCGGCCGTCCGGTCGGTATGGCTCGATTGTGGTCTGATGTCTTTAAAGTATTGGGATATAAACACGACTTTGTGTATTTAAAAACATAATATCTTCTTCAGGAAGATTCTTTAAACAAATAATTTTGCCACAAATTGCACAACAATTTACTCTGTACAAATATTTCGTTTTGTTTAAGTTGCTCAGGCTCCATTAACTTTCATTAAACTTTAAAAGTAAAGCAACAAACCTATATTGCTAACTATATATATATATTTTTTTTTTGTCACTGCCCCTACCCTTTATCTATAGGTCAATCTGTCAGGAGAACCTATCAAAGGTGGGAGTGGTCGGATAGGAGCGACAAAATAGTCAAACTCTAATATAATAATCAAATAGCCGAAGCTATTATTTAAGCTTTTATTGAGGAATTCTCCATCAAGATATCATATTCTGAAAATTGAAAAATGACAGCAAGACACGGGAATCGAACCCGTTGGCTGCGTTATCTGATAGCTCGTGATCTTAATAAAAGAAATCACATATTAGTAGCCGACGATTTCCTCACGTTCAACATAGACTCAAGTGAAGAATGACCCTAGGCATGGGACGTTTCCTGGATAGCTCATTGGTTAGAGCATTGGCGTACTAAGCCAACGGTCCCGGGTTCAATTCCCGTGTCCAGTGTCATTTTTTTTCAATTTTCAGAATACAAACTTTATGTGTTAATGGATTTATAGTAGACTTAAGTACATAAGTTGAAGTAGATGGTTGGTTGGTAAAATACTATGGAAGTTCTAGCCCAAGCCTGTCCTCCTAGCAAACAATCCTTGAATACGTCTATGTCGGTGTAATACTCTACTTCGTAATAGACAAAAACTAGGCATACATAGGTCCTCTCTCGATGATTCTCGCCATCAACTATCAATAAAACAAGACCTCCTTATTCTCATTTTACACATACCTATAACTTAAATAATGTATAATGCTTAATGATGCCTTGATGTAATTTACTGGTGTGTAACTTTACGCAGGCAAAGTTGAGTTTCAAAACGTATGTATATGATATTGTAGTCTGTTCTGAATATCTTGGTTGACTCAGGCTTTGATTATGATGGATCAGGGAACTTCATCTCTTATGTAACATACCTGTCCCCCAATGTTACTAAACACAGATATTTATATAAATAAATACATGTCAGTATATATGTGTATATATTCTAAATTTTCTTCCTACCAAAATCTCACTAAATATATTATGTTATCATTCAATTACACGAGTAGCTAAATAAATAAAAAGGGTGCCCTGCGTGCTAAGTGTTCATACAAGAATTGAAGCTAAAAATAACAATCATCGCTAGTTATCCACGCGAAACTAAGCAATTATCAAAAATATAAAAATTAAACTTTAAAAGGACCCTATTACAAGGGGAAACTTGTTGCTTGCAACTAGTTACCAGCCAGTTGACCGGTGATTGCAGCTGCACAAATTGTTACGTGCAACTAGTTGCTGCAACCATTGGTGAGCGTCATATCGAGAAAATGGCATCAAGGAAAAAGGAACTATTTTTCTTGCCTTCACTCACAAAAAATAGAAGACGTATGCCAATAAAGATGTGTGTATATATATACAATCTTATCTCAGACTGGAGAGGTCGTACAATACTCATTGGGACTTGAATTCCACTTATTCTAACTACTTTCCTATATCTAAATCATCATTTGATGAATTGCTGACCTATATAAAAGAAGGCTCGACACTAAAATGAGACGGGGTATCCCACCAGAAGTTGCGGTTGCACAAAGTAATGGGTTACATTTATAACAATGCCCCAGCTCGAGTGCAGACAACTAAAAGTTGACCGTTTCATGGAAACTGTCTGCAACTAATTGCCAAATATCAACTGAAGTTTCCTCGTGTAATGGCTTTCATTTAAACCAAAGGTTCTTAATATTTTTGTCCCCTAGTTGCATGTAACAATCTGCCCCGTAATACCTGCAGATGGATGTCAGTTACATTACGGGAATTAAAGATTTAGAAAAGATAATCCTTACAGGGACAAGAACACAGACTTATCTTTCAAAATAATTGTGGTTAAGGCAGACTATCAGTCGATTTTAAACTATTACATGTTGTTGACAAAGTTAATATAATGTTTAACAATTATTTGAGCCATTATTATTGACACTTTCAAGACAAATCAGCCTTAACTGCAGACAAATCATTTCTTCACGTTTGAAATGTATATATTTCAAATAAATCATAGTGAGAGAATTTTTTTTTTCTTGTGTTAATTTTAATGCCCGGTCAGTTTATTTACTTGACAGGATGCCGAAACATTAATAAAAAACTCGGTGTGATAAGAAACAGAGGAACCCGGATCAAGACACCAACATGATGACAGGATAATTATTCTTCCCAGCATAAGATAATTGAATTCTCCTGGGCTAAGCATCGTAGGATCAACTTAGTTAAAGCCATGACAGTTCATGAATATCTAGACAAACTTTTACGTCTTCACATGCGATGACATGTGATAATCTGTCACGTTAGACAGATGGTGTTAATCTTTAAATTATTATTATTAGCATCGCGTCTTACTACCCGTTCGGGTT
Source organism: Timema cristinae (assembly GCA_039000515.1). Classification (NCBI taxonomy): domain Eukaryota; kingdom Metazoa; phylum Arthropoda; class Insecta; order Phasmatodea; family Timematidae; genus Timema; species Timema cristinae. The sequence continues at coordinate 42,864,313 of JBCFYV010000100.1, read as the reverse complement.
ATACGCACTTACGCTAATGTGTAATGGTAGGGTGATTGTGAGATGAAATGGAGGACCTACATTTTGACGTGGGATCTGAACCACGATGGAGGCCTGGCATTCCTCACATTCATAAGTTGTGATTAACATACGTCTTGTCAGAGGTGAAGGAAGGGTTTGGTAATCAGAAAAGCTGTTCCGGGACCGAAGATTGAACCCTGGACCCCCATTAATATTTAAAACTATTAGTTGAATATAGTGACTTTATCCATGTCAGCTATAATAAGAGTTTTTTTAAATAAATATTTCATCATACTGTATTTCAAAGAGAGTTTTTAAAAGATTGTTTAATAAAACTGTGTACATCTATCAAAATTACAACATTCAAACCTAATCATACCTAATCTCACTGTTCCCTTACGAAGAAGGCAAGAAACTATTAATTTAGCTCAATAAACCACTTCGTTTAATCTTAGGACTCGTTTCTCTTTTTCACACATTCTTCTACAACATTTAGCCACGTCTTACATAGCCTACCCCTTCCTTTGGAGACACACACTCTACCTTCATAGATTTGTTTCGTCACTTGTCTACACTCATGCTTTCACCATGCCCAAACAAACGTAAGACGTAACAACATAATAAGACAAACGAATGATAAAAAAAGTGAAATTTTTCGCAAAAAATATCACAGTACTTTCTATATATTCATTTAATTAAAACTTTTCCATCAAAAACAATTTTTATATGAAATTGTACAAGCAATAATTACAGCAGTAACCTGCTAAAGATTTACTCACCCTTATGTTGAGTTTTGTTGTGATACTGATGAGCACATTGAGGTGTGGAATAAACAAGACCTTGTGAATAGGGTAGGTGTGGCCATATAAGGTCATAAAGGGATTTCCTTTGGTGGATATGGTCCATAGGCGGACAGCCCTGTCAATACCTCCTGCTGCCATGATGCGTTTTTCTTCCCACACGTCCAGTGTATGGACTCCACATGGAACCTTCAAAAATGGCATGTGAATTGTATTAAGTGCGATGTCAAGAAGGACATCTTACTCCTGATGAAGATGGTCAAAAGGACAGACTTGTTCTATACCTTCTGCCACCATCATGATTTTCTATTTCCCATGAAGTCCAGTATGTGGACTTTACATGGGACCTTAAATACTAACCTATGGTGATTTGTAAGAAGTGCAAGGTTACGAAGGGCACATTTCTCCTGATGGAGATGCAAAAGAACAGCCCTGTGTATACACCATAACGAGCATATATTATCACACTCAACATGTGACTTTAAAGAAGAATCTTACGTACATTTTAAGAAGAGCAATATCATGAATAATTTTTTTTATCCTTGTGCATTTGGTCGAGAAAAGGACAATCCTGTTCGTATATCTTGTTGCAATAATCTATCCACTCATCCATGTCTGTAGTCCACATAGAACTTTCAAGAACAATATCATGAGAGTTACAAAGTAAAGAAGGTATTTTTTGATGAGGATGGTCGAAAAGAGGCCCACCATGTTCATATATTATGCCATCATGATATGTTTCAATCACTACACATCCAGTGTGTATAGATTTTACGTGATGCCTTGAATACATTTTTTTTTGTCTATCCTTTAAAGTGCAGTCAACACTTTTGGCCGAATACACCAAAAACTTTCTGACCATGGTAACAATTAGGCTAGTACGTGTGACATAAGGCTATATGTTTGTTCATTATTACAAAAATGAATTTACCAACAAAACGAGCCAAGGAGCTCATAATAGGATTATTAGCTTTTTCAGGTTATTCGTATAGTCAAATACAACGTTCACTCTTTTTTTTTTGTCGTTAACTTATATGAGTTTTAATTATATGAGATTTTAAATTGTATAGTTAACTTAATTACATTTCCTTAATTTTGGGCTAGAGTTTTGATCTTTATACATGTGAGAGTATAACATTTTCTTATATGGGCTTCATATACTGGCGGGATGTTATAAGATTATCGTGTAAATGAACCACTTATCTGAAAACTAAACCGATTGTATAAACGATGAATTACTAGTATGAATGTAAACTATGGAATTTAAAAATAATAATTGTTCAACAAATCAATATACAGATAAAATAACGCAACAAGAGGTCTTGTTTCGTCTATTAAAAATGATCAGGCTTGCGATATGTAAACTTAAACACACATCCATATGTTAGTATTTGGTTTTTACAAAGAAAAGGGAAAGACAGTTTATATTTTATTCTGATGCGATTTGACTAAATAATGTTCCCCCTTTGAAGAAAATCAGTGGCTTTACTCTTTCGACACTAGGTTTTGTTGCATTTTGACTCTTTTAAGAATCTTAAAATTATCAAAGCAAATTCTCAAGAGAGAAAAAGAGAGACAAATTAAGAACAAAAATTGTTAGATAATTTGTTTAACACGGCTTCTTACTTAGGTTAATGATTTTAAGGATTAAGAGGTGTATACTGTATTTAGAAGAAGTGTACAAGCATTTACTTGAAGGGAAGATGTAACTCCATTTTGAAAAATCATCTTCAGTACACTTAACCGAGATTCGAACCTCGATCTCCTCGTCATTGTTTGTCTAGTCTAATGCGAGAGTAGCACGTCAGACCATACAGCCAACGAAGCGGAATGTTAAATAATGATAGGACATCAAGAACATTATCAAACATAAAATTATGTCTATTAAAAAGGAAAAGTATATTTCTCCTTACAGAGTTATATGTGATAGTATTTTGGAAAATAGTGGTGTGTGCCCTCTGACCTTGTAAACAATCTGTTCTCCTGGTGGTCGCATCCTTGCGTTGACGAACACGTGGTGTCCATGTTTCAGGTGAATAGACATTACCTGAAAAACAGAATATACTCTTTGTATACTGTCAACAGTTTTACCTTAAGGTCACTCGACAGTTAAAGTAGTTTTGAACAATTTTAACAAGTTTATAAGTTTAAGCATTAATTAGTGGTTTGCTGAATTCAAATAATTACAGTTTTAAGAGTTACAAGGGGTAAGATTTTGTATCTAATGTGTTATACGTACATAGTTAAAGTAAAGTAATTAAAGTTTAGGGCTGAAATTTAGTATTTCTAGACATTCAAATGAAATATTAATAATATGAATAGCAGGTTTGACCTTGTTATTGTAAGAAAAATATATTTTAGTATTTGAATAAATTTGTAAGGTGACCTGGCGGTCTAGAGGTAAGGTGTCGGACTTCTATACTGGGGTCCGGGTTCAATCCTCAGTCCCGGCACAGACTTATCTGATTGCCAAACCCTTCCTTCTGACAAGACGTGTATTAATCACAACTTGTGAATATGGGGAATGCCAGGCCTCCACCATGGTTCGGATTCCACATTAAACTGTAGGTCCTCCATTTATCTCACAATCACCCTACCATTACACATTAGCGTACGTGCGTATAACCCGAACGGGTAGTAAGACGCGGTGCTAATAATAATAATAAATTTGTACTTTAGTATGTATGCCTGCTCAAGCACCATTTTACTGGCCATTTAGGACTTAACTCATTCACTCTTAGGACAAACACAGCAACCAAACTCAATTTATTAATTTACAATTTTGAGAAAATGGTAAATTTTACGATTTACCGGGTGGCGGTTTATTATTTTTCTAAAACAAAGGTATAGAGAATTCACTTTATCGTGACAGTACAAACTAAGCCTGTACCAGTGGCCGCATGGTTTAGGACCACTGTCACAGTAGACTAGACTGACGATGACAAAGAGAACTAAAAATCTGAGTGAAGAATGACCTGGATGGGTACGGGACGGATCCTGGATAGCTCAGGGTAAGAGCATTGGCGTACTAAGCCGAAGGTCCCGGGTTCAATTCCCGTGACCAGGTGTCATTTTTCAAATTTTCAGAATATGATATCTAAGAGGTTCTAGCCTCACTAAAATGCATAGATGATAGCTTCGGCTATCTGATTCATTAAAGAGAACTAAGTTTGAATCTCAGTCGGGTGTACTGAGGGTGGTTTATCCAAAATGGTTTCCGATCTCTCTCTCCCTTCCCCTCCACGCAAATGCGACTAAACTTCTTCTAAATATAGCCTTTCTCATCCCTAAAACCGTTAGTGTAACTCGTGCATAAGAATATATGCCAAACGGGTAGTATTACGTTGTTCTAAAAAAAAATCAAATAGAAGGTGACGCATTATTGCCAACGACCAAACACTCATCCTGGAAACCCAAGTATATCTGATGTTTCTGTCTTACGGCCATGTATAGAGCATGACTGCTTGGCTTCTATCCATCTCCCCCATGTGTGCCCTTTCAAATGGGTTATTCTACAATGTAGAGAGATCTTCTGGTCCACTGTAGCCATGTAAATAGCATAGCTGCTTATGGCTCTATCCATCTCTCCATTGTGTGCTTTGCAAAGAGGTTATTCTACAATGTAGAGAGATCTTCTGGTCCACTGTAGCCATGTAAATAGCATGACTGCTTGACTTCATCCATCTCCCATTGTGTGCTTTGCAAAGAGGTTATTCTACAATGTAGAGAGATCTTCTTGTCCACTGTAGCCATGTAAATAGCATGACTGCTTGACTTCATCCATCTCCCCATTGTGTGCTTTGCAAAGAGGTTATTCTACAATGTAGAGAGATCTTCTTGTCCACTGTAGCCATGTAAATAGCATGACTGCTTGACTTCATCCATCTCTCCATTGTGTGCTTTGCAAAGAGGTTATTCTACAATGTAGAGAGATCTTCTGCTCCACTGTAGCACTGTAAAGTACAAAGATTTTACACATAGATTTTGGGACGCAAGAAGGCAATTGGAAGATCTCCATCAATTATTCTGGTCTTTAGAAACAAATCGTTGACCTTGGTGGTATTAGGGTAAATTTATCGCCTCAGGACTCGAATTTCGTGGGCCCAAACTCATCCGATGTCAAATAAATTGTTCGAGTGATAATCAGCAACACAATTTTCTTCGGAAGTAAAGTAAAGCCGTCCATCCCATATCGATTGTGGCACGTAAAGGAACCCTGGAAGGTTATGTTAAAGTATCTTCCACAGCAAAATTGGTAGGACTTTCTAATCTCGCGCATAGAAACTCAGTGTGGAAGGCAACGGAGAACCAACACACTATCTTAACTCCTATATAGTTCATGGGATTTCTACCAGATGGTGCAGGTATCACTAACCAGTTGAAGAACTGAGGGGACTCCCAGTCCAGAAGGATATAAAAAACATCAAACCAATCTTAAGGTTGTGGACTTAGGAAGAAGAAGAAAATAAATTAAATGATAAGCATTTCCTTCTTTATTGAACCTATTGATTATATCAGTACACGGCTTACATACAAACCTAGCTTTGAAATATTCCGCTATGTGTGGGTACGCTGAGAAAATACTATGCTCATCTAATATGGTTTCCCGCTGATGGATATTTCAAAATTTTAATCACAGATGAACACGCTACTTATAATTGGTCTAAGACAATGGTTCTCAATATTATTTGTATTCAAGGCATATTATTATTATTCCCGTGATTCCTCGCGACACACTGAACGTGGAAGTTATCGACACTACGGGAGACTTGTACATACCATGCACAGACATTTTTTTAGTTGAAAAGAAAATGCGGCGCGCAACATGAATTGAAATATTAGTGTAAGAAACTGAAAACAAAGTTTACTCATTAATTACTCAGACTATAATAATGTAAGCAATTACTCTATCTTGAAAATAAATTATATTAAGGCATTAAAAATATTTCTCTTAGTTAGTTTTAGATATTACTATTGAATCAAACTACATTATTTCCTCTTTTTTTAATCAACAGTAATATAAACTCGAGAATTTCATGGAACACTCAATACATCTCGTGGTACATAGCACAACTTTTAAGGTCCACTGGTCAAAGGAATAGTATCACAGTAGATCAAGCCTTAGACCCTTAGATCTATGGAGAAAGTCGACTCACTTAACTGATGATCCTAAGGGTTACAAGTGTTCTTTTCAGCACTTTGACACCAAATGATATATCTGCAGATGCCACTTTTTTTTTTAGTTCAAATTCTGACAGAGAGTCTAAATAGTATTTAAATTTTAGGTTAAGAGTTTAATTCTTACCTGCTCCACCACAGCACGAAGTTTCCGTCGACGTGAAGGCTTCAAGGTGCCGTGTGGTGCCTCGGCGCAACCAATACGATGGACGTCTCTGGATCTGTTGAGCAGGATATCACCTAAATAAAGAGAAACATGATTAATATCCAATTCGTTAATTCATCTGAGATAATGAACTCAGTAATATTCTACGTTTATGGATCTTTGGGGCATGGGAATACTTGCAACATTGAACAGCACAACCATTTCCCTTTTAAAAAATTCATCTGAGAAGTTGAACTAAATAGTCTTCACTGTACAAGAATATGTAGATTATAATCACCCACAATATAAAACAAATATTAATTTCACTTATATTGGTTCATCTGAGAAAGTGAGCTAAGTAATATTCCTCATGTCAGAATCTGTGGAGAAGAAGATGTTTCAAAAGCGGCATTTTTTTTTATAAATCAAGATCATATTTATAATGTAAATGTTTATAAAATAAATTTTCGGATATTAAGACACGCTTATTTTACCATATAGGTTTAACTTTTATAAAAGTGTGAAAGCCAGATCTTGAAAATGTTTCTTACACGTTTTAACTAAGCAGTCTTGATTCGGACCATTGTGGCAGAGATGCTCTCTAAAAACATTATTGGTTTTTACCAGCCATTGTACACATACTAACCTAAACAGTTCTTGAAATTTGGTCATGAATAAATTGACATTTAATGATAATTTTCTATCTTCATTTAAAATGTTTATCAATTTCTAGGACATCATTGACAGATATTCAAGAACATCCGAATTAATATGAAAATAAAATTAATCTGAATGTTTCTACTGGAGAAATTTTTTATTCATTTTGGAGAAAAACAAAAAATGCTACATCTATGAAAACTGCACTTAGCTCGCAATCCCTAACATAACATCTTAAGGTGACTTCACAAATGTTCTCAAATAGCGCCCGTTTGTATCCTAAACTTACCTGTCTCATGGGAGAAAAGTATCGCACAGCGTACACCATCTCTTTGTGGACTTGCCATCTGTTGAACACCACCTGGCAATGTTTCAGAGCGCTTTCGAAGGTCGTGGTGGGGAAACCTGATAATATTCATAGACCAACAATTATTTTTGGGAGTCATTGGAACTATTTGTTTATCTAACATCAGTTATTGGAAGTTGATCCTTTTATTATAAAAAAACAAAAATGTAAATACTGCCCCAGATTTTTCGACAGACATCTTTTGGACTCAATGAAGATGGCTCCTTCAACAACTGCTGAAAGATCGAGACAGTTTTATCGACGTGGCTCAAGTTCAATAGAAGTTTTTGCTCTAATGTACAGTTGTTTATCTACTAATTTAATAAATGTACTTATTTATTCCACATGTATGTTTGCCTGAATCAAAGGATTTGTCTTATAACACACAGAATTGTTTGTGATGGGGAAGTCATGATTCGAGTCTTGGCCAGGCGTGGTGGTACCACTTCAAGATAATGAGGAATAATTTAAGAAAAGTTTATCTTACTCGTTCCTGAATCAGCAGTGTAAATATGTGGACAACCTGGACATTCGGTGAGACATGATGAGCAACTTTTGTTTGACCTAGTGTAATTTAGTCCTAAGTGTTGACGCTTGAATAATACTAGGTCAACGGCTGGTGAATTGAACAAAAACTACATCCATACCTTACCCCACACCTCACCCCTCAACCTTACTACCACAACCCCACATATAGTAGCACCATGGCTTCTTTGGTGCTGACTTACAGCTCACAGCTGACAGCTAAAAGTTTTGAAAATTACCAGACCAAATTATGTATCCTTACGCCGAACCATATGATTTGCAAAAACATATGTTTAGCAGCTGTCACTACTGATGGTCAGAATTTAGGTATATACTTAAATTTTGACTGTCAGAAGTCAGCTGTGAGCTGTCAGTCGGCACCAAAGAAGCCATGGAGCTGCTGTACTTAACCCAATTGTTTTTTGGTCTCGCCCCATTTCCTCAGCGTCGCAGTGGAGTTACGAATGCTCAGAACGTTTATGCCACCTTCCATGTCTGCAAACATGAGCATGATCTTGTCGGCGTCGGGGTGCGCCGCATCCAAGCGTCGGGGTACGCTCTGCAGCTCAGTAAGGGCGCACAGTGGGTCCAGGAGAGGCATCTCGTAGAACAGCAACTCTTTGTCGCTAAAGACGTCACATATCATATAGTATCCACAACGGAGTTCGACCTATCTCCAAGGGCTAGACTCACATTGTACCTTGGCCGTTTGGCGGAGAGGTCAGGGTTTAAATCCCGGCCAGGTGCACTGTGGGCTGCTTGAGCAAGGTATATTTTTACTCTAGGGAAACGTTGTCATCATCATCATAATCATCAGGTACTCCTTCTTACTACCCGTTCGGGTTATACGCACTTACGCTAATGTGTAATGGTAGGGTAGTTGTGAGATGAAATGTAGGACCTACAGTTTAACGTGGAATCCGAACCACGGTGGAGGCCTGGCATTCCACACATTCACAAATTGCGATTAATACACGTCTTGTCAGAGGTGAAGGAAGGGTTTGGCAATCAGATAAATCTGTGCCAGAACCGAGGATTGAGCCCCGGACCCCAGCACAGAAGTCTGACACCTTACCTTTAGACCACCAGTTCAACCATTTAAATTAAATATGTCTTAAACATGTCTTAATTTTTAACTAAAATGTAAATAATACAAAATGATTTTAAAAACTTTATTATCTTTATTATTAAACTAAGTTTCTATGACCCATAAACATGGACGATGTTTCCATAATTAATTCAGTATTTAATAAGTACAAGTCAATTATTATCGTGTGAATAAACAACTTTCTTGCGATTGTTGCCAAAACAAATATTAGTAAAACTCTTGAGTGATTAGATACTATCGCAACTTCTAGTTTTCACTAAGCACAAACACATGCACAACATATATAGTAGTAGTCTTATTTTAGCTCATTAAACAAAAGTAAAAATAAAAAATGTTTATAAAATCATACTTTTTGAAACTATTCCCGATTATTTATTATTATATACTTTTAACTTTTTTTACATACACAAACCATTTTCATAGTTGTACTGGTGATGAATGCAATGACTGTGTGACTATAACTTATTCGTCATATATTTCGTAGCAAATAATTCGCTTGTTATTTCATAAGAGCGTCTATAATTATTTAATAACAAGATTAACAATTGAATTAAATACTAAAACATTGCCCATGTGTATATGGCATTAAAAATTATATTTTAAAGAAAACTAGCTATTTATATTATATAAAAGTACATAGACTTATAAATTTAGAAAGAAAAACAAGAATTGATTAAATATTCACCGTAATAGTAATTATTTAAAATCCAATTAAAAAGTAAAATTATATAAATTTATAAATATTTTTTTAACACAGAGTAAATATTTTAATTTATATTAAAACCAGTTAATTTTCAATCACCACTAGTTAAGGTTTTGATTTATTTTCTAAAAAGGAGAACTTAGGTGAATATATTAATAAGATTGTTAAGAAACTAGTCTTGTATTCTTCCGATAAAATTACATGTATATAAATTAAACTTTCCTGACAAAAAAAAGTATTTTGTCATGGAAATATGTTTTAATTGATGATTATATTATAATTTATTTTTTATTGAAAATATAGATTTGATTTACTTCTAGTTTCTTAATTGTTAAACGACTCCTACCCACATAGTTTTACTTAATAAGACATGTAGATAGAACCATTATAAATAGTGGCTTTCCGTGCTTTCTTAAACGTCCTGTTGACCAAATACTTAATTGATTTTGTTCATTGCCAAAATTGATTTTTTTTAATGGGTTAGTATCTATTTGTTTATTCAAAACAATTTTGAGTTTAAATTATAAATTATTCAAAATCAGAGGCGTAGCGTCAGGGTAGACTGTGAGAATTAAGTCTCCACTAAACTTCTATTGGACTGTTAAGAGAAATAGATTGGCTAAGTTTATGTACTATTATAAGTTTAAAAAAACTACCAAAGTTATAAAAATGAGGTTTTTTCTTGTATCGAGATCATATGAATATTCTATTTCTGTTCTCCTATTTGAGACTACCCTCACTTTGTAGAAAATTTAATTTTTATTGCTGTCATCACTATTTATTATTCACACTCCTCTTTTCTTACTCCAAGTGTAACGTTATTAATTTCGAGGAGAGGTTAGTCTCAACAAGTTGGAAAATACTGCTCTCAAGTGTAACGTTATTAACTTCAAGGAGAGTTAGTCTCAATAAGTTGGCAAATACTGCTCTCAAGTGTAACGTTATTAACTTCCAGGAGAGGTTAGTCTCAACAAGTTGGAAAATACTGCTCTCAAGTGTAACGTTATTAACTTCAAGGAGAGGTTAGTCTCAACAAGTTGGAAAATACTGCTCTCAAGTGTAACGTTATTAACTTCAAGGAGAGGTTAGTCTCAACAAGTTGGCAAATACTGCTCTCAAGGGTAACGTTATTAACTTCAAGGAGAGGTTAGTCTCAACAAGTTGGAAAATACTGCTCTCAAGTGTAACGTTATTAACTTCAAGGAGAGGTTAGTCTCAACAAGTTGGCAAATACTGCTCTCAAGGGTAACGTTATTAACTTCAAGGAGAGGTTAGTCTCAACAAGTTGCAAATACTGCTCTCAAGGGTAACGTTATTAACTTCGAGGAGAGGTTAGTCTCAATAAGTTGGCAAATACTGCTCTCAAGTGTAACGTTATTAACTTCAAGGAGAGGTTAGTCTCAATAAGTTGGCAAATACTGCTCTCAAGTGTAACGTTATTAACTTCCAGGAGAGGTTAGTCTCAACAAGTTGGAAAATACTGCTCTCAAGTGTAACGTTATTAACTTCAAGGAGAGGTTAGTCTCAACAAGTTGAAAAATACTGCTCTCAAGTGTAACGTTATTAACTTCAAGGAGAGGTTAGTCTCAATAAGTTGGCAAATACTGCTCTCAAGTGTAACGTTATTAACTTCAAGGAGAGGTTAGTCTCAACCAGTTGGCAAATACTGCTCTCAAGTGTAACGTTATTAACTTCAAGGAGAGGTTAGTCTCAACAAGTTGGCAAATACTGCTCTCAAGTGTAACGTTATTAACTTCAAGGAGAGGTTAGTCTCAACCAGTTGGCAAATACTGCTCTCAAGTGTAACGTTATTAACTTCAAGGAGAGGTTAGTCTCAACAAGTTGCAAATACTGCTCTCAAGGTAACGTTATTAACTTCAAGAGAGTAGTCTCAAAGTTGAAAATGCTCTCAATTAACGTTATTAACTTCGAGGAGGTTAGTCTCAATAATTGGCAAATACTGCTCTCAAGTGTAACGTTATTAACTTCAAGGAGAGAATAGTCTCAACAAGTTGGAAAATACTGCTCTTAATGGTTGTGACAGGGGTGAGAAGGATTAAACACTTGTAGAGGACCATTAGGATTGGGGGGGGGGGGGGGGGGGTGATTAGTACTCAAGAATATGACTTTCCTTCCTGTGACAGTTTTTTAGTCAAGCCATACATTTTTTCACTACCGGCTTGTTAGAACGATTATATCGACCTGGTGTCTAGGGGTAAGGTGTCAGACTTCTGTGCGGGCGGCCGGGGTTCAATCCTCGGTCCCGGCACAGATTTATCTGATTACCAAACCCTTCCTTCACCTCTGACAAGACATCTTGTGAATGTGGGGAATGCCAGGCCTCCACCGTGGTTCGGATTCCACGTTAAACTGTAGGTCCTTCATTTCATCTCACAATCACCCTACCATTACACATTAGCGTAAGTGCGTATAACCCAAACGGGTATTAAGACGCGGAGCTAATAATAATAATAATAATAGAACGATTATAGCTTATTATACTTTATAACCTGATTTAAGACCAATAGAAACACAACATCAAGTCCCCGGCCGTTAATTTATCGATATGAAAGGGTAAATCCATATTTCACCAATGATAAATTTTTCATCCATGTCGGGAATCAAACCCGGGACCATTATCTCTGTTGATAGAAATCAACTGACTAAGCTAAGGTGTATAATTGAGAATATGACTATTAAGTGTATTCGTGCATAAACCATTCGTTCTACAACAGATAAAATTGTTACATTTTTTAATTACAAGTTCTTAATAAAGTATGCTGAATTAATTGCGATATTCAATAGTCATATGTTCAAATAAAATATAAATCACTCTACATATTTTATTTTACGTACGTAGGTCTAAGGAAGAATTATTTCACTTAAAAAAATATATCATGATTGACTTAAACCACATAGCTATCAAGTATTTGAAATACTATTATTTTTATAAGGAAACAGAACTTATTTGAGGTTTTCCTGTTTGAACATTATAGCATTGCCTAACAAATTATTGTTTGTTATTATTATTATTATTATTATTATTATTATTATTAGCACCGCGTCTTACTACCCGTTCGGGTTATACGCACTTACGCTAATGTGTAATGGTAGGGTGATTTTGAGATGAGCTGAAATGAAGGACCTACAGTTTAACGTGGAATCCGAACCATGGTGGTGGCCTGGCATTCCCCACATTCACAAGATGTCTTGTCAGAGGTGAAGGAAGGGTTTGGAAATCAGATAAATCTGTGCCGGGACCGAGGATTAACCCCAGCCGCCAGCACAGAAGTCTGACCCCTTACCCCTAGACCAACAGGCCGCCTATTTTTGTTACTTTTGAGTTTGACTCTGAAGGCATTGTTTTGTGTACTGTTCACGTTCAAATATTTTTTCAAATCATTTAGTTTCAATATAGCTTTAAAATAGAAATAAAATCAAGACAAATCTCTTATATAATATGGCTTATTGAGAGCACCATTTATTAAATATGTGGTTTAGTATATATACATATCGGTAAATTCAGTGAAACTTCTATAATATAAGAATATTAAAGGTTAAATGGCTATAATATTTTTGAAGCATGTTTTAAAGTTTAGTAATGCTTTTATAATGTCAGTACCAACCACCCTCCTCTTCTTCAAAATGTTAGGTGCACCACTGTTCTAAAATGATATTAACTTTTACGTAATATAAAGAAATTGAACATCTTTACTGGCCGAGCCACCGAGCTCATATCTATACCTAAAGGTTGTATTACTCAACATCGATAGATGGCGTTACCTTGCCGACTGTGAACATTACTGCCACCTATTGAGCGTAGGTCAAACCTGAATCTAGGAATATTGATTTCTATTATGTAATATTGTATCAATTCATAAATTAACACATCAAGTATTTTTAAAATAAAAACAAATAAATTGTACGAACTCTTCACTAACTTTCTGGCTCTATTGTTTAAAAAGGGAGATATTTACTCAAAACTCGTAATAGATGCGAAACGAAATAATACAGTAGCAAAGCCGAGAAAAAGTTACGCTATACTTACGTAAGACATTTTTTTACTCCCCGCTTTGATTTTTATAATTTTATTTTTAAAGGATTAAAGTCCTCATTTCGCATATTTGTGCCAATAAAAAAAGGTCGCTATTGGGTCCACAAGAGGCAACACTTTGTATTAAAATTTCTGTTTCCGGTTAAATTTGTCGACATTTTATTAGGTGTTGCTCATCTTCAGGTCGCATTGCTATTAAATTCCTAATTTAACAATGTTTACCAATACAAAAAGTAATATTGAATATTGAGTCTAAAATAATAGAGATAGATCATTGTTTATTAAACATTTCCCTAAGAGGTTAAAGGAGAAAGAACATAAATTTTTTGAGAGACTTACTTATTCTATGGCCTTATAGTATTATTGCGTTATAATTTAAGTAATATATTTGTACAACAAAAGATCACAAAATTATATTAATATATTTCCCAATACTTCAGAAACAAATGGTTTTATAAAAATATTTTTCAAATACATGTTTTATATTTTTATTAGTTCTACAATTTTGCTATTGTAAGTTATTTAGTATCTCAAATAGTTGCGGGTGTACGGAAATTTCCACTTCTGTAAAATACCTTAAAAGTCATTTTCATGGGAAAATGAAAAGAGCAAGTTTGTTTATAATATGATTAAATGCCTAGATACGATTATTATATATTCAGGCCTATCTTCAATTAAATTCACTGCCACTGGCGTTCAAAAACAGTTGATTTAGAGGGTAGGGCGCCATGTAATAATTGTATCATCACACCTTTTCTCTGTCTCTCACTTTAAAACTGCAATCTTAATATAATAATATAATTTCATTAATTACATTCACACCTCTTAATTAAAATGTGATTTATTCTAACATAGTTCAGCTAGCACAGTGTTATCTTATATTTATACCACCATAACTCTTTTATGAACTAAATGTATATTTAAAAAGATTTAATATTTCTATATTTTTATAGGTAACAATAAAATAGATTGTACTAACACTTCATTTCTTCAACTTCATTTAGTTTTGTTATAAGTTAAAAGCAATTATTTATCCATATATTCATATTATTTTAAATAAAATTACATCTATAACCACATTAGAATGGGTAAATTCTACTCTATGTTTAGAGTATAAGATACGCGAGTTAAGGGAAATGTTTTGCATTTTTTTTTATCAAAACCATTTTTGAAAAAAAAAATATAAGGAAAATACTACTCCATTAGAAATATCAACTTTATTTTTCTTCAGATTGTGATATTAACAGATGTAAGATATCTGTCATTAATATAATATCATTAGATGACAAACTTTCTAAATGAATAAAAAAAGTTGTCACTTAATTTCAAGATACCCTTGACAAATATTCAACAAATGATAAGGTCACGATGCGAAGAAAATTAAACTATGTATTGAAGACCTATTTGATTTAATTTGATCAAGAAAAAGGTTTGGTATAAAACCTAAAAAATATATATACTGCCCTTAACTCAAGTTCCCTACATTCCTACCTTAAAGCCCCTTCTACGTAGGCATGCCTTTTTCATGATGCTATTAAAATTAACAATCATATGTCCTCAAAATAATAAAAGATACGTGAGGTCAAAACCCTGGCAGAAAGACACTTTTAGAAAGAAAAAAACATATGCTTTTGTGTTCGACATTGATATCATACTAATACGTTGGGCCTACTGGTATTATTTCATAGGTATTGATATTATCTATCTATTTTGTAACATATGAAAACCACATGAGCGTACGTATTTATATATAAAACCTCCACGTTACTTTCTATCTACTAGAGGTGTATCAATTCAGTAAAACCGTTTACTGATTGTTTAAAATAATAATTGTTCATGCTACGATTATTTATACCGATTATTTATTAATAACTAATGGCATATACGCTCTAGCTAAATGATAACAGTCAATGTAATCAACGCAAAAAGATTGTATGCACACAAAAATTTATTTTATTCCTGACCGGCGAAAATTGTAAGCTGAAAGTTGTATATATCTGTTTTTTTTTTCAATGTTGATCACAAAATTCATACCTATAAAATTTTGATTTAAATTATAATAGACCGACTAATCAGCAGAATAATCGTCCATTACGATTAATTACCAATGTATTAATAATCGCCCGATAACGATTCATCGTTATCAGCATCGATGCACCTCTAATATCTATGCAAATCGGACTCTTAGGCTACTTACCCTGTGCTCACAGCCAGCTTGTTAGTTCCAGGAATCATCACCAGGTCCGTGAACCATTTTGAAAAAGGGCGTTCTTTCTCTAATACTGGGGTCTGAAACGGAAAGTTTAAAAACGAATTATTATCTAGCAAATTGATTTATAAATATCTCCCTAGAATGAGTACCAGATAGAATTCATACAATTCCTTTTTATTTTTAATGTTATTAATAAAGTAATAAATAAAATCATAGCTAATATAATTTTAAATAAATATCTTATATTGCTATTTACCTAGCTAATTAACTAGCCGTTCTAAATCTCATGGTCACTCCAACTCAATCTCACCATCCAACCCTAACCTGAGATACCTCAATTAAATCCTTAGCCTGACACGAACCTCCTTTAAATCTATTTAAATCTTATCATCACATTAAGGTCTTGATTAGTTCTCTATTAAAGGATTAACAACCTTTTTGGACTCTTTCCAAAAATAATTATGACACCATCATTCTAGAATAAATAAAATGTAAATTTGAATATTGAACTATCTAAAATTCTTATAAACCCTACCTGTTATGACCGATCAAGTTAATTAAATTATGATCAAACTAAAATATTGTTTGAAAACACTTTATATAATTGCGAGCTTAGAAGCCTCAATGATCGACTTTTAATGACTTGGTATAGTTTTTCTTAATCTATCGACTGAGAATTTCCCCGAGATTGACCGGTTCTAAAAGTATCACCCGTAAGGATTTGGTCTTCTTGAGCTCCATATTTTGGTCCCAGGTGGACGTCTGCCCATCCTCTCCGAACATGAGGAACGAACTGAGGCCAAGGTCCATAGCTTTTCTAGGAAGAGCACTGCGATGGGGCCGTCCGGCGATGACTTTACCGGGCAACCTTAGTCCGATGTGCGTCACCTAGGTCAGCATATATATGTCAAGATAAACTTCTCTTTGTTTATATATCCCGGTGCTGCAGAATACTTGAGAAGATAAGGTGAACAGACAAGTTGACAAATGAAGAAGTTCTAAGAAGAGTGATTGGGAAGAAAATTGTTGATGTGATTCTTTAGTAAAAGCAAACTGGATCAAATAGGCCTACATCTTTAGGAGCAACTGTCTTCTGAGTGACGTTATGGAAGGCAAGATTGATGGAAAGAGGAGCTTAGGAAGAAGTAAGATTCAAATAATAGGTGAGTTAAAGGCAAGAAGAAAATTCTGGGAGCTGAATTAAGAGGCCTTGTATTCCAGGAATGTGGGGCTGCCTGTCATTATAGGAAGTGTTCAAAATGGTCACCTTCAGCCTGAATGCAAGCCTGAAATCATGTCGTAGAATAATACACATGTTCAAAAATACCAAGTATTTAGAATAACCAAGAATAACGTTTGTAACATACCTAGTCAAGAGGTAGATCGATATAGAGTATGGTATACAAAAGTTTATTGGAATCACTTGGCTGTAGCTCAGAAACAAGGTCAAATGGGATACATGCTTGTATTACCTTAATTGATGTATGGTTTCCTATCCACCACATGATATAGTATATTATACTACTATAAAGCCAAATGGCTGACTCGCTCACTGACATTAATGTTTACCCACTTGCAATTAGCTAGAAACTTGAAATTTGTCAAACTTATAGCTTATAGCCTATAACCGACGGGAAAATTCCAAAAAGTTAAAAATTTAAAATTTAACCTCTGGAAATAAAATCAAAACGGTGGAGCAACTTTAAAGTCGATTCGGACCTTTATTTGGAGATCTCTTGTGGTTAAAAGGTAAGACCTATCAAAAAACGCTCTGGAACTACATTAGTTTACATACACTTTCAAATAAAACACACCGGGGTTTTGGGGTGGAGCTTCCAACGAGCACATTAAGTCCTGTATATATAGTTGCTAGGGTACTTGTAAATTTCTGACCGAATCCTTTTTAATTCCAGTTAGTCCGCTGACCACACTCCATACTCCAGAACTGCTTGACAGAAATGTCTAGCTGGTTGAGAGTGATTAGTTTGACTTTGCCTTTTAATTTACAGGTTTCTGTCACAAGCCCTTGTCCTAGTGGTATGATGTGGGATTACGTAAAGTGGAACCATTGTGATATATGACACCTAGAGTGGCCTTCCCTTCATACTGCTTTCTTTATGGATTCCCGGCGAAGTGGAGAATGTCCCGGAAGGAACAGTAGAAATAAGACAGGCACTACCCAAAATACCGAAGCTTTTCAATTCGATATTGTTTCAGACAATAAGATACAAGTTAGAAATACACCAATTTTTAAATAAGCAACGGAAGACTAACTGTATAATCTGGGAGTGTGGCTAACGAGGAATCCCAAACCCAAGAAACCCTAAGAAGCAGATGTCATATAGTCCATCATCGATGATTTAGAGAAGTATGTGACGGGGTCCTGATCCGATGGTGATTCCTCGTAAAGCCCTGTTGACAGAGCTTTATATCTGTATATCCTAGTCGACGATATGAATCGCCAGTATGGTCACCGGGGTAAGAATCTAGGAATAGTGAGGGCCAATAAATCATATCAGAGCATACAGTAGATCAAGTTTGCACTACCGCATAAGTGATGTTAATGTTTGCAAGGCATAAGTTCATCATTAACGTTTTTTGAAGATAAAATCAAGTTTTATTAATGCACCGCATCTGGGATATTTCTGTTTAACTACAATCATTGTGGTAGGGATGAAAAAGGTAGAATGTGTATGATATATACCCTAATTTACGTGGAGAGATAGATCAAGTGAGGAACCATTAACGACGTTGCCTTCTTGGAGATTTCAAAGCTATTTTGCTAAGTGGGCTGCATCTTAACTTGACGTACCTGACGCCGATGACGATGCCGACGCCAATGTACGAAATTGAAAAAGAAGTAAGATACTGAGCAGTTCACCCATGATGGTTCTTGTTTATCTACTGATTACCCTTCCCCTATTCCTCTAACGAATTTACACAGTTACTATACTATTTCCACCTTAAAAACATTTAATGGCTTTTTAAAATTACCTTTTTCTTATTTCCTATTCTAGATAGACATAAGCTACCACGTTTTTTTTTAATCTACCTTCTGTCAGTAAGATTCCTAAATGACATTTTTGTGACCAATCCAAATAATTTATGGTTTTTGTTTCCACGTTATATATTTAAAACACGTTGAGCAAAAGAAAAATTTATTAGTTTTAGTTTGGGAAATCTTATCTTGACCTGCCGTGACGTCACAGGTAGGTAACGCCCTTAAGGTGCGGCCGAAGGGAGCGCGAGTAATTTTTACAGTTTTTTATAAGATTGATATTTTTTGGCCAATATAAAGCAAATATTTCTCCACTAGCTGCATAGAGTTTTGTTGGTTTTCCCGCACATGCTAATATCAACAGATTTTAAATATCTATTAAGGGTGTCCTAGAATTTTGTCAAAACTTTTTAAATAGAGAGTTTTGAAAAAAATTCTAGGACACCCTTGACAGATATTCAAGATCTGTTGATATTAGCATGTGCGGAAAACTAAACTCTATGTTGCTTCTGGAAAAATATTTGATTTATTTTGGCCAAAAAATTTCAATTTTATAAAAACTGTAAAAATATTTGCGCTCCCTTCGACCACACCTTAAGGTAAAAACACTTCCCTAGTACACACGGCTGAGAATATAACTTCATCCTTCTCGTCAGTAGCAAAACCCACACAAGACCAACTGCTTACATCTATTCGGCACGAGAACCATGATCTAGAGATGTAACAATGTAATCTGATGATTATAGAGCCCGGAATTAAGGATCCCGCGTTACCTGAACCTCCCAACTAGTCCTTTGAACGTACTCCTGCATGAGATGTTCACAAAGCTCTGGCCAACTGACGGTACCGGTAGCGTACGCGTCAATACTCAGGAACAGATGAGGTAGAGCACAGCGAGCCATCGTCTCATCTAGCGTCAGCTTCTCGCATAGCAGCTTGGTGAATTCTCTGCGGACAACAACTCGTCGGATCGCAACATGATACAACCGTATTGTTACCCGCTTCGTCTCTCATAGTAGACTTAAATATCCCCGCCATTGGCAGTCTAAGGTTCGAATCTAGGTTGGATGTACTGAGGATCGTTCTCCCCCCGAAATGGTTTTCTACTCTCACTCCCCGTAAATGTAGGTAATCTTTCTTTAAATATGACCTTTCTAATCCCTATGACAATAAGAGTTTATTAGTACATTTACGAATAACCTAAACGGGTAATAAGATGTGGTGCATATATTTAATATAGTATTGTTATTAGGACTCGGACACATGGATACAAATGTGGTCAATAGTGTCTTTAACCTGAATATGTGCTAAAAATGAAATATATTGAGGAAAAATACAGGTAATTTTAGGACATTGAGAGTGATTAAATATGTTAAGAAAAAACTGGTGAATCAACCAAATAATGAAAAGTTAAATGTTTAAATATGAAATAAAAAATAAAACCTCTTTCACGGAGTTATTTTTAACACCACGCCTTACCACCTTTTTATGTTATACATATATGTACTAATTAATCCAATGGGTTAGGTATGAGGAAGGTTGACTTTAGAGGAATTGTACCCGCATTTGCTTGGAAGATGAGTGGGGGAAACCGACCTAGGTACACCCAACCCGGGATTCAAATACCAGTCTCCCTGTCATGGGCAGTATAGTATATCACGAGAGTGAGCCTTAGACCATGCAACCACCGAAGTGGTTCCTTAACAAAGTGTATATGAGGAGGTTTGTAAGGGGACATAATCCATACAAGTGCAGAATCAAATATGGTAAAGCCATACAGATGATTCACTTGTGGAAAAAACTTTTCGGCCTTTACTAGCCTGAGATTCAAACCTAAGCCTTACCTAAACCTAAGTCAGTAATGCAGTATAGTGAGTTGGTCGCCTTAGACCGTCTAACCATAGTTGCGGGTAAATTATTTGCGTTCTTCTCCTTCCAAAGTAGGAAAATTAAAAACCACTCTCAAGCTTTTCAGCTGTTACAAGTGATGAAAATGGTTGATTAAGGTGAGGTGAAGGAGTCCATTGTTTTTGCAGTTTTTATAACACGTTCCCCCCCCCCCCCTAAATAAATCGACTATTTCTCCAGTACAAACATAGAGTTTAACTTTCTTCATATGGTGATATCAACAGTTCTTGAACATCTGTCAAGGCTGTTCTGAAATTTAATGACCACTTTTTCTCTTAATTTAAAAAGTTTCTCATCTAATAACGCTATGCTCATGACAGATATTTAACCACTCTTCATATAACCATGTGTAGAAAATTAAACTCTATATTTTTAATAGAGAAATATTTGATTTATTTTTGCCGGAAAAAGATTTTTGATATAAAACTGAAAAAATACTGATATTTTCTCACATACCTTACGCCTCACCTTAATTTCGATTGTTCGCAAACCCCTAACGATTTGTTCAGGGGTGTAACTGCAACTAAAAGCGGCAAGGGACTACAAATATGACAGCCCTTAACAAATATCAACACTAATGAAGTTATGTATTTATATTGTAATTCTTGGAAAATTTAATCCCGAAGCCATTCCATCTACATTATTAATTGCTAGCCCCCTTTCCGCATAAAAAATATTTTAAATAATCCTGTAAAACAAAGCTTCAAAGCATCCATCATGTCAATATAAAAACAACATTTTATTTACTTTTTTAAAAAAAATACAGTCCTACCATCGCCTCTTCCCTCCTATTTTCAATCATTCCTCTTTCCTCACCCCTACCAACCCCTTCACCAACCCCACTTTCACTTCAACAATTTTTTTTTTCTAACGACTATATGATATACTATCGACATTTTTATAAAGAATAAATTAAATTTTCAAAATAAAATATAGCCTATGCTACTAGCTGATAATGTAGCTTTATATTGGTGAAAGAATTTTTAAAATCGGTCCAGTAGTTTTCGAGTTTATCCATTCAAACAAAAAAAACAAAAAATCAAATCTTTCCTCTTTATAATATTAAGTATATAAGTATAGATTACGTCTCGTGCAACAATTATTTTAAATTAATTATTTTATTTACTTGAGGTATTTAACGTGCACCATTTGAACCAGCACACAAGGATTTCTATGAGTGAGATCGAAAAGACCTACAAAATTTTCTGGATATATTTCACTAATACCTTCCAGGGTTCATTTTTTTGCCATAATTGACATAGAACCGATGGCTTTCACTTCTACTTTGAAGGGAGTTGTGCTACGAATTTGTATACGTCAAAAAAAAATACGTTAACCCCGTTGTGTTTGAACCCACAATCATCGTGTCCTGAGGCAAGCACTTAACCTACTCTAAATTTTTTAGACAATAGACAGAAGTCGATTTTTGATGTATATAAGCTAGGAAAATGATATTCTACCTATTACGTGTGTAGATTACAACGCTAGTAAGAGTAAGTATTCATTAAACGAATCATTAACATTTCTCAAAACAGCAAACGGAACAGTTTCGCTAATGATATACCTCAACAAATTCTGTATTTTGAGTAATCTCAAATCTAATCATCGAAACTTTTGATTAAAATTTACTAAAAACAGTCATTTATAAATAATTGGCTAGCTTTATTTTTGATTAAGGGGAGTCTCCTTTCTCTATACAACAAATTTTAAATTATGGTTCATTTAGGTACTTTTTTTTCAAAAATTATAAAAGATATCACTATAAAAATTTTTTGATACTTTGGAAATTTATTATGCACATTTTAATGGGAGTTTTTTTTTAAATATAGCAAAAAACATAATTTATATCTATATAAATATGTTGAAATGTGTTGGAAAATTAGAAAAAAAATTAACATATTTAAAAATTAATACAAATTATATTTTTTGAGACATTTATAAACCTCCCTCGTATAATTGTTAGAATATACCTATAGATGAATCATTAAAAAAAATCAGTTAACTATTATAGTTTCTGAGAAAAATGTACCTAAATGAACCATATTTTAACAGTGGTTGTATAGGGAAATGTGACTCCCCTTAAAATAGTCGCACCAGCCCAAATAAAACCGGTCCCGGCGGCCCAGTCTAATTTTATACGCGTTTAAGGTTTTCTATTACCTGCTGTTAAGGGGAGCTTTTGAAAATTGTGGTTCGATAGCCTCCAGGACCTCCTTGGTGATGAGTGGTTCCAGCTTGTCGCTTTGTACTTGAGGCTTGAACAGATGTAGCTTTAGGCGTGCTCTGAAGAGCTCATCTTTGAATGGTCTCGTGTGAATATCTGTTCAAGTTGCTTAGAGCGACGTCTCAAAGCTTCCTTACTGCTTTCTTCTTCTATAGAAGTAATGATGGGGATGCTATCCATCTGCATAGGACCATCAAGAAGGGTTGCCATCTTTACAAAATAATATAGGCAAAACCCCCTCGGTGGCGTAGTTGGCTAATGCCTTGTCGTGTTGAGCTCGACTGCTGAGGACGGGGAGATCGAGGTTCGAATCTTGGTCGGGTGAATTGGGGTGGTTTTCCTAAATGGTTATCCACTCTCCCTCCACGCAAATATGGGTTCACTTCCTCTAATTCAACCTTCTCAATTCCTAATCTATTAGCGTAATTAGTACTTAAAGCGTATAACTCGAACGGGTAGTAAGACGCAGTGTTAAATATTATTAATATAGGAGAATTTAATAGGTAGTGGGGGTGCGGGGGGGGGGGGGGGGTTTGGTAACTGATGTTTGGCCAATATTAAAAACAAAACTAAAATTCAGTATTGTTTTTAGTGACTATATTTTAATCTTTTTTTTTTTGTGGTCCTTGTGAGATAAGGAGTAAGGAGTAAAATAGCTTTAACATTTTAAATATCAAGCCTCAATTGCGTCTTCCGTAAAATTCGTATTCTTAGAGCATTTAAGTCCATATGATTTTTATTTTATACACACCTAGCTTTTACCCGTTGCGGCTTCACCCGCAATAATTGATAACATCTTTTAATTTTTAACTAAATTGTTTTGGTCATAAATCAAACTTATTTTTTTTTCAAAAAGCTATGCGTTTTTCTCAGTTATAGCTGTAAATAATGTGCTGTATTTTAATTTTCACTTTTAAATATTTTGCAATAAAAGAAATATCTATTATTTAAGTTATCAATTATAATTTTTTTAAATTTTTACCTTCATAATTAGTAAAATAAATAAATGAAATAATATCTTTCTTCGAACTAACTAGTTAAAATCACATAATATTTATCATTTATTAGTATGAAACTACGTCACACTAATTACTATTTATTTTAATTACAAAATATTAAATCACAAATCCTTATATAACATCATTTCAATAACATTATAATAATATATTTATTATTATTTAAAATCAAAAGTTGGGAATAGTCATATATGTTATTCCAGGACATACTCTACCAACGTACAAAGTTTCATTTGAATCCGTTCAGCAGTTTTGGCGTGATTGAATAACAAACATCCAAACATCCAAACATACAAAGATACAAATTTCGCATTTATAATATTAGTAAGATAAGATTCCATGTCCTTAAGTTGAAGTGTGTGGTAACGCGAGTTAAAAGCTTTTTTTTTGCAGTTTTTATAGCTAAACACTAATTTGGTCAAAATAAATAAAATATTGCTTTAGTAGAAAGAAAGAGTTTAATTTTTTTTCACGAGGTGTTATCAACAGTTGTTGAATATCTGTTAAGAGGGTTCTGTAATTTTATGAAAACTTTTCTCTTCATTAAAAAGTTTCTCCCTTATTACCATTATACTCATGCAACTAATGTTTAAGAGCGGTTTTTATTATTATTATTTAGCACCGCGTCTTGCTACCCATTCGGGTTATACGCTTTAAATACTAATTACGCTAATGGATTAAGAATTGGGAAGGTTGAATTAGAGGAAGTGAACCCTCATTTGCGTGGAGGGAAAGTGGAAAACCATTTAGAAAAACCACCCCCAGTTCACCCTACCGAGATTTGAACCTTGATCTCCCCGTCCTCAGCAGTCTAGCTCAACACAACTAGTGCGTTAGCTAACTACGCCACAAGGCGGGTTTAAGAGCTGATGAAAAATAAGAATAAAGAGAAAATCTACCCTCGTTTTAGTGGAGGTAGGGGGGAGGGGAACAATTGAATAAATACCACCCTCAGTACACCTGACTAGATTTCGAACCTTGATCTTCCCGCATTAGCAGTCCAGTCTAATCCACTGCGAGAGTAGCGCATTAGGACACACGGCCATCGATGTGGATCAAAGATTTGTTTACCTCTAAATCACTTAGGTCCCCTTCCTTTGGCCTGGGATTCATCTCCGACTGGTGAGTTTGATTAACTGCTGTGGACGTCGACGAATATCCGCCAATGAAGAAGAAACTGGAATTAACGAAACAACACGCCAGGATCATTTAGTGACCAAGTTTAGCTAAGCTTTTTTTGTAACTTGACTATTTAGCCATTTCCTCTATCTGTCTGAAGGTTTGCCCCAGAATAACAATCCTTCGTATTTTTTGGATATCCGTTTACTTCGAATTAAAATAGTTCTACTAAATAATGTTAAGAAATAAACAAATATTTATCTCTCTTTCTATCTTTGATTAGTGCACTATAATTTTTTTTTTAAACTTTGGCAACACTTTCTAGTCAAGTCTTACTCGGCCCACACCTTCCATTTGAGCCCCACACTCTACCTTCATATATTTGTTTCCTCACTTGATCCACACTCATCCTCTCAACATTCCCAAACCAACTAAGTGGGAATAAAATAGAAGTTTAAAAATATCAAATCAGTGGGGCAAAGTTGGAACAATTTAAACGAGATTTAGGACGAATAGTTTTTCTTATATCACCGCGTATTACTTACTACATGTTTATATTACACTCATATATGATAATAATTACTCTAATGGGGTGGGGATGAGAAAGGAACAGTTTTAAAGGTAATCCACCCGAATTTGTGAAGTAAGAGAGTTGGAAACCATTTAGAAAAAACACCCTCAATAGACCCAACTGGAATTGGAATCCCTATTTCCCTGTTATTTGCAGATTTAGTCTATCTCGAAAGGGACGCCTTAAACTTTTCGGCCACTGAAGCCGATGTTTTTTTTTATTAGACTTATCTCTTTGTGTGGATTAGATTGTGGTCACTTAAAATTCAACCTATTTTTCTCTTTATTCTAAGTTTGTATTTTTATAATTGCAGTTAGTGAAAATATAAATTAGGTTAACATAATATTGGTCTCATCCGTATTTATTGGTTGGCAATGGCCACGTGGACTAAACGTCAATGTCATCAAGTATGGTTTATTGGTGATGGGTGGTTGGGGGGCTTGGTTCCTAGTCGAGGGTATAGAGAGGTTTTTTCCTAAATGTTTTACTCCTACCCCCTACATGCAAATATGAATACATTTTCTCTAAAACCTAGCTTCTTCAATGATATATTATCATCAGTGTAATTGAATTATCTATTACTTATACGGTAGTAAAAAGACTTAGTAAAAATACGTTCAAAAATAATTATATTGATTTCACTTACTTTGCCTGGTGGGAGTTTTATTAGCGATCTCTTTCCTTCCATTTTTTGTGAGGTCTATTTCATCCCTAATCGTCTCCTCTTCGTCTTTTTTCCCCTGCCCTTTTTTGAACATTATATTAGGACGTTCCTATCTGATATCAATATATTATTTGATTGTATTATATACTTTTTTAGTTGATGACCGTTAATTCATGGAATCCGATTATAAATTATTGCAATAATGTCCAAATAAAAAAACTCGTTATTTGATGTGTTCTGACAAAAAAAAAATCATTTGTAAAAAAGTTTTACCAACTATCCATAAATAAAGACAATCGAAAGACACATCTCCCAGCGGAAAAAGTAGAAAACAAATTTGTAAGAAAGTGAGTGAATTTTGAACTAATAGATTCGTAAAACTTTATTACAAGACCGTATAAAGTACACCTTACTTTATAGTTTACTTACACATACCAGATCACACCGTTCCCTTACAAGGTAGGCAGAAAGCTTTGCATAAAGCTCAAAAAAACAACTCCGTACTTAATCTATCTTCACTAACTTTCTCTACACTCCCCTATCCTTGCATACTCCCTTCGCTTCAACAACATTCATACACCGAGAAATACATGATTTTTTATTTTTAAAACTATTATTGTTCTTCTTTTTTCATACATTCGTCTACAATATTTAGCCACGTCTTACATGACCTACACCTTCTGTCTACTAGAAGTAAAAGAAGTCCATGTGATTTTTAAAAATTACCCACGTCAAACTGGAGCTCAGTTATCGTAGACGTAGAAAAATTAATCAATAGATGAACTAAAAACAGCAGCGCTCAAGTGGCTGGGTCTTAAGTTAACATAGTGTCCCCTTGTTTCTGTATAGCTTTCACCATTCGAAACTACCATGGTCAAATACGTTGTTTTATAAATGAAACTTAATTTTTGTTTTTTCTTGAAAACATTTATATTTTGTTTTTTTGATTTTCTATAAAGCGTAAATATTTTATTTGAGATCTAAATAAAATCTTTACCATATATATCTCAAGTTTATTTAGAATAATACTAAATTCAACTTTAAAAACATAAAGTAGTTTTATTTATTTAAAAATAATCATTGTTTTAGATAAATATTTGTTAACTAATCTGAAACAAAACCACAATTAAAAAATTAGTAGTTTTACAAATACTCGTATAAATTAAAGTTTAAATATTTAATGCATTTATTTATGTGGTGAAAATTCAAAAATACTTGTGGACATTCAATCCTTGCAGATTTAATCCATTTCATCTACTAAAGTTTCAAACAAATTAAATGTGGTCAAAAATAATTAGTGTATTATTATGAATAGTTTTAATTTATAATTCAAGGTTGTGTGGTTCTTAATATATACTTTTAGTGTATGTAGAAACAAGGGGTTGAGATATGACTTTGTAAACTAAAATTATACTTGAGGGGTTGGGAGGAGGGTGCTAAGTGAAAGTTAAAACAATTATTTATAACAGTTTAAAAATAAAATGCATGTGTTCTTATTTATACTAATGTTTTCCTTTTTCTCTTGAAAGTCAAACATTTACCTACAGCATACAATTAGTTTCCTACCCCCTTTTTTGTCGTAGAATTTATTTAGTTACCTCCACCCCTACCGTACAAGGGTAATAATCGCCTTCACCTGTACTAACATGTTGTGTTGTTTGATTTTCAAGTGATAGGTTCTAGACCGCACTATTTTTCAACTTTTTTTTGTAAGAAAATTTTTGTTACATCTGCTAGATGAAATAAGGATGGGGGCCCATCGAATTATCAAAATATTAAGGATATTCGAGATTCAAGGACTCAAAATATGTTTAGAATAAATATTCAAAAAATCTAATATATATATATATTATATATAATATATATATATAATGATTAGTAAAGGTTTATCCCAGGGATGGGAAGTCCTGCGGTCTTTTGAGGTCTTTGAGTGCGGTCATTTCCCATATATTTTGTCAATTTCATTTCCTCATCGTTTATAATATTCACACATTATAAAATGAAGTTTGTTTATAAGAAATTTAAACGTTTTTTTAAAATAAAGTTTGATAAATAATGCAACATTAATTTATTTAAAAAAAATTGGATCCTTTGAATCTAAGATGATTCCCTTAGACTACCTACGACGGGGAGATCGAGATTAGAATCTCAGTCGGGTGTATTGAGTTTTTTTTTTCTAAATGGTTTTTCCACGCAAATTTGGGTACACTTCATCTAAATATAATAAACCTTTACCATCCATACAACCATTAGCGTAATTGGTACATAATATTATAGCCCGGACGGGTAGTAAGATGATGCGTGTGGCAAAAAAAAAATCACTCCACGGTGAGCTATACCGATCAAGCGGTCGTCACCGTTAGTGATGAAAGTGCCAACATTTTCGAATATAGGGTGTCATGTGGTCAGCAAAACGAACCTTTTGGTCACTAATTTGAGTTTTCTGGATTGTAGGTAGCTGCCAATTATTTATGTAAGTGACTCCACATTTTGTTTTCACGAGGCTGAATTTAACTGTTTTTGAACCCACTTATACACAGATATTTTTGGAATCACCGAGTATTGAACCCGAGATCTCTTTATTTGTAGCCATGAACACTAGACCAAATACCAAATAACATGAGCAAAATAATAATTTTTTATCTGTCCGCACTGCATGTTACTACTACTTACTCGTTTGGGCCATTCGTGTATTTGCACTGAACAAGGTATAATTTAAAGGAAGTGGAGATATAAAGTAATGTAGTGAAATTTTCATGGAAGATGGGTTAAAAACAATTTAGGTAGAAAACACCAAAACTGAGTCTCCATAACCGGAGAACCAGACTATACAGATGATACCAACGTTTAATCCACCCGAAATAATGAACATATCATTTAAACAGTGTGTACAATCTTGTTTCTAATTGTATGTAAGCTCCTTGGCGCTGCTGATGATGCTCAAGGGTTTCAAACATACAATCTATCTTCTCTCCCTGACCATTAACAATACCAAGAAGATGTTTATGACCTCTTCATTGAGCGGGCAGGAAAGATAATCACTGTTGAATGGTAATTCAGCCAAGAATGAGAGCTCGTAATCTTTAAGAGTTATGATCTTGTTCGGAGGCCAAGTTAAGTCATCAAGTTGAGATGGAAGTGTTTTAAAAGTTAAGGTCCGGATTTTTTTTTTTGTTTTACAGTTTTTAAAAATCAAAACAATTTTTTTAGCATCGTTTCTTACTATCCGTTTGAGTTATACACTTATGTAGTAATTACGCTACTGGTTTTAAGAATTAGTAAGGGTTATATTTAGAAGAAATGTATCAGCATTTTCGTGGAAGGAGAGTGACAAATCATTCCTTCCATCGGCTTGTACCACACGGCCACTGAAGCTGATCAAAGTAAATTAAATATTTCTCCAGTGTCACATATTGTTTAATTTCTTACATATAATAATCTCAAGATATTAATTAAATTATTGCCCTGAGAGTAATAACACTTAAAAGGGAATATTTTCCTATCATTTAAAAAAAGTCCTGGATTTGATCACCAGCATGGATGAGAATATTATCATTGGGGAAATGTAGGTTTCCACACTCATTAGTGACGGGGACTGGATGTTGTGTAGGTTCTATATTTATGTTAGCTAACTATATATATTTTTTTTATCACCGCGTCTTACTACCTGTTCGGGTTATACGCTTTAAGTACTAATTACGATAGTGGATTAGGAATTAGGAAGGTTGAATTAGAGGAAGTGAACCGCATTTGCGTGGAAAACCATTTAGGAAAAAAACCTCAGTTCACCCGACTGAGATTCGAACCTCGATCTCCCTGTCCTCAGCAGTCGAGCTCAACACGACAAGCGCGTCAGCTAACTACGCCACCGAGGCGGGTGTTAGCTTACTGATCGCGTGTTGACCTTGGTGGTATTGGGGTGAACCCAATTGAGGAAAACGGATTTTCCTCTTGCGAAAATAATCTGTAGCACAACTTCCATCGGAGGGAGAGTAAAAAAATGTCGATCTCATGCCTATTTTGGCATGTAAAAGAGACCTAGAAGCTGAGTGAAATTACTTTTGCCGGCAAAATTGGTAAGATATTTCTTGCTAGCTGCGCTTTCTGAACTTCCCTAGCTTTCTATCAGATGGTGTGGGCAGCACTAACCTGCTGAAGGGCTGAGAGAATTCACAGATATGTATGGATGTGAAATATATCAAAACACCTTCAGTTTGATAAATCATTAATCAATTAATAAGTTGGGTGCTGATATAATCAATCGGCTCAGAAAGTGTAAGATATATTCTTAAAAATAGTAAAAAGTGTTTCGTAAAATGTGAATATGCCCTTAAAAAACAGCCAAGAAGTTTTCGATTTTGTTAATTTAAAAAAAAATTAAACTAAATTTAACATACCTATCTAATAAAGCAATATTTGATTTATATAGGCCCAAAAGGTTTTTGTTAGTAAAATTTGGAAAAATAAGGATTTTAATTTTGCATTTCCACCCACTTCCCACCCTACGACCGTCGTCTTCAATAAAAGGAGATACCATCACTCTGCAGTATCTATTTTGAGAATGGGATCTCAGATTCATCCAGACCAGAAGAATAATCCTCAAATAACATATATTTTTTTATCACCGCGTCTTACTACTTGTTCAGGCTATACACATATATGATAGTTACTATAAGGGGTAGAGATTAAGAAGAAAACATTTATGAAAAAAGCCACCCTCATTAGAGATAGCCGAGATTCATACCCCGATATTTCCGTCAACAGCAGGCCAGTTTAACACTAAGGTAGTGCCTTAGACCATTCAGCCATTGAAAAGGGTTCCAAGTAACTTAAAATCCTTTTTGGTGTTCCTCTAACAAGTTGAGAGTAAATGAAATTTTCCTGTGAGGTATTTCAGAAAGATAAAATATTCCGTTATCTAAAAAAATGCATCCTGGAAAACATTACATGATTAATCAAAAGGGGAAACATATGTTAGGGAATTGTATATATCAAATAGACCTACGAAAAATAACTTTCCCTTTATATTTTGAATTGTTTTTATATTTAATTTTTGCTATGTATTATCAGTATTGTATTGTTTATAATAAATGTCAAAAATGCATGTAATAAGCATTAAAACATAGAAGTAATACTGTAAATAGGAACACAATAGTGTGGCTGCAATCGAGATGGAAACTTACCGAAGTAAACTAGAGCAGGTTTTATTATAGCGATAGTTGCGGTGAAAGAAGGGACTAGCGTGGGGGAATTGCAGTGGGCCGACATCGTATAGCATTTCTCAGGATTGCCTAATCAAAATATATTATATTATTTATATATTATCAGCACCGCATCTTACTACCCGTTCGGGTTATACTCACACTAATGTGTAATGGTAAGGTGATTATGAGATGAAATGGAGGACCTACAGTTTAACGTGAGATCCGAACCACGGTGGAGGCCTGTCATTTAATACATTCAAAAGTTGTGATTAATACACGTCTTTTCAGAGGTGAAGGAAGGGTTTGGTAATCGGATAAATCTGTGCCGGGACCGGGGATTGAAACCCGGACCCCAGCATAGAAGTCCGACAACTTACCTCTAGATCACCAGGTCACCCGTCAAAAAGGGTTCCAATTTTACTGATAGCTTTGAATCCAAATCAGCACACACTATAGTAGAACACCCTGTATTTTACAAATTGTGGACAAAAAAAAAGGTTTTTCTATAAAAACTGCCAAAACACTTAACCTCTCCTCGCTTTTCTTATACTCCCACCTTAAGTCAGAATATAGAGTACGTTGAACTTAATAAAACATTTGATGGGAACGGTAACAAGAGTCTCGCTGGCAAACACACGCCTTTACTAATGCGAAATGTAAGCCGTAATTACTTTTAACGACGATCATAAACGTAACAACTTCACTGAATAGTATTAGTAAATACGTTTTTATTAAATGGAAGACGGATAAAGCAGAGAGAATGTAGTTGTATTATTATTATTATTATTATTATTATTAGCACCACGTCTTACTACCCGTTCAGTTTACACGCACTTACGCTAATATGTAATAGTAGGAAGATTGTGAGATTAAATGGAGGATCTAAAGTTTAACGTGGGATCCGAACCACGGTGGAGGCCTGGCACTCCACACATTCACAAGGTGTGATTAATACAGTCTTGTCAGAGGTGAAGGAAGGGTTTGGTAATCAGATAAATCAGTGCCGGGACCGAGGATTGAACCCCGTATCCTGCAACACACCTTACCCCTAGACCGCCAGGTCACCCTCAATGTAGCTATAGTTTACAATTAAAGTAATCGTTTATTTACAAGCAATAATTGCTGTTCTCATAAGAAAGTTAGACATGCCATTAGATACGTTATCCGTTTTGGTAGTCACGTGGTTTATTTGTCCACCTTATTTATTTATTTATTTATTTTCGTTAGCTGGAAGGTAGAAGCTGGAATTCCAGCCTGATATACTGAGTGTCGATTTTTTTTAAATGCTTTCCACGTGTTGTTTATATAAATGCAGCTGCACTTGATTTAAATCATATTTTTCTCATCCTTACAACATTAGTGTAATTAAATGAGTACATACCTATAATTGGTGATAATACTTCTTCCGCAGCATAAAGCTAAGAGGTTATTTTATTACTTTTGTTTATTTATAAAATATATATATATATGTTAATATAAAAAGTATGATTATTAATAGACATAATATCTATTTAAGCTAAACTTGATCCTTCTAATTGATTTAAAAGCTGACAAAAAATCCATAGTCCTTTTGGTTTGTACATAGAAGGTGTCTTAAGATTGTATTATTTAATTGGAAATTAAACTTATTTTTGCTCCACTTATATTAATAATCCTGACCACTTAACTATATTAATGAAGTATATATGATAAGTAAGGTAGAATCTATGGAAAATGTACTCACATTTATGTGATTGTAAGAGTGCTAAACCCTTTATAAAAAGAACATCGTATTACGCCTAACCGAGATTTGACTTCCAAACCTACTGCTTCTTGAAAACTAAACTGAATGATCTTGACATCTAGGTCTCAAATATTGTTACTAATATAGTGAGTTAATTTCAATAAGGTCAGGTGTTTGGTTTTCTGAACTGCTGTCTAAATTGAAGTCAGTTCGTTAGTATTTGGAAATGTAGGCCTGTGTTCAAAACCTAAGGCGGAATGGAAAGGGGGGCCGATAAAGAAACCAGTGTAGTTGCAGTTTTATTGGCAAAATATTTTTTTGACCAAAATAAATAAAATATTGCTCCAGTACAAACATATAATATAGTTTTCTTCACATGATAATTTTAAAATGTATTTAATATCTGTCGAGAGTGTCCTTGAATTTAATGACATTTTTTGTCTTCGTTTAAAAAGTTTGTTAGATAATATCACAATTATCATTACATATATTCAGGAACTGTTGATAACAGCATGTGAATAAAATTAAACTTTATATTTGTTATGGTGATATATTTGATTTATTTTGTCAAAAAATGTTTTGCCATAAAAACTGAAAGAAAAAAAAAGTTTTCTCCATCCCCTTCCATCCCTCCTTAAATGTGATAAGCACATTTATATGTCTGTGCATAAGACTACAAACGAAACGTGTTTTGATGGATTTTGGTTTGAACTTAATATTCAGATATTATAGGGTCATATCGAGGTAAAATTATAAATGTAATCATGTCTCGATAGTTAAGAGTTGTTAATTGATGGACTGAACCTTTAATAAAACTTGAAATAATTCTAAAATAACTGAAACTAGTTTTTTGGGTAATAGTGAGTTTTTGAGTAATATTAAACATTTAATACTTCTTCTTAAGGAGAAAATTATTTTATGAATAATTTGTTGCAATCCTATTTCTAAAAATTTGGCTCACAAATCTAATATATGTATATCTCAGGGTTCAATTCCCTTGATGATTTCTCACTCTCCTTCAAGAAAAAGTGTAATTAATGTATACGTAAGACCCTAACGAGTACCAAAAGGAGGTGAGAATAAAACAAACGCTACTTAAAAA
The DNA here is from genome assembly GCA_039000515.1 of Timema cristinae. NCBI lineage: Eukaryota > Metazoa > Arthropoda > Insecta > Phasmatodea > Timematidae > Timema > Timema cristinae. The sequence goes on along the minus strand of JBCFYV010000100.1, from coordinate 42,830,056 downwards.
ACTACAATCGCTATAAAATTCATCGCACAGCAACTATTTTAATAGCCTTGCCAAATTGATCATCCGTTAAAGTGAGTTGCATTTTTAAAGTTATTTTTTTCTGTGTGTGTGTTTTTGCTTACTTTTTTTCTTCCGATAAGTAGATTCAAAATGTTAATGGCTGTACCACATTAGTGGGAGTTTGAAGCATGGTTAGACTTATAACGAGCCAACAACAACCTCAATTACTTCATTATTCTGTCTGGAAAATATTTACCGCGTGGCTTATAATAGCAAACATTGGTTATTACTTTAAAGTCGTTAATACACAAATACTTTTTTTTTCACCTCATAAGAATCAACATGAATGCTTGGAAAAAAATAACCAGAATAAAATACACTAGGAAGTGGAATCTTTTAAGTTGAAATGAAGATTCGAATTTTTGAATACGATTTGAATACGATACGATTTGTTCGATTTTAAATTACGAATATTAACCCATTAAAGATCTCTAATCGTATTCGGAATTTAAAATTAAAATAAATACTAGATTTAGATTCGATGGAATTCAATGTGAAAGTTTAATATAAAATTCAAACTTTTGAATAATATAGATATATAAAGAATGTACCTTTGATACATTCTTTGACTTTATCAAAGAGACACTGTATTTATTTTTGAGAAAAAAAATATTTCGCTATAGAAACTGCAAAGACTTAACCAGTGGTTTTTTTTTCTTCCAGTTTTTATAGCAATTTTTGTTTGGTCAAAATAAATCAAGTATTGCTCCAATAGATACATTAAATTTTAATTTTTTTGACTTGATATTAACAGTTGTCGCATATCGGTCATTAGCATAGTGGTATTATCCTACAAACTTTTTAAATGAAAATAAAAAGCTTTCATTAAACTCCTGAACACCCTTGACAAATATTCAACAACAGTTTATATCAACATGTAAAGAAAAGTAAACTCTATATGTATACTGGAACAATATTCAATTTATTTCGTCCAACAAATTGTTTTGCTATAAAAAACTGCATAAATTTTGACCTTCACTTGCATTCCCTACATATACCACCTTAAACCTCTTGGCCATCACCGAGGGGTTGTAGATTGAAGACTAAAAAAAGATAAACTTAAGTACACTTACAATCCTCAATCACTCCGCTGCCCTTTTTTTCAAGTGGCTGTCATCAGACTTGAGAAAACGAGTTAAAGCGAAAAGCCGCCCAACCTCTTGACTGCACAAAGATCTCCATTTAAAGGGCGGTACACAAATACAAAGACATGGCTCTTTTTTTTATATTAAAGAGACTAAGAGAGAACTTTATCGGATATGAAGAGTCACTCCAAGAATGTGTCAAGATTTGAAATTGAAACAACTGAATTAGCTCTACCACACTAAGATACTCAAGACTATTAAAAGCCTGCGTTTGACGGCTATTATAACTACTATTATTAATACTTTCGATAAAGCATTTGAAAATACGATAACACTTCTTAGACGATGATCTTAGGAGATTCATCTGTAAAGGAATTGACTTAGGTCCATATTTTTGCAGTTTATAAGAGAAAAAATTTGTTTTAACCCCACTATTATTATTAGTAGCACTGCGTCTTACTACTCGTTCGGGTTGTAAGCACTTACGCTAATGTGTAATGGTAGGGTGATTGTGAGATGAAATGAAGGACACTACAGTTTAACGTGGGATCCGAACCACGGTGGAGGCCTGGCATTCCCCACATTCACAAGTATTATTAATACACGTCTTGTCAGAGGTAAAGGAAGGGTTTGGCAATCAGATATATCTGTGACGGTTTTGAACTCAATAAATTTCTTCACTAAATATATAAAGTGTACCTTTCTACATATAGATATCACAGAAATTCTTGCGTATTTTTCATGGCTTTACTAAATCTTAACAGAGAAATTTCAAATTAAGAATATAAGTCAGGGTTAGATTAAGTAATGTTCATGATGGGATATTCAAAAAGTATTTATAGTCCTATACATAGAAAATTAAACTAACTGTATCACTAAATCAATATTTTATTTATTTGGGCAATAAAAAAATGAAAAATATAGACCTTAACTAGTAAACACCTATAAAAGGGGAGTAGTTAATGGTTTTAAAATCTATGATGAGCCATCCCTTAAGGTAAATCGACAATCAAAATGTTACTTCACAATTTTAAGAAGTGTATGACTATATGGCATAAATATTGATTCAATGATTTTAGTTCATAAGTAAAAGGGGTTAAATTTGCTATTTTATGCATTTTGCTACCATTGTTAAGGTAAAGTAATTAATGTCTGAAGCTGAAATTTAGTATTACTGAACATTCATATAAGGAGTACACAATGAAATAGAATATTGATATTAAGTATTAAATGTGCTTTGGGGTAGTGTAGCAATTATTGCTCCAAGTCAACAGAATGGGGACAGTCAAGTACAAACATCACTTACCCAATACCACTAATCTTGCCGAGCACCTCGCGCAACAAATATCCGACTACACAAACCACAAGCGAACAACTGCCAAGACTGAGCCAAGTTCCGCATCGCGCACTAGAGACCGGCACCACCACTACCATGATCAATCCGCCCAACTTCAAGTAAACGAGAAGAAGATGGTAACTGCAGGCTTTGCCAGAATAATATAGAATGTTCTTCTGCCGGCGCGCCCCCTTCCTTTGTGCCTATCCTGTTCGATGAGTGTGCCATATAAAAGACCATCCGTCGAGGAAGACGTCACTCTTGGACTTGGCTGCGACCATGTAGGACTAAGCGTCGGCGTAACGGACATATTACGTTAATGTAAGAATAAAATCCAATTTCGGTTTAAATGTAAATTATGGGAACTAGTCAAAATTCTTTTTAGATCTTTTTATCAAATTTAATTATAAAGTATTTGCGTAAATCTTCGTCTTTGATTTACTTTAAATGAGAGTATTGTAAAGTCAGACATTTTCTGTGTATTGATATTAGGCATTATGCGCGAACTTTATACTCAACCGATTAACTTTATTTGTTTCTCAGTAGTATTTAGGTTAGATGAGTGTAGTAAATATGAAAATTTGAGTGTTGTTAGATCAGAACTTTTCAATATTATCCATAATGATTGAAAGTCAAACATTTCAAAATTAACTTTATTTCGTCTCGATTGCAAATGTGGCATTTTGGGTTTGGTAAACATTAAGGTGGGAAAGTGTTTGAAATATGACGCGAATTTTCAATATTAGTAGAATGGAGTATTGCACTAGATTATTATATATATCAACTTAACTTTATATTTTTTTACTAGTTTCTCGATTGTTATTTTTAGGATAGTGTTGTTAATATCTATTTTGTGCCAAAATAGTAACAAAAAAACTTAAAGGGTAATGTTAGGAAATATCCTCGATATTTATAATAGTACTATAATCCTTGTTTAGGACATAGTGAAGGCTATTGTGAGTTATGCTAGTAGGTTATTAGCTTAAATTTAAATGGTATTGACATTAGTTATTTTTGATGGAACTAAAACTTTTGGTAACATGTGGCATTTTCGCAACAGGTTCAAAAATGTGTTAGTTAGGAGAGATATTTACTGTACTACGTATGATCATATTAAATTAATGCTATTCATCAATATTTGTATTTACGTAATATGTTTAGGGTACATAATAAATAACGTAATGATTAGAAGGAAAAGAGTAAATATTTATGGAACAATGTTTTTATTGGATAGTATATATTTATGTTGAGAATGCTTGCTCACTCACGACTATTATATAACAACTATTAAATGCTCTCAAATAATATGCTTATTATTTAATAAAGTTTGGCATAAATTAAATCTAAAAGATTCTAAGACTTGAATTTATTCTATTACATAATTACGCCATATTATCCCTATGTCTAGAAAAGTGTGAGGGATTAGCCTTCAACCTTTTTATATATTAATATGTTAGGCAACCAGTGAAGGTGGACCGTAGTTTCCCGCACTCACAAGAGTGAGTTGCGTGCGCTGGGGACAATGCTAAATGTCCAGCATTTTATAACTCACAATTTTAGGATATTCACTCTACGCGCTCCTCTATATTCTATTTTATTTTTTCTTTAACTGTAGGTTTTGTTTATATTTATGTATTGAATCCCTCTAGTTTGGAGCTTAGGGATTACAGTAGGAGGAGTTAAGTGTAGGTTAATGGATATTTTTATTTGAATTAGTTTGTTAATCATGTTCTGAAAATACATTTTGTTTCTTAATTGTATGCTATTAATAAACAAAAAATTAAGCAACTCAAATTTCGACAATTTGTCTCAATCGGTGGCATGTTTGTTTACTGTGCTAAGGTTCTCGTGTTAATTATTGGCATGGCCAAACAAATTTTAATGGAGAAATATAGGCTTTCCCTTTCACAGTGATGAATTAACAGCTGGGGGCTGGATGTTGTGTCTCTACTAGACATAGGTTAGTTTATAAGTCGTATGCTAATATCATCAGTTGGTTCAGAAAATGTACTTAAGATACCGTACCTCAACTAAATGAAAAAAAAAAATTACCAAATAGAAGCACACAAAAAATGTAGTGAGATATTACTGACAAAATCTCATTAAACAGTTTACCTAATTAGGTATACAATTATTCATAAATATTTTAACATTTTTAAAGTAAAGAGTGGCCTATTTTAGGTCAATCTATACTTATAAAATACATGTCCTGATTGATTGCTGACTGACTCTGGACTGCGATTCATCATCGCCGAGCGCAAACTATCAAGGCTACAAGCATGAAATTCGGCTGTATATTCATTTTGTTATGTAGGCACCCACTAAGAAAGGATTTTAGAAAATGCCACCCCAAAGGGGTCAAAAAAGGGGATGATAATATGTATGAAAGTCCGTCATTTTGAAAGTTACATAAACAAAATTTTGTATTTCGGTTATTGACGTAAAACAAAAATACGTGTTTCAGGAATTTTGGAAATTTTATTTAATAAGGGATGAAAAGGGGGGTGAAAGTTTGTATCGACTTGCATTATTTTTGATCTGAGGTCAAGTTATGGTCATCAACGTAACGTAATATTTTAAATTAATCTGTAAATACATATGTATATTTTCGTATTTGTATATAATCAACTTCCACGCGAGCAAAGCCGCGGGCAACAGCTATCTAGTGATAATATAAAATAACTTAACATTATCATCCTTTGTTGAGTTTAAATTTGTGTTTCAAAAGATAAATTTTATTTTATTTTCAAGCAACTTTATTCTAAAATTTGTAAATAACTTTCTTTCTTTAATATCTTCAAACAAAGGGTAACGTCGAAAGGAATAATAAAACTCGTAAAATATTTACCAACTACATACATAAATCGAACTTGAAGGTTAAAAAAAAATCCCTCTGGCCATTATTATTATAATAGATATGTGAGTTTTAAAAAAGTGAATCTTTCTCACACACGTGTCACAAAATATTTGTATAAAGAAAAAAAAAAACCAACATAAATAATGTGTTGACTAACCATAAATAACTATTCAAAGCTTACATTAATTTAAAATATAAAAAAAAAGACTCAAATTTTTAGATATAAAAACAGATATTCCTCGATAGAAACTTAACCTGATCACTAGCCGACCATAATAATCCATTTTCCATAGCGCGGTCTATCTTATAGATAATAATTCACATTTAACCCTCTTTCTACCACGCTCAGTCCACATCAAATAATATTGTCCCCTTAAGCTCCACAATTCAGCTTCACTTAAGAGCCGTGTAAAATTCAACACTGTAGAGACATGTGACTTTTCATCATCGTGGCAGGTGTGCAGGGCTAGAGGGGAGGGGGTTCCAGGGTTTATCACAAGAACCATAAGGTGCTAATGAATCCTGGCAGGTGATCCCTAAATGGGTATGCCATCCATGTTTAGAGTTATTATACCCGGGGAGGGGATACGATGGTAGTTTTAATATTTTCTTATGTGGGGGAGGGTGACGTGTGTCTATGATACTAATTATAATTATGCCCTTTCTATAAAGTTGGTATTTATTTATACGTGTAAATTGGCAATTTCCTTGTAAAGACTGTTGACACTATCGAATGATGGTTGCATTTTTTTTTAAATTCTGTTTAGTACACTAGAGTCACGATTATCCAGCCCAAAGGGGCCCGGATAATACGGTATTCAAGCATATATAATTTTAAGTATAGGCTTTTGCCTAACTTTTTTTTTAAATTATCACAACATATTTAACATTGTTTTAATAAAATCTGACCCTTTTTCTGATTGCGACTTAAAATAGGAATAAATTATTTTGTAGGGAAACAGTAAAAATTCAAAGAGATTTTTTTTAAAATCTTTACCATACAGTAATTTATCATGGAAATGGAACGACGGCTACGACAAGTGAAAATAGACCGTCAAATCGATTATATTTAAAATTCTCTAAAGGTTTTTTTTAGTAAATATGTACCGGTTTGTTTATTTTAAAACCCACTAGAACCAGACCGTATAGTTGAAGGCCATTTAGTTGCGGCTCTTTAGAGTATATAGGTGACCTGGTGGTCTAGGGGTAAGGTGTCAGACTTCTGTGCTGGCGGCCGGGGTTCAATCCTCGGTCCCGGCACAGTTTTATCTGATTACCAAACCCTTCCTTCACCTCTGACAAGACGTGTATTAATCACAACTTGTGAATATGAGGAATCCCAGGCCTCCACCGTGTTTCGGATCCCATGTTAGACTGTAGGTCCATCATTTTATCTCACAATCACCCTACCATTACACATTAGCGTAAGTGCGTATAACCCGAACGGGTAGTAAGACGCGATGCTAATAATAATAATATAGAGTATTTACTTTTTTAAGCACAATATCGTACTACCCATTCAAGTTACATTGATATAAACTAATTAATAGAGCGTGTTAATGATGAGGGAGGTTAAATTTAGAAGAGCTGTACCCGCATCTACGTGCAGGGAGAGTGGAAAAGACATTAAATAAAAAGAATTCTAAGTACATCCAACCGGGATTTGAATCCTGACCTCCCTCCCATTGGCAGTACAATCTAACACGAGAGTGACACCTTTGGCTGTTCGAACAAAGTATTAACTTATTGAGATAGCTACTTGTCTCGATTAGTTGAGCTATGTTTATTATTTAACGGTCAGTAACCGGCACAGATGTATGTGTGAAACAAAGTGTGTGTGTGTGTGTGTGTGTGTGTGTCTCATGTCATGTTTATTTATCAGTGACGGGAAGGCCGAGGTTGGATTCGAGAAGGGCATTGTCTCTTATTGATTTCTCACTCTGGATCCACGCAAATGAGGGAATTATACTTCTAAATGTTACCTTCCTCATCTTTTCCCACATATATACTGATATGTTGGATAGATAGTATGGAAATGTTATCTCTGAAACGTAATTCTAAGCCAGATTATGTCAATAAATATAGTTATATTATACCTTGTATAAAACTATCGACATTTTTATGAGGAATAAATTAAATTTTCAAAATAAAATATAGCCTATGTTACTCGCTGATAATGTAGCTTTATATTGATGAAATAATTATTAAAATTGGTCCAGTAGTTTTTGAGTTTATCCATTACAAACAAAAACAAAAAATCAAATCTTTCCTCTTTATAATATTAGTATAGAAATAACTCCAGTTAACAATTTTTTTACTCAAAGGGAATATATAGAATTATTTGTTGTATTAAAAAGGATGTTATTACAAATATATTTTTTATTTCCGACCGCTTGATCCACTTACATAAATAAATACGTTAGTGAATCAAAAAGTAGTATAAAAATGTAATTAAGAAAAAATCAATTTTAAAAATATGTTCATACAATACCAGAACCAAATATGAATTCAAACATAATAACTACAATCATGAATTTAAGGCTACACATTTGTATTATTATTATTAGCACCGCGTCTTACTACCCGTTCGGGCTATACGCACTTAACGCTAATGTGTAATGGTAGGTGACTGAGCTGAAATGGAGGACCTACAGTTTAACATGAGATCCGAACCACGGTGGAGGCCTGGAATTCCCCACATTCACAAGTTGTGATTAATACACGTCTTGTCAGAGGTGAAGGAAGGGTTTGGTAATCAGATATATCTGTGCCGGGACCGAGGATTGAACCCCTGACCCACAGCATAGAAGTCTGATACCTTACTACTAGACCACCAGATCACCATACATTATTATTATTATATTATTTTATTTATAAGATTTAAAAAATTAAATTACATATTTGATGGTTAATCAATGACTTCATAAAAGAAACTCTTTAAATGAAAAGTATTTTTTTAATCTATTACTTTAGGAATGATATTTAATATGTAAGGTATATACTGTTTACCTTAAGAAGAGGGTTTCTTACCTTGATATATTAAGCTATGGTCCTAATTTTGAGCCATGGGTACTTCTAGAGAATATGTTTGTGTCATTTGAGGTTTTAATAGTAGCCTCAAGGTAAAAAATTAAAAAATTAAAAAATTGAAACTCCTCGTAGAGATTGAGTACAGTAGGATTTTGGTAGAAATAACATTTTAGAAATTAAATTATGTTTATTTTTATCGTCAAAATCGATAGTATAATTATTATTGTAATTCCATTAAAATTATTTTACGGGTATTGATACTATATATCACAAGTGAAAGATATATATCAAAATACTTGACATATGATTAGATGAAATTAGAGCTCTTTTCTTTTTATTTGGGATATTTAACGTGCACTTTTGTAAACGACTGAAAAGAAAATTACACGAAAGATTCTATGAGCCAGAGAGAAAGGATCTACCAATTTTTTCGGTAAAGGTATTTTAACATAACGTCCAAGGTTATTTTTACATACCATAATCAACATAAGACCGACGGCTTTACTTCAATTTCGAAGAAAGTTGTGCTACACATTTTTATCTCTCAAGAAAAATCAATATATCTCAGCTGGGCCTAAGCCTCACAATTATAGAATCCTGAGGGGAGCATTTTACCCCAATACTACCTAAGTCGACAAAGTGAAAATATATCTAGTTTATTTATTTTATTATTTATTTGAGTTATTTAACGTGTACTTTCTGAACTGACTGATTATATCAGCAAACAATAATTTCTAGGAGCGGGAAAGTAATTTTAACATACATACCAGGGTTCTTTTTAAAGCACCAATTGACTGGGGACAGACAGCTTTACTTATCCTCCGAAGGAAGTTGTGTTACGGATATTTATCACTAAAAAAAAAAATCCAACAAGCTCGGCTAGATTTGAACACATGACCATAGGGTAATAAGACGTTAACTTTACTCCAAGACCACCAAGGTTGACTGGTGGAAAATAGATATTTATTATTTTAGCTCGCACATCAGATTATTCTTATCAATATTTGATTGTATTTTAATCAGTTTGGAAAAGAACCCTTTGAAATTCCAATCATTTCTGCAATAATTTAATTTTATTTAGCACCGCGTTTTACTACCCATTCGGTTTACACGCTTAGTACTAATTATGCTAATGGATTAGGAATTATGAAGGTTGAATTTAGAGTAAATGAACCGCATTTGGGTCAAGGGAGAGTGGAAAACCATTTAGGGAAAGCCACCCCCAGTTCACCCGACTGAGATTCGAACCTCGATCTCCCCGTCCTCTGCAGTCGAGCTCAACACGGCTTGCGCGTTAGCTAACTTCGCCACCGAGGCGGGTTGATTTCTGCAATAGACAGTCTGATGACAAATGGTTGAGAGCAACATTTTTTTTTACGATATTTCTGTTATGTATTATTGCAAAAAAAATAATCTTTGTGTTGGCCACATCATGGTGGTAATGCTAGCTAATAATAATTACACGTTACACCGGAAGTGTGCATTCTACATAAATCATGAAGTGGTTTAAGTCTTTGAGGTCAAACTGTGCTTTGTGATTTCATGTCTTGAAGAAAATTAACAAGCGCAGAGATAATTTTTTTATACATAAATATTTGTTAGACCCTGGGAAAATTTTATCTGTAGGTTCTTTCACACCTCATCTGGGCTATCTATATATTTACTTATTTTATATCAGGATGAGGAGGTTAAAGCCCAGAATAAATCTAGCCTCATTTCCCTGAATAAAAGAGTGGAAAAAAACAATTGGATTAAAATAACTCTTAGTAGGCAACATACTGACGGGATTTAAAACCACACTTCCATATCACTATCAAATATGATTCGAGGAACTTGGCGTTAATTCCACCTACTCACAAATACGGGTTCGTTTTGAAATCACACTACACTAAATTTTACTTTAAAATTGTAATTAATTTTTCATATAAGTAATTGATTTTAAAGTTCAAATATTGATATATAATAGGATTTAGTTATATTATATATAAAATAATTTGCTTAAAATTTAAAAATATAATTAGTTTAAAACTTTTTTAAAGAATTAATTTATATTTTTAATCAAATTACTTGTTCTTAATTTTTTTAAATATGTTCAAAATTTTATATATTTTAATAACGTATATAAAATAACACTTCGGAGCGCCATCAGAGGGACTGGCTGGTGCACGCAAGCTAAGCCATGCTGTTCTGTGCTAAGACTTTGTCTGATTGGTTTCACACTCATTGCTAAGCTAGGCTAAGCTATACCTTGATTTGATTGGAAGAACAATAGAGAAAAATTCAAACATATTTATTTGCGGCAAAGAGTGATAGCATTTTACCATATCCTTTGTTATTTTATAGGTATTAATATTGTATATAAAAATTGACAGCTGCAGAAAACATAACTTGATGTATGGATGTATTAAAATTGTTTTAGGAACTTTAGTAAAATTTAATTTTGACATCATTACTGTGTAAAACATTTTTTCATTCAAAATTAATAAAACTTCCAAGCTTGTATAGATATAAGTTTCCCAAGATGGGTATTTTTATTGAGCAAGGTATCTGGACAAAAGATCTTGACTTCTTCCATCGCACAGAGCTTGAAATATCTATTTCACTTGCTAGATCAGAAAAGCTTTTGAAATGAATTTAATTTGATGCAATTATTTGTTTTAAATTTGCAACTTGCAACTTCAATTTTAACACAGATTTCTTAACATTTCAAAATAAAAATTAATCAACCAAGCTAAGGAAAATCTTCATAAGGGATACAAATTTAATCTCAAACAACCATCTAATAAACAAAAACTTCATTCATTGAAAATTGACAGTGAGGATGCCATCAACTCACTACATTCTGACGATAAAAACCCTCTCAAAAACATGGTCGCAAATCAATTACATAAGATCATAACCAACCATAAACAAATAAGTAAACCATGAAATCAATTCAAAAACATTTCAACTCTTAAACCAAAACTAGATTCAAATGATATGATCAATGTAAAGGCTGATAAAGGTAACACCATGGTCCTTATGGACAAGAATGAGTATATATTCAAAATCCTTTAATTCATTCATAATAACAATATTATTGGAATAAAAGTTGACTCCACTAATGAATCTCAAAAAAATCTCAAAAAATATTTAAAAGGAATCCCCACTAATAATTTAACAGGAATATTCTTTCAAACTTATCAATATGAATCCTAAAGCCCATACTTTTACATGTAGAGATTTTAGATGAAAAATCGATATTTTAATACTTATTCGATTGTTTTGAGGTGTCCCCGGCAATTTAGTAGTATTGAAGAAGAAGAGACACAATTAAAATTTTCTATTTTTTATTTGATCTAGTCATGTGAATTTTTTATGTAAATATGTCCGAGCCCTTCATTTAACCATATATGGTCACTCTAGAAGAGCCAGTGAGAGAGATATTTTTATCTGATCGTCTCATGTGAACTTTCTTTAATTAGGGAATTACAAACCCTTCCTTTTATCTGAGAAAATTTTTTAGAAAAAAATCAATATTTGGTTAGTTACTTTGATTGGTTGTGAGTAGTATTTTAGCAGTTTTGCTGTATTTAAGTGCAAGATACACGATTTAAATGTTATATTTTTTATTCTGATTGAGTCAAGTGAACATTTTTATATAAGTTAGTCCAAAAACTTCTTTTAACCACGTATGTTGACTATAAAAGAACCAGGGACAGCTATATTCTTCATCCGATCGTGTCATAAGAACTCTCTCTCTAACCACCACACCATAAACTAGAGAGGTTGATCACAGAATCCAGTCCTCATCCTTTCGAAACAATAAGAAACGTGCCCGGAGACATGCAGCTTGCTCAAAAAAAGAGATTGGTCTCTTTGGGTTCAACCGCAAAGTGAAGCAAATAAATTAAACCCCAAATAATAACGAACAATACCAACGTAATAGTAATAATAGTGAATGATAGTTTATCAAACAATAATAAAACAGTTTATCGGCAATCATCACCTGCTTCACCGTCAAGTTCACTGCCGAGGAACATTATGTCAAACAGCAGGGGTGTTCAATCAGAGATCCGAGGGCTCACCCGTGGAATGGTAGGGAGGGGGTCTATGGTATAAGAAATATTAATCGAATTTGAACCGGAAATTTTGCTCGCGAGTAACCAGATCTACTTTCATGTATCGATTGCCAAACCATATGATCTGCAAAACCATAAGTTGTGTTAAGTTGTCTATGCTTTCACAACAAGTATTTAAGTTTAATTTTATGTTTTTTTCCTGTCAACCGGTTTTAAATTATTGAAACACGAGCCAGTGAATAAAGTTGTTTTTGAGGTTTCATTTTTTTGTAGAAGAAACGTCTATAGGTAACTTAAAAATGTTTTACATACGAGAGAGTCTAAAGTCTCTTCATAAATTAACTAGCCTCCTGACCCGTAAAAAAATATTGTAAAGAATCCTGTAAAACAAAGCTTCAAATCATCCCTCATGTCAATATAAAACAAAACTTTTTTACTTTTTTTTTAAATACAGTCCTACCATCACTGTATAGCCCCTTCCTCTTTTTATCCTCCCTCCTATTTTCATCTCGTTCCTCTTTTCTCACCCCTACCCCACCCCTTCACCAACCCCAATTTCCATTCAACAACTTTTTTTTTTCCAACGACTATATAATTACTATCGACATTTTTATGAGGAATAAATTAAATTTTCAAAATAAAATATAGCGTATGTTACTCGCTGATAATGTACTTTATATTGGTGAAAGGATTTTTAAAATCGGTCCAGTAGTTTTTAAGTTTATCCATTACAAACAAAAAAACAAAAAATCAAATCTTTCCTCTTTATAATATTAGTATAGAAGTATAAATGATGGTGAATCATACGAAACTAAGACCGTTTATGACGTCACACAAACTTTATTTGGTGTGTGTGTTTGTACGAATCATCTTACACAATAAACAAGTTTTATTTTGGATCTAATCATTTGTATGGCTCTTTCTATAAGTTGTAAAATCACATTTATTTATATTGGTTGCTGGTTATGACAATATAATAGTTTGAAAATAATATTTATTTATTTATTATTTCATGCACTATGTTTTGTCAAAATAACTTTGCAGCATTTGCAGCCAGTAATCAAGGAACAGGGAGGGACCTACAGCTAAGAAATAAATTCAATTTTTATTTCTCAAATCTAATAACACTTTTCTATCAATTCTAAAGAATAGTATAGGCCTATTAATATTTAATATATGCATGGTCACTTCATCCTTTGATTATACAACCTATTTTTAAGTGTAATTGTGAGTCAAATGTCTACTATTTTAAAATTTACCTAATTTTTAGATGGTTGTTATAACTTCTAACACATTCTTAATTAGCTGGTAACATAATTTTTAATTAATACTAACAAATCTTTTACAAATATCTTTTAACTATTGTGCATATAAATTATGGTTTTATTATATATATTTATTGTTTTTTCATGTCAATCTAGTAAAGCTTTTTCCAACTTAAAATCACTTAATTTTTTTTAAATATTCTTTAACTTACCTTACTAAGAAATTCAAATGTTTTTCAAAAAGTAGTAATTTTTAGTGAAGTATTATTAGAAAAGTTTATTAAGAAATTTAATGATACTATACATTAATGTTGCACGTCTTGGCTACATAACTCGTAGCCCAGTTTGTGAAATATTAACCAGTACTGATGTAACATTGCCCAGAGAACATCCTTTCTGTGAAAGCTCTTTACATGTCTCGATGATATGAAGTGATGGTAATAGTATGATGATGATGATGATGATGATGATGGTTATGATGGTGAGTATGAGGGAGTGAAACCAGTGGAAACAATGAAACCTAACTTAAGCCCAATTAACCAAAACCTGATGACCGTTTGGATAGTTACTCTTTCTATAAAAAATACCCAAAGTACCAACCAAGACTCGAACCAGATACAACTAGACTTGTAGCCAGGTGCATTGACCATTACACTCCGGGGGCCGTTTACTTTTATTGACAATATAGTAATACTAAGAAAATTATAATATGAGTTTAGCATAATTGACCAATGTTTGTAATAACACTCTTCTGCTAGCTGTCAGTTACCACCACTCCTACGTTGAATTGACTGTATATGCTTATCCTTCTCTGAGTTTAGTTAATATCCATAAATTACCTAGTTTACTAAAACCAATATCTACGTGGACTAAGGCGTTTATATCTTCAGTAGGTGTTCGAATCCCGGTCAGATGAACAAAGATCTTTTTTCCCCCTAAATAATCTCAATCTTTTTCAAATCTAATGTATATACATTTCTTCCGAATTCATAACTTACTTAAACCTAGTCCATAAAGATTATACGTGGCTGATGAAACGTTTCAAATATTAAAAAAAAAAGGGGGCTTTCATAATCTTGAATTAATTTCGTCACTTCAAAAATAATAAATATTTGTCGTAATTATAATAATTTTAGATTAAACAAGAATTTGTGGTCCTCAGGTCTAGAGATCAGTACTTGACTTACAATCTTACTTAACCAAATAGATCAAACAACAATAGAACACACATAACAGCGTCTTTTAATGTATTATCTAAATAACAATATAAACACGTACACATGACATATGCAATCATTTTATTCGCAGCAAAAATAAGAATGGATTTTATCAAAATTTATAGGATACCTTTCCGGCTCTTCGGTCATATATATATATATATATATATATTGGCATAAAAAATAGCATAGTTTCTATTACAAAATCAATATAATTTAAATTAAATAATATCCATTCTATTTAGTAATTTTAAAAAAGAGAGCTATTAAATACCTAATATAAGGTCTAGGATAAAGAAGTGTGGTTTGTTGGAAATTTAGACGCATTAGCTTGGAAGTGAAATAAAAAAACCTACTGAAACTCGGATGTAAAAAACCACTCAGCCGGAATTCAAGCCATGACAATCATGCCAAACGTGAACATAAATCTGTGGATTTCTTAAGGCATAATCCACTCATCCACAACTAAGGATTTGGACAATACTGGGTTCTACATTGATCGGATCTATACTCTATATATGAGCACCCCTGACGTATCAAAGTACAGGTGAATCCCATGAGCAGTTAGCTGTCCCTAAGACTACAGCCGGCTACCAAAATAATAAACCCCACCATACTCCCCCTTCTCCCTTAATGTTTTTCTCCACCTCTTTCAATCCATCACAAACGGTTTGATGGTATCGATCCGCCACGCTCAATAATAACCGCAATCATCACACCATTTACGCTCATAATTTATACTACCAACACCCATACCGCCTTTTCGTTTTCCTTTTGAATCTCTTCCTCCCCACCCCTTCTATCCCTCCCACCCATTATCTGTGAACGCAATTAAGATTAAGGAAACTAAATATTATCAAGACTCTGGTAATGTATGTGTGCTCGTAAAGGTTATAATTTGTTTGATTTCATGGTTCTGAAAGTGGTGGACGGGTTGGTGCCTTGTGGCCAAATAGAAGTGAAGAGAGATTTATTGGCCAATGAGACTGTATGGGTCGCTGGTGCTTTGGGTCGAGTGCTTGGAGTGGTAAGCCTTCGGTTTTTTAAGTAGGTGGATTCAATCACTATTAGTTGCAAAAAAAAATAATGTATTTGTGAACAGACTCACCTTTTATTAATAATTTCTTTAGATTCTTGAATATACATATAATGCAGGCCTTCCCAACCAGTAGGTGGCGGGAAACATGTTTCCCACAAGAGAATTTAAAATGCCCGCCAGGATAACTAGAAGGAATGTTACCAACTTCTAGAATTTAATTTTACCTGACCAGTACTCTATTCTAAAACACACATCATTAAAGGTGAATGGATATTTTGGTTTTATTATTATTATTATTACTATTATTAACACCACATTCTTACTAACCGTTCGGGTTATACGCACTTACGCTAATGTGTAATGGTAGGGTGATTGTGAGATGAAATGGAGGAACTACAGTTTAACGTGGAATCCGAACCATGGTGAGGGCCTGGAATTCCCCACATTCACAAGTTGTGATTAATACACGTCTTTTCAGAGGTGAAGGAAGGGTTTGGTAATCAGATAAATCTGTGCCAGGACCGAGGATTGAACCCCGGACCCCAGCACAGAAGTCCGACACCTTACCCCTAAACCACCAGGTCACCATGTTTTGGTTTTACCTACTTAAGTGAATCAGGGTTCTCAACCATAAAAATACTGAAATCAAAGCAGAGGTCATAATTAACCGATACAAATTTAAATGACTGCATGAGATTGGTTCTTATCAAATACACTCCAAACTGCAATATGCCTGTTAAATATATGCTGTGCCAAGTAACACATTAAACTGTTTGAGTGAAATATTTTCACATCTGAAAAAAAATATCTTGTGAAATTCTTTTTGAACTGAATAGAATTTTTTTTTTTTTTTTTGCATTTTTATATTGTTGTTTTGTCTACTTTAATGATTCATCAACACTTAAATGGTAACCTAAGTAATTTTATTTAGCGCAGTAAATAAGCTGTCCTCACACTAACGTGTACACTTATGTATTTTAGTGATAGTTAGGTAGGATCTACTAAACTTTTATTTTTAAACATTCACCTTACAACATTTTATATTTTATGTTGCCCTCAGACACACACAATTTTGCCGAAGTTGCCCTCAATCCAGCCAAGGTCGGGCAGGCCTGATATAATGTGATATAATTGATCTGATTTTATTTTAAAGCATTTATTAGAGTTACTATCTTATACCATTTCCTGATTTTGCGGGCCAAATAATACATATCTTTGTACTCGTATTGTAGAAAAGTTAGAAATACATCTACGTTCCAGACAGTGACAGCTCGTGTATAGGCTCTGCGGAACTGCAGCACCCCCTATTTCCACTTGATATTATCGATAACATTTAATATAATGAGTCCTTTTTTCTTTAATTCTTTCTTTATTTTTATAGTACAATATATATTCCTTAAGCTTAATGTCAGTACTTAAGTAGCCATCCCCCAGTTTATGAAAAAGATACAAAAATCTTTGTATGGAACTGTGCGCTACACAGTGCCAGCGACGTGATGTTTGACTGTTGTAAGTATGCACACATAGGATGGGGGTGGGGAGGAAGGTGTAACTGCCAGATAGAGAGAGCACTGTTGCATTCGCAGTGCCAGCTCTGGCGTGATGGTGGAAGTGAATTTTTTTACTCAGCGTGTGTTGTGCTTAAAAACCGTGTACCATATTCTTGAATATGATAAAGTGTAGAAGAGTGTAGAATTAGATTATTATTCTGCTTACAACTATTCTATTTGATTGATTTTTTTCTGTTCTTTTATTTAACAGAAAACTTTAACCATGGCATTGCATCCCCAAGAAATAAGTTATGTGATTGTATGTGAACTTAAACAGCTTAAGTTTTAACAGTTATCTCTCCATGGGAAAGTTACAGTTAAGAAAAGAAGTTGTTCAACACCTGATATTCTAATATCTCAGCCAGGCAAAAGCAACAACAAGAAATATATTCGTAGTTTTAATTCTGAATGGTACCAACGGAAAAGTTGGCTTTGCGGCTGTTATCCAGGGATCAAGGAGAAAATTATTGAAATTTTTGGTGTAAATTTAAACAAGAAGAAAGGATTTAATTTTTAAATTAATAGATCAAACTTGAACTGTAACTATTTAATTTAAAGTAAGTGAAAAAGTTTGGTTTATTTTGTTAAGATTTTATCAAGTTCCTGAATACGTTTTCTTTTTATACATTTTTTTTTTTTCCTTTTACACAATTTTAAAACAAAGGCTAAACATTTTCTGGAGCACTAATTTTAGCTACGAGCTTATCACTGGTGCCAGGTGTTATTAATAGTAGATTGTCTATGTTTAGAGGAATTAAAACTAGCAATTATCGTTTAAACCACTAAAAAGTTACCGTTAGGGAAGTTTGCATCAATCATTTCACAAATAAAGAGAAGGAACCCAATTTATTCACTAAGAAGATACACAAAGAAATAGGAGGGAATTATTCTTCAATTGCAAGACAAACAAAATAATATTAAAGGATTTCTTTGTGTACCAATCATTTCCTTGGTATCAATAAACCGAAACTAAGCCACAAACAGAATAACAAATAGATTGTTGATAGAAGCTTTCGTGAAGATACTGAGTCTCGTAAGAAATTATGCAATGAATATAAAACATCATATCTCTGTCAGATTTGTAATGTGAATCATTCTCTTTAAGAAAATCAAGCGATATATTGAATAAAACCGAAATTTAAATGTAAATATACCATAGATTGTAGTTTGTGAGACTTAATTCAATGTTTCAATTTCAAACAACAAATAAAATTAAAATACGCTGTAGTTTATAAGAACTACATATTAAGCATCAATAATGGTAAATAGTGCATAGCACATAGTGCGCAAGAAATTAAACAATATTTTCAATTATAGTATTGAAAGCTGATAGGTAGTTAATAGTGAATAAAGCACAAGTTGATTAAACTTTTTTTTATATGTTGTGCGTGGAGTTGAGTATAAATTACCCTTGAAAAGTATCAGCCAATGAGAATGTGGGGAAAAGCTCTAGCCAATTATAGGCCTGTTTATTCAACATACGTAAAATAGTTTTTCACGTTTGGATTGCCTTTTGATAGCTTCACTTGTTTGTTATTAAATAATTTTCTCTTTTTTTTTAGCTTCAATGACTGTGATTGAAAATAAAGGCCAAGTATTGCATTGATTATATGATGTGAGGAATGTCAGGCCTCCACCGTGGTTCGGATTCCACGTTAAACTGTAGGTCCTCCATTTCATCTCACATTCACCTTACCATTACACATTAGCGTAAGTGCGTATAACCCGAACGGGTAGTAAGACGCGGTGCTAATAATAATAATAATAATAATAATAATAATAATAATAATAATAATAATAATAATAATAATATGATTAAGAAGTACAATAACATTACTGATGATAAAAAAATAATAACAAATAATTTTACTTTACTAATAATGCAGTATCCACTGAAATTACGATTAGTTATTGTCATTGTGGATTAGTTTTATGTTTCAAAAGATAAAAGTTTAATTAATGTTGGTTCTTGAGTAAACACATGAGTTAAGTATTTTAAAATACTTAATCCATTAGAGAAAAGATGTCACACCAGTTTTATTATTATTATTATTATTTAATATTATCATTATTAAACCTTAGTTTTTCATAACTATCCAGCAGTCTATTTATTATTTAACTGTTATTTTTTATCTTATTTTGTCGTGTAGATATATGTATTTGTAAGGTACTTATGTACTTTTCAGTGCTGGCCTGTTATAGGTCTTACGACTGTTGGCCAACCCTATAATAAAGGAAATTGAAATTGGAATTGAAATAATAAAAATAATATTTATCATGAGGTATTCCTCTTACGACAGGTAGATTTCTTTTGTCAATGAGCTTAGACTGCCAACGCGTACTGTGCTCTGACTCCTCCTCCAGCTCCCAGAACGTTATTCTCTCCTTAAAGTCATCTAGTATTTTAATCCTCCTCCTTCTTAAGTTCTTATTTTTCCTCAAACTTTCCTTCTATGACGTCGTGCATAAGACAGTTCCTACTAAGGATGTGCCCGATCCGGTTTGCTTTGTACAGAAGAATCACATCCAAAATATTATTATTATTATTATTATTAGCACCGCGTCTTACTACCCATTCGGGTTGTACGCACTCCAAAATATTCTTACCCACTCCTTAGATTGGATGGGTTGTGTAACTAAATATGATTCTAAAGACGTTTAAATCCTTACAGGTGACAATAATAATATTTGTGTTATCTATTAGCTGGTTTGCGTTTGTACCACACCCATTAAGGCTCTTCGACCTTATTTTCACTAAATGTATAGGGATTAACATATTGTTTAATAGAAATACAACCAAGATTGCGTGGAGAAATAAAGGGACTATCAAAGAAAAAATAACCCCAGTAAACCTGTCCCTAATTTAAGTCCCGACTTAACTGTCAGTATCAGTCCATAATATTTCAAGGGTGATGCTAAATAGAGTTATACCAAGTACGCTAAGGATGTATTTATTTGAAAAAAAAACTCACATTAATTCACTTCTATAGCTGACTCGTTGATTGCATGGTCTAACACAATACTCTCTCAGTGGATTTTCTTTTTTTTCAAATGTCATACAGTCAACTCTCGATTCTACGACCTTTCACGGTTCCCTGGAAAAGGGTCGTTATTTCGAAGGGGTCGTTATTGGAATTTTAACAGATTTTATTCCACCCCTGACCTTTATACGAAAATATTGCATTTTTTAGACAACAAATAGCGTGGGTCATCAAAAATCGTTCACAAAATCCAACCAAATCCAAATAACAATGTTAAACAATAGCATGGGTCGTCAAAAATTGTTCACTAAATCAAACCAAAATAGTAACCAAATCGAGAATAGAAATAACAATGGCAAAAGCAAGCTTGGCGCGTGATGTAGCGGCAGTCGCGCATGGGGAAACAATGTCTTGCTTGCGGGAGGGGGTGGGCAGAGTCAAGTGCCATTGGCTGGCATTGATGAGGTGGTGTCTATTTTTATACCTGACCCACCCCAGTTACTAGTATTACAGCGCTCACAAAGATAATTGCAACGCAACGACCTAAATAAATGAAACAAACACATTTTACAGCTGATTTCCTTAAACTTTTCAACCTTTTTTCCCACATTTTTCACGGTTCCCCAAAAAAGGGTCGTTACTTCGAGAGGGACGCTATTCCCAGGGTCGTAGAATCGAGAGTTTGACTGTATATGACTGGAAGTGAGATGACATCCAGTTTGGTCGCCTGTATGTAGACTATTTGTCGCTCTGGTGGCACAGAACGTTACCCAGGGTACACCACAGTAGATAGTCTACACGTACCCACTATGAGATGATGCGATGATAGTTATTATGAAATTGTGAAGACGGTGTGAGTCTTAACCTAACTTAAGACTAATTTATCAAACCTTAGTTACCGTCGGGATCATTCACCTTAAGTGTAAAACACCCACGGTACCAGCCGAGAATCAATACCGAGACCCCCAGACACTTAGCCAGGTGCACTGACCCCTCACACACCACGTGGCTGGTGCAGTAGAATAGACTGCCAATGACGGGGAGATCAAAGATTGAATTTCGGTCGGGTGTACTAAAGATGATTTTTCCTAAACGGTTTCCCACTCTCCCTGTAGGCCAATGTGGGTACGATGCCAATAAATATAACCTTCTTGATCCCTACAACAATTATATTATTATTAGCACCGCGTCTTTCTACCTGTTCGGGTTATACGCACTTACGCTAATGTGTAATGGTAGGGTGTTTGTGAGATGAAATGGAGGACCTACAGTTTAACGTGGAATCCGAACCACGATGGAGGCCTGGTATTCCACACATTCACAAGATATCTTGTCAGAGGTGAAGGAAGGGTTTGGTAATCAGATAAATCTGTGCCGGGACCGAGGATTGAACCCCGGACCCCAGCACAGAAGTCCGACACGTTACCCCTAGACCACCAGGTCACCTACAACAATTATAGTTATAAGTTTATAAGATCCGCCTCAGTGGCGTAGTTGGCTAACGTGCTAGTCGTGTTGAGCTCGACTGCTGAGGACGGGAAGATCGAGGTTCGAATCTCGGTCGGATGAACTGGGGTTTGTTTTTCCTGAATAGTTTTCCACTCTCCCTTCACGCAAATGCGCATTAACTTGCTCTAATTCAACCATCCCAATTCCTAATCCATTAGCGTAGTTAGTACTTAAAGTGTATAACCCGAACGGGTAGTAAGACGCGGTGCTAAAAAGGGAAAAAACGTATCTTCACTGTTAATTTGCTATCATAAAAGTGGAAACCTTATATCCACCATTGATCATGTTCTCGTTTGTTTTCATTAAGCTCGCATTAGTTGACGTGTAAACGACAATTATAATCAAATAAATTAGTACAGAAAGTACCGCCAATAGAAAACAAAAGCACATCTGCCTCCATGTCAGTGGTTTTAGCCGTTCCGGTGAGCGTGTCGAAACGCTGACGTGTTAAGAGAAGTACCATTGTTCTTACCGAAGATAGCAAGGAGGATGAATGTGTCTTACAAGACGACAAGCGCTCCACCAACATCTGCCTTTGAAGATGTCACTCACGTCATCAGCCGGCACTGCCAACTTATGAACAATAAACGTCCCACTCGGTTTGGTGGCCGAATGGGTTGTGGCGTAAATCTCGCGATAGACTGGGCCACCGATGAAAGAAAGTCCAGGATTCGAGTCCCGATTGGTTGCACTGAGGATAACTATTACTAAACGGCTTTTCATTATCTCTCCACGCTAATGTGGAGTACACTTTTTCTAAATTAAACATGCTTCATCGTTATCACATTAGCGTGATTAGTATATGTGCGTGTAATTTTAACGGATAGTAGGACGCATCACAAAAAAAAAGTTCCCACAAAATATATATATATAATTTACAACTATCGGTGAATATTTGGATAGTATTGATACAAAGTTACAAACCTAAAAAAAAGGTCCGAATTCTAAAAAAAAAAAAATCTTAAGCTGTAGATACGCATAAAAATCGCAAAACGTCTGAACTAAAAATAATAATAATAATAATTAAAATAAATAATTAAAAGCATAATCAATAATAAACGACCACTAAAATCGATACGCACGCAATATGGACCAAGTGTTAGTCTCATCTTGTTTGATACGTCAGCGATCGGGATTCTTAATCTCCGTTGTTGTTTTTTTTCAAACTATTTCCCAAGGTCATACGTGAATGCGGGTACACTCCTCCTAATTATACTTTAATTATCATCCTTATATTAATCGTAGTAGTAGAATAGTAAATAGTAGTAAATAAATGAATGAATGCGAGCTTTTGTAGACACGTTATGTTCATATTTCAATATTTTTCTATTATCAATAGGTTAGTTTAAATAAATTTAAGGTTGTCCCTAGTATTTTACTACACTATTTGTCCCCCTCTTCTCAACATTATCCCTTCTTGGGCCCTCTTGCTCCACCCCACCTTATCAACCCACTCGTCCCTTAAAACCCTCTTTTATGCAGTCCTATGAATAATAGGCTCTAAGACCTTCTTATATAATTCAACATCCCTTCCCCCACACGACTAGAATGAAAAAAAAAAAATCCTATTCCAAATTTTCCAGGATTTGGTTTATTTCTATAGCCTTACCTTTTTTTCTTTATTTTTTAGCATACCGTTCGGTTTATACGCTTATGTACTAACCACGCGAATGGTTTTAGGCATGAGTAAGGAGATATTTACATAAAGTGTACTGGTTTTAACGTGTAGGGTAAGTGGAAAACAAAATTTTTAAAAGCCACCCTCAGTCCACCTGATTTGAGATTTGAACCTCGATCTCCCCTTCATAGGCAATTTAGTCTAGTTCGAGATTGGCACCTTAGACCAATAGGCCAGCGAAGCGGATCTCTAGCCTTAAGGCCGATTCACACACTAAGCTAAGTTGAACTATGCCGCACTGTGCTATGCTGAGCTAAGGTTTTGTAAGTTTGGATGCACACTCATTGTTAAGATAGGCTATGGTTCGTCTTTCCTGAATGTATTGTGGTTTCTTTCTGGTCTGCTGGTGACCTGGTGGTCTAGGGGTAAGGTATAGGACTTCTGTAATGGGGGTCCACGGTTCAATCCTCGGTCCCGGTACAGATTTATCTGATTACCAAACCCTTCCTTCACCTCTGACAAGACGTGTATTAATCACAACTTGTGAATGTGTGGAATACCAGACCTCCAACGTGGTTCGGATCCCACGTTAAACTGTAGGTCCTTCATCTCATCTCAGAACACCCTACCATTACACAAGCGTAGGTGCGTATAACTCGAACGGGTAGTAAGACGCGGCGCTAATAATAATATTCTGGTCTGCTACAGTGTCATTGGTAAGCTATAGCTCCTCTTTCTCTCCTGAATGCGTCGTGGTTTTATCTGGTCTGGTCCAATGAGGTTAAGTTATGACATTCTCCAAACTGTATTGTTTAAGCTCAGATGATATTTGGGACCTATTGAAAAGAGGAGCTGCTGCTGTCTTTGAAGACAAAGAAAATGTAGGATGTGTAGGTTTGATTTGTTCAATTAATGGTTCAATTTTAATACAAAAACACTTGTGATTAAATATTAATCAGAATGTAATATTACTTTAATACACGTTAAACAAACTGAAACTCAACACTTCTTTAGTTATTTTCCCCAATCCCAGCACATACATCTGTTCATAGCCACGGAGCCAATCTGCGATTATTGCGCCATGCGCAATCGTAAGTTGGATCAAGCTGGGAGATGGAAAAACTGTCTGCCAAAATCGAAAAATCATGCGCAACGTAGCATGGCTCAAGATGAGAGATGGGAAAACTGTCCTGCCAACAATCGGAAAAACCATTGCGCAACGTAGCAAGGGATAGCTTAGCTTTGTTTAGCTCGCCTTCTGTACGAATAAACACATTTAAATATCTGCTCCACGTTTTTTTTTTCTAAACAGTCAGCAAAGCAAACCTTATGTGAATTGACCTTTACCGTACTTCAGGATCACTTGAAAGTGTTCCGTTCCTACAGTTGGCAACACCGTCTCCACTCGGCCGTAGCCGCTAGCTTTCATTAAAGGACAACCTGCTACCTCATGTTCATTTCCGTTACGATTTCCATATCTCCGACAGCCCCTGTTGTTCTTATTAATTGTTCCCGTTATGACGGGTGAGAGTTTTCTTTTTATCGATGGTACTGGCGTGTAGTCGGGAACAAAGGAAGATATGCTATGGAGAGGAGTTTCGTAATCTTTTAGAGATGTAATTGGTAGCGTTAAGGGGGGGGGGGGGCTAGTCCAGTGGGAGCTTTTACCAGCTCTGTCTCATATATAGATTGTTTCTTGTTGATATGTTATCTACGATATGCTAGGTGTAATTGTTTGAAGATTTTCTTAGTTCGTGCGCTAAGCTTTAAAGATATGTTTGGATCTGAAAAACATAATTACTATTACCAAATTGTACATATTTTTTTATAATACATTGAAGTTACGAACAAAACTTTTGAAAAAAAAGTAATCGGTAAACTATTCTTAAACCATCTTTACTAAAAAAAAAACTTTTTTTTTAATAATACCAACAAAAATCTTTAAAAATATAGATTTTTAAAAACATTCCTAAGAAAATTAAAAGATAGACAATATAAATGTAGTTAAAATAACTTCATTATTTTATTTTAATAAAAAAAATATACTTTTATTAATATGTGATGCACCTAAGAAACACATTTTAAACATAGCAGTACTAGCCATTTTTTTTAAATCATCCAAATTTTTCAAAAATCAGTTCATCACTTACTTATATTTGATCCGAGATATAAAATATAAATTTAAAAGTGTTCTCAGGAAAATAAATCAAATTTGAATTAAAGCTATTAAATATTTTCAGCTGTGGCCTAGATACAGGTTCACACTAATTTTGAGTATGAAGCGCATGAAACGTCAAGATCAATCATATTCTAGAGGTCCAAATTATCACCATTACAATACCTTTTTATATGAGAAGATAAAAATATATATCCTCGGGAAACTCTTATAATGGTAAATTCTGTATCAACTTTTTTTGGATTTGTATTATTAGTTTGTTCAAACTATTTCAGTGACCAACTTCGGTGAAAGCATGATCTAAGCGCAACTCTTGAAATAGACTGGATTGCCGATATCAGAGAGATTGGGATTGAATCCCGGTTGAGTGTACCGTTTTCGTTTTCCCCAAATGGTTTACCACTTTCTTTTCATGCAAATGAGAATTTACTTAATCCAAATTCAGCCCTCCTAATACATTAGCGTGATTAGAACATATGCGTATAACCCAAACTAGTAGTAAGAGAGAAATCCTAGCTGGGTGTACTTAGTGATTTTTCTGAAATGGTTTTCCACTCACACTTCAGGAAAATTAGAGTACACTTAATCTAAAATATACATTATCAATTCCTTCTCCATTAGCATAATTAAATGCGTGTAGCACGGACGGGAAGTAAAGACTCCCTGCAATAAAATAAATCAAAAGTTATTTTAGGTATTAAGAAGGTTATATATATGGTATGTACCCGCATTTGTGCTGAGGAAGATTGGAAAACTATTTCGAAGAAACATCCCTAAGTAGAACAGACCGAGATTCGAACCTTGAGCTCCAGTCTACTGCGAGAATAGCACCATAGACCATGCGGCCATCGGAGCGGGTCATACGTATTATTACCAGCTGTGGATATTAATGTTTTAGATTGTGCAACTATATTAAGGATAAGAATGAAGTGATTAAATGTTAAGATACCATGATCTTGACTGCCTAAAGAAAAAATAGAAAAATTAAAATAACAAAACTAATGTATTCTTGAGGCGCAATAAAATGCAAAAGGTATCTTTTAACACCAAAGTTATTAAATACATATTTTAAGAGGGTAGATTCAAAGAAGGAATTGAATTAATGATTTTCTTAAACTAATTTTTATCACTTTTTTACTAGATGTTCAGCTTATACCCATATACGATCATTATTCTAATGAGGTATATATGATCAAGGAGGCATTTTAGAGGTAATCTACCTACATTTATGAGTAAGGACAATTTGAAGTCATTTGGGAATGATAACCCCCACTATACCTGAATGGGATTCGAATCCCGATTTCCTCATCGTCAGTAAACCAGTCTAACACGAGAGTGACGCCTTAGACTTTTTAACCGCTGAAACCCTTATCAGTGATTTAAAATATGTCGTTTTCTTACAAAAGGGGGTAGGCGAACATAATTTAGTAATGGCACCAATTTGTTTCGCTACAAAGTTAACCTAATTTTATCCTATAAAATCAACTTCTTTCTTAGAAAAAATTCTAAGTCTCTCATTAGGTATGAATTTTCATTTAACTTAAATTTTGTATTTTTTCATAAATATTTCCTCTCTTTCCATTAGCTTCTAATACATTTTACACAATGAGCGTATAAAATTTAGGAGATAATTCAGTATCCCTTTGAAATGTTTTAGTTAAAAAAACACTTCTTTCGAAATAAGGCAATAATAAAAAATAGTACAATACACCACACAAACTTTCTTTCTCCTATAACTAAAAATGTAGATATTTACTCAAAACTCATAAGATTTGTGAAACGAAATAGTATAGCCTTCATAATTACACATCGTACCTCAGAGTATAAATTAGTAGTATTAACCGTTGGATAAAAACATTGAGAACAAATTAACAACAATCCATTCAATTCACAGACTTAAATTTAAAAACATTTATCTCACAATAGTAAGAACTTGGTTTTATAAATATATGCTTCAAATAAAAGTTTTCTATCTTTAATATTAGGCTATTACAAATTAACAATGTTAAGTTATTTCGTACCTCAAAAAGCTGCTTAGATATAATTATAATTGAAGATATACGCATATGAAAAGTATTCACCAATTCATCTGCCCAGAAAATTAGACGCCCCATTTTGTATGTACTGTTAAACAGTGAATGGATTACAAATTGGTGACCTGGTGGTCTAGGGGTAAGGTGTCAGACTTCTGTGCTGGCAGCCGGGGTTCAATCCTCGGTCCCGGCACAGATTTATCTGATTACCAAACCCTTCCTTCACCTCTGACAAGACATCTTGTGAATGTGGGGAATAACAGGCCTCCACCGTGGTTCGGATTCCACGTTAAACTGTAGGTCCTTCATTTCATCTCACAATCACCCTACCATTACACATTAGCGTAAGTGCGTATAACCCGAACGGGTAGTAAGACGCGGTGCTAATATAATAATAATAATAATAATAATAATTACAATGTAATCAAAATAGTTTGACCCGATATCGAGATAATCAATTAGTTCTCTTTCCTTAAATTAACTACCCTCAATTCTCATGTTTGGATGTAAAATTTCAAAAATCCTTGGGATAATTTTATGAAAACTCGAGATAGCAAGGTTTATACCGGACAGTAAATTGGTTTTAGATATAGGCCAAGATACAAACGGCATCGCAAAAAAAAAAACACTTTTTCTGTTTCAGGCGGTCATAAAACATCACACTTATCAACATTTATAGTTATTATTTCATATTTATTACAATACTATTGTACTTATATCCAAGGGGTCAAGAAAAACAAAAATTCAGTGAAGATATATTTTTTTATTAATATTGCTTATTTACTTGAAAAACAACTCTAATTACTTAAAATAAATATTTAAGAATTAGGGTAACGTTACCGAATAAAGGTAAATTCACTCTATTTAGCGTGGAAAACCACAAAAATATATCATGTTAGTAAAACTACCTTCCAATATGGCGTAGTGAGCTAACACGCTAGTCATGTTGAGCTCGACTGCTGAGGACGGGGAGATCGAGGGTTCGAATCTAGCTCAGGTGAACTGGGAGAGGTTTTTCCTAAATGGTTTTCTACTCTCCCTCCACGCAAATGTGGGTTCACTTCCTCTAATTCAACCTTCCCAATTCCTTAATCCATTAACGTAATTAGTACTTAAAGCGTATAACCCGAACGGGTAGTAAGACTGGTGCTAAATATTATTATTATTATTATTATTATTACCTTCCAATAAACATAGACAGTCCCGTATAGGTGAGTCTGATGCCATTAGAGCTCTTAACCATCGATGGGAGACCGGAAACATCAATAACCTCTCGATTAAATGTTATATATCTCTCCCAAACAGCGCAAGAGAAAACTTTTGTTTTCAAGATCTGAAGATAGAAATTATTCATCGCTCCCGTTTATTTGATTGTTCAGTCACGTTTTATAAGAGATTAGATAGTAAAAATAAAACAACAAACAGAAAACTTTACCAGAAGTCATTACCAGGGATTAATTTATATCCAAACGTATTGCGATGACGTACGAAAAGATTCGAAACGAAGTACGATCTCATTGAAGATATCTGGTCTTAAAGAGGATGAGAGAAGATAGCTCTTGGCCTGCCGGCAGGTTTACCGGTACCTGTGTTCACTTGTAATTGCAGGTTGTAGGAGGTTACAACGCGGGGGTACAGCGCTTGCGTTGATGATAGAGAAGAAAAAAAAAAAAAGGATGGTGGTAACAGATTCCCATCGCTGAACACGTCGATTCTCAGGAAGCTCTATCTCACCACGAGTAGTTATCAAGAAAGTTTTATTTTCTCATCTATCAAAGGAAACTATTGTATCCGTGAACATTTTGTGACCCTGAAATTAATTATGGCAAGCTCTCCTGAACCCCCCCCCCCACCCCCAAAAAAAAGAAGTGGATTTTACCATTCTGTCTGTCACCATGACATGTGTCACTCGCCATAGATCTGTAACGATTTAATGGATTTTGTTCAAAATTTATGTCTAGATATGTGTCTTGATGTCTAGATGTCCCTATACCTCAGAATTTTTGTTAGCATCGCTAACCTAAACCTTCCAGTGTACTGCGAGAGTAGCGCGTTAGACTATGAGGTCATTGAAGCGGGTGAAAAGTCTTACTATATGATACTTATTTGATGTCAAGTTAGGATGTGGAAAGTGGAATTTTGAGGAAATGTACATGACTTTTCTTGAAAGTAGAGCAGGAAACCATTTCGAAAAACAACAACTCGGAGCAGGTTAGGGATTTGTTTCCCAAACTCTAACGTCATTGGCAAACCAAAATATACCAACTTTTACGTTTAGGTGAGATCAACATTGTGTATATACTGAGGTTCAAACCTCAACCTCTCAATCACTGGAAAACCTAGACAAGATAAGACCAACACCTTTGTTCGCGTGTCCACTTGTATCCATTTGTTATTAATTTTGCACCCGCTTCAAGCGCCGAATGGTCTAATGCGTCACAGACTGGCCTGCTGGTTACGGTAAAATTGGGGTCTGAATTCTGGTCAGGTCTATTAAGACTGTTTTTTTTGTTTGTTGGTTCCCCATTCTTCTTCCACGCGAATGTAGGTAGATTACCTTGAAAATACTTCCTTCCACATTCCTTACCCCATTAGATAAATTAACATTATATGCGTACACCCTAAACAGTAGAACATGCTGATCAAAATGTGTTTATTTCCTTCCCATTTTTTCCTTTACTTTCCTTCTCAGCAAACTGAATTCTCTTCTACTTGACCAGTCTCACGACTTGCGAGGAGAGGATCTCTTAGAGCCCACAAAGAAGGACAAGGTAATAGAAGCTGACTGAAACATCGTCGTCAGGTCTAGAAGTCTTACCGAATTAAACGCTTGCCCACTTTATAATATGTTATTTTTTGTTATTGTTGTTTTTGTTCAATATAAAGTTCAGTGGTTCCTTGATATTTCATGTCAGAGGGCCAAACTGGCTGTGCAGTGCAACCCTTTTGTGTGTGACCTCATATCTTGATCATAGAGCCACCGAAACAAAGTTTTTACTATGAGTCATGAAATGCAGGAATATTCAGATTTCTATATTTTAAAAAAATGTATAAAGGCGGGTAACAAGACAAGTAATTTCACCTAATGGGCCCTTGAGTCTAGGACAATAAATAGCGGCACTTAAATATATCAAAGTTAGTGCTGTAGGCACCTAGAGGGTAGGCCACTCATGCAGCAGACCACGCAAACCAACACAGGGTTCGGTGAACTGGTGGTCTAGGGGTAAGGTGTCGGACTTCTGTTCTGGGGTCTGGGGTTCAATCCTCGGCCAAAGCACAGATTTATCTTATTACCAAACCCTTCCTTCACCTCTGACATGACCGTGTATTAATCACAACTTGTGAATGTGGGGAATGCCAGGCCTCCACAGTGGTTCGGATTCCACGTTAAACTGTAGGTCCTCCATTTCATCTCACAATCCCCCTACCATTACACATTAGCGTAAGTGCGTACAACCTGAACGGGTAGTAAGACGCGGTGCTAATAATAATAATAATAATAATAATAATAATAATAATCAATAATCTTAAATAATCATCACGAATTCATCATAGCCTGAAGAAGAGGCTCTCTAAAAGTTGAAGAGAGAAATATATGATTACCTCCTCCCTTTATAACACTCGGATGGCCCGCTACTGTGGTCACGATCAAACGTTGTCGTAGTTAATGTACCAAAGGCTATGTTATCGCGTGTCTTGAAAGCGAAACCCTGTCAAACAGCCCAGGACGGGCGTGTTAGGTACCCCTTCAGCTACCGGATATATATATATATATATAAACGTAACCTTAACCTTCACATGTCTGGTCCATGTTGGCGCGCATCACGCCGGATACTTTCCACACCCTGCATTCGACTCTCTTCCCTACAATTCTATCTCGAATATACATCCTCTCAGGTTTCAGTACTGATTTTCAGCGATATAGTTTAAATGGGTCATTCATAAACCACATAACTGTGGATTCCCACATTTGACTAAAATTCAAAACAGAACTAAAATGTGGTCACGTGGTGAACCGTAGTTAAGGGAAAAAACATACCAATTAATCGTATATACTTTCTTAGTATTCAGTTTTAAATGTTTTACAAACCAGTAGTTTTTAGAAAAAAAAACACATAGATTCTTATTTAAAATGTAAAATACTTCCCAGATACTCACGTTGAACCCAATTCTTATAACGTCTAACTAAAATTAGTTTTCAAGAAAATTAATCTTATTTAAAATTTATTTAGGGCGATTCCAAAAACTACTGAAGGAAACTTACGAAAAACTCAAGATACCAAGTTTAAGCCTGATTGGTAAAGTTTTTTCAGCTGTAGGTCCAGATACAGATACAAAAACAGTGTAAAAAAAAGGAAGCAAAAAGCAAAAATAAACCCCAACAATTTTTAGTGTTCTTTTGGTCATGAAATGTAAATATCAAACCAAACCTTGGATTTGATATTTTACAGCTAGACAATCACAATAGTTCTCTTTCAGAGATGTTGTGAGAAAGTGAAAAGACACCAAAGATGTAAATACATTATTATTATTAGCACCGCGTCTTACTACCCGTTCGGGTTATACGCACTTACGCTAATGTGTAATTGTAGGGTGATTGCGAGATGAAATGGAGGACCTACAGTTTAACGTGGAATCCGAACCATGGTGGAGGCCTGGCATTCCCCACATTCACAAGATGTCTTGTCAGAGGTGAAGGAAGGGTTTGATATTCAGATAAATCTGTGCATGGACCGAGGATTTAACCCCGGACCCCAGCACAGAAGTCCAACACCTTACCCCTAGACCGTCAGGTCAACGTATGTAAATACAGTAGTTATTTTTAAATGAAAAAAGGAGATATTAATATGAACCTATTCAAGCTGTTGTCAAATTAAAAATGCGGGAATCTACACTTAGATTCGTTTTCTGGTTCGGGATTAATCGTGTCTAATATCATGGTTAATCGGCTCGTGAGGTAAATCATTAAGAGCGTCCATCACATGCCCATCAATTCTGTGATACAGTCGGCTTGAAATAGTATATTTACACTAATACTATTGCACGTGGATCATTTCTTACTATACGTTCATGAAGATAAAGAGTTAATAAATGTTCCTAATAAAGAATATTGTTATTATCATTAACATCGCGTCTTACTAACCGTTTGGGTTACGCTAATGTGTAATGGTAGGGTGATTGTGAGATGAAATGGAGGGCCTACAGTTTAACGTAGGATACGAACCACGGTGGAGGCCTGACATTCCCCACATTCACAAGTTGTGATTAATACACGTCTTGTCAGAGGTGAAGGAAGGGTTTGTCAACAGAATATTGTTGAAATATTGAATGATATTTTGATGAAAACTGCGTGTTAAAGGCCGGTTTTTTGACCATTTTGCTTTATTTTTGCTCTCATTTGGAAAACAACTCTTACTCAACGTTTGATTATACTTTATAACACAATGTCTTCTGTTTAATTTTTGCTATTTTATTTATATATGTTCTCGACGGAATTTTTTCTATGAGTACAGGTGCAAGTAATTTTACCTCGTCACAAGACTTCATTCTTTCAATAGGTTGTTTGATCAAAGTAGTATAAATGTGAATCTAATATCAGCTGTGTCAATTTATTCGGCATCTAAAATATTTATTTTTAAAAAATGTCTTGTTTGTTTAAGTACTTTGTCTGTCTGATTGCTTCTGGCTGTTCACCCACAGGTTTCAAAAACCACTTATTTTGGAAAGACTTGGTTCACCCTTTCATTGTAAAGCGATAATTGTTTTTCTTTTCGTCTTTTCTACCATCTTGTTGGCCCTTTTCCTGTAAAGATTGGTGGTTAGCCAATTTAATGTACCACTATATTATTATTTATATATTCTTAACTATTTATAAAGCGACATAAAATATTAACTCTTCTCAGGTAACTTTTAAAACAAAATTTAGAAATACAAACACACATGCATTATATATATATATATATATTTTAATTATTATTTTGTATTCATTCTCACGACAGGTCCATTCCTTTTGTCAGTGAACTTAGACCGCCAGTGCACCCAATACTTTTCCACCTTGAACTCCCAGA
The DNA here is from genome assembly GCA_039000515.1 of Timema cristinae. Classification (NCBI taxonomy): domain Eukaryota; kingdom Metazoa; phylum Arthropoda; class Insecta; order Phasmatodea; family Timematidae; genus Timema; species Timema cristinae. Next base: position 42,796,171 of record JBCFYV010000100.1, on the reverse strand, counting down.
ATTTTCTCATTTCCTTCAAGTCATCCAATATTTGAATCCTCCTCCTTCCTAAGCTCTTCTTTCCCTCAACCTTTCCTTCTATTACGTCGTGCAGAAAATAGTTCCTCATTATACATATTACATAATAATAATAGGATGGATTAAGTACGGAGGTGTTTTTTTTTTTTAGATAAAGTCACAGTATCTTGCCTAGCTTGTCAGCGAAAGATGTGATTATATATATAGGCATAGAATATATAGCATCTAATAAATATAGTTATTAAAGTACCTAATAAATTTGGCAAAATTATTATTTTTTTATTCAAAGAATCTCAACCAAACCTCTAGACTTTAAAGTAAAACATTTTGAAAACAATATTATAAGGATGTTTTTCTTGATTTTTAAGATCATAACTATACCACGAAGAGTCCCAACATTTTAATTTAAAAATAGTTTGGCATTTATAACGTATTAAAAAAACTGTACATCATAAAACATAGAAAAATAATGTTTAGTGTACGTGCACATTAACTTTTAAATTTAATGGAAGATGAAAACCTTTTTATGCGCCAATAAAACTGCGTTTGAATATTCTAATCCATTGAAAGTCATTAAAATTTTATTTTTCATTTAAATTGGTACATCACCAAAAAACAAGATCATTATTTACTAGCGTTTTGATACAATTGTGTTTCCAAGAGTGTCAACAGTTCTCAATATTAAATATTTTAAGCGATTAGTGATTGACATAAAGAACTATGACTGTGTTGATCTGGTCGGGCATGTCGATTTAAACAAAATTTTGACGAATCATCGTAATATATATAAATGAAACATTTTATACCAATAAAATTTAAGTAATAAAATAATATAAATACATGTCTATGTATAAACGTGTGAGCTCCAAGCAACGTTGAAAATTATTATTAGTGTTTTTTTAAATTTATATAATGACATTTAGTGCATATCCTATTATTACTATCATCATTATTATTAATATTATTATTAATAATAATAATATTAATGCCAAAAGTTATTCTTAGTTATAGGTAATACACATATTATTTTTTATACTTTATTAATACATTTATTTAACTCTCTAAAGAATTATTCATCCATATTTTTTGCCGTCTATTATCTATTTTTTTTTATTTAAGGACCACGTCTGACTACCCTTTCAGGCTATACGCTTATGTACTAATTACGTTAATAAGTTTTAATAATTAGTAAGGCTATAATTAAGAAAATATACTCGCATTTGCGTATAGGGATAGTGGTAAACCATTTTGTTAAACCACCCTCAGTACACCCGATCGAGATTCTAGCCTCAATCTCCCGTCTTAGACCACGTGGCCACCGAAGTGGATATGTTTTTTTTTGTCCGAAACATAGCTATGCAAAATACAGCGTTTATTTTAAATCTACATTCACAATGTGTATTGTACATTCAATAGTTCAGAGATATGTTTAAGGTGAAAAGAGGAAATGTACCTGCGTTTGGGTAGAGGTAAAAATAGGAAACCACTTGAGGTAAAATGAACACGATACACAACGGCTTAAACCGTTCCATCACCGGCAAACCAGACTATATGAGCTGGACGTCTATACCACGCGACCACCGATGAGAGTGGGGATGATATTTTTCTAAATCATCAACTAATAACAATTTCGATCATTTATTTTACATAAAGAGTATTCATAAATGCACTCAAAAAGTTTTACAAATTATTTAATTTGTATGTAAAATATATATTTGTGGATGTGTTATCAACATTTCTACGCCTCTAATTTAATTAATTCAATCCTCCTTATGACAGTGTCGATGGTATTACGAAAACATGACACAATTGTACGTCATAAAACGTCAAAGAATATTTAATTGAAGTCTAGGGGCGCCTTATTACTTGATCTGAAAACATGTGTGTGTGCTTAGCAGTCCCGAGTTAATTATTGTTCTGTCTATCTACATCGTGGGTAGATGACAGATGTTTTTTATTGATTGTGGATCATAGTCAGCAGGATAAAGTTGGAATGATACATTTTAGTACTCTTCTCAATGTCAGTGCACCAGTTGTTAGGTACTTAATCCAAGTTTAATATGAGGACAGACACATGACAGAACCAATAGCATCATTTTACCACTATATGGAATAAATTAGATCCTTTTTTTATGGTATATCCTTTTGAATGGCAAAGATTCAAGCCCAAAGGATATATTATAGTTGGGAAAAGTGCTATCCGATCGTATGATTTGACCAAACTATATTATTTTTAATGTATTTTAATTATTTAAAGTGCACTTTCTGAACTGATAGATTATATCAGCAAAAACTTATATAATCACTTATATTTATAATTGACACAAAATCCAGTGACTGCCACTAATTAATTATTATTAAAGGGAAACCTAAATTTCACTAATGATAATAAATATTTTGGCCAAGCTGAGAATGGAGCCTGGACCTTCTCTCAGTATGCATCCCCTTGCTACCGACTGTTCTATGGTATCAGATGACCACAAGATTTATTAAAGAATTATTGTTAAACGAATAGGAAAATAAGTTGGTCATCACTCAACTCTTTTCCTTTGCATTTTATATTATCTTTACTAGCTTCGTAGTCCTCGGTGGTTTTAAGTTAAATCGTTCGCCCACGACCAATGTTCGTGGGTTCAAAACCAACTGATTTGACGGATTTTTCTTCACCGAAAAAAAAATAAAAATCCGTAGCACAACTTCCTTCTGAGGTGAAGTAAATCCGTTGACCCATGTTGATTGTGTCACGTAAAAGAACCGTTATGTGAAAATACCTTTCCACCGAAATTCATAAGCCTTTTTCTCTCACCCATAAACATTCTCCTGCGCTTATTATAATCAGTCGGTTCAAAAGATCTCAAAATGTATTATATTGGCGCTCAGTGCCCGTATAGGAGCCCACGTGTGGCGTAGGTTTTGATATTTATGGACTTTAAAACGGTAGATTAGTCTTTAGGCTGGCTGTACTGAGGGCGTTTTCTCCTAAATAGTTTTAAAATCTTTTAGTTATATTTATATTCTGAACAACAGCTGCTGTTATTTCAATAAAATCCTGATTCTACAAACCTCGCTAGCCAAAAATAGTATAGTTCATTAATACTTATAACCCTATTCCTTCTCTTCAATAATACTAATATATATTTAAAAACTGTTTTAATATAATCTTACTTATACATTATTTTGATCCAATCATTCCACGTATTCATAGTAATTCTACGTGTAGGGGACGTAAGAAAAGGCCAGTGTTCTTGCAGTTTTTATACCAAAACTATTTGATTGGTAAAAATAAATAAAATAATTATCCAGTACAAACATTGAGTTTAACTTTCTTCAAATGTTGAGATCAACAGGTGTTGAATATCGGTCAAGGGTATCCTGGAATTTAATGACAACTTTTTCTTTTCGTTTAAAAAGTTCATCGCCTAATGCCGTTATGCTCACGACAGATATTCAACAACTGTTGATATCACCTTGTGAAGAAAATTTAATTATACATTTCTACTGGAGTAATATTACATTTATTTTGACCAAAACCGTTTTGATACAAAAGCCGAAAAAAACACCTTATCAAGCGTCCCCTACAATCCTACCTTGAAGAAGCCACATTTTGAAATATTTTTTCCATCGATAAAACTTATGAATATTTTAAATAACCATGTCAATACTTTTCTGCGTTGTACGTGTATGAACTAATGTGTTGGGGATAAATAAGTTTGAATTTAATGTAGGTTTACCGGCATTTGGGTGGAGGGAAAGCTTACAATCAATCAATCAATCAATCAATCAATAATAATTAATTATTATTATTATTATTAGTACCGAGTCTTACAAACCGTTCGGGTTATACGCACTTACGCTAATGTGTAATGGTAGGGTGATTGTGAGATGAAATGGAGGACCTACAGTTTAACGTGGGATCCGAACCACGGGGGAGGCCTGGCATCTCACACATTCACAAGCTGTGATTAATACACATCTTGTCAGAGGTGAAGGAATGGTTTGGCAATCAGATAAATCTGTACCGGGACCAAGGATTGAACCCCGGACCCCAGCACAGAGCTTTGACACCCTACCCAAGACCACCCGGTCACCGAATACAATCAATCCTTCAAGGAAAGATACACTCAGTAGATCCGACATCAGCAGGATAGCGTAATACGATATTGAAGACCTAGACTAATCGGCTACTGAAGCGAGTGTTCTATTGCTAGTCCGGTTGGGTGGTAAGATGCGGCATTAAAAATATAATATAAAATAAAATAAACGTAACAAACAGAAATTAAATGTTTAAAAAAAAGGTTGTTTTCATTTAAAAGTCTCTGAAATCGTTTAGTTCCTCTACTGGCCATAATTCATGTTGGGCTATGAACGTTCTTCTATTGAAAATGCAGATATTCTGAGCGCAGATACAACGGATGACACCCGATGTCAACTCGACGCAGGAAGCTCCCGACCAACCAACAATAACAAGGATGGCCTCACCCTTTTAAACGGAAACTATAATTATAGCCTATTGGTGTCACATCAACGCAGATACCCACCTACCTCCACCTACACCCTTCACCCTTTCGTCTAGGGTCCTACGATACAAGTGACTGTCCAACGGTAAATCATCCCACGACTACCAACAATGTTAACCAGAGTAGTTTTTATTTTATACGTTGATCTGGCCGTATTCGTTTCGTTGTTATTGTTGGATAAAGTAGACGCATTCTTTTTAGATTTGTTGAAAAAGCTTGAAGTAGCATTTATTATTTTCATTTAGAGGCTCCTGGTCGAGCGCCTTGTAAAGACGCTAACCAAATAATGGGTTTATATTTTTTTTTTTTTTAGCCAATGCCATCAGAGTTTGTCGAATAGACATTAATAGTCTTCTACTTCCATTGGCACCATCTTCTGAGGTTGGGGTATCATGTAGATGTGGTTACTTCAGTCCGATGTGGTGATGTGATGCTGATTATATAATATATGTAAAAGTCTTAAACCTGACTTCAGCTTAATTAACCAGAGAGTAGTGACTAAAAGAACAATTACCCTTCAGGAAAAATACCTAAGTTACCGCTAGGAATCCAACCCGGAACCATTAGAGTAATAGCCAGGAATGCTAACCACTAGATGAAGAGGCCAGCTGATTTTTTATTTTTTTATTTGACTAATACAAATTGTGTATGGGCAGCATACAGGACCACATTTATAAACAACTCGCTTTGCTCCTTGGGGGCTCCACCCCCAAACCACCCGGTGGGTTTTATTTCCAAGTGAATGTAAACTAATGTAATTCCAGAGCCGTTTGTTGATAAGTTTTACCGTTTAGCTACAAGAGACTTACAAAGAAAGGTCCGCACAGTCTTTAAAGTTGCTCCACCATTTTGATTTTTTTTTTGTGATTCTTTTTTTTTTACTTTTTATAATTTCCCCGTCGGTTACAAGCTAGAAGCTATAAGTTTGCCAAATTTCCAAGTTTATAGCTCATCTGGAAGTGGGTAAACATTAATGTCAGTGAGTGAGTCAGCCATGTAGCTTTATGACTTCTAAACATCTATCTAGGTTTTGCCTTACGTGAAAACTTAAAGACGTTTTTGACTCCAGAGGAAATATACCAGGGGTGTCCTTCAGTGTTGGTCGAGTAACGCCTTGGCCACATACAAGGTGTACCCCAGATCCTCAGCCTTATAGAAGTTTCACTCTTTTAGTCAGGTTTAGTCTATCAACAATGGGTTTCGCCAGTGTCAACTCTTTGAGTTTATGGCGTCCTTCGACCCAAGCCACAGATTAGGTTATACCATATCCTCAGCCTTACAGAAGTTTCGCTCCTTGAGCCAGGTTGAGTCCATCAACACAGGGGTTCCCTAGTGTCAATCCTAATTGATAAAAAAATCATTTCCAAATATGTGGTTGTTATAATAATAATAATAATAATAATAACATTATTATTATTATTAGCACCGCGTCTTACTACCCGTTCGGGTTATACGCACTTACACTAATGTGTAATGGTAGGGTGATTGTGAGATGAAATGAAGGACCTACAGTTTAACGTGGAATCCGAACCACGGTGGAGGCCTGGCATTCCCCCACATTCAAAAGATATCTTGTCAGAGGTGAAGGAAGGGTTTGGAAATTGTATAAATCTGTGCCGGGACCGAGGATTGAACCCCGGTGGCCAGCACAGAAGTCTGACACCTTACCCCTAGACCACCAGGTCACCTATGTGGTTATTAAATGACTCACTTTTTAATATGTTCGTAATAAAGGGACCAATGTAATCATAATGTGGAAGTCTACGTAAGCTCTTTGTGAGGTATTAAGTGAAGAGGGGTTTGGGTCACTACCTGAACCTAGGTTTGTGGAAGCTGTCCGATTGACTTGAGAGGGTATTTGTATCTTATCTCTAAAAAAAAATTTTTTAAATGAGTGATTATTTTAATACCCCTAGCGGTAGCCATGTAGAAGGAGTCAAGCTCTTCCAAGGAGCGCATCCATTTTAACCTGGAGGCTGTGGGTCTGGTGTAGGCTTGCCTGTGACCTTGTTGTGTATTGTCATTGTTCTTATCACTTCTGCATATAACTCCTCAGTAATTTACCCACACACCTTCGTAGATAAAAACGTAAACTAAAATGACAATTTCATCCTAGTGAAGAGGAGGTCGAGCTTAAAATCCTGGACTAATGTACTAAGTTTGAATTTAACTAGATAGCATTCAATTTCTCCGTCCACGTAAATACGGGTACTTTTCCTGTAAATTATACAATTTCATCCTTACCTCACTGGTGTAGTGAAAAGCGAATAGCTTAGATGTGTAGTAAGACGTATTTCAAAATGTAAAACCGAATATATATTTACAAATAATTTGTTGAGTGTATTTACTTACTTACGCTTTGACATTAGAAACTTGGAAGTTTAATGAAGCAAATACCCACGTACATTAACTATCCCTATCTTGAGATATTTCTATCCAGTCCACCTCATTACACACTATTACAATCTTGATTTATTTTTATCCAAGCCCACCTCATTACACCCTAAACCTATACTGATCTAGTTCTATCCAGTCCACCTCATTATAACATATTCCTATATTGATATAAATTTATCCAGTCCCCCTAATTATACCCTATCTATTTCAGATTCATTCTAATGTTATCATCCCATCTGCACCTAGGATTTACCAATGATTTTTTCTAATTGGTTTCAATCATCAACCTGAACACAGTTCTATATTCTCCCATTCATAATGCATGTCCTGCCTACCGTAATCTACGAGACATGTTTCAAAATGTAGGTATGACCTAGATATCTTAGCGTATCTTCAGAGGTACGTGAACCCCAGGTTGAATACCACTGCTCTAGAAAGAATCCCACCCCAACCCCCCCAATCTATCTAATACCCTAATCTCTCTCCTCACCCACTTGTGTATAAGATGGCGTCGTCTTCACTACTATAGAATCACCTGTTTCTCGATTGTTTGAGTATGTAATGTCCATGGCGACGTGTACAAGTTTAGATCTGAGGTCTCACATCGGCGCCTCCTCTCTTGGAGGTGAATTGAAAATATGTATTCAGTAGTGAGACAAATGAAAAAAAGAAGTAATGTACGATGACAGCATAATTGTTGTCCTACTTGTTTGTCACAGACGGTGCGAATGTATTTGGAAGAAAAGTGGTATAAATCGTGTTTAAAAAAATAAATGGTTTGCAAAATTGTACATACTTTCTTTTATGATATATTCTAGTCCAGAAAAATATATTAAAAATTGTTTTTCAGTATTATTTTATATAAAGAAAACCCTTTAAAAAAATCATGTAGGTTAGGGTGTTTTTATTAAAATATACTCTTGAAACTCTTCAGATATAAATTTGACAAAATTGCTGAGTTATTTTTTTTTTTTAGATTTTACTCAGAACAAATAATGTTTTCATCTTAGAAAAACAAAAAACAAACATATTTATAATGTGAAAAACTAATTCAAAGATAACTTGACAAGCTTATTGAAGCCGGTTTAAAAATTTTGCAAGCCTTTTAAAAATTTGCCTCAAATAAACTACACTTAAATCAATTTTGATCTGAAAAAACAAAATATTATTTTATTTACCATGTAAAACACACCTCATATGCCCATTTTGAACAAAATCGTCAAGAGTTATTTAAAAAATAATAATTCAAAACTCAGTTATCAATAAAATAGCCTTAATTTTAAAGCTTGAATAATTAACAACTCTTTGTCCTAGAAGTATAAACGCAAGAAGTTTTATATATCAAGTTTATAGAAAATTAATCAAATAGTTTCGTTTGTAGTCCCGGATACAAACCGAGGAATGGACAAATGATTTATAAGAATTACATTATGTAATAATAATAATAATAATATAAAAATCACAATATGAATACATTTAAGGCCAAATCATGGATAGGGAAGTGCATCAACATTAGATAAAAGAAAAAAAGAAAAAATTCCGAAAAAATATATATCTGAAACACCACCATACTGCAACCAGGCTAGATTCGAGCAGGACATCCTGTGACCAGTAATATATTATTTGAAGGGTACAGGGGGAAAAGGGGGAAAGTCCAGTTTTACTCATATTTAACTTATGCTGCCTTCTGTTAGACAATCGTGATAACTTTCTAATGCACATTAGATTCAAATGAATTTTAGATTATATTTAAAAGAGGTCTATGTCATATTTAAATTAATAAAAAAAAAGTATTTCCTGGGGTCCTTATGGGTTTGGGATTTAAAAGATGGTGTCCTCAAAAATTGGTGTAGTGCTATTTTCCCCCTAAACTTTTTATTTGTACCCTTAATTTTCAAGTCCGACGACTAACACAATGTAGCCACCGGTAAGGAACGTAGTCATCATGTAGTACCTCTTTATATATATATATATATATTTAGCACAGCCTCTTAGTATTTTTACAGGTTACACGCATGTATACAAATTACGATGATCAATTAGGGACGCGTAAGATTGAATTTAGAGAAATTGTACCCACATTTGCATGGAGGAATAATAGAAAGCAATTTTGAGGGAAAAAAACCTCTCAGTATATCTCCCTGTCATCGGCAGTTAGGTTTATTGGAAGAATGACGCCTTAGACCTTACACCATCGAAACAGGTTTTATATAAATTAAACACCTTTTTATTAAAGCTATAACTTTAAAAGTTATTTTAGGTATGAAAACCGCTAGATATGTCATGTTTCTTTAAAACAATTTTTTTTTTTAATTTATGTGTCACATAAACCGTTCTTACACCCATCATTTATTCCGAAAGCTGCGAACAAACCTATTAACAATTAGAAGTAATAACGAACTCTTCTATGAAGGGGAGTAGTTTTCATACGTAAAAGACTAGACATTATTTTCCATACTGCAATTGTTTCAAATTTGAGCTACTTAAAGAACAGACCTAAATAGAACTAAGTACTCGAGGAAAGGAAACGGAAATACAAACAAGACACAATCATTGTTTTATTTTGGTACCATTTGATGACATTGTTTTGTTTCATTTGTGTTGTAGAGAATCAAACAAAAGGAAGGGCTTCGGCGCGCATGCGTCATAAACCGCTGTACACATTTAAGGTGTGATCTATTCTTTCACTCTGAGATGAATGCGTGAAAAAATTAAAAAAAGGTAGGGTGTTTTTTTTTAATAAATGTGGGGCACATTTTATGAAGTGTAGGCCTTGACCGATGATAAGAACGTCTAAATATCCCACTTAAAAACTTTTTTTTCCAAAATTTTCGAAGAAAATCATTTCTAATAAATAGTAAATTAACTTATTTCACGTTTAAATGTATATTTTTTAAGTTTTAATTTATTTGAGATATTAAACGTGTATTTTCTGAACTGACTATATCAAGTCAACTTTATCTACCGATTATATAAGTACCATAACTTAATAGACAGACTTAAATCTAGAAAAGACACAACATCGAGGCCCCGGCCGTTAATTCATCACTGTTAAAAGGGGAAACCTTCTTTTCACTAATTATTATAATATTTTCGGCAACGCCAGGAATGGAACCATGGAGCCTTAGACTCAGTAGGCAGAAAAGCAACTATAGAACTAAGATGTCAGACAATTTAATGTAAGCATAACCAAATATATTCTGTAATATAGTGTTTTTTTCCCCCTCTCTTAGCACCACATCTTACTACCCCTTTAGGTTTGTACGCATATTAATTAATTACAATTTTATGTTAGCGATAAGAAAGTTAAAATTAGAGAAAATGTACCCGTATTTTCATGGGAAAGTGGTAAACAGTTAAGTTAAAAAAAAAACCTAATTACACCCAACTAGGATTGAAAAATATCTATCTACAAGTCATCGGCAGTCCAGTAGTTTGCAAGAGTAGCGTTAGACCAGGAATCGGCAAGTGATTGATCCCGATCAACCGGTTGATCTCAAAGACCGTTGTTTTCAGTCAATAAGGTAAGGAAACTATATCTTCATTTAAAGACGATCTTTTGAGTATTTTAAACTCCCAAATTTTCAAGTACTTTAATATAATATTTTAAGTGTGAGCATTCCTGACTTCTGTTAATGGTGTCCTAGATTTTCAACAACTTTTTATCGTCATTAAAAAGTTTTTCATATAATGCTGCTATGCTCTTGACAAATATTCAACAACTGTTGATATCACCAAGTGAAGAAATTCAAACTCTGTGTGTCTATTAGAGTAATATTTTGTTTATTCTGTCTAGAAATTTTAAAAAATGAAAATTATAAAAACACTGCCCTTAACTCACGTTCCCTACATCCCCACCATAAGTGCATTTAGGTAGGTAAAAGGACAAATTCCTTACTGATGTAATTTAATCACTAGTTTTTAGTAAGGTAATGTTTATTGTATAAAAAAAAACTATATGGCATGAGCCCACAAGCGAGCTATACTGACAGAGCGGCCGCCAACGTTAGCGATGGTAGTGCCAACATTATCGAAAATAGGGTGTCATGTGACCATTAAGCTCAGTTTTCTAGACCGAAGCCGGTAATTATTTACTCAAGTAGCTCCTAATTTATCCTCACGAGAATGAGTTGATACCGTTCCAGACCCACTGCTTCACAGAAAAATTTTTGGAAGCACCAGAATTGAATCTGGGACCTTTATATCTGAATCCAAGATCTCTGACCATTAACCACCATGTATTTGTTATAATTATAATTTTATTATGAAATATTTATATTAAGTGTGATATTTCTAATCGGTTCATAATGTATCGACGTTGTTTTTTTTTTTTCCCTCCATTCTGCGAAGATGCTTTCAAAGTTTGGCAAAGGTTTCAAAGTTCAATTGAAATATAAAAATTTTTAGCACCGAGTCTTACTATCCGTTCGGGTTATACGCCTTTGTAATAACTACACAAATGGGTTAGGAATTAGTAAGGCTTAATTGAGAGGAAATACACCCGCATTGTCTCGGAGGAAGAATGAAAAAACAATTTTATAAGCTAAGTGCGCTCGACTGGTAATCGAGCCCAAATTTCCTCGTCTTAGGTAGTCTAGTCTGTCACGAAAGTAGCGCTTTAGACCTTCCGACAACCGAAAAGGATCTTGAATAAAGTTTACCTTTAACTTAGACGTTTCCACATTACTAAGTTATTTACACCCCTGCTGTATCTTAGCACTGGTAATAACAAGCCAACAAATAATTTTGGGTTTTAGTCAAACTCATTAAATTAAATTATGAATTTAAAAGTCTCTTACATAAACAGTTGATAAATCATTTGAACCTAAGATAAATAATGAGGTTGATGCTTTAAAAGAATACAGTTCTTTTAAAACTTTTATTTCTTACTAGGGTTTTAATAGAATTACTTAAAACGGTAGAAGTTATTTAAATATTAGTGTATAGCTTAGTACAATTTAATAAAATAATCTTATAAAATTTTGCATTCTCACGTTTTTCGTTCACTAGCAATTTTATATATTTAAAAAACACTTATTTTTTATCTTAACTCAAGAGATAAATAACAGAAACAACTAATTACCAACACAGATCGACGATAAAATCCAAACATGACTTGATATTAGTACAAAGATAAATCGTTTCGGCGAAACATGAAAGACGGAAGACTAATTTGAACCACTGAAAACTATTCCAACCGAGAGGAAAGACTATTGTATTTCTTTAATCGTCTGAGCAAGTATTTTTCTTTTGAGGAAAATTATTGATGCATATTTCTCTCTCATTACATAATGTAAAACAGCTTTCAAGGTATGTTTTTATTTTTTTGTGAGTGTAGGTTTTTTTATTCTTTGCTTCTGATTACGCCACTGAACATAGATGGTTATAGTATCTCCTTATAAGGTTTTTTTTATAAGAAAAAGAGGGTGGTAGAGCGCTGTTCAGACGAGTATTTATGAGGTGACGGCTGTCGGTGCGTTTTTCTACCTGTGTTCACCTGAACATGAAATTGATTATGGTACGCATCGCCTTTCGTTTAAAGAAACCGGGTAGAGAGGGGGTTGAGGGGGAGGGAGAACTTTTATTTCAGTTAAAATTCCTCTAATCTGCGCTACTGTATCACGGGAAGGTTACAGTATCCTTCGGTTGACAAACCGCTTAACGCGATTATATCTACAAATAAAAATGTTGTAGCTTGCCTAAAAAGATATAGTGTGTAAAAAATAAAATGATTAATTTGTTTATGAATACCAAAATATAATTAATTATTAGTCATTGTTACGTTAAGGTTTATTTTACATAATATCCTCGTGTTTAAGGTGGTTGACTATATAAATAAAGTAATGTCCATTGGGTGTGATATTTAAAATGTTTGGTCTTACAATTTAAGTGGTTTTTTTTTAATGCGGATATAACCTTGGATTATAAATATATTGCTTAGAAACTATATTAGAATCGCGAGCTAAGGCTTAAGATTACGCAATTTTTATTAAATACAAATTTGTAACCATGTTTGTACTTATGGCAAAGTATAACAATAGAGGCAGAGCATTTAAATTTAAACGTATATATATATATATATATATATATATATATATATTAAAGATCCCCTTAATTATTCCAAGCCAATTATTGTCTTTAACTTTTGATTCTAAATTCCCGTGACTTATATTAAAATGTATCCATGATAATATTCATTGCAGTGTAATTGAGTTTTAATTAGTTTTATTCTTAAATAAATATGTTAAAATATCAAACGCTAACCTTTAAATGTTTTAATTTTTCAATCAATATGATTTGTTCATTCATAAAAAATAAACAAATAACAAAACATTTCTTAAGGAGAATTACTACCGAAACTTTTGAGACATTTTCACTTAAGTTTAGAAATATTTTAAAATATGTTCCAAACCAAAATGGAAGTGACTTAAAAATCTCTCAAGAACTGTACGATTAAAAAAACTATTACAAGATAAAGTTAGTGCATCAACAACATTTAAGGCTAAAGAGCACTTCAGAGATTAAGGTAAATGGTTGTAAACATACATATATATATATCCTTCCTTAAATCAATGAATTTTTTTTGTGTCACCACAAACTTTTCTAAGATAATAAAGGATTGCCTTAGAGGTTTTGTAGCTTCGAGCCAACATTCTCATAATACAATACAATCGAGGATTGAACCCCAGACCCCCATTCTAGACACCTGACACCTTACCCCTAGACAACCAGGTCACCATTAAAACCTATAAGAAACTAAAAACACCTACAATTTTTCCAATTATGGCCACAAAATATATGTTTGTATTTTCTACCAAGACTCTTCCTAATAAAATTGTATTGTAGTACACTAAAAAAAATCCCATATTAAATAGTATTTTCAATTCAAATCAGACACAGGTTGACATATGACCTTGTTGAACTCTGGGGTAGGATATATCTACTATCAAGAAAGGTTACAATTGACGTGAAAGACAAGAATAAAGTGACTCCACTTATTAGTCCACGCCTGAAATGAGGCGGACTGGTACACGCTTTCAAAAAACCACAACTCTTTAACACACAGGTAGTCCGAATCGTGGAATGTCAACCGAATCAGGATTCCAACTATTTGTGGAAGGATGGGGGGGGGGGGGATGGTCATGAACCACTAACCGAACACAATAGGCTATGGTAAAATATGAATATTAAGGGTGTGTGAGGATTATTATATTAGACAAAGTTTTTTTTAATCACTTGCTCTTGTTACTTACCACCCTCCGGGTATTATCATATTTACACTAATTAGGGGTAAAGATGTGGAAGGTAGAAATTAGAGGAAGTGATTATTAAGATTCGATAGAAATTATAGTTTTGAAAATACCATCATTTGAAGCATTTTATTATATTGGTGACCTGGTGGTCTTTGGGTTAAGGTGTTGGACTTCTGTGCTGGGTGTCCGGGGTTCAATCCTCGGTCCCGGCACAGATTTATCTGATTGCCAAACCCTTCCTTCCCTCTGACAAGACGTGTATTAATCACAACTTGTGAATGTGTGGAATACCAGGCCTCCACCGTGGTTCGGATTCCACGTTAAACTGTAGGTCCTCCATTTCATTTCACAATTACCTTACCATTACACATTAGCGTAAGAGCGTATAACCCGAACGGGTAGTAAGACGCGGTGCTAATAATATTTTATTATTTGTATTATTTTATAGGTATTAATCATATAAATGAAGATTGACAATGCAGATAACATCACTTGATGTATGAACAATTAAAGTGGATCTATCGGCTTTTCTAGATGTCAGACAAGTTATTCCTATGAAAATTGAGCTTTTGTGTGTTCTACCATTTAATTAGTGTTTTATGATAATGTGCTGAATATTATCATAATGTAATTATTAAACTAAGGAATCAGTATGAAGAGGGTGGATTATAAATTGACTTATAAACCAGCTTCAGTGTCTACATGGTCTAACTCACTACTCTCGTGTTAGACTAGACTGCTGATGACGAGGAGATCAAGGTTCGAATCCCGGTTGGGCGTAATGTGGGTGGTTTTTACATAATTGTTTTCCACGCTCCCTCCACGTAAATGCGGGTGAACATCCTCTAAATATAGCCTTCGTGATACATGCAAACCATTAGAGTAATAATTTATAGACGTATAACCCGAATGGATAGTAAGATGCAGCGCTTGGAAAAATACTAGTTTAAATCTAGAACAGACACAACATCCAGAGCCCTTGGACGTTAACTTATCACTGTTAAAGGGGAAACCTACATTTCACCAAATATAAATTTTTCTACCATGCTGGGAATTGAACTCGGAACTCTTAACGTAGGAAGAGAGACTACCAGCTGAGTTAAGATGTCAGACTATAGCATTATAAATTTACTAAGTAGTGTCTTATTTATATTATTTAATTTATTCATAAACTGACAACAGAATAAACATATTTCATTTTAGAGAAAATATATATATTTGAAAATAGTTTTAATATATTATTATTTTATTTATTCATTTAATATGCACTGGCATTTTATCATGGCGTCTTTTTACCTGTTCAAAAGTGTATGTATTAAGTATGATGGTATTTAATGGATGAGAAAGGTTGTATTTAGAGCAAATATACCCACCATTTTCATGTAGAAATTGGAAATACTTTTAAGAAACAGCACTAACAGGATTCAAACCCCAATCTCCCCACCCAGTATATCGGTAGGGTGGTAACTAAGACCATTCGACAAACGAAAATTAATAATTTAATACATGTTTTACAAGTATGTGTGTCTGTTCCTGATGACGTAATAATAAATCGAACCGATAGTGTCTCAAAAGACTAATCCGGATCAGACAAATGACGACAACTGGGCGCCTTTTTGTTTTGATGACGTCACGCGAGGAGCGGGTGCTCATTGGTCCCTGTGACATACTGAGTTGGGCGCAATTAAGAATCTATTGTTCGACCACACATGCCGAGTAGGGAAAAGGTGTGGAGGGGTGGAGGTATCGCCATGAAAATGGTAACGTTCCATAACATACTCAAAGGTGTCACTTGTGCGTTTAATTTATTGTATAGGCACTACCGTGGTGTATAATATGAATTATTTGGTTAATTTATTAATTGTGATCAACCATGACTAAGTCAAGTGATGTTAAAAACCATATTTATCAGTTTATATTCTAACATTACGTTTTATTATTTTATAACAACGAAAATAATTGGAGACTGTATCCGTCGAAGGTGAAGATATTCTTAATATTGCTGAGGTAATGTACAATTGCTTTATAGTATAAAACTTATAAATAATCATACTAAGTAACTAAAATATACTTTGTCGTTTATGTTTATTTATGTTAAATTGTGAATTGTTAAGCGTCTATTTTTAAAGTTATAGTGAAGTGTGATAGGATTTTTTTTTATAAATTGAGGTAATATATAAATATCATAAAATCTTAAGCAATAGTAATAATAATAATTAATAATAATATTGTATTTATATTTTATTTAATTTGAAATATATGCAATGTAGATCTAGGTAAAAAAAATAGGAATTTATTTACGAGCAGCATTCTATTTAAAGTGTTTATTTTATTTTTAAATTGTTGAAGGTGGTTTATTCGTTATCCAATTTTTGTTATGTTTTATTCAATTTTATTTGATTCAATTAAACTTCCTTCTATCGAGTGATTGTATAATTAATAACTTACATCCTTTTATAAAGTAAAATATTATTAACAAACAAATTGAAATATTATTCTAAGTAAAAGTGACACAATTATTGGCTTCTTGAGGGTGTATATGTATCAAATAGCCCCTCTAAAACTTAGCTTTGTACCGAGTAAATATATGTTTTTTTTATATACAAACCTAACTACACCGTTCCCTTACGGGGTTAGACAATAAACAGAGCATATAGCTAAAACAAAAATCTCTGTTCTTATTATTATTAGCACCGCGTCTTACTACCCGTTCGGGTTATACGCACTTACACTAATGTGTAATGGTAAGGTGATTGTGAGATGAAATGAAGGACCTACAGTTTAACGTGGAATCCGAACCACGGTGGTGGCCTGGCATTCCCCACATTCACAAGATATCTTGTCAGAGGTGAAGGAAGGGTTGGGAAATCAGATAAATCTGTGCCGGGACCGAGGATTGAACCCGGCCGCCAGCACAGAAGTCTGACACCTTACCCCTAGACCACCAGGTCACCATATGTTCTTAATCCATCCTCACTAACTTCCTCCACACTTCCCTATCCTTGCATACGTCCTACGCTTCAACAATATCCATACACAAAGTCATACTTGCTCTTTTATTATTAAAACTCTTAATGTATCTCTTTTCAAAAATTCGTCTACAACATTTAATTATGTCCTACATGCCACACTCCTCCATTTTGATCCAAACACTCTACCTTCATACATTTGCTTCATCACTTTATCCACATTAATTATTTATATATATTATCTTTAAACATATAAAAGCAGTAGGATAAACAATTTGTTCCTGTGTAAAAATCAATTTATAGCCTATATAGTTATAAAACGCTATAATTTTTAACTCTTATAATAATTATTGTGTGTGTGTTTGTAACGACCATTAAACTAAATAACCTGTTTCCTACTTTGCATTCGCTGTTTGATTTTATTTGATTGAGTTATATATATTTGCTAATTTTATGTATATGCATTAAAAGTGTCATGATCATAAGTATTATCATCGAAGTTGAAATATTATTTTGTGACTAAAATCACATATTCATGCATTATGATAATTTTCCTTTTTCGCGGGGAAATTTCATCTTCATTGACACTATTTTTTGCACTTATATCGTTGATTTTTACAATATTTACACTCCAATACAAGCTAATTTATTCACACACACACAGATTATCAAATATAACCTATGCAAAAAGGAGGTAATAATGACCATCTACGTGAGGCACAGCTGGCAAAAAACAAGTGTACCAACCTTAATTTTTTAAATATCTGTGCCAAATTTAATAAAAGGGAGCTAGAAACATAGTGAATCAAATGAGAACTTCTGCGTAAAAATGACACATACGCCTATGGGCCCTTTTTACGTTACCCGCCTCCTGACTATTCCCCATGAGATTTCAATTTAAATCAACGGTAAAAAAACAACATTTAAATCAAATATTAGAGGGAAATATTTGTAGAGTTTGAAACCTCTTTTCATTGTTAATTTTTTTCGAGCTTGTACTCATATCAAACCTGCCTTAACGATAGGAATTAAATCATCTCAATCCCTCACCAGCGGCAAGGGGGTTTCCTAGAATAGGGGATGTTTTGTCTCAGCTTTCATCATTTTTGTGTGAAATTATAGTCACGTGACGCCCTGGCTGATTTAAGTCTGCCATTTTCATTATGTTAATTTTGAAAATTTTTATATTATATGTTTTAATTTTTATTGTTCTTCACGTATGTATATTATATTGCTTATGTGTGTTTATAAGAAGCATATTATTTTGAGGTTAATGATTCATTGTGTATCAGCTGCTTAGATAATCATAAAAATGATTAACTTAAATTTTGAATATTTCATCTTTTCTTAGATATCCCTTGAACTCTGAAATAAAAAAAGTTCTACTTTTTTTAATTAGCCTCATGGCTCATTAACAGTAATTCCAAGACTAACTAGAGTTTATGAGATTAACAGTAATTCCAAGAGTAACTAGAGTTGATGAGGTCAACGACTGCCAGAAAAGATCCTACATTTTCCTAGAAATTATGGAATTTTCATGGTCAACAAACATGTGCCTCCAACTGTGCAAAGACAAGAACTAGACTTATTTGTTAATATATTACTGAAACTTGCCAATGGAGTCTCCAAAGATTATAAAGGAAAGACAAGGTGTTTTAAAATAACTACCAGATATACATCGTTGTCAAAGATACACACTGGTTGTTTATTTGTTTTTTTAATACCGCCTCTTCCAACTCGTTCGATCTATTCGCCTTTATAGGCCTACTAATTACTCCGATATATGAGGGATTAAGAATGTTGAATTTAAAGTAACTGTATCCACATTTGCGTGGAGGGAGAGTGGAAAACCATTTATGAAAAACCACCCTTATTACACCTGACCAGTACTGTACCCCGATATCACCGTCATCGACAGTTTAATCTATTGCGAGTGTTACGCCTTAGACCATCCAGCCAACGATTAAAACTATAGGAATAGGCCCCTTTGATTTATCCCGATATACTTCTTATGCAAAACAAGCCTCTTTCAGCGTTCCAGAACCAAGATATTCTAGATACAAAAATTAATCAGATGGTAAAGTTAAGGATTGTATTTTTGGCCAGTTCTAACCACCATCAGCGCTACCGTATCTAATATTTTAAATTCTTTAATCAATTCAGCTTGCCCCTTCACGCTCTTCAATTAAAATATGAATACCTAATAATTTGCTGCCTTGTTTTAACCTACTGTGTAATGGTGTCCTCTTAAAGGTAAACAATCTGCAAAAAAACTTTTTATCATTGAGGCAATTGTCATAACTGGTGTCATTACGAGAGAAAGAGTCTAGTCAGCGATAACTTGCATAAGGGTGACCTGGTGGTCTAGGGGTAAGGTGTCAGACTTCTGTTCTGGCGGCCGGGGTTCAATCCTCGGTCACGGCACAGATTTATCTGATTGCCAAACCCTTCCTTCACCTCTGACAAGACATCTTGTGAATGTGGGGAATGCCAGGCCTCCACCGTGGTTCGGATTCCACGTTAAACTGTAGGTCCTTCATTTCATGTCACAATCACCCTACCATTACACATTAGCGTAAGTGCGTATAACCCGAACGGTTAGTAAGACGCGGTGCTAATAATAATAATAACTTACATAATTTTATCAAGCCCTCCACATCTAGCTTAAACGCATACAATCTCCTACCAAGGTTCGCTTTGCAATTATTACCATCAACAAATTACAAGGACAAACCCTGAAGGCAGGCGTTGAAATATTCGCAGCCAATGTTACTCTCATGGACAGATATAAAACGTGGCATGTTCAAGTCTTAGTTCTAGCAATAACCTGTAACTGCTGACTTCTAATGATAAACACCGCTAGCGTCGTTTACAAATTGGGCTTGCCTTAAAACTTTGTTACTTTATTTCCTTCAATGAATGCAAATATTATGTATGTATAATATTAGAAGAGAAATAATTAATCTACATTGATTTGTGTGTGTGTTTGAAGATACATATTTTATCAACTACGACGTTTTCATCATGTTAAACTCTAATTAATACCTTGCGTGATTTCTACTCCAAAAGGGAAATTAAAAACTCGGGGATTAGACATATTATTGTTCGAATGAACATGTTTTTAAACCAATATTAACGCGAGTGAAGCCGTTATAGAAATAATTATGTGGTTTAATTAAAATACGTATAACTAGGAGATCTATTGGTATCATTCAAATTTATATTGAATCCAAACCAATGCGGAGATTCCTAAAATTTGAAAAATATCTCTAGTTTTTTCAGTCTAACTAATTCAATATTTTTAAAAAGGCTTATTGAATATTTGAAAAAATAATTATGCTGTTTATTTTAAAATCGGAAGTCCAATTTTATCGAAGAATTGCTATTATTTCCTAGAAAAATATTAAAGATAATAAGATAGGCATAGGAGATGAAAGGTTATATAACTTAAATATTTGTTAAATAATAATATCAATTAATTTGACATAATTATTAAATTCTAATTTTTTGCTTCCAAGCTAACCGTAAATTTACACTAATCGGTTCCATAAATTAATAAAATTAGAAGTTAGTTTTTTTATCATAAGCCTCTACGTCCTTTACCGCCTTTACCGCACGCAGAGATCTGAAAAAAATATTAATAGCCCTTGTGCACGAACGTGTGCATTTCAAAGCCGGCATTTTAAAGTTTTGATTTGATTTTTTGTTATAAAATTAAATACCAGGTACATTATCAAATCAATCATTAAACTAAAAAATCTATCACGTGCAACGATATGTACTTTAGCTAGTGAATGGTAAAGGCCGAATTAAAAAGATATACACATATTCCGTTCACGATAGGATTTTACCTGGATGACAGTTCGAAAATCATATGTTTAGGTTTTGGGTTACCAACACTTGAAAAAGATCACTGTTTTTTTATAAATGTAAAGATCTTTAATTACCTGTTATATATTACATTTAAAATAACGTAAACTTAATTTTTCTCATACTATTTCATTTTTTTAAATAATTTCTTTTTATCCAACTCGAAACAATATTTTACACATAAATAAAAGTACTTATTTTTCGTTTTGGAACGTTACTGACTTTGTGTAATATAGTGCACACATCAATATCTTTTAATACAGGCATCGTATTTACTTGTAAAAGAGAAAATTGTTGTCATTTTTTTACATACAATAAATGATTTTATGATTATATTATCGTATTTTGAAATATTTAACTTAGTAAAATATTTTCATCAACTGCGTGTCTGCATAATTGTAAAAAAGCTTGTTTACCGTTATGTTCAATCATATGGTTTAGATTAGTCTGTGGCCATTTTGAATCTATGTTCGTTAGAAGTTTTTGTGAAATTGGTATTATATTTTTTTAAGGGGAATAAAACTATAAATAAACTTTGTATCCGACCACAAATAAATATATAAATAATATTGGCCTAAATTACTGTGGTTAACTATCACATTAATATATTACCATCTGTTTTCATCACAGTGATCAAAAGTGATAGATGTCAGCTGTTGGCGTAGTGATATATTAGGGATTACTTCTAATAACATTTCGAGCTGTCATCCAGGTAAACTTAGCTCGTGAATGACTTATACGTATTTCCGTTGAAAACCCTTCAGGTAAAAACATATCAATACATACAGCCGAGATTCAAATTCCGAACCCTCCGTCAATTAGTAAGATGAGAATGTATGAAACGCGAGTAAAGAATAGCTTTTTGTCAGTTTTTATAAACAAAACAATTTTTGTACAAAATAAATAAAAAAAATTTGATCCAGTAGACACATATAATATAATTTTCTTCACATGGTAATATCACCATTTGTTTAATGAGACTTCAGTGGTCTTAGGGTAAACTTCTCGCCTTAGCAACAGATGTTAATTGGTTCAAACTCAGCTTGGGTCAACTTATTTTTTATGAGCAATAAAAATCCGTAGCACAACTTCCTTCGGAGAGGAAGTAAAGCCGTCGGTCCCATATCGATTGTGGAAAGTTAAATGATCCTGAAAGGTATGTTAAAATATCTTTCCTGGTAAAATTTGTTGGCCCTTTCTATCTCGCTCAAAGAAATTCTTATGTGCTGGTGTATTCAGCCGGTTCATAAAATGCACGTTAAATACCTTAAATATTATTTTAGAAAACATTCTTAATTTGATAGTAAGAAACGATATTTAATATAAGATAAGACTTTTTTGTATGCATATTTGTTCAAATTACAATACTGATACAACTGATAAAATTATAACAACCGAAACTAAAAATTAGATATATGTTGAAAACCTAGAATATTATAACAAATTAAGAGGTCTAGAATATATTGAAGTTATGGTTTTTAAAAATATAAACTAAATAATATAGTAATAATATAGTAATAATATAGTTATAATATAGTAATAATATAGTTATACAAACTATATTTAGTGTGATTCTAATTAGTGACTTGAAAAGGGTCAGAATATACGACAATAAAAATTAATCAAAAATAGATTATTTTATTAATTAACACATGTGAATCTTGAAAAATTAACAGAATAAGTCCTATCCACCAATTAAAATATTTTAAGCTATAATTGAATGTGAGGCTATGTTATAAAATGTCATTTATATATGATTCCTTAATAATTATAGCATATTTTAGCAAATAATAAATAGAAAGTAAAAAATAATCTACCAAAAGCTATATTGTTGAATTAACAGGTGAAACTTGTAACATTTTGAAATTTCATTGTCTATTCTTGCTTGTTAAGGTACCCAATTTAAATCAGTGTAATCACATTAAATACTCGTTAACTAGATTATAACATTTTTAATTCGAGTTTTCAATCTTCATAATCTTTTTATTAAAACTCAATTATATATCTTACTTTGTATAGCTTTGTATTCACATTTTCTAAAAAAACACTTCAATTTATTTTAGAGTTCTTAATTTGTTCTAATACTATATGTTTTCAACTTACCGTATCTAATTTTAAATTCAATTGTTATCATTTCATCACTTGTAACAGTATAGTGAATTGAAGTAATATATATTATATATATATATATATATATATATAAGAAATATCTAATTCTCTTATCTTATAACCTAAATATATAAAATAAATACAAACCGTCAATTAATATTTGATATGAACATAAAGGCATTACATGATAAAAGTATTAAATAAAAAGAAAAAGCTGTCATTAAATTCCAGGACACTCTTGACAGATATTCAAGAAATTTTGAAGTCACCATGTGATAAAATTAAACTCTTATGTTTCTCTTATGTTAATTGAGAAATATTTGTTTTATTTTATATTAAAAAAAAAGTTTTCTAGAAAAAGTGAAAAAAATCGATGCTCCTAACTCAATTTAACCACATTCTCACTTTAACCGGACTAGAAGAGACTCACTACCTATTACCGTGTGCCTACCATTACAGTTTACCCAAATTTTTAGTTATAAATATATATGCATATTCTTGGATAAAGAACAAATGATTAAAATCATATCAGTCGATAAGTGAAACATTATAAAGCAATCCGGAACCAAACCAAAAACCCTAATTAGCTAGTATTGAAAAAAATAAGTTTATCAATGATTCAAAGACATTGACAACTCTAGATTTAAATGTACCATTTAAAATAAACTGAAGAAAAAAAAACAGGTTTAATATGTCCTACCCTAATATTACGTTTTAAAAATAAAAACGTACACTCAGAATAAATGGTCTAAAACATCATTCGCTGGCTGGAGAAGACAATAATCAGTCAAAGCTATCGTAATTTATAAGAGGTGCCCTAATGAAGACATTGCGATGGCTTTTAACCAATTTGGGCAGGTTCTCCCATCTCCACAAATGGTGTTAAGTTATGGCCTAGTAAAGGTCGTCACAAGGAGAGATGTTCTCTTTGGAGACTGTTTAGGTTCTGATGGGAGAATCCTTAGGGAGGAAAAAGCGACCATCTAACCGGTGACGAGTGTTGATTATTTTCTCAACGATATAAATAATTATAGTCAGCTGCACTCAGAGAAGCAAAGGGAAACCATAATCAACGTCACTCAAATGTGTCATAGACAATCATAATCAGCTGAATTCACTCAGAGACCTCACTGGCAATCATAATCAGCTGAATTCACTAAGAGACTTCACGGACAGTCATAATCAGCTGAATTCACTCAATAAAGTCACGGGCATTCATAATCAGCTGAATTCACTCAGACTTCACGGACAATCATAATCAGCTGAATTCACTAAGAGACTTCACGGACAGTCATAATCAGCTGAATTCACTCAGACTTCACGGACAATCATAATCAGCTGAATTCACTAAGAGACTTCATGGGCAATCATAATCAACTGAATTCACTCAGAGACGTCACGGGCAATCATAATCAGCTGAATTCACTCAGAGACGTTACGGGCAATCACAATCAGCTGAATTCTTTCAGATATGTCACACCCAACATTAATGATATGTTTTTCATTACTATTGTTAACTATGATAATATATTTTTATATTATTTATGTTATGAAGGTTGGGTTTATTAATTTCGTATTACAAACTGTTTTGGCTACAAGCATTTAATTACAGGTAAGGTCAAGGTACGGCTGAGTAATTTGAAATTCAAAGGACATCTATTCACTTTTACATAGTAGGAGAGTGTAAAACCATTTAGTATACACCCCGCCCCCCTCAGCCAAGAATATAGTCTCAATATCCTCATCACCAGCAAATTTGGCTGGTCATGGATGACGCCCTAGCCCTCTTGTCCAATGATGTGAGTTATATCTCCAAAAATATATTAAGGTATTGAAAACATGGTTTATTTTATCCTAGGATGAATCTTTTTTTCACAAAAATAAACAAAGCTAAGAGTTATAAATTTTAAGTTAAGTTCACGTGATAGTTAAGTAATTAAACTAGCCAATGAAAGAGTGGAAAGGAAGTTTTAAATTTGTATTTGTAAATTTTTTTCTTCTTCTAGTTTTACAACTCATCTGGGAAGCACATTTTTAATCACAAATTGTGGGATATATATGATTACGGTAGGCTTTAGAAAAAATGTATATGCATTTGATTAGAGGGAGGATGGATAACAAATTTTGGAGGAAGCACCCTAACTAGGTAACATCCCAGATCCCAGAACATCCTGTCAGTATCAAAACATCCATGATGAGCTTGATATATAGCTCATTTTACTATCGGTTCGGGTATCATTGCCAAAGTACCTCAGAAACAATAAATAGGCTATATAACTCTCATTTTAAATCTCTAATGTAGAAAATTTTGTAATAATGCAAATTTTATAACTCATCTTTAAGTTATATTTGCCCAATTCAGTTAACCGAATTGTCTAAGGTGTCACTATCGTATTAGACTAGCCTGCTGATGATGGGGAAACTGGGGTTCAAATCCCGCTCAGTTCTACTGAGGGTGGTTTTTACTTAATGGTTTCTTCCTTATAACTGCCTTATTTCGAGTAATTTTCGTATATGCGTTTAGTCTGATCAGGTAGTTAGACGCGGTGATAAAAAAAATATCTATCTCTCTCTCTCTAATATATTTATATATATATATATATGTTCTTAAAATTTTTAATTGAAAACAATTATTTCGGTCTGTGCCTTTGGACTACAGCCAAACCAATTTTATGGATTTAATTATAAGCTCATAATTTCTCAAGGACAAATCAAGATATTTAATCCTAGCTCTAAATGTATTGTGAGTTATAGAGTTTATGCTCCGTGCTCTACCCTGAGAAGTTGTACATTAGCGACATCATCTCGACAACGGCAGACCTGTGAACTAGTATTGTATGTTACAGACCTTGATAGCAAACTGATGGGTCTGTCGTTAACAAGTAGTGGAGGCCTATAAGCTTCTAAGACTACTGAGTTGTTTTCACCGAAAGTAGATTTTTAAAGCGATTTGAGGAGAAGAAAAAAATACCGAGGAGAGAAAAAAAAAACAAGAAGTGATAGAAAAACTAGAATTATATCCTATCTTTCTCCTCCCTATTTTCACCTACAAGACATTTGTTTCAAATCAGGTAAAAGGTTTGAAGAGACCAATTTATCAGCGAGATTTAAAAATAATTTTCCAAATGAAGGTGAAGAGCGGTGTTTATATAAACATGAATACGAATATAGATGACATTATGTGTATGTCATTAGTATTTCTTTTTTAGCACCGCGTCTTACTACCCGTTCGGGTTATACTCCTATGTACTAGTTAAACTAATGAGCTAGGTATGAAGAAGGTTGAATTTAGATTAAGTGTACCCGCATTTGCGTGTAGGTTAAGTGGAAACTATTTATGGAAAATCACCTCCAGTACACCTGACTTGGATTCGAACACCGATCTCCTCGTCATGAGTAGTCCAGTATATTTTTATAGTGACGCCTTAGACCATGCGGCCAACGAGATGGGTCATTCATTAATCTTACTTAATTGTAGTGAGTGAAGAATGACCCTGGGCACGGGACGATTCCTGGATAGCTCAGTTGTTAGAGCATTAGTGTTCTAAGTCAAAGGGGCCCGGGTTAGATTCCCGTGTCAAGGTGTCATTTTTCAATTTTCAGAATATGATATCTAGATGAAGTAATCCTCACTAAAAGTATAAATAATATCTTTGGCTATTTGATTCTTACTTAATTAGGATAGGGATGAAGAGGATAGCATTATATAGGTAGTATATCCACATTTACTGGAAGGGAACGCAGCAATACATAAAAAAAAACTCAGTACACCCGACCAGTATTCGAACACCAATCACATCGCCATCAACAGTCAATACTATTTAAAAAGACCCGCTTCGGTGGCCACATGGTCTAAGGTGTCACTATAACGGTAGACAATAATTCCGTTGACGTGGAGATCAAGGTTCAAATCTCGGTCGGTTGTACTGAGGTTGGTTTTTTTCAAAATGGTTTCCCACGCTTCCTCCACGCGAATGTGGGTACACCTCCTATAAATGTGGCCTTTGACATCCCTAAAAGCATTAGCGTAATAAATAAGAATATTTAGTGAGATTATTTATATACAGAATGATCCAAAATTCACGCAACCCAACGAAAAAACTTATATTTTGTGCCATATAATATATACATCTAATGTAAACCAAACAATAAGCCATAAGAAATTCACAGAAGGTTTTGAAAGTATGATCCTCCTCCTTTGTAACACAAATTCACTCGTTTAACTATATTTCTAGACACACGACGAATCATTGCCTGGCATATGATTGCATTACACCTCTCAATGTTGGTTTCCAGTTCATCCAAGGTTCAAGGGTTGTTTGCAAACACGGTCCGTTTTAAATTTCCCTATATAAAAAAAAATCAGATGGTGTTAGGTCTAGGGAACGAAGTGTCCACAAGCCCTTAGAAATCACACGATCAAAAAAAAAACTCGGCCAGTATTGTAATGGTCACAAGTTCTCGGAACAATCCACAGTATCGCAATCTTTCCGCTTTGTCTAGTTCCTTGAGTTCTTGAATTTTGTGAATTTTGCAAGGCACAAGTTTCAGCCGCCTCGTACACCTCTGCGTTGTTCCATAGCTCAATCAATTCCACTGTGATAATCTTATTAAGTATTTCCTGGGTGACCATTCTAAGCATTGCCTAACCTTATTTCAAAATTTGTTATCAGTCAGACTTTAAACCCGTCCAGAATGCTTCTTGTCACTCACGCTGTTTGATTCACGAAAACGGTGGTAAATTTCGGCATATTGTTGATTTATTCGGCAAGCATGATTCTGTAAAACTACACAAAAATTATTGTTCGTATTCCATGTACGAGTTGGCCTTAAAAACAATGTTCCAAAATTAATACTCGCTCTGCTCGTGGAAAACTCATCATACACTTTCAAATTCTATAACTCAACTGGCTAGACCTTGTGTATGTCTCAAGGTCACACGGTCTGCATAATACCCGGACAACACTACACTCTCGGTCCATTTCCCATGTTCTTCTGCGAGAAATATCATTGAAAAAACAGGGTTGCGTAAATTTTGGATCACTCTGTATATTCCGAGATTAACGCCTTAAGCCATGCAACCACTGAAGCGGGTTTTGTTATCATTATTATTATTATTATTATTTGTACATTTCATAAGCCTACCATTGACTTGCCTGAGTAGGCCTACATACTTACATCAATTACCGTTTCTAGCTTGTGCTATAGGTCAGTTTTTTTTTGTTCAATCCATATATTTTTTAATACCAGCAGGCTATGCCTGTCATAGCTTCATATACCTTATTATATACCTTAAGACTATGACAGGCACAACACCTAGTACCCGGCCGTTAATTTATCACCATGAAAGGGTGAACCAACATTTCACCAATGATAAATTTATCGTCCATGCCAAGAATCGAACCTGGGACCCATAGATCAGTAGACAGACACGCTACCGACTGAGCTAGGGTGTCGGATAAGACCTACATACCTGGACTATACAAATAACTGTTGCAGTCTGATAACTCAACCTCCTTTAGTTTTCTGTTTAAAAAGAGATCGTGTTTCCAATCCTAAATGAATATAATTAGGGAGTGTGTTTTTGCCCAAATTGGTTTTCACTCTACCGTAACACAGATGAGGGTACACTCACTATAAATTCTACCTCTCACATCCTTACCCAACTAAAGAAAATGATGCGGACAGCTCGAACTGGTAATGATATGAAGTGCACACAGAACTAGATCAAGCCTAAGTGTGGAGTTTGTTCTAAAATAGAGTTAGTTTGCGAGCCATGTATTTAGATAGAAATTTAAGAAAGTTTTACACGATGTGTTAAAAAAAATATCCCCTCTTTCCCTTTTTTTTTAGAGTTGTGTTAGTTTATAAATAGTGTGTTTATATAAATGAGTTCAGAATATGTTACGCTAAATAGCCCCTGTGAAAAAATTAAATTTATCTAATTTTTTTTGTGGAATTTTGTTTATTTTTAAGTCTTGATATCACTTTAGAATGTGTTACGCTAAGTAATCCTAATGAAATAAAATATTTTCCTCCATTCTTTTTAGAATATAATTAGTTTGCAAGTCGTGTTATCAGCTCAGAAATGGTTACGCTAAGTTAAACCTAGGAAATACAAAATATATATATTCCTCATTTATTCTTTTTAGAATTTAGTTAGATTGTAAGTCGTGTTATAAGTTTAGAACGCGTTACGCTAAGTAACCTTAGTGAAGATAATGTATTCCTCCTCCATTCTTCATTCTTTTTAGATAGTTTGTAAGTCGTGTAATTAGTTCCGAGTTTGCTACGCTAAATAATCTTTGTAAAACATTCTTCATTCATTTAGATAGTTTGTAAGTCGTGTAATTAGTTCAGAGCTTGCTACCTAAATAATCTTTGTAAAAAAAACTTTTCCCCCTCCTCCATTTCATCCAATTAATCTTGGCTCTCCTACATCCACTCGTTTGACCGTTTCTCAGAATATGTGACTTCAGTCGTGGGAAATAGAACATACACACACACTTGATATGAATGTAGGTGAACGGTTAGCCAGCAGGAATCACGAATTCCATCACCTTGTAATAATTATTTAGTTTCAAGCAAATCATGTGTATGAATTCATGATTCCGCCATTTCTTTTGCACACGAAGTTGTGGCTTTTGCCTCATTATCGCGGTTGGAGGTCAAGTAACGCAACAAAAAAATAGAGCACTTTATTTTTTTATTTTTTTACACTAATAGAAACTTTCCTTAAACAAACACACATAAGAGTAACGAGAATTACAAGTTGATGGAGAACACACCCATCTTAAGTTAACGACGAACACCAATTACAAGAAATAACCGGAGATAAATGGCATGAGATAAATGTGACGTCAAGGAAAGACAAGAAAATTGTTTTTTAGCACCACGTATTACTAACCGCTCAGGCTATACACTTATATACTAATTACGCTTATGGTTTTAGGGATTAGTGAAGTTATATTTATAGGAAGTGACCCGCATTGGCGTAGAGTACGAATATAAAAGTAGTTTGAAAAAATAAACTCAGCACATCCGACTGAGATTCGAACCTAGATCTCCCCGTCTTACGCAGTCTAGCTTAGTGTGAGAGTAGCGCGTTAGCCATTGAAGCGGGTTAACCGACAATTTGTGATCCAAAATAATTATAGCCATTTTTTTTAAACTGTTGAATTCTCCAAGAATTCGTACCCTTAATTTCAAAGCTAAATTGCAGATCCCGATTTATAATAGAATCCATTGAACCTTTTAGGATGTAGCCCCAGGTATACCACATACAGACATACAGAGGTACAGAAAAAATTGTAAGGCATGGGTTTTTTTTTAGTTTGTGGCCACATTAGGCTTAAGGAATTAGACAAATCACAAGTTCAAAAATTGTCCACGAATTCAAAACTTTCTCTACAAGAGAAAATAAAAAACTAACAAAATAATAAAAATAATAAAAAAAGCTTAACATATATCACACTTTCTATCGCTATTAAAGAATTATTTGAAAAAAAAGTATAACATGATTTATTTTCTTCTGACTAAAGTATATGTCTATGAAAGAGCAGTGTATAATAATCACCTACCAGGGCTTCCAATTCGACCATAAATAGTTAACACCTCATCCAATTAAGTCATGAAAATACACATCCATTTCATAATGTGTATTTATTAAGTTGTAACATCTCTTTTGTCTTCCGTTGATACATCTATTCTATTTTTTTTACACATCATTAGAATTTACGACGTAAAAGATAAATAGAACAACCATTAAAAAAAGAGGTTCACTAAAATCAGTTCCTTCATTAACTTGACCAAAAGTTTAATTGTGAAATAAATAAAGACTTTAGAAAATAGAAAGAAGAAATTAGAACCTTTGTATGATAGATAATATATAAGTGGTAATGCATTATTTAGTGATAATTTGTTGGCACTATGTCTCACTTTGTATCATACATAATGCATGAATATAAACTTCCTACTCCCGGAATGTTACTCTTTTTGTGTGTTTCTATTGATTAGCTTAGAGATTGAGTGAGCTTTAAAGTAATTATGTAAATTAAAACGGTATTTATTAAATAAATTAACCTTCATGCTTAAGCTGTAACAAATTTTAATTCAATCCGATAAACATAGGCTTGTATTAATTGTACGAAAAGAAAAAATAATTATATGGTTACCGTTAATTAAATATGTATTTAAACACAGCAGTTAATTTATAAAGAGATTACTTTTTTTTTAGCACCACGTCTTATTAACCGTTGGGGGTTATACCCTTATGTACTAATTTACACTAGTGGTTTATGGATTAGGGAGGTTTGATGTATAGGGAGTGTACCCGCATTTGCGTGGAAGAGGAATTTAAAACAAATTTTGAAAAATCACGCTCCGTACAACCAACCGAGATTTGAACCTCGATCTCCCGTCATCAGTAGTCTAGTCTACTACGAGAATAGCACCTTAGACCATGCGGCCACCAAAGTGGATAAGGAACTACTTTTGGAAATTTTGTATAAGAGTGTCTTATTCGTACCACGTGTTTGGGATATCCAACTTTTTACTAAAAATAATGAGTTACAGATGAGAATGGAATAATTAAAAGAGGTTTTGAGCACTCATCTGCAGTAAAGAAGAATGGTAAAACAATTTAGTAATAAAACACTACAGTACGCCTTCCTGGGATTAGAACACTGACCTCCAAAACGAAAGACATGAAAAAAAAAATACTATAGCAATATCTTGGTGGTGACCTGGTGGTCTAGGGTAAGGTGTCAGATTTCTATGCTGGCGGCCGGGGTTCAATCCTCGGTCCCGGCACAGATTTGTCTGATTACCAAACCCTTCCTTCACCTCTGACAAGACCTCTTGTGAATGTGGGGAATGCCAGGCCTCCACCGTGGTTCGGATTCCACATTAAACTGTAGGTCCTTCATTTCATCTCACAATCACCTACCATTACACATTAGCGTAAGTGCGTATAACCCGAACGGGTAATAAGACGCGGTGCTAATAATAATAATAATAATAATAATAATATCTTGGTCCGGGTGAGCATGGCGAGTTTATTATTTAGCACCGCGTCTTACTACCCGTTCGGGTTATACGCTTTAAGTACTAATTACGTTAATGGATTAGGAATAGGGAAGGTTGAATTAGAGAAAGTGAACCTGCATTTGCCTGGAGGGAGAGTGGAAAACCATTTAGGAAAAACCCTCCCAGTTCACCCGACCGAGATTCGAACCTCGAACTCCCCGTCCTCAGCATTCGAGCTCAACACGACAAGCGCGTTAGCCAACTACCCCACCGAGGCGGGTTTGAATCAAATAAAGTTGGAAATTACTCACAGGACCAATCTTGAACGATATTGTCTATAGCTGAGGAAATATACAATTGTTTGCACCCAAACCACCCACTACTTTTAAATTTTAGTTTGGAATATAGAAAAGCCTGGTACAAAATGATAATTTGGTTTTAAGAACCAAAAAAGCGCTGCATGCCTGTCCAAGTTCTTGGTATCGAGGGAAAGGTATAAATCTTCACCCCGTCATTAGTAAGATGTTGCAGGGAGGTTAAGTATAGAGTATGTTTTAAGGTTGTTACTCCTTCCTGACAGCTCCCAAGTTGTCTGTTTTCAGAATTGTTAGGTGTTTTGACAGCAGGTAGTTGAGTTGCAGGTGTGAACACACTAAGATTTAACACTCTTAAATTAGTACTAGCATGAGATATATAAGAGGAACCATCGTTTTTCATATTTAATTTGATTAAAATTTAGCCCAAGTATAATTTTTTTTTTTTAAGTTCTAGCATCACATGGGTTAAAACATAATGCTTTATTTATAAGTCAAATCCTATATTTCTAGAATCAAAATCTCAAATTTTCTTTCGAATTTAAAAACAAAATTCTAAGACTTGAATATTTAAAAACGTACACACTAAAAGTGAGAATTAAAATTTACTTTAAGAAAAAATTATTTAAGGCTTGAGCCCAATTACAAACACTATTTTGCTTGTCATTTTACTACGTCATAAACTACAAATAGAAAACTTTTAATGTATATTAATTATATTTATACAAGTTTGTCTCTCTTTTTTTTGTGATATTGTTACCCTACTAACTAAAAAATTCTATAAATTCCTTTTACCAATTTCTTAAAACTAATATTTCAAATCAATATCCTCGTAATTTTATTAGAAATAATTTGTTGAGACTTTAACGAATCACGAATCTCTCTAATAGCATAGAAATCGATAATATGAGCTTCCCATCTCTGGCATTAACATTTTTTTAACACCGTGTCATACTACCCGTTTGGATTATATGCTTTTGTACTAATTACGCCAATGGTTTTAATGATAAGGAAGGATTTTTTTAGAGGAAGTGAACCCATATTTGCGTGGAGGAAGAGTGGAAAACAATTTAGGAAAAATCACCCTCAGTTCACCTGAGTGAGATTAAAACTTTGATCTCCCCATATACGGCAGTCTAACTTAACACGAAACTAGCACGTTATCTAACTTTGCGACCGATCGGCAGGTTTAAAATAAAATTACCACATACTTTTGTTTAGGATTTAGCTAATTTGTAAGTTGTTTGTATACATATTCAATCCAAAAATTGCTGCTCTAAGCTACACTAGTAATAATTTGTCTTGACACCTTACTCAATATTTCTATAATCTAGCAAGCCTATCTCCCAAAAGTTTAAATATGAAGATGGTCCTAATCCAATGCACAAAAATTCAAGTAAGAAACGTCAAGGTTGGAGAACATAATGAGCCCAAGATAATTATAATACCAGTTTAATCTAGCCCATATAATATTTATAATTAAAATACAAGGACATGGCTATGTCACCCTTTCCAAATAAAATCAAAAGATTATAGGAGGATATGTTCACAGTTTCCAGTCAGTTTTAATTTCACTAGCTAAGGAGAGTAAAAAAAAAACTGGAACCTGCTATTAAATTCGCACAAGCTGTTCACATTATAAAAGCTATGCACCAATTATCTTAACTCTACAAACTCGATTAACTGGTTGTTATAGCCATCCTGTCGGGCTTTCAATTATATTAATTGGATAGGCTTGAAATTCTCATGTGTTTCCTCACTCATTAGTGTTGTGACATATATGTATTCAAGTGCTTTAATTAAGTAATCATATGTTAATATCAAACATAAACTTTACTTGTTTGTAAGCTTGTACACATATTTGATATGAATATCTTACTAGTTAACGTCATGTATGCCCTACAGTAATTAGTGTTCATATTCTTGATGAACCAAAGAAAAAACATGGTTAATACTTGTTTATAACATGAACTGAGCTTCATTTAGGATTTTTTTTTTACATTTATAAAAGCTACTAAATCCATTTACAGATATATTTAAATAATAAGTCATGTGAGGTGGCCTGGCGGTCTAGGAGTAAGGTGTCGGGCTTCGGTGCTGGGGTTCGGGGTTCAATCCTCGGTCCCGGACAAAATTTATCTGATAACCAAACCCTTCCTTCACCTCTGACAAGACATCTTGTGAATGTGGGGAATGCCAGGCCTCCATCGTGGTTCGGATTCCACGTTAAACTGTGTAGGTCCTTCATTTCATTTCACAATCAGCCTACCATTACACATTAACGTAAGTGCGTATAACCCGAACGGGTAGTAAGACGCAGTGCTTAATAATAATAATAATAATAATAATAATAATAATAATAATAATAATAATAAGTCATGTAATTTTTCTGTAACTTTTGATCAATAGCTATACATTAACATTTATAATACAGTAAAACGTTATCAATGTTGAAAGTAAAATAAATAATATGACAATATCGTACAATATTTACCTTACATTTTACTGGAGCTTTAAACAAATTTTTCAATTAAAATATTTCAGTAAACTATGGTAAAATAAGTTGTCCTCAGAAAAATCTATACATTATCTTGATAATCACAACAATAAATTTTATATTATACATTTTAACAAGTAGTCAAATCTTTTAGAAAATATTTAATTTTCTAAACATCAATTATTTTTAAACTACCTTTAAATTATCTATGTTTGTAAAATCCAAATATGTTCTTATTTATAATGAAAAACTATTACCAGGTAACCAATTTGAGCTAAATCGTATAGGGCATTTTATAAACATTTCAAATTTTCTAAAATTTCTCATATTTTCTCGACTACCTTTAAATTAATTTATTTTAGAAAAATCCACATGTATATTGTTTATAATTGTTTATCATAAAAAATAATCTTCTAATTCAAATTTTGAACAAAAACTCAATTTTTTTTAAAAATATATTTTTTGAAGAAAAACAAATAAATAAAACTATTTATTATTAAAATGTCCTTACAGATACCCATTTTAAACCAAATCTTTAAGCATTTTTATAAAATATTCGAATTTTGAAAGATTAGTAATTAGTAAACTATATTTAAACAATTTTTTTTTCTTGTCATTTAAAACACTCCTCAGCAATACATTTTAAAACCAATTTAATATTTCGAATATTAGGAAATCCCTCATCAGTAAGCTCTCCTTTAACGAATCCGTATTCAAAAAGCAAGTATACAGGCCAGGTGTCAGGTAAAACACAACCTAGCTATCAATTATTAACAAAATCATTTGAGCAATTTTTGAAAAATTCGTTATCAAAATATTTTATAAGTAATTTGAAGGCTCGTGTAAAAAATAACAATAAAAAATACCCAGGTGTTGCCTTATAACATCTATTATCAAATTTGAACAAAATTCATCATTCCAATTCAAAGGAAATGCACCCGCATTTGGGTGGTAGATTAGTGTCATAACAATTAGAGGGAACAAACTTGTATTTACACCCATCCGGAAACCAAACCCTGATCTCCCCAGATCTTAGAATCAGACTAGGTTAGACTGACTTCTCTGTGCGCATGTTCACAGTTCCGGGCTACAACGTAGATGTATGAATGAAAGGTATTATTTTGTAACATTTAATGAGAAACATGACAAGGAATTATAGGCCTTCACAGTTTATTTTTTAAATACATCTCCCTAGAATCTCTTAGAAATAAATACTCTCGCATTCAAAAATAAAAAAGTTTCTTTTAGGTTTAGTTCTATCTTGTTTTGTAAAAAAAAAATAAAAAAAATGGAGACGACCTTCTCCGAAATTTGAAACTGACCTTTCTTGTTTTTGTGGTTGTGGAAAAACGTTTACAATCCTTTTACCTTTGCGTGAATATTTGAATCATACATAATATGCAGTAAGTTTTAAGTGCACAAGCTTGGTGGAAAATATGACGAAGCGCCATCAAACTTAACTATCCTATATCTTGCGTTCGCGCTTGTCGTGTTTAGCTCGACTGCCGAGGACGGAGAGATCGAGGTTCGATTCTCGGTCGGGTGAACTAGGAGTGGTTTTTCCTAAATGTTTTCCACTCTCCCTCCAGCAAATGTGGGTTCACTTTTCCTCTAATTCAACCTCCCCTATTGATAATGCATTAGCGTAATTAGTACTTAGTAGGTGACCTGGTGGTTTAGGGTAAGGTGTCGACTTCTATGTGGCGGCCGGGGTTCAAATCCCGGCCCGGCACAGATTTATCTGATTGCCAAACCCTTCCTTCACCTCTGACAAGATTAATCATTGTGAATGTGGGGAATGCCAGGCCTACACCGTGGTTCGGATTCCACGTTAAACTGTAGGTCCTTCATTTCATCTCACAATCACTCTACCATTACACATTAGCGTAAGTCGTATAACCCGAATGGGTAGTAAGACGCGGTGCTAATAATAATAATAATAATAATATCTTGGTATTAAGGGCTAACCTAGGGAAGTGAGCGGTGCTGTATTATGTATAATATATGGTAGGGGGCACCGTGGTAGTTTTTGACATGATTTTATAGCTTTGTTGTTTCATCGTTCCATCCTGTGATGCAGCCCTAGGCTACCTTCCTAATAATATTATTTTAAAAAAAACCTTAATCTCTTCGTTGGTTGCATTATTTATCGTGGGAGTGTAGGGTAAGCGAGATAGGAGCAGTTTTTTAGCAGTTCTTAGACTTCAACACTTTCTGTAATCTAATAGAAATAAAATATTTCTCCAATATAAACATATAGTTTAATTTTCTTCGCATGGTGATAAATTAATTTGTTTATTTGTTAACAGCTGTTGAATATTATCAAGGGTGTTCTTAAATTTAATGATAACTTTTTTTCCTTCCTTCATTTAAAAAGTTTCTCAACTATTGCCGCTATGCTCATGACAGATAATCAACAACTGTTGATATCACCGCGTGAAGAAAATTAAACATTTTGATTCTACTGGAGCAAGATTAGATTTTTGCCGGCCATAAAAATGTTTTGATATAAAAAGGCAAAAAAAAAACATTGCCCTTAACTCACGTTGCATACACCCCACCTTAAGGAAGTGATCTCAAACTTAAATCATTCCAAAGGATGTATTCACAAACACGCTGCGTGCTGCGAACCACAGACTATAGAAACAGTTTTGTTTATTATATACTAACAATCCCGCACGGAGTTACCCGTGACACACTATGGTCTAAGAATTATATAAGCCCACCTCCCCCCTTCACTAAAATGGTTTAGAATTACGGTCGATTTCATACCTTTTTTTTCCGAGGAGTATGTGGCATATATTTTATCACAGTTATCTCTGAAACATAATTCTAAACCAGAATTAACAATATTTTATTCAAAATTTGGTTAAAAATAGGCTAGTTAAAGGATAATTAAAAATCTAAAAATCTGGTTTCGAGTTGCATTCGGAAACCCTTTCGTCCACCTATGTTGAAAATTTTAGATCTCTGCGTGCCGTAGATTTGGCTGGGCATCTCACACAAACAAACACAAACATACTCTTACTTTAATTATTATGTATTCTACATTTTTTTTATCGCGCCATACTATTCATCGTAAAGACAATTCGAACCATGAGCTTCAAAACACTGAAAAATTAGACCAGAATATATCATTTCTTAATCGACGTGCGCACCGATAAATATCTATACTAGATACTTAATGATATGTTGGTCCCGGCACAGATTTATCTGATTACCAAACCCTTCCTAACCTCTGACAAGACATCTTGTGAATGTGTAGAATGCCAGGTCGCCACCGTGGTTCGGATTCCACGTTAAACTGTAGGTCCTTCATTTCATCTCACAATCACCCTACCATTACACATTAGCGTAAGTGCGTATAACCCAACGGGTAGTAAGATGCGTTGCTAATAATAATGATATGTCCCTTAACACCTTTAATGTAGATTTAAAATATTAAAAACTTATATCTTCCCAAAAGTGTATGAGGGTTTGAGAAATACTTGAATCGGTATTTATTAAAATATTTCAATTAAAATATTCACAATATCTTATTTTAAATGGAAAAAATATATAATAATTTGAAATACACCCTAATATTTGTTGGAAGAATATTTGAGAGAATTTAATCATATTTATTTGCGGTCAACTTTGATAACATTTAACAATATTATTTGTGTTATTCTAAAGGTTTTGATAATATCTATCAAAGGGGTAGGCTGCAAATAACACGAATTTATGTGTGACTATATTAAAATTGTTTTAGAAGCTTTAGTAACTACCAAATTCTGTTTTCTACCAAATCAGCTATTTTATAGTTTTAAGGTTTATTTATGTTGATCATAAACCATGTTTGAACAAGCGTGCTTAATTATTCAGTTCACTTGTACGGCAATATTCAGTTAAATACCCGAAATTAACAAATTTCTAGTGTTTTTACTAATTTTTTTTAATTGTCTTTGTTTTCATGACTTTTTTCTAGACCAAAATAATCTTGTGTTTTCTCTGTTCTCACAGTTTTTCAAATCTATGGTAATCCTGTAGTTTCACTGTTTTTTTAGAACTGAGCCTTATTTACCCGCTCGAGTAATACACCTATATACTAATTACATTGATGTTTTAGGGATTAGAAAGATTTAATTTAAAAAACGTGCACAAGCATTTACGTGAAAGGAGAATAGAAAACCATTTAGGGGAATTCACCTAAAGTGCACCTGACTGGGATTCGATTTCCAATCCCCCCCGTCTTCAACAGTCTTATTCTATTACTAGAGTAGCGCCTTAGACCATACGACCACCGAATCGGGCTGTTGTCTTACCGGGCTATAATTTACAGATGTTTTTTAGACTATCTCTGCTTACCCCGGCAACACTCCACGCCACGCCACTAACTATATTCACATAACCACATGTAATGGCTCTTAAAACAATAAAAATGAAGTATAATATCCCGTGAGACATATCACGTTCTTGCACAACACTTTTAGTATCAGCTTTCCAGACACTCTTATTATATACATGAATACATGCAACATTTCATGGCTGAAAAGTTTAGGAAATAATGAGAAAGAAACCAATTATATATATCATAATGTTGGAAATGGTAGGGGGGAGGGATTAAAAAAAAAACTTATGTTGTGGTCACATTAGCAAGAAATGACCTAGTGAAGATTGTGACAACACATCCTATGGCATCATTGGTGGAACATCTTTTTTTTTTTGTGTGTGTGTGTATTTGAATTCCAAAGCTTGCCGCTCTTTGATTATTGTTTTTAAAGGAACTCCAGTTTCTTTGAATATTATCATAATATATATGGTATAATATTTATCTATACTCTAATTCAGGCGGGAAGAAAATACAAAACATATTTTTTGCGGTCAACATTGATAGATTCCTGCAATTTAGAAAACATTCCATTAGTTGAGTAAGGAACGAATATTATATCAGAGCGGTGGCGTAGTTAGCTAACGCGCTAGTCGTGTTGAGCTCGACTGCTGAGGACGGGGAGATCGAGGTTTGAATCTCGGTCGGTGAACTAGGGGTGTTTTTTCCTAAATGGTTTTCCACCCCCCCTCCACGCAAATTCGGGTTAACTTCCTCTAATTCAACCTTACCAATTCCTAATCCATTAGCGTAATTAGTACTTAAAGCGTATAACCCGAACGGGTAGTAAGACACGGTGCTAAATAATAATAATAATTATTATATCAGAGAAAAAAAGATTTAAATTGTGTTGCTGTATAAACAAGAAATAAGTAATTATTTAATAACAAAATTTTTAGTAAAATTAATTAGTACAAAGTTCAGAAAACCTGTCAAGTAAAAAGTATGTAAATTATAAAATTAAAACTATAGGTTGATACTTTTTTTTTTAGCCCCGCGTCTTACTAAATGTTTAGGTTATACGCTTATATAATAATTACGTTAATGTTTTTACGGATTAGGAAGTCTATAATAATAGGAGGTATACCCGCATTTGCAATGGAGGGTAGAGTTGAGAACTATTTAGGAAAAATCACCCTCTATAATAACAGGAGAGTAGCACGTTGGAAAACCACGTGGCCACCGAAGTGGATATCTCTTTCTCTCTCTCTCTTTTCGATGATAGAGGAGGAGGAAGGGGGGGACAATTCAAGTAATAGTCAATTGTTTTTCCTCGTCACGTCTCAAGCTGATCATGGTATCGGCCCAGGTCTTGTGCCATTAATATCGACCGTGTCTCTTTTTTCATTTGGAATAAAGAGACGAGTATCTACAGTCCAATTTTAGTTATAGTAAGACATATTTAGAGATTTCCATTTTTTTTTGCAGCCAACTTGATAACATTTTAATTTATTAACAGTTTATTTTATAGGCATTGATAGTGTTTATCAAAATTGACAGTTACAGATCATATTACTCTAAGTATGGTTGTGTGAAAGTAGATCTTGTTATTATTTCTAGATGTCAGATAAGGTTTTTCTTCTGAAAATTGGACTGTATCTCTCTAGGTTGTTCACAAGGTAAACCGGTCCAATATAAACAAATTCAATGGCTTTTACTCTCCGTTACTTGATAAAAATAAATATATATATATATATATAATATATATATATATATATATATATATATATCCCAACCTGTTTATTTATTTTCATATTATTTAAGAAGGAGAACATATACTAGAAGAGGTTTAACATACACGCACATGTGAACACGCGGATAAAGATTTTAAAATCATCTAGTCAGGATTCCCAAAATCTCTTCTGGGTGTGCTAAGGTATATTTGTCATAAAAACGTGGCTACATTTCTTATGGATTATATCTAATAAAAGTAAGATATTCCAGGGGGGTAGCAAGAAGTGGTGAAATAAAAGGTTTCCCACAACATAGTTTTAAAAATTATTTTTAAATGTGTATTTACATAAAGACGAATATTTAATTTTTTATAAAAATCTCAGTTAACCATTTTCAAATATTTCAAATTTTTGAAAATGCGTTGTCCGCAAACTAACCTTAAATAAGTTTTTTTAAAAGTACTAATCGTTAATTGTTATGAAAAACAATCCAAAAAATATAGGTTTTGAAAAAAGTCAAAAAGCCTCTTTATTTAGAAAAATCTGTAATTTCCAAAAATTCAGTCTTCAGAACACTACCCTTATTGTTAGAACTAGAATCCAAATCACAATTCCCCCCACCCCCCAATATATTACCATATAGTATCAAACTTTCAGGCTTAGACTAAATCTATAATACAATTTAGTTAGTTTCCACAAGTACAGACATTTTACAGACAGATTGTTATAATACTGTATGTACATCGGGAAGTATGTAAATACTAAGCCCACTTTGCTTAGAGTTCAGGGGCACATAACACCCTAAGATAAATCCAAGTCTTAAGGTCGAAAATTTTCATTATTACAATAATTTCTATATATGATATGTTAAAAAAAAATAGGTACCATAAATAAGTTAGTCCAAGTTCTTCGAAAAACACTAAATATCCAAACTTTCAACTTAAACAAAGGAAATAAATGGCACAACACAATCGTACACACTTTCTTATATTGTGGAATATGACTTTGAGCGTAATTTTCAAAACTAGGTTCTGAGTAAACTACTCTTAAAAGGTTCTCATAAAAAGATATATATTAGATCTTATCAATCACAATAAACACACTTTATATTTATATTTCAAATCATATCCATCATCCTTTTTATATACTTAATAAAATTTGAATTTTCAAAAATAATTTTTTTGTTAACTTCCTTAAAAAGAATTTATTTGTAAAATAAAAACGTATTCTTCTTTATAATAAAAAACTATTCTTCTTTTAAATTCAATTTTCAAGGGCAATTTAAAAAAAAAATTCAATTGTCTATATGTTGTCTTAAGTAAACTACCTTTAAATTAATGTATTTTAGATAAATAAAAATAAATTATTATTGTTAATGTAAAATAGTCCCCCAGTACCGATTTTAAGTAAAAATTGCTCAAGCCATTTTTTTTTTAAATGTTCAAATTAAAAAATTCATCAGTATACTACACAAAACAGAATCTTCCATCCAAAAACAAGTGTAAGCTAATTTGTCATGTTCCTGTCCAACACTCCCCTGATTTAATTAAAAAAAATTGTTGCGACCATTTTCAAAATAATTCAAATTTTCAAAAATCTTTAATCAGGAAACAACACTTTTTTTAAATTTTTACCCGAAACCAAGTAAACAGTGTAATTTGTAATTTCAAACACAGCCAAGATATTCCTTAGGAATCAAAACTTTAGTGCCATTTTTTAAAATATTGACAGTTTTTGAAATAGTCATCAGTAAACTGTCTATAAATAAGTTTTAACTCCCCCCAAAAGATATACATTGTTTTTTTCATACAACCCAATTTCCAGATATAAATTTTGAACAAAATCTTTAGAACTATTTTCAAAATATTTAGAATTTTCACAAACTTCCCATCAGTTAACTATCCTTCAACGAATTTTTGATCAAAAGGCAATACTACAGTGCTTTTTTTCTTGTCAAACAAATTCTAGATATGTGTGTTAAAACAAAATCGTCTGAGATGTTTTTGAAAAATTTGGAAGAAATTATACTCAAACTGCGAAGACTCTTCTTTATCTTAAGGAG
Organism: Timema cristinae; assembly: GCA_039000515.1. NCBI lineage: Eukaryota > Metazoa > Arthropoda > Insecta > Phasmatodea > Timematidae > Timema > Timema cristinae. Next base: position 42,753,096 of record JBCFYV010000100.1, on the reverse strand, counting down.
GAGACATTTACTAAAACTCGGGTGACCTGGTGGTCTAGGGGTAAGGTGTCAAACTTCTGTGCTGGCAGCCGGGGTTCAATCCTCGGTCCCGGCACAGATTTATCTGATTACCAAACCCTTCCTTCACCTCTAACAAGACATCTTGTGAATGTGGGGAATGCCAAGCCTCCACGTGGTTCGGATCCCACGTTAAACTGTAGGTCCTTCATTTCATCTCACAATCACCCTACCATTACACATTAGCGTAAGTGCGTATAACCCGAACGGGTAGTAAGACGTGGTGCTAATAATAATAATAATAATAATTATTATATATTAAAAATTATTATTATTATTATTATTATTAGCAACGCGTCTTACTACCCATTCGGGTTGTACGCATTTACGCTAATGTGTAATGGTAGGGTGATTGTGAGATGAAATGAAGGACCTACAGTTTAACGTGGAATCCGAACCACGGTGGAGGCCTGGCATTCCCCACATTCACAAGATGTCTTGTCAGAGGTGAAGGAAGGGTTTGGTAATCAGATAAATTTGTGCCGGGACCGAGGATTGAACCCCGGACCCCAGCACAGAAGTCTGGCACCTTACCCCTAGACCACCAGGTCACCCAATATTACTAAAACTCATTAGATTTGTGAAGAAATATAATATTTTTTGTTGAGGAAATATTCCACCATACTGCATAAAATAAATAATATAAACGGTTACAGCTACATTGAGAAAATAGGAACATTTCTGTCTATTAATGAGCATAAAAATTAATTTCATATTTCAAAGGCCTCAACAAAAAATGCGTGTATTTGCGTTAGATTATACTGATTTTATAGAAATTTATTTCGAATGAAGGAGTTATATTTGTAATAGAACTACAATTTTATGATGAGCTACTTCGTACCTTAGATATTTGTGGGGATAGAATCGAAATTGGAAATTTCTGCTTATATAAAATACACTCAGTGGGAAAATTTAAAGTTGTACATTTATTTGTAATGTTAAATAAAGTTTAAATACAAAATGTAATCATAATTTTTGGCTCAGATTTCAAGAAACTTGAGCTTTATTATTTTGCCCTTCACTACCCTTAATTTCAGGGTTGGATGTATAGTTCCAAATACTTTTGTGGAAACCTTATAAAAACTCTAGATACCAATATTTGTCCAGATCTGTAAAATAGTGTAATTTCTAGGTTGAGATTCAGAAATATATACAAACGGCATCGCGAAAAAACTTATTTGGTTTCAGAGGATGATTAACGTATACATTTATCAAAATCTAGATTGTTTTACTATCACAATACTTCTCTCTCCAAGGTGTCGAGAGTACTTCAGTACTAGTATAATATGTTATAAACTGTAAACTTTCTTGCAATTTTTCAAGTAGACATACTCTTATATTTTGTCATTTTAGGCACATAAAGCATGGAACGAAATGTATCCCTTAATTTATTGAGCCAGATAGGAATAAACTCTTCCAACAGCAACCTTCTCAAAACATCCAAACATTTGAGCTCGCCTTTAGTAGGAGACAACCTTAATTATGTTAATTTTGTAGAATATTATGTAGGCAGGAGGATGCCATGGTTGTAATAGATTGACTATCTGTGAATTACGACAATCATGATGTGTGATTTTATATATGTTGGGCATGGCTGGAAGATTTCTTTAGTTACGTATTTCAGACCATAAATCTATATTTATTTCTATTAACACCTCGTCGTAACAAAATTAAACTCTCGATTAATGTTGACGTTTCATTAGCCCCTTAAAAAAAAAAAAGTTGTTTTGGCGATGTCGTTTGTCTGCATGTATTTACCTCGGGCTAGAGCTCAAACTATTTGAGCAATTGGGATAGAACTTGGTATCTGGGGGTTTCATATGGTCCTACCAAGGAATGTTTGGAATGGGATATCCAACCCTATATTTAATGGTAGTTTACCGAAGGACAAGAAGAGAAAAAAAATACGATTTTCTCAAATTCAGTTGTAACGATTTTGATTAAATCTTATATTTAGACACTGTTAAACTTTCTAAACCAGATGGCAGCCCTCATTTTCTAATAAAAATGACTTTTAAGTTACTTTATATAAGACTAGATAGCTGTTGCCCGCGGCTTTGCTCGCGTGGAAGTTGATTATATACAAATACGAAAATATACATATGTATTTACAGATTAATTTAAAATATTACGTTACGTTGATGACCATAACTTGACCTCAGATCAAAATTAATGCAAGTCCGATACAAACTTTCACCCCCTTTTTCATCCCTTATTAAATAAAATTTTCAAAATTCCTGAAACACGTATTTATTTGTTTTACGTCAATAACCGAAATACAAAATTTTGTTTATGTAACTTTCAAAATGACGGACTTTCATACATATAATCATACATATTATCATCCCCTATTTTGACCCCTTTGGGGTGGAATTTTCTAAAATCCTTTCTTAGTGGGTGCCTACATAACAAAATGAATATACAGTCCGAATTTCATGCTTGTAGCCTTGATAGTTTGCGCTCGGCGATGATGAATCAGTCAGTCAGTCCGTCCGATACAAACTTTCACCCCCTTTTTCATCCTTATTAAATAAAATTTCCAAAAATTCCTGAAACACGTATTTATTTGTTTTACGTCAATAACCGAAATACAAAATTTTATTTATGTAACTTACAAAATGACGGACTTTCATACATATCATACATATTATCATCCCCTATTTTGACCCCTTTGGGGTGGAATTTTCTAAAATCCTTTCTTAGTGGGTGCCTACATAACAAAATGAATATACAGTCCGAATTTAATGCTTGTAGCCTTGATAGTTTGCGCTCGGCGATGATGAATCAGTCAGTCAGTCAATCAATCAGGACATGTTATTTTATAAGTATAGATGAATTCTCGCAGTAAAGTTGAAGTAGGCCTACTATTAAAGATAAAAATATTTTATTTGAAATATATATTTTTATAAACCCAGTAGTTTCTCAGCTATAAGCAAATAGGCCTATATATAAATATTAATTCAGATATATGAAAATGAATTTGATTCTTATGCTCTTTAATGGACAAAGATGTTTCTCTTTTCTCAATTTTTTTTTATTAAGTGTTCTTAGTATCTAATTTTATAAAATAATACCAGTATATATTATTTCATTTATGATCTTTGGTGTAATATTTCTGCAACAATATATAGCTCTATTATTTAGTTTCACAAATGTTACGAGTATTAAGTAAATATCTATTTTAAGATAAAAGTGAAAGAAAGTTTGTGCAGTGCACCTTACCCTTTAATATTTTTAAGTTTTTACTTTTTATCGAACACCTGCCAAAACTTTGGCCAATATTTTGGTGGAAACAATATTAAGAAATATATAACCACTAATATATATTTCGAGAACTCTAAAAGTTTTCAACGATGCTCAGTGCTTGTCCATGCACCATCCTTAATAAGAATTATTCTCTCTCTAAGAAATTGTTTCTAGGAAGAATTATAAACAATGAATCACGCAAGATATTTTAACATACAGTTTACATAGATTGATGTTCGTACAAAAAAAAAAATGCAGTGCCATCAGTCAAAAGTTAACATTATTATTACCACACAATGTTATGACACATGACGTAACGATACTTAACCCATCTTCTGTGACCCATAGTCACAATTAACTACACACCCTCCTGTCAAAAAGTTAAGTCTTGCAGCCAATGAATATCAGTAGGCCTTAAAGAACCGTGAATACTCTTAAAATGAGCAAAGATATATTACCAAATTATTCAACTGATTTTTTTTTTCTACTCACACATATAGTAACTTTAATTTATCATTCAATGATCATGATGAAGACATTTGTTAAAATAAACATAAATTTTCATGAGCTAAATTGATTCAATTGATTTAAAAATTAAATTTATCGGAGATTTACACATGTATCATTTTGAGAAGAAGTGATTCTTGAACAAGCTCCATCCAGTCCACCTCATTACACCCTATCCCTATCTTGAGCAAGCTCTATCCAGTCCCCTCATTACACCCTATCCCTATCTTGAGCAAGCTCTATCCATTCCACCTTATTACACCTTATCCTTATCTTGAGCAAGCTCTATCCAGTCACCTTATTACACCCTATCCTATTTTAGAGCAAGCTCTATCCAGTCCGCCTCATTACACCCTATCCCTATCTAGAGCTAGTTCTATCAAGTCCACCTCATTACACCCTATCCCTATCTTGAACTAGTTTATCAATTCACCTCATTACACCCTATCCCTATCTTGAGCAAGCTCTATCCAGTCACCTCATTACACCCTAACCTATCTTGAGCTAGTTCTATCCAGTTCACCTCATTACACCCCTCCCTATCTTGAGATAGTTCTATCCAGTCCACTCATTACACCCTATCCCTATCTTGAGCTAGTTATATACAGTCACCTCATTACACCTATCCTATCTTAGCTAGTTCTATCCATTTACTCATTACACTCTCTCCTATCTTGAGCTTGTTCTATCCAGTCCACCTCATTTACACCCTATACCTATCTTGAGCTAGTTCTATCCAGTTTACCTCATTACTCTCTCTCCCTATCTTGTGATAGTTCTATCAAGTCCACCTCATTACACCCTATCCCTATCTTGAGCTAGTTCTATACAGTCCATGACATTACACCCTATCCCTATCTTGAGTTAGTTCTATCCAGTCTACCTCAATACATATTAACTCTCAACTCTTTCAGGTCCATTCCGATGTTATCCTCCCATCTGCGTTTAGATCTTCCCAATTGTCCCTACTCTCTAGGTTTGCTAGTCTATTAATTATCTTAATTCCTATTAGGATCAAATATTTTCTAAGTCAACTTGTTTTCAAACACACTTAAATTTCATATTGTTATTCATCGCTTAAAATATAAATTTCTTATAAATTACCGACTTTTAAAATAATACTATGCCATTAAATATATAGTGTCACTTGTCAATAAATGTATTTAAATTCATTAGATTGTTATGTTAAGTGATGTGTTCAAATTTTTTCCCGACCCCCATCCCCCTCCGATGAATGGAAGGTATTATAAAATAGTTGTTGATAGTTTTATTAAAATTTGAATTAATAGTTTGAAACTTTTGGTTTTAAACTTTATAAAAATATAGCATTAATTTGTCTCGGAAAATGATTATATTAAAAACACGTTCCAGTCCCTAAATGGTTGTGAAAGTCAGGCCTTTGGAACCTGACAGGGCCTTGACGTTTAATACTTGGCCCTAGGACACAAAGCAGTAACATTGGCTTTGTCCTAGATTAGCTAGTTTGTGAATATACAGTGATTGATATTAATTTTTAATAAATATAATTTGTACAGTGCTTTCATATAGCTGAACAAAATAATTGTTGACCAAAACAGTAAATTTTAGTTTATTCATTTTATAATGTTCATATTTCACTTACATAAAATAAAACTCTTCGTTGAACAACACTTAAGCCTCTGATAACCGAAATAAAAGGGGAGGGGGGGGGTGAATTTTAGATATGAAATTGATAGCTTTTCATGAGTTAAAATAGATAAAAATTATAAATTACCTAACATAAATAGGTAGAGGATTAATATATATATATATATATAAATTTAATACACACAGCATTTTAATTATTGTTTATTCAATATTACAAAATTAAATACAAAACAAAACTAAATTTATAATTTTTCTTAAAATATGTTGAAATTTTCATTTTAATCTTTTTTTTCCGATTTGTATATCTTAACAAATGAATGTTTCACTGGCGTAAAAACTTTTGTTTGGCAGTTTAGCTACTGAAAAAATATTTTTTTTAAAAAAAATACAGCTAGCCATTTCAGATATGGGAACTTTACTGTATTATATATATTTTGTTTATTTACATTACAAATATATTTTCATTTTGTTAATTTATATTCACAGGCTACTTATACAGTTTGTCAAATATAAAATAAAAAGGGAAGTTACATTTTAAGCTACAACTGCCATAGCCACCCTAATAAGCACATGGCATTGTACGAGTCCATTAATAATATACAAAGCCTTTACTGATTCTATTATAAAAATGTCTAGTAATTCTTTCCTTCCCGTACATCTGCCTTAATTTTTTTTTATTAAGAGGGTAGGATGAGTGGATTTTAGAGGGGGGTAGGGGGAGGCTTATCCCTTGAAGGCCCAGCAAGTACTTTTCAACCCATCATAAATCCATAACAATCTAATATAAGATAAGATGATTGCTGTTTGATTAAATACAGAACGAGGTATTGTATGTTGTGTGTAGTGCGTTAGTTCCCCCCTCCCCCTAACCCTTTTATCTTCTGTATAGCGAGGAAATCCAACACGTGGCTACATAAGTGGCGACTTCTGTGGATAACAATCAGGAACAGGTGTCTGTGTAGGAGAGGGAGGGGGGGGGGCTATTGCGAGTCGGAATGTTATGCTAAGCGTGCCACCATTTTGATAGGATATGGTGTTTGTAGAAAGTTAGGGTTGTAAGGGGGAGGGGGGGAAAGGATGGTGTAGAAAGCATCTTACATGTTAAAAAAAAACTCGACTTAAATTGGGATAGTATTTAGTGGTCCGTTCCCATCCCTTTTTTTTTTGGTTGCTCAAATAAAATGTTGTAAAAATGTGTTTTTTTTTTTATTTTACTGCTGTTAAGCTGACATCTGCTAGCTGTGACCATAAAATACTTCTAATGAAAACCGATAGTTGACTAGGTGTGAAAAAACTGTTCTTTTCGTTTCCTTTCATAAAAAAAAGCCTTGTTGAGTAAACTACCAGTAGAGCTTAAAGACTTATGATATAAAATATACAATAAAGGCCCCCCCATATCCGCGGGTAAAGGTTCCTAGGGGCGCACTTAAATTGCGGGATAAGAATTACCTTTCAACGGGTCCACACGAATTGTGGAACAATATGTAATCCCATTAAACTTCTAACCACTAACTTAACCCAACCTATCCAAGCCTAACCTAACCTTCATGATCAATTTATTATGAATTTAATTTTTTACCCCGCAGTTCATGAAAGAGTATTACCGAGCTCAAAAGAGTGGTTCTACAATTCATGTTTACCTGTTCCTAGATTTAGCGTGAAACCGTGGATAGTACCGAACTATCAGATAAAGTGATATTCATGTAACATACATAAATACGGTAAAGTTTAATTGATAAATTATTCACAGTAAGAGATTACCAACATGAAATAAAGTAATATTAACTTTTAATGTACACTACAGTGTACTTACTATTCTCCATTCTTCTTGTTGCAACGATCACTGATGATGATGATGATGATGATGATGATGATGATGATGATGATGATGATGATGATGATGATGGATAGCACTATGCCCACGATGAGAATATTATTATTATTATTAGCACCGCGTCTTACTACCCGTTCGGGTTATACGCACTTACGCTAATGTGTAATGGTAGGGTGATTGTGAGATGAAATCAAGGACCTACAGTTTAACGTGGAATCCGAACCACGGTGGAGGCCTGGCATTCCCCACATTCACAAGATGTCTTGTCAGAGGTGAAGGAAGGGTTTGGAAATCAGATAAATCTTTGCCGGGACCAAGGATTGAACCCCGGCCGCCAGCATAGAAGTCTGACACCTTACCCCTAGACCACCAGTTCACCATGAGAATATTAAGTGGGATGGTGATATAGGCATTATAACTTATAAACTTTTTTCCTTTAATTAAAAATAATAAATGTTGGCAGCGGTAAACCACGGATAACTGAGACTGATACTAAATCAGCGGAAATGGATACCTTACTGTATTAAACTATTTCTTAGGCTAGAAAATGAATATTGAAATATCAACTTTTACGAAGGATAAATCCGTATCTGACTATATATTTAAAATGAATTAAATAGATTTAGAAAAAAATAACACCTTGAAATCTAAATTGAACCAAGGACTTTTGGTTTGATAAAACGATTAGATAATCAGGGACATTCATGAATTATTATCACCAATCCTGTACAACTAAATCTTTCACGAGTGTCAACGTATCAACCGTTCTTGAAAATCTGTCATGGGTGTCCCGGAATTTAGTGACTACATTTCCTTATGATAGATATTCAACAACTGTTGATATATTTTTTATTATTATTTAGCACCGCGTCTTACTACCCGTTCGGGTTATACGCTTTAAGTACTAATTACGCTAATGGATTAGGAATTGGGAAGGTTGAATTAGAGGAAGTGAACCTGCATTTGCGTGGAGGGAGAGTGGAAAACCATTTAGGAAAAACCACCCCCAGTTCACCCGACCGAGATTCGAACCTTGATCTCCCCATCCTCAGCAGTCGAGCTCAACACGACTAGTGTGTTAGCCAACTACCCCACCGAGGCGGGTAAATGTTGATGTAACCATGCGATGAAAACTAAACTATGTTTCTACGGGAGAAATGTTTTATTTACTTTGACCAAAAACAATTTTTTTTGCTATTAAAAAAAATGCCAAAATGCTGCTCTTAACTCCCGTTTCCAACATCCCTACCTTAAATTATAATTGAGGAATCTTCCTGGTCAGAACGAGGTCCCTGGAGAGCCCATTGGTGAACTTAACCAAAGTCCGTGACTATATTCCGGTGTACAGGTATAATATTTTAACTATATTTAATTTTATTTAAAACTATATCCTACATAGGCAAGCTTAATTTAAGAATCAAACAGCCAAAGCTATTATATGTGTTTAGAGAGGATTTACTCGATCTAGATATCATATCCTGAAAAATTGAAAAATGACACATGGACACGGGAATCGAAAACCCGTAATAAGTCAAAGGTCCCGGGTTCAATTCCCGTGTCCAGGAGTTATTTTTCAATTTTTAATAATAAGCTTAATTTAGTCAAGATGAAGCTATTATCCAAGTCCTAGGCCTATATGGTGAGCTTGTTTCAAGTATGATATCACCCCGTTATATTACAACTCCTTGCAGTTAATTTGGTTTACAAATTATACTACTATAAAGCCACAAGGCTGACCCACTTCCAGATGAGCTAGAATTTTTAAATTTGGCAAACATATAGCTTCTAACCTGTTACCGAAGGGAAAATTCCAAAAAGCTGAAAATTTTAATTTCTAAGTGCTGAAAAAAAAATTTCAAAATGGTGGAGCAACTTTAAAGTCGGTGCGGACCATTCTTTGGTGTTCTCTTGTGGCTAAACAGAATTAAATTAGTTTACATCCAGTCGTAAAGAAAATCCGCTGGGGGTTTGGGGGCGTAGCCCCCAACAAGCAAAGCGAGTAGGCCTATACACCTGAAGATCTCACAACACTATTATTATTATTAGCACCGCGTCTTACTACCCGTTCGGGTTATACGCACTTACGCTAACATGTAATGGTAGGGTGATTGTGAGAGGAAATGGAGGACCTACAGTCTAACATGGAAACCGAGCCACGGTGGAGGCCTGGCATTCCCCACATTGACAAGACTATTCAAACCTTATATATTAAGGAGTAAATTTGATTTATTGTATTTTTAATAGAGAATTAATAAAATATTACATTTCTCATCAATTGATCAATGGAAATTACACAACCATTTAATGGTAAGTGTCCAAGACTAAACAAGTCTTTATACCGTTACCTAACGTCTGCTTGTGTTTAAAAAGACAAGCTAAATACAGTACAATTTTCTTAAGAAGGAACTTAATTGACAGCCAGAAAATTTATTGTATCTACTTTCACTAAATCATGTGATATGCAGCGGTTATTTTTGATAGATATTATCAATACCTATGATGTTAAAATAATAAAATAATAAATTCTAGCCACAAGAAAATAAAAAATTGTATTTTCTGTAAAGGTTCTCGCTAGGAAAACTGGACTTTTAACTCGAATAAATGAACGAAAAATGAACAGACATCCCCATCTCAACTAAAGAAAGACCAAGGTGTATAATTTCCGAGAATATCAATAGTCAAAATAGAAAAACCAAAGGACAATAGCTAAGGCTCAAAATGACAATGAAGGAAACAAGACCACCTACTCTTACCCCCCTCCCACCTGCCCCCTATCTCCCCCCCCCCCACTAATACCCCTACCTCTATTGTGCCTCAAAACCAATAAATGAAGACACCCCTTAAATGCGGTAAAAAAAATTAAACTAAATTCAGAAATTATTTTTTATTATTTTTCATCGTCTTATGCGGTTGCGGTGGCGGTGGCAGTAAATGAAACGAAGTACTCCAGAAAGAAGACATATGTTTTTTGTTTATCGATATGTTTAAAATTGTGGGTTTTAATTCACCACCCCCTTTAAATTTCAAACAAAACATATTACGATGCAATTAGAGGTAAAATATCGGGTTGTTCGAAAAGCGAGTTTGTTCCTTAGTGTTCGGTTCTGACTGACTGGCTGCAGTAGGGTGTTTTTTTTCAACAATTTTTTTTTTTAACAATATCTCTGTCCGGTTGAATATAGATACAGTTATCATTAATTAATTCTTATCTAGTAGTACTTAGGGACGTTGCCTATCCGTGACGTCATAACCGGTCAAGATAAGGTTTTCCCATGTTATTGAATTTACATTTAATTCGGCGAGATTTTTAAGATGTAACGTTGAAACAAAAACCACATATCTATACTAATATTATAAAGAGGAAAGATTTGATTAATTGTTTTTTGTTTGTAATGGATAAACTCAAAAACAACTGGACCTATTTAAAAAATTCTTTCACCAATATAAAGCTGCATTATCAGCGAGTAACATAGGCCATATTTTATTTTGAAAATTTAATTTATTCCTCATAAAAATGTCGATAGTATATTATATAGTCGTTGGAAAAAAAAGTTGTTGAAGGGAAAGTGTTGTGGGTGAAGGGGGCGGGGGGGTAGGGGTGAGGAAAGAGGAATGAGATGAAAATAGGAGGGAGGATAAAAAGAGGGAGGGGGCTATACAGTGATGGTAGAACTATATTTTCAAAAAAAAAAAGTTAAAAAAAGTTGTGTTTTTATATTGACTATGGATGATTTGTAGCTTTGTTTTACAGGATTCTCTACAATATTTTTTTTAAGGGGAAGGGGGCCTAGTTCTTAAATAATTCTAAAAATATTCCTATGGCACCACGTAATAATTGCTTTATATTTCAGTATTTTTTTAAACGTATTTTTATATAAATTATCCACAACTTAGGTTGTTTGGTTTAGTCAAGAAAATTACCTGTAGGAGTCTTACAGCTAAAATGTATATTGATTAAAAAAAAGTCCGTGGTAGCAAACTTCAATACGTCTATCCTTTTAATATTATAAAAAACACTTTAGTACTATTTTCCGGATATTGAATCTCGACCTTTCTGTCACCAGAAGCTAAGACAGGGTGTGGGTGAAGTTAATATTAAATAAAAAAATAATAATGATTGAAAACAATAATACTTATTTGAGCTCATTTTATACTTATTTACTTTAAAATTTCACTCGTTGATCATCCAAAAACGTCAATTTGGTACTACTGCACTTCAATAAGTGAACAACACTTATTATAATTCCATCTAGCGAAAGATTACAACGTGAACAGGTGAATCGAACTTAATACCTTTGGATTTAGCTGGTAGAGCTCTACCAATGAGCCATCTTTATTTGTTTTAAAGCAAGAGATAATTTTCATTAGGTCTCGAGCTTGGATTTCCACATCCAGGTTTTACTTTCTCCCAACACCTTGGAGGGAAATTATTTATATTGTCAACAACAACAAAAATATAATTCGAGATGTTGATAAATGTCGACGTTTCATGATCCCCTGAAACCAAAAAAGTGGTTTTCATAATACTATCAGTCGGTCCATCTATCCTTCTGTTTATATCTGGAGCCGAAACTATTTTAACTATTTGTCCAAAACTTGGTATATGCGGTTTTCCCCAAGGGATTTGGGTATTAGATATCTTACCCAAAATTTACTGATGGATTAAAAAAAAAGATAAAAATCGCTAATCTCAATATTAATATTTTGATTAAATTTTAATATTTGTAAAATATTTATTATTAAAAACCAGATGGCAATTCTAATTTTCTCATAAAAATGACTTTGAGGATACTTTACATGACGGAAGTTTTCCTCATTTTCCTCATTTCTCCACAACTATTTGAGATACAAACTAACTTATCACTTTAAATTTTGTAGTACTTTTATAGATAAGAATCTTTTATTTTAATTATACTCTTATAAAAGAAATTAATTTTGAGCTGTTAGAAAATATAAATATTTTTTTATTCATGTCTTTGAAAATGAATTTGTTTCTTATGCTCTTTGGTAGACAAAATTGTTTCTCTTTTCTTAATTTCCCTGTCATCAGTGTTCCTAATGCCAGAGAGTAGGTAACACTGTAAATTATATCCTTCCTGATCTTTGGTGTAGTATTTTTACAAAAATTAATTTATAAACCTATTATTTCGTTTCACAAATCTTACGAGTTTTTAGAAAATGTATATTTTATAGTAAAAGCGGGAGAACATTGTACGATACACCATACCATCTTTATTTTCAATAAGCTGAATTATATTCCACTATCAGGTCTATTTTTTAAATTTTTCAGTACATAACGTGCACTTTTTGAACCTATTGATTATATCAACAAACGAGCAAGAGCAAAAGGGCCTAACATTTTGGCCTAGAAAAGTATTGTAACGTGGGGGCACACGTGACCTGGGAGGGTCACAGGCCGTTCACACGTGAAAGTGTGAACCACGAGTTCTTTTAGAGATATTGGGGTAGGTTGCCAAACGAACACGAATAAAAAATGCCCACGGAATATTCAAGGTTTTGATTATTAAAAACACCACTTAAAAACATTAACAGAATTAAAAATACAGCTAAACAATTTAACAAATTAGGTAGTCAAATTAATTATCTAAATCAATAAACCAATAAGGACATAATAAATAGAATAATCTGAATAAATTATAACTGAGTAGTTCACTTAGTTAAGTAATTCTAATAATCGTCTTTAAATTAATAAAAAAATGAAAATACATAAAATAAAATTACACTGGATTAACTATAACTAAACAGTTCACTGACTAAGGTAATATAGGCAATTGTTTGTAGATCAATACACAAATAAAAAAAACATTAAATAGGATTACATCAAGTCAAGTAAACAGCTTGTTAAAAAAAATACTGAATAACTAGTTAAATATCCAAATAACAGTTTCTAAAAACGTTCGTTCACTGTAATTTTACTTTCAATGCTAATTACACTCACGGCACCCCGCCACAGGTCCCAGTGCCATACACACTACTCTGGCACGCGCCACACAAATACTGTACTCGCTGGTTGACACACTGGACTCGCTGGTCCACTCCCGGCTCACACACTGTCCACACTGGTCCACACACTCGCACTGGCGACTCCCGGACTCATCAGTCGAGAACCAAGAACTGAATCTGCACGGCTATCGCTGAGCTTGTTTATATAGGGGTGGTGACAGCGAAGGGTCTGGAATCCTCAATTTCTAAAGTTAAGAGTCCAGAATAAAATGGGTCCCGACCCTTCCAGACTTGTCTCCGCCCTCCTCCCCGCACCCCCTCGGCCCCTCTAATCCCCCAGCCAAGTGAGAATGTCGCTGCCTACCTGCTAGACAAGGAGGGAGACAGAGAGAACAAGGAGCGCAGCTAGGGTAAACAATGAGACCACGCTGGTCCCACTGTTAAACACTAATCTTGTTACACCACCCCCTCCTTAAGTCTGTTCGTCCCGAACAGATATCTCAAAGTCTGGACTCTTCTCCCCGATATGCAGCAAGGCGATCGATGTGCACGACCTTCATTTTCCCTCTTGCTCCTCGTCGTATACGGATGACCACGTCGTTTATCCGGTTAATTACTTGATATGGGCCCTTCCATTTTCTCTGTAGCTTCGGTGATATGCCCTTTTTCTTCTGTGGGTTGTATAGCCATACCAGATCTTCAGCTGAAAATCTCCTATCGTTCACCATTGTTACTCCCAAAACCCGCTACTTCACGTTCTTTCATGTCCCATAGTACTTTCTTGCACTCCATCATCAAGGTACTAGCACTAAACACATCCAAATCTAATTCCATGTTAGATTAAAAGTCAACATCAGGTTTGTCTTTACACATTAGTTCCGGTCATTATCCTTCTCGATGTCCATAACTGTACCAATTTGTCAATTTACAAACGGATTCACAATTTTTTTTCGACAAGTTTTTAATTGATGCTAAGAGGTGGTCCAGGACATCCCACTACAAACAACAGCATTATTTGACTGTAATCCCTAGTCGCCCGTTCATCCGTAGTAACTTCCCTTTTCTGCACTCTGTAGCTCATCTGTCTTTGGCCGAGATCAAGTCCTTTGTCACTCAGACATCGGTCAAGATGAAGGAACAACCAAACAAAGTCCACACTTGTCGATCCTTTGGCATTCCAGTCTATAGCGTTCGTCATGTTGACCTTCACCTGATCATCTTCATCACCTACGTCATCATCTTTATGCGAATAATAGTCACAAGGATCATCATCATCATCACCAACATTGTTGTCACCAATTGCGTCGTCACCAATATCGTTGCCATCAATGGAGTCTTCACCAACAATGTCATCATCACTATTAGTCTTGTCCCTGACAGCGTTTTTGTCAACAGCGTTGTTACCTCCAGCGTAGTCATCTATAGCTCCACCACCAACACCATCGTTATCACCAACAGTTTCATTGTCACCAACGGCGTCGTAGTCCCAAACAGCGTCGTCATCAACAACATCGTCATCACCAACAGCGTCGTCATCATCAAAAGCAGCGTCATCATCAACAGCGTCGTCATCAGCAACAGCGTCGTCATCAGCAACAGCGTCGTCATCAGCAACAGCATCGTCATAACCAACAGCAGCGTCATCACCAACAGCATCGTCATCACCAACAGCATCGTCATCACCAACAGCGTCGTCATCACCAATAGCGTCGTCATCACCAACAGCGTCGTCATCACCAACAGCGTCGTCATCACCAGCAGCGTTGTCCACAGCGTCAGACCCTGTCCACTGCTTGGAGAAGGTAAGCTGACTCTCTTGGGAATGCTCTGCACTCAGTTGGCTGCCTATTGTTGATATGGCTGGTTTAAGTTCTTCTTTAATGCTGTTCAATGATGTCGTCTGTTCCGCCTTCTTCCTGTTCAATGATGTCGTCTGTTCCGCCTTCTTCCTGTTCAATGATGCCGACCATTCCGCCATCTTGTTGATCATTGACGTAGTTTGTGATGCTATTTGGTCCAGCCTGTCATTGTTCTGTTCTCCCATGGCTTGAATAAGAGCCGTTAAACCCTGGATATCCGCAGCCATTTTTCTCGTTGTCATCAAGCAGACACACCACCAATATCCCACTTCTGACACCAATGTAACGTGGGGGCACACGTGACCTGGGAGGGTCACAGGCCGTTCACACGTGAAAGTGTGAACCACGAGTTCTTTTAGAGATATTGGGGTAGGTTGCCAAACGAACACGAATAAAAAATGCCCACGGAATATTCAAGGTTTTGATTATTAAAAACACCACTTAAAAACATTAACAGAATTAAAAATACAGCTAAACAATTTAACAAATTAGGTAGTCAAATTAATTATCTAAATCAATAAACCAATAAGGACATAATAAATAGAATAATCTGAATAAATTATAACTGAGTAGTTCACTTAGTTAAGTAATTCTAATAATCGTCTTTAAATTAATAAAAAAATGAAAATACATAAAATAAAATTACACTGGATTAACTATAACTAAACAGTTCACTGACTAAGGTAATATAGGCAATTGTTTGTAGATCAATACACAAATAAAAAAAACATTAAATAGGATTACATCAAGTCAAGTAAACAGCTTGTTAAAAAAAATACTGAATAACTAGTTAAATATCCAAATAACAGTTTCTAAAAACGTTCGTTCACTGTAATTTTACTTTCAATGCTAATTACACTCACGGCACCCCGCCACAGGTCCCAGTGCCATACACACTACTCTGGCACGCGCCACACAAATACTGTACTCGCTGGTTGACACACTGGACTCGCTGGTCCACTCCCGGCTCACACACTGTCCACACTGGTCCACACACTCGCACTGGCGACTCCCGGACTCATCAGTCGAGAACCAAGAACTGAATCTGCACGGCTATCGCTGAGCTTGTTTATATAGGGGTGGTGACAGCGAAGGGTCTGGAATCCTCAATTTCTAAAGTTAAGAGTCCAGAATAAAATGGGTCCCGACCCTTCCAGACTTGTCTCCGCCCTCCTCCCCGCACCCCCTCGGCCCCTCTAATCCCCCAGCCAAGTGAGAATGTCGCTGCCTACCTGCTAGACAAGGAGGGAGACAGAGAGAACAAGGAGCGCAGCTAGGGTAAACAATGAGACCACGCTGGTCCCACTGTTAAACACTAATCTTGTTACAGTATTTTTGCACCCCTTTCAGGTTTATTTTACATTCCACAATCGACATTGGACCGATAACTTTACTCCCTCCGCCCCCCCCCCCCCTCCCCACAAAGGAAGCTGCGGTTTTAAATGATCGGGATAAATTCATCGACGTTGGTTGGGGTTGAACCCACGAACATTAGGTCCGAGGTGAAAACTTTACCCCAACATCATCGAGGTCGTCATCAGTACAGATTTTTGGGACAGTTATCACGTATCAATTTCTGATATATCTTAATAAAAACTTGGCCTGTCCTTGGTTTGAATTCAGGATATTACAGCGCACATGTTAGTAATTTTACTCTACGTAATTAAACTCTACGGAAACACTTAAAAATTTAAACACGGAAACATTTGTGACTTTAAAGAAAAACACTGTTTCTAAACATGATTAATAAATATATTTACCTGTACCTTTTAATCCTAACTCATACATTAGGAATCATTTTGTTACTTACTAATTTTGAAAAAAATTATCTTCAATACGTAAAAAAACCATCATAAATAGCTACTAAATAAGTGGTTTCTCTTGAAACATTTTATTATTAATGATATTACTATGGCAATAAAATATAACTATGTAGAGAAACGATATGAGTTTAAATATGCATATAGAGACATGTGGAAAGATGCGGCTCTACAAATTAACATATCTGCATTTTATATTCACTATAATTTGAATTAAAATATTCTATGCAGTATTGAAACACAGTGTGAACAACTTTTTTTTTTTTTTGTTAAGGTAGACTGTTCTAAATTGGTTCATGTGTAAATGGTATTATTAGAGTCTGGTTGTCATGTGTATATTTTTTTATTTGGAAATTTGAAAGAAGATAACACCGGCAATTATAAGAAACAATTAAAGGTTTAGATAAGCATCTATAGTGTAATATAACAAATGAGGAACATTCTAAGACAAGGTGTTTTAGCGTTAAATTATACACTACATGTAGTCTCAAACAACTATAAAAATACATACAGAGTGACAGTTGGAAGACATTAATTGTGTTTTTAAGTCACATTTAAGCTAAGACGGCTTATAAAACGATGATAAACTAATTTGCATCAAACAGAGGAAATAAATTCCTTGTATGGATAAAGTTTTAAAATATCATCACTCATTAATCACTTAATGGCATTAGGAACTCGGGAGTTTTATGCCGCACTTTCAAAATACACCGCCTATCCCTATCTTGAGCTAGTTCTATCCAGTCCACCTCATTACACCCTATCCCTATCTTGAGCTAGTTCTATCCAGTCTCCCTCATTACACCATATCCCTATCTTGAGCTAGTTCTATCCAGTCTCCCTCATTACACCCTATCTCTATCTTGAGCTAATTATTTCCAGTCCACCTCATTACACCATATCCCTATCTTTAACTAGCTGTATCCAGTCCACCTCATTACATCCCATCCCTATCTTGAGCTAGTTTTATCCAGTCCACCTCATTACACCCTATCTTTATCTTGAGCTAGTTGTATCCAGTCCACCTCATTACACCCTATCTTTATCTTGATCTAGATGTATCCAGTCCACCTCATTACACCCTATCTTTATCTTGAGCTAGCTGTATCCAGTCCACCTCATTACACCCTATCCCTATCTTGAGCTAGTTGTATCCAGTCCACCTCATTACACCCTATCTTTATCTTGAGCTAGCTGTATCCAGTCCACCTCATTACACCCTATCCTTATCTTGAGCTAGTTGTATCCAGTCCATCTCTTTATAGCATATCACAACTATAGAAATTAAGGTTAGATAGTAACATATTGACTGCTTATTGTTTATATTTAGATAACCTAATCTAAAATTATATTTAAGGAAATGTAATTACATTACCCACCTCGGAGGCTTTATGGTCTTAGGCAGAGGTTGACAAAATATGTTTTCAACGCAGCCACAGTTGTGGCGAATGAGAAGTGAAGTTCGCCATAGTATATAAAAGTTGAGATATTTGGTTACTCAATCGAATTTTAAACAACACATACTGTTTGAACAAGTTTATTAAATACATGAACCTTGACAACTCGATTGGAACTGCTTCAGACGAAAATGATCAAAATTGTTCAGATTGAAAATGTAAGAATGTTTAATGCTAAATTTAGTCTGAAGACAGAGATGAAACGAAATGTCGGAAATGGGATTGGAGGGTAGTATTGGATGGAAGTATTGCGTCAGTTACTCATTTTTAAAAGTGGTATTCTTGCAATGATATGTAAGAAATATAAAGTACATGCCGTTAGGAACCGGATAACTCTACTATGAGAAACTTTAATTTGCCACACTGTTATGGCCAATTCCCCCCGCCTCAACCCCCCACCCCCCACCACCTCAACGACTACCCTGAGTTTAAGGCATTGCACTTGCAATAGAATATACTCCCTATAGTGGAGATATTGGGGTTCAAATCCTAGTTGGGTAAACTGAGTTTTTTAATTAATAGTTTTCCACTCTACCTCTTAGCTAATACGGATATACTTCCTGTAAATTCAACCTTCCTAATCCTTAACGCATTAATCTAAATGATATATTTGCTTATAAATCAAATGGGTTGTAAAACACAGTGCTAAGAAAAATACATAAAATATTTTAAGTTATTTGTGCATTATAAAGATGAATATGGATACATGTTTTTGTTATCTGTATACTACAATTCTAAACATATATATTGATATAACATCACATCTCATTCTAAACAAATATTGGTAAACTTAATTTATATCGTTAAAAAAAATTCACAGAAAAGGGATTAAAATCCCTGATATTTGACTTAACGTCCTATTGTTCTACCAACCGAGTTATGCATGGACTTATACAAAAGTTTCCTAAAGGCTCTTAGATCAGTGGTTCCAAATTTTTGGGTGTCCTGACGATTTTTGGTGAATTAATAAAAGATATCTAAAGAAAATTAATTAAAAATTGAGATATTGAAAATATTAAAATAGTGAAGAAATAAGGTTAATTCTAATCCTATAATCCCATCGTCGTCTAAGTATTCTCAATGGTCTCTTCCTATTGGGTTTGTCAGTAAAGACTTTGTACGTGGTTCTAGTTGTCTTACATTCGCGCTGCATGTTCTCCGCATCGTAACCTGCGAGATTTAACTACCCCAACAATGCCTGGTGAAGGGTAGGCCTACAGGGTGTGAAACTCATTATTAGGTAATTTCCCACACTCTCAAATATTACCTTTATTCCTTTTAGATATTTAAAATAAAAACACATAATCAAATATCTAGCTAGAAAATTTGAAGTTTAGTCTTCATTTTACCATCAACCATTTCCAGCATGTAGCCGGGTCAGTTTAGTAAAATGCCTCAATCTTTATCTATATCTCTGAGAAGTATTAATCACAACTTGTGAATGTGGGGGAATGCCAGACCTCCACCGTGGTTCGGATCCCACGTTAAACTGTAGGTCCTTCATTTCATCTCACAATCACCCTACCATTACACATTAGCGTAAGTGCGTACAACTCGAACGGATAGTAAGACGTGGTGCTAATAATAATAATAATAATAATAATAATAATAATAATAATAATAATAAATTATCTATATCCTTCCACCATTCTTCTTCCTTTGATTGCTTCCATTTCTCTCCTATCACTTGTGTACTTATTGTTCTGCTACCCTCGTCACTTTCTTGACCTTCTTTGCTTGTTTGATATTTTCTTTAGACTGAACCATTTATTTTTATTTTATAGACTTTTTACTTTTAATTAGAATTATTTCAAACAATTAGGCACGTGATTTTTTGTTTTTATGCAATTTATTATAAATAAAAATGTAATTAAAATAATTTTGAAAAAAAAATAAATATTTAGCACCGCGTCTTACTACCCGTTCGGGTTATACGCTTTATTACTAATTACGCTAACGGATTAGTAATTGGGAAGGTTGAATTAGAGGAAGTGTACCCGCATTTTCGTGGAGGGAGAGTAGAAAAACCATTTAGTAAAAACCACCCCCAGTTCACCCAACTGAGATTCGAACCTCAATCTCCCCGTTCTCAGCAGTCGAGCTCAACACAAGCGCGTTAGACGACTACGCCACCGAGGCGGGTAAAAAAAAAAGAAACATCTTAGTGTTGAGAAGATTCGTTTATATAATCAGGTAAAGACTAATTATTCACATACGTGGTTTTGGAGGTTATGACACCTTTATTACTTTGACGTTTTCGCCACAGCAGTCTCTTTTAGGAAGTCATTTTCTTGAGCGACCTTACTATGGCATCATTGGTCACGGTAGTGAACCTATAGTGGTAGAAATAGTGAAACGGAGGTGGTCACTAATGATATTAGTGCAACAAGGGAATAACTCCTTATCCCCTCTTCCTATCCAAACAAATAAAATATTGGTAAGATAAAGCCCCGTCTAAATAGTCCATAAGTTCGTAGAAATGGTAATCACGTCCTCACAGTACGAATACGTAATCACGTGACCATGCCAACCATTGATAAAGTTGGATACAACGTCCAATTAAACTCTAAGAAAGGAAATTTTTCTAGAGCTAAATGAGAGCAGACGATATCACAGCTGAATAATCAACAAAAGTAACTATGCAAAATATTTTGATAAAATGTCCAGGATAGGCCACATTTGAAAGGTAGATTGAGGGAAGTCACAAATAATATATTCTAAAACATTAACTTGTTAGTGTAATTGCTATGATAGTGACACTGATGCCTTGATGTCAATATGCACGCACACTTACTTTGATGTGATTAGTATTTATTAGCAATCAGTATTTAATAGTCCTAGAAATTAGAAGTTGAGTCAACTTATACGAAGTGATCAGAACTGAGTAATTAAGGACAGTGCAATTTGTCAAAAGTGGAGTTGATCTCTTACGGAATACTACGCACATTGCAAATAAAGAGTATGTAGATGGGTCTTAAAAGTTAATATTAAATCCTAGATAACTGGCATTTGATGTTGAACACTAGCAATAAATAATTTTTTTTTATCTCCACAAGATGGTTTTAAATCCTCTCTCCAGCGAGTTTATCGTGCCCAGAACTTTGTAGAGAATTGAACCCTGGTCTTCCAAGTATTCTACGTGACAAAACTCCTTCAGTATTATAAATTCTTAGCTTTTTTTTTCTTATTTAAACTAAGCCAAATCAAAAGTGTTTATAAAACCAATCCAACACGAAGCTTCAATAAGATCTTGTTTACAAATTTAGAGCTCTCCTAAGGGATAAGTTACCAGCCATTTACTTTGAACTAAAAAATGCGACATTTCACTCAAAACATCATTGAAAACGAACTAATTTCCCCATTAGGTGATTTTTTAAATTATAAAACTAGAAAAATAGCGATTTAGTAGAGAAATTTAGTTTATTTTCTATTTATAGTTATTTTAACAGCTCTTGAATAATGGAAATTCTAGAATTTGATTCATTTATAAAGTTCCTGCTAAAATGACATTATGCACATGACAAATATTTAATAATTGCTAAGATTACTATGTGTAGAAACTTAAGATAAATATAGCCACTGAGGTATTATTTTATTTATTTTGGTTGAACACATTTCGATACCAGAAAAATCCAAACATAATTTCACCTCCTTCTTACCTTAAAATGAAACAAAGCCAGTGGTCCGGAATTTATTTCTATGTTACAATGTTGTTTTTTTATCCAAGAATATCAAAAACTAGCACGTTACTTTTTCCAATCTTGGACTTGTTTGGTTTTTCCATTGACCACCTACGATATGCAGCTAGACAATTTACAAAGGAAAACACTTTTATGCGTCCTTCAAACGGAACTGTCACAGACGTTGATAGGGGTATGCCAGTGGACAAAGGGTATGGTGGGGGGATCTCGGGGGTCATTTTAATAAAGGGGGAGGAGACATACTTTCCGTAATTAAATATACAAATTACACAACATCTACAAAAAATAAAAAAATATAAGAAAGAGGCGTAGTCATTTTGGTATTGTAAATCGCTTATAGGTCTGCTTAGTACCTCGTCATTGTGTTAGTATTCTTATCAGCACATGTCTTTCAGTGGTTGTGAAAGCTTTGTACGAGTAGTGGTTATATTTGTCTATGGAGGACTTTAAGAAAAATAAGAACTATATTCTCATTTTTTTTTTTGTCTTTAGGTATGTGGTGTTTTACGATAGCTAACTAACCTATTTTTGAAGCATCTATTTCCTTATTGTAATATTATATTTAACTGCCGGTAGCTGAAGAAACTGTATGGCTATAGCCAACGAAAAGAATTGGAACTGAAAGTGAAAAAACAAATGTTTATTATTAAAGTTAAATGCTGGACAAAATACTGAATGGATGTGATAACATGCGAATAGTGGGTGATCTTTTACACCAAAGTTAAAAACTCTGAAGTGAATAAAACTAGCCAAATTTAAAAGAAACTTACGAAATGTTTCACATGTGAAATGTAACAAATATACTAGCTATTAATATACACGGTTTAGTTTCGATTGAATTCAGTGCTGAGATTAAATTAATATAAGATCTTATTATTTATTTAATAAAATGTGGAGTGTTGAATATATACAAAGTGTTCACAGGTAGGTGCAAATATTTTTTCTATACTTAGAGATTCTTTTCTATTGTCTATACAATTTAAAATTTAATTTCTGTACTAATCCCCAGATACATGCAGCATGAATTAAAGATTCTAGAACCTTGTTCAAGGTATTGACGGGAAAACCAATGGGGAGAGACCATTGGAAAGATATAGACTCAGATAGGAGGATAACATTAGAATGAACCTGAAAGAGATCGGGTGTAATGAGGTGGACTGGATAGAACTCTCTCAAGATAGGGATAGGGTGTAATAAGGTGGGCTGGATAGAACTCTCTCAAGATAGGGATAGGGTGTAATGAGGTGGGCTGGATAGAACTAGCTCAAGATAGGGATAGGGTGTAATGAGGTGGGCTGGATAGAACTCTCTCAAGATAGGGATAGGGTGTAATGAGGTGGGCTGGATAGAACTAGCTCAAGATAAGGATAGGCTGTAATTAGTTGGACTGGGTGGAGTTAGTTCAAGATCAGGATAGGGTGTGATGAAGTGAACTGGGAAGAACTAGCTCAAGATAGGGATAGGGTGTAATGAGGTGGGCTGGATAGAACTCTCTCAAGATAGGGATAGGGTGTAATGAGGTGGGCTGGATAGAACTCTCTCAAGATAGGGATAGGGTGTAATGAGGTGGACTGGATAGAACTCTCTCAAGATAGGGATAGGGTGTAATGAGGTGGGCTGGATAGAACTAGCTCAAGATAAGGATAGGCTGTAATTAGTTGGACTGGGTGGAGTTAGTTCAAGATCAGGATAGGGTGTGATGAAGTGAACTGGATAGAACTAGCTCAAGATAGGGATAGGGTGTAATTAGGTGGACTGCATAGAGCTAGTTCAAGATAAGGATTGGGTGTGATGAAGTGAACTGGATGGAACTAGCTCAAGATAGGGATAGGGTGTAATAAGGTGGACTGCATAGAGCTAGTTCAAGATAAGGATTTGGTGTGATGAGGTGGACTGGATAGAACTAGCTCATGATAAGGATAGGCTGTAATTAGGTGGACTGGATAGAACTAGCTCAATATAAAATAAGGGTGTAATTAAGTGAACTGGATATAACTAGCTCAAGATAGGGATTGATGACGTTCTTTTTAATGTGTTGCGATGCATTTTCTACCTCTTATCCAATCATGTATGTAACTCGGTGAATGTATTGAAACGCTTTAGACAGGTTTATATATATCATAAAAAAAAGTTGCTTGAGGTCTCTGAAATAAGGTCTTGTGTTGTTGATTAGAATAAAAACGTTTTATCAATTGATCTTACATTATGTATTATTAAAAAATACTCCCACTTTAACAAGCAGAAAAGTTGATTTATGTGATTTTTTTTGTTACTATTCGCTTACTATGGAATTACGTTTGAAAAAAAATCCGTTTATATTGCTATAGTAACCAAACTATGGTACAGGGTGGTGCGTGGAACAGGCGATTTTGATAATTGTGTAATACAACTTTAAATCGATTTAATTTCCTTACAAACATGGCTATCTAAGTGCCAGAACTATGCCATTTATCACTTACATTACATAAGAGTCATTTCTTAAAGATAACATCCTTGAGATGGCCACCTACCCTTCTCATGCATTCCTGCATTTGTGATAGCAAGTTCGTCTAAACTCGCAGCAACGTCTCAATGGAAATCTCTTCTCTCTCTTAATGAATCCTAGTCTTCAGTTCATTAATGCTTTGAGGACGATGAGTAAGTTCCCATTAAAAGAAATCACACACCGAAAGATCTGGTGATCTCGCAGACCAAATTATATCGCCATTCCTGATCATGAGGTGGTTTCCAAACAGCTCTCATAAAGCGACGATTGATATTCTTGCAGTATGAGCTGTAGCTCCGTCCTGCTGAAACCACGTGGACTCAAATCACTGGCTAGTTCTCTAGTTCATTGCTAAAAAAAACGTTTTGTCCATGTTGACGTACAGTTCTGAAGTTAAAAGTCACCACGTGGCCATTTTCATCCTAAAAAAAAAAAAAAACGACCTGATTATGTTTTTCGATGACACCATACACCACATTGACACTTTCTTACTGTGTAAAGGTCACTGGTGTAAAAGGCGAGGATTCTCCGCAGCCCAGTACCGATAGTTCTGTTAGCATAACCATTTAGATGAAATTGGGCTTCATTAGACATTCAAAGATTTTCCAGGAGATTCTAGTTTTCCTTACATTTTGCTAAAAATTGTTCAGCAAAAACAACTTTCCCACTGAAATCACAGGCTTTTAATTCCTGGACTACCTGACTCCTGTACGGATGTAATTTTGAAATCTGAGAACAATATATTTTAGCCAGAGTGCAGCGAGACAAACCTAACGACACTTCATGTCACCGTGAAGAGTGCTATGGACTCCGCAGGAATGAAGATCTGACTGCTTCGACAGTTTCTGGCGTTAGAATATTATTTCTTGGCCCTGGATACTTTTTTTATCAATACTGAACCTATTGTTTCAAAGTCTGAAACCCATGTATTTACAGAGTGAGATGACAAAACCGGATCATGAAACCGAAGTTGAAAGTGATGCCGAAATTCTCGTGGCGCACCTTCATAACAATAATTGTTTTTGTACTTTTACTGCCAACGCTCGATGCATACCCGACCATTGCTCCATGGTAACTAAGTGTCATTGACTGGGGAACATAATGATATCATCACAGTCCTGCAAACTTAATCTATGGCCTTGTAATGAATGATTTCAAATCGACCGTTCCCGCGCGCCACCCTGTATATATGAATGAGTATAGTCAGACAGAAAATTAAATAAACTAAAGAATATTTTTATTAATCCTCCAAAAACTTTATCATCTCTGATCTGTTTTAGTTTAAACATCTTGTTTACATTTTATAGTGATTGGTTTATAGGTAAGATAAATCCAAATACTTCTAAGCAATTAAATTCTCCTAGTTTTATTAAATTTACAAATTATTTGAGACATAATTAAAATGGCACTGTGTAACTGAAATGACAATTTACTAGCGCAAAAAAAAAATTATAATGCCACATTGGCAATGAAATGACAAATTAATTATTCCAACCAAGTTGAAAACTGTACGGTGGCACTGAAAGGTAATTTAACTACCAAAAAATTTTTTTAAAATGGTACAAATCACTGAAATGACAATTAAATTACAAAAATAAATAAATGGTACGGTCCCCTGCGCATAATTTCTCCCTCTTTCATATTAAAATTAATATTAATAAAAACTCATAATATTTGTAAAACTAAATAATTGGGTATTAAATTGTTAAAGAAACATTTCACCAAAGATTATATATGAAATAATATATACTGTTACTTACTATATGGCATTAGGAACTAGTAACACTGTACCAGAAAGAAAATATAAAAAAGAAACAACTTTGGCCACAAAAGAGCATAAGTATAAAATTAATGTTCACAGACATGAATTAAAAAGTATATATGTATTTGATTATAGCTTAGAAACTATTAGTTTTATAAAAATATATTTCAAGTAGAATATTTTTTTACTAAATAGTACTAGAATTTTTGCAACGATAAGTTATTTTGTACCTTAAAAAGTTGAAGAGAAATTATTTATCAAAGTTGGAAATTTTTACCGTTTAAAGTACCCTCAATGTTATTTTCATGAGAAATTGAGTATAACCATCTTGTTTAAAATTTTAAACATTATTTCTCTTTTGGCCCTTCAGTCAACTACACTAAAATTTTGTTTTATATATCTAATTCCAAAAACCCCTCGGTTGGACCTTATGAAAACCCCCGATACAAAGTTTTGGCCCAATTGGTGAAGTAGTTTCGGCTCTAGCCCAAGGCCATTGTGAAAACAACTTTTTGGTGTCAGGGGGTCATGAAACGTCGACATTATCAAAAATTTTAGTTCTATTATTTGATTATCACAATAATTTCTCTCCGAGGTGTCAAGATATAGTAAAAATGAGATTGGGAAGTCTATCTATAATCCCTTTCCATCTAATAAGAGATTTTTAACTGTGAAAATTCGTCATCATTTAGCCTCCATTTTTTAAAACAAAGAAATAATAGCTCAAAAAAATCTTCTTCAATTATAGAAACTCGCTTGAAGAACTTTTTCATTGACTAGTTTAATACCCCTAATTAGTTTTGAGGTGACAGACCTTTAAACGAAACTACGCCTGTTTAAAAATTATTCTCAATTGTGTAGTATTAATGACAGTATAACGTAGCATGAGAACTTAAATTTCATCTACCTCCCAAGGTAAAGAAATCCCCCTTTGAATTATGAAGGAAATGGAAGCAAATCAAGATAGTAATTATTAAACTCCCACCCACTTCCCTCTCCTCCTCAAGAGTTCTTTAACTCTTGCCACAACTCTTATTATTATTATTATTATTATTATTATTATTATATTATTATTATTATTATTATTAATATGAATATTATAATTTATGGAGGAGAGTTAGATGCACACACAAAAAAAAATGGCCACTTTGAGGGCGAGAAGAGGTGGCCAATGAAAGTCTAGGATTGGTTAGAGAGACTTGCGCTTCGTTGCACATGAGCAGTCACCCATATTAGCTACTGAAGCCTACTTGCTTTCCCTCCTATTCACGCTAGTACAGAGACCGTGCTCCGGGTGAAAGCCAACTAAGTCACACATTAGATGGTAAGGGAAATCGATAGGGCTTTAAGGTGGAATGCTAGTGAGCGTGAGTTTAGGGCAGTATTTTTGCAGTTTTTATAGCACAAACATCTTTTGCCCAATATAAGTCAAATATTTCTTCTATAGAATCATTTATCTTTATTTAAAAAGTTTGTCACCAAATGCCGCCATGCTCATGACAGATATTCAACAACTGTTGAGATTAGCATGTGCAGAAAACAAAACTCTATGATTCTATAGAAGAAATATATGACTTATATTGGGCAAAAGATGTTTGTGCTATAAAAACTGCAAAAATACTGCCCTAAACTCACGCTCACTAGCACTCCACCTTAAGAAACCGCCTCGGTGACCGCATGGTCTAAGGATTACGACCCCTCCGGATGATGTAGGGGGTGAGGAAAGATGAGGGGAAAAAAATGTCTTAGGTGTCGCATAAAACAATGACAAATGGGAGTAACCTAAATATTAATTATTGACATATTTTAGTTAAAATAAGTTTCACTAAAAACTATTCTATATTTTATTCTTTAAATTGAAAAATGACACCTGGAGACTGGAATCAAAATGGAGAGCTTTGGATTAGTACTGTAAGAGCTAAGTGCTACAGTGTAGTAATAAAGTTAATAAATCATGTGTGAAATAATTCACCGACTCGAATTGTATCTGGCGAAAGGATTTATGAACATGAGTGTGTCATAGCGGCGTGGTTCAATATTTTCGATTGCAAAACCCTTAGGACCGGCTGCACGGAGCCGCACCTCATCGGCGTGGACGAATCTTCAAGAGAGCATCGTTCCGCACTTTTGCGGTGCGGTTCGTACCGTGTATCCACCTACCACCGGGAGCTTCCAAACTTTGTTTTCGTGGTAAAACTACGCATTTCTTTTACAACCGTGGCACGTGTGACGCTGTAGTCATTGTTTCCAACATTACGTACAAGATAAACATTATTATATACATCAACTTATTGAACAACTAACATTCTTCTTATTAATTATTAGCTAGCTTAAAAACTTTATTCTTCGTGATTAATAGTTAACTTAATTTTATGAAAACAAGTGAAAACGCATGTAAGTAAAAATAAAAATACAAACTTATTTTGTAATAGAACTCAGTCTATAAAAAATATAAAAATGTTTAGAAAATGTGGTGCGGTGCGAGTTGGCTCCGTGTAGCCATATCTTTAGTCGACACATGACACATGGCACATGGTACAGGGTAAAACGGATTATTAAATACAGGTCGAGTAAGAAAGGGGCGCTCTCTCTCTTTCTGGTCGCTCGTGTGGCACTCTTTTCTATGGACGTTTGGGTCGTTGGTGACATGTGTCCATGACGTATAGGACGTCGGGTTAGCATTTACTTAGTGTTAGAGGTATTGACTTGTGGGTTCTAGTTGCGTTGATATCAGTTGTCTTGCAACATCATCATCATTATAATATGAAGCCACATATATGGCTGACTCACCCACTGATATTAATGTTTACCCACTTTCAGATGAGATAGAAACTTGAAATTTGGCAAACTTATAGCCTCCAGCCTGTAACCAACGGGAAAATTCCAAAAAGATAAAAAAAATTAAAATCAATCAAAACATTAACTCCACCAAAGTGATATTTTTGATTTTAGGTAAATTTTTGCACATCTTATACACATTTTTTAATTTTCTGACACACTTATGGGACAGCTAGAATCATAAAATTGTAAAAATAAATCAACTTTCAAAACAACGCTGGAATACACTCACTGGAGGTTTGGAGGGAGGCCACAACGAGCAAAGCGAGTTTCCTTATAAGAGTACAATAAGGACATGTCTGTACCGCAGTTGAGGAACAACTAATAGTTGATCGGTTACAAGATTAGGACAGTATCTAGTTATGGTCACCGAACAGAGTCGAAATCTAACTCGACGACGCGAATCCTGCACATCTGTTAATCTAAATCTGTACTTTAAACATCATAATTTTATGTAGCTTTGTAAAATAAAGACCTAATTTACAAAATGCCAAACCCTCTATGAGACCACATAAGCCTGAACACCAACCCCTGACCATTACTAAGTATCGCTATTTAAAAAAAGATCCAAAATAGTAAGATCAGGGGAGCGGGGAGAAGGAGGAGGGGAATGCAATTGGACCTTCTTGACCTATCTATCACATCCAGTCACATTGTGCCCCTCCCACCCTAACCCTGGTCCACTGACCCTCATCCTCTGGGCTTTATTGTTTGGGGGTACTTAAGTGAATTTAGTGTAGCCATGTCCAACACCTAAGTTCAGTCAGTTGCGTGTTTGTCTACTGAGCTATTGGTCCTGAGTTCAATTTCCTGCATGACCAAAAAATTTATCGTTGGTGAAATTTTGTTTTACCTTTTCAAAGTAATGAATTAAAGGCCAGGGACTGGATGTTGTGTTTGTTCTAGATTTGAATTACTACTATAAGTACCGATTTAATCAGTCGATTCAGAAAGTGCATGTAAATACCTCAAATATTTTTTTCATTTTTCCTACCTTTTCTCGCGTCCCCTACATTTACACCTTAAACTAATTGTGTAAATAGGTATCAAGACAGAATTTAGAGAAAATATACCCACATTTTCTCGAAGGAAAAGTACGATAACTCTTCAAAATATAAAATAATAATCTCATTATGCCCCCTATGAACCAAACCCCGACCTCCCGGTCACCGGTCAACAAGACTAA
Source organism: Timema cristinae (assembly GCA_039000515.1). Lineage (NCBI taxonomy): Eukaryota > Metazoa > Arthropoda > Insecta > Phasmatodea > Timematidae > Timema > Timema cristinae. The sequence continues at coordinate 42,722,754 of JBCFYV010000100.1, read as the reverse complement.
ATCATCTTGCCATTTATACCACGTGAACACCAATGTGGTTTGTGCCATTATTACATGGACACATCTATCTGAAATACTAATTCTCCCCCCACCCTTTACTCGTGAAGCTCGACCAATGGGGAGCGAGCATGAAAATTAAAACAAGTGGGATATTCATGTTCGTGACCCATTTAAAATTTGCGTATGAAAAAATATGGAGGGGGGTGGTAGGAAGTACATATTTTATTTTCGTCCTACTCTTTAATATATACTCATAGTTAAGCATAAAAGTAGGGTAGTTACTGATAGCCAACGTTTGAAAAATGGATCTTAAAATAATTATAGAGGAGTCTGTTTATCAGGTTGGGTGCTCGTGTGTGATATCGATTGTCTCGTGAGGTTGCCTGCCATGTTCATATGCGTGTCTTGGTGCAAGAAGTGCCGTAGTCACTTTTTTTTTGTTACGTCGTGTGCACGGCACATCATCCATTAGGGCTATTCGCCTATTTACACTTAAATTATTATTATTACTATATTATTATTACTATTATATATTATTATTATTATTATTAGCACCGCGTCTTACTACCCGTTCGGGTTATACTCACACTAATGTGTAATGGTAGGGTGATTGTGAGATTAAATGGAGGACCTACAGTTTAACGTGGGATCCGAACCACGGTGGAGGCCTGGCATTCCCCACATTCACAAGATATCTTGTCAGAGGTGAAGGAAGGGTTTGTAATCAGATAAATCTTTGCCGGGACAGAGGATTGAACCCCGGACCCTCAGCACAGAAGTCCGACACCTTACCCCCTAGACCACAAGGTCACACCCTACACGTAAATGATAGGGATAATTATTAAGGTGTGATTTAGATATAATGCACCCTCATTTTTTATTTTCTTAGGAAGAAAGTTATTATTATTATTATTATTATTAGCACCGCGTCTTACTACCCGTTCGGGTTATACGCACTTACGCTAATGTGTAATGGTAGGGTGATTGTGAGATGAAATGAAGGACCTACAGTTTAACGTGGAATCCGAACCACGGTGGAGGCCTGGCATTCCCCAGATTCACAAGATGTCTTGTCAGAGGTGAAGGAAGGGTTTGGAATCAGATAAATCTTGCCGGGACCGAGGATTGAACCCCGGCCGCCAGCATAGAAGTCTGACACCTTACCCCTAGACCACCAGGTCACCTAGGAAGAAAGTTGAAAATCATTTAGGACAATACACCCAACCAGGATTCAAACCTCTGACCTATCTACTACCGGAACACTAACGCAGACGAAACAGATACCTTAGTCAGTATACCCCAAGCAGGTGAGTAGTCATGAAAGCAATACTTTCGGCTAGGCATTAGAATCTATATTAATAAAATGAAAAATTTTTTTTTTACTGTCATGAGCATTGAACGATATCTATTGCATTCAGAGGTTTGAAATTTAAAAATAGTATCACGTGTGTACAAAGGCGTCCGCCAAGAAGATGGAATTTTAAAATTTTGAATCGATCATTTTTTAATTCATTAAAAATCGGTTTGTAAGCAAAGCAATGTGAAACATGTGAAGAACAGTTCAAATTGCTAACATTAAATACATTTATCTATCTACCACCGTCATCGGTGGATACATGTCTTCTATACTGATATGTCGGTGATGAGTATATGAGGGATTGAATTCCAGTCAGATGTAATGAGGGCTGTTTTCCTTCGTGGTTAACACTCTCCATCCAAAGAAATGTAGGTATACTTCTTCAAAATTACATCTTATTTTTATCCTAATCAATAAGTGTGATAGTCTGATTTTATTAGGGAGAAACTTTGTTTACGAAAAATCATCCCTGAAATAATTTTATTATATTCATACTTCACGTCATGATATCTGAAGCTGTCACTTTTTTATGAATATCAATATCTATAAAATAATATTAATCAAATATTTAAATATTATTAATGACTGCAAAAAATCTATATTGAGCTTGATAAGGTTTCTTATTTCCAGAATGATACTCTAACTAAACAGGGTGGAATAGTGGAAACAATTAGTCATAGTAGTTTTATTTTTATTTTTTAAATTTATTTATTACCCGTAAGGATTTAGATAATTTAAAATAAGGTAATTCTTCAAAAATATATGTTTAAAATAGCAATCATTATCTTAAAAATATACTATATGGGTTGGTAAAAAATTCTTAAAATTTTGTCTTAGTGCGAAGACTGCATAGTAAGTAAGTAGAATTATTATTATTATTTATTATCAAAATACGTGGTTCAAGGAACTATAGTGATATTTTCCTTACGATTGGGCACCAATTATGGTGATATTTATATTTGCCCCGCAATTGGGCACATATTATAGTGATATTAGCCCCATGTGTAGCACCAACTATAATTATACTGGATTTTATGCTGATGATTATGCAGATGTGATTATGACTTACGTTTGGGCAGTAATTAAGTGATATTTGCCCCACGATTAGGACACCTATTATAGTGATAATGGATTTTATACTGATGACTATGCGGATGCAATAATGTGGACCCATGTAGGCTTTACGGTTGAGCAATAATTATAACGATACGAGGTATGATGATTATGATGATAACGCGTGTATGTCTTACTTCTCACTTGTACATAGTTATGTGATTGATTATATGTAATTCCTATTCTATGAAATGAGTAAAACTTTTACTGTTGCATATGATTTATTTAGATGATTACACTTTTCAGTACTGTATATTTGATATTAAAGTGATACAGTTTTTTGTTTATTTACGAAATGACACCGAAAGCCTGAGCTAGTGCAGTTCAAAATTATGTTTTCTGTGATATCACTAGTTTTTCAATTTCAATATATACCCACAAGCTGCTTATATATGACCTACCCCTTGCTTCTTGGACCCCTTGTCACCAGTGTTAAAACTAACTAATAGGAGAACTCCTGGTTACCCAATTTTGTGGAGGCTAGCTTCCTATTGGGTAAAGAGAGCTAGTATGTCACATGATTTTCGAATAAAACGGATTTGGTTTTTTTAAAGAAAGAAAGTTTTAAAACGCAATATATTGAAAATACCTCTGAAAAAGCGTGATTCTCCATGGATGAAGTATTAAAAGAAGCCCTTACATAGTTTTTTTTTAAGAAAAATACTTCATCCATGACTTTTTGAATATATGAGAGGGATCCAAAACAGTCTCATTAGTCATTACATACCCTCAGTAAGAGTCAGCTATTTAAATTTTTAAACTTATTGATCTTGAATAAATGAAGAAATAATTTATTTTGATTTAATTTTTTTAAACTAATATTTGAGATAAACAATTGTGTTATCAAGTTTTACATAACGGTATTTCTTTAAAAGTCTTTATACGAGAGGGCAGCTTTTTCATGCTTTATCTAGGAGGGTTGGGTGGGGCATTAGATCTCAAGCCTGTCTTGTAGCTATATCCGGATATCATATTGAGTATATAAAGACACCATTATCTCATCCTTTTCACATCATCATGCCTGCATATTCCCTTGGACTTCAAATTCACAATTTTTTCTAGCAAATTTCATCTTATACAACTTTACTTCCATCACAACTCATCAAGTGTAATCAGCTAATCCATGTAATGTATTTCAAAAGAACAACATATAGGTTGACATTCAAAATCACACATTGGATCTGATTTAACAGGGTTATAGGACTCCATTTAATAACAACATAGGTGTCCTGGTGGTCTAGGGTAAGGTGTCAGACTTCTGTGATGGGGGTCCAGGGTTCAATCCTCAGTCCCAGCACAGATTTATCTGATTGCCAAACCCTTCCTCCACCTCTGACAAGACGTGTATTAATCACAACTTGTGAATATGAGGAATCCCAGGCCTCCACCGTGGTTCGGATCCCACGTTAAACTGTAGGTCCTCCATTTCATCTCACAATCACCCTACCATTACACATTAGCGTAAGTGCGTGTAACCCGAACGGGTAGTAAGACGCGGTGCTAGCAATAATAAATAATAATAATAGTAATAATAATAATAATGGTAAGAAAACGCGCAAAAAAAATTTACATGCTTTTATTTAGGAATAGCACTGATCTGTGGTGGTCGAAATTACATTGGCCCTTCTCTCACCAAGGCCTATTAATTAGGTTCCAGCTTTGCGTGTTTCTTAGCCATCTATCTATTTGAACTGTGAACGATATAGGAGCTGGCTGAAAATAGGGCTCATAAGTCAGTCGGTTGTGTTGATGCCATTGACTACCTGCAATATTTCTGTACAGTACTTGTCACGTGTTTGTCGCAACTTAATACCCGTCCTGGCTAACCAAATGTTTATTCTAATCATATAGGATGAGGAGGATAGAATACAGAATATAAGTACCCACGTTCACATTGAAGAATAGTTCGCAACCATAGCAACAAATTATCTATGTAAAGTACATTCCGTTTAGCTTGAAAGGCGACAATCCTACCGTTTCAAAACCAAAATCAGTCGTTAGTGGTTCTGCATATTGACCTAAGGGGTCCGGGAATAATTTCCAACTTACAGAAAACTAAATAGTTGTTTAACTGTGGGTTTCCCCTTTCACAGCGATGAATTAAAGACTGGAGTCTGGGGTGTTTGTTGTGACCACCCCTACATAAATTCAGGGTCATATAGAGAAGTGTTATGGTCCACCACATCCATTCCCATCCATGAATAAACGTGTTCTGCTCACACACACAACTATTCAGCTCCACGGAGAGACGTGTTCTGCTCACACACACCTATTCAGCTCCGTGGAGAGACGTGTTCTGCTCACCCACACCTATTCAGCTCCATGGAGAGACGTGTTCTGCTCACACACACACCTATTCAGCTCCGTGGAGAGACGTGTTCTGCGCACACACACCTATTAAGCTCCATGGAGAGACGTGTTCTGCTCACACACAACTATTCAGCTCCATGGAGAGATGTGTTCTGCTCACACACACCTATTCAGCTCCATGGAGGGACGTATTCTGCTCTCACACACCTATTCAGCTCCATGGAGGGACGTGTTCTGCTCACACACACACCTATTCAGCTCCATGGAGACACGTGTTCTGCTCACACACACACACACACCTATTCAGCTCCATGGAGAGACGTGTTCTGCTCACACACACACACCTATTCAGCTCCATGGAGAGACGTGTTCTGCTCTCACACACCTATTCAGCTCCATGGAGGGACGTGTTCTGCTCACACACACACCTATTCAGCTCCATGGAGAGACGTGTTCTGCTCACAAACAATTATTCAGCTCCATGGAGAGATGTGTTCCGCTCACACAACTACTCAGCTCCATGGAGAGACGTGTTCTGCTCACACACAACTATTCAGCTTCATGAAGAGACGTGTTCTGCTCACACACAACTATTCAGCTTCATGAAGAGACGTGTTCTGCTCACACACACCTATTCAGCTCTATGGAGGGACGTATTCTGCTCTCACACACCTATTCAGCTCCATGGAGAGACGTGTTCTGCTCACACACAACTATTCAGCTCCATGGAGAAACGTGTTCTGCTCACACACACCTATTCAGCTCTATGGAGGGACGTATTCTGCTCTCACACACCTATTCAGCTCCATGGAGACACGTGTTCTGCTCACACACACACACACACACACACCTATTCAGCTCCATGGAGAGACGTGTTCTGCTCACACACACCTATTCAGCTCTATGCAGGGACGTGTTCTGCTCTCACACACCTATTCAGCTCCGTGGAGAGACGTGTTCTGCTCTCACACACCTATTCAGCTCCGTGGAGAGACGTGTTCTGCTCACACACAACTATTCAGCTTCATGAAGAGACGTGTTCTGCTCACACACAACTATTCAGCTTCATGAAGAGACGTGTTCTGCTCACACACACCTATTCAGCTCCATGGAGAGACGTGTTCTGCTCACACACAATTATTCAGCTCCATGGAGAGACGTGTTCTGCTCACACACACCTATTCAGCTCCATGGAGAGACGTGTTTTGCTCACACACAACTATTCAGCTTCATGGAGAGACGTGTTCTGCTCACACACAAACACCTATTCATCTCCATGGAGAGACGTGTTCTGCCCACACACAACTATTCAGCTCCATGGAGGGACGTGTTCTGCTCACACACACCTATTCAGATCCATGAAGACATGTGTTTTGCTCACAAACACATCCGTACAGGTACAAGAAGTGACGCTATACAAGGCATCCACGGCACCTGAATGTCTGAACCGCAAGGCTTCCTGGGAAAAGAGACACAAGTTCAGTGAGCACCGCCCATCACTAGCTGGACACCCAACCCTCCTCTTTACCCCCTCCCCCGTGCCGCTTCCAAAACCCCGTCCATCGATCTCTCAGGAGTCTTGAAGACACGTAACATGCAAACCCTGACCGGCCAATATCAAGTTATATTCCCTTCTTCTTTCTTCCCCAAGTCACTGATTAAATATTTAACAACGAACAGAAGAAGTAATATCGAACTGATAACACGAAGAAACGGACATGACGATTACACTTAGATGACGAACGTCTCCATCAATTTTTGATCATACCGGTTGTTGTTTTTTTAGAAAATATGTACATCTTTCTGTTAAAGGAATTGATTAAAAGATGATGAAATAAACAAGAAAGGAACTTTTTAATTTTTTTTTTTCTTATTATTAAATAGGAATCTTGCTATTGACAAGAACGATACGGAGTTAGTTGGTTCTATTTCTTGTGCACCGATTATTTTTATCTATCCTGACTATACTAATGGGTAGGTGACCTGGTGGTCTAGGGTAAGGCGTCAGACTTCTGTGCTGGTGGCCGGGGTTCAATCCTCGGTCCCGGCACAGATTTATCCGATTTCCAAACCCTTCCTACACCTCTGACAAGACATCTTGTGAATGTGTGGAGTGCCAGGCCTTCACCGTAGTTCGGATTCCACGTTAAACTGTAGGTCCTTCATTTCATCTCATAAACACCCTACCCTTACACATTAGCTTAAGTGCGTATAAACTGAACGGGTAGTAAGACGCGGTGCTAATAATAATAATATACTAATGGGATAAGAATGAGGATTGTATAGTAGAGGAAGAAATAATTTTAGGATTAACCATCCTCCGTACGCTCAGTCGGGAACAGGACCCTGACATTGCCGTCACCAAATATTGGACTGGGTGATATCAAGGATTTATTTCGCAGGGCAATAATGTTGGTAAAATATTTAGATTAGGATTACAGGATCTAGGCTAGGATTAGTGGCTCCTTTATTTATTAAGTCTTAACGGTTTCAATTTAGGATTTTGTTTTTCACCACGCCACCCTATTACATTTTAAGTTTACACGCATCTATGATAATTAGGCCTAGTCTAATTGGGTAAGAATGAGGGCGGAAGCATTTTAGAGGTGATATACCCGAATTGGTGTGGAAGGAGAGTGTGAAACCGTTTAGGAAAAGCCAGCCTCAGTATACCCAAATAAGATTAAAACTTTGATCACGCTGTTATCAGCAGGCCACTATGAAACAAGATTGACAAATTAGATCGTTAAGCCACTGAAGGGGGGTTTATTCAGATACATATGTAAAGAAAAAGTACAATTGATAAAATGTAATTAAGACATCCCGAGCGCTAATGACTGAAGGAATTTGTCTGTTACCCGCCTCGGTGGCCGCTTGGTCTAGGGAGCTACTCTCCGAGTATATTAGACTGCCGATGACGGAGATATTGAGGTTCAAAACTCGACCGGTTGTACTGAGGGTGATTTTCATATAATTGTTTTCTACTATCCCTCCACGCAAATGTGAGTACACTTCCTCTGAATATCAACTGCCTAATCCCCAAAACAATTAGTATAACTAGTACATAAGCGTATAGCCCGAACGGGTAGTAAGACGCAAATATAAAAAAAATATAACTGTTTGAATGAACATATTAAATAAAATTGTAGCTACGGTACAATCGTTCATAATTTCAAATATATATTATAGTGAAATAATATTCAAAAGTCTTTAATACGATAACTACTCCCAAATAATTAGATAATTTATAAAACCTATCAAGAAAGCTTATTTATTTTGTAAAACACTCCCAAAACCCCATTTTGAACAAAATTGTTTGGATACCTTAAAAAAAATCTAATATTAGTCATAAGTAAACTACCCTTTTGTATATTTTTTCTAGAACATAAATAAATATAGACTACAAAGTTATTTATCATAAATAGAATTTATGAGACATCCATTTTGAAAAAAATCGTGAAAGCCATTCTCAAAATATTTAAAATGTTCAAAAATCGATCATCAGAGAACTAACCTTAAATAGATTATTCTGTTAAAAGCCAATATACTATGTTATTTATCATACATACCTAAGTATTTATCATACATTCCTAAGGCAGATATCTGTTTTGAACCAAAAGGTTATAGATATTTTCCAAAAATTTTCAAATTTTCAAAATTTATTCAACTATAAGCCACATAACCTTAATTTTAGATTGATAATTTAAAGATAGTTTTGCCTTTAGTTTTGATCATATAACATTTAGCATCCTAATATTGAATTCAATCCATTGAACCGTTAGAGCTGTATCCTCGAATAAAGACAGACGGACGGACGGATGGACAGACAGACGGATGGACAGACGGACAGACGGACAGACGGACAGACGGACAGACGGACAGACGGACAGACGGACAGATGGATAGACGGACGGACAGCCATAAGGGATTGCAAAATACTCTTATTCGTTTTCAAAAGGTCATTAAACGTAAGCATCCAGAAGAATATTAGGTTTTATTCTTTGCTTACGATAGCAATATTTCTACTTTTCGATGCTTAAAGTGCAGTTTTTATTGCAACAAAAAAAATATTTTTTTACAAGATAAATATCCCATGGAAACACATAGTTCAACATTCTTCCCATGGTGATATCAACAATGTTTTATTTATTTTTCCAAAATAATCTTGTTACATAGAAACTGCAGAGACACTCATCTTTTTTCGTTTTTCCTACATTCCCATCTTAAGATGGACTTTACTATTAAGTCAGCTTTTTTTTTCGACTAAAATCAAGTTTATAAATTATGGCTGATGTCTTTGAAGTACACAGGAGTTGAATCGTTCATAAAAACCGTTAAAAAAAATTCTCATTTCTTGGCAGTGATCAATGAATATTATTAATATTTTACAGTTTAAAACGATTTTTTTTTTCACTGCACAGAGTAAATTAAAACATTGATAAGAATCGTTTGATGGTTTTCAAGAGCTAGCGATATTTCTAAATAACTACTTTACCGAGACATTCGACAACTTACTGTCGCCTTCAATCCAACTGTTCGTGTCCAGAATCAATTTTTTTTTAACTCATTTATTTTTCCCCCTTTTCACATTTTTTTTTTCTCGCGATGAAATATTAATACTTCAATATGAACGTACCCCTGCGTGAACAAACCGGAAAACGCTATTGGATTGGCGGCCGGTGCCCAAAATGGGATTGTCGTTGCGTGTTGCAATACTTTGTTCTGTTTCCTTCTCATGCTTTCAAATAATAATATATAAAAAAAATATTCAAACAAGAAATTTCTACCATTATCATGATCTACCTTTCAATCCATCATTGACTAACATGACTACGTTGAAAATGTAATAACTAGGCTATATACTGAAGTAGTTGTGTTTGATGGTGTAACTATATCTTTTCCGCCATTTTTTCCTCCCCCCAACCCTCCCCCATATTTTTATGTCAATAAACAATAAGTTCAAATCATAGGTAGACAAAGCAAAAAATATATCGCCATTGGTTTGAAAGATATGAATATTTTAGAAATATATAATTGGTTGGCACACAAAAATGAAGAGGGTAAATTTTGCTATTTCCTTTTTTCACTGAATCAAAGACTTGTGGTTTGTATTTTTCTTGATAATATATGTAAATTGGATTTGCCAAGCCAATTTCTAAAAGAAGATAAGGCCGTACGTAGCACAAATTATTTGTTTTTAATACAAGAAAATATCCAAGTAAAATGTGTATAAAATACAGTGAAGTAGTTTTTTTTTACACATCATTAAGTTAGCGCATTGAATTGAAGTTAATAGTTATGCGTGCATTTATATATTAATTAGATTTATCTGATTACCAAACCCTTCCTTCACCTCTGACAAGATATCTTGTGAATGTGGAGAATGCCAGGCCTCCACCGTGGTTCGGATTCCACGTTAAACTGTAGGTCCTTCATTTTCATCTCACTATCACCCTACCATTACAAATTAGCGTAAGTGCGTATAACCCGAACGGGTAGTAAGACGCGGTGCTAATAATAATAATAATAATAATAATTTATAAGAAACATACATTCAATTCTTCTACAAAGTTAAAAAAAGTTCACAAATTAATCCCTATATAGTAAAATTTTGCTAATTTATGATGAATAAAAATTATTCTTAGGATTAAAAAAAAAGATACTCTACCCCAAATAAAACGTTGGTTGCTAAAAATAAAGTTTTTATACTTTAGATGTAGTAAAAAGTAAACGTAGGCCTAAGGTTATTTTCATTGCCATGCTGTACTTAACAAATTTAGTAACTACTACTTATTTTCTAGTTTAACACAAAAAAACAAATGGTGCTTCAGTTTCACATTCGCAAAGCTCTTTATTACATTTTATGACGCACTCAATTTATAAGACCTTATTCTTTCAACACGTATAATTTTAGGGGAAGAAATAAAAGTTAGTGGAACGGTTTAAAATGTTTTTGTTCTTATTGAAGATAGTGATCTAGAATTTTATTTTGTGTTTAATTAAGTGAAATGTGTTTGAAGTGATTACTTTACAACGGTATACGATATACCTGCCACACACATAGCTATATTCTATTATTGCACCTGCTGCTTTTGTATATAGAATGGTTAAAAAAAACTAGATTATATGCATAGAAGATTTTTTCGGTGTCTTCATAAAAATAATATAGGCCTAAAGGTACCGTGTCAGTGAAAAATAAAAACAACAGGTGTAGTGTGTCAGTTTACGATACATTGCATGCGTTCTTCAATTACACTTGACATAAGGGTCTACGGTTCGATTCTGAAAGTACCAACTATCGTTTGAAAAAAAGAAACATGAAGCAGGTGCATTCATTGTATATAGAAATGTTCTTTGAATTTAATATGTAAGTGTATTTAATCGCTTAAATAAGTAGTTCCTGTTTCGCCTGTTTCAATTATAATGTAAATTATATGTTGATTTTTTTTAAAAAAATTTTTACTAAATTTCATGATATAAACGTTTTAATTCATGGATTATACCAAAAAGAATTTTTTGGACAATATTTGTTTTTAATCATGACGTGTTTTTTTTATGGTTTACAAGTGTTTCCTGTTGTAAACAATAAATAAAGAATTGATGTTCAAGTATGATAGCTTATCTATATTACAGAAGAGGTTACTGCTGACCAGCAAGTTGAGTTTGGAAGTGACGAAGAAACTGATGAAATGCTACATTTGGATTCATAGGAAGATAGAAATAAAATATTTGGAGAGCTTTGAAATATGGTACTATAGAAGACTTGAGAGATCAGGTAGACAGACAGGGTGACAAACGAAAATGTCCTAAGAAGAGTGGGTGGGAAGAGAACCATTTTGGATTTGATTCCTCATTATATTACTATTAGCACCGCGTCTTACTACCCGTTCGGGTTTTATACGCACTTACGCTAATATGTAATGGTAGGGTGATTGTGAGATGAAATGAAGGACCTACAGTTTAACGTGGAATCCGAACCACGGTGGAGGCCTGGCATTCCCCACATTCACAAGTTGTATTGTCAGAGGTGAAGGAAGGGTTTGGTAATCAGATACATTTGTGCCGGAACCGAGGATTGAACCCCGGACCCCAGCACAGAAGTCCGACACCTTACCCCTAGACCGCCAGGTCACCATCTTAGTTACAGAGCAAACTGGATCTGATACATCTTTAGGAGGGACTCTCTTCCCCACGACGTCACAGAAGGAAAAATTAAGGGATATGGGAGCTCGGGAATAAGTAGGATTCAAATATTGGTGGACTTAAGGAAATAATTAAATTCTAGGAGGTGAAAAGGGAGGCAGAAGAGAGCGCATTGGCAGACAAAATTCACTGATAAAAGAAATGGACCTGTCATAAGACAGAACACCTAATAGTATAATAGTATGGTGTATTTGTAAACTTTTAAATAAAATCCGTACTAATACAAATAATTTTTTATTTTTGCATCTATTTTTACTAGCCATTAGGGTTGTACGCACAAGAACTAATTACATCAGATTGTTAAGTAATTTAGAAGAATAGTAATCGCATTTGGTGAAGGGAGAATATAAAATCGTTTAGGAAAAAAACAGACTTAGGACACACACCAATAGGGTTAGAACCCCGATACCCCCATCATTGGCAATACAATCTCTTGCGATAATGGAGGGGTGTATGAGGAAAAGTTAATGTTTCTTCAGTTTTTTTGTCAAAAATATTCTTTTGACCAAAATATATATAATTTATCTCGAGTATAAAATATAGAGTTTAATTTTCTTCTCGTCGTGATATCAACAATTGTTGAATATTTGTCATGACATAGTGACATTAGGTGACAAACATTTTAAATGAAGAGAAAAAATTTGTCATTAAATTCCAGGACACTATTTACAGATATTCAATAACAGTTGATATAATCTTATGAAGAAAATTAAACTATTTTCTACCAGGGTATTTCTGGTTTTATTTTGAACTAAAAATATTTGACAAAAAAATCTTCAAAAGTACTGGCCCATTTTCGCATTCCCTTTCACCCAATCTTGTGTTAATATAATATAAATTAAGAAGAAAATTTGTTGTTGGTATATGATGGTATGTATCAGAAGTATCACAACTATGGTATCAGAAGACACACTATGTTCAGAAGTGTTCATCAAAGTAGTTCTCTTAGTAGAGGTGTAACAATTCAGTAAAAACTATTACCGATTGTTTAAAATAATTGTTCATGCTACGATTATCAACACAGATTTATTCCGATTATCGATTATTTATCAATAATTATTGGGAAATAAACTTAAGAGAATGATAACAAATTAATGTAATTAATACAAAACGAGTGTATGCATACAAAATATATATTTAATGCATAACGGGTTGAAAGTTTGAATTAGAATGTTAGTACAGTATGAACTTATATTTCTTTATCTGGTTATGTAATCTTTGCATAAACCGTAACCCAAATGTCGTGTGTGTATATAATTATATATATAATATATATATATATAATAGATAGCTGTTGCCCGCGGTTTTTGCTCGCGTGGAAGTTGATTATATACAAATACGAAAATATAATATGTATTTACAGATTAATTAAAAATATTACGTTACGTTGATGACCATAACTTGACCTCAGATCAAAAATAATACAAGTCCGATACAAACTTTCACCCCCTTTTTCATCCCTTATTAAATAAAATGTCCAAAATTCCTGAAACACGTATTTTTTGTTTTACGTCAATAACCGAAATACAAGATTTTGTTTATGTAACTTTCAAAATGACGGACTTTCATACATATTATCATCCCCCATTTTGACCCCTTTGGGGTGGAATTTTCTAAAGTCCTTTCTTAGTGGGTTGCCTACATAACAAAATGGATATACAGCCCGAATTTCATGCTTGTAGCCTTGATAGTTTGCGCTCGGCGATGATGAATCATCGTCAGTCAGTCAGGACATGTTATTTTATAAGTATAGATATATATTGTCAGTTTTGATCACTAAACTCCTTCCTAGAAAATTTTGATTTAAATATTACTTTAAAAAACTATTAATCGACATAGAAATCGCCGATTAAGATTTATTGCCTGTGCACTAATAATCACCCAATACGATTTATCGATACACCCCTACCTCTTAGTAAAAAAAAATGAAGCAAAAAACTACTACCATAAAAACATTCACCGCAGAAGACACGTTCAACGAAAACAAAACATAAAGAGTTTTCGATAATTTGTACATAATTATTATAGTATTGGAAAAAAAACTAACTAGGCGATATAACCATCTGTCAAAAAAGTAATGTTTCTTACGGTTGTTTTTTTTTTTACCTCCTTTCTACGCAGCATAGGTCTGATCTTTATCCAAGTACACCATACTTCCTCATGATGCAAGATAGATCGTATTGGTTATTATTTACAAAAGGGTCCGTGTTTGCTGAAAAGGGGGGAAGGGGGATGAAGGGGGCAAGTTATAAGGATGGAACGACACACTTCATTTATCTCCCTCTGTCCTGTTTGCCGACACCTGTTTGGTAAACACAAAGTGGTGTTATGGATAGCCTATAATTAGGACGTGTTTATGAAAACACGTGATAAGACGAGAGACAAGATGGACAATTTCGTAAGAAAAAAAAAGGGGGGGAAAAGGGTTTTTTTTGACACCATATATCCGGTATGTAAATAATACAGTCTTCACAACTATAATATTTCCACCTCATACCAGGTGTGAAATTTGATTAATATATGAAGTAGAATTACTGATAACTCATGGAAATTAGATTAGAATATATATTTAAAAAATACAAGCTAAAATATATCAATTTTAGTAAAAAGGACAACCATTTGAAAAATACAAATATTTGTTGGCCGAAATTATTGATAAATTGACAGCTGCAGATCAATTATTATTATTATTATTATTAATTTATTATTAGCACCGCGTATTACTACCCATTCGGGTTATACGCACTTACGTTAATGTGTAATGGTAGGATGATTTTGAGATGAAATGAAGGACCTACAGCTTAACGTGGAATCCGAACCACGGTGGAGGCCTGGCATTCCCCACATTCACAAGATGTCTTGTCAGAGGTGAAGGAAGGGTTTGGCAATCAGATAAATCTGTGCCGGGACCGAGGATTGAACCCCGGCCGTCAGCACAGAAGTCTGACTGCAGATCAATTACTTGACACATAGGTTTATATGAAAGTAGCATTCCAAGCTATCAATCCTTCCTTTAAGACGCTTTTGGTGGTCGAATGGTGTAATTTGCCAATCCCTCCCGTCTTCAGTAGTCCCATCTATCATGAGATGCCTTAGATCAGTGGTTTACAAACTGTGGTACGCGTAGCCAGGATTAATTTCAATTCTTGTACCTAGACCATTGTAGGCCTATAGTCCAATTTATATTGGAAATACATTTCCTGACAGCCAGAAAAGATAATATATATTTTAATATATTCATACGTTAAGTTGTATGAAATAAAGTTGCCACTTTTGGTGTAAACTATATTGTCAGTAGCTAGAAAGTAAAAATAATAGATTAGTAAAATATTATCAATGTTTTTCTCGAAAGTATATACAGTTTTTTGAAGTATTGAATATTTAATACAAGTTATATTAATACAACTATATTAAAAGTACAAAAAGATGAATATTCAAAGATTAAATTTACAAATTAGTACTCTAGTTTAGTATTTTATTATAGATAAAACAGACAATCTGGTGCAATGTCAGTCTTGTGATTACTCAATTAAATTAAATTAAATTGAAGTTGTTACATTGATATACAGGTAGTAAAAAAAAAGTAAAAGTATGTAAAATACATAAAAATAATTGACATTTTACAAAGCCACAGTACAACAAATAAGTTTTATATAAATCCGTCTAAAATAAATGTGTATGGTGCACCGACAGACTCTCTCTCTCTCTCTCGCTTTTATCTTAAAATAGACATTTACTAGAAACTAGTAGAATTTGTCTATATATTTTTGTAGAAACATTAAACCAAATATCATAAATGAAATAATATACAATTTTACTTACTTAAGACTACTCTATGGCACTAGGAACTAGGAACACTGTTACAACAACAAAAAATTTAAAAAAATTATTTGCCCATTTTCAAAGACCTGAATTAAAAAGTATGTATATAGATATATATATATAGGCCTACTATATAGTATTAAGATAAACATCTCTTATTAATATATTTTATAAACCATAATCTGAGCTATATATATATATATATATATATGCTTATAGCTCAGATTATTGGTTTATAAAAATATATTTTTATAAAACCAATAACTTCTGAGCTATAAGCATATAATATATATATATATATATAATATATATAATATATAGCTCAGAAGTTATTGGTTTTATAAAAATATATTTCAACTAACGAGATGTTTATCTTTAATAGTACTACACAACTTTACAATGATAAGTTATCTCGCATTTTAAATAGTTTCAGAGAAATTTCGAAAAATTGGAAAATTTCTTTTATGTAAAGTGCCCTCAAATATATTTTAGTTTAGAAAATTATGAATTGCCATCTTATTTATAAATGATAAACAGTATCTAGATATAAAATGTAATCAAAATTGTTAGAGTAAATTTCGAGACAATCGATTTTTTTCTCTCTTTAATTCCGACCAAATATACAGTACTTTAAAGCATCAAGCTCTGAAATATTTTATGTGTTTCTCAACCACATTTATTTTTGAGCTAACTTTTTCATTGTATACTGCTACAAAGACTAAGTTTTGAAAGAGGCTAAGGATAAAAGACGATTATGCGCTTTCATGAGAAAGCCATAATTATAACTCCAAATGTTGAAGCTCTTTGTGACCAAAGGCCAGCCTCCCAGAGCCATGGATAAATATATAGCGATTTAAATTTTGCAGATTGCAAATGAAACTTTTTGCACAAGTAGATGTAACCGGCGACTGCGTTACTCTCATGTTAGGCCCATTCTACACTACCAGTTAAAACTCTAGCAGTTTAAACGCTAACAACCGCGTCTTTGAATGAAACACTTGTTATCAAGTTAGAAAATAAGTTTTCGTCTAAACCAACCAGCGTTTTGACAACCACCTCTGGAGGCGTTAAAACCGCCTGGCGGTAGAAACGTGAATCAAACTACACCAGGCGTTAACAGACACTTGTGTCTCAATGTCACAACAAGTCTTTCAGCAGGAATAATAAATACTTTTCCTCAAGATGGTATCACGTTTTGCAATATTCTCTCACCACTAAACCAAGTAGTTCAATAATTGAAACCACAGACATTCTATAGTACAAAAATAACTTCTCTGGGTACATTCTGTGATTCATAAATATAATATGAGAAACGGTTCGATAATGTTGGCTGAGTCCACCAACATCTCTTTTGACGATTTTTTGTTGTTGTTGTTGTTGCGAATTTCCACCAACAAAATAAGTCCCACAATACCAAATTTTTAAACCATTCTGCACAAGTGGAAGCAACAACGGCGACATTTAAACCACTAGTTTAGAATCAGTAGCGTTTTATGGTAGCTGTTTAACAGTCGCGTTTTAACAGTCGCGTTTTTACAGTCGGGTGTAGATTTAAGATTTTGGGGTCGTAAGCTAGCGGCAAAACCACCAGCGTTTTAACCGCTAGTGTAGAATGGGCCTTAACTAGACTGGCGAAGACAGGAATTGGAGTTTTAATAACTGTAGAGTCTAGTGAATGTTTTTTCCTCCTCAATGGTTTCTCCACTCTCCTTCCACCTAAATGCGGTTATATTACCTCTAAAATGCTCCCTTCTTCCTTCCTGGCTCATTGGTAATTTATTATTATTATTATTATTATTATTTGAGGTATTTAACGTGTACTTTCTGAACAGACTGATCAAATCAGCACACAAAATTTCTATGAGCGATAACGAAAGGGCTTACCAATTTATCCGGGCAAGGTATTTTCACATAACTCCTAGTGTTATTTTGCATTCCACAATTGATATTCATCCAAAGGAAGTTGTGAAACAGATTTTGATCACTTAATAAAAGTTCAGTGACATTAGTTGGATATGAACCCATGTAAATCGTATCCATAGGCGAGAACCTTAACCAAGACCATTGAGGTTGGCGTGGTGTTAATAATTACACCCAGAAATAATCGATAGTTTCTTTTTAAGCTTGGCTGGTCGTGTACAAATATAGAAGCGTTTACTTATACTCCATTCACGGTAGGAATTACTCTCTGAAAGGTCTTTTTTCCTACCAATATCCTACTATATAATGGATTTCTGGTAGGGAAGCAGGACTTTCAGAAACCAATTCCTACGCTGAACAGACTTTACCTCCATATTCCTGGTAGAGTCAAGGATCGAACCATTGTGCCACACACACACACACACACACACATGCAGTCTTCCCTCTCTTCTCCTCTAAAGGAGAGGGGCAGGGGTGAAGGAACTAACCTCAGTTTACACACCACACACGACGTAAACTAAACACACATTGAATTGTTACGTAGCGATAGTTATAACGGGAGGAATAACAAAAACAAAACACCGGAAAAGCGAAATATACGCACCTTGAACACTAATGATACACTTCATCACAGCTCTTTATTTTTTATTTTTGTACGTTTGTGTGTGTGTCTATTTAAGTATAATAATCTAGATAAACAAGTCAAAAGTACAATCCCTTAATAACAAAAATAAGGTAATTTATATGATGATTTAATAACACTAAAAAGGGAATGTACTTAATAATTAATAAATTACTTGTCAAAAATGGATGGTCTACGTTTTAAGGGTAACACATTTAAATAACGTCCATGCTACTTTTATTTAATTATATAAGAGAAGTAAGCAGAGGTTAAGTTGTTATATTGTGTGTGTACCAAAGAGGATGATTAGGATTTCATGGTTTAAAGAATCCAGGTGTAACTTGTGTAAAGTATTTATTCAAGTATTGAAAACATCGTTTCTTATTCAAAGATAACCATTTTATTTTAACTTTTGTAGTAAATGTTTTAACATCGGTATAAAAAAATTATTGACTCCATTTGTTATAAAACTTGTTAAGGGATTTATTATTCAGTGACGTATCATGAATTATTGCAAGGGAAAAAAGAGTTAGTTTAAGTTATATATGTGGTTATGTTCACGTAACTCATTAGAACACTTTATTTAGCACCGCGTCTGACTACCTGCTCGGGTTATACCCTTACGTACTAATTACGCTAATGGATTAGTCATTGGGAAGGTTGAATTTAGAGGAAGTGAGCCTACATTTGCATGGAGGGAGAGTGGAAAACATTTAGGAAAAACCACCCCCAGTTCACCCGACCATGATTTGAACCTCAATCTCTTAGTCATCGATAGTTTATTCTACCGCAAGAATAGGGCCTTAAGCCATGCGACCACTAAAGTGGGTTAAAATGGAACTAGTTTAATTTTACTTATAAATAGCTATAATATTTTATTATAATAATAAAAATAATAATAGTTGAAATACGCATCGGTGGCCGAATGGTCTAAGCGGTATTCTAGTGTTACACTGATCTTATGAATTCAGCGATATCAGGATTTGAATCCCAGTCTGGTCTATTGAGGTGTTTTTTTTAAACGATTTCCCACTCTCCTCCCACGCAACTGTGGGTAAAGTACCTCTAAAATGCTTCCTAGATCATTCCTACCCCATTAAAGTAATTATGTATGCGTTTAGTCTTAACAGGTTGTAAATCGTCATGACACAAAAATCCAACACAATATAGGTTTTATTTTTGTCCCGATTTTGGTACGATTGAATGTACTTGGTAAATATAACCAGGTGTTTTACGAATAGTGTTGTTACCAAATCTAGAGGGTGGGAGAGAGCGATGAATGACTGATGCGCCATATGTTCAATCTCACATGTAAGTGATTTTTTTTTTTAATCTATTTTCAAAAGAAGCTATAATTAAATTAAGAACACATGATATGTGGTTTCGCACTAGCATTTATTCGATATTAATTGTACCCGACATAGAGTTGTAACTAGTCAAATGGAAAGTCACAAATGTCGACTTTGTAGAAAAAAAAATAAACACAATGGTATTTTCTATTTCTAATGAGTCAAATTGGTTGGATTATAATATGTACACAATATTTCTATTAAAATAATTAATTTTACAATTTAAAGATGAGAAAATTTTACCTTCTAATGATCCCTAGGAGAATTATTATGTTCATCAAAAAAATTAACTCGATATTTTGATAAAGGTCGACGATTTATAGATCCCTGAAATTGAAAAAGTCTGTCTGTCTGTCTGTCTGTCTCTAACCGTATCTTGGACTAAAACCGAAACCATTTTACTGATCGGGCTAGAACCTCGTATATAGGGTTTTCATAATGAGATAATTTTGTAGTTACATATCAAACCCTAAAATTAAGGATAGATTACTGAAGGGAAAAAAATATTTAAAATAGATTTTCTCAAAATCTGTTAAAATAATTTTTATTCAATTCTGTATCGAGACACAATTTAATATTACTAACAAAATTGTGAATTCTTCGAAGTTACTTTACATAAGTAGAAATTTCCAACTTTAATCATATCCCCACATCTATTTGAAATTAAAAATAACCTTATATTGTAAAATTGTAAAACTATCTATACTAATATATAAAGAGGAAAGATTTGATTTTTTGTTTTTTTGTTTGTAATGGATAAACTCAAAAACTACTGGACCAATTTAAAAAATTCTTTCACCAATATAAAGCTACATTATCAGCGAGTAACATAGGCTATATTTTATATTTATTTTCCTCATAAAAATGTCGATAGTTTTATACTAGGTATGATATAGATATATTTATTGACATAATCTGGCTTAGAATTACATTTCAGATATAACGTTTTCATTGGAAATCGAGCACCATGGGGGGGGGGGGTGGTATATAAATCTTATAACACAGTGGGTCATGGGCAACGCCGTGCGGGGTTGTCTAATTTATAGTAAAAATATTTTAAAGTAATATATTTTTATAAAAACAATGGTTTCTCAGCTATAAGAAAATACATTTATTATTATGTTACTATAAAGCCACATGATGGATGAAACTCGCTTGACATTAATGTTTACCACTAACTGACATTAATGTTTACCCCCTTCTAGATGAACTAAAAACTTGAAATTTGGCAAACTTATAGCTTCTAGCCTGTAACTGACTCTAAAATTCCAAAATACTAAAAAATTTAACTTTTAACCTCTGAAAAAAATTCAAAAATGTTGATCAACTTTAAAGTCGGTGCAGATCTTACTTTGAAAGTCTAGTGGCTAAACAGTAAGACCTATCAAAAAAACGGGTCTGGAATTATACTAGTTTACATCCACTTGCAAAGAAAACCAACCGTGGTTTTGGGGGTTCCTCCCCCAATGACCGAAGAGAGTATATTTCATGAAACTATTTGAAAATATGAAATTAATTGCTATAGTCTGTTACATTTCGTTTCTGCCCCTCGTTGGACGTCCTTTGTTACCTTTCGAGTCTTGGCGAGTGTTAATAGTTGCATATTAACCCCCACGTTGTGTCGCCATTTGATATACTTCTCTTTTTATTGACGTATAATAGCCCCGTGATTGGAAGTCATTTGTTATATTTCTCCTCCCCACGTTAGAATGCTATTTGTTATATTACATAACAGAATCATTTAAGAGTCACTCCGTAAATCATCGTTTCTATTACGCAACTATGTGCTTTACTTATAATGCCTCGTTCCTTATCATTAGACTTTAATAAATGATAATATATCACATAAAGTTTGATATCTATTTATTCCTTAAATTGAAAACATATTGTTATTAGTATTCTAATCGAAACACGATCATGTCGAGGGCCTAGCAACTTATAGTCACCGATCGCTTAAAGCACGTCCATTCAAGACCACGACCGATTGCACAGTAAAATACGAAGTTTCAAAAAGTCACATATATCTGAGTTCAATAGAAGCTTCTCGAAGGAACCTTTCTAACGGTAAATTACACACCTACAAACCCAGAACAAAAATACCTATTGCGTTTGGAAGCTTCTCGAAGAGGAAATTACTTTAAAAGATCTTAACTTGTCTGGATTACGTTAAAAGACGTTAACATTTCTTAAGTTTAGCTCCAGTAGATGCTGCCATCGTACCTCGAGGCGCGAACTAACTAGTAAATAATTTAGAGGAAGACGTGATTTAAGCGCCACGTAATAGGTTGTACAATTTAAATAAAGTAAAATATGTTTAATTATATTTATATATTTTTGAATATATAAATAATTAGAATGATAAATGGTCAATGCTTTCAAATACTCCTTAGGGTCAAATCTATTGCATTACAAGTCTTTGTTGGACAGAGTTATTCCTCTTTGTTCAATGTTTCTCTAACACTCTTTATTTTATTTTTTTCCTTGCCTTTTATGGTGTTTTTCTGCAACAAAGTATACTATTTCGTTTCACAGATCTTATAAGTTTTGAGTAAATGTCTCTATTTTTAAGGTAAAAGTGAGAAAAATTCAGTGAGGTGCAAAGTACCATTTATTTTAAGTGTCATACGTTCATGTTAAGTCTAAGAACATAATATAATTATTTTACTACGTGTCTTACTACCCGTTTGGGCTATGCGCATTTATGATAATGTATAATGGTAGGGTGATTGTGAGATGAAATGGAGGACCTACAGTTTAACGTGGAATCCGAACCACGGTATTGACCTGGCTTTCCACACATTCACAAGTTGTGATAAATAAACGTCTTGTCAGAGATTAAGGAAGGGTTTGGCAATCAGATAAATCTGTGCCGGAACCGATAATTTAACCCCGGACCCTCGGAATAGAAGTCTGACACCTTACCCATAAACCGCCAGGTCACCCAAGACAAATAAAAACTTTATAAATAATTATATTTTATATATTCTATATTTTCTTAAATAAAGGTGGAAACATTAGTATGTATTTTAAAAAAATATGCGAGTTTATGGAATATACATGAGATGTATAGGTAAGATCAAAAATCACAATTAGAGTGGAGAAAATATGGATGATCTCAAGAACTTTGATAAATCGATCAAGAACCAAATGATTGGTCGACACCTGCTTTAAGACGTTACTCTTGCAATAGAATGTACTTGCAACGACAGGAAGATGTGAGTTATAATCCAAGTCGCGTGGACTAACGGTGTTTATATTAAATGGTTTTTCACTCTTTCGTTTTCTAAGCAAATGCGGCTATACTTATCTTAAAATTAAACCCTACTCATCCCTAACACATTACCATAATATTATTAGACTTTCTTTGTTCATTAGGGACTTCAGGCACAAACCCCCGGTGAGTTTTATTTGCAAGTGAATGTAAACTTATGTAATTCTAGAGCCGTTTTTTGATATGTCTTACCATTTAGCCACAAGAGACCTCCAAAGAAAGGCGTCTTTAAAGTTTCTCCACCATTTCGATCTTTTTGTTGGTTAATTTTCCCGTCGGTTACAGGCTAAAAGCTATTAGTTTGCAACATTTCAAGTTTCTAGCTCATCTGTTAGTAGGTAAACAATGTCAGTGAGTGAGTGAGTCAGACATGTGGCTTTATATTATAGAGATATAAATATCTCGTAGCCCGCACGGTCAGTAAGACTCAGCCCAAAAAAAGAACGCTTATGTGGAATAAATGAGGAAGTTAAGATTTAGACGTTAGGAGACCTTTATTTAAACCCCGACCTCTCTGTTACCATCTCAAAGAAAAATCAACCTGAATATATATGTGTTACAGCAATGGCTAGCTAGGTAAAATATACAGGGTTCGATTCTTGTGTCCTGCTGTTATTTGTAAACATATATTTAAATATAATTGTATGTTCTTAGGACACAACAAAACTAGACAAAACCTTTGTCGAACAAATGTGACATATATTTAGAGGTTTGAAGGACTGTGGACATAATTACTAAATGTAAATAAATTTGGAAAAATTGCTGCACTTTTAAACCCATGATTACCTCTAGTGCCCCTTTGACCAGCCTCTGTATGGATGGAATGGCTACGAGTACAACAAAAACATTAATAAGCGGTCGTAGCTTTTGTCATTTAAGTGTAGAATAGCCTTTGACATATTTTATAATAATATATCAAACCTACCAAGGTAATATGCTTTACTGAAACAGAAAATTCTTCAATTCATATTTTAGGTAAGTGTTTCCTAAAATGTATAATTTGTTTAAAGCCACACACAAACACACACAAATATATATGTATGTCATATTTTATGTTTTCGACCATATGTACTGAGCAACCAGATGGCTGGCTAAATACTATATTTAACTTTTTGTTTAGTTCCTGGGTTTTTTGTAATATTTTATGTCGTAAATTTTTACGAAATAATCAAATACCTCTTTTAAAATAAAATATATAGCTATTTATTTTCCACAAAATCCTCTTAACTTTAAGAGTTCTCGTATTTTAATAAACAGTGTGTTCTAATGTTACAATTATATCTTTAATGGCTCTAATATATTTTTATTAACAATTCTACGGATGCAAGTGTCGTGGATTCGATTCCCTGCATGATCGAGAAATTTATATTTTGTGAAATGTGGGTTTCCCTTTCCAAAGTGGTGAATAATCACCTGGATTTGCGGATGTCTTAACTGTTCTTTATTTAAGTAAGTTTATAAGTAAGTCGTGTTCTGATATCATCAGCCAGTTCATAAAATTAAGATTAAACATCTAAATTTAAAAAAAGTTGTTATTTTTTCAAATAGTGCATAGCTAAAATATGTATCACTAAAACTTGTAATGGGGGGCACGCGGTCTAAATGGCAAGCTCATTAATTTTTTTCATGGTGGTAGAGAGAGCTCAGCTTTCTATTTGCACCACGTGCGGTGAAAGTGTTTTTTCCCCTGAATATATTCCAGTAGAGAGGACGCACAAGGCACAAAGGTCTTAGAGTCATGATTCCCACAAAAAAAAATCTAATAACTATTAAAATTAAATAAGCTAATAATTATTTCTAAATAAATAACTTTTAATATGTTGTCTAGTAACTAAGAATATATATAAATATTATCTAAAAACGTAATATCACTTATAGCTTTATGACACTTGGGGTAGCTTTGTGAGGGAGTCACTTTCATAATCATCATCATAATCATAATTATCATTATCATCATCAATAACTGTTTACAACCTGTGGCCGGGTCAGTTTAGTAAAATGCCTCAATCTTCCTCGAACCCTTTCCACCATTCTTTCTCCTTTAATTTCTTCCATTATTCTCCTCTCATTTGCACACTATATGTTAGCTGAGATTCCTATCTCTTTCTGGGCATCTCATCATACTCATTTCCAACATTTTCTTTGGCATCCTCTCTTTTTCCTTCCTCATTACATGCCCATTCCATTCTGTCTTTCCTCCTCTACACTGGAATCTGATTAATCAGATTTTCCGTATTCAAAATCGTCTTTAATTCGAATTTTTGCTTGGTCCTGTGAATTTTGTATTAAAACAATGTTAAAAAATCGTGGGTAGTTTTAAATTTTGATTTGGTTAATTCGAACTTTTCGTAAGTTGTAATGTACTGTGCAGTATTGTTTTCCTATTTCTAGTTGCGGTGCCGTGTTGTTCTATTTTTGGAAACAGGGGAGGTGACGTTGGAATGCGGTCAGTACTCTTATTCACACCCCTCCCCCTCCCCCACTCACCCATACGTATTGCTTACACGTACAGTTCTGTACTCCGTTAGTCAAGTTCGAACCTCTCAAGCAGTTACGTTTGCAATTCTTATTGTTTCGGTCGTAGCAATATTCTTGTGACGTGCGAGTTTAATTTGTTGTTTAGCTTGGTTTTTGTTGCTTATTACATACTATACAATAGTGTCTGTGTGGTGTATCGTGATATCACTGTCCAAAACCACAGTCCTATAGATCATTAACTTTGACCGAAAAAGTAGCGGTGATAAAGAAAGTGAAAAATGGAATTCCTTTAAGAAATGTATTTACTTCGAATTTTTTCCTGGCCCCTTCAAGTTCAACTTACCCAAGTTCCACTGTTCATGTACTCCGTGTACCCCCAATCTTCCTAGGATAAAATCATTCCTAATCCTGTTTCTCCTCGGCACAGCTAACATGCTCCTCACAAACTTCATTCCCATGGCGTAGACCTACCTGGGTTTCTCTTACAATCAACTTTTCATCACTTTGTAATGTAATGTCACTTTGATATTTAATTAAAATTTCTGAAAATATTAACAGAAAATAAGCACAAATTGAATAATATTTTTGCCCCATCGATAAAGGTGGGTGTGGCGAGCACTTTTTTTTATTTGTTTCTGTATTAAGTCCATAATACCACTGTGTAGATATGTAGCTAGTCCTTTGAGGTAGTAATACACAGTGTATGGAAAAGAATTATTTGGAATATTAATGTGTACTTTCTAAATACAAGATATAGTGTAAACGGTACAAACTTACCTAACCTCAAACAACATACCAAGCCGAAAACACTAACTCATATAATATTATAATAAATAATATAATATCGTGTCTTATAGTGTGTTGAGCTGATGGGATTTAAACCAGGGTCCTCTATACTCTTATGTGCTCTACCTGACAACTTAAACATCCGAAGAGAAATGTTTATTAAAACTTAAGAAGATACCATTATAGAGTATCCTAGTTATTTTAATTATTTATTTTGATGTTTATAGAATACTTATTTTTTATGCTATGATATCTTCGTGTTGAAAAATGAGCTCATGTAAACGTTGATTCATAGAATGGATAGTGATATAACTAAATAGAACTTCACTTACCCGAGGAAATCCTACACATCCACCTCGTTGACCACATGGTCTAAGGTGTCACTCTCTCAATAGGCTGCTGATGACCTGTGTACCTAAAATAAAATATTAAAAAAATATTTTTTTAACTGTTCTTACTACCCAAATGCATATGTATTTACTACGCTGATGGTTTTAGGGATTAAAAAGATAACCTTTGTGGGAGATGTACCCGCATTTACTTGGAGGGATAGTGGAAATATAATCTTTGAAAAAACCACCCTCATAACGTACCCAACCGTGTTTGAACCTCGGTCTCCCCATCATCAGAAGTCTAATCTAATGCAAAAGTAGTGCGCTAGAACTTGAGGCCCCCAAAACTGGTGATAATATTATACTAACGTGTTTTAATGTTTACTAAAAAAAATATATATTTTTATTTTCTAGACGCTACATCCTAAAAAAATTCCAATTTATTATATAGAGTATATAATTAACAAATCAAACGCGTTGCTGTCCAATTGTGGACCCTATTAAAATACATTTCGGAATGAAAATTCTGTATAATACAAAAACTCTTTTGGCATCCTACATTAATAGCATACATCCTTTATTGGGTTATTTGTAAGGTATTATTAATATAGACATATAAAATTTGAAAGCTTAATATTACCTGACTTGACGTTACATTAACATTCCATCCTATATTTAATCCTACTTTACTATTGTGTTTGATATCTTAAGTCACTGATAGACCATACTGACACTAGATAAATCGGGCTAGAGCCCCACCAAACATGTTTCTGGATTGACTTGAAAGTTTAGTGAGATGGGTACAAATTAAAGGAGTATTTCTTCGACGAGTGCGTGCCGAGTTTGGCTTCCAGACGACCGAAGAAACCTCAGTGGCAGTGCTGGTAGTTGGTCTAATCGAATCTACGAACATTAACAACAACAAAAAGAAGTCAATTGTGCTTTGGGTCTGTTTAACCACCCTCAACCCAGCATCCTTGAATTTCGAGGGTTCCATGAAACAAAGACACATATAGTCAGATCGCCTTAAGAAGAACTCAATATGAATTACTTACTCTATGACTTTAGAAGATCAAGAATTTATTGCCAAATTACAAAAAACTCCATTCATCCCTATTTTGAGCTAATTTTGTCCAATCCACCTCATCAAACCCTATCCCTATCCTTATCTAGTTCCATTTATCCACCTCGTTACACCCTATCACTATCTTGAGCTATTTCTATCCAGTCCACCTCTTTACACACTATCCCTATCTTGAGATATTCCTATCCAGTCCAATCTTGGACAAGTGTATTTTGTTTATATTTTTTCTAAATTTCTTGCTACAATCTTTTGACACCCATTTAATATTTAGCACCGCGTCTTACTACCCGTTCGGGTTATACGCTTTAAATACTAATTACATTCATGGATTTAGGAATTGGGAAGGTTGAATTAGAACAAGTGAACCCGCATTTGCGTGGAAAGAGAGTGGAAAACCATTTAGGAAAAACCACCCCCAGTTCACCCGACCGAGATTCGAACCTAGATCTCCCAGTCCTCAGCAGCAGAGCTCAACACGACAAGCGCGTTAGCCAACTACGCCACAGAGGCGGGTCTTTTGAAACCCAAATTTGGTTTAAATTCCTCTGAGTTCTACCTTACTCGTCCTTACCCATATGGTGTAAATAGGTGGATGTCCCGATCAGATAATAAGATGTAGTGCAAAAATAAAAGTGTGTAAAATATTATCTAGTCATTTAATTATGACAGATGGGGTTAGTTTTTACATTATTCGATCATAAGTTGACGACTAGTCAAAACATAACTTATACAACATATTAAAATAATTAAAAATATCTAGAACAAAAGTTGAGGATAAAACAAGTTTTTAAATCAAACACTGTTGATGAGTAGTGACATACAATTAATCTCGTAAGGTGACCTGGCGGTCTAGGGGTAAGGTGTCAGACTTCTATGCTGGCGGCCGGGGTTCAATCACCGGTCCCGGCACAGATTTATCTGATTACCAAACCCTTCCTTCACCTCTGACAAGACTTCTTGTGAATGTGGGGAATGCCAGGCCTCCACCGTGGTTCGGATTCCACGTTAAACTGTAGGTCCTTCATTTCATCTCATACACATTAGCGTAAGTGCGTATAACCCGAACGGGTAGTAAGACGCGGTGCTAATAATAATAATAATTAATCTCGTAGGAATAACGTCTTTCAAAGTGGTACAAAGGATATTATCAATTTTTGTTCTAGATATTTTAAATTATTTTAATATGTTATGTTTTGACTAGTCGTCAACTTATGATCTAATTATTGTTGTCGATGATATATTTTTTTAAACTTATTTTGAAATATTTATGCTTGTTGTAAGCACAGCTTAGCGGTTTTTGCCATTAAAGTATATCAATTTCAACATTTTTAACATTATTTGACATTTCATTAATTCATCAGTGTATAAATAACCTTTTACTTTATATTGCTAATCTTAAATTTTTATCTAAGTCTTAAACATGATAGGGTATAAAGTTATTTTAACAAAAAAAAATTTGAAAGAAAATTCTAAAAAACAATTAATTTTCTCGCGTCCCCTACACTCTGAATTTAAGGCGGGGTGCTAGTGAACGAGAGTTTAGTGCACTAATTTTGCATTTTTTATAGTACAAATATTTTTTGGCCAAAATAAATCAAATATTTCTTCTATAGAGGCATAGAGTTTTTTTTCTGCAAATGCTAGTCTCAACAGTTGTTAATATGTCATGAGCATGGCAGCATTTGGTGACAAACCTTTTTAAATGAAGAGAAAAGTTTGTCACCAAATGCCGCCATGCTCAGGAAAGATATTCAACAACTGTTGAGATTAGAATGTGCAGAAAACAAAACTCTATGTTTCTATAGAAGAAATATTTGATTTATTTTGGCCAAAAGATGTTTGTGCTATAAAAACTGCAAAAATACTGCCCTAAACTCGCGTTCACTAGCACTCCACCTTAAGGTTCATGTTTTGAGCTCCATACAAACCGATGCTCTATTTAATGCTCTTCTTATGGCGAGTTGACTATACACAGACCCACACAGGAGAGAAGGGGTAATAAAGGTGTCGGAGGAATGATAGACATGGACAAAAGGGAAGGTTATCGTGGGAGGTAAAAGAGAACGTGCACGGGAAGATAGAATTATCTTGAGCCGCTTCTGGTTGTAATTTTGGAAATCACGCGAGGCGTTGTGTGGGTCACCAAAAACCAGATTTTTTATTTTATTTATTATTTTCGTTTCTAAAGTTTTTAATACAAGGGTTATATAACGGGTTAATATATAGGGTTGGGGGGTAGTTGGAAAGAATGAGACTATATTAAGTTGGGAATAGAAAGAGAGAGGATATAGGGCCAATGTTGTTACATTTTATATTATAATAATTCTAATCTAGCCAAAATAGATCAAATTAGTCAACTGATGTAGCGATGGTTGTATATTACTTATTGGAAAATATTCTATAAGCTAATATGATGCCTCACTCGACTTTGTGGTTAAATATTCACTCTCCAAAGACTATATATTTTTAAAAGATTTTTAAATTAAGGCAAATATAGCATTGCATAAAAGTGTGTTATCTCCAACATTTTAGGAGAAACACAAGAGCAAGATGAATGCGTTTGGAATGATTTATCTAAGCAATCCATGTGGCAAAACTCGTATGGACAGAGTCAGTGGTGAATGGGTGCTGAAGGAGTGTGGTTTGAAAAGGGAATCTAGAAGGTTAATGTAAAAGAAGCGTCTTACGTTGGTTTGGGAATGTTGAGAGGATGAGTGTGGATCGAGCGACGAATCAAATATATGAAGGTAGAGGGCGTGGATAAAAAGATGTAAGACGTGGCTATATGTTGTAGACGAATGTGTGAAAAAGAGAAACATTACGATTTTCGATATTAAAAGAGCATATATTACTCGGCGTGTGGATGTTGTTGAGGTGAAAGGAGTATTCAAGGATAGGGAAGTGTGGAGAAAGTTAGTGAGGATGGATTAAGTACGGAGTTGTTTTCTTGTTGAGATACATGCACAGTTTCTTGCTTATCCTATAGGGAAATGACGTGAAGGTGTTTAATTTCAAGTAGAAAGTATATTTACTCCCCTTCCCACCCCAATGTGAATTTTAAAACTACCTCCCCTGCCTCCTTTTCAACCGGCTCTTTATAGATTTGTTTGTCACACAATACACTTAAGTAAGAATTTGAGTTATTATTTTTAATCAAAGATAAATATTGCGTTAACCGATAAACAATCATATATAAATCATGGTTTCTATGGTGCTGTAAGCAAATAATGATTGTACTCGGGAGCCACTGGGCTCACAGTAGTAAAGCTGAAAATTCGCTTAAGTTTTCCCTTAAGTTACTATTTTTGCCCACATCCTGGACCCCCTTACCTTTGAAATAAGTGGTCCTTTATCAAAATTGGTTTAACAATTATCTCATAATTTTAATTACCTGAGAACCCGCTTATCTGGCCACATGATTTAAGACGTCACTCTCGCAATAGATTAGACTGCCAAAGAAGGTGATATTGTGGTTCGATCCCATTTGGA
Organism: Timema cristinae; assembly: GCA_039000515.1. NCBI lineage: Eukaryota > Metazoa > Arthropoda > Insecta > Phasmatodea > Timematidae > Timema > Timema cristinae. Next base: position 42,691,618 of record JBCFYV010000100.1, on the reverse strand, counting down.
TGTACCTAAGATGTTTTTTCTAGGTTTTACAATCTCCCTCCACGCAAATTTGGGTACACTTTCTAGAAATTAAACCTTTCTTATCCCCAATTCATTAGTACATAAGCGTAAAACGCCAACGGGTAGTAGAAGATGGAGCTAAAATGATTTTACTTGAAATGAGCTTATCAAATCTATATCAATAAAAGTTTAATGCTCTTTATATATTTGTATGTATGCCTATACCGATCCATTGAGTTTTTATTGCTACTCAATTAGACAGAAAGTTGAAATTTAGTGAATTTTTAGAAGAACTACTCAAGAGGTACGCAAATTTTTCAACATTAAAAATTGATCCAAATATAAATTATAAAAATTCAAAACCCGATTTATTTAATCGTTTTAATTCAAAGCCATGTTAATTGCGTTTCAAAAGCTATGAGGATCCAAACTATAGATTTCAATCCTATATCAAAATAGAAATTGTAAACTATAGTACTATGAACTGTGTTTATGGCTTGGTTAATTTGTGTTCATATTAGTTAGTAAAAAGTGAATCTTCGATCAGTGAAAATTTACATGAAACATTAAACATATTTATTTAATTTAAGCTTACATTTTATATCCGAGATATGTATTTATACAAAGGGGTTAGGCCTACTACTATAATTATAAAACCACCAACACCTCACAGTGACATATGAGATAGCTTTATAAGTATTTATTTATTTTTACTTATTTATTTATTTTAGCACTAGCCTCCTTCCCCGTAAAATATATTTTAAAGAATCCTGTAAAAAATATTGTAAAGAATCCTGTAAAACAAAGCTTCAAATCATCCATCATATCAATTTAAAAACAAAACTTTTTTTTACTAATTTGTTTTGAAAATACAGTCCTACCATCACTGTATAGCCCCCTCCCTTTTTATCCTCCCTCCCATTTTCATCTCATTCCTCTATAATTTTGTTTGCTTTAGGCGCGAAAGGAATTGTGTATAGACCAATTAAACAAATGTTAAATCAAATAATTTTTTAGCTTCCTCCACTTTCAATACTCCCTCGTTTCCCAAATTTTATTTAATCTATTTTTTGCGTTCTTCGTCACTACATCTATTTCTTTTTCCCTACCCATACACCCCCCCCCTCCCCCCCCTCCCCCACCAACACCACTTTCCCTTCAACAACTTTTTTTTTCCAATGACTATATAATATACTATCGACATTTTTATGAGGAATAAATTAAATTTTCAAAATAAAATATAGCCTATGTTACTCGCTGATAATGTAGCTTTATATTAGTGAAAGAATTTTTAAAATCTGTCCAGTAGTTTTTGGGTTTATCAATTACAAACAAAAAAACAAAAAATCAAATCTTTCCTCTTTATAATATTAGTATAGACTACGTATTACTACCCGTTCAGGTTATACGCCTATGACTAATTACACTAATGATGACTTACGGATAAGGAGTGTTCAATTGAAAGGAAGTGCACCTGCATTTGCGTGGAAGGAGAGTGTAAAACCATTAATTAGGAGAAAACTTCCTCAGTGCACCCAATCTGGATCGAACCTTGATCTCCCCATTTTCAACAGTATAGCCTAACACGAGAGTAGCACGTTAGATCACGCGGCCACCGAAGTGAGTCCTTATAAATAAAACTTATGCTTAGTTTGTGTGTGTGTGTGTGTGTGTGTGTGTATGACGTGTTAACGGTATGAATCCAAAACTTAGAGTAGATATTTCATTTTCTTTAAGAATCACATTTTACTAACTGTACTAATTCTCAAATGTGTTATGGATGATGAATTTTGAGTTTTAAAAGGAATGTACCCACATTTGCATAGAGGGAGAGTGGAAAAACATTCAAAGAAAAAGCCTCAGTACATCCGACCAGGACTCAAACCCTGATCTACCTTTCATAGGCAGTCCAGTTAATGCGAGAGTAACACCCTATACCATGCAGCCAAAGAGGTGGGTTAATTTGAATTGAAATCCAAATATAAATTACAGTAAATATACACGATCACACAATCTTAGTTTATCTCGGTAATTCACAATACATGTAGAAATAAGCACAGGCCAACTGATGTTTAAAAATGTTATAACACAGCTATATTATGTCTATGCAATGACGAGTTTGCTCATATTAATGAGGAAGTATTAGTATTTTGACCCGCCTCGGTGGCGTAGTTGGCTAACGCGCTTATTATGTTGAGCTAGACTGCTGAGGATGGGGATATAGAGGTTCGAATCTCGGTCGGGTGAACTGGGGGTGGTTTTTCCTAAATGGTTTTCCGCTCTCCCTCCACGCAAATGCGGGTTCACTTCCTCTAATTCAACTTTCCCAATTCCTAATCCATTAGCGTAATTAGTACTTAAAGCGTATAACCCGAACGGGTAGTAAGACGCGGTGCTAAATAAAAAAAAAATTAGTATTTTGGAAGTAGAGACCCATTTTTACATCAGTATCGACTCGGTTGACTGTGAAGATGAGTGGTAAAAAAATAATTCTATAAAGTAGAGTTTTTAAAACAAAGCAACACCTTCAGTAATGCCACCACACAAATTAAACTTTAAAATTCATAGTATTATAACTTTGCTCCTCAGAAACTTAAATACTAAAGAGGAACTATTTAATGGAACCCATCTATCAGTGACAAAATTGGAAACAAATCTAATAAGCGATACAATTTTAACGGGATCTTCTAAAGGGAATGTAAATTTCATATCAAAAATACATTTATTCTCTTTTATTTTTAAGACTAAGATTGTTCTCCATCAATGAGTATTAATAAGTCACAAGGTCAAACCTTGGATAGGGTTGGTATTTATCTGCCCAAGTCTGGTTTTCAGCCATTGATAATTGGACGTGGTTTTTTTACAGGTTGAGAAACTCAACAGACGTAAAGGTTAAAGTCGTCGAAGGATCGAATCAAGGAGCCCTAATACAGAAAAACACTTCAATTTTGTAATTTATTGACTATTAATAAATTTAATGTAATTATTATTATTATTAATGTGGTTATTGTTATGTTATTATTATCACCGCGTCTTACTACCCGTTCGGGTTGTATGCACTTACGCTAATGTGTAATGGTAGGGTGATTGTGAGATGAAATGGAGGACCTACAGTTTAACGTGGAATCCGAACTATGGTGGAGGCCTGGCATTCCCCACATTCACAAGTTGTGATTAATACACGTCTTGTCAGAGGTGAAGGAAGGGTCTGGTAATCAGATAAATCTGTGCCGGGACCGAGGATTGAACCTTTAATATATTTAATTCTCACTTTTGACACGCTTAGTTATTACAATTAAATGACAGAAATATAATTTTATGACAATCTGGAGCCCAACACTGTCGATAGCATGTATGTCTACTGAGCTAATGTTCACGGGTTCGATTCCCGGGTTATCCGGAAAATTTGCTATTGGTGAAATATAGGTTTTCTCTTTCCCAGAAATTACTTTACGCCTGGCCGCTGACTGTTATGTATTTTCAAGATTTAGGTTAGTTTATGAGTCATGTTCCGATAAAATAAGTTGGTTTAGAAAGTGCACGTTAAATGCCTCAATTAAATGAAAATTTAACAAGCTATCCCAACCTAACAAAACCTAACCTTAACATGAATCTTAATATTGATGATTCGGTTTTATTAGGTTGGGTAATATTGACATCAGCTGAACCTAAACAGGCTTCAAAACTAGTCTATATATCTTCAGTAGATAGGTACTTTTAATTTAATTGCACAGACCCTCCCTCCACATGGCAGCTATAAAGCTATTTAATATCAGGTGATGAAACCTACTTACATTTATGACCAATTTTTAAATAAAAATAAAAAGATCTATTTGAATGTTACGATGTTCATGACAGATATTCAAGAACTGTTACGATTAATATGTGTATAAAATTAGAATAGGTCTTTCTAAAAAAGAAATATTTTAATTGTTGTGCTCAGATTGTTTTTTTATCCTAACAATAAATGGTATTGTCCACCGCACCAAATAATATACATTGTTTTCAGAAACACTCCACCAAATAACATTCATGAAATAATATACAATTTAACAGAAACATTAAGAAAAAAGCAACAATTCTGTCCACCAAAAACATAGCAAGAAATTTTAGTAAAAAAAATCTCTAGAAATATATTATATTTATGTTTACCTATAGTTCAGAACTATTGCTTTCATTAAAATAATAATAATTAGGTTCAATAAAACTATGGAAATAGTTTTCTTAAATATCTGTTTCCTTATGGAGAATTTATAAACTTCAATTTTAATAAAACTTTAAATAAGACCTTTTGATGTTTTAATATTTTTGTTAATGCTTATAAAAGAAATAGTTAAATTCTGAAATCCCAGTTTCCAATATTTATTTAAATTTTATGGTACATCATTTATATATAGGTCTATAATATTTAATTTTAAGCTAAAACGATTAGACAGGTTTGACAGAACTCTTGGGAATAATTTTCAAAAAGTAATCGTTTCACATTTTAGATATATTAAAACTAGCTTAATACTGTATATAATTTTAATTTAAGTTTTTAAATTAATAACTGTTTTTTTCCCCAGACCCTTTTATTCAGAATTTATTTTTCATTTAAGAATCACGTGGTAGACAATATTATAGAGTTTAAGTATCTTTCGAGAAAAAAAGCTACATAAGAAATAAAAATAAAATTAGTATTACTTACATTCATGACACAAACCATTACCTCCATTCATTTCAGAGAGTGGATAAAACGGGGGTTTAGGGGGCAGGGGTATAAATGAGAACAATCTTATTGTTTTTAATTGTAAAGTAAAAATGTTTCAGTTTTGATGGATGAGAACTCTTCGCAAAGTGACCACCCACAAAGTATTCATCCTTCACCCCCTCCCCCCCCCTTTTTCCCTCCCTACTCACAAAATACAAGCGGTGATTAAATTAAATTTAACTAAACCACGCAGTATAGCGTGGTCTACACGGCTTATTAACTCACTCAAATTAACTTTCCAGAAATGATGGTTCTTTTTTTTAAAACAAAAACAAAAAAAGAAACATATAAAAAAAAAAGGAATCTAAAGTTACGTTAACGAGAAAATAACACACATTGGCAAGCAACAAATGAAAGCTTGCCGCTGAAGAATGAAAGGCACCATGAAATCGCCTCTTAAATGGTTGATTCCCCATAAAATAAAATAAAAAGAGACAGTGGTGCTGGTCTAGATGAAAGGCTTTTAATGAGCAAATCATTGACATCTACCAGGATATGATACAGACAATACTATACGAACTGGGTATCAAGAAAGGTCAGTACACCCGACTCACAAACCCGCGGTGTAGTGGTCAGTGCACCTGGCTACGTGTCTAGGGGTCCCGGGCTCGATTCCTGATTAGTACCTTGGGCCTTTATCCCAACACTCACCCAGGTTTGGTTAATTGAGCTTAAGTTAGGTTTAACACCAGCTCTACAACTTCATAATAACTGTACATAAGGCGGACTAACCTGTATGTCATGTATCTCCTAGTAATCAATAATGCCATAAGATTAAAAAAAACTAATACGTACAAATGCTTTTTTTTTTTCCTCACATGGTTTAATGACGTTGCAAAGTTGATGATTTAGAAGCTATTTCGCAAAGCGAGATCAATCTGAACTTGATGCAATGAAGCACTAAGCACTATCGCGCTTAGACACCAATGTACAAAATCAGCAGTGAAGTCTCGTGTAATATGTTCTTATAAACAGTGGCGGCTCGTGTATAGGCACTGAGGAACTGCAGACACCCCTATTTCCACTTGATATTATCGATAACATTTAATATATCGAGTCCTGTTTTCTTTAATTCTCTCTTTATTTTATAGTACAATATATATTCCTTAAGCTTAATATCAATACTTCAGTAGCCATCCCGCAGTTTATGAAAAAGATACAAATATCTTTGTATGGAACTGTGCGCTTCACAGTGCCAGCAACGTAGTGTTTGACTGTAGTGCGCATACGCATATAGGAGGGGGTGGGGAGGAAGGCGGGACTGCCGGGTGGGGAAAGCACTGTTGCTCTCGCAGTGCCGGCTCTGGCGTTATGGTAGAGGGAAGATTTTTTTTACTCCGCATGTGTTGTGCTTAAAAACCGTGTACCAAATTCTTGAATGTGATAAAGTGTAGAAGAGTGTATAATTAGACTACTATTCTCCTTCCAACTATTCTATTTGATTCATTTTTTTTCGGTTCTTTTATTTAACAGAAAGACTAAATGCGCTTGCAGTAATTTCAATGGAGAAAAATTTTCTCAATTGTCATCCAGAGAGCAAGGATAAAATTATTAAACTTTCTGCGCAAATTAAAACAAGAATAATGGATTAATTTTTAAATTATTAGATCAAGTTGAACTATAACAATTTAAGTTAAAGTAAGTAAAAAATGTTTGGCTATTTTGTTAAGATTCTATCAAGTTCCTGGATACATTTTCTATTTATACATGTTTTTTTCCCTTTTACACTATTTTAAAATAAAGGCTAAAAAATATTCTGGAGCAGCACCCCCACTAATTTTTGTTACGAGCTGCCACTGCTGATAACACTCCCCTCTTCCACTGACAAGTATACACACCCACTCTACTATTGGCGACTCGACGGTATTGAATTGTATTTTATGATTAGGGTCTACCTTTATCTTGCTACTTATCATCTATACATTTTCGTCCCATAACTTGTTAAATCTATATCATGGCAAGAGATAATACTTGTAAATCTATATCATGGCAAGAAGATTCATAACTTGTTAAATCTATATCATGGCAAGAAGATCATAATGACATTTTCGTGAATGAACCAAATAACCTACGTTTTAGATTTTTTTTAAATAACAGGCTCACAAAAATAACAACTAATTCAAGATCAACAAAAATATTTTGTGATAATGTAAGACTATTTTTAGCATGAATTTAAGAATTTATGGCTCAATATTATATCTTTAAAACATAAAAATACATTTTTATGGAAGTCCTTGCCATGAGGCTACAGACCGGCAGCTTCTTTAATAACAGCTTTTAATTAAATAAATAAAAACAAAACCATCTGAGGGAAAAAAAGATGTTTATTTTCACCGAATCGTTCTGTTAGCTTAATGTATTAAGGATAAGAAAAGTAGAATTTCTGAGTAAAAATTAACCGCATCCACGTGGAGAGAGAAAGGGTAAACTATTTCATAAAAATTATCCCAGTCCATCCGACCGGGAATCATCTACGGCAATCAGTCTTATTTAAAGAGTTACTCTATCATTAATATTAGCATCACGTCTTACTACCCGTTCGGTTTGTACGCACTTACGCTAATCTGTAATGGTAGGGTGATTGTGAGATGAAATGGAGGACCTACAGTTTAACGTGGAATCCGAACCACGGTGGAGGCCTGGCATTCCCCACATTCACAAGTTGTGATTAATACACGTCTTGTCAGAGGTGAAGGAAGGGTTTGGTAATCAGATAAATCTGTGCCCGGACCGAGGATTGAACCCTGGACCCCCAGCACAGATATCTGTCACCTTACCGCTAGACCACCAGGTCACCCCAGTGACTATCGAATAAGCTGTCACCGAATTGGGTGTTTGGATCTAGAAAGGTAAACCAGCCCTTACCAGTGGGCACACGGGCTAAGACGTCATTCAAGCTCATCTAGTCTACGACTGCCAATGAAGGGGAGGTTTATGTTCGAATCCTTGTCGGATGGTTGGAGGGTGTTAATTTTTCTAAAATCATTTACCGCAATCCCTCACTAAAATTCGAACACATTTCCAAAGAACTCTAGTTTTCTCATTCTTTAATTATTTTAGCGCGGTGACATCCAACAGTTCTTAAATATCTTTCAAAGGTACCCTGTAATTCAGTAACAATCTTTACTTTTCATTTAAAATGTTTACTACAAATGTTAGTATGCTTATTACAGATATTCAAGACCTGTCGCTACCATCACGTGTAGAAATTAAACTTTGATATCCATACAGGAACAATAGTTAATTTTTTTGGGCCAAATAAATGTTCTGCTATCAAAACTACCAAATCCAACCCCCCCCCCCTCCCCCCTCATCCTCTACATTCCCATCTAATGTGCACTTCCTGAATCAACAGATTAAAATGTGTAGCACAGCTTTCATCGGAGCAGAAGGGAAACCGTCTATCAATTGTGTTTTTTAAAAGAATCCTGGAAGGTATATGGAAATACCCTTCCTGGTAAAATTGATAGGACTTTTTCATTCTCGTCTGCTAATGATTCAGAAAGTTCACGATAAATACCTTAATAAATAAATAAATAAATAAAATAAATATGAGAGGGTAAGCCTACTGCTACTTAACCCACCTCGGTGACGTAGTTGGCTAACGCGCTGGTTTCGCGTTGAGCTAGACTGTCAAGGATGGGTAGATCTAAGTTAGAATCTAGATTGGATGAACTGGGGGTGGTGTTTCATAAATGGCTTTCCACTCTCCTTCCACGCAAATGAGGGTTCACTTCCTCCATATTCAACCTTTAACCTTAGTAAGATGCGGTGCTATATATTATTATTATTATTATTATTATTACTGCCGCTTAGCCAACTCTGTCACTAGTGAAACAATTTTTTTTACCCCGTCGTGTCTTACTACCCGCTCAGGCTATTAGCATTTAATCAAGCTATAGTGTAAGCAAGGAATTTTTTTTTTCTAAGAAAAAAGGAAATGTATATTTTTAGAGTGGTAAAACCTTTCGGGGGGGGGGGGAACCACCTTTATTACAACCAACTAGGATTCCTAAAATATACAGTCTCATTAACTACAAATCAGAGTAGATGAGCTCAACATTTAATCCTCATGACCATCTGTGCGAGTAGTTTAATTAGTCTTGTTTCTAACACCTTTTATAGATTTATTTTCCTAACAACAAGTACAAAAAAAAAAGTATCGACATTGTCGGTGTAATGTATCTCAAATGGTCGAACGCTATGTTCGCCTACACGGAATACATTTCTACTCCCCCTCTCAACCCCCCTTCCCTTTCCTTCTCTTTCATCACCCTCACCTTACCGTGCGTGTTGCCTATCTTGATTGCAACCCCTCCGGACTAGACTCGCCGCGCGGCTAGGCTCATTATGGATGCAGGTCGGTGTGCCCCATATTCTACCCCTCCGTGTCGTGTGCGTTATTGGCTGCCCCCATTTCCCCCTGGGGCGCCCCAACAACCCTTCTCCTTTTGCCCGGAGACGGACAGACGAGGGAGAGGAGGGGTGGGGGGGGGGACTAGGTTCAGGCACGACAACAGGAACTCGCCCAATCACTACGGCGCATGCTCATTAGAACCCCCGCACGTAGGACATTAAAATAATAAAAAAACTTGTAACGAGGAAAAGGGGATTAACTCAAGAAAGTAATCATTCCAATTACTTTTTTTTTCAATACTTAAAACAATACATTTTGGTAGCCACATGGTCTAAGGTTTCATTCTCACAATATTATTATTATTATTATTATTATAATAGCACCGCGTCTTACTACCCGTTCGGGTTATACGCTTTAAGTACTAATTACGCTAATGGATAAGGAATTGGGAAGGTCGAATTAGAGGAAGTGAACCCCGAATTTGCGTGGAACGAGAGTGGAAAACCATTTAGGAACCCCCCCCCCCCAGTTCACCCGACCGAGATTCGAACCTCGATCTCCCCGTCCTCAGCAGTAGAGCTCTACACGACAAGCGCGTTAGCCAGCTACGCCACCGAGGCGGGTATTTTCTCACAATAAACTGGATTGCTGATGATGTTGAGTTGGGGGTGGGGGGGGTTCAAATCCCGGTTGATTGTAACGATGGTGGTTTTTTTTCCCTAAATGGTTTTACACTCTCCCTCCACGCAAATATTGGTATATTTACTCTAGATTCAACCTTCCACATTCACATTAATATAATTAGTAAAGTAGACGTATAACTCAAAACGGGTTTGTAAAACGCAATGCTAAAGAAAATAAATGGCTACTTTCTGGCTTCGGTTCTCGGAAAATGTTGATGAACAATGAAAAAGGGAGGTGCCAGTAAAATGGGGGTAATGTTCACTGCTCCGTGACTGTTACCGGACGAAAGAGGGTTAGGGAATGGAGGGGGGTGAAATGTAGTAGCAGTGGGGTGGGAGCAGAAACAAGGGGGGGGGGGTTAATGAAGTCAATATGGTGGAAACCTACAGTTCTCATTTGCATATTATTAGATTACAGAGAAGTAATATTCAAAACGGAAGAGTACTGCGTTACAGGACGAAAAAAAAAAATAATAATAACACAACGAACCAACAACCAACAACCGCTCGAACTCTTTCATGTCTGAACCATAAACTTAAATTTTCTCTTAACTAGGGGTGCACAGTTGTATAGGATGTCATGACACTTCTGAAATATTTAATAGGTTTTTTTTTTTTTAGCGCCACGTCTTACTACCCGTTCGGGTTATACGATTATGTAATAATTACGCTAACGTATTTAGGAACGAGGCAGGTTGAGTTTAGAGAAAGTGTAGGCCTATCCGAATTTTCAAGGAGGAAAAGTGGAAAAACATTTAGGAAAAATCACCTTTAGTACACCCGACCGTGATTTGAACCACGATCTCTTAGCCAACGGCAGTGACGGCTATAGAAGCATCTATATCCATGTTCACGTCCTTATACGTAAAGTAATGTGATTCATGACTGCCAATAAAATAAAACTAATTATATTGTACTATCAACGTTGGCCGTAAACACTACGGTGGCCTTGTGGTCTACCGCGCTACTTTCACACTAAACTACAGTAGTCCCATGGCTTCTTTGGTGCTTAATGACAGCTCACGGCTCTAAAAAGTTACCGGATCAAATTATGTATCCCAACGCTGAACCATATGATATGCAAAAACATGTGTTTAGTAGCTGTCAGTCAGCACCAAAGAAGCCACGGGGCTGCTGTAGACTGCTGATAAGGGGGAGATCGAGGTCGGATGTACTGAGGGTGGGTTTTTTTTAGAAAATAATTGTACACTCTCCTGCAAAGGCGGGTACACTCCCTTACTAATTCCTTAAACCCTTAGCGTAATTAGTACATAAATCGTATAACCCTAACGGTTAGTAAGACGTGGTGCTAAGAAGAATGGTGGCCGTAAAAATAGATTGTGTTAGTATTTTCTAAAATTTGACTTTAATATATGGTTTAGGTTCGAGTCCCGGTCGCTTGTACTGAGAGTTATTTATTATAAATGATTTTTCACTCTCAATACTCAAATGGGGATATACTTCTTCTAAATTCTACCTTTATTATCCTTAACACATTAGTGTAACTATTACATATTCTTACAGCCCGGACGGGTAGTAATTCGTGGTGCTGAATATATATAAAAAAGAAGATAGAAATACCGGGGTCTAGGGGTAAGGTGTCAGACTTCTGTGCTGGGGTCTGGGGTTCAATCCTCGGTCCCGGCACATATTTATCTGATTACCAAACCCTTCCTTCACCTCTGACAAGACATCTTGTGAATGTGGGGAATGCCAGGCCTCCACCGTAGTTCGGATTCCACGTTAAACTGTAGGTCCTCCATTTCATCTCACAATTACCCTACCATTAAACATTAGCGTAAGTGCGTATAATCCGAACGGTTAGTAAGACGCGGTGATAATAAATAATAATAATAATAATAATAAATACCGTGGGCCGCATGTAGCCCGCTGGTCAGTGGTTTATCACCCTTGATCTTCTCTCGTGGATACAGTATTTAAGTGAATCAAATGTGTGAGAGAAAAAATCCATGTAATGGAACATTGTCTAATATGATAATGGAGAGAGGCTTCCTTTATCTTTTTAGTTGCTCCGTTCAGAGACTTCCTCCCGAACTATGTAAAACTACTGATGAGAGATCTGGACAAAACTTCCGTAGGTAAAAAAAAATTAGCTCGCAACGCTGAGTTTTTAATAAGTTAAGTACAGGTTAATGAACTCTCTATGCTTTGAACCGTCCATTAGTTTGCGTGGCATTAAAATGAAGGTGGTTTTTTTTTATGGAATTAAAAACTAAGGTGTAATGTAAGTTGGCACACGATATGAGCTAGACTTTACCCCCCCCCTCTCCCCCTCTTCTCATGCGGATGTGTGTGTCTGGATGGAATGAACTTGAAAGTGGCCATTGACCTTTACTAAATTATTATTATTATTATTATTATTATTATTATTATTATTAGCACCGCGTCTTACTACCCGTTCGGGTTATACGCACTTACGCTAATGTGTAATGGTAGGATGATTGTGAGATGAAATGGAGGACTTCAGTTTAACGTGGAATCCGAACCACGGTGGAGGCCTGGCATTCCTCACATTTACAAGATGTCTTGTCAGAGGTGAAGGAAGGGTTTGGTAATCAGATAAATCTTTGCCGGGACCGAGGATCGAACCCCGGCCGCCAGCACAGAAGTCTGACACCTTACCCCTAGACCACCAGGTCACCCTACTACTCCACTATAGTGCTGACTAACAGTCAGTAGACCTATAACAAGCTAATATAGAAAATACATAAAAATATAACATGTAAGAATAATAATTTACATAAAGAATACACTAACTGAAAAAATATGTAAATGAGTAAATGTATGTTTAAAAACCATTGAATAAAGAACAGTTATTAAAATCAATAACTATTTATATTATTTAAATTCAATTCAATAAAGCAAAATAATTCATACCATATAACTAAGTATATGAGTGACAAGGGATTTCCTTAAATAGTTCTCCAAATTTGGCTTTCCTTTTGATTCGACAAATCTCAAATTTGCGCTACGGATAAAATGATCAAACGAGCTAAGCTTGTAAGAGTTACCGAGAAAGGACATGAATACTGGACATGACCCAGGGAAAATTTACAAGAAAGTTTGATATTGAAAATATTAAAAAGATAATAATAATAATAATAATAATAAAGATGGTCTCTCAAACGTCCACGTAAACTAGAGCACTGAATAATGAGTGATGAATTTGATTTTGAGTAACTATTGAGTTAGAGCAATGGCACGGTTAATAAACGGTCCTTGGTTCAGTCTCCATGTTCAGGCGTTATTTTTTTAAACTCGTCTAAAATATACTAATCTTTGCTAATTTATTACATTTAGATTGTCATCATAAATAAAGAATACCGTATATGGTGTCAAGTCCTATTTTCGAAATATAAAAGATCTTTAAGACTATAGAGCTATAATAATCTTAAATTTTGTACATTAAGTTTCTCATCTACTATTATATTGTACGTGATGATAAAACTAAAAAAATATAAAATTTAATATCACATTAAGTATAAAAATAAAATACTAAAATTCAAAACATTTATTCCTAAAAAAAAGTGTGTTATTCCTTTAAATGTGTTTGTGGAAAAGTATAAATAATTCAAAAACAGCTAATGTGTTGAATCAATAAGAAGTTTATTTTATGGGTCTATACAAAATGGACTATTCAAAATATCATATTTAAACATAATAGATAATGATATATCTAACAGCCTTTTAGGTAGAAATTGCAAGTTATTTTGAACAAACTCTTAGATGTACAGCAGATTTATAGTCCATTTTCTTGGATTTTACAGAATTATTGACTCCATCCATAGCTTATTTATATAGGTCTATTTGACTACATTTCATTCTCCGGAAAAAATAAAATACTGTTAGTTTTGAGGGTAAAAAATTAGAAACATTTATGAAGACGAAATAAGGATATTTCGCGGCTTAAGTAAGTATGACGCTTCAGTAATTTACTAAAGCTATAACAAACAACTTCGGTGGCCACATGGTATAACGCGCTACTCTCATGTTAAAATAGACTGCCAAAGAGAGAGAGAGATTTGGGTTCAATCCCTGTCTTGTGCACTGAAGGTGGTTTTCCCTAAATTGGTTTTCCACTCTCCCTCCACACAAATATGGGGGTACTTTCTCTAAATTAAACCTTCCTAATCCTTAATACATAATTAGTAATATTTATTTAGCACCGCGTCTTACTACCCGTTATGGTTATACGGTTTAAATACTAATTACACTAATGGATTAGGAATTGGGAAGGTCTAATTATTGGAAGTGAACCCGTATTTGCGTGGAGGGAGAGTGGAAAAACATTTAGGAAAAACCACCCCCAGTTCACCCGACCGAGATTAGAACCTCGATCTCCCCGTCCTCAGCAGTCGAGCTCAACACGACAAGCGCGTTAGCCAACTACGCCACCGAGGCGGGTAATAATTAATAAATAGACGTATAAACCGAATGGGTAGCAAGACGTGGTGCTAATTTTTTTTTTAAATACCACTGTAAATTACGTCAAACTAAAATAGGTCCATAACCGTAGATTATACCTTATGCTTAAAGTAATGCAGTATATTTTGATTTAAATTATAATCTTATTCCAAAACTGACAAGCTACTAGAATCTATTATTTATGAAATGAAAATATAAATACAAAACGCTTTACAATAGTCAAGATAACGTTGCTGCACCCGAAAAAACTTTCCTAGAAGACTAAAAAGAACGCAACAGCGCATTCTACACTAGCTATTAATATAAATGCAACAATACAGGTTGAGGCATACGTGTATAGGGGAAGGTGGAGGGGGGGGGGGCAGGATTAGGTGCAAATAACAAGTTTGGGTTCCTTAACTTTTTTATGTTTGTCAGGCATTTATTGGTTTGTGTGAATTCTAATCAATCTTAATAGTTTGACTAAATATATAGAAAAAAAATCTCTTGATCACCGGTGATAATGAGCCAACCGGGCTCGAACCCCACTCTTATCATCATTAGCAGTCCAGTCTACTGCGAGAGTAGCACCTTAGACCATACAGCTACCGAAGTGAAGGACTTCCTACTACCGCTCTGAAAGGCCTTTTACAATAGTCTACCAAAATAATACCATCCAACCCGTCTCGGTGGCGTAGTTGGCTAACGCGCTTGTCGTGTTGAGCCCGACTGCTGAGGACGGGGTGTTCGAGGTTCGAATCTCGGTCGGGTGAACTGGGGGGGGGGTCCTAAATGGTTTTCCACTCTCCCTCCACTCAAATGCGGGTTCACTTCCTCTAATTCTACCTTCCCAATTCCTAATCCATTAGAGTAATTAGTACTTAAAGCGTATAACCCGAATGGGTAGTAAGACGTGGTGCCAAGTATTATTAATATTATTATTATTAATACCATCCAGTGGTATGAAATAAAGTCTTACAGAACAGTCTTCGTACCAAAATTAAGGGAGGTATGTGATTTTCCTGGAATTTTTTAAAAATATTCCACGTCTTACTACCCTTACATTAATGGTATGGAGAAAATATAGGTAAGTTATATATTAGATGAAATGTACTTGTATCTGCGTTAAGGAAGAGTGTAGAACCATTTAGTGATAGACGCCCTCACTAAGCCCGTTTGAATTTCACCAAAACCTTTTATCACTGCCAACACTATATACATAAATAGTGACGCTTAAGATCAGGCGATCGCTAACAAAGGTGCGTTGTTTAAGCTGCGACAGTGGCGAAAACGGCTTGTGTCGCAGCACTACTGGAGTGAACAGTGCTTGCGGCTAGAGCCGCTGCGGCACTGCTGAAATTGTAGTGACATTACGTAATTTTTTTATCTAATTTTGTGAGTAAATATATTTAAAAAGTGTTTAAACAATGAAAACTTCAGGTGCTACTGATCCATTTTCAGAACGTGGTTCTGTGAAAGCTAGTATCCCAACATACTATTTAAAATATTCAAAGTACAAGGACATAGATGCATGTGTTCTTTCTGTCTATTCCTCCTCCTTAAAACATATTAAAATGATTTTATCATCATCTTCTTATTTATCTTAATCCCTCAAAATGTACAAAAATGTTCTGTCATTCGAATCATCTGTACTCTCAGCCATCTCGAAATCGACTAGCGACTGCAGCTGGTGGTGCGTCTTGGAAAACACCCCATGTGCTGCACATGCGCTATTGTCGTCACGGTCTGTCGCGGCCATAGCCGTGCGACTCAATCCACAGTAATACGTCACAGCTTGAACGCGAGTCTTAACTCAGCTAGCTTTGATTCCATCCTTTTAGTAAAATTCATCCTCTCCTTAAAATTCATCTCATTCTCATATTTACTAGACTATTAAGTCAATAATCGCATAATCAAGAAACTAAGTTAGCAACAAATAAAACAAAATAATTTGTTTTATTATGAAAAGTAGAATTGACTAATTTTCTTCCTGTCATTATCTTCGCCTTTTAAAATCATTAATATAAATTAAGCTAGTGTGCGGAACCTAAGACTGACAATCCAAACAACGGTAGCGAAAATAGACCACAAACTAATTTTAATCCAACACTCATCGTTAAGTCACCATAAAGAGAGATGAGAGAGAGAGAAACTCAAAAACAAAAATAGATGCTACATGTTTCGATGATATAATTATGAAGACATAAAAAAAATTGCTATTAAGACGGATAAATACGACGTTTAACAGTCATTTTCTAATTTATTTCAATAGGAAGTAGTTAGATATCTTTGTTTTACAAGTTGTCTTAGCATTAATTTGTAGTAAAGAAAGTAAGTTGAGTGAAAGGCGAGAAGGGGGAAGGGGAAACCAGAGTGAAAGAGAGAACCCCCCCCCCCCCTTCCTCTTTCACCAGCATCTGCTCTTTCTTAAAAGCCGTCTTATAAGTGTATGTGTGTGTACTAATTGGACTTACATTTTCTTGGGGTAAAAAATCAGAACATAAAACAGTTTGGCGAGAGATTATGACGGTTGTAATAATAATAATAATAATAAAACAAGAAACACATGTGTGGATCAGTTTATGAAGTAGGTTAACGCATTCAGAGGCGTTGGATTGACCAGTTGCCTAAATGTGGCTCTCACAACATTCTGTAAAGGCAGAGTGGGATATTTAAAAGGAGAAAAACGCCTTGATGCACCCAGATTGGATTCAAACATCACTCTCTCCGTCCCTGGAGGAAGATAAGTTTATACTTACGCCTTAGCCTGCGTGAACACAAGTTTTGGTAGGCCTGTATTATTAGTTATTTGAGGGATGTATCTTAAACTAAAAACAAATTGTACTTAAAGAAAGTCTAGGAAGTACAAGCAAATTTTCAAAGAAAGGCCCTTCAGAAAATACAAACACATTTTTTTAAATCTAATTTGAAAATATTTTACAATATTATTCGTGTTATTTTAAAGCTACGGGCTATATAGATCAAAAGCTACACTTACAGCTAAAATGACTTTACTTATGAATACGTTTATAGGCCTAATAGATTTTCTACAGGAAGTTCCTAATAAATCCTAAAACACAATATTTAATCAATAGAATGGCCACATCCATTGCTACACAACATTCACGTAGAATATCTCTAAAGTCTTTTCCTACCCAAATCCTACTATATAAAATTTGGTGGGAAAAGCCTTTCGAAACAATTCATCGTGAACGACTTAGTAAACGTTTATTTATTGAAATTCTGCATACCGTTTGGTGGCACATTTCTGTACGTTTGGGGCATGTTTAATCTTAGCCATCCTGTAGCTGTCAGTTAATGCCCTATTTATGAAAATTAGATTGTACTCACAAGGACATGTAAACAGCATGTAAGTAAATGTAGGTCCGATTACAACATTATCCAGTGGATGTCTTCTTGAATAGTATTTAACTTATAGAAATACAATAATAGTGAGCTTATCCATGCTAAGGCCAGTAATACCAACATGGTAAATACCATAAGCACCAGTTTATCTAGCTTTTGATGGAGGACGAACAAATAACTGAGTGTGTTTCCATTTGGGATCCATTAATTTTAGAAAAGCAACAGATTGTTTGTCGAGCTATGGTTTGACTTGTTGAATACGCTACATTATTAGAAAAACTAAATTGTGTGACGCAATTGTATTTCGTTTTTAATATAGTAGTCTCTGATAGCCATTTAAAGCACATACCCCATTTAAAACCAAAAACACTAAAGGTATTATTTATAAATTTCAAATATTCAAAATTTAGCGTTCAGTAAGCTACCTTGTGAACAACTAAAAATACCCTTAGATATGACCATTTGACCACTAAATTTTAAGTTTTAACAAACTCGAGGAATATCTTTATAGTTAATTAATATTTTAGCACCGCGTCTTACTACCCGTTCGGGTTATACGCTTTAAGTACTAATTACGCTAATAGATTAGGAATTGGGAAGGTTGAATTAGAGGAAGTGAACCCAAATTTGCGTGGAGGGAGAGTGGAAAACCATTTATGAAAAACCACCCCCAGTTCACCCAACCAAGATTCGAACCTCGATCTCCCCATCCTTGTAATAATTAAAACGCTAGCCTGATAAGAAATGTCTAAAACGCCATCGTAAGGGTGATATTATTTTAATAATTAATTATATTATTTTATAAATTAAAAGTTCTGGTGTTTTTTTTTAGTCTTTTATTTTAATTTTAAATGAATAAACTGTTTACTTTTAGCTAATATCACACGCATTTTATATTTTGATAAAAGCCCGACTATTGCGTTAAATGAATCTTAGCTATGTGTTATTGTCGAGAAGGAAGGATCACCAGCAGTGAGGAGATGTGCGCATTTCAAGGGGTATATCAAGCGACATTTCCTTCTCGAAGCTTCCTAGAAGAAAAGGGGTGAGGTATCCAGGTGCGTCTCTTTCCACGGAAAGTGCGTTGTCTTTTTAAATAGAGACGTAGAAGGATTTCACCACACCTTACAACTCGACAGTTCTACACAAATAAATCTTACTGCCCGCTCGAATATTAAATATCGTAATTTTGAATATAGATTTAAATAATAAATTATTGATATGTATAATTACATATCATTACATCCTCAGCAGTCGAGCTCAACACGACAAGCGCGTTAGCCAACTACGCCACGAAGTGGGTAATATCTTTATAAATAAATTCCTAATGTTTGTTTGTGTGTGTGTGTGTGTGTTTCTACACCCTCCATAGGCCCTTATATGACCTTGAAACCTGAAAATTGGCACACTTAAGAGTATAGTCCACGGGACAGAACCTAACAGAGCTGGACTTTCGATTTTTTTATTTAATAAAAATATAATTTATTTTACTCTTATTTTATCAACGCTTACGTAAAACTTTATAGAAATATATTTTTGTTTAAAAACAAAGCCCTACTTTCTATGCGGGTATAAATTTAAGCCTAGGTTTAGTTATATTCGTTAATATTACAATCATCCTGTCCTAGACAGGCCTAAATGTAATTAAACAATAAAAAGAATAAGTTTTAAAATAGTTTGAATACCTATTACATTGCAATATTTCTTGCTCTATAAGGCATTCAATCAAGACATTTCATGCGTATGTTATTTATAAAATTTTATCATTAAAATATATTTCACATATTATTTTGTTTAAGTTTGCAATTGTTTAGGCTGATCCAAATTTCAAAATATTTTAGGGGAAGACAACTTTAAGTAGCTTCTACATTCATGTAATTTTAAGAATTTTAACGCGAAGAGCACTCTAAGGGCCTTATTGTCTCTGAAAATAATATAAAATAATAATAATAATAATAATAATAATAATAATAATTAGGGAAATTACCTCAAATAAATTATAAAAGATTCTAATTTTAAAAATTGGTGAGGAGGATTCCCTATGATAATGAATTTACTTTTTATTCACCGAGTTTTAATGATACAGCGGTGTAACAAAAATTATACATTCTTAAATCATTCTAAAAAATAGTTCCACAGTGTCCCATAATTTTTATTTTAGTAGTTTTTTTTTGTAAATGTATGTTTTTATAAATCCTCTACAACTTTGGCTGTTTTGTATGACACGAAAATGGCCTGTAGGATTCTTCCTGCCAGGCTGTAGATTAAAAATATTCTGGGATAACGTATATCTATCTAGAATAGGAAACAATTATAAGGTAAAATTTAAAAAAAGTCAATGTTTTCAAAGCGTAAATTGTATATTTGATTGTGTACGTTCGTCAGAGGAAGAGGGGAAGTGTTATCATTAGGTAAACAAGAGCACTCGCAGGGTGAACTGCTTATTTTCTTCTGTCTCTTTCTATTTCGTACATTAGTGTCTAAGTGTGATAAAGGTTAGACTGCATAGGTGCTTCAAGTTAAGCTAAAACTTACCTCTCAAAATGGCTTTGAAAATTATTATTATTATTATTATTATATTTTATTATATATAGCACCGCGTCTTAATACCCGTTCGGGTTATACGCACTTACGCTAATGTGTAATGGTAGGGTGATTGTGAGATGAAATGGAGGACCTACAGTTTAACGTGGAATCCGAACCACGGTGGTGACCTGGCATTCCACACATTCACAAGATGTATTGTCAGAGGTGTAGGAAGGGTTTGGCTATCAGATAAATATGTGCCGGGACCGAGGATTGAACACCGGCCGCCAGCACAGAAGTCTGACACCTTACCCCTAGACCACCAGGTCACCAATATCTTTCAAGTATCCAAGTAGATAACGTCTTTAAAGGATTGGTAGGGCCAAATTCATCTTTCCCCTTTTGTTCAATTCAAGTTATCGATAGTTCAAGGTCAGCCTGTTTATGTTTATATCGATCTATCAAGACTACTGGTCGTCATTAGTCAAAGAGTGTAACGTAACACATCAACGACCGTGACGCAGGTGTTACCAACACTTTTGTTGTTGTTGTAAATTAATAACACATAATGAATGACAACACAAATAGAGTACATCGCGTTACATTAAAAACTTTTTTTTGAATTGCCTCACCTTTAACACATCTGTCATAATCACTCAGACAAACAGATGCACCCGTAACTATAAGATATCCGCTTCTCGGTGGCCACATGCTCTAAGGCGTCACTCTCACCACAGACTACACCGACGCTGATGGGGAGGTTAGATCGTGTGGATTGGAGGTAGTTTTCCCCCTAAATGGTTTTCCATATTACTCCACGCAAATGCGGGGGGTGGGGGGGTGAAGCTTGAATTTTATTGAACCCCAATTGAGGGAGATGCATATATACGTATACATATTTTAATGTATAAAGGTTGGTTATATTTTTCTAGAAAAAACCCATTTAGAAATTTAGCTTTCAACAACCTTGTCCATCTCTTTTCTTCTTCATTTCAGAGTTAAGGCTTTTAACGTAAATAATAATAATAATAATAATAATATATAGATTTAGCACCGCGTCTTATTACCCGTTCGGGTTATACGCTTTAAGTACTAATTACGCTAATAGATTAGGAATTTGGAAGGTTGAATTAGAGGATGTGAACCCGCATTTGCGTGGAGGGAGAGTGGAAAACCATTTAGGAAAAACCACCCCCAGTTCACCGACCGAGATTCGAACCTCGATCTCCCCGTCCTCAGCAGTCGAGCTCAACACGACTAGCGCGTTAGCCAACTACGCCACAGAGGCGGGTCTTTTAACGTAGAGTAAAATTTTCTGGAAAATAGAAAATTACATTTCTTTCTACTGCGTCCTAGTACCCGTTAAGATATACGCACTCACTAACCTAATGTAGTATAGATGTGTAAGGTAGGAGCTGTTGAGTAAATGTAACCACATTTGTGTAAAAGTAGAGTTGGTAAACATTTAGAGAAAACCCCACTCATTAAAACTCACCAGCAATACGTTCAACTCTCGAGTGACGCATTAGATCATATGACCACTGATAAAGGACTAGAAAAGATACTAGGTATAATTCGCGTATTCATAAGTCAATTCATATTATCTGCAGCTGTCACTTTCGATATATATTATCAATACATATAAATTAACAATAATAATATAATAAGATTTTATAAATGTTGAGATTAATAAACTTTGTATAAATTAATTATTTCTATATGTAAATAGAGCTGTAAGTAACAAGTGCAATATACACATAAGTTATTAAAAATTAAAATTATATACATTTCCAGTCACGAGAAGTCAGGAGCTTTAATCCAAAACGGGTAAACTTTTGTTTTTTAAATGAGTTCCCCTCTTACCTCTTACAAATGTGGATACATTTTCTATAAATTATACATATTCACCATTTCTATACCATCAATGAAAATATGCAGATAACTTTAAAATAAATGATTTATTTCCAAGGATATTCATTTATCCGAAAAAGTATCGTTAGTAAATTTGGTCACCCCTTGTAAAGGGTTATTCTTTCATTATTACATCTAACACTAAGTATATTAATTACTATATCTATGAGGAGGTGCTGGGGAGAGTGTATTTGATTGAATACAGCCGCATTAGAATTTAAAGATGGCGAGAAAACCATGCAGCGATTTGAGCCTACAGCCTTTCACTTTACCAACAATTTTGGTCCATTACTAAACTTACGTTTCAGACTGCTGGAAGTGCGGTTTAGTATTGCAGGAAAGACTAGGGAACTAAGGAAAAACAGATTAGGAAGGTATATTTCAGGTAATCTTACAAGAAGTTATCTGATTGCCAAACCCTTCCTTCACCTCTGACATGACATGTATTTATCACAACTTGTGAATGTTTGGACCTCCACCGTGGTTCGGATTCCACGTTAAACTGTAGGTCTTCCATTTCATCTCACAATCACCATACCATTATACATTAGTGTAATTTCGTATAACCCGAACGGATAGTAAGACGCAGTGATATAATAATAATAATAATAATAATAATAATAATACAAGAAGGTAGAAAGAAAGCGGAAAAATATTATAAACCAGCACGCGCTTTAGATCAAGATTGAGCCCCTGACTTCAAGGGTAAAAATAAGTCGTGCGAATCAATACGTAAACCCTTTTAGGGGCTCCCTTCTATCCCCTTCCCCCTCTGATACTAATACCAGTCACACTTTTATGCCCGCAAGCATATAAATATCGCAGGTGGTTTTCTACGGCGCTAAAAATAACAGAGAAAGGCGTTTTACAAGCTGACATAACAAGTATTTTTTTTAAATGTATATTTAATTAATTACTTACATGATGTTCCTCTGTTTCCTTAATCTTTCACTCTGAATAAGAAGAGATTAGTAAGATGACTTGCTAATGGTTATCAGTAATAAAAATGCTAATGTTTCATCTGACTTTCTGTAAAGTTACGGTAATTTAGGAATATTTTGTACTCACGCCCCGACCCCCTATTTCTTTATATAAAAAATTGTTTTCAAAGCAGGGTGGAAGAGAATTCGAGAAAAGGCATGTATTTTTGTATTTCTTATAGAAAAACTTTTTTTGCCAAAATAAATAAAATATTGCTCCAGTGAAAATAAATTTTAAGTTTCTTCACTAAGATCAAAACAAATATTCAACAACTGTTGATATCACCATGTGTAGAATATTAAACCATATTTCTACTGGAGCTTTTTTTGTTTGTTTTTTTGCTTTCCCTCTGTCTACCATTAGTGGGAGAAAGTAAAAATATCCTACACAGGTTTATGTCATTCATTGACGGCCAACTCAAGTAGAAAAATAAACAAGTGTACGCAATGGTCGCTATTTATTGGGTGTACGTAATTATCGCGGTAAGCACTTTTCATACATTCCTTTTTTAACACATTCGTCTACAACCTTTAGCCACGTATTAAATGACCTACCCTTTCCTTTTTATACACTTACTATACCTTTATTAATCTGTTTCGTCACTCGATCAACAATCATCCTCTTAACATAAATATATTTTACCTAAAATTAAATGAATTTCCAATTTACACTTCTGAAACCCGGACTGGTAATTTGTTGACGTGGCTGACAAGGAATCAGAGAAGAGTAGTTTAGAGAGAGAGGATGGAGGAAGGATGTGAAAGGATGGTTTGAGAACGGGAGGGGAAGAGGAGTATGAAGAAAGATGAAGTCACTTGATAATTCTCATCGCGTCTAAGTGTAAAGAAGGGCTGAACACGTTTTGTAACACCCAAAACCAGTGGAGTGATTTACAACCGGTAGGTTGGCAGCGATTAGAAGGATCCTCGACAAGTCTCCTACTTTTGTGTATCCCTCCGCCCACCACTCTTCCCTTCCTCCTAAACCATCTTACTACCTTCTCACGCTGTTATCGGTGGACTTACCTAACAGTGGACATTTATCAACACTTCAAGAACCTACAAGCTAGAGTGGTCTAACTCATAGTATATGTTTAGTGGAAATAGATTTATAGAAGTTCTATTTTTACTTCAAAAAAATAGATAGTATTGTAATCGCGAACATTTTCAATATCGAGATTATAATTAATAGTTATGATTTATATAACACCCAAACCCAAAAAAGAGGATTTTAAAATCCCATATGTAGTTTCTACATATTGTGTATGTACCTAGGTATGTACAAAACAGTTTCCTTATTTTAGTTCAAATTTGATATTTAAACGTTACAAACACCTCGAGAACATTTTCTTTTATTACGACCTTGGCCCTTAATTTAAAAGAAGTTTACTCGTGAGTAAGTTTTAAAAATTCTACTTAAAAAAAGTGTATTTAATAATTGTGTTTAAAATATTTGTCTAAGTAGTTTTTAGCTTAATAAAGAACATTGTACACTAGTTTTTGGTGGAAAATTTGATTTAAGGGTAGTTTACTGAGTTTGAAAATTCATAATATTCTGAAAATGGCCTTAATTATGTTGTTTAGAATTGAAATATAAAGATTATTTGATCTATAAAATAGTGATGTATTCTTTTTTTTTTTTTGCTGGCGAAAAATTTGTTTAGTGGTAGCTTACTGAGAACCTATTTTTGAAAATTTGGTTCCAAAATATAGTGCAACATGAGAAATTTGGCATTATTATGTCGTACCATTTTTCTTTTAGCACCGCATCTTATTACCGGTTTTGGTTGTGAGTGTCTGTAGGCTATGAACCACACCAATGTGTTAGAGATAAGTATGTTTTAATTTTCATGAAATGTACACACATTCGAATAAAGGGAAAGTGGAAAACAATTTTGGAAAATAAATAATTTATTACACCAAATAGGAATTGGATCCTTGATCTCCCCGTTATTGGCAGTCCAGTCTTTTGCGAGGGTGACTCGTTAGGGCTTAAAACATTGATAAAAAATTATATAATTTGTTTTTTATGATATAATAGACAGGACAAACACACAATCATATCAAGCTTTAATCAACTCTAACCAATTTAGCATTTTTTTTTAAAGATTCGAAAGAATTTTTTGGATTTTGACTCGACAAATACAAAATTCAACCCACCTTTAGTTTTAATCATCTATATTTTATATCATTATTGTCAGTCTCTTGACAAATTAATTGATAAATTATATACAATATTACGCTCATACTAGGGAACTTTTCGATGTAATAGATTCTGCATTCCTCAGTTGACAGCAGCGGAACTGAAATTAATCCAATAGTATTTTTTTATATGTTAAAATACAAATATTTCAAGGGTTTCGTATTTATTTAAACATGATAAAACGTTTCCACTGGTCTCAATTCCACGGTTTTCTAAAAGTGAATGCGTGAAATCTGCACCAAGATGTGACGTCGGATTAGATCTGTAATACCTACCTAATCAGGTGTTAACTCTGGAGTGAGAAGACTCTTAAAATGTCTACTTCAAGCTGTAATACCTACCTAAGTCAGGTGTTAACTCTGGAGTGAGAAGACTCTTAAAATGTCTACTTCAAGCTGTATTACCTACCGAAGTCAATTGTCAACTGTGAAATGAGACGAGATCTTTGCTCAAGAGTTTTATTCTAATTTATGAAAGTAAGCTTTATTATTTTTACTGACTAAATTTGCATTTGATTTTTTTTTTTTTTTTTTCAGATTCGCCTATCTTCTCAATAGGCTTAATCATCCCTTAAGATGTCATCTTGTGAGTATTACACATCTTATCTCTCTAAACTTTCAATATAACCTATTTAATTAATAGTTGTTCAGATAACCAACATTTTAAATTTTCTTATTCAAATTTTACGTTTTGAAAGATGATACAAAAGAAGGATAAAAATCAATATTATTGATTTTATTTAAGGTCTTTAGGAGTGTTTTTTTGTTTTTTAGAAACAAGAGGACGCCATCAATTTCACGCTTTCCATTTTTAAGCGTTTTTATTAATTAATATTTTGTACGCCCTTGTTATGTAATGTTGGTACTTCGGTAAGTGTATGGTATTACTTTGTGAGTAAGCTATCAATGACCATCATAATAGTAAGGAAGTTATAATAGAAAGTAGCTTACTTAGGAAAATATTCAGTCTGAAAAGGAATGAAGATAATGGAGAATAGAGCAAGTTATATACTAATGAGCTACATACATTGAACTCATCACCAGACATAGGCATGATATTAAAATATTTCATGTTAGTCCTGAGGTTCAGGGTACTCTGGTTAGAACTAATTCAACATAGGGATAGGGTTTAATGAGGTGGACTGTATAGAACTTTCTCAAGATAGGTAAAGGTTGTAATTAGGTGGACTAGATGGAACTAGCTAAATATATGAATAGGGTGTAATGAGGTGGACTGAATAGAACTAGCTAAATATATGGATAGCGTGTAATGAGATGGACTGGATGGAACTAGCTCAAGATAGGGATAGAGTGTAATGAGGTGGACTGGACAGAACTAGCTCAAGAAAGGAATAGGGTGTAATGAGGTGGACTGGATGGAACTAGCTCAAGATAGGGATAAGCAGTAATCACGTGGACTGGACAGAACTAGCTCAAGAAAGGGATAGGGTGTAATGAGGTGGACTGGATGGAACTAGCTCAAGATAGGGATAAACTGTAATCACGTGGACTGGATAGAACTATCTCAAGATAGGGATAGAGTGTAATGAGGTGGACTGGATAGAACTAGCTCAAGATAGGATAAGCTGTAATCACGTGGACTGGATAGAGCTGTCTCAAGATGGGGATAGGTGACCTTTCTTAAGTAGGTAAATGAGCTTTTAAGTTCCCAGTGCCGTAGAATAAGTAATAACATCTTGGAACCAAATAAGACTCTCATTCGGAGGTTTGTTTATGAAATAGGAATATACATTACGATTCCTTCCTCAACATTTGTTTGGCAAACCTTCTAATAAGAGTCTTCCTACGTTTTAAGTTATTATTATTAGCACCGCGTCTTACTACCCGTTCGGTTTATACGCACTTACGCTAATGTGTAATGGTAGGGTGATTGTGAGATGAAATGGAGGACCTACAGTTTAACGTGGAATCCGAACCACGGTGGAGGCCTGGCATTCTCCAAATTCACAAGATGTCTTGTCAGAGGTGAAGAAAGGGTTTAGTAATCAGATAAATTTTTGCCGGGACCGAGGATTGAACCCCGGACCCCGAGCGCAGAAGTCCGACACCTTACCCCTTGACCACCAGGTTACCTTTAATTTATTGGATAAAGCCTTTTTTTATCTTAGGTTGCATTCACCTGTCTTGTGATAGTCATAATTTTCAGTGTAGTGTCGTTAAATGTAGTCAAAATAAATAATAGCGTTTTAAAATTGTACCTGTGATATGTTCTAATTAGGTTCCGATTTGACCACACATAAATAGTGTATTTTCTACATAGCTCATATGGGAATATATACTCGTTAATACCTGATAAATGTGTATTTTACAAAGTTATAAGAAGAGTGGTGAGAAGAGAACCATTTTGGATCTGGATCAGGCACATCCTTAGGAGGAATTGTCTTCTCCATGACGTAATAGAAGAAAGAGGAGGGAAAGAAGTAGATTGGGTAGAAGGAAAGAAGAAATTTCCGGAAGCTGACGGTGGAGGCAGAGAACAGGGCGCAATAGCGGTCTAAGTTTGCTGATAAAAGGAATGAACTTGTCGTAAGACAGAAAACCTTATAATATAAATACTAGCAATAATAATCATGTTAATGGTGATGATAACATATCACAGGTATAGTTTTAATCAAATCTACTTGCCCTAACAATAATCATCGACACACCACTGTTAGTTTTCATCAATGCATATCATGCAAAACCACTGATATATTTTCTTAGAGTTTTAGCTTCCACGTTACATTTCTAATATTTCTCAACATAAATGATTATTTACAACCAAATAAATAAAATAGAATAAGCAGAAGTTACCAATAAAATACTATAAAAAAAAGAGTCCACTTTGAAAAATAGCAACAGTCGCATTTCAAAAGGAAATATTTAATTTGGTTATCAAAGACTGGATTAATATATTGTAATATATTGTAACATATTTTTACAAACATTAGTTTTTCTAATTAATATTATATCTAATTAAGTGCGTTGATGGTGTTTAAAAAGGTTTCAAATTAAATTTTAAATAAAATAATAGCTGTTTAAAGACCGGAACATGAGACTAGATCCGTATATTTTGCAGTTTATATATTGTCAGTGCCTTAGGTAGACTAGAGCCTATAAGAATGACATAGGCATTTTAGGCATTTTAACTCCCACCGTCATATCTCCCGACTCAGCAGTCGAATATTCAGACTAGTTCATGTTCTTAAACAACATCGGTTGTTTTGCCAAGTAGCATAAGACAGAGCGTTGTCAAAACCAGTATTTTAGGGAGAAACTCCCTTCCTTTTGGGGTATATAACAATGAGTTTTGGACATTAACAGAGGAGAAGGGGGGAGAGAGGGGCTGGACAGACGTGCGCCAGTTGCTAGTGGGGGTAGTCCGAATGTTCTACATACTCTTCTAACAAAGATTAACTATTTTGTGGGGATAAAACTCCCTACAACTTGAGTCACTGTTCTTTACGGTGGAGGACTTCCCATCCCGAGTTAGATAACAGCGCAGCGGTGAACGATCGGGTGCTTGACACCAACTATACCCGCGTTTTAAAATATTTTAAGATCAAGGTCAACGCAGCCGGATTAGGGAGTGGAGGCTCGTCACATGATCGACCAATCCGCGAAGAGTAGTTGTCTTAGCAACCGATGCACGTTGACAGATTTATTGACAGTCACCGAGTATGCTTGCATAGTAGTAACACGTAAACCCCCACTATGTGGCAACTATGCTCCCTAGCCTACCCACCACGCAGGTCCTAAAGCAGTTTAAATCGCAGTGTAGGCTTATAACACTGAAGATAGGTCAGGATACGGAGTGCTGAGGGGGGGACATTGACTGAACGATTACCCTTTTACAAACTCTTTCAATTAGTTCTAAGCCCTAGATCACATTATACATTAGTTGCTTAATTAATCTATATAAATGGTGACCTGGTAGTCTAGGTGTAAAGTGTCGGAATTCTGTGCTGGAGTCTGGGGTTCAATCCTTGATCCCGGCACTGATTTATCTGATTACCAAACCCTTCCTTCCTCTCACAAGACGTGTATTAATCACAACTTGGGTATGTGGGGAATGCCAGGCCTCCACCATGGTTCGGATCCCACGTTAAACTGTAGGTCCTCCATTTCATCTCACAATCACCCTACCATTACACCTTAGTGTAAGTGTGTATAACCCAAACGGTTAGTAAGACGTGGTGATAATAATAATAATATAATAATAATAATAATCTATTTAAATAAAACCAGATTAAACGAACCCCACCATTATTTGTCATTACCTATCCATCCCACCAAACTCATCCTGAGACGAGAGGCCCAAGAGACGGGGTAGTGACAAAATATTTTCAGTGGCCAAAGGGCTCACTGTGCTGACCACAGGACACCCTCTACCCGAAAATGTTGGCACCATCTTCTCCAACATGGGGCAGTTGTTTGGTCAGTACAACTAGCTTGCAGGGGAGGAGGCCATGGAGGTTTTTTTTACGAGGAAAATAAATCAAATCATTCTCCAGTAGATACTTTTAATTTAATTTTCTTAATGTTATCTCAGTAGTTCTTAAAAGATTTGTTATGAGAAATTGGCATTTGAAGAGAATTTTTTTTAATGAAAACTAGTTGTAAAACTTAACTAAATAAATCTACTGTTGCAATATTTTATTTTAATCTGACTAATAAAATAATTTTGTCATATAATATGTAAAAATATTGATCATAACTCGTGTTATTTTACACCCACAATGGAGAGCGTTGCTTACTTGAGAATTTCGAAACTTTTGTCCAAGCTGGTTGCATCCTATCTTGACACACCTAAGCACTTCAAACATTATCACACTTAGACGCCAATGTGACAAAATGAGCAGTTCACCCTATGAGGCCTCTAATTTACCTGTTGATAACACTCTCCCTCTTCCACTGACAAGTATAAACACCCACTCTACTATTTGCGCCTTCACAACATTGACAAGATATTTTAAAACTAGCTTTTATTCACTTTCTATTCAAGATAGATATGTGCTTTCAAGTACTTGTTTAATCTTAAAACTGTCTGGAAGATTTCTACATACCATTTTCGCGAATAAACCAAATGTCCTGAGCTGTGGATGATTTAAAAACATTCTCTAACAAAAAAACAACAACTTTAATATTAAATAAATAATTTTGTGTCAATGTAAGATTTTTTTTTAAAATTATTTAGTAATTGGTGGTCTTTAATTCTATCGTGTATATTTAGAACTCACCAAATAGAACGTAAATACATTAACATTGGAAATCCTATCTCGATTTACCGTGACGTCACAGGTAGCAACGCCGTTAAACACAAATAACATGTGAAACTGGGATGTGTAGACAGAATTATAGATTTCTATGATTTTTTTTTTAAGAACTAAGCGTACCTAACTCCTATGCCGCCATATTACCGTTAAAATGCGTGTCATTTATATTTTAGCTGTCATTTAAGTGTTGACAACCACGTGGAATATCTTTAAAAAAATATATAATTAGCGTATTATTAAACAGCAGACGTCTACAGGTTTTAGTACATGCTTGATAAGTCTACCAACAAATGTTCTAAGATCATTTAGTCTAGTTACGGTAGGACCGTTGCATTCGCGTGACAAAATGCAAAAAATAAATAAAAAAAACAGGTAGGAATAGCGCGGGGATAGTGTACCCGACTTTGAAGGCTGGTTTTAACTGATACTGATCAGTTACATTGATAAACCGACCTATCTCTTGAATTGGTACCAACTTAGTTTCATATGCTCTTTCTAGACGGGTGACAATTTATTAATAATAATATTAATAGACTAATAATAATATTTAGCACCGCGTCTTACTACGCGTTCGGGTTATACGCTTTAAGTACTTATTATGCTAATGGATAAGGAATTGGGAAGGTCGAATTATAGGAAGTGAACCCGCATTATCGTGGAGGGAGAGTGGAAAACCATTTAGGAAAAACCACCCCCAGTTCACCCGACCGAGATTCGAACCTTGATCTTCCCGTCCTCAGCAGTCGAGCTCAACACGACAAGTGCGTTAGCCAACTACGCCACTGAGGCGGATTAATTCTAATAGATATTCCTCAGTCCTCTACTATTTTTAATTCTTGAACTTTACACTTTTTATACTAAGATCATTAAAATATTAGCACTAAGGAGTGAGAATGTTATGATTATCTTAAGGAAATCAACCAGCATCAGCATTTAGAGAGAATGGTAAAAATATATTCTATTCAAACAAGCAGAAATTTAACACCCCGAATATCGTAATATTTTTTATGAGAGACTTATTAAATTAAATTAAAAGAAAATATTCCCAAAAATGTCCACGTTGCTCATGAAAGATATTCAAGAACTTGTTGAGACCTATTATTTGTTGAAAATCAAAATAAACGAATATACTTGAGAAATGTTTTTTATTGTGTCCAAAATAATGTAATATTAGCAAAAAAATTTGGACCTAACCCACATTAACATAACCCCCCCCCCCCTCCCTTAGTATGTTTCTCTATCCTCTCCTCTACACAGCACTTAACCTTAGGCACGCCAAAATGTATTGCGAATTTTCTTGGGTGGAGGAAGATGCAGGTAAGAAGGAAAAAGAGAGAGAGAGGAAAAAGGCATGGTAATTATTTCTCAAACCAAACTCTTCTTAAAGAAATAAAGACATTGTTAAAAAAAAAAGAAATAACATTCTATTTAAGTAGCAGTCCAATCGACGAAACAACTTTTAGAATAATAATAATTATACATCTTACCCACCTAGCTAGCTCGTTTCATGGTGATAGCAGACATTCATGATGTGTGCATATAAAGCAAGGTGTACGTCACGCATTAGAGCACATAATATTGCACACCTGTTGTAAACACGTGTGAGGGCAAGAATGGCTTATAGACATAATCAGAATTTACCGATTTTAAATGGAAATTTAAGTCACAGAGAATAAATCTGAGCGTTCAAGCATTACCTAAGCGCATTTTTGGCCCCCTCCTCCCTCTTGTAAGCAAAATTAAGCAAACACTGGTCCCCCTCCCTCTCTAAATTGTATTATATTTGTACATATATGTTATATATATATAAATAAATAAATAAACAAATTTGTTCCAAGAAATAACCCTTATTTTTTATATAATCTATGAGTGGTTGGTAATTATTAACGTAGAGGTGTAAGTTATTATTATTATTATTATTATTATTATATATTAGCACCGCGTCTTACTACCCGTTCGGGTTATACGCACCTACGCTAATATGTAATGGTAGGGTGATTGTGAGATGAAATGAAAGACCTACAGTTTAACGTGGAATCCGAACCACGGTGGTGGCCTGGCATTCCCCACATTCACAAGATGTCTTGTCAGAGGTGAAGGAAGGGTTTGGCAATCAGATAAATCTGTGCCAGGACCGAGGATTGAACCCCGGCCGCCAGCACAGAAGTCTGACACCTTACCCCTAGACCACCAGGTCACCCGTTAGAGGTGTAAGTTAATAAGTCGAAATAATTCACAATAAACAAGTTTGTAAAATGATTTTAAATTTATTCTACAGTTGCCCCATGGCTTCTTTGGTGCTGACTGACAGCTGCTAAACACATGTTTTTGCAGATCATATAGTTCGGCGTAGGGATACATAATTTGGTTGGTAACTTTTCAAAGACATCAGCTGTCAGCTGTGATCTGTCAGTCAGCACCAAAGAAGCCATGGGGCTACTGTACTAAACAAATTATATTTTTTTTTAAAGTATAAAATAATTAATTTAGGCCTACCCTTAGGGTAAATAATATAAAAAAGTATGATAACGAATACATTCATTTAATAGTTACAAAAAAAGTTTAAACTGCTTTTAATCTGATGAGCAGGTTCTTTAATCCACATCTTTGACACTTCAATTATTATTATTTATATATCAATTTGTAGTTGCTGTGTCACTGCGCTATTCTTGACCCTCTCTGTCTTGTGTAAGCACTGTTTTTACCCCCTCTGCCCCAATTAAGCAAAGCACGAAATATCTTCCCCCTTAAGTGATTACGTAATACATGAATACCCCTTAAGACCTCAATGAAAAATGTTCAAATAATTTAGATTGTGTATATTTTTTCATAATACGTTTTAATACCGGGCTGTTAATATATATATATTATTTTTTACTATTCAGTCACCGTGTCTTAAATCACGTTTGGGTTGTAACAAATTATATAACTTGTGCAATAATGAGGAAGGTTTAATTTTGAGTAAATGTGTTCACATTTTCATGAAGAGAAGTAGAAAGCTATTTAGGTAAAAGAAAAACTCATTACAGATGATTAGGACTCGCACCCTAATCTCCCCATCCTAAGCACTCCAATTTATTGCGTGTCAGATGCCTTAAACCATAAGACCAATATCACTGAACGTAGCTTTATAGTAAATATTTTAAAATGTTTTTTCATTTTGGTTTCAAATGGGTATCTTGGGAGTTTTTTAGATGACAAATAGCCCTTTATACTTCGTTTCAGGTAAAAATTCAATAAGCTATATTTTACTGAGGAGTGATTTTTAAAATTAATATAACGAGATTGCTTACTAATTTTTCTAAAAATCAGAATATTTTAAAAAATTGCTCCAGAAATTTAATACAATAAGATATTGGGAGATTTTTTTGCATATCAATAATAATGTATCTTTATTTATCTAAAATAAATAAACTTGGGGGTGGTCTAGTTACAACAAAATATAGAAAATATGAATGTTTTGGAATTACCCTTTAGTATTGAATTTTAAATAAGAATCAATAAATAGTTTTTATGATAAATAAGAATATATTTTTATTTTTAAAAATAAGAAATATTTTTAGGGTGGTTAACAATTCTTGTTTTTTAATTTGAATTCTGTTTAATGCATTAGAACAGTTTGGCTTAAAATTATATATAAAGAGTAAATATTTTGACTAACAATATGAAGTGTTGTTTTTAGGAGAAGAACTTATTTAAGTATAGTTTACTAAAAATCTATTTTTGAAAATTTTCTGTGAAGCTATAATACACAATATGAGAAAGTTTGTGCAATGTTGCCGTATCTTTTATATGTAGACCTATTATAAAAGCTGAAAATGTTGATTTTACTTGCATTTCCTTCTATCCTACGTTTTAAGGTGGGAGTGTAGGGAACGCGAGTTAAGGCAATTTTTTACTTTTATTTATAAAAAGAACTTTTTTTGTCATAACTCAAATATTGGTCCAGTAAAAAAATATAGAGTTTAACTTTCTTCACATGACGATATAAACAGTTAAATTTAATATCTGTCATGAACATAGCGGCATTCGATGACAAACTTTTTAAATGGAGACAAAAACAATTTGTCATTAAATTCCAGGCATGCTTTAACAGATATTCAGGAACTGTTGATGTTAAAAAAATCCCTTTGTTCTAACGAAGAATTATTTTATTTATTTTGTCAAAAACTGAAAAAAAGCCTTAAACATCAATAGAATAACAAATTAAAAATTAAAATTAAAAAAATTTTATATTTTAGACACAAGAATCAAACCACGCTCACCCCAGCTTACTGGCCAATTTTTTTTCCTAAACAATGAGACAAGAGTTACTGAGTGACAAGACATATATTGACTGAGCAATTATTCAAACATGACCTCGTCCAGAGATAGGAGTATAACTAAATGAAACAATATACACAAGGACCTATTTCAAGTAATTTAAATAAACCAATTACCCACCTCAGTGGCGTAGTTGGCTAAGGCACTAGTCGTTTTGAGCTCGACTGCTGAGGACGGGGAGATCGAGGTTCAGTTTTTCCTAAATTTTTTCCACTCTCCCTCCACGCAAATGTGGTTTCACGTCCTCTAAATTCAACCTTACCAATTCCTAATCCATCAGCGTAATAAGTGCTTAGGCGTATAACTCTAACGGGTAGTAAGACGCGATGCTAAATCATCAAATCATCATTTTTGGGAGTCCTCGTCTATTGTTTACTTTTTTTTTTCTACTTTCCTCTTCTCTTTGTAGACGTCCAGTCTATCCTATCCGCATATTTACACTTAAAGATCTATAATTCCTTATTATAAACTTAGTTAGGTGTTCTTTCTTTCGACAAGCCCGTAGCCTTGTCCAAATTGAATCCTCCAACCTTCCCCATCATCACCTTCCGTTTTTAGATTCTGAAATTTAATCTTCTTTCCTTGTTTGAGAACTTTATTTTGAGGAAATAAATCAGTTCCATTCTTCTTCTTGGTCTCATTTCTTATTTCCTCCTTGCCCACTATGGCATTCTTCAATCAGCCATTTCTTCTCATATTGCGACCAACGAAGTTAGCCTTTCTTCGTAGAATCGCCTGAAGAAATGTTTTCTTTTAATTTACTCTCCAGAGAATTTCTTCTTGAGTTGCCCGATCATTCTGATTTATTTCTTCTTCTAGTACGTCTCACATTCATCATTACTTCTTTTATTACCTCGTCTCACATTCATCATTTCTTCTTTTATTACCTCGTCTCACATTCATCATTTCTTCTTTTATTACCTCGTCTCACATTCATCATTTCTTCTTTTATTGCCTCGTCTCACATTCATCATTTCTTCTTTTATTACCTCGTCTCACATTCATCATTTCTTCTTTTATTACCTCATCTCACATTCATCATTTTTTCTTTATTACCTCGTCTCACATTCATCATTTCTTCTTTTATTACCTCGTCTCACATTCATCATTTCTTCTTTTATTGCCTCGTCTCACATTCATCATCTTCTTTATTACTCGTCTCACGTTCAACATTTCTTCTTTTATTACCTCGTCTCACATTCATCATTTCTTCTTTTATTACCTCGTCTCACATTCATCATTTCTTCTTTATTACCTCGTCTCACATTCATCATTTCTTTTTATTACCTCGTCTCACATTCATCATTTCTTCTTTTATTACCTCGTCTCACATTCATCATTTCTTCTTTTATTACCTAGTCTCACATTCATCATTTCTTCTTTTATTGCCTCGTCTCACATTCATCATTTCTTCTTTTATTACCTCGTCTCACGTTCAACATTTCTTCTTTTATTACCTCGTCTCACATTCATCATTTCTTCTTTTATTGCCTCGTCTCACATTCATTATTTATTCTTTTAGCACCACGTCTTACTTCCCGTTTGGGTTAAACGCGTATGTATTAATTATGCTTATGTATTTTAGGAATAAGTAAGGTTATATTTAAAGGTATTGTACCCGCATTTGCTTAGAGAGGGAAGTGTAAAAACATTTCAGAAAAAAAACTCCCTCGATACATCCTATCTAGATCTGAACCATGATATGCCAGTCATCAATAGTCCAGTCTAATGTGAGACTGACGCCTTGTATAAGGGGTATTCAACATTTTTGGTTCAAGTAGGCCTACGTCCAGATAAAATTTATTTTTAAATCCCTACCTCAAAAAAACTTGTATTTAATGCAAGTAATTCTGTAATCTCTAGTCTGTAATTTATATTTAAAATAAATAGCATCAAAAATAATGTATTAAATAGTACATTTTAAATTAGGAATATTTGCCTTAGGCCTTATACCTTTATGAATCAAATAGCCAAAGCTATTATTTATGCTATTTAACGAGGCTTTACTCCATCTAGATACCATATTCTGAAAATTGAAAAATTACACCTGGACACGGGAATTGAACCCGGCACCTTTGGCTTAGTACGCTAATGCTCTAAACACTGAGTTATCCAGGAATCGTCATTTGTATCCGATGATTTCCGCACGTCCATCATAGACTCTGCCTTAAAATATGAGTGAAGGATGACCCTGGGCACTGAACGATTCCTGGATAGCTCAGTGGTTAGAAAATTGGCGTACTAAGCCAAAGGCTCCGGGTTCGATTCCCTTGTTCAGGAATTTGTCAATTTTCAGAATATGATATACCTTTATATTATATAAGCTTCATATATGGCCTATAAAATTTAAATTTATATTCAATTTTACTTAGGACTCTCCAAGGTGATGGATATATATTTTTATACAGGCCTAAAATAATGTTTATTCTACGAGAGACATAACCCGCTCTTTTTCCCGGGAGGGAAGTAACAAGTGCTGTAAAAAAAAAATCCGCTCATTTTCATTGGCTCAGGTGAGCTAAAGGGGGACTCATTATTCCTTTCCTCCTGCACGTCCTGATGTCGTCACGGAACCGCGAGTTCTCCGCAGGCGAGGTAAGGACGCTTATTGTTCCTTGAACTTATAGCTATTAGCCGGTGACTCTTGGCTGCTTAGCACGCATGCGCGTGCAAAGCGATACTTATAAATCGTCGTTGTGATTCGCTTACAGCCAGGGGTGGACTATATACGCCGCTAGGACACCGAGAGGTCATCGACGATGAAGAGTGGTCGACAAAGACGTAAAGAAATTAACACGGTGCACCTCACAGTCCTTTTATATTTCATTTATCTTAAAATAGAGACTTTTCTAAATTAAATCCTCAAAATTGTTAAACGAAATAGCATACATTGTTGCAAAAACGCTCCACCAAATAGCATAATTGAATTAAAGACTTACACTGTTAAAGAAACCTTGAGAAAAGAGGAATATCTTTGTCCACCAAAGAGAATAATCAGTTTCTGCTTTCAAAGCGTTGCAAAAAATATATTAGGACATTTGCTTATAATTAAGAAAGTATTGGTTTTATAAAAAAATTATACAAAATACTTTAAGTTATTTCGTATCTCAAATAAGTCAAATGCATCTATATATATATGTATGTATAAAATAAAAATTGAAATTTTTCTTGTATAAAGTACTCTTAAAGTCATTTTAATGTGAAAATTGGAGTCTCCATTTTGTTTGTAGTCTAAAACAGAGAGCTTGGATATCAAGTTTAATCAAAATTGTTAAAGAAAATTTTTAGAAGATCGTTTTTGCCTCTTTTTAATTTTGAGTAAATTACAGTTAATTTTAGGGTTATATGTATATTTAAAAAAAAACTCGGGGTAGCCTTATGAACTCTCTAGACACAAAGTTTTAGTCCAACCAATAAATGTTTTTGGCTCTAGGCCTTGAAAGAGACACACAGACAGACGGCATTGCAAAAATTATTATTATTAGCACCGCGTCTTACTACCCATTCGGGTTATACGCACTTACGCTAATGTGTAATGGTAGGGTGATTGTGAGATGAAATGAAGGACCTACAGTTTAACGTGAAATCCGAACCACGGTGGAGCCTGGCATTCCCCACATTGCAAAAACAACATTTTTTTTTGTTTCGGATAGTAGGATCAAGTGGCATATACAACTTTGACCAACTGGTTGGACAGGATTATGCACATTAGTACAATGTGATCGACAGCCAATTAGTCGAAAATAAATATTGGGTTGGGCAAATCGTTGACATGAGTAGTTCTATATGATCGCTAGTCAGACAACTATCCAACAAAATGAAAATAAATTATTGTAAGAGTAGGTAGACCAATTGGCTGATACTTGGATCAACTTGTCAACAAGCTCACGCAAGGAAACACAAATTGGTCGATAATCAACAGAGCTGATATAATATAGATACATATTTTATAAGCTAGGAGGATAATCTCATGATACTACACTACAATAAAATAAATATAGTAATTACATTTTTAATGATAGCTTTTTTTTATTAAATTTTAATATAAAGTTCCAGTGTCTTAAATCTGAGTGTATTCCAGGATAAGCTTACATCATTTGTAAAAATATAACTTAGGCCCCACGATGGCATTAAATCGCACCAAGGAGAGCAAAATGTCACAAATGAAAAAAATTCAATTTTTCAGAAGAAAGAAAAATGAAATAGTCTGACGGACTGGTGAACAGTAACTTAAAATTAGAAATAATATCTCATTGGCAATAGTGCCAATTATATAGTTTAAAAAAATACACTATTGACAATTCGATCATTCTTCTTATGGTGACATCACAAGGTTGAAAAAGGTAAAAACTTTAATCAAAGTACCTTTTTTTTGTTGGTTATATCTCATTTTGTCCTTATTTAAGACTTAACTTTTATCAAGCCAAAAAATATCATTTGTCTTCTCCAATAGACATAGACCTGACTGTTTCAACTCGATAGTGAGTTCATGATGGAATGAATGCTAAATCAGATCAAAATAACCGTTACATACCTGTCCTCTGACGATCAGATTTGGAATTATAAATGCAGTTGGTAAAGGATCATCTCATAATCTTAAAGGTTACAAAAAAATATACTCCCAGCTATTGTCTTGCTCATGTCAGTATAAAATAGAAGTTGATTTTTTAAGTGAACTAAATAGCTATGTGATCATCGATATTGTAACTGAAATGGCTCCGTGATTGGATCTACCGAAACGTTGTGATGCAAAAGAATGTTGAAAACATCACGAATGGAGATAGTGATAAGAAAAGCAAATGACTACATGAAACTTTTGAAAGTTATACAACACAGAATAGTTAACCATATACTGTGACATGATAGTATGACGAAAATAATTATAGAAAGAGATGTTGCATTCTAGGTGATAAGAGTGTTTGATATCGCCGCTAGAGGAAGAAATGGCAACTTTGTTGTATATGACAAGATTGAGGAAGGACTCTTGGCCGAGTGGTCGACCTGGATGGTCAGAGATGTGGTAGTGCGATACAAAACAATATTGATTACAGTTCATTAATAAATCAACAAAAAACAGGAGCTACGGAAGGTAGAACCTCAAGAGACAGACCAATAATGAATGAAGTGCATGAATCAGATAACGGACGATGTTGGCAGAAGAAGGTACAAAGATGTTAAAAAGATTTGGCTCAGGATAGAAGTGGAGAGTTGCGGAAGATCAATCGCAAGATGATCTAATCATGATGAAATACTTCACCTCACCACTTAATCTTCCATTGAAACATAGCTTCAGGGGTAATTTTGAATGAACGTTAATATTCGCCGTTTGGAACTTGTCAGTATACCCCTGCTTATAGAGACTTTCATTAAAAGAAGGAAAAAAAGGCACTGTGGTACTAGTTATTAAATTTTAATTCCACACAAAAGAAGAAGGAAAATGCAATTGCCAATTCCCCCCACCCTCCCTTTTCGTGGTTCAACCAAGACGTCTGGTTTGATGAATAATAATTGTGATTATTTCTTAAAGATTAGTGGGCTTTTCGTTTTCTCATTTAATTGCTTTAAAATAAAGTGTTGACGTAAATTCCGTCCCAAAATGTTTTACGACCCCAAACTTGGGTGTAAATTTTATCATGTATTACATTTATTTATATTTGTATTCTTATTTTAACGTAATTCCATAAGTCTAAGGCCTGTTTGTTAAAAAAAAAAATTGAAATTTTATTGATAAATCTCAGAACGATGTTTATAACCGTTATCCGTAGGATATGAATATTCAACCCCTTAGTCAAAGATGAATCAATTAATTCTGTGATAACGTTTTTGAAACAAATATTTCTCCGGATGTGATGTTCCATTCAGACGTTTGAAGCTAGAATTTTCTTTATCCTTTACTTGCACAACAATGATAACAAATAAAAAGAAATTCATGAGAATCGTTTAACTAAAAAGTGAATAAGCTCATACATTTATTCCACCCGAATATTTACACATTTAAGTTTAGGAATTTCTTAAAAGATGTGCAGAAGGAAAACATTTTTTATTTTTTTGATGAAGTAACTTTTCAAATAAATTGAAGGCACCATTGTAAAAATATTATTTCTTGGATGATAGAATGATTTGAGATAGTTGTAGATAAATGTATATGAATGTTTGATTTTGTAAAAGATGTATTTAGGTGAGGCTGTAGCGGACGTTAGGATAGGTCAGTGTTTTTGCAACTTTTATTGCAAAAGTTGTTTTTGCAGCTTTTATTGCAAAAGTTGTATTGGCCAAAATAAATAAAATATTGCTCCAGTAAAAACAAAGAATTTAATTTTCCTAAAATGGTGATAACAGTTCTTGAATATCTGTCAAGCGTGTCCTGAAATTTAGTGACAACACATTTGATTAATTTAAAAAGTATTTCATCTAATGCCGCTATTCTCGGGCAGATATTCAAGAACTGTTGATATCACCACGTGAAAGAAATTAAATTCTATGTTTCTACTGGAGTAATATTTGATATATTTTGGCTAGAAAAAAGTTTTGCTATAAAATCTTTAATAACACTGGCCTTTTCTAGAGTTTCCTTCATCATACCTTAAGGATTAAGAAGGAAATACATTTACGTAACGTCATGGGTAATCTACATCAAAGGCTCCAAATGAGGAATTGAATTTACATTTAAAAAATGCAGACGCAACGTAATTCATAAATACTGAGAATAGTTCGCCCATTAAAATTAAGAACACAGTAAATGTGTTAAATAATAATTCATATTTTATTTTCAACACGTCCTAGTATCTATTCGTGTGACACTAAAACCGTAATGTGGAGAAAGGTATACATTAGTATAAATGAATGGTAGTAATTTGTGCGGATTTCTGTGATAGGGTTCCGGGGTTCAATCCTCGGTCCCGGCACAGATTTATTTGATTGCCAAACCCTTCCTTCACCTCTGACAAGACGTGTATTAATCACAACTTGTGAATGTGTGGAATGCCATTCCTCTGCCGTGGTTCGAATCCCACATTAAACTGTAGGTCTTCCATTTCATCTCACAATCACCCTACCATTACACATTAGCGTGTGTATAACCCGAACGGGTGGTAAGACACGGTGCTAATATTAATAATAATAATAATAAAATAATAATAATAAATAATTTGTGTGGAGGAATTTGATAAAGTATCTAGGAAATATCATCTTGAGTATAGGCCTACCCGTTTGGAATTCAATCCCTGACCACTCACATTACTCAGAAAATCAGATTAAATGGGTTTTACATTCAGACCAGTGCCCATCGACGAGATTTAGTTAATGTAACGCCACCATTTTAAATACTAAATTGGCTTATTCATAGTGATCGAAGCTTTAGGTCCAACATATTTTATTATTATCAAGTCCTTTGACTAATCGGAGCCTGTATAACCCAGCTCTACTTTGGTATAGCCTGAATTAATTAGGTTTGAAATTTTTTCAGCTATCATTTTATAATAATTAATAATAATTGTTATTATTTGTCTATTATTTGAATTCTTTGCAAAATATGTATAAATCTTATTGGCTATTTGCAAGATGAGGCATAGAATAGAGATAGGATATTTAGATCCTATATAACAAATGAGCATAGGCATAGACATTTTGACCCAAGCCTCTTTGGGGAAATTCTTAAAAATAAACTTACGATGTAGTCTAGAGTAAAATTACAAATAAATAAAATGGCAAACCAAAATAATTACAAGCTACATATAGACTAAAATATAAGACTAAAATATCGAATAAAATATTTATTTATTGACAAGTGTAAAATTTCAAGAGGTCAATGTTTTTGACTGTAA
This sequence comes from Timema cristinae, assembly GCA_039000515.1. Taxonomy (NCBI): domain Eukaryota; kingdom Metazoa; phylum Arthropoda; class Insecta; order Phasmatodea; family Timematidae; genus Timema; species Timema cristinae. Next base: position 42,648,996 of record JBCFYV010000100.1, on the reverse strand, counting down.
CATAAAGACACGTCACGAATTACTGAAACCTTTTTTTGTCTTCTTTATCATCTTATTTTACTTTTTTATACTTATTATAAAACAAGAGTTTTTTTAATGCTTACGTTAATTTCACAGTTTGTGTGCGTGTTTTTATTTTATTTATTTCCCCCACTCCCCCCTTGTCATTGTTCCTGCGTGTTCATTGGCCTCAGAGGTAACCGCCCACTTTGAGCGGCCTGCGCTTGCACCTCCAATACGTATTAGACCGTGAACTTGCGGCGACCAATCCGGTAGCAGTGAGAAGCGCGTGGAGGGGAAGTTATTTCACGCCCCTCCTCCGCCATCAACACCCCGGGCATTGTTTAGTGTCACTTGTTGGAATGTCATCAGTCTTCGTCCAAGTCTAGTGAAGGTAACAAGTCTTTCCTTAGGCCAACGGAACTATAGAAGGATTCTAGAAGGAAGTTTTAGATTGTACCTTTTTCTTTACTGTCAACATTGATAACAGTACTTTTTTTATTTGTATCGTTTTTTTTTCAGTCTTAGAGTCAAATGTCGGCCAGTATTGTCATGAGCAAAGCTCGTTAAAACTGGATCTATAATGTGTTCTCACTAACTCATTCCCCAGTTAACCAATCATCCATATACTCAAGTCTACACACTTCATATGTGAATGTAGCTTCGTTGATACCCGACCAATGAGTGCTCTATAAAGTGATGAGAACCAATCACAGCTACAATTTAAACTTACGCTGCTTACCCTGGCAAAAACTCCACGCCACGCCACGCCACGACACGGGTAGATTAGATTCTTGACGAATGAATAGTAAGCCAGCTGTTAAAAGTTATTAGACATTCTATATTCATACATCAAGTAATTTGATATAATCTTTTATAGCTATTATCAATACCACAACATTAATAAAATGTTCTTTTTAATACTATTATTTTTAATGCTGTAAAAATATAATGGTTTTAAAGAATTTTTATATGATAAATTTATCATTGTTTTACTAACTTTTGTAACCGTTCAGTACTAATCTTCCTCCTAGAATTCTACTATAGAAAGGAATTTTATTGCTAAATAGAAAGTCAAGGATACGAGCTGAATCAGTATATTTGCAGTTTTTATAGCAAAACTTTTTTGTCTCAATAAAAATATTGTTCCCGTAGAAACATATATCTTAATTTTCTCAAATGGTTATATCGACAATTGTTGAATATATGTCAAGGTTGTCCTGGAATTTAATTACAACTTTTTCTTTTCATTAAAAAGTTTGTCGTTAAGCTCTTAACAAATATCAGACCAAAGTTTATATCACAATCACCATGTGTATGAAACTAAACTAATTTTCTAGGGAGCACTATTTTATTTATTTTGGCCAAAATAAGTTTTGTTATAAAAATGGCAAAAACATTAACCTTTTCTAGCGTCCTCTAGACTACCACCTTAAAGGACACTCCCTAAATATCAATTTTAAACAAAATCGTTAGAACAGTTTCAAAAGAAATTAAAATAAATAAAATCATTAATTAGTAAACTAACCTTGATTGATGGCTAGGGTACAAATAAAAGAAATATTCTGAAACATTTGTTGCCCTATAACATCTAAATATAATTTTGAGCAAAATTCAATTAACCGTTTCATATCTGTGATAAGGAATGGACAGACAGACAGACAGACAAGGACATGCAGAATTGTAAAATACACATTTTTGGTGTTAAGAAAGGATAAAACATTAAATATTCATCATAATCTAATGGACGAAAATTTTCACGATCACAAATTCTTTCTTATGACATGAGAAAGTAAAAAAAAAATATGCAAGTATAGCTTTAATTATCCTCGAGAAATGATTTTGTTTTAATATTATTATGAAAAAAGAAATAAGAAAACTTTTTATAGACCACTTTTTGCATGTGACCTGCTGTCCAGTGTGATGAGCTCTGACCTACGAGTTCAACTTGTTATCCCCCAAAATGTGAACTTGGAGTCATATTTTAAACATTATCAGTTCCCAATCTCCTTTTAAATCAAATGAGAGAGCAATTCTTTTCAACAAAATTTTATTTTATATTTTTTTTTTGTTCAATATCTCAAGTCATATCCAGCCTTGTCGTAAAGGAAATCTGTTCAGGAAGAAGTAAAAAAAAAAAAAAAAGACCCAAATGAATAAGATATTACTATTCTGTCCATATCACTAAATCTTCCGTACATAAATCTGGCAATATAGGCCTACTAGATTGCCTATGACAGAGAGTTTGGGGACCAAATATCCATAAGCTGTAAAAATAGTGGGTTTATTAAAGATAATTTTTCACCTTCTATCTTCTTCTAAACAAAAATTTGAACATTTTCACTTCATAACTCATAATTATTCCATTAGTATTATTATTATTATTATTATTATTAGCACCGCGTCTTACTACCCGTTAGGGTTATACGCACTTACGCTAATGTGTAATGGTAGGGTGAATGTGAGATGAAATGGAGGACCTACAGTTTAACGTGGAATCCGAACCACGGTGGCGACCTGGCATTCCAGATATTCCATTAGTAGAAACATGTGAACATTATGGAGACTTTAAAATGGGGTTCACCTAAAACAAATTAATATTAATTCAAAGTTTTGATTTATTTGGTCAGACACCTTAAATCAGTCGGTATCATGTCTGTCAACAGAGCTAAGGGTACCAGGTTCAATTACCGGCATAGACAAAAACTTTTATCATTTGTTAAACGTGATGAATTAACGTCCGAGGGTTTGGGCGTTGAGTTGTTCTAGATTAAATTGTTTTTTTAATTCGTGTGATGACATAATAAGTCGATACAAATGAATGGTAAATGAATTGAAGAGAAAAAGTTGTAATTATATTCCAGGACAACCTTGACAGATATTAAAAAAACTATTATTATTATCATTATTATTATTTATTATTATTATTTTCACCACGTCTTACTACCCGTTCGAGATATACGCACTTACGCTAATGTGTAATGGTAGGGTGATTGTGAGATGAAATGAAGGACTTACAGTTTAAAGTGAGATCCAACCAGGTGGAGGCCTGGCATTCCCACACTTCACAAGGGTGTCTTGTCAGAGGTGAAGGAAGGGTTTGGTAATCATATAAATTGTGGCGGGACCGAGGATTGAACCCCGGACCCCAGCACACAAGTCCGACACCTTACCTCTAAACCACCAGGTCACCATTTCAAGAACTATTGATGTAATTATGTGAATAAAATTAAATTCTATGTTTGCAATCAGGAATTATTTGATATATTTTGACAAAAAGATGTTTTTCACTAAAAAATGAAAAATGCTGCACTTATTCATTTTACCTATACTCCCTCTTTAATGGAAAGAAACAAAAAAGACATGTGTCTTCAATTTCAGCTTTGACTTATTTGCAAATTTTAAAGTTTGGCCTTGATTAAACTTTGAATTTAAAATGTGACCTTCAATCACCATAATTGTTAATTTATTATGTAAAAATACCACTAATAATAATGTAGTAAAATGTTAATATGAACCACAAAAAATAAAGTTTTTTTATTTTATAATAGGTTATTTCTAACAAAACCATAAATATAGCGTAATCACATTGGTTTCGTAAAGACCTATTTGATGGTCACGGTATGGGACGATCAAGGGCGTATGTCAGCGTGCAATAAACCCCCCCCCCCCCCACTTCTTTCTAGCCCCCTCTCTCCCATACCAACAAACTAGGCATCACATGTGAACCGCAACATTTGTCTTTTTACACGTGTGTGACATTGTCTACGCACCGAGGTCGACAAGCCGCTGTCATGTAAACTTGGAAATGCATGCCGCTAAAAAAAAAAAAAAAAAACCGGCTAAGCTACAAGTTTGGTTGATGTGCTATAGGCCCTACTTGGATATTGAAGAGTTCGGTTTAAGGTCATTTGATAGTGAAAAATGTATTGCACAATTTTTAACAAGTATTTAGTTTATAATCTGTTGACATTCTATTGATTCAATCATTTCTAATTATTATAGTTCACGAGCTAAAGGGGTCAAACATACTATTAATGCTTTTCATGTACAATAGTGTAAGTAATATAATTAATGTATGGTATTTAAATTTAGTATAGCTTGTTATGTATAATCATATAGGGTTTATATAATTAAATATTTATAATGTTAAAAAAGAAATATTTTTACAGCATAAATTTTAAATGCATAAAATACTGTTCTTTTTACACTTCAATAATTTTACTATTTTATTTTGTAGTATACAAACCTAACTTTACTCGTGAATTTTATTAATGTGTCCGAATTGATCGTTGCAAATATAAATTTTAAATATCTATTTTATGAAATTTATTGTTTTGACTGTGCCGATTATAGAGACAACACCAACTAGCAGAACATAATATGTCCGGCCGAGGCAGAGGATCAGATAATTAATCTCAATTAATGACACACTCAGATAAAGTTGACGTCAGCTTCCTCACCTGGACCTGTTTCATAAAACTACAAGTCTAAAATTTACAAGTTACAAATGAACGTCTTACACTTTTATATAATAAAGATTTCATAAAGAAAATTTATTTACTTGTAAATTCTTGTTACTTGAAGAAGATATTTACAGGTAGAGCTGTTTTATTTGCGAGTGAAACATTAATACAGCCCAATTATTCTTTATTGTTACAGCAACTAAAGGTATACAAACCATTTTAAAATAGCAGGGACCTGTTTCATGAAGCTACAAGTCTACAATTTATAGGATATTTCACTTGTAAGTAGAATATTGTAGCTACAAGTGAAATTTTACAATTGACAGTTTATAGTTTGGTTTCATGAAGGTACTTGTAACTTACAAAAACTTGTAAATCATAAAGTACTTTCTACAGGTCTCAGAAAGAAGGTTAAACACACTACAAGTACTATTTTAGTAGGTTATTGGTATACCACTGGTTCAGTATAATACTTGATTAATAATTCACCTGTGTAAACATTCTAAGTAACATGAATTTTATGTTAATATACGACTTATATTGAGAGTGTAGACTAGCGATTATTTAAGTTGGTGAGAACCACATATGAACAGTTTCGAATGAGTTCTTTGACAATTGATAAACTATTACAAGATATAGTTAATTATTCCTATACAAAATAAATTATCAACTTTCTTAGTTCAAGAAAAATAAATTACGAAGTGCCCCATTGTAGTGTTGAACTACAAAACAAACAAAAAAACTTAATATCATATACCTCGTTCCATTACTTTATTTCATAGCAACCACTTTTATTTGAGTCTAAATAAATCAAAAATTGCTTCAGAAGGGGGGAAAAAAATAATTTTCTACATATGGTGATATACACACTACACAGTTGTTGAATATATGTAAAGTGTGTACTGGAATTTAATGAAATTTTTTTTCTTTTCATTTAAAATATTTCTTATTTAATGCCAATATGCTCATGACCGAGACTCGGCAACTGTTTATGTCACCATGTGAAAACAATTCAATTTTTTTTTTACTTGAGTAATATTTAATTAATTTTGTTCAAAGAAATGTTTTGATATAAAAACTACAAAAACACCGCTCTTAACTTGCGTTCCCTAGATTTCCGCCTTAATTAAATAGGGAAATAAAATTAAAATTAAAAATAAAACTACTTTAAGAAATGAGAGAACTGTTAAAGAGTTCATTAGTTCTTTAGAAAACCTTTTGATGACATTTATTTGATAGAGCTAGATTTTTTTTTTACTAAAACATATTTTTTCAAAAATATTTAATCTAATTCATTCAAACTTTGTACAATTATATTTAAAAAAAGCAATACTTATTCAAATTTCACAGCCTCCATATTGGTTTACTTTTATAACCATCCAATGTGTTCATAAACACATAATCTGTAGGCTACTTTACAAGTTCGATACAAGTTATGAGATGCGATTGTAAATGAAATAGGTGACCTGGCGGTCTAGGGGTAAGGTGTCGGACTTTTGTGCTGGGGGTCCAGGGTTAAATCCTTGGTCCCAGCACAGATTTATCTGATTACCAAACCCTTCCTTCACCTCTTACAAGAAATCTTGTGAATGTGGGGAATGCCAGGCCTCCACCATGGTTCGGATTCCACGTTAAACTGTAGGTCCTCCATTTCATCTCACAATCACCCTACCATTACACATTAGCGTAAGTGCGTATAACCCGAACGGGTAATAAGACGCGGTGTTAATAATAATAAATGAAATACCAATTACTTTTTTTACGGTCAAAAGTTAACAACAACAAAAGTGTATTTGCGTGAAAAAGTTTGCCCACAATTCTTTCAAACGTTTTACAAATAATGGCTATGACACCCATTCATTATATAAGTAGTGTCTTTTTTTTATCTCTTTCCATAATAACGACCCGTAATACCTCTAGAAGTAGAACCTACCATATGGTTATGTTTTTTTATAGTAGGGCCCTATATATATTTTTTATATAATTCGTAAAATGTTTCAAAATGTATCAAACTTAAAACACTTAGTGGTAAAGATTCGGCCATTTGTTAGCGAAGAAAAAAAAAAAATTGTCGTAAATTTACAATGAACGACGACAATATGTTGTTATTGTTTGATAACAATGGAAGTAAATACATTTTGTGGTGTCTGCGGTCTTCGTACATCGAGTTCCATGAAAATTGTGTTTGTATTGATATCGGTATGTTTCGTTAAAAAAACAAAAGCAAAAAAAAAACCGTGGCACATAGAAAGAAAGTTGAATCATTAATATTAAAGCTAAACATATTTTGGTCAACCGTGTGTGTCTTTATATTCAAAGACTTTTTTTTTTTCAAAACTTTTTTGGTGTGTAAATAAAAACTCGCAAAAGATGTGGATTTTTCTTAACATTAAATTTCCTCACGCGTGTATAACTTTTCTTTTGTATGTAAATACCACACTTTTTATTTTGTAGAAATTCATAATAGATTAAATAGGACTTTATTATTCAAGAAGGGGAGAAAAAAGTCCACAAGAAGAACTTTGTATATATATTTAGATTCCAGGTGGTTTCTAAATATTATATGTGGGTCTTATGAATGTAATCAAGACTGTTCCCGTAGCTTAGTGGTTAGCGGGGTACTATAACCGGCTAGGAGAAAGTTCAGTAGGTCTCTGCAAGAAGATGTATTTAAATTTAACCTAGTCCTACGACAGAATTCAATAGATAGGCCAACACACGCACTCAAAATAAATTGAGAATTTCAAAACAAAATTAACATACCCACTTCAATGGCTGAATGGTTTAAGGAGCCATTCTCGTGTTGCTAAAGACATGAAAATCAGGGTTCAAATGTTGGTTGGTTCGAGTGAGAGTTATTTTCCTAAATGGTTTCCCAATCTCCTTTTATGCAAATGAGAGTCTATTACCTCTAAAATGCTTCATTCCTCATCCCTGCCTCATTTAAGTAGATTTAGCATATATGCTTATAATTTTAATAGTTAAAATGACGTGGTAATGGGGATTTTTTTTCCCCTTCCAAACTTCACTTTAGAGGTAATTTCTTACCGTAAAATGGGGCAGCAATGGAATTTATCCATCCAAAATATAATTTACAGTAAGATATAGATTTCACTCTCCTTTGCAATAGGAATACTACTGCATTGCTACATTTGCCCCATTTGATAAATTATAAAAAAAAATCCGATGTACTACAAGTGTTAATAACTATACGTTCAAACAATTCTTTTTTCAAACGTAATCGAATTAAAAATTAAATATTCATTATCTTATAATTAATCTTAAAGCAAAGTATTTTTAGTCTTCACGCATATGTAGACTACTATATAGGCTTAAGATTTGAGGGATGAGGTAGGTTAAAATTAGATCAAAATATGCACCCATATTTGCAGTGAAAGAGTATGGAAAAAAACATTTAAGAAAAATAACACTCAGTAGACCTATACACAACCAGGATTCAAAATCCTATCTCCTCGTCATTTGTAGTCTAGTCTGTTTAAAGAGTGACGCCTTAAGCTATGTAGTCACCGAATATATAGGTTCCAAACTAAACGGATGGAAGGAAATACCAACTAAATTTAATAATATATATATATATAATATATATATATATATATATATATATATTGATTATGTTGATTTACTCAATTATTAATGGAATTTTATTCGAAATATTTTATTTACTTCTACAAAGATTAAACTTATAAAAATCTCTCTCTCTAACGAACGAACCAATTATCTAAGCCAGGGGTTCTCAAACTATGGTCATTGTGCCATATCTGGCATGCAGAATAGATTCATCTGGCCCATTGACACTGACATAAATAATAATAATAATAATAAAATAACATAATTTCAATGACGAATACCGAAATGATGGTGATCCTGTATGAAGTATACAAAATACCTAGCTACACACCATCATATTATGAGGCTGGTTATTATTGGAAATGAGTAATAGAAACATCCATGATGTGGTGTACAGTTTCACAAAACTCCTCAACCAGTTTCATAAAGTGTCTGTTTAGCGGAGGGATGAAGAAAGTTTACTTATTTTTGATGAGGGTGGGGGTAGTTTTGTTGGCTGCACTGCTTACATATAGTCATGTTAAAATAATTGTTACAAGCTGTGTATATGTAAATTATATATATACATACATACATAATACAGGAGTGTACCGTAACATGTGTGACACACTTCAAAGGTGGACAAAAACAACAAGAGTCCCATTTGACTGTTTCCGGATACACCTAAGTGATTCTACTAAACTGTTTGTATAAAATACTCGAAGATGCCAGTTTCATAGTCAGATTGGGTTCGTCTCAAGTGTGGCGATACACTAAATACATGACATCTACCTTAACTTGAATGGAATAGACCAGTCTCGTATATGAAACTCACCCATTCATTCTGATATATTTAGGTGGCGTTTTGCATTTAGTCTATCGCTGACTACGGACTAACCTTCAGACTAAAGGTTGCCAGTTTGAGCACCTCGACATTACTGGAGTACAAATTTGACTATGCCTATATTATCTAAAAAAAAAAGGTCAAATGGGACATATGTTTATGTGCATTCTTTTCTTGTTCTTTTTGGTCTCCTGTCCACCACTGAAGAGGATCCAGATGTTACAGTGCACCATGCATAATAATCAGTGGCGTGGCGTGGAGTGTTGCAAAGGAAGCAGACCTTGTTAAAACTGTACCTGTAATATTTTCTCGACCAATTGGGCCCTATTTGACCACTCCTACATATCTATTCTCTGCACACCACACACGGGAATGTATTCCCCTTTATAACTGACCAATGAGTGTTCTACTGAGGGGTGAGAACAATTCACAAGTACAGTTTAAACTAATGCTGCTTAACCTGGCAACATTTCATGACACGCCACTGATGTTAGTCTATTTTTCAATTAGGTCCACATAAAACTTCCAATATCTAAATCTGGCTCTACGATCAATAAGTTTTGAAACCCCTGACTGTGTGTTTTTTAAACAACCAATCAAAATCCAACCATATTTCTCAATGCCAACCTCTCATGATACAGACCAAATTAATTTCTCCTCAAATTCCGAATGCTTAGTTAGGATAATATTAAAATCCGTGTTTACTCATGCGACGAGTTTTCAAGGCTACTCATGGTCGGGTCAACCGTACCAGGGATGTATAACAATACTTAGTAGAAAAGGTCATGTTACGTACTCTCAATTCAAATTGCAGGTTTTACTCGCTCATTATATCAAAGGGGGGCGTGGGATAGTACTTTTTGTTTGCAGATAATTTTCATGATTGAACTAGCGTGTTTTTTGTGTTTTTATTTAAAGGAGGGTGCGAAGGTAATTCTTAGGGTGGGAATGTAGGGGAAGCGAGAAAAGGTAAATGTTTTTACAGTTTTTATCTTTTACATTTATATTTACAATACAATTACGTTTAAAATAATAAAAAAAACTAGCGTGTAACCCGAAAGGCTAATAAGACGCGGTGTTAGTATTATTATAATTAATATTGTAATTCAGAATGATCAACTTTGAGTGCAAAAAATCGTATATCTATACTAATTTTATAAAGAGGAAAGATTTGATTTTTGTTTTTTTGTTTGTAATGGATAAACTCAAAAACTACTGGTACCGATTTTAAAAATTCTTTCATCAATATAAAGCTACATTATCAACGAGTAACATAGGCTATATTTTATTTTGAAAATTTAATTTATTCCTCATAAAAATGATAGTATATTATATAGTCGTTGGGAAAAAAAGTATTTGAAGAGAAAGTGGGGTTGGTAAGGGGGCGGGTAGGGGAGAAAGAAGAATGAATGAAAATAGGAGGGAGGATAAAAAGAGGGAGGGGGCTATACAGTGATGGTAGGACTGTATTTTCAAGGAAAAAAGTAAAAAAAGTTCTGTTTTTATATTGACATGATGGATGATTTGAAGCTGTGTTTTACAGGATTCTTTACAATATTTTTTTACGGGGAAGGGGGCTAGTTTTCTATAAAGCCCTTCCTATGACTATTTGACTATAATACATTCCTTCATCAGCACAGACCTGACCCGCATCGGTGGACATGGAGTCTAAATGTAAAGCTCATCTAGTCTTGTTTGCAGGAGACGGAAAGTTTAGTGTTCAAATAACTGAGGGGTGTGTATTGGGTGTGTTTTTCTCCATAAACGTGTTTCCATTCTACATCCATGCAAATGTTGGTACATTCCTTTAAAAAATCTAATTTCTTGCTATACCAAGCCTATTAGCATAACTATTGTTGGCTGATATGTGGTTAATCCAAACGGGAATTATGTTGGGGTGAGGAGGTTAAAAACTATTGATAACAAAAAAAAACCACCTAGGAATCAAACTAAGGTCTTCTAATAATTAACAACACAAGCCAAATTAGCCAACTAAAAGTGTCCTCCTTTAAACAATATCCTTGATTTAAAAAAAAATTGCACACCTCATTAAAAATTTGCACATCTCATTAAAAAAAATCAATTAGTCAATTTTTCGTCTACACATTTAGAATAAGAGAGGAGGAGATAAGTTTGAAAGACAATATTACGTAAACTAATTGTCATCGTGGTGGTGGGCGCTTCAACAAAAAATAAGCAATTATGTTCCCTTACCCCCCCTCTCCTCCCCAAAATACTATCACCCCGTTTTTATCTCCTTCGCCCCCTTTTCCAACTTATGAAAACTCCTCTAGGTACCGACGCCCATCCCTTCTCCCCTCCCCTCCTTTTAAACTACGCGGCCGTGCCTACCTATCCGCTGGTCTTTGACTGAGCAACTATGGCCCTGCCCCCTTTTTTTTTATTTCCCACACACATACACACACACACACACATAGCCGTGGTCTTGAATGCGCCTGCACCGTGCGCTTGGTCGCGCGCGCTTAACCTAACAGAAGTTACCACCGCGCGCATTGTAGTAGCGCTGCTTGTATCAACTGCATCGTGTGTCTGGCTAGGCGAGAAGATCGACTCTTCTCGTCTTTTTACTGTTTGCTCTGCTTTTAATCTCCGCCTACTCAAACTGATAGAAAGGAAGTTGATCTCTTCTTCCACGAAAGGAAGAAAATGTATACTTAAAAACCTATGCCGTAAAAAAAAGAAAAAAAAATAGATAAAATATAAAGATCAAGCCTAAGTCTTCGAGATGAAGAAATGGTGATTTTTCTTTTACTTTTTTTTTCTTCTGAAAGTGCCTTTAAAAAAATATTACAGTGAATAAGACGTTCCTATAAAGACTATGGTGACTTTGGCTAATTTTTTTTTTTTAAACAAAAGTTCGGTATGATTAACTATGAATTTGTGTGACGGTGTACTAGTTTGTTAAAAAAAATTGCCTGATTTTATTCAATGGTGGATTTAGAACAGAATGGCGTTATGGGTGAGAACTTTCTTGTGAAGTGTTAATACGTGTCAATAAATATGTGAGAACACACATTTATTAACTTTCAATTGTTTTATTTTTTTAAAAAATCGTTGGCGAACAATATCAGTGTGTCGCGAAATAGGTTATTTAGAAATGATTTGATGATATATTTTGACACAGGTTTTGAATATGAACTAAAAAGGAAACGAACTTGGACTTTTGATGACGGTTCGTTTCTTGCCTTTTTTTTTTTAAAGCTTAAGAGGTATCAAAATGAACCGTAGAAGAATTCAAAAAACAGTTTTTCAAATTCAACGTTATAGACTTCTTTTATGAATAAGTGGAAATAAAATAAAAGAAACTAGACGGAATTAATTTGTGATGATAGAAAAGGTTTAGTTCCTCTTAGATAAAAAATAATTATAAAAAATAAAACAATCTTGGTAGTTCTCCGTTCTGGTATCATGTTAATATCTACCAACAACGTGATCGTGAATTCTGGTCTGCCGAACTACGATTTCTCGTCCAACCTGTGTTGCGGTGGGGGCGCCAATGCGTCCCCTCTGAACGCCGTCTCTGGTTCGAGTCTCTCTTCAGTCGGTTGCACTTGGGGGAAAATGGAACTACCTCCCAATTTACCAACCCTGCCTTGTTCGCCTCCAGGTAAGCTTCCCCTACCTACTTTAATTTTATAAGATTAAAAAAAAAACTAATCATTAACTTAAAACAAGGTGCCATTATCGCTATAGACTTGACTGCCGATGACGGGGAGATTGGAGATGAAATCCCACACGTGAATTGAGGAGGATTTCTCCTGAGTGGTACAACACTCGTGAAATGATGGTACACTTTATAAATATCTTCTTATCACTAACTCCGTAATGCTGTACACTTCTTATAATAATCCTTCCTTATCCCTAACCTCCGTGAAAATGCTGGTACACTTCTTTATAAATTAATTATTCCTTATCCCTTAAACCTTAGCGTAATTATTCTATTTAATCTCATGCGTACAACCAGACGGGTAATATGACACGATGCTTCTTTATATAAATTATAACAAATTGAGGTATTTAATAAGCACTCTCTATAGGACTACATATTAAAACTCATTACTTACATATGAGAAACACCCTTCTGTGGCCACATGGTTAACGCGTACTCTCGTAGAAGTCTAGACTGCCGATGATGGGGAGATGGAAGTTAGAATTTTAGTCTGGTGTACTGAGGGTGGTTTACCATACTGGTTTTCCACTCTCCCTCCACGCAAATATGGATAAGCCTCCTATGAATTCTAGCTTCCTTAGCTTTATAATATTATAATAGTAAAACCTAGGCCATAAAATTTATAACTTAAGGCGTTACGCCTTATAGCCTATTGATAACGCAGCCTTAACGCTTGGATATTTATATTGGGATTTTGGTTGAAAGACATTTTAAAAATATACAAATATATATTTTTTATTGGAAATATGAATAAAATTTTACTGTACTATTATGTTATTATAGTTATTGTTAGCGCATTATCTACCAAAATTAACCACTACAGTTCACATGACTTGACTTATGAATGCGTGAAAGTATATCGAGTAGCTTTTTTTAATGTTCATATAAGGCTTTCCTGCAAAAATTATACTACATTAACCATTATAGAATAAAGTGTATACAAAAAATGAATAGGCTTCGCTAGTACGAGTAAGAATCGAACCTAGGTTCTATAAATTTGTCCACGATATGGCTTATCGATATCGCAATAATCACCTGATATGGGCTGATCGGATAGTCACAATAATCGTATACACTTTCATATCAATAACATATTGACATTTTAAGCACATAAGTTATTATTTACTGCTGCTTCGAGAAACCATTTTTGGGTAATAGCCTAAATTTATTCTTAGTAAACTTTAAACCTGTAAATTACAAAACCCAGTTCAGTTGTGCCTAATGAAAGGTCAGCTACTTTAAACGTATCCCAACCAATTACAATTAATTTGATTACAAATGCCCGCATCACTGGATACGAGAGCTAGATATATGCCTTCTTGTTTGATTACGTTTGATCTGGTTTGGAAAGCTATGTGAGTTTAGGGAAACGCTAGCTAAAGGCAGTATTTTTGCAGTTTTTGGATATAATTTTTTTTAATCAGAAATAAAATATTCTCCATTATAAACGTTGAGCTTAATTTTCTTCACATGGTGCTAATTATTAGCACCGCGTCTTACTACCCGTTCGGGTTGTACGCACTTACGTTCATGTGTAGTGGTAGGGTAATTGTGAGATGAAATGGAGGACCTACAGTTTAACGTGGGATCCAAACCACGGTGGAGGCCTGCATTCCTCACATTCACAAGTTGTGATTAATACACTTCTTGTCAGAGTGAAGGAAGGGTTTGACAATCAGATAAATCTGTGCCTGGACCGAGGATTGAGCACTGGACCCCCAGAACAGAAGTCTGACACCTTACCCCTAGACCACAAGGTCATTCTTTACATGGTGATAAGTTATTGAATATCTAATGACCACATTTTTTCATCATTTAGAAAGATTATTATCTAATGCCGCTATACTAATTGCAAATATTCAGCATCTGTTGATATCATTATGTGAATAAAATTAAACTATGTTCCTACTAGAGAAATATTCTATTTGTTTTGACAAAAAACTTTTCACTATAAAAATTGCAAAAATACTGCCCTTAACCCGAATTCTGTACTCTCCCACCCTATTTTTTTAAATTTTACATCGTGTAGCTCACACTTAAAACCCATACTTATACTGAGCTTGAAATTAGCGGCAAATCATACAAAAGTATTTGTAATTAAATTATAAAATCACTATTCTGTATAAAATAATTAATTATATGTCCTGTATTTTTTAATGACAGAGTTATCTTCTTCTAAAAAAAAGCTATTTTATTTACATATTGGACACTAGATTTTTTTTATTAAAATCTATGATTTAAGTACCACTTTGAGGTTTTTTTTGCAGATTAGCCTAGAATCTAAAGATATGATAGTGCTTACTACATTTATTTATATAGAAATGATAGTAAAATCAATACGTCCCATAAACTTTTTCTGAAAATTCAAAAAGTTAAACCAATGTCCATAGAAAGGACCTTATCTGAAAGATAGAAATTATACTAGATTTAATTTAACGTATTCATACATCAAATAGTTTTATCAATTGCTGCCACTTTTGATATATATTTTCATAATCGTTTAAAAAACTAGTTACATTGTGACATTTTTTTCAATGTCAAACATAAAAATATATACTACCTATATTTTCTAGGACTTCCAAAATCATACTGTAAATACATTTCTGTTTGTGTACATGAATAGAATGAGTTCTGAGGTTTCTTCTATTGAGAAATGATGGCCTAAATTTTGACAAATGGGAATTCATTTTAGTGGATGCTTAATGACTAGGCTAGGTCCTACTACTAAAATATTTTTCTATGATCTCAAATATATGGATATTCTTAATGATGTGTTTTGATTCTACTATTCACTAAACAAATATTCTAATACATCAACTTTATCATTTACTTAACTAAACCTGTTTGACACTGGTGCTACAATTCAGCTTGAAGTTATCTAAGCCCATAATCATATATAAATAAAAAAATAGAATACAGACCTAAAGGGTAGTAAAACACGATGAGAAACAAAAATAATAAAAAAACATAGCCTTTTATAAATTAATTTTCTACAGTAATTTTCATTTTATTTAATCAGAGAAAATAAACAAAGCCTATATTTAGCTTGGTTAAAAAATTATTAATCTCAATAGGCATCAAGGCCAAATCATAGGATAGCATATATATATATATATATATATATATATATATATATATATATACACTATGTAATATGTGTATACATTAAATACAGCATATAGAGGATAAACCTAATTATTATACTAATAATAAAAATTAATTTTAAAATATTAGTTATGTTCTCAAATAAAATAATTAAAGGAGGCCTTTACTTGTCTGCTCAAAAGTAATCATGAAAATGAAAATATTTTAAATCTATATTAAAACATGTTACATTAATTTAGAACCTAAATAGGCGTTTGGCTATTTATAAAATAGCTAATTTATTTAAAATTAAATAACTTCCATAAGCTATAAGAGACACGTATTTAAATTCAATTTAAGAAGTTAAGGGGTGTTGTGAAAAAAATGGGGGGATGAATGTAAAGAATAGAGGTGGGGGTTACCAGCAGAACGCTCATACCTATTGCATTATTAGGGCTAACGCCGGTGACCTGGCGGGCCAGGGGTAAGGGGTCAAACTTCTGTGCTGGGGGAGGGGGGGGAGGGGGAAGGCAACGATGGTTAAGTTCAGTATCTTTGCAGTATTTTTAACTAAACATTTTTTATGACAAAAGATATAAAATACTTTTTTCATTAAAGATATTTAGTTTAATTTTCTAAATGGTATTATCAACAGTTCCTAATATTTGTCATGGACGTATTGGCATTTGTACAAAAAAATAAATGTAAATGTAAACAAAAAGTCCTAGTAAAATTTTGCGATACCCATAAAATATATTCAAGAATTAATGAGAGTTCTAAAATTGGGAAAATAAACTGAAGCAAGCATCTTTTTACTGTGCGAATCTATTAGGGATGATGAAGAGGTTGAATAAGAGTGGAAAACCATTTAGGAAAAACCACTCGTGGGAAAATAAACTGAAGCAAGCATCTTTTTAATGTGAGAATCTATTAGGGATGATGAGGTTGAATAAGAGTGGAAAACCATTTAGGAAAAACCACTCATGGGAAAATAAACTGAAGCAAGCATCTTTTTAATGTGAGAATCTATTAGGGATGATGAGGTTGAATAAGAGTGGAAAACCATTTAGGAAAAACCACTCATGGGAAAATAAACTGATGCAAGCATCTTTTTACTGTGCGAATCTATTAGGGATGATGAAGAGGTTGAATAAGAGTGGAAAACCATTTAGGAAAAACCACTCATGGGAAAATAAACTGAAGCAAGCATCTTTTTAATGTGAGAATCTATTAGGGATGATAAAGAGGTTGAATAAGAGTGGAAAACCATTTTGTAAAAACCACTCATGGGAAAATAAACTGAAGCAAGCATCTTTTTACTGTGCGAATCTATTAGGGATGATGAAGAGGTTGAATAAGAGTGGAAAACCATTTTGTAAAAACCACTCATGGGAAAATAAACTGAAGCAAGCATCTTTTTAATGTGAGAATCTATTAGGTTGATGAAGAGGTTGAATAAGAGTGGAAAACCATTTAGGAAAAACCACTCATGGGAAAATAAACTGAAGCAAGCATCTTTTTAATGTGAGAATCTATTAGGGTTGATGAAGAGGTTGAATAAGAATGGAAAACCATTTAGGAAAAACCACTCATGGGAAAATAAACTGAAGCAAGCATCTTTTTACTGTGCGAATCTATTAGGGATGATGAAGAGGTTGAATAAGAGTGGAAAACCATTTTGTAAAAACCACTCATGGGAAAATAAACTGAAGCAAGCATCTTTTTAATGTGAGAATCTATTAGGGATGATGAAGAGGTTGAATAAGAGTGGAAAACCATTTTGTAAAAACCACTCATGGGAAAATAAACTGAAGCAAGCATCTTTTTACTGTGCGAATCTATTAGGGATGATGAAGAGGTTGAATAAGAGTGGAAAACCATTTAGGAAAAACCACTCATGGGAAAATAAACTGAAGCAAGCATCTTTTTAATGTGAGAATCTATTAGGGTTGATGAAGAGGTTGAATAAGAATGGAAAACCATTTAGGAAAAACCACTCCTCAGTACACCCGACCGAGATTCGAACCCCAATTTCCCAGTCATCGGCAGTCTATTGTATTTCGAAAATGACGCCTTAGACCATTCGGCCACCTTAGCAGGTAATGTGGAAAAATCATCCAAACCCTGTGAAACCGGATAGGCCAAATTCAGACATGAAGAATCAGTACTGAGTTAAACAGTAGAATGCACAGTCAAGTAGATAACCCTGCGATGGCGCTTGATTTGACAGTCGCTAAATGCTCTTCCTATACTTTTATGAGCATGTACTCCAAGGGTAAGCGTTTAACTCTTATTGAAATGATAACATGTCGTGGTGTATGATATGGTACTCCAAGGGTAAACGTTTAACTCTTATTGAAATGATAACATGTCGTGGTGTATGATATGATAATAGTATTATTAAGTAATTATACATGTTTAATGGAAATGAACAAAACACTGCGCAATGACTAGTGCAAACAGCTTTATATTATTTTTATTAGCACCGCGTCTTACTACCCGTTCGGGTAATACGCACTTACGCTAATGTGTTATGGTAGGGTGATTGTGAGATGAAATGAAGGACCTACAGTTTAACGTGGAA
Source organism: Timema cristinae (assembly GCA_039000515.1). Lineage (NCBI taxonomy): Eukaryota > Metazoa > Arthropoda > Insecta > Phasmatodea > Timematidae > Timema > Timema cristinae. The sequence goes on along the minus strand of JBCFYV010000100.1, from coordinate 42,630,760 downwards.
TCCGAACCACGGTGGCGACCTGGCATTCCACACATTCACAAGATTTCTTCTCAGAGGTGAAGGAAGGGTTTGGTAATCAGATAAATCTGTGCCGGGACCGAGGATCGAACCCCGGCCGCCAGCACAGAAGTCTGACACCTTACCCCTAGACCACCAGGTCACCTCTAACAGCTTTATAGAAACTGTATACTGACCAATTTAATTATGGCAATGAATTTAAAAAAAATGTCATTTTATTGAAACAAGTTTCAAGACAGGGCCATACTGGAACGAGACAAGATTTTGGTATCATAATATAATAAAACACATGCTAATAATTACCTCGATAAAAGGACAAATAAGAAGCACATTTTACTTACAAGTCATACAATTTCTAAACATTCCAACTCATAATCATAATAAAATTACCAATAATAAGTTATCTCTCTTTATCTTTATTCATCACAAAATTAGGAAAAGGTTATGTATCTGCAATCCGTAAATGAACAGAGCTAAATAATGACAAAATATTTCAATTATAATATATGATTCAGTCTATTAAGATCCCGTCTCACACCCCGGCTATCATCTATGCCCTATCTACGGTAGGAGTGTAGGTAAGATACATATATCAAAAGCTACCAGATATAGTATACATTCTCTAAGCCAGGGGTTTGCAACTATTTAGTGCTGCTGTGCCGTTGTAATGTTGCAAAATCGTTGTGTGACAACCAACATAAGTCCACACAAATCGTTTATATTCTTATACTGGTTAACTAGTATAGATATTAAGGGGTGGCAGAAGGGAGCGCAAGTAATTTCACAGTTCTTATAGCATTACATTTTGTTGGCCGAAATAAATCAAATATGTCTCCAGTAGCAACAGAGAGTTTAGTTTTCTGCACATGCTAATAACAACAGATCTTGAATATCTGTTAAGGTTGTCCTGGAATTTTGTCAAAACTTTTTCTCTTTATTTAAAAAGTTTTGACAAGATTCCAGGATACCTTTAACAGATAACCAAGATCTGTTGATATTAGCATGTGCAGAAAACTAATCACTATGTTGCTACTAGAGAAATACTTGATTTGTTTTGGCCAAAAATTTCAATTCTATAAAAACTGTAAAATTACTCACGCTCCCTTCGACCAAACCTTAAAACAAATTTATGTTGATCTTGTAAAATTAAATGTGACAACATGTTTCTAACTATATTACATTGAATAACTACTGTTTCTTAAATATTAAATATTTTAATATAAATCATAATAAATACAAAAGTTATATAAGTGTTAAGCAAAATTTAAGTTCTGAAAGCAATATTTTGAAATTTTGAAACCATCACTGGAATATAAAACATATTATTAAAATTATTAATCACATAAATGGTTTTAGTTAAAAGTAAAGGCCATATATAATTTTTATTCAAATCGCTCAGCGTGCCATTGAAAATCGTTCCGCGTGCCACAGGTTGCTGATCTCTGCTCTAAGTCATACTAGTATGATTTGCCAGACCATGTATTGAGTTATTTTCACTTTTGGCAGCGAAACTTTCACAGCAAATAGTTTATTTTTTAAATTTTCTTTTTCTTTAAACCGTTTGTACATCTTCTGCTAAGAGTCAGTTACCACCATAACTATGGTGCGAATGAGCTAAAATTTGGGTAGCTAAAACAGTTCTAACTTGGATTCACATCTTGTTACTGATTCTTATTTTTATTTTCTCACTATCTTACAGGTAGAGAAAGTATTGTGATCATCAAAAAACACGAACTCAAGATTTTGATGAATCTTGACGTTTCATGACCCCCCGAATTCAAAAAAGTGGTTTTTGACTTTGCTTCTGTATATCTGTGTTTGTACCTCCAACTAGAGCCTAAACTATTCTACCGATTGGGCTAAAACTTGGTATCTAGGGTTTTCTTTCATAGGGTTGCCCCGAGGGATTTTTGTAATTGAATATATAACCCTAAAATTAAGGGTAGTTTTATTGAAGGGACAAAAAGAGAAAAAGTCGATTTTCTCAAAATCGGCCCTCAAGATTTTGATTACATTTCAATTCTAAACATTTATAAATATTCCAAACAAAACGACTTCTCTCAATATTTCGGCAAAATGATTTTAAGTGCTCCGGTCAAATGCGTTAATTATCTTTTTTTATAATATCTCCTAGACTATTAGAGATATGAAATTACTCATCGTTACAAATATGTATGTCTCTTAAAGTACAAATATTTTACAAGAAGAATATTTTTATAAAACCGATAACTTTCAAGCTATACGCAAATATAAATATTTTTTTAACTTTTCGAAAACAAAAGGTAAAGTATTGCGACCGTAAAAAAAATATATTCTGAAATGTTGATGGATGTCGACGTCTCATGAACCCCGAACCCTAAAAAGTCGTCTTTGCAATATCTTATGTCTGTGTATCTATTTAAGATAAACTTAAGAGTAGTTTAATAAAGGGTGATATGAGAAAAAACAGATTTTCTCAAAATCGGCTCTAACGATTTTGATTAAAATTCGTATCTAGGCGTTGATTAAGATTATAAATAAACTGGCTATTTTCATTCTACCATGAAAAATATTTTTAAGGGTACTTTACAAAGGCAGAATGTTATCTTTAAAAACTGTAGTACTACTATAAATAAAATCTTTTATATGAAACATATTTTTATAAAAACCAACAGTTTCTGAGATATTGGCAAATATATTAACACAATTTTGTGAGCTTTAGTTGTAAAGAGATACTACTTACATTTTAACACAATAATTCTCCAATGCCATAGAGTGATTAAATATAAGCAGGTCTCTCAAAAAGTTAGTTATTTTCCTTAAAACTATAAGGAGAAATGTTTGTATAACAATGATCTATCTCCATTTTGGAATCAATATTTAATAGTTAGATTTTTTATTGGTCAAAACTTATACATGAAGAATTTAATAGCAATGCGATAATATGAAAATGTACAACACCTAATAAAATGTCAAATATGTTAACCGGAAGTCGAAATTTTAATACGAAGTGTTGACCTTATTGGACCCAATATTGCTCTGTTTTATCGGTCCAAACATACAATTGAGGACATTAGTTCTTTAAAATTAAAATTATAAAATTCAAAACTAGGAGTCGAAAAATGTTTTACATAGATATAGTGTAATATATGCTTGGGTTTGCTAGTGTATATATTTTGGTTTACTTATATAACGAGTTTTGAGTAAATATCTCCATTTTTAAACAATAGAGCGAGAAAGTCCGTGTGGAGTTCCGTACCCTTTATTTTATAATAGTATAAATTTCAAAACGCAAAATACTACTTTAAAAAAACTATAGCTTAAAGTTAAAATTGCTTCATAAGTTCCTTACTTTTATTGAAATCCTACTTTTGAAAATTTTGTTCTATGATATAATACGCTGTATTAGAAAGTTTGTGGGATTTTATAAATTAAGAAATTAATGGAAATACTAAATCGAAAATTATATATTAATATAGATATAAAGAAATGAGTGTCAAGGTACTATTTTTACAATTTATACTTAAAAAAAATTGTTTAAATAAATCAAATAGTTTTTATTAGAAAATTTTATTCTAATTTTCAACATAAAGTAATTTCAACCATTTCTGATTATTTTTCATAGGCGTGGTGGGATTCAAACATTTTAAAATGAATATAAAATGTATTGGTCAGATGCGTTGATTATCATAACAATATTAAAGAAATGTTGAGATAAATATATGTAGAAAACTTAAATAAATGCATCTACTGCGGTAAAATTTTATTTATTATCGTCAAAAAGGTATTTTTCTATTAAAACAAAAATGGTGGAGTACCTATCTTAAAGTTCCTTTTCCCCTCACCTTAGAACAAATTTTTATTTCACACGATCTGTTAGGGACAAGAGCTAAACTCCGATTCTCACGTAAAAAGTGGATAAATTTACATCAGGGATAGATTTTTGTGTCAAAGAAGGAAATAAATCTATTAGGAAATAGATAAATAGCCGCTATAACTGCTTCGTTTTCCAATTCGTTTCTTCGAACATCCGTGACCAGGACTCTGAGCGAAACACAAGTTAGATATTCATTATTTGAATTGTATACATTTGTTCCTGTAAAACATTCACAAATGTTTTTCATAAGTATAGAGAAGCCAAATCTGTTGGCGAAACAACTCGAATAGACGAGAATACCACAGTAAAACAAAGGCTAACAGAACAGAATTATGGATAAATTGCCTAGTGTTCAGCTGTGAATTGAAATTTTATCTCGTGTTTAATCAAACGTGACTGCGGTATGGATTCTATACTTTCAGCAAAATGTTTCATAATTTTCTATTTTAAGAATATTATACAATGATCTAAGTATAATATGAAACATTTTGATTGTATTCTGCATTAATAATAATCAGGTTAAAACCTTAATCTAACAAAGGTCAAGAGATACTACGACAGCTTTCAATGGATCTGGCAATACCTATTTTAATAAAAGATAAGACGTTTATATCAATTTTTTAATACAAAGATGAATATATCAAAATGATTAATATCAGAAATAAATGGGAAAATGTCTGTAAAGGAAATATAACAACAATGGTTATATTGTTTGTTTAAATCAATGCATTTTATTTGTATTCTTTGATTTTGTTCGCCTCTTAGATCTGATGTTTTGTTGGTTTATCGAAGTTTGTATACAAAATTTTATTTTTGAAAAATTTAAGCTCGTAAATTAGTTTATAATAACTCTAAAATAATTACATTTAAGGTAGTATCATTGCAAACCAATTATCCCACTTATCGATCTTGATTTTAACCATGTGATGCGTTATAAAGAACAATTTGTTGTTTAATATTACAGATTTAAAGGAGAGATTTATCTACTTATTTCGTTTTATGTAATATTCGAAAATATATTATTTTATTAAAAAAAATAGCCAATTGTGTCATGCTTAACTAGTGGTTAACGTATGAAACCAGATAGAACACTTAAAGTGGAAATTTATCGTTCAAGAATAAGTTCACTCTAATTAGAAGTCCCAAGGGATAAGATATTACTCATGCATTTTAAAATTTAAGATAATATTATATATGTTTATAAAAACTACAGATAGTGGCTAGTGTGGTATAATGCAGTGTGATATAAATTCCTTTAGTAACACATTCAAGTTCTGGGGTGATGTTTTATTTTGTTATCGTTGTTGAAAATACTACGATCCAATAATTTACATTAATTTTGTGAATGGCAAGTTTCAATACTATTGATCATCTATGGAATATGCATTTTTATTCAGGTTTGTTATATACATATATATATCTTGGTAGCTATGCATCTGTTTTAAATTGCCAACAAGATCCAACCACAGTTAGATTTGGTATGGTGGTTGGTATATTTGCTTCTCTATAATGACCGCAGCCAGCAAGGTGACCACAAAATTTGTTTTTAAAAAGGAAATGATCCACATCTAGGATCTCATTTTACATCTAGTTTTAAAACTACTTTTATCGATTATTTTAAATAAACCTACTTATATGTTAAAGCTACAAGGGAAAAAGGGGGTTAGTTTAATATTATCTCAAATTCAATTAGTGCTGCCATCTGTTAGACAATGATATCTTTTCTAATGCACTTTAGATCCTGGTTAAAAGAGGTCTATCTCACATTTTAAGTTAATGTAAAACGTATGTATTTTTTATTGAGTTTTAAGAATAAAAGATAATGTATGACTGTGTATGTATGTATGTTGTTGAAGCGAAGGGAGTATGCAAGATAGGAAAGTGTGGATAAATTTAGAGTAGCCCATGGCTTCTTTGGTGCTGACTGACAGCTCACATCTGACAGTTGACGGCTTTGAAAAGTTACCAGACAAAATTATGTATCCCTACGCCGAACCATATGATCTGCAAAAACATATGTTTAGCAGCTGTCACTTCTGACAGTCAACATTTAGGTATATACCTAAACGTTGACTGTCAGAAGTGACAGCTGTGAGCTGTCAGAGTGCAGCTGTGCGTCAGTCAGCACAAAAGAAGCCACGGGGATACTGTAGTGAGGATGGATTAGGTAAGGAGTTGTTTTTAAGCTATATGCACAATTTGTTGCCTACCCCGTAAGAGAATGGCGTGATTATGTATGTATGTATTTATTTATTTGCTCAATTTTTATGGGATTTTTATATAAAAGTTATACTTGAAAATGTATACGATGTAACATACCTTTTTTCTCCCTGTAGGCCTACCTTTAATATTAGATTATGCAGATTATTATCGATTTATATTCAAAACAAAATCCATATACTGTATTGTAATTCTTGACTATCTATTATTATATTATTATTTATTATTGAAATTATTTGGACCTATCATTGCAATCATTGAAACTACTTGGACTTATTATATATACTACTTCATAATTTAAGAAAGTTGACCGTTTTTTATGTCTGTACTACGCCCTGGTTAGATCTAAGTTAGAATATGCTACTATTGCTTGGAATTCCATTACCTTAACTGACTCTCTTAGGTTGGGAAACGTTCAAAGAAAATTTGTCACTGCGTGCTATAATAAATACTTTAGTAACCGGATTTATTATGATTATGACAGAATTAGAAACCTCTTAGGGCTCCAAACTCTCTTCTCGCGTTGACTTTATTGTGATGCCTTTTTGTTCTTAATATTATCAATAGCAAAATTTATTGCAAGTTTGCCCTTGATCAGGTAAGCATTCATATCCCTTCTCGGGCTTCTCGTAATCAAAAATTATTTTTTCTCAATAGCTCTTATAAGGTGAGCCCTATAGGTCGTTGTATCCATAGCTCCAATTCTAGATTTGTCATTTCGACTTATATCATAAAAGAAAAGCTAATCTCAGAGAGTTATTTAAGGATATCACATATCAATAATATATCATGTAGAGAATCTGCCTGTAAAATTTAAATTTACAGTATTATGATACATTGTTTGCAGACTGCTTTTAGCTACTCTTTAGTTTTTTGTTATTATTGCTATTTTTTATTATTATCATTATTAATTGCTTTTTTTGTAACTATTAATCATTATATAACATTATTTAGCCATTTTGGTTTATCTTATTTTCTCATGTAAATATGTATTTGTAAGGTACTTGTGTACTTTCAGTGCTGGCCTGTTATAGGTCTTACGACTGTTGGCCAGCACTATAATAAAGGAAATTGAAATTATTTTTATTAGGCATGGAAAACGTTAATCATTCTTAATAGGAAAAAAATTCAGTAATAGTTTCATCTAACCTTGACACCTCCACATTTGTAAATACTTCACATCTTTACTTTCCATCTGAGATACTCGCATACTCACATTTATTAAGGTAAAGTTTTAGAGAAAATGTAACCTCAATTTGAATGAAGAAAAAGTGTGAAAACATTTTAAGAAAATATTTTTTTCAAATACCAGGCCGAGATTTGACCCGTGTCAGCAACAAACAAGATAGTATGAGACTATTGCCTTTATCCTCTTGCTAATCTGTAATACTAGTCAAGTTACAAATATATACTAAATACTTTTGTTTTAAGTAGAAGTTTAAGATCTTAGAATGAAGGAACGTGAAAAAAAATACAAACCTATTTTACTGTGGTGATCCAAAACCTTAGCTCAGTCGGTAGCGTGTCTGTCCACTGAGCTTAGGGTCCAGGGTTTGACACCCGGCGTGGCCGAGAAAATTATCATTGGTGAAATGCGGGTTTACACTTTTATAGTGATAAATTAATGACTGGGCACTGGATTTGTGTGTGTCCTATTCCTAAGTTAGATTATAAGGCATAGTAAGCTATGAAAGGTCTAACAGGCCGGTAGTGGAAAATATATGGCTTGAGTAAAAAAAACTGACCCAAGCTGGAAAAAGTAATGGATGTGAATTAAAGTTTTTACTGTGGTAAAAAGTGATAGCATTTTACTGTACTATTTTATAATCACTGATAATATTAATGAAAGGTAGCAGCACTAGTTCACAGGAATTTATACAATCGTGTATGAAAATTGTTTCAATAGATATTAAAAATGTCAAAATTTTTATGTCTTGTATAAATCAGACTGTATGTAATATTCTGGGCTATGTATTATTTAAGAGCTGAGCATAGATTAGTTTTGACACTATTATTAGAAGTGCCTCATTCTAAACAATATTAATATTATTATTTTTAGCACCGCGTCTTACTACCCGTTCTGGGTTGTACGCACTTACGCTAATATTTAATGGTAGGGTGATTGTGAGATTAAATGGGGGACCTACAGCTTAACGTGGGATCCGAACCACGGTGGAGGCCGGGTCATTCCACACATTCACAAGTTGTGATTAATACACGTCTTGTCAGAGGTGAAGGAAGGTTTGGTAATCAGATAAATCTTGCCGGGACCGAGTACGGTATTGATCATTACTAGACAAAACTTGTACTTAGAAAGTTTAAGTATTCCACGTGCCTATCCTATTGGCAAATTAATCGCCAAGGGTGTTGGAGAAATACCTTTGATGTTGGTTTAGTGTTACTTCTCCTGACTACCCTGATATGTTTAGGTTAGAGTCTAGGCTCGGTCAAATGCGACGGAAAGTATTTTTAGGATGTGGTTTCAGATATTCTACACAAGTGAATGCTAATGCAATTACTTCTTAAATGTCCCCCCTGTTTCCTTGTATCATTAGCTAGGAAAACATTGTACAGTAAAAATGTCATATGCAGAATTTTATTCGACAGGTAGAAAAATTACTAGATATAGTTTCACGTATTCATACGTCAAGACATTACCTGGAGCTACCACTTTGATAGATATTATCAAAATTTTAAAAATAACAAGGATAATATAGTTCTATTTTATCAATGTTGAACAAAAAATAAAATGTAAGTCAGTGCATTTTTTTTTTAAGTCTATCCCTACATCAATCCTAAAATAGATTATATATATCTATGAATCAATATTATTTAGTTCAAAGCAGTTTAATTTTCTTATACATGAATATCATTGACTCATTATATCATTCAGAAATTTATTTTTTCCCTTTAAAATAATTAAGTTACAATTTACTTGAATATTTTATAATTATTGTAAATTTTCTTTATACTACCAATGAACAAAAGAAAGTTGTTTTAAATAATTTCAACTAAAAAAATCATTTTTATAGAAAGACTGCTATGTTTTGATCTCCAAACTAATGTAAGCCTACATTCCACTTACCCTAATGAAAATATATTACCTATGTCAATTATGTTATTACTTGTTCCTTATAAGCTCCCCTATAGCGGAAAATGTCAAGGTAGTTTCACTCCTCTTCAAGACTAAGAGTATATATATGTACAACACGTAAAACGTATATCAAAATATTGTTCATTACATAACACTTAAAATACATTTTTATAACCAGTTTCTAATAAATTAATCATCTGAAGGAGTTATATAATAATTATATAATTATATAATAATAATAATACTACTATATAAGAGGGTTGTTAACCTTCACTAGAATAACACATTTCAAAAACAATTTTATGCTAAATTTAAAAAAAAAGAAAGTATAATAATTTTTTTAGTGATACCCGTAGTTTTAAAAGATACTCATTAAATATATTTTAAAATAATCTTAAAACTACATTTTATGATAATTACTATTTATAAAAATCGTTAAACTTCGTAGAGTATATTAAAAAACTATACATCAGTACGTTGTGCGTTGGAAGGATAATTTGCTTTCCATGACAGATGGTTATTATAGGGTTCTATTTTTTTTATGAAATATGGTCTAAGGTTCATTACTAACTTTTAGTGGATTTCTACAGATTTGATTGCAATTTTAATAGCTGCTATTCTCGAGCTTAAGGTGGTAGTGTAGAGAAAACTAACTAAGCTTTTAAAGGAAAACCTTTGTTGTTGTCAAAATAGATTAAATATTCCTTTAGGAAAACAAAGAAAGTAATTTTCTTCACATTGGGATATAGGCCTTTAATAGTTTATTTTAATACGGTCTTGAGCATAGCAGCATTAAATGAGAAACTTTTTAAACGAAGAGAAAAAGTTGTCATTAAATTACATGACACTCTTGACAGATATTCAACAACTGTTGATATGTTTCTACTGGATAAATATTTTATTTATTTTAATAAAAAAAAAAATTGTTCCGTTATAATAAAAATTGCAAACACACTGGCTTAAATTCAAGTTCCTAGACTATGAACTTAAAATTTCGCAATTCGTGTTTGAGTCTTATACTTTCATATGATGGTTCTTAGTAACGCTAAATTCTTATCTTCCGGTGTGAAATGTTAAGACAGTTGTGTTGTACCTTACATTCTAATGAACACACACACTTCAGCTATTTTAAACAATAGAAGTGCAAAATATTTAGTCTAGTTTCATATCCCTTATCTTTTGTGTGAGTAGAAAGTTTAGTTTGTGTTTTTTTTAGTATCGGCCTTACTAATCTTTGGGGTTATACTTCCATCTACTAATAAGCTAATGTATTAGGTATGAGGAAGGCTATATTTAGAGTAATGTACACACATTGGTGTGGAGTGAGAGTGAAAAACTATTTAGGAATAACCACTCTCAGAACATCTGATTGGGATCGAACATGATCTCCAATTCTTTGGCAGTCTTGTATATTGCGAGTGTAGCACCCTTGACCATGTGTTCACCGGAACGGGATGTTTGTATATTAATAATTGATAAAAATAAAATATCAGATGCTTAAGCTATTTTAATAAGTCTTCGAGGTATTCTATTAAATTTAAAGCGCAATAGTTATTCGGTTTTAACAATATTATATAAAAAAAAAATCACAAGTCAATCCTCTTCACGTTATCGAAACAAAACGTTGATAATTTTTCAAAAATTTCCAAACTAAATATTTGAAATTTCAAATTAAAGTAGATCCCAGATTTGGATTTAATAGACATTAATTCAAGGTTCGAATCTAAAAGTGAAACATTTGAATAGTTACTATTTTTTTTTAACAAGTTGTAATATTTATAGTTCCATTATTTGACTTGAAAATATAAATCTGTTAGTCTTGTAATGAGTAAAGCCTGGGCAATATTTTGACACGGTTTATGAAGAGAAAGTATTGTGATTGTAAAAAATGTTGATCTCTAGTTTATGATGAATTTTTACGGTTTGTGTGCCCTCGACCCCCAAAAAGTGATTTTAAAATTCTGTCTACCCTTCTTTTCCCATATCCATCCATTTATAAGTCTGTCCATTTTTATTTGTCTGTCCCTGACCACAGATATATATAAAATGATTTAATAGATTTTGTTCAAACTTTTTATTTAGATGTTATATTACTATAACTCAGAAATTTGATTTTTGATTTTAACCTCAGCCCTTATTTACCGATGAATGATTTTTTTAGAAATGCATTTTTTAAAAGTTGATTTATTAGTTTAGTTAGAATTGGGTAATTATCTAGTTAAGTGTTTTAACTCTCAAATAACCCTGAATACATAATTTTTGAGTAAATATTCATTTTAGGATAGTTTACTGGCAACCAAATTTTATTTTATTTTTTTAAATATTATAAACACAGCTGTAATGATTTTATTCAACATTGGTATCTGAGTACTAATTTACATAATAGGTGATATTTTATGATTTTTTAAAATATATTAACTTGAGTAGTTTATTTCTGACACTTTTACAAATTTGAATAACCCTTAAAATCCATTTAAAATGAATACCTTGAAATTAGTGGTGATTCCAAATAATAATTTAGTTTGATGTATTTTTAAATTTAAATAGTTCGAGGGTTAAGAACATGTAAAGTATATTTTTGAAAATTTGAAAAAAGATTGTAAAATTATTTGTTTTCAAAATTAATATTTGGAAAAGGAATTTTGACATATAACGGATTTTTAAAAATTTGATTTTTTTTAAAGTGTTTATTTTGTTTAAAGTTATATTTGAGGAGTGATTATTGTGATAAACAACACGATACGCTTGTTTTTCTAAGAATCCCTTCATAAGATTAGTTTACTAAATAAACTTTAATTTTTTTTCAAGCTATGATTTTTAATATGTGAGGAAATTTGTATGATTATATTGTAGTATTTTTTATTGGACTCACTTAAAAACAAATGTAATCAAGGCTAATATTCTATTAGGATATCATTCAAAATATTTTAATAAAAACATATTTGATTCTGCTCCCAAAAATGTTCATTTTTAAATATTTGAAATAAATATCATTCAAAATTAAAAATCTTGGTTTCGGACAGCTCTATTATTTTAAAATTTCTTAATTTTTCTGATCACAGTGGTCCACAAGTTTTACATGCCTGATCTAGGTGCTAATACGCTAACTGAATGTAAATATTTGGTGATAAGCTAAAACTTTTTTTTTGGCCAGAAGAAATAAAATCTTGCTCCAGTACAAACATAAAATTTAATATTCTTCACATGATGACCTCAAAATTTCTTAAATATAGGTCAGGGGTGTTCTGGAATTTAATGAGAACATTTTCTCTTAATTTAAAAAATTTGTTAGATAATGCTATCACTCTCATGACAATATTCAGAACTTTTGATATCAACATGTGAAGAAATTTAAGCTCTATGTTTCCACTGGAAAAATATTCTATTTATTTTGGCAAAAAAAAATAAAAAATCATAAAAACTGCAAAAACACTGACCTTCTCTCGTGTCACATTCCATCCCACCTGATAGGGGGGAGTATTTAGGTTGCTTTTTTTTTAAAAAAAAAAAGAATAAAAACAAGTTTGAAGTAATAATTTAGAGATAATATCCTAGGTAGCATGTTAACGCATCAATGACAACCTAAGTGCTCGATAAGCTAAAAATGTTTTATGTCATTTACACACGAAAGCTTTTATCGAAGCTTTAGGCCTACGTTGGTGGGCCTTTGTTACAGGTATTACTGGCTTTTTTTTTTATAAGTTATGTGCTAATTACCAAACACATTTAAAAACACCCGTCTCAACCAACGGATAATGCTGTCTTTTAATCCATGCATGAAGCATACTGAATAAGCATATTATGCATAACACATAATACGCAGGGTGTTGAAAGACAATTTTTTATTTAATTGATACCGTTCTTAGTTCAATAAATAATGAATAATGAACGATAGAATCAAAAAATTACAAATATTTTCCCTTTATTTCTGATCTTAATATAAGCTACAATCGTACAGTCATTGACGCTAAGAACAAATTCGTTGATAACAAACAAGTATAGCTAACACAAGTAATTTTAATTACAAATGTGGTACACAATTCATTGATTTAATTTTAACTTCCTATGCGTTATGCATGGAGTTGAACACTGGCCACCCTTGGACTTGAAACGTATCAGCCAATCAGAATACGAAAAGAGCTTTTTGTCAGTTAAAGGCCAGTACTCACAACAGACTAAACATATCTTCTAAACATATTTGAAATTCCTTGTGGTAGTTATAGACTACTGGTTTGTTATTAACTAATTCTCTTTGTTTGAGCATCAATGACTAAGATTGTGAAATACGATTGACACCAAATTAAATTTTGGATATTGTTTGTTAGAAGAAGGTTTACCCTAATATTCATGACAATATAAGGACCAAATTAAAAAAAATATATATTCAATTGAAGGCCTAAAGACATACCTTTATCTAGTTCTAGTAGATCAGAGAGGCTAGGCCAACATCTATTAATAGAAAGCAAACGATTTGAGCAAGAGTTTAATCACTGCGTTTTACTATAAGATATTGAATTTAAATAATAAACTGTGCACTGGGGGCTTCGCACTATTTACTACCCACTATGTATTATGCATAAATCTAAACCCCGTCTAACTCGGGAAGTAAATGTGGTTCAAACCAGTCGTTACTAACCGCTATGCACTATGCATAAATATAAACCCAGTATAATTTTGGAGGTAAATGTGGTTCAAACCAGTCGTTGCATCTTAATACTGTAGATTGAAATCTTAATTAGAAAACAGTAAAGGAATTTACCAAAATAAATTAAATTGAAAACAATATCACTGTTGTGGAGTAAATACTGTAGTAAATTACGATTCGATGCGATTTAAAATTCTTACTTAATCGTTTATCTAATATCTGCGAAAAAAAACAAACAATAAAATTTGATTGTTATGTCGTAGCTTTTGATATATATAGGCCTACCTTGGGATATTATTATTATTATTTATTAGCACCGCGTCTTACTACCCGTTCGGTTTACACGCACTTACGCTAATGTGTAATGGTAGGGTGATTGGTGAGATGAAATGGAGGACCTACACTTTAACGTGGGATCCAAACCACGGTGGAGGCCTGGCTCATTCACCTCAAATAACAGAATAAAAGAAAATCAACAGGTGTGAACTCTTATCGAGCCAAATTACACAATTGAAAGGAGTGGGATGGGAACATTCTAAAAAAATTATTATTATTTTATTATTCAGATTAAGAGGTCCTGGGTACGATCCCCAACGCATTAATAATTTTTCTATAGAGCAGTGGGCTTGAAACAAGGTCAAACCAAGCCTCTTGGGGACCAATGTGGAAATACTTGAATACATAAGTAGCAGCTCTGGTTTAAAAAAACTTAGATTAATGAATGGAGGGTTTATTGTGACTGACCACATGATACCCTCTATGCGTAAATGTTGGCACTATCATCGGAAACATCGCTTGCAATCTTACGCCTTTTTTTTTACTACAAATACTATAATCTATTTACAAATAACCTAAAAAGAACGAGGCAAAATAAAGGAACATTTAAAACAATAAATCACAAATAAAATTACGTTTTATAACGAGAGTTTATTGGCGCAACTTAACTATTGTTTCTTCATTAAACTTGTAAACTGACTCTCATAAACTGATGGAAAATTTTTGGGGGTTTGTTTACAGTTCCGTCCCCGACCGCGGCGAGCAGCACTAGCGGCAGCACCCTTCCCTCCTCGAGCACCGCCATCACGGCCGCCTCCCTGCCGCCCCCCTCCGCCCTGAGGGACCTGTATGCCACGGCGGCAGCGACGCATCCAGGCCACCCCCTAGCGTCCCTAGTGTCGCAACAGCGACTGCTGGAGCTCTCTAGGTTCGGACTGAGGCACTATGACCTGGCGCAACACATGCTGTCACAACAGGGGGCCGTCACCAAACTGCTCGGTAAGTGACTATGGGATCTAAGGGGGGACAAGGGCAGTGGCGTGTCATGGATAGTTCCAAGGGTAGCCACAATTTGTCAAAACTGTATGGGTTTTATTTAACCGTTCGTGTTGTACGAATAAATTCTAATCACGTTATAATGTTAGGGATGAGAAATGTTTAATGTAAATGAAGTGTGCGCGCTTTTGCGTGGAGAGAGAAAGAGAGAGAGAGAGGAGAGAGGGAGAGAGTTGAAACGATTTGGAAATACCCCACTCAGTACACCCGCACTGAGATTTGAGTCTCAATCTCCCCATCAGCAGCAATTCAGACCAATATGAGAGTGACGCATTAGGCCATTATATCACCGAAACCTGATATATTTAATCTATATCGACGTTTAACGTCAGAGCGGAAACGTGGTTCAAGAAGCTTGAACCCTCTTTAGTGGTCACATGGTCTAAGACGTCACTGTAGCAATAAACCAGACTACTGATGACAAGGAGATCGGGCTCGAATACCAGTCCGGTGAACTGAGGGTGGTTTTCCCCTAATGGTTTTACACCCTCTTTCCACGAAAATGTGGATACATTTCCTCTGAATACAATCTTCCCTATCCTTAGAACATTAGTGTAATCAGTACATAAGAGTATAGCCCGAACGAGTAGTAGGACTTTGTGCTAAAAACAAAATCTTAAACACTTGCCTTAAGTTACTTCTTCTATTTAAAGTCAATGCATGATTTTTTTAAATGAAGACTTATAGGTTGATAGCATATAATAAGTAGTCCTGCAGTTTCAACAAGCTCTGCTTAAAACTGGAAACAATACATGACACGTCACATAAGCATAGTTATTTGTTGTAGTAATAAAATCATATTATGGAACAAAACTTTCATATATATGAGACAAATCTTGCAATGGTTCCCGATGAGAATAATCACACTAGCCTATCATCCATGTCCCACCAAATAGATTTGTAAAGTACTTTCGGTATCTAAACAGAAGATTACGTTTGAAAACATATTTCCAATTCATAACTCTTCCAGAGGGCTTTGGAACATATTAATTCCGTTATAATACCACATCCGTAATATGAGATTAAATTTAAAATAAATAAAACAGTAAATAATAGGTATTTAGCTCATGGCTACCAATGAATGACCACTATGGTAAAAACAGTCTTACAAGGAAGATAATCCTGCTTTAATAATACGGTTTACCGATGTATTTATGGAAAATATATCTTTACTACATGGTCAAACATCTTGTTAGTTTTATTATGATAGTGTTTAAACAGATACAAGTCTTGATTTATACTTGTGATTTGCAATTAAAATGAACGCGACGATAGCCTTTAACCGTCCATAACTCTGCATACCGTTGCATGTATCACCTCTAATCTCAGCATAGAATCGTGATCTTCGATTCGCCCTTAAGTCACGAAGCTGTTGAGAACGGTAGGGAGTATTGTAATCGAAGGGGCCAATCATATTTTACACCACCACTGTCCCTGATAATTACAGCATCATTTAGAAAGGACTAACTTCAGTATTTATTAGTCCACGTTTGTCTACTGTTTCAATGAGTTACCTTAAGCGTTCGCAAAGTGGATCAGGTTCTGCTTGTTTTGCATTCTACTACCCGTCCGAACTGCCCATTTATTTGGGTTGAAGACCCACTAAAATTACGTGGCATATGATATGGAGTCTAACATGTATCATCAGGTTAAAACCCTTGGCCCTGTCGAGCGCAAGTCTAAAACCTATTTTGTGGGATGGTGGGCGTGGCTTGGCTTCACAACCGACCGAAGTATACTTCCGCACCAATAATAATGGATGAATCACGGAAACCGTAGATGGCGATAGCTACTGGGTAGGTCTTGCGGAAAAATCGTACGTTTGGAAATATCATTTTTTCTCTGGAACGAGTGAAATTTTTATGTTAATATTTTCAACACCCCTTTTAAGAATAATGTATCGATGTTTATTAATTATTACTTTTTTTTTATGAAGCCGACAATTTTCTATTGGAAAATTATAGAGGAGGTGTGTGTATAAAAATTATAACTTAATAAACATGCTTCTATTCTTGAATAAACCGTTCCCGAAAATAAAACTGCAAAACAATAAAAATTCTTGAAGATAACAGTTTCTTCCCACGGCTCTGTTTTTCTACGCCAAATAAAAATGGCTAATCGCCCTAAACCAATGTAAACATATGTGTCGGCGCCCACTAAGTTACGCGACATAGTGTTGACTCGACACATATCAGACGAGTGTTACATTCTCCGCTCTTTGGACACATGTTACGGACAAGTTAGTTAATTTAATTCTCTGGACATTTGTTTAGAGTTATTAAAATATGTTATTCAGGTGACACACTCATCCTAAAATTTGTATATTCTTTTAAAACCAGAGGTTGAATTTTTCTTAATAATAAATTCAATGTTTCCTTACTCATTTTGTAAAATGACTGAAATTTTTCTGGATGTATATTTGAATCTTTAAAAACATCAAAAGCACAAAGTTTAAAAAAAAAATTGCTCATCAGAAAGAATACACTCAAAAGCATCGTTTGCCACGATTATAGTTAATTTATCTAATAAAGTTAACTAAATTGAATAGGGACAAAACATCATCATCAAAGGCAGTCATTGTTACTGAATGTATTGCTGCTAAATCATTCCAGTGTGCTTTGAACCAAACGTAATTAAAGTCATTTATATTCTGAAAACTGAAAAATGACATCTGGACACGGGAATCGAACCTGGAACGTGTGTATATATATATATATAATAATATTATATTATTATATATATATATATATAAATATGGAGAAAGGGGAGTTGTTAATTTTATGTACGTACATATACATATGTGTGAAAGGTTATGTAAAGTTGTATACTAAATTAAACTTGGACTTTGAATATTAAAAATACCAAAGTTTTAATAGAGTTTGGAACTCTTTATTTGTTACACACACTAATTTTCAACCATACTTTGTGTGTTTGAATGTTGAATAATATAATAAAAACGATACATAGCTTAAGTTTTGTATTTTTGAGTGGACCCATCATCACATTAAGAACTACATAAATTCCTGGGAGGTAGAGGTAGCCCAACAATTTTCAGGGGAGGGTTAAGACCTCCCCCCACCCCACGACTCCCTATTTTATTACGCCAATTCACACAACTAATTCACTAAACTAACCTAAAACTTCACATTCAACACTGTTCAGTCAAACAAAACTCCAGGAATTGAACTATGGAGATGGGGAGGTTGTGGTTTGAATCCTGGCTGGAGAGGAGGGTGGTTTTCCCAAACTCCTCCCCCCAATTAACCTGTAATTAAATGTGGGTATATTTCCTCTAAATTATGGCTTCCTGAGCCCTGACTTATTAGTGTTATTAAAAAGATGATTGGATGGTATTAACCTGGGATGAGAAATCTGTGCTCTCTAATGTGTGTTCGATATGGTCTTTTCAAATATTCTGTCAATTTGCTTCTTCATCATCATTTATGAATACAATAGAACTTATTTAATTCAGTCAAAGGGATATAAAGGAAAAAATTTAAACCATCCATAACTCGAATTAACAATTTTTATGAATGTCTAAGAAGCTGATAATCAATATATCAATAAACTCCAAATATGCTACATATAAACACAAGTATATTATAATTTAGATGCAATAAAAACCCATATACACAATGTATACATAAATGGAAAAACATGAAAATTTTTAACAAATATATAAAAACTTAGAAAAAACTGACCTATAAAAATTGCAGACTTATATCAGTTCATGCAGTTACGTTTGAAAAATAAATGGTACGGAACTCCACACGGACTTTCTCGCTCTATTGTTTAAAAATTGAAATATTTACTCAAAACACGTAAAATAGATTAATCAAAATAATTTACACTAGCAAACCTAAAAATATATATTACACTATATCTATGTACAACATTTTTTGAGTCCCGGTTTTAAACTTTATAATTTTATTTTTAAAGAACTAATGTCCTCATTTTTATGTTTGGACCGATAAAAAAAGATCAATATTGGGTTCACAAGGGTCAACACTTCGTATTAAAATTTAGACTTTCGGTTAAAATTTTCGACATTTTATTAGGTGTTGCACATTTTCATGTCATCGCATTGCTATTAAATTCTTCAATTACAAATTTTGATCAATAAAAAATATAACTATTGACTATTGAGTCCAAAATCGAGATATATCATTGTTGTACAAACATTTCTCCTAAGAGGTTTAAGGAAAAATAACAAACATTTTGAGAGACTTACTTATATATTTAATTACTCTATGGAATTGGAGAATTATTGCGTTAAAACTTAAGTAGTATCTCTCAACAACTAAAGCTCACAAAATTGTATCAATATATTTGCCAATACCTCAGAAAATATTAGTTTTATAGAAATATATTTCATATACAATTTTATATTTTTAATAGTACTACAATTTTGCAATGATAAGTTATTTAGTATCTCAAATATTAGCGGAGATACGTAAATTTCAGCTTTTGTTAAATACCCTTAAAGTCTTTTTCACGGTAAAATGAAAATAGTTTATTAATAATCTTAATCAACGCTTATATACGAATTTTAATCAAAATCGTTAGAGCCGATTTTGAGAAAATCTTTTTCTCTTTTTGCCCTTTCTTAAACTACATACAGACAGACGGCATTGCAAATACCACTTTTTAGGGTTTGCAGGGGGTGTTGAGACGTCATTATCCATCAACATTTCAGATTAGGTTTTTTTACGGTCGCAAAGTTAAAATATATATATATTTGCGTATAGCTCTAAAGTTATTGGTTTTATAAAAAATATGCATAGATAAAATATTTGTATTATAAATAGATCTACATATTTGTAATGATAAGTAATTTCAATTCTTAAATAGTTTCGGAGATATGATACAAAATAAGAATTTATGCAACAAACCGGATCCCTAAAGTCATTTTGCCGAAATATTAAGAGTAACCACTTTGTTTGAAATATTTATAAATGTTTAGAAATGAATTATTATTAGCACCGCGTCTTACTACCCGTTCGGGTTATACGCACGTACGCTAATGTGTAATGGTAGGGTGATTGTGAGATGAAATGGAGGACCTACAGTTTAACGTGGAATCCGAACCACGGTGGAGGCCTGGCATTCCTCTTTAGAAATGAAATTTAATCAAAATCGTTATAGCCTATTTTGAGAAAATTGTCTTTCTCTTTTCGCCCTTAAATAAACTACCCTTAATTATAGGGTTAGATATCCTATTCCAAAAAAACCTCGGTGCAACCCTATGGAAACCCTGGATACCAAGTTGTAGCCTGATCAGTAAAATAGTTTAGGCTTTAGTTGGAGGTACAGACAAACGGAAATTCAAAAACCATATTTTCGGATGGACTTTAGGACTTTACACTTTGGGTAGAATTTACTATGCATGAGATATGTGACCTTAATGA
The DNA here is from genome assembly GCA_039000515.1 of Timema cristinae. Taxonomy (NCBI): domain Eukaryota; kingdom Metazoa; phylum Arthropoda; class Insecta; order Phasmatodea; family Timematidae; genus Timema; species Timema cristinae. Next base: position 42,610,187 of record JBCFYV010000100.1, on the reverse strand, counting down.
GTAAACCGTGAGGTCACGTGTGACCTTCCAATGTCACAAATTTCCCCACCCCTGGTGTAAGAAGTCACACTCTCCATAGACTGGATTGCTGATGACGGGAGTACTGGTGTTCAAATACCGTTTAGGTTTACTAAGGCTGGTTTGTCCTAAATGTTATTTACACTCTCTCTCCATGCAATTACGGGTACACTTCCACTGAATTATATATTCCTCCGCTTTAAAATATTAGCGTACAATAGTACAGATGCTCATCATAACAAAGGCCAGTGAGACTTTGCTCTAAAAAAAAAAAAAAAGAAAAAAGTTTATGTCCCCGACAGGTAATACTATATCTAATTTGTTTATACAGATAGTAATATTTAAAATTAAAATATATGTCTGACTAAAATTGTGAGTCTTCAAAATAAATCTGTTTTTGTGGAACCGATTTGTTTTAAAACCTTCAACTAACAAAGAACGAAAACAAATCTACTTCACATGAATTATTCATGTTTTTTTTTTTTTTAGAAATCTTGAGTATTCCGGCATTTAAACTTACTTAATCTTTCCGTGTATTTCATTTGCAGAGCGAGCGGTTAAACTTTGACCTCATGATTGCTGGTCTTCCTGATCCCCCTTCCCCCCCTTCCTTGGCCCCCTTTCCATTCCAACCAGTGTTGGAAACTGTTTAATTACAGATGTGGTTCAACGTTTCATGTTTCCTACCGCAGTTACTTTTTTTTTCTTCTTCTCTCTTCTCACTCTTTCTTTTCGAACCGGTAGTGATTTTCACCCATTGTTCACCGATGACAATGAAACATTATATTTCTCCTCCTCCATCTTCTTTCCAGTTTAATGTGGCATGTAATTTGAATCCGATTTGAATATGGAATTATCTTACATCCACTAGGTTTCTTCGTATAAAATCCCTCTTTTATTTCCTTATTTTCTTGCAAAAAAAACTTCTTTAAGGGGGGGAGTGTGAAGTGAGAAAAGATAAATGTATTTGCAGTTTTTAAATAAAAACCTTTTTTTTGGGGGTAAAATAAATCAAATATTTCTCCAGTAGGATTAAAAGAGTTTAATTTTCTTCACATGGTGATATTAACAGCTGTTAAATATCTATCAAGGTTGTCCTGAAATTTAATGACCGATTTTACCTCCATTTAAAAAGTTTCTTGTCTAACGACGCTATTTTCATTACATATATTCAACAACTGTTGATATCACCGTGTGAAGAAACTTAAATCCTGTCATTATACTGGAGAAAAATTTGATTTATTTTAACCAAAAATAAGATTTTCTATAAAAACTACAATAAAGGTGACATTTTCTCTCATTTCCTACAGTCCCTCCTTAATAATTATAGCTATTTTGTTTTCATATCTTCCTTCTCACATATTAAGAATATTTTTTATTGCCCTCATATGTCCCCCCATCCACCCTTCCCGCTAATAAACATCATCGTTTAAATATTCCACTGTAATGCATGCTTTTTTTTGTTTAATTAATATTCCATCCGTTAATTGTTTCTACCCATGACCGGAACGTTAGGGACTAGGGGATCAAATGTTCTCTTTTTAAAAAAAAAAAAAAAAGAAAGAAGGATAACATGATGAAAACGATTCAATTCACCATTCATTAAATACAATAAGTGTTTTTTAGGTTAAGTTGGTCACAGCCTGTAATATTAATTATCAGTACCGCTTCACTGTACGGATATGGGAAATTAATTGGACAACCGTTATACTAGCGGTTTGTTTGGGCAAAGGATGTAAGGGGGGGGAGGGGGGTTGAATTAGCATTCACAAGATTTGTCTTGAGATCACTTCCTTGTTTCAGTTGTAAAGGAAATGTTCGTACACTTTCGACGAGGAAATGTTCCTGTGTTTCGTATCCTATTGGGTTTTTTTTAATAGAAAGACTCTCTTAAGGGCAGTTAAATGGTTTAAGGCAGAGTTAGCAAACTTTTTGGTACCGTTATACATAATTATTTGTTTTGGCAACGTGCATAACTACACATTAGTGTTATATACCTATTTATAAAATACACTAATGGTTTTAGGGACTATGAAGTTTATAATAAGAGGAAGTGTACCCGCATTTATGTAGAAGGAGAGTGTAAATATATTTTTGAAAAACCACCCTCAGTACACTCGATGGAGATTCGAGCCTTGATCACTTCCGTCACCGAAAAACTGATTTACTGCGAGAGTAGCGCGTCAAACAATGTGGCCACCGAAGTGAATGATCTATTTATAAACTAAACAAATTTCCTGCACTCACCCAGCTTATATTTATTTCTTAAATTAAATCTTTCCTCAAATACTTTTGTTCCCACTTTAGTAAGGCATTCCTCTCACAATATCTAATAGAATGCCGATGATGAGGATATAAGGGTTCAGATCTTAGTCATTTGTACTGAGAATAGTTTTTTTCTAAATTGTTTTCCACGCTACCTCCACAAAAATGCGCTACACCACTTCTTAATTTAACCTTCCTAATCCCTTTACTCATTAGCGCAATTATTACATGTAAGGTATAACCCGAATGGTTGTAAGACGCGGTTAAGACGCGTTTGGTAGACCTTGAATACAATAAAATAATACTATAACAGTTTTGTTTCTGTTAGGTTTAGTTTTTTTATTAATGATTAATACCAGTAGAGTAATACATTATTATTATTATTATTATTATTATCACCACGTCTTACTACCCATTCGGGTTATACGCACTTACACTAATGTGTAATGGTAGGGTGATTGTGAGATGAAATGGAGGACCTACAGTTCAACGTGGAATCCGAACCACGGTGGAGGCCTGGCATTCCCCACATTAGAGTATAGAGTAATACAGCGCTATTGTGTTCAACTGACTCGTTGACCTACGAGGTCATAGTTTGAATACTTTGCAGGATGCGTTAGAGAGGATTCTATCTTAATGATTTTTTAAAAAAAATCTGGAATATAATGCTGGGATATTATGTCTCTAATTATTCCTCACATCTCTTGCTCATTAAATCAAGACTTTTAACAATCACAACTTATAATTTATCATTAAAATATAATATAATGTATATTTGATGTGGTTAAAAAAAACTTGACCCAAGCACTTATGGACACCAGATGGTATGCACCTTAGGCATTTAAAAAATATGTTATATACATTAAGAGACTAATGCCTTATACCACTTGACCACCGGTTTGAGTATATCCACAACCGAGTAACCTAAAACACCAAAACTTGGCGTAGGGTTATTAATTTAAGGAAACCTTAGGATGCGCAACTGAGCTTAGGCCTAAGGTTTCCTTAAATTAAAAACCCTACGCAATATATATATACGATATCGTATATATTTGAATATATATTTATATTATTTATGTATTAAATATGTATATATTTTATATTTATATAACATGTATATATAATCGTATATAATAGATCTATATATACTAAATACAAGAATAATGTACTTCACTATTTTCACTTAAATATATTATTGATTAAGCGGAGAAGATTTTACACAAAATTGATTGCTTGTATTAAAAAAACTATTTTAGTAACAATAAACACTTTTATTAAGGATATATATTCGTATTTATAAGTGCTATGCATATTCATAACATAGTTAAAATAAGATAGAAAAATTATTTTGAGTGTAGCATATACTTCTCAGCTTAAGTTTAACTTTTACAGTTTTTATAAAATAAAAATATTTGGTATTTGTGGATTAATGGGTATGGAAATAGAAGAATAGCGAATTATCTCATAAATAATTTAATAATTATTTTTCTTGCAAACACGTCTTAATATTTTTTGAGGTCATATGCAAATGTACTAATTATGCCAGGGAGGAGGAAAGTGGAATTTAAAGAATATGTAAACCACATTTGCGGGAAAAGAGAGTGGGAAACCATTTAGGAAAGACCACCCTTAATACATTCGACCAGGATTAGAACCCCGAAATTCTTGTCATAGGCTGTCTAGCCTTTTAGAATTATTTGGTAGGTCTAACCACAAATAATTTGCTGTTTTTTAATTTAAAAAGGAAAATTTTAATTATTAAAGACAATAGTGGAATAATTAACCATCCAAATAAATATATATATATATATATATATATATATATATAAATTATTTCTAAGATTTGTTATGACATGTAACAAGCAAGACAACCTAAAACAAACTTTACTCTTCAGCAGTTATTATTGTCCACTATGAATACGAATTAATTTCATAGAAGGTAGGATCTATATATATTTAAAAAAAAGACATGTGACCCTACCAAAAAACCACAAAAAAAAGCCTATACCGAGACAAAACGCTGGACAAACGGACAACAGATGTTAGATTCATAAAAGGGAGTATGTAGGGGATCGTAATATAACATGTCATATGTCATGTCATATTGTGTCACACACGTAACAATGGCGAAACACACACGGATATAGGGTGAGAAAAATTAACTGGCGATTGTTTGTTTTGACAGGACCTTAATTATCTGTAGAATATTTGTTTATCGTAAGTATTGCTTTCACGTTGAATAAATATATGATATTTATTAGATACCATACATAGGAACGTTTAAGGGGAATGCTTTCAAAATTTATAAATACAGATCCGGCAAAGATAATTATTTAACACGTACACTTTTAAACTTACAAATTATTATTCATTCGTAATTTAACCGTAGCTGGTGGTCATATAATCTAAGGCATCAGACTATAAAGAGACTTAATATATGGTAATATGGCAATTTGGTTTAAAATCTTATCTTGATGCATTAAGGGTGATTTTCTATAGGTGTTTTTATAAATTTAGTTTTCCCGTACTCTCTCCATGAAAATATGGATATATATTTTATCACTACCCTCCTAATCCCTACTCCAAGTATTATACCTTTAAATAATCCTATTGTTAAAAAGTATTAATTTAAAAACATTATATTTTATCTTTCTATTTACGTTACTACTATATTTTAATAAAATAACAGTACTGTGACCTGCTTCAGTGACCGAATGGTCTAAGGTGTCACTCTCATGAAAGCTGGCTTGCTAATTAAGGGAGAATCTATGTTCGAATACCGGTCGGGTGCATTAAGGGGTTTTAGCGTAATTAGTATATATGCATATAGGCCAAACTGGTAGCAAGACGCGGTGATAAAATAATTCCATCTCTTCCACGAAGATTCGGGTACATTTATTATGTGCCCATCCCTCCCTACCTAAGTGTTAATATGATGACTGCAACATGAGTAATAAGTTGCAATGCACAAAAATAATCACTTTTGTGTTACACCAAAAGCCTTGTTCTCGAATCCATATCAGTGGATATTATGTAGTATTTAACAGTTGAGATTGTAGAAATAATTATTTTCATCCTCAACACGTGAGGTTTGAATACCTTTCAAATAGAATTCTTCACGGATTCTCTCAACAGTTGATTGGTTGTTCGAAATTCAGTAGTAGATTTAGAGGACTCACACGTAGGGACAAAGGTTACGGACTAAAGTGAAAAACACAGACTTGCAACGAAGGTGAAAACCAACATGAAGAGAGAATTACACGTACGTTGCAGTTAATTAACCAATTTTATAACAAGCAGTGGTGGCTCGTAGCTAAAATTAATGGGGGTGCTGCCCCAGAAAATTTTTAGCCTGTGTTTTTAAAATAGTGTAAAAGGAAAAAAAAAAAATTATAAGGGAAAATTTATTCAGGAACTTGATATAATCTTAATAAGAAAAAAACAAACTATTTTACTTATCTAACTTAAATTGTTACAGTTCAAGCTTGATCGATTCATTTAAAAATGAAATCCACTATTCTTGTTTTAATTTGCGCAAAAAGTTTAATAATTTTCTCCTTGAGATTTGGTTGAGAATTGAGGAGATTTTTCTCCATTGAAAGTACCGAAAGCGCACTTAGTCTTTCTGTTAAATAAAATAAAAGAAAAAATATTAATCAAATAGAATAGCTGGAAGCAGAATAATATTCTAATTCTACACTCTTCTACACTTTATCACATTCAAGAATATGGTACACGGTTTTTAAGCACAACACACGTTGAGTAAAAAAAAAAAACTTCCTTCCACCATCCCACCAGAGCCGGCAGTGCTCTCTCAACCTGGCAGTCCCACCTTGCTGTCCACCTCCATCCTATGTGCGCATGCGCACAACAGTCAAACACCACGTCACTGGCACTGTGAAGCACACAGTTCCATACAAGATTTTTGTATCTTTTTCATAAACTGGGGATGGCTACTGAAGTAATGACATTAAGCTTACAGAATATATATTTTACTACAAAAATAAAGAAAGAATTAATAAAAAAGAACTATTTATATTAAATGTTATCGATAATATCAAGTTTAAATAGGGGTGCTGCAGTTCCGCAGTTCTTATACACAAGCCGCCACTGCTAACCAGACCATGCTTTAGCAGATTAACTTAATTTTTTCGCATTTAATTTGGTTAAGTGACCCTCTTTCATAGCCGAATGGTCTAATGAGCTACTCTCGCATTATTCTAGACTGCCAATGACGGGAGATCAAGGTTCGAATCTCGGTCGATGTACCGAGGATGGTTTATACTAAATATTTTTTATTCTCCTTCCACGCCAGTGTTTGTGTGTGTGTGTGTACATTTCCTCTCATGTAACCTTCTTAATCCGTTAAACCATTAGTTTATTAATAAATAAGCGTATAACTCGAAATAGTAGTAAGATTCGGTGCTAAAAATAAACAAAATTGTGAGGAATTGATTTGAAACGACATGAGTCTGTGAGATGCGTGGACAAGGGTTGTAAAGTCTCGAATGGTTTGAAAGTAGAGGAAAATATTGGGGAAAGATTTTGATCCAAATTATTGACAGTTGAGATGGGCTACCTGCTAAATAGGTCTACACCCCCCTCCAAACAAATGCAGGTACGCTTGCTCAATGTTATACCTTCCTCACTCCCTCCAATTTAGCGTAAGTATATATATATCCCCAAAGGGTGAATTTTTTAAGAAATAATGTAGGAAAAATAAAACCCTGAATAGATTTTAAAATATGACAACGTATACTAGTATACAATATTTGAATTCGGTGGTAAAATGATATATATGGTGTCATTATCACAATATACTGGCATGCTAAGCCAAAGGTCCTGGGTTCGATTCCCGTGTCCAAATGTTATGTTTCAACTAATGTAAATTATTAAATAATATAGGTTTGAGATGTAATATGTTCTTATAGAACGTGGTTAAAAGTATTAACTTTAAATTTAACTAAATAGTATTGATTTTAACAATACTCCAAACACATCTGCAAAATAAATTATTTCATTATAAATAGAAAAATATATCTCAAAAAATATTACGAAAACAATGTTGGCACTAAAACAGATAGATAATCCTAGAGATCAAATTGAAGTAGATCCTTAAAATGTTAAATGTATCTTTTGAAGAGATTTTTAGTAAAATAATAATTTAGGGAAATTTGAGTGTATCTTAAAGCTATTATATATCAAATATGACAATTATACATCTTACTAAAAGCGGATATATTTTAAACAAATCTGTTGGTAATGTAAGTTACTTTAAACAAAATCAAAATCTAATAATAAATATGTCATTTAGATTTAAAATTACAGTTTTCAGTATTTATTTACAAATATTTTCATAAATAATTAAATAAGCAAAATAAACATTGCCTAAGGTTTTGGAATATATCTAATACTCATAAAGAGCAATAGAAAAAAATGTTCAATTCAAAGTTAACAAGGGAGAATCTTATTTCAAAAGAACATATTAAACTTAAGCTTTTATCCACTAAGAACGCCAATTGTTTTAGGAACTAAAAAGGTTGTTTTAAAATTATGTGTACCCACATTTGCTTGGAGGTAGAGGGTAAACACTATTTTGGAAAAGTCACCCTCAGTTCACCCGGCCAAGATTCAAACCTCGATCTCCCCCATCATCGGCAGTCTAGTCTATTTTTAGAGTAGCGCGTTAGACAACGTGGCAACTTAAGTGTGCCTCTCTTAATTATGATATTCCTTAATAAAAACACTCCAAAAGCACACATGCTAATCTTGTGCGGCACACCGATTTGAAAACGTTGCCCTGACCGTCAGGAGATGGACAAAGAACTCAGAATACAAGACGTAGTCTCTTGTTTCCATCCGGCAAGAAAGCCTCCGTCGTGGCGACAGTGAACTGAATTTGGCACAAGAGCATGTATAGTCCCGTAACCATATAATGCTGGCGGGAGAAAGTTTTAAGAGCCGATAATTAACAATAGAGCTAATGAGTGAAATGCGGGTAGCGTGTGTATCTAGTAACAAATGGAAAACCGACGAGTGTTTTTTAAACCGTTATATTTTTTTAAGACACACCACCATTGTTGTGTTTCTTGAAAACCGTTTGGTCGGTGTAAGCGTCCATTATTTTATTCCTCTCAGTATTCGACCAGTGTTTGAACCTAGAGATCCTAAGGAGAAGACATGTCTAGTGACGTGATATATAGTAGGGTGACCAGATCAACATTTTAAGGATCCTTTTATTCATCTTAGTCAATGCATTTAAAAAAATACAATTATTGAAAATTATTGATTTATAATTCCAAGTATTCATATTCCTGCTGAACTGGTAGGGGTGTTAAATATATTGTTTTGCTTTCTCGCGTTAAAGTGACAAAGTTTGGTTTGTTGATATAACTTTGTGCCTAAAGTATTCACATTAAGATGGTATGGAAGGAGACATTAGAAAAAGTAAGACTTTTTTTTTTAAAGTTTTCATAGCAAACAATTCCTTTCAGCAAAATTAAACGAATAATATGAACATTAGCATAATTATAATCAACAACATCAACTGTTTCCAGCATGTGACCAGGTCAGTTTAATTAAATACCTCCATCTTATTCTATACTTTCATAATTCTTCCTCTTTTAATTGCTTTCAGTCTTCTCCTACTCTCACCTTCAAACATTCTGTTATTTGCTCCTCCCCTCATACTCTTAGCCTCTCTTGCGGTATTTTTCTAACATTTTCTTTGGCATCCTCTCCTTCTTCATCCTCATTACATGCTCATACCATCTCAGTCTTGCTTCCTCTACTATCTCATGTACTCCAACATCCTCATTACATGCTCATACCATCTCAGTCTTGCTTCCTCTACTATCTCATGTACTCCAACATCCTCATTACATGCTCATACCATCTCAGTCTTGCTTCCTCTACTATCTCATGCACTCCAACATCCTCATTACATGCTCATACCATCTCAGTCTTGCTTCCTCTACTATCTCATGTACTCCAACATCCTCATTACATGCTCATACCATCTCAGTCTTGCTTCCTCTACTATCTCATGTACTCCAACATCCTCATTACATGCTCATACCATCTCAATCTTGCTTCCTCTACTATCTCATGTACTCCAACATCCTCATTACATGCTCATACCATCTCAGTCTTGCTTCCTCTACTATCTCATGTACTTCATCCTCATTACATGCTCATACCATCTCAGTCTTGCTTCCTCTACTATCTCATGTACTCCAACATCCTCATTACATGCTCATACCATCTCAATCTTGCTTCCTCTACTATCTCATGTACTCCAACATCCTCATTACATGCTCATACCATCTCAATCTTGCTTCCTCTACTATCTCATGTACTCCAACATCCTCATTACATGCTCATACCATCTCAATCTTGCTTCCTCTACTATCTCATGTACTCCCTGTAACCCTCAATCTCTCAAACATAAGCTATATTATCAAACCTTGAATATTGGCTATGACCATAGAAGCATTTGATAAGAATTTTTTTGATGAAGAGAAACATTTTTCACTAAATTCCAGGACATTCTTGACAGATATTCAAGAACTTTTGACGTCACTATGCAAAGAAAACTAAACTGTTTCTACTGTAGAAGTATTTGGTTTAATTTTTCAAAACAAAGATAAATATATATTTTGCTAATTGTAAAAACCAAAATACTATTATTGCTGCTATATCCTACTGATATTTGACTTAATAATTGATTGTTTGATAAAGTAGCTCCTTAATAAACTTTGGGTTAACTTTTTTCACATCCGAATGTTGAATCCAAATTATATATATATATATATATATATATATATATAAAAGAAAACTAAATCTAATCTATAATATTAACATTTCCACATTGCTATGATCCTCCTTGACACATACATTCTAATTTTGCTCAACATTAACTCTAGCAATCCGTAGTTGTATGCTCCCCAATCCCCTCCCATACAAGGAGTGGAATTATCAAGGACTCAGCATATGATCCACCTAATTTATTTTAAATGTTTATTTAGCTAGGCTTCATTCTGATGAATTGTTTTTAACACGATTGTTTAAAAATAACTGTAAAAATTTATTTAAAATAAATAAAAAAAAAGTCCCATTTTTGTGAGAGAACATAAAAATTAGAAACTAATAGTTATTCGGATTATGATTTAATATTTGGTTCACAATAATTGTCTGTTCACACCACAAGTTATCATCATCTTTTGTTTAGGCTAAAAACACCTGGCTCATATTATCAAGTAATGGCAATCTTAACTGCTAGCAGTGTTGCCATAATTGATATTAAAATAAATTACCTGCATTGGATTAGTCCTGCAAAAATAAAACTGTAATAGCTTACAAAAAAAAAAACCAAAGTAAATAAAAGTTATGTGAGCATCTACATGAAAGTTAGGTAAATTCAGACTCAAATAATATAATATTATATTAGATTCAAGTTTGTGCTAAAGAATAATTTCTTAATCCTCAGAAAATAATAATTATTATCATAATATACCTAATTTAATTATATTTAGACTAATTATTAAAAGTGTTAATTTTTTAAATTCTTTTAGAATTTGAGACTTGTTTGAACCTTAAGATCTCATAAAGGAATCAAGAACTAAGAAAAAATATTGAAGGTCTCATCCATATTTAAAATTATTATTATTATTATTATTATTATTATTATTATTATTATTATTATTAGCACCGCGTCTTACTACCCATTCGGGTTGTACGCACTTACGCTAATGTGTAATGGTAGGGTGATTGTGAGATGAAATGGAGGACCTACAGTTTAACGTGGAATCCGAACCACGGTGGAGGCCTGGCATTCCCCACACTCACAAGATGTCTTGTCAGAGGTGAAGGAAGGGTTTGGTAATCAGATAAATCTTTGCCGGGACCGAGGATTGAACCCCGGCCGCCAGCATAGAAGTCTGACACCTTACCTCTAGACCACCAGGTCACCGTTTAAAATTATTACTTCATTACTAAATTTTAGTCACCACTTATAAACTATTAACATCCATCTTAACACCATCTATATAATAAAATCCGTGTGTTTTCTGTATGTCTGCCCACATTGTTTTTCTCAAACGTCCCGGAAAGTTATAAAGCTGAAATGTCGCACATTGATTAACTAAGTGTTGTAGCTACCCCCAAAATTGTTATATCTGATTTTTTTTGTTCTTTTCACGTGGCCAGAGCTATAGGTATACCTATGGCATAAATTGAAATACCATAATTAAAAGAAAAATCTAAAACGTGAATAAAATAAATACCAAAAACCTGGCAGATTCATATACACAAAAAAACGCTTCCTTCTGTTTTGTACGGGATCTAAAAATACATAAAAAAAAACAATTGGGAACAGTCCTTGTGCAAGATCCGAGATTTCACCTATTGGAAACAGGCCTGACCATTAGTTGGTGTTTAGATTTCAATAGCGTGCGGAGAATTTGAAGGAGCTATTGTTCGACGTTTGGACGTTTCGTGTCAACCTACATATTGTAAGTGGATATCTATCAGCCAATTAGCCACGTGGGAGGAAGTAAAAATCATCCACTGGCTTCTAGTCAATTTACATTTCCTTGATTAGGACAAATACTTGAACTAAAGCCAAACTAAGAACCATTCATTGTTTTTATAAATACTAAACTTATTGTACATTGTTTTATATTACTTTCTCACTCTATGTCATATTAGGTTTTCAAAAACTCACTACCGCACTTACAAAAGTACGCCACCTACCATATCTTGAGCTAGTTCCATCTAGTCCACCTCATCACACCCTCTCTCTTTCAGGTCCATTCTAAAGTTATCCTCCCATCTGCGTCTAGATCTTCCCAATGGTCTAATCTCATCGTGTTTATCAATCTATATCCTGAACACGGTTCTAAATTCTTCCATTTGATCTGCATAATTTACGAGACTTGATTATCATAAAAAGTCTTGTGATCTTGTGATCAGTACAGGATATGTAACTAATCATTATGTAACCTTTTATACTTTCCAATAGCCCCATTCCGTTTTTAGACCAAATATCTTCATAAGCACCTTGCTTTCGAACATCCTAAATTAATTTGTCATATAAGGTAAGAGAGCATGTTTCACATCCACAAAAAGCAACCGGTAAAATTATTGTTTTTATATATTCTTAATTTTACATCCCTTGACTACCTTATATAGATATATAGTACCACCAAATAGTATATTTTGTATCCCCTTACTGTCTTGAATTTAAGTCAAAATATTTGAGATGTTTTTTCACCATCTTAAGCACAACGCTTCAATGAACTCTTCTAATCCTCAATCATGTGGCCTCGTGGTCTAACGCTACTCTCACAGTATATTAGACTGCCGATGACAAGGAAACTGAGGTTCTAATCTCGGTCGCGTGTACTGATTGTGTTTTTCCAAATAGGTTTTCCACTCTATCTTATCGCAAATTTGGGTGCACTTCCTTTAAAAATAACCTTTGTACTCCTTAACGCCATTAGCGTAATTAGTAGACCTACTTGAGCGTACAGCCTAAACGGGAATTAAGACGTGGTGCTAATAAAATAAAAATTACACCTCTGTTTAAATTATCCAAAGAACGTCCAATAAAAGGGACGATATCAAATGATATTTAATAAGGCATTAATTAGTATTTAAGTTCGTTTTTTTACATTCACCTTAGCTACGATTAACTCCCAAGGTGTAAGCTCGTATTAGAACTATACCGACTGGGTGTACGCCACTGTTGGTGATAATTGTATCAACATTTGCAGATAAAGGGTGTCATGTGGTAAGCACAACGAACTCTCCGACCGTTAATGTCAGTTTTCTAGGCCGGAAAAATATTAAATTATACAAGTATCTTCCGATTTGTACTTATGAGGCTGAGTTTGACTCTGTTCCAAAACCACTACTCCACAGAAAAGTTATGTAAGCCCCGGGGAATAAACCAGGGAGCTCTGACCATTAGACCACAGAAGAGGGCCGGCCTATAAAATATAATATTACCGGATATTGTTCATGATACCGTTTAGATAGGGGCGGAAAAGATGCGAGAAAAAATCAGGTATTTTTTGCAGTTTTTATAGTAAAACATTTTTTTGATCAAAAGAAATCAAACAATTTTTCATTAGAGACTCAAGAGTTTGATTTTCTTCAATTGGTGAGCTCAACAGTTGTTGAATATCTGACAAGTTTGTCCTTGAATTTAATAAAAAAAAAAATTCTCGTAATTTAAAAAGTTTGTCATCTTATTCCGCTAAGATCATGACAGATACTAAAAGACTGTTGATTTCACCATGTGAATAAAATTAAACTCAAATGTTTATGTTGTAACAATATTTTATTTATTTTGGCCATAAAAACTCTTATTCACTACCCCTCCTACCCCACCTTAATATGTCCACAAACGGTGAAAGCCAATTATTATTATTAGCATCACGTCTTACTACCCGTTCGGGCTACAAGTATTTACACTAATGTGTAATGGTAGGGTGATTGTGAGATGCAATGGAGGACCTACAGTTTAACGTGGGATCCGAACCACGTTGGAAGCCTGGCATTCCACACATTCACAATCTGTGATTAATACACGTCTTGTCAGAAGTGAAGGAAGGGTTTGGCCATCGGATAAATCTGTGACGGGATCGAGGATTGAACTCCGGACCTCCAGTACAGAAGTCCGACAGCTTACCCCTAGACCACCAGGTTACCCACCAGTTTATAAACCAGCATCCACACACAAGATTAATTTGAAAGATGATAAACATTTAGATCTTTGTAGTATAGGCTACCCTTATTACACCACACCATAAAACTTATTGATTTAATTGTACCGAGAAGTGACGAGGTTCAAACAAAATTCAAAACAATGATATGCGCTTCATTAGTTTGCACGAAGAGAATAGATTAAACAAACAACACTATAAAAAAAATACTTGGAAAATTTTAATCGTCTGTTGAAATTATCGTTATTTTAAATCAGGCATATGGAGAAACCTTTTATATCTTTGGGCTATGTTTAATTAAAAAATAACAATGGGTCAAACACAGTTCTTGTTATGTTTTTTTTTATTCCGCCCTAAGATTTCTCGTGCAGATATTTTGGACTCGTTGATATTAGATTTATTATTAAGATCTTTAAATGTGATGTTAAATATATCTATAGATGATAACTATCTAGTGGATATAATTTACATTTTAATGACTACAGGCGTGGGTGAAAGAATCTTCCGACTATAACTATCCATCTATTTTGATTTGCTTGACTAGAAAAAACCTTACCTACTTATTTTGTTCGTTTGCAATGATACTCTCCATTGAACTGATTAAAAGATAAAGCATTTTTACCAAGCCAATGAAACTTTTATTTTGTAAAAATCATAATTTTTCTTTTAATTTTTAATTTTTCTTATATTTGTACCTATGCATATTTAAATCTTGTTAATTATCAGAGATCTCAAATAAAATAACCTTGGTAGATGTATTCCAAAATAATATTGTCTAAGGTATCACTTTGGCAGTAGACCGGAAGATCGGTGTACGAGTCCCGGTCAGGTTTACTGACAATGTTTTCCTACATGATTTTCCACTCTCCTTCTAAGCAAATATATTATTATTATTATTATTAGCACCGCGTCTTACTACCCGTACGGGTTATACGCACTTACGCTAATGTGCAATGGTAGGATGATTGTGAGATGAAATGGAGGACCTACAGTTTAACGTGGAATCCGAACCACGGTGGAGACCTGGCATTCCTCACATTCACAAGTTGTGATTAATACACGTCTTGTCAGAGGTGAAGGAAGGGCTTGGTAATCAGATAAATCTTTGCCTGGACCGATAAGCAAATATAGAAAATCTTCCTTTAAATTCTAGTTTCATCATACCTAGCTCATTGACGTTATTAGTTCATATGCACAAAACCCGAATATGTAGTAAAACTTGGTGCTAAAAAATAAAATAAAAACTTTCAAATTAAATTATTTTCATAAATGGTAATTTTTAAGATTTAAAACACACCTGAAAAATTCTTTGGCTTAAATTTAATTTAGAGGATTTTACTATAAATATATTTTTAGTACCTGCCTTACTACCCATTAGGGGTAAACGCTTATGTACTAATTTAGGGATTAGGTAGTTTACTTTTACAAAATGTGTAGCCCCATTTGCGTGGAAAAAAGTGGGAAAACATTTAGGAAAACCACCCTCAATACACCTGACCGAGATTGGAACCTTGATCTCCCTCTCATTGGCAGTATAATCTACTGCTATATTAGCGCGTTAGACTACGTGACCACCGATGAAAGTCTATAGCTAAATAAAATTTTAAATGTATTTTATTAAAACCCATCACTTTTAAACGAAACTAAACAAATTATGTTACCTTATTTATATAAATATTGAAGGCGTAATACAACCTTTCAGTAAATATAATGTATTTTATCCAGTCGAGACCAAAGTAATTGCTATCGTTTAATTTTATCTATTTATATTTCACTTCGATGATATAAGAAATATTTTATATTTTAATATGTTAGGCAAAATTTAAAAAAGATATGTAAATTGTAGTCCCTGTTATAGCTGTAAGATTCTATCATCATACAAAATTTGAGCAACATTCTTTAGTGTGTAAATTTATATGAGACTATATAGACTACAATTTTTAATAAACAGTTTTTGCTCACAAATGGCACCTGAAATAGTGTATTATCTAAAATTTGATTGTTTTTCATCAGGTTGAAGAAACAACAGTTATTATACTTAATTATTATTAGCACCGCGTCTTACTACCCGTTCGGGTTATACGCACTTACGCTAATGTGTAATGATAGGGTGATTGTGAGATGGAATGAAGGACCTACAGTTTAACGTGGAATCCGAACCACGGTGGAGGCCTGACATTCCCCACATTCACAAGATGTCTTGTCAGAGGTGAAGGAAGGGTTTGGAAATCAGATAAATCTGTGCCGGGACCGAGGATTGAACCCCGCCGCCAGCACAGAAGTCCGACACCTTATACCCCTAGACCACCAGGTCACCCTATTATACTTAAATTAACATTCTAGTCCAAGCTAAAGTTGCTATATAAGTGGTTTACAAAATCACTTCAGTTTAAAAAAAAAATTGCAATAAAGTCCAAACAAAATAAAGAGATACACAGCCCCAACAGGTAAATTATACTAGATAATTTTTATACTGAACAATTTATCAATGTGGTTTATCAATGATAAACTATTGTGATTGTTTAAAATATTAAACCCTTTATATAAAACAGCTTGTATCTCCAAACTTGCATGCTAATTTTATTCAAACAGTTTAAAAATAACTCAAAATGTAAATGCGTTCCATGTCACTGAAGTAGATGATACAAAGGTTCGTCTAGTGTCGAATACCAAGTACATGAATTTGGTATCTTATTTACATAATAGCATACAATAAAACTTTTACGTTTTCATAAAATAATAAACCGTGAAATTATTAGAAGATCTAAGTCAGCTAAACTTTTTTTCTTATATTTCTTCTGGTAGAAGTTCATGACGAGAATATAAAAAATAGTATGATTGTTATAAAAATATATCATTAATAATGATATCAATACAAATGTGTATTACAGAACAACTTTTTTAATTCGACCTTCAAGGGATATCTAAAAAATTTTGAACTAACCAAAATTCGAATTTTTCATTTTTATGAGTATTTAGGAAGCTAGTACACATTAAATCAATAATCTAAAAATGTACTATATAATTACATAAAACACATATATACAATGAATACAGGAATAAAAAACAAGAAAAATTCCAACAAGAAATGTACTAAAACTTGGAAAAATTAGTATAAGAAAATGGCAGGCTGAAATCAGAATTGATGAAATCTGAAATAACACATCCCCTATATTAGGTAACCCGCTTGCCATCAATGCGTAATTCCCCAAATTCTCATTTACTATGTGTCAATAGGCCAACTCGAACTTTATTTGACATTATCGGCACATAGGGTGGTTTAGAGATCGTTAAGATAGGTTTTACAGAGTACTAACTCATAACAATTAACACTGTATAGGTTTCCCATATATAAATATTTCTTATAAAACTCGAATTAAATATTATATTTTAGCATTGATTGTAATTGAAATTTTATGGAAAACAGTGGTGAGTTTTAATTATAATTTTTTTCGATATAATCAATTTATAATTATCTAAAATTTTCTTTCTAAAATTTGAATTAAAGTTTTGTTTGTCATTAATTTAAATGGAAATTTCACAGAAAATAATTGTGTGCTCCAAATATAATTTTTTTTTTTTACTAACCCATGTCAAATCAGCCAAATGTTACTGTATTAAAACAATATTTATTTCAATTGAATTATCGCTAATAGTCTTTAATATTAGATTTTATCCTTACTCAGCATAAGCACATACATTTCAAACCCCATGACAACATCAATACGTATTTACAATTTATTTAGATTTCACTAGTATGTTTAATGTGAAATGAAAAGAAACGCGAGATAAGCATTGCATCTTTAGTTTTTTTTGATAAGAAACAATTTTTTTTGGCAAAAGTAAATAAAACATTGCTCCCGCAAATACATATTGTTTAGTTTTTATATATTGTAATCACACAAATTATATATATATATATATAATGTATTTTGCATATATATATATATATATATATATATATATAATGTCTTGAATATAACGAAATATGTTCAAAAACATTTTAACTAACACAGATAAAATTCTAGTCATGGCAGATAATCAGGGAATGTATAGTTAACCTTATGTAGAGAAAAACTAAATGCATATACTCAAAGAAAACTTTATTTATTTTGGCCAGTTAATGTTTTAATATAAAAACTTTTAAAAATATGAAAATTACTAGAATTTTCATCCACCTCACCTTTAGTGATATTTATAAACATAAATACTATATCAGTGCATGACTTAGTAAAAACAACAATATTACAGTCTTCCTAACACTATAACACCCCCATACCCTTCAAATAACCCTTATATTTAATAACTAGGAATCAGGTAGAAAAATATCGATAGTTATCATCTTCGTAAGTAAGGTTTGGAATCTAAAAAGGATCCCCTAGATTTTTGGTCCACCAATTATATATTTTTTGTCAAGAGAATAACTAGTTCATTTTAATATATAGATTGTGTCTTACTCTATAAAACTAGGATCTCGAAAGTTTTTTTTTGTCGCCATTACAAATCTATGCTACATATTCCTATCGTCAGCTAGTTCTATCCAGCCCCTCTTATTACACCCTAACACTGTCATGAGATAGTTATATCCAGTCTCACTAATTACACCCTAACCCTGTCATGAGATAATTATATCCAGCCCCACTAATTACACCCTAACCCTGTCATGAGATAGTTATATCCAGTCTCACTAATTACAACCCTAACCCTGTCATGAGATAGTTATATCCAGTCTCACTAATTACACCCTAACTCTTTCATGAGATAGTTATATCCAGTCTCACTAATTACACCCTAACCCTGTCATGAGATAGTTATATCCAGCCCCACTAATTACACCCTAACCCTGTCATGAGATAGGTATATCCAGTCCCACTAATTACAACCCTATCCATGTCATGAGATAGTTATATCCAGTCTCACTAATTACACCCTAACCCTTTCATGAGATAGTTATATCAAGTCTCACTAATTACACCCTAACCCTGTCATGAGATAGTTATATCCAGTCTCACTAATTACACCCCAACTCTTTCATGAGATAGTTATATCAAGTCTCACTAATTACACCCTAACCCTGTCATGAGATAGTTATATCCAGCCCCACTAATTACACCCTAACCCTGTCATGAGATAGGTATATCCAGTCCCACTAATTACACCCTATCCATGTCATGAGATAGTTATATCCAGTCTCACTAATTACACCCTAACCCTTTCATGAGATAGTTATATCCAGTCTCACTAATTACACCCTAACCCTGTCATGAGATAGTTATATCCAGTCTCACTAATTACACCCCAACTCTTTCATGAGATAGTTATATCCAGTCTCACTAATTACACCCTAACCCTGTCATGAGATAGTTATATCCAGCCCCACTAATTACACCCTAACCCTGTCATGAGATAGGTATATCCAGTCCCACTAATTACACCCTATCCATGTCATGAGATAGTTATATCCAATCTCACTAATTACACCCTAACCCTTTCATGAGATAGTTATATCCAGTCTCACTAATTACACCCTAACCCTGTCATGAGATAGTTATATCCAGACTCACTAATTACACCCCAACTCTTTCATGAGATAGTTATATCCAGTCTCACTAATTACACCCTAACCCTGTCATGAGATAGTTATATCCAGCCCCACTAATTACACCATAACCCTGTCATGAGATAGTTATATCCAGTCTCACTAATTACACCCCAACTCTTTCATGAGATAGTTATATCCAGTCTCACTAATTACACCCTAACCCTGTCATGAGATAGTTATATCCAGCCCCACTAATTACACCCTAACCCTGTCATGAGATAGGTATATCCAGTCCCACTAATTACACCCTATCCATGTCATGAGATAGTTATATACAGTCTCACTAATTACACCCTTACCCTGTCATAAGATAGTTATATCCAGTCTCACTAATTACACCCTAACCCTTTCATGAGATAGTTATATCCAGTCTCACTAATTACACCCTAACCCTGTCATGAGATAGTTATATCCAGTCTCACTAATTACACCCCAACTCTTTCATGAGATAGTTATATCCAGTCTCACTAATTACACCCCAACTCTTTCATGAGATAGTTATATCCAGTCTCACTAATTACACCCCAACTCTTTCATGAGATAGTTATATCCAGTCTCACTAATTACACCCTAACCCAGTCATGAGATAGTTATATCCAGCCCCACTAATTACACCCTAACCCTGTCATGAGATAGTTATATCCAGCCCCACTAATTACACCCTAACCCTGTCATGAGATAGGTATATCCAGTCTCACTAATTACACCCTAACCCTGTCATGAGATAGTTATATCCAGTCTCACTAATTACACCCCAACTCTTTCATGAGATAGTTATATCCAGTCTCACTAATTACACCCTAACTCTTTCATGAGATAGTTATATCCAGTCTCACTAATTACACCCTAACCCTGTCATGAGATAGTTATATCCAGCCCCACTAATTACACCCTAACCCTGTCATGAGATAGGTATATCCAGTCCCACTAATTACACCCTATCCATGTCATGAGATAGTTATATCCAGTCTCACTAATTACACCCTAACCCTGTCATAAGATAGTTATATCCAGTCTCACTAATTACACCCTAACCCTGTCATAAGATAGTTATATCCAGTCTCACTAATTACACCCTAACCCTGTCATGAGATAGTTATATCCAGTCTCACTAATTACACCCTAACCCTGTCATGAGATAGTTATATACAGTCTCACTAATTACAACCCTAACCTGTCATGAGATATTTATATCCAGTCTCACTAATTACACCCTAACTCTTCATGAGATAGTTATATCCAGTCTCACTAATTACACCTAACCCTGTCATGAGATAGTTTATATCCAGCCCCACTAATTACACCCTAACCTTGTCATGAGATAGGTAATCCAGTCCCACTAATTACACCCTAATCCATGTCATGAGATAGTTTAATCCATCTCACTAATTACACCCTAACCCTGTCATAAGATAGTTATATCCAGTCTCACTAATTACACCCTAACCCTGTCATGAGATAGTTATATCAAGTCTCACTAATTACACCCTAACCCTGTCATGAGATAGTTATATACAGTCTCACTAATTACACCCTAGCCCTGTCATGAGATAGTTATATCCAGTCTCACTAATTACACCCAACTCTTTCATGAGATAGTTATATCCAGTCTCACTAATTACACCCTAACCCTGTCATGAGATAGTTATATCCAGCCCACTAATTACACCTAACCCTGTCATGAGAATAGTATATCCATCCCACTTATTACATCCTATCCATGTCATGAGATATTATATCCAGTCTCACTAATTACACCCCAACTCTTTCATGAGATAGTTATATCCAGTCTCACTAATTACACCCTAACCCTGTCATGAGATAGTTATATCCAGTCTCACTAATTACACCCCAACTCTTTCATGTGATAGTTATATCCAGTCTCACTAATTACACCCTAACCCTGTCATGAGATAGTTATATCCAGTTTCACTAATTACACCCTAACCCTTTCATGAGATAGTTATATCCAGTCTCACTAATTAACCCTAACCTTCATGAGATAGTTATATCCAGTTCACTAATTACACCCAACTCTTTCATGAGATAGTTATATCCAGTCTCAATAAATACACCCTAACCCTGTCATGAGATAGTTATATCCAGCCCACTAATTACACCTAACCCTGTCATGAGATAGGTATATCCAGTCTCACTAATTACACCCTAACCCTGTCATAAGATAGTTATAATCCAGTCTCACTAATTACACCCTAACCCTGTCATGAGATAGTTATATCCAGTCTCACTAATTACACCCTAACCCTGTCATGAGATAGTTATATCCAGTCTCACTAATTACACCCTAACCCTGTCATGAGATAGTTATATCCAATCTCACTAATTACACCCTAACCCTGTCATGAGATAGTTATATCCAGTCTCACTAATTACACCCTAACCATTTCATGAGATAGTTATATCCAGTCTCACTAATTACACCCTATCGCTGTCATAGAGTAGTTATATCCAGTCTCACTAATTACACCCTAACCCTGTCATGAGATAGTTATATCCAGTCTCACTAATTACACCCTAACCTGTCATGAGATAGTTATATCCAGTCCCCACTAATTACAACCCTAACCCTGTCATGAGATAGTATTATCCAGTCCACTAATTACACCCTATCCCTGTCATGAGATAGTTATATCCAGTCTCACTAATTACACCCCTAACCTGTTCATGAGATAGTTATATCCAGTCCACTAATTACACCCTAATCCTGTCATAGTAGTTATATCCAGTCTCACCAATTACACCCTAACCCTGTCATGAGATAGTATATCCAGTCTCACCAATTACACCCTAACCTGTCATGAGATAGTTATATCCAGTCTCACAATTACACCCTAACCCTTTCATGAGATAGTTATATCCATCTCACCAATTACACCCTAACCCTGTCATAGATAGTTATATCCAGTCTCACCAATTACACCCTAACCCTGTCATGAGATAGTTATATCCAGCCCCACTAATTACACCCTAACCCTGTCATGAGATAGTTATATCCAGTCCACTAATTACACCCTAATCCCTGTCATGAGATAGTTATATCCAGTCTCACTAATTACACCCTAACCTGTCATGAGATAGTTATATCCAGTCTCACCAATTACACCCTAACCCTGTCATGAGATAGTTTATATCCAGTCCAACTAATTACATCCTATCCCTGTCATGAAAATACAGTCTCATTAACTTAAACTATAACGTCATGTAATATCCGTTATCTTGAATATACTAATTTGATATTAATGAACGTTTTATAGTTTGTTTTCCTACTAACAAATTACATAACTTTAACTATAAAGACATTCGTGGATTTTTTTATATACAACTGATTATAAGCTTTCTATGTTAGTTTGTTCCAGTGATTATAATATACAGCATGTACAAATTTCAATAGATATAACACCCAATAATTATCGTACTGTAAAAGTTTTATTGAACTAAAATTACAGTAATATGGTTAAAAAAAGGTTATACAGTATGCAATAATAAACCACTTTATAAAATGTTATATCACCACTAATTAACTCTCAACTCTTTCATAGAGAAATTTATCATCTCATCAAATTGAAATAATCAAAACCAGTTCAAACAGTATTAAGTCATGTCATATAATTAGTTTATATCCGTCTTCAAGATTAAACCTAATACCTGTCATAATAGTTTATATCCAGTCCTATTACCTTTAAACTGTCATTAATAGTTATATCAATGTCACTTATTAACCCTAACCCTGTCATGTATAGTATATACAGATTCACTATTACTATAAGCCTACCTTTCATGAGATAGTTATATCCAGTCTCACTAATTACACCCAACTCTTTCATGAGATAGTTATATCAGTCTCACTAATTACACCCTAACCCTGTCATGAGATAGTTATATCCAGCCCCACTAATTACACCCTAACCCTGTCATGAGATAGGTATATCCAGTCCCACTTAATTACATCCTATCCATGTCATGAGATAGTTATATCCAGTCTCACTAATTACACCCCAACTCTTTCATGAGATAGTTATATCCAGTCTCACTAATTACACCCTAACCCTGTCATGAGATAGTTATATCCAGTCTCACTAATTACACCCCAACCCTGTTCATGGATAGTTATATCCAGTTCACTAATTACACCCTAACCCTGTCATGAGATAGTTATATCCAGTTTCACTAATTACACCCTAACCCTTTCATGAGATAGTTATATCCAGTCTCACTAATTACACCCTAACCCTGTCATGAGATAGTTATATCCAGTCTCACTAATTACACCCCAACCTGTTTATGAGATAGTTATATCCAGTCTCACTAATTACACCCAACCCTGTCATGAGATAGTTATATCCAGCCCACTAATTACACCCTAACCCTGTCATGAGATAGGTATATCCAGTCTCACTAAATTACACCCTAACTCTGTCATAAAATAGTTATATCCAGTCTCACTAATTACACCCTAACCCTGTCATGAGATAGTTATATCCAGTCTCACTAATTACACCCTAACCCTGTCATGAGATAGTTATATCCAGTCTCACTAATTACACCCTAACCCTGTCATGAGATAGTTATATCCATCTCACTAATTACACCCTAACCCTGTCATGAGATAGTTATATCCAGTCTCACTAATTACACCCTAACCTTTCATGAGATAGTTATATCCAGTCTCACTAATTACACCCTATCCTGTCATAGGTAGTTATATCCAGTCTCACTAATTACACCCTAACCCTGTCATGAGATAGTTATATCCAGTCTCACTAATTACACCCTAACCCTGTCATGAGATAGTTTTATCCAGTCCCACTAATTACACCCTAACCATGTCATGAGATAGTGTATATCCAGTCCCACTAATTACACCCTATCCCTGTCATGAGATAGTTATATCCAGTCTCACTAATTACACCCTAACCCTGTCATGAGATAGTTATATCCAGTCCACTAATTACACCCTAAACCTGTCATGAGGATAGTTATATCCCGTCTCACTAATTACACCTAACCCTGTCATGAGATAGTTATATCCAGTCTCACCAATTACACCCTAACCTGTCATGAGATAGTTATATCCAGTCTCACAATTACACCCTAACCCTTTCATGAGATAGTTATATCCAAATCCCACCAATTACAACCCTAACCCTGTCATGAGATAGTTATATCCAGTCTCCACAATTACACCCTAACCCTTCATGAGATTGTTATATCCAGCCCCACTAATTACACCCTAACCCTGTCATGAGATAGGTATATCCAGTCCACTAATTACACCCTATCCTGTCATGAGATAGTTATATCCAGTCTCACTAATTACACCCTAACCCTGTCATGAGATAGTTATATCCAGTCTCACCAATTACACCCTAACCCTGTCATGAGATAGTTATATCCAGTCCAACTAATTACATCCTATCCCTGTCATGAAAATGCATTCAGTTAGACTTAAACTATAAGTCAGGTACATTATCCGTTATGTTGAATATACTATTTTGATATTAATGAACGTTTTTAGTTTTGTTTTCCTGACTAACAAATTACATAATGTTTAACTATAAAGACAGTTCGTGGATTTTTTTTTTTTATAAACTGATTATAGCTTTCTATGTTAGTGTTCCAGTGATTATAGAAACATGCATGGTACAAATTTCAATTAAAGAGCACTACTGCCAGATAATATATCGTAGGTAAAAGATAATTTGAACTAAAATTACAGTAAGTATTGTGTTAAAAACAAGGTTAAGCAGGATGCAATAAAAAAAATCCACTTTTAAATGTTACTCAACCACTATATTCACGTTTCTCAACTTTTCTAAGAAAAAATTTGTTCTTATCTTGTACATGCAAATTTGAATGATAATACCTGTTTCAGACAGTTATTTTTAAGTATGTCATTATATAATTAGGTTTTATATCTCGTTTCAAGAAAATTTATGTATATACATTTGGTAAACCTACTAGTTTCATGCGTAACCTTTACCTTTAAAAAAAATGCATTTTAGTTATTTAACGTGCACTTTCTGAACCAACTGATTATATCAACACATGGGAATTTCTATGAGCGATAGTGAAGAGAAATACTAATTTTTTGAGAAAAGGTATTTTCATATATTTTACATGCCACAATTGACATGGGACCGACGGCTTCTCTTTTACTACAACAGAAGTCGTGAGACAGGTTTTTATCGATCAAAAAAAAATCCGTTGACCTCGGATGGGTTTGAACACACGAATATCGGTACCTAAGGTGAACACTTGTGAGGGGGTGGGGCTAATTATCTAGATCAGTGGTGGGCAAAATACGGCCTGTGAGACAGATGCATCCCGCGGATAGGTTCAATGCGGCCCGTGAAAGGATTCCAAATTCCGATAAAAAAAAAATGTGTTAAGAAATAAGGAAATCAAGAAAAAAAATGCCTTTCGTATTGGTTTGTTTTTATTTCTATTTTAATGCTTAGTGACCACTTTCCGGAGACTAAATAATACATAAAACATCCATGAAATAGGAAAGTTAACGTTTGGTTGAAAGTTATTCAAATAGTGTTAAGTATCTGTTTTATGTAAGTATAGTATTGGTTAAATAATGTAGACAGCTCACATCGTATTAAAACTAGATATCATTATAATACAAATCCATTTCATAGTTAATAGGACTTTTTCATAAAAGTTTTGTAAAAGTTACCATTGTAACATTTTAATAAACTGTGTTGGTCCACCTGACGTTCATCTTTTTTACTTTAGTCCCACTCCCCAAAAAGTTTGTCCATCACTGCTGTAGATCTTGGCCATTTGACCTTGTCTTACATCTGGCGTATGGACGAATTCATTTCTAAGCTACTCCACCGTGGTTCGGATCCCACGTTAAACTGTAGGTCCTCCATTTCATCTCACAATCATTCTACCATTATACATTAGCGTAAGTGCGTATAACCAGAACGGGTAGTAAGACGCGGCTCTAATAATAATAATAATAATAATAATAATAATAATAATAATAAGAATAATAATTTCTGAGCTGGGGACATAATTAAGGTGTAGTCCATTATCCTCATATGGTAGGATGATACGCGAAAACGATGATGGTGGAAAGTAGAGGGTATCTACAGTTTAACGTGTGATCCGAACCACGGTGGAGGCCTGGCATTCCTCACATTCACAAGTTGTGATTAATACACGTCTTGTCAGAGGTGAATGAAGGGTTTGGTAATCAGATAAATCTGTGCCGGGACCGAGGATTGAACCCCGGAACCCTAGCACAGAAGACCGACACCTTACCCCTAGACCGCCAACTCCCTCCTAAGGTGTATTTTACCCCAATTAAACTCTGTGGCTGACCGATCTAGCTGGCACAGGGGTTCTAGGGCCTTTTAGTTATGGGACACAAATTTACGACGCTTGTGTCTGGTCTTAAATTACATTAGATTGAATGGAGGTTGTTTTAAACTATAGTTCTGCAGTGTATGTGTGTGTGTATGTGTGTGTGTATATATGCCAGTCACTGTGTCTAGACAGTGTCTGAGCTACGACACATATGTCAGATACAGACACCATGTTCAGGTGAATCATCGCTTGACAAACTTTAGTTTCAAGCGTTCAAACCGTAACGCAAGTGTCAAACAACGTGGGCCAGTTTCATAGTCAAGACTTGGTACACCTAAAGTGAGGTGCTATATTAAATATAATACGATACCTTCCTAAGACTTTAATCGAATAGGCCAGTTTTGCAAATAAAACTGGCCCATTCGATTATGGTCAGGGGCGCCCGCAATTTTAGAAGTAGATGAATCCCGCCCAACAATGTTCTTGACTAGCACTCAAAACAGTACTACCAACCAACAAAGAGAAATTTATAGAATATAGCTAATAAACTAAACACTAGAGCCTGACCGCCACCAGACCACCCTGCTTGCCGACTATTGGGTTGATATGGCAATACCAACAGAATTCACCATTAAAATCGTCATGGCCAACTGTCCATCCAAGAACTTTAATAACTTTATGTTATTATTATTATTATTATTATTATTATTATTATTAGCACCGCGTCTTACTACCCGTTCGGGTTATACGCACTTACGCTAATGTGAAATGGTAGGGTGATTGTGAGATGAAATAGAGGACCTAAAGTTTAACGTGGAATCCGAACCACGGTGGCGGCCTGGCATTCCCCACATTCACAAGATGTCTTGTCAGAGGTGAAGGAAGGGTTTGAAAATCAGATAAATCTGTGCCGGGACCGAGGATTGAACCCCGGCCGCCAGCACAGAAGTCTGACACCTTACCCCTAGACCACCAGGTCATCAGTTGTAATAGAAACTAAGTACCACTCTCGACTAAGCGACCTGTAAATTTTCATGAGACTTTTGCTATCCAATATTAAGTAAAGACTGATTTTACTGTAACAAACTAAGCAATCTAATTTGATTTACAATTATATTTTTTTTAGCACAACTTCTTACTATCATTTAGAGTTATTCACCAATGTAATAATTACATTAATGTATTAGATATTAGGGAGTTTTAGCTTTGAAGGGGTACACCCGCATCTAAGTGGAGGGAGGGTTAAAAACCAATGATGGGAAAACTACCACCGGTGTACCTGACTGGGATCGAACTCCGATAATCCCGTCTTGGACAATCTAATATATTGCAAGAGTAGCGCTTTAGACAATGCGGCTAGCAAAGCGGGTCAATTTGAATTATTTTTACTAATTATTTATAACAGTTACCTTTTATAATAATATAATTTATATTTCAATAAATAAAGTTTGTGAATTATAAAATCATTATTAATTATCTAAAATATGTATATTGTATGTAAACATTTTTTTTCAAGATATACATTTATTATCATTTCAAAGTTTATTTAATTCTGCTTAGTAATTGAAAATAGAGTATAAAAATCAATCAAGCTTTCGTAACGATTACTGCCTGGCTTCGATAGTAGTTTTATTTGGTGAAAAGGAGTCACGAATGAAAAAAAAAGAACCTGTGCAATAGAACACTCGCTATCCAAGTCGTAACATAAATATTTTTCAATATGGAGATAGGTAGAGAGGTTCCAATGGGTCAAATGGGGGACCCAGTAGAGAAAACATTCAGAGTTTTTATTTTATTTTAGCACCACGTCTTATCACCTATTTGGGTTATACGATTGTATATTAATTACGCTAATTATTTTGGTAACTAGAAATCCTATAGTTTGGGGAAGTGTACCCACAATTTATTGGAGGAAGAGTGGAAAAACAATTAGAAAAAACAACCTTCATTACATCCGACCAAGATTCAAACCTCGATCTCCCTGGTATTTGTAGTCTTGTCTACTGAGATAGTGGCACGCTAAAAGATGAAACCACCGAAATGGGTAATTCATAGTTACCCTATTTGGTGGCCGCATGGTCTGGGGCGCTACTCTTGCAATGGATTAGACTGCCGATGATAGAGAGATGGAAGTTCAAATCTTGGTCGGGTGTGTTGATGGTAGTTTTACAAAAAAATGATTTACACTCTTCCTTCAAGCAAATTCGGGTACACGTACTATAAATATAACCTTATCTTATTCTTAAAAATCATTTGAGTAGTTATTACATGAGCTTATAGCCTGAACGGGTAGTAAGACACGATGCTAAAAAAAATACATGATAGGATAAGGTTTGAGAAATAGCTTTGTTTTTGTGGTGAAGAGAAAAATAAATATTTAATTTTGGGTGAGATTAAAATACGCGATGATTACCTGAAAATGTTGATCTGCTTTCTCAGTAGGTGTACCTAGGGTTGATTCTCTTCACATGATTGTATAACATTCACTACACACGCAATCATATTAAATGAATTTAACAAAGGGTCTACTAGTTTATATCGAGGAAGATAAAACCGATTGTAAGAGATACTGAACCGCGTTTGTATCACATGTCCATTCATACACCAACTACTTGACTATCTGGCGAAAAGGTCACGAGAAAGCATAATTGGGCAGGTTTACCAACTTAACAAAGAATAATTTATATATTTCCTCAGTGAACCTGAAGACATAACTTAAATTAAAAATAAATACTTTGAATATATATTCTTAGGTACCATTTAATTGTAGGACCGTTCCTCTGGATAGGTTACGCAACTAAATATAAGCAAATTGGGAATTATATTTGATAAAAGTGGATTCAACAGTTCAACGCTTATGCCGGGATCACGATCAACTTAACGTTAAATAACGTAACGTTCACTTAAAGTTAACCTAACTTAAGATAATAATAATAATATTTAGCACCGCGTCTTACTACCCGTTCTGGTTATACGCTTTAAGTACTAATGATGCTAATGGATTTGGAATTGGAGAGGTTTAATTAGGGGAAGTGAGCCCGCATTTGCGTGGAGGGAGAGTGGAAAACCATTTAGGAAAAATCACCCCAGTTCACCCGAACGAGATTCGAACCTCGATCTCTCCGTCCTCAGCAGTCGAGCTCAACACGACAGGCGCGTTAGCCAACTACGCCACCGAGGCGGGTCTTAACTTAATAAAACAGATGTGGGATCACGATTCACGTAGCTTAACGTAACAACTTGAGCCAAACATCTGCATTCTCGAGTATAATCTCTGATTTGTGCTATTTGTAAATTGATCATCTGTGAATGTTTACAGTTTTCAATCAATATAATAAATATCTATTACAAACCTTTTTTAATAAATTTATCTTTCACATTTTATTTTAATTATTTTGTTTCAATGTCTGATCACTACAACTTAAGCTAAAGAGTAAACATTGGTCATAATACCAACAAATGAATTACTAAATAGCCCTGTAGACGTCACTCGCATAGTGATTGGCTTTCTAGATCACGTGATAACCTTCAAGTAACGTTCACTTAAAGTAAAAGACCTCCCAGGACATCTCTTACGTTAAGTTAACTGCATCGTGATCGCTTCAATTTAAACACACGATGAGATTCTTTACGTTAAGTTACGTGAAGTTAACTTTAGGTTAACGTTAAATTGATCGTTATCCCGGCATTAGCGGTGGTCCGTGATTTCTTAAGTATGGTATGACAATTTTGTTGACGTTCTACAGAGCTAAGTTGGCGTGCCAATACCGACCTTGCATGGAGGAGGTCATAAGAGAGTTAAACGTTGCCCGTGGTGGACAGAGATCTATTCTAAAATGATCGCTCAAAAGAGATTATCACTATGTGATTTAACACAAAATTTTCACCTGATAAACTATGAAAGCTACGGTCGTACGGCAGCTGCAACGCAACGTGAACTTTGATACGTGCTAAACGTGAATATTGGCATTCATATTAAAATTCTCTTTCCCCCAATATGTAGAATCAATTGGTTCAAGGGTATCGCTACAAACTTTGGGGTTCCTACGATTTGCTTCAGAGGAATGGGCAGAGTAGTTTGCTTTTAGTGTGATACCGGATTCAACTATGTGCCCCCGTTGGTGTTCCTGAGCTAGATTAGTGTTTTACCGGCAAAGAATTAAGGGTGGCATTGAATCAATGCGACACACTGCGGTTGTCTCGGACAATGTGCCTTAGGTATGTTGATAAATTTGTCATCTGATTATAAATGAGCGCTGCTAGAGATATTTAATACTCTGTGGTTGGAGGGATTAACACCACCAGCAAGGAAAATTTCTTTTCTGATCTTTATTCTGAAACCGTGTAAAAGCGCGGAGTTAACAAGTTCTTATCTGCCTACTGTATTCGCTTACTGTTTTGGTAAAATCATGGAACACTTAGTTAAAGCCCGTTTGGAAAGATTTCTGAAAAGGAATTAACTTCTTAATCCTATGCTATTTGTGTTTAGAAAGGGACGTTCTACTGGTTCTTTATACTGGTTTCTGATATTCAGATTGCTCTTTCACAAAACTTGTTAGTGTCAGCTTTTTTCCTCGATATCCGACAATGTCGAATCGCAAGAATGCATGTATTTTATCTACAAAATTGTTAAATTTGAGATATTTGGTATTACGTCTATTTATAATGCATATGGTTCACCTGCTGTGAAATTGAGACTACTATATAATTAATTAAGAAGATACAAACTAGAGTTGTCATCTAGTAACATTGGTTTTATACATAAGGTCAAATTTCAATGCTCTTTTACACAAAAGTGAAAAATTGGACATAGAACACTTGCATTTTCGGGTGACAAATTTTCTGTTGTTTGATAAACATTTTAGCCTGGGATGTTCCAACAAAATGTGTTATTGTTTAATCTATTTATTTCAGAATAGATCGTACAACGTAAAAATGGGACACGTTATATCGTCTCCTTAAACTCAACAATTGGGTCTACCACAGGTATCGTGCTAAGTCCTCTGTTATATGCAGTTCATTCAAAAGATATTAATAGCACTTTACTGGTTGGATTAAGACTTTACAGTATGTGGATGAAGTGGTAATATACGTTTGGTCTTGTAGTTTGACAAAGGGGTGAGTAAGCTACGATCAGTGTTTTCTTTGCTTTCAAATTTGTTGGCAGCCTAATCTTTAACTCTAAATGTCGCTAAATGTTGTGTGGTCATGTTCACCAACATAGAATGCAAGATAGCTTAAATATAATAGAGTATGAAAGAATAAGAATTCAGGTACAGCCGACGCGTCGTGACGGTGTGATTTTTAGGCTTGACACTAGACAATAAGAGATATTCAGAATGTGTGAGAGGTTTATAAATGCTGTTCGTACGGTGGTGTTGCCTCTTGGGACTCCCGCCCATGTTCAATGTTACAAATATACGTGGGTGTATACCGTCTCGATTAGAGTACGGATGTTTTTTTCTATATCATACTGGATCTCAGTCTACGCTAGGAAACGTGGACAAGATCCAAGATGCGGCATTGATATCCACTAAATCTCGAGAGAGACCCTCAGAAGGGCTTCCCAGTTACACTTTCCCAAATCTCAGAGGCCTTTTATATTGCAACCACGATACCCATCGGGACCGGAACCTTTTCGTCAGACATGGACTGATGTCCACGAGTGTCATTCTGGGTACTCGGGCACCATCCCTTCCATGACAGCCTGCCTTGGGTTACTTTAGAAACCCCCTTTCTCAGTGGGACTGGATGGAGGGAGGAGTTGGCTCCTCCTAGTGATCGCCCATCACGAGGAAGTCAGGAGCTCAGTCTCCGAACAGTCGTGTCCTCAACTTTCGTTCTTAAAAGCCCCCAAAACTTTGTCACACACCATCTTGGCTGCCGCTCCCTCAGCACCATTCTTGAAACCGACTGCCCGGAGTTACCCAGCGGGAACCTCAAGGAGGTGCCCTGACCAGCTATCCCCACTACACGGGTACGCACTACCAACCGCTTAATACAAGTCGAGGAGCCTCACTCCTCACACACAGATGACCTTGTTGGGGTCTTAGCTATGCCGGACCTTAATGTCAGTCACATTGCCCAGGGGGCCACCCCGTGGAGGCACCCCGACAGGATTTTTTGAGATCTGTCAGTACCAGAAGGTGGCAAAGACATTCTAGTGCTCGTTTATATTAAAGGTACGTGGGCCCAGAGCGCGTCCCGGTCACCATACGTCGGGCAGGTACCTTTCGCCTGTGCACCGTGACTCCCATACAAAATGCGGCAGTAAAACTGTGTTTGGGACCTCTTTGTACATCACCGACCAATGCTCACTGAAGCGGAGGAGCTTCCTTCATTTACTAGGCGCCGACTTTTGGTGGTCAAGTTTTTTTTTATTAAAAATTGCTCAACTTCAAGTTATTTGCGCCGCAGACTGCGTATCTTTACATATTATGTTTATACTAAACAATATTGGTTAAACAAAACATGCCAAGCTATGATGGATAGTTTTTTAGGTTTGAATGAGCTGCGTCAGTATATTATTTTATCTCCCGGATCCTGTCGAGTGTACGTATCATTGGAAAAAGGGGGGGGGGGGGTATGACGCCCTTTGGGACTTGCCAGTGGTGTTATCTATTCCTGAATCGGAAGTAAAAAGAGTTAAACTTCCGATCGAGCAGAAGTTAAATGCTGTGAGGTATATTCAGGAAAGATGTAGTAGATAATAGATACAAATACTGTGCTAGGAGAGGAGGGGGAGACAGCCTTAGTGGGTGCGGCCTCTTATGACAGTAGTAATAATTAACGTTAACATAATTATATACTACATTCCATCACGTCAATATTTGCTATCTTTCATACATTAAAATAATATTATCTTTACGTCCTTAGCCAATAGCAAGTGCTATGCGACTCCCATAGCAATTTGGAGTCTATAAGTGGTTTGTTAGGTACTCCCGTCACACCCAATTCAAATACTTTACAACGGCGCCTCTTAAAGTTCTAGGGGCTACGTGTTGAGCTACCAATGGATTCCTAGTCACGTGTGTATAATGGGTAATGAGACAGTGAAAAATTTGGCTTCTAGTGTAAATTTACTTTCAGGATATATGGGGGGGGGAAATGGTGGGAGACCACATGCCGGCGAAAGGCAAAATGTACCACGAGGTTTGTGTTACAAAAATAGCTACACCATGGTTGTCGGAAGTTAAGGGTACCCGTACGTTTATTTGTATTTTAATCCACCTTCGGCTTGGGCACGCCAACATGAGAGAACGACTTTATTTGATGCACAAGGTTCCGTCCTTACATTGTGTGGTTTTCCACGTTCTTGAAACATTAGAACATTTATTTATGAATTGCCCTGTACATGTATTGGCACGGGTAAATTAAATTCTAACTATATTATAGACTTTTCTTTGGTTAATGTGCTACACTCAAAGCTACTTTGTATAAGCGGCTGTTTAATTTATTTTTGAATATAGATATGTCTGTGTAGGTACGGACAAATATCTTCTCGGTTTTCCCGTAGATGAGATTCGTTATTAGTTAGGGCAAGGTTGTGTGGCTTAAGACTGAATTGAACGCAAGAAAGTGGTATCGGCATTTAATCAAATACGAGTGTTCCTGGCTGATTGAAGTAAATGTCTTCAATGCCAGTTAAGAAAGGAAAAAAATTGGTACGATGAAAATATAGAAATAGTTACAGTATATAAATTAATAATAAAATTAATAAAAATATATTAAAATAAAGGGATTAATACTAATCAAGCTTTGTGACTTGACATTTATACTAATGTAGATATGATTTAAATCACCCTAGGGAAGGATGGTAGGTATTAAAATTTGAGGTAGTTTTTAATTTTTTTTAGTAAAACATATTTTTGCAAGAATAAATCAAGAGTTTCTTCAGTAGAAACAGAGAATTTAATTTTCTTTCGTTGAAGATCAAGGGTTTCCTAAAAGATGATTATAACTTTTTTCTATTTATATAACGACGTTGCCTACTTGATTATGAAGCTATTTTGAGAAGAGGATTGTATCTTAATTTGACGCACCTACGTGGTCTAAGCACTATCGCACATACACATCGCTGTACAAAATAGAGTTAAGAAAATGAACAGTTCACACAGCTAGGCCTCTTGTTTATCTTCTGACTAGCCCCCTTCCCCGTAAAAAAATATTGCGAATAATCCTGTAAAACAAAGCTTCAAATCATCCATTATGTCAATATAAAAACAATATTTTTTTACTTATTTAAAAAAAATACAGTCCTAACATCACTGTATAGCCCCTCCCTCTTTTTATCCTCCCTCCTATCTTCATCTCATTCCTCTTTCCTCACCCCTACCCCTTTATGAGAAATAAATTAAATTTTCAAAATAAAATATAGCCTATGCTACTCATTAATAATGTAGCTTTATATTGGTGAAAGAATTTTTAAAATCGGTCCAGTAGTTTGAGTTTATCCATTACCAACAAAAAAACAAAAAGACAAAAAATCAAATCTTTCCTCTTTATAATATTAGTATAGATAACATTTCTCCTCTTCCTCTGACGAGTTTAAATTATCCCTACACTGGTTTAGCCAAAACTTTCACAAATCATCACAGATAGACTCAATACACCAACAACCAGTAAATGATAACTCCAGATGCGAAACGAACCAGTATAGCTGAGTGGTTGAACATTGGTGTGCAGATCCAAAGGTCCCGGATTCGATTCCTATGTCCAGGTTGTCATTTTTCACTTAATTGGAGTGGCTATACTATTTTTGCCTTGATTATATTATTAAAATTAATTTTTTCATGTTTCCTATTCTAGATAAACAAATGCTACCATGGACTTTTTAAATCTACATCTAAGGAGGAAGATTCCTACAGGCCATTTTGGTGACCAAGTCAAATAGCTCGAACTGTAGATGATTTATTAAAAATACGTTTACGAAAACCTACTTCTAGATACAACTAATTTGTTTGTGATACTGCAGAAATATTTTTAGAATTATTTAAGAGCTTTTGGTTTTGGTTTTAATGTTATATCTTTAAAACTAGCTGAATAATACGTCAATTCAATAGCATGGAAAATCCTAACTTGACCGGCCATGACGTCACAAGTAGGTAACGTCCTTAAAAGTGTATCATCGATTACTAATATGATTATGACAAATATTCAAGATTTGTCAGAATTACTGTGTGTGTGGAAAACTAAACTTTATGCTTTTACTGGATTAATATTATTTATTTTGCCATGAAAACGGCTAAAAAAAACAACCTTGAACGATCAATAATAATAATAATAATAATTAGCACCGCGTCTTACTACCCGTTCGGGTTATACGCTTTAAGTACTAATTACGCTAATGGATTAGGATTTGGGAAGGTTGAATTAGAGGAAGTGAACCCGCATTTACGTGGGAGGGAGAGTGGAAAACCATTTAGGAAAAACCACCCCCAGTTCACCCGACCGAGATTCGAACCTCGATCTCCCCGTCCTCAGCAGTCGAGCTCAACACGACAAGCGCGTTAGCCAACTACGCCACCGGGGCGGGTTTGAACAATCAAACCTATGCTTTAAGCTCTACATTGATAACATTTTACTATTATTGTTATTGCTATTTCAAACTTTTATGCTGGGGTCCAGGGTTTAATCCTTGGTCCCGGCACAGATTTATCTGATTACCAAACTCTTCCTTCACCTCTGACAAGGCGTGTATTAATTACAACTTGTGAATGTGTTAAATGCAAGGCCTCCACCGTGGTTCGGATTCCACGTTAAACTGTAGGTCTTCCATTTCATCTCACAATCACCCTGCCACTACACATGAGATTAAGTGCGTGCAACCCAAACGGGTAGTAAGACGCGGTGCTAATAATAATAATAATTATTATTATTATTGCTATTTTAGAACTATTGTCTGATAATATATTTAAAAGTGACATCTGGGGAAGAAAAGACTTGTGGTATTAACACTTGTAAATAGATCTAGTAACTTTTCTAAGTGTAATATAAGGTTTTTAATATGTAAATTGGATTGTATTTTAGGTTTGCGTTGACAACAGTACCTTATAAAATAAGCGCTTTAAAAACATGTGGATAACTTTTTTTTTATACCTTCGTTTTATAAGTTATGGAAATTATGTATTATTTATTTCATTATCAACGTTGATAGCAGTAGATAAAATGACCTACCAATCTTCTACTTTTATGTTATGTTAACATAAGTTGAAACAACCACACACTGTGTTCCTGATACCATAAAAAACAAAGCAGATGGTCGATAAAGATAACTATTGTAAATAGTTTTTGTGATGATTTGAGTACCTGACAGGTGAACACTGAGCTATGTGTGTGTGACGTTGCGTTAAGATATTAGATATTGTAATTCTCTAACGGGA
Source organism: Timema cristinae (assembly GCA_039000515.1). NCBI lineage: Eukaryota > Metazoa > Arthropoda > Insecta > Phasmatodea > Timematidae > Timema > Timema cristinae. The sequence continues at coordinate 42,572,850 of JBCFYV010000100.1, read as the reverse complement.
GAAAATGGTATGGACACTACAAATGTTACTCTTGTGATGGTCGATTAAAAAAAGTTTTTTTTTTTTAAATCGTATCTAGCTCTTACGAATCTAATATACTGAGATAACTCATTTATAACAGTGGCGCAGCGGGTGGCAAGCAGAGACAACAAAGTCATTTGTTGACCCATTGACGGAACAAATTGTGTCTCTACTCTCTGCCTGGTTCATCAGTCTCCAGGTGTTCGTGCGTGGTTGGTAGCACTGGGTGATAGACAACCTGTCTAAACACACTCACGATGTATAATTTTATAGATGTGTTTAGATTTCTTTATTTTAATGGTATCTGGAGATGAAATGTGCGTTTCCCAATGCCATTAATAATATGGATACTTGAATCAAATATGTGGAAAGAAATTATTTATAACAGTTGCGCAGCGGGAAGTTGACAACACCAGTGTTTGTTAACTGCCGATAGATACCAAATATACACACATGTATTGTGTTTGTTTTTCTCCAGGTATTTGTGTGCTGTTGGTAACATTGAAGGAAAGATAATTTGTCTATTTTTGTTTTATGTGTTTTATAAACAATATAATTAGCAATATATCTCTATAAATAGTTTATAGTTAAATGCATTGTCAATTGTATTAATTCTCATCAAGAAGTATTATTATTAGCACCTTGTCTTACTACCCGTTCGGGTTATACGCACTTACGGTAATTTGTAATGGTAGAGTGATTGGGAGATGAAAATGGAGGACCTACAGTTTAACGTGGAATCCGAACCACGGTGGAGGCCTGGCATTCCCCACATTCACAAGATGTCTTGTCAGAGGTGAAGGAAGGGTTTGGTAATCAGATAAATCTGTGCCAGGACCGAGGATTGAACCCCGGACCCAAGCACAGAAGTCCAACACCTTACCCCTAGACCGCCAGGTCACCATCAAGAAGTAAAATAATAATTAGTAGGTCCCTTATGAAATTATATATCACAACTACTACATTGGCTTCTATTTATAAACAAAGGAATAATTTTACATATTGTTATCCTTACGTTGCTTTAAGTTAAGACACTCTAGATCCTGGCATTCAGGTGGGGGAGCAGAAGCAGGGGGGTAGGGACCTGAAAAGGTCAGTGTTTTTTCAATTTTAATTGCAAACTTTTTTTTTTGGCAAAATAAACTAGAAAATTATTCCAGTAAAAACATGGAGTTTAGTTTTATAAACATATTTATATCAACATATGGACAAAGCCTGTTAGGAATGTGTGCTGAAGGAGTGTGGTTTGATAGGGAATCCAATAGATCAATGTGAAAGAAGTGTCTTAAGTTGGTTTGAGCATGTTGAGAGGATGAGTGTGGATAAACTAAGCAAATATATGAAGGTAGGGTGTGTGGATCAAAAGGAAGGGGTAGGCCATGTAAGACGTGGCTAAATGTTGTGGAGAATGTGTGAAAAAGATAAATATTAAGAGTTGTAATAATAAAAGCGCATTGGTGTTGAAGTTAAGGGAGTATGTAAGGATAGGGAAGTGTGGAGAAAGTTAGTGAAGATGGATTAAATAGGAGTTTATTTTTGAGCTATAGGCACAGTTTCATGCCTACCCCGTGAGGGAACGGGATGATTAAGTATGTGTGTAGTTATTAATATAGAAAGTTCTTAAATACTTGTCATGAGCATATGATGATAAACTTTTTAAATAACGGGAAATTTTGTTCACTAAATTCTAGGACACTCTTGACAGATATTTAAGAACTGTGATGTCACAATGTGTAGAAAATTAAACTCGAAGTTTTTAAGGATAGTAGTGATAATGTTGACCAAGAATATGTTTAAATATATAAATACTGCAAAAATACTGCTCTTAGCTGGAAATCTCTACAATCCATAGGGGGCCTCGACAACTATTGAAATTTTTTAATCTTTAAGCGCCCAGAGGTACACCAACCTTCTCATAGACACCTAGTTACCGTCTCGGACTGTTGTAATGATTGATTATCTTTCACGTGGGGAAAAGTGATGAAGAGTTTAAAATAAGTGTGACGTCAGTAACATATCAATACACTGAAATGTTCCCATATATAATACCACTTCTACGAACCAATTCCCAACAAGGCGGTTAGTTAAAAATGAGAGGATAAACTATGACTCTGAATAAAAGTTAAGATGTGGCGAAGGGAGTACAAGTATTTTTCAGTTTTTATAGAATATAAATTTGTTGGCAAATATAAATCAAATATTTCTCCAGTAGCAACATAGAGTTTAGTTTTCTGCACATGCTGATATCAACAGATCTTGAATATATGTCAAGGGTGTCTTGGAATGTTGTCAAAATATTTTCTCTTTATTTAAAATATTTTGACAATATTTCAGGACTCCCTTGTCAGATATTCAAGATCTGTTGTTATTAGTATGTGAAGAAAACTAAATTCTATGTTGCTACTGGAGAAATATATGATCTATTTTGGACAAACAAATCTAATGCTATAAAAACTGTAAAATTACTCGTGCTCCCTTTGCCGCACCTTAAGATACATTTGATCAATAAGCTTGCTCTATCATGTGGAATGTTTTGACCCTATTTAAATGGATCTGCTTCAACAGGGACCATATACAAGGTTAGTGCAAATTCTTTAGACTGTCCTACCACCTATGGGGTACAGGTTTAATTTTTTTCCAAGGGTATCATACATCTAAATACTTATATCTATATGAGACATAACATAACATACAGTAGCCCCATGGCTTCTTTGGTGCTGACTGACAGCTCACAGCTTACTTCTGACAATCAACATTTAGGTATATACCTAAATTTTTACTGTCAAAAGTGACAGCTTCTAGACACATGTTTTTGCGGATCATCTGGTTCGGCGTAGGGATACGTATTTGGTCTGGTAACTTTTCAAAGCCGTCAGCTGTGAGCTGTCAGTCAGCACAAAGAAGCCATGGGGATACTGTAGCATGCGTTATTTAATGGTTAAAGTTCCTGTCGACAGATCCAGAGCTGCCAGGCTCGATTCCAGGCTATTCCAGATTTTTTGTAAATCAAAGAGTCTAGAACGGGGTGAACTTAAGCCTTGTGAGGACAAATGAGTTGCTACTTGAATCAAGAATTAGCAGTTTGGTTTAGAAAACTGAGATTGTGCTGACCACAATGACACCCTTCATCCGCAGATGTTGGCACTATCTTTGCCAACAGATGGCGGCCGCTCAGTTAGTATGGCTCGATTGTGGGCTGAAGATGAGAAGATTTTTTTTTTAAATTCATATCATTTAGAATTCCTTTGGGGGAAACATTAGTCATCAAATAAAGGTTCTTACATTTTTTTTTCCGTCAACACTTATAAGAACATGCATTTCATATAAACGCCATACCTAACCTCACGTGGACATCGTACAAAATGAGATATGTAATCTAGAAAGGTACAGGAGTGGTGGGTTGGCGATCAATGTGGGCATAGCCACGAGAGACACTTCATTCTTTCAAGGTGAAGACAATTATTATAATGTTCCCGGAAAAAAAAGTCACAAAAATGCACATAATTAATTAATTATCAACCTTCCTTGTCCCTAGCACATTATAGTGATTGGTAAATATGCGTTTTCCTTAGACGGATGGTCAGACGTGACGACGAAAAATTAAATTCTAGCTCTCAGATAAGGTTCTTCCTATAAAAATTGGATTTAAATTTACTCAAAAATCAGGTCAATTTCATAAATATTGTGTAGGGGACGCGAGTTAAGGGAAACTGTTTTTCAGTTTTTATATTATTTTTTTTTGCGAAAATAAATCAAATATGGTTCAGGTAGCAGGATATAGTTTAATTTTATTATAATATGATATCAACAGTTGTTAAGTATCTGTCATGAGCATAACGGCATTAAACGAGAAACTTTTTAAATAAAGAGATAAAAATTTCATTAAATTCCAGGACACCTTTGACAGATGTTGAAAAACAGTTAATTTCAAAAATATGAAGAGAATTAAACTTATACTGGAGAAATAAATAATTCAGTTTAACAAAAAGATGATTTTATAATTATGAAAATTGCAAGAATACTGTCCTTAACTCGCGTTTTTTACACTTACACTTTAAATGTATTCACGTACCCATGGGGGTAAGCGTACCACGGTTTAGAAAAAAAAAAAAAAAACACAGATCAAGATGAACGTATAAAAAAACTGGGTCTCGAAAGCGATGGCAAAGCCAAAACAGCCTCACCCCAAGAGTTTGATTCTTGTAAAGGTTATAATTACAATCCAAGGTAGCAGCGAACGGATTGCATGTTTTCATTTCAATCCTCTTTTCTCTTATTTTTTTTTTGTAAACAAAAAAAAAATGCTATGGTCAACCTTTTCCAAGTAGCCACTTTGCCTAAAGGGAGTCACGGTTCAAGCCAGACACTATTTTACTCCTTTCCTTCCCTATACTCCTTTTTTTTGTTACTTCTCACTCCCACCATCAAAACCAACCACACAGCGGCAGCAAAATGCAAAGTAGTCTTGTGGATGAAGCACGACAGATTACGACATTACCGACCGCAGCTTAGGTACAGTCACACACGGCTTGGAACAAACTATTTTCCATGGTTATACACAATTTATCGTCGAGTCATACATCTTCAGCTGTCACTTTTTGACAGAACGTAGGTTATTTATTAAGGTGGGAGTGTCTACTACGCGAGAAAGGACAGCGGTGTTTCAGTTATTACAGTAAAACTAAATTCTTTTTTGGGCCAAAATAAATCAAATATTTCTCCAGAACCAATATAGAGTCTAGTTATCTTCACATGGTGATATCAACCGTTGTTGAATATCTGCCATGAAAATGGCAGCATTAGAAAATAAACTTTTTAAATTAAGAGAACAATTTGTTATCACATTCCAGGACATCCTTGAGAGAGATTCAATAACTGTTGATATCACCATGGAAAGAAAATTAAATTGGTTCTACTGGAGCAATATGATTTATTAAAAAAAAAGCTTTGATGAAAAAACTTCGAAAACACTAGCCTTTTCTCTCTTACAATATCACCCCACCTTAATTTGAGAATTTGTGATTTTATCTGTCTCTTTGTTCGGATCTTTGTTATGCTATAACTGTGCAGTTTGTTGATCAATTATTATTAAACTTGTCAGAGACATTATTTTAATCCATGCAGAAAGATGTATTTATATAATATTTCAATCAGATTCTCCATTTCAATATGGCAGCTCCTCAAAATATTTTTCGTTTGATAGCTCATCTTAATGATTTGAATTTAAAATTCTAAACATTAAGCCAGAGTGTATGTATGTATATATTATTCTTATTCTTATTATTATCTAAACTCAGAGAGTTATTTAAGGAAATTCCATAAAAATAATTTATCATTAAGAGGTTCTGCTTATTATATCTAAATTTTAAAATATTCTGATCTATTTTTTTAATATTGTTACGGCTACTAACCACTCTTTAGATTTTTGTTATTATTGCTATTTTTTTTATTATTATCATTATTAATTATTTTTCTGTAACTATTAATCATTATATAACATTATTTAGCCATTTTTTTAAATCTTATTTCCTCGTGTAAATATATGTATTTGTAAGGTACTTGTGTACTTTTCAGTGCTGGCCTGTTATAGGTCTTATGACTGTTGGCCAGCACTATAATAAAGGAAATTTAAATTTAATATTATTATTATCATAAGACTCGCATCTTAAGTCACGTTAACAGTTGTTATTCTCTATGAAAATATTGTATTATTGAATATAGAATTTATTTGTCTTTTGTCTAGCGTGTTTACTTAGGGAAATTATCAACTAAACCTAATATAAGTACCTAAACAATAATACTAACAATAAAGTGGTTTCTTTTTAACCCCCTTAAACTTGTTACAAAGTGGGGTATCCGTTCTTTGCAGGGGTATTTGTAAATTAGCTTTGTTATTTTTGTATATAAAATAAATCACAGGAAATAGTAATCAAATATGTTTAGGTATTAATCTTTTATTGGTTTAATTTTTGGCCCAAAACGTTAAAGTAAGCTGACTTATACACGATTTCAAATAAATATATGATCTGAACTTGTTTTAACATTTAGAAGATTAAGTTATAACTTTTCAATAGCCAATACTTTGAACTATAAAAATCCACCTTCAACACACCATACCGGGGTTCAAATCTTGATTCCTGTAATTTACAATCTAATACACTTGCGGGTTACAGGAAATTTAAATGAATCCCTTCGATAGCTTTTTTTTTTGTAGGCCTATTTGTAAATGACTCATTTTAAATTTGGGACTTAGACATATCTACTTTTCCAGATAAGCCACTAAGGCACTTAAAAACATACAAATATATAAGTCACAGTGAGACATGCATACATGCCCCTTCCCTTAAATCCAAATTAATAATAATATATAATACAACTAGCTTATCAAAATGTATCCACATAAACTGTTTATCTTTAGGGTGATCCAATTGCAAAATGTGGCGAAGTATGACCCAGATAACAATTTTTTTTCAGAGTGTGATTTCTTGTACACTTTCCAAGCAAATGCTTGTACGTTTTCTGAAGTTAAGTCCTTATTTTTGTTCTATAGGTTAGAGATTTTCAGAAGCTGAGAGTCGGTATTAGCACCAAAATGTTAAATTGATGATACATTATACGTTATTGATCTTTCAGCCTAATTAATTTATATTATATCTAGACTGATATAAAATTTTGTCGGCGCATCCTATTTGGAGATTTCGAAGCTTATTTGCGAGGAGGATTTCACCTTTAACTTGACGTACCTAGGCACTGTAAAGCACTATCACATATTAATGTATAAAAAATAAAGGTAAGAAAATTTGTATTTCACCCTGCAAGATCGCTTGTTTACCGGTTTATAATACTTTCCCTCTTGCGATTACGGCTATAAACACCCACTATTACCTATTCTAGAAAAACTATTTTTCATAGATTTTTTTAGTCTACATTCTGAAAGGAAAATTCATTCAGGCCTTTCGATGAATAAACCAAATGGCCTAAGTTAGTAGACGATTTAACAAAAATTCTTTAAAACAAAAACTACTTCAGATAAAAAAAAAATATATTGTTAAGACATGTAACATATTTTAAAAATAATTTAAGAATATTACAACATTTCTTAGTATTAGTTAAGAATTAATAGTATTTGTTTCAATTTTATGTCCTTAAAACTCACCGAAAAAAAAATTAATTACCTTAACATGGGAAATTCGAACTCTTCTTGCCATGACATCACAGGTAGGCAAATTCCTTAAAATATTTAATAGCTTTGGGACCACTTTTTATAGGAAAAGAATAGATATCCATTTAATTTCTACAATAATATTATGTGACTTCCATCGTTCCAAATTAACCACCCTTTAAACACAATGATCAAGTAAAAAAAGAAAATTTCTTTTCATAGCAATGCAAATGATAGAAATTATGACCGCTGACACTTTTTCTGTCCTCCCACAAAAATTTAAAATGGGAGGACTATTTTGGTTCAAACGATTTGCATGAAAAGAGGGCTCCCATTCAATGATTATAATCTTTATTCTCGTGGTAGATTCTTTACCCTCACCGCCTTCCCAAAACTTTAAAACCAACCCACGAGGTAAAATAATAATAATAATAATAATACAATCTTGCGTGTCACGCATTTAACAATCAAAATGCTCACAACAAGCAGAACTATAAACAGATGATATCAAACTACCTTTTTATCCATCTCCCTAGATCTTTTCCTATTCCCAGATGAAATATTCACCGTGAAGGGGTTGGAAGATTGGTTTGGTGAGGGGGTGGGTAGGGGATAATGGAAGGGATGGGGGGGGGGGTTGGACTGGCGGCGAGATGTTTATATGCTTTCCATGTGTTTCCACTCTTACAAAATATCTAGTAATTGACTGAAATGAGGGGGGGGGGGGGAAATTAGTTGCGTGCGAGCTTAATATAATAGCAGACTGTATCAAAATATGTGAGCTGGACAAACATGATTGTGTTTATTGAACCGTGTGTATGTTAAAGTTGATTATTTATGTTTTATCGTCAGAATTACTAAAATAAAATTTCTACCAATGGATAGAATATCATCATCATATACGTCTCCTAGTATTAGAATTTTATTTAACCTGATCATTCTCCAGGAATTTTATCCTTCCAGTGCATTCTGTGTCGCCCCAGTTTAGAGACAAGGTATACACGTCAGACCCACAGACTCTAGGTTAAAATGGCTGCGCTCATTGGGAGAGCTCAAGTCCTTCATCACGAGGAGCACTACCTGCAGTCTCAAATGACAGTATCGCTACCAAGCGGGCAATTTTAAAAACAGTTCACTTTACTAGGGAAAAGACAAAAATTTCCCTGTATTGTCAATAAATCAGCATCCACAAAGCTAAATTCAAGTAGCAGCAGCACCCATATTCCCATAAACCAAATTTCCCCCATAAACGAGCCTACTCAGACTGCAGAATACAAAGAAAACGTAAAATATTATTATTATTATTATTATTATTATTATTATTATTATTATTATTATTAGCACTGCGTATTACTACTAGCCGTTCGGGTTATACGCACTTACGCTAATGTGTAATGGTAGGTTGATTGTGAGATAAAATGGAGGACCTACAGTTTAACGTGGGATCCGAACCATGGCGTAGGCCTGGCATTCATCAAAACGTAAAATTTAATGGTCCTTTTTTTTGTGTACTCAAATGTCTGCAAACTGTCTAGTTGTAATCAATCTTCAAATACTGTAGATTAGTTACTTATCTGTAAAGGTTTGCTCATTGACAGGGTGTAACAAGGTGAGTTGGGGGGAGGGGGGAGGAAGGATTACTGGTTTTTGAATTATTGTGTTCGGACCGCCACACCTTAGCAAAGAACAATATTGAAGGGAGTTGTTTTTCTTGGAAGTTCTGTTATCACTGAAGGCTGCAACCAGCACTCCCAAGTGTCCAAGGACTCAACCAGGCTCAAAAGAGCACAGTGAAACTCCCATAGGTGGAGTAGCTATTGTTTCCTAGTCTGTGAACAAGTCGTTTTATACCTTGAGGTATAAATATCTGTATTTGCAGTAGAATGCGGTTTGGTTACGTTATCAATAGATGATTATACCACTGGTCTTTGCGTGCATCATATGTTTCAAGTTAACTTTGTACTTTCAACTCTGACCGAGTGTCCTAATTTATTTTATGGTCTGATAAACTATCATCCTTTTCCTGTTAGTGATCTTAATATTTTCACTTCAGCTTCTTCTATCCTAGCATATGTTTTATAAAATTCTATTGTAGTTTTATTTATTACTCTCTTTAGTAATGTGCGTTTTGTTGTGCCTAGTAGATGTAAGAATTATTTATCGCGTTTTGTTTCTTGAACCATTGGTCGATCATAGGAAAGGTGATATCCTTAGTAGTTAAAAGTAGGTATCTGATAAAATATTACGTCATTAAAAACAATGTTTGCTCTAAGAGGCTTTGTAACTTTAATTCCAAATGGAAAGAACACAAATAATATATTTTTATAACCTAGTATTTAAGGTGCCGGTTTCTGGTAAATTTAAGCAGATTTTATTTACTCAAATGAGTATTATAGGGAAGGGGGTAGTCTTTCCCTTATAGGTAAAAGAAATATCGGGTCAGCTCAAATCGAACCAGACTCCCTAAACCTTTCAGTCTCGTCTGGTTTGCTGGTGGGGAGAAAGTATTGTTTCAAATCCCAGCCGGGTGTACTGAAATATTCTTCTTTAATGTTTTACTTCTTTTTGTCTACACAAATTTCCACCTAAATATACTTTTCTTATACATAACATATTATTGCAAATAGCTTGAACGTGTAATAAGACGTATATATGAATAAACCATGATCGTCAGCAACTGTTTCCAGCTTACGTCAGGGTCAGTTTATTAAAATATTTCCATATTATTCTATCCCTTCACCATCCTTCCTTCTTTAATTTTTTCATTCTTCTCCTCTACTTTGCTCAATTTGTTATCTGCTTCTCCCATCTTTCTTAACCTCTCTTATGGTATTTTTCTCCAATGCTTCATCTCCTATATATATATATATATATTTTTTTTTCATTTTCTCCTTCATCATCATCATTACAAGCCCATTCCATCTCAGTCTTGCTTCCTCTTATATCTCATGTACCCCCACTATTTCCCAGAGAACTTCATTACTAACCTTGTTTCTCCTCGTGACAGCTAACATGCTCCTCATAAAATTCATTCCCATGGCCTCCACTTTCCTACTCTTTCTCTTACATTGTCCATGTTTCTGCTGCATATGTGACAATAGGTACAACACTTGCTTACACTTCAAGGGCACGTCTCTTCTCCATAGCCGGTCTCTTATACACATATAGAATATATATATATATATATATATATATATATATATTATATGTTCTATAAGTGTATAAACATATTATATATATCGTACGTAAATTAATATATATAATATAATATACATATAAAGCATATATATATAAACATAAACAACTGTCGATTAAATCAGTATAAGACTGTATAAAAAACTATAGTAGGATTTTGATAGAAAGGACATTTTAGAAAATACAGAATTTTGCAGTCATATTGATAGCATTTTATTACATTATCCCTGTTCTTCACATGTATTAATAATATCCATCAAAAGTAACGGTTGCATATCACACAACTTTACGAATGAATGATTGAAAGATGATTTAATAACGTTTTTAACCCTAAAAAAACAACAACTTACAAGCCGACTTGGACTGCAGAGTGACTGTTTTACAAGGAAATAAACAACACATGTTGACCTAAATAATAGAATATATAGTGTTCGACAGTTTGAGTAGAGACAGAAACGTTCAGTGCTCTGACAAAAAAAAAACCAGGTGACGCAATTATGTCGAGTTCAATACGAAATTGCGCAGGGGAAAAAAAAAAAAAAGGAGCCGTAATATCATTGTGTTTGTGTGAGTGAGTGCCCTTATACACCGATTATCAGCACGCCACTAGATTCTTATCTGTCGCCTTGCGGTTACTCTTTTGTGCTTCTCTACTAAATTACTGCTACTGGGTGATTCAAAAAAGAAAATGTATAAATCGTTGAGAAAAATTTAAGTCACATAATTTTTGTGAGAAGATTGAAATTAAGATATAAAAAAAAATTGTGTGACTTTCAGGTTTGGTTGAAGTCTTTGTAACCTTAATTGTCTAACAGTGTTGGAAAGATATTTGAGAGGAAAAGAAGCATATTAGTTTAACAGCAGTTGGGGAATGAACCTTAGATTCTCCTGTGTAAATCAAAAAATACAACCTTGTATCCAAAACCAAGGTGAAAATCTCTGAATTAACTTTTTTTTTTGTCGACCTTGGTGGTATTGGGGTAAAAGGCTCGCCTCAAGACTCGATATTCATGGGTTCAAACCCAACAAAGGTTGATGGATTCTTCTTGAGCGATAAAAATCCATAGCACAACTTCCTTCGGAGCGAAAGTAAATTCGTTGGTCCCATGTCGATTGTGGCGTGTAAAAGAAGGTATGTGCAAATAACTTTCTCAAACAAATACGACATTTCACGCTCGCTCATAGAAATTATCGTTCGCTCATATATTCAGTCGTTTCTTTAAGTGCACATTGAATACCTTAATAAAATTAAAATAAAATATATAAATACTGATTTTAATAATGATGAAAGAGCGAGCCTTTATTTTTGTTAAAATAAACATTTATTATTTTTAACAAATTGAGCTTACGTTTTCAAACAAATTCTTGTATTGTAAATTAAGAGCACAATGACTCGGTGGAAAAAAGGAAAAATAACTATTTGAAAAGTACAAATAATCTTCTAGTAGATTATCACCAAGAGAAGTTTATTTATATATAATTTTATAGTAAGTATTATTATACTACTATAAGCCACATGGCTGACTCACTCACTGACATTAATGTTTACCCACTTCCAGAAGAGCTAGAAACTTGAAATTTAGCAAACTTATAGCTTCTAGCCTATAATCGACGGTAACATTTCAAAAAACTAAAAATTGTAATTCTTAACCTCTAAAAAAATCAAAATGCTGGAGCATCTTTAAAGTCAGTGTGGACCTTTCTTTGGAGGTCTCTTGTGGCTAAACGGTAAGACCTATTAAAAAACGGCTCTGGAATTACATTAGTTTACATCCACTTGCAAAGAAAACTCACCGGGGGTCTGGGGGCGTAGCCCCCAACGAGCATACGAGTGTTTCGTTTATCAAGCTATTGGACTATTCCTAGACATTATTTATAGAACATAGTGAAATGTTTGATAGTTAGACGTTCATTTATTCTTAGAAAAAAAAAATATAGAATTTCTTGAGAAAGTCTCGACTAACCGAGTATTCTTGCATACGAGGCGATCGTGGCTCTAATTATCTTGCATAAGAGATACGTTCTATGGAGTATGAAATTTTCTTCGAACATAATATTTACTTGAAGCATTTAATATATTTACTCCTTCCTAGACAACTTTCACATAAAGATAAAAACATTAATTCACCTCAGCACTCGAACAAACTGAAGTCTCCTAAAAATAGTTCATAATTGATTTCAATTTGAATACCCAACGATCCTAAACACATTAAAATTTCCAGCTAGGATAATTAAGATTTTTTTTCTATATTCATTTAAGTCTTAAGATATTTCAAATGTTTTTGACATAGTGAAACAAATTAATGTTCAGTAATTATGCTATGTAAATGTTTTATATGTTATTAGAAATTTGGCAACGCTGTAAAAACTTTAACTCTTCCTGCAAGGAAAACACGGTATTTTCTTCTTTTGTTTTGTCGTATCGACGGATTAAACAAAAAGACACATTTTAAATGAAGCAATTATCCCTTCAAAGGAAAAAAAAAGCTTGATTCTCTTCACATACACGCAAATACCATCATAATAATATCATTCTTTTATTTGAAGCATTTATAAACTGTTAAAAGTTCTGGTCATTAATGGAACAATAATTTTGCCATTAAATTATATATTGAATGCGGGCGCTTTATTTGGACGTTAGCTTTGTGTTATTTTTTATTTTATCCTTGTAGTTGTGACTCGATGTCTTTCCAATGTCATATTAAAAGACTGCCTTAACCTTTAGACGTGACATTCTCGACCAAATTTTGTCATACTAAGAGGAAATACCTTTCGGGGACACTTTTCAAAGTAAAACCTCACAAAACATATATTAAAGAAAAATTAATCGAACTGTCTCATAGAAGTTTTTTTTAGGTATTTTTTCCCACTTTTATTGCTGTATTCGTCATGTTTTTTTTAAAAAAAGGTGTTTGACTTAAGAAAAAATATGACATATACTTGACATGTAGTTATTTTACGAAATTTAAAATAAATTAGGAGCCAAACTCAATCACATGTCAAAGTGGTGCTAAAATAAAAATAAAATTTAGTGCTACTGTATTCCCATTTTAGAAATAAGTGAGTAATAAGGCAATTTTCAAATAAAACAGGTTATTTTAAGAAAAAATTGTTAGTTAGCAAGTTTTAACATCTCCTTCCTCCAGTAAAAAAGAGGAAATATTTAGAAGAACCGAATTATATACTTTTTTAAGCTACAGTTTTAATAAAATCGAGTTTAAAATAGATAAAAAATCAAAAACTCCTAATGTAGCTCGAATTAGTTTTAAAATCAATTTCTTATATTTATAAAAAAACTTATTTAGTAGGTTTTTTTTTAGGTTTATAAACATCTAAAGCATATGAGCACCAACACATTAAATTTTATTAAAAAAAATAATTGTAATTGAATTAAGAAACTAATAATACACTAAAGTTAAATATTCTACCGTTTTCAACATTATTTTAACTAGTCAGCCCCTAATACTTATTCAGGAAATATTACAGTGACATATCATTATAGTCATTAAATTAATAAGCTATTATTACTCAAACCTAATATTTTTAAATTTAAATTATTATTTTTTTGCACTATTGATATTTTTTTCTTCTTAAGCAGCATTTCTTACCACTCGTTCAGAACATACGCATATGCGCCAATTAATATAAGTGAGACAAGAGTAGTGTTGAATTTAGATGAAGTGTACCTGCATTTGTGTGGAGGGCGAGTGGATTTTTTTTATTACCACCCTCAGTGGACTCCAAAGGGATTCGATGTCCGATTCCCCTGTCATCGGCAATCTAGTATATTACTAGAGTGACGGCCTATACCTCACTATCACATGTTTAGGAAACTATAAAACCAGGAAAAATAGTGAGATTAAACTTGGAATAGGCCTATTTATGCTACTTGATCCAAGCTAAGGCTGTGAACCCTACTTCTTAAACCACTTGACCAATCATTTGGGTAGCACCAAATCCAATTAAGTTAGAAAGCTGAAATTTTGCATATATATATATATATACCAAGGTAAGTCTCATTATCTTAAATATCGTTTAGACCTCTACTTTAAAGAAAGTAAAAATAAAAATCAATTCAATTGGAAGCATAAAATCACAACCGAGTCGCCCTTAGTAGCCGATTATATCCACACGTCCATCACAGACTCTGCCTTAAAATATGATTTAATAATTACCTTAAACACAGGAAGATCCCTGAGTAATTTAGTGCTAGAGCATTTTATTTATAAGTAAAAGGTTGCGGTTTTGAGCCTCATGTCATCTTTGAATTAATGAAAGCGCGTCTCTTTATTTATTTTTAATTTACCCTTAAAACACACAAATCTAAAACTCACAAGTATACCTCTACCATTATTTTTATTTAATTATTCTCGTATTCTCGTTTCTAATCGTCACCCACACATGATCGAGCATTGAGGATCTTTAACAAATGTCACGAAAGCAATTTGGAGGACTTGTCTACGATAGGTCTTTCATTAATGCACCGTTTTAGTTATTATCTGAACCCAAAGATAATGGACACAATTTATATGTCACAGATAACAATCGCGATCCAACGAAGTAATACATACATTCATGTCCAGGTCATCCGATCTCATGACCGAGTGGTCAGGGGAGGTTTCAACTCCCACGCACCATATTGGCCGACCTAGTTTGTCATTTCCAAGAAAATTGAGAAAATTACCTAACATAAATATTAGAGAAAATTTTCTTTAAATGTTAAATCTTGTTTAGTATTATAATATTCAATAAATCATTTCGTTTTAAGAAAAATACATAATTTAAAAATATTCATATTTTACCCCGGGTCTCTAAGCTTGTTCAGCACTTTCCAACTGAATATTAAAATTCTTACATAATTTATATATAATTCTGAAGGAGAGAATCATGGATTTGACCTTGGTGGTCTTGGGTTTAAGTGCTCATCTCAAGATCCGATGTTCGTGGGTTCAAACCCAGCCAGGGTTAACGGATTTTTCTTGAGTGATATTCGTAGCACAACTTCCTTCGAAGAGGAAATAAAGCCGTTGGTCCAATGTCAATAGTGGCCATGTAAAACAATCCTGGAAGTAATGGGAAAATAGCTTTCTCGACCAAATTGATAGGCCCTTTCGCTCTAGATAATAGAAATTCTCGTGTGCTGATATAATCAATCAGTAAATAAAGTGCAAGTTAAATAAATACCTTAAGGTAAAAGATCAAAAATCATGGAAACAGTTTTATTCATTTGCCCCTATCGAGGTGGAATTTGAGGTGAGCCAACACATTAAAAAAATGTATGCGTGATTACCAGTGCGGATTACTCGTAGTCATTTATCGTATGTAATTTCAAAATTTATACTAATACCGACAAATGAGTGCCATTGCGATGTGAACTTGCAGCGATCGATGTTCGGCATGAACATACAAATTTGATGCGATTCGTCGTGGGTTTCATCAAATTTCAAGGTCAGTTCAGTAAGCGAAACCTTCTCCTGAACAAAACAAAAGAATATCTAGAAAGCTATGCTCCGCTAGTTAAGTTTTTAAGGCTACAAGATCCAATCAACAAAAAAGATTTTTTTTTAAATATGCAATGCGTAAAATTAAATGTTAGCATTCCTGAAAGAAAGAAAATAGTTTTTCAAATCACTATTATTATTTTAATTTATGTCTTTCAACTATTAATATTCATTTCACAGATAAGTAAGATCCCATTTTTTTTTAAATTTAAACTTGAGGAAGTTCCCTACTATATGAGACGTCACTGAAGGTCAAGATAAGATTTCCCATGTCAATAAATTTACGTTTTATTCAGCGAGATTTAAAGTTGTAACATAAACAAAATTCTTAAACAATTCTAAAAATAGTCTTAAAGTGTCACAAAATTATTGTTTACATCTTGAGATAGTGTTTTTGTAAACGTATTTTTTATGTCATCTACAATTTGGGCTATTTGGCTTGGTAACGAAATTGACCTGTAGGAATCTTCCTGCTAGGATGTAGATTAAAAAAAAAAAAATTCCATGGTATCCTATGTCTATCTAGAAAAAGGAAAATGTAATTTTAAAACGCAAGTCAATGTTTCCAAGGCGCAAATCAAATAGTGATTATGTAAACTCGTCAGAGGAAGAGGGGAAGAGTTATGAGTAGATAAACAAGAGCCCTCACAGGGTGAACTGCTGAGTTTATCTCGCCTCTATTTCTATTTCATGCATAGATGTATAAGTGTGATAGTGTTTAGAGGTTCATCAAGTTAATATGCAACTTGAATGGCAAAAAATAGTTTCGTAACCTCCAAAGGTGACCTGGTGGTTTAGAGGTAAGGTGTCAGACTTCTGTGCTGGCGGCCGGGGTTCAATCCTCGGTCCCGGCACAGATTTATCTGATTACCAAACCCTTCCTTCACCTCTGACAAGGCATCTTGTGAATGTGAGGAATGCCAGGCCTCCACCATGGTTCGGATTCCACGTTAAACTGTAGGTCCTCCATTTCATCTCACAATCACCCTACCATTACACATTAGCGTAAGTGCTTATAACCCGAACGGGTAGTAAGATGCGGTGCTAATAATAATAATAATAATAACCTCCAAGTAGAAGTGGAAATAAAAAAAATTCTCGAAATACCTTGTATCGGTTGCTACATCACCATTTACCCTCCTCGGACACAGTTAATCGTGAGTTGGTGGGCACAACGTTGGCCAAAGTTGAATATTCATCCGCTGTTTTCCAGCATGTAATTTACTCCGCTTGAATGCCTAATTGAACAACTTCTCAGGTGGACCCACAATTTCGTACAGGGAGGAAAAAAAAGGGGGTGGGGGGAAGGGTGAATAATATTGAGACACGCGATTCCTTGGGTTAGCATGACTACATGAATATCCATCATTTAAAAGGAAGTTCTATACTTTGATTTAGTAGAGGAAACATTTCTTACCATTTTTTTTTAATTAAGAAAAAAGCATTTACCTAACATGTGAGGTTGGATAAGTTTGCCGCTTTGGAATCTAATTGTTTGATACGTAATTACGTGTTATAAATGAATTTGAATTTATTATTATAAATTCCCTTGTAAACAGTACCTATATATTTATAATTTTATTTGAGAGATCAAAGCATTTATATAGATTCATTCAATTTTGAATACCAAAATGTCATTAAACAATATTTTTGCATTAATAATAACTTCTATCATAGGTCGAGTTAATGCTAGTGCCGTTCCTTACACTTACGCGCTTATTTTTAATGTATAAACATATTTGTGCTTATGTACTGTAATTTAATAACTAAAACCTAATTTATATTTTATAAAATAGTTAGACTTTCTACTGAGGCACAAATTGAATTCTTAATAATTTATAATCTGTCTAGATTTTTTTTTTTCAAATACTAATCACATATGTATTTATACACTTGATTAAATTAAATACCCTTTTAGAATATAGATAATTGGTGAGCAAATTGAGGAAGAATAGAAAAATTCACCCTTTTTAGTTTCAGACTGACACCTACTTGTCCCCAGAAAAAAAAAAACATTAGAAGTTGTCATAAATTATTTTAAAAGTGTTGGTTAGGCATTCATAAATAATTAAAAACTAATAATATTTTCTAATATTTAATACGTTTTCTTGTATACATTAAAATAGTTGCATCAACTTGAAGTACTTATCAAGTGATTGAATAAACGATTTGAAAACTATGATGTAAGTGTTGTAATATTTTATACGATTAAAGGATTTGGGATATCTAATAATAAATTACTATTTCACATTTTTAGGCATTAATATTTTTCCATACTCTTTGGTTTAAGGTTCTACATTTTTAATAGCGATTAAATGAAACATTGATTTTCCATACGACCAAGAAAACTATTGAATTAATTGATAAATTCACCAGCTGAGAAAATTATTCGATAAATTTGAATTGCTATCGATCCTGTATATTATGATGGCCTTGATGTAATATTTAATTCCATCTCCAAACATTGCCTTGAGAATTGGGTATCTGATTATAGCCTCTAAATATCTTTGTTTTTTTTATTCCTCTCAACTCTTCGAAGAATGACATATTGTGATGATAAAAAGAAATTGAAATCAATATTTTGATAAATTTCGACTTTCATGCCCGCTAAAACTATACAATGATTTTCGTGATACCTTCGGCCCTTATTTAGGCCTAGAGCCTAAACAATTTTACCGATAAGGATAAGACTTGGGGTTTTGCGTTTTCATAAAGTTGCCCCAATAGAATATCTAACACTTATTTTAAGGGTGGTTTACAAAGGACAAAAAGAGAAAAACATCAATTTACTTGAATAAATCATAAGGATTTTTAATATTTATTCATACAGGCACTGTTAAACATTAAAAACAAAATGGAAACTCTCATTTTCCCATGAAAATAACTTTGGAGATAGTTTACGTAAGTGTAAATACCCAGTTTTTATCATATTTCCGCAACTCTTTCAGATATAAAATAACCTATAATCGTAAATGTTTGTAGTACGGTAAAAATATTTTTTTCATTTAAACTATATTTTTATACAATCAATTATTTCTGAGCTCTAGACAATATACATGTTGGAGTTCTTTGACAAATTAAAATTTATTGTTATGCTCTTTGATGAAAAGATTTTTTCAATGTTTCTGTAAGAGTTTATATTATTTAACTTATGCTCTTTGGTGGGATTGTTATGTAACAATGTATTTTTTTATTTCACAAATCTTAAGAATTTTTAGTAAATATATCTATGTTAAGATAAAAGAGATAAATTATATGCGTTGAACCATTCTATTTATTTAAATGAGTAGTTTTAACACACCTCCAACCTCTTTACTCTATAATGTTTTCTAAATTATATGTTTTTTAATTAAACTTTTTTCATGTCCAAATTAACAAAGCTGTTTTATTTTAAGACGTTTATTCCATTAATGTAGGATTTTTTCAGAGGAAGGACCTTTTAGAAAATAATCAATTTAATAATATTTATAGTATTTTATGACATAGCTAAAAATGTATCTTTGGTGAAATGTAAGTTACTCTTTTCACAGTGATAAAATAACATCTGGAGACTTGACGTTGTGTCTGTTCTAGATTAATGTTAGTCTATAAGCCGTGTACTGATTTAATCAGTCGTTTCATCTAGTACACAATAAATACCTCAAATAAATGAAAAAACTAGAAAAATTAAATATATATTTCTACTATAATTATTATTAGTGACAGCTTCTGATCACATTACTTGACGTATGAATAAGTTAAAGTGGATCAGCTATGCAAAGGTCACTTTTTAAATATGAAGCAAAGCCAAACTCGAAGATAAGGATTTGTTTGTCACATAATACTACTTTTAATTTTTAACTCTCCATTGAGTCCATCTAGGTAAAGAGAAGGGCATAGAGAATTAAAATAAAAAGCACACTTTGTTATCTTATGATGATATATATAAATATCTCAACACTACCATTTAGATACCGTTTAATCACTTTGTGATGTTAAAATTTCGTTTAGTAGATGCTATAAAAATTATTCTACGTTTATTTAAGTGAAATATTTCAATTATGTTCATATCATATCGAAGTTGTTTTTTTCTTTCAATTTTTTTTTTAATGTCGAGGTTAATCTTGGTGTCATAAATAGAAGCGAGGTCTATTCTTCCTTCCATTGTGACGTTTCAAATATTAACCCACCCATAAAAATAAATAGACCTATCACGCTGGGATGTTAGGAATCGTGAGTTAAAGACAATATCTTCACAGTTTTCTTAGGCAAAATCAAATAACTCTTCAATAGACGCCTATAGTTTGATTTTCTTCACATGGTGACCTCAACGGTTCTTGAATATCTGAAATATGGTGTCTTAGAATTTGATCACTTTTTTCTATTATTTTTAAATGTTTCTCATAAAATTGTAATATACTTATAACAGATATTTAAGAACTGTTGATTACTACCCTGTGTAGAAAATTAAACTCTATATTTATATTTGTATTTTTTGTTGTTTTTGAAAATTTGTTTGCTATAAAAACTGTAATAAAAAAAACTTACCATTTCCCACATCCCCTTCCATTACAACTTACGTTACCTTGAAGTCATATAAGGTTCTTTCTATTAAAATTAGACTGTAGGTGTTGAACTTATCAATGAATTCAAAATGATTATTTTTCCCTCCCACCAGGTACGTTGCGCCCCCCTGGACTGATAGGGGGCAGTAAACCCAAAGTGGCGACTCCGGCGGTGGTGTCCAAGATAGAGCAGTATAAAAGAGAGAACCCGACTATCTTCGCGTGGGAGATCAGAGAAAGACTGATTTCAGAAGGTAAGTTGATCTCTTGAACCAAGAGGGTGGGGTTGTCGAGGGGAAGGGGGGGGGGGTTGGACCATCTAATTGGTAGGTGCGGCCTGCCGCTCTCATACCATCTAATTTGGACTTGCCCAGTATCCAAAACACTGGAAACCTCTAACATTTATCCAAACAGAGCAATTGTTGGTTACTGACTGATCAAGGAGTCTTTGGAAGGAGTTAAGAAAGTTGCAGGGTGAATATTAATTAATGTCAAACATTCATTATCATTATTAGCACGACGTCTTACTACCCCTTCTGGTTATACACACTTACGCTGATGTGTAATGGCAGGGTGATTGCGAGATTAAATGAAGGACATACAGTTTAACGTGGGATCCGAACCACGGTGGAGGCCTGACATTCCCCACATTCACAATTTGTGATTAATACACGTCTTGTTAGAGGTGAAGAAAGGGTTTGCTAATCAGATAAATCCGTGCCGGGACCGAGGATTGGACCCCGGACCCTAGCACAGAAGTCTGACACTTTACACATATACTTCTAGGTCACCTGATGTCAAATATTCTAGGGTCTTATTTCCATTGGCCAAATATTAGCGGATTGTCCTACTTGTAGATTTCTAAGTTATTTTGCGAAATGGGTTGCATCTTGACTTGGCGTACCTAAGCAGTCTAAGCCCCTTATCACACTTAGACAACATTGTACAAAATAGGAAGAGCGGTAATAAAATGAGCAGTTCACCCTGTGCGGTCTCTTGTCTATCTACTGATAACACATCCCCTCTTCCTCTGACGAGTTTACACAATAACTATACTATTCGCACCTTGGAAATCGTTGCCTAGATTTTTTAAATTAATTTTATTTGGTTTCTTATTCTAGTTAGGCATATGTTACCACATATTTTTTATCTACATCCTGGCAAGAAGACTCCTACAGGAAATTTAGATGACTGAAACAAATAGCCTCAATTGTAGAGGGTTTATAAAAAAGATACATTTACAAAAAAGTCTTCAAAATAAATATAATAATTTTGTGACACTGCAGGACTATTTTTAGAATTATTTAAGAATTTATGGTGTTTGTATCAACGTTATTTCTTTAAAACTCGCTTAACAAAACGTAAATTTACCAAGATAAGAAAGCCTAATTGAATTGTCGTGGCGTCACAGGCAACGTACTAAAGAATAATTAATACAAGCATGGGTCTAGAAACGTCTGGTTTCTGAATCAGGAGGAATTTTAGAGATAATCTACCGGAATTTACGTGGTAGAATAGTAGGAAGGGAAGTATCCTCATACCGCGGTATTTCTTATGGAAACGGAAGTGTTGAACCTTCAAAACCTTCAAAACCTTGAAAATGTTATTTTGTGACCCTATTTAAAAAAAAAATGGACATTATTTTCTTGAGGAAGGCTGTTCATCCATTTACAATTTTTATCATCATGACATTTCCTGTGAAACGCCACTGAAAAAATATTATTAAACCTTTTATTTGTTAAATTATAAATCTTAAAAGTTTTAGTGATTTATTTTGAGCACCCCCGTCTTAATAGTAATTCGGGTTTTAAGCTTAGGTATTAATTACTCACTGTAATCGGTTAAGGATGAGGATGGTTGACTCTAGAAAAAGTGTAGTCACATTTGCGTGTAGAGAGAGTGGGACACAATTCGGGGAACACCACCCTAGGCCCAACCGGCCCCACCCAGTAATCACCAGTCTGGTCTATTGTGAGACCTTAGACCAGGGTGGCCCCAAGTTTTTTTTTTATCCCAAGGTCCAAATCTGACTATCAGTTCTAACCACGGTCCGAATATATATTTATTAATCCTAATGATTTAATATAGGCCTGTAAACAACACTTAATAAACAATTATTTTCAATATTTATACTGTGTTTTATTTTAGATTTGTAGACTCTTTCAAATTTTACTGCCAAAACCAGGATTATTTTTTTCCAAAAAATATATTATGAAAATTAATATAAACGTTCATATACTTTAACAAAACAACCTAGAATAATATATATATTTATTAATAAAATAAATGTATTATAAAATGCAATCATGACCATATATTTATATTTTAATCATCAGATATATCACATTTCGACAGAGGGGTTAGCTTTTATTTTCTTCTAGGGTAGATACTATGAGGGCAACATTTTCAGTGAGCGTGGGCATCATTTGGCCCACGGGTCACTAGTTGGACCACATTCCTTAGAACAATAATATCCAATAATATTCAATCTGGCCTTAGTTATCTTTTTCTTAAGTCAAAATGTAGGTGAAAGTTATTAACATGTCTAATATTAAATAGTTTAAGTTTTAGGTTGCTTTTTTTTATATAAAAATATACATATTTTGAAACAAAAAAACTCCTTATTAAATGACAAGGTAAATACAACTATTCTCAGAGATCAGGTATGAAGTCCCTTTAAATTTGTTAATTAGTTAATGAGGAATAGTCCATGCAACAAAAACTATTTAGTGATTTGTCCAATGTATTTGTTCAAAACTGGTATGGGAAGACCGTTAAACATTATCAATAGTAATGTATGTTTATTTTTATAAAATAAATTAATGCGAGGATGGTTTATTTACAACAAATTATAAAACTTTAAAAAATTTTGAACTTGGTCTTGAAGATTTAGTTTAAAGTGAGTATCTGTGAATAGTTTTTCAAACTTAATAAGAATAGTATACTAATTTAAAAAATTAAAATTAATTTCATTATAGTTAGTTTACGTATTAAATAATTTTAATACGTAAAGTTTGTTAAAATTGATTCAAAGATTTTGTTTGTAATTTAAATTAGGTTGACTCAAAGCCCGAAAACCGTCAATTGACCGGAGGTTTTTTTTTTCAATTCTAGGATTGGTAGTTTTAAAATTATCAAAGCTAGAAGTTCGATTCTATTTCGGGCTTTGACCGTCTTCGAACAACCAAAGCATGGATTGTAAAATTACTAAATGACCAAAGCCGATAATACAGTCGTTAAGTTAGTTTAGATTAGGTTAGGCTAGGTTAGGTTTCAAAAAACAAATTTGGTTTGGTGGTCTTGATAGTTTAAAATACATTTGTGATCTTTGTCAGGTTTTGTTTGCATATCCATGGGATCTACTTGCTCTATTTAATTCATGTGGCTGCTCAAAATTGGGTGCGTGACACCTGCTCAGTCTGGTCAAAAAACGAACTAAAATGTTATTTAAGCTTTGATCGTTTATTAATTGCACAATCATAGCTTAAGCTGTTTGGAGACGGCCAAATCCAAAAATTTAATATAACTTTGGGATTTGGTAATTTTAAAATGTACAATCTTAGGATTGAGCAAAAAATCCGTCCATTGGCCATTTTTGGGCTTTGAGCCCAACATATAAAAAGAGTGTTATCTAAGGTTAGTTTATTAAAAACAATTTTTTGAAAATTTTCTTAAGGCCCTAATAGACTGAATGATAAATATTGTAGGAATATGTCCTACCATTCTTTTATTTTTTTAATTTGACTAGTCTTTATTTTATATAACCACTTAAATATTTATGTAAATACATATTAATTCAGCTTTGTTATTCTGCATTTATTACACCTTTGAAGAAGAAAAATATATATTTATTTTCTCATGTTTCTCATATTTTATGAATTTATTTTAAATGACAAGAGTTTCAGGTTAAAATATTTGTCTGTATAAAACCTACAGTAATTTAAATCACTTCTATATAATAGTTTCTTTCAATGAGCCCAATTATTCGTTGGCAAAAAATTAAAAGTACATACCTCTGAATACTGCGAACCACTTTCTCTGAGGCAAACTCGATAATTTGCTATCTAATTTAAATAAAATTAAAAATAGGGGACTGGTAAATTAATACCTTTGTGATTATCTTTACTTGCGTAACTTGTTTCATCTTGATGGAGGTAAAAGAAACAGGCAAATAAAAAATCAATTAAAAACATATTAATATTTTGTTTTGCAGTAAACATTAATTTGACATCCAAACTGCAGCGGTTTAATTCGAACATCAAAGTTTAATTAAATAATGATACAGGATGTACACTACCTTTATTCTGAATGACAGCAGTCTTACCTTGACTAATAAAACTATGGCCATATATGTTATACCGGTAGTGTAAACGAGAAAGTTTGGCCTTCTAATGGCCCGTACAGATCAAAATCAACTTCCTGAGAGCTGTTTGCGAGTGGTTTGAGAGCTGTTTACGAGTGGTTTGAGAGCTATTCGCGAACAGTTCACGAGCATGACCTCCACACTCTAATGTTTTGAATAATGAATTCATGTTCGACATGTTCGCCGTGTAGTTTGAGAGCAGTCCGTCAGCAGTTCTCATAATGTTGATATAATCGAATGAAGAAGATGCAAGTGCTGTTCGCCACCTGTTGGCTAACAGTTTCTTTGATGTTACCGCTCATGTAGCGAACTTCTTACTGAACACATACACCTAGCGCGAACTGCTCGCGATCTCTAGTACACACAGAGTTCGTCAGTTGTTCACTAACACTTTGATAACAGTTTCCAAATTGGTGTGTACGGGCCTTAAGGGCAGAAGTAGTGTACCCAACGTCAACCCTGTATGGTAGACCCTATCTGTGGTGAGAATGTAGGTTACACTTAGGAGAACGTTCTCTATAACAAACATTGGCTGAAAGTCACTAATGTCAACCTATAAAGAAATAATTATTATTTGCTAAAGAATAATATATTATCAGTAAAAAGATAAATCAAACCATTCTAGTAATATTTATCTAAGGATCACTGTATAGTTTGTGGTTTCTTAAATCATTGAACGAAGAAAATATATTTATAAAGCTATTATGTTTTTTTATTTTGTCGTTGTGGCTACAATATATATTAAATAATAAATTAATAATAATAAATTAAATACAAATTATATTCACACTTGCATATTCTTATAACTTACCACCAAAATAAATACATATTTTTTCATGACTTAGAGAAAGAACCACACAAAATACTAGTTTCAAAATAGAGCGTTTTTATTTTATAAACAATGAATGAACCACCGAAGACTTTTTTTTATTATGTAATCAACTATTTTTGCTTCGGATAATTCGCATATCCTAATTTATGAATAGAACAGAGCTTTTTAAAAGATCTCGTTTGAAAACATTTTTTAAGTTAAGCTGTCAAAGTTTACATACAAATTTATCCAAAGGTTTATTTTCATAAGTTCATGTTGAAATCATTTAAAAACGGTTAAAATAAAACCATAGTTAAAAGTAAATTGTTTGTTGTGAAGATAGATCATATGGTTTGGCCATGATAATATATATATATATATATATATATATATATATATTATACACACACACACACACACACACACGTTATATTTACCTAGCTGTCTTCAAGGTAAGTCTGCTACAACACAGGCTAAGCAGAGTGTACTTGTAGCCTACATTTTAAATGATAATACAAACTTGCATTTTTTTTTCCTCCTTTATGTTTCTACAAGAAATTAGACTTAATATAAACCACAAATTGTAAAACTGTAATTATTAAACAATTAACATAATATAGATACGTCTTTTAATGACTTTTTGGAAGACCGCACAGGTGTTTAATTCTGGTAAAAAAAAGGTTATACTTCATGTTCGGACGAAGAAACATTTCCATTGTAAAATTATACATCTTGCGCTGATTTAAAAACAAATTAAAAATGATGAGAATTAATGTAGATCAAAATAAAAAAAAACTTGTACACCTGCCTATCATTTATTCACGGTGTTTCAATTAAATTATCTTGTTTATTATGCTACATAATGATGCATTAGCTTATAATATGCTTAGATACTATGTAGGATAGGGAGAAGAGGAAGGGGGAAAGACCACCATGTTTATTAAAAGAAAATGTCGGTAATTTTAAGAGTAATGAAGCAATAGTTGACGCTACCTACAATAAACTCTTTAAAAATTACATTGAAATGATTTATGGCCATCTTTTTTAAACACACACACAAAAGTATGCCTTGAATTAACTGTTTCGCAAGGAGTTTTAGTTCTTTGTTAGTGTGTGTTTATCAAAGAGTTTTTTTAAATAAACGATTAGCTATAAACCAGTGCTAATAATAAGTGTTTGATACAAAAATATCTGGTATTAAGATATTTTCTACCTTCTAATGCTTACATGAATGGTTTTGTATCTTTTTTTTTTCTACCTTACAATCTGTTTTAACATAATTCAATGCATTTCGCATAGTAGATTGTATTTTCTACGTCCGTTAAATGTTAATTTGATTATATCGAAGAAATAAACATCAAAGCTCTGGGCGATGGCTGTGATTGGTCACATTCTTATCACTGTTTAATAACTGTGTTCAATGGGTGACCTGGTAATCTAGGGGTAAGGTGTCAGACTGCTGTTCTGAGGGTCCAGGGTTCAATCCTCGGTCCCGGCAAAGATTTATCTGATTACCAAACCCTTCCTTCACCTCTGACAAGAAATCTTGTGAATGTGGGGAATACCAGGCCTCCACCGTGGTTCGGATTCCACGTTAAACTGTAGGTCCTCCATTTCATCTCACAATCACCCTACCATTACACATTAGCATAAGTGCGTACAACTCGAATGGGTAGTAAGACGCGGTGCTATTAATAATATAGCTGAGAGTCTAATCCCATATTTACATTCACTGACATCCATACCATACAAACTTTACATATTGATGCGCATGCGCACTGAGACTGGTTTTGGTCACTTTGTGTGAGTAAAATTTATCTGTACAAAGTTTATTTATTTAACTGTAGATGAATCTAGTTGAAATAATGGCTTTTACATACAAGGAATGCATAGCTACAATCCAATTTTTATAGAAACCACTTTATATGATAGCTAGAAAGGTTACTAGATCTACTTTCCCGCATTCATAAGTCAATTCATGTGATCTGAGGATGTATATTTTCATAGATATTATTAATAACCATAAAATAACGCCTATAATATTTTAATATGTAATCAAAGTTGATAGCAAAGATAAATGTATTTTCTAAAAGGTATTTTCAATCAAAATTGAACTGTTAACTGTACATTTTCTGAGGTTATTTAGTAATGGTTTCTGATATCATGAAAAGTGACTATATTTCCTAACAAGAATGTTTAGTTAGAACTCTAGACTTAACGCAAGGATAACGTTATGAAATGTTGTTGGGCTTTTTAGTACAAAATCTCTGATTTGGAAAAAATAAAGAAATTGACCTAGGTGATATTTTTTGCCTGGGTATAACGACCAAATTATATGGTACTGGATGGAATATTTTTTAAACGAAAACGTTAGCTTAACTTCGAACAATTTTTATTAACAATTTGTGCATAGAAGTATAGTCTAAATATTAACATTATATTTAGTTGTATAGTATAAATGCCACTAACTTTGACTAAACAAAATTGGAATCATATTTATCTCAGTGCTAAACTATCACTAGAAATCCGGGATTCAATAGCTGGTAGGAGAACTGTGATGTCATATAACATTAACTACACGGTCCCTACTGTACAACCTAACAAGTATATCAAGTAGCAAGCTAGAAAGCAAACGGTGATGTCATATAACATTAACTACACTGTCCCTACTGTACAACCTAACAAGTATATCAAGTAGCAAGCTAGTAAGCGAGCAGTGATGTCATATAAAATTAACTACACGGTCCCTACTGTACAACATAACAAGTATATCAAGTAGCAAGCTAGTAAGCGAACAGTGATGTCATATAACATTAACTACACTGTCCCTACTGTACAACCTAACAAGTATATCAAGTAGCAAGCTAGAAAGCAAACGGTGATGTCATATAACATTAACTACACTGTCCCTACTGTACAACCTAACAAGTATATCAAGTAGCAAGCTAGTAAGCGAACAGTGATGTCATATAACATTAACTACACTGTCCCTACTGTACAACTTAACAAGTATATCAAGTAGCAAGCTAGAAAGCAAACGGTGATGTCATATAACATTAACTACACTGTCCCTACTGTACAACCCAACAAGTATATCAAGTAGCAAGCTAGTAAGCGAACAGTGATGTCATATGATATTAACTACACTGTCCCTAATGTACAACCAAACAAGTATATCAAGTAGCAAGCTAGTCAGTGAACGGTGATGTCATATAACATTAACTGCACTTTCCCTACTGTACAACCTAACAAGTATATCAAGTAGCAAGATAGTAAGCAAACGGTGATGTCATATAACATTAACTACACTGTTCCTACTGTACAACCTAACAAGTATATCAAGTAGCAAGCTAGAAAGCAAACGGTGATGTCATATAAAATTAACTACACGGTCCCTACTGTACAACATAACAAGTATATCAAGTAGCAAGCTAGTAAGCGAACACTGATGTCATATAACATTAACTACACTGTCCCTACTGTACAACCTAACAAGTATATCAAGTAGCAAGCTAGAAAGCAAACGGTGATGTCATATAACATTAACTACACTGTCCCTACTGTACAACCTAACAAGTATATCAAGTAGCAAGCTAGAAAGTAAACGCTGATGTCATATAACATTAACTACACTGTCCCTACCGTACAACCAAGCAAGTATATCAAGTAGCAAGCTGGTAAGCAAACAGTGATGTCATATAACATTAACTACACTGTCCCTACTGTACAACCTAACAAGTAGATCACATAGCAAGCTAGTAAGCAAACGGTGATGTCATATAACATTAACTACACTGTTCCTACTGTACATTATAAAAGATTGTCTTGTGTAGTTGAGGGTGGAGAGAAAGTAGCTATTAAAAGGGAACCCGTAGGATGGTGTACTAGTGTCCTACCCTGCGGTCACAAGTCGCAATCTGTTAGTCCTTCCTACCTGCGCGCCCCTCAATAACCAACCCTACCTGTTTTATCGGCTCTTCCTAACACCTGTAATTAAGCGCGAGTGATGAGTGATAAATAATTCATGATCCAAGAGTCCGGCTTGAGCTCGTAAACACGCGTGTTGAACTCCGGTGTCAAACTTGGCCGTGATTAACTGACAATAAAAAACAACAACACAAGCACAGGTGGGCAAGTGGACTGTGGCGTAAGTCTCGTGTGGTCTAGATCACCCATGACAGGAAGGTATGACTTTTAATTTGTTTGTTTTTACAAATAGGTTCCCTAAATTTGTACACATAAGTGACCAGACTTAGTGGCCGCATGGTCTAAGGTGCTGCTTTCGCAATATACTAGACTGCCGATTAAGGGGAGATCGTGGTTCAATCCCGGCCAGGTGCATTAAGCGTTGGTTTTCCTAAATGGTTTCCCACTCTCTTTTTATTTACGCAAATGCGTATACACTTCCTCTAAATCCATACCTTCCCCGTCCTTACCGCATTAGATGAAATTTGCGGATGGAACGGACTGTTGTAAAACGTAAAGGTTCGTAAAAATAAAAAAGGAAGTGTACGATTAACCTTCATGAAGAGCAGAAAGTTAGTTATATCATTATTATTATTATTATTATTATTATTATTATTATTATTATTATTATTATTAGCACCGCGTCTTACTACCCGTTCGGGTTATACGCACTTACGTTAATGTGTAATGGTAGGGTGATTGTGAGATGAAATGAAGGACCTACAGTTTAACGTGGGATCCGAACCACGGTGGAGACCTGGCATTCCCCACATTCACAAGTTGTCTTGTCAGAGGTGAAGGAAGGATTTGGCAATCAGATAAATCTGTGCCGGGACCGAGGATTGAACCCCGGACACCCAACACAGAAGTCTGACACCTTACCCCTAGACCACCAGGTCACCCGTTAGTTATATCGGTGACGCATCTGTAAGCAAATTCATATAAAAACTTATAAGAACAAAAAAGGCTTTTTGGTCAAATATTTAATTTTACAATTTCCTTAAGAACTCGATTCATTCGATTATAGGTCTGTGATTCCTTAAAGGGTTTGGGATTCGATTCCGGGAATGGCTGACAAATGTATAATTGGTAAAATGTTGGAATCCCCCTTTCATTGTGATAAATTAATTATCAGCGCTGGGTGATTTCTAACTACTCTAACTGTTCTAGTGATTATGAAAGCTATATTTAGAGTAAATGTACCTACATCTGAATATAGGGAAAGTGGAAAACAATTTTGTAGAAACCATACTTAGTAGACCTGACTGAGATTCTAACCTCAATTTCTCAGTCATCGGCAGTAGTTACGAAGCGGATGTTGTGTTTGTTCTAGATTAAAGTTGTTTATAAGTCATTTTATATAATATAATCAGTTGGTACAGAATGTGAATGCTAACTAACCATAAATAATAAAGCAAATCTTATTGTATTAGAAAACATATAAGTTCCTGATATATTATTACTATCATCTGTATCATCATTTGTTCATTACTTTTTCTGGTACTAGATTCTGACGTAACGGCGTAACTAAATGACACGCTGTCAACTCGGTGAGTGTAATTGATGTCATTGGATGGCTGACCATTACAATCACTCCTCAATTGGTTTTGACTTGATCACCCTCCAACTCTTGAAATCAAAACATTTGATGGACATCTAGTTAAAAAATAACAGTAATTAAATTTAAAGTGTAGCCTCATCACAATATTGTGCGCAAAGCATGACAAAAAAATATTCATCCTCCGTGTACTTACTCATCTCTAGTTGACAGGTTTTTTTTTACACAATTGAGTGACACGCTAATATCCTATATTAGTATTATAATTGTGTGTAATTATTGATTTTTTTAGTATTAATGTATTTGTTGGGTGCTGTAAATTCAGCTTAAGTCATAGTCACATGCACACAGACAGTTCAACGGTTGGTAATCTAATATAGGGACTTTTTTTTCGTATTTTCTAAAACAGCCATTCTCAAATCATTCATTGGTAAAACTAGGAGATGGTATAGTTTAATTTTTATATTAAGAACCTTTTAGAAAATATTTTTTTTTATTCAACATATAATAATATATTTTTATTTAAATAGCATTATTACCTGCTTCAGTGGCTTAATGTTCTAAGGTGTCGACCTCGTGTTAGACTTGCCTTCTGATGACGGGGAGAAGGGTTCAAATCCCGGTCGGTTCTACCGAGGATGAATTTTCCCCCCAAATGGTTCCTCAGTTTCATTACACGCAAATGCGGGTCTATTACCTCTAAAATTTTCCTTTCCACATCCCTTCACCATTAGAGTAATTTTCATATTTGCGCACAACCTGAACAGGTAGTAAGACATGGTAATAAAATAATGAAACTAGAGGTTTTAACTTTTATATATTGTAAGATAAGGCCTTTGCTATAAAATTTGACTTTAAGTTGCCATTTGAATCATAGTACACCTTATGGACAATATTTTTCTTATTTAGTTGGGAAACTATTTAGAAAAATTGTTTCCGCAATACTACACCTTGCTTGGATTCGAAACCTGATCTCTACACTAATAAAGGGCAACGAGTAAAATGTAATCCAACAAAAGGAGTCTTATTAGCTAAAAGTAAGTTCAAACACCATTGAATTCAAGTTTTTCTCCTATATCACACTGTATGGAGTAGAAACTAGGACTTTAGTACTAAAAAGAGTGGGTGGGGAAAAAAATATTTTGCATGCGATTCATCGGTATAAATAAAACTGGATCAGACACATCCGTATAAGAAACTGTCTTATAAATGACGTCATTTAAGGAAAGATTGAGGAAAGAGAAACCTAGGAGGAATGGGGGATTCAAATATTGAATAACTTGAAAGAAAAAAGAAAATTGTGGGAGCTCAAGAAGAAAGCAGAGAACAGGGCACTTTGGTGATCTAAGTTCAGTGACAAAAGGAATTAACCTGTCGTAAGACAGAACAACTAGAAATAATAATAATAATAACTTAAAACCATTTAAATTAAGACAGTCTAGTAAAGGGAAATTTATGAGATCGTCTCACCCCATGAATAATTCCTAACACAGGTAGCTAATGCAACCTTTTTTTTATATCACCACATCTTGCTACCTCCTCAAGTTATATGCATATATGAGTTACTCTAATGGGATAGGGATGAGGAAGGAAGCCTTTTAGAGGTGAGTTATCCAAATTTTCGTGGCAGAAGAGTGAGAAAACAATTAAAATAAACCAAGCTCAATAGAATTAAACAGTATTGGAAGCCGAAGGTCCTCGTCGTCAACAGTAAGTCTAACACAAAAGTGACACCTTAGACCATTCGGCTACTAAATAGATCTAGAGCCAGACCATGGTGCAGTTTTATGGATTATACTTTGTTAAACAATGTAATTGAGACCATTTAAGGTGGGATGGAAGCGGAGGAGAGAAAAGGACAGTGTTTTTTGCAGTTTTTATGGCAAAACATTTTTTGACCAAAATAAATAAAATATTTCTCCAGTAGAAGCATAAAAGTTTAATTTTCTTCACATGTTTATATCAACAATTTCTTAATATCTTTCATGAGCATGGTTGCATTATCTAACAAACTTTTTAAATGAAGAAAAAAAGTTGTCATTAAATTCCAAATTGACAGATATTGAAGAAATTTTAAGATGATCATGTGAAGAAAATTTAATTATATGTTTTTACTGGAGCAAGGTGACCTGGCGGTCTAGGGGTAAGGTGTCGGACTTCTGTGCTGGGGTCCGGGGTTCAATCCTCAGTCCCGGCACAAATTTATCTGATTACCAAACCCTTCCTTCACCTCTGAAAAGACATCTTGTGAATTTGGGGAATGCCACGCCTCCACCGTGGTTCGGATTCCACGTTAAACTGTAGATCTTCATTTCATCTCACAATCACCCTACCATTACACATTAGCGTAGTGCGTATAACCCGAACGGGTAGTAAGACACGGTGCTGATAATAATAATAATACTGGAGCAATATTTTATTGATTTTTGCACACACAAAAAAAAAGTTACTATAAAAACTGCAAATAAACACTGGAAAATTATCGCATTCTCTTCCATACCACCATTTGCATTAAAAAGATGTATCAGAATTTGGACGCACAATCCATGATCAAATAAATATCTATAAGCCGCAAGTCCAACAGGACGCAAAGTCCGCGCCAACTCGGTAATGACATTTGGACATGTGTACTTAATAATAAATACACAAAACGCTAAATAAATAAATACAATAAAATATCTTTGATGAGAACCATGGTCGTGTTACTTAGATATGATGAAGCCTCAATTTGAATAATTCACTAAAGGTTGGAGTATAGGACATGCGAGAACAGGGCAATGTTTTAGCAGTTTTTCATAACGAACTTGTTTTTTAGCCAAAATAAATAAAAATATTTCTTCAGTAGAAACATAAGAGTTTACTCATCATACGGTAATAATATTTCTTGAATCTATTTGTCAAGGTTGTCCTAAAATCCAATGACAACTTTTATTCTTCATTTTAAAGTTTCTCATATAATGATTGATAATTTTTTTTGTATCTGTCTATATAGTTAAGAGTCCCGTGTTCGAACATGTATATTGGTGAAATGTGGGTTGTCCCTTTCACAATGATGAATTAACGGTAGGGGGCTGGAAGTTGTGTCTGATCTTATTTTAAGTTAATTAATATTTCATTCACAAATATAATCAGTTGGTTTTAGAAAGTATTCGTTAAATACCAAAAATAAATGAAAAAATAGACTTTAGGTTTCTACTGGGAAAATATTTTATTTATTCTGACAAATAAAAAATCTTTTGCTATAAAAACGGCAAAAAAAAACTATTTCATGTCCCACAGGTCACCTTAAGTTAAATCGAATAAACTTTAAATGTTAATTAAAGCCACACATCCGCGTGATATTGATTTGAGCCGATAAAACTTATTCGTAGATAATTAACCTTATAAGATATTAATAAAGAAGGTTGTATAGAGAGGAAGTAGACTCGATTTTGCGTGGAAAGAGGGTGTGAAAACACATAATAAAAACATTCTTGTACAACAAACTGTGATTGGACGCTGTCTCCCCCGTTTTCATCAATTATAATTGAATGACTTTCGATGTATTAGTCTGCGTAGTTACATTTGGAGGTGTGTGTTAATCGATTTATTGTGTTTAATGTGAAATATATTAACTCCCAAACTATGTTACATATTTCTTTCAAACCTAACCGGCCCTGTGGGTATAGTGATTAGCACACCTTACTACCAACTTAGAGGAGCCGGGCTCGATTCACGACTTGTACCATGGGTATTTTACTGAAACGGGTAATATCCCAATAGTCACCGGGTGTGATTAATTAGGCTTAGATTAGATTAATAGTTTCTACTGAGTTTACACCTTCATTTCCACATTATGACATGGAAAGAAACTCCATGGGTGTCCCCTGGGTAAGGGTACATAATTAAAGCTATCTTCCCTTATACAGGGTGGCCCACGGAAAAGTATCCTGCCTCCTATATCCAGCAGGCGCCTCACTCTGAATTGGAGGAGGTCAATCCCCTTCCACCCATATTGTGACATGAAGAATGAGCATGTGAACTGCTTGTCTAAAGCTTTATTGACTCATTCTTCATGTCACAATATGGGTGGCAGGGGATTGACCTCCTTCAATTCAGAGTGAGGCGCCTGCTGCCTGCAGTTGACCTACCATGGATGTAGCCTAGAAAAGCACAAATAAATAAACTTCCTAACCTAAATAAGTATACTATACCCTAATTTCTATACGAATGCACATATCTGACAGCTAGAAAAAAAATACTAGATAGTCTTTAACGCACCCATCAAGTATAATAAGATAATAATCCTACGTCAGGTTTAAAAGCGTTACATCATAAGGCATTATTTATTCTAATTTTGCCATGAAACCATACAAAAAAATATATTTAATACAGTCTGAATTTCACAGGAAGCCCGTTATTTGAAAACGGAATGCTCATGCTACCACAATGACAAAAGGAGGGGGGGGAGTTACAATTTTATTTAAATTAATAATACATTATATTAGTAATATAAAGATAAATTATACAGTAATCCATAAGGAAGTATTATTAAAAGATTTGATAACTTTTTTAGATGAACTTTACACTATTTTTTTTAGCAACACGTCTTACTAACCGTTCGGGTTATAAGCTTATATACTGATTACATTCATGGTTTTAGGGATATGGAGGATTATATTTAAGAAGTTGTACCAGCAGTTGCGTGGAAGGAGAGTGGGAATCCATTAAAAAAAACCATTTGTAATACGCCCGATCATGATTAGATCATCAGCCTAGTATATTGCGAGGGTAGTGCGATAGACCATGTGGTCATCGAAGCTGGTAAATTTATGGTAAATATTAAATATAATTTTTTTTAGAATATCAAATTTTACTGAACTTCAATCAATGTTTAAGGTTGAAAGTGGTCTTCTTTTAAAAATCAGGCTAAAGCTTCGCACAACTGTACACAAGTATACGGATAAAAGATTCCCTATCTTCGGTTGTACAATGTACACCCCTTGATTATGTAAGAGTAAAACAAATGCATGCTATTTAATTAGTAATTACTAAATGCTTAAGCAGCAATTAATCATACAAACTGTATCATCATAAAGGATTAAGAACCATGGGGAAAAAAACTCGTTCCCAAAGTAAACTTACCACACACACACACACACACACACACATACATACAACAACAGAACGGAACGGAATTCACGTTGTGCACTCACAAGACACTTAATTACATGAAATTAAACCTTTTTTTTTTCATACTTAATTTTTTTTAACTCTCGTTGTAATGTAACTCAGACAAAAGCCAATGGAAAAGCGCGGGTATATGGACCAACACACACATATGACCATAATTATAGAACCTTCCATACTAACCAACATAAGCTAGAGCTAATTACTGTGTTTTTCGTAATAAGAGATTTCCAGTCCGTTTTCTTGTTTACCTTTATTATTTTTTTTAAAATATTTTGATGTATAATGAGCATATCACTGTATGAGATGCGTCATACACATATTGAAGTACTGACAAACCATATGGTATTTGTATAGTACTATCATTATTTATTCTTTTTATTGAAATTATCGGGTTTCTAATTACATCAAAACTCTCTTTTTAAATACCAGTATTAAAATATTAAATGTTGGTTAGTCAGATTTCTCAAGATGTCACCAAACCATAATATAATTTAACCACAAGGGTATATTTTTATTACGATTTTTATTTCAAGTATAAATAACTAAACACTCTGAACAGATATTTATTAATTCAAAACACTAGATTCATAAAATTTGTTAGAAATTTGAGTTTTGTAAAGCATCTAATAAAACTTCAACTAATTTAAAAATATCAATATAGAAAATCGAATCGAACCAAGGACCTTTGGTTTTGCGTGGCAATAAGCTATCGTTGAGATGTTATCGTTTGTCTCTTATCCAGGAATTTCTTTCAATAGTTGTATTATTTAGTAACTATTTTATATGTTAAATTTTGTGCCATAAATATTTAACAATAATTGGTTAAATTACGTATGACTTTGCAGTTCTATATTCTATTTATCAAAGGTAATGGCATTTTGTAATTTATAGAGGAATGGTAAATATTGTGATAGCTACTGTGGTTAAACAATAAATACAAATTAAATAAGTTTATTTAAATTAATACAATAATTTACTGTCTGTGTAATCATATAATTTTTTATTCTGTTTGAAGGTATATCGTTTGATATGTAGTTTTAAAACAATAAAATTTACAGCTTTGTTCATTTTTCTTTACCAAGAAATTTTTCATTTTAAATACTATAGTAGAACCCAAACTGGTAGTAAGATGCATTGGTAAAAATTTATATTTGTCTATCTAGTTGGTCCTAGATATTTTTCATAAGCCTTTTTTTTTACTAAAAAAAACTATTAGAGTTGTTTAAAAAATATTAAAACTGTATTTTAAAACAATGTTTTATAATTATTAATGCTTGATTGCTTTCTTTCACACTGATGAAGTCAGTGCAAAAATAAAATACAGCCTATTTTGTCATTAAACTTTTGTAATTTAACATTTTAACTAAAAGATTAGATTCATCTCAAGGGAATCCCAACTAATGTAACGGGAAGTGAATTAATTAAATTTGGCGCAAATTAGAGACAAAACTTTGAAGGCGATAGAAGAAATTAAATTGTATATAAAAAAAACAACTTACGAATGAAAAAGTTAAAACTTCGCGCACTAGTTTCTTAAGTGTTGTATCTACTCCCAAAATTCTTAAAACTGAATTTTTCTACGTGGGCGATGGACTTGAGGGTTCAGTAGGTGATTCAACTCACCACAATCACGTAGCTACTAAAGGTATAGATATAATTTCGACCTATGGATCATGCAATATTTTATGAGATATATCCATAAAGTTGAAAAAATAAATCTCGATAACCTATCAGAAAAATGGATACAAATAAAGCTATCTCCTGTTTTATAAAACATATAAAATATATCAAATATATTTCTTCCTATCCAGTGATTACAGGCCCTGTTTACAATGTCCTGTATAAACTATTTGCCTCCCACCCACCTCGGTGGCGTAGTTGGCTAACGGCGTTTGTTGTGTTGAGCTAGACTGCTGAGGAGGGGATATCAAGGTTCGAATCTTGGTCAGGTGAACTGGGGGTTGTTTTTCCCTATCCCTCCACGAAAATGCGGGTTCACTTCCTCTAATTCAATCTTCCCAATTCCTAATACATTAGCGTAATTAGTACTTAAAGCGTATAACCCGAACGGGTAGTAAGACGCGTGCTAAATATTAATATATATTTGCATCCACATCCTCATATCGATTGCTGGCTGGATCTCTCTAGTCACTGGCAATACTCAAAGCTTTGACATACGTTCTATCAGGCCCTACACCAAATATTTGCCTCCTTTTCCTGGTGTGTAGTGGTCAGTGCACCTGGGCTACAAGCCTCTACATCCGGGTTCGATTCCCAGAGGATACCTTGGATATTTTACTCTTAAAGAGAATTATTCCAACGGTCACCAAAGGGTCGGTAAATTAGTCTTAAACTAGGTTTAAGATTCCCACTTGCCCAAACGTTCATTTTCACTATCATCTCACTGTGGGTACGTGTAGAAAACTTCCTATGATGTAGCCTGGTCAATGATCTATGCCACCAGAGTAGCAAATAGACTACACACAGGTCGACAAACTGAATGTCATGTTCCTCCTGGTCAGTAATACCATACGCTTAGAAAAAAACTTTACCACGTCACCTTTCCATCGTGTGCAAGAGCGAACCAGATGTCTCATGGTTATAGATTTCCCACTGAAAGCATTCTTACAATTCTGTCTTCTGCCATGAAGTTTAATGTGCTGTCGATTGTTTTCTCTTACTTTCCTGCTTTTGGACTACGTTTTTGGTTACTTCGTCCATTTATAGATCCACAGGGATATAACATTGTGCTTAGCCCTTAATCTATCATATAATCAGAAACGCTACGGATCTTTCCTGCGCAATGACTGTGATGTAAGTACGGTAGCTTCCCCCCTTTCCTCCGGTCCTCCTGGTTTGAAACAGTAACAATGGACGCGGCTGACCGTATCCTACCCCCCCCCCCCCCCAACCCATGGTAACCCGTCTTTCTACCGTATAATGATTATACACATTAGTTGGGTGGATCATTTGGAGTTGAGGAGCTGATTATCTAGACTTTTATGATAGACGTGACCTCAACTACTCCGGCGCGAGTATACGACAACGAGATGCGAACGGATGAGCTTGGGGAACACGTCGTGGGACTCGCAGAACCGCGGGTGTCGTTAATGAAGGGTGGGATAGGAGGACATAGATATCCCCTAACGTCTCTCAAACAGTCAACATAAATGAGACACTCGTAGTACCGTAAAATAAACTGTGTATTATATTCATGAAATTACAAATATGAAGTAATGCATATTTGACTTATAGAACTAATTACGTTTATTCTGTATTACCACCGATGCGGTAATGTGTTTATATAGGTTTTAAAATAAGGGGATTGTATCAGGTGATTTAGAGGATGAATAAATGCTGTGATAATAAAACCACATGTGACAGAAGGTGAAAACTTTATGTAGAAAGCCAAAGTGAAGATCTCCATTTGCACAACTACGCGTGAAAAACCACAGTGAATAAATTAATATGGAATACTTCATGTAGAAAATCACAGCGAAAAAAATCCATATGGACAACTAAATGTGGAAAAACTCGGTTAAAAACCCCATTGTTAAATTACACGTTAAAAACCACATGTGTAAAAAAAACTACATGTGGGGAACTACATGTGGAGAAGTACTCTTGGAACGACAGGGAAAACCATAATTTGTTATATTACATGTGGTAAACTAAAGTTAAAAACAACATATGGAAAACTAAATGTGGTAACCCTATGTGGAAAGCTGCATATTTAAAACTACTTGTATAAAACCCTATTTGTTATAATACACATTGAAATCCAACTTTAAAAACCCAGTGTGGAAATCTCTATTTGGGAAACCGTATATGGAAAGCTACGCGTGTAGGACCACCTGTGAAGAAATATAGTGAAAACCCCAATTTCTTAAATTACACAGGAAAACTATGTTAAAAATCAATTTTCAAAAACTACACGTGGGAAATCATATGTGAAGTCTACACATGTAAAACTACTTGTAGAGATCCATGTTGAAACAAATTTTGAAAACTAGATATAACTACAAGGGAGAATCACATCCTTAAAATCAACTTCTGTTGACCTGGCCGAGAATCAAACCTCTCCCCGTAATTGGTGCTTCATTATATCTAGAAACTGGTGCCATTGACCTTGTGGCAATGATTGCGTGTAGCTATAATCATTGAAATTGATTGCTTAATTTTTTTTTAAATAAGAAACTTCAACTATAATAGCCACTGTTTCTAATATCCTTCAGAATTACGTGAAGCTGAACTCAAATAAAGTTATAAAATTATAAGTAACAGTAGTTCGTTCCAACCAAGATGGGAAATGAGAGCGACACACTGTGTGGGACACGGTAGTGGAACTATCTGAAATTGTAGTTCCCACCACTCCACCCCTGTAACAATCAGAGTAGCCAATCACAAATGAACATGAGCATGGATTACTGTGATTACCAACTGAAATAGTTCGCTACACGGACAGACTCCTGCATCCTTTTTAATTTTTTTTTTGTACACAAGATATTATTAAACCGGGATGAAACGTTCCGTAACTTGTTCGACTGCATTTGTATTATCTTTTTTTTAAAACAAAACACACGTAATTAAATTTTATTTTTATATATATATATATATATTTTTTTTTTAAGTGCGACGTTTCAAAGTTACGAGTCATAGCCAGGGCTAAAAATAACCCAAGTCAAAATTTTCTTGGGCATTTGAAAAGGAAATTTTTTACCTTCTCTTTAAAAAAATTCTGCCATTGAAAGTGAATAGCTACATCCTCTTCGGTAGACATGTGAACTAAATGTTAGAATTATCTTGTCCGGTTTAATGTCGAGACACAGTGCGAACCTTCATGAAACATTTTTTTTAAATACGCCTCACATGAAATACCTGTGTGAGTTCATAAGAAAAAAAATAATTATTATAACAAAGCCTAAAACCCGCTTCCGTGGCAGAGTGGTCTAACGTGCTGCTTTCAATGTAGACTAGACTGCCGATGACGAAGAAATCAAGGTTAGAATCTTGGTAAGGTCTACTGAGGTTGGTTTTCCCTAAATGACTTTCTACTCTCCCTCCACATAAATTCAGGTACGCTTCTTATAAATATAACGTTATTAATCCCTAAAATCATTAGCGTAATAAGTACATAGGTGTGTAAACTGAAAGGGTAGTAAGACACGTTGTTTGAAAAAAAAGCACAATTTAAATATATAATCTCATAACAGTAAACGTAGATCTACGCACCCATCGGCAACAGACAATTATTTCTATTTCCCTTAGAAATCAAAAGAGGACTGGTACATTTGACAGGCGCTTAGTTCTGTGGAGAAAAAACAGTAACCTGAGTCTAAGACACTAATTGGTTGACCGTAATTCCTTAGTCACTAATTGCTTGTCTCTTGAAGCTTAGTGAAACCAAAAAAATCTTCATTTCAAAATAAAATACAAATGAATTCACCTGTCATGACAGAACTTGTCTCTTGTGAAATAGCCTCTCTTAAACTCTCTTAAAAGGAGTCTAGAGTATAGATTGTGTGCGACCTCATAATTAACAATTAAGATGATCGTAGTTTAAACATGGAGTAATGTTTCGATTAATTTATTGGGAAAAAAGAATTCCATTATAATATGGCAACAACATTAAGGTCCTTGGCCTTGTCGAGCATAAGTCTAAAACCTATTTGGCGGGATGGTGGGTGGGAGGGTGAAATGCGTGGTGTGGCTTCACAACCGACCAAAGTACCATTCCGCGCCAACAATAGCAGATGAATTACGGAAATCGGAGATGGTGCTAACTACCGGACAGATTCAGCGGAAAAATCATGTTTGTAAATGTCAGTTTTCTCGAGAGAAAGTGCATTTTTTTAGTAATATTTTAAGAATCCCTTCTAAGATAATATCTGATGTTTATTAATTGTTACAGTTTCTTATTTTTGGTTATGAAGCTGACAGCTATTTATTGGAAAATTTGAATTTTATAGAAATTTGATCACTATTAAAACTATAGAGGAGGTGTGAATATAAAAAGTATAACTTAATCAACCCGCTTCTATTCTTGAACAAATCGTTTTCGAAAAGAAAATTGCAAAACAATAGAAGTTCTTGAAGATTACATTTTTCCCCATGGTTCTGAATTTCCACGTCAAATGAAAAGGGCCAATTGCCTTAAACAGTTGACCTAGGTGGTCTTGAGGTAAAGTACCATACCTCAGTAACTGGCATTCATGAGTTCAAAACCAGCTGAGGTCGATAATTTTTCTTGAGCGATAAAAATCTGTAGTGAAACTTCTTTCAGGGGAAGGTAAATCCGTCGGTCCCATGTCAATTAAGGCATGTAAAAGATTCCTGAATAGGTGTTGACACACAACTCCCTTAGTAGGGGGGTGTTATGATTAAAAGAACAATTTTTATGGCACACAATTTATATAATAGATAATAGGTTACATATAAATGAAGTTACCCATTAGTGGATGTCGTGATGTATTATCTGAATATACAACATAATACAATAAAGAGAGCTAGTAGTAGAGAAGGTAAGCTTTGATGAACAATATATCAGGCTCGTTACAAATAGCCTCATTAGGTTAATACTTATTAATGGAGACTTATGAGGTAATATTAGAATCAATTTAATAAACAAAATTAGGCGGTCAAGTAGTGAAAACCTAAAACAAGAGGAACAAGGTTCTTGCATTGTTCCAAAGGTTTTAAACTGGCAGGTATAACTCAGCAATAAGCTAGCTTATTTAGCTTAATGCTTATAAAAGACAAGTAGTAAGTAGATAGCCCCAAAAAGTCTATTCACCATCCTATTAATTTGAATAAAAACCCATATAGCTCTAATTCTCATATATATCCTGGGGACCATGCGATAGCCATCATATTGTTACTAGCCCCTATGAGATTGTCTATAAACTGCGAGAACGTCAAGACCATTGGTATGGGCAGCAAAACATATCCCATACACTACGGATAAATATTGTCCCAATTAGGACAGCACTGACAAAATCATAACTTCTCTGAAGTGCCTCCTATCAAAACTTGACAGGAAAGTGTATACATTAGAACGCGGTCGCATTCTTTAGAAGTATCTTAAGGAACCAATTTAAGTAGTTTTAAATACAGACAATTACAATTAGTGGCTTGAGAAGACAAGCTAGGACATATCTGGCAAATTGGTAAAATAGGGAATGTTCGTAAACGAAAATACGAGGCGATTGACTTGGGCAAAGACCTAATGCTGCCGTGAACTACTAATAGATGATTTATAATTTCGTGTTGCTGATGTTCCCCCAGTAAAATGGGAGACTGAGAGTTCCCTATTATCGCGAAGATACATCTTTAGAGCAGCAAGGAGTCCTAAGCGACTATTAAGTTATGGCTAAGTGATTAGAAAGGTATCCTAAGTTAGTTAACTGTGTCTATATAATATACAGTCAACTGTTAATACTAATAGCACTAGCCGACCTATGAAGCGGCACGAAACCAGACAGGTCAAACTAGACCTACAAGGTGTACACTGCCATAAAAAAAAAGTCGGAGGTAACTAATAATAATATTTACACCGCGTCTTACTACCCGTTCGGGTTATACGCTTTAAGTACTAATTACACTAATGGATTAGGGATTGGGAAGGTTTAATTAGAGGAAGTGAACCCGCATTTGCGTGGAGGGAGAGTGGAAAACATTTAGGAAAAACCCCTCTCAGTTCACCCGACCGAGATTCGAACCTCGATCTCCCCGTCGTCAGCAGTCGAGCTCAACACGACAAGCGCGTTAGCCAACTACGCCACCGAGGTGGGTCGGAGGTAACTAAATGACTCGCAGTTATGCTATAGACACATTTAGACATAAATAACAATTAAATATCAATAACAATCTAAACAAAATATATACGTGACTGTGCGTTAAACGACGGATTACTACATAGCAAAGTAAAACCAAATTCTTGGCTAGGGTAAGCCAATAATAGAATGTGACTGTAGACAATAATCCTAAAATCCCTAGAGGGATTGTAATATTGTGCGCTAATTAACGGACCATCTCTCTGAGCCGAGTAGACAAGACTGCGTAGTTCTCTGGTTAAATTTCCTTTGAGTGGGGGATGCTACCTGGCGCTGATCCTGGCTACGGCTGAGTCCGACGCCATAGCGTCCTGGACAGTTGATACCTCTTGTTGCTTGTAGTTTAAATGGAGAAACACAAAGCTTTTTATATGTTCTGCTGAGAAATGAACATAGTTTTGTATTATTTTAGGCGATACATCATGTTAAATAGGCTCCACGATGACACCCGACTCGGTTAGGAAG
Source organism: Timema cristinae (assembly GCA_039000515.1). Taxonomy (NCBI): domain Eukaryota; kingdom Metazoa; phylum Arthropoda; class Insecta; order Phasmatodea; family Timematidae; genus Timema; species Timema cristinae. The sequence continues at coordinate 42,528,260 of JBCFYV010000100.1, read as the reverse complement.
AGAAGGGGGGGGGGGGGTGTCAACAAATCACGTCTCGGAGCGACAGTGCTCGGAGAGGTTGGTGCCTGAAGCGGGTATAGGCGCATGCGCAAAGAGCAGGTGATGAGAGAACCTAAACTAGAAATTATTTACTTCAATATTTTTCCGTGAGTTACCATTTCAGTAGAATTAAATGTGGCCTATCAAAGACGATCACACAAAACCATCACCGCATAGGCTAGGCCATGGTAAGTTCAATCCTATTCACTGTTATTGTTATTATTATTATTATTATTATTATTATTATTATTATTATTATTATTATTAGCACCGCGTCTTTCTAACCGTTCTGATTATACGCACTTACGCTAATGTGTAATGGTAGGGTGATTGTGAGATGAAATGAAGGACCTACAGTTTAACGTGGAATCTGAACCACGGTGGAGACCTGGCATTCCACACATTCACAAGTTGTGATTAATAAACGTCTTGTCAGAGGTGAAGGAAGGGTTTGGCAATCAGATAAATCTGTGCCGGAACCGAGGATGAACCCCGGTCACCCCAGCACAGAAGTCCGACACCTTACCCCTAGACCACCAGGTCACCCCTATCCACTGTTTTTGCAGTGTCGATATTTACTTTGTTGGAGGTAAAGACAATTAAGTGTGTGGGCTAATTTCAATTATTCCGGTAGTGTGTGTGAAAATATATTTCCTGGCAAAATTGGTAGGCTCTTACACGCTTGCTCATATAAAATTAATGTGGAACCCAACGGAGAACCCACAAACTTTCTGAACCCCTACTACATATTATTTCTACCAGATGGTGCAGGCAACACTAATTAACACCGGGATGCATTACTAATTCCAGATGTATACAAATCATATCAAACCAACCTTTGAATTTTTAATTTAAGAAGAAGAAGAACATTAAACAAGATATTATAGTTTGGATAATTTTGATATATTTTATGGCTTGTATTATACAAGCTTAAGCAATTACCTTGAAAATTTACTCTTTATTTCCATTGAAAATTCTCAACGATATTGTAATCCAAAATAAAAATTGCAAATATTTAAAAAACATTTTTTTATAAGATGAGACTGACAATGCGTTTTAACATTAATTTGTTAATTTTAAAATTATACATGTTATTCCTTACCAGCGTTCTTTTTGCGCCGGTTGCACCACAGAGTGAATATAATGGACTGCCATAGTGTATTTCTTGAAATTAGTCCTCTATCTTACGACTTCCTGCCACTTTCCAGTAATTATTAATTGTGGTAATTTCAGTGCTATTACATTATTATTATTATTATTATTATTATTATTTGTTGCAGCACCATTTTACTTGATCCAAGCTATATTGCTTGGACTGCCACACACACGCTAACTTGACCATTCATTGCTTTCACAATCGACTAGTGCAGTGTTACTTAACCTCTTATTACTCGCGGCACCCAAAATATCCTAAAATAATTTCGTGGCACCCTAGTTTTTAATAACATATTAATCATTAAGATTGATTCTATAATAATGGATTTATTTACCGATTATAATAACTAACAACAAACAAATAAAAAACAAAAATTAGCTTTCCTAAATGAATTTAATGGGACCTCTGCTATTGGATACTTTACAATAATTTGTCTATTATGGTTTCAATTGTATTACCTAATTCTAATCTTCAAGCAGGATTCGATTCGGAGTCGATTTTTTTTACTTCATTTCAAACTATTATTTACCACTGTGGAAAATTATTTTTTCACCTAAATAAGCAGCAAATTTTAAATGGCGATAGTAAACAGATTGGGATTATTTGTACTCTTCGTGATTTCTATTATCCGTGCTTCCCCTCCCCTCTATTATCCCGGAAAATCGAGAGTCTACTGTTTTTACATGCTTACGATATTGAGTCATTTCTTCCAAAAAGTTGAATTTAAGATAAATTGATTTCAGTAATAAGCAAATCACATATTAAATTATTTTTTGAGGCCTCCCAAAACACCTTTCACGGCCCCCCAAGAGGGCCGCATTCCCCCGGTTAGGAATTGCTGGACTATTGAACGTAATCATTTTGAGAAACGGAATTTACATTTATGTCACTCGTCTTGACAGCACCAGTGACTTAACCTGGGTCAACATTTTAAGGTTTGTGAAATATGGTCTAACGCGATAGTTACGTGTTGAGCTACACTGCCGTTAACGAGGGAATTGAGGTTCTAATTTCACTCGGGTGAACTGGGGGGGGGGGGGGGCTTTTCCTAAATGGTTTTCCACTCTCCCTCCACATAAATGTGGGTTCCCTTCTTATAAAGTTCAACCTTCCCAATTCCTAACCTATTAGCGCAGTTAGTACTTAAGCGTATAGCCCAAGAGGGTAGTAAGACGTGGTGCTATGATTTTTTAATTTGATCTCGAGGAAGCTTTAATTCGATCAAGTAAGATAGAGCACATCGTTATTAAAAGTCAATTTTTGAGTGTTTTAAACTCCTGAACATAATTATCCAGTAGGCCTACTTCCAAATATGATTTTATTGTGACCAGAATTACCTTAATTAGTCATAATCGATAGTTAAAAAAAGATCAAATAATCTAATTCCAATATAATAATGTTCATTTTATTTACTTTAGAAATGTGGTGAAAAGTACTAGATGAGTTAATCGAATTTAAGTTGGGATTGTAGGAAACACAGTAAAATGTCTTGTATGCAGTTTTTACAGTAAACCTTATTGTAAAAATTAATTAAACACAACTCTAATAGAAACATAGAGTTAAATCTTTTCTCATGGTGATATCAACAGTTGTTGCATAACTGTCATGAGCATAGCGGCATTAGATGAGAACCTTTTTAAATAAAGAAAAAAGTTTTCATTAAATTTCAGGACAGCCTTGATAGATATTTAACAAATGTAGATATCATTAAAAGAGGAAAATTAAATTTTATATTTGTATTTAAGCAAAATTTGATATATTTTAACCTAACAAACATGCCTTTTTTTGCGTTTCATACGCCCCACCTTATGTAATAAATATAAAATATTTAGACAAAAAAATAAATAAACTAATGTAAAATATTTAATAAATGGCTGATAGTGAGTACTATCACAAGTTTATGGGTCAAGAGAACCCAAAAAATGTTATTATTATTATTATTATTATTATTAGAACCGCGTCTTACTACCCGTTCGGGTTATACGCACTTACACTAATGTGTAATGGTAGGGGTATTGTGAGATGAAATGAAGGACCTACAGTTTAACGTGGAATCCGAACCACGGTGGAGGCCTGGCACTCCCCACATGTCTTGTCAGAGGTGAAGGAAGGGTTTGGAAATCAGATAAATCTGTGCCGGGACCGAGGATTGAACCCCGGCCAAAAAATGTTGTTGACCCGTTTACTAGACCATGTGACTACCAAAATAGGGTTTGCATAAAAGTACATACTATGAAAAAATTACAATCAAAAATCTATCCTTAATAAAAACCTAACTCAACTTCAATATTGGCATATTTCGAGATAATCGATTGTGTCTTACGTCACGTAGATTTGGTCGTTGGTAACACGCCGACGGAAGCCTTTGGAATGTAGCATGAGAGAGGTCAGACTTCAAACCATTCGCGTGTCCAATCGAATTACCATCTCTATGAGATCTTGCCCAGGTAGTCTGAAGGCTCGACGAAAAAGCGTGAGGTTAAAAGGGGTTTAGGGGGATTTAGGGGGAGCGCGTGAGACAAGTTGAAGGAAAGGGGGGGGGGGCAGGAGGGAGTCTACCAAATAAATATGATTCTCATCTTAAGTAGAAGGAACCGCAAGTCAAGATAACGCAAAAAAAATCAAAAACATTTCAAAATTCATATTGTCAAAAATGTGTAATTTTTACTGTTTTTAAAAAAAATATTCGTATAATTTTTATCTATGATTTCATTCTTCAAACTATTGACTGAAGACATCAATTTTTTTTAAAGGTGTATTTTGTGAGGTTTTGAAAACTTAATCAATGTTTTGTAGAGAAATAGAAAATGTTTCTTAAAGAGAAATAAAAAAGTGACAAATAGGTACGACTGAATTACAAAGCATTAAAGTTAATAAATCGCCCGACACAGATTTATCCGATTACCAAACCCTTCCTTCACCTCTGACAAGACATCTTGTGAATGTGGGGAAAGCCAGGCCTCCACCGTGGTTCGGATTCCACCTTAAACTGTAGGTCCTCCATTTCATCTCACAATCACCCTACCATTACACATTAGCGTAAGTGCGTATAACCCGAACGGGTAGTAAGACGTGGTGCTAATAATAATAATAATAATAATAATAATAATAATTATAATAATAATATTAATAATAATAATAATAAATTTGAATACTCTCACGTTTACCATTCATTATTAAATAACAAATACTTTCCCTTATTCCCTTATTCCCTTAAAATAATTATCTTTACTTAACTTTTTTTTCTGAAGAGTCATCTCATTTATCAAATTTCTTACATGTCTATAGAGTAGTACATCTTTCATATAAACCAAACAAGAACATACACACGGACAAAACTGATATCCATTACACATTATACAAAACATATAAGTTAGGATCATTATTAACCAACTCTTTTAGAGACCATAAAAAGGAGGGTAAGTTTATTAACATTAGGTTTAGTATTCAAACTACTGACTAAAAATGTCACACTCGACTTGGGCGGCTTCTTAGATCTGGTAAAGAATATATACATACCACACAAAGTTATGAACTTCCCGTAATAGTTTTGAATACACTATAGTATGTGCTTTAAATATTTTCTTTCTAGTGTAAGCATTCAAATAGTCCTAAGGAATGCGGGAATATCTATTTAAAATAACAAAGTTTTTTTATTCTATATGTTGTAAAATATTTGTATGGTGTGTTGGTAAGCACATACAACCTACATGCTTATTTGACCTAATTATCTTTGTGTTGATACGTTTATTTTATATGCTTATTTTGAAAATAAATTTATTGTTATGTTAATGGTTTTAAACAACTCATTCAAAATATTTGGTATATTTATCAATTTTCTCTTATTATTTTTTTATTATTTTTTATGGATGTTCTTTTAAACGATGTGTTTTCATTTATAACACTTAACATTCAGACTATAAAAATGTTCATCAAAGCATCTTATGAACCATTTGAGTTTTGTGCAGATGTATGAATTACGCTAATGTGTTAGGGATGAGTAAGGTTGAATATAGAGAAAGTGTACCAAAATTTGCGTGTAGTAAGTGTGCAAAACCATTTTTAAATCCCTAAAGTACACTCGATCAGGAATTGAATCTAGATTTCCCTATCATTGGCATTCTAGTATATTGTGATAGCTACACCTTGGACCATGCGGCCACCGGAGCAGGTCTTTTGGAGTTACACATAAATCAAAAAGAGATGTCTTAACTAGAGCTAGGAACCTAGTTTTCATATTTATAGATTACTTAAATTATATAAAATTTAGTAACTATTTTATATTATTTTTAATCATTTATTATTAATCTGCCCTACACAAAATATAATAAAATCTTTCAACACAAATATTCATGGTTTCTTAGTCTCCAATCAAAATATAGCTATTACTAACATAAAAAAAAAACATTTTTACTTATCAACTCATTATTTAACATTAATCGAATTCCATTCAAAGGTAGGGAGGAGTTGATAGAACTATTTCTAATGGGAGATGGATTCTCGGATACGAACTTGAAGAACAATTTCCAAGAAAAATAAAAACAAATAAATGCGCAAGAGTTTCGATGTCACCGTGCCATCAAAGTTTTTAGAAAAACGAAGCGTCACACGAAATAATCATCCAAATAACCTATATGTATCATTGTCGTTGATTTGTTATATCTTTTGTGAAGTAATTGGCTGGTTAAAAACTTGAATTTCGAATTGGGTGTGTGTCATTGTTAAATAGTAGTCTACCTTAATATATATAAAAGGAAAAAATCTTTCTTCAAATGAAGAAATGTCTAGAGTCTACTTTTGTCAATAAAGATACTTTTTTGGTTAGCTTTAGATTAAAGTAAAGTAGATTTTTTAGACAGAATGAAGCTGTGATTACTTTAGCTGTTTCTTCTGTCTAGAGTTTCATTTGTTTGTAAGTCGAGTCAGTCTGTAAGGAGCACCCCCTGCTGATAATTCTAGCTCTGTAAAAAAAATAAAATAAAATAAAATGGAGGACCAAATAAAAAAGTCAACCAAGTTTGTTTCGATTCATTCAAACGTTATAAAACTGATAATTCTCAGAATTATCATAGAAACGAACATTTGAATCGTTGGAAATCTTATTAGTAAAGTAGAAATAAGTTAACTTCTTTTTTCTTTTTACAAAACTACTTAAAGAAAGACAATCGTATGTAGCTTTCGTTATGAACAATGACTCTCCTGTGACCGTTTCTTGAACCATTTGTATTTTATTTTTTTTATTCATAGCAGTGTTTCAATTAGAGGTTTATTGTTGGTTGGACGAGAGTGAACATTATCGATTCTTTATGCCTGTCAAATAAACTCTCAGTAATAAAAGTCAAGATGGTATGTCCAATGTCAATGTCGTTGGCATTGATAGTGCCAGTAGTGTGTTAGAACATAGCGTCTATAAGATGCTTAAAATATTACATAACAATGTGTAATAGATGCATTGTTATTATTAGGTGTTCTGTTTTGCGACAAGTCCATTTCTTTTGTCAGTGAACTTAAATCGCCAATGTACCCTGTCTTCTGACTCCTCCTTCAGCTCAAAGAATTTTCTTCAATTCATGTAAGCTATTATTTGAATCCTCCTTCCTCCTAAGATCCTCTTTATCTCAACTCCTCTTCCTATGACGTCGTGCAGAAGATAGTTCCTCCTAAGGATGTGTTAGATGCAGTTTTCTTTGCGCCAAAGAATTACATCCAAAATGGTTCTCTTCTCTTCTTTTCCTCTTAGGACTTGTTCATGTGTCACCCTGTCTGTCCACCGGTATTCTCCAGCCCCATATTTCAAAGCTCTTTCCAAGTATTTATTTTACATCTACTTAAAGAGTCCATGTTTCTGTTCAAAATGTAGCATTTCAGCAGTTTCTTCCTCTGTTCCAATAGTCAACATAAAGCTTCTTATTGTTAAAATCTTCCTTTGCCAGGGCGATTCTCGACCTAATTTCTTTATTGCAGTAGGCATCCTTTGTCAGCAGATTTTCCAGATACTTGAAATTATCTATTTTTTCTAACTACAGGTTCTAAATTTTAATTTTCATGAGTGTGTAGTAACTATTAATCAAGACCATTTATATATAATTATATTTTTAAAATATAAATTAGTAAAACCATATTAAATTAATATTAGTTTAAATTGATTTATTCAAATAAAAAAAGGAACGATGTCGATCCTTAAGTAAACATAAAAATCAATTATGTTAAAATGTAATGGAGTGATAATATTTCTACAGTAATGTGGTTGGACAAGGTCTATTTATCGTCAGTACATATATTTACCAACAAGTTAGATTATTCACGCTTTATTTCACGGATTGAAAAGAAGCTCGAACCTCTGTTGTTCAAACTCGATCTTTGCGAATTAATTGATATTCAAAATACATTGAAATCATCTATGAAGGAAACCAGTATTTACGACATGGTCAATTAACTGAAACCAAACTGGTTTGGGTTTGCCAACAAGTCGCATAAATCCATTTTTTCACTCACCGGTTTCACTTTGTTATTTCTTAATACTTAAGTAAGATGTTTGGTGAAATTTATTTTTAATACGCTACGACTTTATATACAATAAAGTATTATCTTTTGATATATAACATTAAGAGGAAAAAATTTAACAGAAATTGAGTAAATTATTATTATTTAGCACCGCGTCTTACTACCCGTTCGGGTTATACACTTAATTATTAATTACGCTAATGGATTAGGAATTGGGAAGGTTGAATTTAAAGGAAGTGAACCCGCATTTTCGTGGAGGGAGAGTGGAAGACTATTTAGGAAAAGCCACCCCCAGTTCACCCAACCGTGATTCGAACCTCGATCTCGCCATCCTCGACATTCGAGCTCAACACGACTAGCGGATTAGCTAACTACGCCACCGAGGCGGGTGAAATTTATTAAAGAAATCCCCACCAATGAAAATGGGAAAATATGTAAGTGACGTATAATATACAGAGCTGATATATTCCTTTTTAATATTTTATAGTAAACAACGCACCAAATGAAAAATATTATTATTATTATTATTATTATTATTATTATTATTATTATTATTAGCACCGCATCTTACTACCCGTTCGGGTTATACGCACTTAGGCTAATGTGTAATGGTAGGGAGAATGTGAGATGAAATGGAGGACCTACAGTTTAACGTGGAATCCGAACCACGGTGGAGACCTGGCATTCCTCACATAATGAAAAATAAAATAAATATATAATATTCCCACCTAATCGATTTTATAAAACACCAAGAGAAATAAAAACAAACAAAAATTCCTCAGAACCAACTCAAACATATTTTCACTTATTTTTCTATATAATTTTTTTATATTTAGTATCCTCCTATTATTTGAAAACAACATAAAGGCTGAAATATTAACATAATAGTTTTTGTCTTTATAAGACAAAAGAAATGAAGATTTTATCACCATTCAACGTTCAAATTCTTCCTTATTTCCCTATGTAGACTTCCTTAACTCAGTCCTCATATTGGCTCGTATTTACTTATTTTATCGAATTATTTGTATAATAATATCACCAAGCTATCGTGTCTACTCATGATACTAAGTATACTTTCTTAATATGGATTAACAAACATTTATAATGAGCTTTTATTTATAATCACTATAAAACACGTATTCTTAAGAATCTAGCTTGAATTTCAGACAAACTTGCCAACGGGTCTTCTTCAACAGGGATAGATACTGTGTTTATAAATTCGATTGAAAGAAATTTGAATCCTTAAAGAATCCCTTCTTACGCCCGATTAACCGAGAAATTATACATAGGTCCGATGATTATGGTCGATCAGGAATTCCCACCGAGGTGAGACTTTCTGCATTATTCATTAGAAAAGAGCAGTATAATAGGGTTTTCTTGTAAAATTTGGTGAAACAGTTTCAATTTCCAAAATCCATTTGTTTATAGAGTATATATATATATATTTATATATGAAAACCACGCAAGGATGAGAAGTCTGGTTTAAGCGTTCGTACCTACCTAATTTACGTGTTTTCTGTAGAGTAAGACGAACTCTTAAACGTTATGTCTTACTACTCAGATTATTCGCATATATACTAACTAAGTCGGGGTTATTTATGATCAGTAACGTTATATTAACAGAAAATGTTCCCCGCATTTGCGTGAAAGGAGGATGGTAAACCCACGCCGAGCACACACGACTTAGATTCGAACCTAAATCTACCCGTAATCTGCACCTTAGTTCAGTATGTTGAATATATTCCTGCAGCGCTAAGGGTCTCGGGTTTGACTCTATGCTTGACCGATTAATGTATTATCGGGGAAATGTGGGTTTCCCCTTTCATATTTATAGTTTAACTACTGAGTACTGAGTGAAGTGCTCGTCATTGATATAAATTGTTTTATCAATAGTCTACTGGTATCAGTTATTACATAAAGTTAACGTTAAATACCTCAAATAATGATAAATATCCCACTTCGGTGACACGTCACTCTTGCAATAGACTGAACTCTGCCATGGGGGGAAATGGGGGTTCAAATCCTGGTTGGGTATACTGTGGCAGTTTTATCCCAAATGGTTTTCCAATTTTATTCATACATTTAAAGATTATACTTCCACTAAATTCAGCTTATATAACCCCCAACACATTAGTGCAATCAATAAATAAGTTACCCGCCTCGGTGGCGTAGTTAGCTAACGCGCTAGTTCCGTGTTGAGCTATACTGCCAAGGACGGGGGTATACGAAGTTTTGAATCTGGGTCTAGTGTAGAGATGGGTGGTTTATCCTATATTGTTTTCCGTTCACCCTCCACGCAAATGTGGGCTCACATTCTCTAAATTAACCTTCCCAATTCTTAAACCATTAGCGTAGTTAGTACTCAAGCGTATAACACGAACGGGTAGTAAGACGGGTTGAATAATAATAATAATAATAATAATAATAATAAAATAAAAAAGTTTATAGCCAGAATGGGTAGTAAGACGTGGGACTAAAATACAAAGTGTTTGGTATAATGCCACTGTGCTGATGACGGGCCGTCGTGGAGGACGCTGTAAGTACAGTCTGTTCTTCTCTGTTCTCAGGTGTGTGCACCAACGCCACGGCGCCATCGGTGAGTAGCATCAACCGCATCCTGCGCAACCGCGCCGCCGAAAGGGCCGCCGCCGAGTTCGCCCGTGCTGCCGGCTACGGCCTCTACCACCCGCACCCTTATGCCGCCGCCTTCCCCTGGCACCCCGCCGCCGCGGCTGCCGCCCACCTGTGGTCGGCCCCGTCTCTCAACCATCCGGCCTCCACGTCGTCAGCGTCCTCGGCCATCATGGTAGGCTCCCCTGGCTCGTCGACGTCCCCCGGCTCCACCACCAACCACCCCCACCACCCCCACGAAGCGGGGTTGGGACTCGTGGCCATGACGTCACAGGCCGACCTCCTAATGCCGAGGATGATAGGTGAGTGGACCACACCACTATTGTGTGGTGAATTTTATATAAAAAAACAGCGTTTATATTGGGAGTCTAGAGAACGGGAGATAAAAGCAATGTTTTTTAAGTATTAATAGTGAATTTTTGCTAAAAATTAATAAAAAACTACCCGCCTCGGTGGCGTAGTTAGCTAACGCACAAGTCATGTTGAGCTCGCCTGATGGGGAGATCGAGGTTTGAGTCTCGGTCGGGTGAACAGGCGGGAGGGAGGGGTGGGTTCCTAAATGGTTTTCCACTCTCCCTCCACGCAAATGCAGGTTCACGTCCTCTAAATTCAACCTTCGTAATCCACTAGCCTAATTAGTACTTAAGCGTATAAGCTGTATGGGTAGTAAGACGTGGTGCTAAATAAATAAATAAATAAATAATAAAATACTGCTCCAGTAGAAACAGGGTTAAATTTTCTCCCCATGATTACCTCGACAGTTGTTGAATTTCTCTCCAGGATGTCCTGGAATTTAATGACAACGTTTTATCTTCATTTATAAAAGCATCTGATGCTGCCAGTTTCATGACAGATATTCAACAACAGTTTATGTTAACCATGTGAAGAATTTTAAACTCTAGGTTTCTACTCAAGAAATATTTAATTTATTTTGGTAAAAAATAAAGTTTTGTTTTAAAAACTGCAAAAATGTTGGCCTTAATTCTGGTTATCTACATCTCCACCTTAGCTTACTTCTTTACAATCAGTTGTTTATTCTAAATTAATTATAAAACAAAAACAACGCATAAACCCAAGTTCATTAAATTATTACTTGCTTTAGTGACCGCATTGTCCAAGGCGTTAAGTATTCGCGTTAGACTAGACTGACGATGGAAGAAAGGTTGGAGTTCGAGTCCTGGTCGAGTATATAAAGGGTGGTATTTCCAAAATTGTTTACCACTCTGTCTCAATGAAAATGCATGCACACTGTCTCTACATTCAACCTCACTCATCCTTAAAACCATTAGCGTAGTAAGTACATTAGTGATTAACATGAACGTGTAGTAAGACGATGTTTTATAAAAATATTTGTGGTCAAAATAAATAAATAAATCATAATAGGTATAATTCATTATTAGCAAGTTTTACATACACGATAGGTGACCTGGCGGTCTAGGGGTAAGGTGTCGGACTTCTGTATTGGGGTCCGGGGTTCAATCCTCGGTCCCGGCACAAATTTATCTGATTACCAAACCCTTCCTTCACCTCTGACAAGACATCTTGTGAATGTAGGGAATTCCAGGCATCCACCGTGGTTCGGATTCCACGTAAAACTGTAGGTCCTCCATTTCATCTCACAATCACCCTACCATTACACATTAGCGTAAGTTCGTACAACCCGACCGGTAGTAAGTCGCGGTGCTAATAATAATAATAATAATAATAATAATAATAATAATAATAATAATAATAATATAATAATACATACACAATAAAACATACTAAACGAATAAAATCAGAAACCGTCTCATTTATTTTAACTGGATTGTACTAATACATTCAAACATGTAAGCCACTTCGAATTATAACTAGTATAACTTATTTATAACAGATCGCACATACATACTCAAATATTTTATACGATTTTAAATGAAAACAAATCTGGTTTATTTGTATCATATTGTATATACCCAATAAAGCATATATAAAGCTTTAAATCATAGTTAGACTAATCTATTTACAGAAGAATATATTTACATACACAAATATGTATACAGATCCAAATCCTAGATAGTCTAATCTATTTACACCAGATTGTATTTACATACACAAATATATATATATATATATCATAGATAGTCTAATATATTTACATCAGAATGTATTTGCATACACAAAAATGTATACAGGTCTGAATCCTAGATAGTCTAATCTATTTACATCAGAAAGTATTTACATACACAAACATGTATACCAATCAAATCATAGATCGTCAAATCTATTTACATCAGAATGTATTTACATACACAAACAGGTATACAGATCAAAATCCTAGATAGTCTCATTTATGTGTACCAATTTAGTATCAAAAACTATGTTAAATATGCCAATAAAAAATGGCAACAGTTTTTTTTTAATATCCATGGTGACTGACGTCTGTTTTCAGACGTTGACGGCAAGGATGACTCGGGCAGTCTAGACGGCTCGGATCAACCAAAGTTCCGGCGCAATCGGACGACGTTCAGTCCGGATCAGTTGGAGGAGCTCGAGAAAGAGTTCGAGAAGAGCCACTACCCTTGCGTCAGTACCAGAGAACGTCTCGCCAGCAAGACCAGTCTGTCCGAGGCCAGAGTGCAGGTGAGATCCCATACAGACACCTTTTAGTTTTGTACTTTCTCATACAGAGAAGATATTGTCAATCTTGGATGACCTGGAGGTCTAGGGGTAAGGGGTCAGACTTCTGTATTGGTGGTCCGGAGTTCAATCCTCGGTCCCGGCACAGATTATCTGATTGCCAAACATTCTTCTCCTCTGACAAGACGTGTATTAATCACAACTTGTGAATGTGGGGAATGTCAGGCCTCCACCATGGTTCGGATTCCACGTTAAACTGTAGGTCCTCCATTTCATCTTATAATCACCATACCATTACACATTAGCGTAAGTGCGTATAACCCGAACGGGTAGTAAGACGCAGTGCTATTAATAATATTGTCAATCTTAGAAAAAAATCAGCTTTGAGATTAAATGTGTATAAACAATCAAAAAATTAATTGTAAGTTCTTTGTGAGCTCGAAAAGTTTCTACAGTTAAATTTTAATACTAAAAGCCTTTTAGAAATTATAAAGTTTTTCACAACTAAAATTGAAAATATTTTACCAGATTAATATTATTATTTTATTGGTATTGATAATATCTATCAAAATTGATATTTAAAGACTTGACTGAAGATCTACCGTTTGAATTTCATGGGAAGATAACTATTTTAAATCTAGAAACTCATATTGCCATAATAATGGATATAAGAATATTACAATTATTGTATTTACACTCTTAGCACGTTTTTTAAAGTTGTTAGTGAAGTGAATGTCAGTAGAGGCTAGTGTTTTTGCAGTTTTTATTGCAAAACTTTTTTTTAATCGAAATAAATCAATTATTGATCTAGTAGAAACATAGGGTCTAATTTTCTTCACAAAGTGATATCAAAGTTGTTGAATATCTGTCATGAACATAGTGGCATTATATGAGAAACTTTTTAAATGAAGAGAAAAAGTCGTAATTAAAATCAAGGACACCCTTGACAGATATTTAAAAATTCTTACTGGAATCACGCGAAAAAAATAAATTTCATATCTCTACTGAATAAATGTTTTATTTATTTTGACCAAAAAATATTGTTGATTTAAAATTTTAAAAGCCTGACCCTTTCTAAAATCCCTTACACTCTAACCTTAATAGTATAAAAAGAAAAAAAATACAGTAATCCATAATAAAGTATTGATGGCAGCCTTTAATAAATTTCTAGATCAAAATCAATAAATCAAATAAAACCTTTTTAGAATGCCAAATCTTAGTGACTTTAATCACTGCTGATGGCGAAATTAGGCATTCTATTCAAATCAGGGTTTATTTTGCATTTTCTCAAATAAAGATATAGTATTGTAATTTTTAAAATTTTCTTCTTCAAGATTTAGTTTGTTTAGAAAGCCCCTAAATATAATGTCACTTAGGCTAAAGCCTAAAAGTATTTTAATTTTCCTATGATAAACCTTTTAGAATATTAGATTTATTTTATAGTTATTGATAATATAGCTCAAATGTGACATCTACATATCACATGAGTTTATATATATACACACATGAAAGTAGATCTAATAACTGTTCTTTCTAGCTGTCAGATATAGGTACCTTCATTAATCTAAATAAAAAAAGGGTGTTGTTCAAATGCCACGTCTGACAAAAGGTGTTTTAATCCTAATATATTTGAGATAAATAATTATGCTATACGACACCTTAGCTCAGTCGGTAGCGTGTCTACCTAGAGAACTAAGGGTCTCGGGTTTGATTCCCGTCAAGGTCGAAAAAAATGATCATTTGTGAAGTGCGGGGTTACACTTTCAAACTGATAAATTAATTGGCCGGGAACTGGATGTTGTACCTGTCATAGTTTTAAGTTAGCATATAAGGCATATGGAGCTACGTTAGGCCTAGCTAGGTTGAATAAAATTTGGCCCAGGCCACAGGATGGAAACAGTGATGGATGTAAAGTAAAAGATAAATATTCTAACCTCTTGACAATATTGGACACTTTACATTATTTATTAGATTTGTAATACTGACATTGTAGGTTTTACTGTCATGTATAGCCTAATGTTCTAAGTTAAGATAGCTTGTAAGTTGTGTACTGATATTATTAAATTTAACCTATTAACATAGTAAACATTAAATATCTAAGTGGTATTACTCTTTATTATGATATCGTTGTTTTATAGTCGCAATTGAGTTTAGACAGTATTGTTTACTTTTAGTAGGTATATATAGTGCATAAAGCCAAAATTAATAATGATATGATAGTCTAAATGAAAAAACTAATTGGTTTTCAATTAAATATATTTTGATTTTAAAACACTTGCCAAACTGGTTTTCGCTTTTTTTTTTAAATATAATTAGTATAAAAGTTAACACCCACTTCATTGGCCGAATGTTTCAAGGCTTAACTCTCGTGTTAGACTGGCCTATTATGATAAGAAGATCAGGGATCAAAACCGGGTTGAGTCTATTGAGATTTTTTTTTCTTAAATGATTTCTCACTCTCCTACCACGTGAGTTGCGGTTAGGTTACCTCTAAAAGGCCTCCTTCCTCGTGCTTAGCTCATTTGAGTGATTATTATAAATAGGTATAATCTAAACAGGTTTTAATACGCGGCGATAAAATTATAAAGATATAAGGGCTAACGCTTATCCTATATTTATCTAGCAAGTATTTAAATTTCAGTAATATTGGCAAATACTTTAAATACTAACATTCGTAAAATTCAGGAGATAATGGATATTTAAATTTATTATATATATATATAAATAATCACCTCTTTTAAAAAAATAAATAATTTTTTTGTATTTACACTTTAAAAATATGTGAATTGTGTTTATTTATTTATCATTCGTTAAAAATTTGTTCAGAATGTTAGTTTTAGGGCCAGTTTCATAGTCAAATTTAGTACGCCTCAAGTGCGGCGCTACACTAAGTACATGACGACACCTACCTAAACCAGAATGGAATGGGCCAGTTTCCTATGAGAGAACGGCCCATTCCATTCTGGTTTAGGTAGGTGTCGTCATGTACTTAGTGTAGCGCCGCACTTGAGGCGTACTAAATTTGACTATGAAACTGGCTCTTAGTGTTCATTGACTGTTAAACACAATCCTTCACATTGGCTGACACGTGACTACTTGTCAATCTAGTCTAGTCTAGTTCACCGATAACGGGGAGATCGGGGGTTTGATCCCGGCTAGATGTACTGACAGTGATGTTTCAAAGTTGGTTTATCACTTCCTTTTCAAATAAATTCGGGCACATTTATTCTGAAAACCTAATTCATTCGTTCTCTTTTCATTAGTGTGATTAAATTCTGACAGCCCAGACGGGTAGTAAAACGTGATGCAAAAAAAACAAAAAAGACCTAGCATCCAGAAATTTACTTTGGAGGAGTCAAACTATCAAAGATGTAGACAAATGTAAATTTAGGAGGAGAAAGGAGGAGGGGACGGGGTGTTGGAAGGGGTGTGCTTAGCAAAATATAAATATATATATTAAGCGGTTCGCCCTCCAACATTATAGAGTCTCTCAAGAATCTCTTCAGTAAAATGAAAAATTTAAAAATTTAGATACACCTAAAAGCTATTTGTAAGTGTCATTCCTTAAAACTTTTTTTTTTAACAAATAGATGCCTTTAAAAGTTATTTGGAATAATCTTCACTTGACAATTTTTTTAAAACTAGATGCCTCTAGGAGCCATTTGAGTCTTTGTTTAGCCATTTAAAAAAAACATTTGATGTCTCTAAAAGCTACTTGGAGTAGTAGTCTTCGCTTGGCAAATTTTTTAAAATAAGATGCTTATAGAAGCTATTTAGAGTGATTTTCGCTTGGCAAATTATTGAAATTAGTTGCCTATCAAACCAAAAAATTAAGATTAGATTAATTAAACCCACCCTCACTGCTTTATTTTATAGTTCTACTTTATATATTTTAAGTTTTTAATAAAATTATTTTATCATGGAAGGCAGGAACAACTGCCCCATATGTCTCCTGGGCACACCACTGGAATCAATAATACATTAAATAAATTTTAAGAAAAGTAGTTAAAATCTCTTTAAATCATTTAAAACAAAAATTTGTGAAGTTGTTACAAAATCAGTCTGAGTTTCATTACAAATTTGGCTAACTGTACGTATATGTTTTTTGTTCAACTAAAATCTTTGTTAAAACGTGAACGCTTCACTAAAACCGGCGTGTTATCATTTCTATTGACTCCCAGGTTTGGTTTTCCAACAGACGTGCCAAATGGAGACGTCACCAGCGCATGAACCTTCTAAAACGTTCCTCCCCGAACCACTCCCATCACCCTCACCCACATCCACACCAAACTCAACCACCAACCACCACCAGCACCCCTTCCTCTCAACAATACACAGTCAACAACAACACTCCTACCACGCCTGGCTCGCCAGGGGACGCTTCCACCCCTGGATCACCCACCCACTACACCCCTTCTACCCCCACGCCCAATACCACCAGCACTCTAGTTCATCCTACCGCCACCAAGGCAGCACTCCTGCTACAGATGGGAGGAGAAAATAGTGCTTTCAAAGCCCTCACGGGTCAAAACGCGCCGCGCCATCATCAACAACCACCTTCTTCAATACTGTCCGCGCGTCGTTTCTTCTCCTCTTCGCCGCCGATGACGTCGACGGAAGAAGCGGCCCGTTCCAACTGTTCTTCGGACTCTGAAGAGATCAACGTCAACGATCATTCTGATGACGAACCGGAGCGAGAGGCAAGATTCCTACAGCGTAAATACTCGCGAGGTCTATACTCACCTGTTCCTAGTTCTGTGATCGGCGGGAAAATGGAGGCGATCGGCAAGATGACCCGCGATCGTGACCCTTGGGAGTCGAGTCAGCCTTTGCAGCTCACGAAGTACGATCGAGAAAGAGTTTGAAGAGGGAACACTTTTCAGTCTTACTAAGTATTTATTAATTAGGTTTGTTGTTGTCATTTTTTTTTTAAGGATAGAGTCAGCGTGGTTCTATGCTGTTCTTGAGAAATTCACTCGAGATTTTACGGAGACTTTAATGCGCGAATTTGATCGAACTCTTCTTCTTTTTTTTTTCTTTAACGAACCGGATATTGCTCAGCTATTTTTTTTTTTATGGAGTCAAGGTAATTTCTAAAGTAGATCTTATGACTTAAGGAGCATGCGGGTGTAAAATGCATCGTTACTGACAACTGAAAGATAAAATTTAATTTTTAAATTATGAAGTAGTTATGATTGATAAAACGACATGGTTCTGGTGTCTAGTTAAATATTTAAGGAAGAACAAGATGTAAGAGTATCCTTTGCAATGGGATTATTTAAACTAACGATATAAATTATGAAAGTAAATAGTTTCAAGTGTAAATGAGATGGCCTGTTGGGGGAGCAATACTAAGAGAGTTTATTTACAAGTCATTTTATAAGTTTAATTTTAGAAATGGCCAATTGTGTGTTTAGAAAATATTTATTATATTAAAGAGGATGCTAGTTATTTTGTGAAAGTTTATTTTATTAAAATATAGGTAAAATAGATTTAGTGATTGAGATAAAACCAAATATTAGTTAAAATTTTGTTTTGTTCGGAAATAAAATATACAATCAAAGATTTGAAAAAAATACTATATATGATAGTAAATTAGCTAAATTGTATTTCTCACATACGTGATTTTGAAATATTTAAATATAAAATAAATTTTCACAATGTTTTATTTAATTAGTGATTCATATATCTTTAAATGCATTGCAGTGGTTAATTATATTTATTTTTAGTACCATTTAAAAAAGAATTGAACTAGAAACTTTTAAAACATCACAATGTAATTGGCACCCTCTTTAATATCGTTCTAATAAGTTTTTGTTATCAAATGTTTCTCCTATTAAAGATATAAATTTCAAATTCTTTAACGGTTTTAAGTTTAAGCCTTTTGTTTACTTTGAGTATGTTAATTCCGTGTGTCTTCTTAAAAAAAATATTTAATATTTAAGAATATTATATAAATATCAAAAGATCAATAAGATTTAATCATGGTTGGAAATATGTTTTATTAATGTTAGAAATATTTTGTTCCAACATATAATTTATTTTCGAAATTATTGTGATATTGATGTAAAACTGCTAATTAAATGTAAATGAGAGATTCGCCAACCAAATTTAGTGTCAGATTATTATCAGGTCTGAACAACATATTAAAAATATGTTGCTATAAATACTAAATAATATTAAGGAAATATAATCATTCTAACATCTAGTTCTGTTGCTATATTTTAAAATGATTTCATACTATCAAGGACGTTTTGATGCTCTAGATTTTTTTCTATGGTGTCTTTAAAATATAATTAAATATTTTCGATTATTGATTAAATTTTAGATCAACGTAACAATATGTTAAAAATTCTATTAAAAAAGGAATGACTTTTTTATTGATCTCTGTTAAATTAAGACTGATTTGATTAAAATAAAAATTTAAAATGACTTTAAAAAACTCTAATGTGGTTTATATTCAAAATATTGGAGAGCTTTTTAATGTGGTTTATAGTAATTCGGTTATAATTGTGAAAAATATCTAAAAACATATTTTCATACATCATTTTATCTTAGACCTTATATTTCAACTAACAATTTATGTTATAACATCCAAACCAAGACCTTTTGAACACATGATCAATACATTCAATTTTACTATGACATTTTAGATGAGGTGATAAGTCAATAAAATTTTGACCGAAACCATATCCTTTAGAATCACCCATGAGTTTTGCTTTCAAACGGCGTGATTTTATTTTTAAAAATCGTAAGTTTAATCATATCAAATACTGATATAAGATTCTATATAATATTTGAAAAATAAAATGGTGCAGGAACCCTGAATATATGGTCTGCCACATTAATGATTTAATAATTGAGCTACCCAGTTTTTTTTTCCACATAAATAATAACACCGTTGCAACGAGTCAAAACTTCAAGATTTTGTTCCTATGTCCAGGAAATGGTTCTAAATAATATAAAAACCCAAGTTAATTAGGTAGTATTTAATAAACTGTTGTAAATGTGTTTAAAAACCCTCTTTTCAATAAAATATTGCTTCAAGTTTTTAAATATTATAGGTGTAGAACTGTTTGAAAAATGAATTTAAAACTAAACTCCAATATATTAAATATCCAGTGAACACATCTTAAAATATATTTTATTTACTAAACTGTCCGAAAGACATATTTCATTATTTGAAAATATAAATCAGAATATTGCTAAATCATTTAAAAACACTCATTCTGTAGCGCAATATATTTTTACTAATTACTACACAAATTCACATAAAAATAGTACGAATATTCACATATAATAATACTATTGTACAATAAACTATTGCGATTGCTTATATTGTAGCATATTAAATATTGTTATAAAATGTCTCTTAAAATAAATGGTTATGACTCAGTGTGTACATTATTTAAACTTATAAAGTTGACAAAATAGCTACTCAATACGAAATTAAATTTTCAATTGTAATTATTACAAAATGTGTTTTATTGATCTGTTTTAAAAAAATGTGTAGAAATTAAACATTACTTTTGGGCTTGTCTTTTATAAATAACGTTTTAGTGTTGTTTTTCTTTCCTTAATATCCCCTGTGGTTTGTATATATTACTTCTGTATTTAAATAATAATTGTTAACAACATTCTTTAATGCCAGTTATGGCTACAAGAGATTCCAACCATACCCGTGGGCCAAAGGGAAAATACGATGGTCTCGTCTTGTCTGGTTTGTAGTTTACGTCAGAGGAAGGCTAGGCTTTTAATCATAGACGAGTATTAAAATGTATTTCATCAATGGTTCTCTAATCGCCCTTTACGAAAATATGTGTATATTTCCTCTAAATTCTAGGTTAATCATCCGAGCCCTAATAGTGTTAACTACCCGCTTCGGTGTACGCATGGTCTAACGCGCTATTCTCGTGTTGTACTAGACCACCGAAGACTAGAATATTGGGGATCGATTCCAGTTGGGTTTACTAAGGGTGGTTTTCCTAAATGGTTTTTCACTTTCCTTTCACGAAAATTCCGATGCACTTATTCTCAATTAAACCTTCCTAATCCTTAAACACCTATAGTAATTAGTAAATAGGCGTCCAACCCGAACGGGTAATAAGACGTGGTGCTAAAAAAAAACTGTAACTACCCTCTTAGTTGATTGAATGGTCTAAGGCGTCACTCTCGCAATAAAGTAGACTGCCTATGATGGATAAATACGAGTTCGAATCCTGGTCGAATGTGATGGTGTTTTCCCCCTAAATGGTTTTCCATTCTACATCCACGCAAATAAGGGTACAATTTTTCTAAATTCAATCTTTTTCATCCCATACACATTAGCATTATTATTAATTTTATACACAAAACCTGAATAAGAAGTTAAATGCATTGATAAAATAAATATAGTGTGAATAAATCAGGACAGTTTGGACCGAAAACAGGCAGGGTGGGGGAAAAAAAAGTTGTAAATTTTATCAAATTCCCTCTTCTTCTTTTAAACTCTTAGTTAAGAACAACTTCTAGCCATGAGTCTTGAACTTAAGGTGGGAGTCTAGGGCACACGAGAAAAGCTAAGTATTTGTAAAGTTACTTTTATAGAAAAAACTTTTGTTTGGTCAAAATAAATAAGAAATTGCTCAAGTACAAATATGTAGATTGATTTTATTCACAAGGTGATATCAACATTTGTTGAATATTTGTTATGATCATGGAGGCATTAGTCGAGAAACTTTCTATATTAAGAGAAAAAGTTGTCATTAAATTCCAGAACGCCCTTGACAGATATTCAACAAAGAGAAAATTAAACTAGAAGCTTATACTGGAAAAATATTTGATTTAATTTGACCAAACCATTGTTTTGATATAAAAACTGCAAATATACTGCACTTATCTCATGTTCCCTAACATTCCTACCTTAAAGTTCACTGAAAAAAAAATTATCCAAAAGATGTATTCACTTTCAATGATAGCTATCTCTTTCAAAAGAAAAATAGAAGAAGAGAATATAATCGCATCAGCCTACACAGTAGTTAGAAGTAATTAACACTTGATTTACTAAACGTAGCCATTAATATGTATTAAACTATCGTATATCCTATCATTAGATCTGGACGTTAATGAGTGAGTAGGAAAATATATATCTTCACAAAAGGATTTCACCGACAGTATGTACATTATATATATATATATATATATATATATATATATATATATTAAATTAGTAGGTAGGTGTATCCCATGCAATTGATTTATTCATAGAAAAAATATGTATTACTTAGTTCTACCATTCACAGTTTTTAGTTAACATTTGTAGCTATCTTTCTTCTAGAAGGATGTGAACAATTTGAATTTTTGTAGTTACGTTTCTAGTTTAAGGCTGCACATATCCCATTTTATGTTTGCTACACTTTTCAGTGGTCCGATCTCTCTTCCGACAGACAAGACTACCAATGATGGGGAGAGAACAGATTCTAATCCCTGTTTCATGTACCGAGTTTGTACCCAAATGGTTTTCCACTATTCTTTCACACACATGAGGGTATATTTCCTCTATATTCAACCTGCCTAATCCCTAACACATTAGATTAATTTGTACAAATACTTAAGCCTATGGGTAGTAAGATGTATTGAAAGGGGAAAAAAGGAAGAAACATGAACATTATATTTATGATTTGATGGAAGATTGTTGTGATTCATAGTTATCAAACAAATATTGTTAGAAACCTTCCATATTATTTTCAAATTATTCAACACCTTTTTGTTTAGTTTTATTGACGTTTTTTTTTAAAGCAGAACTAATTCAAAGAAGAATGGGAAAAACCACATTAATAAACCAGATGTAAAAAAAAAACAGATTACATAGGACTTGTATTTAAAGTCTTAACTTACCCATCACTGGTGAGAAAATGCCATGCGAGTCTGACGACCTACACTAGAAGCGTTAGTGAGTGCCATCTAGTATTCGAACCATAGATTCTTGTAGACAATTTCTTGGCGACTGGAATGTAATGCTCTCACCCATGGAAAAACCTTTAAAGCAAATAAATTGTTTTAAGATGACTATTTCTAGAAGTGTCAAACTTAAAATATGTTAATGGCAGAATGAACAGTAATATTTGCTTTTTATTAATTTTTTCCCGACGCCTTAGCTGAGTTGGTACCGGTCTTATTGGCTAAGGGAACTGGGTTAGATTCCTGGAATTGCTAGTAATGTATATGAGTTTACCCTTTCACAGTAATGAACTAACGATCTGGGGCTGAATGTTGTGTCTGTTCAAAATTTAAGTTCGTTTATAATTCTTGTGCTGATATCATCAGAAATTGCATACCTCAAATACCTCAAATAAATGAATTTTTTTAATATATTTTAAATTTTTTCTATTTATAAAATAAGTTGATAGTGTTGTTGGAAATTCAATATCGTGTGAAATAATATGATTGAAATTACATAATTATCAACAAAAGAACTGTACAACTTTGGGAAATAATATTCTTTGGAAGATTATAGAGTATAACAGACATTTTACCTCACAAGCATGAACATAAAATAATATTATATTATCTTTTGTTAGAAAGAAAATAAATCGTTTCCAAAAGATTTAAAAGATATAGATTCTTCTATATATTTTAATCAAAGTACTTATTACTTTCTCGCTATCTTACAGGTAGAGAAAGTATTGTGATCGAAAAAAACAACTCGAGATTTTGATTAATGTTGACGTTCATGACGCCCTGAATCAAAAAAGTGGTTTTTGAATTTTCGTCTGTCTGTACCTCGGACTAGAGCCTAACCTTTTATAACAATTGGGCTAAAACTTTGTATCTAGGGTTTTCACAGGGTCAGCCCCAAGGGATTTTTGGAATTGGATATCCAACCCTAAAATTAAGGGTAGTTTACTGAAGGGCAAAAACAGAAAAAAATATATATACAAATATCTACATATATATAAATACTATATATATAAATACAATATATATAATAATAAATACATATATATAATATAAATACATAAATATATATATAAATATATATCTATATACAATTATACATGTATATATATATATACATTAACATTTCGGACACTTAAGGTTAAAGTATTGAGACAGTAAAAATAAATCTAACCCGAAATGTTGATGGATGTCAACATCTCATGACCCCCCTCAAACCTTAAAAGTGGTTTTTGCAATGCCGTCTGTCTGCGTGTCTGTTTAACCCTAAAATTAAGAGTAGTTTAACTAAGGGAGAAAAGAAATAAACAGATTTTCTCAAAATCAGCCCTAACGATTTTGATTAGAATTCGTACCTAGGCGTTGACTAATATTATAACCAAAATCGTTATTTATATTTTCCCATAAAAATTATTAGTAGGGTTTTTTAAAGTAGCAGAAATTTCCATATATCCACACCTATTGAAGATGATAAATAACTTATCATCGTAATAATCATAGCATTATTAAAAAAAAACTTATATTTGAAATATACTTTTAATAACCAATAGTTTCTGAGATATTGACAAATATATTAATACAATTTTGTGAGCTTTAGTCTTGCAGAGATACTACTTATGTTTTAACCAATAATTTTATAATGCCATTGAGAAATTAAATATAAGAAAGTCTCTCGAAAAATTTATATTATTTTTCCTTTAACCTCTTAGGAGAAATGTTTGTACAGCACCAAAGAGCTATCTCCATTTTAGACTCAATAACTAATATTTATATTTTTTTATTGGTCAAAATTTATATATGAGGAATTTAATATCAATGCTATGACTTGAAGATGTGCAACACCAAATAAAATGTCGAAATTTTAACAGGAAGTTGAAATTTTATTACAAAGTGTTGACCCTTGTGGACCTAACATCGATCTTTTTTATTTGTCGAAATAAACAAATGGAAATATTAGTTGCTTAAAATTAAATTATAAAATTTAAAACCGGAACTTCAAAAAGTTTTACGTAAATATAGTGCAAGTTGTGCTTGGTTTTGCTAGTGTATATAATCTAGTTCCACATATATGAGTTTTGAGTAAATATCTCAATTTTTAAACAATAGAGCGAGAAGGTTCGTGTGGAGTTCCGTACCATTTATTTTTTAATTTGTTGATAAGAATGAATATGTTCTAAATGTCATTATTACATTATTGTTATTATTATTTCAGTGTTATATTCATGGTCTGATTACAAAAATAGATTTGAAATTAACTTTTAAAATATACCAAAAGATTCGATTATTTTTCTATTATAACCACTATAAATCACCTTTCAAACTATTCATACGATTGTATTTCATCTACACATTTTTGTTAAAAAAAAAAAGCGCCTCCCCCCAAAACGTCAATTGAACCCCGAAATGGTCAACGCCTTTATTTTATGGTTATTGATCACTTTGGTTTAATTAGGAACGTTAAATGGTCAGCATTCTTGTGCACCACTCCTAGTGCAATAAAAATAATCTAGTCATTTGTAGTGGGAGCGGTTTTTAAGCATTGATTGGGTTTTCTTTTTTTCTTTCGTCCTTTTTTTTTTTATTGCCACTTGGGTTCACACAAATGTAGTTTCCACTAGATATGTGTTGACTTTTTCTTTTTCTAGAAAAAAAATATCCTTTATTTCTTCAAAATAGAATTTACATTAACATTGTTATTTATTTGCTTAGCTAATAAAATAATCCTTCTAATTAAAGCGAACGAATGAATAAATTTTCTTTAACTGTTATTTACCATATAAGTGTTATATACTATTTAATTTTATATATTATATAAATGAATAGTTTCAATTATTTTCATGCCAAAGAGATTATTTTAAAAAAATGAAAAATAACGTGTTTATTAACATCGGTGGTCACATGGCCTAAAGTTTCACTTACACAAGACTGTTTTGTCGATCCTTGAGAGATCGGGCTTTCAGGTCCTGGGCGGATAGGTAACGAGTTTCTTTACCTAAATTGTCTACCACACTTCCTCCAAGCAAATTCGGGTACATTCCCTCTCAAATTTTACTTTTACAATCCTTAGTTAAATAGTGTAGTGAATTTAGGGAAATATATAGTTTATACATATATATATATTAATTCTTATTATTATATAAGCCTATTTTATTAATATACATCTACATTTTATATATTAATTAGTATTTATCTCATAATATAATAATATTAATTATTGACTATATCTATAAGCCTAAATACTATATATGTATAAGCTATATACGCCTATATTAATTACACTAATTAAGTAGATATGATGAAAGTAAAATTTGAGAGGAAATGTACCCGCATTTATATATATATATATATATATATATATATTTAATAGAGAGGCTACTTGTGCCATTCTTGAACGACGCTTGGTCGTCTAATCGGGACGTCCCTCACGATAGTAAATAGGGTGAGCTGTTTACAACATCAACATCAACAACGACAGCAACTTCCACTACCACGTTGGACAACGCCGTCAAACCGTAGCGCAAACGTCGTAAATCTAACCTCGTTCCCTAACCAGTGAGAAGAAACACTTCTCCGATATCTTTAATTGGTGGGACTTTTATTGGCTTTTTGGACTTTGGAATAGTGTAGGAGAGAGAAAAAAAAAGGGGGGGGGCTGTAAGGGGAGTAATGGGAGAAGGGAGAAAGGCTTTAATGTGGCTATGAAGTGTGGATCGCTAAGTTTTTACTCCTGTGGTATCTTATATTGTATCTTTTTTTTTTCTTTCTTTCTTAATCTCGCCCAAACATACATCCTCCACATCTTATTTACGGTCTAATGACAGTTATACTACCATTTTGGAAAACGTAATGCGTTTTATTCACCTTTCCAGTTAATAATTATTACATTTACAATTCTATTGGACGAAATAAAATAATCACGTCAATAAGGTCTCACATTATATTACTTCAACATAAGCCACAAGATAATTCATTAAAAACAAAGAGATTTGAATGGAAATCATCTAAGAATATTTTTTTTTGTTAAAAATCACAGCTCTATTTATTAAATAATTACCGATAATTTTTGTACATTAATCTTTAGGTTATAATTAATTATATGTTTCTATTTTTAATAAAGAAGCCACTGACGTTGGTGACCACTCAGACAAATACGTTAGTCAACTCTGGTAAGGCTCACTGTTGATAGGTTATCGAGTCTCTAATCCCAGATATATTTTATTCTTTAAAATATGCTCTACCTTACCTCTACATAAAAAATCCGGCCACTTATCAACTAAACTCCCCCTTTCTCATCTTTGTTACCTACCATAAGACTGTGAGAAGCTTGGACTCAAAAGTACAGGAGGAAAAGTAACGTAAAAAATATCTATCTCGAAAGTACTTTTGGCAACCGGTTAGTTTTGTTATTTATTGGGTGAACGGATGGTCTAGGGGAAAGGTGTCCGACTTCTTTGCTAGGACTCCGGGGTTCAATCCTCGGTCCTGGCACAGATTTATCTGATTGCCAAACCCTCTCTTCACCTCTGACAAGACGTGTGTTAATCACAACTGGTGAATGCGAGGAATGCCAGGCCTCCACCGTGGTTTGGATTCCACGTTAAACTCTAGGTCCTCCATTTCAACTCACAATCACCCTACCATTACACAGCGTAAGTGCGTATAACCTGAACGGATAGTAAGACGTGGTGATAATAATAATAATTATTATAATCAATCAATCATTGTTTATTTAGGATTTAAAAGAAAAAATTACATAATTTACTTTTTGATACAATCCCTAAGTACCTAAAAGTACATCTTCAGGTCTTGGAGTTAAATAAATATTCTTAAAAAATAGTAAATATTTTATTATAACAAAATAATTAAAAAACAATCGTAACATTTCCTCTCAAAAATATTTACATAATTCTTTGAAGCATGCCTTGAAGTATCCAGTTTTTAATTTGATTGTTTGCTATATTTATTCAGGGATTTCTTGGAGTGTTGGTGGTAGCAAATTAAACAATTGGGGGATGGTACATCTCAGTTCCTGTTTACCATATAATTAGAATATTGGTCGATTTTATACACTTCTAACACTAATGATGTATTAAAATGTTATCAATGTTGAGCACCAAGAACATTGATTTTATAAATAACCTTCGTAAAAAAAATTAGACCTTAAAACACGTCAACTTACTGCCAAGTCTATCAACAAAAGATTTTCCCCTTTGTAATTAGGGAGGAACATTAATTAATATTCAACAGTAAAATTATATAAGATATTTAAAAACATATATTTATTTTATTTATACAAATTATAAAACGATAGAAACTTTTAGAAATAAATCCTTGTCGGAGGGGTGATTTGGGTTGGGGACAATGCTCTCTTCTTAAGAAAGATGACCAAACACACTGCTAATGAGTAGGGCCAAAATCTTTAAAAAATTTATATAATACATCTAATGCCTATTTGTTTAATACAAACGAATCGTTATAACACGTTCGTTTACATTATAATAAACAATCCAACTAAACAGAAGTATATACACATGTAACTGATGTTATCATTAATTAATTAACATCTCACGGAGTTAGCCTTAGTAGATTTTTCATGATAATTAAGTTCTGCCTAAGAATTTAGCAGATTATATCAATATTTTTTTTATACTTTTTGTGTCCCCTTGAATATAAAATGTATTATGATGTTTAAAAAAAATCTAATTCGGGATTTTAATAGATGTCCATTTCAAAACTCCCTTGGCCAGATTTTTTTTTTTTGCAACACCGTTTGTCTGTTATTGAGACTAGAGTAGAAACAATTTTATCGATTAGACTAAAAACTGGTCTCTAGGGCGTTCATAAATCTCCCCAGGGATTTTTTTCTAAATTATTTAAATTAAGAAAGTAAAGAAAATTTTTTTCTTGTAATAGGCTCAGTCAATTTTAATTAAAGTTGATATCTAGAAACTGTTCATCACTAAATACAAATTGGTACATCTGATTTTCACATAAACATTTCTTTGGGGTGTTGTTTACACTAGCGGGAATTTCCAATTTTGTTCACATCTCTTTTAAGATACGAAATAATTTATCATTGCAAATCAATATTCCTTGAGTTATAAGTAAACATATTTTTTTTGTAGCAAATGTTTGGTAAATGTGTAATTTTTAACAAACAGAATAGGGCGACCTGGTGGTCTAGGGGTAAGGTGTCAGACTTATATGCTGGCGGCCGGGGTTCAACCCTCGGTCCCGGCACAGATTTATCTGATTTCCAAACCCTTCCTTCACCTCTGACAAGATATCTTGTGAATGTAGGGAATGCCAGGCTGCCACCATGGTTCGGATTCCACGTTAAACTGTAGGTCCTCCATTTCATCTCACAATCACCCTACCATTACACATTAGCGTAAGTGCGTATAACCCGAACGGGTAGTAAGACGCGGTGCTAATAATAATAATAACAAACAGAATAAATAGGTCAATATGTTTCTTTAAGAGTATTGATTATTTCATGTACTCTATTTGGTGAAATGCGATAATATTATTTTCCCATGTTTTATTTTTTTAGCACCACGCCCTACAACCCGAATTATATGCTATACAAATAATTGTTAAGTTACTATTTAAGTTCATATTGGTTACTCAACTCTTGACAGTTGATACTTAACCTAGTTTTATGTCCAATCTCATTTTCAGGCAATTGATGCTTCTAGCACAACCTCCAAATTATCCAACGGGCTTGTTGATTCTCCTTAGAAACATGTTAGTCACATTCGTATTATCGAAATATAAACGCTTTTTATGGTAAATAAATCATTCATGTGGGCTTAACATCACGCTCGTTGGTTTGTCATAGACAAGGTCAGGACTCAAAATTCCGAATGGGGGTACTGGTGGCGATTTTTCCTAAACAGTTTCTTCTTTCTACTCTAAACTATACCTACTCTTAAAGTTAAATTAAATGCGGATAAGCTTCAGTGGTTCAAGGGTCTACGGTGCCTCCCTCGTGTTAAACTGGTCTGCTGAAGATGGGAGATCCAGGTTCGAATCCTGGTCGGGTCTACTGACGGTGATTATTTCCAAATTATTTGCCCTTCTCCTTCCTTGCAAATTCAGGTACATCACCTCTAAAACGCTTCCTTTCTCAGCCTTAGCCCATCAGAGTCATTATTATATGTTTATAACCTGAGCAGGTGGTAAGACGAGATAATTTTTTAAAAAAATTTGATAGCTGGATAGGTAGTGAGATTTTATTAACATGTTTATTTAAAAATTTAATATAAACGCTTGAAGATTATCAAGGAGTTTCAATGGTATAACAAATGAAAATTGGGTTCAGACATTGCAAAAATTTCGAAACCACTGTTTTAAACTATTAGTTAACGACGGGGTAGCACGTTTTATTATGCTTTGTTCCATTGTGTTCCGCTTTCTATCGTGAATTACAATCGATACCATGTTTTCTGAACAGCCAACACATTAAAATAAATCCTGGACAATTAACACTAACCCGTCCAACGATTCAACCATCAGTTTTATTAGAAGGGATCGGTTGGGTTTTTATTTAGATAGTTAAAAAAAAAAAGGCGAGGAGTGAAAATACATAACAAAAACAAGTAAGCTAAACGACATTAACTGATATAAAGCTAGCCTAAGTGTTATACGTAAAGATTTAAATAAATTATTTATATTAACCCGATAATGAACAACGAAATTTAGTTTTTAATCGACGTATCTTTTTAAAACCATTATATATTATGTTTCAAAAGTTTTAAAACTATATAACCGCCTCGGTGACGTAGTTGGCTAACCCGCTTGTCGTGTTGAGCTTGACTACTGAGGACGGGGAGATCGAGGTTCGAATCTCGGTCGGATGAACTGGGGTGGTTTTTCCTAAATAGTTTCCCACTCTCCCTCCATGCAAATGCGGGTTCACTTCCTTTAATTCAACCTTCCCATTTCCTAACCCATTAGTTTAATTAGTACTTAAGCGTATAACCCGAACGGGTGTTAAGTAGTAATAATAATAATAATTTAAAAACTATAGTGGTGATAAACGTGTGTATTTTAAAATATCTGATTTAAAGATATTTAAAAAAAATGATAGTAGCCTAAATTAATGTTACGCTTTTGGGTGGACACACGGTCTAAGGCCTCACTCTCACAATAGACTAGACTACCGAAGATTGCGAGATTGGGGTTCGATACCAGTCAGGTGTAATGAATGTGGTTCTTAAAAGTTTTCCCCTTTACTTCCAAGAAAATACAGGTGAACTTCTTTCATTATACCTTCATAATCCCCAGCACATTAAAGTAGTTAATGCATGGCGTATAACCCAGATGGGTGTTAAGACACGATGCTAAAAAAAAGGCATGTATAATATTTTTATCAGCGCGGCTTACTTCATGTTAAGGTTCATATATATGATAATTACTCTAAGAGGGTAGTGATGAGCAAGGAAGAAATTTAGAGGCAATTTACCAGCATTTGCATGGAAGGAGCGTGGAAAACCATTTAGGAAAAAACATCATAAGTAAACTCGACCGGGATTTGAACTCCGATCTTTCAGTCATCAGAAGACCAGTCTGAGAGTGACACCTTAAACCATTCAGCCACCGAAGTCGTTTAATCATATGTAAAAATATATAATTTATCCCTTCAAATGTCCAAACAAGTATCGTTTTGAAGTAGTTCCGTTAGTTTCTGTCTTGAAATTAATTTTTAAAAATCTGATAAAATGGTAAAGTAACTTTAAAAAAAAAGTAGTTAATAGTGGTTAGTTTACTTAAAGTTAAGACATACAATTCTGTGAATAAATAAGTATTGTGAGCCTCGGTGGTAGGGAAATTTAGCCGTCTTACCTGGATGGATTACACTAGGGATTATTTTATAAGACAAGACCATAATATAATCCATCAAGGTAATATCAGATTTCCAGTGAACGGGAAGATCAGATAGAAATCCCGATCTAGTGTATTAAGGTTTCTTCCTTTTAAAATGGTTTCACACTCTACCTCCACGCAAATATGGGAACATTTCTAATTAAATTCTACTTCCTTTATTCCTACTCCTTTAGTGTAATTAATGTATGCGTACATCTCGAACGGGAACTAGGATGCTGTGGAATTCTTTTCCCCCAATATTTTTATGACACCCGTTTCGGTGGCCACATGGTCTAGGGAGTCATTATATTAATATTTTATACTGCCGATGACAGGAATAACGGGGTTAAAATCACTGTCGGTTGTATTGAGGTTGTTATTTTTCTTAAAAGGTTCTTCCACTTCCCGTCTACGCTAATTCGGGTACACATCCTATTAATTCGACTTTTTTTTTACCCCTAGCTCATTAGCGTGATTAGTATTATTATTATTATTATTATTATTAGCACCTCGTCTTACTACCCTTTCGGGTTATACGCTTTAAGTACTAATTACGCTAATGGACTAGGAATTGGGAAGGTTTAATTAAAGGAAGTGAACCCGCATTTGCGTGGAGGGAGAGTGGAAAACCATTTAGGAAACCCCCCCCCCCAGTTCACCCGACCGATATTCGAACCTCGATCTCCCCGTCCTCAGCAGTTGGGCTCAACACGACTAGCGCGTTAGCCAACTACGCCACCGATACGGGTAGCGTGATTAGTAAAAATGTGTAATAACCTTAACAGGTTTTAAAATGGAATGCAAAAAACAATATTAAAAGAACTACAACTGCTTTCATTTAGGGCAATAGTATATTCTTAAAATTGGTCCTTCTTGGACAACTGAAGAGTTTCTCTATATAAAGTCTGTTCGGCGTAGGAATTGTTTTCTGAAAGGCCTTTTTACCTACCAGAAATCTATTATATAGTAGGATATTGGTAGGAAAAAAGACCTTTCGGAGGGTAGTTCTTACGGTGAATGGAGTATAGGGTTCAGTAGGGTTTGAAAATCTAGACTTCTGTATGGGTCGGTGTGGTTTTAATGTGTCTCACGCCTAGTTTCTCTCCCCTTACCCCTCCCCCACCCCATAAACCTTTCGCCCCTTTAGTTGGTGAGTCAAGGGAGACGACATAAAACTAAACTAGCCGACATCAACCACCGCCCATACAACAACATCCCGACAACAACCAGGATAACTGTTTAGAAAGATGCTCACGTCTTTCTTCTGAGGCTGGAGTGATCACAAAATGAACTTTACGTATCCGATTCGTTCGGACCCGAATAATTTAGTTCGGCTGTCAAAGAAAGTATTTAGTGGTTGTCTTTTTTTTTAACTGTCCCAAAAGGTTATTTTTCTTTGTCCCAGAAGGAGAATTTCTTGGTCTCAAAAAGATGTTTTACTATGTACAAGAAGGATGTTCTCATATGTCTCAAAGGGAAAATTTAAAATGTACAAGAAGGATATTCTCATGTGTTCCGGAAGGATGTTTTCCTGTGTCTCATAGGGATGTTTTAATATGTTGAAGAAGGATGTTTTCTGATGTTTCAAATGTATGTTTTGATATTTTAGAGAAGGATGTTTTTCCTGTGTCTCAAAGGGATGTTTTAATATGTTGAAGAAGGATGTTTTCTGATGTTTCAAAAGAATGTTTCCCTGTGTCCCAGAAAGATGTTCTAATGTGTTTCAAAAGGATGTTTTGATATGTCCCAGAAGGATGTTTTTCCCGTGTCTCAGAAGGATGTTTACCTGTGTTTCACGTCTCACTACCCACCCGGGCTATAATCATATTCAAACTAATAGAATATGAGATAAGGGAAGTATAGTTCATAGGAAACGTACCAGAATTTGCGCAGAGGAAGAGTGAGAAACGTTTAGTGAAAAAAACCTTCAGTTCCCCCAATCAAGCCCACCAGCAATTCAGACAAGAATAGACTGATAGTAATGTCTGCGTTTTCACCGGAAGTTGGTTATCTTAGCAACAAGTCTATTAAAACAGTCAAAACTAGTCCATGGCATCAGCCCAAAATCGGGCCCTATTTTGGTGAAGATAGTGCCAAACTCTGCAGATAAAGAGTTTTATGTGTTCATCAAAACGAACCCTCTTGCCATTAATATCAATTTTCTCGACCGTGACCCCAACTATTTCATTAAAGTATCTCTTCATTTGTCCATGCAAGGCTGAGTTGTCCCCGTTATGGATCCACTGAATTTATAGAAAATTTGGAAGCGCTGGGGAACGATTCCAGGACTATTAAATATTATAAACTAAAAAAAATATATTTATTTCACCCTCCCTGACTCTGATACTACACTTGGGAATAGTTATTGTAAAGTAAATATATTAAGATTAGCCAATTAATGGTCAAAAGAGACGTAACTGCCCTGCTAGAGAATAAAACTGTTATATACTATTATAAAACTTCCAAAGTTCAACGATGCCAAATTAATTGCTAATTAAAAGATGTCCATTACTTAATCAGAATGAATTGACAAACATGAGACCGCAATAAAAAAAAGTATCTCCTTTTTCAATCTCTTAGTAATTGGTGATTTCATTTTATAAGCCTACGTTTCAAAGTTGCAAAATAAATCTCTACTTTATTCTTTTATATTTCGAAGCGACGTTAATTTAATTTACGTAACAGGTTTTCCGGTAGTCAAAATGTTTCACATATATGGTGAGAATCGCGTTTTTTGAATATAAAAAGAACTATTTTTATTATCAGTGATATTAAGGGGCTATAGACTGGTAATTTGGTTCTAGAATTAGAAGAGATATATATTTATTGAAAATAGTACAAATAATTCACGAATGTATGCAAGAGGCAATATTTTATCGTGTGGCTTCTTACCGTTCGTCTGAGTTAGAAGTAATTTTTTTTCTCAGCGTTTCTCACTACCCGTTTGGGTTACACACATATAAACTAATTACAAACCGGCCTCGGTGACCAGGTGGTCTAACGCGCTACTTTCGTAGTAAATTAGGCTGTCGATGGCGGGGAGATCCAGGTTCAAATCTCAGTCAGGTGTACTGAGAGGGGTCTTTCCTAAATGGTTTTCCTCTCTCCCCACGAAAATGCGGGTACACTCCCTCTAAATATTATATTTATTTTTCCCCACGAGTTCAGGTTATACGCTTAAGTACTGTTTAGGCTAATGAGTTAAGAATAGGGAAGGTTGACTATATAGTAAGTGAATCCGCATTTGCGTGGAGGAAGTGTGAAAAACCATTTAGGAAAAATCACCCCAGCTCACCCGAGCGAGATTAGAACCTCGATCTCTCCATCCTCGGTAGTCTATATCAACACAAAATTAGCGCTTTAGGTAACTACGTCACTAAGGTGGGTCACTTCCTCCATGCTTCCTCTAAATATAACCTTCCCAACCCCTTTAACTATTATCTCAATTAGTATAGAAGCGTATAACATTCACGGGTAGTAAGACACGGTGCTAATAAGAAACTAATCACACTAATGTATTAGGAATTAGAAGGGTTTAATTAGAAAGAAAGTGAACCTGAATTCTAGTTAAGAGGGAGAGTGAAAACCCATTAAAAAACACCCTCAGTACACCCAACAGGGATTCAAACTTAGATCTCCTCGTCATCGGTAGTTATGTTTATCGCTAGAGTGATGACTTAGACTATTCGACCACCAAAGCGTGTTGGGTGAATTTGGTTTGTGGTTAGTGGTTGGCGTTGAGGAAGATATCATCTAGAAGAAATGTTCCAGAATTTAGGTGGAGTGTGAGTGGTAAAACGACATGCGTCGTCGGTGGAAGCATTGTCTAGGGCGTCTTTCTATCAAAAGACTACAGAAGACTGTTGATGAAAGGAAGATCTGGGTTTCAATTCCGGTTGGGTACATTTAGGGTGGTTTTTTCCATCATCAATGAACCCAACTGACTAAGTTCATGTGGCCACTGAGGTTGTTCACAAAATAAATGATTTTTCACATTTTCAGCACACTAAAATTAAAGTAGTATAGATTAATTACTCATTATAACCCCCACAGCTGGTTTTTAAATGTTTTTAATCTATATTACAAACACGTAATATAAAGAAAGTTGGGCTATAATAAAAGGGGAAATGTCAAGACATTAACAACAGTTTGAATAAACTATGCGTTTTTTATTCCAAAAGAGATTTTATGCTTCCGTCCTTCTTCTCTCGGAATGTCTCTCTCTATTCGTTTCTATGTTTCCAAAACATTTAATTTTTAATTATTGTTGAGGTGACCTGGCGGTCTAGGGGTAAGGTGTCAGACTTCTGTGTTGGGGGTCAGTGGTTCAATCCTCGGTCCCGGCACAGATATATCTGATTACCAAACACTTCCTTCACCTCTGACAAGACGTATATATACACACACTTTTATATATATATTATATATATATATATATATATATATATATATATAATATATATACACTTTTATATATATATATATATTATCAATATATACACACACTTTTATATATATATGTATATATATACACCACACACACACACATTCTCAAGCACGCCGTTCCCTGACAGGGTAGGCAAAAACTGTGCATATATCTAAAAAATAAACACCTTTGTACTTAATCCATCCTCACTAACTTTCTCCACACTTCCCTATCCTTGCATACTCCCTTCTCTTCAACAACATCCATACACGGAGTCATACAAGCTATTTAATTTTTAAAACTGTTAATGTTTCTCTTTTTCACACCTTCGTCTCTCTCTATCTTTCTTTATTTATATATATTTGGCATTTAAGGACTCACAATTTTTATTTACGTACGAATATTATTAATATGTATAGTCTACACTCTACAGTATATTGATGCATGTAAAAGACAATGAATTATCAAAAAACCTTGTTCTGAGATAAATTGGAAAGCAAGATGACTATAATAGCTATGAATAGAAAACCACTGAATGTTTTGGGGATTTTTTTTTTTAGTAGTCTAACTTGACTATAGTAGGATTCTGGCAAGAAAAACTTTAACTGATAGATAGTCAAGTTTCTTAAAATGATTTAATATATTCATATGTTCAGTCCTGTGATCTTAATATATCTGTTTTAATAGATAATACAAAACATATAGAACAACTATACTCATAATTTAGTAAAATATTATTAATGTTCTCAATTAAAAATGTTTAAAAGCTAATTCTAAGTTAGATAGGTTTATGTGTATTGGTTTTGTTTTATAACAGCCAAGGGTATATAAAGAAAAAAAGGGAGAGATACCAATTTTAACTCAAATTGGAGTTAGAGCTGCTATCTGTTAGACAATAATGAGACCTTTATAATGCACTTCAAACTATGGTTAAAAAAGGTATAAATAATTTTTCAAAATATTATTTGAATAAGTGTTTAATGTTTTCAATGTCTATATATGTATTTAGTTCTTTAAATGTTACAAATTGTCTTAATAATGCTATAGTAAGTTAAGTGTTCAAATATGAATATAATTTATTCATACAACAAAGTGAAGTATAAAAAAGGAATGAATAAACTTTTGGACCTTTTTATGTGTCCCTAACTCTTTGAATTATAATAGTCTAGTACCAAGGAAGCATTATTTAACGTCTTAATAGAAGCTCAACTTCTTTAAGATCCTTTAATTATATATTATCCTGTGACATTTACTAACATTATGTTTTTTTTACTAAGGCAGTAATTACTTCATAACCGAACCAATTCGGTAGCGTTTGTTTACTCAAGAATTCAATGTATGCAGTCCAACTTTCACCGCTGACAACAACTAACAGTAATTAAACCAGGACCCACCTGTCAAGAGAAATATTCTGAAGAGATAGTATTGACACTGGTCCAAATGGCAGGTGATATTCCTCCATAAGGAAGCTAATTGTTAAAGAAGAACAGGATCCCAATTAGAACTGTTATTTTAACTTAATCCATCTGCGTCTTATTGCCCTTCAAGGGTACAAGATTATTAATATTAGTAGGCTAGGGAAAAGGAAGCTAGAATAATAACAATATATATATGGATTTGCGCACAGGTAGAAAGTTAAACCATTTATGATATGCAACCTTTTGCCACCCAGTCAGAATTTAACTCAAACATTCCTTTTACTAGCAAGCCAGAATAGAAGAGTCTCTGACCATTTATACTCTCTGAGGTCTTGATCATATATGTGAGGTGGAAATATACAAGTTATATTATCTAGAGTTTTTCTGCAGCCTATCTCTCATTTAAATCGGGTATATATACATTTTTTTTACAGCAAATCACATACGCTATCAAAAACACCATTTCAGACACGTATGAGGCGAGGAAATGTTTTATATGTTAATGACACCACACATTAACGACAGCTTGCAGTGAGGAACCAAACTGTATTGTTCAAATATGTTTGTTGTCTTTGCATCAATATTTGCTTACTTACCCGAAGGTATTGTTGCAATGAACACTAAAAATATAAGTTTAAATTTTTGCATTTGTTGTTCCAAGATTATCTCTTCTATGTGTATGTGTCTTTGCAATTAACACTATAAGAAATAGTTTGAAAGTACAATCTAAGAAACATAATTAAATATGTCTAATTTAAACTCAAAACAATAAAATAACTGAAAAAATACCTAAAATTAAGGCGCAAATAAAAGCACATTAATAGTGGCTCTCTTACATGGAGATAATGTGCATTGAACCCCAAAATAGGTAGTTTGGATTAAATATAAAAGATGCAAACTAAACACATTTAATGTACAAGAAAACCCATAAAAAACTGAAAAACATGTAAATTTAAGATGCAAATGCATTCTCACGAAGAGGTATTGTTGTAACGAACAACAAAATTAATAGTTTAAAATTGCTATCTAACAAACAATAATATGTTAAATTGAAAGAAACATTCCATAGTAGTTATAATTTTGGCTTTGTACCAAACAGTAAGAAAAAATATAATTAATATCGCTAACGCATTCAACACAACTGACAACTTTTAAATTGCTTGAAAATAATGAAAGTGACTTGAGACCCGAAGAAACACAAACCACTACCCCCACCTCACCTCTCCCGTTGTTCGAATCAAGTGACATGATCTGTACCCATGCAAATCAGACACGTTTTCTAATTTTATCCGGTCTTCTCGTCACTACTTCGTTCGCTTATGGGCATGCGTGCTGGTATATAGATTACCCTTTATTCTTTAAAAAAATAGTCCCTTCTTGATCCCATTAGTATTTTTGAGTTTACTAGATAGAGACAGAAAAGAAAATGTACAGACAAATTTAATAATTTATTATATATATACATATAGTGCTCTCAATTAATATCATTATTTTGAGCCATCAAAGAGTTTGAGGTAGGATTCAATAACCTTCTATATACTGTGCATTTTGATACAAATGATGTATCAAAAGGAAATGATGTAATAAACTTAACAAACCTTGTAACGACACAAATTTAATGTGAAATTTCTGTTGAAACTTAAATTGGAGAAATAATTTACAAAAGTACCTATTTAAAAAAAAAATTTGCTATTCCATTTAGTTTGAGTTTTCAATAGTTCGAGATGGCCTGGTCGCTTTCAACTCAAACTATAGAGTATCGCCCTCTCTTTATGATCCTCTCATTTGCTCTTTAATTATCTCTCTTTATATTATATATATATATATATATATAATTAATATGTATTCATAGAATTATAATAATGAATTTTCAGGGACAAGGAAATGTTATTTTCTTGAAATTAGAGGAAATGTACCCGCATTAGAATGACCAACAATTTATAAAATAATATCATGCCCAAATTGCACTCGGCACAGATTCTAAACGCAACCTCGCCGTCAATGGCAGTCTAGTCTTGCCAGAGCTATGGTTTGGACAATCCTGCCACAAATGTTGGAAACAACAGACTATATCGAATATCTCACTAACATCGATTCACTTCAAGACGTTACAATGGAATCAGAATAGCGCACCGAGTTGAACCGCTTACAGAAGCTGCTCCAGTGTCTGAAGGGGATTTGACCTCAACCGGTGAACCGCACAAGTTACCTTCATTAGAATAACCTGTTATTCATTTCTGTGTTGGTGCCAGAACTTCCACATCATCCTATTCTACGGAACCCTTTTATATATAAAAACAAAACAAAAAAACATATAACCTTAAAAAAAGCCCATCGGAAGCTACAGTTTCACCATTAAGGAGTCTGAGGACACACCTTCACTCTAAGCAAACCCCTTCTCTTAGGAACAATGTTTTATCACGGGCAATCCGATCTTCAAGGGTCATCGAGTGGAACATGTTATTGGTAAACTGGAGGCGTCATAACTTTCACAATTAGACACCCGCTTCATAAAGGCCGAATGACTCTCAATGTTAGACTGTCCTGCCGAATACGGGAAGATTGGGGTTAAAATACTTATTGGATTGGTTTTCCCAGATTGTTTTATATACTCCGTCCATGCAAATGCATGTATATTACCTCTAAATATCTTCCTTACTCATCCTTATCTCATTGGAGTAACTATCATATATTCGCATAGCCTGAACAGGTAGTAAGACGTGGTATTATAAAATAAATAAACATGGACCTTAAGGTATCACTATCGCAATATTCTGGGACGGCCGAGGATGAGGAGTGTTGAGTGTGTTAGGGGTGATTTTCATATATGGTTTGCTCTCTTTCTCTACAAAAATGCAGGCACAATTTCTTTTAAAATGTGATTGAAAGGGACGTGAGAAAAGATGTTTTTTCCAGTTTTTTCTTTTTTTGGTAAAATAACAAAAATATTGCTCCAGTACAAACATGTAATTTAATTTTATTCACATGGTGACCTCAACATTTCTTTAATAACTGTAAAATGTGTTCTGAAATTTAATGACTACGTTTCTCTTAATTTAAATGTTTGTTAGATAATGCCACTATGCTCATGACAGATAATTATCTATCAACAACTGTTGCTATAACCGTTTAAAAAAACAAACTTTATGGTTCTACTGGAGCATTTATTATTATTATATTATTATTTAGCACCACGTCTTACTACCCGTTTTGGTTATACGCTTTAAGTACTACTAGAGCAATATTTTATTTATTTTTGCTAAAACAAAAATTTTTTTTCGACAAAAACTGCAAAAACACATGCTTTTTCTCGTATCTCTTTTTCATTTAACCATAATTTATGCTCCCTGATTACAAACACATTAGCGTAATTGATATACACATGCACATGTAACTCAAACGGGGTAGTAAGACACGCTGCTATAAAATACACAACAAGAATAGATGAATAACATCCACTGGACGGAATCAAACGTGATGAAAACATAAAAAAAGAAGGTAGCAATGTCTCGGTTCTTAGCCTGTGTTGTTTTGTTATCTTTCTGGGATGGAATGGAAGGTTTTTAGGGGGAGGGGGGAAGAGGGTTGGATAAAGGGGTGTGTGAGCAGTTCGATTGATAGCGAACACATAGATAGCAGTAACTACCACTCCGCTGCCAGATCAAGTGGCAGTCTTCATCAGACAGTTATATTACACTGAGAACATACCTTCTGGGAGCAAGAGCTACCTAACTCCAGCTAATCCGAACTAAATGGGACTTAGGATTGTGCGTATTAGCGAAAATTTGGATCAACAGGGAGAATAAAGAATGATCGACGGGTTGAGAGAGTATTTCTTAACAATTTTAAATTGCAGTTGAATGAGTTATGTAAAAGCTTGATTTGATTGATATATAGCATCTACCGTAGCCCCATAGCTTCTTTGGTGCCGAATGACAGATCAAAGCTGACAACTTTGAAAAGTTACCAGACCAAATTATGTATCCCTACCCAAACAATATGATCTGCAAAAACATGTGTTTATCAGCTGTCACTTCTGACGGTCAAAATTTAGGTATATACCTAAATGTTGATTGTCAGAAGTCAGCTGTGAGCTGTCAGTCAGCACCAAAGAAGCCATGGGGCTACTGTAGTATGTACTCTACTTTTACATTTAATAGTATATCTTTTTTACAATACCGTAGTTATTTTTAGTTACAGGAAAACACATTTAGTTTACCGCAACATGTAGGCCTACAGATTTAAGTATTAATAATAATAATAATAATTTCTTACAGTTCTCATTTTTGAGTTTGCTAACCAATAAAATATACTTTAATTAACTTTATTTATTTCGCCGAGTTTTCAGAAAAATAATTTTGGAATATTCTGAATTTTGGACTACTCAAGTTTGGTTCACGGGGTTTTACTGTATTTCACGTCTTGATATCCATACGGGTGATGCTCATACCTACACTAATGGAATAAGGATGAGAGTGGTATTATTTAGAATAAATGCATACACATTTGAGTGGATATAGAGAGTGAAATCATCTTAAAATATTCCAGGTCAAAACATCCAAATAACGAATTGATGGGAGAAGATCGTGTTTTGAATCCTTGTGGGATATATTGAGGGTGGCTTTTACCTAATGATATCCATTTTTCCCTTCACACAAGTGTGGGTACATTTCTTCTAAATGTTACCTTGATAATACCTACTCCATTGGTTTAAATATATTGATATCCAAAAGGACAGTGAGAACCAGTGTATAAAACAACGAAAATAAAAACTAGACTAAATATTAAAAATTTAAATTAAATAGCCAAGATAAATATTTGGTTTACTTATTTCATTTTATTTTTTACAAACAATATGATACTTGTTTAAAATAGCATGGTTTGATTTATGGTCTTGTAATAGGTCTTTTTTTCATTTGTTAGACAATTATTTTGAATGGGAAACCTTTTTTAGTGAACCCCAAAATCTGGAAGGGTCATTTAAATTAAATGCACTATAATAGATCAAATATTTATTCCAACGAAAGTATTAAAGCGTTCCTAGATTGAATATTTTACTATAAACAACATTTTTGGTATATATTATTTAGTTTTCTGTGGGGGGGGGGGGGGGAGGATCCCCCATGTAATTTACGCTCAATGTATTCCTGTGCTCTTTTAGCTAGGAGCTACCAGCCTGCAAAAATTCAGCTTCCTAGATCGTCTAACCTTTGATGCTTTTTCGAACTATTTTTTTTACCGCGTATTCCTGCAGCGTTTTGAGGACCCTTGAGGAATTTTCTGTTTCCAAATATTTCTGCACCCTTTTGGGTTATGGGTTAACTGTCTACAAAATGTATCTTCTTAAGTTTTCTGAGCTTTACGATATTTTTTACTGTGGTTTTTGGAAATCCCCTTATTAAAATATTCTGTCACCAAGTAATTCTGAATCCTTTATATGCTAGGGGCTACCTTCCTGGAAAATTACCAGCTTTATAGCTCTTCTTTGCCTAAAGAATATTTTGAATTCGATTTTTTAGAAACCACCTTCCATGTTGGAGGACCCAATATAAATTTTGGTCACAAAGTATTTTTGCAACCTCTTGGGTTATAGGCCACTTGCCTAAAAAATTTAAGTTTCCTAGTTTTACTGGGTCTAGAGTATTTAATATAGAGTTTTTCTGGAAACTCCCCCAGTCCCCTTTGGGAATTTTATGTCATTAAATATTACTGCATCTTTTTGGATTGAGGGACACCTATATGCAAAGTTTAAGCTTCTTAGGTCTTTAGAGTGTCAAGA
This sequence comes from Timema cristinae, assembly GCA_039000515.1. NCBI lineage: Eukaryota > Metazoa > Arthropoda > Insecta > Phasmatodea > Timematidae > Timema > Timema cristinae. The sequence continues at coordinate 42,484,887 of JBCFYV010000100.1, read as the reverse complement.
TTTGGGGAACACCTTTGGAATTTTCTGTCACCAAGTATTCCTAAAACCTGATGAGCTAGGGGCTACCTGCTTCCAAAAGTTCATCTTCTAAACTCTTCTAGATTTTTTTTTTTTTTGGAAAACCCAAATATGGGTGGACCCAGGAGGGAAAGTTTTGATCACCGATTAATTTTGCATTATTTTGATTTAGTACCTACCTGCCCTAAAAGGTTTCATCTTCCTAGATTTTCTGGACATAGAAGTTTTTTTCGATTTTGGGTTTGGGGGCTCTCATGGTACTTTTTGGTCACCATGTATTCATGCACCCATTTGGGCTTGAAGATACTTACATGAACTTTTTATCTCCTAAGTCTTCTGGGTTTCGATATTTTTTTGGCTGGATAAAGTGACTGGTAGTTATAATTGTATTGTAGATATTTTTTACAATCAATGCTCAAATAGATTAAATATCCTAGCTTACCCGGACTATTTAATCTAGCATTATATACACATTCATACAATGGTCATGGTTCTATTGGCACTATAGATCCCACTGGTCGAAGGTGGCTGCTTCATCATATATTTCACGATCTTAATTGATCAATCATATGTTGATGATTTTTCACACTTCAATCAGAGACTGTGCCTTAAAATATGAGTGAAGAATGACCCTGTTTAAGGGACGACTCTGGAAATCTAAGAGGTTAGAACATTGGCATATTAAGTATAAAGTCCTTGGGTCATTATCCATCTCCAGGTGACATCTTTCAACTTAAATAACACGTTTAATAAGGTTATACGTAGATTTAAGAATATTTTTCATCAATTTATTCCATTCTTACAGGGAAAACATATGTTCCCTGTTGCTCTAAGCTTCCGTAGTCACATTTAATCACCCTCTTCCCCTTTATCCTCACTACCCTCCCTTCACACCATTGTCATTTGTCACTTCTCCCCCTCCCCACCTCTTCTGCCCACGGAGGAAAGATACTGTACCTGGCTGCATGAATGTCGCTTGTAATTCTCTAGTGTTGTCGATACCTCTTACTCCACTCCCCCCCTTTAATTCCACCCCATCCCGCCTTAAGATACAACACACTCGTTTCATATCTGGTACGTCACACACTGTATTGGGTTTTGTCTAGGTGGGGTGGAACTTGGAAGAGGACGCGAGAAAACGTGTTTATTTGCAGTTTTTACAGCAAACCAAGTTTTTAATCAAAATGAATTAAATAATTCGCCAATAGACACAGAGTTTTATTTTAATAACACGGTTACCTCAACAGTCCTTAAATATCTGTCAACGCTGTCCTAAAATTTAATGATAACGTTTTCTCTACACTTTAAAAGATGCCATTCAATCCCAGGAGACTCTTTACAAATATGCAACAACTGTTGATATCACCCTGTTAAAAGAATAAAACTATGTTTCTTCTGGAGAAAGATTTTATCTATTTTAGCAAAAAAAAATTATGAAAATTTCAAAAACACTTATCTTTACTTGCGTCCCCCTCGCCCCTACTTTAAAAGAGCTGAATCACCCCTCTGAACAGTATGTACAGTAGCACCATGACTTCTTAGGTGCTGACTGACAGATCTCAGCTGACAGCTGATAGCTTTAAAAAGTTACCAGACCAAATTATGTATCCCTGCGCCGATCCATATGATCTGCAAAAACATATGTTTAGCAGCTCTCACGTCTGACAGTCAAAATTTAGGTATATATCTAAATTTTTACTGTCATGAATCAGCTGTGAGCTGTCAGTCAGCACCAAAGAAGCCATGGGGCTACTATAGTTTGTTTCCCAGATATATGAATAATTCTGAACTCTAACCACAAACCCCTGTCCCAATATAAAAGAAAATAATGATACTGACGCCTTTTTCCATGTACCCATTAAAGTTACGACACCTTATATCAGTCATTTGGTAGCGAGTGTTTATGCTGAGCTAAGAAGTTCCGGGTTCGATTCTTGGAATGAACAAGAAAGACAACATTGGTGAAATTTGATGCTTTCCCCGTTTAAAGTTACTGAATTTCCGCCCAGTAGATTGGCTTGTGTTTCGGTTATATAATTAATTTAGTCAGTGGTATTCTGGTATAATCTGTAGGTAAAAAAGTTCGCATTAAATATCCCAAATAATATAATATAACTATTTAAACTTGAGTAATATGTTTGTATATAAGTAAAATCAAAGTTAGATTCTTAATATACGTATTTAATAAAAAGTCATGTAAGACTAAAATTAAAATACATATGTATTAATTAATTTATTCGAGATAGCTAAGCAATATTATTTCATTTTATGGGTTGGCAATATGTTATTATCTAATCAGGATGATAATCTTGCTCCATTTTCAAAAAATATTATACTTACTTAAAACTCTTAAGAGAGGCCAATGTGAAACTAATTAATATACATATTGAGAAAAAGAGCATCACATTCCAACAATGAGCATAAATGAAATAATATAATTTGTTACAGAAAATTATTAAGACAAAAGAAATCACTGTTTACTAAAAGAGCTTAACAATAAATTCCCATAATCCCAGACCTCCATTTAAAATTGCATGTAAACTACATAATTTATAAAATTATAATTCAAATAAAGTTTCTTTTAAAAATATAATGGTTCTATATCTTTACAATAATAAGTTACTACGTGTATCAAAGATTTGTGGGGATGTTATTAAAATTTGAGTCCACATTTTTTAATTATTTCACCAAACCCTTCTTTCACCTCTGACAAGACGTATATTAATAACAAATTGCGAATGTGGGGAATGGCAGTTCTCCAACGTGGTTCGGATTCCACGTTAAACTGTAGGTCCTTCCCATTTCATCTCACAATCACCCTACCATTACACATTAGCGTAAGTGCGTATAACCTAAATGGGTAGTAAGACGCGGTGCTAATAATAATAATATATAATAATAATATTTAAATTAAATAATTCAATTTTTTCCGAATAAATTAGATTCACATTTTTTTTTTGAATAATAAACAGTGTTCAGATAACAATTTTAATTAAAATCGTTAGAGTAGATTCAGAGAAAATATTTTTTTATTTTTACCCTAAATAATATACACCTACGTTTATGAAAATCTATAATACCAAGTTTTAGCCCAATCAGTAAAATGTATTTGGCTGTAGACCAGGATATAGACAGACATACAGAATGAAAGATGACATCGAAAAAAAAAGTTCCAGGTTCAGAGTATTGACATTCATCAAAAGAACAATCTTTTTTAGTTATTACAATAAATACTCTTTTTTAAAGGTTGCAATAAAGTAAAAGTTGGCATTTACTTAAATATTATTTCCACGAAAATCCTGCTGAAGTTCCCACCAATGGCGATAAAGACCCATCAGCTTTGGTGACCCATGGTCTAACGCTCTAACTCTCTCAGTAGACTACACTGCCTATGATGGGAAGATCAAGGGTCGAATCTTAGTCGGATTTTCTGAGGGATATTTTTTTATAAACGGTTTTTCACTCTCCCTCCAGGCAGATATAACCTTCCTAATCCTTTAATCCATTGCGTAATTAGTATATGAGCGTATAGCTCCAACGGGTGGTTAGACATGGTGCTAAAAAAAGGCCCTTTCCTTATTGGACCCAGTGTGCGACCGGCCTTGCAGTTAAGTTGTCACTTGGCATGGTGCCTACTGTGTGATTTGTTGGCCTATAGCTTTGATACGGAGGAGCTTCAGGTTAAGAAAGAACATAAGAGATACGACGTACAAAACCTATTCTAGCTGCTATGCTTTAATTTACTCCCGTCTCACTTAAGCGTAGGCTTGACACACAGATTTTACTGTTGATTTTAACAGACGCGTTTATTAGTGACATCAATCAGGAACTGAGTGTAATTTTACGTCTTTATAAAAAAAATTATATATAAATGTATTCATAAATTATAAAAATAAATACTCGTCAAAAAACCTCCAATAAATATTTTCTAAGCACTCAGATTAAATACCTAGTGTTCAAGTTTCACACCAAACCAAATGGTTTCCAAGTGCATTAAAGTCGGGGATTTATGTATATTTGCTTGGATAGTATCCATGAGATTCCACTTTAATGTATTAATATTGTACTTATCATTTATTTATTTTAATGCATGGTGTCGGGGAAACAGTAGCTTACTAATAAACCCAATAAAATGTTAAAATATATAAATGACAGGTAGTTACTAGAATATAAAGAAACAGCTTTAAAAATATTCTACCAGTTTAATTAAAATGTTATGAATCACATTTTATATATATTAGCATTACATTTATAATCAAAGGAAAGCGTTAAAGAAAAAAACGTATTTCAGTTTAGATATTTTATTTTCATCTTAATAGTGTTGATTATCACACGTTTTCTTCCAAAGCAGAGAGTTTATTCGCTTATTTTAAGAGCATATAAAAGGTTCAAACGTGATCATACTAATTGGAATAATATGCATCAAATGCCATTTTTTTTAAATTGGTACTTGAAAGAGTGGTAATTTAATTAAAATCATAAGAGAATTATTAAAATATATAAGGTGATGAGATTCTTATCTTATATTGTGTTTATTTATAATGAATTTAAAAACGTCACAGAATTATTAGCGAAACAGTTATAAAAATTATCTGTTAGTAAAAGTGATCATATTAGGTTTTAATATATTAATATAATTGGATCGTATGTGTTTGTATATATTTATTAGGTAACGTAAATGTTCATTTAAATATGACATGAATCGGTGGGCACACGGATCACACGTCATGCTCATCTTTTTTGAGTTTCCAGAGGCAGGGTGTCAGTATTCAATCTCGACATGATATAAGGTTTTTCTTCTTCTTCTTCTTCTAAATCGTTCCTTAATCTCTTTCATCTCACAAATGTGAGCACTTATCTAAATTTAAATTTACTACATTCCTCATACATACCCCACTAGCATATCTAAAATGAGAAAGGCTAGACGGATAGTAAGTAGCAGTGCACAACAAAAATATTTAATTTATAATAAATATAATAGGCCTACCTTTTTTTTTAATATAACATTTAAAAAATATAAATTGGTAATTCATATCGTTGACAACATAAATGTTTTATCAAGCTGAAAAATAAACATCATTTTACCAATAAATATATTATTTATCAATAATCACTCCCAAAAGGGTGATCTCATTTTGTTGAGATAAAAAAACACGTTTATTTAAATAACATTTCACGTTTCTACAATTTTAATACATTTTTTTCTCTATTCTGATCGTACTTAATCTTAATTATGTTTTTAGCATCCATACCACCTTAAACTTGCCCTACTTCAAAGAAAACTTCCCATTCAAAGCAGTCACAAGGCTTACAATGACTACCTTTAGGAGTAAAAGAACAAGATATGAGACTAGTCCACAGACCAAATAAATACCCAGACACTCAGCCTCCAGGTTAAAATGGTTGAGCTCCTTTTGGCAGCTTGAGTTCTTCACCACTAGGATCGCTGCGGTTAGTCCTATCATCCCCAGTAGGACACTAGCGAAGCCCAGTGTTGAAGGACTCAAGCTGGCAAAAGAAGCGCAGCGAAACCTCCGTAAGGTTGAGGGTCTGTTTCTTTTCGTCTGTGTCCTAATCTCATAAATAAACAATTCCTACTAACTGCAAAGGTAAACAAAGATCACACTCTAAAATTTGGTAGTGTAACGGACTCGAGAAAGGGGAAATGTTTATTCAGATTTTAAAGCAAAACATTTTTTTGGGCAAAATATAAATTATATATATATATATATTCTCTTATATTTTTCCTTATAAACATAATTTGGTTTTCTACACATGGTGCTATAAACATTTGTTGAATATTTACCATGAGCATAGTGGCATTAGATGAAAAACCTTTTAAATGAAGACAACATTTATCATTAAATATCAAGAGATCCTTGATTAATATTCAAGAACTGTTGAAGTCACCATGTGAAGAAAATTAAGTTTTAAATTTCTACTGAAGAATTATTTTATTTATTTTTGACAAAAAAAAAAGTTTCGCTGTTAAAACTGCAAATATACTGCCCTTTTTTTCTCTTTCCCTACACTGCCATCTTAATACTATACATCCCACACCTGCATTAAATAAAGTTTCGAAGTTGGAACAACAACTTGGTGTAATGAGGTTTAATTCACTTAATGGTTTCCTGCACTCATTCGGATATATTTATACTAAATTCATCTTTAAACTCTTTGTGTATCTGTTTCGTGGTTGCCTGCAAACGGGTGGTACAGCTTATCCTCAAGTTGCGTATGAACATACAGCATTTACATATGAAGGGTTGCTGCGAATATATTGAATAATCAATCGTGGACAACCAATAGTGATGGTCCTCCAGTTGGGGGATTGGGCGTAAGAGTGATGAGCTATCATACTATATTTAATAAAAATATCAAGAAACATTTAAGCTCTTGTAAATTAAAGGGTTTCTAATCAATTTAGCCTCCATTATATAAGCTTTATCTCTTCCGTTTTTGTTTTTAAATGGTTTGAACTATTTTACCGCCCCCCCCCCTCCTTTAACTTATTTTTAATGTTTTATGTAATCAGTCACCTTAATTTAAATAATTGTCAACTCTCAGTATATCATATCACCCAATTTATCCTTTTCCAACTACTTAATCTCACTCTATGATAATGATTTAAAATTTAACCTTTTAATTTATTATTCTGCTACTTTGTTCTACTTATATCAATTAATATTATATGACCATCTCTTAACTACGTTTTTCAATCACGTTATATCTCATGAAATTCATTTTACTTATGTTTTTATCTGCTTTATATTTCACTCTTTTTAAAACTGTATCAATTGTTTATATTTAGTTTATTTATTTTTAATTAATCCAACTTTCATTCTAATTGTTTTATCATGTTACACCCAAAGTTTTGTTGTATTTTTGACTTGCAGGTTTACTTTTAAATATTGCCAACCATATATATGTATTTACTCTATTAGCCTACCCCCCATTTGACTCATATTATTGTATATGTTATTAATTAATGCTATGATTCTCATTGTAAAATGTTTTAACGCATTAATTATCACTTTGCTTTAATTTAACTTTTTAGCCTATCCTTTCTCATACCTCTTTATTATCAATCACTATCTAAGTCTTTAGTTTTAATATTTAAAACTTTGCCTTATTTTGTCTGAAAAGGGATTAAAATACTGAGGATGGTGAAAGGATACATACATAAATGATGAGTTAAAAACTCTGTACTCATTACAAGGAATTGTTAGGATATCTTAGATTATGGAGTGCATGACATGCAGTGTGAATGGAATATTCTAGAACCGTGTTAAGGGTAATGATTGCTAAACCCAATGGTAAGAAACCATTGGGAAGACCTAGAGGCTGATGGGAGGATAACATGGAACTGAAAGCGATAGGGTGTAGTAAGATGGAATGGGAAAGAACTTTGATAAATTGTAAATTTTCTTTAGGCTTTAAAGTGGTTCTTTGTTAAAAATAAAGTATAGCTCTTTACAAAGAACTTGATTTAAATGATCGTATTTACATACATTACTATACGTGTCAAGCAGCGGATAAGCTTGTTAATTTGTTTCATATACAAATATGTTTGTATACTTTTTTTTTTACTCAATATGTTTGGATTACTATATCTCCAATAAATATGCCAATGGCCTTCGGGCCAAACCGATCGTGTTGCACGAGCGTTCAATTCCGAATAAATTTACATTGGGTATGGTAGATGCAATGATTTACGGATATTTAATATTTTCATATTTTATTTGTAATATTAAAAAAAAATCATAGCACGGGAAGCGTAGTCGAGTTCTTAATATCTAAGATCAAGATTTTAAACCTGTTTCAACTCACAGCACACTGGAAAAGGTGATAACATTGTCATGCCACTTTGTCGGTTTTTTTTAAAGGGTTTTTTTAAATAAACGAGTAAATAAGGTTGTGTTTTAAAAGTTCAATGTCTAGAATTCTAATAATTGTTTTTTTGTGTTGTGTATGTAACAAGATTTTTTTTTTTTTCGTTGATTGTGTGAATGCTGTTACAATATTTAAACTATAGACACAATATTTGGTCCACCTCTTTAAAAATGTGTCATAATAGTGATATAAGAATAATTGTATTATTATTAGCACCGCGTCTTACTACCCGTTCGGGTTATACGCACTTACGCTAATGTGTAATGTAGGGTGATTGTGAGATGAAATGAAGGACCTACAGTTTAATGTGGAATCCGAACCACGTGGAGGCCTGGCATTCCTCACATTCACAAGATGTCTTGTCAGAGGTGAAGGAAGGTTTGGTAATCAGTAAATCCTTACTATAGACCACTATTACTGAGCTAAGTTGACGAGATCGGAATGTAAGGATATACGATGAGTAGGCCTGACTCAACCTAATCCGAATTCACTCCTCAAGACTGCTCACTTCTTCGGGGCAGCCCTTAAATGGCTAAACACAACACGCTAATACCCAAGGACTAAAAAATAAAATAAATAAGGAGAGATTCCAAAACAATCTCTAGCTGGATTATTATCTTTCCCTTCCTCTCATTATCATAACAGTTATTTTCTGAAGATGATTGACAGGTCGATATTGCCCTTATTTTCCGTACCTGGGAGAATATGGGCGATTGCTCCTGCTGTGACCTTGATAAAGCTGGATGATGTATTTAGGTTCGTTCTTATACGTATAGTAATAGTCTTTGATGCTTTAGAGTAATTATTTTTTCCTTTCCCCCTATTTTATGGTCAAATGGTGTTAAGGTGTCACTCTGGTAAAAGGCTGGACTGCTGATAAGAGTTCGGTCTCAAATCCGTCCTAGGGTGTACTGAGAGTAGTTTATTCCTAAAATTTTCCACTCTCCCACCATGAAAATGTGCGTTCACTTCCTCTAAATTAGACCTAACTCGTTCCTGGACACATTATCCTAAATATTACGTATTATCCGTATAATCCAGATGGGTAGTAAGACACTATGTTTAAAAAAATTGTTTTCAGTCAATCGGCATAAAAGCATTATTATGTTTGGAAAGTGTATTCTGACATCTTGACCCATCTGGTACAACTCAATTTTATAAAAAGATCCTTTTAGAAAATATAGAATTTTTTCGACCAAAATTGATAACACTGTATTATTTTACAGGTATTGATAATATCTTTTAAAAGTGACAGCTTCAGATCATATGACTTGACGTATGAAGTTGAGAGTAGAACTAGGTGCATAACTTACCATCAGATTCCTTTTGAAAATAGACTGTATCTAACTCTTTTTATTAATTTACTGGGTTTAGTTAAGACAGGGTTAGAAAGAAATTAAACTGGGACATCTTTTTAAAAAGTAAATAATGTACAAGAGATTGCGTGTTGAATCTTTTGTATATTTTAATTCCACTGTGTCTTAGTATTTGTCCGGCTTATATGCAATTAAGTATATTATATTAATTGCACAAACGAGATAGAAATGAGGAACGTAGCATTTTAGAGGAAATATACCCACATTTACGTGGAGAAGGGTTTGAAACAATTTTAAAAATATTATCCTCAGTTGTTCTAAGCGGGACTCAAACTCCGACCTCCGTCTGGCTATTAAACCAGACTAATTGATCTTAGCTTTTATAACAGTGGTTTTTCAACTTGGGTTATTGTATACATCTTAGGAGGCACGTAACATTTAACACATATGTATATATTTTATACATACATATTTATAACTTCAAACTTATTATTTAAATACTTTATTTTGAATGTAATTTATTTTATATGTATAGTATAGTTAATGTTTAAAATGAGTTACCAACAACTTTTGGGGTGATCAGGGTTTGAATCCCTAATGGGTTTATTCTACTAAGGGTGTTTTTTATTTTAAAAAAGAATTTCCATTCTCCCTCCAGGTAAAGGTGTATATACTTCCTTTAATGCCAGCATTATTCGTCCCTTACACATTAACGTAATTAATATGTAGCCTTATAGGCCGAATGGTTAGTAAGACATGGTGTTACGTAAATAAAAATATTTTTGGGTGTACAAATATGAAGACAAATCATTATTGGAGTGCGAATAAAAAGGTTTGAATGCCACTGATTTAGTCCACGTGCTCAAAAATATGGGTTTGAATTTTAAATCGTTATAAGTAACTTTGTAAGTCATGTGCTGATGATATACAAAAAATGTCCCAAGTTAAATTCCATTAAAAAATTTAATCTAAATCTGCACAACAACTTTTAAGTAAATGGAATAATGTGTTAATATATTTGTTATAGGTTTATTTTAAGCATTGCCTTTTTGAGGTCTTGTCAATAAGTTTGTTAGAAATGCTGGAACCACTTTTCTTCATATTGGTCTTAGGCCCTTGACAACCAAAAGGTGTACCATTTATTTGCAATTTTCTTTTTCCATCATTGATGAATACAGAGCTGCACGCTAAGTATTTTTTGCATGGTTAGCATGTATCTTGTGAAATAGTTACGTATATACATAAATACGACATAGAATTAATTGCCTTATAGACTTCAACAAAACTACTACGTAATTCTCAGGAAATTAAGCACGGCTTCTGTTTGAATGAAACTAAAAGTAAGCAATTTTTTTTGTTATAAATCGATTAAATTACTAAAGAAATATTTTATTTGGACGTAAATTGATGATCAAGCTCTGGTGCCAGTAATCAAAGGACCTGATTCAAGGACAACTCACATTTGTAGGCGGTCAAGCTAGTCTAGATTTCTGGTGATGAGAAGGTAATGAGTTCGAATCTCAGCTGTGTGTAGTGAGGATTAGGTTCATAAATTATGTTATTTATCTATCACTGCGTCTTACTACCCATTCGGGCTCATTAGAGTGTTTTAATGTAAAGGAAATGAACCCGCATTTGCGTGGAGGAAGATCCGAACACCATTCAGGAATAACCCCCATTATATCACCCGATCGAGATTTGAACCTCGATCTCCCCCTCCTATTCAGTATAGCTCAACATGAAAGTAGCGCGTTAGTTAACTACTCCATCATTTCCTTTAAACTTCTACCGTTATCATCCCTAACTGGGCAGGTTATATAATGTAGCTATCCCATCCCTTGTATATAGTTATCAGTGTCTCTGGCCACTGATCCAGAGATCCCGGGTTTGATCCCCGACGCTTTCAACCTTTTTTTTTTATAAAGTAGTGGGTCTGGAACAAGGTCAACTCAGCCTCGTGAGGATCAATAAGAAGCTACTTGAATGAAAAAAAATAATAGTAGATCCTATCTAGAAAACTGAGATTTATGGCTAGAAGGTCCTTGTGCAGACTTCATGACACCCTCTATCAATGGAAGTTGGTATTAGAAAACTGAGATTTATGGCGAGAAGGTCTTTGTGCTGACTTCATGACACCCTCTATCCATGGAAGTTGGTATTAGAAAACTGAGATTAATGGTTAAAAGGTCCTTGTGCTGACTTCATGACACCCTCTATCCATGGAAGTTGGTATTAGAAACCTGAGATTAATGGTTAAAAGGTCCTTGTGCTGACTTCATGACACCCTCTATCCATGGAAGTTGGTATTAGAAAACTGAGATTTATGGCTAGAAGGTCCTTGTGCTGACTTCATGACACCCTCTATCCATGGAAGTTGGTATTAGAAAACTGAGATTTATGGCTAGAAGGTCCTTGTGCTGACTTCATGACACCCTCTATCCATGGAAGTTGGTATTAGAAAACTGAGATTAATGGTTAAAAGGTCCTTGTGCTGCCTTCATGACACCCTCTATCCATGGAAGTTGGTATTAGAAAACTGAGATTAATGGTTAAAAGGTCCTTGTGCTGCCTTCATGACACCCTCTATCCATGGAAGTTGGTATTAGAAAATTGAGATTAATGGTTAAAAGGTCCTTGTGCTGACTTCATGACACCCTCTATCCATGGAAGTTGGTATTAGAAAACTGAGATTTATGGCTAAAGGTCCTTGTGCTGACTTCATGACACCTCTATCCATGGAAGTTGGTATTAGAAAATTGAGATTAATGGTTAAAAGGTCCTTGTACTGACTTCATGACACCCTCCATCCATGGAAGTTGGTATTAGAAAACTGAGATTAATGGTTAAAAGGTCCTTGTGCTGACTTCATGACACCCTCTATCCATGGAAGTTGGTATTATCTTCGTTAATAGACAGACGCAGCTTGGGTACGATCGATAGCGAGCTGACGATATGGAGTATTTTCTATCCTGAACGGATAGTAAGACGCGATGATGAAAAAAACAAATTTATTTGAACATTTTCAACTATGTTTTAGAGTTTTTTTTCCCATGGATTGAGCACTAACACATATTTTGTACTAAAATCTATCAAATATATTGATTGCGTGTCAATAACTATTTTATACGCAAGGGTAAGGGAACTAATATTATATAAAAAAATATTTTTTTTAAATATTTTGGATGGGATCAGCTTTATAAATCATGATAAAAGTTATTAAATAATTTAGTGGGCAGATGAAAGCAGTAGCATCGACCTCATTTTTTTTTCATCGAAATGTTTTGCTTCGTTTTGATGCCCGCCTGAGGGATTATTCAAAAAACGGTGCGAGTTGTTCGAACTTTGGTGTAATTTCCTTGACGTGCGGCTACCGGAATTCCACATATCAAAAACTTGCACACAAGTCTTCAGGTTGAGTAGGTCCTGGGGCGACACCTCTCAATTAACTAGGAGAAAAAGCACATAAGAGCCCCAAATTTGAGGGGGAAATGTTGAAGATTTAATGTGGGATGTAAAAGGGGACCAGGAAGTTAACGATTATTTTGCAGTTTTCACAACAAACAACTATTTTTAGTAAAATAAATAAAATATTGCTTTAACAGAGACATAAAGATTAATTTCATGCCTATAGTATGTAATTTATTATTTTTTAAATATTTGTTAATAAGTATATTAACATACATAACTTTTTTAAATGTAGAAAAAGTGTTCTCATAAAATTCTAGGTCATCATTGTTCAGATTATTATAATAATAATTTTAATTACTAATACTATTAGGTGTTCTGTCTCACGACAGGTCCATTTGTTTTATCAGTAAACTTAGACCCCTAATGCACCCTACCCTCTCTGCCTTCTTCAAATCCCGGATTTCTTTTATTTCCTTCATGTCATTCAATATTTGAATCCTCTTTACTCCAAATTCCTTTTTACCTCAACCTTTCTTTCTACGACGTCATGCAGAAGACAGTTCCTCCTAATGATGTGTTCGAACCAGTTTGCTTTGTACCGAAGAGCTAAAAAAAACTAAATACTAATCCATCCTCACTAAATTTCTCCACACTTTCCTATCCTTACATACTCCCTTCGCTTCAATAACGTCCATATACCGTGTCATACATGCTCTTTGATTATTAAAACTCTTAATGTTTCTCATTTTAACACATTTAGCCACAAATTAATTATCTAAGGACCACCCAAAACCAGTACAAAGGATTAATTCTAAATAAATATATATTAACATTATTATATTCAGTAATTTTCTTTTAAATAATGTAATATATATTTATTCAGATTGTTTTATACATCCACTCAACTATGATAATCCCAGTTGTCTTTTGCTAATTAAATTTCTATCTTCATTTTTTCCTTTTATTTCAATTCAATTTTATATATATATTCATTTAGAATTAATCCTTTGTACTGGTTTTGGATGTTCCTTAGATAATTAATTTGTATATTATAATTCTCCTTACTATATCACTATGAATATAACTAATACATTTAGCCACGTCTTACATGGCCTACCCTTTCCTTTCGATTCACCCCCTTTATTATTTGTTTATTTAAAAACAAGTATCAAGGTTGAGTTAAAATTACAATAGCTAACATTCTATTTACTGTGTTGTTTTTAAAATAATGTTGATCATGTGTTTCAAAATATTTACTTTGATTCCTCAATTTTTTTTTTCTTGCTTATTTTTGATCTCCACCCAAACTACTAACGTACACTGCTGACTAACCACTAAGACACGTGGTTCAACATGTAAGTAGAGAAGAAAAAAATGTATAGGTAATTCGTAAAATAAAGGTCTTTACTTGTCAAAAAATTGCAAGTTAATATTCCCTTGACTTAATAACACAGGCATATTTCCTTAAAGCGTGAATTTTATGCATCGATTCAAGTTAACTTTACAGCTTTTAGAGTCTTGATGAATTAGAATTCCAACTGCAAAAAATTAAAAAGAAGCAACAATTGACCAACGTTTAATCTGGTGTATACATAAAAAATCAATCAGGATCACGTCCTGGTTTCAGGTGATCACACATTAAGTCTCACAATGTGAAGGAGGTAAAGGCAGGTGATCGCATTAACCGTGGAGGCAACGGACCACCCAGTATCTGGGCGCACACAGACAATCAAACGCCAGAGCATTTCCTTAAGATGAGTTGTGTAGACTACCGTGACCAAGTAACAAGGTAACATCAGCGCCAGATAGCAGGAACTGTTTTCCTCAGGTAGAGTAGAACTGTGTGACAGTAACAAGACCACTTCATTGCTAGCTAGGTACACTGTTTTCCTCAGGTAGAGTAGAACTGTGTGACCAGTAACAAGACCACTTCATTGCTAGCTAGGTAACACTGTTTTCCTCAGGTAGAGTAAACTGTGTGACCAGTAACAAGACACTTCATTGCTAGCTAGGTAACACTGTTTGTCTTCAGGTAGAGTAAAACTTGTGACCAGTAACAAGACCACTTCATTGCTAGCTAGGTAACACTGTTTTCTTCAGGTAGAGTAAAACTGTGTGACCCGTAACAAGACCACTTCATTGTTGCTAGGTAACACCGTTTTCTTAGGTAGAGTAAACTGTGTGACCAGAAACAAGACCACTTCATTGCTAGCTAGGTAACACTGTTTTCTTCAGGTAGAGTAGAACTGTGTGACCAGTAACAAGACCACTTCATTGCTAGCTAGGTAACACTGTTTTCCTCAGGTAGAGTAGAACTGTGTGACCAGTAACAAGACCACTTCATTGCTAGCTAGGTAACACTGTTTTCCTCAGGTAGAGTAGAACTGTGTGACCAGTAACAAGACCACTTCATTGCTAGCTAGGTAACACTGTTTTCTTCAGGTAGAGTAAAACTGTGTGACCAGTAACAAGACCACTTCATTGCTAGCTAGGTAACACTGTTTTCCTCAGGTAGAGTAGAACTGTGTGACCAGTAACAAGACCACTT
Organism: Timema cristinae; assembly: GCA_039000515.1. Lineage (NCBI taxonomy): Eukaryota > Metazoa > Arthropoda > Insecta > Phasmatodea > Timematidae > Timema > Timema cristinae. The sequence continues at coordinate 42,469,704 of JBCFYV010000100.1, read as the reverse complement.
CATTGCTTGCTAGGTAACACCGTTTTCTCAGGTAGAGTAAAACTGTGTGACCAGTAACAAGACCACTTCATTGCTAGCTAGGTGAAACTGTTTTCCTCAGGTAGAGTATAACTGTGTTACAAGTAACAATACAACTTCATACAAGCTAGTTGAAAATAAGTAACGCATACCTTTCCTTTAGGAAATCTTTATACTAGTTTCGATATTAGCTAATCACCTTAAGACACTTTTTTACACCTATTTTGTCTATTCATGCGTTTTATGCCAAGTTAACCAGAAACATTATATAGATATATTTGTAGAAAAAACAAAATTAGGTAAAAACTAGTCGAAATATGGTAGTTAACTTGAATTCGCGTCTCACTATACATTCGAATTATACGCTTAAGTACTAATTACGCTAATGCATTAAGAAGATGGACGGTTGAATATATAGGAAGTGAGCCTGCATTTGCGTGGAGGGATAATGGAAAACCATTTAGAAAAACCACCCCCAGTTCACCCAACCGAGATTTGAAACCTCGATCTCATCCTCAACAGTCGAGCTTAACACGAAAGTAGCGTGTTAGCCAAATAGGCCACCGAGGCGGGTGACACATGATAATGACTTCAAGGTCATATATAGTTGATAAAGAAGGGTGCAATAGACGTATATAAATAAACGTAAGTAAACATTTAAAAAAAAATACGGAACACCTCACAGACTTTCCCGCTCCTTAGCCAAAAAAATGGAGACATTTACTTACAACGCGTAAGATATGTAAAACTAAATCATTTACATTGTTGTAGAAACATAATGGGGGGAAGGGTTGGGGAATCATCACATTGTCACCATGAGAAATAATATACACTGTTACAGGAGTATAAGAATAGAGGAGCATTTCTGTATGCAATCAATTCCCCATTTCAAAGAAATTGATTAAAAATATATTTATTTATTTATGGCTATGAAACTATTGGTTTTATAAAAGAGCAATGCAAATACAAGTGTTTTATTTTTAATAGTGTTACAATTTTTAAGTAGCGAGTTATTTCTTATCTCGAGGGATAGCAGAGATATAACTATATTGGAGATATCCACTTGTGTAAAGTACACAGTAAGTCATTTTTTCAGGGAAAATGAGAAGCACAATTATGTTTGTAGTGGTCCGTGTGTGGATACAAATTATAATAAAAATCGTTAGAGCGGATTTATAGAAAAAAAAATATTTTTACAATCTTCCCACTCCTGAGTAAACTACCCTTAATGTTATGGTCAAATATCTAATTCCTAAAACGCCTCTCAGGAACCTTATGTAAACCTACCAAGTTTTAGCCCAGACAAGTATAATAGTTTTGTCCAAGTTACAGAGACAGACAGATGGCATCGCTAAAACAATTATTTTGGTTTCAGATGGTTATGAAAAGCTAAAATCTACCAAAATAGCTAATTCCTTTATTTTGACAATCACAATACTTTTATCTCTGAGATGTCAAGAGAAAATAAAAAATTTAGGATATATTTCGTTTGCCTTGCACGATACTAGGAGAAATAAATTAAAGACTAAGATGGTCTTTCAATGTAGACAGACTTTTCAAATTAAAGAATAAGATAAAATAATTTACATTTAGTAAAGAAACCGATTAAAAATTTACGATTGTCTTCTCGTTGTACAGTTCAACGTTCATTAGGTTTTCTCCTACGGAAGTCAAATGACCCGCTATTTTAAGATTGAGTTTTTTTTCACTTTTTTTTTTCAACCGCCAACCAATTGCCAATAAATTCCCGGATTCAAGCTGCGATATAATTTAAACGCTACCCGCATCGGATGTCACACTTTCTAACTTATAAATGTCCTCCTAAATTTGATTGCAGGCCCTTGAGATATCTGCGTTTGAATCCCTTTCAGGTGTACCAAGTGATTTTTATTTCAAAATTTTGTGTTCCCATTCCTCATTAATGCAAATTTAGGTATATATCTTTTAAATTCTACCTTACTCATCACTATCACATCAGTGTAGATATGCATGTAGCTAAAACGGGTGGTAAAATGATATTAACAAAAAAATTAGTAAGAGATCGATTCATTGGATAAAAAACGCAGTCCGACAATTTAGATCAGTCGGAAGTGAGTAGGCCTATAGTTTTTTTTTAGCACCGCGTCTTACTACCCGTTTGGGTTATACGCTTATATGATTATTACACTAATAGTTATAGGGATGAGGAAGATTACAATTTATAGGAAGTGTACTCGCATTTGCGTGGAAAGAATGGAGAAAATCACTTTGGAAAACTTCCCTCAGCACACCTGACAGAGATTCGAACTTGTCTCTCCCAGTCTTCGGCAATCTAGTACACTACGAGAGTATCAAGGCAGGTAGTACCTATAATTACTGATTCAAAAGTTATCAGGTTCGATTACCTCTATGGCTAAACTAATGATCATTAAATACCTTGAAGTTGAATCCTTTCTCGCAGATGAATCGTCTGGGTGGTAGAGAGTTCTTTTCTTATTATTATTAGCGCCGCGTCTTACTACCCGTACGGGTTATACGCTTAAGTGATAATTATGGTAATCGGTTTGGCATTGGGAATGTTGAATTTAGATGAAGTGAGCTCACATTTGCGTGGAGGGAGAGTGTAAAACAAGTTAGGAAAAAATATCTCCAGTTCACCCGACTGAGAGTCGAACCTTGATCTCCTCGTCCTCGGCAGTCTAGCACAACAAATATTTTAAATAATTAAATCGCCAAAGCTAAAATTAATGCTTTTTAGAGATGATTACTCCATGTAGATATCATATTCTGAAAATTAGAAAATGACACCTGTACACGGGAATCGAACCCAGGATATTTGGCCTAGTAAGCCAATGCTCCAACCACTGAGCTATCCAGGAATCGTCTCGTGATCAGGGTCATTCTTCTCTAATATTTTAAGGCAGATTCTGTGATGAGTATATGAGTGAAGAATGATCCTGGGCAAGGGACGATTCCTGGATAGCTCAGTGGTTAGAGCATTGCCCTACTAAGCCAAAGGTCCCCGGTTTCGATTCCCGTGTCATTTTTCAATTTTCAGAATAAAATGTTTTAAACCTATTAAAAAAAGTGTCCAGTATTATTCCATTAAGCCATTACAAATATTAAATAGCAGTTAAGGTTACCATTTGTATAGTATTTATACTGAACGAAACATTATTTTATTTCAGTCTAACTAATGAAATACTGACTTCAACTTATTTTTACTTTAACTCGCCTTAAATCAGGCAAAATAACACATTGTCTAAAAATGTATTAAAATCTCGAAGTCAAATATCTGGACTCCCCACCTCTTACCCAATCAGTAACCTTCTATCCCCAATATTGAACCAAAATTTGTCAGTTTTTATGCTCATCCAAGAACCGAAAGATTCTACCTTTCAAAAAATAAAACGCGAGCACCAAACAACTCCTCTAAAAACTCTCATGATTATAAATACCTTTCAATCTTTTTTTTTTTACAAAGACCCGTTCCCATTGTTTTTATTGACAAGTTAGAAGAGCATGATTTGAAATTAACTGCTGGAACAAAAAAAAAAAAGAAACACCACAACTATTTCTTCTTTTTATTCAAACCCCTCCTGCTTAAGGTTGTCAAAGTAAAAACGACTGCTATTGAAACATATTTACCCACGGCGCACACAAGTGTTGTAACAATAGGGACACCTTCTTCCTTATTCTGCCTGAAGGTTTAGTAGTCTCAGATAATGGAAGGCTATTCTTTCTTTTTATCTTGGGTGCATGCCTTGATTTCCCTCTCCTCCTCTCTTCCATTCCTATTTATTGTCTTCTCACACCTCTCTCTCTCTCTCTTTCTATATCTTTTTTTTTTCTGATGCCATTCTTGCTCTTCAATCTCGGTTAATATGGCGTGGCAGGTTTGGGATGAGAATGTAAAAAAACAAAAAAAAAAAACACGCTAACCACAGGCACGTACTAGGAGGCGCTAAAAGGGACAGGAAGACAAAATTTAAGCAGCTGACAAAACGAGGCTTGATCAGAGTTAGTTTCCCTTCTTCCCTATCAAATTCACTCACATATATCACTCTTAATAACAAAAAATAAATAAAATCATAAGTCGATAAGCTAGGTGAGCATCTTGTGAAGGTGACCTGGTAATCTAGGGGTAAGGTGTCGGACTTCTGTGCTGGCAGCCGGGGTTCAATCCTCGGTCCCGGCACAGATTTATCTGATTTCCAAACCCTTCCTACACCTCTGACAAGACATCTTGTGAATGTGGGTAATGCCATGCCTCCACCGTGGTTCGGATCCCACTTTAAACTGTAAGTCCTTCATTTCATCTCACAATCACCCTACCATTACACATTAGCGTAAGTGGTATAACCTGAACGGGTAGTAATACGCGGTGCTAATAATACTAATAATACTAATAATAATAATTAATAATAATAGTAATAATAGCATCTTGTGATAGTTTAGATATTTACAAGTTATAATTCCTTGGGATTGTAAATAAATAATATGGCGTGGCTGGGTTACACCAATCTATAGCCCAGTAGTGGAAAGATTAGCCCGTACTAATGTACCGTTGCCCGGGGGACAGCCGAATGTACTAATCGTACATCCTTTCAGTGGAGGATCTTTCCATGTCCCGATTAAAAGAGGTGATGGTGATTTTTATTTATTCATTTTTATTTATCTAGCACCACGTCCTACTACTACCCATTCGGGTTTTACGCTTAAGTATTAATTACGCGAATGGATTAGGAATTGGTAAAATTGAATTTAGAGGAAGTGAACCCTCATTTGCGTGGAGGGAGTGTGGAGAACCATTTAGTAAAAACCACCCCAAGCTCACCCGACCGAGATTAGAACCTCAATATCCCCGTTCTCGACAGTCTAGATCAACACGAAGCTAGCGCGTTAGTTAACTACGCCACCGAGGCGGATAGGATGGTGATATCGAATATGATGGTGTGGAGCCAGTTAAGATCTTAACTCCAACTAAATCCTGATTGACCAAACCTTGGTAACCATGGGAATGATTCTCCTTTCAAGAAAAAAATCCCCCGGTAATAGCCATAAATCGAACCAGTGACCTCTAACTCAGCAGCCATGGATTCTGACCATTATGCCACGAGGGTGGGTAATACCTATGATACACCCGCACCTGAAGGAACTTGGACTCATTTTTTTTAGGAAGAACTTTATCTGACAGATAGAAAATACACCAGATCAGTTTTCACGCATTCATACGTCAAGTTATGTGATCTGCAGCTGTCACTTTTGTAGATATTATCAATACCTATGAAATAAACCTAATATTCTAGCGACATTAAACCTGCACGAACTTTCAAGATTTGGAATACCAATTCAAATCTTAGTAAGATTCGGATCTGATTTGATATTTTGAATCTTACTATCAATTTAGCACCGAGTCTTATTACCCGTTCGGGATATACGCACTTACCCTAATGTGTAATGGTAGGGTGGTTGTGAGATGAAATGGAGGACCTACAGTTTAACGTGGAATCTGAACCACGGTGGAGGCCTGGCATTCCCCACATTCACAAGATGTCTTGTCAGAGGTGTAGGAAGGGTTTAGTAATCAGATAAATCTGTGCCGGGACCGAGGATTGAGCCCCGGACCTCAGCACAGAAGTCCGACACCTCACACCTAGACCACCAGTTCGCCATTTTGAATCTTAATATGGGAGAAGTTTATATTCGATTCGAAATTTTGAATCTAAATAAATCCAAGATTCGGATTCGATGTGCTTAGCTCAAAATTCTAATCGAATAATTCATACTTGCTTAACAAATGAATATAATCAGACCGAAAACCACTTGAGTGATAGAGTTACAAGAGAAATTAACTTGAACTCCAGGTTATATAGGAATCACGTCGGAGACAATTGTTTGTGACAGTAGATATCTTGTATTTAAAAAAAAAAAGTAGCTAGGTTCATCTTTTTATAATAATTAATCATCCTTTGATTTATTATCAAAAAGAGGTGTGATCTATATTCGATTTTTCATCTTTTGAGATAGGTACTATTGATCATATATTTTCTTTATATAAACAAAAAATTTGTCTAAAATATTTGTAACTTTAGTTTCAAAATATTTTATTATTGGATTGTATTCAAAAATTTAACATAGAAAATTATTCAACACAGATTCTATTTGAGACTTTATCATAACAAGACTAAAATAAATGTTTCGATTTGAATCTAAAAATATTTAAAAAGATACAATATTCAATCCAATATTTTTTAAACGTGGGATTTGACTGGGAATCGATTTAATAATATAAACATTGCACGAGATTCAATTCGGATTCGACTAAATTAACAATTGTGGATTCCCCCAGGCTTAGGCTAAACTTTATTAATGTTGACCGCTAAAGAGTTTTTATACCTATAAAAAAGGCTTCTCGTTTTCTAGTGATGGGGAAGTAATGGTTCGAATCCTGGTTGGATGTACAGAGGTGGTTGCAGACGTTTAGGAATCCCATATTATGTATGAAGTTGTTTGATATTATTAATATTGTTTTCACCAAAACTTAGGTGAAAGTTCTGACAATTTAAAAAGTTAAGATATTAAGTCAAAATCTGTTTTTAAATGTATGATAACTTACAAAAAATACAACAATAAAACAATCTCAAATTATCTTAAAATTGTCTGTCGTGACCCGATAAAACCATGACTTAATTTTATAGAGGAATAAATGGTAGATCTTGGTTTCTAGCCTATTGCTTAAAACGTTTTTGTGTAGTGCGTAGTTGAATATAAAAAAAATAACCATTAGAGTTAAAATTTAAACTTTTAAAATGGTCAGAAACCTTCTAACAATTCTTGCTTACATTATGTTGATAAGGATTTTTTAATATAAAAAAAATCTTAAATAATGCATGATTTTCTAAACGTCTGTAACGCATCTTAAAGCTCTACCATGAAGCACACTTTAAAATCTTCTCCAAACTACCTTCAAGCAAATACTGGGAATATTTCCTCTTAAATTATATTTTAATTACCCCACTACCTATTGAATGTTAATACTATATAAGCCCGGACAGATTATAAGACATAGTACACACACGGAAAATAAATTGTGCGGTTCATTGCAAGTACTTTCTCCCACTTTAATCCTAAAATAAACATTTTCTAAGAACTCGTAGGACATGTGAAACAAAATAATAGGTATATACATAGCTGTAGCTGTAGAAACACTACACCAAAGATCATAAATGAAATCAAGGTTACGCAACTCCGTACGGACTTTCTCGCTCTATTGTTTGAAAATAGATATATTTGCTCAAAACTCGTAATATATGTGAAACAAAATAATATACACTAGCAAACCCAAGCATAAATTGCACTATACTTATGTAAATTTTTTTTTAATCTTGGTTTTAAATTTTATAATTTTGTTTTTAAAGAATTAATCTCTTTATTTGTATGTTTGTAACGATAAAAAAAATATCAATGTTGGGTCCACAAGGGTCAACACTTCGTATTAAAATTTCAACTTGCGGTTAAAAATTTTGACATTTTATTAGGTGTTGCAAATCATCATATCATCGCATTGCTATTAAAGTCCTCATTTATAAATTTTGACCAATAAATAATGTAAATATGGACTATTGAGTCTAAAATGGATATAGATCATTGTTGTATAAACATTTCTCCTAAGAGGTTTAAGGAAAAACAACGTAAACTTTTAAAGACTTACTTATATTTAATTACTCTATGGTATTGGAGAATTATTGCGTTAAAATTTAAATAGTATTTATTTACAACTAATGCTCACAAAATTGTATTAATATATTTGCCAATACCTCAAAAACTGTTGGATTTATAAAAATATATTTCATATAAAAGTTTTTTTTATTTCTAATAGTACTACAATTTTTCAATGATAAGTTATTTAGTATCTCAAATAGTTGCGGAGATACGGAAGTTTCTGCATCTGTTAAGTTCCCTAAAATTCATTTTCATGCTAAAATGAAAATAGCCAGTTTATTTATAATCTTTATCAACACCTAGATACGAATTTTAATCAAAATCGCTAGAGTGATTTTGAGAAAATCGATTTTGTTCTCTTTTTGACCTTCAGTAAACTACCCTTAATTTTAGGGTTAGATATCCAATTCCAAAAACCCTCCGGGCAACACTATGGAAACCTAGCTACCAAGTTTTAGCCTGATGGTAAAACAGTTTAGGCTCTAGGAGGTATAGACAGACGGAAAGTCAAAAACCACTTTTTTGTATTCGAGGGGGTCATGAAACGTCAAAATTCATCAAAATCTTGAATTCAATTTTTTTTTGACGATCACATGACTTTCCCTACCTGTAAGATAGCGAGAAAGTAAAACTATATACTTTTACTTACTCTGCGGAATTAGAAAATAAGAACGCTGTTACAGAAAAATTTAGAAAAGAGAAACATCTTTGTACACCACAGAGCATAAAAATCAAATTTATTCCCATAGATATAACGCGCTAGTCGTGTTGAGCTCGACTGCTGAGGACGGGGAGATCGAGGTTCGAATCTCGGTCGGGTGAACTGGGGTAGTTTTTCCTTAATGGTTTTCCACTCTCTCTTCACGCAAATGCGGGTTCACTTCCTCTAATTAAACCTTCCCAATTCCTAGTCCATTAGCGTAGTTAGTATTTAAAGCGTATAACCCAAACGGGTAGTAAGACGCGGTGCTAAAAAATAATACAAAAATATATTCCCATAGATCTGAATTTAAAAGTATATATATTTGTTTATAGCTCAGAAATGATTGATTTTATAAAACTATATTTCAATTGAAAGACTTTTATCTTTAATAGCACTAAAAACTTACAACGAAAATGTAATTATTATCTCAAATAAATCAGGGGGAATTTTGAAAATTAGAAATCTTTCCTCACTCAAAGTAGTCTCCTATAAAATTCATTTTAATGAGAAAATGAGAGTTGTCTTTTTGTTTATAGTGATAAAAAGTGTTTAGATAAAAAATATTATCAAGATCACTATAGAGAATTTTGATGAAATTGATTTTTATTCTCTTTTTGCCCTTCAGCATACTACCTTCAAATTTAGGGTTGGATATCTAATTCTAAAAATCCCTCGTGAAGCCTTATTAAAGACCCAGATACCAAATGTTAGCCCAATTGGTAAAATAGTTACGGCTCTAACCAGAGATTAAGACAAACGGACAGATAGACGGCATTGCAAAAACAACCTTTTATATTTCAGGGGGTTATGAAACGTTGACATTTATCAAAAATCTCGAGTTCGATTTTTTTTTTCTTTTTGGCGATCACAATTTCTCTCTCTCCGAAGTGTCAAGCGAAAGTAAAAACTCAATCGATCGATAAACAAAGACATGTTTATATGAAAACCGACTATACACTTGAGATGTTCTTATTTTATGATGGAGTGTGAATTCCAGTGAGTCGTCTTGGTCGAGTATGATTAAACCTGCAAACTCTATTAATCTCCTTCTTCAGGTCGTGAGCAAAATGGATGGATCATGTCCATCCGAAGAGAGAAAAGTTATTTGAGGAACACAATGGATCGACTCTTCTAAGACAGATTATTGGGGCAGACCTCGTGACTATACACTTCAACAAGACAAATTTGGATGGCGATGATGATGATGATGATGATGATGATGGCTCAGGTAAATAATGAAGTTTTTTGTCTGATGATTAAAGGGAGTGTAACGTATCTTTTTATTATGTCTCCATCCCCCCCCCTCTCCCCTCAATCGCCTTATCCTACTACTCATTTGTCTGATAAGAGCTCTTCTTTTTTAAAAAACTACGTCTTACTACCCGTTTAGGAAACACACATGTGTACTAATTAAGTTAGTGCGTTAAGGATCAAGAAGGTTGAGTTTAGAGAAAGTGTACTAGCATCTGCGTGGAGGTAGAGCAGATATCAATTTAGGAATAAAAATCCCCTTGGTACACCCGACCAGGATTTGTAACCTCTATTTTTATGTCATCAGTAGTATAGTCTATTGCGAGAGTAACGTTTTTTAAACTATTTGATCAGTGAAGTGACTGATAATATTTATATTCACAATATTTGAGTAGGATGAGGAAGGTACAACACAACTTTTGAGGAAGTTTACCAGCAATTGCAATTTAATTTTTTTCTTCACCGCGTTTCAGTACCCGTTCGTGCTATACGTTAATTACACTGATGTAATTGGGATAGGTAAAGAATTATTATTATTATCACGCGTCTTACTACCCTTTCGGGTTATACGCTCTTACGCTAATGTGTAATAGTAGGGTGATTGTGAGATGAAATGGAGGACCTACAGTTTAACTTGGTATCCGAACCACGGTGGAGGCCTGGCATTCCACACATTCACAAGTTGTGATTAATACACGTCTTGTCAGAGGTGAAGGAAGGGTTTGGTAATCAGATAAATCTGTGCCGGGACCGAGGATTGAACCCCGGACCACCAACACAGAAGTCTGACACCTTACCCCTTTACCACCAGGTCATCTACTATAGGTAAAGAATTCGAAAGAAAACTTACACTAATTTTTATGGAAGGAAAGTGTAAAACTATTTAATGAAAATCATATCCAGTACAACTGATATGGATTCAAACCTCATACCTCACCATTATAGTTGACCTTAAAATAATCTCGAAAGCCTTCTACAAATCAAAAATAGCTTGTGCTGTTCTCTTTTCCCCCTCGAAAACAAAATTGACATTTTTTCCCAGAAGGTTTGTTTTAGAATATTTTTATGTCACAACTTAAATGCCTCCACCTGGTAGACTTAATTGTAGAAAATTGCTTTCTTCCGTGTTACATCGGAAGTAAAACATGTTCCAAACAATATTGTGTTGATATAAAATCCTAGTTTACTTCGACACTAACTTATTAACATATTTCAGAATAATTTATTGCTTTTTATTTTATAAATCTCAAAATTCGACTACTTAATATCATTACACCGTTTGTATTACCAAGAAGGCTTTTCAAATGCACCTTACTTATTTGCTCTCTTTACGTTCCTTGTGTTAACACTATTCAGATTTTAAAAACTAACTTCTTAAAAGGGTGCTTGGGGGAAGGGGCAGAGAGGGAGGGAGGAGGACTAGAGAAAAGAACGTGGCCTCCCATCAATTCGCTTTCCTTTTCTTAACGAATTTCCCTGTATGGGGTCATCATTTTACATTATTCCATGGGTGGACATTGTAACTACACATCATCTTCTCCACTGTTTGTTTCATTTTTTGTTTTTCTCCAATACGTTAGGGTACCTCCTTTTTATTCCTTCTCTCCCTCCACCTCCCCCTTTTCATTGTTGAAACGAAGTAGCCTCCACCACTGACAACCGAAACAATGCTCATTATTGTTGGCGTGTTACAACGTTAACTAGACAGGGCCTACGACTACTCTTGTCTATCAAGGCCCAGAAAATTACATTGTCTCATTCTTCATCGTTCCATCTACCTTTCCTCTACCCCCCCTTCCACACATCCCCCACTCAGGGGATTAGGGGGGGGGGGATATTCCGTACTTAGTATCGGGTGGTGTTGGATTGGGAACTTTTTATGTAATAGATTGTTGGATTGGGCATCGCTGATTCAACTGGAAATATTTGAAAAGTGGTGGATAGGGCACCACTGATTCAACTGAAATATTTGTAAAGTGGTGGATAGGGCACCACTGATTCAACTGAAATATTTGTAAAGTGGTGGATAGGGCAGCTCTGATTCACAAGAAATATTTGTAAAGTGGTGGATAGGGCACCACTGATTCAACTGAAATATTTGTAAAGTGGTGGATAGGGCAGCTCTGATTCACAAGAAATATTTGTAAAGTGGTGGATAGGGCACCACTGATTCACAAGAAATATTTGTAAAGTGGTGGATAGGCACCACTGATTCAACTGAAATATTTGTAAAGTGGTGGATTGGGCACCACTGATTCAACTGAAATATTTGTAAAGTGGTGGATTGGGCACCACTGATTCAACTGAAATATTTGTAAAGTGGTGGATTGGGCACCACTGATTCACAAGAAATATTTGTAAAGTGGTGGATAGGGCACCGCTGATTCACAAGAAATATTTGTAAGTGGTGGATAGGGCACCGCTGATTCAACTGGAAATATTTGTAAAGTGGTGGATAGGGCACCACTGATTCAACTGAAATATTTGTAAAGTGGTGGATAGGGCACCGCTGATTCAACTGGAAATATTTGTAAAGTGGTGGATAGGGCACCACTGATTCAACTGAAATATTTGTAAAGTGGTGGATAGGGCACCGCTGATTCACAATAAATATTTGTAAAGTGGTGGATAGGGCACCGCTGATTCAACTGGAAATATTTGTAAAGTGGTGGATAGGGCACCGCTGATTCAACTGGAAATATTTGTAAAGTGGTGTATTGGGCAACTCTGATTCACAAGAAATATTTGTAAAGTGGTGTATTGGACACCTAATCGTTTAATATAATTAGAAATGAATACAATAGATCACCAGCAGACTAAATTTCAGCTGAACGTTCATATTCCGTGCATATTTTCCTAAGTTTTTTTTTCTCTCATTGATAGGCATGAAATATAAAAGGTCAAGCTCATTTATTGTGATCTACTACTGAGAGGGTGGGGGTGTCCGTAGTTCAAATACAGGCCTTGTTTACTTAGTGTTTTACCTTAATATATTCCCTGCTTTACCTCCAACAAATGTACCCAAATTAAGTTTATATTATACCTTCCTCATACTTAGACCCCTAGTGTAATATTCATCATTATATTCATAAGTAAAAATAATACAGAATCCATATAAACTTACATCCGGAAAACTATGCCATTACCATTAAATTGGGTTCAAAGTTTTGGCGTACAACACCGAAAGAGCAAAGCAGTTCAAGAATGCGTGTACAACAAGTTGCATAGGAACACCCTGTATAGTGTATATAGTTAATTAATGTATATATGTTTAGATCAAAATAATAATTTCCAAACAAATAAACGGCAGCACTAAAGTAGAACGTAAGTCAGTATTGAATCTGAGTAGTGTATTATATATATATATATAATTTGAGATATTTTAACTCCACTTTTATGAACTGAATCCTTATATCAACACACAACTTATGAAATAACTCAAAGTGAATTTCCCTTTTCCTTTGGAGTGGAAATGCAGATCCATGAAAACAAACGGATAGTTTCAAGAATTTTAATGTTTTGCAATTTTATTTTCGGAAACGGTTTGTTCAAAAATAGAAGCATGTTGATTAAGCTATACTTTTTATATACACACCTCCTTAATCATTTTAACAGTGATCAAATATCGATAAAAAAAATATAGTATTTTTCAATAGAAAACCGCTGGATTCATAACAAAAAATAAGAAAATATAACGATTAATAAACATTAATACTTTATCTTAGAAGAGGTGTTGAAAATATTAACATATACATTTCACTCGTTCTCGAGACAAATGACATCTACAAACGTATGATTTATCCGCAAGACCTGTCCACCATCTACCTTTTCCGTGATCCGTCTGTTCTTGTTGGCGCGTACGGATACTTTGGTTGGTTGTGAGGCCACGCCACGCCCTTCCCCCTCCCACCCACCATCACCCGAAATAGATTTCAGACTTGCACTCGACAGGGCCAAGGGCCTTAAATCTAGAACATACACAGCACCCTTGGTCGTTAATTCATCAATGGGAAAGGAGAGACCCACACATTACCAAAGTTACTTTTTTTCGACCACACCGGGACTTGAAAATGGTTACATTGGCTGAGTAGGCAGACACGCCACAGACTAAGGTGTCGAGCAATTTTATTATACATATGGACTCTTATTCATGACATTAGTAAATTACATAAACAGAGGAACAAACCTTTCAACAAAATGTTTGCACAATTAAAGGTTCTGTAGAAAAAAAGCATATATGTATTTTTTTAAATTGGTAATTATAAATAATAAACGAGCTTTTATACTTATTTTTCCTCACAATTAATTTGATCTTTTTTAGATACTGAAAACCATTCAAAAGTGTAAAACTCCATTATTTTTCTGGGTGATTTAAAGTGAGCAGAGGAACGTAAAAAAAAAAAGATAAAAAGCGAAAGTAGTGTTAAAAAGTATAGATTAGCTCGGATTTTAAAGGTGGCGAGTGGTCCATTTTAAATAGAAAGATGAAGGGGTGTTAAAAGGGGGCCATAGAAGAGTAGGGTGGGTGAGGAAAAAGGGGGGGGGGGGGGTGTCACTTCACACTTTTCAAACACAAGATCGCTCCCAATGAACACAGGCTCTTCTAGTTCATCATTAACAACAAAAAGTTGGTGATCACCTTTCACTATCTTGTCCATTCTTCATTTATAATCGGGTTCCTCTTAGGTGTTACCCCCTCCGGCCATTTATTAACCACTTGGGTGCAAAAATGTAACTAAGCTTTAATAAAATTCTAGTATAAGAAAAATTACAGACACATTTTTTTACGACCAATATTGATAATATTTTTTCTCTTACTAGTCTTATTTAATAGACACTGCTATTTTTAACCAAACACGACAACTGTAGATCACACAGCTTTACGTATGAATACTGTACAGGGAAATTAGTTTAATTTATTTTTTAGCCCCACGTCTTACTACTAATTCGGGTTATACGCTAATGTACTAATTGCACTAATATGTTAGCGAGAAGGGAGGTTGAACTTATATAAAGTGTACTCACATTTGCGTGGATATAGAGTGGGAAATAATTTATTTAAAAAACTTCAGTACACCCGACAAGGATCGAACTAAGACCTCCCCGTCATTAGCAGTCTACATAAGTCTATTGCTAGAGTGATGCTTAAATCCATATGGTCAACGAAGAGAGTTTCAGTTATTTTTATATTGTCAAGTCAACAACGGTGGTTTCGGGATAAAGTTCTCGCCTCGTAACCCGATGCGCATAGGTTCAAACCCTAGCTGAGGTGTACGGATTTTTTTGAACGATAAAAATCCGTAGCACAACTTCCTTCGGAGGCTACGTAAAGCATTCTGACCCATGTCTAGTGTGACATGTAAATAACCTGGAAGGTATGTGAAAATAGCTTACACGGCAAAAATTCGTAGGCCCTTTCGTTCTCGCTCATAGAAATTCTCTTGTGCTGATATAAACAGTCGATTCAGAAAGTGTTCGTTAAATTCCTCAATTAAATAAATAAAGTTAAATCCTAGCTAAATGGGATAGTACAGTCAGAAATTTAATGGGAAGGTTATTTTTAAAAGTAAATCTTTTATATGATCAAAATATTGAAATATTTTACAATTTTATGTTGTTAGTATTTTACAGTTATCGACCATATATAAGAAAAATGACAGTTGCATATCACGTTATCTACGTATGAAAACTTTGATGTAGATCTAGTAGTTTTTATATCTGTCCATTCCTATGAAAATTTTGACGGTATACTTTTTTAAAGATTTATTTACACCGCCGGTCGTAGAATCCAATTTTAATAGAAAATATTTATTTTACCGGTTACGTCTTCTGCTATAGTTATCAAACTAACTTTTGATTGTCACAATTCTTTTTACTTTGAAGTATATAAGGGAACGTAAATAGTTTACGTGATTAGATTTTGGTTTATGATAGGTTACATCTATTTTATTGGTCTTGGTTATGATTTTTTTTTAAAGTTTTTATTGTTTAATAATTTCGTTTCTAGTTCAATATCAATCCCTGCATGGTAGTATTTAAATTTTAAAGTTAACGTTAGTGCAAACATATTTTTGGTTCTAACGTCTAGTGTAGCATGTCACTCAAGTAAAATTACATCTAAAAACCGTAGTATGTACAAAATATTAAACTGAAATAAAGGAATCCAAAGAAGAGAATTAAAACTGAATATTCTGCAATAATATATTTGTGTTCTACTTACTTTAAGCGGATGTTCCCGGATACAAACACCATGCTTCGACAAACTATTCTGCAAGTATGGTTGAAGCGAGGACGTGGCAGTTTTAACAGACGTCTGAACCCTTGAACACTCGATGTTGACGAAGGACCAGACTGTCGTTGTTCGATACCTCGAGCTACGAGCACTGCTGCCCTAGCGGACTTCCTCGAAACTCTTTATCCTATTTCCACTCCCCCCTTCCTTCCTTTTCCCTCATTACATGCCCATATTTGGTCCTGTTTAGATTTCAGATATAAAAGTATATAACGGGTGACCCCTAGGTTCATTCTACTTAGTTCATCATATATATCCTCGAAGGAGGAACCTCTGCTCCAGTACCTGAAGGAGAAACTGGTGACCTTGATGTTTGGGTCATGGGTCTCACCGCCTCGCCGCCGAGGAAATCTAGTCTGACGTAACAAGTATTCGACAAATATCCAAGTCGTTCATACTTGTTGTAGTAGTCAAGGAGACTAATTGTGTTTCTGTTAGAAAACATTACACCTGCTGCTTCAGACTCGCTATTTTAGTCAGAATGACTAAATTTGGTTTTGTGTCAATCTGATTTAATTTTTTTAGTCAAATAATCAGACTATATATTTTACCTATATCATATGGCATAGCTTTAATACTGGGGTTTAAGCTCTATATGTAATAAGGACCTTGCTTTAAGGATCCTCTTCTCCATAAGTTCATTATTCCGTTTTAAGTTTTTATGACTTCATGGACGTCTTGCTCACTTGTTCGAATGTTTATATGGCTACAAGCAGGTTGTCTATCGCCTTTATTCGAGGACCTAGTTTCACAGACCGTCCTCTTACCGTTTATTATTTAGTGTGTCTATGGGACCTTTCTTAATTTCAAATCAAGCTAATTAGCTTGGCTGACATTTAGCTTAGTAACTCTAAAACTATAGGATTTGCAGTTATATTTCTATTAGTAATTAATTCACCATGTTTTCTGTTTATACCCTTCTGGTGGCGGTAGTCTGGCGCTAGCCCGGCTGTTTTGGAATCCAATACTCTCTATCAACTTAACTTCCTTTTGACTGTTCCGTGTCGTCTTGGACACGTATTCTCCTGTACTACGGGAAGTTCCTATATTTTTGAAGTTGTTAAATCCTAACATATTTGTCAGTTTAAAACTCAATGTTTTCCTTTATACTTCTAATAGCTACATGTTTTACTTAATCAATTTAACGGACATTGTTTTCAATAATAATGTAACCCTATATCATTTTTTTTAATATATAATAAATCTAGTATTGTTACATATTTATTTATCTTACTTTATGGAAATATTTCCCATTCTCTACTTTGTTATAGTTATCGTTACCTCCTTTAAAGATTAGAGTGAAGGGGAAGTGACGATACACTAAGACTTATAATTTGGCAAATTGCTAATTGGCCAGGTACAATTCCTCTAAATTAACCTTCCTCATCCCTTAATTATTTTATAGGCGTATAACCCGAATGGCTAGTAAGACGCGGTAATAAAATATATATATTTGTTTCAAAGAGACCTGACTTATTAATGCACTTGGTCCAATACATTCTTACTACTAATAAGTTCTGGTTCAAATCCAGGTCGAATGTTCGGTAAAAGGGATGGTTTTTACAACTATTTAAGTTTTCATCCTGTCTCCAAACGATAACTAGTGTACATATACATTTTTTTTTTTAGCTTCGCATCTTACTACACGTTCAAGTTTTACGCTTATGTAATTACTCTAATGGTTTTAGTGATCAGCAAGGTTAATTTTAGAGGAAATGTACCCTCATTTATTTTAATTTAATATTTTTGTTCTTACTCCTATAGGTCAAGGGGTTAACTCCCCTTATGTTTAATTTAATGTTATTTTATTTATTTATTTATTTAATATTTTTACGGCACTCTCTCTCTCTGTGTATGTTAATATACTCACAGGGTGTATTTTAATTGTTGTTAAATATTATAGGGTGTATTCACATTCCTGAAATATTAATAACAAATCATTTGAGCAAGGGTGTAGAAAAGCTACCTTTATGAGTTAGGAAGAATTCTAGTGTTTAGTTAATAATCAATCCAAGAGAGGAAGTAGACAAGAGAAAGTTGATCAAAAACACAAGCAGACAGAACATTTAGTTACAAGCATAGTTTAAACGCGTGTCCTGCTTTGATGCATCCTCTGAGCCTGCGTTCCTGATTTGTCGTACTTGGTTGGATACAATTGTGGTTTTATGTATTTGTCCACATCCATTTATTAAATAATCTTTTAAAACCTCAATCTCAAGTACAGAAGTTGAGAAAATAACTTTAAATCTCCACAGAGATTCCCATTGCATTCAAATATGTTAATAGTAAAATTCAACGTCTCCCCCCACAACCTATCCAGCTTTGAAGAAAACCTTAAATAACTCCAAAACTAAACGTTTCTAGACGTATGCATGTATGACCTTTTCTTAATGTTTTGTCGATGGGAATACACCTCTGGAATATTTGACACCAATTAAAATACATCCTGTATATGCCACATGTGGAATCCAGTTCAGCGATGGACAGGAGATACAAAAATAACGAAAAAAATTAATTGTAATGTGCCCCATTAGATCTTGTTTCTGAGTTACAGTCAAGTTATTCAAATAATTTGTTTGTATACCATATTGAATACCTCTCTCAACCTGTTGACTAGGTATATTCTATGAGTTATTCCTTGTTATTCAAAACACCTTTTTTTTTTTAAGAGTGCTGTATTCTACGATATAACACTGCATCGTTGCATTCAGGCTTAAGGTGAACATCTTGAGCACCTCCTAAATGTTAAGCAGCTTCACATAACTGTAGTACAAACATGAATATAAATTGTAAATAAAGTCAAATGGGACAAATGTTTGTAACAACTGTTTTGATTGTTTTTATGGCTCCTGTCCACCGCTGAACTGGGTTTCACGTGTTACGGTACATTTATAAGTATTTGGCTATAGTTTTCTTTGAAATAACAATAACCATATTATTTCCTAGCATTTTAAAGTTAATTTGAAAACCAATTTTACAAATTAATTACTCTCATTAAAATTACAAACCCAAGAAGTAGAGTCCATCCCGCGATTAACAAAAGTGTAATGGCGAAAGTTATGTAAAGGCTACAATAATAGTAATAACCAAATTTTAATCCAATTTTTCATTAGAGTTGTTCGCGAAACTTTTCAAATTTTCAAAGTATCTCCCACACCAAACATGCCCTACTCTCGGGAAATCAATAAATTAGTCATTTTAAAACCTTAATATTTAAGTTTTAGTAAATCAACATTTTATAAGAGTAAAAAAAAAAATCTTTTTCCGTAATTTCATACAAACTTTTGAACTTCGATAGATAATCACATATGTTTGTAACTCCGTGTGTGGAGGCTTAGAAACACAAATAAATATGGTTGTAACTGTTATTGTTAGTGTGGTATAGAACGTTATTGCTCTTAGATTCTTCAATTGTATTAGCCGTAATGGTAGTTTATGTTAAAAGATTACATACTCTTATGTAGCATCCATTATTTTGATATTTTACTCTGCCTAAATTTGTGTCCCTTGAAATAACACAGAAAGTGGTGAATACAAAGTTCCTAAAAATTAATTATTTTATTCTATAAATTGTGATATTTTTACTTTTGAGAGTAATAAAGTTTCATGGTTTTAAAAAGCACAACAGTATTTGTGATGGTTAAACAAATAACATGGCACTGTCAATGTAAGATTTTAAAACGTTAATAGTACAATATTCCCATTTCTTTTGTCAGTGAACCTAGACCTCCAATGCAGCCTGTCCTCTGCTTTCACTTTGAGACCCAGAATTTTAGTATTTCCTTCAAGACGTACAATATTTGAATCCTTGTTATTTCCTAGGCTCCTCTTTACCTCAACATTTCCTTCTATGACGTCGGGCAAAATACAGTTTCCGGATGTATCCAATCCCATTTTCTTTGTAATGAAGAATCACATCTAAAGCCGCGTTGACACGGTCCAAGTATACTTGGATTACAACTTAAGTTAGTTGGCACACTTAGTCACTTGGAAAGTCATTGTCGACATAAAAAAGATGGCGGATTTGGTTTTGGAGGTTATCGGAGCGGTGCTGATATACTCATACAGGAAGTTGAAATTCATTAAAAAAAAATTCAGAAAATATAAAAAAGAAAGTTTGGATCTGGAACTGGATACTTGAGGGCCCCTTGAAGCTTCCTCAAATTTACTACGCGAAGTAGCGTTTGGAGATGAAGACACTTTAATCTAAGATTAATTACTGTGCAGGTTGTTAGGATGTGTAAAACCAATAATTCAAGAACTTGAGTGCGTATAACCTGGGCAGTTATTATGATGCAATGCCAAAAATAAAACTTTAAACTAACATGAGAGCTGCAATATCTGATTTTCGTTACAATCCATAACACTACCTTTGCCTCATACAGTTCCATGAACCTACATTTTGCCTATCCGTCCATTTTATTATTTTAATGACATTCCTTTTGCGGGTTTCACTCTCCGTTTTTTGAGACGACGCCATTTTGGATTTAATCAAAGTTCGACTTGGATCCAAGTAAGTTGTCCACCGTCCTACTCAACTTGAATATAGCCTCCCCGTCCAAGTGGGCTAGGATGAATTGTTGACACGACCCAAGTAATGTGCAAGTGATGCGCGCGCAGCGTCCTCCAAGTTTGCTTGTCCAAGTATACTAGGGTCGCGTCAACGAGGCTTCTCTTCTTAATTTTCTGCACACAGTTATCTTAAAACAGTTCTTAAAATATTTGTCATGAGCAACGCGGAATTTGAAGAAAAATGTTTTCTATAAATTTAGAAAGTCAATGTTCAATTTCCATTATGGTAATGACATCTATAAAATAACTGTTGATTTTTCTTTAAAAAAGAAAACAAACTGGTCTCTTAAAGCTATATTTTGTTTATTATGAACAAAAATAAATGTTTTTCTAGAAAAACTATAAGTTAATGGATCTTAATTTGCGTTCCTTTTCACCGCTTTCCCTTAAATTGTATATGAAAGCAACCTGCTTAACTCGCTCTATGGTCTAGGGAGGGCGTCACACTCTCAACAGACTGGACGACCGATGAAAAGGAGATCTGTGGTTGAATCCTGGTTGGGTGTAGCCCTATTAACGTTGATTCTTCCTCAATGGTTCTCTACTCTTCTATCAAGCAAATGTGGATACCCTTATTTTACATTAAAACTACCTAATCTCTTACACATAAAAATTAGTGTTTGTGCATTTAGTAAGACACGGTGAAAACATTAAAGAATGGTTTGTATTATTATTATTATTATTATTATTATTATTATTATTTAAAGGATGGTTTCTCTATACATGAAAGAAATGTGACATGTATCGTTTATTCTCTGAACCGAGAGGCACAACATGGTTGGTTGTTTGGAACATTATTACTAAAGAGAGACAGAGGTTCCCCATTACAAGCTATACATCATTAGCGCGTAGCCTGGTTAGGTTAACGTTTGAAAAGGTTGGGGAGGGGTTGACGGCTCTAAATTACAGGGTCTCCACCACTTAAGATTGACAAGAGCAACGTCAGAATCATGTAAATCACTCTTTGACGAGCTTCATGACACCACTTAAACGTCAATAAACCGCCCTAAATACGTCAATAAATCATTTTATTTTTTTAAATGGCAGCGTCTCCCTGCATCCCGATGAAGAGTTTAGAAGACACTTCATACTGGTGGTCACGTAGTTTAGGATGCCAGACTCACATCGAATTTCCTGGGTATTATGAGGCCCCACGTTTCGAATATCGCCCGGAGGATTTTTTTTAAATTCTACATGTAATTTATTAAGGTGATTTTTTGACAGAGTTGTCTCGTGAAGTGTTCCCAGGGTAGGCCGAACTTATTAATATTGTAGTCCACTTCAGTGGCCACATCGTATAAAACGTCTCGTCAAATACAAACTGCAGAAGACAGGGATATCGGGGTTCGAATACTGGTTGGGTATAATAGGGGTGGTTTTCACCGAAAATGGTTTTCCACTATCTATTCACACTGATGCGTGTACATTTCCTCTAAAATTCAGACTTATTCACCCTAAACCCATTTACTTATTTAGTAAAGATGCTTGTAGCCGGAATGGGTACTAAGAGACGGTGTTAAAAAAAACAGATTAATTAAAACTGTAATTGTGATATGTTCTCCCATACTCAATACCCATTTGACCAATCGTCCATAAGCACAACTAATAAACATATTTGAAAGCTCAATGCGTTACTAGATATACTTTCACCTATTCATAGGTCAAGTTTTGCAACTTTTATTTTTGATATATTATTAATACAACTGACACACATTAACACTAATACTATAGTAAAATTATATCACTTTTTTGGTAAAGCAGAAATGTGTATTTTCTAAAAGCTGCTGAAAATTTCTATTAGTAAGAAAATAAAGGAATACCTGGCATGGGAAATATTTTGGTTCCTACTAGGTAAAACCTATATTTTATTCATAATCTTGAGATAGAATATTTTCACCTGGGTGATATTATCTTAATATTGTAAAATCTAAAAATGGGCTCAGAAGATCATTCTGAAAATATTATACCTGCATTTTATGTACGTGTGTTTTGACTACAGCAAAACTTGCTGATGTAAAAATAAATAGGGGGAGGGGGGGGTCTTTAAATAGTAGGGGCCTAAGTATCCTGCCTCATTTTCTCCCTCCTAGCCCCGTAAGGTTCTGCTAAAGATACTCTATCGGGAGAGGTATAATCGGACTGCCTATCTAGCTTGGATATTACCAATCAGATGTAGTATTTAGGTAGAATATTTAAAAATAACATTTGCTATTCCATAAATTAAGTGTTTTCTGGAGTTGAAAATTACATTCTCAAGAGTCTCCAAATTTTTATATTTTGGTTAATTTTAAGACCTAAATATCTTAGGAACAAAAGGTAGCTAGTATAGTATCATAAAATTTATCTTTTTTTTTTTTAGCATCGCGTCATACTGCTATTTCGGGCTATTCGCTTATGTACTAGATTATGCTAATGATTTTAGTTATTGGTAATGTTATATTTAGAAGAAGTTTACCCGCATTTGCATTTAGAGTGGAAAGCCATTTTGTAAATACCACCCTCAATACTCCCTACCAAGATTCGAACCTCGATCTCCCTGTCATCAGCAGTCTAGTCTACTACTAGAGTAGCGCGCTAAGCCACGCGGTCATCAAAGCGTGTCTTAGTGAATTTAAGGATGTAATTTAATAAAAAGGGGTTACAACATATATTGTATTTTTATTTGTATTTACCCGCCTCGTGGCGTAGTTGGCTAACGCGCTAGTCGTGTCGAGCCCGACTGCTGAGGACGGGGAGATCGAGGTTCGAATCTCGGTCGGGTGAACTGAGGGTGGTTTTTACTAAATGGTTTTCCACTCTCCTCCACGCAAATGCGGGTTCACTTACTTTAATTCAACCTTCCCAATTCCTAATCCATAAGCGTAATTAGTACTTAAGCGTATAACCCGAACGGGTAGTAAGACGCGGTGCTAAATAATAATAATAATAATAATAATATTTGTATTTTCCTCCTTCCCTGTTTGCTCTTCCACTGCCTGACACATCCACCCGGTGACATTATAATCCCACTTTGTTTTCGGCGTTTATGAATCTTAACTAGCAAAACCCTGGGTTTCAGTTGGGGGTAGTTTCCCTTTCAGGAAAAAAATAACCAAGGTCAAAGCAGGGAGTCGAACCTTGGACATCTAGGCTTGTAGCCAGGTGCACTGGCCACTACACCACGAGGTCGGTAAATATAATTTAATCACCTCACTGAACTGCGCTGTTTTAAGTGACCTCTGTCAAATAAAACATTTTTTTTTTAAATTAAAGTTTTTGAAGTTTTTATTTTTAAATATATATTCTAACATATCTTTTTTTTTTTTTTTTTTAGTAGCTAAACATGAGTTCCTGTCTTGTCGGTGTTACGTTTATTTGAAAGGATCCGAGAAAGTGGTCCCATTGCAGTTTCCTGGATAAGGTGAGATTTCAGGTCATTATAGGAAGAGGGGTTTGGATCCCTGCTGGGACGACAGTAAAAGACACGGTGGCTTAAACCCCGTGGAGCACCAAACATAAAAGGTGATAATAACGTCAGATTATAAGTCTCGTTGAGGAGAGGAGAGAGATAGAGAGAGAAATATATGAAGAGAAAGAATTAATAGAGACTAACTCATCCGCGACATAATTGCAAACACTTTTGTGTGTGTGTGTGTGTGTGTGTGTGTGGTGTAAGTGGTTTGACTGTGGTGTGGTTGAATTTAATTTTAGATTATTTTTTTACTGTCGGTCAACAAATCTTTCTCTCTAAATTAATTTGACAAATTGATGAAAGCCGAGACAATACATACCCTATTCCAGAAAACCCATTCGCCACCGGCGCAGAACTCCCCGTTTTATATGTTACCTTACTTCATTAACCCTTTGTTGCCCGGTGTAGATATATGGCTAATTTTTTTTTATGTTTAGTCAATTTTTATTTTTTATCTTTAAGAAATATTAATTCTCGATGTAGCCAAATGGCTACAGATTAAAAAGATTTTAAAATTATATTAAAAAAAATATTTTTTTTATAAGCTATAGATTTTATAGCTACAGATTTTAAAATCCATTTATATAAAAGAAATTATTACAATAACATATACCTTAGTTAACTCTAACTTTATTTAAAATTATTGGCATACAAGTGTGATTTTAATATAGATCTTTAAGGCAATTGGTCCTTTTCATTTCGCGTAGAATTGCAGAGCCATCGGAACAAACGGTTATATCCAAGAATTTCTATTGTTTTGCAATTTTATTTTCAGAAACGATTCGTTCAAGAATAGAAGCACGTTGATTATTTTATAATTTTCTACAAACACTCCTCTATAATTTTAACAGTGATCAAATATTAATTATTTTAGATTTTTCAATAGAAAACTGCTGGCTGCATAATAAGAAATAAGAAAATGTAATACTTATTAAACATTGATAAATTATCTTAGAAGAGGTGTTAAAAATATTAATTTAAACATTTCACTCGTTCAAGAGAAAACTGATATTTCCAAACGTAGGATTTTTCCACAAGACTTGTCCGGTAACTAGCGCCATCTACGGTTTCCGTGATACATCTGTTCTTATTGGTGTGGAAGGATACTTTGGTCGGTTGTGACGTCACGCCACGCCTTTCACCCTCCCGCCCACCATCCCACAAAATAGGTTTTAGAATTGCACTCGACAGAGCCAAGGGCCTTCCTTCTAAAATCCTAATAGAAATTATTATTTCCATTGATTTAAAAAGGTAATTCATATGGAATCATGGTGGGTTATAATTGGATGATTTTTCGAACTAATCAATGTTGTGTAAGCTCGATCTACTATATGTTTAATTAATTATTTTTAATCGCCATGCTCAGGTTATAATCATGTTAATTACTCTACTGGGGTAATGATAAGGAAGTAAGCATTTTAAAGGAAGTAGTGCACCCGCATGAGAATGTAGAACCATTTTAGGAAAAACCACCCTCAGTAAACATGATTGGGGGTTGAGCCCCAATCTACCAGTCTTCAGTAGGTCAGTCTAACATGAAAGTGACACCTTAAACCATCTAGCCATTGAAGATTGTAGGTAGCATCATGATAATTGCAATGCAATGGAACCCCACCTAGCCTAAAACTATCTAAAACATAAACTACACGGAACTGAGACGAAATAAAGTGTTTTTTTTTAAAGCATTTTGTTTTTGAATATTACTTCTTGCTAAGTTGAAGTTTACAAGCTTCACACACCCCTAGTACAAATGTAAGGAAAACATTACCATAGGCTGTGCATGTACCATTTAAATGGTAGCCAACTTATCCTAATTATACCAGGGATTTTAAAGTGAATGTAACCGAACATGCAAATAAACATATCGTAACTTTACAATAAGATTAAAAAACCTTATTTCTAAGGTGAACATTAAATAATAATAATAATAATAATACTTATCACCGTGTCTGACTTAGTACTAATTACGCTAATGGGCTAGGAATTGGGAAGGTTGAATATAGAGGTGGTCGACCCACATTTGCGTGGAGGGAGAGTGGAAAATTATTTAGGAAAAACCAGCTCACCGAAACTCGATCTACCCATCCTCTGCAGTCTAGCTCAACACGAAACCAGCGTGCTAGCTAACTACGCCACCGAGGTGGGTATTTAATATGAACTTTAATAATATTTTCATCTCTATCTAAAAATTAACATCCGTATTTAATATAGTTTTAATGATTTATCAGCAGAATATCAATAAACATGATTAGGCTATTTTAAGAGGAATAAAAACAAACCAAGAAGGTTACGGAACAAGGCATATTTAAAATAATTGCAAAATAATTTCGAACACACTTGGGCCAGAGTCAATTGATATCGTGTGACGTTCAAAACCTAAAACTATCTAAAACAATAGGTAAGGCAGGTGCATTTTTTAAAATTTATTTACTAAAATAATCTTGTTTTAAGAAAGTACGTGCTATGTTATTTTGTATCGGGTGTTTTTAAAATAATGAAAGTCCGTACCAGTGTTTCCTTACGAAAGTAAAACGAACCATTAGTAATTGAGGGGGGTTAGAGGGGGGAAGTAACATCTGTAAAGAATTGAACCCCAGTCTTCTGAATCAGGAGTCAGAAATACCAATACAATACACTAACATTGTATACTATTATTATTAATACTATTAGTATTACAATAGACCTAGAATCTCTCACGTGTTGCTATAAAAACATTAATAAGAGTTTAACTCAATGATCCTATTCAACGAATATTTTAAATATATATTCTTTTTTTATTTTATTTTTTATTTGTTGCCTGGTTATTTATTTCTCCTTAGTTTTGTTGCAAGCTGAGTGTAGCAATCTGTCTAATAATCGGAAATAGCGCCAAGTCATTTGAAAATGAACGGGAGTAGCAGCGTTAGTGTTAGTGTTGGTTGGTTGGTTTGTAGGACCTTAGTTTTATTGCAAGTCAGTGGCCGGCCATTATCTTGCACTGTATTACCATCACAGCAGGGGTAGCCTCTATTATATATTATACACCAATCTTATCTAGAGCCAGTCTCGGAGTAACAACGACATAGCGACAACCTCCTTCCTTCCTACGAATGTTGAATGTTGTAGATACACAAAAGAAACACGCCAGTAAATGGACCAAAAATTTGATAGCAGTTAAAAAATTAGTTACATATCTCACCTGCAGAAAGCACTGGTAATAGGGTGAAAACTAGTCCCATTTCTCACCGCTAGAAAGCACTGATATAAGAGTGTAACCAATTTGGTGTGAATAAGGTAAAAAAAATCTTCTTTTCGTCCTTTCTTTCAAGATCGCCTGTTGGTTGGTAAAGGAGATAAAGAAGGAAGAAGGAATTAAGCAACAGCTGAGAAACATTTACTCGGGTTCAATGATACTAGTGGTATTGTTGAAAAACTATAAATATAACTCTACGAGTACACTTGTAATAAATGCCACCCTAAAAAAAAATACCTAACTAAAAATTCATACTTCATAGAAACCACTCCAAAAAGAAAAAATCTTACATTTACAAGGGAAAACTATCTGTGACACGAGCCCAAGGACCTCCTTAGAATACCGTCCCATGTTTAGTCATTATCATTTTTTCTGGCTGGACTATGACTCCCCCGACATCACGCGGTTTGCACAGGATCATGTAATCATGTGAAAATAAAACATTGATATTTATTCAGGCCAATTATATATTTTTTTAGGCCTCTGTTGTTGGTTCCGCCCTAACAGAGTTCGTTATCTCAATGTTCTTTGGGGCGTGGAATATCAAAAGTTCAATTAAGGTAGAGATATATAAAAGACCCGATCTAGGAACGGCGCGGGTGGTCGTCGCCTTTTAGAGGGGTACTCATTGTTCGAGCGTGGTCTTTCCGTCCTGTCACCCTGCAACCTCACCAAGTTATCATATGTAAGTACCACACCACTAACTTTAATACATTGTTACCATTATTATGTAATTCTTTTTTTGTCTTGAATATACTGTAATACACATTGTTCCACTGACATCTTTTGACGCCCGCCTTGTCCCAACTCCCATCAGGATCGGATCCAACTAGTGTGGAACCCATGATATGCCTCGTGGATTAACCACGCTACCGTCTTCCGTACTAGTTGGACGCATACGCAAGGGTCGTATGACAAATGGTGGCAGCGGTGGGATCCTGTGGGACGTGATGGAATTTTGTGGGATTTGGACTCGGCAGGTGGGATGGATATTGTGGGACTTGGAGACATAAAGTTTGGAGTGCCAATACAGGGATGGTGGGTCAACAATACATCGAGGAACAGGAACTTGTGGTGGCCAGGAATTCACAATGAGGACCCGCAACTTGAAATTGATAGTTTAATTAACAGGAAACGGGGAATAAGACATGACTGACTTCCAAACAGGACGAGACTAAGCAATCATTCCATACTCGGGCCCCGTCATAAGCTACCCTCAGGCCTATTAAAGTAACAATTTATGGATTAAGGGGGAGGCTGATAAGAAGCTAAATGCCACGAGTCAATAGGGCCACGTCCCCCGAACTGGTCATGGCCGACCCGGTAGTGGTTCCCTCCATTTTAGCACCTAGCCCCGAATTTGCTCAGTGGATGATTTACATTGAACCTTTTGGTGATGAGGTAGGGCAGAATATCAGTACTTACCTTGAGTCGATCGAACAGGTGGGTCAGCTAGGTAAATGGTCGAATGAAGATAAAATAAGGGTCGCCAAATTTAGATTAAAGGGAGAAGCTTTAAACTATGTGCATACCAACGAAAGAATAAAAGCCATCCAAGAATGGGAAGAGTTCCGAACCGCTCTCAGGGATGCTTTTAGGCGGATCGAGCCAAAGATTCATGCTGTTTACCGACTGTCCAATTGTACCCAGAAGCACGGCGAGACCATTAGAGATTACGCAACCCGACTGAGACTTGTGGGCAGAGGTACCGTTGAACTGGACCCCGAGAACCCCGAGGAAAATGGAGTCAGGACTAAGGTACTAGAGGAGAGTTTACTTGCTCAGTTCCTAAAGGGGATGAGAACTTCACTACAAAGATTTGTGTTATCTAAGGCCCCCACCAATTTTGAGGAAGCTATTAATATGGCAGAGGCGGAAGAAAGAAATGAGCTCATGGTTGGGAAGACCTCCCAAACCATGGCTTTGGGCCACGAACCCCAGCAGCCTGCCTCGCTCCAGTTTAAACGAGATAAGATAAGGATGAACGATAAGTGTTATACTTGTAACAAAACAGGCCATTTTGCACGTGAATGTAGGCAACCAGTGCGAAACCGTAGGAACCACCCACCCCTGAGAACGTGTTTTAGATGCAACAAGACCGGTCACGTACAAACACAGTGCAAGGTCCCAGTCTGCTACAACTGTAACCGAGTAGGTCACAGAAGCACGGAATGTCGCGCAGGACAATTTAGGCACCTGCCTTTAAACGCGCCCCGCCCCCCTTTCGTTCCCCAGGCAAGGGAGGCAAGTTCCTCGCAAGAAAGCCGTTAGTCCATAGTTTGCAGTTGGGTCCTAGCATAAACATTAAATGTTCTGTTGGGAACAAGCCTTGTAGGATGTTTATTGATTCAGGCTCAACCGTGACGCTTGTTAAGAGGAGTTTTGTACATGGGGTAAAAACTAGATTAGAACCAGCTCCAAATAACTTTAGATTATTTACAGTTACTGGAGATGAGCTGATGATTGAGGGAATGGCATGGATAACTTTCAATATTTTGAACTATCACTACCCCTTTTATTGTGCCGTGTGTGGTGATAATGCTGCTTTTGACACAGAGGTGCTAATAGGGAGCGATTTTATGGTCAAATATGGTGTTGATGTGTGTGTGAGTCAGAAACTTATTAGAGTAGGAGATATTGAGGTCCCCTATGCAGAGAGGTCTAGAGGACCGGCGTTGGGAATAGTAATAGGAGAAAAGTATAGATTGGGAGATGCCAGCTCCCGAGCTCAAAATGGCGGCCCCTCTCAGAGAAATCCGTTGGCACATGAGCCCCTGTTGGGTGTAAATGGGACTGATCACCCCCTTTCCGCCCAACAAATGAGACGCAATGAGTCGACTGGAAAACTGAGACAAAGAGATAACAATGTTCGTACTGCAGACGAATTTTGTCCTTCTCCTGCGCCCCAGATTAAAGCTGCTCGAGACAAGGGTGGACGCACCCGGGATACACCAGCCCAATTAAACGATATTCTCCTTTGCACCAGGAAGGCTATGACTATTCAGCCCCAAACGATTAGTTTTGGTTTTGTAGGACTAGGTGACGCGGAGCTCAGTACTGGCCAAGGCCTGCTAGAACCGGTCGACCTACCATTCCCAGATGTTGAGATTAGCAGTGCTGTATTTGATTTAACTCGAGATAAGTGTGTTCCCGTGCAGATTGTTAATAGGAGCAATGAACAAATTAAGTTGTCCCGAGGGATTGCCCTGGGAAAAATAGAGTCTGTATATAAGTTCCGAGAGTCGCCCCTCCCCGCTGAAGATGAAGATAAATTGGTTGGGCTAGCACTAGACTACCCCCTTATTAAGGAGACCCAGAGTGGATTGGTAAGGCAGGTTAACGCTGGTTCGAGGGAACCAAGCACAAAGGAATCACCTAGAGGAGTAGAGGAGGACATGATAACTAGCCCTATAGATGTAAAAGAGGAGATGACTTATTTCGATTTTGTAGAAAATGCTTGTGAGAGATCAGAACTAGCAAGTTTATTATCCCTTGATCACCTAGGCCCAGAGGAACGCGCTCAGTTAGTACGACTCATAGATTCATATCATGATGTTTTCTTAACCAAGGGTCGAAGATTAGGTTGCACTGATAAGGTGGAGCACTATATTGACACGGGTGATGCGCGCCCTATTTACAGACCCCCTTATCGCGTTCCTCACAGTCAAAGACCCGTACTCCAGGAACAAATCAATATAATGTTATCTGAGGACGTGATTGAACCTTCAAATTCCCCGTGGTCGGCTCCTTTAATTTTGGTGGCGCAAAGAAAGACCGACGGTGCTATTAAGTATAGGCCTTGTGTTGACTATAGGGCCTTGAATTCCGTAACCAAAAGAGACGTTTTTCCCTTGCCTAATATTCATGAAACCTTCGATATGTTAGGTGGGTCCCAATATTT
Source organism: Timema cristinae (assembly GCA_039000515.1). Classification (NCBI taxonomy): domain Eukaryota; kingdom Metazoa; phylum Arthropoda; class Insecta; order Phasmatodea; family Timematidae; genus Timema; species Timema cristinae. The sequence goes on along the minus strand of JBCFYV010000100.1, from coordinate 42,438,580 downwards.
TAGTATTATTGATATAGCTAGTGGATATTGGAATGTACCCGTTGCCCTTAAGGATAGGGAAAAAACAGCCTTCTCAACACCAGACCATCATTATCAGTTTCGAAGATTAGCCTTTGGGCTCGTCAACGCACCTAGTACATTTTGCAGGCTCATGACTAGTACTTTGACTGGCTTGATAGGAAAAATTTGTTTCTGTTATTTAGATGACGTAATAATATTTTCACAAACCAAGAGTGAGCACCTTCAGCGTTTAGAACGGGTATTAGAAAGGCTAAGGGAAGCCAAACTGACTATTAGGCCCGATAAGTGTAGATTTCTGTTACAAAAGGTGAGATATTTAGGATATGTTGTCACACCAGCGGGGATCGAACCTGACGATTCCAAGGTTGAAGCAATAAAGAAGTACCCCCGTCCCAGAACTGCAAAGGAAATACGTCAGTTCCTAGGACTAGTAGGATTTTACCGGCGCTTCATCCCAAATTATTCTAAGCTGGCTAAGCCACTTACTTCCTTAACGAAGAACGAGGCAAAATTTGTTTGGAAGGACGAGGAAGAAAACTCTTTTGAAACCTTGAGACAGAGTCTTTGTTCAAAACCGGTTCTGAGATACCCTGACTTTAATGAACCCTTTATTGTCACGTGTGACAGTTCAGGGACCGCCATAGGTGGCGTGTTGTCACAGAAAGTTCAAGGCAAGGAACACCCTATATATTTTTTTTCGCGCCAGTTGAACAAAGCGGAGATAAATTACTCCACTACTGAACGGGAGTGTTTGGCCGTTGTGTTTGCTATCAAAAAACTGAGATGTTATCTGTATGGTCGAAAGTTCAAGATTGTGACCGATCACCGGCCTTTAAGGTGGCTCTTATCTCTGAGGGACCCTAGTTCACGCCTCGCTCGGTGGGCTTTGTTGCTTTCGGAACACTACTTTGAGATTGAGCACTCTCCAGGTCGATCTATAAGTCAAGCCGATGCGCTTTCCAGAATACCTGTTCACTCCTTGACCCCTGGCTATGAACCTGTCTGGGATCGAGCACACATACGGGAAGAACAGCGCAAGGACCCTAAACTAACAAATGTCATACGTGTAGCTGAACAGGGAAATAACGGAGGTGACTTTTACTTAGATCAGGAAGGTCTTCTTTACAAACAAAGGAAACCAAATGAGCGAAGAGACCGCCTTGTAGTCCCTGCCTCCATGACTTTTAAGGTTATGAGTACATATCACGATCTCCCCTTTTCAGGCCATCAGGGCGTTGCAAGGACCTATGATCTTGTTCGATCTATGTTCCATTGGGATTGCATGTACAGGGACATAAAACGGTTCTGTCAGGTGTGTGAATCTTGTAATTTAAGAAAAAATCCACCTAATTTGAAACCGGCCCCCTTACAAAGATTTCAAGGCGTTAACGTCCCCTTTCAGCGGATCAGCATGGATGTGGTAGGCCCCTTAACCCCCACAACAAAAGGAAACCGGTACATACTTACCTTTCAGGATGCCTTCAGCAAGTATCCCGAAGCAATTTGTTTACCTGATCAAAAGGCTGAAACTATAGCTAGGGCTTTTGTGACTGAAATCGTTGCTAGGCACGGAGTTCCCCGACAATTACTCACAGATCAGGGAGCAATTTCACGTCCAAATTAATGAAAGAAGTTTGTTCACTTTTAGGAATACGTAAATTACAGACCACCCCTTATCACCCAGCGTGCAATGGATTAGTGGAGAGAAGTCATCAAACTTTTATAGGCATGATGTCACATTTTGTTGCTGCTGACCAGAAAGACTGGGATGATTTTGTCCCCTTTTCGTTGCTCGCCTATAGGAGTACTCCACACAGTGCTACAGGAGAGAGTCCCTTTTTCCTTGTACATGGTCGAGACATTGAGTTACCCTTTGATGATATTGTGGCCCCTCTGAAAATTGATTACTCATTAGGTGAGAGTTATGCAACTGAGGTGAGACTCAGACTACAGGCCGCTTTCAAGAAAGCACAGGAACAGTTAGCCAAGTCCGCTGACCAAAGAGAAATGCAATTCAATAAAAGGTCTCGGGAAGTTAAGATACAATTAGGAGATAAAGTTTACCTCCGCAACCATGTTGTCCCGAGAGGGTTAAATAAGAAGTTTGTCGCCAAGTGGACTGGACCATATAGAGTAGTTGAGCAACTTGGTCCCGTTACATTCAATATTAGGGAGATATATGGAAAAAGGACACAGATTGTTCATGCGAATAGACTAAAAGTCCAGCGAGGTCATGACGTAGCTCGGACAGGGCAGTATGATGCCGACCCTGCAGTCACGAGAGATCCTCAGGCACAGGGCAGAACCCCTTCTAATATTGCTGACTCAGTCCCTGACCATTGGTACCCCGACTTTCAATCAGAACCCCGACCACCACCCCCCCAAGTGCGACAAGTAGAAGACCAAGGAACCCCTTCTATGAATCCAGAGCCGCCAACCCCCCTCCCCGGTATGCTTTGAGAAGCCGAGGACCAGTCCAGAACATTCCTTGGGTTTTGTCTGAGAGAGAGATGAGACAGAAACCTCCTGTCTAATACAGAAAGAAGCTTGAGTTAAGGAATAGGCTGACGATGTGAATATTATTGCCCAGAACCATGGAGCCCCATGTTAGCTGCGCTATTTAGTGTTACAGAACCGTGATCATGGAGACATGGCTGCGCAAGATCTTGATTGTCGGCGTTTCCTGTTTCTTCACTGCAACAACCCAGGAACCAACTTTGGACAAAGGGATCGTTTTCGTCGGCAAGGGTAATGTACTCCTCACCAGTGATTTTTGGCATTTGGTAATGGACCTAGATATAGGGTACTATGAGAACACCGTCGCTACATTTGCTGGGTACTTATCTAACGTGGAGATGTCAAGTAAGGACCCTAGTAATGATCCGGCTAGATGGGTCCACAGCATTATGGGGAGAGAGTTGGATGTGTTGACTAGGGAAACTCAGAAGACCCTGACGTTGGTTAAAGGACTTCGCAGGACACTCCAATCTCCTAACAGGTCCACCCGAGGTTTAGTTAATGTAGGCGGAACCATTTTGAAGTATCTTTTTGGAACGTTAGAAAGCAAGGATCTAAGGACAATCAATCGAAAATTGCATAGGTTGGAAGGACAAAATGTGGGAGAATTCTAGGGTCAGTCGCGGAGACCTTTTCAGCAACCACCCCCGCTTCCCCGACCTATACGTCGTCTGAGAGTCAATGTGACGTATGAATAAACCTGATGGTTGCCCCGTCCTAATAATTGTTACGGTTTCATTGCACATTTCTTCATTTGTGTCCAAATAATTTTGTGAAAATGTTAATCACAGAAGGTCCTGGAATCCTTTGCGGTGTCATCACTAACGGAAATAAAGAAGGCCGCCCAAGCGCTCCATGATGGAAATGAGGATCAACCCCGGAGCTCCAAGATCGAAAGGGATCAGGTTTGACACCCCTCACGATGACTTGTGACCCAGGTAACTCTGTATTGTTCCCTACTTTAATTACTGATTAATTGTCAACTAGCCGTCTAGTTAGCCAAGGATATAATGTTGTTCCCTTACTAATAAACAGTTCTTTACTTTAAATTGATTAAGAGGGAGGCTAACCAGACACACCCCGTTGTTTAAATGGATGCCGAAACGCTTCATACATTTCTGTATGTTTCTTATTGGGCTAAGAGATGTGTATCTTGAGCCAATAGCAGGTTCTTATATTCAGACCAAGGTTACATTGTAAGAATAATTTCAGATATTGTGTAGAATAAATGTGGTGGAAGGATTAAGGCCGAACGCTAAACGAGCAACCCCAACTTATAGCTGAAGAAAATAAAAGTAAATTAATCATGTAACTATGAAGGAGTTGTAACGTAATTAAAGTAATGAATATCATCAGTGTATATATATATATATATATATATATATATATATATATATATAGTAAACCAAGATGTATCTAGCTTTGTGTGGAAACTGAAGCAGAAATGATAAATTGTTTTATTATCCTTATTATTAATAACCAATGTGGGTATGATAACATATGCTGTAGAGGTTGATTGCTATCCACGTATAAAGGTGTATATCGTATGATCATTAGTGTAATAAACTTAAGGTTGCAACCTAGAATAAATACAATCTTATTGTTGTGTTAACGATATATAGTAAATAAAGAAATATTATGTTGTTGTTGATGAAACTGACATCTGCCCGATCCTATTGTAGTCTCAACAATCCAGAAAGGAGTTTGTTCTTGCTCCAGTCAGTCTCTGCAAATATTTGAGTTTGGACGGCTGTGCTGTTTTGTTGAGCAAGGCCTTGTGGGCAGCTCATCGGGTCAATGCAAAACGTGATGTTGTCATGTAATAGACAGGTGTTCTGTATAAAATGCTTGAGATGTTAGGATAAAAAAAAAAAAAACACTTGTTATATATACATATTAAGATTGTAAACCCCCCCCCCCCCTTCTTCAGGCGTGCTCTCACTCCTGAAACCATGGACGGTAAATTGAAACTGAAGTTAGTATTGTTTCAATTTTATTTATAGAGATAGACCAGCACCTGGATGAGAGTCACGCGACCAGCCTGCACCAGTCTGGGGAGAGCCGAATCTGACCTGTCATTGATGGAATGGCGCACCCCATAACCTTGCTGAGGTGACCCGATTGCGAGAAGGACGTAACCCTGGAGGAATCGTCAATGGGACAAATGATTGTAGACCCATCTATACTAAGGGTCATGCTGTAAGAAGATCGCACGACAAATATTTCGTCGCCAGATTCCCGAACGGTGTCCCCACGGTTTGACCGCCCAATATGTCGGTTTGGGAGTGTGACTGTATAAATGATATTGGCCTCTCCATGAACTGTGTTGCAGTGAGCTAGGTACGCGCGCAAAACTTTTATGCTTGTCTCCATCCGGGTATTTCAATCTCTATATAATCAAAAGGACCGCATCAGTGAGTAACGAACTAAAGATCTTGAAGGACATTGTTGTTAGTAGGATTGTACCAGGAACTATGAGTGCTATTGAGTTTTAAAAGACAACATGTGTACATTGTGAAAAAAAAAAAATGATCAAATTGTGTAAAGAACACCTGAATTTATAATCTATATTAGTACTACTAGAATAGGTAGTGACATCACGTGACCTTTCCCCTGAGAGGAGATTTCTTTCAATATTGTATGAATTTTTTTGATCTTTGCTTTAAATTTCCTGGATAAAAATGTCTCTAAACTTAGTTCTCCAAATTAATTCATATCTTTGAGAGCAATCTCCTGGGTAGTTAGTTTGTGAGTGATGATGATTGTCTTGTGTATAGATTATGATTTGTGATGCAATGTTAACTCCCAAAAGATATTCTTGTTTTCTTAGCTAGGAAACGCAACTTTTATATTGTTATCAAAATGTTGTGCCAACAATGATATAACATAACGCGTTTATCCAACAAGACCAGATAACAGTAAAAATATATATTATTTCTGGATTTTACGTGTTCTCAGAATTTTAATGTTGTAGAATTTATACTATTATATGAAATATTGTGAGTCTATTTGAACAAATTCTGAAAGTTACAGATGAATTAGTTTAAATCGCATTTTATTACAGTCCAATAAAGATTAAAAGGCAGTGCTCTAATTTGTTATCATGAACCACTGATTTAATACATCGGACTTGAGTGATATCAACCCACCGGATATCATATATGTTGTTCCCTTGTATAAAATCTTGGGCTGACTAACCTTGTTCATGTATAATGTAAACAGACAAACTATATTGACAGTAATGACCTGTTCAAATATTAGATAAGATACATTTACTATGAGTATGCTACTGCTTATACAAGGACCCGTAAATAAGCTGATAGATGGTGTCTCAAGACCAAAAGACTGTTGTATTAATTTGAAAAAAAAAAAAGAAAAAAAAATCTGCTTCTCTTTTATGTACCAATTAGAAGAATTATATTAATGTACTCCTTGTAATTTCACTTAATTCTAACCTAGAAGTTTTGTGTTGATTAAATGTTATTTCATGATGTTGTAACATGTGGAAACTGTTTGGTTATCTTAAAATGTAAGTGGTGTTGTGCGCTCAATGTAATTCCATCATAGTGTTAACAATTGCTTATTTCCATGTCTAACGAATCGCAACTTTTGAAAAAAGTTCTATCGAGATAGAAACTTTTTCAAAAAGAAGGGTGCATTGTGACACGAGCCCAAGGACCTCCTTAGAATACCGTCCCATGTTTAGTCATTATCATTTTTTCTGGCTGGACTATGACTCCCCCGACATCACGCGGTTTGCACAGGATCATGTAATCATGTGAAAATAAAACATTGATATTTATTCAGGCCAATTATATATTTTTTTAGGCCTCTGTTGTTGGTTCCGCCCTAACAGAGTTCGTTATCTCAATGTTCTTTGGGGCGTGGAATATCAAAAGTTCAATTAAGGTAGAGATATATAAAAGACCCGATCTAGGAACGGCGCGGGTGGTCGTCGCCTTTTAGAGGGGTACTCATTGTTCGAGCGTGGTCTTTCCGTCCTGTCACCCTGCAACCTCACCAAGTTATCATATGTAAGTACCACACCACTAACTTTAATACATTGTTACCATTATTATGTAATTCTTTTTTTGTCTTGAATATACTGTAATACACATTGTTCCACTGACATCTTTTGACGCCCGCCTTGTCCCAACTCCCATCAGGATCGGATCCAACTAGTGTGGAACCCATGATATGCCTCGTGGATTAACCACGCTACCGTCTTCCGTACTAGTTGGACGCATACGCAAGGGTCGTATGACATATCTACAATAGATATTATGTTGCTAATATAAAATCCATACAAAATATTTTACAAATACAAATAAAGTTAAATCAAAAATCCATCAGTCAGCATATGCGCAAAGTTATCCATGTTTCAAAGAAAAAATTAATACCAGCGTTGCACCAACAAAAACTACTCACTTTGTAACACACACACACATTTATATATATATATAAATGTGTGTGTTAAAAAGTGAGTAGTATATATATATCAGATAAAACTACCGCAGTTGTTTTAATTTAATTCTATACATGAATACTTTACAATTATAAGTTAATTGATAGCAACATCATTAATAATATTAAATCTATGTCAAGGAAAATTAAATACCTGGAATAGTTCTACAGTTAATGTAAATACTATACAAAATGTCCATTTTTCTAGCTATTTTAACTTGTATAGGATAATACTTTTTGAACTAAATCACTGAAGCAATTTTTTTTAATAATTAACTTTTTTAAATCATCAGTTAACTACACATATACGACATTTTCTCCAAAAAACTAATATATAGTTTAATTTGTTATGTCAAATACTCCCCGAATGAAAATTCTAAACAAAATATTTGGAGAAATCTTTATATATTTCGAAAATCTGTTTTTAAAATCTTTGAAAAATCAGTCATTATTAAACCACCCTTAAACGAATTTTTACCCAAATTACATTTAAATAGGGCAATCTGTCATGTCAAACGCCACCAAGATACCGACTTTCAACCGAATCTCTAATGCCATTTCTAAAATATTTCAGGTTTATTAAAAAAAAAAGTATACAGTGATATTTGTCATATTACACATTTCACAGATACACTCTTTAAACAAAATGGTTTAAGCCATTTTCAAAAATTTGTAATTCAAAAATATTTCTTAATCTTGAGGGCTTATTTGAACAAATCCATCAAACCACTTTGGATTCGTGGACAGAGACAGACACAATTGTTTGATCCACTTTATTGGGATAAGCTTTCCAAAAAACGAAAAGATTATATTATATCCGTAATAGATTATTTTCACTATTACAATAATTTATTTTAATTCGAGAAAGTAAAATTACTTTAAATAACACGAATATGCCTAAAAATGATTAAAAAATGAGGCAAAAAATATATTACTTAAAATCTCAATATTGTAAAAAAATGATCAAAACATCTGAAAACTATCCATTTCTGCAACTAAGGGACCATGAATAGGATTTATACACTTAAGAGCATCGTCTGTGATAAACAAAACAAAACATGGCATCGTCTTCAAAATCCGGGCCCTGTTTTCGAAACAACTTTCTAGAGCTTTTGATATTACCATGTCTAGAAAATTTATCTAAAACTCCTCTAATGAAGAAATTATTTATTTATTTTGGATAAAATTATATTAATTATTTTTATTAAAACTTAAAAAAAAATGATTTTAACTTCTTCTTCTTCTTCTACCCTACCCTAAAGTATGTTTTAGGGGTTAATTAAATTTGTAAGCTATATTCTTATGTTATTCTTGAAATAAGAAACTAATTTTTTATTATAAATACGAGATAAAAAATACAAAACCAATAAAAAAATATAATCCACTATATAACACATAAATGTATATTTTACTTGGGAACAGCCCAGTTACGGAAAATACAAAACAATTTTTTTTAAACAACTGAAGAGACTTGTTCGGTTCTTATCCAAAGCCTATAATTGTTCCAGCACTATTGTAGTGTTGTATTGGCATGCGCTTGCGCACTGTCCTCTTTCTCTCTTTGTCTCTCTTTCTCTATCTCTCCTGAAGGTTGTGATGAGCTCGACTTCTGTGTGTGTGAACATTCATTAACCTCGCCTGTCTCGTTATACTTTGATTAATTTTTCAATTCTTTGATGGGGACCCCCCGAATGATTAATTAGACAACGACTATACCACCCTGAACAGGGGTGAGAAATGTTTGTTTTTTGTTTTATTAAAATCAAAATTAAGGGCAAGAAATGCATTGATTCTGATAGCATTTCTTAAAAAATATGATTTTAACAATTTTAAAAAAACCTACGAATTTCCAAGGCAGGATTGGATTCAGGGCTGCCTATAGAATGAGGTACGAGAAATAGGGGATGGAGCAGTTTACCCTTGGCCCCCCACTTCTTTGGGCGACACCTCGACCACCAAAATACCTTTCTTCAACTTCCTCAAGTATCGCCACAATCACAACCCTCACGAGTTGGATGCAATATTCTCTGATATTACGTATTCTTACAGATCTTACGAACCAGTTTCCTTTAATTCCGTAAATATTTAAAAGATAGCGTAATAATGGAAGAACCCGCCCCGGTGGCGTAGTTGGTTAACGCGCTTGTCGTGTTGAGCTCAACTGCTGAGGACGGGGAGATTGAGGTTCGAATCTTGGTCGGGTAAACTGGGGTGTGGTTTTTACTAAATGGTTTTCCACTCTACCTCCACGCAAATGCGGGATCACTTCCTCTAATTAACCTTCCCAATTCTTAAATCCGTTAACGTAATTAGTACTTAAGGCGTATAACCCGAACGGGTAGTAAGACGTGGTGCTAAATATTGTTATTATTATTATTATTATTATTATTATTATTATTATTATTAATGGAAGAAACCTGTTATCTTTGTCTAATGTACACTTCTTTAACCCTGAAAGGTAGACATTTACCATGCTTGTTTCATTTCCTATAAACATAACCTTCTTAAACCTCAGAACCATTATCGTATTTAGTACATAAGCGTAAAGCCCAAACGAGGTGTAAGACATGGTGCTATAAATATATATATTTATACATAATATCTAAAGGCTTTATTTATTTAATCATTTTAATTCGTCGAAATGTTGTTTGCACTTACAAAACCAAATAAATGGTACGAAACTACGCACGGACTTTCTCGCTCTATATTTTAATATTGGAGATATTTACACAAAACACGTAATATATGTGAAACAAAATAACACACAAGCAAACCCGAGCATAAATTGCACTATGCTTACGTAAAACAGTTTTTGAGTTCTGGTTTTAAATTTTATAATTTTATTTTTAAAGACATAATGTCCTCATTTGTATGTTTGGACCAATAAAAAATATCGATAAGGGTCAACACTTCATATTAAAATTTCGATTTCCATTTAAAATTTTAACATTAAAATGTTTTCCAAAATTTTTATTAGGTGTTTGTTTTCTTCAGGTCATCGTATTGCTATTAAATTCTTCATTTATAAATTTTGACCAATAAAAAAATGTACTTATTGACTTGAGTCTAAAATGAAGGAGATAGATCATTGTTGTACAAACATTTCCCCTAAGAGGTTCAGGGAAAAATAACACAAACTTTTTTGGGAGACTTGTATTATATCATTCTATGCAATTGGAGAATTATTGCGTTAAAACTCAAGTAGTACCTCTTTAAAACCAAAGCTCAAAAAATTGTATTAATATACTGCCATTATTTCAGAAATGGTTGGTTTTATAAAGATATATTTCAAATAAAAGTTGTTTTTTTAATAGTGCTACAGTTTTGCGGTGTTAAGTTATTTAGTATCTCAAATAGTTGCGGGGATATGGAAATTTCCGCGTCTGTTAAGTATCCTAAAAGTATATGTATATATATAATGTAGAACAAATATAATGTAGAACAAATATAATGTAGAACAAATATAATCTAGAACAAATATAATGTTAGAACCTGTAGTTTTTAAACCATGGTTTGGGAACTTTTACAAACTACTTTTAACAGCATCGTGGTGTAACATCGCTTCTCCTATTTGATAGAAGAAGAGATGAATACATTTAAATACATATTTAAATTATTATTATTATTATTAGCACCGCGTCTTACTACCCGTTCGGGTTATACGCACTTACGCTAATGTGTAATGGTAAGGTGATAGTGAGATGAAATGGAGGACCTACAGTTTAACGTGGAATCCGAACCACGGTGGAGGCCTGGCATTCCTCACATTCACAAGATGTCTTGTCAGAGGTGAAGGAAGGGTTTGGCAATCAGATAAATCTTTGCCGGGACCGAGGATCGAACCCCGGCCGCCAGCATAGAAGTCTGACACCTTTCCCCTAGACCACCAGGTCACCACTACATATTTAAAGAATCAGGGGAAGACACATGCATAATAGAGACATACTAGTTTAAAAAATCAGTTTATTTTAATTTAAACAAGTATATATATATGGTTTTACGAGATATTACACAATACAGTCCTTTGTTTACTAAGAGAATTTAAATCAGTTACTTTTAATACATGAGTTTTTTTAATTAGAAAATTAGAAACTAGTCGATTGAATTACATATGTAGTGAAACATCTAGGTTGCAATCAACACCAGTAAGGTAGAATCTATATTACTAATGGGAGTAAATCTTTTAAATAGAACTAACACACATTCCATTACGAAGGTGCGCCTGCCTCAATATAACGGTAATTTAAATAGGAAGCAAATACTAATTTAAGATTAAGCAACAATACATAGCAGCTATCCAACCTAGTCACTACTAGACTTAGACCTAAAAATAATTTACATGAATAATATTTAACAATACCAAATTCTAGAAAGTCATAGTTTAATGAGTTACAACGATGGTAGTTAAATGAACTAGCTAGTATGAGTTAACCTTATAGTGGATTACGAGATACAAATAATACGCTCCTAGAAGAGGAACTACAAGTTTACAAATAGTTAATGGCAAGCTACCAGGAATCTAGGCTATTAAGATACTATGGCCGGTCTATTCTTCATTAATACTGCCTGGTCATTCAATAGTATATTTAACATTCTGCACAAGTCCGGACATACTATATCTAGTAAAAACAGTTAAACATTAAGTAATAAAAATGGTGCCTGAAAGAATACACCATACCCCGTGGGCCACTACCCTAGACTAGTAGCAGACCCACAGGTTGATAACCGTAGATTGGTGCTTCACTAAAAATATTAGAGACTGGTTTCAGTCAAAGACCCAACTAGGTCATGGAATAAAGCGATGGATAACCTGATTTCCAACATAATATGATCCTAAGCATTAAGTTAGCCAGAGTATGGTTATACAGTATAGGGCGTCTGGGTATTAACAAGATATTTACGAATATGCCAGATGGACATAGAAAAATAGAACAAAATTTCTAACATTCTAACTATGCCTTATGGGCACAGAAAAACAAGTCAGAAATTCTGACATACAAAACTATGTCAAATGGAGATAGAACACCAATATTTGGAACTCTATTATTCAAAACTAAGTCTTATCGACATAGAAAAACAAGTCAGAAACACTGACATACAGAAATATGTCCTGTTGACATAGGAACAAAGAGTAAGAACTCTATAAATCAGTACTATGCCTGATGGGCATAGAAAAACCAAGTCAGAAAATCTGACATACTAAACTATGTCATCTGGACATAGGAACAAAGAGTAACAAATCTATCAAACGATTACTGATACAAATACTCAGAGTGACAGACGCAGATACATCTGCGGCGAGGAGGAGAGACCGACGCCTCATATATCGTGATCACCAGTAACCTAGTTCAAAGTTCCTTGCTTGACGTCCAGGCTACTCCTCCGACAAATCGGTATAATTGAATACAAAATATGAAGCGAGGGGTGGCTGTTTTATACAAAAAGGGACTGACGTCTTCGGGAAGGGCTTCCACGAAGACAAAGGGGTCGGGGGTAAATTGGCAGAATTGCTCATAAAGACAACTAGCGCTAGATGACAGCGCTGAGAAAAAACACAGAGAAGCAACTCTGTCATTTCATCGAAGTGGAGCAAGCGAGTAAGATGTCCTTTTGTAAAACCTCCAGGGACAGTCAGCTGGGGCACTTTCCTCTAATTTGAGCGTTTCCAGTAACATGATTTCACCATGAGTTAATATCTACCATAAATTATTAGAATTTATCGTGATGATCATATTCGAGTATATGGTATTTTGAGTGTACGTGTTAATACGTTGCTTAACACGTTACAGTGGTGTGAAATGTTACAGGGTAAACATTTATTGTTTAAACCGCAACTTTGATAATTTCTAACCTTCTAGGTTCCCATTTGACCAATCAAATATAGTATCTGCTCTAAATACACTATATTGGAGTGTATTACTGTTGATACCTGCCCAATGAGTGTTCTTTTGAGAGATGTATAATATTGCGCATCCGGGTTCAACTACTCGTTCGGTGACCTGGTGGTCTAGGGGTAAGGTATCATACTTCTGTGTTGGGGGTCAATGTTTCAATCCTCGGTCCCAGCACAGATTTATATGATTACCAAACCCTTCCTTCACCTCTGACAAGACATCTTTTTAATGTGGGGAATGCCAGGCCTCCACCGTGGTTCAGATCCCACGTTAAACTGTAGGTCCTCCATTTCATCTCACAATCACCCTACCATTACACATTAGCGTAAGTTCGTATAACTTGAACGGGTAGTAAGACGTGGTGCTAATAATAATAATAATAGTAATAATAAATAACTTAAGCCTAACCAATCAACCCTGGTGACCGTTGGGGGTAATTCCGCTCTCGGGAAAAATACCCAAGGTACCCATCGGAAATCAAACCCAGGTGCATTGACCACTACACGACGGGATCGGTTACTGAGGGATTAAATCAATTTACTTTTACAGTTCGAGCTAACTCTTCTTACCACCGAATTACTCCACGACATATCATTCAATCAAAGTTAAGATATCTCATCAATAATAAATCATCGACCTCTTGAAATGGAATTTGATATTTTTGGGTATCTGTAACGATGTCCTGATGTGGCGAGCCTTTGCAAGTAAGTACATTTTCTCTAAATTAAACCTTACTCATTATTACCTCATTAGTTTAATTAAATCGACTCTAATGGGTGGTAAAATGCACTAAACAAAAAATAACCTAGACCAAACACCCAATTCACAAGATTTTTATTTTATCACTGTGATAGAAGAGTTGCCAACTGAACGGTATGGTGGGAAAAGATTGAAAGTTCAATTATAGCTCAAATTGAATTTGTGCTGACATGTTGGACAATCACGAGACCTTTATAAAGTACTTTAAGTTATGGTTAAAGAAGTCTCCGACATATTTAAAATTAAAAAAAAAAAAAAAATTCCCTGTGGTCCTTATGGAGTATTAGATATATCAAAGTCGTTGTCATGGAAAGTATGTGTAGTTTGACTTTTCCCATTTATTTTTCTCTACACCCTTCTTTTATAAAAATATTCACAGCCCTGAGAATCAAACCCAGGTAACATTAATTCTATATAAAGATACTTTACTAACTGAATTACCGAGTTGGGTATCAACCAATCATTAAATTCACAATTAATAGGAATAATTAATTTAAAAAGGTCCATATTTTATATTAAGAGGGTTTTTGTCATATCCAGAAAGTTATCCACCCCTGTTTTAAAACAAGAGAAACTTCCACCACGTAGACAAAACGTGTATACCAATCTTTTGTACAACAGCTCATATTTATTTTTCTACAGGGTTCGTTTTTATTTGGGCCCGTCAATAAAAGGATGTGGTTGTTTTGTGTTGTAAACATTATAATACCAATTTCAACTTTTATTTTAAAATCTATTGTACCACTGTTCAATCTTATTGCTGAACAGTCTGAAATTCCCTTGTTATAAAATTATTATTTACTCTAGAAGTTAATGTAATTCATCACACGACCTATATAAACACTTAACATAATACAGCATATTTAAAAAAAAACATTAGCTGCGTCTTCATACCCCCGTTAGAGATATACACTAATTACACTAATAAAATAACGATGTGGAGGATTGTATTTTGTAGTAAATATGCACGATATCAGTGAATATAAGTATAATTGAATGATATATTGATAAAATGTAAGAAACTAATGTTGAAGAATTGAAATGAGAGATTTTGGAATAACAGAACAACTCAATCCTTCAAGGTTTGCCATTCATATAAATAATAATAATATTTAGCACCGCGTCTTACTACCCGTTCGGGTTATACGCTTTAAGTACTAATTACGCTAATGGATTAAGAATTGGGAAGGTTGAATTAGAGGAAGTGAACCCGCATTTGCGTGGAGGGAGAGTGGAAAACCATTTAGGAAAAACCACTCCCAGTTCACCCGACCGAGATTCGAACCTCGATCTCCCCGTCCTCAGCAGTCGAGCTCAACACGACAAGCGCGTTAGCCAACTACGCCACCAAGGCGGGTGTCATTCATATAAATATTTTCTGGAAAAGTCGATTATACAAAATTTATTTTTCTCATTATCCTAGTGATTAAGATTAAATCATATTTAAGATAAAATTTCTATGCGCATAATCATGTTTCATAGTGAAAATTGTGAAGACGGAATAAAGATCTCGGTTTTCAGATGCTAATTCAAGATACTTTTTAAGAGCTGCAGTGTCAACATTTTGATCCGGAAATTTTAAAGATAATTAATAAGTTGAATGTAGTTCCAACCATTACATTAAAATCATATTTAACGATATATTAAGAAAAAAATATGTCAATATAATATATATATTTTAAGATGTGACTTAATGAATTGTCAAAATAAGTATTTTTAGTAACCTACCTGTATGTAAAAATAATAAAAATAAAAATATGCTTCCGTGAAAAAGTTCAGAAATTCACATGCGACCTTGGTATTATAAATGTTGGCGACCACTACTTTATATTTCGATAAACATGAACATTATTCTCTAAATACCTGTTTCAGAAGTAATAGCATGCTCCCACATAGATCTGTTCATCTTAATTGTGGTTTGTAATCCTAAATGTGCGATTTTCTTACCACAACACCAAAAATAAAGAATGTACAAATTTTATTTGGCAACCACATTTCCTCTTATTTCCAACAGATGTGTGGTGAAATGTCATAGTTTTTAATATTGATGAAATGGCGGAACATCTATGATATAGAAATACTTTATAAAAAAAATTTCTAAAGAATTAATCAAATTACGGAAATTTGAGTATAATGTTGAAAATGACAAAAACAAAGAACTATAAAAACATTCTATAACCATGGGCTCATGAATATAATTTGAGTGAAAATAACCATTTTTTGGTATGTACAGCCCCCTAATACCACCTACACAAAAAAATAATACATGTAATCAAAATCTAGGTTCTGGTAATGAGTTAGTATTATAATCACATTCACTTTCAATTTGTGAATACTTTTGAAAGTAAGTTTTGCTAACCTGTTTGACAACATCGTAATTCTGTAAAGCAGATGGAGGACATATTGTGCGAATATGTGCCAAATATAAACTTTGACAAATATTGTGGTTTTTACATAATTATATCAGATAAGCTTGCTCTTTTTTTTTAAAACCATGTAACAGGTGAAATGCAAATTTAACATATGCACCAATAAAATATACATAGCTTCGGTTTGGAAAAGAACTTTCACTTTTGATAGAGATTATAAATGAATTGGACAGGCTTGTATAGAGTAAATATTTATTTGAAGCATACAGCTGCACACTAATTAAATTTTAATACCGATAATCTATGTGACGAAGATGTTGCATCTGCTTGACGTTATACTTTATTAGTTTAAGAAAGTATGGCTAGTTGATAATTTGGAAAGTGAAATTAATTATTGAATGCATATATTCCCACTCTCGCTATTTTTTAAATGTAAATAAAAATTTATTTTGATTATTGATATACCTATATATGTTTTTGTTTCACAACTTGTATAAAATTTATAATAATACTACCTAGCACCGCATCCTAATATCCGTTTGGGCTATACGCTTAAGTACTAACTATGCTAGTGGTGTAAGAATTGGGAAGGTAGAATATAGAGGAGGTTAACCCGCATTTGCATGGAAGGGGAGTGGAAAACCATTTAGAATAATCCCCCCTTTATCCCGGTTCACCCAAGTGAGATTCGAACCTCGATCTTTCCATCCTTGGCATTCTAGCTCAACACGAAACTAGCGCGTTAACTAACTACGCCACCGAGGCGGGTAGATATACAATTAATAAATAATTCAGGCTATTTTTTCTATGAATATTTAAGATATGTTACGTGAGATAATTTCTTAAATTAAAATCAGGTTACCATATAAGTATGCGGGAGGGTATGTTTGAATCCAAACAACATTTTAAGAACTACTAAAGAGTTTGATCAAATTAAAGTAAAAAAAGAAAAATCAAAACTTTGGTAATAAATGATTTTGAATTTAAAGAAATATAAAGAAAATGCGAGTAATATGGAATACCATTTACTTTTTCAATAATATCAAAGTGTATTTTCACATTTTGTCATTGGACTCTATATTCAACTTATAATTAATAATTTCTCTATTTTTCGTGCTTAAAGCATAATTAATAACTTTGAATGTCCTGTAGAAGCACTTAAAAGAGATGTGGAACAAATGAGGGGAAAATGGAATAGGTACTTCACATTTTGTATAGAAAATTAATTATATTTACTAAAACTAACAAATGTTTCATAAAAATGTGTAAAAAAGCATGCAAATATTATGTGTAAAATAATAAAATAGTAGTAATAACCAATTATTTAAATAATACATTATAATAAAAAATAACTTATTAATTAATCAGTATTAATAATGAATTATTAAAATATAGTAGACTAAAATATTGTATCAGGCAACATTTTTCTCTTAATATATTTCTTAGATGTTAGAAAAAATGTTTAATCTTACGTTGACCAAATAAATTAATTACTTGCCAAATACTTTAAAAATCTGCGGGCATTATGGAATAGTAGTATTCCTTATTGCCCAACTCATCATTTTGGAAAACAATATTTTTGTTAGGTTATAATAAAATTACAGTAAAATAATATTTTAACTCAAAAGTAATCATAGTAAAGCCTTAACCTAATGATGTAATTAGAATTAATAATAACAGTAGAGTAAAGAAATATAGCATGATAAACACCAGCCTGCAAAAGTTTTTGTGAGAACCGGAACAAAATCATCTCTCACAAACAATCAGTTGATCTGTCGAAGTGAGGGCGTCACTAGCTGTCCGAATTTTGTTCTGTAATAGTTGAAATAGTTAAAGATAGATTGCGACACTTAATATATGAGAAACAATGGTATTCCGTATTGCCCGACTATTCCATGATACCCGCCTTTCCTCTACCTACCCAAACCTTATCAAACGAATAAAGAGCTCCTAATTTTATTTTTAAGCTTCTAATCTGGCTTTTAGGGACGAATAATTATTTAAAGATTCTGGTTTGAATCCCTGCTGAGAACAAATAATCTTATTTGTAATTCAAGGCAGACAGGTTTAGTCAAACAAAGTTTAAGTTCGTAATAAGATATATTATTATTATTATTAGCACCGTGTCTTACTACCCGTTCGGGTTATACGCACTTACGTTAATGTGTAATGGTAGGGTGATTGTGAGATGAAATGGAGGACCTACAGTTTAACGTGGAATCCGAACCACGGTGGAGGCCTGGCATTCTCCACATTTACAAGATGTCTTGTCAGAGGTGAAGGAAGGGTTTGGTAATCAGATAAATCTGTGCTGGGACCGAGGATTGAACCCCGGCCGCCAGCATAGAAGTCTGACACCTTACCCCTAGACCACCAGGTCACCGACAATAAGATATATATAACAAGAGTTAAATCTGTTTTTAAGATGTAAATTAAACAATAAAATGAATCGGTCCTGCCATAGGACATAATATTTTTTTTTAAATAGGGTTGTAAATATAGCTATGTAGGAATCTTCTAGCACGTGGTACATCTGTTTGAAGCCCCGGTGCCAAGAAAATCACACGATTGAAGCAAGAAATTACGGGAACAGAGCTTAGAATAACCCACTTCAGTGGCCGCGTGGTCTCGCAGTTGACTTAACTAACGCCTGCCGATGATGGTCAGATAGAGGTTCAAATATAGGTCGGTCCAAAATGGTTTTCCACTCTCCCTTCACGCAAATGCAGGTACAATTTATCCAACTCTAGCTTTACTAATCCCTAAAACTATTAGCGTAATTAGTACATAAGCGTATAACTCTAGCGGATAGTAGGCCGCGGTGCTAAAAACAAGTTCTAATTGATAAATAGGCCTATATATATGTATATGTATATATATATGCATGAAGGTTTGATGTGATGTTTAGCCATCCTTTGCCGGTAGATCACTCAGCCCTTCGGCTGGTTAGTGCTACCTGCACCATCTGGTATAAATATCATGCAACAGAGAAGTTCAGTATGTGTTATGGATCCCTGTAGCCTTTCAAAATGAATTTCTAAGAAAGAGGGTGAAAGGGCATACCAATATATTGCAGGAAAGGTATTTTCACACATCTTCCAGGGTTCTTTTATGTGTCCACAATCAAAATGGGACCAATGGTTTTACTCCCTCATCTGAAGGAGGTTGTGCAATTGCTTTTTATCACTCCAGAGAAAACTATTGACCTCAGCTGTGTATGAACCCTACAAATATCGAATCCTAGGGAGAGCACTCTACCCCATGACCCCCGAGGTAAACATATATTATATATTTAACTATACGTATGCCCAAAGATGTATTCACGAGCCACTGGGGGTTCATATGGTCCAAGGTTGATAACCCCTTTTATAAATTATGTTCTATGTTCTATAAAGGCGGTCTTGGAATAGCCCGAACAGATAGTAAGACGTGGAACTAAAATAAAAATACATGTTTCATAAAATATATTTTATAATACTTATGATAAATTACTTTAAAATGATTGTGAAAGAAAATCGTATTACAAATTGTCCGTTGCTTCTCTTTTCGATACAACTTTCTCAGATAAACGGGAATGTAAAGGTTGAGTAACATATAATTTTACAATTTCAATTTTGATGTAGCAATAAACATAGAAGATTTTTTTTTTTTTTCTTGAAACTCTTGAAACCAGATTTAGTTAACGGAAAACAAGAACATTTCTCATCTTTATCACACTAACCAAGAACCAAAAATTTTAGAGAAGTAAAAAAAGGTTAATTTGTTGGGTGTTTTCAAACGGCCACTTTGAGACTTACTGATAAAAAAAAAAGTCAAGACGTGTAATTTACTTTCTTTTCCCCATCGTTCAAAGTTGCATATATATGGTGTAGTAAAACGTCAAATAAGTCGTCAGAGCTTACCGGTGATAATTGAGAACACAGAATGGACGATAAGAATATAGGGTCGTTTCTCCTAAACTACTAAACCCATCGCTGATAATGATAGCAAGTTGAAGAAGAGAAGAACCTCTGCTCCTTAAATAGTGAACACTGGGGCTTGGTGTCAGATATAGACGTCTCACTTTGAAGTATCAATAATAATTGTTCTGCTTTGTTGATTTAAGGTTGGTATAGATTTCTTTTTCTTTTTGACTGGAGTCTTCCAAGAAGATGAACACATCATTATTTGAATATGTTATTATTGTATTATTTTGCAATTCCAATCTGTATGTTATATGTACTGTGATATTTCATTAAAATTACACACAAAAATATATATTTTTTGAACTACATTATATCCTGCCTAGGACCCCGTTGGTCCAAGGAACACACTTTGAGAAAGAA
Organism: Timema cristinae; assembly: GCA_039000515.1. Lineage (NCBI taxonomy): Eukaryota > Metazoa > Arthropoda > Insecta > Phasmatodea > Timematidae > Timema > Timema cristinae. The sequence continues at coordinate 42,418,231 of JBCFYV010000100.1, read as the reverse complement.
TTTCTTAGACAATTAGGCCACTCAAGCGGATTTCCACTGAGATATATGGTCAAATAACATTACGTTAAATAATTATTTTCTGATATATATACACATATATATGTATATATACCTGGGAAGTCTTCTGACAAAGGATGACTATTGTATCAAAGAAAAATAGTTCGAGAACTACCATAGCCAAGAAAAGGTTAATGCTGAACAGCAAGCTGAGTTTGGAACCGATGAGATAAACTGATGAAATTCTCCATTTGGAGCAGTAAATTTGAAGATGGAAAAGAAATACTTGTAGAGCTTTGAATTGTGGTTCTGGAGAAGAATTGAGAATATCAAATGGACAGACAGGATGACAAATGAAGTACTAAGAAAAGAGAGTGGGAAAAATCCGTTTTGGATGCGATTCTTCGGTGCAAAGCAAACTGATCGGACACATCCTTAGGAGGAACTGTCTTCTGCACGACGTCATAGAAGGAAAGGTTGAGGCAGATAGGATATTAGGAAGAAGAAGATTAAAATATTGGATAACTTGAAGTAGGAGGCAAAGGACAGGGTCATTGGCAGTCTAAGTGCTATGAAAAAAAAAAGGAATGGAGCCGTCGTAAGACAGAACACCTAATAAAAATAAATGTATATACATTCGCACAACGCTAACTACCGTTAGATTTTTTCGCATAATTACTAATTAAGATAACGTGTTGGGATTAAGGTTGAATTAGAAGAAATATACTTGCATTTACCTTGATAAGAGAGGGAAACCATTAAAGAAAAACACTCTTAGTACACCCGCCCATAATTTAAGTACCTTCTCCATATCTTGGCAATCTAGTCTATTGCGAGAGTGACGCTTTGGAAAATGGGCACGGAAGTGGTTCTGATATTATATATTTTTAAATTAAAGAAACCTTGAAAGTTGACCATCTATAGATCCAATCGCCTAACCAGTCATAAACTAGACATCTTTATTTTTATGAATGCTCTTCAGCACTTAAAAAGTCTTCGTACTGACCGGCTTTGCCCTTCATAGGTTAGCCAACAAGATACTCTTAGTGGTGACTTTTTATGTGTTTAGACTCTGATGATGTCTTTATTCGTTTGAAATATGTTCCGAACCAAAAGGTGAAAAGGAAAAGAAAAACAAGACTTCTTTTTTAAAAAAAAAATTAATTAACACCTTAAATCTCATCAACATGAAACAACTAGATATTATATGAAAGAAGCACATAAAGTATTGTAAAATTATATTCACGAAAACGTAACACGGTAGAAAAATAATAATTTACGTTTTATTTTTTTTGTTTTTAAATTAAAATGCTCAATACTGCGGTTAGTAACACATTTAATTTACGAGACATGGGATTAGAAAAGTGGCTTAAAGAGAAAATGTGAATGCATTAGTGTGGAATGGGAATGAAAAAAACCATAGCTATAAATTACTTCGAGGAAATTCATTCCCAGACTTTTAACATGTGGTTATTTCTACCTGTTGTGAATGGAAAATAGATTTGTTCACGTTCAAAAATTATTTATATTTAGTGCCTTATAAGATGATCAACCACATCTTAAATACTCTAGTTTAAATTCTACGGGATAAGAGTTTAAGTTGTGGAGTCAACTCTAAGGTCAGTCTAAAAATGTATTAATTCAACTGGCATGCGAAACAACTCTATTCAAATATTTGTCATGACATTTATTTATTTATATACTTTTTCTCTGAAATTTCTTAACAAACATTTACTTAAATAAATCATCTAATGACTTGCTTATCAACTTAACCTAGAATAATATTGTCTAATACTAAGCGCCCAATTTTAGATATTTACTAATAGTGTTTAAGGACAAACTTGCTCCCAATTGGAGTCAATTTTAAGAATTTTAGGGCATTCAAAAAAATATCGTTGCTCGTCAAACTAGAAATTGGTTGTACTAAGCCTGTTGGGGTTCAAATATCCCCCCCCCCCAATTTTTTTTAAAATTTCTTTGTCACTCTTGTTCTATATCTAATCTAACTGTATAAACAACAGAAAGTATATGTACGTGTGGGTTGGTGTGTTTCTAGAAAAAATATTTGATTCTTTTAGATGAACTGGAAAGCTAAAATTTGGAAGAACAGTAGAGAAAACTCCTCTTAAAACCAGCAATATTCAAAAATGTGAAATTTTAAATTGGGGCTTCAGGAAATGGGGATATCATAACTAGAAAACCATTTTAAGATGAAGTAGAACACTAAAATTTGGCAGACAGGTATATATATAGATCCAGATAACCAAATAAATTCTAAAATATGATATTAAATTTCTAAGAGTTAATTAGAAAAAAATTGGATTGGGGGTGGTGCTAAAACCTATAAAATTAATAGAAATAATTATTTATTAATGTGCTAAAATTGAAATTGGACAGGAAGCTAATGAGACCAGCCTTCTCCAAACAACTATAAAAGTCTGAAAATCCTAGCCTAAATTTTAAAATTGGACTCCAATAAATAGTGGAGATAACTTATAAGTGTTATTTAAAATTTAAATTTGTCAAAAAAAAAGGTGCAACCCCATATAACCTAATAAGTCTTAAAAAGTGAAATTTCTAAGTGGAAGTTAGAGGAATTGGGTTGGGGTAGTGAAGGCATGGGAGGGTTAACATATATTTTAGTAATAGAAAAAATTACTTAACTATGTGGTATAAAACGGAAATTTGGCTGTCAGATATAGGGATACCGACCAATAAAAATAAACGTTTGATTATTTTAAATTTTAAAATTTTACTCCACAAAATAAGGAAGAGAAGGGTTGGGGGTAGTGCAAGTGAAAAAATTAGGTGGTAGAAACTTTAAATGTGTAAGGAATGTTGAGGGATCCATTCGGTTAACCAATTGAATGTTAATTATTATTTATTAATATAAGGGGGCTGTTAAAATTATGTGTCTTTTAAACTTCCAAAATTAAATAATTAACTATTTCCCACAATCTTAGATAAGTTACAAATTTTCAGGTTGGTAAAATAAACATTTTAAATAATAGGCTTATAAAGGTTTGAAATTATTAAATTTCAAAATTAAGGAAGGAAAAATCATAGGGCTGGATCTGCTTAAAATTTCCAAAGCTATTTTTAAGCCCTTTTTAGGAGAAGGGGCCCTAGAAAATTTACATTTGCATGAAGAGTAAAATGACCCTCCTAAATAGCTAAATGATATGTGAACATGTGGAATTTCAAGATTGAAGTCCTTCCTGTATATTAAAAAGAGTTTATACAATTAATATATAACACTATGTCTTATGTAGCTAGGAGTTGAAATTTGGTAGGTACATACAAAAATATATGATATAAAAAATGAAGTCTTAAAATTTCAAATTGTGAATGAGGCAACTGAAAAAAGGAGGGAGTAGAGAGACTAACTAATTATCTTTACAAAAAGGATTAGAAAATTTACCTATCAGCATGGAATAAAATGTAACCTCACCAAATTTGTTAAAGTACTGTAGCCATAAAAGTTGAAAATAAATTATCAAGCTTGTAACTTATTAAAAAGACAAACGAAAAATTTCTAAAAAATACTAGTACAAAAACCAAAGATTAGCTTATAATGGGTCGATTAGTAGGTCTATTGCGAATACATAACTAAAAATCGAAGGATAAATTAGAGCCTACCTAAAAGCAACATAACATGTTTATGGTACACATATTTACAGCCCTAATTTACAATAGTTTGTTGTGGCCTACCCGTGAGACAAATGGGTCAAACAACCGTTCGAATAAAAAAGGAATCCCATTTTTTGTCGAGGTAAAATTTCCACATAAAAACTGTTTGGCAATAAAATTGCATTCTATATGAATATGAATGTTTATACGCAACTATGAGTGAATAATGAGACTTAGCAGGTGTATTCTTCAATTAGTAAAAATATAATATTAGCGGCAGCTATATCTGTAGTCTAAGATATAAAAGAGTTTTGTACAAAAACATCTTAAATGCAACAAAAGGAGGGTGACCTGGTGGTCTAGGGGTAAGGTGTCAGACTTCTGTGCTGGCGGCCGGGGTTCAATCCTCGGTCCCGGCACAGATTTATCTGATTACCAAACCCTTCCTTCACCTCTGACAATACATCTTGTGAATGTGGGGAATGCCAAGCCTCCACCGTGGTTCGGATTCCACGTTAAACTGTAGGTCCTTCATTTCATCTCACAATCACCCTACCATTACACATTAGCGTAAGTGCGTATAACCCGAACGAGTAGTAAGACGCGGTGCTAATAATAATAATAATAATAATAACAAAAGGAGGCCAGGAGGAGAGCTTTGGGGTTTGTAAAAAAACAACAAAAAAACTAGCACCGCGTCTTACTACCTGTTCAGACTATACGCCGTCAAAATTATTAATTTTATAAATATGACATGATTTACTCAGTCTATTGCGTTAATAAAAACATATTCTAGAGTCTAATTTTCACAGGAAAAACCTTATCTGACAGCTACTTTCACGTATTCATACGTCAGGCCATATTATCTGCAAATGTCAATTTTTATAGGTCTTATTAATAGCTATAAGCTAGTATGTCTTTTTATCACAGCGTCTTACTACTTGTTCAGGTTGTAAAAATGCTTATTAATTACGTTTATGAGGAGGGTTGAACATAAAGGATGCGTACTTCCATTTGCATAGAGGAAGAGTGGAAAACCACAATCAGCACATCCGATTGGGGTACAAGCACCAATCTCCCTGTATTCGTCAGTCTAGTCCTACACGAGAGTGGCGCCCCAGACCATATGGTCATCGAGGCAGGTGATAGGTCTTATTAATGTGGGGATGTAGGTAATATAAGAAAAGCCATTGTTTCAGAAGTTTCTTTTAAATTAAAAAACATATATTTTTGGCTGAAATAAATCAAATGATTAAAGATTTGGAGTTTAATTTTCTTCACACTAAAACATTTTTTAAAAAATATGTTATGAGCATAGCGGAATTAAATGGTAAATTAATTTTAGGTTAAGAGAAAAATTGTCATTAATTGTAGAAGATCCTTAATAGATAATCAAGAACTGTTTAAATCACCAAGTGAAGAAAATTTTACTCTCTGTTTGTAGTTAGGAAAGATTTGTTTTATTTTGAGCAACAAAAAAATTAATGCAAAAGCACTTACCTCTTCTCAAGTCCCCTACATACCCACATTAATAAATATATATATATAACTAATACTTATAATTTAGTAATTTGTTTAAAAAAAATCTTTTTGCCGTCAGATTTGTTAAGTCCCTTTCTATGAAAATTTGATTACAACATCTCAAGTATATTAAGTGAATGTCCATGTTTTCAGTCACCTGGTAATAAACCACTGATCTTCACATGTTCAAAGAGAGAGAGAGACATTAACCACGTGAGTAACTCAACTTTCCCTCCTCCTCTCTTTTTGACAATAACAATGTTTAAACACTCCCTGGATCAAAAACTCTCCGAAACCGCAGGGGGGCCCCATTGCGATGTGTCTGGATGGTAGCGAACACGTATCAAACAGATTACCGTCAAGGGTTCACTGAAATATCGTACTCATTTGTAATCATCACAGCTCTTCCTCTTCTTACACCTCCTTCCTCCTCCCTAGCTTTCACCCTCCTACACATCCAAATCATTTATAATTCCCCTTCAATCTCAGCGTCTTAAAGCCTTATCCTCGTCCTTAAGAAAGAGAAGCGATTAGGTTTGTTTCAGCTGATTTTTTTAACACCTTCTTGGAAGAGAATCATTCCAAATAATTATGTTAGAATTTTTTTTTTAACTAAATCTTTTACAAAGTAAAATGAATTTGAAAGGATGATTTTTTTTGATTTTTTCGACTCGACTATACAATTTGTACTTTAGTTATTCCCACTCTTACCGGTCAAGAGATTTTTTTTATCTCCACGTTTTACTATTTATTTAGGTTGTTCGCATAAATAAGACTCTGATGAGGAAGGAAGCATTTTAAAGTAATCCACATGCATTTTCCTGGAAAGAGAGTGTGAAACCAACTAGGAAACCCACCCTTGGTAGGTCTGACCGGAATTCGAAACCCAATGTATAATCTTCATCAGACCAGTCTAACAAATGAATGATGTTTCAAACCAATCATGTCAAGAAGAATAAATATCCCCAACTATTTTTTTGTTAGTTATTTTTAACGGCTAAATGAGAGTAAACATAAAATTTGGTTCAACTATTTTTAAACTAAAATTTTGCCAAATAAATATCAACTTGAAGCCTAAATTTGTTTTAGATTAATCAAATCAAAAATTTAAATTTCAAAATAGTTTTAATTTTCACATGCATTGGTTGACACGTGGACTACATGTGCAAGCTAATCTAGTCTAGTTTTCCTATTACTTGGCCGAATGTAATAAGTAGTTTTTCCTAAATAATTTCCCATTCTTCCTACACTCAAATAAGAGTAATATCCTGGCCCTCCCATAAGTTATATTTATAGGGAGTGTACCCACATTTGCATGGAAGGAGAGTGGAAAACTATTTTGGAAAAATTTCAGTACGCCTAAACGAGATTCGAACCTCAAACTCCCTATCTTCGTCAGTCTAGTCTACTGCATGAGTAGCGTGTTAGACCACGTGGCCACCAAGGCAACATACCTAAATCATACGAAAAACCATTTACAGGCACCATTCACTAATATAATTTTCAATTTATAACACACCTTTAGTAGAGAAATTATTTGATCATAAAAAAAATTGAGTTCAGGATTTTAATGGATGACAGCCGTGACCCCTTGAAACTCAAAATTATATATATTTGCAATGCATGCATGTCTGTCTATTACTGAGATTAGAGCCGAAACCATTCTAAAGATATAGCTAAAATTTATCATCCAAGTTTTACTAAATTCCCTCAGAGACATTTTTGGGATTACAGTGGAACTCCAACTATCCGGACTAATTGGGTATCGGGCTGATCCGGATAATTGGATGTAGCTCAGGAATAATTAAGAAAAAACAATGTCTTACAAAGTATATGCTCAATTTTTATTCATAAAAACTAACTAAGCAAACATAGATAATGTACTGTTAAAATTACGTTAAAGTATGTAAATACAGTAAAAACAAAAAAAAACGTATACAAATTTATTTTAGTAATTCTGTACAATGTAGTACGTATATAGCTATACTCTATTTTACTTGGAACATCTCGAATAGCGTACGTTGCTTTGAATAAGCCACTCGTTTCCGTGCCATAAGATTCCACAGGTGCTTGACAACAAGCATTTGTACACCTCCGCATTCGGGTTGCCCTTTCCATTTACTTTAAGGCATTTTAAAAACACGTAAAAGCTTCTCCGTGCGTAGGAACTTTTTCATCTTCAGCCCCTTCACCAAATTCGTTATCGTCCTCTTCATAGCCTTGCTTTTCTTACACAACGCTCTCTAAGATCTCGTCATCTGTCATTATTTGGAATCTTTGATCATTCGAGTCACACAGAAGCCACACCATCAACATCGTATTCAGAGCATCCAGAGATTCCCTTCGCCATGTTCACAATTTCATCCATGTTCACTTCCTGTTCTAATTTATTAGCCTTTTCTTTTTGTTTCTTGAATTAAGGTTGTTCTTTTGTTGATATACCGTTTATCCTGTTTTAAGCTCATTTTAGTATCAAGTTTTAAACCTGATTCCAAGCTTCTGCAATCATGTGACAGCAGTTATTTATATTTATTTTCCTCTACGAATCCAGAACATTTTCTTCACTTCATCGGCCAAGAATAACTTACGGAGCAGTTGCCTTCACTAGTGTCATTTGGTGCACTCAATTATACCCTGGTCCATAGGCTGCAGCAGACTTGTGACGTTTGGTGCCAAGAACATGCACTTAAGGTCTCAGTTTTCTCTTTCGAGAATCTGAATTGATGAATGAGTTGGTTCATTGTAAATTAAAAGTAACGTCTTTCCCCATTTTCCTGATTCTGCTTTAATTTTTCTTTACTTCAGGTATGAAAATTTTGTCCCACCATTCAAAACAAATTTCAGCCATCGTCCATGCACTTTTTTTTGGTGCATGTATGTCACTGGAAAGTTCTGTACAGTTTTAAAGCATCTTGGTTTCTTTGATTTTCCAATCAATAGCAAAGGTAGTCTCTGATTACTGGTAGAGTTGGCACAGACGAGAACTGTGACAATATCTTTGCTCACTTTATGTCCTGGATCAGTTTTTACTCTTTTGGAAGCTAATGTTTATCTTCACATTGTATTCCAACTAAGACTGGTTTCGTCAGCGTTGTAAATACGGTCAGGATCGAGGTCTTTAGTTTAAGTTTTAAGTTTCCATAAATGTATTTGCAGCTTCCACATCAGCAGAAAGTTTTTCACCGGCAACTTCTAACTAGTGAATGCCATGCCGAGATTAAAATCTCCCGTCCTCACTTTCTAATGCGTTCACAAAGTTTAAAATCTTTGCATTGTTAGTTTTAATGTCAAAAATCGTAAAAGTTCTTACAACAAATGTCTCAGACATTTATCATATACATCTTTTTCAACTGATTTATAGTTTAAATTTTATCACTCAATGTTATATTTTTGGACCTATTTTGATCCCAAGTAAAAACACACACTGAATATGAGAAGGTACGATAAATGAACACAATGCAATACACCAGCGAGGACTGACGGTGACCAAGAAGTGAGGGTGGAAGGGATGCATGGTAGGGAGTTGGAGTCGCGTCCCGTCCACCAGACGGTGATCACGTGCTCCAGGCAAACTAGCGCACGTGAAGGCCAACGACCCGCGTTCTTCTTGCCGTTCATCTGATGGTTTATTAATTTTGGTATTTTCCCCCAAATTGATCCGGATAATTGGGGATCCGGATAATGGAGCTCTACTGTAACTCAAAAATCGATTTTCTCAAAACTAGCTATACAAATTTTGATTAAATCTCATATATAAGACACTGTTTAACAATACAAACAAAATGCTGCACCTCATTATTATTATTATTATTATTAGCACCGCGTCTTACTACCCGTTCGGGTTATACGCACTTACGCTAATGTGTAATGGTAGGGTGATTGTGAGATGAAATGAAGGACCTACAGTTTAACGTGGAATCCGAACCACGGTGGCCACCTCATTATTATATTAGAGTTTTAAGGGCACTTAATACTAGGATAAGTTTCAAATTATGATACTAATTTATTATGCAATTTAAATCCTCTTCTAACAATGGCAAAATTACTATATCAATATATTAATATCCTAATCTATTTGCCGTTTATTATATCGTGACTTATTTTAATGTGAATCAGCTGGAATTATCGATACATAATGATACCACCATTATTTGTGTATACCACGGTTTATATTCCTTTCAGGATATTTAAATCTATAGGAAGTGTACCCTCATTTGCGGGAGTGGGAAAAAATACCCTCAGTACACACGACTGGAATATAAACCCCTACTCCCCGATATAAAGTCAGTCTACACTTTTTCGAGGGTGAGGCCTTAGGACCATACGACCATCGAAACGAGTTTTACTACCATACATATTATTTTGTGCATAATCCTACTCTGAAAGTTTCATAAAACGCCGATTATACTTTTATATAACCCTATTTCCCTATACAATTTAGTTTAAGTCATTGGCTGATACTGAAGGTTATGTACATAGTAAAAATAATAATAACACCCTATTCAGTGGCCACGTGATTAGTGATATGCTTCAGCTCACGTGTACTACTAACGCGCTACTCTCACAGTAAACTAGACTGCCAATAAGGGGGTGATTGAAGTTCGAATATTCGGTCGTGTGTACTAAATGTGATTTTTTTTTAAAATGGTTTCCTACTCTTCCTCCACGCAAATTCTGGTGAACATACTATAAATCTAACCTTTATAATACCTAAAACCAGTAGTGTAATCTTATAACCCAAACTGGTTAGCAAGACGCGGTGCTTTGACAAAACAGTCAAGTCTATCGTGAAACTGACGCCTTAGACCATGTAACCACCAAAACAGGCCCCTCTATGAAATATAGTGAAGAACCCGAAACAAATGAATCACCATCAATATCAAACAAGAAGGGTTCATTGTCATATATGATCCTACTCAGTTAGCTAACCACGGAATATCAATTTATACCAAGTTGTCAAAGTTTTTTTTTTAGGAGAGTTTAGGTAGAAGAAAGACAAGATAGCGTTTTGGAAGAGGTGAAGGAGGGGAAGATTTTTTATTTTTTTATTTTTTTAATATTCTAGTCTCGCCTGTCACGGCTTTATCATTAAGTTGAGGTGAGAGAGGTTACACAAACACACGCTCGTATATACTACATGTGACCCCGATCTTTGCTCATATATCACTAGTCGCGATAAATGGTTGCACCCACCCTCCTCCTCCCACTCCCCACCGACATCACCTCTCCTCCCAAACCATCCATTTACACACAAGCGCAACATTTGAATATGATATGTATTCCATAGATGACGCTATTATTCATTCTCAACCTTCCTTACCCCCTTATACTTACATGACCTTACCTACCCCTCCTCCACCTCAATAGAAAAAAAAAACAGTTTAAAACGTGACCTCTAACGTGAAGATCGACTCAAAAAGAGTAATGTTTGGTTTATTGACAGGAGTAGACGAGTGGGTAGACTGCCTGTCCCTCATTCGGGAAGCAGTAAATGTTGGATCTCACCAAAAAAAAAACATGCGATGTCAAGGATTTTCAAGGTCCGCTTACTCTCATATTGGGAAACGTCCATTAAATATTAGATTCAGGCTAAACTTGTTTGCCGGTAACTTGAGGTCTTAGGGTGACCTGGTGGTCTAGTGGTATGGTGTCGGACTTCTGTGCTGGTGGTCCGAGATTCAATCCTCGGTCCCGGCACAGATTTATCTGATTTCAAACCCTTCCTTCACCTCTGACAAGAAGTGTATTAATTACAACTTGTGAATGTGTGGAATACCAGGTCTCCACCGTGGTTCGGATCCCACGTTAAACTGTAGATCCTCCATTTCATCTCACAATCACCCTACCATTATACATTAAGCGTAAGTGCGTATTACCCGAATGAGTAGTAAGACGCGGTGCTAATAATAATAATGATTGTGTGGACTCGAGTTTAGTTCTAGGTCATATATATATGGTTTAAATAGCCAGGTTATTATATCTGTTAATTACAGTTATAGCCGCATCTAAATATATATTCTCTAGATTAAAAGTGATACTCATATGTCCAGGAGCCATTTTTCAATTTAAAGATAATGTATTTGTAGTTTTGTATCTTCTTATAGGCTTTTTATTCCACCCATACGCTACAGTTCTTTGGTTAAGGGCAGGGTGCTTTGCAATAGGCGTCATCGCCTTGAGCTAAGCTGGTTTGTAGTGATAAATCGTTAAGTTTAGACGCACAGAGTGAACGTTAACTACCATAATAACGTTGCATAACTTTGTTCTGAATAAGAGACGCTAGCAAGTTTTATTTTAGAAAACTCTTAAAAAGATAAGTCAGTTTGTAAGTCACGTAAGGATAAACCATTTAGTTAAATCTACCCCAAGAGTACGTTAGATATTGAAATTACTTTGCAAACTTTTTTTAAATTTCTAAATAATAGGAGTTAACCGATTGTTCTTTTCAGACAAACCCGCGAGCTGGCGTGTTCAATATTTAGTTGTATTCCTTCTTTATATATCTATATATATACAAATTGTGAATTTGACCGGGATTGAACCCAGCTCTAGGGTCACACGTGCTTAACTGATACACCTAGGGCTACTTATACGAAAATTCAAACAAAATATGATAATACATAATACTCGTGTGTGGGGGGGTTGGGAGGGCGGAGGGAGAAGAAATAACAACAACGGCTAAGTAGAGAGCTTCATTTTCATAAAATAAGATAAAAATGAACACATTCCAAAGTTGTTTGGAACAGCTCCTTCTGGTTCGGGGCAACGAAATGGAATTAGTCGATTGCAGCTTTTCGAACCGACGTTCCAGAATTTTCTTGAGTGATGGTATTCAACTAAGTACTTACCACCTGAGGCTGATATGAGAAGCGAACGGAACCTACTAACGACTGACCATGTCGCCTATTAACATTAAGACCAATAGTTTCTTCTTTTTGTTTTGTATTTTTAGGAACTTATTTGTACAGAGACCGAAAGAAATAATTAACAAAACGAATATCAAATCTTTTTTTTGTTTCACTTCAATGGCACAGCTGGAACATGTCATGTTTTATTTCTAAAAAAAAAACACACAAGCGGGGGGGGGGGGGGCGTCGTTTCTTAAGGGACTATGATGGATTCTATTAGGAATCAAATTATTATTTGTTTTTGTTCGTTATTATTTAATGGCTTATCCTCACCAGTGGACATATATACTAAACGTCAATCACAAAATTTCTGAGTTTGATGGTGATGCGGTGTTTGGGTTTGGATCCCGTCTAGATTTTTTAAGTTAAAAAAATATTTACTAATATCGCTTCAATTAAATACTAGTATCTTTGCAAGAATGTCTACAGAATCGTGTAAATTATATTACATAACCTTTATATAAATACTAGCTTTTACCCCTCGCGGCTTCGCCCGCAATAATTGATAGAATCTTTTAATTTTTACATAAATTCATTAATAAACTACTTATTTTTTTCAAATATCTATGCGTTTTTTTCACTTCTAGCTGTAAATAATTTTCCGTATGATACTAACTTGACTTATACATTTTAATTTTCCCTTTTAAATATTTAGTAATAAAAGAAATAAATATTATTAAAGTTATCAATTATCAATTAAATATTTTAAATTTTTACCTTCTTAATTATTAAGAAAAATAAATAAATGAAATAATGTTTTTCAATTCAAGACAATAGGACGGCACACCTGATAATTCCAATGAGTTTTAAAACTCTACGGGATAGGTTCGTACTATCATCACTTGCCATTACGGTATCTATCAACGTATACAACTTTGTTTCACCGACTACACCGTCTAATATTTTTTGTTAATTTTATTTACAGAGTCATTCTTTGGTGACAATACTGCTCTTTCACACAACCACTCTTTTTTAGACATGTTGGTTTGTAAATTTGGGAACACTTTAGAAATGAGCTGCTCCTCCGATGTTACTGGGTTGCAAAATTCCGTCGTTAAAAGTAATTTTGCCCTCTTCATTGGTTTGTAAGCCACCCTCTCCAATTTGCAGCAGTTTACTGGCATATGCTCCAGATTCTTGGTCGTTGTAAAGATGGACCCTCATATTGCACGTAAGATTAAGTTTTTCAACTCTAGCCCACAGTGGCGATGCCCTGAGACACGCATTCATTTCTTCTGCTGGAGTACCCATCTCAACAACAGGTAGGGTCTGTCTGAAATCACCCGCGATCTAAACTACCACTCCGCCCATCAGCGTCTCGTTGCTACGGATATCCTGCAGGCTACGGTTTAACGCTTCTACCGCTTTTTGTGTGACATGGTACATTAATCCCAGACGATCAACTTGCACTGCTGCATAAGAGCACCGCGACCACTGTTCTTGCTGATATTGCATTTAGGATTTTCTTCAGTTGCAAGATTAAGCGGTAATTTAAAAACCTAGTGTGCAGTCCTTCCACCACTGAGCAAAGTCACAGCGATGCCCAAAGATGCCACCGCCAAGGCTCTTTTGTGATCTTTACGGATGTGTGCTAACAAAAGATTAAGCACAAATGTTTTGCCCGTACCTCCTGGTGCGTCGAGGAAAAAATGTCCTCGTCTTCACTTTGTATGCGATGCAAGATAGTATCAAAAATGTGTTTCTGCTCAGGAAGTAAACGTGGTATATGTCATTGACATGAGTATGTAATGCCGTGGCATCTTAGTTGAGCTCTTTGACTACATAGCTAGACAACTCTCCATCTTGCTGTGGTGTAGGCAAACCAAAATATGCGAGTCCCTTTCCTGTCATAGAAATGATCCTATATTCGATTATTTTCAATGCTTCGTTGATGATTAAATTATCATTCGCTCATGCGCAATATCCTCTGAAAGTGCATTTTTGTAGTATCTATCCCACAGTTGTTTAGGGTTAGAGAGTCCGCAAGTGCACACTAATATTTCAAACATCTATCTAATTATTGCAGGCGAGTGACATAGCACAGCTTCGTCCATGGTTGCGTTCCAGTGGTGGCATGGAAACGACACTATCCACACCAAACGATGACATGTGGAAGCAACTATTGTATTTTCTAATGTTGTTCAGAAAGCGACGTGACTCTTCATTCTCACATAAGAAAAGCTCTTTTAATGTTTGCACTGGCTCATGTATTCGAGAAATATTTACTTTACCCCCAGAACAACACATCCCAGGATTTTCCTCCTCCCATTTCAATGCTCCGCATAATCTACACTCTTTGTCCATCCACTTAATTTTTATGAGCCTATGGCTGCTGTAGTCGAGAGTTGCATTGTATTCTAATGCAGCATGTTCAAAAACGCTCCACGTGTTTCTATTGAGATTTGCCGCCGCAGTGCCACTCTTTCAGCAACAGCACGTCTTCAAGCTTCAGCTTCCTCTATAGTTTCGACAGCACGCTGAGACATCATATGAGCAGCATTTTGTTGACATCGTTGCTCTGTCTGTTCATGAGTTTCAGCAGCTCTCAAGCTGGCCTGCCGCTGAGCTTGCTACTCGCGCCGAACTCGAGATTCTTCTTGCGCCTCGGAAAACTCGCTGGAACGCCAGATAAGCAGCGTGCTGTTGATGTCGTTGCTTTGACTGCTCTGGAGTTTCGGTTGTTCTGCGTGCTGCCTGAAGTTGATCCTGTTTAAGCCTTCTAGCCTCTGCTTGGGCTGAAGTTTCCTGGCTCCTGGACACTTTAATCATTCTAGCTCTATTCGAACGTTGTGACAAATTCAATTTACGTTTTCCCGGCATCTTTCAACAACTTTTAAGGATAGATCACAAAAATAACTTCTCATTTGAGGAAGTCATTGAACAGCAGCTAAAAAGAAACCAGTTTACTTTACCTCACCTTTTTAAAGTTAGTAAAGAAAAGTTATAAACTAAAACTAACGCACAAAAAATACTATTGAACCTTTTTCATAAATGTGACTTCGTATTTACACATGAAAACAACATTTCTTTAAACTTTTCGTTCTGTAGAAATATTTTGCAGGTTGGATGGTGAGTAAGTTTTAGTTTTGACCTGATAGTTACTAACTTTAAGAAATGGTGAGGTAAGCTAAAGCACAAAAAATACTATTGAACTCTTATAATAAAAATAGTAAATGACTGGCAGCACCATCTAACCTGCAAAATAATTAAACATTAATATTGTAAAATCAATGTAAAATAAAAGGTTTGGAATAGTCCTATATGCTATTCAAGGACATACTCTACCTACCTACCAAGTTTCATTCGAATCCGTTCAGCAGTTTTGGCGTGATTGAGCAACAAACATCCAAACACACAAACTTTCGCATTTATAATATTAGTAAGATTCATGATAAATAGTATTTATTATTATTTGTTTTATTTATTTTTATTTGAGTTATTTAATGTGTACTTTCTAACAGATTGGTTAAATAATCATATGGGAAATTTTAGAGGCGATAGCAAGAGGGGCTATCCATTTTTCCGGGAAAGGTATTTTCACATACCCTCCAGGGTTAATTTACTTGGTACAATCTACATAGAGCTGGTGGTTTTACCTCCCCTCCGAAGGGTTTGAACCCATGAACACCGGGTATTGAGGTGATCCCTTTACTCCTAGACTACCGAGGTCAACTATAGTATTATTAAATATCACCCAGACCAATTTTAGCTCATATTTATAAATTACGATTAAAAAATAATAACTTCATTTTCCGAAATACGTATGTCACTGGGAGTGGTTGTGAATTTAAGCTAAATTTGAGCATATATTAGATAGAAAATATCATTCTTGCTTAAAAAATAAGTTTGATTCAAAAGAAAACCATTACTTTAATGGTAATGTAATAACTTTTTAATGATTTCATAATCAAACATCTCATTTGATGATTTCTCATGACTTTTAATACTCTTAAACGACTTTTTGCTCCAACCTATATTTTACTCTCTTAACGAATTAGTGTAATTAAATCCGGATAGCCAATTCAGATGCTAATCCATAGTGCACATTAAATAAATGCATCAAACTTATTAATTTAAGGTATAGGAATGAGGAATGAGGAATATAATACACGTAACCGAATTCTCGTGGAAATAGGATAGTAAACATACAGTTCACAGATGACTAGGCCAAGTTTGAAGCATGTAGTAGCTTAGTCCTAATCACAAAACCTAAATTTAGAATCTCCGTCAAATTTCGTTTCAGAACAAGTCAATTTGGGATAAGGAATTAAACTAGCTCATTTGTGGCCATATTTAAAACCAAACATTTAGATTCCCTTTAGTTTTTGTCAAAGTTTAATTGTTTATTTAAAACTAGCTATCTCGCATGGAGTTTCCCGTGACCCATGGTGGTATAAGAATTAGCTAATCCCCCTTAACCCCCTCCATCCCCCCCACACACATACACAAACATGGTTTAGAACTACGGGTCGATTTATGACACCTTTTTTTCCGAGGAGGATGCGGCATATTTTTATCACAGTTATATCTGAAACGTAATTCTAAACCAGATTAACAATATTTTCTTCAAAAATTTGTTAAAAATAGCCTATTTAAAAAACTAGTTAATAATTTAAAAATCCGGCTTCTATGTGCATTCGACCCCCTTCCGTCCACCTATGTTAAAAATGTCAGATCTCTGCGTGCCGTAGATTTGGCTGGGCATCACACACAAACAACCAAACAAACAAACAAACCCACACACAGATAAACTCTTCCTTTTATTACTATATTATATTTGTTTGAATTGGAACAAATCAAGATTCATACCTAAAACATTAAAAGAAAATCAATAATGTATTTTTATAATCACAGTTATTTTATCAATAATTTTTTTAGTAACAACTAAATAGTAATAACATCAAAAACTGTTATTTTATATGCAGTTTTCAATTTGATATTTATCAATGACAAACTGTAAAAACAAATGTCACAATAAATAACAGGATATTCGAAAACAAATTATTAATCTACATCTTGAAGCCGGACAACTGCAATGTTTTAAGTTATGTCGCTTTATAAAACATCCGGTCTGTAATATAATAATATGATCTAAGACACTCATATTAGCATGATTATTAAAATAAATGATGTGTATCTCCAATTATTTATTTCTCTTTCATAAAAT
Organism: Timema cristinae; assembly: GCA_039000515.1. Lineage (NCBI taxonomy): Eukaryota > Metazoa > Arthropoda > Insecta > Phasmatodea > Timematidae > Timema > Timema cristinae. Next base: position 42,401,008 of record JBCFYV010000100.1, on the reverse strand, counting down.
ACAAGCTTTAAAACGGCAAAAAATATTAACCAAGTAGTGTTTTTCAACTAACATTATTTCTTGCAGTGCTGGCAGCACGTAGGATGTAGGCCAACCTGAGGGTATTTTTTTAATGTATGGCCCACAAACCCATTAACGTTGAAATATCATATTACAAATTCAAATTTTATTAAATGTATATTTAAAGGAAACTAACTATACGAAACCACTTTACTTACAATTTTTTTAATTTTTCGAACACTAAAGGTAAAGTATTACGACCGTAACAAAAAATCTAACCCAAGATGTTGTTGGATGTCGACGTTTCATGACTTCCCGAAACATAAAAATTGGTTATTCCAATGCTGTCTCTTTGTGTGTCAGTTTGACCCTTAGTTTAATAAAGGGCGCAAAGAGAAAAAAAATCTATTTTCTCAGAATCGGCTCTGAGGATTTTTATTAAAATTCGTATCTAGGCGTTGATTAAATTATAAATAAAATGGCTATTTTCATTTCGTCAAATGTAGTGAGAGTGTAGTTTGTGAATAACCAAATTTAGCATCTTTGGTTTTTCTTAACAGATAATATTAAATTTTGTACACTTTTATTTAACTGTTCAACTCTGTTGTGAAAGTTTAAGTTTGAAAACATGTTTCGATCATTTTGCTTCAATAATATTACGGGTGTGCGAAGTTTTGAAATATCAAGTCAAATTTCAAGGTCAAATCTTATTTGGCTTCGCCTTCTAGAGCCAAAATAATTTTCGTATCTAGAAATTTTTTCAAAGGAAAAAATTGATTTTCGATATATTATGACCCACAGATTTGAAATATCTCACTGAACATAAAATAATTCAATATACAAGATGACCCACGGAAAAGTAGCCCTCCTCCTATATCCAGCAGGCGCCTCACTCTGAATTGGAGGAGGTCAATCCTCTTCCACCATATTGTGACATGAAGAATGAGTCAATAAAGCTTTAGACAAGCAGTTCACTTGCTCATTCTTCATGTCACAATATGGGTGGAAGGGGATTTACCTCCATTTCAGAGTGAGGCGCCTGCTGGATATAAGAGAGAGGCAACTTTTCCATGGGCCACCCTGTATAATCATTTTTATAACAACTACAAGGAAGTATTTAAATACCAACTGTTTGGTAAACTATATAATATACAATATTAAAATCTACTCAATCTATGCTTAATTAAAGTCAGGTACAATCAGTTTAACCTGAGGAGTAGTACACAGCCCACGCCAGATTACACTATAGCCCTATTTTACAATATTCATTATATTGAAAAAATGACGGCTTGACAAGTGAATTGAACCCAGGATCTTTTGCTTGGTGCATCAAGCTCTAACAACTGAGGTATCTAGGAATCGTTCCATACCCAGGGTCACTTTTCACTCATATTTTAAGGTTGAGTCTGTTATGGACGTGCGGAAATAATCAGCTACATAATATGTGTGATTTTATTAAGATCACGTGCTATGATATAATGCAAATGTAATAGCTTAGTTATTTAATCCGATATTACTCTTTAAGTTAAATTATTTTGTTATGAATCACTAAAGATGTAATTAGTTCATTTTGAACGATTTTTAACATAAATATAACATTTCTGATATTAAAAATTAAATTATTAGAAATATAGATCAATACTCCCTTTAGGTAAATTTTATATTACTATTATTATTATTATTATTATTATTAGCACCACGTCCTACTACCCGTTTGGGTTTACGCATAAATTTTATAAATTCCTAATATAATTGAGGATTGTTTTTGTGGTCGCAAGTCTTAAAAACATAATAAAAAATAAAAAAACAACAACCTATAAGCAGATATATTTTCAATAAGGCAGCTCCCTTTTAAATGCAATATCCTATAGCGCAGTGGGTCAGGGACCGATTTTTGGTGAATTTAGAAAATTTATTGGAATATGAAAATTCTATTATTTTTGTAATACCAATATTTTGTTATTAGTATGAAAAGAGAACCATAAAAAAAATGAGAAAGAAAAAAAAGGGGGGAATAAGGCATATAATTTAAGAATACGGATAAAAAATCAGGTCTAATAAAAAAAATATTAACACAGTTTCTTACAACCCTTTCAGGCTATATGTGTATGTTTGAATTACGCTAATGGTTTTAGGGATTAAGAAGGTTATATCTTAGATGATGTTTACTCGTATTTGAGTTAAGGGAGAGTGGAAAAACCTTTTGGAAAAACCACCATCAGCATACCCTACTTAGATTCGAACCTAGATCTCCCCGTCATCGGAAGTCTAGTCTTTTGAGAGAGTAGCGCGTGAGACCACGTGGTCACAGAAACGGATGATGATTTAATAAAAAGATATAGATATATATATATATATATAATATATATAATTAAATTAAAAATTTCCCCCAGATAACCTCCCCTCCCCCATTTTCACGTCCAATACAGCTGTGTGGGTTGCAAAAGTTTTTTCGTAAACAAAACTAGGTCACGGTTCTAAAAGGTTTAGAAAAAAAAATACTATAGATTATATTTTGATGAACTTTGTTTTTTAATATGTCAAAAGCAGATATATAATATTATATCACCCATTCTTAATACATCAATTTAAATACGGACAAGAATCATATAAGTGAAACTTTATATAGCCTTACTTTATATTCCTACCCTACTAAATCTAGATATTTCCTTCACACTCTCTTATTTTGACAACATATACTCATCACACTTTTTTACCGACAAGAAACATATCATTTTTTTTTATCCCTAATCACTATCATAAAGACCATTTTACCAAATACAGAATAGATGTCTCATTGTATCTTTCATCTAACTTGTTTACATTGTACATTGCTAATTAAAGCAATATATTCGTATCGTTATATAAAAAAAAGATAGATTTTAACATAAGAATGCTGATAAATAGCGTGAATTTATAATCTCCTACTATGCCACGAGAATGTAAATTGACCTAGTAAGAACAAATTTGGTGGGTTTTTTTTCTTCCACTTTGCATTTGCATTAATCTCTTACTTTTAGATGATAATCTGCATAATGTATATTATAGACCGGTGTCACATATTAGTAAGGCAATAAAGTATAATAGTGCTATGCTCTTGGGTTGTATAACAAATTACCAGGGGCTGATGCAGCCGTCTTATAACGCGTCATTTAGTCTCATTCATAATTACACTTGTTTTTTATAATCACATGTTAACCTACTTTTTTACCTCGGTGGTCTGCTTGGACCACCTTTAACGAAGCAAGGACGTTCCGCGCAGATGCAGGGGTATACAAACAAGTGAATTGATATATTTTCTTTACACTCTCGTTTAGAGAAAGTATTGTAATGACAAACATTTTAGATTTCTAGATTATGATAGATATTGTAATCTTAATATGCCTACGAGCTACAAAAATAAAATTATGGTACACCGCACATACTTTTCCTCTCTTTTTATCTTAAAATAGAGACATTTACAACCGAAAAATATCCCAAGATTTTTGAAACTAACTTATCTACATTGTTGGAGAAACAATCCACTAAAAACTGAATCAAATATGGTACACTGTTACAGAAACGTTTAGAAAAGAGGAACATCTTTGTCCATCAGAGAGCGTAACAAACAATCTACCTCTGTTTTCAAAGAGATCTCTACAAATTATATTTTCTTATAGCTTAGAAACTATTGGTTTAATAGAAATATCTAGTCGTGTTGAGCTCGACCGCTGAGGACGGGGAGATCGAGGTTCGAATCTCGGTCGGGTGAACTGGGGGTGGTATTTCCTAAATGGTTTTCCACTCTACTTCTACGTAAATGCGAGTTCACTTCCTCTAATTTAACCTTCCCAATTCCTAATCTATTAGCGTAATTAGTATTTAAAGCGTATAACCCGAACTGGTAGTAAGACGCGGTGCTAAATATAATAATAATAATAAATATATTAAATAGTACTATATTTATACACTGATACATTATTTCACATCCCAAATAATTAAGAATATATGATTAAAATTAGAAATTTATGTTTATGTAAAGTGTTCTCAAAGTAATTTTAATTGAAAAATGATAGTTCAATTTGGTTTTTAATGTTAAACAATTTCTGTGTACCAAGGTAATCAAAATTGTTAGAGCTGATTTTAAGAGAGCTCATTTTTCGTTTGTTTTTTTTACTTAAGTAAACTACCATTAACTTTAAGGTTAAATATCTAATTCCAAAAATTATTTGGGGGTGAACCTACCAAATATTAATATATAAAATATTTTAGTCCGATAGATGAAACTGCTTTGACTCTAGGCCGAGAAACAGACAAAGACAAACAGACGGCAATTACGAAAACCACTGTTTCTGTTTCAAGGAATCATGAAAAGGTGATATTATAAAAATAATGAGTTCAATTTATGGACGATCACAATACTTCTTTCTCCGAGGTGTCGAGACAAGGTAAAAATAGAACTTAAAGTTCTTATTACCCCCATATATGTATGTCCAACCCATTATGTTTTCTCATGTCCATCTGTCTGTCCATCCTCATATCTTTTCTAATGTATTTTTGTCCATCCCCATGTCTGTACATCTGTCATCATACTACTTCACTATGCTATAAAGCCACACGGCTGACTCATTCACTCACTCTCACTGACATTAATGTTTACCCACTTCCAGATGAGCTAAACACTTGAAATTTGACAAACTTATAGCTTATATCCTGTAACCGACAGTATAATTCCAAAAAGTTTAAAAAAATTAGTTTTTAACCCCCGAGAAAAAATCAAAATAGTGGAGCAACTTCAAAGTAGGTGCGGACCTTTCTTTGGAGGCCTATTGTGGTTAAACGGTAAGACCTATCAAAAAATGGATTGCGCTAGAGCTATATATTTTGATTTAAGGTAAATTTTTCACATTTTCCCCACATTTTTTAATTTTCTGGCACACTTATAGGACAGCTAGAATTATAAAATTGTACAAATAAATCAACGTTCAAAACAACACTGGAATTATATTAGTTTACACTCACTGGAGGTTTGGGGGCGGAGCCCAAAACGAGCAGAGCGAGTTTTTATATTTGCCCTCATGTCTATGTATAAGCCTCCATGTCTGTAAATCTTTCCTCATGTCTTTGTATAAGTCCCCATCTCTGTATATCTATCTCAATGTCTCTGTTTATCCCCATGTGTATACTTGTCCCATGCATGTCTGTATTGAAGGCTACAGCCGAAAAAGTTTTGACATCATTTCGTTCAAGCTTGAGACGTTATAAGACAATATCTTGAAATGAGATCATGATTTTAAATCTAGCTATAAAATGTAAAGAGGTTTATAAAAGCTTATTTTTAGAAAATTCTAACGTATTGTCGAAAATGGTTTTAAAATTAGTTCAATAACTTATATATCTTAGAACTGTTAAAAAATTATTGTTAACTCTACTAACATATTTTCTGGAACAAAAAAATTCAATTAATTTCTGATGATCTATTTTTGACACTATTAGTTTTAGGGATGAGTAAGGTTATTATAGGAAATGTAACCACATTTGCGTGGAGTAAGTGTAGAAAACCATTTTAGAAACACCACCCTCATTTCACACAACCAAGATTCTAACCTTGATCTCCCAATCATCGGCAGTCTAATCAACTGAGATATTAGTGCCTTAAACCATGCGGACACCAAAGTGGGTCTTATACTTGTATATAAAGTTATATGAAGGTTTAAAGGGTGATTAGTCACTTTACACACAATTTCCAGGATATATTTTATATGCCAAACCTCATAAGGATAGCAGCAAATAGGTTTTGAAAATATTTATTTATATATATATATTTTTTTTAGCACCGCGTCTTACTACCCGTTCGGGTTATACGCTTTAAGTACTAATTACGCTAATAGATTAGGAATTGGGAAGGTTGAATTAGAGGAAGTGAACCCGCATTTGCATGGAGGGAGAGTGGAAAACCATTTATGAAAAACCACCCAGTTCACCCGACCGAGATTCAAACCTCGATCTCCCCGTCCTCAGCAGTCGAGCTCAACACGACAAGCGCGTTAGCTATTACGCCACCGAGGCGGGTTTTTGAAAATAAAACTATTTTAAATATGACAAAAGACCTCTCTATAAACATAATCTAAGGTGCAATAGAAAGGCCTCACCATTGTTGAACAAATGAGCTAAAATTAACCACTCCCCCCTCTTTACCCTGCACCCTCAATATGTAATTTTCTAAATTTATATAAATAAACATATATTAGTAATACTGTAATTTAAAATATCTTTACATTATTGTTGTTTTGGGGTAAGTCGAATCGAAGCGGTCACTATAGTACTATCGAGAATACATTTTAGTTAGTTTTAGGTGGTTTTTTTTAACCTTTTATTATTATTAGCACCGCGTCTTACTACCCATTCAGGTTATACGCAATAACGCTAATGTGTAATGGTAGGGTGATTGTGAGATGAAATGGAGGACCTACAGTTTAACGTGGAATCCGAACCACGGTGGAGACCTGGCATTCCACACATTCACAAGATATCTTGTCAGAGGTGAAGGAAGGGTTTGGTAATCAGATAAATCTGTGCCGGGACCGAGGATTGAACCCCGGCCGCCAACACAGAAGTCTGACTCCTTACCCCCTAGACCACCAGGTCACCTTTTTTAAGTTACAATACTAAAAATGTTGGCAGCGTCCCACCAATAAGCCATGTGCCCACGGTCGGAGGTATAACCTTTTTAGTGTACCCATTATCATTGAGGTATGTATTGAGATTAACCTATTTATCCCTGAAATAGTGTGTCAAAAAAACGCTTGGTTAAAATCGTAAAGTCAGTCAATTATATTTTTATCGTGTCACACTACTGTTAAATTCTTTGATCGACTATTTATTTTTATAGATAAATATAAAAACAATCCATCTTTATAAAAAAATATGTATTTATAAATAGTGTTTAGTAATTAGACACTCCCCAATTCTCTTATTAATGGGAATTGACAGATATATTTAAAAAGTGACTAGATCTACATTCATGTATTCATACGTTTGTCACTTGATTTGAAGGTGTCACTCTTATTAGATAATATAACTACCTATAAAATACCATTAATAATATAATATAACGTTGTATGTGTTGACCAAAAACTAACTATTTAGTATTTTCAAAAAGGTGCTCTAAATGTAGGCCTATATTCGTAAGACCAACACACATTATATTGGAGAAAACACTAGATTTGGACGCAATACAATTATTAATCAAATCATTTTTGAATTTTTAGTTGTTTTTTTAACACACAAACACACAAAATAAAACTTTTAAATTTAATATAGGCTACAACAGTATGTGTTTGAATATTGTTATAGTAACATAGTTTTTCTATACAAATTCATTTTTATTTTATATTACTTGGCGTATCTTAGTAAAAAAGTAATTTGAAACGAATCCAATCTTTGTTTAGAAGGGGGGAGCTAAATAACAACTATATGAACATATATTTACAGTCAAGTTTCTCATTTGAGTATATATAATTTTCAATTTTGTTTTTTATTTTACAAACAAATGTGAACAATTTGATTAAAAAAAAGTTTTATAATAAAATAAATTATATCTTTATTAATTTTATATCCTTTACTTTTTTTTTTTGTATTTCCAAGAATAGGGAAGAAAGGTACAATATAAGTTCAAGTTTAGAAAAATAAATAAAGTTTTTTTTTTTCAATTTTAAACTAACTTAAGATCCGTTGACATTTATGTCAAACAAATGACATCGCAAGGACACTTAACAACACATCGTTAACTGTACAATTAAGACGTGAAGAATATTTCATATTTTAAAACAGTACATGTCTAAGTTTCTGTCGTCTCTGTGACGTGATGCATTCGTAAAGTCTCATTAGACACAACGACCGGCTTCGTCTATGATCCACCTTTGAAGAAAGCCTATAATACCATCAAGAACCTGTTTTATAACCCGGATGGTGTAGGCTGACCAGGGGACTTTATGAATTCAAATACCTCTTTAGTGTGTATTAATAATGAGCTTTCGATAAGAATCTAACACGTTCTTAATGAGATATTCCAGCAACCCTTCCCACACACCACTTTTACCTCATGGGTTCAGTCTTTACTTTTACGACCCAAAGGGAGCTTTGTTGAATCCAATTTTCTTCCCCTAATTATTAAATTTTTAACACCTTAACTTGATTTAAAATGGCATAAGAAAGAGCGTTAGTTAAGGTCCTTACTATTTTATTATTACCGGGGATCAACAAGTAAAATACTGCTTCAGTAGCTGAATTTAGTTTAGTTTTTACACACATAGTGATACAAACAGTTCTTTAAATATATATATCACGAGTATAGTGAAATTTAAACAAAAACCTTTTAAATAAAGATAATTCCTTTTCAAGAACTGTTGAGGACACCATGTGATGAAGATTATACTTTATTTTAGTACTCACCCACCTCAGTGGCGTAGTTAGCTAACGCGCTAGTCATGTTGAGCTCGACTGCTGAGGACGGGGTGATCGAGGTTCGAATCTCGGTCGGGTGAACTGGGGGTGGTTTTTCCTAAGCGATTTTCCACTCTCCCACCACGCAATTGCGGGTTTACTTCCTCTAATTCAACTTTCCCAATTCCTAAATCCATTAACGTAATTAGTACTTAAAGCGTATAACCCGAACGGGTCGTAAGACGCGGTGATAAATATTATTATTTTAGTAGGCCTACTAGATAATTATTTGATATATTTTGACCATAAAAAAATGGTTTGATATAAAAACTGCAAAAAAATACTGCACTTAACTCACTTTTCCTACACTATTACCTTAATGATTCTAGTGTTGGACGTAGTAACAAACTAACGAATCATATTAAAGTATCTATCACCACTGTTATGAATCAAAAACTACTCTTTACACTTATCTTTTACTGGTGTCAAAAGTGTTTATTGGTCACTGGCGTATGGAGTTGATCAGCTGTATCTATAAGTAAACTTACCCACCTCGGTGGTGTAGTTAGCTAACCCCCTAGTTTCGTGTTGAGCTAGACTGCAAAGGACGGAGAGATTGAGGTTCGAGTCTCAGTCGGGTGAACCGGGGGTAGTTTTTCCTAAATGGTTTTCCACTCTACCTTCACACAAAGGTGGGTTCCCTTCCTCTAAATTCAACCTTCTCATTTTATAATCAATTAGTAGTACTTGAGCGTTTAACCCAAACGGTTAGTAATACGCGGTGCTAAATAGTAATTATTTTTAAGTAACTGCACACCAGACTCGGGTACAGGTAAATAATATGAAAACAGAAGTAGTACGACAGCCGACACACGAACACACACCCAACACACAATTTAATATCAGCATGACGAGGAGTTGGCTTCCGACACAAAAGCAAACACACGCCACTGACTTGGGAATACTGGGAGAATTGAACAAAGGGCGTGCAACAGCCAACAGACAAGCGCACACCCAACCCTGCCTCGGCGTAGTGAAGTCTCGACGAAGATAGGGGATGCGGTTATCGACCAGCTAACACACACCCAAAGCTAACTTGGTGAAAATATTTAAGAACAGAGAGCGTGCAATAGCTAAAATACCAGTGCACACCCAGCTCTGCCACGCGAGAGTCTAGAGAGAGGGTGTACGACGGACGAACGACACAAGTGCACACCAACCTGCCACGGTGAGGAGTCATAAAGAGGGCGTGCGACGGAGAACGACACAAAGGCACACTCAGACTGCCACGGCGAGAGTCTAGAAGAGAGGCGTGCGACGGAGACACAAAAGTGCACACCCAGACTGCACGGTGAGGAGTCAATAGAGAGGGTGTGCGATGGACGACGACACTAAGTTCACACCAGACCTGCCACGTGAGGAGTCAATAAGAGAGGGCGTATGATGGACGGACGACACTAAGAGCACACCCAACTGCCATGTCGAGGAGTCAAGAAGAGAGGGCGTGCGACCGAAGGACGACACGCAAGCACCACCATGAGGTAACGGTACCTTGTCGGATCACCTGGCCCTATGTATAGCGAGCAATCACAGGTGTCCCCTCCGCAAGGCAAGACGTGTTGTTCTGGGCCGGGAGGCTGGTCAACTGGTCCACAGGGTGACGAGACAGCGGGGAGACTGGCCTGGGTGCACAGGTGCCCGGTAACAACAGGACACCTTGCTTTGACTTCTCCCACTCCACTGATGCTTGTACAATAAAACGCTGGTATGCTAAAACCTAGAAATATTCGTATAATCAAGACGGAATTTTTGGAAAACGCAGAGGATACAACAAACTGATCAAATGAAATATATTTTATTGGTTATCAAACTTAAAGATAAAAGAGAATCTTAATAAACAGTTAGGTGACCGGGTGGTTAGGGGTAAGGTGTCGACTTCTGTGTTGGGGTCCGGGGCTCAATCCCGGTCCCGGCAAGATTTATCTGATTACCAAACCCTTCCTTCACCTCTGACAAGATATCTTGTTAATGTGGGGAATGCCAGGCCTCCACCGTGGTTCGGATTCCACGTTAAAATGTAGGTCCTCCATTTCATCTCACAATCACCCTACCATTACACATTAGCGTAAGTGTGTATAACCCGAATGGGTAGTAAGACGCGGTGCTAATAATAATATATTTAGACAATGTGTTATCCTGTATATACAAATAAATGTATTACAGTTTTACAATACAATTATGTGTTATACATGAGAAAAATTTATGATTTTTTTAAAACTAATTATTTAACTTTATATTTGAAATGGGGGAAAATATACTTTCTCTCCTCTCAATCCGTGTTATCTATACTAATATTATAAAGAGGAAAGATTTTATTTTTTGTTTTTTTGTTTGTAATGGATAAATCAAAAACTACTGGACCTTTTTAAAAATTCTTTCACCAATATAAAGCTACATTATCAGCGAGTAACATAGGCTATATTTTATTTTGAAATGATAACATAACATAGGTTTTTTATTTATTCTATATTTGACATGATGGATGATTTGAAGCTTTGTTTTACAGGATTATTTACAATATTTTTTTCACGGGAAAGGGGGCCAGTCCCAAATAATCTGAATTTCAGCTAATCCGAACATTTTCAGTCTCAATAATTTTGGATTAATTCAATTACACTTTATTTATAACTCACCTCCTCCTTCCCCCTTTTCATCACCGTCTTAATATATTTATAATAGGATTCTGAAAGATAGAAATATTTAGAAAATAAATTTTTTTTTTCTGTGTTAATATAAAAATAATTCTATTATTATTATTATAGTATTATTTTTTCGTTATTAGTACTTTCTATCAAAATGAAAACGTTCACGTCATGCGACTTGACATCCACTTGACTTAATAGATTGTCATTTTTATAATTGTCAGATTCAAACTAGTTTTCATAGAAAGAACTATTATTTGACAGCTGGAAAATTAATTAATACACTTTTATTTTACCATAGTCAAGTAAATATGATCTACAGCTGTCACTTTAGATGATTTAATTTTTTTAATTATTTTTTTTAAGTATTTCACGCTAACGTGACGTTGACCCGAGGAATGCACTGTACCAAAGGTAGTGGTACTCAATCATCCAACCTTTTATCTAATTTTTTTATCAAGGGCAATAAAACCACAAATTGACTACGTGAGAGGTTATTTATTGCAACTTGCAATTATCACATTCAAATCTGGTCCCTCCATTTATTATTGTGTATTCCAGACTCACACCGGAGGAGAAATAAAGAGAGGAAAGGGATTGAGGGGGGGGGGGGGGGTTATCCTGATACTACAGGCTGTTTAAAGAATGTGTAGGCAACAATTTCGTGATTATTGTCTGAGCGTAGCTACAGTCTTAGCTTCATAGGAAACATATTAATTCAAGACTGAACCCCGCGTCGGTGGCCGCGTGGTCTAACACGCTACTCTCGCAATGAACTAGGCTGCCTGAGACGGGGATATTAAGGTTCGATACCGGCAAGGTGCACTTAGGGTATTATTTCCTAAATGGTTTTCCACTCTCCTTCCACGCAAATGTGGGTGCACTTTATCTAAATTTAACATTCCTAATCCAAAAAACATCGTAATTTGTATATTGGTGTACAACTCGAATGGGTAGTAAGACGCATTGATAAAAAAATAAAAGTGAAACTCGTCTTGCCACAATGGCATATTATTATATTAATTTTCCTTTTTTTTTAGCACTGCGTCTTACTACCCGTTCGGATTATGCACTTAAGTACTAATTATACTAATGGTTATGAATTGGGAAGGTTGAATTTAGAGGAAATCGACCCGCATTTACGTGTAGGGAGAGTGGAAAACCATTAAGAAACCACCATGTTAAGTCAACTGAGATTCGAATCTCGATATCTCCATCCTTGGCAGTCTAGCTCAACACGAAACTAGTGCGTTAGCTAACTACGCCACCGAGATGAGTAATATCCTATTATTGTAAAGTAGTGGTATAGTTAAAGATAAATATATTTTTTATAAAACAAATAATTTCCAAGTTATAAACAAATATAAATACTTTTTATTCAGGTATTTGAAAATTAATTTTATTCTTATGCTCTTTTGTGGACAAAGAGGTTTCTTTCGTTCAATTTTACTGTAACAGTGTTATTAGTTCCTAATGCCATAGAGTAGGTAAGTAACAGAGTATATTATTTCATAATGATCTTTGATGTAGTATTTCTACAAATGTATAGACCTGTTATTTCGTTTCACAAATCTCAAGGGTTTTTAGTAAATGTATATATTTAAATAAGAGCGGGGGAAATTTGGTGCTGTGCATCGTACTATTTATTTTAAATGTGAACATCTACTGCGAGACTTTCTCAAATTGGGGTCCGTGGACACCCCGGGGATCCACTATATCGTCCAGCGAATCCATGACTTAACTTTATGTATTTTTAGATATTATAAAGTGTTGAATAAAAGTGTAAATTTCTGTTATCTAACAAACACAATAGAGATGTCTTCGCATATTAACTCCCATCGAAAAAGTGAGGTGTAAAAGTGTTTGGGGGGAAAGGGGGGGGGGGAAGAGGAGAATTTTGAAATTCACTTTTGTATTGTTTAACACATCATACAACACACATCACTTTCAGAAAAATCACTGAAACATTTTACAACTTTTTAAACAACTTATTTGTGTGAGCAAGTTTTATTTTTATTTTTTTTGTGCTATGAAAAAAATGTTAAATGAAATCATCTTAGAGTGGTATGAGATTTAAGGAGATGTTGACTAGCTTGACACAGATTTAAATTATATTTTAAATTCACACAAGCAGTTCTATTGTTCACATAAATTAATAGTAATTATAAAAGTACAAATATAATACACAATATATTTTCTTTTCATTTTTACTGTAATTATTTTTTTACGTTTATTTTTAAAAATTATTATATCTAAAGATGTACAAATAAAACAACTATATACATTTTTATTTTGTAATTGGATTTACATTAAAATATATTATGATTAATTTATCGATATAACATACTATAAATTAAGATTATAATTTATATAATTTAAACTATATTGAGGGGGCCGCAAATCAGCTGTTCCTTGGTTAGAGGTTCCACGTAACTAGGAAGTTAAACCACTAGGATAATATTTATTAATTATTATCTATGTATAGATTTAACTACTTAATAAAATATCCATATGTTATCGGTTTCATTTGACCACCAAATAAAATAATGGCATGGTGTACAGCATATTCTTTCTCGCTTTTATCTTCAAATAGATACATTTACTAAAGACTTTAGTATAGTCTTTAATAAATGTCTTAAATATTGTTTGAGAAATGGAAATACATACATTGTTTGTATACTCTTTGGTGAAGTGTTTTCCATCAATGAAACGATGTACTGTTAGAGAAACATTGAGAAAAGAGGAACATCTGTTCCCACTAAAGAGCTTCACAATCAATTAATGTTTCTAAAGAGCTGCATAAAAAGGTTCATAACTTGGTTTATCTCTCAGAAACTATTGATTTTATAAAATAATCTTCTAAATAAAAGATTTAATATTTTTAATAATATTACAACTTTGCTTAGTTTCTTAGTTTCTAATATAGTTACGGACTTTGTAAAGTACCCTTAAAATAATTTTCTTGGGAAAATAATATTTGACATTTTGTTTGTTATGTTTAGCAATATTTAAAAACAAAGTTAAGTCAAAATGGTTAGAGTAAATTTAGAGAAAATTGATCATTTTTTCATGTAACCCTTCAGTAAACTACCCTTAATTTAAAGGTTACATATCTAATTCCAAAAACTCTTCGAAGGAAACTTAGGTAACTTCAAGCTATAGCTGAATTGGTAAAGTAGTTTCGGTTCTTGGCCAAGAACCTGGCTCGGTGGCGTAGTTGGCTAACGCACTGGTTTCGTGTTGAGCTAGACTGCCGAGGACCGGAAGATCGAGGTTTGAATCTCGCTCAGGTGAACTGGGGGCCGTTTTTCCGAAATGCTTTTCCACTCTCCCACTACGCAAATGCGGGTTCACTTATTCTATATTCAATCATTCTTAATCCTAACCTATTAGTGTAATTAGTACTTAATCGTATAGCCTGAACGGTTAGTAAGACATGATGCTAAGTATCATTATTATTATTATCATTATTATTATCATTATTATTATCATCTAGGCCAAGATAGAGCGACACGGAGAGAAACAAATACAACATCGCGAAAACTTTTTTTTCTAGGTTTTAGTGTGTCGTGAAACGCCAACATTTATCAAAATCAAGCATTTAATTTTTTGATGATCACAAAGACCGAGAGGTCAAGAGAAAGTGAAAATAAACTTTGATCACAAGGATAAATTTTAGAAGAGATTTCAACTTTGAATTCAAATAAAAATTTTAAGACTGCTTAGAACTGTAGTAACGATAATGACTTGAAGATAGTGAGGTTTACTGTTAACAGTTTTATTTTATTTTTATCACCGCGTCTTACTACCCGTTTGGGCTACGCGCTTATGTAATAATTACACCAATGATTTTTAGGGATTAGTAAGGTTATATTTAGAAGAATAGTGCCTGCATTTGTGTAAGGGAGAGTGGAGAACAAATTATAGGAAAACCACCCTCAGTACCACCCGACCAGGATTCGAACCTTGATCTCCCCGCCATTGGAAGTCTAGTCTTCTGTGAGAGTAGCGTGTTAAATCACGCGGCCACCGAAGCGGATTACTATTTTGTTGGTTTATTTCTAACCACCCTATACCTCACCGTGTATGTAAGTTGCATGTTCTTATTAAAGTACTGTACACGTCCCGACTATAACCATCACTTATCACTTCATTGTAAAACATTATCACCCACTTTCCCTTGGCGATGTTGACAATATTCTTTCAAGTGCAACACTGAAATATCTACAACCCTGCACTAAACTTGGAAATTGAGTATCTTATCAACTCAACCCAAGGTGAACTGATGGTCTAGGGGTAAGGTGTAATACTTCTGTGCTGGGGTCCGGGGTTCAATTATTTGTCCCGGCACAGATTTATCTGACTGCCAAACCCTTCCTTCACCTCTGACAAGACTATAATCACAACTTGTGAATGTGGGGAATGCCAGTCCTCCACCGTGGTTCGATCCAACGTTAAACTGTAGGTCCTCCATTTCATCTCACAATCACCCTACCATTACACATTAGCGTAAGTGCGTATTACCCGAACGGGTAGTAAGACGCGGTGCTAATAATAATAATAATAATAATAAAATTTTACCCAATTCGAAATTATGTCTATCATTTTAATATATTTTCTCGTAGTAAAAAAAATCTATTTTAACTATTTTTAACATAGTAAAGAGTTTCACTATATTCAATTCGACTGTTTTTAAAGTATAATACCGAATATTGCAAACTGAGTGTAACGTCCGAGTCTATCTCTATTAGTTACCTAAGATAGTTGCTATCCGTAAGGTAAGATTAGCTCTTTAAGAGTTCGATTTCAAGCTGTTATTTACCCAGCTAAGTTAGGTGTTTTTCGTATTGTGATATGGGCTCTTTAAACGTCTGATTCAAGCTGTATTACCTAGCTAAGTTAGGTGTTTTTCGTATTGTGATACGGGCTCTTTAAACGTCTGATTCAAGCTGTATTACCAAGCTAAGTTAGGTGTTTTTCGTATTGTGATACGGGTTCTTTAAACGTCTGATTCAAGCTGTATTACCCAGCTAAGTTAGGTGTTTTTCGTATTGTGATACGGGTTGGTTTTTTAAACGTCTGATTCAAGCTGTATTACCAAGCTAAGTTAGGTGTTTTTCGTATTGTGATACGGGTTCTTTAAACGTCTGATTCAAGCTGTATTACCCAGCTAAGTTGAGTGTTTTTACGTATTGTGTTTAACGGGTTCTTTAAACGTCTGATTCAAGCTGTATTACCTAGCTAAGTTAGGTGTTTTTCGTATTGTGATACGGGTTCTTTAAACGTCTGATTCAAGCTGTATTACCCAGCTAAGTTAGGTGTTTTTCGTATTGTGATACGGGTTCTTTAAACGTCTGATTCAAGCTGTATTACCCAGCTAAGTTAGGTGTTTTTCGTATTGTGATACGGGCTCTTTAAACGTCTGATTCAAGCTGTATTACCCAGCTAAGTTAGGTGTTTTTCGTATTGTGATACGGGCTCTTTAAACGTCTGATTCAAGCTGTATTACCCAGCTAAGTTAGGTGTTTTTCGTATTGTGATACGGGCTCTTAAACGTCTGATTCAAGCTGTATTACCCAGCTAAGTTAGGTGTTTTTCGTATTGTGATACGGGCTCTTTAAACGTCTGATTCAAGCTGTATTATCCAGCTAAGTTAGGTGTTTTTCGTATTGTGATACGGGTCTTTAAACGTCTGATTCAAGCTGTATTACCTAGCTAAGTTAGGTGATACTGTTTTATTGGAAGGGCTATTAAGAAGTTGAGATGAGGAATTTAGAGAATATATAATAAAAGTTATATTTGTAATTTAACGGTAGAAAAAAGAGGTGGAATAAATTTTACATCCGAATGTCTTTCAAATACAAATTTGGCTAAACAATTTACAATATATATGGTTGGTTATATTATTGAACCCCAATATCCATAACCTCTCCTTCTCGTACATAAGCCAGTGTTGTATTTTTCTAGAGAATCTGAAGGGCTCGTAAAAGGTAACAAATGGTTTCGAAGTCCACCCACCAGGGGTCCCGATGCTTACACATGCTAGTGTGTCCACATAACCGTACTTGACCAATGACACACTTAATTATGTGTTAAGAGCCGTCCTTTCCAAACACCTCACCGGACATCTTCCACAAGGGCTATGTGAACAAATCTTTTATTTTATTTTATCACGGGCCTGACCAGATATATAAATAAGTCCTCTCTTCTAAAAGATTTACAATGGCTTCATTCTAAGCTGGAATATTTTAGCTAGGCACAAACCATATAAAAAAAAAAAAAAGAAGGTGTTTAATGTTTAATGTCTACATCAGAAGTTCATCATTTATCTTTAAGGGGAGACAAAAAAGTAGTTTTATGAGAAAACATTGAATATATTTTTAAGGCTATAGAGGAATTTTGCCGTTATCACACCATAAAGAGGATGGAAAAAATATTATGGAAAATTTAAAATTGTATAAACAACGTACGACATTCACATGGGATTTTAACGTAGTTTGAGCCTCCAAGTAAGAGAAAATATATTCCATTTATTGTTTGCTAAAAAAAAAACCTCATCACTTAGGAAATAATAAACTTTTATACTAATGAATACGTAATTTAAATATATTTTAAAACTAAAGTGAGCTCCAACATGTGTTAATTGCTACAAAATATTATAATATTTTAAATTATTTTGTTCATTACTTTATTTTAATAAATAATTATAATATCCATCAAAGGTTTAAACAAATATTTTATTTAAGAACCAAATTCGTATTGGTATAGCATGATTTGTCTTTATTTAAGATTAGGTAAAAATTTGATTCGACTAAAAATATAAGATATTATAAATCAATTAAAATATGTATATATTATTTAAATACAAAATAAAATAAAATGAAACGTAACCAGACCTAGTAGTAAGACGTGGTGCTAAAAATATTAAAGTCAAATAATTATTGCCTAGTAACTTTGCATCATTGTACGGTGTTTCTATTTTGTCTTATTATAGATTAGATACAGAATTAAAATTCAGATATTCTTCTGTTACCCATGAAACGCTACTAAAATTTTATAAATAATTTTACTATATGGCTACTTGTTTATATAATAAGTGGCTCACCAATGTTTTAGCTAAAATTATTAATTATTTAGATGAAACACATACTTTACTAAGGAAAAATAATTTACGGACAGATACCCAGTGTTGATTTCTAAAATTTTAGGTACCAAAACACATTACTGGAGGGTGAAGAGCCCTCCCTACCCCCCCAGAATTTTATTTATTTAAGCTTGAAAAGATGTGTAAGCAATTATTTTCTTTAAAAACAGAAGAAATTGTTCTAAAATTTATCATAATGTGATTGTGTCTTTAATGATTTACCATTAAAATTTAATGCAAATGCTCATCAGATGTTTAATTTAATTTAGATTTTTTTTACTACTAGTTATACTATACAAACGCGAATGATAGGAGCAATTAGAAATTTAAAGTCATAGATTACACAAAACAAATGATTTTAATTTTTACAGATTTATTTTGAATAAAAAATACACAGACGATATTATAAACAGAATTAGAAAAAAAAAAAATGACTGTACAGTTTAGAAGCAACTCCAAAGTCGTTCCACCTTACCTTACTCTGAGTGTCTATGGCAGAATGCAGTCCTGAAACAAGCCAAGAGTCAACCAACATACTTGGAGGGATTAAATAAACGAAAAGGGTGTCCAATTATTCTTATAAATAAAATACCAGAGACGGTGGTTGTCTTTAAAAGATGTTCTTAGTGATGTCATAATCAAATTCATATGGGAGAAACCCCTATCGAATTCACTGGAAGATGTATTTCTGACTTGATTATATTCTTCAATGCAACCAGACTGTCCGGAAATGTCTTACTATATACATATTCCCGGAAACTCCTGATTAATTGTCTTTAACTGAGTTTGAACTTGGCAGGGTACTTCATTTCATTTTCTCTGTAAGTTATTTGCACATATTTGGGCCAGTTTTTCATATATATTACTTTTATCAAGTTAACAATCTCCAAATATTTTTCATCAAGCAGTCTATTCTCAATCGATTGTTCTAATGCTTCGTAGAACTTCTCAGGATCTAAAGGATCGTTTATCTTATGTCCTTCCCTTTTATGAAGATAAACTCGCACAAAATTAAAAAGTTGTACTGATTCTAGGGCCGTGGAGTATTAAGTACCTGGTACTGATTTTCTACTTTCAAATACAGAGACTGTTAATTTCAATCTTTCGTTTGCAAAACCTTGGCCAACATTTTAATGCTGCAAAACCTAATTCAGCTCAGGTAGATCCTGTAACGCATCACATATCAAGACAAGATCTAAAATGAAATTTGTATTGGTAATTTTATTCGGTGATACGCCTTGTGATGAGAGAAAACAAGAATGCATGTTAGGGAACTTATCTGTTATTGTTGGGCACACAAACTATTGTTTTTATAAGTAGTTGGGTGGCCTGGTGGTCTAGGGGTAAGGTGTCGGACTTCTGTGCTGGGGGTCCGGGGTTCAAACCTCGGTCCCGGCAAAGATTTATCTGATTGCCAAACACTTCCTTCACCTCTGACAAGACATCTTGTGAATGTGGGGAATGCCAGGCCTCCACCGTGGTTCGGATTCCACGTTAAACTGTAGGTCCTTCATTTCATCTCACAATCACCCTACCATTACACATTAGCGTAAGTGCGTATAACCCGAACGGGTAGTAAGATGCGGTGCTAATAATAATATAAGTAGTTAATTTTTAAATTAAACACCGAGCTTATGTATGTAATTAATTTGCTAATCACGTCTTTCTAAAGAGATATTTTCTGAATTTCATGTCTGTCTTTAATAGAGGTACCGGATCGCCGTTCCGTCAGAAGTTAAGCAATGCATATACTTATATTAAAAATTGAGCTCAGTTTAAATTTGGTACAAAATTTTAGGTTTTAAGGAAATTTATTTATTTTATGTTTTACAGTAAAATAAACGTTGTGAATTATTACATTGTAATAAGATTGAGGGTGACCTGGCGGTCTAGGGGTAAGGTGTCGGACTTCTGTGCTGGGGTCCGGGGTTCAATCCTGAGTCCCAGCACAGATTTATCTGATTGCCAAACCCTTTCTTCACCTCAGACAAGACATCTTGGGAATGTGGTTCGTGGTTCGGATCCCACGTTAAACTGTAGGTCCTCCATTTCATCTCACAATCACCCTACCATTACACATTAGCGTAAGTGTGTATAACCGAACGGGTAGTAAGACGTGGTGCTAATAATAATAATAATACTAATATTGGCTGGCCTCTCGTTTTATTTTATTTTGTTCTATACAAATTAATTTTTTTTAATGTGTTTTATTTTACATAATCTTATTTCAGAGAAAGTAACTATCCAATCATAATTATTAATGATTTCCTGCCTCTGTATAAAGTGGCCACCGCTTCTGCTTCTTTTTCTTTTTCTTTTTAAGGGGGGAACAACTTCACCTGAGCAAACAATTTGTCCCTTAGTTGTGTTTACATGTGCGGCGAAAACTTAAAAAAAAACACCTTTCACAAAGAGAGAGAGAGAGAGAGAGACAGACAAGAGAATAGGTTTAAGTGAACCAGACATAATAAATGAGCGTGTAGTAAGTAGGTATGGGGGAGGGGGGGAGAGAAAGAGTACGGAATCGAGACGAACTAAACCAGTAGACGTGCGACACGTAAAAAAAAAAATCCAAAACAGGTGACATGTAGAAGAGTCTCATAAATACGCTACCTTGTTTTATTAATGAACATGCTGAGAGACATGTGTGACCCATATCCTGAGGTACTGGATATTGTTCCGGGGTTCGAGGCTTGGGCGTATACATACATACATAATATAAAAATAATTAATATTTTGTTATTTATTATTTGAAGTAATTATCGCTCACTTTCTGAACCAATTGATTATATATCAGCACACGACTTATAAACGAACTTAAATCTATCATGTAAACATATCTAGGCCCAAAACGATAATTCATGAGTGTGAAGAAGAAAACCCAGGTTTCACCAATTAAACATTTTTTTTTTAGCTGGCCCATAAATCGAACCCGGGACACTTAAACTCAATAAGCATACTCGCTACTGACTAAGCTAAGGTGTCAGACAAATCTTTTGTTAACCCCCCCCCCCTGAGGTCCCCCAACCATTATTTATTTGAGATATTTAACGTGCACTTTCTGAAACCGACTAATTATATCTGCACATAACTCTTTAGATATTATTTAATTTATTTCTACATAGAATTTGGTTTTAAAGAACTTTTTAGAACCAAACAAACGATTTATTTTTTGTGGTAAAATTTGACAATATTTTACTATATTATGTTTTAAAAAATAACTCTAGTATAACAATTTTGCAACATTAAATTATCACAAAAATTTATTCCTTGATTGTTCTTATATTTTTCTTGGTCAAGAAGGAATCAGTTTTGAAATATTGAATAAAATATGTGAAATTCATCGATAAACCCAGTTGTTACTTAGCTAAAAACGCGAAGTAAATTTTAAAAATATTAAGTTAAATAAGTCTTCGAAATGTGTGCAATACTTGTCTCCCAAGCTAAAGGCCATCATTTGGCGCAAACTATATAATTAAATAATAAACTTAATAATTTATGCAATACCCATATTTTGATTTTGTTTAGTTTTATGCTGTTTTCTCTGAAAGGAAGCGAAAAGGATCTAAAGTAATCTCTGAAGGAATTTTGAGATATATTTTCTATCCCCTAAACACTTCCTAAAGTTTGGATATTTAATCCGAGGACACACTGTATACAAGAGGATAGCACAGACAGGTATTAAGACGTTGGGCACCAAAAGAAACCACTAAAACAAATTAAGTTGTTTTGATATTTTAAGAGTCGACAGAATACTGTGACAACACAATAAAGACATGTACAGATTATTCCTCTGAATTTTAAAAAAACCGTCTTCCTGAGTTGGTACAACGATGGAAGACATGGTGGAGTGAATTCCCTCCACGATTGTCGGTAAAGAGTACAGCTGCCCTTCATAGAAAACATTATGTTACTCTCTTTGTTTCCGTAAAAAAAAAAAAGTCCAATGTTCCGGAAAATTATTCAAGCCTTTCTTTTAGTTTAAATAATTTCATAGCGTGCAGGTTTTTTTTAAAGAGCTTATATTGCTCCTCCACCTGTCTGATTGGTATAAGCCGTGGACAAGCTTTATATGAAAGGACCCGCCTCGGTGGCGTAGTTGGCTAAAGCGCTAGTCGTGTTGAGCTCGACTGCTGAGGACGGGGAGATCGAGGTTCGAATCTCGGTCGGGTGAACTGGGAGTGGTTTTTCCTAAATGGTTTTCCACTCTCCCTCCACGCAAATGCGGGTTCACTTCCTCTAATTCTACTTTCCCAATTCCTAATCCATTAGCGTAATTAGTACTTAAAGCGTATAACCCGAACGGGTAGTAAGACGCGGTGCTAAATATTATTATTATTATTATTATTATGAAAGGATAGTTCAAGTCACTTGTAAGGACAATGACAATAGGCTGTGTTTTAGAGATGGTTTCAACCAAGGCCGTAGCAGGCCAATAATTTCAGGGGGGGGGGGGGGGGAATTGGGGGGCACATCCTCCAATTGCTGGAAAACTAGAAAAAATTCTAAATGATAAACAGTTCTAGAACCGAACTAACCTAATTGTTTTTTTATGGTAACATAACCCCATTACTGTCGAAGGTTAGAAAATTTCGAGATATTAAACAACTCTAGAAGCAATATAAAATGTTTTTTATGGCAACATAACCCCCTAATAGCCGGAGGTAAGAAAAATTCTAAATATTAAATACCTCTAGAAGCAATATAAAGTGTATTTTTTTTTATGTCAACACAGCCCACTAATTTGTACTTCATCTTAACTTTGAGATTGTTTGAATAATAAATAAAGCCATTTTTATTTTGTTCATAAAATTTCAGGGAGGGGGTTTGAACCCCAAAATCCCCCCTGACCATGACCTTTGGCTTCAGCCCATACCCATAAAGGAGGTTAGAGAATGAGTCAGAACCTGATACATCGCAATCGACCGTTAGATATAGACACCATTATTTTCAAACGATCACGTATAAAACTATAACATATTTACAAGTAGATATTTTAAGTCTTTAAAAATTGTAAATACATCAAATACTTTCAAATAATATTCGAGTGTGAATAAAATAAATTATAATAATAACTAGCTGAGCTACCCTTCATTTCCCGAGAGAATTTCTTTTTAGGTTTAGTGACTACGTTGAAAGTAACTTTGAAGATGGGAGTGTAAAGAAAGGTTAAGTGGAGTATTTTTAATTTTTTTTTTAAATAATTCATTTTCTTGAATGGTATGAATCAAATGATTCTCCAGTAGAAACATAAGACTTTAATTTTCTTCACATGATGATATCAACAGTAATTGTTTAATATCCGTCACGGAGAATCTGGAATATAATTACAACTTTTTATATCCACTTAAAAAAATTAATCATCTAATTCCGCTATGTTCATGACAGATGTTCTAGAAACATTGTTATCACCATGAGAATAAGATTATATCCGTTTCCACTCAAGCAATATTATATTTATTTTGAAAAAAAAAATTGCTATAAAAACTGCAAAAAAAAAAGTATTGTCTTTAATTCTCATTTCCAAAACTCTCACTAATCCCTTCTTTGTCACGGGCCCAAAACAAGTTTATAATAGATTAAAAAAAAATTCTATCAAAATTTAAAGATTTCGGATTTCAGTTGCTCATGTTCGTGCACAGGTGCGAGAAATTATAAAATTTCAAACCTCTGCGTGCGGTAGATATCACGCAATGTTCATGACAGAGAAACAAACTTTTTATTTTATTAATATAAAGAAAGAAGAACGATAGAAAGGTGGATACATGTGGCCATATTTTTAAGTATTTGACATAGAATATTCAAAAAGGATCTCCATTATTGTATAAACAAATTTAATTTAATCTTACTTAATAACAAAAATAGGAGATAGGGTGTACTGAGGTGAACTGTATAGAGCTAGCCCAAGATAGAGATAGGGTAAATTGAGGTAGACTGTATAGAACCAGCTCAAGAAAGGAATAGTGTGTAATGAGGTGGACTGGATGGAGCTTGCTCAAGCTAGGAATAGGGTTTAATGAGGTTGACTGAACTAGCTCAAGATAGAGATAGGGTAATTGAGGTAGACTGGATAGAACCAGCTCAAGAAAGGAATAGTGTGTAATGAGGTGGACTGGATGGAGCTGCTCAAGTTAGGAATAGGGTTTAATGAGGTTGACTGAACTAGCTCAAGATAGAGATAGGGTAAATTGAGGTAGACTGGATAGAACCAGCTCAAGTTAGGGATAGGTTGTAATGAGGTGGGCTGGATAGAGATAGCTCAAGATAGAGATAGGGTGTAATGAGGTGGACTGGATAGAGATAGCTCAAGATAGAGATAGGGTGTAATGAGGTGGACTGGATAGAACCAGCTCAAGATAGTGATAAGTGATGTACTATTGTAAGCTCGCCAATTAACTTTCGAACTCCTCGTGCCATAGTGTAAGCAGGTAAATTAGTAAAAGACTACTAAACATAAAATCATATTTATAATCATTTTGATACCTTTTCCCTCAGTTTTGGCACGACCGAAATTTTTAAATAATATACAAAACTTGGGTGATAGGTGAATTTGTTTGAATACTAAAATATCACTTCTCTAGTCTCACAGTTCTATAGTCGTTAATATTAATATTTTAACTTAGTAATTATGTTCTATAATTATATTTGAATTTTAACTGTATGATGTGGCCAAATATTTTATTGAACTTATTCAAGGTATATATTTTTTCAAAAAAATATAGACTTAACATAATAGGATGGTTAAGAAATTATGTATATAAAATAAATATAAAAAATATATATGATATATCATATATACATTACTCATATATATAAAATGTATATATATCACTCATAAACATAAAACTATATATACATAGCTTATAAATATTTATGTATAGATATATAATATATATAACATATATCTTATATATATATATCACTTATATACATAAAACTATATATACATAGCTTATACATATTTATGTATATATATATAATATATATATAACATATTTATATATAATATATATCTTATATATCACTCATATACATAAAACTATATATACATAGCTTATACATATTTATGTATAGATATAATATATATGTATAGCTTATTTAAATATGATATATATCGTAAATAAATTTTAATCCATCCAATTATTAAAATTATATATTTAAAAAATATATATATTATATACATCGCATAAGTGGATAAGATTTAGCATATTGCTTTGTAATAAAATATTGGGCCACATCATACAATTAAATTTTTAATATAATTATTATATAACATAATTCCTAAATTAAATAAGTTGAAGTTATATAGGCCTATATTTACAGGGTGTAAGAAAATAACGTCCAAAAACAGCACTGCAGAATAAAGGATATTATAAATATCAATATAAGTATGGGAAGCATCATTACACAATCAACCGTGGCTGAGATATCATGGCTAAAATTTGTCTGTCAAATGGGGCACAATCGTTCAAACACAAAATGACTAGGATGAAGGCGTTCAGAATATATTTTCCCGTAGTCTTCCGGTAACGCAAAGAAGATAGCCACTTCCACCCAGGATAAGATGCATATTTCAGTACTTTGATAAACCACAAGTCTCTATAATTACGCTACAGTGCACCATTTAAATGAACCCACGCACCACAATCACTGACTGTTACGTACAGTAGCTCCATGGCTTCTTAGGTTCTGACCCGCCTCGGTGGCGTAGTTGGCTAACGCGCTTTTCGTGTTGAGCTCGACTGCTGAGGACGGGGAGATTGAGGTTCGAATCTCGGTCGGGTGAACTGGGGGTGGGTTTTCCTAAATGGTTTTCCACTCTCCCTTCACGCAAATGCGGGTTCACTTCCTCTAATTCAACCTTACTAATTCCTGAATCCATTAAGGTAATTAGTACTTAAAGCGTAAAACCCAAATGGTTAGTAAGACGTGGTGCTTAATATTATTATATTATTATTATATTACTTAGGTTCTTACTGACAGCTAACAGCCGACTTCTGACAGTCAATATTTAGATATATACCTAAATTTTGACTGTCAGAAGTGACAGCTGCTAAATACATGTTTTTGAAGATCATATGGTTTGGTGAAGAGATACATAATTTTGTCTGGTAACTTTTCAAAGCCGTCAATTGTCAGTCAGCACCAAAGAAGTCATGGGACTACTGTAGATGCTTTCATTGGTTGATGGTATATGTTATTCTTTGTTAACCTCCTGCGGTGTTGGTTCTTACAACGTGGTGCATGGGCCACCAGAGACCCACAGCCTTCGTGTCACTTAAATAATTATTACTGTTAACACAAACATTATTTAAGGATATTCAAGGGTTTCATTCAGGGTATTTATAGTAATATTTAGACTGTAGGTCTCTCTTTAAACTATTTTAAATTACTTGCCCCATTTGACTGGAGGTAAATATTGCGTGTTAGAAGGTCGGTTCCTATCCTAATTGGACATGTCTGTATCCATTTTATCAAGGTCTGTGGTTATTGAATGGCATATTCCGTACACACACACACACACACACACACACACACACATATTATATATATATATATATATACCTCATTTCTAAGCTATATATCTTTTCACGAAAGTAAATCGTGAACATATGTATTCTATACGGTATAAAAATAATAATAATAGTTAAAAACAAATATTTAATGTTGAAAAATGACATGCTAAACAAGAAGTATCATGTCGCTATTATATTTAAGTGGTACCGGTATATTATTCTAAGAACGCTGAAACATTTGGTAGTCAAAAGTAACACTAAGCTATTATTTTTTTTAATAATAAAAATATGTATCTATACTTTAAAAAAAATAGACTAAAGCAACGAATTATAAAATGTAGAGAGGCGAATCACGAAAAGACGTGACTTCTAATAATTGATGATTGATAGCTTACGGAGCTTAATAACAGGGTGTGGGCAGAAGATGTGACCTTCTAAGTTGCGTCATGTGTAAGATAATTATTAAATTGTGAAAAAGTCATGCTTGGGACAAGTGTAGGCAGGTTTTCATGTGTCCGTAACTGACTGAATCCAACTCAGGTTAATACATCGTAGTCACGCAATCGGCAAAACTATATGAACCTCAAAATGGCCCTCACTATACCTAAACAATAAAAAATTAAAAAATCGTGTACCATCACGAGAAATCTATTTCTTAACTCGTTTCTCTATCTTATTATGACAATCCTTTTATTCCCTCTTAAGAAAATATGTGAAAATTGAGAGGCATAGTTTGAAATAGCACAATATTTATTATAATTTTCAAACACAATTTCAATATTAATTTTTTTAAATGATAAATATTTCACCTTATAAAACGGATGATGTGACTTGACCATTTTAATGCCTAGTTCAGTGTACTATGATTTGTAAAAGGTTGAAAATCACTTCTCTATCGTATAACTGTCCCTCTGTACGTATGTCGGTCCCTGGGATACAAACAAGGTGTACACCAGACTAACAGCCTCCAGGTTAAAACGACTCCACCTTTTGGGAGAGATTAAATGCTTCAACAAAAAGATCATTGCTACGCGCATTGCCAAGTGACAACAGCGCTATCAAGAAGGGATTTTTTTTTTAAACTGTTCACTTTAAAGATTATTTTACTAGATAAGAAACAAAGATTGTCTTCTATTGTCAATAAACCAGCTTTCACAAAGCTAGGTTAAGATAGTGACCCAACCGACTTCCTATAAACCAACCCCAAGATGAGTTTACTCAGACTGCAAATAGCAAAGGCAATTTATAATGATTAATTTTGTTCAAGTGAATGTTTAGAAGTTGTCAAGTTGTAAACAATCTTCAGATACCGTTGACTACAATAGCCCCATGTCCTTTTTGGTGCCGACTGACAGCTCACAGCTGACTTCTGACAGTCAACATTTAGGTATGTACCTAAATTTTGACTGTCAGAAGTGACAGTTGGTAAACACATGTTTTTGCAGATCATATGTTTTGGCGTAGGGATACATAATTTGGTCTGGTAACTTTTCAAAGCCTTCAGCTGTCAGTCAGCACCAAAGAAGCCATGGGGCTACTGTACAATCAATAACTCCTCTGAGGTAAATGCAGTTTTTATAGAGAAAATCTTTATCTTTGTTCTCTCTCAGTTAACTGTTGCCAAATCTCCTCTATCTCAGTTATGCCTTAAGGTGGTGTGCTGGGGTAAGAAGGAGCTACTGGCACCAAAAACGAACCAGCACTGAAAAATTTGTCTTATATTTAAGCGAAGATTGACAACATTAAAGCAAGAGAAGGACAAATGATGTTTCCCAACAGTAGCCATAGAGTTCCCTCAAAGAGGATAGAAAGTGAAGCGGTCTCCAGTGCCCAAAGACCCGGCTCAAGGAGCGCAGTGAATACCCCGTAATGGTGCCTGGTTTGTACCCAGTCTATGCATGGTTTAATGGATATTTTTCAAAAATATTTCTATATGTCACACTGGAAATATCTTAAGGTGAAATCGTAATTCTAAGTCTAGATTATAGTAAATTATCTTTTGCTAATGACTCATTTGGAAAATTCAAATTTTCGAAAATTGCCTCAATAATTTTATTTAAAACTGTTATCTAGAGAGTGTTTTACATTTGATATAACAATGTATACTCATTGTTTTCAGGAGAAATATTCTGTTAAGGGTAACTTACTAACCACCAATTAAAAAAAATTGCTTTAAACTACCATGACAAAATAATAAAGTATGTAAGTTTGGGTTGGCCAGTATTAGAGGTCGCTGATGACGGAGATAACGGGGTTTTAAACCCGGTTGGATATACTGGGAGTTGGTATTCTTACATTAATTTACTAATGATCCAAGCAAATTCGGTTACACTTCTCTAAATTCAAACTTCTTCATCCCTATAGCATATTGCCGTAATTAGTACAAATATGAAAATAGCCCAAACGGGTAGTAAAGATGTGATAAAAAAAAACTTAATTTGGCAAAATTCTTAATGAAACTTCATTCAAAAAAATTGTCCATAGTGTGGCCAAGAATATAACAACAAATCGCTATTATGTATAAAAAAAACCAACATCTCATTGTATAAGGGAATAAGACAGAAAGAACTTTTTTTTAAAAGTTTTGATCTCACGATCATTGAAGCGTCACCATTTTAATAGCAAAATTGTAATTCCATGACGCAGGGGGTTAGAAGGGGAGAGGGGTATAAATGGGATGAATTA
The DNA here is from genome assembly GCA_039000515.1 of Timema cristinae. NCBI lineage: Eukaryota > Metazoa > Arthropoda > Insecta > Phasmatodea > Timematidae > Timema > Timema cristinae. The sequence goes on along the minus strand of JBCFYV010000100.1, from coordinate 42,371,537 downwards.
AGGGGGGAGGGGGAAGGTGGTTGTTAGCAAAGAGCAAGTCCCAACAATCAGTTCAGCGTCAACTTGAAGACGCCCAAATAAATTGTTTCTGGAACTAGGATTATCAATTTAAAGAGAATATAATAATGATAATAATAATATAATAATAATATATAATATAATAATAAGAAAGATCCTCAACTGAATAAAAAACCTTTTATAACACGGTCATGGTCATTTTCACGCTCAAAAGTTAAAATGATGTGCTTTTTTTATTTATATATTTTGGGATGAAAATCTAGTTAAGCTGCTTAATTTGAATATATACTATGTTATACCCGACAACACGTGACCATGCTATTAACCAGTTTACATTATGGAAGAAAACTAACGCTTGTACCTCGTATTTTCCATGGACAGAGAAAACTTAGAAGATTCAAACGATATATATATGTTTGGATCTGCATCCTACTACCCGTTCAGTTACACACCTTTGTACTGACTACTTAATGTGTTAAGAATGAATAAGGTTTAATTTGAAAGGACATGCACCTGCGTTTGAGTGGAGGGTGCGTGGAAAGAAATTTAGAAAAAAAACTTGAGGCACCAGACAGGGATCGAGCATCGATCTACCCGTCATTGATAGTCTTGTCTACTGTCAGAGTAGCGCGTTAGACCACACGGCTACCGAAGCTGGTTTTATAACGTAATTAGTATAACTACTAGTAGAAGGGCTAGGTTAGGGTATACTTAAGAGAATTCATGTTTAATGCAATTATGAATATCAGTAGTATGTGCAGGTGTAGGGAATGTATTTTGTATTGGAATGATTAACATTCCTGGTAATTGGGCAATAGTAAAGAAGTTGTTGTAAGAAATGCACAGACATTTTATTAAAATCTGGTACATAAATAAGTTTAGAAATGAATGCTGAAAACTAAGTATTGGACCATACAGAGAACACAGATTGGGGACGATAATTTTGAGATTATTTAACAACATATCATTTGACAGGGTTAATGAATTTATATATTTAGGAACCATTTTAACAATCGATAATGATGTTAGATTGGAAACTAGGAACAGAATACATCGTGAAATGCGTGATATTACTTGGTCAGTAATTTGTAGAACACTCGCCTATTATCAAGGAATGTACAACTCAGAATATACAAAACTACAATTTTACAGGCTATTCTTTATGGGTGTTAAACGTGGTCTCTCACCTTACATGATGAAAGACAAATTAGGTTAATCAAAAACAATGTGCTTAAGGAATACATTTAGTCTAAAAATGGATGAGGCTAATTAAGAGGTTGCACAATTATAAGTTGCATACCCTGTTATCATCACAAGACATTGTTGGAATAATCAAGTCTCATAGATTAAGGTGGATAGGAACTGGAGCGTAAATAGAAGAATCTGGAACCTTGCTATGAATACTTACTGGAAAACCTAATGGGAAGAGACCATTGGGAAGACTTTGATGCAGATGATAAGATAACTTTACAATGTATCTGCAAGAGAAAGGGTGTAATGAAGTGGACTGGATAGAATTATCTCAAGATATGGATAAGGTGTAATGAGATGGACTGGATAAATTATTATTATTATTATTATTATTAGCACCGCGTCTTACTACCCGTTCGGGTTATACGCACTTACGCTAATGTGTAATGGAAGGGTGATTGTGAGATGAAATGAAGGACCTACAGTTTAACGTGGAATCCGAACCACGGTGGAGGCCTGGCATTCCCCACATTCACAAGATATCTTGTCAGAGGTGAAGGAAGGGTTTGGTAATCAGATAAATCTGTGCCGGGACCGAGGATTGACCAAGGCCGCCAGCACAGAAGTCTGACACCTTACCCCTAGACCACCAGGTCACCCAACTGGATAAAACTATCTCAAGATAGGTTGTAATGAAGTGGACTGGATAGAACTATCTCAAGATAGGTTGTAATGAAGTGGACTGGATAAAACTATCTCAAGATAGGGTTGTAATGAAGTGGACTGGATAGAACTACCTCAAGATAGAGATAGGGTGTAACGAGGTGGACTGGATAGAACTAGCTCAAGATAGGGATAGGGTTAAGGAGATGGACTGGAGAGAATTTAAAATAAATATAGGTTGTAATGAGATGTACTGGATAGAACTAGATCGAAACTAGTGATAAGTGACGTACATTTGTAAATGTGTCAATTAATGTTCCGTTCCTAATGTCATAGAGTAAGTAAGGTAGTTCCATGGATGTATTAATCTGAGCCTCAGGGTTTTTATAGGGCACATCAGGACCAAACTTTATAGTTTATTTATCAAATTGTATCGTATATTTGATCAAAATTCATGGTATATCTATACGGTGCACATGAATTGCAGAGAAACTATCCTTTTTTTGTAAATCCCTATCCGAACTAAGGAATAAGAATTCCAGGATAAGTCTTGGGTCCTAATCTTACACTATAATTTTTTTTAAATCAAGACGTCTTACAAACTTTTCAGGTTATACGTATATATGAAAACTATACTAATGGGGAAGGAATGAGGAAGGAGGAATTTTAGGGGTATTATAACCACCATTTGCATGGAAGGAGCGTGGAAAACTCTTTGGAAAAAAAACATCCTCATTAGACCTGACCAGGATTACAACCCCGAAATCTACATTTCCAGCAGGCCCATCTAAAACTAGAAGTGACGTGATAGAGGCTTAGAGCATTCGGCCACTGAAACTGGTAATATTACACTAAAACGTGGGATAAAAAATAAATAAACCTGTATACTCGTGTAACGTAAATAAATGGTGTTTATTGTATATTTCTATATCTATAGGGATTACGTTATTTTTTCTATAAAACATGATATATTATTTGATTTATGATGATATTAATGATATTTAGTCACTAGTTTAAAAAAAAGGCGGAAGCCTCAACTTCATCATTCAAGCCAATTAATTATAAAAGTATTATTATTTTTATCATAAGTCGTATTTATCTAATCACAGGAACTTAACATAAAAATTAAATTATCACTAAATTAAAAAACAGTATAAATTAATTTATAAGTTAATTAGTGAATCTACTTAGATTCCTGCTAACTCTATAACGCAATTTGAATGCACCCATTTAGATGTAATCAGTGGCGGCTTGTAGCTAAAATTTGGTGGGGTGCTGCTCCAGAAATTTTCAGCCTTTATTTAAAAATTGTGTTAAAAGAAAGAAACCTGTATAAAAAGAAAATTTATTCAGGAACTTGATAAAATCTTAACAAAAAACAAATCAAATGTTTTTACTTACTTTATAACATAAATTTTTACAGTTAAAGATTGATTATTCATTAAAAAATGAAATCCATTCTTCTTGTTTTAATTTGCGCAAAAAGTTAATAATTTTCTCCTTGATCTCTGGATGACAATTGAGGAAATTATTCTCCATTTAAAGTACTGCAAACATATTTAGTCTTTTGTTAAATAAAAGAACCGAAAAAATGAATAAAATAGAATAGATGGAAGCAGAATAATAATCTAATTCTACACTCTTCTACACTTTATCACATTCAAGAATATGGTACACGGTTTTTAAGCACAACAGCGCTGAGTAAAAAAAACTTCCTCCCACCATCACGCAAGAGCCGGCACTGCGAGAGCAACAGTGCTCTCTATATATGGAAGTTTCACCTTCCTCCCCACCCCTCCTATGTGTTAATGCAAACAACAGTCAAACACCACGTCGCTGGCACTGTGAAGCGCACAGTTCCATACAAAGGTTTTATGTATATTTTTCATAGACTGGGAGATGGCTACATAAGTACTGACATTAAGCTTAAGGGATGCATATATTGTACTACAAAAATAAATAAAGAATGAAAGAAAAAAGTATTAATTATATTAAATGGTATCGATAATATCAAGTGGGAATAGAGGGTGCTGAAGTTCCGCAGTGCTTATACACGAGCCACCACTGGATGTCATTAAAGGTCACCGATCTCCTAATTTTAAGTAGTTACAGTGTTTGACAAAAAAAGTTTTAAGGGATCCTGATTTGATTTGGACCGGCACGGGTGAACAAGAGTGTAGATTCTTTTAAATTATAGCTTCCTCGTCCTTACACCATTAGCGTGATACTTGTTCTGTACTTTCAGCACCGTAAGGGATATACCAATAATTACGATAGTGTATTAGGGTAGATGAAAATTAAATTTAGAGGAAGTGTACCAGAATTTGCGTGGAAACTCAATTTAGGAAAAAAATACATTCATAGACCCAACCCGTCATTATCTCCGTCTTCGGCAGTCCAGTAGGCCTATATTGCAAGAGTGACGCTGAAGCGGGTATCAGCGTGATTAAAATTCGTATATTTCGGATGGGTAGTAAGACGCTATTGAATGTGTACACGTATTATATAATAGTATCTGTGTAAATGAGAAGGATACTTCCAGTTAATGGTGTGAGTGCTATATAATGTCAGACTATTCAAGTTATCTGGATTTCAAATCCTTTGTGAGAAATAGTGCCCTTCACGTCTTAACAGATTTATTTCAAACTTAACAGTGTTAAATATTAGTTCTGCATTGCCCCTGTAACAATTTATGAGCCTTTATTTCTATCGGGTTTTCTTTGTACTCAAAGTCAACCCCTATCTTCATCTCAACAGGAGGGTTGAAAGGACGTGATGTCATGGAGAACATATTGTAGGAGGGGAGAGTAATTTATTTCGTTAAAAGATACTTTGCCAGTCAAAAATATTCTTAAAGTGAAAATAGGAATAATTTGGATAAATTATATGAAAAAGTTTTGGCTAAATTTTTTTACATACCTTATCACACTAGAAACTCGAAGGTTCATTGCCAAACTAACAAAAGTACGTCACGATCCTATTTGAGCTAGTTCTAACCAGTCCACTCTCATACACCATACCCCTATCTTAAGCTATTCTGGCCAGTCCACCTTTAAACCTATTCTACCTTGGATTAGTTTAATCTAGTCCACTTTATTAACTTACTTATCTTAAGCTAGTTCTATCAGTCACTCATTAACCCTATTCTATCTTGAGTTGTTCTATCCAGTCCACCTCATTATACCCTATTCCTATCTTGAGCTAGTTTTATTAGTCCACTTAATTACACCTCATCCCTATCTTGAGCTAGTTCTAACCAGTCCACCTCATTACACCCTGTCCCTATCTTGAGCTAGTTGTAACCAGTTCACCTCATTACACCCCATTTATTTCTTGAGCTAGTTATAACCAGTCCACCTCATTACACTCCATTTCTATCTTGAGCTAGTTATAACCAGTCCAACTCATTACACCATAGTGGAATAATGCAAAGTATGCTTGCTTTAATTCAGGCTGAACAAATCATACATTCTAGTCATAGTTTTATATAATTTCTTCCCCTTAAGAGACAACCTAGAAGTCCTAATTTTATACAGAGAGCTTTTTGACAGCTAGAAAAGTAACTAGATCTTCTTTTCTCACATACGTCAAGTACTGTGATCTTAAGCTATCACTCATAGTATAGAGTCAGTTTGCCTTAGGAATGTTGGTAACGACACCTAAAAGAAGATAGGTGGATTAAATAGCAAAACTATTATATTTGCTAGTTACGGTTATAGCCGCTTATAAATATCATATTCTTTATATTAAAAAATTATACTTGGAAATGGAGATTTAACCCGGGACTTTAGACTTACTCTTCAAATGCTCTCACCACGAAGCTATTAAGGAATCGTCCCGTGCAAAGGGTCATTTTCCACTAATATTCTAGAAAAATAAAGAAGATGAACAAACGGTCACAACTTGTGAATGTGTGGAATTCCATGCCTCCACCGTGGTTCGGATTCCACGTTAAACTGTAGGTCCTCCATTTCATCTCACAATCACCCTACCATTAAACATGAACGTTTTACCAACCAAAAGGTGAGATCAGCTCAACACATAACTTTGGATATCATAAAAATTGTTTGACAAATGGATAGATGAGAGTAGATTTGCTAACTTTTGTTGGTTGTCAAATATCAACACTCCTATGGCAAATGGACTATATATTATTAATACCTTTAAAATAAAATTAAATTAGTAAAATGCTATTAATGTTTCTAGCAAAAAAAAGTGAGTATTTTATAAATATGCTTGTCCTATAAAAATTGGATATTGATTTTATGATGTTAAAAGGGGTCTCAACAGAAATAATCCGCCACCCTATCTTGGGCGATACCTCCAAGAGATATCATGTTGTGGCAGCGAACCACAGGTTAGCCTAATTAGGATCACTTTGGTGGGCTTTTGTAGCTATTGGGGTGAGGGGGGGGGGATGGATGGTTTGATTGTTACGGCTTGCTTCCAAGTGCTAGCCAAGCGATACGTGTTAGAATGACAAGGCAGGAAAAGTGAAACTATCAAGCACCAAAAATTAAAAAAAAAAAAAAAAAGGTTCAACCATATAGTGAGAGATATTGTGCGAGTCATTGAATGTATATGATTTTTTTTTTGTAAATAAAAAAATAGTTTTGATGTTATACATTGTAGGATTATTGATTAATTATCAAAATATTTCACTTCTTTGGGTAGTACAAAACCTGTTATTATTTTTTGGTTTTTGGTAAAGTGGGCTAAGCGTGTGTATTTTCATTAGTAGGCCTTTTCTTAACAACATATGTATAAGTACTTGGGAAGTCTGCTGACAAAGTGCGCCTACTTTACAAAAGAAAGTTAGGTCGAGGATCACCATGGCCGAGGAATCTTTCAACAATAAGAAGTTACTGCTTGACCAGTAGGTTGAATTTGGAACCGAGAAAGAAACTGATGAAACCTTTGAAAAAAGACATACTTGGAGAGCTTTAAAATATGAAGTAGGAGAAGACTGGAGAAGATTAGGTGAACAGACAGGGTGACAAATGAAGTACTAAGAAGAGTGGGTGAGACGAGAACCATATTGGATGTGATTCTTCAGTACATAGCAAACTGGATCGGACACACCCTTAGGAGGAACTGTATTCTGTAGAGTTCCATGGATGGAAAGGTTGAGGAAAAGAGGAGTTTAGGAAGGAGGAGGATTAAAATACTAGAGGACTTGAGGCAAAGTAGAAAAATTGTGGGAGCTAAAGGAGGATACGGTCTAAGTTCACTGACAAAAGAAAAGGATCTGTTGTTACGACAGAACACCTAATAATGTTAATAATATTATATAATATATTTATAATAATAATGATATATATCTATATAGCCTATGTATAGGCTATCTTACTACCCGTTAAGGTTATAAGCCTGTGTACTAACTTCAATCGTATATTAGGGATGATAAAGGTTGAATATTTTTAGAAGAACTGTACCTACATTTGCGTTGAGGTAGAGCGAAAAATCGTTTAAGAAAACCATCCTCTGTAGACCCGATTGAGATTCAAACCCCAATCTCACGGCCATAGACAGTCCAGCATAATGCGAGAGTAACGCCTTAGATCATGTGGTCATTGACACTCTTACATAGACATATAATTTGTTCTGTGTATTTTCAATTCCCAATTTTCCAAAGCTTCATTTATATATATGCCTGTATAGAAATTATCAAATATTCTTTCGAATAAAAGTTTTATATCTCTAAAATATCTATGAAATGGTGGAAATTTACGCTTATGAGAAGAATTCTCAAAAGCATTTTCATGAGAAATGAGATGCACTTTTTTATTTGTTATGTTAAACAGCGTCTAGATTCAAATTTTAGTCAACATTGTTAGAGCCAATTTTTAATAAAATTGATTTAGCTCTTTCCATCCTTAAGTTAACTACTCTCATCATTCGGGATGGATGAATAATTCAAAAAAATAATCTGAAGAGCCTTATTAGAACCCTAAGTCCCAGTAATATGTTGTCAGCTAAATGCCCCGATACAAAGAAACAGATGGACGGCATCGTCAAAGCAACTTTTTCGGGTTATTTTGATCTAGAAGCGTCGACAGCAATCATAATACCGAGTCTATATTTTTTTTAAGATCACAATACTCCCTTCCTCCAACGATTCGCGAGAAAGGTAGAAAAAGAATAGAAACAGATTTTGCTTTGAAACACGTTTCGTAATATGTACCAGGGTTTTGCCATTAAAGGCTGTAATGAAGCGAACTTGAGCTGTATTACTATAAGAGCATCTAGTGTAAAAATGAGGAACCATCTTCGCCGACTGCTATCTGTTGTTGATGTCCCCAAATAAGTTTAACAGTTTACTATCTCTCCGCTAGGTAGCAGCAGTGACGTTACTGTTTTAATGGTTTTACTAGAATAGCAGACAATTTTAATAGTATTAACTTGTATTTAGGCTATGTCCTGTATTTTTTTTCGTAAATGTTAACTTTTTATGACAAAAAAAATCCTCTGAGAAATTCACGATGGAAAGATTGAAAAATAAAATATTCGTTTGGTTATATTCTTTTCTCATGTAACGTTAAATGTTAATCATACCCAAATTAAATTTAGACTTGTTCTATTGGTGTAACTCTTTTAATTTACACATTAAAGATTTACCTAGTAATATATCAACGTTGTAAAAATAGCTTAAACAATATGATATTTATATGAACAAGCTTTTAAATTTTTCTTTAACATTTAGGTAACATAGAAAATGGGTAATTTTAAAACAAATTTGTATGGATTATGGATACTTAGCTGTCACTTTAAAATTAAAATTGGATTCGAAACTCATTGATTTATTTCACATAATTTTGTCCTGCCCTGTAAAAACGCAAATTAATTAACAGTTTAAATTAGTCGATTTATACTCTGTTATCTATAGTACAAGCATACATATTTAATTATTTAAATGCTATGCTTATGTTGACAAGATTATTCATACATTTTTTTTAAATTTGGAACTACTCGAAGTCCTTACTTTATACTGAAAACTGTGCTGGCGGCCGGGGTTCAATCCTTGGTCCCGGCACAGATTTATCTGATTTCCAAACCCTTCCTACACCTCTGACAAGACATCTTGTGAATGTGTGTAATGCCAGGTCACCACCGTGGTTCGGATTCCACGTTAAACTGTAGGTCTTTCATTTCATCTCACAATCACCCTACCATTACACATTAGCGTAAGTGCGTATAACCCGAACGGGTAGTAAGACGCGGTGCTAATAATAATAATATACTGAAAAGTAAAATAAAATTCCTAGAAGATGACCAAGCGTTGTTTAAGTCTGACTGTAATTGTTAAAATTATTTTTCATAAAATTTTCTTATATAGGTTCCCTTTCTAATAATCTTAGTCAAATTATTTATTATCTTTATATTATTACAATTATTATTGTAATTAAACTTTGGTCAATCCTTTCTGAGCCAACATTACCATTAAAACTTTTGCTAAATAATTAGCAACAGTAAGCTTTATCGGGTCTACTGAGGGTGGCTTTTACAAAATGGTTTTCCAATATTCTTCCACACCGATGCAAGTACACTTCCTCTAATATAACCTTCTGCATCCCTAAAACCATAAGCATAATCAAGCTTATTACATAAATGTATAATCCGAACGGTTAGTGAGAAGTGGCGATTACAAACATAATATATTCATGAAAAAAAAATCCATCTCTAGTTTGAGGATTCTTAACAATCTATTTAAACACACACACACACAAAAAAGGGGGTGAATTTACATGTCTGTCTGTCTGTCTGTCTCTCTTTCTCCCTAACTTCGAGTCCTAAAGCAGTAAGATAAATTTTGGCTCAATATTGATATTTAGATTTATAGGACTAGACCTTGGGATTTTTTTTAAAGTTTTGCCCCTAGCCCCCAAGTTGAGAGATTTTTTTTAACATTTTTGGAAAATAACTACCAATTTTGTTTAAAATGCATATTTAGGATTTGCTTAACATGATTAAGAGCACTGTATTTGTATAATTGGTTTTCGGGCAAAAATTCACTGAGTGATAGTTTACAGATGGGAGATGTTATGGTAATATTTTGAAAATCGATCTAATGATTTTGTTTAAAATGTATATCTAGATCTGATGTGGTATGACAAATAACATTGTATACTTGTTTTGGGGGTAAAAACTCATGTATGGGTGGTTTACTGAGGACCTATTTTTCAAAACCGTGATATAATTTATGAATGGAAAATTGTGTACATGAGAAATCAAAATAAGAATGTAAATGCTTTTACTGGCGACTAATTTTTGTGATTTCAAATCTTTTTTGAACATGACCATAAAAAATGTTTAAAAATTTATATTTGACCATTATTTTAAATGATTATCCAAATATTTTGTTTCTTTTCTGAGGAAATATTTAACAGTAGCTTACTGATAGCTGATTTTTAAATATTTTGATCCTAATTTACAATATACTTGAATACTAATGATGGAATGACTCTAAGGTTGGGGTTCAGATCCCGGTCAGATGTAATGAAAGTTATTTTTTTCCCGGGTGAACTGGTGGTCTAGGGGGTAAGGTGTCAGACTTCTATGCTGGCGGCCGGGGTTCTATCCTCGGTCCCGGCACAGATTTATCTGATTTCCAAACCCTTCCTTCACCTCTGACAAGACATCTTGTGAATGTGGGGAATGCCAGGCCTCCACCGTGGTTCGGATTCCACGTTATACTGTAGGTTCTCCATTTCATCTCACAATCACCATACCATTACACATTAGCGTAAGTGCGTACAACCCGAATGGGTAGTAAGACGCGATGATAATACTATTTTTTACCTAAATGATTTTTCACTCTCTCTCAAAGCAAATGCGGGTCTAGTTTTCAACCTTCCTAATCTATTAACCCACTAGCGTAATTAGTACATATGCGTGTAACCTAAACGGGTAGTAAGACATGGTGCTAAAAATAAATTAAAATATATTAGTGTTCCATGTTCAATGACGTCAATTAAGTTGACACAATTTAGATTCTTCGAACGTCAAGCATTAAAGGAAGAACGTTAGTTCGGAAAGGTTGGAAAGGTGAGGGGGAAAGAGGGTGTAGTAGCAAGGGGAAAGGGGGGGGGGAATGTGTTTTTCATATCCTTAGCCCGTAATCGAAAAGGGACTGTACTTGTTACTTGAGGTTAAGAGACACGGGCCTATCAAAACTGGTTGGCAAACTAACGGGAGATGAAGCAAACTAACAGGCCGACTGAAGTAGCAAGCAAACAAGAACACCAAACCCCGCAAATAACGTCAAAGTGATTGCTCCTTTCTGTCTCTGTGTCAAGTTAAGGAGGGCATAAGGGGACTGAAGGGGGTCGTGTCCCCCCCCCTCCCCCATCCTCCTTCCTTACAATCTGACTCTATAACCCCTATTACCCCTATATCGCACCGCACCATAGTTCAAGTTCACGTCATTTCGGTTTCAGTTTGAAGGACACTGATCTTCAAACATGACGACCTTCTCTATGATTTAATATTATTATTATTATTATTATTATTATCAATCTTTATTATTATTATTATTATTAACACCGCGTCTTACTACCCGTTCGGGTTATACGCACTAACGCTAATGTGTAATGGTAGGGTGATTGCGAGATGAAATGGAGAACCTGCAGTTTAACGTGGAATCCGAACCACGGTGGAGGCCTGGCATTCCCCACATTCACAAGATGTCTTGTCAGAGGTGAAGGAAGGGTTTGATAATCAGATAAATCTGTACCGGGACCGAGGATTAAACCCCGGACCCTAGCACAGAAGTCCGACACCTTACCCCTAGACCACCAGGTAACCGATTTAATATAATATGATAGGTTATTTCATATGAAATACTTTATTTAAAAAAAAGAGGAGAGTTGTAATTCATGTATAAAAACGATGGTTATATTTTAAATAATATTTAATTAAAGGCGCAAGGGACCACTAAGCACGAGGCTAGGACGGTATTTTGCTGTTGTTATAGTAAAACAGCTTAATCGAACCAAAATAAGTAAAATATTGCCCGAGCTAAGACGATTAATTTAATTTTCTCCACATAGTGGCTAAATACTTGTAGTTCTAATATATTTGTCGAAGACATCACGGGATTTTAACAGGAACATTTTAGAAGACACACAGAAAAGGGTCAAAGTTCGCATCTCATACATTTATACTGGGGCTGATTTTCCAATCCTTTTTCCAGGTTAATCTAAGTTCACTTATTCTAAAACTAATCTTCTCGTCACCGATGATTGATTAAGAATATTAAGAAAGTGTCAAAACCAACTATATTTTTTAAGAACACTCGCACCCATTTTTTTAAATCAAAAGTTATAGAGAAATGGTTTAACTTCGTGAACTTATGGTTAGTTTTAACAAAGGGCATGTTCTTTTAAAATAAGTTTGTCGACCCTAAGATATGAGGCAATGTTATGTGACGTTATAAGAAAGGTTATGCCATCTTAAAGCTAATGTATCATACTGAATATATGTGTTCTGTGGCGTACTAACAAGGGTCATGCCATCTTAAAACGACTATGTTGTTAACCTAAATATATCAGGTATTGTTCTGTGACATTCTAGCAAGGATTATGTACTTTTTAAACGACTGTTTCAACCTAGATATATAAGGAAATATTTTGTGACATTATAACAAAATTCACGTCTTCTTAAAACGACTGTGTGTATCTGAAAATATAATGCAAAGTTTTGTGACATTATAACAAGGTTCATGTAATCTTAAAACGACTGTGTGTATCTGAAGATTCAAGGCAATGTTTTGTGTCATTCTAACAAGGTTCATGTCATGTTGAAACAAATGTGTGAATCTGAAGATATGAGTCGATATTTTGTGATATTATAACAAAATTCACGTCTTCTTAAAACGACTATGTGAATTTAAAGAAATGAGGCAAAGTTTTGTGACATTATAACAAGGTTCATGTCATGTTGAAACGAATGTGAGAATTTGAAGATATGAGTCAATGTTTTGTGACATTATAACAAAATTCACGTCTTCTTAAAACGACTGTGTGAAACTGAAGTTATGAGACAATATTTCATAACATTATAACAAAATTCACGTCTTCTATAAACGACTGTGTGAAACTGAAGATATGAGGCAATATTTTATGACATTAGGACACAGTTCGTGTCATCTTAAAACTACTGTGTGGCTCTGAAGATAATAGGAAATGTTCTGTGACATTCTAACAAGATTCATGTCATCTTAAAACGACTGTTGTCAACCTGAAGATATGAGGCAATGTTCTGTGACGTTTCGATCAGACATCGTCACTTCAACCCAAACCTCTTTCCACCCCTTCTCAACCTTTACACACCCCCTAAAGCTCCCGCACTCTAACTTCCTGTGCCTCAAACAATGTCAAGCTTCTCTCAGGAGACCCATCCACCACGATTGGCGGCTTCTCCTGGATATAGGCAACCAGTAGAGAGAGAGAGAGGATATGTGAGAGTCGAACAAATATAGTTGGAACCAAAGAATCTCTCCCTTTCTCTCTTTCTCTCTTGGTCTCGGTAGTTCATTTTTTCGCTTCCAGGAGCGCGCTTTTCTTTCGTCTCAACGTTATTTCTGAAAAATGACTGAAAACCCTATTTACACACAGGTCTCACATGGGCCCTATAAAATAACATTTTTATTTCGAGAGACGTGAAGGAGAGAATCGAGAAAGCTAGAGAGAAATAGTTATATTTATATTACTAAACTAATTTTGATAAAGGTTATTCTTCAATAGTGGGACTTTGTAATGAATATATTTTTCCTTTCACGATAATTTAAATAGTTTATTTCAAATTAATAAATAGTCTCAGAACATAGAACTATATGCATCCACATTTGTTAGGAAATCATATCATACACTTGGGTGGCCATTTATTTTTATTTTTTGGTTGCTACAACGACTCTGTGTCGTCAGCTTATATTTTCTTCTTTTTAATATCCCCTATTGCAAATAGTTGTGAAATATAACCACTTAAAAAACACACCTCTCCCTCCCTTCTGGAACAAATAGAATATGATAATATTTAAAGAAAGACAGAAAGAATCCTCTAGAAGGATTTCTTTCGATTAAAATACCCGAAAAGAAGGCTCCTTTCTCCATTCTGTTTACAGCTTTAATGAGAAACGGTCCGCGCTAAACTGATCTCAAAGAAAAAATTCAGATCACTGATGCATCATTTGTACAAACATAATTACTCAAGATCAATCGCTTTTAAATTAATAAAAATATTTTCTACAAAATAACACATTCTTCACATAAAAGTATCATTTAAACCGGACACCTATTATTATCTCGCCTGAACCTTACATTTTTACTCAACAACAAGGGACTCCACAAAAGGTAAAAATCAAAAAACCTTGAAACTTGATAAATATATTTATTATTATTATAATATATTATTATTATTTGAGGTATTTAACGTGAACGTTTTTAAATTGACTGATTATATGATCAGCTTACGACTTACATTCTTAATTAAATCTACAACGACATATCCCTCATCCTGCACGACTAATAATTAATTACAAACCACTTAAGAAGGGAAAGCACCCCTAAATTTACATCGATTTAGCAATGACAAATTGAACCCGGGACTACTGGTTTAGTAGGTACACACACAACCGACTGAGCTCAGATATTAATAAATATGAAACATTCCAGTATATATATGTTTAAACAATGAAGTGTAAAAATATTACAATAACTATAAATATTTTATTTAAACTATACGTTTAACAATTTGGCTATAAATGATTGTATTCATCTTAATTGATAAATAACCGTTTTAGTGGCCGCTAACACGCCACTTTAATTCATAATTATAAAAGATTAAACCAACATTTCACTAATATACATTTTTTGGCCATGATATAGATTGTTTTAAATAATTAACCATAAAAATATACCAACCATAGTTTTCTTAGACGTATGAATGGATATAGATGTATCTTCTTCTTAAAATCTTTATATCCGTACAATCTGTCGCTATTCTCTCTTTTTTTTTTTTTTTGCAAAACCTCCGCACCCACCTTTTTTTCCTACCCCATCGAAAAAAACTTTTTTCGAGACAAACTTGTGAGGGTTTTGGTGGGGGGAGGGGGATCCATGGTAAGGTTGAAGGTCAGTAAGCTAGCTGAAGGAAAATGGGCAAACCTTCTCATAGTTATGACGTCACAGCTTGCACCCGAGAAAGGGGGGAAATAACACACACACACCAAAAAAACAAACCTCTTGAAAGTATAACACACGACCAACTATTACGTCACCATGTGGCAACAAATAAAAAACTTGGGCTGGTTACGTTGAGAGAGTTGATCGTATTCTTTTATTTTATTTTTTTGAGGGATTTAGGGGGAGAGGGGGAGTTGGGTTTGGCGGTAGTATGGGCTGTTGCATTGGAACCTCACACCCCATCAGAAAAAAAAAGAAATTCTCAATACCCTTACCACTTTCTTTTTTTTTTTTTGCCCAGCAATATTTTTGTGGTTTAGGTTAGTACTACGCAGTAAAGTGTTGAAAAGTCAAAAAAATGTTTTAACCCCACCAATAACCCCAACACCATCCAGCTTCGGTTCAATCCCCCCTCCCCCTTCTCCCTCAATCCCTGGTAGCCCTTCCTATATGTTCTCACACATGTTACAAACTGAGCCGTTCAAACAATGGGGGCTTAGGTGTTACAGTTGTAGTCTTTTTTTATTTCTTTAAAAAAAAAAGTGGTTAAATGTATTAATCTAAAATGATGAACACGTCAACTAGATGTCAGGCTCGTATCATTATTATTATCATTATTATTACTATTAATATTATTATTAGCACCGCGTCTTACTAATCGTTCGGGTTATACGCACTCACGCTAATGTGTGATGTTAGGTTGATGGTGAGATTAAATGGAGGACCTACAGTTTAACGTGGGATCCGAACCACGGTGGAGGCCTGGCATTCCCCACATTCACAAGTTGTGATTAATACACGTCTTGTCAGAGGTGAAGGAAGGGTTTGGTAATCAGATAAATCTGTTCTTGGACAAGGATTGAACCCTGGACCCCCAGCACATAAGTCTGACACCTTACCCCCTAGACCAACAGGTCACCCTATCGGGTTCGTATAAAAAGATGGTTTTGGATGAGGTAGAAGGTTTTTCCAAAAATGGTTGCCACCTCTACCACCACAGAGAGTGTAGCTACATTTCCTCTTAATTCTACTTTCATTGTCCTGGCCCTACCATAAGAGTGTAATATTAAAGCAATAATTAATTTTATGGTTGATGAGAATGGATGTAAAATAGAACTAGATATGGCCAAAATTAAAAATTAGAAAGGCTTGGTACACCACATAAAATTTAATTTCAAATAGATGAACAAATTGTTTTATAGAAGTGTTAAAATTAAATTTCTTAGAGCTCATATGTTATTTCAAATTTAGTATAAACTATATTCTATTTCTATAAAATTAGAATTACTACTTACGAACACTGTATTTTAATATATATAAATATACATATATAATTTAAATTACAAATATTTCCCGAAATTTGAGGTATTCTACCAATTAAGTTTTATGATATGACTTATGTGTGTGTCAAAAGCTGTATAATATATGGAATATTTCTTATGTATGAATACATAAAGCAAGATATATTTTGAGGAAAACTTAATTTGTAGATGTTTCTCAAATTTATTTTTAGAAGAACTTGAGGGAAATTTTTCAAAAATGTTAAATTTTCCATATCACACCTTTAATAATGTTATTAGCTACCATGCAAAAACTATTACCACCCGTCTGGGCTATTACGCGTTTTAGTCTAGCTAGTATAATAGTACAGTTCAACGGAATTACGACCGCTTTTGCGTTGAAAAATTATGGAAATATTTTATATAAAAAATCACTCTACACCCGCATGAGAGTCAAACTACAATCTACTCATACACAAACCAGACAAGACAATATTATTTAAATTTAAAAAAAAATTACACAACTGTAAACGGGAATGGAACATGAAAACGCTGGATTGGTGATAAATTGCTCTACAACATGATATATTCAAGAGTGATTCTTCACTCTTACTACTAAGTATTAGCGTGCTATACCAACTGTCCCGGGTTTGACTCTCGTGTCTAGGTGTCCTGTTTTCAAAAAATATTTAGCTGCAGTTATATCCGTAACTAACAACGATAGTGACTTGGTTACTTAGTCCGTCAGACCAGGTTGGCCAGTCATTTAACCCGCTTGCACATCGGTTAGGTGTTAATGATTTTAGATGTTAATGGTTTTAGATTATTTATTATTATTATTATTATTAGCAACGTGTCTTACTACCGTTCGGGTTGTATGCACTTACCCTAATGTGTAATGGTAGGGTGATCGTGAGATGAAATTGAGGACCTACAGCTTAACGTGGATCCGAACCACGGTGGAGGCCTGGCATTCCAAACATTCACAAGTTGTGATTAATACACGTCTTGTCAGAGGTGAAGGAAGGGTTTGGCAATCAGATAAATCTGTGCAATGATTTTAGATATTTATGGTTTTAGGTGTTAATAATGGAAATGATTTATGTAGGGAAAAGACCGCAAAGATTGGCAAGAAATAGATGGAAGTAACATATAACATAAACTGTGCTAATGAGAGGAGAAGAATGGTTACAATTAAAGAAGGAAAAATAGTCTAAGGATAGAGGAAGATGGAAGCATTTTACTAAACAGACCCAGACACAGACTGAAAACATTTGATGATGATGATGATGATTATTATTATGCACACCTGTTCAATTGATTTTGGTACGTAAACTAAAAACGTTGGCTTCTGTAATTTAACAGTAAAATGTTATTTTAACTTACGAAATTAAGTGCTTTTTTTATGCATTATGTTTAGAATACCTTGTATGCTTAAAACGTAGATTTTTGTGTTACTTGACAAAAAAATAAAAAGGGTTGGAAGAGGGGTAGGGGGAGACAAAGTTTATAAGTCGGCCTCTAGGCATCATTTAAATAAATTATAATACATAGTAAAACAAAAGATGTCATCTTTTCCTCACCTTGCAAGACGAGAACGGTAAACTGTTGAATACAAATCACATTTTAAAAAGTTCCGCTTGGTGTAACTTTAAACTGTTCTATAAGAGAAGAAGGAATAAGGTTTTAAGGCAGAGAGGGGGAGGGGAGGATATTATTTTCTGCTTCCTTGCTTTAAGAGAATAAGTACCAGAGAGGGATGAGGATAGCTATAGGACATCAACGGTAGGAGATGTTCTAACGGCACGCGGTAGTTTTCGTCCTTGAGTCCTTAGTTCAGATCCTGACCAGGATATTACACGGCCTGATCACCCAGAATATATGAGCGTCAGTTAATATCTTGATGCAAGATATTATTTAAGTATATTGTGGTTGGGCGCCAGATAGTTTCAATTCCCTACAAACGATTATATTAGGTTTGATACAAATGAAATATAACAAATTACTATTTAGGATTAATTATTTACTCCACACTTTATTTATTTTTATAAACGATAGACTGATTATAATAATGTAAGTATAGTTGGAATGACTAGTTCATCCATCTGAACTCTTTGACTGCCAAGAATGTAACACACTCCTCCTCTGTTTGCTGTGTTACCGCAAGTGTTTTTAAAATTACAGCGCGATAGTGTAACACATCTCTGTTTGTGGTGTTACCGCAAGTGTTTTTAAATTACAGCGCGAGAATGTAACACACTCCCCTGTTTGCTGGTGTTACGAGAGTGTTTTTCCAATGACAGCTCGAGAGTGTAACACACTTCTCCCCTCTGTTTGCTGGTGTTACACGAGTGTTTTCCAATGACTGCACGAGAGTGTAACACACTTCTCCCCCTCTGTTTGCTGGTGTTACGAGAGTGTTTTTCCAATGACAGCTCGAGAGTGTAACACACTTCCCCCTCTGTTTGCTGGTGTTACCACGAGTGTTTTTCAATGACTGCACGAGAGTGTAACACATTTCCGTCTGTTTGCTGGTGTTATCGCGAGTGTTTTTCTAATGGCTGCCATGAGGGTTTCTTGCAACCTTCATCTCTTTCCCTTTGGGTGATTTGATGCTCAAAAGAAATTGGCTAATGTCACTTTCACAGTTAGCTTGAAAAAATTGCAGCTCTGTTCGGGGAGATCTTTTATAATTTGTCCTATTATTTACCGTTAGTTGTTTTTTTTAGGATCGTAAATACTAAAAACACAAAAATATATTGAGCCCTTATTTTATAAAGTGGGTCCAAGTGACGCTTCAGCACGTCCTTAACTAAAATTAATAAATCCTGCCAGAGTTGACCTGTAATAAATGTTAAGGTGTTCAAGGTTAATGTTCAAGATGGTGACAGGTAGCAGAACGGTCATTAATGCAAATATTGACAAAGTCAGTCTTTTCAACCTAATCGGAAATAATTGATATTTAATTAGTTATGATATATTATCAATAAGAAATGGTAACAAACTTTTTTAATAATCCCTTCCTAAGGATTCCTGTTTGGTTGGATTTTTCTTAATTTATTGGAAGAACAAAAAAATAGATTAGTTCAACTAATGTATTTTTTAAATTCACTTTTGTGACAAAAAAATATATTATAGTGCATGAAACTCACCTCGGTGGTGTAGTTAGTTAACGCGCTACTCGTGTTAAACTAGACTGCCGAGGACGGGGAGCTCAAGGTTCAAATCTCTCTCGGATATGAGCTGGGGTGATTTTTCCTAAATGTTTTCCCGCTCTTCCTCCACGCAAATGTGGGTTCACTTACTCAAAATTAAACCTTCTCAATTTTTAAACCATTAGCGTAATTAGTACTTAAGTGTATAACCTGAACGGTTAGTAATACGCGGGGCTAAACAATAATAAGTAAAATATAGTGCATTAAATAATAAATTAAAAATTATTATAGATCATACTAGTATCTTGTTATAGCTGGTCACAAGCAAAAATAAATTAATATTTTTAGGAACTTATAGAGAGAGAGCGAAAGAGAGAAGAGAAAGAGAGAGAGAGAGAGAGAAAGAAACTCTTAGTTTCAAACTAAAAACAGTGCATGGACACAACAGAAGACGGTTTGTATGACTTCATCTACAGCCCTTGATTAGCCGGTTTGACATCTTAATCTTGGATGATAGTGCAGCATTTTAGAAGCTCTCGTTTGAAAAGCATTTTGAACCACAGATCCCGCTGCTCCAAACAAAGAAATCTTCAAACGGTTATTTTCTAAAGTTCATACCATATTAATGTTAAAAAAACATCATCGGTGGACGCGTGGTCTAACGCGCTACTCTCGTGTAGGACTAGACTGCCAAACATGGTAGATCAGGGTTCGATCCCGTTCAGATGCACTAAGGGTAGTTTTTTCCTAAATAATTTTACACTTTCATTCCATGCAAATGAGGGAGAATTTCCTCTCAATTAAACCTTCCTAATCCTTAAGCCATTATCTAAGCGTATAAACCAAACTTGTTGTAAGATGCGGTGTTGAAAATAAAAATTAAGCAATAATATGAAAAATGTTTAAAAAACGATTTAAAACATTTTTTTATGTAAAATGTATAATTGCGGAAAGAAACAATGACTCAACATATTATCTTGCAGATCATAATATTGTGCAAATGAATATATGGTAACTTTTCCTAGTTGTCACTTAACAGCTCTCCTTACGTAGATACTCTATATATTGTTGGAAGAGGAACCAAAATTTGCGGTAAAGACGGAGGTTAGGAATATGGCAGATGGTAACAAAACCATCAAGCTCCCACGGTGCTTTAAGGGTTGATTTAAAGGGTCCGGGATGCTTCAGTGGAGTGTGCGATGAATAGTTTTTTTTCTTTGTTTTTTTGTTTTTTCGGTTCACGGCGTTCTAAAAAATGTATTTAAATGAGCGCGTATTTATTCTTACACGCTCGGATACGTGTTAAGTAGAATTTGGTTTAAACGTCTTCTAAAACAATGAAGCGATTTAATGTATAGTTCAGTTATGAAAAAACTTGGAAACCTTTATTTTTAATTTAATTTAAATATGTAGTTTAAATATGAGACCTAAACAATGTAATCGGCCACGAGGTGGACTTGTCTGATTTGTTGGACTATGTTGATATAGTTTAGTATTATTAAGGTGGGAAGTAAAGGAATGTCAGTTGAGGCAGGTATTAAGGCAGTTTTTTTTTATGTAGCAAGCACATTTATCGGTGTATCTAAAACAATACAATAGTAGTTCAATAAATAGTTTAATTTAATTTTCAACTTATGTAACAACTGTAACTCTAATCCAGAATTATAATTAATCGGTAAGCTACACTAGATGAGCTGTACAATTAATTGGTCCACGTACCCACCCTTAAAGATATAATAAAGAGAGTATTTAAAAAAAAAAAAAAGTTGCCTTGATTATCACAAGAAAATAAGATAGGTTAATTTAGAGTGTTCTAAATATGTTAATACGATATAATAGTGCTGTACGTATGAACTTAGAAAGGTTAACCCAAAAATATACATTCTAATTTATTTTTTTAAATTTATTTTGTGCTACTCTGGAGTTTAACTTAACATTTAATGCGAGAAGTAATTGATTAATTTTAAATGCATAGTTATAAAGGTAAATGTAAGATAAAATCAAATACAAATGTTAAACTTTAATTGTGTCATTTTTATATGCCAAATAAATTTTTTTATCTGTTAATGTGAAAAGGCCACAAAAAATAAAACTATAAAAAGTGGTTACGGTCTAAATATCCGGTAGTTTTTCTTTGATTTAATCTTGAAATATTTCCTAAATGTAAAATTTTCTTGTATTTCAGATGATATGTTTTATTTGTGATCAAGTTATAGACGATAAACAAATTAAACCTAGATTAAACATTACATATTGATAATACAGGTTTGGCAGAAATAACTCCCCTATTTCCCGCCGCTGCTGGTGGCGCTCAAGTAGTACGAGGCGTGGCGTGGGTACGCCATTTTGTAGAAAATATACTGTCCTTTCAGTTACAATCATGGCATGGAGTAGTGAACATCGTGCTTTCGTTATTGAGACTTATTTTAGAAATGGTGATCCTCTCATCGCCACACAACGATTACTTCATACAAACTTTAGGCTAGGTCTACATGCTGCGGTACCCGATGAGAAGACAATATTGTTATAGGTATCACATTTTAGAGCTACAGGTTCAGCATTGAAGAAGAAACCACATTGTGGATCACTAAGCGTTCGAACATCCGAAAACATCCAATCAGTGAGACAGGCATTTACACAATCTGCACGAAGCTCAGCTCTTAAAACACGCTGCTGCGTTAGGAATTTCTGATCGGAGTGTAAGGAGAATTTTACATGAAAACTTACTTTTTCATCCGTACAAAATGATGGTCATACAGCAGGTAAATGAACGTGACTGGATTAACCGTGTCTCTTCTTGCCAGGCTATTCTTGAAAATGTCCCAGTGAACTGTATTGTGCTGTCAAGTGATGAAACCAATTGTCATTTATCAGCAGAATTTTCGATACTGGCCAGAATTTAAATTATCATATTAAGGCAGATGCACCTTCGTTCTAGAATGTGTGTTGGTTCTTCTTTAACGAGTTACACCTTTTTCTAACTAAGAATCAACCATACTTGTCTTGGTTGCAAGTGCTTCACACCTAACACTCCCATTTGGGACAACACTGTATCAGGTTATTCAAACAATTCCCAACAGTAAACAATGCAATGTTTTGTATATTATCACGTCATACTAATTGTAATATTTTCACCTTGTTTGACTATAATAAACTGATTTTTAAACTCGTATATCTCTCACGTTTTACGTTAGTTATCCTTAGGGTATTATCATATTCATAATCTTACAACTCCTTCATCATCCTACTTTGTATCTCTTTGTTAGTGTACTCGTCACTTCTTCTAGATATTAGGAGAAGAGGCGATACAAATATACAGGGTGTTTCTAAACTCTCTGCCTAAACTCAAACCGTGCTATCTGTGGAGAGAAATAAATAAAAAATCACAGTAAAAAATTGTCTGGAAAAGGCTTTTTGTTTATTACTAAATTTAGGTTGAAATTAGAAGTAACAATTTCTGGAGTAGGCAGCTGTAAGTACGTACGTGTGCAACAAGTTGTATAGCTAGGTGTCCAAAGGATGAACGCACCTCAAATGCAACCGACGGATACTATTGTCAACAAGTCGGCACATGATGTGTCCATCTAATTAAATGCAACTTGCTATACACGCACGTACTTACAATTGCCTAGACCTGCAGGGGCTACCGCTTGCGACCGTTAGCAAAAGGACGCAAGACTTTGCAACAAAAGTTATTATGGCCGACCACTTTGCGAAAGAAAAGTCCTTGCGAACGAAAATATGTTCTCAATAGAATGACGCTCAGATAGCAGACATTTTACTTGTCCTTTGGTTCGCGTTACGAGGTTGTGTATGCTAGATTTTGTAATTTATTGGGTGTTTTGTGTTAGCTGATTTAAAATTGCCAATTCTTTAGCCCTATATAAAAATCTCAAAGACGTTTATTGAGTGCGATTCACATAAATCTAAGTTTTAATATAGACTTATATCATAGTGAAGGCTGAGAGGGGGGATAGTGCGTTTAAACTGAAGGTTAAAATTAGATTTTCTTTGAAACATAACACTATCAAAATGCATTATTATTCACCATCAGCACACAGATAATTGGGCTATTCCAATAATAAGATTATTTGTTTGTAGGTTTTATATTAAGGGGAGGTTGGGCTTCAACATATTTGGGATGTTAATTGTCTGTTGACCTACCTCATAGGGATACATTGACCAATACGTTAGTCTATTTGGTCTAATTTTTCAGTGGTGGGGAGGTTGGGGTTTGAATCCTAGCTGGGTGTAATGAGTGTTTAAAAAAAAGGTTTTCCTATCTCCCTTTACACCAATACGAATACTTTTATTCTAGATGATCTACCTTTATCATAAATATCCTATTAGTGTAAAACACGTGAATAGACCAGTTGATAAGACAACTAAAAGGTAGGCCTTTTCTGTTTAAAGTGCCTCAACAAAACTTTAATAATGTAAGCCTGTTTCTGAATAGGACGTAGTAATTACTATCCACATCAATGTGTGTTGTAGGCCTATGACATATTGCAGGAAATACTGGAAATAACAAGAATAGGCCTTAGATCAATGTTTATATGTGGTCTGGCTTAGACCTTTTTAAATTATAAAAGGTTAGCAAAATTTATCTGAAACAGATAATTAGTAGTTTGGCCTAGTTACCGTGAAGTGAATAAATTGCACAAACAGCTCATTATAAAGAAATATATTATATTCTTAATAACTTTAACTAAGTTGAAGAATTCCCTTTAAATAAAACAGCCATTTTATTATTTTTTAACCATCCAACCTATCCTTTCATTCACTTCATTGTTACCTCAGTAGGCTTACTGATTATAAATTATCATTGTTTTGACATTAAGTTGTCGAGAATATTCAGTGTAAACACTATTTTTTGGAGTTCTCGGACATTTTCATCAATTTTAATTGTAGCGTGTCAATCAGATTGATTGAACACCTACAAGTAAAAAAAATTCACTATTTCTGTAATTGGGTGCAACATTGGAATCATATCAAGATATTGAATATAAAATAAGTTTATACTCTCCCGTATACTTAAACTACGTACTGCCCTACGTTCAAACACGTGGTTAGTCAAAAAATAATTGTCTTTTGATAATTGCTGTTCTAAAATATAAAAGAAGAGGACTAATATTATTATAGTTATGAATAAGATATGTGAATGCATACCCTTTGTTATCAGATGGGGTCATATGAAGAAACTTACAGCCGGCCATGCGGTCCTCAAAGAAGGTGGAAAATATAAATCTATATTATTTCTTTGCATAAAAATAACAGTGGAAATTAAATAACTAAATTAATACAGACACATTTTGATATAGGATATGTGTGTATAAACTCTCCACGGCCAGATGTCTGCAGATATCATTAACTCACTTCTAAAACACAGGATTTTCTATAATGGCGGTCCCACGTGGCAAAAGACTCGCCAGTTCAATTGAGGAGATAGACTGAAAATGGAAATCGGCGCTGGGAGTTATGCGCAACTGCGACTCTGGTGGCCGGCAGAAGAAGCTCGCCTTTTTGTCTCTTCTCTTGTCCTCTCCTCGTTTATCCTTCATTATTGTTAAGTATGCTTCTCAATTCGTTCCCCCTTTTTTCTTCTCCCTGTTCATGTCTGGTTGTGAGTATATATGGGACGCGCCGCGGTTTCAACACTAGAGAGCGGTTCTACACAGCCAAGGATCAACAAAGAACCTCTGCCGGTGAACAACCAAGTCGGGACATGGAAATTGGGTCGTCAGACTCGCCTCCATAGTCCGGGTCGTCAGGCTCGCCTCCATAGTCTGGGTCGTCAGACTCGCCTCCATAGTCCGGGTCGTCAGACTCGCCTCCATAGTCCGGGTCGTCAGACTCGCCTCCATAGTCCGGGTCGTCAGACTCGCCTCCATAGTCCGGGTCGTCAGACTCGCCTCCATAGTCTGGGTAGTCAGACTCGCCTCCATAGTCTGGGTAGTCAGACTCGCCTCCATAGCGGCATTCAAGAAGGATGAATCGTCCCATTCAACGCCGTAGCTAGGGTATTGGTATCCAGCCGTCGTCATTTAGTCCCTAGGATTTAGTTATTAAGTTAAGAGAACTTTTATTTCCAAAATGGTTTAACGTAATGTAAATAGTTATTCAGAAGTCCTTCTTTTCAGACAAAGAATATGTTTTCGGAATCTTGTGTCATGTTCAGGAATAGATAACTTCAATAAGGAAGAAGTACTTTGGTTATATTACGCCTTTATAGTCTGATGGACAAGTCAGATTTTAATGACTCTTTAAGTCAATTGCTGAGTGCATTATTGTGTGTTTGGACACTGTCCTAACGTTAAAGCCTCCGGCTTAGAAAGATGTGAAGTTTTTAGTGTTACTAATTTACACTAACTCACAAGTTCCGATAAATCTTGAAGTTATTATTATTCATGACACCCTGAACGTCATGAACATCAGTTCTTTGTTATTGATGGTTACCCCCAGGAAGTCTATTTCTTTCTTTTGCCTTACGCAGTTCAGTTGTTAATGATAGAGATTTGGTTATGCGGTCATTGTCCCTGGAAAGTATTAGCTTGGGTGTGCAACCCGTGGAAATTGCCCTGGTGTCATAGTGGGGTCCGCACAAATAATATTATTTTGTTTTGGCCTGTAAATAGGCTCCTAATTTTGTATTAGTTGTAAAGGATATTAATGTACAATTGAATGCACTGGCAGTACCGTAAGGGAATGTGTCCAGCCATAGTACCTTATTGACGCCTGGTTCTTAGCCATCAATCAGCTGGATTCATCAGCCGATTATCCAACAAATTTAGTGGATCCCTGTTAATATTCAACCCTGCCAAGTGAAACTGTATAAATGTTATCTTCTAAATTTGCTCTATATTTTGCCCTAACTAATTCTCAAATTACTCTCCTTTTAGAAATTCTACAGCCTGTTGCCTGGCCACTGTACTGACCAGGTAGCCACAAGTAATCCCTCAAGTTTATTTGCCTTGTGAAGAAATTTAACTCACTCTAGAAGTTTCTATCTAATTGTAAAACTTGTATTTTTCTTATGCATTTATTGTTTACTAAATAAAACTATATTGCCTAATTGATATGTTGAGTTTTCTAATTTAGTACAAATGTACTATATATGTATAGTGGTAGTACAAAAGTACGCCACCCATATTATACATAATTAATAACTGGTTTTATTTTATTAGCGGCGTAGATCAGTTCATCACTTCCTATTGTTTAGGGGATAGATATTTCTAATAGACTCATCACACATAATGAAGTTTTGAGGTAATTTTCTGGTGCACACCAAATTATAGGATAGACATATGTTTTGAATTTTACACATCATTTTTATTTGAAACATTTCTTAGGTAAAATTGGCTCCATTACCGAAGGTATAGGAGCTTCACATAAACAATTTTTGAAAGAAAAAGGTA
Organism: Timema cristinae; assembly: GCA_039000515.1. Taxonomy (NCBI): domain Eukaryota; kingdom Metazoa; phylum Arthropoda; class Insecta; order Phasmatodea; family Timematidae; genus Timema; species Timema cristinae. Next base: position 42,344,634 of record JBCFYV010000100.1, on the reverse strand, counting down.
AGTTTCTTCAGAGTCAGAACCTAGTGGTGTCTGTTATGCTAGATGAAATTTATCTTAATAATAAAATAACATATAAAGGAGGAAATATATTGGGAATGCCAGAAAACGGTGTAGCTGTAGATGCAGTCACGAATATGCAAGTATTTATGTCTTAGTATTTGCATTCACAAAATAAAGATGCAATTGGTTTTTTCCCTGTAAAAAGCCTACAAGCTGATACATTACATAACCTCACGATTGAAGTATTGAATGTGATGAATGAACTTGGGTTTCATGTTGTATGTTTAGTTTCTGACAAATAGAAAGCTGTTTGAGCTATTGTGTGGTGGTAGCCTTAAAAATTGTATACCAAATCCAACCAGTCCTTCAAGACCAATTTTTCTTATGTTTGAAACTGTTCATATTCTCAAGTGCATCTGTAATAACTGGTTGAACAGATGCAATGAAACATTTACTATACCAAATGTGGAGTAAGTGTTTTTTATTTTAGATACTCTGTCGAATACTGATGAAGGCAAAAACATTGTGTGTGAATATACAACAACCAAGGAAAAATTTTCAAATCTTAGAGATTTATTTCAGTTAGAAAAAATATATTGTTAAAACTCGCACCTCTAGAACTATTTTAAAACCAAAGTATTGATGTCAGTGATGGCTATGCCGTATTTAGTGTTGATATTGCTGAGTAGAGTTGGTGCATTTTATCTAATCACCTCTGACAACACGTGTATTAATCACAACTTGTGATTGTGTGGAATGCCAGACCTCCACCCCTAACCCTCTAAATATTCGTATCATCGGCAATCTAGTATATTATGAGACTGACGCCTAAGACCATGTGACCACCAATGCAAGAAGGACTTATCTTCAAATAAGATTTAATTTATAGACGAGTCATTTTAGGAAAGTAATATTATATGAAGCCAGGGCTTGAGTTCCATTTGAAGAATACAATAGTGTTTGTAAAGTTTTTTTTTCACCCAATCACCAAAAGTTTGTATTAATATTTTTTTATTAATTTATTCTACTCCTAACTTCATTTACACTTCATATTTCATTCACGTGCTCCCACGAAGATTGCAGTATTGTTAAGTCTCAAGACATTACGAGGGAATTCAAGAGGAAAATTGGGAGACAAAAGGTTTCTTATTGCTCTCGAAGCCACAAGTCCTCTCTCTTAAAACCCAACACAAACAAAACTTCCCCAAAAAGGGGCGGGAGAAGGGGGAGATAGAGGGTTGTTTCTCACTATATTTGTTGGGGAAGACTTCTACCCCACCCCCTCCCCTCCTTATCTCAACCATGCCAACACTTTGTAGGTGCACACATTAATTTACCTCTTTATAATTTGTAATTTTTAAATGCTAACTATTTTTAATATTGTGGTTTTATTTTTGTGAAAAAGAATAGAGTATATAAATTATATCTCATTACTCTACCTCATAGAACCCGTTCAGACTATATTAATTGTATAGGAGTAGGGATGGTAGAATTTAGAAGAAACGTACCTGAATTTGCGTGGAAGGAGAGTGATGAAACATTCAGGTAAATCTACCCTTAAAACAGTAGGCCAGGTTTCAAACCTTGTTCTCTAACTCGTCATCCATCCAGATAGATGATTTGGACATGTATTATAACTGTGTATTTGCCAACTTACAGAACAATTTTCAAAGAAAGAGTATTTTAAAAATTACAAGCATCATCTTTTGTAGTTAAAATTGATAATTTTCAACAATATTAAGTGTAATTTTATAGGTATTGATTTTATTTTATCAAAAGTAACAACATCAACATAAAATCCCATTAATTGATATATAAATCCATAAAAGGAGTTCTATTAGTTTTTTTAAGTTATCAGACAATGCCCCTTCCATGAAAAATGAAAAGTAGCTCAAAGAGTTAATATCTACTAGTGGAACCAGATCGAAATGCTGTAATTTCAATACCTCCTTAAGGGAATATTTATTAAATAAAGTTCTATTAAAATTAGGTAAATATTTGAGTGATGTGTAGTGTGTTTCCAGGTACAGGAAGGCTTGGCAAGACTATACTACTAGTCTGTTCACTCTCCATTCAATATCAGTTTGAAAAACCACACACAAATAATAATAATATTTAGCACCGCGTCTTACTACCCGTTCGGGTTATACGCTTTAAGTACTAATTACGCTAATGGATTAGGAATTGGGAAGGTTGAATTAGAGGAAGTGAACCCACATTTGCGTGGAGAGAGAGTGGAAAAACATTTAGGAAAACCCACCCCACAGTTCACCCGACCGAGATTCAAACCTCGATCTCCCCGTCCTCAGCAGTCAAGCTCAATACGAGCAGCGCGTTAGCCAACTACGTCACCGACACACACAAATAAGATTTATTACTAACGCCCTTATCTTTATTGTCTTCTCGTTCGTTTTCTTTTAATTGCATCACACAGCTTGTTCGCTTGACACAAGTATTAATTAGGCTAACAGGAATGGTAAGGTTTAACTTAGAGGAAGTATACCTTCAACTGAATATATACAAAGTAGGAACCTACGGAGGGGAAATCACCCTTAGTAGAACCAGCCGGGATTCGAAGCCAATTCTTTAAGCCATCAACAGTACAGTCTAGAGACCATTCGACAACTGAAGTGGGTTTTTGACAAATTAATCCACTTCGGTGGCCGAATGATCTCAGGCGTCACACTCGTGTTACACCGGCCTGCTCAAGGTGAAGAGCTCGGGATTCGAATACCACTCGGGTACTGAGGCTGATTTTTACAAAATGGTTTTCCACTCTCCTTACAAGCAAATGTGGGTAGGTTACCTCTAAATTGCTTCCTTCCTCAACCTTACTCTATTAGAGAAATTTTAATATATGCGTGTTAACATAACAGGTAGTAAGACGCCACCCGCCTCGGTGGCATAGTTGACTAAAGCGCTTGTTTCGTGTTGAGCTTGACTGCCGAGAAAGGGGAGATTGAGGTTCGAAACTCGGTCAGGTGAACTGGGGAGTGGTTTTCCTAGATAGTTTTTCACTCTCCCTCCACGCAAAAGCGGGTTAACTTCCTCTGTATTCAACCTTCCCAATTCCTAATCCATTAGCGTAATTAGTACTTAAAGCGTAAAACCAGAACGGGTGGTAAGACGCAGTGATAAAAAAAAAAGTAAGACGCAATGGTAATAAATAAATAAAAAAACAAAGACAAAATTTTTCTGTTATATTTTCTTCATCCTACAAAAAACTAACTTAATACTAATTAGATTTTTAGCTATGATTAACATCTCAAATTTTTTCAAGTGTTTAAATATAAGATCTCTCTTCTAGCACTTAAAATCAGCTCCCAAACGTGTGGATTTAAACATGACTACAGGATTATCTTTTCTGGTTTTTTTTTTAAGGAGAAGTTGGAAATCGAATTCTGGTCAGTTGTGCAAAAGAGGAGTTTCATAATAAGTTTCCCACGCTACATCCACATTAATGCGGGTACACTTTCTGAAATTCAATCTTCTTCATTCCTAGATATGGATTATTATTATTATTATTATTATTATTATTATTTATTATTAGCACCGCGTCTTACTACCCGTTAGGGTTATACGCACTTACACTAATGTGTAATGGTAGGATGATTGTGAGATGAAATGAAGGACCTACAGTTTAACGTGGAATCCGAACCACGGTGGAGGACTGGCAATCCCCACATTCACAAGTTGTGATTAATACACGTCTTGTCAGAGGTGAAGGAAGGGTTTGGTAATCAGATAAATCTGTACCGGGACCGAGGATTGAACCCCGGCCGCCAGCACAGAAGTCCGACACCTTACCTCTAGACCGCCAGGTCACCTTCTAGATATGTATCCAATTATTATTTATTACTTGAAATAGATAAATGTTGATAAGCTACTATAATAACAGAGGTATGGTCATAAAATTAAACACAACCTCTTATGATTAAAATATTTGATGTATTTTCTGATAGTGATTTATTTGTTTCTAAAGCTGGAGATCATGGATTAATCACTATCTATGTAATATTCGCAATAAATTGAAAAAAGTTACTTCTCATCAAATAGATGTTTCTATAGTTTAATATCAAACGTATATAATAAAAAGATTACCGGCAGTCAATCAACCTAATGTCTATCTTAGCAACTAAAAAAGAGCAAAGCCATTGTTTGATAAGGAATTTGTTAATCTTCAATAAATACTAGTTATTTAAACACAATTAGGTAATGGATGGTAAAACCTGTGACTAGGCAGTAACACACTTCAGTGGCCGCACGTGTTAGGGCGTCACTTTCACAATGTACTAGACTGCCAATGACAGATATATCGGGGTTCGAACACCGGAAGTGTGTACTGAGGGTATGTTTTTTTTTCATAAATGTTTTGCCACTCTTCCTCCACGCAAACGTGGGTACACCCCCTTTAAATTCAACCTTAATCATCCTTAGTAGATACGAGTATATCCTGTACGGGTAGTAAGACGTACTGATAAAAGAAAAGTTGGCATTTTTAAAAACTGGCTATAATAGAAAAAAATTAGCAAAGTAAGGTCACAAGTAAAAATAACATTTTATCAAGCTCATCAATAGGTATTATTTATTTATTAAACTTAGGCCTGGTATATATTTGGTAGTTTCAATCCAGCATGGTTAATGGATACTTCTAACTCCACTTAATGGATCCATATTCTATTAAAGTACGGATATAATCTGTGTACATAAAGAACCACGAAAGGGTGGTATTTACGTAACTTGAAGCAATGCTTCCTAGCATTTACAAAAATAATTAAAGCATCGTTTTATTTCGAAATACTTATAATAGCTTATACTCAAGCACTTCAACCCCTATAAACTAGACTCAAGATTATTAATATTATTATTATATTATTAATAATACAATCTACAATCTACAGGGAACCAACAACTTTACTTTTCATCCGAAAGAAGTTGTGCTACGGATTTTTATTGCTCAAGAAAGATCCGTCAACCCTTGTTGGTTTTGAACCCATGAACATCGGGTCCAGATGCGGGGACTTTACCCCAAAACCAACCAAATTGTACAATAGATAAAGAGTCTAATTTTCTTCACAAAATGATAACAGGTTTTGAACAACTGACATGGGCATAAAGGCATTATAAAATAAACTTTTACATTAAGAATAAAGGTTGTCATTAAATTCCAGGACACCCTCGACATATATTCAACTACTGTTATTATCACTTTTGCAAACAAAATTAGACTGTTTTACCGGAGAATTATTTTATATATTTTGTCAAGAAAAGTTTTTTTACAAACACTGAAAACCACTAACTTTTTCTGGCGTCCCTTATATTCCCATATTAAGTAGATAACACAACAAGAACCAAGGATTACATGAATGAATTATTGTAGTAATGGAATAATACTCGCTTTGCTCGCTGGGGGATCCGCCCCCAAACCCAAAGTGCATTATCTTTGCAATTGGATGTAAACTAATGTAATTCCAGAGCCGTTTTTTGATAGGTCTTACCGTTTAGCCACAAGAGACCTCCAAAGAAAGGTCCGCACAGACTTTATAGTTGCTACGGAATTTTGAATTTTTTTGGGAGGTTAAACTTTTTTTTTTTCAACTTTTTGGAATTTTCCCGTCGGTTACAGGCTAGAAGCTATAAGTTTTCCAAATTTCAAGCTCATCTGGAAGTGGTTAAACATTAATGTCAGCGAGTGAGTCAGCCGTGTGGCTTTTTAGTATAATAATGTACGACTGTACCACTTTTAATTTTTTTTATGTGTGACCTGGTGGTCTAGGTGTAAGGTGTCAGACTTCTGTGCTGGGGTTCGGGGTTCAATCCTCGGTCCCGGCACAGAGATTTATTTGATTACAAACCCTTTCTTCACCTCTGACAAGACGTGTATTAATCACTACTTGTGAATGTGGGTAATTCCAGGCCTCCACCGTGGTTCGGATTCCACGTTAAATTTTAGGTCCTCCATTTCATTCTCACAATCATCCTACCATTACACATTAGCATAAGTGCGTATAACCAGAACGGGTAGTAAGACGCGGTGCTAATAATAATAATAATAATAATAATAATAATAATAATAATAATAATTTTTTTGAACGTCAATCATGTGGCCTCGTACGGTTGGGTACAAATAAAGGGGCAAGTACTGGACGCTTGGAATCGACATATGGGCGAGGTGGGTAGAGATAGGGGAGGAGGAATGTTAGTCGTGTTAATTTGAATACACACGTCCGCCAATACTACGCCTATTTAGGGAAGTGGCCTGAAGGTAATTATCTCTCAGGAGGTGATAATGTTCTCTCCATCACATTTACACCCTGCCCTGACATCCTATTAATACCATCCCACGTTACAGGCTGTTCATCAAGTACATGATTATTACCTATTAATGTGGATCAGTTTTACTAAGAGTTTCTTTTAATAGTAGCCAGTGATGTGATTGAGAAGTCATATTTGTTTTATAAAATTTCGATTTTCTAGCCCTGAGTCCCACTAACCACTCAAGCTACATACACAATCATGTCCTAGGGTTGAGGAAGATTTAATTTAAAATACGTGTACCCTCATTTGCATGGATGTATAGTAGGAAACAATTTAGTAAAAAGCATTCCCACCCAAACCAGATTCAAACCTGGATCTCCCAATCATCGACAGTCCAGTCTATTGTGATATTTAGGCTAAAGAACATTAATACACCACCGTTGATTTATATAAATATTAATTTTATTGATGAACAAGATATAGACACGTTTTGTTCAGACCCGGTTGCAATTTTTACTTTTGCATATAATGGTACATTGGTTATTTTATAAAATGTATAGCATATTTTAACCAAATTCAGAGGAGATAGGAAAACCTTTAAAATATGCACAAAAATATTAATTTTTTTACGAGCAAAAATTAATATTTTATATTTTGCAAAATAATAAGAATGAACATTAAAACGTATTTTACGGAATGTATAAAATATATCTTAATATTTGGTATGTTGACCTATGTGATCTTGGGATAAAGAGCTCGTTTCATTACCCGATGTTTGTAGGTTCAAACCCCCCCGGGGATGACGGATTTTTTCTTGAGCGATATAAAAATCCGTAACACAACCTCCTTTGCAGGGGAAGTAAAGTGATTGTGGTATGTTAAATATCCTTGGAAGGTATGTGAAAATAACTTTTCCAGCAAAATTGTTAGGCCCTTTCACTATCACTTATAGAAATTAATGTGTGCTGATATTCTAATCAATCGATTCAGAAAGTCTAGGTTAAATACCTCAAACAAATAAAATATATTTGATATTTATATTTTAAACACACTATTATTTTTTTTTCAAAGACATTTTAACTTTTCTCAGTGTGGGGTGAACTTTAAAAACAAGTTTTATATTTTTAAATAATTCTTAGTTTTTCTTAGGAAAAATTTTAAACAGCAAATATACATCATAATTTGACTTTTTTTTTTTAATGCGAAGGAATGTAAGCTTACTCACAAAGGTAACCGCTTGAATGATTTACCAGTTACGATCCTGCCAAAACATACTGAAGTGTGTATTAATTAATCATTTCTCATTTTCTCACAACTTCATTTCAAATACATGATTTCTAGATTCCATTTCCCTCAACCTCAGGCATCCTATTTGTATAACCAGATGGGTTGCAAAACACCGATAAAGGAAAAATTTTCAATAACCGTACTCATCGAACTAAGTGGATTGTTTCTTTTTAGCACCGCGTCTTACTAGCCGTTCGGGTAGTACAATTTTGTACTTATTACTCTAATGGTTTCTAGGGATTAGGGACGTTATATTTATAGGAAATGTACCCAAATTTGTACGGATGGAGAGTTGAAAACCATTTTTTGGGGGGAAAAACTCAGCTCAGCTAACCGAGATTCGGGACTTGAATCTCCCCGTCATCAAGCAGTCTAGTCGACTACGAGAGTAGCGCATTAGACCCCACAGCCACCCAATCACACAACTGTTATTCATTTTGCACTAAGTGCTATTATTTTTAATAACAAATAAACATATCAAAATAGAAACTAATGTATTAATAAATTCAGTGTTTAATTAAGTGATCGAACGTTATTTTTGAGATTGTTACAAACTACCCACAAAGGAAATAGCTCCCGGGTCTAATAGGTCTATCAACCTCATTCCTTCAACCCTAAAAAAAAAATAAACACAATGCTATATCCTTATGGAGAAACACGTCAGATCTTGTGTGATATATGAACAATATAACATTAGATTAAAACAAAGAAATAAATAAAGAAAAAAGATACCTAGGGGGTAAAGAAAATAAAAGAAATCCTCTCGAATTCTCCTGGTGTATATACACACACACGTTATAAGAACAGTAAATATAAAGGTGACAGATAATTTACTGGATTTGTGATGAGAATGATAAACATGCCTCTAGAGAAGGATAAAACTGCCCTTCTCTTCTTACGACGTGTGTAAAGAAAGGGGTAGTAGTTTTATTTTAAGAAAAGAAAAAAAAGAGGAAGGGGTGCGGAAGTAAAACAAAGAAGAAATACGCGTTGAGGAAGGAAAATAATTCTTACAGGGGTGTTCTCTAATTCTTATGGGATAGCTTTGCCCCCCCAAGATGTTTGTGATGGGCTTGAGAAGGGCTAGGTGGACTTACCCCTTTCCACCCCTTATGACCCACCATCTTACCCTCCTTACACCCCCAATCTTGTTTTAGTTGGTTGTGTGATAGGATAGGTAGGGTGGTGTGTGTGTGTGTGTGTGTAGCAGAAAGGAATTGTGGGAAAATGGTCCAGCTGACGAGGCTGAAAGATAACGAATCCTCCCGCTAGGTTGTAGGGCGGTCACACACAGGCTAGGTCCATATTTAGACTAATGAGGTAGGTCGTATGAGTAGATACCCAAGATGAATTTTTTAAATTATTTCTTTGTTACTGACTTAATTTATGGCATTAGGAGCTCAGTTCATTGCTGCGCTTACAAACGTATTACCTACCCCTATCTTGAGCTAATTCTGTTCAGTCCATCTCATTACACCATTTCTCCTAGGTCCATTATAATGTAAAGGCCACATTAAACGTAAAGAATTCTCCATGTGCTTCTTGAAATGTATTAATAATATTATAATATTTAGCACTGCGTCTTACTACCCGTTCGGGTTATACATTTAAAGTACTAATTACGCTAATGGATTAGGAATTGGGAAGGTTGAATTAGAGGAAGTGAACCCGCATTTGCGTGGAGGGAGAGTGGAAAACCATTTAGGAAAAACCACCCCCAGTTCACCCGACCGAGATTTGAACCTCGATCTCCCCGTCCTCAGCAATCGAGCTCAACACGACAAGCGCGTTAGCCAACTACGCCACCGAGGCGGGTTCTTGAAATGTACTTCGTTGGAAATTGGTGGAGGTCGGTACCTATTACACGTAGCAACTTCCCCATCATGTTCTCCAAGAGTAGGCCTATTGGTTGGTGGGGTCATTGCACGTCTAGACAGTGACAAGATGTCTTATAGTAAAGAAGAAAACACGGCATGGTTTTATAAAGGTCAGTTACTTTAAAAACTCCTTTATGTAACAATGCAAATAAATCGTGTTTAAGAAAAATGAACAATCACAAACCTACAATTTGTCCCTTAGCAACAATAACATAATGGCTGCAGTCATCTAAACTGACAAGAGCCTGCTGGAAAACATGTGAGAATGGAGACTGGCGCATGCGCAATAGGATAAGTTGACGAGGAGAAGCCCAAGCTGGTATTAGACGCATAAACCTCCACATGGGCTTCTTGAAAATATCCAACCATTCGGATATTCATGGGGAAGTCGATATGATGTTCCCCACGTGGTTTTGCTACATCACACGCGCCAATTTCCCCGCGTGGTTTTGCTACATCACACGCGCCAATTTCCCCACGTGGTTTTGCTACATCACACGCACCAATTTCCCCTTGAGGAAGCTCGTGTAATGCGGCCTTTATTCTTACATCTACACCAAAGTCTTCCCAATGGTATCTTCCCATTGGGTTTAACTGTTAATACCCTGAGCACGGTTCTAGAATCTCACATTTGCTCTGCTTTTCCTGCCCACCGTAATTTGCGAGACTTGTTTATCCTAGCAATGACTTGTGATGAATACATGGTATGTAACTCATCATTATGTAACCTTTTTATAGAGAAAAAATTTAAGCTATTCAAAAAATATATAGTGAGGAATTCCAAGTTGAAGATGTTCAAAACAAGAGAAATAATTAAATTAGTTCAAATTAAAGCAACAACAGCGATTCTAGCTCTCCCCACATGCTTATAATATATCGACTAACGCTCTTAGTGGTTGAGTTTGTAACTAACGTCAAGACTACTGTGGACCGGAGACGTTAGTACTTCAATATTATAATCAAAGCCTTAACGAATATATCTCCTTCTCCTTGGATTCACATATATTAAAATTTTAACGAAAAATGCTCAATTCTAATTGCAATTTATTTTTTTGTTGACTTAAATATTTGCCAACAAATTTTTCCGTCTCCTATCCCCGCACCCCTCCCCCTCCACACCCCCCCCCCCCCCCCACACACACGTTCTCCAACACACCATTGGATGTATTTATGTTCCAACATGATCTAGCTGCCACCTCTTTTCTTACTTAGATAAGGGTAGATAAAGAGATGGACAATTTTCAATAAGTTTTTTTAATGGAAAAAAATTCTCAACTATTTAAATGAAATGAATTCAGTTGTAATGTATCACATTTTTATAGCTTATACTTGAGTTTAATTTCTCCTCAATAACATTAACACCATTCACACGATCAAATGACTCACAATAGTTATTACAATTATTTTCTCACAGTCACGTATCGACTCCAAAGCTTGGTGGTTGAATTCAAAAATGTCGGGACTTCTTCCTCTGGTCTACTGTGGTCACAAGAACCCAGCAAGAAAATTCCTTGTTTAAAAAATTCTAATGCTTTTGACTTAGGCCCATATCGGGTTAATGATTACGTTAAAATCAAATATTACATAATGGTTTTCCTTTATCTCTTTCTTTCTCATTCTCTCTCTCTCTTTCTCTCCAAGTAAATGAAGGAAAACTTCCTTTAATTTATTTTTACTTATTTCGAGCTTACCGTTAAATATTGCTTAAGAAGTGTTCCAGAAATCATTCCGGTAGTAAATTTACCGGTAAATTTTCAAACCTTTCACAAAATAAGAAAAAAAATGGTCAAATGGACTTAGTAAAAGGGGGGAAAAAAAAGCAAGAAAGAAACCTTTCGGAGTGCGTCGGTCCTAGCCCACAAGACGTCGTCACCTTGGACTCATAGGAGTGTAGGAAAGGGGTAAAGGGGGGGGGGTGTTGGAAGATGCACGTTGTTTTACGGTGAGAAGATTCTACGGGCAGCCGCCTAAAATAATCTGTTCCCTCCTCCCCTTAAGCTTTGTTCCAAGAGGCGTGAGTAAAGTAAGGGATGTTTGCGGGGAATGTGGGTGGGGGGAGGGGGTGTTGGAGACGGGAAGTAATCGCTAAGAGTAAGCAGGCTGTACACCATTACATTGTTCACAAAGTTCACTTACAACCTTTACCATCCTCAATGTAGTAAAAGTAAGTTTCTGGTTATAATAGATGGAGGATGGAAGCACTAACTTTCTTCTTCTACACAACCATGTTGTTTTTTTTAAAAGTAAGATGAGGGTGTGTGTGTGGACGGGGGGGGGGGGGGGGGAGGAGAAGGGTGTAGGGATTAGGCAAGGTAAGGTGCTATAAGTCTCTTGAATATCACCACACTTTACAATGACACTAACACTTAATCGTGACGATAAGTTTATACGACATTTTAATATTTCACCCGCTTTAGATGCTTTAGAATTAATTATACTTAATAAAATGAGTTTGTTTGTCAGTCGTGAGCATTGCAAGAGGTCTACAACACTCAGAGGGCCGAAATTTTAAAAATTATAAGTCCCTGTGCAACAAAAATAATATGAACCTCAATGCTAAAATTTAAATTGTTTGGTATAAATTTTTTTTAAATTAAAAACTGAGCCGGAGGAACTAAAATGAAGATTTTTTTTTTCTCTTTGAAGCAAATAAAATCAGGTAACCAAGCTATTCATGGTAAGTTTACCCCAGAAAACACAGGGTTATTCCCTTAGTGACTGCTAAATATGATGTTCACTGCTGTTAGTCCACTGGTCACGTGGACTAAGAAACAGATTCATATGATCTACTTGGTTAATAAAGAAGAGGTTGGTGATCAAATTCAGGCCTTTGGATTTTAGAAAAATGTCTAACACAAACACGTGTTAAAAAAACGGGATGAAAATCAGTTGTTTATTATAATAATCATGTTATCATCACAAGAAACCCTCCAGCTTTTAATCTCAGTTTTCTATACTGGAACTGCTAATTTTTTCGTTCTATTATCTCCTCATTTGTCGTCACGAGGTTGAGTTCACCCCGTTCCAAACCAGTGTCTCACATAAAAAAAGCTGGAAGCTACGGGAATCGAACGCAAGACATTTGGATGTGTAGCCAGGAACTCTGTACGTTAGAGCATAGAGGCGGTCTCACATTATAAATATATGAACACTTATTATACTATTTCTAAAAATATTTATCTATGCCTTTAAATTGCTATTTTCTCCATCCCCATTTCACTAGTGTAGATATATGAATGGATACGATAGGCATTGCAACAAGCTGCATAAATAAAACACTTAAATACTTATGTTATACAAATTCAAGTTTTTTTGAAGTTATACTTCTTTAGGCGCGTTATGAAAAAATGATGAGAGTGAAATTTTAAGATGCGCGCGCATCACTGTAACACAAAAGTAACAGGTTGAAGATAAACCGCTCATTAAGTCTCGAAAAAAAAAAGCTACCAACAAAATAGAAATAGAACCTCTGTTAGTCGCGCATGTTGGTACGCTCGTCGCCTCTGATCACTGTTTTCATATATATAATATTTATCCACATGTTTCTAGTTTCTACATTCACAACACGTGTTTTAGCTTGATACAAGTGCGAATTATATATGTGCTAATAAATTATATTCAGTAGTGATTTAAATTGAATATTTTGATTAATATTATTTACTATTCGTAAATATTAGTGAAAACAATTGTGCTTATAGACTTTTTCAAGTGCTCCAATATAATTAAGGTTAACTATCCGTATGTATTATTTATTTGTATAAATTAAAATATAATTATTTAACATAATTAATACTAAATATTATTAAATTATTATTGTTAAATATTTATTATTTAATGATGCCAAAGAAGTATAACTTCTCACGCGCGTACATAAGTACACAAACCCATTTTTTTTTTTAAGGTTTTCTGTATTTCCCGATGTGGTCAGATCTTACGTCCAAACAGACCGCAACCAGCGTAGTAATCCCGCTTTTCTCTATTTATTTTTTTATTTTATTTTTCCGGTGGAAACATAGAAATCCACAAGACACGGAAAGATCTGAACAAGGAGTTTTACAGCCTGTCACTGTAAGAAGGGGATTTATTTCTGTGTGAAAGATGAATCCTATATATTGGTTCGTGTCTAATATATCCTAGCTTTGCTGTTGTTTCAACAGGGATAGAAAGACGTAAGAAAGATGAACGTCAATCACTGGAACAGATATATAGGTTCTTACCCCTTCTCTACGGTCCGACGGTGTTGACCTAAATTTGAGCTTTTATTTGAAGGATTTTAAAGTTTTAAAAAACTCTGTAATAAAGACTAGCTTTAAAGGAAAAGGAAGCGATATTATGGATTAAAAATAAGCATACAATTTATTTTATTTATTCAAATATTTGTTGAAAAATAAGACTTGTTCACAGGAATTGAACCTAGGATATTTGTTATGTTGCAGCAAAGTTCCAAAATTGAGCTATCTAGATTTGTTCCGTTAGCAAAATCATAAATCTCTCATTATGTTAAGGCAGAATCTATGATTGACGTGTGTGGTCGTAAGATACTTTGAGTGACCGACTCTTTATGTCTGTTTATGCATCAATTAACATTTAAAATACCGCATACTGACTCACTCTGTGAATAAAAGATATCATAGAACATTTAATCAATTGTGGTGTTTGGTTCAATCAATCGGTAGTTCAAACCAATTTGTTTAAACCGTACTCTAGGGCTAGATATTTACTTCAGAGTAGTGTTTTTATTTTCTGTTTACGTTCGCCAACACTTCATACATAATCTCAAATACCCTAAGAGTTTAACTTTAAATAAAATAGTAAATATATTAAAATCCATCTCTTTATAGTACTAATGTTTTTACACGAATGATTACTTAACTTAGGAAGGAATCGTGGTACATTGTTTAAAGATTAATTAAAACATAGTTTGGTGGTTCTTATATGTAAACTTCTTTAAGTCAATATTAATATTTTACATCAGTTAAAATTTTACATATTTTTTGTATTTAAGGGTAAAATTTATTTGTAGCTAAGGCATATAAAGAGAGATAAAATATGAGTCAGAAAACCAATTTCATACTTCAATACACCATATGAAAATTCTTTACTGGTTTCAAAGAACAAATTTTTTTACTTTCTTTCGACACCTCGAAGATAGAAGTATTGTGATCGTTGAAAAAAATCTAACTCAAGATTTTGAAAAATGTCGACATTTCATGAACCCCTGAAATCAAAAAGTGGTTTTTTTGTGTTGCTGTCCGTCCGTCTTTCTTTAACTTGAACTAGAGCCGAAAATATTTAACTGATAAGGATAAAAGATTGGTATCTAAGAATTTAATAAATCCCCCCCCCCCAACGAATTTTTGGAATTAGATATATAACCCTAAAATTAAGGGTAGTTTACTGAAGAACAAAAAGAGATAACATTGATAATCTCAAAATAAGCTTTAACAAGTTTATTACATTTTTTATGTGGAATGGTTTAATTTAACACATAAAATGACAATTCTCATTTTTCCATGAAAACTAATGAAAGTGCATTTTTTTACACTAGCAGAAATTTCCAATTTTGGTAATATATCCCCAACTATTAGAGATACGAGACACCTTATAATTTTAAAGTTTATTTTAGTCAATTGCCTTACTACCCGTTTGGGTTAAACGCTTACGTACTAATTAAGATGATGGTTTTAGGGAGTAGGGTTATTATATTTAGAGAAAGTGCACCTGAATTTGCGTGGAGGAAGAGTGTAAAGCCGTTTGGTAAAACCACTCTCAATACACCTGACCAAGATTCGAACCTTGTCATCGGCAGTTAGTCTATGCGAGAGTTGTGCGTTAGACCACGCGGGCGGCAGCGAGCCAAGTCCATTATAAAGTTGTTGTAGCGTTGAAATTAAAATTTTATAAGTTGAAATATAATTTGATAAAATAAATATTTTTTGAGCTATAAACACAATAAGTATTCTTATAGCGTACTTAGATATAAATTTGGTTGCTATGTTCTTTGATGGACAGAGAAGCTCATCTTTTAGCAATGTTTTTGTAACAATGTGTATTACTTCGTTTAAAAAAATTTACTAGTTTTTGGTAAATGTTTCTATTTTAATGTTACAGTAAGATAAATTTCGTGTGGTGCATCGTAATATTTATTTTAGTATCAGATTATAACTATGCTAACTCTGAGCAAAAAAAAAAAGTGCCAAACGAATTCGTTGCAATGCATTATGGATCAACATACATTTTCTAGCATTGCTACGCCTATCAAATATATTCATTCAGCTCATAATTTTGAGCGAACGTATGTATAAAATATTACCCAATAGAGATAAGCGTTGATAAACACATATGCAAAAACTATGTTTACATTACGAAAGCTTTTTTTTTTTATATGCCAAAGCTTGTAAGAAAAACATAGACCCGTGAAGTGTAGATCATATAAAAGGTCAGAAGTTTTACAACTTGGTCACGTAACACTGGATTATTATCTCTTATGTTGATTTACGATCCAGAATATAAATATAGCTCTATCAACGTGTGAGTTTTACTCCTTACTTAACGGCGCATCGGATAGACGTGCATAGTGTAAATAATCTCTCCGGGAACAGTTTAAATGTGTAACAGATGTTCGTTAACAGATCGAAGGGGCTTTGTAACGAGTGAGAGATCCTTTGCCCCCAAAGGGGAGATGACAAGATTAGATTCATGCACTCTTGTTGAAATCTAAGAGCTACTGCAACAGGGATTAATCGTGTTGTTTACAAACATAAAATGAGAACAAGGCATATATATATTTTTTTTTTTTAAATTTTATGGAGATTCTAAACTGTCATGTTCCAAACAGAAGCACATGACTTACAAACTAATTTAACGAAGGAAAAAGTACCAATAAGCACTGGAACAAACACGTTAAATCTCATCCTGTCTATTTTGCATTCAGGGTTTGATTCAGCTTACCCACTCGGTGGCCCCATAGTCTAAGGCACTACACTCTCAATTTGACTATATGCTGAATATCAGGGTTCGATTCCAGCTGGGTGTGCCAAGAGTGGTTTTGTCATAAATAGTTTTTCACTCTACCTCAAATAAATGCGGGTACATTTCCTCTAAAACTCAACCTTAATAGTCCCTAACATATTCGGAACGGGTAGGAAGACGCAGTGCTATTTGAAAAATAATTGGATAGATAATCTTGAAAAATGGCTTTTCACGCGTGTTTTCCAAAACCTCTTCCCACGAAAATTTCCCCATATTTCCTCTCAGCTACAGTAGCCCCATGGCTTCTTTGGTGCTGACTGACAGCTCACAGCTTACAGCAGACATTTAGGTATATACCTACATTTAGAATGTCAGAAGTGACAGCTGCTAAACACATGTTTTTGCAGATCATATGGTTTTACAGAGGGATACATAATTTAGTCTGGTAACTTTTCAAAGCCGTAGCTGTCAGTCAGCACCAAAGAAGCCATGGGGCTACTGTTTACTTTATTGAATCGTGTATAAACCCTGTGTTAAACGTAGCACCGAAACAAAAATTTATCTACAAATCTGTAAAATCCATGCAATGTATTTCTGTCCTTCCAGGACACTTTCTCCCACTTCCAGGGAACAAAAAAAAATTGGAATTGGCACTATGAAACGTGCCATATTTATGAAAAGAATTTGAAAATTGAAAGAATCTAAAATAGTGAACGCAACGTTATAATTTAGTTAAATTAGGTTAAAAAAAAAAAAAACTACAATGTTCACCCAGCAAGCGATCTTTATCAACCCAGTGGTAGTATGTTGGCGAAGATAGTTTCAACGTTTGTGGATAGATTGGGGTCATAAGGTCGGCACAACGAGCCCTCCTGCCATTTTTCACAATTTCTAGACTGGATCAACTATTTCATTCAAGTAGCGAGGCTGAGTTGACCCCGTTACAAACCCACTGCTTCACAGAAATATCTGGAAGCGCCCGGGATTGAACCCGGATCCTCTGGATCTGTAGCCAGAAACACTTGACCACTAGACCTTAAAGGCAGTCTTTGGATACAGTTATGGTCTCAGAATAGTTGTACTGAGAAAACCATCAAAAATGTTGACATTTATCAATACTTCCTGAATTATTGTAGAGAGCCATGGACACGGATCGGGAAATCTTATTTTACTTTATATATATATAAAAACAAGGAACAGACTTCACACAAAATACAAAGTTGCGCCTTTCAGAGACTGGCTTATCCCCTAATATAGACATACTTACTTTACTTTACTTAATTTAAAGGTCATGGGTTTTATTACTAGCATGGACGAAAAAAATTATATCTTATTCACAGTGATGAATTAAGGGCAGGGGGTTGGATGTTGTGTCTGTTCTAAATCTAAGTCAGTTTATAAGCCATGTGCTAATATAATCAGTCAGTTCAAAAATTACATGTTAAATACCTTGAATAAATAAAATGAAAATAAATTAAACATAATGTAAGCAAAATAAAAAAAAATTCCTCTGTAAAAATATTTTTAGGAGACTAGAGTCTTAAAAAAAAAAAACTTAGATAAAGTAGTGTAGGAAATTGAAGTGTTGGTAGGGTTGCCGCTTCAACCCCTCAACTCCCCAAACCACCAAACGTACAAGATGTATGCGTGCTTCGACGATAATCACAGGGCCACTACACAACATTAGTATGGATAGGCCTTAAATCTATCCTTTTCCCCCTCCACCTTCCAAAACTCCCTGGAACTTGCTGACTGCTGGATGAATATATTTCCTGTAAATACTACTCATGGCGTGATACCTCCCCTACATCTTCCATCCCTCCCCCCCTTTCCACCCCTATATATCACAGGAGCGATGAGAGGTCCTGATTCCGGGGGAGACCTCCAAACCAGACCGCAGAAGCGCCGCTTGATAAGCCAGACTAGATAACCACCCGAACGAAAGGAGGGAAAGTACGTGGGGGGGAGGGGGGTGGGGGAGAAAAGGGAAGTACGGAAAACAGATCTACGAGGGTCAACACAGCTTACTACCCTACCATTTTTCTTCCGAGATTTGGGGAACAGATGACAACCGTATTCAAAATATGTTTAGTATAAAATATTTAAAAATAAATAGTCTTACAAAATCGTAATCTTTTAAATTGGATACACTTTGTTTAATTTAAACAAAAAAATAAGTCTATCGCGTTCGTATTTTTTGTAAAGAAAAGAGGAAGGAGGATTAGTATTTTTTATTGTGGGTCCTTAAGGTGGGGGTGTCTGGAATACAAGTTAGGGGCAGTTTTAACCTTTTTTTTTTCATATCAAAACATTTGTATTTGTTCAAAAGAAATCCAATATTGCTGTAATAGAAACAGAGTTTAATTTTATTCACATGGTTACCTCAACAGTTGTTGAATACCTGCCAAAGATGTCCTGAAATTTATTAACAGCTTTTTCCCTTCATTTAGAAAGTTTCTCATCTAATGCCGCTATATTGTGATAAACACTCAACAATTGTTGATATCACCATGCGAGGAAAACTAATCTCAATTTTTCTACTGGAGCAATATTTGATTTTTAATTCATTCAAAACAAGTTTTGCTATAAAAACTGTAAAAAAAACACTGCCCCTACCTAGCTTCTCCTACATCTCTACTTTACGGTGGATTATGCATTATTATCAACCTCCAGACGTTCATCTTATCAACATATACCAAACTAAAGCTCCAGATGATCATTACATACTACAATACAACCTAAGCTTCAGGTCAAAAATTTATTCTCCAATACCGATAGATTTTTATTGTGAAGCTTATTATTTAAAAAACATTAAACAATTACTTCCTACTAAACATATTAAAAAAATCTATGTATTATTATTATTATTAAATTTCAATCCTTTAATTAGAGAAGATTATTATGTATTTATCTATTTAGCATTGCGTCTGTATAACCATTCGGGTTATACGCTTATGTACTAATTACGCAAATGGGTTTGGAATTGGGAAGGTTGAATCTAGATGAAGTGGACCCACATATGTGTGGAGGGAGAGTGGAAAACCATTTAGGAAAACCCCCAGCTTAACTGAGCGAGATTCGAATCTCAATATCCACCGTACCCAGCACTCTAGCTCAACACGAAAATAGCGCGTAATATAGCTACGCCACCTGGGTGGGTAATTAAAGATTAATGTATACAATTGTGTCTATGTTGAAGAAAGGCTTCACTTATAAATGACTCACTGACCTAGTTTTGAGGTTAGAATTGTATATATTTGTCTTTCTAAAAACTAGCTTTTACTCAAATAATAAATAGCTTTGAAAGCACTTTCCCGAATTCGATGGAGAATCCTCTTTAATTGTGGCTGACAACTCAGACCACCTATATACTAGCTTAGACCAAGTTGTTGTTTAAAACATAAATAGTTTAGTTGTTAAAAAACATGTCGTCTGCTTCGGTGGCTGCATGGTCTAACGCGCTACTCTCGCAGTAGCTTAAACTGCCGATGATGGGGAAATTAAGGTTAGAACCTTGATTGGGTGTACTGAGGGTGGTTTTTTTCAAAAATTGTTTTCCACTCTTCCCCTATGCATATGCGGGTACACTCCCTGCCTTCCAAATCCCTACAGCCACTAGCGTAGTAATTAGCACACAAGAGTGTAAACCGAAGGTGTAGTAAGATGAGGTGTTAAAAAAAAAGTTTCAACAATCCAAACTAATCTAGTGTATGTGTAGTTTACTGGCTGAGCTAAAGAGTCGTTTGTAGCTATGTTTATTACATATAGTTTTAGCAGGGCGGCTCGTGTGGCACTTCGGAACTGCAGCACCCCCTATTTCCACTTGATATTATCGATAACATTTAATATAATGAGTATATTTTCTTTAATTCTTTATTTATTTTTGTAGTACAATATATATTCCTTAAGCTTAATGTCAGTACTTCAGTAGCCATCTCCCAGTTTATGAAAAAGATACAAAAATCTTTGTATGGAACTGTGCGCTTCACAGTGCCATCGACGTGGTGTTTGACTGTTATGCATATGCGCACATAGGAGGTGAATGGGGAGGAAGGAAGGACTGCCAGGTAGAGAGAGCACTGTTGCTCTCGCAGTGCCTGCTCTGGCGTGATGGTGGAAGGAAGTTTTTTTTTTACTCAGCGTGTGTTGTGCTTAAAAACCGTGTACCATATTCTTGAATGTGATAAAGTGCAGAAGAGTGTAGGATTAGATTATTATTCTGCTTCCAGCTATTCTATTTGATTCATTTTTTTCGGTTATTTTATTTAACAGAAAATTTAACCATGGCCTTGCATCCCCAATAAATAAGTTATGTGACTGTAAGTGAACTTCAACAGCTTAAGTTTTCACAGCTATCTCTTCATGAGAAAGTTAGAGTTAAGAAAATAGGTCATTCAACAACTGATATGCTAACATCTTAGCCAGGCAAAAGAAACAACAAGAAATATATTCGTAGCTTTAATTATGAATGGTACCAACGGAAAAGTTGGCTTTGCGGCTGTGAAGTAAAAAAATGCACTGTTTGGCTTCCCGTGTTAGCAGCACCCCCACTGATTTTAGCTACGAGCCTCCACTGAGTTTTGGTGCCATGTTAACCTACTTCGACAGGAATTATTGTGGGCAAACCAATGCCTAGTAACCTAGGTGCATTTATATTGAGTATACGAATGAATTATAGAGGGTGGAAAACGGGGGAAAGTACAATTTTAGTTCAAAATGAGTTGGTGCTTCCCACTGTTAGACAATTATGAGACCTTTCTAATTCACTTTATATTATGGTGAAGAGAGGTCTCCAACATATTTAATAATTAATATAAAAAAATATTTCTAGGGTCATTATGTCAGAGATATAAAAGTTGTTAAACTGGAAAGTGTGCGTATTGGGATTTTCTCACATTTTACTTCCACCCTTCAAACTAAATATTTACCAACCTTATTATGATGGTGCAATTCAATAACTAAGAATCAAAGTGATTTATTATTAATTAAATAATAGAATGTATATTTTAAAAAATATTGTGTAATATTATAATAACTAAGAACCAAGGTGAAATTTTACTAACAAAAACTAGTTAAACTTGCATTTGCATCCTATATAACGATTGAGAATTAGGTTACATTTTACAACATATTGCTACGTTTGTTTTAATATTATTTCTATTGAATGCCTACAAATTAGGGCAAATATTTATAAAATATAAAACACATATAAAAGATTATTAGTGGGCTGGCCATATAATGAGTTCCAGGAAGGACGCATTCAAAATTTAACATATATACAATATATAAATAAATTAAGCCAAAAAAAAATCTCTTGTCCATTTTAAAGAGCCAATTATATGTCAACTTTATTAAATATCGATGCAATTTACACAACCTAGTTCTTCATTTCGAATCGTTCATGCATGAGCAGCAGTAGATTACACCACAATGCAGACCATAAAGAACTATTTCGACCAAACTTTGAACTTGGTCACGCGAGAAATAACGGTTTTATCGCGCTTTTTGCTTCCAATTAACGCTCTTCTACCGACGCCTCATTAGCACTCTATTGTTTCAAAATAACACAATAAACAGTCCGCGCAAATGGTACGCAGTTTATATCAACTTAATTGCCTCATTACTGGACGGGAAAACACTTTTTTTTATTTAGGAAAAAAAAATTGGAGTTTGGATTAGTAGTAAGGGAGTTATATTAGATTTGATGTTTTTTTTTTATAATCATAGCGTCATTGTTGAGATGGTTTTCTGGAAAAATGAAAGTATTTAGAGCATCACTAGTTTGAGCCTATTCATGATGAGAGTGTAATTAGTTTAATTGCTACAGCCTTAATTTTTTTTAAATTAATTAAAAAAAGACAGACAAAACATTTCTGTATAAAGATTTTCTGTTCAAATAAGAAAATCTCAATCAGTGCTTTCATAGGGCGTTTAGGTGTGAAAGTTAGATATAGCCCTTTATGGTGTTATGGAAATGAACGTGTGAAAAGACCAGTGTTTTTCATTTTTTTATGGCAAAATATATTTTTGGTTAAAATTAATAAAATTTTGTTCCAATACAAGCATAAGGGTTTAATTTTCTTCATAGGATGACCTCAACAGTTAATGAATATCCATCGTGAGCAAAGCGGCATTATACAAGAAGCTTGTTAAATTAAAAGAAAAAGTGGTAATTAAATTTCATGACACCATTGACAGATATTCCAGAAATTTTTGAGGTCATTAAGTGAAGAAAATTTAATTCTATGTTTGTACTTGAGCAATATTTTATTTATTTTGGCCAAATATATGTTTTACCATAAATACTGAAAAAATATTGGATTTTTCTGGCATATATCCTTCTATTCTACCTTAAGGGGACCACCTCGTTACGAGATAAATAGCTGAGCAGACGTTCAGATCAACGAAATATTTAATTCTATAATGCATTATTTCAAAAATATAGTTCACACTAAAATAAAATTAAAAGATTCCAACAGGGTTCTCTTTCCTTAGTAATCGTATAGTTTTGAGTTTTATTAAAAGAAAAAAAAAGTGTGAAAATGTGACATCAGTTCATATTCAAAGACTTTTTAAGCATATTTATGGAACTACGAGATTAGGTTTGATAAAAAAAAAAGCTATGGATCTAGCCTTTCTGTAACGAATACAATACATTTTTGATAGGCTTAAAACAGAAAATTTTAAGATATCCAATAGTACTTTCTCGCTGACCAAGGCACCAAAATTTATAATAATTTTTAAGCCTAAGCTCATCCGCCGAAGAGACCCAATCACTTTTTCCTTGTCATTCAAAAAGGAAGTGAAACAAAAAAAATCTTTCTTCGGAATTTTTTTTAGGGAAATTGTTATAATTAAATTAAAAACCCGTTTAATTTTCTTCAAGTAGTGATATCAACAGTGGTTAAATATCTATCAAGAGTATCCTGAAATTTCATGACAAATTTTCCTCTTCATTTAAAACGTTTGTCGTCTAATTCCACTATGCTCGTGGCAGATATTCAACAACTGTTTGATTCAAGTTGAAGAACATTAAACTCCATGTTCTACTAGGGCCATATCTTATTTATTTTGCCCAAAAGATTGTTTTGCCATGAAAAAACCTTAAAAAACATTTACTTTTCTTGCTTCCCCTTTATTCCCACCTTAACTCTTCCTTATAACAGAATGAAAACCATGTTGAACATGGGAAAGCATGTATTGACCAGTTATGTGGCTATTTAGTGGTAGCTTCATTAAAAATTTCACTACAATTTTCTCTAATGAGTTAAGTATGAATACATCCCACGTGTGTATAGAGCATCAGGGATAAACGTAGGAAGCGCTGAACTACATCGAATAAACGGAGAAGACTCACAAGGTGTAAAGTTTCTGCTGGTAGCGTTACTTCTGTAAGGCAATACGGTAAGGAGATTTATGCTGATGGCTATCACACCTCTGCAGTCCAAACTTCCCCTTTCTCTCTGCTACCCCTCTAACACACACTTCCAAAGGGATAGTAAAAGGAACCATGTCCAAAAGTGGGAAAGACTTTCCCCACACTTCCTCAAAATAAAGCAAATATTTTTTGGACACGGTTTTCCTAAACATACTCTGGTCCATTTTCCTCATTTAGCTCCAGAAGATATGTTTTATTATTATTGTTGTTATTAGCACCACGTCTTACTAACCGTTCGGGTATGTACGCACTTACGCTAACGTGTAATGGAAGGGTGATTGTGAGATGAAATGGGGGACCTACAGTTTAACTTGGGATCCGAACCACGGTGGAGGCCTGGCATTCCACAACTTCACAAGTTGTAATTAATACACGTCTTGTCAGAGGTGAAGGAAGGGTTCGGCAATCAGGTAAATCTGTGCCGGTACCAAGGATTGAACCCCGGACTCACAGCACAGAAGGCTGACACCTTACCCCTAGACCACCAGGTCACCCTTATGTTTTATTAAAAGAGTTCTTTATACAAGAGGAAATATAAATAATTTTTATTCTGCTTATTGAATTTTTCTAGTAAAGGTTAAAAATATTCCCTGCATTTTCCGAAGGGATCTAATGCACTTTTTCCACGGTGTTATTACCAGCTACCTCCTTCGACTACTATTCTCCTACTGCTCCTGTTGGAAATGAAACGTTACACGGAAACATGATGATGCTATAAAGTTGGTGGGAAACACGAGTGTTAAAAAGAGTACAGAGAAAAAGAAAAGGGTAAAAAGGATGTTTTGGAGAAAAGATGTAAGAGAATTTTTTTTTAACTAGTTTTGGTAAGTAAAATAATAATTATTTTTCTCGTGAAATTAATTTCAATATATCATGCTGCTTATCTGTTTTTTTATCTACAACCACTGATAGGTAGTATAGGTATTTAGGATCCATATTTGTGGTCAAATGGTTTACGTACTCTCTCATTGCACTGGGTTGTCATTGTTTTTGAGTCTGGGGTCCAAATCTCAGAAATAGTGGTTTTTAAACGTATAATTTACCTACCTTTTCCTTCATGCTGATGGGTTTAAATTTAAAAATAAATAAATAAAGAATTTCCAAATTGTTCGACGTACGTACCTCTAGGGGGTCGTCAAAATGTGTATTTGATTTTAATACAATCACAGACTCTCAAAAGATTAGATAAAATAAATAGTACAAAATAATCGTAAAATCTTTTACATAACTTATAGTGTATTTAAAGTTTGAAAAAAAAGTTGTGAAATGTTATTTATTTGTAAACTACCTTTCAATGAATTATATTTGTAAAAATAAGTGTGATTTCTTATTTATTATGAAAAACTTTTCCCAGATACCCATTTTGAACTCAATCTTAAAGGACATTTTTGAAATATTTTTCAATCTTATAAAATTTCTCAGATTATATTAAGGGTATGTGTAAACACATTTTAAAAATATAACAAAAAAAGTTAATAAAAACATGTATTTAACAAAATCATTTAAGTTCTTTCCTAAAAATTTCAATTTTTTCAAAACTCAATACTCAGTAAACTATTAATAAATGATTTTTTAAAGAAAAACAAAGAGATATAATTATTTATAATGAAAAAAATAACAAATTCCCATTTTGAACCAGATTGGTAGAGCTATTTCTTAAATTCAAATTTTTAGATATAGTCATTAGTAAACAACCTCTAAAACGTTTGCATAAAAAAATAATTTTATATGTTTTGTCAAACCTTCCCAGATATACATTCTAAACAAAATCCCTGGAGTGATTTTTTTTTAAATATTTCCTATTTAAAAAATGAGAAACTTGATCTCCTCGTCATTGGCAATCTAGTTTACTTTGAGAGTGGCGCTTTAGACCACGTGGCCACAAATAAGGTTGTATTGGTTCTATTAACATTAATAAATAATAATAATATCACAACGAATGTTATAATATTAAAATGTATTTTTATTTTCATCAACAAATAGTTTTGTTTATTGTGTAAGTCCTTCGTTCTAGGAAATCATAGTTTAATTACTTCACGTGATTGCAATTAATAGCGTGTACATTACGAACAGTTTTACCTTCATGAATCTTCCATTACTTCATCAACTATGATGAGTGTGTGTATCGCCACACCGGTGTTAAATATATATACCTTCATAATGGCGTTATAAATAAACGATTGCCAGACATTAAAAAACCAACAACAAAAAACACGTTGTACACGCAGCGATATGGAACTAGTCATAATAATGATAAACGTGATCATTAAAGCAAAGCTATCATCATCATCGAAGGAGAAGTTTGTTTAGTATGAATGTATCTATTGAGACAGCTGTGATCTATTTTTTTTTAAATTAATTATATTCATTATCCCTAATTGTCAACTCCTCACTGATATCATCTTATCATTCCCACCCTTCTACCCTAATGGCTCTAGGGTCGCTCGTCCCACGATTTTCTTAGCATAACAGGGGGTGAGAGGGGGGGAATTGTGAGCAAAGAATCTTTTTAGCTTTCAGGTTACACAGCCATGAAACTTTCTCGTATAAAATAATTAATAAGTGTTTAAGAGACAAGATTGGGGCATCCCAGCTATCATATCATCACTCCAGGTATTCTTACTCACCATTCGCAAAGGTAGGCTCATAGTTAATTAAGTGTTTTTTTTCTCTATTTTAGATAATTTAACGCATGTGTACAAAATCTCGCCTGTTAACACCGCACAAAGGTTATTGGGCTTATTAAGAATTTGAGAAGAGAATTATGGACATTAGTGGACCTAGTCCAGAGAAGATAACACGCTGGGTCGGTTTTATTTAAGTTGCCACATCAACTTTAAACTAAAATAAAGTCATCCATTTAATCCTAACCTAGAGTTTAGAAAAAAAAACTGACCCGCCTCGGTGGCGTAGTTGGCTAACGCGCTAGTCGTGTTGAGCTCAGTTGCCGAGGACGGGGAGATCGAGGTTCTAATCTTGGTCGGATGAGCTGGGGGTGGTTTTTCCTAAATGGTTTTCCACCCTCCTTCCACTCAAATGCGGGTTCACTTCCTCTAATTCAACCTACCCAATTCCCAACCCATTAGCGTATTTAGTACTTAAAGCGTATAACCCGAAAGGGTAGTAAGACGCGGTGCTAAATAGTAATAATAGTAATAAATGTAGAAAAAAATTAAAGTTCAATTGAGGACACCATTGAGTAAGCCAAGGGTTCCCAAATTATATAATTTTTGAAAGATTTGACAGAATCAAATGTAAAACAATCCTGTTTGTAGTTTCATGTTTTGACTGTAAACAAATGTATAGCCCAAAATTAAAAGTATTTATTTTGTGAGTACTGTCTCTTGCTATACTTGTAATTGACACGAGTATAAAATGTAGGGTCATTTTAAAAACTTATTTTAATTCAAAAATTTACTCCCACTAATATCTAACAATTTAAAAGCATCTTTGCTTACATAAGTATAAAGAAGAAGTTAAAGTCATTTAAAGAACTAAATAGTAACGTAATCATCAATAATGTATCTAAAATTACCTCGTCAATATGTTTCCTAGTAATAAAATATATAAATACTTCACCTTTTAAAAGATATCTAACAAATGGTGATAATCATTTTTGTAGAAAGTGAAACTAGAATCACATAAGTGAGAACGTGCACTTAAGGGGGTTGCCTAGTATTATAAGTAAACAAAGTTTTATGTTGCGTTTTTCCACTTTAAAATGTCCAGAATGTCCTATTAATATTTAATTAATAGTTTGTATTTAAAAAAATGTATAACAAATCGTAAACATTAATTAGATATATCACTAAAAATATTTATATATTTCGACACCACTCGAAACTGTACACTTTTATAGCCAAGGGGATAGAAATGTATCGTGAAAGAATACTTTGTTTGTTATCTCACATTCCAAATTGTGAAACTGTGATCACTGAGGATTACTAAAATTTAGAGAGGAGAGACCTTGACTTTAAATAAATATTTTTATAAATTGCTTAAAGGATGTGTATGGAGTGTAATTGTTGGAATAGTAAGAAAAAGAAGACCAAATTATCTAACTGTAATTAACTTTCGTAAAAAAAGTATTTATGGCGTAGTCGAAAAAACAGACCCAATATAATTTGTCAGTGGCACCAATACTTTTTTTTTAAATAAAATTATTATTAAGTATTTTCACTTTAACTAAAATTATAAATCTTTTAAAGATTTGAGGATTCAAGATTAAAAGAATATTTAAGGTTAGAATTCTAGATTCGATTTATAGAAACATAGGATTCATATTATCTCTAATAAAACTTTATCAAAAAGACAAAAGAGGGTGGCTAGGGGACTTAACAATCTAAATCTCCCGTGAGCAATTCGCTTGACACCACGCGTGCATGCGCACATCCCCACACACGCACGTACACAATCACACGTACACACACGTACATAAACGCACACACACACACACACACTCACATCACACGTACATAAACCACACACACACACATCACGTACACAAATACACGCACACCCAACCAACCTTGCAAACACGCACAGACAAACCCACACACTACATAAACCCATGAGGACTCGCCTGCATACGCACACGCATGCACACACATACACACAGTACACAAAATCACGTACATAAACACACAATCACAAATACACTAAACACAAGTAAAAAGAAGACAGGAACCGACAAATAAATGAAATCAACCAACATAACTGTTCTCAGAAACAAATCTCCGTCACTTTGTATCTTGTGCAAGAGTAAATGAAAGCACCTGTTCTCAATGTCTGCCTTAGAAAAGGCCACACAAACACACATCTCCTCTTCGTATACTTAGACTTGAGCAGTGTGAGTATAGTGAGGAGGTGGTGGTATTCAGAGGTTCTAGAAGGGGCAGGGAGAGAAGTTAGGCAAGGGAAAATGGACTGTGGGTCATTCGTCTTGGGGTGTTTGGAAGGCAAAACTACGGAGTACCTCTGTTGTGGTGGCTGTCTTGAGGGTAAGGGTAGGTTTTGGGAAAGGGGTTGAAAAGAGGGTTGAGTGGGGGTGATGATGGCTTCTTCTCACGCGAAAAGTTCAGCCTTCCTTCAACAACTGAGCTGGCATTACAGCCCCACTAGCTGCTACTGGTAGGAGGTGAAAGGCTGAAAATTACACCCTTTTGAGAAGTGTGTGATAGACATAAACCAAACTCTATAGCAGGTAAGTTCAAGTTACTTAATCTACTTTCACGTATTCATGCGTCAAGTAATGGAATCTGCAGCTGTCATTTTTGATAGATAATATCATTCAATACTTATAGAATAACACAGTATATCAATTTCGAAGAAAGAAAAACAATGTATTTAAAAATAGCTTCTTTCTACCAAGAATCTACTATAGCTGGCATACGATGCCCCCTTACATATTATATAGTGATGGGTAACTACAAGGGCCGTATTTAGGATATGAAACGCTCCTGTGCAGTAATTTATTTTACGCCCTCCACCTAACCCTAACCACTTAACCAGGATATTTCATCCAGTCAAATTATAACGTATTACGTACGTAACGTAAATTATCATTGGTTTACAATTTATCCATTTTAAAAGAAAACACAAAGAGCACTAAGTAAATATTTCAAAGAAATTGAGACTTGAAAAATACTGTTTAAATAAAATATACAAAAGTAAACTAACAGAGCACTAACGACAAGTAAATAAAGCACGCCGCTAAAAATACCAACACAAATTTACTGAGAAAAATTACCAGACTATAAATGTAGTGTTCAGTTAATTTGAAGTTAGATGAACTGCCATTTTTCGTAAATATCAGAGTTGTTCCTTAATAACAAATGAGAGAGGGCTAACGAAACGCTAACTATCCATACTTCATACAAAATGCTATAAACTTGTTTACTGGTTACATTCAAATTTGCTATATTTGTCTTATTTCCCTATTACTTTGCGACCCTGTGCAGATGCACATGTTGCACGTGCCTAAATACGACCCTGGTAACTAACTACATTCCCGGGAATATTAACTTTTGAAGGAATATTTCCAATACAGTCCCAAATCCATAGCTATGAGAGCTTATTAAATCATCATTATCATAAATTCTATGTAAAATAATCTCCCGATACCAATTTTGAATCAGATCTCTAAAAATAATATTTAAAATATTCACATTTAAAGAAAACTGTATCAGTAAATTATACATCACAAAATGTTTTGCCCAAAAGAAGTATACACTTTATTTGACATGTTAATATCAATTAATCTCTATATATCCATTTTAAACAAAATTGTTAAAGGCATTTTCGAAAAATGTGGAGTTAAAAAAACTCATCAGTAAACAACCCTTAATTGAAAGACTAGGAAAAAAAAAACGTTTGTATACAGCCTTATATAATCTAACTATCAAGTTTGAACAAACTCTATCAAGCCATTTTGGATTCATGAACAGGAACATAGGAACAAAAATGGGGACAAACAGATTGATCATTTCAAGATCACAAATTTTTGTTGATATGAGAAAGTAAGAAAGTAAAATAATGTAGGTTTAAAATTTATATTTATGATCTACTGTGTAAATTGTTGATACAGGAGTTCTTTAAATAACTCTTGACTTTGGCGTTTATTTTGTGATACTGTTGAATGTTTTCGAAAAATAAGATTTTTTAAAGTAACTCTAACGTATGTGTTTAAAATGTATATCTGGGGAGTGTTTGACATAACAAATAAAATTGTAGGTCTTATACTTGTTTTTTGGGGTAAAAGTGTTTTAAGGTACATATCGATCCCTAAAACAAAATTTGTCTAAGCATTTTTCTTTTCTTTATTTTTTCCCTTCGTTACTACACACAAAGAGTAGAATTTTCCATATTTTATAAAAATAATTGAAACAGTGTAAAGCTCAGCGTTTATTTCTCTTTAATTTGTAAAATAGAGACCTTTTTTAAAAACTCATAAAATTAGTGAAACGAAATCATAAACACTGTGACCGAAAGATTCCATCAAAGATAATAATTTATTTATATATATTGTTACAGAAACCTCGAGAAAAAATGAGTATGTCCACGATATTAGAAACTACAGGTGATATAAAATATAATCAAGATTAAAATAGTTTTAATTTAACATTGCTACAACTTTACAACTATAAGTTATTTTATATCATTGTTGCTGAAATATGATTAAAATTTGAAAATTTGCTTATGTAACGTCCCCTCAGAGTAATTTTAAAGACAAAACGAGAATTTCCATTTCAGTTTGTAGTGCTAACAATGTTTAGATATAAAATTTATTAAATATAGTTGTACACTAATGTTTTATGTGCCTCTGAACGTCTTTTACCTGGGACTATAACCGAAATTGTGACCAAACTCTTTCCACATGCTATTTATATGTTAAATGTTGATATTTTTATTTCAGTTCTGGATCTTAAGACAATTATGGCTTTTTGAGATATTGAATTTTTTCGAGGGTTATACATAAAAAATAAAATTGAATAGAACTGTTTTACAAAATTAGCCTACCCCAGAGATATTAAATAAAGTTGTTCAAACAATTTCGTTTGAAATTTATACAGAATGAATTTTTCATAGGATAAACGAGACAAACATTAGTTTTATTGAGAAAAGTTTTATATAAAGATGGTTAACTTCTTTTGAAGAAAATATTTTAAACAATAATATAACTTATGATCAAGTACGTACGAATTGTGTCGTATCACTCTTAAAAAATAGTAAGTTTATATAAGCACCTTACAGCCTGTTAAAACAAATAAAAAGCCTACTATTTAACTGTCATAAAACGTTGAATACCAATCAAATACAGTAAAATGCCCTAAAAACTCAAGTCCACTCAAGTCCTTTTCTTCACCATAATTAAATCAGGAGTCGGGGCTCTCCGAAGATAAATCATTTGACCAGCGTACAGCTGATCGGTCAAACTGACTGGGGCTAGGATTGTCCTCTTTTATCCACCACGTCCCCATCGGGCAAACTTTCCTTGGTTACCTCTCCCCTCGCCTACCCCCTCCTCTTACCCAATTCACCCCCTCCCCCTCCTATCTTTCTCTTTACGTGGGAGAAGTACGTGTTCAACAAGGGTAGACAAACCGGGTAGACCTTTTCTTTCCAAGTATAAACTATTTGGCGTCCCAACTTGTATGAGACTTAAAAATAAGTAGGTCTAGGGGTAAGGTGTCAGACTTCTATGCTGGCGGCGGGGTTCATCCTCGGTCCCGGCAAGATTTATCTGATTACCAAACCCTTCCTTCACCTCTGACAAGACATCTTGTGAATGTGGGGAGTGCCAGGCCTCCACCGTGGTTCGGATTCCACATTAAACTGTAGGTCCTTCATTCATCTCACAATCACCCTACCATTACACATTAGCGTAAGTGCGTATAACCCGAACGGGTAGTAAGACGCGGTGCTAATAATAATAATAATAAAAATAAGTAATTTCCCAATTTTCTACCCTTCATCAAGGAGAAGTGTTAAAGCTACGTTTTTTTTTAAAAGTAGTCTAATATTTTTTCATAAATAAATTAAATTTCATTCCCAATAGATACTTCACTTTTCCATTTTACATTATAGTGGTTTTTTTTGTTTGGTTGGTTGTTCTTAGCATTTGGCATTACTGACTGTGAGGGAAATAACATAGAGGTTTGGTCACCTTAAGTGTAGACGATTCACCACTCTGGTGGCACAAAACGTCGATCAGGGTACACCATAAGAGGTTGTCTAAACGTACTCTTTGAGATGATAGGGATAGTAGTGAATTAGAGGTAAAGGTCCAATGGAATTATTAACCTAACTTAGGCCTAAATTACCAACCCCTAGTGACCATTGGGATAATTCCTCTTAAAAGAAAATTACCGAAAGTACCAACCAGGAATCGAACCAGGGACCCTTAGACTCGTAGATAGGTGCACTGACCACACTAAACCACGGGACTTGATCGTTAAAATTCACTACCATTAAATTAATTTTTTTTTTGGGCACCACGTCTTACTACCCGTCCAGGTTTACGTTTATTACTAATTACGCTAATTGTTTTAGAGATTAAGAAGGTTATATTAAGAGGAAGTGTACCCGCAGATGCGTGGAGAAGAGTGAAAAAACACTAAGTACACCCGACCAAGATTCGAACCTCGATCATTGGCAGTTTAATCTACTGCAAGACTAGCGTGTTAGACCACGTGGTCACTGAAGCGTCCTTTTCTGATAAAAAAATAAATTTAAAAACACAAGATTGAACACTCAAATTTTTATAGGGTGCGAGGAATATTCCGGGATAGCTCAGAGCTGAAAATAGAACCTGGGGTCCACCGGGCGGTTGACTACTATACGAGATAACGATATAGTTGACCTGAATTAGTATAAAGATTAGAAATTAGATTCAGTGATATATGATAAGGAATAACATAAATAAATTATGTGCTTATTATTTAGATAAATTGATTCCAACATTCCCTATATATGATTCACTAGGTAAGTTAAATTTCTAATATTTTTTATAAAACATTTTCTTGAAATAAAAATACAATATTTTTGATTTTCTAAAAAAATTAATTTACAAAAAGATACCTTTAATATACCAGTTATTTATTTAAAATATAATGGTAGGCATAGAGATGTGGTATCGAAAGAAAAGTATATATTCACTGTACTCAATTAAAAATATTGGAAGAAAAATATCGATGCCGTATTAGTATCGAAAGAAAAGTATGGATAACAGTAATTATCGGTATCGAAATATTAACTATTGACAAAGAATAAAAGAATGGACGCTCTGCCATACTTCATCTGCTTAAAAACGCACATAAACGTTTTGCTTTGTCTGCTTGGGACACCCTAAGCTCATTGGGTTCATTGTGCTTTACAAAAACTTATTTTGTTTAGTTTATAATGAAATGACCTTGCTCATTGATAAAGGAAGGGGTTGTAAGACTGGTCTTCACTCGCCTCGTCACCTGGTCAGGCATAGGTCCTTGAAGTTGGCAGCACCACTAACGGCACAAATTCTGAAACCTTTGCCAATATTTAGTGCTGAATTTGTGCCACAAGAATATCCTATCCCCATAATTTGTGACGCCATAGTTTTTGTGAAAACTTCAAAAAACTGTGGTTGCTGCCAACTTCACGTAGCAGCACCATACGCACATCTGAAACCTTTGCATATTTAGTGCAATTTGTGCACAAATATCTCCCATATTGGACGCAATTTGAAACTTCAAAATTGTTGCTGCCAATTACGTTGCAGCACTATAACGCAATTCTGAAACTTCATATTAGTGTGAATTTGTGCCACAAGAATATCCTGCTGCTACGTGAAGTTGGAAGCACCCACAGTTTTTTGAAGTTTTCACAAAAACTATGGCGTCACAAATTATGGGGATAGGATATTCTTGTGGCACAAATTCAGCACTAAATAATGGCATAGGTTTCAGAATTGGTGCCGTTAGTGGTGCTGCAACTTCACGGACCTGTCAGGCATCATGCGGTATTGATAAACTAAGATGAAAGAACCAGAATTAATTATGATGTACTAGAAGAGATTGAATGCTAGGGTTGTTTCTTGCGTGTCATGGAGAAAATGAGTGAGAATTGAGAAATAGTGTCATTTGTTCTTCCTCCACAATCCACCCTAGTAAACATTTAATCCCAGCATTGTGAAGATAGAGAAAAAGTTATTTCTTTCGATACCAGAGTTAAGTACTAATAACAGTAAATGTATTGAAAAATAAGTATTGAGTAAAAAAAAACTACTAGAATCGAAAGGAAAATATCGATATTGGTAATGTATCGATACTTTTTCACATCCCTAAGTAGGCAATCAATCATAAGTCCAATCTTATGCATGATATGAGTATGCCAGACACATAAAAGGAAAATAAAGTCCGGTGTAATTAGTAAATGCATTGTTCTCTCAGTTACCATTTTGGTCCTATATAATAAACTGCCGCAACATTCCTGGTGTATTGCTTTACTTTAGAAGTACAC
The DNA here is from genome assembly GCA_039000515.1 of Timema cristinae. NCBI lineage: Eukaryota > Metazoa > Arthropoda > Insecta > Phasmatodea > Timematidae > Timema > Timema cristinae. The sequence continues at coordinate 42,309,807 of JBCFYV010000100.1, read as the reverse complement.
TTTTCTTAAAAATTTTAGTAAAATTAAAAACAACTTCATCTTATCTTGTTTAAAGTACGCCAATAAGTTGTTTGTTTTTCTCTTTAAAAAATAATAAATCACCTTTTCCTTCCAAAACAATGTAAGCTATTAACAATTTTTCTTTGGAAAGCTATAAAATAAGAATTAAATGTTTATTAGTAGTTGAGAAATCTGGTTTGGAGACCCTGTGAAAGTCCTAGATACCAAGCTTATAACCTGTCGGTAAAATTGTTTAGGCTCTAGACGGTACAGAGAGACAGAAATTCTATAATAACTTTTTCGGATTCGAGGGTTCATGAAACGTCGAGATTCATCAAAATCTCGAGCTTGAATTTTTTTTTTTTTTTTTACGATCACAATACTTACTCTACCTGTAAGATAACGAGAAAGTGAAAAACAGGTGTAATAGTGTAGGCCTTTTATGTCAGATGACAAAAATAGGTTTTTACTTTCTCGCTATCTTACAGGTAGAGAAATTATTGTGATCGTCAAAAAATTCGAACTCGAGATTTTGATGAATGCTTACGTTGCATAACCCCCGGAATCCAAAAAAGTAGTTTTTAAATTTCCGTCTGTCTGTACCTCGGACTAGAGCTTAAACTATTTTAACGAGCGAGCTAAAACTTTGTAACTAGGGTATTCATAGGATGGTCCTCTGAGATTTTTGGAATTGGATATCTAACCCTAAAATTAGGGGTAGTTTACTTAAGGACAAAAAGAGAAAAATTCTATTTTCTTAAAAATTGGCTTTAACGATTTTTATTAAATTTCATTTCAAAATATTAATAAATATTCCAAACAAAATTGCTACTTTATGTATTTCGGCAAATGACTTCGAGGGTTCCGCTCTGATGCGTAAATTCTTTTTTTTTTTATATATCATATCTCCGTAACTCTTTGAGATATGAAATTACTTAAACTAACAAATATGTAGGGTTATTTATAATACAAATCTTTTATTTGAAACATATTTTTATGAAACCAATAGCTTTAAGCTATACGCAAAAAAATAAATATATATTTTAACTTTTCGAATACTAAAGGTAAGGTATTGCGACCGTAAAAAAAAACTCTCAACACGAAATGTTGATGGATGTCAACGTCTCATGACCCCCCATCCCCGAACACTAAGATGTGATTTTGCAATGCTGTTGGTTTGTGTGTCTGTTCAACCCTAAAATTAATCATATATTAATAAAAAGCGAAAAGAGAAAGAACCCATTTTCTCAAAAATTGTCTCCAATGATTTAGATTTAAATTTGTATCTGGGCGTTAATTAAGATCACAAATAAAAAGGATATTTAATTTTTTCTATGAAAATGACTTTTAGGGTACTTTACAGAAGTGGAAATTTCCGTATCTCGGCAACTATTTGAGATACAATTAGCTTATCATTAAAATATTGCAGTACTATTAAAAACAAAAAACTTATTTGAAATATATTTTTTATAAAACTAACCGTTTCTGAGATATTCGCAAATATATCAACACAATTTTGTGAGCTTTAGTTGTAAAGAGATACTACTTAAGTTTTAACGAAATAATTCTCCAAGCCATAGAGCAGGGGTCCCCAACCCTATGCCCGCGGGCGCCATGACATCCACCGAGCCTTTTGCGTCGGCCCGCCACTTTTTGACCACAGCTAATAAGTTCTTGATTAAAATTTTAATCTGTCACTTTTCTCCAGGTATGCTGTTCTCAAGAAGTTGGTGATTGAAAGCCCCCTCTTTTTCTAATTCCTCCCTCTCATTCCTCTTTCTTTGCCGGCTCATTCTACTCACTAATACCATGCTAATACTTCTATTTCCTTTGTAAATATCTTGACATGGGTCTACTTAGCTTTTTTGCCTGAATAAACACATAATAAACATATATTTTAAAACTGTACCTAAGCACCAAAATGGTGGTGGGTAATTTTATATTTCCATGTGGCTTGGTCTTGTTAAAATCGTAAATAAAGCAGTATTTTTTTATTTATTAACATTGACTTTTGGTTTGGTGAAAATGGTATCAATTGTTTAAACTGGTTTTGGACTAACTTTGCGTGTTTACCATTAGCTTTATTTCAATGCGAATTAAAAAATAATAATTTAAACACACTTTTTTTTAATAATATTTATTTGTGTGTATGTGTGTTATTTGCATTATGAATTATGTTCGGCCATAAATTTAATTGAAATAGTTATTGATGCCCGCCGTACGACCGTTAGTTTTGAATGTGCTCTAAAGTACAAAAAGGTCCTCAAAAACTTTTTATTTTACCTCTAACCTCTTAGGCGAAATGTTTGTACAACAATGATCTAACTCTATTTTAGACTCAATAGTCAATATTCACATTTTTTATTCGTCAAAAATTATAAATGAGGAATTTAATAGTAATGTGAAGATGTGCAACACCTAATAAAATGTCGACAATTTTGCCTGGAAGTCGAAATTTTAATACGAAGTATTGACCTTTGTGAATCCAGTATTGATCTTTTTTTATTGGTCCAAACGTAAAAATGAGGACATTAATTCTTTAAAAATAAAATTATAAAATTTCAAACCGGGACTCAAAAAAATGTTTTACGTAAGTATAGTGCAATTTATGCTTGGGTTTGCCAGTGTATATTATGAGTTTTGAGTAAATATCTCCATTTTTAAACAATAGAGTGAGAAAGTCAATACGGAGTTCCGTACCAGTAATTTTTTATAGATTAAATAATGTATTTCCCTCAGAGGCCTCACTCATTTCCAGTGATTTATACTCATTGAATCGGCTTGGTAAACAGATATATTGAGTTATTGTACATTAATGAGAGACATAAAGTAAACAGAGACGATGAAATGGAAGCTTCTGATTCAAATACACATATAAAAAGAGAGCTTTGAAATGATACACCCCCCTTTATAACTAATCAGAAAGAAAACAAAACAAATGGTCACAACTGTCACATTACTTGGGGTCATCCGTTTCCAATAAAGTAACCGCCCTAGTGACCTATACTACACAACATTGCGACAAAGCTGAGACAATAGAGAAGTAGAAAAGATGGCTTGTAAGGCGAAAATAGAGGGTTCGGTGGGGAGGGGGAGTTGAAAGTGTATTTCCACAGACCACCATCAATCTTCCGATTGGGGTCCTCACAGCTGCGTCCTCTCCCTTAATTCGGGGGTGGAAATGTAAGTGCCATCTATTATGTGGGATGGTGACTTGCTTGGAAACACATCAGTAAGCATTAGTGAGGACCTACTGACAACTTCCCCCCCCCCCACATCTACTCACGCTCTACAATACTACCCCTCTAGTGTCTTGGGAGGAGCCCCGGTGACCTGAAGACCTACAGGAACACCGCGGGAGAGAAGGGGAATTAAACAAGGGGTTCCCAATCTTTTTAGATGGAAGGAACACCTTACACAATATTATTATTATTATTAGCACCGCGTCTTACTACCCGTTCGGGTTATACGCACTTACGCTAATGTGTAATGGTAGGGTGATTGTGAGATGAAATGAAGGACCTACAGTTTAACGTGGAATCCGAACCACGGTGGAGGCCTGGCATTCCCCACATTCACAAGTTGTGATTAATACACGTCTTGTCAGAGGTGAAGGAAGGGTTTGGAAATCAGATAAATCTTTGCCGGGACCAAGGATTGAACCCCGGCCGCCAGCTCAGAAGTTTGACACCTTACCCCTAGACCACCAGGTCACCAGCTTACACAATAAAAGACACAGGATGGAGCTCTCATAAAAAAAAAAATTACATTCAAATTATTAACATGAAAGGAAATCCAATAGGTCAATGTTAAAGACGTGTCCTACGTTGGTTCGGGCATTTTGAAAAGATGAGTGTGGTTTGAGTGATGAATCAAATATATGAAGGTAGAGTGTGTGTGTATCGAAGTATCAAAAGGAAGGGGTAAGGCATGGAAGACGTGGCTAAATGTTGTGGTCAAATTTGAGGAAAAAGAGAAACATTAAGACTCATAAGAGTTTTAAGAATAGAAAAGCATGATATGACTTAGTGTATGGATGTTGTTGAAGCGAAGGGAGTATAAAAGGATAGGTGTGTGGATAAAGTTAGTGAGGATGAATTAAGTACGGAGTTTTTTTTCAGCTATATGCACACTTTCTTGCCTACCCTGTAAGGGAACGGCGTGATTAAGTATATAGTGGTTGTTCATTTGAGAATTTTCCATCAAAATATCTCAAAAACAACGTATTGCAGAAAAAATTGTTTCAAACAAAAGTTATTTGGTTTGGAGAGGGAAGTAAGGTAGTAAGGTTGGTATGATCTTGGGTGGCGTTGCTAAGGTGACGTTAAGGTTGAAAATATGAATCAATATAAACCAAATATAGATAGTAAAAATATCCACCTATATATATATATATATATATAAAATTATTAACTATATATATATATATATAAACAAAATATACCTTAATTCTATAAGGAGTATCAAATTTTTAAATGTCAAAACAAATAAAATTAATCTATTTGTAAAATATTGTGTCGATGTTAAGGTGTCCAATTACTAAATGGCATTGTTTTAAATCACTCAGCTCTGACCGCATCCAATATATTGTAGGTACTATCGTAAGATAATTCCCTATTCCATTTAATCGACGTTATGCACGACTGTTTACCAACTTGTAGGCTGAGGGGTAAGTGTTTTTGTTTCAAAAGGGGTCCACAAATCCACAAAGTACACAACTCATTAAATAGGTTACCTACCTCTGACGTAGCGGCAAGTCAAGATAGAATTTCCAATATTAATGTATTTAGGTCTCATTCTACGAGTTTTAAAGACAGAAAATTGAGACAAAAAACATAAGTTATAAATAAATATAAAAATTGTCGTAAATTTTCCTCCATCTTTGTATAATGTTGGTGTAGTATTTCTCTAAACTTTCTTGGAAGCAGATATATATCTAGAATATGAAACACGATAAAAAAATAATTTTATAAATGAAAGTAATTTCTGTCCAGGTACAAATATGAAGGTGTACACTCGTCAGCGGAAGAGGGGAAGTATAACAGGCAGAGGAACAAGAAGTTTCGTAGGAGTAAACTGCTCATTTTCGTCCTATCTCACTATTACGTACATTGGGGTGTAAGGGTGTAAAGTTCTTACGTGTGTCGAAGTAATATGTAACACTCTTCATAAAATAGCTTCAATTTCACCAAATATACGTCGTTTGGACTTTTTTTTTTAAAAACATGTTTAGAAAAAATTATATTTAGATGTATTGATTGTATAAACGTCTGAAAATAAGTATTTTTAACCTTGATGCGTGTCATATATCGCACACACATTTGATATATTTGTACTGTCAAAATATCAAGTTGTCAATGTCTACTTAACGTCGTATTGTAAAGTGAAGATTGTAAGATTTCAGGATTGCGGGAATGGAGTAACGGTATAGGGTTATTGTAGGTGACGTAGAAGCGCATCTGTTGTGTTCCCAAAGTGCTGTTCTGGGGGAGATTTAGTGGTTTTAAGAAAGGAGGGCAGGGACGGGTTTGTTGATAGAAGAGGTAGGGTGAGCTAAATCCAACGTAGTGTGGAACCACAGGGAAACCAACGACAAGCTTCGTAATACCAAACATAGAGCGCAGCGCTGGTGCATTAAACATGACGGCAGAATCAAATCTATAATACAGGAGCGTAAGCTTTGTGTTAACATGCAACTAGCATAGGTTTATACTCCTTGGGAAATTTATTATTAAGAACCTCGCCGTATCACCTTTCATAAGGCGGTAGGAAATGTTGTGAGAGTGTAGGCCACTATTTATTGCATTTTTTTTATATAAGAAGTTGTTTAAGAGTAAATGTGGCATTTCTCCATTCTATAAGTTCAGTTTAAATTGTTACGCGTAGTTATTAGTATCAACATTCCTTTAATATTTATAAAAATCATAAAGGTATTTGATGAGAAACTTTTAAAATGAAAATAAAAAGTTATCATCGAATTCCAGGATGTTCAATACATATATTCATAAGAAATATAATGTTATAAAAACATTAAAAACACTGACTTAAACTGGCATTTATTTATCATCTCACCTTAAGTTGGTAGTGTAGGGAACACAAGTTAAGGGCAGTCATTTTACAGTATTTATATAAAAAAAACTGTTTTATATCAAAATAGATCGAATAATTTCCCATTTGAAACAGAGTTTAATATTCTTCGCATGGTGTTATAAACATTTCGTTAATATCTGTCAAAGGTATCCTGGAATTTAATGATAAACTTTTTAAATTGAGAGAAAAAGTTATCTAATACTACCGGCTCAGGCCAAATATTCAACAAATTTTGATATTATCATGTGAAGAAAATTAAACTATGTTTATATAGAAGAAATATGTTATTTATATTTCAATAAAAAACTTTGTTGATATATTACATTATATATATATACATTCCCACCTTAGGGCTTATGGGGTAAGAGCACCTGGACACTACTGGCAGCTGCGGCCTGAGAGAAAAGAAAAAAAGATCAACCGAGCGTGGATCGTTGTTGTCCACTTAGTGGACTTAGTCAGTCTCGCAATGAATGCGAACTTGAACAAGTGAGTTCCAGCAAGTTACCGAGTGTTTGGTTTCGTCAAAGACTGTATCTATTGTTCGCTGTGTAGTAGGGTATTGCCAGACTGAGCGAGCGACTATAAAATAAAAAAAGGACACATTGGTTTTTAATGAGAGTTGGCCAGACTGGAGCTACGTGCGCACTTTAAATATAGGACTGATTCTATTTTTCAAGCGCGTGCGCTCGAGCCGGTATAGTCTAGTTTACAGGCGCTAGGCAATTTTGTTTTATATTGGTTCATTGAGTGCTGGGAAAACTTCTCTATTTGACTTTTTTTTTTATGATTATCTATAGGCTTAGCACACTTACTGCTCACGGCCTAATTTAATTGATAAGATCATAAACTATACATATACATATAATAGAGCCGATATGTTAAAATACTTCAATATTATAATCAAAGTAGGCCTTTACAAATAAGAACCACCATTAGCGCGGATAGAAGATGGGAAAACCACAATAATAAATCACTTGTCAAAACTTCCCTCAGTTAACTGAACCAAGATTCTAACCTTTGCCTCCTCGTCAACAACTATCGAGAACAATCTACAAATCACGCGATCACTCGTTCGCTAGTTTGACCACGCAGTTGCTCGCTCGCTCACACGCGTGTCAGTCTGGTCGAACCCTTAGAATTCTGGTGACGCCCACCCATTGCATTCTGGGTAAGCAACTGGCTGCGCGACTGGATGGTTGAATGTGCACCACTAAGGCTGCATCTATGTTGGATCCGTATTTCTCCCATTCCGATGTAGGGGGACCATCGGACGACCGACGGGTTGCCCGATCAAACATGTTTGTTTCCAGTCCAATATCTCATCTCGACTGCACATAATGACGGGGAAAATTGACAGAGCGTCATTGATTGATATTGTGAGGAATGAGCCGCACCTGTGGGACCAGCGGAACAAAAACTACCATAACCGGGACATTAAACCTGAACTGTGGCATTCTATTGGGGGGTAACTATGAGTAAAAGGTTAATACGTATTACAATGTTTTTCAATAATAGATTTCAAAGTACTACATATTATTACAAATTAATACAAATCAATTGCATTTATTACAACATTTTTAAAATATTAATTAGTAGTTAAAAAGCAAGTATAACTATTAATTGTCACTGGATGCATTCGTTTTGCCACGGAACTGCACCAATTCCGTTGAAATATGATTTAAAAAAAAGTGTTTGTGATGATTTGACCCTGCTGTGACGGCCTGTTAAATGTTCTTGATGAAATGCTTTGTTGAAGTGGTGATTCGATCAAACACTCCTGTGATTTCGTAGTGATGAAAAGTCACAATTTTCATGGTCAATATCTATGTTGTGCAGTAAGCAGATACATTTCACTATCCTCTCTGCTCTGTCAGTTTCTGTTTCTATACATTTTCCCAGTAAACGCCACTTGGCAGTCATAATACCGAAGGCACACTCTACGCATCTTCTAGCCCTCGATAGTTTGTAGTTGAAAACTTGTATCTTCGTGTGAGGTGACCTGGTGGTCTAAGAGTAAGGTGTCGGACTTCTGTGCTGGGGTCCGGGGCTCAATCCTCGGTCCCGGCACAAATTTATCTGATTACCAAACCCTTCCTTCACCTCTGACAAGACATCTTGTGAATGTGGGGAATGCCAAACCTCCACCATGGTTCGGATTCCACGTTAAACTGTAGGTCCTCCATTTCATCTCACAATCACCCTACCATTATACATTAGCGTGAGTATAACCCGAACGGGTAGTAAGACGCGGTACTAATAGTAATAAAAAATGAGTGTGTGTACTTATGTACGCGCGTGAGAAGTTATACTTCTTTGGCATCATTAAATAAATATTTAACAATAATAATTTAATAATATTTAGTATTAATTATGTTAAATAATAATATTTTAATTTATATCAATAAATAATACATACGGATAGTTAACCTCAATTATATTGGAGCACTTGAAAAAGTCTATAAGCACAATTTTTTTCACTAATATTTACGAATAGTAAATATTAATCAAAATATTCAATTTAAATTACTACTGAATATAATTTATTAGCACATATATAATTCGCACTTGTATGAAACTAAAACACGTGTTGTGAATGTAGAAACTACAAACATGTGGATAAATATTATATATATGAAAACAGTGATCAGAGGCGACGAGCGTACCAACATGCGCGACTAACAGAGGTTCTATTTTGTTGGTAGCTTTTTTTTTTCGAGACTTAATGAGCGGTTTACTGTTACTTTTGTGTTACAGTGATGCGCACGCATCTTAAATTTCACTCCCATCATTTTTTCATAACGCGCCTAAAGAAGCATAACTTCAATAATAATAATAATCTTTGTGTGAGAGAAGTCGTTTGGAGTTAGGTTTAATTAGATAAGTTTTTAAAGGGCATGCATCGTCTCCAAGCACGACAAACGGCATATCTGTAACAATTCCTTTGACAGGTGAAGTTTGCGGTAAAGTAGCACGACAGCTCTCCAATAATGTAAACAAAATAGAAGCGTAAAAAGTTCCTCTATCACTCTGTTTTCCATAACCTCTTACACCCACAAAAATAAATCGCCAACGGTTATCCACAACAGCTTGTAGCACTATATAAAAAATAACATTTTGTAGTTAAAATACGTAGTTCCACTTTATTTTGGACATTTAATTCGGATGTGCTTTCCATCAATACAGTCAACGGCATGAATAAAATTCCACCACTCGTGGAAACCCACCGCTATTTTTTCTCATTTTTTTCTGATCAGGAACAGGTAGGTGTCGCTGATTGAAATTTTTCCATATCGCATCCACAACTGACGAGACACATTTACCTACTATGTAATCATTCATTCGAAACGTTAGATCCAGGGACCGAAATGACATTACTGTCGCCAAGTACCTGAAACAGAAAAACTAAATCGCAATATTAGCGACGAGATGAGAGTACTGTTTCATAGTTATATTATTTACTTTCAAGTGATGTGTAAAAGACCATTCTTGTGGGGTTTTTTTCAGGTGAACAGGCTCGTAAAACGTGGGAAAACCTCATAGACAAATTCAGAAGAAAATATAAAATACAGCATGAAACCAAGAGCGGTCAAGAAGCGTCTGCTTCTAATAAATGGTCTTATTTCAACAACATGCTGTTTTTGAAGGACAATATGACACCCAGGGACAGCTCAGGAAATGTGTATGCCACAGTAAAATAAAATGAACCTTCTCCACGTGACCGAAGCCCCGCCACGGCAGATGAGTAAAATGCAAATGATTCAGAACCAGAGGCATCCGCTTCATTTGTCATACCTAAGGCAAATGAACGTAATAAGAAGAAAATTGATTAAGATTCACAGGCACTTGACATTGAAAAAAAAGGAAGATTTACCTGACTGAGCAACACGTTTCATGAAAAACACAAATACCAAGATGATGAGAACTATTCTTTCTCCATATGTTTGATACCAACTGTTAACAACTCCATCAATTGGAGAAAATGAAACTCCGAATTAAAATCTTGTGGGACGTCAATGAAGCATTGGAAGTATACAATTTCGTTAATGAAGTGAGATCGTCAGGAGTATATTATATTATATACTACATATTCGTCAGGAGTATATTATATTATATACTACATATTACTATATATTAGATTATATCACCCACTGGTTCTCGTTTGTCATCATTATAATCTTCACTTCATCAGTAGCCAGGTGCATCTGACTATTCACAGCAACTGCCTTCCTTGGCTGGTGTAAATCAAGCTTCTCAGCCTGTGATACAATATGCCCAACAACATGACAACTTGGAGCTCGAATTGGACGATTACTCAATATTGGACATGTGACTTTTCATTCATTTGCAAGTTGACATAACGAGTTACATTTGATTACTCAATACTGGACATGTGACGTTTCATTCATTTGCAATTTGACATAATGAGTTAATTTTTTTTTTTAATTTGCATTCCCTAATTTCCTAATTCTGTTTACTGTTTGTATGCCTTTATGTATAATAAACGTTTATTCCCCACTAGGTTCCCTTTTTTAAACACCTTAACTGATGATATTAAGGTCAGTTTTAAAGCAAACAATTTTTTCATTACGATTTCTAGCTCACACATAGGTATTTATTAACAGTTACGTATTTATCAATAATTAATAATATCTAATATTACTGTGAAAAAATGTTAATAAATAAATGTTAAATGCTGGCCTGGTAGTCTAAGGGTAAGGTGTCGGACTTTAGTGCTGGGGTCAGGGGTTTAATCCTCGGTCCCGGCACATATTTATCTGATTGCCAAACCCTTCCTTAACCTCTGACAAGATTTGCATTAATCACAACTTGTGAATGTGTGGACTGCCAGACCTCCGCCGTGGTTCGGATTCTATGTTAAACTGTAGGTCCTTCATTTCATATCACAATCACCATACCATTATATATTAGCATAAGTGTATATAACCCGAACGGGTAGTAAGACGCAGTGCTAGTAATAATAATAAATGTTAATTGTGTTCACTTACCGTATTGTGATAGTAAGTTTTTTCTTTGGGGCTGATGCATAACAGGAAATTAGATTGGCCCGTTACGTCATCATTTAAGCCTTCAAGAATATAGTCAAACGTTTCTATAGTCATACGGTGGCAGTCTTTGAATTTATCCAGGTAATTTGCTAAAAGTTGGCAAGTTTTTAAAAAAAACTCCCCTGCAAATCACTCTTCATTAAACTGATGCACCCATACCTTTTTTTTTTATACGTCTCATTTTAAAGAGAACGTTCTTCTCTACCAGAAGTGGTACCTCCACAACCCAACGACAACTGCTTTACAATCGGGTGTAACTGAGGCCAGTGTATGCACTCACGATGGATGACATCGGATCACATAATCGCCCTACATAGGATCGGGAGAAATACGGGTCCAATATAGGGGTGCGGACTAAGATTCCCCTCTGTCTGCTGTGGCGATAGTGCATCAAGCTATAATAGTCTATATTCTGATGGCTCCGGTGGCAGGGTCGACCTCACAGCTAGTGTGCGTGCGCCCTTAATCGATAGGGTGGGGGGTTCATCTTGCACGGTATTGTCTACAAATATACATTTTTAATATATTGCTTTAACTATAAGATGTAAGTCAGCAACGCTATACAATTAAGTATATATTAAAACCTAGGCTTAGGGGATGAATGATTATAATTACGGGGATCAGTCGAAAATGATTTTTACTCGATTAGATTGAAAAAAATTACGCCTGAACCAGGGGATCGAACCCGGGAACTTGAATTAGTACGTCAACGTGCTACCACTGAGCTGTGCAGGGATCGTTCCGTGTCCAGGATCATTATTCACTCATATTTTTAGGGCTGAGTTTGTTATATCAATGATCACTCTTAGTACAGTAGCCCCGTGGCTTCTTTGGTGCAGACTGACAGCTTTCAGCTGACTTCTGACAGTCAAAATTTAGGTATATAACTAAATTTTGACTGTCAGATGAGACAGCTGCTAAACACATGTTTTTGCAGATAATACGGTTCGGCGTAGAGATACATAATTTGGTCTGGTAACTTTTCAAAGCCGTCAGCTGTCAGTCAGCACCAAAGTAGCCATGGGTCTACTTTAGCTGATGATATCCTCACGTCCAAAATATAATCTGCCTTATAATATGAGTGGGGGAAAGTCCTTGATCATGGGACAATTCCTGGTTACCTTAGCGGTAGAGCATTGGTGTGTTGAAACTTAGGTGCAGAGTTCGATTCCCGTGTCTGTGTGTCATTTTTACAACTCAAGAAAATATGTTTTAAGTTGATATGATTAGTGAGTTCTAAATGGTCATAGACTTGCCTATGTGAAGTCTACGCTTAGTTTAGTAAAAAAAAAAAATTAAATGCACTGGTGGGCACATAGTCAAAAAACATCTGGTAGTGTCAGGTATTTTGCTGATGATAGGTCCAGGCTCAAATCTTTGTCAGGGTGTATTTGTGTGTTTGATTCCTAAATTATCCGCCTGCGCTTGAGCCAGCTCAAATTTAAATATATACAATCGTTGAAACAAACAACCAATCAAGCTCTTGAGCTAACGTAAATTATCGCTAACTTCCATGAAATTTCCAATATTATAAGCATAATGTTACCTGTTTAATGTACGTATATATATATATATATATATATATATATATATAATATATATATATATATATATATAATATATATATATATATATATATACTAGATAGCTGTTGACCGCGGCTTTCCTCGCGTGGAAGTTGATTATACACAAATACGAAGATATACATATGTATTTACAGATTAATTTAAAATATTACGTTACGTTGATGACCATAACTTGAACTCAGATCAAAAATAATGCAAGTCCGATACAAACTTTCACCCCCTTTTTCATCCCTTATTAAATAAAATTTCCAAAATTCCTGAAACACGTATTTATTTGTTTTACGTCAATAACCGAAATACAAAATTTTGTTTATGTAACTTTCAAAATGACGGACTTTCATACATATTATCATACATATTATCATCCCCTATTTTGACCCCTTTGGGTGGAATTTTCTAAAATCCTTTCTTAGTGGGTGCCTACATAACAAAATGAATATACAGTCCAAATTTCATGCTTGTAGCCTTGATAGTTTGCGCTCGGCGATGATGAATCAGTCATTAAGTCAGTCAATCAATCAGGACATGTTATTTTATATATATATTTATATATATATATGTGGATGAGTCGGTGCGGTATTTGCCTACCCACCTATAACTTGTGCGTCTCACAGTCGGGGTACGGTTGGACACCCCTGGTCCAAGGTGTTACTCTAGCCTGGACTGCCAATGACGGAGAGATAAAGGTTTGAATCCCATTCGGGTGTACTGAGGATGATTTTTCCTAAATGGTTTTAAGCCTTCCATATAAGCATATGCGGGTGTATTTCCTCTAAATTCAGCCTTTTCTCTTTAAAATTAATTGGAGTCATTAGTAGATATGCGTGTTACAAGAACGGGCAATAAGAAGCAACGCTAAAAATAAAAGGACAAAAAACATATCCATATTTTTAAAATTAAATAAAAGTCTTTGAACTTTCTTATGGTAAAGTTTTTATTTTCGCACATAAATATAAATTAATCATACCTATCTTTGAAAATTCATATTCTTTTTGGATATAATATTTGAAATCCCTAAGACCTAGGTCTTCGGTAACCTACAAATACATCTATCTATCATCTATCTATCTATCTGTTCAATCAGTTTCAGTCAAAAGCGGGTAAGTAGCCTCTCCGGTATTTCCCTACGACCTTTAATAAGCTACGAGTTCTTGTAAGGAAAAACCTGCCGTATCTGTACGATCGTGTGGTTCAAAAGGTTCATCTCTTATCCTGTGCAGTGGATCTTCGTCCTTTGCTTTCGTTTCAACCCTTCTCGCTTTCTTCCTCTTTCCACCTCTAACCCTTCTTTACCTTCCAAACGTAAAGTTATTACACCTACACACGTTCTCAATTAGCCTGATTGGACGACGTCAACTTCTGACGGAGGGGAACGGGCCGTGTGGTGGGGTACAAAAGTGGTATCTGGGGTGAGAAAACTTCCAAGAGTTTGTGGAAAGTTTTTGCAACTTGAGCTAAAATAGGAAAAGTAACTCTTTTTTTTTCCCTTCTAGTTCTAGCAGTCAACTATATTTGCCTTAGCTCCAATTATTAATTATATCAATATGTAACTTAAATTGTATAAATAGCTATTTTTCAAACATGACAATATTTCGTAGTCCGATTTTATTTTTATTTTAACAGGCAAACACATTTAGATACATATCTACCGTTTTTATCTACATACAATATTCTTTATATCTTAGAAAACTTCGAAAAATATTGTTTACAATTTGGTGTTTTAGTTTTAATTGGTTGTTATTGGATACATAATCAACTCGTATTAGCCCGCTTCATTAGCGGCGTGGTCTAACGCGCTACTCTCGCAGTAGACTGGACTGCCGATGACGAGGTGATTGAGGTTCGAATCTAGGTCGGGTGTACTGAGGTTTTTTTTTCCCAAATTGTTTTCTATTCTTTTTCCACGCAAATTAGGGTACACTTCCTATAAATATAATTTTTTTATCCCTAAAAAAATATTAGCGTATTTAGTATAATACGTATAGCCCAAATCTGTAGTAAGACAAGTCGGTAAAAATAAAATGTAATTGACTCATAATATCTTTTGCGTAATGTGGTCAGTAGCGTAGTAGGGTCTAGTTTTCAGAGATGCTTAACACATGTGCAGAAAAGACTAATCCATTTTGCCTATCATATAAAATTAAAACTAACTGTTTTAGTTATGGAAAGGTTATATATACAATTAATTAAAATGGTATAATGTTTTGTTTAAAAAAATTATACATTGAAATCTTCATTTATGGATACACAAATTATTTTCTAATAGGAATTTTACCTTAGTTGATGACATTTACTATTTCTAAATGGATCGACATAATACTTAACTTAGCTATTTTGTGATTGTGTGCCATTATTATTTGAATAACATTTTCTCTACTTAATTAAGTACGAACACCATACCCTTGTGAATGGACCATTACCACGTCCTACGAAATATTAAAGGACGAAGCCTGTTTTGCTATTAGTTTAGTTCTATCAATTAACAAGGATCAATATTTTGTTTAGTAGTGGGAATTATAAATAATAGTCGAGATTATTTCTTCAAGTTAAGTAGTTAGAAAATCAGAGCTACGGACAGGATAATGTTTTGACAGTTTGAGGCCGGCGGAGTACTTACAGACGCCCATAAATAAAACATTTTTTAAAAGTAGTTGTTAGTGATTTAAGGTGGGATGGAAAGGGACTTGAGAAAAGGCAAGTGTTTTTTGCAATTTTTATGGCAAAACTTTCTTTTAGCTAAAATAAATCAAATATTGCTTAGGCCCTAATGAATGACCTCATTGTGTCAATGGGCCTCTAAATAATATTATTATTATTATTATTATTATTATTAGCACCGCGTCTTACTACCCGTTCGGGCTATACGCACTTACGCTAATGTGTAATGGTAGGGTGATTGTGAGATGAAATGGAGGACCTACAGTTTAACGTGGAATCCGAACCACGGTGGAGGCCTGGCATTCCCCACATTCACAAGATGTCTTGTCAGAGGTGAAGGAAGGGTTTGGTATTCAGATAAATCTGTGCCGGGACCGAGGATTGAACCCCGGCCACCAGCACAGAAGTCTGACACCTTACCCCTAGACCACCAGGTCACCTCTAAATAATAATAATTATTATTATTACTTAGCACCGCGTCTTACTACCCGTTCAGGTTATACGCTTAAGTATTAATTACGCTAATGGATTAGGAATTGGTAAGGTTGAATTAGAGAAAGTGAACCCGCATTTGCGTGGAAGGATAGTGGGAAAACCATTTAGGGAAAACCAACCCCAGTCCACCTGATCGAGATTCGAACCTCGATCTCCCCGTCCTCGGCAGTCATGCTCAACATGACTAAAACGTTAGCCAACTACGCCACCAAGGCAGGTAATAATAATAATAATAATAATAATAATAATAATAATAATAATAAAATATTTCTTCATTAGAAACATAAAGTTTAATTTTCTTCGCATGGTGATATCAACAGTTCTTGAATATCCGTCATGAGCATAGTGGCATTAGATGACAAACTTTTTAAAGGGATTAAAAAGGTTGTCATTAAATTTCAGGGCACCCTTAAAATATATTCAAAAACTGTTGAGGTCATCATGTGAAGAAAATGAAACCCTATATTTCTATGAGACCTATTTAATTTATTTAAACCAAAACATGTTTTACTATAAATACTGTAAAAATACTACCCCTAACTTGCGTTTCCTACTCCCCCATTTTAAGCCCTGGTGGTTTCCCAGCTTAACAAATACACACCCCTAAAAACAGATAAAACAAAATGGTATATTGGAAGCTTTCTCGAAAACAAAATAATGTTTGATTAGCAAATATCGTTTATCGATATATTCGCGCTTCATGTACTGTACTATTGATATCTGTCTCGGGTAGTAACGTTCTTCACCCCTTCACCCTTCACCCAAACCCTCTTGGGTGGGTGGATAAAAAAAAGAGATCATCAGGAGGTTAGAAGGGTGAAACATAACGCGACTTTTTTTTTCCACACCCCCCTTCAGCCAATAAGTTGTTCAGTTTCCAAAGCACGCTTTCTGGACTCAGTCTCCCGGAAACCCCTAAGCCCAAGTATCCTCCATTGCTGCGCGTCTTTGCCACGATTTTAACTTGATTTAGTTTTTTTTTTCTTACTATTTTTTTTTTCCTGTCTCCTCATCACCTTCTTTACAGGGGTTTTTCCCTTATCTTTTAACATCTCTTATTTTGTTCTAGAAAGACGTCAAAAATTGAAATATATATATATATATATATATATATATAAAAATAGAAAATATCTGGTCTTACTTGTTTTTCTCCCCTTCAACTAACCAGAAACTAAATCATAGAAATTGCTCATTGAATCATTAAACAGATGGTTTAATGATAAGAATAAATTTGGTGTATTTAATGATCACCACTGTAAAACTAGTTTTATAATTCTTTATTAAATATACCTATTTAAAAACACTATTTGAAAATGAGAATATGGAAGTCTACGAAAAAACAGTGAACTTTGGAAAATTAGGGGAAAATCGAGTATTTTATTTAGATATTTATCGTAAACTTCCTGAACCAACTGATTATATCGGTACACGATAACCTCTATGAGTGAAAGCAAATGTGTCTACAAATTTTTACAAGAAAGGTATTTTCATACACCTTCCAGGGTTCACTCACTTGCCGCAATTGACATGGGACCGATGGCTTTACTTACTCTCCGAAGGAAGTTGTGCTATGGACTGCTTTCTCACAGTACAACTTGCTCCCAAGATAGATTGAGCACTGCTTTCTCACAGTACAACTTGCCTCCCAAGATAGATTGAGCACTGCTTTCTCACAGTACAACTTGCCTCCAAGATAGATTGAGCACTGCTTTCTCACAGTACAACTTGCCTCCCAAGATAGATTGAGCACTGCTTTCTCACAATACAACTTGCTCCCAAGATGGATTGAGTACTGCTTTCTCACAGTACAACTTGCCTCCCAAGATAGATTGAGCACTGCTTTCTCACAGTACAACTTGCCTCCCAAGATAGATTGAGCACTGCTTTCTCACAGTACAACTTGCCTCCCAAGATAGATTGAGCACTGCTTTCTCACAGTACAACTTGCCTCCAAGGTGGATTGAGAAAAGCTAGCCATACCAACCTACAGTAATTGGGATGAACTCACTTCTCTTCTCACTTAGAAGAATTAATTTTACTTAAGACATACTGTACGGAATTTCTAACGTTCAGCTGGATGGCTTATAATGAACTGTAGACTCTTGGAGATTTAATGTAATCATTTTCAACTAATATTATACTATGAAATGTCAAATACACCTGTTGAAATCGTATCTATGGGTTCTAATCTGACAATCTCTCATTTAACAAGTCAAATTTCGGTCAACTTTCATCATAAAATTCAAATTAGATTTGTCTACAATCACAACAATTACTTTTTACTAAGGTTCCTGAGAAAGTAAAACCTTTGGATGGGTTTCATGTGGTTTTAAGGAAGCTATTTACTATATTGTCCTGTTATCTTGTAAAAGTCAGGAAAAGCCCCTCAATGGGTGCCGATTGTAAAACTCTCAACGAAAAGACAATTTATAATCTTAGCATCTGTCCCTGGCTAGCTCAGTTTCTATTATCGACACGATTATCATAAAATGAAATTCCCACTTTTACAATAAATATACTTTGATCACTTCTATATTAATTTATTATTAGAACGAATTCCTGTATACGTTATTAGTATAACAATTTACAACATTATATGAACAATTGACCCGCCCCTACGCCAATCACCGTACACTATATCTTAGTTAAATATGTGACGACAAGCAACACACGTCTTGTCTCCATCCCAGTCACAGCGCGTCTTTTTCTCGTTTAACACTCAAAGTTTCTCCCTCGTGTATTTTCCAAATTCTGATGACATCGATGATTGCACCAGAGTGAACTGACAATCTCGACCCATCACATGAGAGCAATTTGAATTCTGGCTCTCTGGTTGGCTGAACAATGCAACCGCTCTGTACTAAGGAAAAGGTATATTTCTCTTAGAACGATAACTAAGTGCACAATCAGCTCTTTTCGTTTTGGTTTCATTGTCCAAAGCATCCAGTAAGCACATTTAAAATAAAATAAATCTATTGACTTCCAAGGGATTAAAAATTCTAAAATGCAAATGCATAATTAAAAATAATATTAAAAAATAAATATAATTCCCAACTGTAAATATAAAATGCAAATAAAATATTAAAACTGCAGTCTCATCCTTACTTTTCGAAAAAAAAAACAGGGTTTACAAGTTGGGACATAATTATCTAATCAGTAAATATTTAGGTGTTAAAGCTGGACGTATACGATTAGGTGAATTATTCTAAAATATTATTTTTAAAGTTTTGGTTTGATATAATCCGTGCGACTATCTCTCATTCTATAACTAACCGAATAAAAATATTAAATAATTGAAACCATCTTTTAAATATAAAAATCAACTTAATTTAACGTGGCAATAATTTATTTATTTTATAGCTCAAATAAATTAGCTAAGGTTTCAAAAGAATCTACCCCAACCTAGGTATTTGTAAGGTTGCACCAAATCATACCAAAATACTAAAGTGAAAAGGATTTTTGAATAAAAAAAAGTATGTAATAAAATAAGTTATACGTTTTGAGAACATTTTATATGTTCTAAAACAAAACAAACCCCAACATAAGTAGAAGAATAAATCGGAACTATATTTTTATTTACTATGAATCTCATTTAGATATACATGTTATTTTTTCTCTTTTGCATTGTGTCCTACCAATAATACAAGCTATGCGCGTTTTAATCAAGTTTAGAGAAAATTAAGGGTAGAATTTGGAGGAAATGTTCGCAAGAATGCGTAGAGGAGAGTTGGAAATCATTCTAGAAAAACTACCCTAACTACTTTTTATTAGTACCACGTCTTACTACCCGTTTGGGTTAAACGATGATGTAATAATTACGCTAAAGGTTTTAGGGATTAGGAGGGTTACATTCAGATAAAGTGTTCCTGCATTTGTATGGAGGGAGAGAGGAAGCCCAGTTTGGAAAAACCACCCTCAGTACACCCGACCGAGATTCTAGCCTAGATCTCCTCATCATCGGCAGTCTAGACCAATGCAAGAGTAGCGCGTTAGACCATGCGGCCACCGTAGTGGTTCCCTGAGTTCTCCCATCCAAGATCCAAACCCCGTCACTGGCAAACCAGACTAAATTGAGATTATCATTTAGCCCGCGCGTCAACCGATACGTCACCTGTTGAAGACTCACTTTTTGACGGTGTCATAGTTATAAATTATTAAGTTATGACGGCCATCATGGTCACTACCCTCAAAAAAACTTTTCCCTGTGGAGACATCCCAGGCGTTTTTGAACGACTTTCAATTCATCTCCATCTTCTTTTCGAACAGCCTTCGTTTTCTTGAAGGCTCTCTTGCTCACAAATTGCATTAGACCAAACTTTCTTTTTGGGCTTTCTTTTTCTTCCTTCTTTTATCCTACCAAGCCCTTTACACCTTCTTCTCTAACAGAGGGGAAAAAAGAGACATATCAGAGAGAGGGGTCACAAACTACAGTCTACCACACCCCTTAAACTATGTTCTTGTTATACTTGCTGTTGTGTTAGCTTCTCTCTCTCTCTCTTTTTTTTTTCTTTTTTTTTTAAAAGTGTTTAAAAAGTTTTGTCAGGTACTAGCTTCTGTTTACCTAACACTGTCAAATCTTTTTACCGGCCATGTTTTTTTTTTGTTTCATTGATTTTTTTTTTCACTTCTCAAGCCAACCATGAAAAGATGTGTTTGCTAAAAAGTTAAGGGCCCCTTTACTTCCATGAAGTTAAACTGCAACGATGTTCAGAATAAAGAAAATCGTGTCAAAATATGTTTTCATAAAAAATAAACACGCGAAAGGTGTTTTTTTACGTGTATGAAGTATAGGTAAACTATTGTAGTACAGATAACCATTTATGATTAAAAAAAATACAATTTTTTCATTTGTCCTTGATTTTGAAAAAGTTGTAGTTTTCCCTTTACTGCATATAAGTACAGTCCGAATTATATATATTGTAACCTTTTTGACTGCTACAAAAGTTACTAAAACAATTTTCAAATATTTAGTCACTTGAGAATATATGGGTGTTCCATTTCTAAAAGTGTTAAATTTGAGATATTTGGTGCTTGTTGAGGGTGGTTTTTCATAAATAGTTTACCACACTCTCTATACGCAAATGTGGGTACACTTCCTCAAAATTCAATCTTCCTTATTTCTATTTCATTAGTGTAAGTAGTACATCCGAGTACTAAATGCGCGTATAAACCAAACGAGCCGTTAGACTTGGTGCTAAAAAAAAATTATTATTATTTAGCACTGCGACTTACTACCCGTTCGGAATATACGCTTAGGTACTAATTACGCTAATGGTTAGGAATTGGGAAGGTTGAATTAAAGGAAGTGAACCCGCATTTGCGTGGAGGGAGAGTGGAAAACCATTTAGGAAAAACCACCCCCTGTTCACCCGACCGAGATTCGAACCTCGATCTCCACATCCTAAAAAAAATAGACTAGCTAAATAACTATCAGACTTTGAAAAGCTGGTATTACTGGACCAAGTTGATCAATTATGTTTACGTAACCAAATTCAATCTTTCTAGTAAACAAATGACACATAGACAAAGAAATTAAGCCCAGGACCATTGAAATAGTAGCTAATGCTCTACCCACTGAGCTATTCAATAATCATCCCGTGCCCAAGGTAATTCTTCACTTATATTGCAGTCATTCAGTGACAGATGCGCAAAAATCGTTTTAGGATGGAAGAATAGAGAGATGGTAAAGTGTTTATCACCCCGTATAGCCCTTTTAGCACTATTACAACAATGGGACACCTTAGTTACCTCAGTGGTTTGCGTACCTTACTCACTATGTGTCGCATTGTCGAATTTTCAAAATGACCCGGAAAATTAATAATTCGTAATAATAGGAATTCCTCTCTCACAATGATGAATTAATGAGCAGGGGCTGTCTCTTATTATAGATTTAAATTAGTTTTTAAGTAGCGTGCTTATATAATCAGTCAGTTCAGTGCAAATATTTTTTTATTTTAAAGATACACGCACAAACATGGATATATATAATAGAATATAAATCAAAACGAGAATAAAGAGAAACCAACATATATTCCGTACATGAATGTTTAGAGCTCAAGTCTCTATATAAGGGTCTCCAAAGAATTCTTCCCTCCCCTCTCACCCCGACCAACCAATCCCAACCCCAAAAACTCTCTCAAGTTTTACCATTAACTTGTGGAAACCCATCCGGGATCACAAGTATCTTTCCGCTAACTTTACCAATCCCACCTCGGTGAAAGAGAAATTAGATGGCCGCCCGATGTGACCAGGTTTAATAATATCTTTTATAAAAGACCATTTTCTAAACTGATAAAAATAAACCTCCCCCTCCCCTTCACCCACGAACACACACACACACAGCAAAAACTTGTCGAGAAGTATAAGTTTCACTGCCAAGAAAATACAAGCTTGGCTCTTTTCATTTAAGAAATATACGTATCGACGCCGTTTTTTTTAGCACCACATCTTACTACCCGTTTGGGTTATACGCTTAAGTACTAATTATGCTAATGGATTAGGAATAAGTAAGGTTGAATTTAGAGGAAGTGAACCCGCATTTGTATGGAGGAAGAGTGGAAAACCATTTAAGGAAAACCACCCCCCAGTTCACCCAACCGAGATTCAAACCTTGATCTCCCCGACCTTGGCAGTCGAGCTTAACACGACTAGCGCGATAGCCAACTACGCCACCGAGGCGGGTCTCGACGCTAATCTTATCAGATAGAAGAAGTGACGAATACAGTAACAAAGATATACAAATAAGGATAGGTTTCTTGAAACATAAATAGAGTTATAGGTTTAACAAATCAGTTTATTTAAATTCAAAAAAAGGACGAAAGTATTACTGATGGTTTGTCGTGATCATAAACTGAACATTTCATTGTTTATCGACGGGGATCATATCAGTTAATTTATACATTGTTGTCCCTATCGGGAGCGTTGGTTGCAGTGAGGCACCTCAATTTGACTCACAAGCGAGACAAGTATGGTTGTGTCTTTATTAGAAAAGGGTGTAACTCGCTAAAGTAAAACAACTGGACATTCCAAAATGAAGGCGCGTGTGCCTGAAAACAACGGCTATTTAAATTGGAGGGAGCTATAGATTTAAGGTTATGCAACCATACATAACAGCACTCCGGCAATACGGCTACTAGAATTTAACTTAATCAGCGTATAAAAGAACAATAGTAGAACAAAACCTGATTCTAAAAAGTTATAGTTTAAAGAGTTACATACAATGTTGGTAGTTAAATGGGCTAGCTGGAATGAGCTAACTCCATATTGAGCTACGAGATACAAAGGTTAAGTTCCTAAATCAGGAACTATAAGTTTACAAATAGTTAAAGGTGAGCTACCAGGAATCTAGGCTGAAAAGATAATCTGGCCAGTCTATTCCTCATTAGTACGGCCAGATCATTCAATAGTATATTTAAATATCAACACAAGTCTGAACACAGAAATTAACAATAGTAAACAATTAATCATTAACTAACTCATCAACATAAGTCTGAAAACAGACATTAACAATACTAAACAATTAATAATTAACTAAATCAAACAGCGCCTGAAGGAGGCCGGACAAAATAAACAATATCACGCAGGCCACTACTCTGGACCAGTAGCATACCCACGAGTTGAACACCGTACCAAAGTACAACAATAGATAGATTAGAGACTGGAATCGATCTAAGACCCAATCAGGTCATAGAACAAGTAATTAGATTACCAGATATCCACCGTTTTCCGATCTAAAAGGTAAGACCATCTGGAACATGGCCACACAGTATAGGGGTTCGGGTAGTTACCCAAATATTCAAGACAATGTCATATGGACATAAAAAACAGTACAGAAACTTTGACATTCAAAACTATGTCTTATGGACGTAGGAAATCCGGGCAGAAAACCTAATATAAAAGGTTATGTCATAAGGACATAGTTAAACAGAGCTAAGACCCTATTATTATTACTATTATTATTATCATCATCATCATCATTATTATTATTATTAACACCGCGTCTTACTACCCGTTCAGGTTACACGCACTTACGCTAATGTGTAATGGTAGGGTGATTGTGAGATGAAATGGAGGACCTACAGTTTAACGTGGGATCCGAACCACGGTGGAGGCCTGGCATTCCCCACATTCACAAGTTGTGATTAATATACTTCTTGTCAGAGGTGAAGGAAGGGTTTGATAATCAGATAAATCCGTGCCAGGACCGAGGATTGAACCCCAGACCTCAAGAACAGAATTCTGACAAATTACCCCTAGACTACCAGGTCACCAATTGGGCTAAAACATGGTATCTGAGATTTAAATAAGGTCCCACACGACTTTTTTTTTAAAATTAGACATCTAACCCTAAACTTAAGGGTTGGTAATTTACTGGAGGGAAAAAAGAAAAAAAAAATCAATTTTGCCAAAATTCGCACAAATGATTTTGATTAAATTTTATATCAAGACATTGTTTATCATTTTAAATATGATGGTCATTCTTATTTTCTTATGAAAATGACTTTCAAATTACTTTACATCAGAGAAACATTCTAATTATGATCATTTCTGCGCATCTATTTGAGGTACGAAATAATTTATCATTGTAAAATTATAGTACTTTTAAAGATAAGAATCTTTTATTTGAACTATTATTATTATACTATTATAAAGCCAAATGGTTGATTCACTCGCTAACATTAATGTTTACCCACTTCCAGATGAGCTAGAAACTTGAAATTTGGCATTCTTAAAGCTTATATATAGCCTGTAACCGATGAGAACATATCTAAAAGTTTAAAAATTTTATTAAAAAACGGCTTTGGAATTACATTAGTTTACATCCACTTGCAAAGAAAACTCACAGGAGATTTGGGGGTCTAGCTCCCAACCAGAAAAGTGAGTATTTTTATATAAAACCAATTGTTTCTGGGCTATAAGAAAATATAGATAATTTCTAATTCAGCTGTCTAAGAATGAATTTAATTCTTATGCACTTTGGTAGACATAGATGTAAGTAACCGTGTATATTATTAATTTATGATCTTTGATTTAATGCTTCCCACAACAATGTATATACCTATTATTTTGTTTCAAAATCCTATGCATTTTTAGTAAATATCTATTTAAAGATAAACTAGAGAGAAAATCTATGCAGTGCACTGTGCCATCTATTTTTTGCTCAAGATAAATCAAATATTTCTCCAGTTAAAACAGAGTCTAGTTTTCTTGACACAGTGATATCAACAGTGGTTGAATATTTGTCATGGCTGTTTTGGAATTTAATGACAACTTTTCCTCTTCATTTAAAAGGTAATCATCCAATGACAGTTGTTGATATCACTAATTGAAGAAAATTAAATTCTACGTTTTTACTGGAACAATATTTTATTTTGGCCAAACAAAAGTTTAGTTATAAAAATCATAAGAACATTGCTATTAGCTCGTGCTTTTCTTGTTGGCTAACACGCTAGTTTCGTGTTGATACAGACTACCGAGGACGGGGAGATCGAGGTTTGAATCTCGGTCGGGTGAACTGGGGGGTGGTTTCCCCTAAATGGTTTTCCACTCTCCCTCCACGAAAATTCTGGTTCACTTCCTCTAAATTCAACCTTACTAATTCCCAATCCATTATCGTAATTAGTACCAAAGCGTATAACCCGAACGGGTAGTAAGACTCAGTGATAAATATATATTAACTCTCCTTCCTTTCCAGCACACCTTAAGGGTGTGGTTCTAACAAAGATAACTTAGGTCCCCTTATCTAACAACCCTCATCAACCTTTTTCCACCCCAAATACCTTGATCCTCCATATCTTCGCGTGAGACAACAAAGATATGTCTTGCCAATGGCAACATCGCACGTAACGCAACATCGTAAACTTACTGGCAAACACCTGTCTTTCCTCCCTCTAAACACAAGACGTCTAGTAGAATATGTACGTACTACTGTAAGTAAACATTTCGTGCAACACGCTTTCAATTCTGTATTAATGTAACCTGTCCTTCTCTCTCCTTTTTTTTCTCCTCCCCTACGAGATGTTTGGCAGTCCGGGGATGACCCGAGCATGCATGCATGACCTTCTCATCGTCCAAGCCGACACGAAGGTCAAAATATAGATCTTTGGTCTGGAAGTATTAGAAGAAAGACTGTAATAACACGTTTTTGGGAGAAAATATAATATTTAGATAGAATTTGTATTCCCTCTAGTTCAGACATGTTTTTTTTTTAAATAATCCCTTCAAAATTTTAATTTACAGTAGATTATAATCTCTCTGATAAAATTTTAATTCATGAAGTCTATTTGGCGTTAAACTTTGCACCGCATCTTAAGACTGGGCTTCTATTCGTGCGTAACACATAGCTAATATTGAATAGTGCACAACATATGATTTACATAATGTTATAATGCACTACTTTCATGATAGTGTTCACAATAAGAGCATAATAAATAATTATTATTACAGAGTTAATTTAAAAAAAAAAAAGTTATCATCGCTTAAAAGACAGATAAGTTTATTTCCATCAGAATATTTCTTCTAAAATTGCTAAATAATTTTAGGGTTGTGTGAAATTTTGAAATACTGAAGTCTGAAAGACGAAGGTTAAATTTCCTTCGCTTAGACTTCGGTAACGTTTAATAAGCACAAGGGAAAAGGGGGATGCTCAAATTAAAATTTAAGTTAGTGCTGATCTCTATTATACCATCATGATACCTTTATAATGCAATTTAGCTGATAGTAAAATAGGTATCTATAGTGTTTAAATTATTTTTAAAAAAAAGGACTTGTTGGGGTTCTTATGGGATATGAAATTCTGGAAAATGTGTGTAATTTGACTTCCCTCTTTTCCCAGGTACTCTTCAATTTCAAAGGTTGAATAAAAGATTGATATACTTTATTAGGAAAAGATTGAAATATATATGTAAATAAATATGACATATTTCAAAATATAATAATTTTAAGAAGAGCCACAAGAACAGGATTTTGACCAAACTTTTTTTCTTTACTTAACTGATGTATTTAATGATTAGTTAAAAACACAAACAAATTCGTTATTTTGTGATTTCAGCTTGGACTTATCTTTGCATGTCTCAGGCTTAGTTTATTCTTTGCATTTAAAATCACACACTTTAAGATGGGATGTAGGGCACGCCAGAAAAAACCCAGTCTTTTTGTAATTTTTACAGCAAAACCTTTTTTGTCTAAATAATAAATTAAATATTGCTTCAGTACAAACATGGTGTTTAATTTTTTTTCATATGGTGATATTAACAGTTGTTAAATATCTGTCATGAGTAGAGCAAGAATTTGTATGTAATAACATATTCTTTTTCTTTAGCTCTACGCACCTAAAAATTATAAATTGCCTAATTATGATATTAGCTTTGATATATTACATTTTATCGTGATTTGTTTAACATATTTGATCATCAATTAATTCTTTCACATATTTCATCTTGCTTTTATGTAAAACTACATATTTGGGCTCTTTAGGGATTCTTGTCTAATTAGCAGCAAAGTTACGTTCGAGGGTTACAATTGACGACGCGTTCACTACGGATGGAGAAGTGGTCCTTTGCCGAGTATAGGAAGAAAGATCGTAATTTGAGATCTCAACTAGAGCAGCATGTATGCATTGCCCTGCACATTAAAAACAAATCATTGCAATTATCTAAGAAGCAAGTATTTCTGTCCCAAATGCATCAGTTTTCAAAAGAAAGAAATGTTTTCTACGAATGCATGTGCAATACAATGGTCGCTACGAATATCCCGTGGTACAAACTCGAGGTACCGAAATATCACGCATTTCTACAAAAGTATTGCGGTCAGCAGATTCCAGATGAATCTACGATTCGTAAAATAACTATCTGGATCTGTGTTACCAGATGGCCGTGGAAAATGTGAGACGTCATATAGGCAATAACTACATATGTATCGCAGTGGATGAAACAACGGACGTAACCGGACCGTTATATTACCAATCTTGTTGTTGGTAAACTTATTGCAGAAGAACCTCCCAACATAGTTTCTGATTTACTCAAGAATGTTGGAGTGCACAAAATTACGAAACAGTGGCTCGTTTTGTGAACGACGGTCTCAAAAATATTGTGGCCTGAGGGGGTTTAAGAAGATAAATTCTTGTGCTGTAATACGATGTTACAGCGTACATGATAAAGGCTCCAACTGCTTTACGTGTGTTTTTATTACATAAGGGTACATTTCATCTGTCTGACTCATTGACTGCAACGTGTGACCGAGTAAGTGCGAAGCAACTTTCCGCAAGTGAATAACATTATTTCAAACACCAAGAAAGTATTTCTTAAAGCCCCACAGCGTGTGTTGCGCTGTAGAGATAATTGCCAGCTATAGTATTATCCCCTCAATCTGTCCTAACGAGGTGGGATACGTGGATTGAGGCTGCCTGCTTTTACATTGAACATTTTCAATGTATAAAGCGTCTATTATCGAATCATTTCAGGGAGAAGCGGAAGTTTCAGTGAAAGAGGCACAAAGCTCTTTCAATGAGTCGAAAATTAAATGTCAATCAGCATATATTCAAAGCCATTTCGGCTTCAATGCTGCCAGAATTACAAAATTAGAAGCTGATGGGCTGCATTTGAAGAAATAACAGGACATTGTATAAGATGTTAAGTCTAAGATAAGCTTAATGTAGGGGGATATTGGAATAAAAGTGATGAAAAAATTGAGGCTGTTATGGAAAGGAATCAGGGCTACTCGACTTTGGTTGCAGTAAGCAAGATCCTGAACGGGGAGGAAGAGGACCCTCCTGCGGACCATGACCTTGGACAATTTGGAGAAGTACCTCATAATAATATTTTGAATTGCAATGAACTAAGTAAAAAGTGTTTTGCAAAATAATGTGTTAACTTCAGCTGGACAGATACATTAACACTACATGGTGATTGTGAAAATTAAATTGTGACATTTTCATTAAATTATTTTATTGGTTTTTCTAGAAAATCATTAAATAGTACATGTAAAACTGACATATATTTTTCAAAATTTTTGTATTAATTATTGCAACATACAATGTCACGAATAACTGAATTTATATGTGGCTTGAAAACACCAAATCTGTGTGTAGAAAAAAATAAGTTTATTAAATTAAATATTACAGATTTAATAAATATTTTTTACATTTTAACTGCATATTTTAGAAAATAATATTACATAAATATGCATGTTGATATCACATAAATATCCCTTCTATAGTCATGAGCATACTAGCAGTAGACAAGAAAACTTTTTAAATTAAGAGAAAAAGTTGTCATTAAACTCCACGACACACTTGACACATGTTCAACAATTATTGAATTCACCACGTGAAGAAAATGAAAATTAATGTTTCTATTAAAGCAATATTATTTGATTTATTTAAATAAAAAAAAAATCTGAATATAAAAACGGCAAAAACCCTGAACTATTTTCGTGTTTTCTATATCCTCACCTTAGAGCCATTCATTATACAATTAGTATTACCAAGATCATTTATGATTATAACATCTTAGCATGGAATTTAGCATGTATGAAGGTAGGGAAGTTATCTTGGAAACGAACAAGTAGCATTGTATCAGGTCATTCAATTAATAACGACCAGATAAAGAAGCCGGCGTCCGCTCTCCCTGAGTACGCCGTCAGTTGTGATTATCCGACTCTCTACCTCAGCCGGGCATATTATGTTATGTTAGTCGGTGTGGTATTTACAAAGAAACAGTTAAGACCATACATAATTTAATAACCCGAACGCGGTGCTAATAATAATAATAATAATAATAATAAATACATTTTAAATCTATATTTGTGCTGATCAGTTCTAAATACACTAATAAAATTAATGTGTAGGGTTAAGTCGAAAAATTTCTAAAATAATGACACTGTGTGATACAAAATGAGATAAAAGCAAACTATCGAGGTATAAAATTAACAGTATTTTTATATTATTAAAAATGATTTAATATTATCACTTTTAAATTGCTTTTATATTAATAATTGATTTTCTTTAACAGATTATAAATACTTCATTATGTAGATATACATGCATATTTATACTAAGTTTAAGCCCCCCGACAATAATTATTAATTAATTTATACATTGGTACATGAAAAGCATAAATTAGAAAGTTTTACCCCTTATAACTTGTGAACTGTATTGAAGTGAAATCAGAAAATCAATAATTATAGCTTATGATTGTTTATTAGATTTTAACTGTCAAATGACCTTAAGAAGTATAAATATGTCCTCACATATTTATTTTTCCCAACCTACCAGAACGTTGTTGAAGCCGAGAATGGAGATATGATGAGTCACTATCTGAATTTATCCCATTGGTATGAAAGAGATTCTAACAGAGGTCAATGTGAAGGTGGAGAGATAGATGAGAGAGAGAAGTTGGTGTTGAAGAGTTTAAATCAACAATGCATAGGATTAGCTGTCACGTAAAGTAATTGACAGTAATTTACCCTTTTTTTATTTGGCTTTCGAATAGAAAAAAGAAAATAGATGGGACAGTATTTCTGGTTGGAAGCTCACAGAGTGTGTGTGGGGAAACAGGTAAACTCTCAAGGGGAATTAAAAGTAGAGATGATACCTATTTTTTTTACTTTTGTTCTTACACCTTCTCTCCTCCTTCACTTTCAATTTCTTCCAGATAAAAAAAAATTAAATAAACGAAAGTTTTATTAGTTTCACTCCATTTGAATGGTTTAGCTATTGAATCCGGATTGTTACGTCTAAGGAGCTTTAAGGACCAATTTTTAACTCTGACCACCTTTGTGGTTTTGGTGTTCAGAGTTTCTGGCTATAGAGCCAGAGGTGCCGGGTTCTATCTCCGACGATTCCAACATTTATCTATGAGGCAATGACCCGCCTCGGTGGCGTAGTTGGCTAACGCGCTAGTCTGTTGAGCTCAACCCCGAGGACAGGGAGATCGAGGTTCGAATCTCGGTCGGGTGAACTGGGGGTGGGGGTTCCTAAATGGTTTTCCACTCTACCTCCACGCAAATGCGGGTTCACTTCCTCTAATTCAACCTTCCCTATTCCCAATCAATTAGCGTAATTAGTACTTAAAGCGTATAACCCGAACGGGTAGTAAAACCTGGTGCATAAATAATAATAAATAATAATAATAATAAATAAAATAATAATATGAGGCAACGGGTCTTCGTGATGACAAATGACAAGCTAGTTGAACGAAAAAGTAGCGGCTATGATACATAAAACAGATCAATGGCAGGAGGGCTCGTTGTGCTGAACACATGAAACCCTTTGTCTACAAATGGTGGTATTATCTTAGCCAACATGCGACGTCCCCCTTGGTTGGTATAGATCACTTACGGGGACACGCCATGGGTATTTTTTTAAAGTTATATTAGGTATGTAGATCGGAGTCAATGGGTCAAATGGGAATCGAGAACATATCACAGATACCGTTTCTAATAAACTTAGACCCACTTCCGTGGTCGAATAGTCTAAGGTGTAACTTTCGCAATATACTCGGTTGCTGATTACAGGCAGGTCGGAGTTTGTATTTTGAACGGGTGAGTTAAGGTTGACTTTTCCTAAAATAGCTTTCCACTCTCCTCTAAGCACACTTCCTCTAGATTCAAACTTACTCATCCATAACAAATTAGCCTAATTAGAGATATAATGCGTAAACCCAAACGGGTAGTAAGATGTGATAAACAAAAAAGCTTTACATACACTCGCAACATTCCGTGACATGTAACTGGTCATTCGGTTAGTAATAATAATAATAATAATAATAATAATAATAATAATAATAATAATATAATAATAATATTGCAAAGTCTGAGCTAAATCATTGATAGCCCAGTTAGTGGAAAGGTTATCCAGTACTAACGTACCGTTGTCCAGGGGATGCCCGAATGTACTAATCGTACATTATTTCCGTGGAGGCTCTTTCCATGTCCCGATGAGATGAGCTGATGGTGATAGTGAGCATGAGGGTGTGAAACCAGTGGAAACATTTAAACCTAGCTTAAGCCTAAATAGTCAAACCTTGATGACCGATGGGGTAGTTCCCCTTTCGATTAAACTACCAGCCGGGAATCAAACCCGACACCCCTAGGCTATTAGCACTGACCACTACACTACAGGGTTAGTTGACATGCAGTTTATTACTAGCATTAATAACGCATGGATGGTTTTCAATGTTTGCTGGCTAGTTTCACGCAATGTATGCGAGTAGAATTTTCATTTATCTTATTTGATTAGATATTTTTTTAAATTATTACTTAATCGAACGTAATATAAATAAGTGACGTATTTTTTATGTGTAATGAGCTTTATTACCCATCTGGGTGTTCTCCACACATGCATTATTCGGTCTGATATGAGTTAAGAATTCTTGAGACAAAACAGCATTTAAGTTATGAAAAATTGGGAAACCAAATAGGAAAAAATAAAAAAAAAATCTTCAGTACACTAAAATGGAATTCAAACTCGATTATCTGCATCACCGTAATAATATAATATAATATTTAACACCACGTTTTACTACCCGTTCGGGTTATACGGTTTAAGTACTAATTACGTTTATGGATTTAGGAATTGGGAAGGTTGAATTAGGGGAAGTGAACCCGCATTTGCGTGGAGGAGAGTGGAAAACCATTTAGGAAAAACCACCCCCAGTTCACCCGACCGAGATTTGAACCTCGATCACCCCGTCCTCAGCGGTCGAGCTCAACACGACAAGCGCGTTAGCCAACTACGCCACCGAGGCGGGTGGACATCACCGTAAATCTAGTCTACTGCGAGAGTGACGTCTTAAACCTCACAGCCACCAGCGTGCGTATCAGTAACGCTAGTGGTCCTTTCTAAGGGGATACGATGAGAAGAGTGAATTTTAACAAACCAGTCGAGCAATCGTTTGTTTAAAGGATAGAAAACCACAGGTTTAAAAAATATTAATTACTGCCACCACCTTAAATACTATGAGACAAGACCCTTCAACAGTTCTATATAAGCTTCAGTGGCCGAATTGTCTAAGGTGTCACTCTTATGTTTGACTTGGCTTACCGATGACAGGGATATCGGGTGTTAATCATGGTCGGGTCAACTGAGGGTGGTTTTCCCTCTCTCCTTCCAAGAAAATGCAAATAGATGACCTTGAATATAATTCCTTCCTCATCCCTATTTAATTAGAACTACTATTATTTTATAAGTATAACCTGATCAGGTAGTAAGACGCGTTTACATAAAAAAAAATCTACCAAACTTACCGCCCGCTTTGACCACGAATATCTCGTCATAAGTTCGGAAGACTACCCTTGAGAAATGGTTTTTTTTTTCCACCTTGGAGTGTGTATTGTGTTGGGTAAGAAGACCATGCAGTTTTCATTGTGTCGTGATAAGGATAGAGATCTCAGCCACCTCCTCTAGCTACGCTGATCTCCTAGTACCTTGGATCTGTCAAGTGGTGCTTGATACGAGACAATCTAGGGAGATGACACTGGATGATGTGACAGAGAGAGAAAGGGAGAGACGAAGACAAAGTAATAAGGCCCTATGGACCATATATGACAAGAAGAGTAAAATAATCTGGATTTATACTCCATTCTTACTAGCATATAGCAAAAGAATCCGATCCAGCTTTAGCCAAAAAAAGAAAGTTTTTATTCCTACCGTTGTGGGGTGTACAAGTTATTTGTTATTATTTTGACGACGCGTCTTACTACGTGCATTTAATTACAGTGAGAGAGTAAAAAGGGGGAAAATAGACTAATTTATATAAATAAATAGTGAACCTCGGTGGTCTAAGGGTAAGCAATGTCAAGTTATTTATATACGGAAAATACCGATAAAATAGCGGTAAATTATACTAATAAAAGTCACACGGCTGACTCACTCACTGACATTAATGTTTACCCACTTCCAGATGAGCTAAATACTTGAAATTTGGTAAACTTATAACTTCTAGCCCGTAACCGATGGAAAATTCCAAAAAGTTAAAAAAGTTTAAAAAATGATTATCAACCCCGAAAAAAACTAAAAATGCGGAGCAACTTTAAAGTCTGTGTGGACCTTTCTTTGGAGGTTTCTTGTGGCTAAACGGTAAGACCTATATAAAAAAAGGCTCTGTAATAAATTAGTTTACATCCACTCACAAAGAAATTTCATTGGGCGTTTGGGGGCGGAGCCCTCAAAGAGAAAAGCGAGTTGTTTTATATAAGCAACCTTCCAGGAGGGAAGTAGATCATATAACACCACACGTTATTCATTGGATTCACTGTCTTACATCCCCTCTCAATACCCAATTCAAAGAGTCTTCCTCTATTCTCTTTTTATCTTGCTCCCAATAACGACCGCAATATTCACATCCAAGGAAAAAATCTCATATAATCGTGACTGGTTAAGAATAATTTAAGATATTACAAGTATTTACATGGATGGAACTATTTATATACCTCATTATTAGAGAAAGCCAATCGAACCGAATTTTACTATAATAAATTAATGAGTTATCAAGTTCAAAAATAAGTACATAAATCCAATACATAATCAGTCTTATACAAATAGGCCTTAGTATAATTAATAGAAGCCTCATATCCTTAATTATGTTTGAGATCCGTGGCTTAAGAAAAAAAAATAGCATTTTAGATTGAAACAAAATTACCAATAACTTTGGACTTGAGCTTAAGTCTTTTAGCCGCGAGGTTTGCCCTTGTAAGTAGTATCTTAGCACAAAGTGTAAACAAAAGCCATTAAACCCTTTTTGCTGTAGATTTGGGTACAAACAGACATACAAACAACCAGAGAAAATTGAAAAACAATTATTTTTAAAAATTTTCTATCGACTTCTTGGAGAAAGAAGTATTGTGATCATCAAATAAAATTTATCGAGCTCGAGAGTTTGATAAATGTCAACTTTACACGACTCCCTGTAACATTAAAAAAAATGGGTTTTGCAAAGCCGTCAGTCTATTCTTCTGTTTATATCGCAGACTATAGTCAAAACCATTTCATTACTAAGTCTAAAACTTGGTATCTAGGGTTATTATAGGGTTCACACTAGTGATTTTTTGATTTAGATGTTATATTCTAGAATTAAGGGTAGTTTACTGAGAGATAAAGGCAAAGAGAGATAAAATCTATATCCTTAAAAAAATTATCTCATACTTTTGATTGTATTTTAAATTTATACACTGATTAACATTAAAAACAAAATGGCGATAGTCATTTTCCCGAGAAAATAACTCAGAGGATTTTAAACAAGGGAGATCTTCAATTTTGTTCATATCTCTGCAATTATTAGAGATACGTGATAACCTTTCATTGTATAGTTGTATTAAGCAACTAATAAAAATACAAATCTTTTATTTGAAATATATTTGTATAAAATCAGTTTCAAGCTCTAAGCACATATATATTTTGTTTTATTAAGCTCTTTTAAATATGAAATTGATTGCTATTCTCTCTGGTGGACAGAGATGTTACTCTTTTGTAATGAGTCTGTAACACTGTATTTTATTTCATATATATGCTCTTTGGTAGAGTGCTCCTGCAACAATATATACTATCTGTTTTCACAAATCTTATGAGTTTTTAGTAAATGTATCCCTTTTCAGATAAAAGAAAAAGTTTATGAGGTGCACCCTACAATTTATTTTTTTAGTTTGTGACCACATAAAACATCCAGATTAATCGCAATATCCATGGAATTTTTTAAAAATATTACAATCCCTTCTATGGTATATTAAAAGCAAAAAAGTTGATATCACTTTACATTTTAGCCCTGCTGACAAGCTCTACAATAGGCCTACTATTTTATCTTTGCTGATACGATACACACACCTATAATAACGTATTCCTTACATGACTTGACGTGGCAGCCAGCTGGAGTATCTAGGCACGTTTACTGACGTTCAGAAATTCAACGTTATTTAAAACGTGATCTTTTAGTTCAAATTATGGTTCAAACCAAACACTTCACCATAGGACTAAATACTTTACAGGTTTCGTGGTTTAATTTTCTATTGTGTTATTTAGCACCATATCTTACTACCCGTTTGGTCTATACGCTTATTTACTAATTACGCTAATGATTTTCAAGGATTAGGAAAGTTATATTTATGGTAAATGTACGCGCATTTGCGTGGACAAATGGTGAAAAACCATTTACGAAAAAATACATCTGTACACCCAACTGAGACTCGAACCCTGATCCCCTCCACATTCTGCAGCTTAGTCTACTAAGAGAGTAGCGCGTTAGATGACGTGGCCACCAAAGTGGGTGTTATTTAATTTAGAATAAATAAACTAATAGGGGAAGTTAACTTATTTTCAA
The DNA here is from genome assembly GCA_039000515.1 of Timema cristinae. Lineage (NCBI taxonomy): Eukaryota > Metazoa > Arthropoda > Insecta > Phasmatodea > Timematidae > Timema > Timema cristinae. The sequence goes on along the minus strand of JBCFYV010000100.1, from coordinate 42,273,600 downwards.
CGATGTTTCACGAAAAATGTTGAAGATCAGATATCAAAGTATATGGTTAAAAACATAGATCTGACAGTTGTAATATAAATGAAGTTTAAAAAAAAGTGTAATGGTAATGGATGATGGATGGTGGTTTTTGTATAGTCATATTGCTTTTCCGCTACCATCCCCATAATAAATACTGCACTGTGAGAATATTTCTCTAAGAATAGTTTCCGTGGTACCAATAACTATCTCTAATAATTAAATGAGTGTATAGGTTTACTCATTATCAATGAAAGATAATTCTGAAGTCAGTTCTGTGTTTAATGCGTTGTTCCAGCCTTAGTTGATTGTAATCGGAAAACATAAAAAGCGCACCAAAGGGAGAATCTTCATATCAAAAACATACAAAGATATGAATCAAAAGCACATCTAGACTTTTTATCAAAAGCGCACAGGGGAGAAACAGCTGCATAACGTGGCAACATGGCAAACATTTATTGTAAGCAACCTCCAAAATAATAAAACTACAAGAAACAACTCAATTTTTAAAATGGGGTTTAGGTTAGGTTAGGTTAGGTTGATAACTGATAATTCACTAAACTCACAACACATGTAATTTCTCAAAAAAATATACATTTCTTGCCTTTATTGGTAAGTGTATGCCCCACGTCCATAGGTCACAACTGTTGAGGATTAAGTTGGTAGTAAGTAACAATCTGTGTTGCTATTTGTGGCTCAGAGTCTTCCAACAATAATTCATTTTTGAGGCACCTATCTCGCTTTCTTCAGGTATACTCCAAAGAAAATACACAAATTCTGTCTGCACGCTTTCAGTACGGAGCCGACTAATCATTTCATTGCAAACTTGTGTATTTGAATTGGTGAAAACAAGATTGTAACACCTTTTCTCTTGTTTAATCAGTTTAAATACATCAAACAGCGTGACAATAGCTGGGAAGACAAAAAGATAGACAAATAAGGTAATTACAAATAAAGCAACAAATATAGTATTTTGTAAATAAATAACTACAGATGAAAAATACAAATATGTTAAGGCAAATCTTAACAACACTTGTCAGAAATAATAATAATCGAGCTAGTCCACATTGGTCAATTCATTCATATATATTCATTTTTTTTAGCAACACGTATTATTACCTATTCAGGCATATAATTATGATAATGAGCTATGAATAAGAAAGGTTTAATTTAGAGGAAGTATACCAGCATTCACGTGGATGAAGTGTAGAAAACCATTATGAAAAACTCGAACTAGATTCGAACTCCGAGTGCCCTTTCAACGGCATTCTAGTCTACCACGAGCTTGATGTCTTAGACTACGAGTACACCTATGCAGATAGCTCGTATATGTGTTTGAGAGATGTGCACTCGTATAATCCCAATCTACAGCGGTGGGCACGAGGACAAAGACGTCCGTCTCAACCTAGTTAATTTTCATGTGACTTTAAGGTTGGGATTCTAATCCCATCCGTTTGTTCTGTGGTATTATTTTCCTAAATAGTTTACAGCTGTGTCTACATGAAAATTTGTTGACCTGGTGGTCTAGGGGTAAGGTGTCAGACTTCTGTGCTGAGGTCCGGGGTTCAATACTTAGTCCCGGCACAGATTTATCTGATTACCAAACCCTTCCTTCACCTCTGACAAGACATCTTGTGAATGTGGGGAATGCCAGGCCTCCACCGTAGTTCGGATCCCACGTTAAACTGTAGGTCTTCCATTTCATCTCAAAATCACCCTACCATTACACATTAGCGTAAGCGTGTTTAACTCGAACGGGTAGTAAGATGCGGTGCTGCTAATAATAATAATAATATAATAATAATATAATAATAATACATGCAAATTATAGTAGGCCTACAATTTAACCCAATTATACTTTTCCTAATCCTAATCTCTTATTATAACCACGCTGATAATCTGGATGTTTGTTAAGACGTAGTGTTAAAAAAAAAATTCAATCATGGATTCTAAAAGTATGAAATAGAACACCTTTACTTAAAAGAGCTCATCTAACACCCGATTATTTTCAGAAAAGAGATACACGATAACTCTTGAACCAGAAATTGCATACACATTTGGTTTTATAATTATATTATTCACACCCGCCTCGGTGGCGTAGTTGAACTCGACTGCTGAGGACGGGGAGATCGAGGTTCGAATCTCGGTCGGGTGAACTGGGGTGTTTTTTCCTAAATGGTTTTCCACTCTTCTTCCACGCAAATGAGGGTTCATTTCCTTTAATTCAACCTTCCTAATTCCTAATCCATTAGCGTAATTAGTATTTAAAAAGCGTATAACCCGAACGGGTAGTAAGACGTGGTGGTAAATATTATTATTATATTATTCACTGCTTGACAACAGTGATGTGAAGTGTAGTGAAGTGAAGTAATTATATTTTGTTTTAACAAATGTATTATTTAAATAATTTGGTATTTTTTAAACAAGTTGATAAAGCGATTTCCTTGGTGCCTGCTTCGGTAACCGCATAGCCTAAGGCATCACTTTCACACTATATTAGATTCCTAATGACGGGAAGAGTTGGGTTCTAATCCAGTCGGGTGTGTTGAGGGTGGTATTTATAAAATCGGATTGTCACGCAAATGCAGGTACACTTACTCTAAATTCAAATTTCCTCATTCCTAGCTCAATAGCGTTATTAGCCCATATGCCTTTTAGTGATATTAAGAGGCAGTGCTGAGAAAAATTAATGTCCTTGGTATCTGTTAAAACTGTTTTCTAAAGTAGAATACAGGATATTTTACCTCAATGTGACGCCTGGTTTGAACTGTATTACCTATCTAAGCGCTATCTGGGGATTAAAACAGGCTCTTAAAGACAACATACCGGCGACTTAAGATATTCATTAAGATATTACATTAAAATGGTGAGGTTTTTACTCATCTTTTCGTATATGTAATCATACCCGCTATAAAGATATGATTATGGTTATTTACAAACCATTAAAAAATAGTTTTATCTTAATAACTTTAAAGATTACCAACTGAAACAACAGGATATAGATATCTAAGAAAGAAAAAAAGAATTGGCATTTCTTGCATCTTTCGCAAAATATTACGAAAAATAGAAACCTCCCAGGGTTTTTTTAAAACCGTAAAACTAAAACCTTCAAAACATGAATTTAGATAACAAGAAGCTATAAATTTGATTAATTTTTAATTTTATTTATGACAAAACTGCTACACAATAAGTAATACTAAGCCTTATCGTATATTTTACATTTATTGTTGAGAGATTATGTTTTGTATGAATATATAACACAAGAGCTGTAAATTTAAATACAATATAAAAATTATATTTAAAAAAATTCATTAGAAAACATTAACTCTCACCATCCGCTCATTTGACTTGAAATTCTAAACCTCTAAAAATTCTAGGAGTTGAAACTTTTTTTATATATATATCCGCAGCGTCTTACTACCAGTTCAGGACTTGAGTATATATACACTATTGGAGGGAGGATGACAAAATTTAAGTACAAAGGAAATGTATCTGCATTTGCGGGATAACGTGAAACAGCCTTAGTTAGAAAAAAACCTCCTCAATACACCCAGCTCTCACCGTCACGGGCAACCCAAACTTTTTCGAGAGTGACGCGTTAGACTAGGGACTTACAATTTAGAAGTTCCCAAAGAACACGATTTAATGCAAGAGTTTAATAATCATCTAACCTGTTTCAGTGGCCACGGGGTCTATCGCGGGGTCTATCGTGCTAGTATCGTAGTAATCCAGACTGCCGATAGTGGGGAGATCGAAACTAAAATCTCGATCGGGTGAAATTAGTGTGGTTTTTCCTAAACGTGTTTTCACTCTCCCTCCAAGCAAATGTGGGTACATTTCCTTTAAATATAGCTTACCTAAACCCTAAAAATATTAACGTAACTAGCACATAAGCCTATACCTTCCTAATCGCTAAAACCCGCATTTGAGTAGGAAGAGAGTGGTAAACCATTTAGGGAAAACCACCCCCAGTACATCTGATTTTCCCATCTTTGGCAGTCTAGTCCAATAAGAGAGTAACACGTTAGACCATGCGGCCACCAAAGCGAGTGTAAAATATTATTAATGTTGACTGAAAAATGATATAACTGTATATATTTATCGCAATTAATATTTCATATTGAATTCTATAATCATAGTTTAAACTGCTTCCTTATTACAACTTTCAACATGTATTTCAAAGATATAACTGTTGTTTTAAAAAAGTGTCTTCCTTCCAGAATCGTGCTATATTAAACAATGCAAGTGATAATATATTTTAAATACAAAACTAAATTAATAATTTTTACTTTAGAACGGTCAGCATGGATCGCCTGACTCTGATGATTTCAAAATCCTCACATTGCTAAAACAACCACACATTTTTGAGAAAAGGGGTTGGGTATTCATTTTAAAGCAGTGCTCACTTCTATCCCTCTTTTCTCTTCGACTGCGTGGGTTAATAAAGACTCAACCTGAAATTAGCGTACAATGATATGACTGGAGAGTTTGGAGTTCCTGTAAGCACCCCACCCTCCTTTCCACTATTTCGGAGGAAGTTTAGGGGTTTAATTTACTTTCCCAGCCCTCTCATCCACCCTTCTATCTAATTCCAGACTACTCTTAATGTAACTCCTTGTCTGATAATAGTGTACCCATATGTTGGCCCTTTTCTTCCTATTATCTTGTAACTTTCTATTATCTAACTAGCGGACCAGGGTAGAGGGGTAGGTTTAGAAGAGGCGGATTTAGTTTCAGAAATTGAAATTCTCTGCTAAGAACTTGTACACATTCCGTATCAGATCAACTAGGTTCCATTACAATCTTTATTCAGATTGTGCTTTCCGCTGGAACGAGTGTATTATTTATTATGATGGGATGGAAAGTTAAGTAAGAAAAGGTCAAATGTATTTGTAGCTTTTATAACCAACCCTTGTTTTTGGCAAAATTAATCATCAATTTCTCTGATAGAAACAGAGAGATTAACTTTCTACACATTATAATCTCAACAGTTGTTGAATATCTGGCATGAGCATAGAGTCATTAGATGATACACTTTTCAAATGAAAAGAAAAAGTCTTCATCAAATTCTAGGACATCCTTTACAGATATTTAAGAATTGATGAGATTAATATATGAAGAAAATTAAGCTCTATGTTTCTATTGGGAAATACTTAATTTATTTTGCAAAATATCCTTTTTTCCTATAAAAGTCACAAAAAATACTGCCCTTAGCGTTCTATTCCATACCATTTCACCTTAAGAAGAATTTGCAGATGACTGCTACACAAGCAAGCAATATTATATCAACATCTATACTAAAAAGTTTAATCGTGTGTGTGTGTATATTTGACCAGAGAATCTTTAGTGATTTTTGATGAGATGTAAAGATGAAATTTGGTGAAATTGTAGAGGTAACCACTAAAGAGGTGTGCAAAATTTTCAAACATTAAAACTGATAAAACAAACTTTAATTAATTAAGAATTTTAATTAATCCATATGTAATTTCCTTTTCTAAAAACAAAGCGACACTAGAATATAAATTCCAATTTCAAATCAAAAGATAAATTAGGAATAATATTAATACAGTGACCTGTGTTTATTGTTTGGTTGATTTGTGTAACACCTTTATAAAAATTAGCAATTTAAAATGGTTATACAAGTACATCCACCAAACATAACACCTCAAATAACAACTAAAGATTCGTACTTCATAGAAACCTCTGAAAAAAAACTTAAATTTATACAAAAAATATTTACAACAGACATTATGTTGTTGATATTAAATGTATGCGAGATATTTCGCAAATAAAAAAAAGTTATATCAAAAAGTAGCCACAAGTACCAATTTAACCATATTTCAAAGACAATTTTAATAACTAACCTAACACAACATTAATTATTGATAAATTATTAAATTTATAATATCTTACGTCAAGAATAATTAAATACATATAGTATTTCTTACATTATTTCAATCCGAAGCGAACTCGAAAGTCGAAAATTCTCATAGCTGAATCAAAGTTAAAGTATGTTTTAAAACAAAAATTATCCCTGAAAAAATTTTTACATTGTGGTCATTGATAGAGTTTATACACTAAATTTGCTTTGAGAATATATTTCGTAAAATTGTTTGTGGTTATTTTATTTTATTCTGACAGATCCATTTACAGTTACAGTTCAATTACTTTAGATTATTTCCATATGAATAATGATTTGTAATTTATATAGTATATTAGAATGGCATTAATTTAACACAAATTAAATATTTTAGATGCCAATGTTTTGATTGGGAAATCTTTTTAAATGTGAAATCCAGATTTTTTTTTTCGAAACAAAGTCAAAATTTCGAAACTTCGCATACCCATATTAGTGAAGTGTATGTTTTCGTTCAATCTTGACCCACTAATTCAGTAGACATATTTGATACCGACTCTTAGAACAGAGAGTTAGATAAACTCGTAGATATTGTCATTTGTGTGTCTAGAAAAATTTATATCCTAAAATATATTTAATTTTGTTTTATTTCAGCTAGGCATGGGTAAATCTTGGAAACTTTGAAATGGCTTCGAAAATATATGCTTCATATTTGCTTTAAAAAAAAAATTGTTTCAATATTTACGAAACCTCGCCTATAAAAATATTGACACTAAACAAAACTCAATTGATGTTCAATTGATGCCATAATTAGTTGTTTCGTTGTGCTGGCGGCCGGGGTTCGATCCTCGGTCCCGGCACAGATTTATCTGATTTCCAAACCCTTCCTACACCTCTGACAAGACATCTTGTGAATGTGTGGAATGCCAGGTCGCCACCGTGGTTCGGATTCCACGTTAAACTGTAGGTCCTTCATTTCATCTCACAATCACCCTACCATTACACATTAGCGTAAGTGCGTATAACCCGAACGGGTATTAAGACGTGGTAATAATAATAATAGTTGTTTCGTATTAACCTTAACATTACAACTTAATCTTTATTTTATTTGAGGTATTTAACGTGCAAGATCTTAACTGATTGATTAAATCAGAATATTACTTAAAAACTAACTTAAATCTTTAAGAGACACAACGCTTGGACCCCAGCCGCTAACTAACCACTGTGAAAGGGAACACACATATTACGAACTATCATTTTTTTTTGCCATGCCAGGAATCGAGCCATGGCCCCTTATCTCAGTGCCAGGCCCACTACCGACTGAACTAAGGTGTCAGACAATCTTAAAGTGATTTATCCGATTAGAATGAAATATTACCGACAATTGTGATATAAAACATTTTATAAAAGATTCTAATTCATAAAATAATATAAATAGGTACAATACAATAATTGATATGGTATGAAACATTTAACCCCAAAAAATGTTCAATCTAATTTTAGTATTGATATCTCATATAGGCCTAATAGAATCGGTTTCGCTTCTAATTGAAAGTGTACTTCATACACACCATCTTTGAAGAAATCAAAATATAGTTTTTAAGTATTATTATTATCATTATTATTATTAGCACCGCGTCTTACTACCCGTTCGGGTTGTACGCACTTACACTAATGTGTAATGGTAGGGTGATTGTGAGATGAAATGGAGGACCTACAGTTTAACGTGGAATCCGAACCACGGTGGAGGCCTGGCATTCCACACATTCACAAGATGTGATTAATACACGTCTTGTCGGAGGTGAAGGAAGAGTCTGGCAATCAGATAAATCTGTGCCGGGACCGAGGATTGAACCCCGGACCCCCAGCACAGAAGTCTGACACCTTACCCCCTAGACCACCTGGTCACCCCTTTTGAAATAGAAAAATAAATGGTAACGGTGAACCGCATAGACTTTCTCCTTTGTGTAAGGTTCCCTCAACGTAATTATCATAAGAAAATAAAAAGTTATATCTTGGTTACAATTTTAAACGGTTTTTGGATATCAAATTTAATCAAAATCGTTAGAGCGAGTTTTGATAAAATCAATTTTTATTTCTTTTTGCACTTCAGTAAACAACCTTTAAATTGAAGGCTAGATATCTAATTTCAAAAATCCTTCGGTGAACACCCCAGATACGAAATTTTAGCCCAATCAGTAAAATAGTTTTGGCTTTAGCCCGAGAGACAGACAAGCAAAGACGTAATCGTGAAAACCTATTTTTTTTTTTCGGTTTCAGGTAATCATAAAACTTGAACGTTTATCAAGGTACAACACCATTACACTTTCTTCCTATTTGACAACAAGAACTGCCAAGAACTGCCACCCACGTCCGACGCGAACACTAGCAACCGGAAAAGACGAAGGTAGCCATGCTGCGGTTGAGCAATGAATGGGAAGATTTTTGGGGGAGGAGGAGGGGGGGTCATTGCCCCCCTCCACCCCTTTTTCTTCTTGAAAACCTCTAGAGACGTACAGAGAGAGCGTTGTGCTATACGAGGCAAACGGCCTAGACGAATGGCGGCGTCATCTTGCGGCCTGAAACAGAAAGGAACTCCTTCCTCCAGTAACCGACGGCCCTCTTGGGAAGGACTCTCAACGAGGATAATTAGGCTCCAAGCATTGGATGGTGAGAAAGGAGGTATGGGAAGGAGTAGTTGAGAGACTTGAGACAAACGTACCTCGTAACGCCTTCTACTTATCGGGCCTCGTTATACCATGGTTTTAAGGAGATTGCTTGGTAAGCGGTGTACTACGAAATGCCCCCATAACAACGTCGGGTGTGGATGGTTTAAAGAGACTGCTCCGACCGAGAAAATTCGATATTGATTTGATTCTACAGAAATTGTGTTTTTTTTAAATGTGGTTTAACATATTGGTTTTTCGTGTCTATATTATCAAATAGAGAAATTATTGTAATCGTGCCCAAAATTTAATCTCTAGATTATAAAATAATTAGACGAATTTTTGTGGCCCTTAATTAAAAAAAAGTGTTTTTTTATAGTTATGTCAGACCCCATGATGGTCGGTTTGTCCTTGGCAATCGTTCAAACTCTATATTTGGATGTTTATAGTCATAGCTTTAAGAGTAAGTCAAGGTTTAATTCAATCTCTAGAATCAAGGGTATTTTAATGACAAATAATTTTAAATATTGGAGTTTTTGAAAACAACTATTGATTTTACTAAAAGTATGTATTAAAACGTGATCTACATGATAAGTCGCTTAGCATACTTTTTTCGATAAGAAAAACACCTCTAAGGGCGTTTTACTTTTTGTTTTATAGCACATCTTACTATAGGTTCGGGCAATACGCTTATGAACTAATTACGATAATGATCTTTTAGGGATTAGGAAGTAAGTTTTACCGACATTTTTATAGAAGGAGAGTGGAAAATAATTTCGGAAAAACCATCCTCAGTACACTCGACGAAGATTCTAACCCCAGTCTCACCATCATCAGCAGTCTAGTTTATTACGATAGTGACACCTTAAACCACGCTGCCACAGAAGCAGAATTTACAATAATAAAAGGGTCTTTGATATCATCCTCTAAAGTGATTAAGTCCAAATACTAACGCAGTGGCGGCTCGTGTATAGGTACTGTGGAACTGCAGCACCCTCTATTTCCACTTGATATTATCGATAACATTTAATATAATGAGTCATTTTTTCTTTATCTCTTTATTTATTTTTGTAGTACAATATATATTCCTTAATCATAATATCAGTACTTCAGTAGCCATCCCCCAGTTTATGAAAAAGATACAAAAATCTTTGTATGAAACTGTGCGTTTCACAGTGCCAGCGAAGTAGTGTTTGACTGTTGTGCGCATGCGCACATAGGAGGGGGTGAGGAGGAAGGCGGAAGATCCAGGTAGAGAGAGCACTGTTGCTCTCGCAGTGCCAGCTCTGGCGTGATGATGGAAGGAAGTTTTTTTTTTACTCAGCGTGTGTTGTGCTTAAAAACCGTGTTCCATATTCTTGAATGTGATAAAGTGTAGAAGAGTGAAGAATTAGATTTTTATTCTGCTTCCAGCAATTCTATTTAATTAATTCATTTTCGGTTCTTTTATTCAACAGAAAGACTAAATGCGCTTGCAGTACTTTCAAGGGAGAAATTTTTTCTCATTTGTCATCCAGAGATCAAGGAAAAAATTAATGAACTTTTTGCGCAAATTAAAACAACAATTTAAGTTTTTATTATTATTATTATTATTATTATTAGCACCGCGTCTTACTACCCATTCGGGTTATACGCACTTACGCTAATGTGTAATGGTAGGGTGATTGTGAGATGAAATGAAGGACCTACAGTTTAACGTGGAATCCGAACCACGGTGGAGGCCTGGCATTCCCCACATTCACAAGATGTCTTGTCAGAGGTGAAGGAAGGGTTTGGTAATCAGATAAATCTGTGTCGGGACCAAGGATTGAACCCCGGCCGCCAGCATAGAAGTCTGACACCTTACCCCTAGACTGCCAGGTCACCAATTTAAGTTAAAGTAAGTAAAACATGTTTTTTTGTTTGTTAAGGATTTATCAAGTTCCTGAATAAATTTTATTTTTATACATTTTTTTTTCCTTTTACGCAATTTTAAAACAAAGGCTAAATTTTTTCTAGAGCAGCACCCCCTCCTAATTTTAGCTACGAGCCACCACTGTATTTAAGTGTGGATGATAGTGAACATATTATTTTAAAGATGTAAAATTCATCTATTTTAAAACAAAAAAAATCCATATTGGATATATTCTAAATTTTTACGAACGTTTTATTTCTTACAATACAATTTAAATCATGAAACATATTAAGATAATCATTGCTACCCAAATCGGTGGTTACATGATATAACGTGTGACCCTCGTGTTCGACTGAATTTTGGTGACGAGGAGATAAGAGTTCGAATGCCTGTCGTTTACAATGAGGGTTAGTTTTATCCGAAATAATTTACATCCCTCCCTCCACTCAAATACGAGTAAATTTACTTTAAGATTCTACGTTCCTAATCCCTATTCATTATAATAATTAATACATTTATATAGCCCAAACGGGTATTAAAATACATTACAGGAAATAAGTTTTCAAATTATAAAATATTGTACAAATCGAAGTGTAGGCCTACATATTCAACGTCACAGGCGCTGTAATACAAATCAGGAAATAACTCCATTGGCATTTTTAAATATATTACTGGTTGAAATTTAGTTTATATAAATTTTAGTTTTCATTCATTATAGTGCCGCTGAGATAGTACATCACGTGATCGATTTAAGCATAAGCTCTACTTTAATCAATTACTTCATTGAGTCCTTAACGATCATGCCATATTAATTTATACATCCATTCATCTTTTAATTAGTAAGACACGCAACAAAATATCATAAATAATAGGGTTACTGTTGCGATAAATGTATTTGCAGGAGGGATTATGTTTTTATACATACATTCTGAAAAAAAAAATCATTAAAGCAATGTTGTAAGACAAAGAAAAACCCATTTTTATAAGTAGAGATAAGAGATTGTATAGAATTATTTTTTAGTAGGAAGTTAAAGATTATCTTTATGTACACATGGACTTCGTGCATTTCAAAGGAACTAAATAAATAATAGTTTATTGCCTAAGAAGATCCACCTGTTTGTTTGGTGAAGAATGATTTATGATTGTTCAGGCTGAAGCGGACCGGTATATAACGGGGAACGTTAGCAAAGTCAGTCCATTCTTATTTTTCTTGTGGTCACTATGAATATCTGGTTATCAGTCGTATTGTCAAGTCTTGCATTGTGCCAAGTCCCGTCAACCGTCGACGCCACAGACTTGAAGATCGTGTGCTACTATGGAAGTTGGGCCACCTACCGTTACGGCACGGGGAAGTTCGACGTAGCGAACATCCAGGCCGACCTCTGCACCCACTTCATCTACACTTTTGTGGGTATATCGACAGCCGGTGAGGTAGTACTTCTCGACGAATATAACGATATCGCCGACAATAGGGGGAAAAACGCCTTCGGTCATTTCAATAACCTGACCAATACCAACCCCACGGCGAAAACTCTGGTAGCCATAGGCGGATGGAACGAAGGTTCAGAGAAGTACTCTGCTGTCATGAACGACGACACTTTACGTGCGACGTTCGTTGACAACGTCGTCAGCTTTGTCATAAAATACGGGTTCGACGGTTTTGATCTTGACTGGGAGTACCCGGGGCTACGTGGTGGAGCGTCAACCGACAAAGAGGCCTTCTCCAAGCTCCTGAAAGAACTCAGATCAAAGTTTGACGAGTTAGGTCTTCTCCTTACTGCCGCCGTAGCAGCTGGAGCAGCCTCAGTCGCTACCGCTTACGACGTCCCAGCACTGTCTACTTATCTTGATTTCATTAACGTGATGACATACGACCTTCATGGATCTTGGGACGGCATCACTGGGCAGAACGCGCCGCTTTACGTCAGTTCCGTTGACAGGACAGAAACTGAACTGACCTTGAACGTGGATTACGCCATCAAGAACTGGATCAACCTCGGTGCAGACCCGGCGAAGATCGTACTGGGCATGGGTACCTACGGGCGCACATTCACCCTGACTGATTCTAGCAACAACGGCGTGGGAGCTGCCGTGAGCGATGGCGGCAACGCCGGTCCTTACACCGCCACGTCAGGTTTCCTCGGGTTCAACGAGCTCTGCGAGAAATTCAGCGCCGGGGGTTGGACCATCGTCTGGGACGACGAGCAGAAGGTACCCTACGCCTACTCAGGGAACCAGTGGGTGGGCTACGACAACGTCGAGTCCATCAAGATTAAGTCAGAGTACATCATCGCCAACGGTTTAGGAGGGGGTATGTTCTGGAGTTTAGAGACCGACGACTTTCACGGGTTTTGCTACGGTTACAGCTTCCCTCTCATCAGTGCCGTCAACAAGGTATTCAACGGGGTGGTAACGAAGGGAAGACCACTTCGACCACCCCCACAGCCACTGCCGTCACCGGTAGTTCCAATGATGAAGGTGTAAACAGCACAGTGGCATCTGGTGTGACCTCAGGTGTGGTGTCAACAGATATTTGCTCAGCGGAAGGATATGTTAGGGACTCTAGCAACTGTCAGGTGTTTTACTACTGTTCGGTCACTAACGGGGCCTACACTGCTAGCAAATTTACCTGTTCGAATGGTCTGTATTACGATTTAGTTTCGGGTGTCTGTAATTACGAAGCACTGGTTGAATGCTAGCTTTCTTTTTCCTTCATACACGTGATGCTCTTTTTCTTAAATAAAAAAATAATATATCTATACTAAATATTATGTGTATTAAGCTATTGTTTATTCTCTCTATATATAGTCATTTAACTCTAATAGTATTAATTATCTTAATAAATTAAGTTAACCCGCTTTTATATTAATATATTGTTTACAAAGAGCGGAATATATCTATAAGGACATAATACCAAGTTTACATGGTCTGTAAAGTATATCCAAATATGAAATACATTTATTTTTCAACATATATTTATTTTAATGATTTGTCATGGATAAATGCAAATAATTAGTAGCTATGGTATATGTTTTGTGCCATGAAGTAATAAAATTATAAAATTATCTATTTAGTAGCCCTTTTTGGTTTTAAACAAAATACCCAATATCATCTGAAGGTTGAAAAATTATTAATTTATAAAAATCAATAAATCAATTTAATATATTAATTACCAAATATCTGCACTTTAATAAAATGGAAACATTATTAAGTTATGGATGCACATCTCATCCTTATAGCATTAACTAAGCGATTAAAAGTAAGAATTAAAAAACATATTTCCTAAAATTAATGATTACCCATATTTTACAAAATTGCAAACTCGTTAAAAATCCAATATTTAAAACAGGTTGAAATCTATTTTTGAACGAATAAGAGTTTATTTGAGAATACTATTTTCGATAAAAAAAATAAAATTGGATAGTCTTGTGAAATGAACACTACGATCATTTACTGTATAGGTCACGAGATGTTTGCTACCCCGAAATAACCGCCCGATCGATGACAATTGCTATTGTGACGTTCGTGATCCACCTTATGTCACACGAGAATAAACGTCATGTTCTAGGCATCCTCTTACCTGCCAAAAGAGGATCTATATTTTTGTATGTGGAAAAATTGTTATATGTACAACTTCCCAAAGCTGCGTCAAAATGGTGGGTGTTCTAATGTGGTGTGCAAACTTAATGAAGTGTATATCCAGTAAAAAATGGCGTGCACCAATGTTATATAACCAGTTGAATAGTGGTGAGTGAATTGGGGAGGATTAAGGTTTCGTAATCTGACATCCTTTTCAAATCAATGCCATTAAATGCCATTAAAACTATTATATATATATATATATATATTGTTACATTACGAGTCTTGGCGAGCGTTAATAGTCGCCTATTAACCCCCACGTTGTGTCGCCATTTGTTACATTACGTTTCTTCAGCCCCTCGTTGGAATGCTATTTGTTACACTTTTCGCGTTCCGCCCCTCGTTGGACGTCATTTATTACACTTCGTAATATTTTTGATTATAAATGCCCCACGTTGTGTCGCTATTTGCTATATTGCATAACAGAGTCATTTAAGAATCACTCCGTAAATCATTATTTCTATTACGCAACTATGTGCTTTACTTATAATGCCTCGTTCCTTATCATTAGACTTTAATAAATGATAATATATCACATAAAGTTTGATATCTGTTTATTCTTTAAATTGAAATCATATTGTTATTAATATTTTCTAATCGAAACATGATCATGTAGAGGGCCTAACAATTATAATCACTGATCGCTTAAAGCACGTCCATTCAAGACCACGACCGATTGCACAGTGAAAAATACGGAGTTTCAAAAAGTCACATATATCTGAGTTCAATAGAAGCTTCTCGAAGGAATCTTCCTAACGGTAAATTACACACCTACAAACCCAGAAAGAAAAATACCTATTGCGTTTGGAAGCTTCTCGAAGGAAATACTTTAAAAGATCTTAACTTGTCTTAAATTTAGCTCCAGTAGATGCTGCCATCTTACCACGAGGCGTGAACTAACTAGTAAATAATTTAGAGGAAGACGTGATTTAAGCGCCACGTAATAGGTTGTACAATTTAAATAAAATAAATATGTTTAATTATATGTAAAATATTTTTGATTATATGAATAATTAGAATGATAAATGGTCAATGCTTTCAAATACTCCTTAGTGTCAATCTATTGCATTACAATATATATATATATATATATATATATATATATATATATATATATATATATATATTCCTTTGCAATTAAAACACACAAATGTTTTCTTAAATTGTAATATTTGTTGAAAAAATGTAGTTCTGTGCAAAAGAGATTTAATTGAACGGTGTCATGAGGAATAAATAAGGAGCTAATCGACTAACGAAAGTATCAGTTCAGGTCTATAAAATTGAGATTAAAGGGGGTAGAGTTTATTGTACTGACCACGCGGCAACCTCTCATCCGGCATCTTGGAAATATCTTCACCAACAAGCATTGGCATATTGGCTGGTATGGCTCAATTTCTGGCTAATATCGTGGAATTTTTATGCATTAGTATACATTTAGGGTGTTAGAAATGTCTTAATAACCAACTAACCAACAATAATATATTAGGGAAATATTAATTTATAATGCTGCTTTAGTTCCGTGCGAGGATAGTGAGGAACCATTAATGAAAAAACACACCTCAGAACACCCGACTGGTATTTTTAATCCATAACTCCCCCATGACTGTCTATCAAGAATATTGCGAAATTTACGCCTGGACTTAAGATTCCCTCTGCACGACTCGCGTCTCGCGTTTGCGACCACAAACAGGGGGGGGGGGGGGGGTGAGTCGCAGGCGCGGGATAAAGTGTTTCTCTAAATGCGTCTCGATGGTAGCCAGTCTTAGGTTATTTTATGATGAGTACAGATCATTGCTCGGTTATCAGAATTTTTCAATTGTGTTTTATTTAATGTTCCGTGTTACAATGTAATAGTGTTAGCCTCAACTATAACACTTTGTTAGAAAATTAGATTACTTCCTACATGTTGGTCTATGTACACTGGAAAAGATAAGTAAAAAAATTGAGGGGTTCTTCGCAGCATTTTCAATTAAATTTCAGCCCTCTTCTGAGGATAAATCTTGGACCATTTACAAAACCAGACCTATCAAGTATCAAAACACGAAACTAAATACAACTATACTTAAAACACACGTTTGCTTGGTATACGCAGTCGCAATGTTAATACGCTGAACGTGCAATCTGGTCGCCAGTCGCAGTAGTCTCAAAGGAACTGGCCGCATAACAAACTATGACTACCAGCCCGGTCACTGGTCGCAGACGCACCCAGGAAATCCTACCTTAAGGCCGGTGTGGTCTACAAGGTGTTTTATTCTGACCCATCGATCTCAATGGGTTGTTAAATAATCAATAACATAATGTGTACATATATTACTTGGTCAATATGTGGTTTCAAGGAATACAAAACTCTAATATACAAAATAATATTTTTACTGGGGATTCTCTTTGGGTGTGAAACGTGGTATCTTACCTTAAATGACAAAAATAAATTCAGGATTTTCGAAAACATGGAACTTAGGGAAATATTTGATCCAAAAAAGGGATGAATATAGGGGTGCGTGGAGAAAGTTACATAGTGATGAGTTATGTATACCCTATACTCAACACCAAATTTTCTTCGTCTAATAATATTTAGTAGGCTACGGTGGGAAGGATATACAGAGCGAATGCAAGTAAATAGAACCGTGTTCAGGGAGTTAATTGGTAAACATATTGACTGGGAAGGGACCATTTGGAAAACCTAGAAGCAGAAGGGAGTATATGATAAGAATGGACCTGAAAGAGAAAGGGTGTAATTAGGTGGATTAGATATAACTAACTTAAGATAGGGATAGGGTGTAATGAGGTGGACTGGATAGAAATAGCTCAAGATAGGGATAGGGTGTAAAGAGATGGAGTGTATAGAACTAGCTCAAGATAGGGTGTAATGAAGTGGACTGGATAGAACTACCTCAATATAGAGATAGGGTGTAATGAGGTGGACTGGATAGAACTAGCTCAAGTTAGGGATAGGGTGTAATGAGGTGGATTGGACAGAACTAGCTCAAGTTAGGGATATAGTGTAATGAGGTGGACTGGATAGAACTAGCTCAATATAGGGATAGGATGTAATTAGGTGGACAAGATAGAACTAGCTTAAGATAGGGATATGTTCTTATGAGGTGGACTGGATATAACTAGCTCAATATATGTATAGGGTGTAATGAGGTGGACTGGATATAACTAGCTCAAGATAGGGATAGGATGTAATTAGGCGGACCGGATAGAATTAGCTTAAGATAGGGATATGTTCTTATGAGATGGACTGGATAGAACTAGCTTAAGATAGGGATATGTTCTTATGAGGTGGACTGGAGAAAAATATATCAAAACTGGTATAAAGTGTAATGAGTGGAGAAATCCTTATAAGATGTTAGGTTATTTCAACAAAGGTCACGTATCTCAAATCTACCGTTGATGAATTTACAAAAGCTTGGCGTTATCCTGAAGATAAATCTGCGATTATAATAATTAACTTTTTTTAGTGGTTTGGAGCTTAAGCAAAAATGGAATAATTATCGTGGAGAATATTTAACTATTTTATTGCCTGCCTTATTTTAATAGATAATCTAGAAAACAATGTCATACCCGAAAAGTTTGAAAAGTTGATTGTTGACTTATAAGGTTTTCTTAGCAAAAACACTATATATCTCACTGCGTTTCAGTGGCCGCACGCTCTAAGGCATCACTTTCGCAATAGAGACTTATAAAGTCAGGTAGATCGAGGATCGTATCCCGATTGGGTGAACCATGTTTGATTTTACCTAAAAAAAATACATGTTCTCTCTCCCCGCAGATTCGGGTACATTTCCTCTAAATTCCACCGTATTCATCCTTGACACATTATCATTATTATTAGGTATATATGTGTATATCCCGAATAAATATTAAGATACGATTCCTTAGAGAGAAAAAGTCACGTTTAAGGACAATAAACCTAGGACCGTTATTTGTCAACTCCCTCTCAAGCGTCGCCAAACACCGGCTGAAGTGTCAATTTCCAGCACTGACATTCAGGTCTATCTATGACCGAGGTAATACTCAAACTCATAGACTACCTATCAGCACTGGAGTTATACCTTGTCTGCTTCAGACACTATCCGCTCTCACTACACCACTCTCACGGCGAAAGGAGAGTTAAATACAAGATAGCACTGAATCCATCCTAATATTATAAAGAGGAAAGATGTGATTTTTTTGTTTTTTGTTTGTAATGGATAAACTCAAAAACTAATGGACCGATTTTAAAGATTATTTCGCCAATATAAAGCTACATTATCAGCGAGTAACATAGGCTATATTTTATTTTGAAAATTTAATTTATTCCTCATAAAAATGTCGATAGTATATTATATAGTCGTTGGAAAAAAAAAAGTTGTTGAAGGGAAAGTGGGGTTGGTGAAGGGAGCGGGGGGTGGGTGTGAGGAAAGAGAAAGAGATGTAGTGACGAGGAACGCAAAAAAAAAAAAAGATTATAATAAAATTTGGGGAAACGAGGGGAGTAAATGAAAGTGTATTAAGCTGAAAAATTAATTTGATTTTAACAATTTATTTGATTGGTATATACACAATTCCTTTCGCGCCTAGAGCAAACAAAATTATAGAGGAATGAGATGAAAATAGGAGGGAGGATAAAAAGAGAGAGGGGGCTATACAGTGATGGTAGGACTGTATTTAAAAAAAAAAAAAGTAAAAAAAATCATTTGTTTTTATATTGACATGATGGATGATTTGAAGCTTGGTTTTACAGGATTCTTTACAATAATTGTTTTTTCGGGGAAGGGGCTAGCTATTAAATATATAGCTCACGCGCCTAAAGATTAATATTTATTAAATTTAATTTCAGAACGATGAATTACGTCTTTAAGATAAGTATCATTCTTATAATTTATTCAAGGGCAGAGACCTGGTGAATTCCGTTCAAAGATAACCTTTTATTTCCAAAATAATCTACTAGTCACACATATCCCACTCTGCTATTGAACATATTCCAAAAGCCTCACCTTATCCATGGGCAGTAAGCAGATAACTTTAATCAGAGCGAATATTACGTATGAAGGTCAAAAAGGTTTATTGAAGGAGTGGACTGGTTAGGGGGTTGTAGGTAGAGGTTATGTTCAAACAATGACCGACCTACACTTCCTAAAAGAGTGGGGAGGGGGGGTGTAAGCTAGGTTAACCGCTAGTTGCTTCGTGATAGCATGAATATTTGATTTCAAACTCTTCTCCTTATACCCAGCAACCCTACCAAGGCCGCGTAATACTCCCTTTCCTTTCCACCATTGGTTAAATCTTTTATCGGTGACGTCATCGAGTCTGGGTCATCCGACCTTCAACGTAAACAAAATGAAATAGAACCAAATCAAATTTGCCCTAGAAAACTTGCATTTTTTCTTTCTTTCATTGTAGTACCCAACGTTCACTTTAAAAACCAAACAAAAATTTTAGTACACAACCTAGAAGCTACTAATAATTACATTTTCTCATTACATATACCACAGGCCATCACCTTTCTGCTAGATATTTAATAATTTGATAAGAGGACTCATATTTTATATTCTTACTATAGTGACTAAGATTGTCGTCACTGTAAAGAATCAAACCAGGGTCTTCTACACTTCTTTTAAATACTATTATAGACCCTTATCTAAAAGGACAAGAAAATCCATAAAGTTTTTTTTTATCACGGTGTTTAGTGTCCTGTTCCGGTTATATGCCTGTAATTATTATTATTAGCACCGCGTCTTACTACCCGTTCGGGTTATACGCTCTTACGCTAATGTGTAATGGTAGGGTGATTATGAGATGAAATGGAGGACCTACAGTTTAACGTGGAATCCGAACCACGGTGGAGACCTGGCATTTATATGCCTGTAATGATAATTACTTTATGGGGTAGGGTTAAGGAAGGATGCCTTTTAGATGTAATAGAGCCTCATTTGCGTGGAAATATAGTGAAAAACAATTTAGGAAAAATAATATTCAGTAGACCTGACGAATTTGAAATATGATTACGCTATCATCAACAGGACAGCCTAAAATGAGTAACTTCTTTTACTATTCGATCACTGAACCGGGTATCCTTAAAGTTAAGACAAATTTGTATAATGTATGAGTTTGGGAGAAATAAATCTCTTTTTTAAATTTTACGCAAACATAATCTCTTACACACCACTTGTAAATGTGCTTAATACTATTTTAATTAATAGATGCCTAGGTTGGAAAACAATACAAAAAATATTGAAATTTAATTTTTCCCATTAGTCGAATAGTCTAAGAGTTCACTCACGCAATAAACTAGACTGCCAATGGTGGTGAAATTGATGTTCTAATACCAGTAGTGGCGTACTGCGGTTCTTTTTATTCTCAAATTGTTTTTAACTTTCCTTCCACATAAATGAGGGTACACTTCCTATAAAAATATTATTCCTTATATCTAGCACCAAAACGTCATTAGTACATGATTATACGTATAGTGAGTGACAACGGTTAATTATACGCGGTTCTAAAACTAAATTTTATTTTCAGACTTCTTCGACAAGATAATGTTTATTAGTGTCCTGGACTAAATTTATATTGAGCTGCATATCACGCTGACCTCTTTAACATCAGGCGTCGTAATTTCATCGTAAGGTCACTATCGGATCCGTCATTACCGGCTTAAAATACGATATGATCGTTCTTGATATACGTGGGACACTTATTGCTCGAAGATAATTGTATTGAATTGTGTTCGGAGCTAGGTAATGAAGTATGGTGTAAATGACCATACACAAACACACTAATTTAGTTAAATTTATTGAATAGCTTTTGATGTTAAACACGTAGGAGTAATTATTTCACCTCCACATTTTGTAATAGTGTTAAACATGATTACCGCTAATATTTAGTAACAATGTAAAACAGTAGCAGTTTCAACTGCACCTTTATCTGTCGTAACGATGTAAAACAAATAGCAGTGCCGATTGCACCTTTATCTGTCGTAACGATGTAAAACAAATAGCAGTGGCGATTGCACCTTTATCTGTCGTGACGATGTAAAACAAATAGCAGTACCGATTGCACCTTTATCTGTCGTAACGATGTAAAACAAATAGCAGTACCGATTGCACCTTTATCTGTCATACCGATGTAAGACAAATAGCAGTGCCAATAGCACCTTTATCTGTCGTAACGATTTAAAACAAATAGCAGTGCCAATTGCACCTTTATCTGTCGTAACGATGTAAAACAAATAGCAGTACCGATTGCACCTTTATCTGTCGTAACGATGTAAAACAAATAGCAGTGCCGATTGCACCTTTATCTGTCGTAACGATGTAAAACAAATAGCAGTACCGATTGCACCTTTATCTGTCATACCGATGTAAGACAAATAGCAGTGCCAATTGCACCTTTATCTGTCGTAACGATGTAAAACAAATAGCAGTACCGATTGCACCTTTATCTGTCATACCGATGTAAGACAAATAGCAGTGCCGATTGCACCTTTATCTGTCGTAACGATGTAAAACAAATAGCAGTGCCAACTGCACCTTTATCTGTCGTAACGATGTAAAACAAATAGCAGTACCGATTGCACCTTTATCTGTCGTAACGATGTAAGACAAATAGCAGTGCCAACTGCACCTTTATCTGTCGTAACGATGTAAAACAAATAGCAGTACCGATTGCACCTTTATCTGTCATACCGATGTAAGACAAATAGCAGTGCCAATAGCACCTTTATCTGTCGTAACGATTTAAAACAAATAGCAGTGCCAATTGCACCTTTATCTGTCGTAACGATGTAAAACAAATAGCAGTACCGATTGCACCTTTATCTGTCGTAACGATGTAAAACAAATAGCAGTGCCGATTGCACCTTTATCTGTCGTAACGATGTAAAACAAATAGCAGTACCGATTGCACCTTTATCTGTCATACCGATGTAAGACAAATAGCAGTGCCAATTGCACCTTTATCTGTCGTAACGATGTAAAACAAATAGCAGTACCGATTGCACCTTTATCTGTCATACCGATGTAAGACAAATAGCAGTGCCGATTGCACCTTTATCTGTCGTAACGATGTAAAACAAATAGCAGTGCCAACTGCACCTTTATCTGTCGTAACGATGTAAAACAAATAGCAGTACCGATTGCACCTTTATCTGTCGTAACGATGTAAGACAAATAGCAGTGCCAACTGCACCTTTATCTGTCGTAACGATGTAAAACAAATAGCAGTACCGATTGCACCTTTATCTGTCGTAACCTTTTCTCGTTTGAATTATGGGGTTGAACAACCAAGGGGCCCTCAGGGAAGGGGTAACAATCAGAAATAGCCTTAATAAAATGTATCTTAGTAAACAGCTTTTAAATTGTGCAATGGCTATATTCATTTATTACTTTCACTAGTATATTAAAAAAGTTGTTTAATACACAATATTAAATAGGGAAGGGGTAGTATTTGAACGCCCGATATCTCAAAATAGCTTGAACTTTATATTCCAGGATAACAAGCGTCATTGTCCCAGTAGTTATTACTATCCTGGTTTGAGAAAGTGAAAGGTCTAAGCTATCTAAAATGACAACGCGAGTATTATAAATTTCGAGAATTTAGTAGGCCTAATACATATGCTATAAGTTTCACATTATCTGATTTTGCACCTTATGAAATTTAATATGCTTCAACCTCACTTATATTCCAATCAAAATTTTATAATATAGTTGGAATGGTAAAGCTTTAGCTAAACACCTCAGTGATCCAAAACGTATCATTAGGTTCTATCACGAAAAATATAATGTTTAAAATAGTGAATATCCAATCGAAATAAGAGCATAGAAATTACAGATTTTGTACACGAAATGTTGATGTTATGCAAAAAATTGTGAAATTTGGATTTAAGATTCAAACTTAGATTAATATCTAAAAATATTTTTGCAACAGCTGGTAATAAGGCGACGAAATATTCAGCGAGGTAATTAAATAAGTGCAATAAATCATGGTTTACTCTAAAAGGTAGATTAGGTACATTTATTCAAGGTGTTTATCATTCGCTTTCAGAAACTATTGATTATATCAGCACAAGACTTAAAAACTAAAATCTAGCACACTCACAACATCCAGCCTCCTTCAGTTAGCTCATAACTGTGAAAGGTTTAGTCAAAATTTTAGCATTGATACTATTTTGGCCATACTGGGAATCAAACCCGGAACCCTTAGCTTAGTAGACAAACACGCTACCAACTTATCTAAGGTATCGGACTAGAAATAATTAAATGATTTTAACACTTAAATACAATTTTATAAACTTTTATGTGCTTACAATTATTTCATATGGTATTTTTTTTAATTTTGAAATTTTTTGGAATTATTAATGATTAATAACAGCTTATATATATATATATATATATATATATATATATATATATATATATATATATTCAAAATTGGCTTTAATCATACCAAATATAAAGATTTTTAAATCATTAAAATGTTACTCAATTTTATGAGGTATTGAATAGATTTAAAAAAATGTATCTTTATATAATTCCTTCTAAAATTAGTAATATTAAATTTCTAGATCTTATTACAAAAAATATTTTTTGTTTTACAAAATTATAAGTGAAAACAGTTTAGTACTATGTGAGATCCTCTACAATCTTATCTCTCTTTGTTTTAAATTTAAACATTGTTAGTTTTATCATTCAGATGCTTATCAAGTTTGTATGAAATATTTGATTTTATAAAGCAAATTATAAACCTTCGACATGGTTTAAACCACATAACTTAATGTAGCCATTATTAAGAGTTCAAATAATGTTTTATCACCTGCTCATATAAACTGTAAATTGTGCCCTCAATGTTAAGCCAGGAATACACTTGAAATATATTTTATCTGCGCCGTTAGTTATTTACTATGGATGAGAAATTTTTATCAACGTTTTCATTTGCAAACAAAATGATTAGTTACTCATAAAACTGTTCCCACTCTTTTTCTAGTGTGCACAATAAAGTTTATATCTAGAAAAATGTAGGATTCTTAGAATCATAAATAAACGGTTCAAATATTTACAATTAACATGGAGACTACTATATGCATATATAAGTTTAGAACTTTGAATCGTTATATGTAAATATCGGAATAAACTCGATTAACAAACGAAACATAAAATTCCTTAGAATACAATCTAGAGTGTTTGAAAGTAAATATATCATACAAAGTGTACTACATACAAATAAAAGATAAAAAAAGTTATAATTAAATTATTTCACGTGAAAACATACATTGAGTGCTTACCTTAAGGTTTTTTTTTCTGTTGAGTTGGTAGTGGTAGGCACCGGTGGTCTCGTCATGTTTGATTTGATGGTGACGTGGAGGTGATTACAGATATCCAGGCTGGCTGTAAAAAAAAGGTTGGCTCATCATTTACCCTCCATATATGTATATATATGTGTGTGTGTGTTTTTAGATCTACTACAAGCTTACTTTACTTATTATCCCTCAGAAGACCCTCAAAAGGGCCCGGATAGTTAGTTGAACATTAGAACAAATATAAAACTAGGTGTTTTTTTTATAAATGTGCTAGATTCTCTCTTGTGAGAGCAATGGTCAAATAATTAAAGTGCTATTTATTGTTTTTTATTCCAACTTGGGGGGGGGGGATGCAACTCACTTAGCTTTGTGTGCTCTTGTGAGTTTGATTCAGAATTGGTGGGAGGAAAAATTTAACATCATTTGGTGTGCTCTAGTGTGTGTGATTAACTTGAGAGGGAAGAGGTCACATGTATTAGTGTGCCTTAGTGTGTTTAATTAACTCGAGAAGGAAGAGGTCACATAGGTTAGTGTGCTTTAGTGTGTTTGATTAATTTGAGAGGAAAGAGGTTACATAGGTTAGTGTGCTTTAGTGTGTTTGATTAATTTGAAGGAAAGAGGTTACATAGGTTAGTGTGCTTTAGTGTGTTTGATTAACTTGAGAAGGAAGAGGTCACATGTATTAGTGTGCTTTAGTGTGTTTGATTAACTTGAGAGGGAAGAGGTCACAGTATTAATGTGCTCTAGTGTGTTTGACTAGCTTGAGAAGGAAAAAATCACATAGATTGGTGTGCTCTAATGTATGTGATCCTAACTTTAAAGAATAAAAGTCACATAATTGTGTGTAATTTGTGTGTGTTTGATTCTGAATTAGGAGAGTGCTATACACTCTCAAACGTGTGCAATGCAGATATAATGCCTCTGTCCCCCTTCCAAAATTATTCTATCTGTTTTCTATCACCATATAAATCATGTTGAATCTACTTAAAACTTACTTTTATCATTATTTTCACTTACATTTCGATTAACTTACGGATATTATTCATAGAAACAAACTACTTTTAAAAACAAACAAATTTAACATAATAAATATTTGAATTAATAAATTCGTAAAACAGCTTGAATGTGTAATCTGCCAATAGTGCTAATGTGTGTATGTATTGTGAGTTTTGTGTTTATGTTAACTTTTTATTTTAAATAAATAGTACGAAACTACGCACGCACTTTCTCGCTCTATTGTTTGAAAATGGAGATATTTTCTCAAAACTCGTAATATATGTGAAACAAAATAATATGCAATATCAAACCCAAGCATAAATTGCATTATACTTACGTAAAACATTTTTTTGAGTCCCGGTTTTAAATTTTATAATTTTGTTTTTAAAGAATTAATTTCCTCATTTGTATGTTTGGACAGATAAAAAAGATAAATGTTGGGTCCACAAGGGTCAACACTTCGTATTAAAATTTCCACTTCCGGTTAAAATTTTTGACATTTTTATGCCATCGCATTGCTATCAAATTCCTCATTTATACATTTTGAGCAATAAAAAATGTAAATATTGATTATTGAGTCTAAAATGGATATTGATCATTGTTGTATAAACATTTCTCCTAAGAGGTTTAAGAAAAAAACAAAATAGGCTTTTAGAGACCTACTTATATTTAATTACTCTATGGCATTGAAGAATTATTGCATTAAAACTATTAGTACTATTAAAAATAAAAACCTTTTATAAGGAATATATTTTCATAAAACCAACATTGTCTTAGATATTGGTAAATATATTAATACAATTTTGTGAGCTTTAGTTGTAAAGAGATACTACTTGAATTTTAACGCAATAATTTTCCAATGCCATAGAGTAATAAAATATAAGTAAGTCTTTCAAAAAGTTTGTTATTTTTCCTTAAACCTCTTAGGAAATATGTTTGTACAACAATGATTTATCTCCTTCATTTTAGATTAAAACTACTTCCAGGCGCTAAATGGTTATAATAATTCAAGAGGATAACTTGTGAAACTACTTCAAAACTGTAGAAGGTGTATTTACTTCGATACAGTAATTACCTATTTGGTAAAACTATTTTAAGCAAGCAGCTTGTGAAGTTAGCTTAGGATAGTGGCTTATGAAACTTATTCAAACTTACTTCAAATCATTAACACATGGATAATTTTTTTGAAAATGGTTAAGCAACTTAAAGACAGTAAAATATGGATTTTTTTGGTGTAATTTGTGAAACGATTATAAGCTGAGAGTGTAGGAAACGCGAGTTAAGTTCAGTGTTTCTTATAGTTTATATAGAAAATAAAATGACCTAAATAAATAAAATATTTTTCGAGTAAAAACTACCCGCCTCAGTGGCGTAGTTAGCTAACGCGCTGGTTTTGTGCTAGACTGCCGAGGACAGGGTTATTGTGGTTAAAATCTCGCTCGGGGGAACTGGAGTAGTTTTCCATAAATAGTTTTCCACTCTCCCTCACGCAAATGCGGGTTCATTTCCTATATTCAACCTTCTCAATTCCTAACCCATTTTATAGTGATTAGTATTTAGGCGGATAACCCTAGAGGGTAGTAATACGCGATACTAAATATTATTTTTATTAATCTGGTAGAAAGTGAGTTTAATTTTCTTCCCATGGTGATATCAACAGTTTTGGAATATCTGTCAATCATAGTACCATTAGATGAAAAAAAATAAAGAGGAAAAGATGTCATTAACTTCTAGGACAAACTTTAGAGATATTAAAGAACAGTATTAAAGTCATCATGTGAAAATCTTAAGCATTGTGTTTCTACTGGAGAAATATATTTGAATTCTTTCCTAAAAAAAAGTTTATATATAAAAATTGAAAAAATATTTAGAACTTATCACGTTTTCTACACTCCCATCTTAATTTGTATCTTTATAAACTACTTCAATGGAGTAGTTGGTCAAACTACTTTAATATAGTTTCTCGTAAAATGTATTCAATCATG
This sequence comes from Timema cristinae, assembly GCA_039000515.1. Taxonomy (NCBI): domain Eukaryota; kingdom Metazoa; phylum Arthropoda; class Insecta; order Phasmatodea; family Timematidae; genus Timema; species Timema cristinae. Next base: position 42,246,269 of record JBCFYV010000100.1, on the reverse strand, counting down.
TAAAAATTGGATTTATTATAGGTATTACAGAAACTATAGCTTTCATTAGATGGATATTTGATGAAAAAACTTGAAATAAACAACAGTTGTATCCACCCCAAGACAACAACTGTTGAAAATAATAATTAAAGGTAGTAACGGGGAATTACTTCAACTCAGTATACTAACTAGCGAGTCTACTTCAAGTCAGTACACTAACTGGTAAAACTAGTTCAATACAGATCAATTGTTGAAACTACATCAAGTTAATAGCGAGTAGATTTATCTCACCATAGTAACTGGGGAAATTACTTCAAGTAAGTAAACAGTGGATCCACTTCAATACAGTAAAAGGTGAAATTACTTAAAACAGAGAAGTTAGTGAAACTACTTCAATATATTAACTATCCGAACTAATTATAGAAGATAGCTAGGGGAATTCTTTCAAGACAGTAACAAGTGGAACAAAAGGCTTGTCCAAAAAAACTTGAGATTTTCTTACAGAATTATTCAAAAGTTTCTAATTAATACTATTAAATAAAAATATAATTCAATTTTATTCAAGATAAGTGTTATTGTGTGTGTGTCCCAACCAAATGCATTATAATTGTTTTCCAGATAATTTACAGCCTAGCTTTAAGTACAGTGCCTTTCTAAACAATCAAAAGAGAGAGGAGAAATATAAATTAAAATTAAAATAGGCGTAATGAAAAGTTGGAAAAAACGTAAAGAAATCCTACTGCACTAAAGAAACTAGGGTGAGGATCGCCATGTCCAAGGAAACTTTCTACAAGAAGAGGTTATTGCTGACCAGCAAGATGAGTTTGGAACTGAAGAAGATTCTGATGAAATGATACATTTAGAGCATCGTACTGTATGGAGCAGAAACTTGGACTCTTGGAGAATTGAAAAGAATTACTTGGATAGTTTTTAAATGGGGTGCTTAAGAACACTTGAGAAGATCAGGTGGACAGACAACTGACTAAGTCTATAAGTCTTAAGAAGAGAGGATGATAAGAAATCCATTTTGATATGATTCTTTGGTACAAGGCAAACTGGATCGGACACACACTTAGGAGGAACTGTCTTCTGAACGACGTTATAGAAGGAAAGTTTGAGGGAAAGATGAGATTAGGAAAAAGTAGGATTCAAATACTAGCTGACTTGAATGAAAGAAGAACATTCTGGGAGTTGAATGAGGCGGCAGAGGACAGGGCGAATTAGAGGTCTAAATTTCACTGACAAAAGTAATGAACACATCGTAAGACAGAACACCTTAAAATATTAAAGCAAAGTTAAAAATATTATTCCAGAAATTTCACTTTAGGAAGTTATTTTTACTCTCTAATGTGCTAAGGATTATAAAGATAGAATTTAGAGGAAGTGTACCCGTATTTGCGGGGAGGTGAGGTTGGTAACAATTTAAGGAAAAAACCTCAGCACACCCGACCGGTATTTTAACCCCGATCTCCCCATCATCGGCAGTCTAGTCTAATGGAGTTACGCCTTAGACCAGATGGTCAATGAAGGCCATTGATAATGTATTAAACTCTAAACCAATCATTTTAACAACTAGTGGATATGGTTTTATTTATTCATGTTTAGCGTCTTACTACCCAACTGGGCAGCGGTGTAGCAAAGCTTGTTAAAACTCTACATGTAAATAAATTATCTTATTACTCAGCAAGACAATCGTTGGTAAGAATGTTTCCATATAAGGTATTTAGAGTAGAACTTAGGTGCGATTGGTCAAAAGGGGACCGATTGAGTGAGATCATATCACGGCCACAGTTTTAACAAGCTCTGCTTATTACGGTTACAGTCAACGAAACAATACTCTGTTCGGGATATCCAGATATTATTCCAACATGGTATCGATGAGAATAAAGGGACTTAGTGGAAATGATGCAACGTTTACGTGGAAGAAGATTAAGAAAATAACCGACTCGGTGGCGTAGCTAGCTAACGCGCTAGTCATGTTGAGTTCGACTGCCGAGGACGGGGAGATCGAGGTTCGAATCTCGGTCGTGTGAAATGGTGGTGGTTTTTCCTAAATGTTTTTCCACTCTTCCTCCACGCAGATGTGGGTTCACTTCCTCTAAATTCAACCTTCCCAATTCCTAATCCATTAGCGTAATTAGTACTTAAGCGTATAACCCGAACGGGTAGTAATACGCGGTGCTAACTAAAAATATAAAAAACTAAGATAATATTTAGGAAAAACTATCAAAATACACCCGGCTTAGCTTTGAGGCCTGACCTTCTCATCAATGGAAAATCAGGCGAAAAGTGACTACCAACCCAACCCACACTTCCAACTGTAAAGGTAAGCATATAATTAAATATGAAATAGGTATTTGTTTCACCATACTACAATATTATTAGTTCATTCTAGTAAAACAAAACGCCTACATTCCTTACGTCGATTCCTTACGAGCATAGTACAAACTATGAAGAAATAAAATAACAAAGGCAAGAGCAAAAAATTATACCCAAGACAGTCCAATGGTTCTAAACGTTATGTTTTCTTATTTTCTCTCTTCTCCCTTTCTCTTTACCATACTTTTATATTCATCTCCTTTTTTTTTCTGACCGGTCCTTCTTTTTTACATAGTTTGTACTGAGGTCTTCTCGCTCCTCAAAAAAAAAAAAAAAAAAGACCGCACTCTAAATCTACGGCACACCAACATTGGCGCATACTGCCCCTTCCTAAAAAAAAAGAAAAAGAAACTTCTCTCACAACTCTGAATAAAAAAAAAATCCCACACATATACAGCTATCCCCCATAACTTCTGTTACCCTCCCTCAACCCTAACAAAACTCCCTCATGCATCCCCCTTTACCCCTACTTTCAGTCGCAGCCGATCTCTATTCCCTTCCTCTTCAATCCATTTATTTGTTCTCTTTCTAACCCCCTCCACCTACCCCCCCTTCACCAACCCACCTTTAGCGGCCACACTAAACCGCCTGGATCGACGCCGAGCACACGTTGCCGGCTTACCGAGCAGTTCGGACGCTCTCGCGTCGTGGCGCTCCGTACTACATATCCCTCTGTCGCGTCACGTAAATTTTAACCAACCTATTAGACAACAACAAAAAAACTCGAAAAAATCTTTATTCTTCCTAAAAGTAAAGGGCCAAGTTAAGAACTTGTTGGAGAAAAAATAATTCTTCCACGTGTTTATATATAAAAAAGATGTGTTGAGCGAAGATACATAATATTACTAACCAACATTTTAAAATAAAATAAAAATTATTCCTTTGGTGTATTTGAAGTGAAATTAACATTTTTTTTTTATCAAAAGTGCTATTTACATTCCATATACAAACTTATGATTAGCGTTTGGACGCAAATAATACATATTTTTGTTTTTATATAAATGGGCCGGAGCATAAACAATAACATATGACTAAAAAGGTGAGCACAAATAAAAACTATGTTTTATTTTATTCACTTTATTGACTACCATATCAAATTAATAAACTTTTTATTGTATAATTTAAATCGCATATAAGCAAAACAAAGAGAAAATAAAGAAAAATACACGTAAAATACAAGTAAAATAAAATGGTTTGTTTGAGCCGTTAAAAACTTCAGGTGAAGTGTGAAAATTTAAATTAAATGCTTTTGTAAGAAAAAGGAAAATAAAATTGGTTAATAACATTCCCCAAAAACGCAGGAAGGTGAATTATAAATTACAGTGCCAAGGTAGTTCTTTCCCCTTCCCTCTTTCTTCACCTTCGAATATATATTTTACGATGCCACGTGCTATAATTATTATCCTTGACAATCAAGTAAAAAACTAATTGTACTTCACTTGTTTAATAGTCTTGTCTCTACTCACCTGGTAGCGCTCACTAATGTGCAAGTTTTGGTATTAAACTGTAATATATGACTTCAATCTTGGTTATTTCAAACACCAGGGAATACTTTTTAATGAGTAAAGAAGCGCAAGTCAATTAAGACCCTTTGGGTAAGAGTAAATGAGGGTAAGAGGAGATGAAGAGGCATAGCGCGAGAGAAAATGAGATGAAATAAAGAAATTAAGTTTTTTTTTGTTTTATAAAATGAAAAATATAAAATAACTTGTATTCTAAAGGAGAGGGAGAAAAAAAAAGTTTGGATTAAAGTCTTAACAATGATATAATTTTCAAAGAGAAAACTTTTTGTTATAATTAAAATGAATGTTTGACTGAGTAAAATTATTTTTGTTTTAAGGAAAATTCATTATTAAAGTTTCTAAACTATCATATCAGACAAAGTGCCGTAAGAGAAAAAAAAAACTGGATTGCGTTAAGACATATTGATGTTAGTCTAATACTCTCAACTCTTGAATAAAAATGTTAAGTTGAATATGGAAACATATAATTAATGTTGATAAAGAAATAATAGTTATGTAATTGCGAGACATATCATTAACATAACCAAACACAGTAAATGACCAACAAGCACGATAAACAATCTAATACATACGGTCTAAGTGTTATATAGCAAATTGAGGAAGATGACCATTTCTTCAGCACTAAATAAAACTGCCCCGAATCCTGTCCCGCGCTGAAAATGACAACTTATCTCGACGAAACAAATAATCTTCTTACAGAAGACCACTTGTAATGTCTAGACGCAGCTGATACTGGAGAAGACATCACTGTCCAGTGTCTGCCAACACCTCGGCGCCATGCCGATGTCTTTTAGCATGGGCGTCTTAAGCGTCTTCCTGCACCTCGTCATACTTTCTCCTGGTAAGTGGTAGTTCAATTTTTTTGTCCTCTTAGACAATTATATTTATATTTGGGGGTATTTAAGGTGGTTAGGAAGGGATCGCTATATAAGGGTCGTTATTTTTATTAGTTTTATAACACAACCAGTTTTTTTATATATTTGATTATAAACTTAACCAACCTATCAAAACCTAACCTTTAATTGGGAAACGCATTCAAGGTTGGGTTTTGTTAATAAAAAGTGTCTTAATTTCATTTATTACTTAAGATAAGTTAAAGTGAGAGTGATTAATTCTATTTTTACTAAACAAAAAATATAAATAAAAAAAACCGACTCCGTTAGGTTCTGTTCAGTGCTATATACTATAAGTGTGCAAATATTAGGATTTCTGGGTGATTTAGAGGCTTTTGAAAGGTGTGAGAAAAACACAAAAACATTTGAAAAATATATTATAACAAAATGCTTATTTTGGCAAACATAAATAAAATATCAATTCATTAAATAAGTTTGGTTTTATTTTCTGCACATAGTGATATAAACATTTCTTGAATATCTGTCATGGGCCTTGCAGATTTTGAAGAAAACAGTTTTTCTCTCAATTTAAAATGTTTATGTTAAAATATCACGATCTTAACGAACAAATATTCAATAACTTTTGGGATAACTATGTGGGGATAATTAAACTAAACTAATATACTAAAGTCAATGTTATATTTATTTCATCCAAAAAAACTTGTTTACAAATCAACTGTAAATGTACTTAACTCCTTCCAACCTCATCTTAACGTGCTCTTTATAACAGAACACGACTTACAAACTTACTTAACTCTAGAACCGATACTGCACCAAGTGTTCAAACTGTTAAGTGACCGGAAAACTACAGTGTTAAAATTACGTTTAGTAAATTTACCCCAAATGCACCCAACTGAGAGTTAAATCTCACACTACACCAAGATTGTAAACCTGACTTCCTCAACCCCGGATCCACCAGTGTTGATATGAGGGGATACAAATTATCTTGTACTAATACCAATCAAAGGAAATTATAGATAATAATAATTTACAATATAATCTTTATATATAATTTGATAAGCCTTTTCTGGTAATAGAAATTACTATGAAATGACAGAATAGTGTTGGACAAACGACCACGTAGCTGATTTGTATTTTATGAATGAGGCTACCAATAGCCAAGATAAATAAATGCTACGACACAATCGTATTATATTTTTCAAAAATAATATTATAGTCAAGAAAAGAATATTTCAAAATAGGTTTTGAAAAAATTACCATTAAAAAGGTTTCATTAAAAAAACATTAAATATTTTAATAACAAGAAACTTTCTTTAAACAAACATTTTAAACAAACATCATCTTGCTAATCTTAATAATCATTTTATATATACAAAAGTGGGTAGTTGCACCTTCAATAAAATGTATTTCAAACTTTTTATCGGGAAAGGATCCCTATAATAAGCCCTCATTCACTTTATATTTAAAAGTTTACCCGTCAAAGGCTATCAACTTTACTTATATATTTAGTTTTCTGCGTGTAATCTGAATAAAAACTTATATTGCTTCCCCCCCGCGGTAATAACTTTAAAATGATCCCTCCCCGAGATCTCTACCCATTCGTTGCACCAAACCACTCAAGTGAAGATTGAGCTGGTACTATTTTTAAACAAAGACAAATATTTTATTTACCAATATGCAGATATACACAAATCATGGTTTCCATGGTGATGTAAACAAACAATGATTGTTCAGATTAACCATTGCCCTCACAGAGAAAAAAGATGGAAAATTCGATAGAAAAATTGTGTTTTAATTTTAGGCCACTATTTCTACTGGCATCCTGATCCCCTAATCTTTAAAATGAGTGTTCGTTTGTCAAATTTTGTTCAGTCATTTCGTTGTAATTTCTATTACTGGAGACGGGTTTATCAAATTATATATAATATATAAAATAGAGAGAATGATAAGTGTTTGAGTGTGTGTGTGATAAATGAGTGTGAGTGTGAGAAAGTGAGTGTGTGTGTGTGTGTGTGTGAGAAAGGAGTGTGTGAGAAAGGAGTGTTAAGTGTGAGAAAGGAGTGTTAAGTGTGAGAAAGGAGTGTTAAGTGTGAGAAAGGAGTGTTAAGTGTGAGAAAGGAGTGTTAAGTGTGAGAAAGTGAATGTGAAATGTGAGAAAGTTAATGCAAGAGACTGAGAATGAGCAATTGAGAGAGATAGAGTGAGTGTGAGCGAGTTATAGTGAGAGTATGTGTATGTGTTAGAGAGAGAAATACTGGAAGAAGAAAAAAATAATGTTTGTGGGGAGAGAGAATGTGTGAGAGAAAAAGTGAAAGAGAGTGTGTGAGAGAAAGATAATATGTTTGGGGGAATGAGTGATAAAGTGTGAGAGAAAGAAATAGTGTAAAATTTTGGGAGATATATTGTGTGAAAGAGAGAAAATGTGAGGGTGTGTGAGAGCAGTTTGAGAGAGAGAATTAGAGAGAGAGATTAGTTTAGAGAGAGAAATAAGATTGAGAGAGAGCTATAAAGAAAGAGGTTAAGAGAGCTAGTGTGTTTGAAGGTAAGAGTTAGAGAGAAAAATTGAGAAATCAAGTTTGAATAAAGAGAGAGAGAGGGTATGAGAGATGGTGCGTTCGAGAGACAGTGGTTTTGAAATATAGAAAGTGAGATATAGATATAATGTTTGAGATATAGAAAGAGTTTAAGTTATCAAGAGTGAGACAGTGAGATTGAGATGAGAAAGCGTTTGAAATAGAGGCACCGAGCTCAATAAGAAAAGATGACAATCTAAATTGCATAAAATTGTTGTAGAAAAAACCGTTTAGACTACTGAAAAAATTAATGAGATTGTGTTTTGATACTAACGTAACCATCGTGTAGCTTTTACCAAAAAATATATTCATGTTAATACATTTTGCTAATTTGTTTATGATAACCTAAGAAATTAAGATCATTTCTTCAAGGTAAATACTTTTTTTAGTCATTATGTAAATAAGGAAGGGATTAATTAATATGAAACAAGAGCAAAACATACTAGTGACAGTGCTTATAGCTAGGAGAGGAAGAGGGAGAGAGAGAGAGAGAGACCGTAGGAACATAAAGCGACATAGAAAAAGATTACCTACCGATTCAAACAATACATATTTATACATCCGGAAAAGAAGGTATTTAATTTGATACTTCCTGAAAAGGCACTAAAATTATTGTGAAATATAAAATTGACTATATTTTATCGGTTTTAGTACCGCATATAAACATTTAAAAAAACCAAAGGTTCGGCAGGAACTTGAACCAACATTTTCGGAAAAGCTTAGTAAACATTTGAATTCTGAATGGCCTAGTTATTTGATCCTAATAATGACGATATTGGAGGATGGACATAAAATAACGTCAAATATTTAAAAGCCTTCAATTATTATTTAAAAATTGAATTTAGGTAATAATAATAATTGTCTTATCGCTACTGGCAATCATTTTTATTCCTTTTAAGTAAATATTTAAAATTAAACATATACATAGCTTTTATGATTTTTGTTAGAATGATAGATTTTAGTTATTAAATATATTTTCTTACTCCTCAGTTCGGTTAGTAATCTTGCTACATACTGATTTAATAATCACAGGATCAATTCCCGTATGACTTTCAGCCAATTTACGAATTAACCAACCTCTATTATAACACGTTGCTCTGGCGATACAACAAATTTATGACCATGAACAGATCAAATCTTCGACTCCCGGTCGATTGTAATGAAAGTATTTATTCTTAAATGGTTTTCTTTTCTCACTCAACTCGGATATTGAGTGTATTTATTCTAAAATCAAACCTTCCTCATCCTTAGCTCAATAGTTTAAATATACGGACTGACTGAATGGGTTGTAAGACGTGGTGCAAAATAAAGGTGCGGTACCCCGCACAGAATTTCTCTCTTTTTTTTGAAATCTTAATCTAGATACATTTTCTAAAAACTCTTAAGATTTGTGAAACTTAAACTAAAACACTGTTACAGAAACACTCCACCGAAGAATATAAGAATCGATTCCAATTGTTAAAGAGCTCCATAATTATATATATATAGCTCAGAACTATTGGTTGTATAAAACTATACATTCCAAATCAAATATATTTTTTATTAGTACCACAACTTTATACTGATAAGTTATTTTGAATATCAAATAGTTGGGCGGATATGATCAAAATTGTAAATTTATGCTTATATAAAGTACCCTACAAAAACATTTTCATGGAAAAATTAGAGATATCAAATGGTTTTTAATGTCAAACAATACTAGTATACAGAATTTAATTAAAATTGTTATAGTGGATTTGTAGAAAATTGCTTTTATATATTTTTTCCCTTCAGTAATTATTTTAAGGGTTGGATATCTAATACCAAAAACTCTTTGGCGGAATCCTATAAAAACCCTAGATAACAATATTTATCAAACCCTTGCGTTTAATTTTTTTTTATTATGAACACCATTTTTCTCTTTCCTATAAATTGAGAGAAAGTAAAGAGTCGCCTTAGATCGTATGACCATTGATGTGTGTCAGCGTATGTTCAAAAAATAGATTTATTTACAATTCTCTTTTATAAGCACATACGCATCAAACTTCCTATTTATAGTCTTCAAGATCAGAATACATATTTTAGTAATTTCCTCAAATACCTTCCGGCTCAAGCGCGAATATGACTGATTAAACAATTCAATTAATGTTAACTTAAGCTTTCTAGTAGAATATTAATGACATTATTTGTAGCTGACAAGGTCCATTATAATTCGTTATCTAAATCCCCCCCCCTCACTTTTTTCTAATTAAATTAATGATATCGGTGATTCGCATTAGAAAAGCACACAGTTAGGCCTACTGTCTGAGTCCGAACAATATGCAATTGCATATTTATAATTGAACATCCGTAATCGAATCTATTTCCATACATTACTTGTTATTGCATATCTGGATTACGGATGCGATAAATTAATTATATTTTGATTTATATTCTCTTTCATAGAAAAACGGAAATTATATTTGACAGACTTTTATGAAAGGCGTTTTATTTTTAGTTATGCTTAAACATTGTAGCAATATCACATAGTTAAAAAGAATTAACGAAGGGTAAAAGATTAATTTAATTAAATTAAAAATATATTTCCAGTACAATGTAATGTTTAGAAGTAACAAATTAAATTGTCGCTTTCAGGTAACAGGAAATTAAATGTAAAAACTTTTTAAAAATGTCCACAAGTTTTCCAATTATTAAAATCTCACAAAAACGGGAGCGAGTTATTAGTGAAACACATTTTGTCAGATTAAGCTTTACTTAATTTTCTCAAAGATATACCTATACACAAAAAATAACGTTTAATGTTGCAAGTTTGTTACATGCATTTTTATTTTAAAATGTTTGTTCTATGATTCTCTGAAAAAATAATTATTGACTGGAATTTTAATAAGCTATTTTGTAAGTATTCCATTATATATTAATTGGTTTAACATTAAAACAGCTTAATTCACATAGTTTTTAGATAAATAAATTAAAATATTCAAGTAGAAATAAGATTTTTTTTTTAATTTAAAGGCACCCAAAATCTTTAAAAACATCTGTGTATAAGTAATCGTAAGTTTCTTTAATCACTGCGTCTCACTAAGTGTTTATATTATACGTAAAATATGATAATTACTCTGATGAGGTGGTGGTGAGGAAGGAAAATTTTAGAGCTAATATATTCCAATTCACGTAAAAGGATAGTGAGAAACCATTTAATGAAAAATCGCCCTCAGTAGACCCGACCGTGATTCAAACCCCGTAATCTCACCGTAGTCCACAGAGTAAGTGTACTAAACATTGAGAAGTTTTAAAACAAAAAACACAATGATTAATTAATGATTCAATAATGATACAGTATTAATAAAATATAATAAGTAATAGTAACTAAATCAATAATATATATAAAACCATTTTTAGAAATATATGTTTGTGTATTTATTTAAATGTATATTATACTTTTATTTTGCTCCACATCCTACTAACCATTCAGGTTGTACACTCACGTAATAATTACGATAATGTATTAGCAATTAGTGAAGTTTAATTCAGAGGCGGTGTGCCCTCATTTGAGTGAAGGGTGAGTAGAAAAATAGTTATGAAGAAACACCCTCAAGACAACAAAACACGATGTCCCTGTCATCAGCACTCAGTCTAATTGAAAGAGTAAGTGACATCTTAGATTAGTGATATTCAACTTGTGGTGCGCGTACCCCAGTCCCACGCTAAGACATCTTAAATAGTACCTAAGAAGTAATATATATATATATAAGTTAAAACTTATTTAAAACTTTATTTCGGACGTAATTTATTTTTATTTATTTTAGAAGTATATTACAGAATATGTATAACGACCGCGTGGCTTAAGGCGTCACTCTTGCAATAAACTGGAATAATGTCGATGGTGGAATTAGGGTTCAAATCCCGGTTGTGAGTAGGGGGGAGGGATGTAATTCAAGCCGATACTAAGAGGCGGTATTTAAAACATGGTTCATAATATGTTTATGTCTCCGTTACGATGATGAACCACTTAATACATTTTTAAAAATGTTTGAATTTTTATTTTAGATGAAGCTATGGTGATTTATTTGTGAACGCTGTTTTAGAAAATAAATAATTATTTAAAGGCCTACAGGCATAATTTAATTAAAACAGATGTAAATGGAAAATACATACAAGCACATGGTTTTAAATCAAAATCATGAGTATTAATAAATCTATAATGGTTTATTATGTAGCCTACGTATGTCTACTCTGAACGATTTTTATACTTAACGATGAGCTCGAAAGCTAAAATTGGGGTGAATTGTCGAGAAAACACTCAATAAGTGAGAAAAAAAATAGTAATTTTTTTATGTAGTCAACTATAACGTTGTTAAACCCACGTAATACTATGTTATACATAAGGAACAACTTAAGAGCAATTGTAGAGGGCTATCAGTCCTAGCCCATACAATTACACCTGTTTGAATTGATGATTAATATAACATAAAATAATACTAAAATAATTATGTTACACATCACGGCGAGGACTAGTGCTTGAAGAATAACAAGAGCGAGCACTGACCTCCGTTCGACTCCAACAGACAGGGTTAGATTTTATTAGATTGATTACAATTGCTTTGAAACCGTTAAACCATATTGCGTACATATAAATTAGAAAATATACATAGTGTGAAGAGATATATTTTTAGTAGCCGACTAGTTAAGACAACTGATAGTAGTTTAAAAAAATAATTAAGAGTTAAAAAGTATGGCAACTTTATTGGACTGAGCTACAGGATGGTCCCAATAAAAAAGTAACTGAAACAAGTTTATAATCATGCAATTGATACGGTTCAATCTTGTATATTAAATCTATTATAAAGGATACAGATATATCAAGAGTTACATTCTAGTGAGTTGCTTATAATAATAATAATAATAATAATAATAATAATAATAATAATAATAATAATAATAATAATAATAATACAGATCAAAAATAAAATAATAATATATTCGAGTCTGAGCTACATCAATCGGTAGCTCAGATTGCTGAAAGATTATCCAATACTAATGTACCATTGCCCGGTTGAGAACCGAATGTACTGATCGTACATTTCTTCCGTGGGGACTTTTTCGATTTCCCGGTGAGATGAGGCGATAATGATTATGATGGTGTGAAGCCAATTAATATCTTAACTTTACTAAAGCCTATTTAATAAAAACCTGGTGACCATGCAAAATATTCCCCTCTAGAGAAAAATACATAAATATCAGCCGGGAATTAAAACCGGGAATTATAGTTCAGCAGCCAAAAGTTCTTACCACTATATTACGAAGCCGATTATTCTATTAAATTATTAGTATTATCTATCATTAAAATTTTACGTTTTAATATTGTAAATTTACACCTTTAACAAAATATTCCACTTATAAATTATTATTTTTGGATCAAAGATAATGCATACAATAGTTTTGAATAACAATTTTTAAGACAAAATACCGTATTCTTGTAGGTAGGTTTAGTACAACTTATAAAAAAATGTTATCTTATTCCTACGATCAATAAAATATCTTAAAAGGAAACTTTTTTTTTTCCAACCAAACCAACTTTGAAAGAAATAAAAGTCTATGAGAAATATAGGTGATCAGAAGGAACAAACTTTTTAATTAGATTTTTTAATGTTTGTTTAAGAATTACTTCTAGTTACATTTGTTTGAACTAAAGAAACCTTCTGATCAAAACAAACCGAGAGCAAAGACCTGCCAAACCAATTATTCTTGATCGTAGTCTTAAATTAGGATTAATTAATTAATTTGTATAGGTTTAATAATGAAATGCTAAAGTCCACAACTAAGTAATTCGAGCGTCAAAGTATCATTATAGCACTAGTCGTTTTGCATTTTAAGGTGGGATTATAGGGATTGCGCACTAAGGCCAGTAGTTTTTGGGGTTTTTAGAGAAAACCGGTTTTTCGTCAACATAAAACAAGTATTTCTCTAGTGTAACATGGAGTTTAATTTTCTTCACGTGGTGATATCAACAGTTGATGAATATCTCTCATAAGCATAGCGGCATTAGATGAAGAACTTTTAATCAAGATTATTATTATTATTAATATTATTATTAGCACCGCGTCTTACTACCCGTTCGGGTTATACGCACTTACGCTAATATGTAATGGTGGGGTGATAGTGAGATGAAATGGAGGACCTACAGTTTAACGTGGGATCCGAACCACGGTGAAGGCCTGGCATTCCCCACATTAACAAGTTGTGATTAATACACGTCTTGTCAGAGGTGAAGGAAGGGTTTGGTAATCAGATAAATCTGCCGGGACCTAGGATTGAACCCCGGACCCCAGTTCAGAAGTTCGACACCTTACCCCTATACCGCCAGGTCACCTTTAATGAAGATAAAAGTCATCATAGAATTCCAGGACACCCTTGACAGATATAAACTGTTGATATCACCATGTGGAGAAAATTATACTCTATGTTACTTTACATGCAATATTTGATTTATTTTGCCGAAAAAATGGTTTTTTAAGAAAACTGTAAAAACACCGGCATTTTCTCGTATCCCTCCTTCCATCCCCCACAAGGGAACCAGGTTTTAAATATATTAAGAGTTGTACTATTAGTGAACAGGAGGCCAAGATTCGAATCTTGCCAGGGTCTCAGATAGACTATTTTCCTATTTGCAATACATAATAGCGGGTTTACAATTCTCTCTCTTCTTTAATGCAGCTGTATTTCATCTAAGCTAGCCCTCCCATTCTTGATTATATTATGCTTTTAATAGCCTTTAGGTGAAAAGTATAAATGAAAAAATCATAAATAAATAAAAATATTGTATTAAGAGGTAGTATGCTCCTGTTTGCTTGAAGGGAGAGTGATTAACCACTAAGGAGAAAAAAACTCAGTATACTTTACCGGTATTAGAACCCTGACCCTCCCATCACCGTAAAACCAGTCTAACATATTTTTTCAGCACTGCATCTTACTACCCATTTGGGCTATACGTATATGTTTAAATTACACTAATGTGTTAGGGATGAGGATGGTTGAATTTAAATGAAGTGTACCCACGTTTGCGTAGAAGAATAATGGAGATCTATTCAGGGGGGAAAGAACTCAGTAAGCCCAACTGGGATTCAAACCACCGATCTCCCCATCATCGACGGTCTAGTTTACTGTGAGAGTAGCGCACTAGACCACGTGCCATCGAAGCGGGTTGTGTCTTATCTTGAAGCATCTAAGCAGTCTAAGCCCCTATCACACTTGAAAACCAATGTACGAAATAGAAAGATAGGAAAGAAAATGAGCAGTTCACCCTGTGGAGTATCTTGTTTATCTACTGATAGAAATTTGCACCTTGAAAATATTGACTTGCTTTTTAAAATTAACTTTTGTTATTTCCTATTCTAGATAAACATTCCTTGGATTGTTCCAATTTACAGCCCGGCAGGAAGATTTCTGCTGACTATTTTCGTGACTACGCCAAGTAACCTAAATAATAGATATATTTTTATAAACTGTTTGCATAAAAACTACCTCGAGGGGAAAAAATACCTTTGTGAAACTAAGATACTATTTTTAAAAATATGTAAATGTCTATAAGTATTATTTCAACGTTATTTATTGGAAAATAGCTGTATAAACCCGTATAGTCATTAACGTTGGAAATTATAACTTATTTGTCGCAAAATCACAAGTAGGCAACGTCTTTGATCCAGTGTGTTTGAGTTAATAACTATAAATTGATTGTATTATTACATGTTTCAAAAGTTCATCAACGAGCCCTGTGGGTATTTTGAAGGTAATACTAGCAGTTCCACTCGCCTAAACATTAGACTGTTATAGGAAACCAAGTCAGCAAGCAGATGTCAATTTGGATAGCTAATAGGAACCCAAGCAGTAACTAATAGTTAATAACATTTTAATTAGTTAAATTCCTATTTGAATTTTGAACCTGTATATAATCATACATACATACACACATACATTACACACATACATTACACACATACATTACATACATTACATACATTACATACATACATACATACATAACTACCCCTTTCCTTTAAGGGGTAATCCAAAAACTGCGAATATAACTAAAAAAAGCGATAATCTTCATTCATCCTCACTAAATATCACCACACTTTCCTATCCTTACATACTCCCTTCGCCTCGCAACATCATCCCCGAGTACTACATGATCTTTTATTCCTTAAACTCTTAATATTTATATTTTCCACCCATTCGTCTACCCCATTCAGCCACGTCTTACATGCCCTACCCCTTCCTGTTGATCCACACACTCTACCTTCATATTTTTTCTTTTGTCACTCAATCTACTCTCATCCTCTCAACGTACCCAAACCAACGCCAAATGCTTCTTTCATATTGATCTATTGGATACACTCTCAAAGTGCGCTCCTTCAGCATCAATTAATTACCGACTCTGTCCATACGAGTTTTTCCACACACATTTCTTTGAAAATAAATCATTATAATTAATTTAAAATCTAACCATAAATTTAAAACCTAAACAAGCATTGCGACTCCACCAAAAGCATTCCTCGACCCTCCTAGTCTTTAAACTAGTGGTATATAGAGCTTTTGTGAGGTTCGTGCAAGGGGGGTAGGTATTACAACGAACACATACAGTCACGTATAGTAGATTTTCATCTCTCCCTTTCTCACAGAGTCAATGACATTCAATTTGCAGTAGAATTAGAAGAGATCAAACTGTGATCCTGGTGAGAGATTGTAACGCGGGGGGGATCAGACTATAATCAACGTACTAGGGACACGTTGGGAGCGACAATGGTAAAAAGGAATCGGTTTAACGTATGTATACTCAACGGCGCAAAAAATGATCTTCATAAGAACCAAAAATAAATGGTACACACTATCTAATATATTGTAATAAAGCTTGTAAAAAAAAAGAGAGATTTGTAAACAACCCCAATCTGATTTAGATCTGTGAAAATTAATAATATATTTATCATGAAATTATATTCCCAGATACCAATTTTGGACTAAATCTTATATTTCAAATTTTCTTAAAATTAATTTAAAAAAACATATGTTATTAATTAGCATGTAAAATTGTCTCAAAATACCAATTTTTAACAAAATCTTTAAAGATATTTTTAATAATTTCAATATTGACAAAAAACAGTAATCATTTAACGATTATTAATTGATTTTTATAATAAATACGGGAATATTTAATTATTTATTATGTAAAAAACCTAAACAGGTACCCATTCTGAACAAAATCGCATAGATCTATTTAATAATATTATCAATTTTATAATAAGTTGGCTATCAGTAAACTACTCTTTAACAAATTTTTTCTCCCCAAAAATTAAGTATAGTTTTGTTTTTCATGTCAAACATTATTATGATATACATATTAATCAAAATTGTAAAAGCTATTTAATCAAGGCCGTAGCCAGCCAATAATTTCAGGGGGGGAGGGGGGATAGTTGGGCACATTCCCCAATTGCCGGAATTTATTGATTTTATAAAGGAAACGAAGAATGTTTCTCAGTATATAAATAATTATTTTCACTTTCCAATTTTCATAAGAAATTCCTTATCTTAAAGCTAGAAAAAAATAAAAATTACTAAATTTACTTTCACATAATCATAAGTCATGTCCTGTGATCCACAACTACACTTCTTATAGATATTACCAATACCTATAAATATATTTAATATAATAATATCGGTGACCTGGTGGTCTAGGGGTAAGGTGTCAGACTTCTGTGCTGGCAGCCGGGGTTCAATCCTCGGTCCCGGCACAGATTTATCTGATTTCCAAACCCTTCCTTCACCTCTGACAAGACATCTTGTGAATGTGGGGAATGCCAGGCCTCCACCGTGGTTCGGATTCCACGTTAAACTGTAGGTCCTTCATTTCATCTCACAATCACCCTACCATTACACATTAGCGTAAGTGCGTATAACCCGAACGGGTAGTAAGACGCGGTGCTAATAATAATAATAATAATATAATAATATAAGGTCATAATACTTGTTGATAGAAAAATATATGTATATTTTATATTATATTTATATTAATATTATATTATATTTATATTAATATTAATTAAAATATAATATAATATAGTATTATATTATATTATATAAATATTTCATAAAAGTTTCTCTCAACACAAATTCCTACTATATTTTTTGGAATTTATTTGGGGTGTACGAATTTTAATTATTCGCTTCGAAGCAGAGATGACTATATTAAATATTCCCAAAACCAAATCAAAATTAGAATAATTTTGGCCTCAGGAACCTTTGGTCAGTCACTTGTACCTTTCTTTAACTAGGGATCCTGGGTTGAAATCATCTCTGTCGGAATTGAAGCCTCTCATTTTAAATTGATGACTTACAGCGGAGAGAAGGAAAATATGTATATTTTAGAATTAAGTTAGTTTGTAACCTTGACTTCAAATAACAATTTTAATTAATTATTGGTAAAAAGAATATTATATAGACTTGTGTAGTTGGGAGAGTGACAAAATCACAAAAAAAAAGGACATATGAATATAATTAATTTACTAAAAAAGTGTTTTCTTATTTTTGTTTATGACGTAAAAGACATATCGAAGAAAATTTGAAATATTTTCCCTATAGGTAAAAATGGAACATTTTTTTAAATGAATCTATGATTCAAATGAAAATTTAAGTTTCGGATTCAAGAAATATGTGATTCGACCAATTTCTCGTTTGTTTAAATGAACTATAATTTTTATATATTATTTTACTGCTCGTCTGGGCTATACGCATTTAAATACAGTAAGGATGTAGGAATAATATTATTGATTTTAGAGGAATTTTATACCTGTTAAAATTTTATTTAAATATAATATGTATTCCGACTTTTAAGTATTTATTTTATTGTTCCTCTCGTGTCCCTATTTTAAAATCTAGTTTAATTGCCTATAAGTATAAAACAAAATTATTATTATATTATAACAAATATATTAATACCTATACACCATTGTTTTATACACTTGTTCTATCAAAAGAAATAAACATTACTCGACACATAAAAAAAATAGAAAGAAAAAATATAAGGTTGGTATATGGCTCGACACGTAATGTTCTCTATATGAAAAGTAATAGCAGTGCCGCTACCTGTGATTTCACAAGGGCCGTAATCATTCAGGTATTAGTTGTAATATCTCCTCTGGACTTCAACACGCCATCTTAGTTTTATGGTCCGTATACCACATTGAATACGAGCTCGTATCCAAGGAAATGATCTTTGACGTCAAGACTAACTTTTTTTTTAGTACAAAAACTGACACTATACTAAGAGGAAACCTAAAAAATTTATATATTTTATAGCTAGCCAGCTAAAAAGAAGCAAAAATATTGTGAGACTTAATACAATATGGGACCAAGTTCAAACATAACATTTTAAATCTCATTTTCAATTATTTTTTTCATTTTTTTTCAAAAAATTTCTTACAAATTGTTTCTATAGCATACTCTTAATTTCCTTTCTTAACACATTCATAATTATCTGATATCTGCGTTTTAGAATATTTTATTCTTTTTTGATTAGTTCAATTGATAAATGTTGTCACATTTTTTTACAACTTATGGGAAGCATAATTAAATGCGAATTATCATATTAATTAATCATATTGAATGTATTCTTTACTATAAATAGTAATGAGTTAAAATTTCTTTGTGAATTAGCAGTTTACTTCTCCATAACCTGAAAACCTATCTTAATTTCTTGCTAAAGGTAAAACATCAGCGGCATTAATGGGCGTCCTGGTACCTTTTTTCCTTTTCTTATCTTCGTCTTTCTCTTTACTCACTAAGACATTTCTTCTCAATTTTGACCTGTCCAGTTAGTCTTTCTTCGTTAAATAACCTTATAGTGGTTATAGTTTAATTTACTATCTTTAGAACTTTTTCGTTAAACACTCAATCCTTCCACCTTATAACCTCTACTCTACTTCAGCACCACATCTAAAAGTTTTCAGTTTTTTTTTTCTATCTTTATGTTTAATGTCTCAGAAATTCTTCATAACTAAAGCCATTTTTCTAGTAAGTAACATCCTTTTCTTGTTAAAAGCAGCCAATGCCAACGATAATTTTCACTTTATCTTCAGTGTCCCTCGTCGCAATTAAATTTCTTAAATAATTGAAATGTTCTAAAATATTCAGATGTAGATTTCTCAACAAAAAGTTAAGTGGTTTATTTTCTTTGATATACTCATTACAATTGTGTTATCGTTTCTCATTTATAATATTTACTTTCAATCTTATCATCGTTACCATTTATCGAAATAAATGGCACAAACTAATAGCACAAACTGTATCATATTTTGTATCATAGCTTGGAAGAAAATTTCAAACTATATGCTTCCAGTAAACTTCCCTTAAATAAATTTTTCTCAATAAAAATCACACATCTTGTTGACCATAATAAACACTTTATAGTTTTATCCTAGCTGTTGAAATTTTTAATTAATTTCAAATTTTCAAAAATAATCTGCGAGAGAAAATACATAAGTGTACAAACGAATGATTGCTGTGATGAGTTAAGAAAAATTCAAGAGGCTGAGGGATATACGCAGAGAAAAAAGGAATGAAAATAAAGTGGTAAAGGAGATTAAGGAGCAAATAAGTTAAATATGAGAAAGAATGCATAATGATTTTGAAGAAAATAAGAAGCTGTTCTAGATGTAGGTTAAGATAACAAAATAGGGAGTTCAAGGAAAGACATCTATGGTATTAAGAATGAGCGTGATGAGATGATATGAGATGAAAACAATATAATATAGAGATGGAGGAACTATTTTGAACAAATATATGGTGAAAACTTAGAGAAAGTGGAATAAAAAAGGGAAAATGTTATCGTGAGTTAAAGAAACTAATATTGATGAGGTGTTTAAATCTATAATAGTGTTAAATAACGGCCAACTTTATGGTATATATTAGATCACAAGTGAAATGCTTTATTGAGGGGGCATGACAATTTTTGTCAGATTGTGTGAGTTTTAATTTTGTGTGCTGGGATTTAGAATGTTTTTAATGACTGGGAAAATGCTCTTTCTGTTCCTTTGTACAAAGGCAAAGACAGAGGCAGTAAGAGTAAATATAAGATTTATAGAGCAATCAGTTTGATGAGTATTACAATCCATGTTTTTGGGAGAGTCTTAATTCAGAGTGTTTGACAAGGTTGTAATGTCTCCAGGATTGCTTAATGTATTCATGGATAAGTGTGTAAGAGATACTTGCGAGGACGCATTTGGTGTACAAATGAAGCACGCTAGTGTGGGAGTGCTGTGATATCGCAAATGATGCCGTTTTAATTGTGGAACATTTAAGTGACTTGCAGAATTTATTAGATAGTTTGAGTGTGGCAACAAGCAGAATACATTTTCCTATAAATAACTCCAAAACTTAAGTGATAGTATTTTATAAGGATGAATTAGGAAATGATTGCCAGCTTAGTTTATATGGAACACTGTTATAGCAAGTTAATGATTTTGTATATCTAGACAGAATGTTTTGTAAAATTGTAAGAATAGATGATGAAATCGACAGGCGGGGGAGTGAATCTCTGAGAGTAGTTGGATGTATGTGGACAAAGAATAAATTAGTATCGAAAGGGAGAAACGATGACAGTATATCCAAGTGTACCAACACCAGCATTGATGTATAGGTGTGAAATGTGGGTTTGTCAGGAACAACAAAAGAGCAAGGTGAATTCGATTGGAATTAGATAGCTAGTACATTTATGTGGGAAAACTCCTCTGGACAGTGTCAATTTGGATGGGAATCCAATAGGTCGATGTGAAAGAAGCGTCTTACGTTAATTTGGGTTTGTTGAGAAGATGCGTGTGGATTTAGTGACGAACTAAATATATGAAGGTATAGTGTGCAGAACAAAAGGCCACGTAAGTCAGGGCTAGATGTTGTAGACAAATGTGTGAAAAAGCGAAACATTAAGACTTTAAAGAATAAAATAGCATGTACTATTCGTTGTATGGATGATGTTAAAGCGAAGGGAGTATGCAAGGATAGAGAAGTATGGAGAAAGTTATTGATGATGGATTAAGTAGAGAGTAGTTTTTTTTTGAGCTATTTGCACAGTTTCTTTCTTACGTCGTGGCTAGGTATTTAAGTGATTTGTAAATTACCTTAAATTTTTTATAATTTAAAAAATAAATGGCGTAACTTACTGGTACTCTTATTTTCCATGAAAAACTATTTCCAATTACCAATTTTGAACTCAAATCTTCACGACCAAATTTAGAAAAATTAATATATTTTAGTAAAATAAACATAGCCGTTACAACTTAATCTTTAATAGTTATGTAGAGTTTTTTAAAAGCTGTTTAATATTTTCAAAAATTATTTATAATTTTTATTACGAATATTAAATAATATTTATCGTACATAAAAAATATAGGCCCTTAAACGGTCATATAAAAGTCGTAATGTTAGAGATGTTTTAATGTAATTTTCCAAAATACTTAGCAAGATAAACGATTTTTGTCATATCTTTTGTTGAGTGTATTAACATACATATGCTATTGTGAATATTTAACACACTTTTTTTAGTGAATTTAGGCTTTATATTTATAGCTCACATTTTTATTTTAATATTAAAGTCAAAACTAATATATATATATTTTTTAAATTCTCGCGACCCCTTGTAGAAAGTAAGAATGGTGATCGATAGAAAAAATCGTTAGCGAAATTTTGATTCGGGACCACTTAAACCCGAAAAATTTCCATATGTCGACTGTATCTTTGTCTAAAGCTAAATACATGTTAACGATATAGAAAGAACTTGTTATCTAGAGTTTATTTAGCTTCAGTTATACAACATGATAATTATCTAGATGGAGTTATCTTTGATTCTTACAGGTATACAAACCTAAAATTAGTTAACTTTAGGGTGAACCATTTTTTTTCTTCTTCTCAAAACGGATTAAATTTCGATTAAAATATGTCCCCAGACACAGTTTAAGATTACAAAAAAAAAAAAGTGCGTCTCACTTTCTGATTAAATCGACTTTTAGAGTAGCCCTACTATACATAGAATTTTTTTGAATTATACCTGCGTAACTCTTAAGATAGAAAATAGTCATTAAAAATGTAGGACTAACCAAAATAAAAATAAAAGTATTGCACCTGAAATATATTTTATACAACCAATAGTTTCCCGGCTATAACAAAAAAAAATGTTATAGAGTTCTTTGAAAATGATTGAAATTGTGGTTGAATGTGAGGTTTTACTTCTCTCGTTTTTTCTGTAATAGTGTTTTTTTTATTTAATTTATGCTCTTAGGTAGAATGTGATATTCATTTTTTGCATCATATTTATGTAATCATGTCGATTATTTTGTTTCACATAATATAGGCCTACGAGCTTTAAATTGTATAAATATCTCCATTTTTAAGGTCAAGTATCGAGAAAGTCTATGCGGTACATACATCGTACAATTTTTTTTTTTTTTCGTTTAGTAAAAGTCTTGGAGTTAAAACTATGCTTGTAACTACATAGTTTTATATATTTAGTTTATGTTTATAGAAGCCTTAAAATTAAAGTGACAGATGGCGTCGATATTCTTCATTTTACATCGGTTATTACGTGTGTTCAACTAGGTGTTCTTGGGGTAGAGTGACAACATCAGGACCAGATATTCATGGGTTCAAACCCAGCCATGTTGACGGATTTTCACAGGACTAAAAATAAACTAGCACAGCTTCCTTTGGAAGAAAATTAATTAGAGCTGTCCCATGTCAATTGTAGACACGTAAAATATTCCTGGAAAGTATGTGAAAGTTAACTTTCCGAAAAAATTTGTAGGCTCTTTCTCGCTCCCTCGTATAAATCCATAAGTTGGTGGGTTGATAACCCTTTCCACTGAAATTAACCTATCACAAAAATTGCAACAAGGAATAGCTGGAATAATTAATTAGCTTTGTTGAGGCCCTATGCTTCACATATGAATCTGGGAATTTGTTTTTTATTAATAATAATGATAAAAGATTTAAAAATAAATGGTTAATTGCTACTTAGTATTAATAGCTAATATTAATCAAAATGGTGCAACAAATCTTGTTATAAATAATCATTTTATTTTTAAAAATAGGATTAGTATCCCACGAGTAAATTATATTCTATTTATTTGAAATATGAAAAGGGAACATCAAAACAACAACTGGAAAAAGACACCCCAATATAAGGCTCTAAAGGATTATTTAAAAAACAAAAAACATATGGAAGTGGAACATTGTGTTTCCTAAAAAAAAAAAGTATGGAAAGGAGACAAAAGTGATGTGTACGATGGAAAGAGAGAGAAACAGGTGTGTGTGTGTGTGTGTGTGTGTGTGTGTGTGTAGGGGGAAGGGAGATGGGGGGCTAAAAGGTAAGAGATTGGATAGGATAGGAGTAAGGGATTGGGGGGGAAATGTATGTAATAGGGGAAGAGGAAGTAACACAGACGTATGCAGCATGGGGTCGGTGCGAGGTATCAAGCGACCAGGACGGTTGGAGGAGGTAGTTTTCTCATTTCACGCTACGCACCCCCTGGTCTCGCTTTACCACCTCACTATATAACGCTTTAGGACTGAGCCAGCAAAAACAATGCGGAAATTGTTTTGCGAGTGGTGGGCTTTTCTGGCTTGAAGGATCCGGATTTATTGACCGTTCTACTGGTTTCAATGACTGTACCCTGTACACAGAGTCCCGTCCGTAAGGTCCGTAGTCCATAATAAAGTGATATACTCACAGTAACATATTGTGCCCTGTACAACAGAGTCCAATCCGTAAGGTCCGTAGTCCATAATAAAGTGATATACTTCACAGTAACATATTACCCTGTACACAGAGTCCAATCCGTAAGGTCCGTAGTCCAAATAAAGTGATATACTCACAGTAAATATTACCCTGCACAGAGTCCAATCCGTAAGGTCCGTAGTCCATAATAAATGATATACTTCACAGTAACATATTACCCCGTACACAGAGTCCAATCCGTAAGGTCCGTAGTCCATAATAAAGTGATAACTCCACAGTAACATATTACCCTGTACACAGAGTCCGATCCGTAAGGTCCGTAGTCCATAATAAAGTGATATACTCCACAGTAACATATTGCCCTGTACACAGAGTCCAATCCGTAAGGTCCGTAGTCCATAATAAAGTGATATACTCCACAGTAACATATTGCCCTGTACACAGAGTCTCTACGTAAGGTCCGTAGTCCGTAAGAAGTGATATACTCCAGTAAATATTGCCTGTACACAGAGTCTTACGTAAGGTCCGTAGTCCTAAAAAGTGATATACTCCACGGTAATATATTGCCCTGTAGACAGAATCTCTACGTAAGGTCGTAGTCCATAAGAAAGTGATATACTCCACAGTAACATATTGCTCTGTACAACATATCTCTCTGAAAACATATTCACCAGAGAAAAACGCAAATCGGTGGAGTTAAAACTAAAAGCTCGCTTCACTCATTTAATAAACCCAACCACATAATTATTTTTTAATAATGTTTTTTTACACTTTGACATTATTTGTTGGATTAAATATACAGGTAGATTACTGTTAGAGCGTTCAAGCAAAAATATCCTCTCACCAACTTATTTGTTTTTCCCTTCTGTCACCTAAACAAACGCAGAGCGGCAAGCGACACTGATTTTTAAAGTAAACCTTCAAAAAACACACAAAACCGCATCAATGTATGACCTACACATTAGATTAGAACAGGATAACACTCCGATGCTACACACCCAGCCTTGTGCACTTGAAGTATCTACTAATGAAATAGCAGCATGGATCTGTATTCAAATAGTAAACATCTTCGGCACCCTCGGAATCAAACCAAGGACCTAAAGATTGTTTCCAGCCGGATGAGTTTAGTAAAAATGTCTCCATCTTCCTCTATTCTTACACCAGTCTTTCTCCTTTAATATCTAAGATATTATTAGTCAAAAAGAAAATAATAGCATTTACTTAAAAAAAAACACTTTATTTTTTGTGATCAGTATTATATAGTTTATTTTTATTTTTTTAAATTGAGATACTTTGTACAGAAACCGAAAGGATAGGAAACCAGTCTGTTTTTAGGATACTAGAAGAGGGAAAGAAAGAAGGATTAAGAGATGGGAGGCGAAAGAACGAATGGGTTAGGAGGAAGGGGTTGAAATAGATGACCCTAACGGACAGATAGATTAGCCGAAAACGGGGGGGGGGGGGGGAAGGGAGGGATAGACTTTAAGAGCGTAGAAAAGAATGATAAAAACAAAAAAGAGGGAAGAGAAAAGCTACTAGCCACAGATGGGGCATTAACTGCTACAAAACACGAAATTTTCACCAAAGTTCCGTAATTGCAGCTTTTCCTCTCCAAAGTTTTTTTAGGGGCAAAAAAAAGGGGGGGGGAGGAATGAGAGTGGAGTTTTGAATTGCTATCCAAGCAATTCGGTTGTATCTGTGATTATAGTAAGTCTAATGTTCAATGGTAGAAAGTACTTTATAGTCAAAACTTTTTTTAAATGTGTTATTTATTATCCTAATTTTAAGGCTGTTGCACAAATTAATCGGTCTAAGAACAAATGTTTTTGTGTTGGATTAGAAAATATATAAAATAGAGTGCTTTGCGAACAAAATGGTCAGCTTCATCTAGTTTTAGTTTAACGGGGATGGGGAAATTTAGGTTCAAATCCCAACTGGAATCACTGAGGTGGTTTCTCCGTGAAAATGTCTGTACATTCATTCTAGATTATTCCTGTATTATCCGTAGCCTTCTAATTAAAATATTAATATAACATGCTGGAGGGTTGTAATGATAGACTACAGTGTATTAGGGTCCGTTCTTTAATTATGAGTTCGAGGGATTTCGTTATTTCTTAGGTCTTATTAAGAGGGGGTGGGGCTGGGGCTCAGAATCAATTTTACGTTAGGTTTTTTTATTAATGTTGTACCATTCACCATCTACAATTCTAACCGCTAGTGGTCACAATATCCGGGAATAGGGTTGGTGAAATCTATGAGGAATTTAATGTAATTAAAATAGAAACATATGCAAGTTTAAGAAAAAATTGAATTTTTAATTCAAGGTAAGACAACAGAGGTAAAAAAATAATAAATGGCTTCTCAAGGCAAACTGAGTAATGTTGAAAAACATATAAATATGGCAGAGACTTCGCTTGCGCAGTACATTTGAGGATATATTTCACAATCTCAAAGTAATAATAAATAGTCCTTGAAGAAGACTACGTTTGAAACAAGAGTTATAACATACATATATTATTTATTTATATGAATTAGTCTGTAAGAGACCCAATAATGAAAACATTGTTAATATAATAATAAAGAGCTTAAAGAGTCTCTGCTTGGTTAAAAAAGCGGATAAATCACCCTTGTGACTTCAGACTAAACAAACAGGTTAAATCATTAAACCTTTGAATCCTTCCTATAAAAATAAAGAGCGTAAAGAGCTCCTATAAATGGTTAGCAAAGCGCCTGAATCACTATTGTGAATTCCGAGTAAATAGTTAAATTTTAAGATAAAATTTGATTTTAAATATCAATTTTTATCAAAATAAATTATACAAAGGTTTGAATACCCGACATAATTCAAACTTCTGCAGGACTATTGCTTCCACCACTTTTCAAGTAATCGAGAAAAATTCGACTTGTTAATATTTAACATAATAGAAAACAAAGCAATATTACATTAGAATACTGGTAATTTCTCACTAAAGGTGACCTGGTGTTCTAGGGGTAAGGTGTCGGACTTCTGTGCTGGAGTCCGGGGCTCAATCCTCGGTCCCGGCACAGATTTATCTGAATAACAAACCCTTCCTTCACCTCTGACAAGACGTGTATTAATCACAACTTGTGAATTTGAGGAATGCCAGGCCTCCACCGTGGTTCAGATTCCACGTTAAACTGTAGGTCCTCCATTTCATCTCGCAATCACCCTACCATTACACATTAGCGTAAGTGCGTATAACCCAAACGGGTAGTAAGATGCAGTACTAGTAATAATAATAATAATAATCTTTCACTAAACAAATTGACTATTGCTAAAATTATAACTTATAAACCATCAAAAATATATTGTTTGTGAAATTTCTTCAAACAAAATACGTCTACAAAATTTTATCTATAAATGAAACACAATCAAATTTTAAAGTTTAAACAATTATTGGAAGCCACAAGTGCGATAAAAATTCATATTTAAACTAAATATTCCAAGCAAGAAAAAAATCAAAAAGTGTCTACCTACTAATAAGTCTAAATTTTACAAAGAGACTAGTACCCAAGCGGCAAAAGGCAACATTAAGTGTTCCATAAAACGGTTTTACATTCCAAAATAAATCTTCTAGTGATAAATTACCGACGCTTACACAGAACAATATTAATCACATAATTAACTATGTGTTCAAACACCCAAACCCATTATTGGTCGATTATATTTAAATATTTAATAAAATATATAAACTTTATATGTTGACATCCTGGGGCGATTATATCCAAGTCCAGACGAGGATTTCTCGTGGAAGTGTCAGATTTAATAGTCAACCATGCTAACTGAGCACCAGCTTTATATAGGTCTAGTGGATAGATATAAGGGGAGGAATTCTTCATATTAAAAGTATAACACCACGTTGCGAACACGTGCTAGCAGCATGGTACTCTTGTTAACAACCGTCATCATCTTGACACGTTACCTAGACCCGTAGACCAGAACTCTGGTAAGTTGGCAGTTAAGATCAAGTGTGGTTCGTCTGTCGGCCGGATATACCAATCAGTATAGGTCTAGATCAACTTATTGAAGTGACTCGACAATGCACCTTTCATAGCTTTGTCAGTCTTCACTTCACCATAGAATTTGGTGGTAACTAGTCGGTCATGGAACTTGTGCTAAGCCAGAAGATACATTGAGTGAGTAAAGCCCATATTTTAGACATAGTAAGGTGTTGTAAATATTTGATATTGCAGGATATCTATATGTATAGTTTATTTGGTGCGGGTAATATTAGTAACATTAGCAATGCTAGCTAATTTACAATGTGTTTATAATTAGACAAAATCTAAACGAAAATTTATAAAATTCTAAAATGTTTCATTTTAATTTTCATTCATAGACCCCACTTTAATCAATATTATCACTGTTTTATAGAAATAATTGAAATATGGTCTTTATATTTTGCACTATAATACACTCCTTATGTGTTTGGATAAATAAACAATTAAAATAATATATTTATCAAATCGTAAAAAAAATACCAAAAATGGGGGCGTGACTAAATATATTACGACTTCTATACGTCAAAGGAGTTGGAAAGTCGAGAATTATTACAAAAGCCTTACTTAATCTAAGAACGGCCCCTTAAAAAAATAGGCTTTATGTCTTCAGAGACATTTCCTCCACAAAAACATAAGCAAAATGTTAATTGTCTTCTGTTTCATACACGCATCACCAAATCACGCCGTTCCCGCAAGAGTTATCCAATAAACTGTGCATATAGCTAAAAAAAACTTTAAAAAATCCTCCGTATTTAATTTATCCTCACTAACTTTCTTCACAATTTTCTATACTTTCATACTCACTTCACTTCACAAACATACATACACCGAGTCGTATATATTGTTATTTTATTGTTAAAACTCTTTGTGTTTCTCTTTTTCACACATTCATCTACAAAATTTAGCCCCATCTTACGTTTTATTTATACATTTACTATTACATTATATATATATATATATATATATATATATATATATATATATGATGATTCAGGGTTATATAGCCTACAAGTTAAGCAATCAATAAATTAAATATAGATGATAGATTACAACCGGACACAGGAGACGACCCTCAACCGGACCTATGATTATTCTTAGTTTGATTTCCATGTCCAGGTGCCATTTTTCAACTTTAATTAACTTAATTGAAAAATTTAGCCAGGTACAACTGTATCCATAACGCTTAGTTATCTTAGGTACATTTAAGATGTCGCTTATTAACAAATCTTTTAGAATGTTTTATAAAATGTTGTAATCTCTTTATTCATTAAATTATTCTTTTTGCTCATTATTAAGATAAATAACCCGTACTAAGGTATTTACATTAAGAGGATAACTTATAGGAAATGTAGCCAGATTTGCATAAAGATGCCAAGGAAGCCCCAAAAATAGCTCACTTAAGATAAAACACCCTCATTGAACCCATCCTGTGTTCAAACATTTACTTCACTTTCTTCGGTGATCCAAGTTACTGCGAGCCAGATGTATTAGACCATGTGAACATTTAATGAGCTTTATATTTCAATAATGCATATATCCCGTACGGGTGGTAAGACTTGGTGTTAAAAAATAATATTAGTTTAAGGGATCGTTGCACTTAAATCGGGACGCATTTTTTAACGGACGAGACTGTAGGTTTAGTACAAGTAATGATAGCAATTTGATCTCAATGGTAGAAATGAATGGGCTACATTATAGGAAATATATTTGCATTAACGTGAAAAGAGGGTGAAAAAAACACGTCACACTTTAAAATCCATACTATCATAAGCCTATCCTAAGACTGGGCACCGCCAACCGGGCGCCGGCAAGACTGAGCGACAATGTAAAATCGTAATGATTTCTTTACGTAAATATTTATTTTTAGACTTGTTTGGAAAAAAGGTAAAATAAAAAGAAATATTAATTTATTTGTATTTAAATTTTGACTACTTGATATTTTGAAATTAAAAACAAAATTAAACACACACAAAATTAAACATATCTAACCTAACCTAATCTAACCTAACCTTTTTTTTTTCACAGTTAAAACACCCATTTTTAAGGCTCCACTACCTTTATAAATATAAACAAATTAAGGTTCCTCTTATTATTATTTTTAAACAACTCCAAAAATTAATATTTACGTAGGCAAACAATCAATGTTTTTACACTGGCGCCCAAATGTCCGGATCCGTCATTAGCCCACAGATGTTTTAAACTCTGAACTTACTCGTCAACGGCACTCGAGTGCAATGCTAGACGACGATATTACTCGCCCACAGTAGCTCTGCTATAACTGTGTTTAGAAAGTTCACATTAAACCTAAGAGTAAAATTGGTATAAAACAACATAGGGTATAGAGCGTTCGGTGGCCAAATGGTTTCATGCTTCACTCTCGTGGGACTAACGATGATGTGGGAGATCGGGGGATTGAATCCTGGGCAGGCGTGATGAGAGTTGATATTTTCTAAAAAAGTTTACTACTTTCCCTCCTGTCAAATGTAGGTGCTTCTTCTTACATCAACCTTCCTAATACCCGCTACGGTAGCCTCTTGGTCTAAGGCGTCACACACGCCATAGACGACTTCCATACACGGGGAGATCTGGGATTAAATCCTAGTCGGGTGTACTTGGGGGGTGATTTTTCCTAAATAGTTTTCTACTCTCTCTCTCTCTCTCTCTCGCTCTCTCTCTCTCTCTCTCCCCGCAATGAGGGTGCACTTCTTCTAAATTCATCATTACTCATCCTTAGCTCATTAAGAGTAATTAATAAATATGCATTTGAACCGTACCGGTAATAAAATGCAGTGCTTAGATTAAACAAAAGTACTACTCTGATCACACGGTCCTAGGCGTAAGACTTGCAATATAATAGAGTTGTCGCGACGAGGAGGTCGATGATTGGATGCATTGGGGGGTGATTTATCACAGGTGACCTATCTCTATAATTCTCATATCCTCTTCCACACTAATGTGGGTGCATGTTCTTGAAACTATCCTCTCCATCGTGACCTCTTAGATAAATGGATGATCATGTATATCTATCTTTAACCTATAGATTATTTCGATCTTCCAAGCTTATATCTTCATTGCAATTAGTTGTGCCTTGCGTTTACCTTGAAAGGTTGCGAGCTTGTCTTGTTTAGTTACATTATGGCAAGGCTTATAATATCGATACATAGTGTAACCCTGCAAGGTAAGACTGTTAACTTTCAGTGTGAATGGAGTGTATAGAGCCCCTCTCGAGTCACCAGTAGCTGTGGTATCAAACCACACGTCCATCACAGACTCTGCCTTAAGCTGTGTGTCAAGAATGATCCTGAGTAAGGGAAGATTCTTCGATATATAAGAGGAAGAGTATCGACGTACTAAGCCAACGAACGGTCCCTGATTCGAGTCCCCTGCCCAGAAGCCCAGTAATGTTTTTTTTTCAATATTACAAATTAATGTTTATTAATAACTAATTATCTTTTCACTCGTATCGATAAGCACGTAGTCTAAATGTTAAGCTTATCTAATCTAGTTTTAACTGAATTAGGAAGGCTGGAGTCCAAAAACGTGGTGAGAAGAATAGGGGAAATATGAATTTAGCTTTTTCCCACTATCAACGCAAATGATGATACATTTACTTTAAATTCTACCTTATTTATAGTCAGCCTCTTCAGCGTAATGTATATTTAAAACGCAAATAAACATTGAGACGCGCCAAAGAGAAAACTTGCTTTTTCTTAGCTTCGTGTCTTACTACCCTTTCGGGCTATACGCTTATGTACTGATTACGTTGATGGTTTTAGAGATTAGGAAGATTACATTTAGAGTAAGGTACCCGCATTTGCTTGATGATAGTGTAAAACCATTTTGGAAATCACTACCATTAATACACCCGACCAAGTTTTGAAACTCGATCTCCCCGTAATCGGCAGTCTAGTCTACTGCGAGAGTAGCGCGCTAAGAACTTGCAGCCATCGAAGTGAGTAACTTGGTGTTAAAACTTTAAATGAAAAAGTAAATTTTCGCTCACATACAAAATGTCAGAAAAAGAATACTAAAAAAATCCTCGTAAGGATGATTTTCATTCAGATCTTTAATAGAACATACCTGCCGAGATTTTCCATCTTTATTCTCTTCCCTAACTCATCAAAAGATGAAACCCTTCCATCCATCCGCGGGAACTACAAAAAGTTTTTTTTTAAAAAAAAGAGGGAGATAAAAAAAAAGAGCCAACTTTCCACCACTTTGTAATAATAACTCTTTGTGGTTCGCTCAGTAATTTTCTCCACCGTTGGAGTGAAGTTAGAGTGAAAGTGTTAGGGGAAAGAGTTGAGTAAGGGGAGGGGAGGGGTAGTAAGGGGACGTATAAGAGGTGCCATTTAACGTTGCCGGTGTGTGGTCTATATTACAACCCACCACCATCCCTTCTACTCACCCCCCCCCCCCCTTTCCTCCTAGACGCCGCGCGCCGTGACGCGACGGCTGTGAAGGTCCCCTTCTCGAACCATCAATTAGTTCCCTGACGATCGTTTGTCAGACGTTTTAGTGTGGGAAGAGGGATTGAGAAGGAGAGAGTAGGAGAGGAAGAGAGGGAGAGAGATAAGAGTGTATACTAGTTCGCAGATGACAAGAAAGAGTCCTGGTAAATATTGTTGTGGTTTTTTTGGTGGTGGGTACGGGGCGGTGGGAGAATCACATTTAACTCTCGAGAACATCGAAAGCGCACAAGAGGGAGAAACTTAATATCAAAAGCTCACTTAGACATTGTTTATTTAATTGAGGTATTTAACGTGCTCTTTTTGAACAAAATAATTATATTGGAAAACGATAATTTCTCTGAGCGAGAGTGAAAGAGCCTACACATTTTTTCCGGCAAAGATATTTTCACATACCTTCCCAGGGTCCTTTTATCTTACACAATCGACATGATGGGACAGACGGCTTTATTTCCCATCCACCCACGTCGGTGGCGTAGTTGGCTAACGCGCTAGACGTGTTGATCTCGACTCCTGAGGACGGGGAGATCGAGGTTCAAATCTCAGTTGGATGAACTGGGGGGGGGGGGGGGGGAGGGTTCCTAAATGGTTTTCCACTCTCCCTCCACGTAAATGTGGGTTCACTTCCTCTAATTCAACCCACCCAATTACTAAATCCATTAACGTAATTAGTACTTAATGCGTATAACCCGAACGGGAAGTAAGACGCGGTGCTAAATATTATTATTTTTTACCTCACATCCAAAGGAAGTTGCGCGAACGAGTTTTACTAATTTAAATTACAACATTTTAGAAAACAATATAAAAGAATCTTTCGTAAGGAGTGTGTAATATATTAAAACTAAAGACCTAGATAGTGATTGATAATAAATATGAAAGAGAAAGAATAGGCTAAAAAGTTAAATTAAAGCAAAGTGATAATTAATGCTTTAAAACATTTTACAATGAGAATCAAAGCATTAAATAAAAACATATACAATAATATGAGTCAAAGCTAATAGAGTGAAATACTATATATGGTTGGCAATATTTAAAAGTAAAACTGCAAGTCAAAAATATAACAAAACAATGGGTGTAACATGGTAATAACAATTAGGATGAAAGTTGGATTAATTAAAAATAAATAATCTAAATATAAACAATTGATAGAGTTTAAAAAAGAGTGAAATATAAAGCAGATAAGAGCATAAATAAAATATTTGAAATTAATTGAAATGTGACCCCTTCATCCGGGTGGTGCCATAAATACAATTATGACAAGCCTTTGTGTAGGTAGATATTCGTAGATTAGGTTAGGTTATATTAGGTTAAATGTCGCCATATTGGGCTCAAAGTCTGCAATGTTGCGCTTTTGATAAAATATAAAGCAAGTAGATAAACCCGGCCTTTGCGCTTTTCAGTAGCCTACATATACCGTCTAACTATCCATTCGGGTGTATACATTTATTTGTCCTAACACCCGCTCCAGTATGTGTAAGGCGTCACTCTATAAATAGACTGGACTGCCGACGACAGGGATATCGGTGTTTGAATCCCGGTAGGGTTTACTGAGGATTTTTAAACCTCCCACAACGCAAATACATGTATTTAAACTCAAAATGGAACCATCATCAGCCCTAACACATTAGTGTGAAATTTTTTCATTAGAGTATAAACCAAACGTGTCTTGAGAAACAGTGACAATAAAATAATAATTGAGAAGGATGAGGAAGTTAAAGTAAATATACCCAAGAAAAAAGGGAGTATGATCAAAATAAAAAATCCCACTACATCCAACCGGAATTAAAATCACCGACCTTCCTATCAAAGATCAATCAGAGGAATAACTTGACGCGGCCGGGGTTCAATCCTAGGTCCCGGCAAAGATTTATCTGATTACCAAACCCTTCCTTCCCATCTGACAAGATATCTTGTGAATGTGGGGAATGCCAGGCCTCCACCGTGGTTCGGATTCCACGTTAAACTGTAGGTCCTTCATTTCATCTAACAATCACCCTACAATTACACATTTGCGTAAGTGCGTATAGCCCGAATGGGTAGTAAGACGTGGTGCTAATAATAATAATAATAATAATAATAATAATAATAATAATAATAATAATAATAATAACAACTTGACGTTTCGTCCGTTTGACCAATAGTGTGAGTGATCAAGGTTGAAAAAAGATTAAACCATAAAAAACACAATAATATAATAAAATGTTTGAAATGATAAATTACACCATTAACAATATATATTAGCATCGTTCCTTTCCAGACATAACTAATTACTTTATTTATTTAATTATTTACATGAGTTATTTAACATGCACTTTCTGAACCGATTAATTAGTTAAGCACTCTAAAATGTTTGTAAGCGAGAAACAAAGCGCTTACCATTTTTGCCGGGAAGATATTTGACCTTACATTTCAGAGATATTTTACATGTCACAATAGACCTGGGACCGACAGCTCTACCTCTCCTCCGAAGAAAGTTGTGCTACGGTTATTTTTATCGCCGAAGAAAAATCGGTTGACCTTGGATGGGTTTGAACCCATGATCATCGCGTCCTGAGGCAAGAACTTTGCTCCAAGACCCCTGAAGTCGACTAAGATAATATTATATCCAGGAAATTCATGGTTTGATCTTTCCCTTCCATTTTCACTAACATTAAGAAAGACGAAGAGACATAAAATATACCTATCTTAATAGTCATCGTCTTGGAATTAAATTGGTTTCTCAGCTATCATTGCTTCTATCTTATACTTAAATTGGTTAAAAAAGTTCGACTCAAATGAATGAACCTTTCTATCACGTGGTCTATTTCCTGAATAATGGCATAGTTATGTGGTTCCTTGGCTAAAATTTAAATAAAATGATGATGAAACACTCATTATACATCTAGATACTTAAGACATTAAGCGATTCCTATTTAAAATGATTCCCAAAGCTCTAAGCAACTTATTTTCATAATTAGAAACAAGAGAAAGTATGCATGGTGCCACCTTACCATATCTTTTAACTTTATTTAGGGACCTTTAATAAAAGCTGGTAAAATTTGTGTTAGTATTCATTGTTGTAGAAAAATTCCACCAAATTAGATAAATAAAATAGTATACATTAGTACAAACATTTTGTGAAAAGAGGAGCATTAATACAATCAGTTTCCCAATTCAAAAATCAAGTTTTTTTTTAATGATCTGCTTATTGATTGGAAACTGTTGATTTTGTAAAAAAAAATATTTTTCAATTAAATATTTATTTTTATTAATACTACAGGTTTACGTTAATCAGCTTTTTCAGCTTATTTGAAAGAGTTGCGGGGATATTACCAAAATTTGAAATTTTCACCAATGTTAAGTAACCTCAAAGTAATTTTCATGGGAAAAGAAGATTTGTCAGCCTGTATTGTTAAATAGTACCCAAGTTCAAAAGGAAATCAATAATTATCGTTTTATAAAATCTCACAAAAAAAAATCTCATTTTGGTCTTAATACTTAATTTTAAGATTAGATAACTAAATCCAAAAATCACTCAGATGAAGGAAACTTATGAAAACCCTAAATATAAAATTTCAGACATATGGGTGAAATTCTTTCAGCTCTAGGCCCAAATATAAACAGACAGACGGACATGTGGCATAGCACAAAACACAGTTTCTTTTTCATGGGGTCATGAAACAGAAATTTATCAAAATCTGGAGTTCGATATTTTCGACATTCATTGCTCCAAGGGATCGTCTGAGTGTTTAAGAAATAAAGTGAACAAATCAAGTGACTAATAAAGAGATGAGAATGAGAATAATTGAAATGCGAAATATTATGCAGTTAATTATTTATGAAGAAATGCCTAAATGGTTTTTTTGCATTCTGAGACGATGTGGTATATTAAGAATAATAATAATAATATTAGCACCACGTCTTACTACCCGTTCGGGTTATACGCTTTAAGTACTAATTACACTAATGGATTAGGAATAGGGACGGTAAAAAGTAGAGGAAGTGATCCCACATTTGCGTGGAGGAAGAGTGGAAAACCATTTAGGAAACACACACCCCCAGTTCACCCGACCAAGATTCGAACCTCGGTCTCCCCGTCCTCAACAGTCGAGCTCAACACGACTAGCGCGTTAGCCAACTACGCCACCGAGGCGGGTGGTATATTAAGAGATGTCATAGGAAGCGAATTGGGAGGGAGAAAGAAAACAGTAAGAAAACAAATGCAACTGATTGATGACCTCAACCAAAGAAAGAAGATTAAGTTTAAAGGTAAAAAAAAATTAAAGTTTCTGGTAGGAAACCCTGGAAGACTCAATTTAAACAAGGCAATGGACATGTCAGAACTCAGAGCCAATAATTATAATAAAAATGTTCAAATGAGTGAATTTTTTTAATCGGTAATAAAATTTGGAACAAGAATATTATTAATAACTAGGTACCTACCTGATTGAATTTCCAATTTCCAATTTTAAAATTTAAATTAGAGAACATTCATTGCAAATTGAAACATACTGGGTCATGTAGCCAGCTAGTAATAATTATTTCCTTTCTTTTTTTCGTATCGTTAACTGTCCCATTCTACTGTAGAATCAACAAACTAACAAAAAAAATTACCATTATCTACATATTACTATCCGTTTATGTTATCAGAATCGTTTCTACGATCTAATTTTGATTTTATGATTTTCTATTATTACTTCTTATACTCATTTATTAAAATCATCCGTCCTCAAATAATTGTGTCCTAATCTTTTTAGTAGAATGAATAAAATGTATTATTTCCATAACAAACTACAGAAATGGAGGAAGTAATGCTAAGTGGTTATGGTCTTGTAGGATAGAAAATGAGAGAATACCAGAAATAATAATGGAGATAAAGTATGTAGGGAAAATACCACAAGGGTGACCAAGGAAGATATGTGAGGAGCAGATAACAGAAAGTGCACCAGGAAGAGAAGACGAATGGAAGTGAGTAAGAGAGTAGGAATAACGGAAGGATAGAGGAAGATGGAGGAATTTAACTAAAATGAACTTGCCAAAGGCTGGAAAAAATTTATGATTATGATTTTCATAATTAACTATTGAATCTTCTTATAACATTACCGTATAGGACCGACAGTAATTTTGATCATATACAAATACTATTTGAAATGAGTTGATATATTTGCGAGTTTACAAGGCTTAAAAGACAAGCTTATAATGGTAGTGAAGACTTATTTTTACGCAATCGACTGAAAATTTCCACGAGATCGATCAACCTGTGTCCGACCCCTGGCGTGGAGGAATAATCTACCTTGGCACACATCCAGACGGGATTCGATCACCATCCTCTTTGTCAACCCATACAACATATTGAATGAAATTGTTTATCTTGAGAGTTAAGTCCACCGACTTTGGTCTCATACAGAGTTGATCGTGAAACACTGACGAGATCATGTCATTTTATGACTAGTATAGCTGTTCACGGATGGTCAATTAATATAAAACATATCTTGCGCCTGCAGGGCTTAAAGCTGGAACCACAATGTGGCACTTGTTGAGGAAATGTGGCTTAACTAGTAGTGGCAGCTGGTATAAATATTCAGTCATAAGTCTTAAGCTGTATCAATCGATAAATCCTTACAGGCTTAGTACCACGGTTAGTTTGCAGCACTTAAATTCTAGAGGTTAGCACTTTAAAACACATAACATAATGGTTGTTTTTATTGTATATATGGAAGTAGATTATTTTTAAAATCTTTGGCATGCTAAAAGTATTAAATTTTATTCTAAATTCAATTAAATTTGAAAAATCTACAATTTTCTAAGTAGAATTTATTATATTTATCTTATCTCTTTGCAAGTTTCAATAATAAAATCAGATTTGCAATAGTTTAAAAAAGTTTTTCCCCCCACTTTTTCCTCTCTTTCAATGTACTACAAAAATAAAAATATAATCATTTTGTTTACCATGAAATGATTTAATTTCTTAAAAGGACACGATAACAGCTAAGAATTTTTTTAATCAATATCTTTATAAATGTCTTTATTTAATTTTGGTGGAGTAAGATAATTCAAGTTTTTCTATTTTAAAATAAAAATAAAAAATATCTTAAATTTATAATTTAGGTATAAATCGATAAGTAAAACCTTTCTATATTATTAATTTAAAATATTTTTTTAAAAAAACATTAAATTTCTTTATCTCTGTTTTAAAAATGGAACTACTTATTTTTTGTGAGCAAATCAAAGAGACTTATTGTTCTGATTTGGAGTCTTACCACGAAGGGTGGTAACATTGCTCAGTTAGTTCCTCCAAATAAAATAAAAAACCCTTGATGTTATCCGGTTGGTACTAGAAGACCCCTGGAACGTGGAACGTGAGAACGTGGTCTTACCCCTTGAGAAACGAATGCCCATATCTTCAACCAGTCCACTCCCCTTAACAACCCTCCCGTTCTATTTCATCCCCTCCGGTCCCCTCCACAAATACCCCCCTACCTAAAGAAAAAAAAAGGAATAACATACCTTCCTATCTCCTTCCTTTTACATACAAAAAGTATATCCGCGTTCAGAATATTTAGAGTCTCAAAAACAGTTTCTGTATGCTTCTCCCGTATCCAAGAGGTCACCGATAGATTTTTTTTTATGTCGTTACCAATAATACGTTTATCCACGATAGCGATAGATGTGGGATGATATATATTTAAACCCTCTAGTCTTATAAGATGCTTACAAAAATATTTATACTATGATCGTTTATATTTATTATCACATAACGAACCAGAGTCCATTAAATCTTTTTTTTTTTTCGAGTATCACATCTTAATAACTGTTCAGAGTTATACACTCATGTACTAGTTAACCTAGTGCAGTTTAAGATGAGTAAGTATGAATTCAGAGGATATGTACACATATTCGCGTGGAGGGAGAGAAGAAAACCATTTTGGAAAAAATTAGCTCGATACACCCTACTAGGATTCGAACCCCGATCTCCCTGCCATTGGCAGACTAGTATTACATGATAGTGACGCCTTTTACCATTGGTAGGCAACCTAGTGCCCACGGTCGAAATTCGGTCAGCAGACTGATTTTATCTGACCCGCAAAATAATTTTTAATTTAGCATAGAGTCTTAATACCCGTTCTTGTTATGCTTATGTACTAATTACGCTAATGGTTTTAGGGGTTATAAAGACTATATTCGGATGAAGTGTAATCGAATTTGAGTGTAGGAAGAGTGGAAAACCATTTCGGAAAAACCACCCAACCGAGATTCGAACTTCGATCCTCCCGTCATTGGCAGTCTAGTCTATTGCGAAAGTAGTACCTTAGACCTTGCAGCCATCAAAGCGGGCAGCATTAATTTAATAATAATATTTAGCACCGCGTCTTACTAACCATTCGGGTTATACGCTTTTAGTACTAATTATGGTGACCTGGCGGTCTAGGGGTAAGGTGTCAGACTTCTATGCTGGCGGCCGGGGTTCAATCCTCGGTCCCGGCAAAGATTTATCTGATTACCAAACCCTTCCTTCACCTCTGACAAGACATCTTGGGAATGTGGGGAATGCAAGGCCTTCATCGTGGTTCGGTTTCCACGTTAAACTGTAGGTCCTTAATTTCATCTCACAATCACCCTACCATTACACATTAGCGTAAGTGTGTATAACCCGAATGGGTAGTAAGACGCGGTGCTAATAATAATAATAAATAATAATAATAATAATAATAATAATATAATAATAGTACTAATTACATTAATGGATTAGGAATTGGGAAGGTTGAATTAGAGGAAGCGAACCCGCAATTGAGTGGAGGGAGAGTGGAAAACCATTTAGGAAAAGCCACCCCCAGTTCACCCGACCGAGATTCGAACCTCGATCTCCCCGTCCTCAGCAGTCGAGCTCAACACGACAAGCGCGTTAGCCGACTACGACACCGAGGCGGGTATCTGTTTTAAGTTAACATTGAAGTGCATCATGGGTCAACATACATTATATGAGCTTCTAACCACTAAGGCAGATTCGGTTCTCTCTTTTCGGCGAACGTGTTAAATCAAGCTTTACGCGATCAACTAAAAAAAAAAGCCATTAATTCGATCAGTAGATCACGATTGACCAGTTAATAACCCCAGTATAAATTGCAGATTGCTAAGAGAATAGAGGAGGTCTGAATACCGACCTGGGTCTGGATTCACTAACGGGAGCAAATCTGCTCCGGCGCAAGTATAGAAATGGCGCAACTTTGCGCCCAAGATGCTCCCCAAGATGCGCCTTATTTATTTGCGCCATTTCCGTATTCACTAAACAAGGCGCAAACTGGTGGCAGGAATAGGGTGACGTCATCATAAACGTCATCAATTGCTCTCTTTTCGACCAATTCTTGTGAAGAATTTACTTCCAAAGTCAAGGCTACTTTATTTTAAATCTGTAATGAAAACGACAGCAT
Organism: Timema cristinae; assembly: GCA_039000515.1. Lineage (NCBI taxonomy): Eukaryota > Metazoa > Arthropoda > Insecta > Phasmatodea > Timematidae > Timema > Timema cristinae. Next base: position 42,205,305 of record JBCFYV010000100.1, on the reverse strand, counting down.
ATACAAAGATTTTTAAACATTTTTCTCATAAACTAGCTATAAAATTAGAAGCGGCCTCTTTCGGGATGTTTTAGAAAAACAATATTAGTACATTATTTTGTATTTATTTATATTATTAGTTTAAAGTCTAAGTTCCATTAATAAAACAAATTTTATAGAAACTTTAAAACTTATTTTAAAGTTATAATAACTGCCATATTTAGGGACGAGATGTCTTTGGACTTTGGAATACAAACCTCTTTGGATCTAGACGAAGATTACACAGTTCGTAGTTTTGTTTTATAATAATGCAAGAAATGCCATTGCGTTTTCTTTGAATGTAAGAATCCAACAATAAAAGGTACGTAATTGTTTTGTTACCGTTCTCTAAATTGAAACAAATTTTGTGCTTGACATACGTTTTGTTATTTTAGTTAATTCATTATTAATTGGAGTACAGCTATGTAACTAATTGTATTTTAAGCCAATACAATAATATGCCGCCATTTAAATTTATTGAAGTGACAATCATGATTTAATAGTTGCGCCTATTCTGAGTGGTGGCAAATAAAAGGCGCAACTTTGCTTTCAAATTGCGCCTGCTCCTTTTAGTGAATAGGGATTTGGAACATATTTCAAACTTGCGCTGGCGCAACTATTTGCTCCCGTTAGTGAATCCCGACCGGATATATTAAGCGTATGTTTTAACTAATGATTTTCCCCCTCTACCTCTATCTAAACGCAGATATTTTTCTCTATCCGATTCTTGATTAGTTAATACCCATGCGTACAACCCGAAAGGGGAATAGGTAGTGGTGATATATCTATATTTTTTACATTTTCTTAAATTTCAAATTATATTTATTAATTTAATAACTATAACATTTATTATAAAATATACAAATAAATTATATTTTAAATTTTCTTAAGACATTTAAAAACTATTTTGATTCTTATTAAAACTTTAAACAAAAACATTGAATTACAAATTTCATAAAATTAAATGTCAAAGAAATATATAACATCTACTTGCTTTTTGCTGTCATATTTTCATCAACAATATAATATGACTGCATTATTACTTTTCTTCATGTTTGTTTCGTACCTTTTGATGATATTTCTTCCATTAATTCCTATCTTGCGTCTTTTTTATTCTTATTCTTTGCCTGGATTATAGATAAAACGTTAAATTAACTTTTTATGAGAATACATATTATGTTTTATTTACTTAATGTGTTTTATTTATTTTATAATACAACTCAAGTGTGTATTAAGTAATATTTTGTACAGTTCTACTAAAATAATTTTATACCAGCTCCAGTGGGTACATAGATACAATCGTCAATTTTGTTTAGTCTAACTTACCAGTGCTTAGGATTTCAAGGTTCTAGATATACTTAGATTTTATCCTAAATGGTAGGTGACCTGGTGGTATAGGGTTAAGGTGTCGGACTTCTGTGCTGGCGGTCCGGAGTTCAATCCTTGGTACCGGCACAGATTTATCTGATTGCCAAACCCTTCCTCCACCTCTGACAAGACGTGTATTAATCAAAACTTGTTAATGTAGGAAGTGCCAGTCCTCCACCGTGGTTCGGATCCCACGTTAAACTGTAGGTCCTCCATTTCCCGAACGGGTAGTAAGACGAGGTGCTAATAGTAATAATAATAATCCTAAATGTTTCATCCCCATAAATACAGGTACATTTCTTATAAATTCGCTTTCCTACTCCCTATTGAAGTAATTTAAACATAAATACATACCTAATCCCATCGTTCCCTTACGGGGTAGGAAATATACTGTGCACGTAGCTAAAAAAACTTACTTAAACCATCCTCAGTATCTTTCTCCACACTTCCCTAACCCTAAATTCTCCCCTCGCTTCAATATTCATAAACAAAGACATATATGTTCTTATTCTTTAAACTTTTAATGTTTTTCTTTATCATACATTACTTATACAACACTTAACCACGTCCTACATGGCCTACCCCTTACTTTTGATCCACACAATCAATCTTCGTATATTTTCTTCGTCACTCGTTTAAATATATACTTATATATATATAATATATTATATATATATATATATATGTTGTACAATTTGCTGTATTATTATTATTTAGCACCGCGTCTTACTACCCGTTTGGGTTAACGCACTTACACTAATGTGTAATGGTAGGGTGATGTGAGATGAAATGAAGGACCTACAGTTTAACGTTGGATCCGAACCACGGGGAGGCCTGGCATTCCCCACATTCAAAAGTTATTAATACAAGTCTTGTCAGAGGTGAAGGAAAGGTTTGGTAATCAGATAAATCTGTGCCAGGACTGGGAATTGAGGCCCGGACCCCAGCACAGAAGTCCGACACCTTACCCCTAGACCGCCAGGTCACATCAATTTGCTGTACAAGCGTGTGTATTCTCGATAATTTGATACCACAATAATAAAACGATAGTAAATGTTCTCGAAAGTTTATTGCGTGATCGACTCAGGAGATGTGTGTATTGTATACACACAATATAGAAATGGAATATCATTGCACAGGTGAATGTTTTGCTGCCATTGGTAGACAGCGTTATCATTTTACTGTTTTCACGTGGTTAATCTTCCCTTGTATATAAGACAAATTTCTCAACACTTGTTTGTAGATGTTGGCATTGGCTTCGTACCACCCCCACAGTCCACCTTCCTACACAAATGAAAGCGATGATATTAATTTATCAACAATTAACAAAGAGAGAGAGCGAAGAAAAAGCGTGTACACATAATATCTGCAGTTCCTACAGAGGTGAATTGCAGTGTAGTATAGCTATTGATGTGTCCATAATTAGGTAAACCTAATTTAATCAATTTAAATTTAAATAATTTAAATTGTCTCTAAACTATGAATGTAGATGAGCCTGAGCAATGGATAATTTAATTGGAAGAGTGCTAAGTCAATTTTTATGGGTTCAATTCCGTTAACAGGTGTCATTTTTGAAAAATTCACAAAACTGATATATGATGCAGCTGTATCCGTGCTAAAGATAATCTCGATCTCCAAAGCTTCACTAGGTCATGAACAATTCCAAACCACCATAATAAACGGAAATTGAGGCTCTCGAGCGTGTATAGCGAGAAACGATTCATGTTAAGTCTCGAACCGGGAAACTATACAATCCAAAATAATCCATTGCTACACGTATGTAAACAAATTACACCTATGGAACCTAGAGGAGAAATAACATCACCATATATTTGTGCAAAACTTTGTTCACGATCATCCAAGGTTTTAATCAGCCCAATAGAAGCACTTGGCTCTAGGACGTCATCCCCGCGATGGATTCAATCTTGAATTTTTGGCTCCTTTTACTGCCTGTTGATGTTATACGCTTATGTAATAATTAAGCTAATGGTTTTCAGTGATTAAGAAGTTTATATTCAAAAAAAGTGTACTCGTATTTTCGTAAAGGGAAAGTAGAAAAATTACTTTGAAAAAAAAAAAAAACACCCTCAGTACACCCGATCCAAATTCGAACCTCGAGCTCTCTGTCATCGGAAGACTAGTCTATTGCAATAGTAGCGCCTTAGACCATAATGCCACCGAAGAGGGGGATTCAAATCTTGGTCATATGCACTGGGGATGAGTTTTAAAACCCCTTCTTAAAGGGAAAGAGGTTTAATTTCACTACAATTACAGTCTATTCCCTAGCCCACAAAATAAATGTTGGTAATCCTGGTATCAAGACATAATATTAATTTAAACAAATCACCTCAATGGTGAAATATGAAATGGGTAAAGTGACTTGAGTTTTTTTATAACACCTAAAAACAAAAAAAAGTGGGTTTGGATGGAGTGGTGCTTGTTTTAGTTTATTAGCACCGCGTATTACTATTGGTTGGGCTATGCGCTATTTTTTATTTATTTTCCTCTAGAGTTAAATTAGGTATAATTAAATTATTCATCAAAAATAGGTGACCTGGTGGTCTAGGGATAAGGTGTTGGACTTCTGTGCTGGGGATCTGGGGTTCAATCCTCGATCCTAGCACAGATTTATCTGATTGTCAAACCCTTCCTTCACCTCTGACAAGACTTATTAATCACTTTTGAATGTGGGGAATGCCAGGCCTCCACCGTGGTTCGGATTCAACGTTAAACTGTAGGTCCTCCATTTCATCTCACAATCACCCTACTACTACATATTAGCGTAAGTGCACATTGCCCAAACGGGTAGAAAGATGTTGTGCTAACAATAGTAATAGCAATAATATTAATCAAAATTAACTAAAAAATTATAGCAAAGGTCTACAACTTAGTTGTAAAAGAAAAAACAAAATGGTCATGTTATCTGAACCCAGAATCTCTTTAACGATTATTGTGTCCCAAAATTTGTTTTACTCCAGCAACAGGAATAATGATATGTTAATTTAAATAATTTCAAAAATAGGCCTAACATATTTTAATTTGAATATAAGGAGCGTTTAACACCCTTCAACCTTCCATTGTTTAGAGGTTAGATTCTATAACCACCAAGAGCGTATCCAGAAGGGGTGTGAGGGGCGTGCCCCCTCTCCTCAAAAAATAGTTAGTATTAAGAATAAGAATAATAATAAACATTAAACCAACTAAATTTATGTTTTAGTACATACTAGTTGTACTGTCACGTAATATAGCCAGTTTATTCGCGTGTCTATCACTTTCAATAATTCATTTATATTTTTAACACATAGTTTAATAAACAAACATTAATAAAAAAAAATAAGTACACAATGAACTTGGATATCGTTTTTTAATTTTCTAATTAATTTCTAAGCTACTCTCAATTTTGAATTATTTTACCGTCAGTATTTTTCAATCGGAAAAATCCCCCACCCCCCACCCCCTCTCCAACAAAAATTTCGGCTGGGCCCTCTCACTCCCTCACAAGTTCCTGGTTTCACCCCTGATGACAACAATACTACTTAGGGAGCCTGATTTGATTTTGTATTATCATGACGAAATTAACTAACATTTGCTTTTATTTAAAATACAGATTTCATAATCGTCTTACACTTCTTGCATTTGTTCTCTAAAAAAAACACTATATACGTCAGTAGCGCACCCAAAAACTCACTTTGAAGTGTGTCTACGATCAAAGCTTTGGGCTAAACGAAATATTTGTGGAGATGATTGGGTTGAGGTTCGGGTGTCAAAAAGGAATAACCCCCTAAGTATCAGGAGACAAGAACAGGCAAGAATGTTAAATGTCTCTAGAATATAGTGCAAGATTTTTTCAAGGAAGCTGAGGGCATCTTTTCACTACACAAAATGTTTTGAAGTTATTACTCCTGCATTTAAAAAAATAATTGTATCTTTGGGACACTTTAAATACGTGTAAATTCATATTTAAAAGAATTATCGAATGGTCTTAAAACGTTACCTCTAAACTCTACACATATTTCATGTTCTATATTTTAATAGTAGCTTAATTCAGAAACATTTTGAAATTATGTGCATTCTTGGAGGGGTGAAAATCCCACTTACACCCCCCTTAGTTGCGCCACTGGTCTACGTTAAGAAAATGTAAATGTACCAACTGCCCGCTACTTAGAGAAAATGCACCTCTTGATCCGAGAATTTATTTCCGTCTGCGAATTTCTTTTCGTTGGACTGGTCACTCACCAAACTCCCTCTATACCCTTCTTGAAAGTGGCAAGCGAAGAAGAAAATAAGGGTGGAAGACGGGGGTATGGAAAAGTATGAGAAGAAAATGGGTTGGTGGTGGTAGTATGGGGGGAGAAGGAGTAAGCAGCCAATAGGAGATGGAAGACCTGAGTGCTTTTTAACATAAACGAAGACCATAGCCTTACAGTAAGTATAAAATGCCATCATACTCCATGACAGGCAAAAATACACACGTTTCTCCCGACGTTCTATTGTCAGGGAAATGGGAAATATGTTGAACTGAAAGTACAGATAACAAAGAGCTTTAAGTGGCCCTGTCTTTATATGGAAGCATTTTTATATAACAGACCTAGAAGAAATTTCACATATGCTGGATTAGGCCTACCTTTAAAAAATGTATATTTGGAAGGTCTCAATCCTGTTATCCTTTGAAATATTATGGTTTGATAAGACGATGAGAGGTTATGATTAAAATAGTGTGTTATAAATAAAGAAACTGTTTTCCTAACCAATTTTGTTTTGTCAGTTAAAAACTCAAAACTTCGATATTGTATCGATACTTTAATGCAGAAATTTTACATTTCCAAATCACAGACTTTACAGCATGAAAATAAAACATTTTGTTGCAGAATAAAATTGTATATATTTGATCTCTATTTGGAGTAAATAAATGAAAGTTTCTCAAATATATATTTTAAAGGTACCGATTGAAATTTATATTAGAATATTCTGAGGTAATAGCTCAAAGATGACCTGTTTTTTTTAAGTTGTAAAACGATTTCGCCGAGTTCTCGGTATCAACAACAGGCTGGGAAACTTTCACATGTATGTCAGCGAATATTTATTTAAAAGTAATAGCTTTCGAAAATACCTAGGAATAAATTAGTTCCTTTCATTATTTAATATCTTCTTCTACCATTATAAGTTTAGTTTAAAGGTGCTTGGAATCTAATTGAACAATTCAGCCGCGTTTATGCTCATATTATTTGTAATCCAGATTATTATTATTATTATTATTATTATTATTATTATTATTAGCACCGCGTCTTACTACCCGTTCGGGTTATACGCACTTACGCTAATGTGTAATGGTAGGGTGATTGTGAGATGAAATGGAGGACCTACAGTTTAACGTGGAATCCGAACCACGGTGGAGGCCTGGCATTCCCCACATTCACAAGATGTCTTGTCAAAGGTGAAGGAAGGGTTTGGAAATCAGATAAATCTGTGCCGGGACTGAGGATTGAACCCCGGCCGCCAGCACAAAAGTCTGACACCTTACCTCTAGACCACCAGGTCACCGTAATCCAGATGATAGTCTTTTCCAGTTGAGAGACATAGAGTTATAATAACTGGGATAATAATAATTATTATTATTATTATTATCAGTAAACCCTTGCGAAACTTTCACACATTAAACCCTTACCCCTCCCCCCCCCCCCCAAAAAAAGACGTAGTCTCTTGTTGGGTTGTTGAAATTAAATACTCAGCGAAGTGTTTAAACAAAAAATGTGTTTTAACGTAAACTGAGTATGCTATGTCAAAAGTCAGTAAAAAAAATTATATCCGCTGACACCTTATTCATCGCTGTAGGCTTTGTAAGAGTTGAGAAAAAGGGATGTTGACAACAGAAATAATATATAAGATTATTATTCTTTAACCCGAGGGTTGTTCCTGATGTATTTACAATTCATCTGGAGCTGAGCATACATTCAGCCCCTTAATCGGTCAGTGCTGCCCACACCATCTGTGAGAGAACATTATATGTCCTAATAAAGTCTTGAAGGTGAGGTAGGTATTTGCCCGACATTACTTTCCGTACTGTATTCTTAAGAGCAATCGAAAAAGAGCCTAAAACTATTGTCAGAAAGTTATTCTCGTCCATCTTCCAGGGTTCCTTTACATACCACTGTCGACATAGGACCACCGGCTATATTTCCCCTCCAAAGGAAGTTGTGCTACGGATGTTCACCACTCAGTAAAAATCTGTAGACCTCAGGAGGGTTTAAACCCATGAACATTTTCCCGAGACCGCAGAGGCCCAAAGAAAGTCCTAGTACGGTCTATGATTAGGTCTTTTTGATTCACGTAGAGGACCAGTAATAATAAGCAAAGGCCAGATTTTGATGACATGTAATTATTTATTGAAAGGTACACCACAGACGATGCTCATATTTATATAGATTTATTTAATGGTCTCTTGGTTGTGGAAACGATTTTGTATAGGTTATTATTCTGTCATTTAAAAAAAATTTTAAGTCATATTTTCTTGATTGCATTCTTTTTGGGTCATTTTTAAGAAGGTATTTCAAAATTATTAGTGTACTATATTTAGCAGAAAGAAAGAATTTGGTTGTAAAGACGTTTCATTGCATATATATTTAGTTTCTGTTTAGAAATTGCGTGTTTGATTGAGTAATGTGCATTCATTACAATTTTGTTGTCACTTTGAGACCATTATTATTATTATTTATTATTATTATTTTATTATATTATTATATTATTATTATTTATAAATTTGAAGTTACTTTTTAGAATTTTTTGGTCATTTTTAGAACACAATAAGTATTGCCTACAAAAATCAAAAACTAAAATCCCATTTATTTCGTTCCATTTCCACGCACCTGTGTCGATTAAAATCCCGACTTTGTGTTCAGAATATCCCCTCTTTCCCATCCCATAAACTTGGACCTGATCCCAAGCGGGAGTCGATACATCATAGGAAAAACCAACGTGACAACCACTGATATTACGAACTTGAAATTAGTCGAGACGAAACTTTCCGTGGTTAGACAGGGCAGGAGGAGCATGCCTTGGATCGACTTCAGGGGAAGATTAATGGAGAGGATGCGGTTTTAATGAAGATATTAGTTGAAACAACAAATAAACAATTTCTTCAATAAACGCATTTAATATACAACTATACTTTATCTTGACCCTTGGAGAGAGAGAGAAGCTTGTAATAAAATATAAAAGGCCATTCTCATTTCACACAAAAATGACTCTAGTAATTTACATTAGAAGAGGACCCGCCTCGGTGGCGTATTTGGCTATCGCGCTAGTCATGTTGAGCTAGACTGCTGAGGACGGGGAGATCGAGGTTCGAATCTCAGTCGGGTGAACTGGGGGTGGTTTTTCCTAAATGGTTTTCCACTCTCCCTCCACGCAAATGCGGGTTCACTTCCTCTAATTCAACCTTCCCAATTCCTAATCAATTAGCGTAAATAGTACTTAAAGCGTATAACCCGAACGGGTAGTAAGATGTGGTGCTAAATAATAATAATAATAATAATAAAATAACAATACATTAGAAGACATTTCAAGTCTTGATCATAATATGATCGCAACTATTTCCGATAAGAAACAACTTATAATTTATAATGTTGTAGCAATATTCAAAATATAAATACTTTATATAAAATATATTTTATAAAAATAAATTGTTTTAGAGCTATAAACAAACATATATGTATTTATTTATGGAAACAGAAATTGATCTCTGTGTTAAATGGTAGACAGATGTTCCTCTTTTCTCGGTGTTTCTATTGTGGTATATAATGTGAGGAATGCCAGGTCCCCACCGTGGTTCGGATTCCACAATAAACTGTAGGTCCTTCATTTCATCTCACAATCACCCTACAATTACACATTAGCGTAAGTGCGTTTAACCCGAACGGGTAGTAAGACGCGGTGCTAATAATAATAATAATAATAATAATAATAATAATAATAATAATAATAATAATAATAATATAATAATAATATTGTGGTATATATACCATTTAATTTGTACGCTCTGGTGGAGTGTGTCTGCAACGAAGTATATTATTTAATTATTTCACAAATCCTATTAGTTTATAGTAAATGTCTATATTATAAGATAAAAGAATGAGCGAGAGATAGTCTGTGCGGTGCACCAAACCACTTATATACATAAAGAAACCTCATGAGTATCGTTGAATTAGATCAAAACTTCACTTTGTGTTTATTAAAAAAAAACTATATCCAAGCCTAATTAGGGGTTATCTACAAACCACGTAACGCTATAGAGAGGAGAGGGGGTGCTCACTTAGTGTTACTTGGGAGGAGGGTGTTACGTAACACAGATCTTGAACTTTATAATGATAACAAAATAATATTATTGCTAATGTTTTCAAATTTAATAAAGAGACATAAAATTTAGAATCGGAAGTTATTCATATTAATAAGTCCCACCATATTGTTGTCACCATATTTATCCTAAGAAATAATGAAATGTAATATTGATGTGAAAAGCTACGAAATAAAACTTGTAGAGGAGGGGAATGGGGTCATGCTAACAAGGTGTTACATTGTGAGGTAGTGGGAGGAGATGGTACAAAGACTAATAAAACGAATTGAGTTGTTTATGGATGAACACTTACGCTGATAATAAGATATTCAAGATCTGTTAATATAACATTTTTACATCCATCACTGTTTCTATCCTGTGACCTAGGTCAGTTTTTTATTCAAACCATACATTTTCCTCTACCGGCTTGCTAAGCATTCTAATCTTAATACTAGGACAGGCACAACGTCCGGTCCCCCAGCCGTTAATTTATCACTGTGAAAGTGTAAACACACATTTCATCAATGACAAACCTTTTCGACGATGCCAGAAATCGAACCCGGGACCCCTGTCTTAGTAGACAGATAAACACATACTGAGCTTTGGTGTCTGATTGTTAAGATAACTGTGTGTTGAAAATCAAACTAAAGGTATCTAGGCCTTTAAGTTATATATTATATATTTTGGAAGAAATAATAACTATAAGCCTAAAATTGGAGAAATGCTTTTATTTTAGCTCACGTTCTCTTTAATTTTCACCTTGAGTTGCTAATTGCAAACACGCAAACGGTTAAAGAGTGGTAAAAATATAATATTAAAGCTCAAGACACTTACTAAAACATCCCGCCCAGATGTGAAAGATGTTAAACCCGTCTTCTTAACTTTGTCCATGGTGTTGACATTCTATTAGAAAGGAAGGACGAAGCAGGAAAACGTTAGGAGTAGGAATAAACACACCGAAGAGAACGTAAAACGCTCCAAGAAAGAAGAAACGTTAAGTTTGTGCTCGTGGAAGAAGGGAGTGAAGTTTCTGAGAGAGGAAAAAAAACGAGGAAATTCGGAAACTTAATTTAAATCGACGGCGTTAACTAGACGTCCAACTTTAACTAGAGGATTCTTTTCCGCGCTCCTAGGACAACTGATTAATCTATGGTGCTAAATCCTAAAAATAGGACAAGTTTTATTTCCTTGTGGGTGAATGTACGCTTAAGTAGCAATATTTTTTATATTTGGATGTTACAATTCTACAATCGATTGCCAGCCAAACATAAGAGAACGAGAAATAATATTTTAAAATACGTTAAAAAATGATAAGGGGAAGCTAAAATTATTAATTTAGATAATAAATTAAAAATTTATTTAATGAAAATATGTCAAAATAATAATTATATTAATAGCTCTAAATATTTTTTTAAATAATATAGGAATAATATATTTTTTAAATTTTTTCCTAAATAAATAGAGATAGGAAAGTTTAAAGTTCAAATATTCATTTGTCAAATCATGTACTTTGAAGATATCATTTTTTAAATATATCATTACTGATAAAATATTTTAAATTATTTTTCACGTCAAAATGGAGGAAAACGCTATTACCATAATCCCATGAGACTAACACATACACTCCACTATTCCACTATATTTTAACAAATCACATTCAGTGACGTTCTTTACGAAATGTCATAGCTCTGGGTTCAAAGTAAATGGTTAGAAACATTGATCTGGCCTTTCTTAAAAAAAAAAATCATTTTTAACAGGGCTATAAAAATTCTAGGATAGTTGAACGTGGATCAAGAATTATTTCAAAACTTCAGAACAATTGTTTTAATTAGAAATACAGAATTATGATTTTTACTTTTCCATTAAACTTTGGGGTACCCGTAAAAATATATTTATTATTTTTAAAAATAAAAAGGCTATACATCATATTATATGAATAATGGGACGAGGTTATATATAAATATTATCTACCCCTGATGCAAATATACCTTGGTAAAACACAGTTTTCTTACATGATAGTTCTTTGGAAGACCACATTAATCTTACGTGTTTACGTTGATAATAAATCAAACTATTCTTTATTCTAAAAAATATAAATGTAGTACCTCTGACATTTAGAAATATATGAATGAAAATTGTGTAAAATACAAAAAAAAAAAAAATCCTACATCTTTTTACTTAAACTGGTATCTTCTTTTTCCCTCTTTAAAAAAAAAATCTAGGAAAACATATGGTATCTTCATAATCGAAAAACATGACGTATTCCAAATCCCATCTCTAGGAAGAACTCCTCTTCTGATAATCTCTATACCTATCTTTCAGGGATTTCCCCCTTCTTTTCTTTTTTTCCCCCCCTGACGTTTTCCATTCCCGCGCCAGAAGAGGAACATTTTGCTCGAATGATTTCAACACCTAAGAAATAGAAGATAAGATGGGCGAGAAGAAAATGTATCGAAAGCGATGTTAGAATGACCTATGTCTTAAGTTGAATTCATATTTATTTTTAAAATTTGGATTATTCAAAAACGTTATTTGAATTGTTTTATATTATCGAAGAGTAAAAAAAAATATAGAGGACTGAAATTCTAGAAGAGTAGTTTCCACACCCTTAATGTTACATGCTTTAAATCTGTCACGTGACATAATTAAATAAATGCACACTCATATAAAAGGTAAACGTCACTTGTTTATTTATTTTTACTATGTATAAGCTGTATGATGGCAAACATATATCATTATTTACAGGATGTACAGTTACATGCGGGACTCATTTCAGTTGTGGCCAGGACACATAAAAACAATAAAATAGTGAGTTTAAAATTGTCTACCATTTGACCTTGTTTCCGATTTATAATCTTGTTTGTACTCCAGTAATGTAGAACTGTTTAAAATCAAAGGAACTGCTCAAAATTACCATTTTGACCTTATGAGGAATCTGTTAAATGACTTGCAGCCTTCGTATGTTAAAATATTCCCCTCTCTCCTTAGAACATTCGGCCATCAAAGTGGTTTATATATAATTAGTAAATATATTATTAACATAAACAATAACATATTTTTTATCTTTATCTCTCATGGTCTCATCCAGTGGCGTTGGTTTTATAGCCGTGGGTTTTCCTATAAGTGGGATTTGTTGTAGATTTGATAGCTATGGGTTTTGTGTTTATAGAATAACCAAATCATATATATAGTATTTAAGAATTTCTACAAAATATGTACACTTTAATAGAAATACACCAATTTATTCCGACAAAATTTTCAGCAAAAAAAAAAAAGATTGAACCTTTTTTTTTTCCACCCTTCTTTCCTCCGAAATGGAAGATTACGTTGAAAATTCAATCATTGATTTCCTGTCCAATATGAAAGCTTTACTCCCCCTTAAGCCCACAGCACCTTACCCCCTTCATGACCCGTTCTTTTCCAACCCTTACACCCACCTCAATAAACCGACAAAAGGTGTGAACGTGTCAACCAACTCACAACTTATTCCTGACAGCCCTGCCCCCCCCCCCCAAAAAAAAATAACCCGTTCAATTCAACTCCCTAACAAATTTTTTTTTTTCCCGTTGGTTCAAGTGGGGGATTTATTTGTTTGCTTTTTATTTTTTAGCTCTCAGACTCGCTTAGGGTCACGATCGTTAAGACGAGGAGTAAAACACCCTTAAGGTGGTAATATAGTGAACTGTAGAGGAGGTGTTTTTTTGTTGTTTTTTTTACATATTTTTGGCCAAAATAAATAAAATTTTGCTCCAATAAAAACATAGAGCTTAATTTTCTACCCATGGTGACGTCAACAGTTCTTTAGTATCTGTAAAGGAAGTCCTGAACTCTTAATGACAACATTTCCTTCACCTCTGACAAGACATCTTGTGAATGTGAGGAATGCCAGGCCTCCACCGTGGTTCGGATCCCACGTTAAATTAAACGATATTTTTACTATGTATTTAAACAATATAAAAGTTAGTTTTTATTATTTCTTTGTCATTATTTGAAGATACATTTTGTATATTTTTTAAATTTTGTAATAAGAAATCCTTCACTAATATACATAATACAATAAACAAATGTTTAGCATATACTTATATTCCAATGAAATTTTTTTAAAAAATTAGAAAATCAGCCGAATTATGTCCGTACGCTAGATTTTTAATACGTTCTAGGTCGGGTAGTGTCTTTAAGAGTCTCTAATCCAGTGAATCAAACAACTAGGATAAAATAGTTGTTAGATACATGGACTAGGTCGATGATCTCATATATACTGGTTTTCGGTGATAAATGAGACCTGGTTTCAAATCCCAACCATCAGTAATAGATAATCTTTACCTAAATGATTTTCCCACACTTTTTCCAAACACAAATTATAGCACATTTTCTTTAAACCATACCCTACTCATCCATACTATGTTTGTAAACATGCTGGCGCACGTACATAAAATTAGAACAGGATGAATATTTGAAGAAATCTCTCTATCAAATAAAGGATGGGAAAGTATGATGCCTCCAGTCTAATATTGAAACTGTACTTTTCAATTAAAGAGCTAAGTTTTCATATCTACAACGTTGCGTACTTTAAGATCTTGAAGCTATTTGGATTAGCGGGCTGCACCCTTAAGACAGACTAACACTGAGAGGGTTGTGAGAAGACTGTGCACCAGCTGTGTCGTGTCGTTAACATTCTGACTGTTTGGTTCCCCGTAGTTAATTTTGACATTCAGTTTTTCCGCTATTTCCTTCCAAATAACTTCTTTAATAAGATTATAATCGTATTCTTAATGTTGCAAATTATATATTAAACATTACTATTAAGTTTCCTTCTGCCATAATTACTGCACAAGATAGTTGTGTTGAAATATTCTCCACGTATTGTCAGATTGTAGATAGGTCCCTTCGTGAAAGTTCGCATTTTCCGGAAGAAGACGAACTAGGAGAAACGACACATGGTCATCCTTAGGGCACCCGGATCTCAATTCACACTGAGAGGGCTGTGCGCCTACCGAGTACCATGGTGGACCGTGACCTTGGAAGAACACTTCTGAATCAATCCAAGACGACACAGTTGTAGCACAGCCCTCTCAGTGTGAATACGTCATTACTTGACGCACCTAAGCAGGTTAAGAACTATCACACTTAGACGCCAATGTACGAAATAGAAAGAAAGGGAAGAAAATGAGCAGTTCACCATGGGAAGGCCTCTTGTTTATCTAATGATAACACTTCCCCTCTTCTCTGACGAGTTTATGCAGTAACATTAATATTTTTCTCCTTGAAATCATTGACTTTCTTTTTGATTTTAACATTTCCTTGTTTCCTATTCTAGATAGACATATACTACTACGGACATTTTGTAATCTACATCCTGGCAGGAAGATCCCTTGTGGCCATTTTTTTTGTGACAAAGCCAAATGGCCCGGTCAAGTTGTAGATGGTTTATAAAAGATACAATTACAAAAAAAAAAAAAAAAAAAATTTAAATCATAACTTTATGGTATTGTAAAACTGTTTAGAATTATTTAAGAATGTATGGTTTTGTATTTAACATTTATTTTTAAAGCTCGCTGTGAGTAAAACGTTAATTCATTAATTAACATAGGAAATACTATCTTGACCAGGTGTGACGTCACAATTAGGCAACGTCCTGAACGCTATACTTAAATATTTACTTTCCTTCATCCACCTGTTTACCAAGCGTGGTCACACATCTTCCAACTCTCTTAGTTACCCCCTCCTTAATTCAAGAATAATATTAATAAGTAAATATTCTTGCGTAGGCCTTAGCCCTTTTTAGCACACACTAGCAAATAAATCCGTATGTTACTGACATACGGTATTTTTTAGTTCAAAAATAAACTATATCCCGTAAAAATGTTCAAGATATTAATTTACTATTTTCCACTACAGTCCAATTCATGCAATATTCATAAAATAATAAGAAACAACATTCCCTGATATTTTTTTTAATATTTACCAATTTTTTTTTTCCAAAGTAGCATATTATTAATGAGTTATTTTTTGACTATTATTTTTGAGACATCCAACTGTTTCACCACCTACAAGGTGGATATAGATTTGGGAGGATGCATTTTAACTGCCACAGGCTAGAAATTGTCCCTCTTCACCCCCTTTTACAACCATTGATCCCTGAGCGCTCTTTCCCCTAACTACAGGGTGGCCCACGGAAAAGAAGCCTGCCTCCTATATCCAGCAGGCGCCTCACTCTGAATTGGAGGAGGTCAATCCCCTTCCACTCATATTGTGACATGAAGAATGAGCAAGTGAACTGCTTGTCTAAAGCTTTATTGATTCATTCTTCATGTCACAATATGGGTATAAGGGGATTGACCTCCTCCAATTCAGAGTGGGCTACTTTTCCGTGGTCCACCCTGTATAATGGATTGAAAATAGGCTGGTATTTAACCCCGTTAGAGTGCTTGCTTACTTTCTTCTGATTCGTTCTTTCTCTCGTGGCCCTTTTATAAACAGGCAGGCATTCTAACTACTCAGCCAAGGGTACCCACACGTTTACACAAATAGGGTAAGGAGGAGGGGATATAGTTTAGATTTGCATGGATAACTATTAGAAAACTAACTAGTACCAAAAACACCCTAAGTAAACTTGGCTAAAACTCTAATCCTGACCTCCACCTAAAAAAAACCCTTTGCAAACTACTTTTACTATCCAACCCACATGCCCACCAATGCGGTTATAAGCTAAGGTTTCGGATATATTATAATCATAATTATATCAAAATTAAGTGGTTTTTTTTTAGCACCAAGTCTTATTACCCGTTCGGGTTATACGCACATATACTAGTTAAGAGAACGGTTTAAGCGTTTAGGAAGGTTTTATTTATAAGAATTTGTCCACACATTTTCGTGAAGGGAGAGTGGAAAACCATTTTGGAAAAACCACCCTCAGTACACCCGACCAAGTTTCGAACCTCGATCTCTCCACCATCGGCAGTCATAGTCTAGTGCGAGAGTAGGGCGTTAGACCATGCGGCCAGCTAAGTTAATTCGTATTTTATTAGCATCTCCTTTGCTAAAAGAGATTACCTATGGATTTAATCACAATAAGAGGCAATCGATATCTCGGTGGTTATTGGGATTCTTTTTTAGCCGAAGTGTGCTGTAGTTATAATAAGTATTTTGTTTTACTACTCTTGTGATTACAAGGGACTTAGCCCATTATTATTATTACTCTTAGTAGTATTATTATGACAATCAAAAGAAATAACGAAACTCGAATCTTTCCAACCAGGTTGTATTTACAAGGCAGTGCAACGTTAACATATCTCAAAACAAATTAAAATCATTTTACACCTCTCCGATTGATTTATTACACGATGATTTATTCATCAACCATTAATATAAATGTACAAATGTTTCACGAACATAAACTATTTACATAATAATTTAAATTAACCTAATTGTTTCTAAAAGAAGCATTAAGGGAGCATACCTCATTCCACAATCCAAAATGTTAATTATTTTCGCAAACATCTATCAAAGCTGTTTTATCACGATAGTCTATTCGTTTTTTTGAAAAACCATACTACAACATGACAAAGTGTGAATGAATAAGTTTGATCGATACATTTTACCGAAAGGTGAAAATGGGGTTGACCTTTTCTAGAAGGAATATTGAAAACCCTTTCAAGTCCAGTACACTCCGTTTTATCTACCTCGGTTGGTTTACCTATGGATTCAACTTTCTATGATAGGGCCCATAGAGTAATCAGTCAACGTAAAACTGTCAGCCTTTTAGTTTAAACGGTGTGTACGTGATAGTTCAATTGTTATGGTTACAAAAAGAACATACATTAATCAGTGGTCTATGAATGTGTTACCTTTCTGATGACAACCTAGACCTATTAACATAACAGTTAATTATCCGACTGTGTATGATGGTGTATATGTATATAGATATGGTGTTTAGAAAGGATTGAGGAAGGAGAAGGGGATTATTATTATTACCACCGCGTCTTACTACCCGTTCGGGCTGTACGAACTTAAGCTAATGTGTAATGTTAAGGTGAGTGTGAGATGATATGGAGGACCTACAGTTTAACGTGGGATCCGAACCACGGTGGAGGCCTGGCATTCCACACATTCACAAGTTGTGATTAATACACGTCTTGTCAGAGGTGAAGGAAGGGTTTGGTAATTAGATAAATCTGTGCCGGGACCGGGGATTGAAGCCCGGACCCCCCAAGCACAAAAGTCTGACACCTTACCCCTAGACCACCAGCTCACCCTAAAGGAATATTGAATTTAAGCCTGTAGTAGGGAGGAGAAACATCATCGTAACTAATCCAAGGACAATATTTATTTAGTGTTTTGTGAAATACAGCCCTTCAGTATTTAGTCCTATCCTGTGATTATTTATTGTCTATTGGATACACCAAGGAGGTATATTCTTTTAGCCTAAAATCAAGTTATGTAATTTTTATTAATTAATAAATATTCATTTAAGTACTAAAAGAAAATGGGGAAAAAAAATAAAATGGGTTGAATCAGCCAATATTTGGATCAAACCAGATCGGCTATATTGTTTTCATTGCTACTGCCACTAAGAATTCTAAAAGTTTTAGACTAACATTGTACTTGGTCATCTTTTGATTATATTGTTTTTTTGTTTTAGCTTCCCCATTGGCATGTATAGCTGGTTTATTATACAATACCTCTAAGGCCCTAATGACCTCAGTGTGTCGACGGGCATATAACCACCACCACCAATAATAATAATAATAATAATAATAATAATAATAATAATAATACAATACCTTTAGAACACAAAACTAGAGTACCAATTCAAAGTAGGCCTATATACTATTCTAATTATCCAATTACCTCATAATAATTCGACTTATCTTATTTAAAAATATATCATCTTATTTAAACAATATATTCATCCTCATCATCAATTGTTTCCAGCCCGGGACTTGTCAGATTAGTTAAACGCCTCCAACTTCCTCCATACTTACACCATTCTTCATCTCTCACTTGCACACTTGCTTTTTGTTCATCCCAACAATTTATTATTATTATTATTTAGCACCACGTCTTACTACCCGTTCGTGTTATACGCTTTAAGTACTAATTACGCTAATAGATTGAGAATTGGGAAGGTTGAATTAGAGGAAGTGAACCCGCATTTGCGTGGAGGAAGAGTGGAAAACCATTTAGGGAAAGCCACCCCCAGTTCACCCGACCGAGATTCGAGCCTCGATCTCCCCGTCCTCAGCAGTCGAGCTCAACACGACTAGCACGTTAGCCAAATACGCCACCGAGGCGGGTAACTATTTATTGGTCCCCGTTGCAGTATTATTTGTATACACTTCCTCTCCATTATTCTCTTTTTTTTTCATTCCTTTTTATATCCTCTTACTTGATAATTATAATTCGGCCTTGCTTCCTCTACTATCTCATGTACCCCCTACGCCCTAAATCTTTACCGGATAGCTTAATTCCTAATTTAATCAATTTATTTTAAAAAAATTTTTTTTTGTCTAAGCCTAGATAATATTGTATAGTATTTATAGAAACGTTTACAACCTGCAGTTAAACCTACTACTCTACTATAATATACATTTTAGACGAGTAAGTTTAATTGTGAGGTTCATATTAAAATAATACTAGTTGTAGGGTGGTAGAGGTCAGTACTAGTGTGTAAAAATGGGGTGGAGAAAATACAATGCTATAGAAAAACACCCTTAGAGCAAGCGTCTGAAATTCAAACCTAGGTTTTTCCGTCACCAATAAAGCAAATCTATCGCAAACCGAAAGCCTTAAGATTCGGATGGACATCTCGAGGTTTGGCAAATCTCTACTCCAAGTAGTACCATGTGCTAACACCTCACCGGAGCTGCGCTGCTGTAGCTAGGGCAGTAACAACACCAACCCCTCTCACCCCTCTAATACTCATCCTTCCTCGTTCGGAGTGTCATTACTCCAGGCCGCCACCACCACCCCTAATCCTTTCAATTTTGTTGCTTACTACAAAACCAAAGAAAAGCTATCATGATGATGCTCTCTAAGGCAGCGGTTTATAAACTACGGCCCACGGGCCGCTTGAGGGTCGCACGCAATTGTAAAATTGTTGTGATTTTACTAACAAAAATGTCAAATTAAATAGATAATCAGTGCATGTTTTTAGACATTTGAACAAATGCGCAAGCTCGATTATAATGTTCCATGTGTAAGAGCAAATCAAATGAGTTCCAGTTTGATTTAATCAATCTTCAATCAGACAATGCTCTGAAGGAGACATTTAAGAATATGAAACTAACTGAATTGTATGCATCACTTGTAGAGAAAAGTTTGGTAATTTGAAAACGTTTGCCAGAAAGATGTTTGTGTTATTTGCTTCTACCTATATTTGTGAACATACTTTCTCATGCGTGAACATTAACAAAGCAAATAACAGGTCTCTCTTAATATACTCAAATCTACAAAGTGTTTTGCGAATTAGGACGAACAAGCTTAATCCTGACTTCGACAAACTCGTGCAGGATTTTGGACAGTTGCATAAATTCCATTAACGATGGCAATTTGAGTAGTTATTAATCAACTTTTAGTAGGCTAAGTAACAACATGAGTACATAACATATTTAGTTTTATTTGTTATGACATTAGATTTTATTTGCTACTTTTTTATATCAAAGCTATAGGGTTATATGACTAATATATGCAATTTTGCGTGAAAATAAAGTTCATTGTTTAGTTAATTTATACGTTTGTTACATGCGGCCAGCTAGAGACCTCACAGATGTCCATGTGGTCCTCTGGGAGAAAATTTGCCCACCTCTGCTCTAAGGAGTAGTGTGGAGTTTCGAACCGCAATCTCGGTGTTTTATTAGAATGTCGTCCCAAGTCAAAGGACAAGGGCTCCAATTCCCAAGTACAATTTTTTTGAGTTACCCAAGGAAATCACTATTTACAATAAATGGTGACATTTTTATTTAGTTTATATATTACCCACTGTATATCATTATCATTATTAGCACCATGTCTAACTACCCATTCGGGCTATACGCACTAACGCTAAAGTCACGATATCATATCATTATTATTAGCACCGCGTCTTACTACCCATTCGGGTTATACGCATATATCATATCAATAACAATAATTTAAAAAGGAAGTTGCTTGTGTATCCCTAGTTTAGCCAGTATCAAATTAAAGTTCGTATAATCGAACATATTTTAGAATTGAAACTGTACCTTAAATAATCACTTTTAGTATTTGTATGAATGTGGGGAATGCCAGGCCTCCACCGTGGTTCGGATTCCACGTTAAACTGTAGGTCCTTCATTTCATCTCACAATCACGCTACCATTACACATTAGCGTAAGTGCGTATAACCCGAACGGGTAGTAAGACGCGGTGCTAATAATAATAATAATAATAATAATAATATAATAATAATAATAATAATAATAGTATTTGTAGATGTTAAAAGAGGGAGGAGGGGGGAATTTTGAAATTGTAAAATGGACTACTTCAAATATATATTTGGTAAAATGAATAAGCAATAATCTGACAATACTTTAGCTACTTTTCATTCAAACTGTTTCAAAAACATGAAATAAAACCAATAGTTCAAAACAATAGGGTTATTATTTAGCACCGCGTCTTACTACCCGTTCGGTTTATACGCTTTAAGTACTAATTACGCTAATAGATTGAGAATTGGGAAGGTTGAATTAGAGGAAGTGAACCCACATTTGCGTGGAGGGAGAGTGGAAAACCATTTAGGAAAAGCCACCCTCAGTTCACCCGACCGAGATTCAAACCTCGATCTCCCCGTCCTTGGCGGTCGAGCTCAACACGACTAGCGCGTTAGCCAACTACGCCACCGAGGCTGGTATAGTGTTATTCAATACTAGATTAAGTAATCTAACTTTAAAAAAAATAGCATTCATCTTTGATAAGTTTAAAATGAGCATACTGAAACATTGTTTATAGACTAAAAAAAAAACATTACTATTTTAAACAAACTTATTTTTTCTTCAAATTCCATAGTAAAAACATAATTTGTTTGTTACTTTTCTCAACTGGTAAATTCTCAACCTGTGACTAAATGAGCAATGATGGAGGAAAGAATAGAAGGTACCAAAGACCCTGGCAAAAGTGGTTTAAATAATGAAGCAATAATTGGCATTATAGTAACATATTTCAACTATACTTTATTGTTAGAAAACTTACCATAGAATGTTTAAAATAAATATTATTATGTTAACTACGTGTCGACCCATAAGAGGCCTTTTACGTAAAAACACTATAATTAAAGTAACTCAAAACTAATTATATGAAATAAAATAAAAAATACAGTAAATGCAAGTTCATTGAGAGGGCATGGCTTGGTGAGAGTGAAGGAGAAATAATGGATGATAAAGTAAATGAAGTGTGAAAAAATTAAACATGAAAGTCATATCCTCCAACGAAGGAACGTAGACCCCCTCCACCCACACCAGCGATCAAGGTCATGAAGTTCTTAGGGGAGAGTAAGGGGTGGGGACGTACACTCGCTGGCATTCTTGTTTTGTTCTCCTTTGGGGACCATGTACATTTATACACTAATACATTAAACAAGTTGTCCTATACAGAGGCCTATTATATAAAATTCAGTGACATAGTCTAAGGATAATGTCTGATAGAGAATGTTATATCAATTGTTTTATGACCAAATTGTTTATGCATTCAGGAAATGGCCGTTTGTTTGCGTGGACCAGAGTCCTTGGAAATAATATTGTTAGATTTGTTGTAGTTTTTTTTTTGTCAAACATTTATAATTAAAATACAATATCCTTTATAAATGACCCACAAACTATTATTTATATCTTCCGTGTTGGTTACCAAGGTAGTTGAGAGGAAGTGATCCTGCATTAGCGCATAGAGAGGATGGAAAAACCACTGATAAATCACATGTGATAAGCCCCTCTAATTCACCCGGACGAGATTCGAACCTCGACCTCACCGACAACAGCGATAGAGTGCAATGCTATACTAGCATATTATTCTACTCAACCACTGGTGCGGGTAATATATATGTTACAAACACCAACACTAAACAAAATAGTAACAAAATAGGTATTATTTTTCAATTCGCTTTTTCCTTTGGTAGTGTTTCTCAAAGTGTTTTAATATTTTTTAGCTGGTTTCCTGCCGAGTAACACAGATTTTCTGTTTCCATTGCGGGAGTATCGCCTAGAATATTTTTCTTTGCTAAAAAACATAATTTCTATACAAAAAGTTTGTATCTAATCAAAGAAACACTGTAGATTGTTACACAAATTATTGATAAGGTAAACAAAATCAAGCCTACTCTATAAATAAACTTTTAACATAGATCATGCAAATACATCAAAAGGAACATTTTAAAAACTGAGGTTTGGAGGTAATAGTAGTAACAAGGTGACAGACAGTTAGTGTCCAGTCCAGGGTTTTACCTGAAGGAGAAATAAATGTTGGAAGGGAAGGGGTAGTAGCATGGCTTACAGAAAAAAAAGATGAAAAGATAGTGAATGCCAAAGAGGGGTTGGGGAGCAGAGGGAGAGGCGCTTCCGAGGACAGAGCATTCTACCAGGCAGCTACTGAACTTTTTCAACTGTTGAAACATGATTTAATATGAAGAATATCAAATTTTGTGCCCGTTATTGTATTGTAAATATTTGTCGTGTATGATAGAACGTTATCTTATTCTCTATAATAATATGATAACTTCAAAACTATATTATTGTATTTAATGTTTTATTTAATTTAAATTTAATTGAAATTACGTCTTATTGTAAAAAAGTAAATATTAACTTGTAACTTTTTTATTAATATAGTTCATTTTAAATTTACAAGTTTATTCCAATGCAAAAAACCGCATGTTGTTACTATGCATATTTTTTAAGCAATAGCGGGCACAACTTTATCGTTCTTATATAGTAGGTGTCCATCCAAATCTTAAGCTGGCGGGACTGTAGGAAACACGAATTCTAGGTAGGTTTTACTAAAGAGTTTTTATATAAAAACATTTTTTGGACAAAACAAAGTGTTTCTCCAGTAGAATAATAGAGTTTAATTTTCTTCACATGGTGATATCAATAGTTTTTTTTTAATGTCTGTAGCAGAATTAAATGACAAACTTTTTAAATGAAGAGAAAAAGCTGTCATTAAATTCCAAGACACCCTGGACAGATATTCAAGAAATATATAAAGTCAAAATGTGAAGAGAATTAAACTATGTTTTTCCTGGAGAATTAATTGATACCCGCCTCGCTGGCGAAGTTGGCTAACACGCGTGTCGTGATGAGCTCTAATGACGAGGACGGGGAGATCAAGGTTCGAATCTCGGTCGGGTGAACTGGGTGTTGTTTTTCCTAGATGGTTTTCCACTCTCCCCCCATGCAAATGTGGGTCCACTTCCTCTATTTCAACCTTCCCAATTCCTAATACATCAGCGTAATTAGTACTTAAAGCGTATAACCCGAACGGTTAGTAAGATGCGGTGCTAAATATTATTATTATTAATTAATTGATTTATTTTACTAAAATAAAGATTATGAGATAAAAATATGCAGAAATACTGTCCTTAACTCAACTACCCTACACTCCCAACTAAAATCACATTACAAAAGTTGTGAACATATTATAACGCCAACATTTTATTTTTGCTCTACAACTCTGTTTGCTGCACAACAAAAAGAATAGTCGGTTTCCTTCCCAATTTAAATCCTGCGGGGAATATAGTTTACAGTCAGACGCACGCAGACCTGCTCTTTTTTTTCACATTCCACCCGTACTTTGATCTGCATACCTCCATTCGTAACCGAACGGTTTTCCTTAGCGTTAGAGCGGAATATACAGATATCGGACGATGGGGCCCACGGCCGACGTATTTTGCCTATTTTATCGGAGCGAATCAAACGCACGTTCATCTTCTGAGAGAGATTAATTCAAGTATTGGAGGCATTCAGACAATAGACCTCCGATTTATATCACAGAAACTCATCGTGTCTCGTTGTGAACAAAGGGAACCTACGAAAAATTAATTTAAAAAAAACCGCTGTGGGTTACTTCTATTTATAGGCGTGATTCGGAAATATATTTGTTCAAACGCTTAACAAATTAAGACTAGGAAAAAAAAATAATTTTTGTTTTATTAATTTACATCAGGTTTTGCAATCCTTCCATTCTATCCGCATATTTATGTTAATAGGGCTTGGTAAAATATTTGATACTAAGAGGGATATAGATAAAGGAGAATCGAGGAGGTTACATAGTGATGAGTTATATACCCTATTTTCAGACATTAGAATCATAACCAAATCACGCAGATTACGGTGGGCAGGGGATGCAAAGAGAATGGAAGAAGTTAGAACTGTGTTCAAGGTATTGACTGGCAAACTCAATGGGAAGAGACCACTGGGAAGACCTAAATGCAGATGGGAAGATAACAGTAGAATGGTCCTGAAAGCTATATGGTGTAATTAAGTCGACCGGATATATCTAGATTAAAATAAGCATAGGGTGTGATGAGGTGGACAGGATATAGCTAGCTCAAGATAGCGATAGGATGTAATGAGGTCGACAGGATAGAACTAGATCAAGATAGGTATGGGGGGTGTACTTCTCTAATTGCGGCAATAAACCCCTCTGTTTTTAATGTGGGCCTAATTTGGCATGTAAATTAGGGTAGGATTTAACATAAAATTTTGATAAAATATTACACATTTGCATGTACTTAGATTGTAAGATCTTTTATTTTTTAAATCACCTTAGATCACCTGAATGTAATTAAAACTTTGACTTCCCCGCAACCATTAAAATTATACGAAACTATCACTTGAATCTTCATGCCCCATGGTGTGAATAGAGTGTTTTTCAGCTTCAGAGAATCAGGGGTTCAATTTTGTATGTCTGCCTTTCTTCAATGATCCACGTACACACAATCAGTTTATTTGCATAAATATGTAATATCTTAGAGTAGATTAGGGCGTTATAATTTAGAGAAAATATACACGAATTATTGTGTATCTAAGAAGGACAAGATTTGAACGAAACAATTATGTGAATTTGACAAATTATAGTAAGAAAGTGGCGGTAGAGAATAAAACCATTTTGGAAAACCACCCCCAGTACATCAACCGAGATTCGAACCTCGATCTTCCATTCATCGGCAGTCCAGTCTACTGTTAGAGTAACGCGTTAGGCCGTGTGGCCATCGAAGGGGGTGTGTCAATATTCATTGTCAATTGACCAAGAAATTAGATACAAGATAACACTCGAAAACTAAAACTTTTCTAAGCTAATGCTTTCTGCATTGAGCCTTTGTCAACAGTGAGACTTGGATCAGTGAAATGGCGTCTTTCTTTTCATCTTCATCTAATTAGTTTTAAATTGTGTTATATTTCCTAAACAAAAGTAAAACGGTTTAACTGATCACAATGTTTTTTTAAGCAGACTATAGAAAACCATGCAATGATGCAACGTCTCATTCTAAAAGCATTATCTACCCAAGACTTTTTTTTACCATCGTGTTTACTACCCGTAGTGGTTATACTCCCATATTGTACTAATTACCTAATGTGCTCGTGATTAGAGTGGTTTAATTTAGAGGAATTACATCCGCATTTACTTGGAGGGAGAGCTTAAAATGATTTAGTAAAAAAAAACATGTGTGTGCACTCGACCGGGATAGAACCCCGATCTTTCAATATTTGGCAGTCTAGTTTAAAACGATATTAGCACGTTAGATCAGGCAGCCACCGAAGTGGGCTCTAAGGTGTTTGTTATCTGGAAGAGAAGGGGGAAGGGACTTCATAGTTTGAAGTAGAAATATACCTTAATTTTAGAAATATTAGTTTGGTTTTAAATTAACCACATGAGTTTTAAAAGAAGAAAAAAAAAAACACAGAACAGACTTAGGTATTAAGAAAACATATCCAGTTTCATTTTCCAAACGTGCAAACGTACTTACAAATAGTATAGTCACCAAAGAGCGAGACGAAGAGTCCCTTTCCACTGATGCCCGCTCTTCAATTGTTGATTGTGTTTACATGGATCATCTCCCGGCGGCCTTTCATCCACACAGGAGTTTGACCAATATTACATTCCAAGCCTCTGGCATGTTTGACAATCATTTGGAAACAAACTGCTTGCATCCGTGATACCTTTATCATCTCTCTCTTTCTCTCTTTCGATCAGTTTACGAATGAGCGGTTAAAACATATTACAAGAATTTTCTTTTTTTTGATTATATAGGGACATGGCAAATAGTTATGTCGATACAGTAATCTATTTGTGAAAAATACATATCCTGTTAGTATTTTTAAAAAGTAGAATTTGATGTTTCAACTTACCGACATTTCATAATTTTTTTAAAGTGTTCGTTCAATTTCTAAAAGTATATTATTTAGTTACATTTTTGTATTATTTTTTTAAACCCACCTGAGATTTTTATCAACGTGAAGTTAAAAAAAAAAGCATACTTCAACTGTTTGCGTATCAAGTGGAGATTAAGTGTTGTTTTATTTGTACCGAATCTTACTACCCGACCGGGAAAACTGGGCGGTTACACCACAATACTGAAAATGACAGTTTCATGAACTGGAAAATTATTTGCTCTTTCCGTGAAATGGTTTGTTTTTTCTCATTGAACATTTCACGAACCGGACAAAAAAAAAAAATGCGTTTACTCTTGCTCATTTTATGAACTGGGACTTATTGTAATATCTCTTACAAGCTTAACTGAAATTCATTTTAAGATATATCTTAAACTAACCTAGCTTAAATTAACCTTAAATTCTAAAATGATTTAAAATTAAATACACTTAAGATTATTATTATTAGCACCGCGTCTTACTACCCGTTCCGGTTATACGCACTTAAGCTAATGTGTAATGGTAGGGTGATTGTGAGATGAAATGGAGGACCTGCAGTTTAACGTGAGATCCGAACCACGGTGGAGGCCTGGCATTCCCCACATTCACAAGTTGTCACAGTTAGAGTATTCACCCAAAAAATCGGATAGCATACTACACTTAAATAGTAGGAATCATGAAATGATAATTTAGAGTTAATGTACCCGTGGGGAAATAGTTTGAAGCTATTTGAGAATAAACACCCCCAGTACAACCGGCCGTAGTTCAAAGACCCAAACTCCTCGACACCGGCAAACCCATCTAAATGAGCTTTTTTTTTTTTTTTTTTGCACTGCCTTTCACAACCCATTAGGGTTATACCGCTCATGTACTAATCGCACTAATGGTTACAAGAATTAGAATATTTATACTTGAGTAAATGTGCCCACATTTGCGCAGAGGAAGAGTGAAAAACCATCTTGGTGGGGAAAAAAAGCTAATCAAACTCTACTGATATTCAAAAATCTATCTCCCGTTCATCGGCAGTCTAGTCAACTGTGAGAGTAGCGCCTTATACCATGCGGCCACCGAAGCGAGTGAATTTAGTTATAAAATAAAAAGAATCGTTTTTATACTGGCATTTGAAACAATGTGACTAAATAATTTAAATGATATTGTATTGAATGTACATGCCTTCTAAGTGAGTTTAGAAATGGTCCAATATATAAAAACGAGCGCCTCGATGTGCCAATTTACCATAGAAAAATTAGTTGTTTTTTCCTCAAAAGGCGTAATTATTTATATATTTTATGCTATTCCGCTTCACTAATATAAAAATCTCAGCTGAAAACCACACTCACTACGTGAATCAAGAAGACTTCTCCAACACGAAAATTCAGTTTATTTGCGAGCGTGACGTCTTAGACCACGTGAGAAATAGTTTAATGCTTTATCTAACGATGTATTTTAATAATTGGTAGCCAAATAGGGCAATAACATTTTTTATAATTATAGAAACAAAGTGGAAATGCATTGTACTTTATTGATCCCATAATCATCCTTTGACAATCAGTTAATCTATGAAATTAAGTCGATAGTAATAAATACTATGTTTACTATGACAACAAATTAGGTAAACGTAAAGGTTTCAATTGGAAACCACTCATCTACAAAATAGTGTGTTTGGTTGAGCTATGAGTAAAACCAATTCAATTGGAACAACCCATTTAAAGTTATTATAATAAGGCATAAATATGTTATATGATTGAGTTAAAAAAACTTTTTAATGATCTTACAAAAGAGATTTAATTTATTTCCAACTTTTTACAATCACAACAACCCCAAAAAGGTACCCGTTCCGTTGGCCACGTGGTTCAACGCGCTACTCTCGTGCTAGACTAGACTGCCACAAACGGTGAGATCGGGGTTTGATCCCGGTCGCGTGAACTAAGCGTCTTCTTAAATAGTTTTTCACTCTCCCTCTACGAAAATGTGGGTGCGATTACTCTTAATTAAAACCTCTTAATCCCTAACAAATTAGTGTAATTAGTATATAGGCGTATAACCCAAATGGGTACTAAGACGTGGTGCTATAAAAAAAGGAATATCATTGTAGGACTTTTTTTTTAAACTTTTGGAACTAAAATAATTATGTATATAATTATTAAAAGGTGTCAAAAATGTATTGCTAAGAGAGACTCTCTATAGTTTTCATGAAATAGGTGTGTTTAGAATTTTATAAATAGTTTTAGGAATCAGCGAGACTTGTATGGTTCTAAGATATATATTTAATAAGGAAGACTTCTGAATAGTATGAAAGCTTTATTAAAAAGTAAGATTTAAAAAACAAAGTTCTTTGTTATAATCTTATTTTCTTAATTTATCTAGATTCATTAGGCACTTCTGATGAATTAACAGCTTTAACTTACCATAATATATCCAAACACGATATTTTTAAAAATATAATGATGAATGCAAATATAAAATATCATACTAAGTAAATTTAGAAAGATAAAAATTGTATTGAATCAGGATGAGAATTTTAAAAAGGACACTAACATTTCTGTTCTCATTCGGGATGGACATATATTGAGCCTCACCCTTTCGAGTACAATTAGAAACAGACCAAACCTTCAACTACCCCTTACCCCGTCCACAGGGCCGATAAAGGTCTGATGCCGTAACTAAAATGTGTTGTACCAGCGCTAAACTTTCCCTTTCCCTCTTCCCCTACACAGTAGCACTATCAAGGAACACGCCAAAACGCTCCAAGAGAACAGCTCGGCGATTGTTGACCTCTTCAATACCGCAACAATACTGTGAAATGAATAGGAGGGGAGGGGAAGCCTTGTATGGGTAATGTTGCTAGAATACAGCCAGTAGCGTTTATTGTGAGGCGTGAGCTCATTAATTTGTTGGTGTGTAAAAAAAAAGGGGGTTGGTTAAGGGGTGGGGGGAGTGTGAGGTGTAATACCGTCATTAACTCCGGGGTGGTAGAGTACATTTTGTGTTGTTTGGTTGTAGGGCATGTGAGATCCAGGTCTCTTCTGTGTTGGATAATTAAGCCTCTAGAAATACATGAAATTCCCGTGTTATCGTGTGCGAGATATACACCTCGACTAACAAAATATATGGAATTCATTTTGTCAGCAATTAAGATTTTTAATTGATTTTATTTGTGTGTTTGACGTGTATTTTTAATCGTAGGCCTATTGTGTTGTTGTTTGTATATTTAAGTGGACTGCCTAGATAACAGAGATATTATTAATGATCAGATGTTGCTCTTGGGTTAGATATTGACAAAACCTCTAACAATACACGATTTTGGGGTTTACCAGAACGAGCAGAAAACTATTTCCTATTACATCGACCCGATAACAAGAAAAGTTCAGATGAACATGGGTTTAAAAACGTCTAGTTTAAGGGTTATTAAAGGTTTTCCTCAAATATGGATTGGTAGTGGGGGATTCCTTGAATCGCCTGTTTAGTCACCAGACTTAAACCTGATGGATTTTTGTTTTATCTCTGGGGACATTTAAATTCCATTGTTTACGTAACAACTGTTCTCGATTTTTACGTTTTAAGAGATTGTATCGAAAATGGATGTAAGCTAATTCGTAACACCCCAAGTGTATTCACAAAACAAAGTACGAGAAAGCATGGAACGCAGGCTCAGAGGTTTTAATCGAAGCAAAGGACACCAATTTGACAAAAAATTGGTAACAAAAATGTTCCGTCTTGTGATTTTGTTTGTTTCTGTTAAATTTCGTATTGTTTTTATTGTGTTAAATGTTTATAGACCCGTGTTTATATTAACTTTTCTTAGTGTTCGGTCGTTGGAAATACGCCCTTAGAATACCTGACATCAATTAAAATACACCATGTTAACCCATAAAAACAGGCACTAAAAAGGCCAAAAAATATATATATTGATTGATTTTAAACACATAAATGTCATGTAAACGAAAGGTAACTTTTAAAAGAACATATATTGGATACTTGTGAATATAATGATGTAATTTAATAGAGGCGGACACAACATTAATTGTAATGTTTATGCGTTCTCCTCCTCCCATGTTTGTTCTGATTCTGACGGACAGCTCTACCCTGGGACGTTGTATGGAACTTGAGCTTCAACAGGTGCAAAATATATTCACAACAATTACAGATTAATTTAAAATGGGATTATATCAATTAGCCTTAACTTTCGGGGACTGGCGCTAAAAAAATTAACACGAGGACTGGAACCGCTGCATTTTTGCGAGATCCTAAATGTTCTAAATAATAATTAAAGGCACATAGCCACTTCAATACATAATATTACTATTGAAGTAATATTATCAAATAAATATTTGAATAATATTGTATTTTTTTAAATTGTATTAAAAAAATTACAAAAATGCATAACAGTTACAAAAACATAACTTATTATAAAAAATATAACAAAATGTTGTAGGGAATTATTTAATATTTTACTATATTACAAGTCTTACTGATCACTTACTGTATTTTATTTTAAAATTTAAACACACGGTGGTAAAGATCCAGACGTGTGACATGAATGGCAACGTTGCGTATTCACAACATTCCAGCATGCTACCAGTTTAAATTCCGTGTCTTAGAAAATTAATATTGTATGATGACATACAACGTGGCAGGAACATATTGATCAATACTTGTAGGGGGATCCGACCTGATTACCTTTCATTTTCCAAAAAAATTACAGCCGTTGTGAAAATACAACAGCACCAGTCACATAAGTTTAACGTGGGTGGAAATTAACATGAGATAAGATTAGAATTTTTACAGGTTTTTTTTAGAATCTTATTTTACCTATAGTGAATGATTAGATAGACCTATGTTTAGTTTCATTCTATGCAAATAGTAATCTCAGAAGTTATTATTATTATTATTATTATTATTATTATTATTAGCACCGCGTCTTACTACCCGTTCGGGTTACACGCACTTACGCTAATGTGTAATGGTAGGGTGATTGTGAGATGAAATGAAGGACCTACAGTTTAAAGTGGGATCCAAACCACCGTGGAGGCCTGACATTCCCCACATTTACAAGATGTCTTGTCAGAGGTGAAGGAAGGGTTTGGTAATCATATAAATCTGTGCCGGGACTCAAAAGTACTTGAATAGCTGCCATGAGAATAATTTTCATTTGAATATAAACCTTTTAAATTAAGAAAAAAGTAATTCTCACAACAAATTAATATTAATAAGTGTTGGAAATTAAATTAAACATATATTATACTGGCCTTAACTTGAGATTTTCACCCTACCTTAAACTTTCAACCCTGATCTATGAAATCTGGAAAAAGGAAAGAGAAGATCTAGTATTTATTTTTTGTGTCGTACTCTTATGCTATAAATTTGGATTCCCACGTTAACCATTGAAACAAATTGTAAATGAAAAATATGGTTACGTGACAAATACATATTAAACATATCACAAGAAATCAGCGCGAGTTAGTTTTAGTATCCCTGTTCATTTATTTTAAGTTTGAATCAAACATTATCCCTTTATATAGCTAGACTTCCTAATCACTGACCTAAGATACTAGTATTGACAAAACAATAACTTATTTTCTAAGGTTCTGACGAAAAAATGCATCCACTTTCAAATAAACAAAATGTCCGATGGCGTAGCTTAAAATATTTCCAAGATAAGCAGATTGTTAAAACTTTGTCTGTGGTATCTTTTCACCTACTTAGTATCAATTTAACCAATAAAATAAATGGTATTTATAAACCATCTTATCAAACTTAAACAACAGGATATGTTAGCATAAAGAGACATAAAAACCTAATAACATTTGTCCGGAAAAGCCGTCTTGTCTTTCTAAAGGAAAGTTATAGAGGCAACGACGCTGGGAGTAGGCAGTTGTTAATACGTACGTGTATAACAAGTTGCATATCACAAGGAGGACAGAAGTGCTCGACTCGGTCTGAGAAATGAGCGCTCGTCAAATGCACCGATGGACACTGATGTGACCAAGTCGACACATGGTGTATCCGCCTATTGATTTGCAGCTTGTTTTACAAGTACGTACTTATAGCTGCCTACTCCTGGTGTTGTATATAACCTTTACACATTAATTAGTTAGACAAGAACATTTCCGGATATTTTTCCCCCTTGGTTTTCTCTTTATTTCCGCCCACAAAGGTTATGTGGTTTAAGTTTGGAAGGAGAGTTTAGAAACACCCTGTATAGGTTTGACACTTCATAAATTCTATTGAAAATGTATTACCTTTAATACTTGAACAATGATTATTCTACTAATGATTAGAATAAATCACAAGTACAAATTAAACTAGCTCTGCTTGCCCTGGCAATACTCAATGACACGCCACTGAAGAAATCTCTTAATACAATATTATAAGTGCCAAACTTTACAAAGGTTTCAAGGGAACGCCAATGAGTTTGGATATAAGCTCTTGACAAGTATGCATATAATAGGTTTCATTACAATAAAAGATATAATATATGACAGCTTTGCATTCTAAAACTAAACACAGCTTGGACAATTGCACTTTCGACAAACTTCTGCAATGTCGCGTAGACTATACCGACTTTGAGGGTAATCACAGCGCCAGATGTGGGTTAAATAGGATCAAGTGGTCAGCCGGGGATCTCATTTGCTCATCCTTATAGCTTTCACCATGCTTTGGAGTCATTCCAAAACTTTAGCAGGCTAAACAGTATCGTCCATTTAATAGCCCACTTTAGAAGCCCATATTTTGCCAAGTGGATGCAACTGTACTTATAAAGCACATGTTTTTTTATATTGATTAAATTGACGAGACGATTCCTACATACTAAATATTAAAAGAATATCTTCACAATATTTGTAAATTGTAATTTTTTGGTGAAGAAATAGTCCAAAAAATGGTCGCACTCTTTATTTTAATATAATAAAATAAAAGGTAATTTCGGAAGAAATTTCAGATCATCCGAATAAATTGGAAACTTTTATAATTTTATATTAAAAAAATGTAATCCCTTTGAATTATATTAAATGCCTGTGTTGTATTTACTTTCTTTTAATTATTTAATATGTTTTTAAAATTGTGTACACAATATCTTAGTTTACTCATAATTAATAAAGATACACAATGTAATATATAAAACACACAGATTAATAATAAATATTTACTGAAAACAGCACCCAATTTAAAAAAAAATGAAAACAATATAATTCTACTGTCATTAGCACAATAAACTAAGATAAATATACACAAAAATTTACATAAACAATGAAAATTTTTTTTTTTTAAAAGAATCTGACTGATTACACAATAATACTTAAATAAGTAGGTTATAAATTTTGAACCCAAAGTCACATATGGGTTCAATTTTCTGCAATCCTCCTTAATTAAAATAAAGTGGAACTGATTCAAGCGAAAGCATTTTGCCATGTTAAAAATATATATATTTTAACACAGTAGAAAAATGATAGTTTTAAAAAGAATAAACTATTAGAACGATATTAATCTCGCTGTACTAAAATAAGAGTAAAATGAGTCGATACGTTTTCTAATATCTAATCGGCCAATAGATGGCATATACAAAGTAATAAAAAAAGAATAAAACATAATAATCTATTCAGAAACGATAGAATCATTAAAATAAAACCATGTAACATTATTATTATTTTTATTATTATTATTAGCACCGTGTCTTACTACCCGTTCGGGCTATACGCACTTACGCTAATGTGTAGTAGTAGGGTCATTGTGAGATGAAATGGAGGACCTACAGTTTAATGTGGGATCCGAACCACGGTGGAGGCTGGCATTCCACACATTCACAAGTTGTGATTAATACACGTCTTGTCAGAGGTGAAGGAAGGATTTGGTAATCAGATAAAACTGTGCTGGGACAGAGTATTGAACCCCGGATCCCCAGCACAGAAGTCCGACACCTTACCCCTAGACCACCAGATCACCTGTAAATTTTATTATTATTATTATTAGCACCGCGTCTTACTACCCGTTCGGGTTATACGCACTTACGCTAATGTGTAATGGTAGGGTGATTGTGAGATGAAATGAAGGACCTACAGTTTAACGTGGAATCCGAACCACGGTGGAGACCTGGCATTCCTCACATTCACAAGATGTCTTGTCAGAGGTGAAGGAAGGGTTTGGTAATCAGATAAATCTTTGCCGGGACCGAGGATTGAATGTAAATTTTATTGATTTGCCACAGACAATATCGACAATACAACGTTACAACATTTATCTTATATTTGAAGGGAAATTGACAAAGTCGAAAAAATAAAATGACAGCGTTGTTTCCCAATAATAAGTCTGTAGTTACCTAAAAGATTATATTCAGACCTGGTTTTAAACAGCTAAATTGTAAAAATGAAGGTGGAATACACAAAAGAGAACAAGCAACACCGTCTCTCCAACACTAACCAATGGTGGAACTGCTGATAAGCTGAGGGAAACAGTTTAAGCTTGATAAATGACGAACGATCAAAATAGAAGGAACACTAAGTGCAATGAAATAAATCTTAAAACGCTCGGCGTTGCCACATTCTCTATATCCCGACGACACAAACTAATGAATGGAGAGGTTAAGACTGGCAACACCGGGAATAATCCTCTTTGTTAGAGAAGGGTTGGGTGGTGGAGGGTAAGTTAGTTTATAAGAGAGGGAGGGTATATGACAACATGGTTTCTTTTTGGAGCAAAATAATATTCCAGGGGAGTATTTAAGCTTACTAGATTTGTGTATTTTTTTTCAATAAGAAGTTTTTCGTTCTATTCGGTGGAAATATTTACCTATATTCGCAATACAAAGAAGTGTTACTTTTACTTTTTCAGCTTCAAACAGTCCATTTACGATAAATCAACTATCATCCTTCCGTTAATCTTAATTTGACCATTCGTCCCTGACAGCCAGTCCCAGAAATAAGACTTTGGCGTTAAACTATTTGTTTCAATAATTTTATTAATATTTATGTTTTTAAATTCATTTGATTCAAATATATTAAGATTAGGACAGGCACAACATCCAGTCCCCAGCCGTTAGTTTATTAATGTGAAAGGGTGAACTCATTATCACCAATGATACATTTTCAGTCATGCCAGGAATCGAACCCGGGACCCTTAACTCAGTAGACATACAAGCTACCAACTGAGCTAAGGTGTCGTATTTCTCATTATAGCTCGTTTGTCTTAACTTTTTTTTAAAGCTCTACTTCCATGTACCTTGTCATATCACTAATATATTACACTCGTATTTACACATTACATAGACCTAATTTATTGGGGTGAAGGGTCATCCATAAACCACGTAACACTGTAGAGCAAGGGGGAGGATGGCTCTAATATATACAGGGTGTTAAGTTGGGAGAGGGTTGGTATATCTGAGTGGTAGGTAGCACATATATTATATTTATATTTTAATGTCGAAAAAAACATATTTTAGCACCACGTATTGTTGCTATCCGTTCGGGTTTTACGCCTATATACTAATTACACTAATGGGTTATAGATTAGTAAAGCTTAATTTAGAAGAAATGCACCCTTATTTGCGTGGAGGCTGAGTGAAAAACCATATAGGAAAAACCAGCCTCAGTGCACCCTACTGGGATCGATCCCTGATCTCCCCATTTTCAAAAGTCTAGCCCAACACGAGAGTAACGGGTTAGAGCACGCAGCCACTAGAGTGGGTGGGTAGGTAATATTATTTATTATTCATAAATAAAAACAATGAAGTACTGTTCATAAATTATAATTAAAATATATTGTTATAAAATTATTTTAAATCATTGTTATTCATAATTTAAAATTTATTCTGAGTAGTATTAAATCTGAGCCCCTCTTTTAGTGTCACAAAAAAAACTTTCTCGTTAAATAATGAAATTCACTCTTGATTTGAAAAGTTACGTAACATAAGTTGGAAGGGGGGTGGGTTAGGCTAAATGTCTACTTGGTATTACATGGTGAGGCTTTCCAAAAAAAAAAGTTAATAAAAAGGCGTTAAGTGGTTTATGGATGGCTCATTTACACTGGCCTATAACACTTTTTTTCTAACATGATTACATTTAGGTATATGAATAATCATTAGTAATATATATCAAAAGTGACATCTACAGACCACATTTATTGGGATTAATACGTGAAAGTAGGTCTATTAATAATTCTAAGACCCACTTCAGTGGTTAAATAGTCTAAGACGTCACTCTCATAATAGGCCAATTTTACAATGGCCGGGAGATTAGTGTTTGAATACGAATAAGGAGTAGTGAAGGTAGTTTTCCCTAATAATTTTCCAAAATGATTTCCACGCAAATGTGAGAACAATTCCTCTAAATTTAACCCTACTCATTCAATTAGCTTTATTAATAGAACTAAATATGAGTAAAACCTGAAAGTATAGTAAAACGCGGTGCTAAAAAATTATAATTATCTTTCAAATAAATGTCTTTCTATGAAAAAAAAATTAGACTGTACTTTCAACACTAAAAATGAATCGTGGAAAATCCTCGATACATAATTAATTTTACTCAAAATTTAACGCCGTATTAAAAAGAAAAATCTGTGTATTTTATCTATTCATAGCTCATTAGTAACATACCAGCTTCTGGAGTTTAAAAAAACAAAATCACTACTTGATATATTCGAATTGGCGAAAAAAAAGGCCCGGATTATTTAAATTCTTAATAAGCTGCTGGTGTGTGTGTGTATGTATGTGTATGTGTGGTGTGTGTGTGTGTGTGTGTGTGTGTGTGTATATATATATATATATATATATATATATATATATATATATATATATTATATATATATATATATATATATATATATAAAACCTACTTAATGAAATACGTAAATCGTGACGACCCAAAATTATTGAATTTCACTGCCCCAATGTTATCCCAGGTAAAAAAATCTCGTAATTGGTACGTTGGTATTGAACAGTCAACTTTATTTTGTTTATTATTTTCCCCCAACCCCTTGGAGATAGAAAGTATTGTGATCACAAAAAATATAGTTTTTGTATTTGACAACTGTCTTGGGAGTTTCATGACATCTGAACCAGAAAATGTGGTTTTCGCCTCTCAGTCTGTTTGTGATAGATCAAGGGATCGCCTAGAGCCGATAACATTCTACTGATCAGACTAAAGTTTGGAATAGAAGGTTTTCAAAAGGCTATGCAGAAGGATTTTTTGTAATTAGCTAACTAACAATTCTTATTAAAAGTTGCTTACTAAGGGCAAAATAATTAAAACATATATTTTCTCGAAATCCGCTTTAAATAATCTATATGATGTATATAATCTCTTTTTCTCTATGTATAAGTCAATATAATCTATATTATATATATGCCTATATATCATCTATATGATATATATTATATATAAGATCTATATTTATGTATTATTTAATATATATTATAAAATTTATGTAATATATGTGTTATTTTATATATATTATATAATTTATGTAATATATGTATTATTTTATATATATTATATAATTTATGTAATATTTAATATGTATATTACATATAGTATATGTTATATATAATATATAATATGTATATTACATATATATAATATAGTATCTATATGATATACTTATATAAATATTGCCTTGGAAAGGTACATTAGTGCTGGCTAATATTTCCACTACTGGGCTACGGCTGATATAAGCCAGACCCTCAATATGTGTATTTATATAAAATACCAAATACCAAAGTTACCAGCCAGGAATCAAACCCAGGACCTCTAGGTTCGTAGCCAGGTGTACTGACCATTACACCACAGGACCAGTTTAAGATTATGATTAAAATCCATATCAAAACAATGTTTAACATAAATAAAATTGAGCATTTTTTTTACCCAAAAAGCAAGTAGACTATCGTGCACACTATACAATTGATTAATTCAAATGTTGATCATATCTCCATAACATTTGCATTTAGGGTTAGGAAATTAATTTTCATTTCAAAACCAAATTTTTTCTAGTTACAGGAAAACATATATCGGCTGCTATACTCTTTAGTGAAAATATGTTTAGCTTTTTTTTAATGTTTCCGTGATGGTATGTATTATTTCACATTTTATGATCTTTGGTGGAATATGATGCTATTGTTTCTGCAACATAGTACAATATTTTGTTTCACATATTTTACTAGTTCTAGGTAAATGTCTCCGCCTAGGAACGATAAAGCACGTGCGGTGAAACATACAATTTATTTTATTTTCATAATTGAATAGCGTTATGTAAAATTTAGAATAATTAAAATAGGGCCTATGTGTTTGCAGGTCAATTCCTTAATGACGAACTTACCAGGTTCGATATTTATGAAACATGCAACAACATTCTTGATCTTT
This sequence comes from Timema cristinae, assembly GCA_039000515.1. Classification (NCBI taxonomy): domain Eukaryota; kingdom Metazoa; phylum Arthropoda; class Insecta; order Phasmatodea; family Timematidae; genus Timema; species Timema cristinae. The sequence continues at coordinate 42,165,871 of JBCFYV010000100.1, read as the reverse complement.
TAATGCGGTTTTGGGGCTCAGAATTATCATACTCGTAGTTAGAACTTGTATTTAAAAAAGTTTTCTTTGAAACATGTACAGAAATTTAATTAGATATGGTTGATAATATGATGCCATTAAAATATTAATTTGAATATATTAAAGTCACATTTTACCTCTCTATACCTTTACGCCATGAAATGTTATATCTATGATGGGTGAAGTTGTAAAAGTTTTACTAATATAAGCTATAAGTGTTTAAAATTGAAATTTTACTTAAAAAAAATACCAGATTATAGTTGAATATTTTAAAATAAAAATATTACACTTCCTAAATTAAGTAATTAAAAAAACACTAGTACAATTAAGAAGAATGGTTTTATTATATTTGTTTAATTTATTTTATAAAGTTAGACTTTTAGAGTACTCTAGATAAATGTTTACGTATGAAAGGTTGACTAACGTAAACAGAAATAAAAAACATACTTCACTACTCTAAAGTAAATATTTAGCAGTAGTATGAATTAAACAAATTAGTTTTAAATACCAGTGATAGCTCTGCACTTAATTAGATGATCTATAGTATTTTTATTCATAAAGTATATCAGACTTCCATAATATAAATGTGGATAGCTCAATTTTAGATATGTGGGGAATGCCAGGCCTCCACCGTGGTTCGGATTCCACGTTAAACTGCAGGTCCTTCATTTCATCTCACAATCACCCTACCATTACACATTAGCGTAAGTGCGTATAACCCGAACGGGTAGTAAGACGCGGTGCTAATAATAATAATAATTTAGAACTTTGCTGCAACATAACAACTTCCTAGGTTCAATTCCTGTGAACAAGTCTTATTTTTCAACAAATATTTGAATAAATAAAATAAATTGTATGCTCATTTTTAATCCATAATATCGCTTCCTTTTCCTATAAAGCTAGTCTTTATTACAGAGTTTTTTAAAACTTGAAAATGCTTCAAATAAAAGCTCAAATTTAGGTCAACACCGTCGGACCGTAGAGAAGGGGTAAGAACCTATATATCTGTTCCAGTGATTGACGTTCATCTTTCTTACGTCTTTCTATCCCTGTTGAAACAACAGCAAAGCTAGGATATATTAGACACGAACCAATATATAGGATTCATCTTTCACACAGAAATAAATCCCCTTCTTACAGTGACAGGCTGTAAAAACTCCTTGTTCAGATCTTTCCGTGTCTTGTGGATTTCTCTGTTGCCCCCCAACCCCCTCTCAACTCTAAAAAAAATGTGGAATTATATTGGGGGTGGTCGTCTGTTAGACCTTGGCTTTGACCACGCCTAGAAATGAAGAAAACTTTTAAAAATATACTTGAATGTGTATAAAATGAGTTGGTATCCATTTTTTTTATTCATACAACTTCTTTCAATGCCCATCTTATCCAACCACATATTTACAATTGTGGAATAATTTACCACCCTTCTTCCATACCAATGTGGATACGCTTCCTATAGATATACAATTCCTCATTTATGGAGCCATTAGCGTAATTAGTACAGTAGGTAAAAAAATTTACAATAGGTAATAAAATGCGGTGCTACAAAATTAATTTTAAACAAAAAGATTGGTAACAAAGCAAGTTATCTAAAATTTTAGAGTACTTTAATTTTTGCATTAAGATTAGGTGTATCACATCATAAGAAAACAAAATGAAGTCAAATTTTTTAACATATATATTTATATGCTGTCAATTTTTTTCTTCTAGATTTTGTTTCACTATAAACATTGATAAATATCCTTACTTAAGATGGGTTCAAACCTACCACCCCACCTCACCTCAATCCTCCCGTAAGAAAACGTAAGAAAATACTAGGCACCCCTTTCCCCCAAAAAATGCTCACATAATTTTAGAACGGCCTCTTATTAAATTGGCTTAGCACTGAAAATTAGAATTTTCTAGGAATTTTTTTTTAAATTTCTTTGTAATACCATAGACTGCGTGACCATCAGTGTGGCAAGTGAGTAAATATTAAAACAAGCATGTGCGTCGACTTAGATTGAACTATAGTTCCTTCACTTTGAGGTCATTCTTGCTACTACAGTTCCACCAAAACAATTGTTATTTGATCAAACAGATCTACCAAAAAATCCCAACCTCAATCTAACATGAGATTTATGAAAATTTTACCTCACTTGTTCATTGATATAGTCAAATGGGGAAACCAAATCTCAATATATATTTATGTTCTGCTGTCGTTAAACTTAAATAAGATATGGTGCATTGCAGAGTCCTATTTTCACCCCCTTTAAAAAATATATATATATATCTCCAATACTTGCAGTAAAATCCTCCCCTTCCTACCTCAAACCCACCCTCCTCAACTTCAACCGAATCTAAGTATTCACACCGAAAAAAAAAAAAACTTGGTGCAAGAGTTGGTGGAGTAACGCAGATTGTCACGCAAGACTTTGAAAATTACTTCAGAACGCTTTATTGCGCTTCCCCTACTTAATCTATCTATACTTCCATCCCTCCATTTCACCCCTTTCTCCTTCCCCCATATCTCTTTTAACTTCTCTAGAGATTTTTTTATTTTTTATTTCTTCACACTTTTCTTTTAAGAGGTATACATGTATAGTAGGGACAGTGTAGCTACTAGCTTATGACTTAAGCCACTGAACAAGAAATTAATATTATGTTATAATAAATAATAAGTTTAAATGCATAATTGGTTGATTTGTAAACTCTCGTTAGTAGAGCAGTTTTTTTTAAAACTTCTTGTATAAAACTGTGAAATTATGATAGAAAAACATTTTTTTTTTTTAAATACAGTATGGCGTCAACAATTCGCTCAAATTGGTGATAGAGTCGTGATATTTACATAAACGCAGTTTTAAGGTAGAAACATTTTCACTTCATTCTAACTACAAACTTACACTTTGTTTTTTATTTGCTAAGTATCACAAATTCTGAAAGAATATAACAAGCCTAAAGATCTAACGAAATCAGTCACCAATTTTTTTTTTTTTTACAAGGGTTGACGTGCATTTTTCGGCGGTCGTGCCTCTGACTTTGGTTATTTTTATAAATAGTAGGTGACCTGGTGGTCTAGGGGTAAGGTGTCAGACTTCTGTGCTGGCGGCCGGGTTCAATCCTCGGTCCGGCAAAGATTTATCTGATTACCAAACCTTCCTTCACCTCTGACAAGACATCTTGTGAATGTGGGAATAACAGGCCTCCACCGTGGTTCGGATTCCACGTTAAACTGTAGGTCCTCCATTTCATATCACAATCACCCTACACATTAGCGTAAGTGCGTATAACCCGAATGGGTAGTAAGACGCGATGCTAATAATAATAATAATAATAATATAAATAGTATTTTTTTCTTGGCGATCCGGATTTCCTACGTCCGAGTTATCGACGCTCTACTGTACAATAAAATTGAACTACAATTTTTTTTAAATGTAGAAAACTACTTTCCTTTCCCAAGTTCCCACTGGTCTCAAGCGACGAATGGATAAAAACCCCACTTTGAATCTACTTATGTTTAGAGATTAATCTTTATTGTGTTTGTTGCCGTGGTTTTAACGTCACCTCAGATACGAGGGCTACCTACTCCTTCAGCTATGACGTTTACGCAGTATTCGTTGAGACTTACACCGTCCAAACTTAAAGACACATTTACTTTATTATAAAAAGTTTTATAGCAAAATTTTGTCTTGGTTTATTTTTTGCTTTAGCTTTGGTAATTAAGTCATAGGCAAGTTTTGATTTGAAAGGCTCTGGAAAAGAGGAAATAGGTTATGATGAGATTAATGACTCCATATTGTACAGGTATTTGGAAGGAGGTGCTAAGATTAATCGGGATATTTTTGGCTCTCTTATCTCTTAAAGTTAGTTTAGAATTATTATTTTATAGCTTGGTTAGAAAGTTAATGGCAAAGTAAGGCGTTCGGAAGTAAAGACTAAATCCCTAAAACAAAGCGTTTTTAATAGCTAAGAAGCAATTAGTAATTATATTTAATTTAGTAGGGCTGAATGTGAAATACGCAAGAAATTAATGCTCAAGACAAAATTTGTGGTAATTGTTAATATTTTTATATCCAAGGGGCCTTACATACTGTTCACTCTGTTTTGACAAAAAATATACAACCTTAAAACTAAAGATAAAGATAAGTGGTCAAGAAGACTAGTTTCCAGATTCGTCTATTGGTTTATGGGTAAAAGTGTGTATAGAGTGGTAAGGGGGGAGGAGGGGGGGTGGAATTAGAGTCATAAACCACGACCAAGTTTGTGTTCTACTATAAATGGTTTCCCACTTAATTCACATGAAATTGAGGGTACACTTCCTATAAATTCTACCTTCCTCCCCCTTACCTAGCCCATTATCTTAACTATACAGAATAGCTATTATTATTATTATTATTATTATTATTATTATTAGCACCGCGTCTTACTACCCGTTCAGGCTATACGCACTTACGCTAATGTGTAATGGTAGGGTGATTTGGAGATGAAATGGAGGACCTACAGTTTAACGTGGAATCTGAACCACGGTGTAGGCCTGGCATTCCTCACATTCACAAGTTGTGATTAATACACGTCTTGTCAGAGGTGAAGGAAGGGTTTGGTAATCAGATAAATCTGTGCCAGGACAGAGGATTGAACCCCGGACCCCCAACACAGATCTCTAGTAAAACGTGAGAGAAATAATTAAACAGTAGAAACACGTGTGCAAAATAAATGCTACGGTAAACAGCAGAATCTTTTTATTCTCTTTAATCTTAAAATAGAAACATTTAATAAAAACTCGTAAGATTTGTGCAATAAAATAATGTACATTGTTTCATAAACACTCCAATAAAGAGTATAAAAAAAATATATGGATACGGACACATTGAGTAAAAAAATGATATGCTTTATGGTGGACAGCAATATTCCTAACAATTCATTTCACTTTCGGAGAACTTATTTAAAATATATATAATTATATAGAAGTTGCTTATAGCTCAGAAATATATGTTTTATACAATCATATTTCCAATAAAGTGTTTTGACTTTAATATCCCAACAACATTACAATGATAAATTATTTTGTATCTCAAATAGTTGCGTAGATACGTTCAAAATAGTAAATTTCTGATTAGGTAAATTACTTTCATGGTTATTTTAATGGGAAAGTGAAAGCTGCCATTCTGTTTCTACGGTTAATCAGAACTTGAATACAAAATTTAAACAAAATCATTAGAGCATATTTTGAGAAAATCTTTTTTTCTATCTTTGTGTTTCAGCTAAAACTTCTCGGGAAGCCTTGTGAAACCATTAGATACCAACAAGTCTTAGACCTATTCTACACTAGCGGCTAAAACGCTACCAGCCACGCCTTTGAATGAAACCCTTGTTATCAAGTTAGAAAATAAGTTTTCGTCTAGACCAGCGTTTTGACCGCTACCTCTGGAGGCGTTAAAACCGCCTGGCGGTAGAAACGCGAATCAAACTACACCAGGCGTTAACAGGCATTTGTGCCTCGATGTCACAACAAGTCTTTAAGCAGGAATAATAAATACTCTTCCTCAAGATGGCAATACGTTTTGCAATATTCTCACTCATTAAACCAAGTAGTTCATCAAATGAAACCACAGACATTCTATAGTACAAAATAAATTATCTGGGTACATTCTGTGATTCATAAACATAATATGAAACTGTCCATTTGAGAGACGGTTCTTTAATGGAGGGTTAGTCCATCAACGTCTCTTTTGACAAGGTTTTTTTTTTGCTAGTTTCCTCCAACAAAATAAGTCTCGCAATACAGCCGGCCTGTACAATGTCAATTTTTAAACCATTCTGCACCAGTGGAAAAAAACAACCGAGGCATTTAAACCGCTAGTGTAGAATCAGTAGCATTTTGATAGAGTTTGATAGCTGTTCAACAGTCGCGTTTTGACAGTCAGGTGTAGGCTCAAGATTTTATGGTCGTAAGCTAGCGGCAAAACCGCTGCGTTTTAACCGCTAGTGTAGAATCGACCTCAGGGTTCGACCAGATTGACAAGCGTGCGAGCGCGTGATTAGCAGATAGCTCTCGATAGTTGTTGATAAGAGGCAAAGGTTCGAATCTTGGCTCAATGAACTGAGGGTGGTTTTTGATAAGTTATTTATTGTTGTGGTTGTGGTACCTTTAGGGCCAGTTTCATAGTCATGCCCATACTCCTAAGGCACGAGTCTATACCAAACAGGAAGACACCTACCTAGATCAAAAGGGAATAGGCCAGTTTTATATCATTACTAGATAGCTGTTGCCCGCGGCTTTGCTCGCGTGGAAGTTGATTATATACAAATACGAAAATATACATATGTATTTACAGATTAATTTAAAATATTACGTTACTTTAATGACCATACTTGACCTCAGATCAAAAATAATGCAAGTCAGATACAAATTTTCACCCCCTTTTTCATCCCTTATTAAATAAAATTTCCAAAATTCCTGAAACACGTATTTATTTGTTTTACGTCAATAATCGAAATACAAAATTTTGTTTATGTAACTTTCAAAATGACGGAATTTCATACATATTATATACATATATCCCCTATTTTGACCCCTTTGGGGTGGAATTTTCTAAAATCCTTTCTTAGTGGGTGCCTACATAACAAAATGAATATACAGTCCGAATTTCATGCTTGTAGCCTTGATAGTTTGGCTGGCGATGATGAATCAGTCAGTCGGTCAGTCAGTCAATCAGGACATGTTATTTTATAAGTATAGATTAGCCCATTCCAACCGAGAAGTACAAATCATTCCGACAGTCACGTGAAAAGAGGCATCAATATATGTTATTTTTATTCTGCTGGTTTTCTTTACCACCGCGTCCTACTATTCTTTCGATTATACTCTTATGCGCTAATTACCCTAGTGGCTTTAGGGATTAGGGAAGTTATATTTATAGTAAACTGTACCAGCATTCACGTAATGGAGCGTGAAACCTATACCTTAGGTAATATTCAATTTCCTTATCATTGACAGCCCAGTCTATTGCGAGAGTGACGCCTTAGGCCATTAAACCACCAAAGCAAGAAAATAAGGACCAAGAACATTTTGAAAATGCCTTGTTTAGTTGGTGAGTGGATCTACAGTTCAATATTCTAGGAAGATTTCTTATCTAGCTAGAAAAAAAAATGCTAGATCTTTCAGGTACTTACACGTCAGTCAGTAACTGCAGCTATCAGTTTTGATGAATATTACTAATATCTATAAAATTACAATAATAGTATACTAAAATGTTATCAATGTTGACCGAAAATATATGTTTTTTAATCTTTTTGAAAAGTTTCTTTTATCAAAATCCTACAATATGTAGTATCCCATAGGCTATAAAGTGGATTATGTACGGTGAATTATACGACTATTTTGACCACTTTAAAAGGGCTTATAAAATAATTGCATCAGTCAAATTTCGAATATTTAACACCATGTATTGAGATTTTACTTCTTTTTAAAAAAAGTTAGAATGACTTTTGATGAGATGTCTGTCAGTTTCAAATTGTTTAACAAGATATAATACAGATATGTACATCTTTTATGAGCAATATGTTGAATATTAATTGAATGATAGTTACTACATCTCAAATAAATAATATAATTAAGTGTACGTGAGGTGAGAGAGAGAGATATGATATATATTCAATCCGAATAATCTGTTTTATATTAGACATTTGTTTCCTCTTTTGAAAAAGGAATAATTTAAGTTGTCAGTCTATAAAGTAATTAATGCATGTGAATTAATACATTTAGAATCATAACGATACGTTGCACAAATCCTTACTTAATATAAATTAATCCATGCTTCACGTATTACGATTAGATCTGATTATACTCGATGATGAGGCAAGAATTGGAAAGATGTATGTGGGCCACCTTTGTGAAGCGCAGAGTGGAAAAAAACACATTAAAGCACCCAGGTTGGACTCAAACACCAGCCTTTCCGTAACAGGAAAATCATATTAGATTAGATGTCTTAGTTCAAGTCCAAATACAGAATCCTGAGTAGTGAATTTGACCTTTTTCTAGAAATTAGTGGAAATGTACGCTGATTATAATAAACAAGTAAAATTTAGCAAGTAGGTAAAATAAATTATGCACTTTATGAGACCACCTTTGTGGCCTAGTGGTTCGAGTTCCTGGCTATATAATCAGAGGTCCCGGGATCAATCTCCGGTGCTGCTAGATTTTCTGTGATGCAGTGGTCTGGAGAAAGGGGTCGACTCAGTCTTGTGAGGATAAATTATGGGCTACTTTAGTGAAAAATTAGTGCTATAGAAAACTGGGATTAATGGCAGGAGGGTTTGTTATGTTTGACTACATGACACCCTCTATCTGCAGAACTAGGCACTATCTTCGTCAACAGACAGTGGCCGCTTGGCTTGTATGGCTCATTGTGGGTTGATGCCATGGAAGATTTTTTTTTCTGTGCACAGTGGATAAAAAATATGATGTTTATCTAGACATGCATTGTTTTATTTAACTCAATATTAGAATAAATACACTATTCTATTTTATGTATAGTATAAGCGAAAAATGTGAATAACCAAAATGTTTTACTCTATCTTTACGTGACGAATATTTCCCCGTCAGAAAAACCACTCGAATCCTTTTCCCTTTCGTTATACCAGCAAGGAAACCCTTTATAATTGAATTAATGGTAGCGGTAGTAATTACAGAATTGTGGAGTAGGATTCAATTAATTAAGTTAAAACTGTCCACCAGAAACAAAACTCGGGACAACAAAATTTTGTAATAAATAGGTTAACAAACTGGCCAACATAAACCCCAAGCTTCGTTTCTGCATAGCATCACAGAATACATTTTTGGGGGTGAGGATTTAAAGAGGGCGGGAATGAGAAGTGGTGGAGTCTGCGTATGTATAATCTTGGTCATTAATAATGACTCACGTTTGAAAAGGGGGGGGGGGGGCGAAAAAGAGAAATTCTGAAATACCTTGAACATGGGGAAGGGGGGGCAAATTCGTGGCACGTGAACACGATTTAGGTGGTACACCGACATTTATAAAAAAAAATAGTACGGTGCACCGCACAGGCTTCTCCTCCTTTTATCTTAAAATAGTTATTTGATTAAAAATTCTTAAGATTTGTGAAACCCAATAGTAGGCATACTCATATTTGTAGGAAAACTAAACAAAAGATCATAAATTAAATAATATCCACTGTTTCTACTTACTCGATGGCATTAGAAACTAGGAACAATTTACAGAAAAAGTTAGAAAAGAGAAATATCTTGTCCACCAAACAACTCAAGAATCAAATTAATTTTCAAAGACCTGAATTAAAAAGTAAGAGATATATACTTATATTTCAAAATTTTGTTAAAAATATAGTTCAAATGAAATATTTTCGTCTTTAACAGTACTACAAATTTAAAATTATAACTTATTGTATCTCAGGTATTTGCGGCAAAATTATGAAAATTGGAAAATTTCCCTTATGTAACTTACTCTCAAAGCTATTTTCATGAGAAGTTGATGAATGCCATTTGTTTATATCAATAAACGGTGTCTATATATATAAAATTTAATAAAAATTGTTAGAAAGAACTTTGAGAAAATTGGATATTCTTTTCTCTTTTTTCCTTTTAGTAAACTACCGTAATCTCAAACTATAGGTTGAATATAAAATTCCAAAAAACCCTCGGGTGGATCTTTTGAAAATACCAGATACCAAGTTGTAGCCCTATGTCGTTAGTTGTAATGTCACAGTGAAGATCTTGAAGTGAACGTCTAGAAATAGTCTTGGCTCTTAGTCCTAATGAGTTATATATCCTGCGTGCTGTTGAAGATTGCAAGCTATGGACCGAATATATATCTTGGCAATCAAAATACAACATATTTAAAACAAACATGGTAAATTTTATGTATGTTTCCAATTTTAACATATTAATAATAATTTAGTTATTGTCTTTTTTCACTTTATTCAATGTTTTACTTAAAGTTACTGAAATTAATATATACTGTCTAAGACACTCATTTTGACGATTTAATAAACTTTCGAATCTTGGCCAGTTGAATAGAGTGGCATTTTCAAGCTTAACAGTTTCCTTATCTTTCTCAATGAAAATTTTGGTACATTTTCTCTTAATTACATTTTCGTCTCTACCCTGTTAGTATAATTGAATATAATTAAATGTTAATATAACTTGGATTGGCAGTTATATAGAGTTGTTATAAAAGTAAATACCAAATTAATTGTAATTTTGTGTGACATATAATTGGGATGTGCCTAATTTGTAAAATAATTTTATTTATTTATTTAGCACCGCATTTTACTACCCGCTCGGATTATACGCTTAAGTACTACTTACGCTAAAAGGTTAGGAATTGGGAAGGTTTAATTTAGAGGAAGTGAACCCGGATTTTCGTGGATGGGAGTGGAAAATCATTTAGGAAGAAAAAAAACCAGTTCCAACGACCGATATTCGATCTTCGATCTCCCCGTCCTCGGCAGTCTAGATCAACATGAAAATATCACGATAGCTAACTACACCACCGAGGCGGATGTGTTAAATAATAAAACGGTTGCCTCATAATGGATTAATATTTAGACTATGTTCGTAGTTAATAAACGCCCAACTATTCACGAATGATTTAAGAGATGATAAAACAAAATTTGTATTTATTTTTTAATATTTGTCCAGAGAAAGAATGTTAAACTTAAAAACAAAAAAAAAAACAGTGCCTTCGGCCGGGATTCAATCAACAATCTACCAGGTAACAGCGTTGAATGTATTTAATGGCTAAAAGTCTCTTAACAGACTTATTCGAGCCATAGCTCCATATATTCACCACCAGATAACACTAGTAAGTCAAGCACATCAAATGCTGTTCTTTTTTCAAACTGTATTTTGGCGGGAAGAAGGAGGTTAATTTTGGTGGTAGTGGGAGATGTTGGCTAAAAATTATTACTGAAAGTTCTCATTCGCTTTCTTAGCACCTTTCAGAAATATGTTTACCATCAAGGAGGGGCGAAAAAAAACCACTAATGATTCTGGTGGAAATATATTTAATAGGTCTGGAATTTCCATGGAGTTTAAGATATTTTTAGGACAAAATTTGGGTATGCCACAAAAAGATTTTATAGATAACAGTTAAATTGTGACCCTATATTTTTTTACATAAACGTTAAGCACATTTTTTGTTAATTTTTAAAAACTATAAGTTTGTAAGAAAAATTATATAGATCTATTTTGCGTCACAACATATTGTTGCCCAAAAATTTCATGATTACATACATCCAACCATGAGAGTAAGCATGCAGCCAGGTTTGGTTGTCAGCGTTGCAACAATATGACTTTAGCCCTATGGTTCTACTTCCATTGATTAAATAGTTCAATTTAGATACTTGAGAAATAAAATTAGTAAGTTCGTTAAATGTCTTGGAATGGGATAACCACCCCGTTGTGATTGGGTATCTTGTTAAACTATCAGCTTTTCTTTGTTCTTGTGTGTAGTGGCTTTTATTACTTCTCCCTCACTCTCTCTTTAATTCTCTCCCACCGGTAATAATCGATATCATTTATATACGTGAGGGAATTCAGACTACAACTTTTTGCGTCCAAAAGGAAGGTTGGTTTGTAGTTGGTGGGTGGGGAAGGGCTTTAGGGAAAGGGGGAGGGGTTGTTCATTATCTCTGTGTAGTACTAGTACGTGTAGCCAAATCCCGTCCTGATTAGCCTCAACCAGGGTAGTAGGAAAAGGATCTGATTACCGTTACCTCCTCGTTCACCATCCTCCCCTGATACCCGATACTGACCCACTTGCCTCACCTCGAGATGATCCTTACACAACGCAACCCCCCCCCCCTCAATTATATGACGTCACACACCACTTCCCCTTGCGCCAACTAATTAACAAACTGAGGGGCGGAATAATCGAATCAATCACAACGCGGAAGGTCAGAAACTTTATTCTATCTTATGTGTATAAACCAACTAGGAGGCAACGGGAACTAGTTAGTTAATTCGAAACACGTATTCTAAATGCGCATACGCACGCGCACGCGCACGCCACAAATACATCGCATTAAATAAAACAAAAGGTAGTTGTGATTTTTCTAGTAAAACAGTACTTTAGAACAGTGTTACTTAACCTTTTATTGCTCGCAACCCTCTAAATATCTTAAAATATGTTCGCGGCCTCCTAGTTTTTACTAATATATTAATCATTATGATTTATTCTAAAATAGTCGCTTTATTTACCGATTATAATGAAAACCAAATTTTTAAATTAAACAGAGATTATCTTAACTAAATGTATTTAATGGGACCTCTATTGTTGAACACTTTCCACTAATTTGTATGTTTTTCTTTCGAATGTATACCTTAATGCTATTCACATGCAGGAGTCGATTTGGAGTCGAATTTGCAGCTTCGTTTAATATCTACCATTTTGCAAAATCCTTTTTTACATAGTTAAGTACAAACAAAGGACTACAAATCTTAAACGGTGTTGGTAAACAAATGGGAATTATTTGTAATATCCGTGATTTATATTCTCCGTGTTTCCCCTCCTCTCCACTACCTCGGAAATTCGAGGGTCTCCTGTACCTATATGCGTACGATCATCGAATTCTTTCTTCCGAAACGTAAAATTAAAGATAATCGATTTGAGTAATAAGCAAAATAACACGTTTAATTATTTTTTCGAGGCCACACGAGAAACCTTTCGCAGCCTCCGGTTATGTATATAAGTAAGTATATAAATATGTAAGTATGTATGTATGTACATATGCACATATATGCATGTATGCATGTATATATGTAAGCATGTATAGATGTATGTAACACATATTACTGCTTATTTGAATTAAACACACATACGGGCTTACAATTAAGAGGTAGGGATAGGGAGGGTTCAGATTAGAGGAAATGTACCTTCATTTTCGTGTGGGAAGAATGATATTTCACTTTGGTTCAAACCCCTCTAATACACCCAGTTGTAATGTGTTTCTTGACCTCCCCATTAAGTTGGATAACATGGCCCACATGTCCACTGAGTAGGGTAATACTTAATAAACATCGATACAATATCTTAGAAGGGGTGTTGAAAGATAATCATAAAAATTTCACTTGTTCTCGAGAAAACTGATATTTTCAAACGTATGATTTTTCCTTAAGACCTGCCCAGTTGCTAGCGCCATCTACAGTTTCCGTGATCCATCTGTTTTTGTTGGCGCGGAAGGATACTTTGGTAGGTTGTGAAGCCACACCACGCCTTTCACCCTCCCGCCCACCATCCCACAAAATAGGTTTTAAACTTGCACTCGACAGGGCCAAGGGCCTTAAACATTTTGTATTTTTTTTTTTAACGGGTTGAATTACATTAATTTACATGTGGTAATAAGTGTTACACCTTACTTTTATTTGTATTGACTGTAAACATATTGTAAATAATAAATATTTAATAAAAATATTGCACTATAAAAGAGTTTAAACGATTTATATTTATAGTAAAATGTAACATTTTCGAGAAAACTAAATTTCGGTTTATAAGTGTGCGTTAAAATAATATTACATCCACCCTTTTAATTCATGTTTTAGCCCTAAATATAAATCTAATATTGAAGACAAAACTAATTTAAGTGAAACAAGATTGAGATTGAGACCTCAAGGTATATAAGAGAGAGAGAGAGAGGATGTGGTCCAAATTTGAAAAGAAGGCACTTCATTCATCTCGTATTATTTTATTTTCGAGGTAAGGGGGTAGAAAAAAAAAGTTTGATTCAACTTGAATCTAACCCTTGAGATGTACACCAGCATTAATTTAGAAATAGATGTGGACTAAGGAGAGGAGGAGGGGAGGAGAAAAAAAGGGTGTGGTGGGGTGAGCGGGGAAGGAAAGTAGATAGAGAGGGGGGGGGGGGATAGACGCAAGACAAGATACTTGAAGTACTTTTCAAAAGAAGAAACTCTAAACATAAAAGCTGAAATTATTTGTTTCTAACAAATATAATTTTCTTTTATCCCTACCGTAGACTGTGGAAGTGCACAATTAATTAAAAACTAACTTTTGAGGATGTTGAAATTTGTTTTAAAATATATTATACATATATAAAAGATATACATATACTATATTATTGATTGGACACCGCAATATAACTAGTGGGTTTGTCTGTGTGTATGTGGGCTATTGTTGGACTAGATTAAAAGTTATGGAACGTAAGGATAGATGGTTTCCATTTAAAAAATAAACACACACACACACAAAGAACCTCCCATTAAATTTATCATTGGCGTCCGTTCATATTCAGCTTAAGGCTGTATGGCCCATGAAAAAAAAAAGTGTGATTTTTGTTTTTGTATCGTGTATTTTGTTCGGCTACCATGTTTTAACACACATTTCGTTGACAGTATTATCAATGAGAGAGAGAAAAGTGGCTCCTTTTTTTTAAAATACTTTATCAAGTTTTTTTTTTAGTGAGAGGGTGGATTTTCGTTTGTTTTTATTTGAATGTAAAATCAGGCAATAAAATATGAAATATTAGAGAGAGAAATAGTAAAAGTGGCAGGAAAGTTTGCCAAATAGACCAGTGTCTCTGTTACATACCACATTTTGGTAGCCTGCAACTTATCAAATTGTTATTGAAGTGTTTATATGAATGGTGATTTTTTTTAAACACTTTTTTAATTTCAAAGTAGAGTTGAAACTATAAGTTACTGGAATGCTATATAATAATGTCAATTTACTTCTTTTTTTTTTCACTTTCTAGAAATTTAAATAAGGAATATATTTGAGTATGTGTGCGTTTTATTTTTAACTTTTTAAATCAAAGCATTCATTTTAATTAAAACTTATTGATTATCAAAAAGCTACAGTAGAAAATCAGCTTCAGGGCAGATTTTTAATATATTTTTTTTACTGATGCTTTTTACCTTTAAATAATTATTTTCTGGAAAGTATGTATTCTTTTTTTTTCACCAGCCAACTGGATAAACGCATCGTATATCTTTTACAAAGAAATGGAGATTATTGAACATTAATTTCTTAAAATTTAGTGAAAAAATAATTATTAAATGTGATTAATTAGGTAAAAACATTAAGATGAATAATGATTTATATTTTTTGATTTATGAATTAAAGGTATACTTTATAAACTCAAAGAGATATAAAAAATAACATTTGATCTACATTTTAGCCACTCAGGAATACTGTTTCAATTATATTGACTTTCATATCGTAAAGTTAGGAGTCTTTTTTTTTTTCAAAGCGTCTTACTACCGTTCGGACTATACGCAAAGTTCTAATTGAAACATTATATGATCTCTGCGATTATTCGTTCTCATTTACTCAAGTAGCTATATCAATATCAATACTTGTAGTTACCAATCGCAGTAAATGTGAAAGTGATTTATCAATCAGTGAACATATGTATTGGGATTTTATGAATTTCATCGTTTAAAAAGTGCTTTCGCAAATATATATGCTCGCCAGCATTAAGTATACCTTTTAAGTCCAAATTTCCTCTTTGTAATAGTTACTAAGAAAAAACTTCTCTTTTTCGATTCTGCCAGTATATAAAGAGTCTGTCTACAAATCATATAGTTCCAGTCGAAGGTTAGATCTTATGTTTTCATTGCTGAGCAAGCACATTAAAACGAGATATCTAGCGCTGACGCATTTGAAATGCAGTTTAGGTCGTAACTGGGAGAAAAAAAGCTAGGTTTGTGCTCTTGGTTTCACGACGAGTCTTATTTTTTTAGCGATTGAAAATCTAAATCCGTAACCCATAGGGGTCTCTCACAAAAACGTTTAGTGGGCCATGCCTTGGACAGCCCTGTTCTAAAGTAAGATATGAAAACTAGAATGATGCAATAACTTGATACCGTACAGCCCATAAGGAAGAGAAATACCTAATACTAGAAATATTGCACTATAAATGATTATTATTTTTATTATTATTATTATTATTATTATTATTATTATTATTATTATATGAGACGTAAATAAATGAAACCTTAAACTAGATATTTCTTGAAAACAGCTATTTTATTTTATTTCACAAATACTAGTTATTTAAATACATATATAGTTTTAATCGTGTTGAAGTCACGTGCTAAATTGACGACAAATCACTTTACTATACTATAAAGCCACATGTCTGAATGACTCAATCACGGACATTAATGTTTACCCACTTACAGATGAGATAGAAACTTGGAATTTAGCAAACTTATAGCGTCTAGCCTGTAACCAATGGTATGGTTCAAAAAAGTTAAACACATTTTTCCCTAAGCTTCCCCCTCTCCCAACAAAAAAAAAAATTAAAATCGTGGAGCAACTTTAAAGTCGGTGCTGACCTTTATTGGAGCACTCCTGTAGCTAAACGGTAAGACCTATCAAACAACAGATTGCACCAGAGCTAGATTTTTTTATTTTAGGTATATTTTTTAAATTTTCTGACACACTTATAGGACAGCTAGAATCATAAAATTGTAAAAATATATCAACGTTCAAAACCACGCTGGAATTACATTAGTTTACACTCACTGGGGGTTTAGGGGTGGAGCCCACAAAGCTAGCTAGTAGTTATAAGAGTTAACACTCGGATGTTTGTTCCTTTTCATAGAGGAACACCCGTTCCACACACATGTGAGTTACAAAAATGTATACATTTGATATAAAGATTCAATATTTTATGATATTAGATTTCTCGGGCGAAAAGAGGAAAGATTTTGTGAACTTGCTCGAGTTCACTAATTAATGACCAATTTCCAAATATCAAAATCTCAAATGTTGTACTAATACAAAGTTTATAAAAAAGAGAAATCAGGTAATATTGTATATTGGTTCATTGAAAGGTCCGAGGGCCGCACAGAATAACGAATCGGGCCGAAAGATGGACATGCCTGCGTTAAGCTGGTAGCTTAGGGAAAGCTTTAAAAGGGGGTTTTGAAGTCTTTACAGCAAAAACTTTTATTTTTAAAATAAATAAAATATTTCTACATAATTAACATAAGTTTAATTTTGTTCCAATGGTGATATCAATCGTTCTATAATATAGGTCGAGGGTGTCCTGAAATTTAATGAGAACATTTCCTCTTTATTTAAATAGTGTTTCATCTAATGCCGCTATGCTCATGAGAGGTATTCTACAACTGTTAATATCACCATGGGGAGAAGATTAAACTCTTATGTTTCTACTGGAGCAATATTTTATTTGATTTATTTTGTAAACAAAAAGTGTGGATATAAAAACAGAAAAAACACCGCCTTAAACTCGCGTTCACCACACTCCCTCCTTAACATCTGTACTTTCGATTAAAACCACGTATATTCAGCGAAATACCTTTCATTGTGAAATTCCCCGCCGGGAATCGTAAGGGATGAAAGAAAGCCAACAATTACCGGCAACAGAAGCAGAATTTGTTAGTTGTTGGTAGCAAGGATTCGGTCATTTGGGGAAAAGGAGGAGTGGGGGGGGGGGGGGGGGTAAGAGTGCTAGGCCTAGAAACAGGGGAGGAATTTCCATTCTGTACTCAAACTGTGGTGCCGCGGGAGTCCAAAATGTATTTGGTGCCCTTCCCCTTCATACTGTCGATTGTTTTTCTTTACACCTCTCTCTAGCAAACATACAAGCGAAACCCCTTATGCCCCTGATCCCCCTCTTTTATACCCTTTCTTATTCCTTCCAGCCTCATCCCCTTTCTCCATGCCAATCCACTACCAAAACCTCCGCATTGGAGGTTTGGCTACCACTTTTTACCCTAAAAAAAAAACCTCAAGCCCCCTTCTCCCTGAAAACATCTCCTCTTATAGAACATGTTCAAACTAGAGTGGGAATTGTTTTCGCAAGGAATTATACCAACACGTAGCTCCCAGCCAATGCCTATATCCCCCCCCCCCAACCTTCATCAAAATCCTTCCACCTTTTCCTTCAAGAGGCGTGATGTGTTTATGTCTATGCCGGCTTAGCTTCCAACAAGCATAGATAACTTTATTCTTATCATAGAGAAAATCTCCCTTTTCTTATTTTTAGGGATAGATAAAAAAAAAAGTTTACATTCGTCAGCGTTGTTTGATCCGTGAAGTGAACTATCGTAATTTTCTGTTTCCTTTGTACGAGTGTTATGAAATTTTTTTTTTTTATCTACACTTTTGAGTCACTTTAGAGCTTTTTTTTTGCGACTACGCCCGTTTTGGAACTCATATAGAAGGGGAACTTTAAGTAAAAGGTGCCAGCATTTATCTCTGAAGAGGTTAAGAAATCCACGATTGAAGGGTCCCAACTAGATTTTGAAAATATATTTGTGAAAGGTCACGCATTTTTAAACCAGGATTATCTAACAGCTTAAACCAAGCTCTAGGTTAGAGGAAGGCTTAGAACACTCACGCACCTAAGATTCATACAAATCCCAGCTTCCCAAGGTAGAGCCGAGCACGCTAGTCAAAGTTGGGGTACAATCAGAATTAAAGGAGTGTTTCCAGATTATCAGCATGGATCGGTGCTGAGTTACATCAACAATGAGAGTTGACTTTTGAGAAAGGACCATTCACAGAGAAAGGATATTTGAGTTTATCAGCAAGTGAACCCAGCAAAAAAAAAAAAAAAAGTTTATCGGAATGCACATTTAGTTATTTATTTAGCTACCAGCGCTGATAAACATGCTCTGAAAATTTAACCCTCACTTTGCTTAACATACCCAAACTACGGCTGTTGCTAGAAATATGTATTGTTTCTTTGCAGAACCTCGAAGAACAAAAATGTTGTTTCTTGTATTTCACCTTCTTACTTACTCTAGTCTATGGCATTAGGAACTAGAAAATATATCGCCACACTTTCAGAAACACCTCTCCTATCCCTTTCATTAGAAGGTTTGATATACAGTCCACTTCATTACAACCTATATCCATCCATATCAAGAGCCAGTTCTATCCAGTCCACCTCATTATATCCTAACCCTATCTTGAACTAGTTGTATTCAGTCTACCGTATTACACCCTAACCCTATCTTGAGATAGTTGTATTCAGTACACCTTATTACACACTAACCCTATCTTGAGATAGTTGAATTCAGTCCACCTTATTACATCCTAACCCTATCTTGAGTTAGTAGTATTCAGTACATCTTATTACATCCTAACCCTATCTTGAGCTAGTTGAATTCAGTCCACCTTATTACATCCTAACCCTATCTTGGGCTAGTTGTATTCAGTCCACCTTATTACACCCTAACCCTATCTTGAGCTAGTTGTATTCAGTCCACCTTATTACACACTAACCCTATCTTGAGCTAGTTGTATTCAGTACACCTTATTACACACTAACCCTATCTTGAGATAGTTGAATTCAGTCCACCTTATTACATCCTAACCCTATCTTGGGCTAGTTGTATTCAGTACACCTTATTACACACTAACCCTATCTTGAGCTAGTTGTATTCAGTACACCTTATTACACACTAACCCTATCTTGAGATAGTTGAATTCAGTCCACCTTATTTCATCCTAACCCTATCTTGAGTTAGTAGTATTCAGTACATCTTATTACATCCTAACCCTATCTTGAGCTAGTTGAATTCAGTCCACCTTATTACATCCTAACCCTATCTTGGCTAGTTGTATTCAGTCCACCTTATTACACACTAACCCTATCTTGAGCTAGTTGTATTCAGTCCACCTTATTACATCCTAACCCTATCTTGGGCTAGTTGTATTCAGTACATCTTATTACACCCTAACCCTATCTTGAGCTAGTTGTATTCAGTCCACCTTATTACACACTAACCCTATCTTGAGCTAGTTGAATTCAGTCCACCTTATTACACCCTAACCCTATCTTGAGCTAGTTGAATTCAGTCCACCTTATTACACCCTAACCCTATCTTGAGCTAGTTGAATTCAGTCCACCTTATTACACCCTAACCCTATCTTGAGCTAGTTGAATTCAGTCCACCTTATTACACCCTAACCCTATCTTGAGCTAGTTGAATTCAGTCCACCTTATTACACCCTAACCATATCTTGAGCTAGTTGAATTCAGTCCACCTTATTACACCCTAACCCTATCTTGAGCTAGTTGAATTCAGTCCACCTTATTACACCCTAACCCTATCTTGAGCTAGTTGAATTCAGTCCACCTTATTACACCCTAACCCTATCTTGAGCTAGTTGAATTCAGTCCACCTTATTACACCCTAACCCTATCTTGAGCTAGTTGAATTCAGTCCACCTTATTACACCCTAACTCTATCTTGAGCTAGTTGAATTCAGTCCACCTTATTACACCCTAACCCTATCTTGAGCTAGTTGAATTCAGTCCACCTTATTACACCCTAACCCTATCTTGAGCTAGTTGAATTCAGTCCACCTTATTACATCCTAACCCTATCTTGAGCTAGTTGAATTCAGTCCACCTTATTACACCCTAACCCTATCTTGAGCTAGTTGAATTCAGTCCACCTTATTACACCCTAACCCTATCTTGAGCTAGTTGAATTCAGTCCACCTTATTACACCCTAACCCTATCTTGAGCTAGTTGAATTCAGTCTACCTTATTACACCCGAACCCTATCTTGAGCTAGTTGAATTCAGTCCACCTTATAACACCCTAACCCTATCTTTTGTACCTTGTGGATATTTGCTAAGAAAACTCGTGCTATCCGAAGAAGATTTAGAGAAGAGTGACGCACCTCACTGGCCGCGTGGTCTAACGCGCCACTCTCGCAACGAACTAGACTGATGATGACGGGGAGATCAAGGCTTGAATCTCGGTCGGGTGTACTGAGAGGGGTCTTTCCTAAATGGTTGTCCACTCTCCCTTCACGTAAATGTGGGTACAATTATTTAAAATATAACCTCCCTAATCCCTAAAACCCACTAGCGTAATTAGTACAGAAAAACGAGATGCTAAAGAAAAAGAGAAGAGGGCCAGTAATAATTTAAAATTGGGGTTCGTAAGAATATTTTGTAGCCAACTTCAAGAACCGAGGGACAGTAATTAATAAATAGAAATAGGCAATAAATACTCTTGAAATATTTTGTTCCAAAGTGTAGGCTTAATATTATCTATTAAACCCCACTGGCCTACACGTATATTTTGTAATTTATACCTATCAATCTAGTATGTCAGGCGAGTATTATTATTATTATTATTATTATTATTATTAGCACCGCGTCTTACTACCCGTTCGGGTTATATACGCACTTACGCTAATGTGTAATGGTAGGGTGATTATGAGATGAAATGAAGGACCTACAGTTTAACGAGGAATCCGAACCACGGTGGAGGCCTGGCATTCCCCACATTCACAAGATGTCTTGTCAGAGGTGAAGGAAGGGTTTGGAAATCAGATAAATATGTGCCGGGACCGAGGATCGAACCCCGGCCGCTAGCACAGAAGTCTGACACCTTACCCCTAGACCACCAGGTCACCTAGTAGTAGTTAGTATAGTAGTAGTAGTAGTAGTAGTAGTAGTAGTAGTAGTAGTAGTAGTAGTAAGTAGTAGTAGTAGTAGTAGTAGTAGTAGTAGTAGTAGTTCACCCAAGATATTTTCAGGGTTCCTCTAAACAAAAAAATATATTTAGAATTACTGGTTTTAAACATCTAGTAGCCAAACCGTAGAGCGTGTTGACTAAATGTTGGGTTCACATATTACTACTTGCTTTGTTAATTGGGGGCTCCGCCCCCAAACCCCAAATTGGCTTACAAGTGAATGTAAACTAATGTAATTCCAGAGCCATTTTTTGATAGGTCTTACCGTTTAGCCACCAGAGACCCCCAAAGAAAGGTCCGCACCGACTTTAAAGTTGCTCGAAACATTTTGAATTTTTTTTGGGGGGTCGATTTTTTTTTTTTTAAATCTTTTTGGAATTTTCCTGTCTGTTACAGGCTATAAGTTTGCCAAATTTCAAGTTTCTAGCTCATCTGGAAGTGGGTAAACATTAATGTCAGTGAGTGAGTGAGTGAGTCGGTCATCCATGTGGCTTCATAGCAGTATAATAATAAAAATATAATAATACCTTCCTAATCCCTATTCCATTAGCGTAATTAATGGATGCGTATAGCCCAACTGGACAGATAGCGGTGAATGGTGAAAAATAATACGGATAGACCAAAGGACTTGTAATATGGCGGTGAAAAATAAACAACATTGATGCTTAGAATAATAATTAAATTAGAGGTGTAGAACTAAAAGTATACTCGCAGCCTATAAATATTTAAAGGATTAACAAATCATATCAACGAGCTGTAAATACTATTAATATGTATATGAAAGTTTCCCTGAGTTACGAAACTCTATTTATAACTAATAAACCTACTGATTAATGAATGGACTGTTCGTGCTAAAATTGCAGATAACATCGTAATGATCTTTGATCGAACAGCACAAATACGATAAATACACACACATACACACACATTAAACTGTACACCTATCCCAAACAATTTGTTAGCCCGCAGGTAAACTCTTTTGTCTGTATTTCCAATTCACATCTAATGAGCAGTGTTGTATGAACCATACCACTCACGTGTATAACTCCAGCGAAATGGTGTTATGAGGGTTGGAGAGGGGGAAGGGAGACTAGTCTGTGAGAAGGGAGGGGGGGTTGGAGAAAGAGAGGGGGTAGTAGATACACTTGTTGTTAGAAGCGGATTAAGCTGGGGGTATACGCAGTTGAGTGAAAAGTTTTAAGCGAGGAATTAGCTGCCTGAAGCGTGGGTGGGTCGGTTGGGGGGCGGGGCGGGGGGCGAGGGGTAGCCGACGAAACTTTCGCTCGGGGAAAGGCGCGCTAGGTACATACTGTGTATAGTCTTCTCTCTAAAGCACGTACTAGGTTTATATAATGTATATATATACATACATACTATATAAAGTCCATGGTAAGGTACAACTAACAATAACAGCGCAAGGAAACAACGCAGAACACAATTCCTGCCGCTCTTTAAAGTTGCTTAGTCGAGAGAGTGCTTGCTTCTGACACTTGCCTTCAAAACCTTGCTACCTTAAAACTCTCTTACCTTCTGCGTGAAACGTGAAATTAACACCCCCCCCCCCCCCACCCCTCTTCTCCCACACCCTTCCCTTTAACCCACCTTGAAAGCAACCAAATAACTTAACTTGGACGCTCTGAGCTATTTGACTACGGGCTATCATTATAATTACTTGATTAAGAAGGTTTGATGTACTATTTAATTTTTCAGGTAAGTTTCATTTTTTTTTAAACCTCTTTTTTTAAAAAAAAAAAAAAAAGGAAGAAAGATTCATTAATAATTTGACCGAGTAAAAATTAAGTTTAGTGTTTGAATTTGCCTATAAATCTTTCTAATCGCTTATCAGTCTCTCTCCACGCAAATGTGAGTACATTTTCTATACATTCTCTTATTCATGGTGACCTGGTGGTCTAGCGGTAAGGCGTCAGACTTCTATGGTGGCGGCCGGGGTTCAATCCTCGGTCCCGGCACAGATTTATCTGATTTCCAAACCCTTCCTTCACCTCTGACAAGACATCTTGTGAATGTGGGGAATGCCAGGCCTCCACCGTGGTTCGGATTCCACGTTAAACTGTAGGTCCTTCATTTAATCTCACAATCACCCTATCTTTACACATTAGCGTAAGTGCGTATAACCCGTACGGGTAGTAAGACGCAGTGCTAATAATAATAATATCTTATTCATCCCTACACTGTGGTGCAAAAAAAAAACAACCCTTTTCTCTCGGCTGTAACCCGCAACACGCGCCCCGAGATACTAATGCAATGAGTAGAGAGCCCTTTCACACGCAACGGGTTCAACCCGCTACCGTCATTAGGAGTGATACCGCTCAAAGAAAAGTCTGCTTGTTTAAATGCATCCTATCACAAGAGGCGGGCTCACCCACTTGTTCGCGTGGGCCGATAAACCATCCGCCTTTGTTCGTAGTTTAGTGCAGGACCCCCCCCCCTCTCCCCCTCTAGCGACGTGACGGGACGAACATCAACTACAGACCAAAGGCTTTTACACGAAGTGGACGCGGCATTTTTCTTCCCTCGCTCTGACTCAATTTAGACTTGGTGCGAAGTGTAAACATTTTGTAGTTCGATAATTTCCATTATTATATTATCTTATAAGGTTTTAGATGGAGCACGGAAAAGATGTAGAACATCTAATCGCGTTAGTTTCCGATAAGCCCTTTCTTTGGGACGGGACTATAGACTATAAAGGAATACAAATCACTAACAATAACAACCGAAGCGTGGAGAGGTGTATTCCTTGAGCTACATCAAGACCTCAATAATCCTATACACGAGAAAGAAATAAAACAAAAAATTTGGACTGTCCCTCCTCAATTCATAATACAATAATAATAACACCATGTCTTAGTACCCGTTCGGGTTATACGCTTTAAGTACTAATTGCGCTAATGGATTAAGAATCCGGTAGGTTGAATTAGAGGAAGTGAACCCGAATTTGCGTGGAGGGAGAGTGGAAAACTATTTCGGTAAAACCACCCGACCGAGATTTGAACTTCGATCTCACAGTCCTCAGCAGTCTAGCTCAACACGACTAGCGCGTTAGCCAACTACTCCACCGAGACGGGTTTCATAATACAAGTGTGAGAATGCTCCAATCTGTTCTTTTATGCAAGAGCGGGTGCACTCATTATATCCTGTTGCGCCTTTACCTTCTTAAATATATCATATATAAAATAAGAACCTTCCGATATCGATCAATTTCCACTCACTAGAAAACCCGATCTGGCTACAGAAAGCTCTGGCGAAACTTGAAGACGACACTTGCCTCTAGTCAAGACGGTGGCGGGTAAAACCCGCTACGTGTGAAAGGGATCTCAGTCATTCATACAAACGGGTAGTCTGAGACTAATGTATACCAGAGGCTCCATACACCCATTTACCCCCTGCCTTTCCAATCATTCCAGAAGTTTGACAGGCCCGCTTGAACACACGGTTTATGGTTGTCGTCTGCACGGACCTGTGAAATCCAGTCTCGCTATACCCCAGTGACACAAACGTTATCTATAGGACTTTTCTCGACATTAACTCTGTTTCGTCTTCTTCATCTACTGTGAATCTGTCCTAAGACAGGTATCAACTAGAAATCTTCCATTTTCTTCAGCCTAAGCATCTTCTTTCTACTTTTGTAGTTCTTCCTTTCTTGTATCTGTTAGCATCCATACACTTTTCTTCGTTTATCTTCCCTTCAATGATCCTCTTCATTAAACAATCCCTACGTAGTGTGTGGCCCAACCAAGACATTTTTCTCTTCATTATCATCCCTTTCAGGATCCTTTCTTCTCCTGTCCTACTCGAAACTTCCTCATTCCTCACCCTATCCATCCATTTCACCTTATCCACTCTTCTCCACAACCATATTTCAAAACCTTCCAAATAAATTTGTTTCATCTTTCTGATTGTCCATGATTTAGATCCATACTTCACAACACTCCACACGAAACATTTAGCAAACCTCTCTCGTAACTCGATCAGGATATTTTCCGCCGTCAATAACCCCCTCACTCTTCCATAAGCTCCCTTCCCCATAGCTATCCTGCGTTTAACTCCCTCCGTTGCTCGTACAACCTGAATGAAGACATTTTTAATCATTTGTTCCCGCGCTTCGCATCTCACTACCCGCGCGAGCTCTCTACTAGTCGATAAGATTAGGGGTGTTTATTAAATCGTATTTGTTTGACGTATTGAACTTACACTGACTGAACCTACTGAATATATCAACAAAAGATTTATTAACTAACTTAAATCTAGAGCAGACACAATAGCTAACCTTCCGGCCGTTAATTACTAACGGTCAAAAGGGGGACACAGTATTTAACCAGTTTAAAATTATTTTGTTGGTCATGTCAGGAATCGAACGATATCAATGCTTGGTGGGTGAACATTCTATCAACTGAGCTAGGATGTCAAGCTCAGGTGAAGAAACATCACCTGCATTTGAATTCGAGGAGCGTATTTATTATTATTATTATTAATATTATTATAATTTAGCACCACGTATTACTACCCGGTCGGCTTATACGCTTTAAGTACTAATCACGCCTATGGATTAGGAATTGGTAAAGTTGAATTAGAGGAAGTGAACCTGCATTTGTGTACAGAGAGAGTGGAAAACCATTTAGGGAAAACCTGCCCCAATTTCCCCGACCGAGATTCGAACCTAAATCTCCCCGTCCTCAGTAGTCGAGCTCAACACGACTAGCACGTTAGCCAACTACGCCACCGAGGCGGGTTCTAGGATAGTAAAAACCCCGTTTAGTGAAACATATTGGTATAACCGATCGAGATTCTAACGAGCTCACTCCATTTATACTAAATTTTATATAATGGACCCAAAAATGTACAGTATTACAGGCATTTCAGTATAATCATTTAACTTGGTTATTATGTCCCCGAGCTTGTATTCTCGACAAGTCTGTTGCCGAATTTTAAGTCTCTAAGTCTCCGATACTTTCTTTATAAAGCCTTAGAATCCCACCACCTTTCACAACTTAGGGGAAAAAAAACATCATACACAAAAAATTCACCAAGGGCGTTATTTTCAATCTTTTATTTCTCATTCTGAAAGAAAAATAAACGAAGACATTGTGTAGCGTGTCTTAAAATACAAAGACTAGTAACATATTCTTTAGACTAGCATTTTAGTTTGTGTGTTGCTCTCTTTTTTTTCCTTCTCTTTTTTTTTTCCAACCACAAAAAATATAAATGTAAGGAATAAAGCAGAAAATAAATAAAGTCAAGTTTCAGGAAATCCAATTTTGTATTTTAGTATTGCCTTCCTCAAGATTTTACCGGCAATTGGGGGAAGCAAAAAAATACTTATAAAAGCTTCTTCATTCTTGAGTGTTTACATTTCTTGTTTCACCTTCTATGTTTGGAAAACAAATACAATTCAAAAACAGGTAAAGCATCATCTCTTTTCTTCTACCAGTTTTCAACACAAAATAAGATTAGATTCTAATTTCAATCTTATAGGTAAGCTAGTTTGAAGAAATATAAATTTCTTCAATAAAGAAATTTCAATAATTTGAATTAGAATGTTTATAGTAACTTTTATATATTTCTAAGTTTGGTTAAGGTGAAGATTTATTTTAATAACATAAAATAATAATATTAGCACCACGTCTTACTACCCGTTCGGTTATACGCTTTAAGTACTAATTACGCTAATGGATTAGGAATTGGGAAGGTCAAATTATAGGAAGTGAACCGAATTTTGTGGAGGGAGAGGGAAAACACCCCCAGTTCACCCGACGAGATTCGAACTCGATCTCCCGTCCTCAGCAGTGTCGAGTCAACACAACTAGCGCGTTAGACAACTACGCCACCGAGGCGGGTAACATAAAATAATTTGTTAAATTTTATAAATAGTAATGCATAAATCACAAGTAATGTAGAACCTAGAGGAAATGTACCCCGAAATTCTTGTGGAGGTTTAATAAAAGAAATATCCCTCTATACACTCGTATAGGATCAAAATCTTGATATTAGAGTTTACAAATAAATGGTAGATTGCACCACACAGCATTTCTCGTTCCTTTAACTTAATTATATTTATAGCTCGTAATATATGTGAAAGTAAATAATATACCGTTTTATAGAAACATAATGAGAAAAAAATATCGATTTACACCAAAGATTATACAGTACATGAATTAATATGCATTGTGACAGACACATATTATTTGTTCTGTACATTTTCAACTTCACCTTTTCCAAAAACTCTATTTGAAATATATATCTCTCTATAGATGGGAAAATATTGTTTTTATAAAATATTATTTCAAATAAAATGTTTAATTTTAGGAGTACTACAACTTTGAAAAATAAAGTTAGATGGTGTCTAAAATAATTGCCGATATATTATAAAAATATGAAATTTCCGCTTATATAAAGTACTATAAAAATATTTTAATGGGAACATGAGCTCCACCTATTTTGTGATGTTAAACAGTGCGTAGATACGAGTTCTAATCAAAATTGTTAAGAGCCGATTTTGAGCAAATAGCTTATTTCGCTTTTTGCCCTTTATTAAAATACTCTTGATCTTAGGGTTGGATGGATAATTCTAAAAATCTTATTATTATTATTATTATTATTATTATTATTTAGCACCACGTTTTACTAACCGTTTGGGTTATAAGCTTTATGTACTAATTACGCTAATGTATTAGGAATTGGGAAGGTTGAATTAAAGGAAGTGAACCGCATTTTCGTGGAGGAAGAGTGGAAAACCATTTTGTAAAAACCACTCCCAGTTCACCCGACCGAGATTCGAACCTCGATCTCCCCGTCCTCAACAGTCGAGCTCAACACGACTAGCGCGTTAGCCAACTACGCCACCGAGGTGGGTTTATAAAAATACCTCTTGGTGATCTAATGAAAAATCAAGATACCAAATTTTAGCCTTAACGGTAAATTTGTTTCGGCTCTAGTTTCAGTAACAAACAAACCGCATTGAAAAAAAATATTTTTGGGGGGTTCAAGGAGTCATGAAACTTCGATATCCATCAAAATCTATAATCTAATTATTGGATGATAGCAATACTTTCTCCTAACGAAAGATTAAGATAAAGAAAAAATCAGACTGGACGAGCCTAACGCCTTAGCCTATATATGTTGGTTTTAACCGATTATTTATTATGAGACATCATTAAACACGAAGAAATTTTTCTGTGGGGCCTACCTATGTATGTTCGCATGAAACTTAAAAAATACTCAATCTATTTGGTTGAGTTTTTATACGATGTATAATATTTCTGGAAAAGCCTTAAGTTATTTGTAACGTTCAATGACTTCAGGAAGCTAGGCAGAGACGTTAAGGCAATTAACAATTTGGCTCTCTATGAGATAAAGAACCTGTTGATCCTGTATGGCAGTAAGTATAGAGATTTTTACCCGAGGAGGCCGAAAATTATCCAAGATATGTTTGTTATAAACGAAAAAGAATAAGACTTTGGCAGTAGCATAATATTGTTTACGGTTAACGCAGATTATTATTATTAGCATCGCGTCTTACTACCCGTTCGGGTTGTACGCACTTACGCTAATGTATAATGGTACGGTGATTGTGAGATGAAATGGAGGACCTACAGTTTAACGTGGAATCCGAACCACGGTGGAGGCCTGGCATTCCACACATTCAGAAGTTGTGATTAATACACGTCTTGTTAGAGGCGAAGGAAGGGTTTGGCAATCAGATAAATCTGTGCCGGGACCGAGGATTGAACCCCAGTCCCCCAGCACAGAAGTCCGAAACCTTACCCCTAGACCACCAGGTTACCATAACGCAGAATATTATTATTATTATTAATATTATTAGCACCATATCTTACTACCCGTTCGGGTTATACGCACTAACGCTAATGAGTAATAGTAGAGTGATTGTGAGATTAAATGGAGGACCTACAGTTTAACGTGGAATCCGAACCACGGTGGAGGCCTGGCATTCACCACAATAACGCAGAATAAAAACTGTCTTTGGTGACCTAGTGGTCTAGGGGTAAGGTGTCGGACTTTTGTGCTAGGGGTCCGGGGTTCAATCCTCGGTCCGGCACAAATTTGTCTTGTTTCTAAACCCTTCCTTCACCTCTGACAAGACGTGTATTAATCACAACTTGTGAATGTGTGGAATGCCAGGCCTCCACCGTGGTTCGGATCCACGTTAAACTGTAGGTCCTCCGTTTCATCTCACAATCACCCTACCATTACACATTAGCGTAAGTGCGTATAACCCGAACGGGTAGTAAGACGCGGTGCTAATAATAATAATAATAATAATAATAATAATAAATGTCTTTAGTATGACATTTAATGACGCAACTGTCATAAGATCCAAAACTGCTAATACGGCTTGAGGTAAATATAGCTTCGGGCCATTTGCGAATACTAAATGTCAACAATCAAACCGGATATAAAAGTAAATTGTAAAAAAAAATACACTCTGCTAATTAAAACTTATGTTTACTTTTTTGTATTTTTTCACTAATAATAATAATCAAATAACCTGATATTATAATTATAATTTAATTGAGAGTAGAACCTTATAATTTTTCCCCCCTGACAGACACGCACACAGGATGACTGCATATATTTATGGGATGTGAAAGAGGAAAAACGTTTAGTTGTTTTCCCCACGGGAAAAAATGTAGCTATCAAAAGTTATTTGACCTTGAAACAAGATTTTTGTTTTAGTATGCTGCACTGGAAATATTTCAGGGGCTATGTACAAAATATAAAAAAAGGTACCGTGAATAATAATTTGGAAACGATGCACTAATAGTAATTAGAATATGTATATCATGAAAGGAAGTAATACGCTGTGGTAAATCGTAATCTGACATTTTATACAGCGAACGCACCAGAATCGTTCATCAAGCAGGTTCCTCGTGTCCAAAGAGTAATCAACGCGAGGAGATGGTAATCTTCTCCTTGGGACATTTTCTTTTTTTGGGGGGGGGGGGGGGTGTGGGGGTCTAGATAGAGGCAAGACTCCTTAGGGGTTTAATCTCAGACCAACCAAGAAGAATGAGATGAATGAGTGGTTGAGACTGGAGAAAATAGAAAATCCAAAGAAAGGATGCCAAGTATATAACGCAAACTATCTCGTATCGGTTTTGTTTTTTGCTTCCATATAGAAATTAATTTGAGACATATTTTGGAGTACATTTTGGTTTTGTAATTTTGTTAGGATAGAAACAGAAAATTCATTTGTTCTCCTTCACTGTGAGATCACTAAACTAACAACATTTGTTGACAAGAATAATTGACGGAGAGATAAATGGACAATATAGCTTCTAGAATCTTCAATAAAGTTTGAATTTAATAGGAGGCCATTGGTTCTTCATTCAAACAATACCAAGAATGGTAAGCAGACTGACCAGTAATACGTACTCATCCCAAGGTCATGGAAGGGTCTGGACCAAGCAAAACGATCACTCTAGTTTCAAAGTTAAGGGAGAAGGTTTAAAAATTCATATAATAATGTTTCATACTATGTGTCAAATTTTACTATGTAATTTTGTGATTTGTATAGTAAAAATGGTAAAAGTTTTTAAACTATTGAATACAAATTAAAAATTAACATACCACGATGAAATTAATTATTAATAACTCTTTAAACGACCAGTTATTACATAAATAATGAGTGCAACAAAGTATTGTTGTTGCGATCATCTTGGACCCAGACACGAGTATGTACCTTGGCCTTTTAATGATCCCCAAAATAAAAACAGGGACCTTTCTCCCTCTACCCCCACCCCCTTATG
Organism: Timema cristinae; assembly: GCA_039000515.1. Lineage (NCBI taxonomy): Eukaryota > Metazoa > Arthropoda > Insecta > Phasmatodea > Timematidae > Timema > Timema cristinae. The sequence goes on along the minus strand of JBCFYV010000100.1, from coordinate 42,134,619 downwards.
AAATTAAGATACTATGTGGCTATATCCTGAGGTGAAATCGTGATTTTATTTCTAGCTGCGAAATTAAGGATATTATAATAGTTATATATTTCTGAAATTTTTATATATTTAGGAAATTACTCTAACTATTTTGTTCAAAATTGATTTACAAGGAAAGTTTTTATCAATAACTAACACCATTTATAAATTCAATTTTTCTCCCAAATTCATGTAAGTATAAATCTACTCTTATAGATGATTTTTTGTAAATTAGGTTTCAAACTATTAAAGACTATGAGAAAGTATCCATGATTGTGTTGTTTTATTTAACTTTAATTTTTTTATCACACACATATATATGCACACGTATACATAAATATACATACACGTACACACATATATAAATATACATGCATGTATACACACATATATAAATAAACATGCATGTATACACACATATATAAATAAACATGCATGTATACACACATATATAACTATACATGCACGTATACACATATATAATTAGGTGTTCTGTGTTACAACAAGCCCATTCCCTATGTAATTTAACTTCGACCGTCACTGTGCTCTGTCCTCAGCCTCCTTAAGTCGTCTAATATTTGAATCCTCTTTACTAAGATTTTATATATATATATATATATATATATATATTATATACATACACACATTTACAAATACACACAAATGTATTTATAAATTACTTAATTTCATATACACATATATTTGCATCCATAGAGTACATAATTTTATATATACATACATATATACATATAATCACACATACATACATCTATATTATTCAGTGCTTCTATTACTCTATATGATATGAGGGAGAAAGCAAACGTAATAACAATAACTAATGACTTAAATACTTATAGGAAAGAGATGTGGCACTTATTTTTTTCCGAAGAGTTAATTTTCTCTTTATTGAGAGATAATTCAATATTGGGAGAGTCCACAGTAAACAACAGAAGTCTATTTCATCGGCTTCATTACTGGAAAGCAAATAAACCGTAGATAATTATTGGAAACATCTAATATTGTAGCCCTTACTAATTGAATATTAGGTTAATTGAACAATATGTCCCTCAGATGAGAGAGAGAGAGAGAGAGAGAAAGATTTTAATAAAATTTAATTAGTTTTCAGTTTGATTCTCCATTTAGCTACATGTTCTCTTGCATGGATCTCGGCTTAAGTTAACGTCACTCTTAACTAAGATAGTAGTAATTTTACTTTTATTATTTATAAATTATCGTAGGCTGAAAAACTTTCAACTTCAATATTATGACGGATCTTGATATGTTTTTTTCTGGAATCAAAAAAGTGCGTATGTTTGTACGTATGTGTGTATGTATGTACGTATGTGTATGTATGTACGTATGTATGTAACTGAAGCTAATGCACAAAATGTTTGATAGCTCTCATTCAAACATAATGTTTAAATGTAATATGGTTATATCTCAAGAGGTGAAATATTTATTTAGATTTTAGCCATAAAATTATCAATTGTTTTAAAAAAATTCAAAAGATCTTCGCATAAGAAATAGACACTATTGTTAAAATTCAAATGATATCTGTGGAGTAATTTTCATGAAAAATCAAAATTTATTTTCATCTTTCTAAAGAAAATATTTAAGGATAGTATGAACATACAGATTTTGAAAATTTAAATCAGTACACATGGCTATAGTTCTAAATTTTTTTCAAAATACATATACGGTTTTTCATGAAGTCACTGTTACGGTTCAGCGAATGGTCACACTAGTTTCTAGCAGTTCAATTATTCAACCACGTCATAACGTGCTGCTTCTTCTTGCTGCTCTCACGTGTCCTGCATCATAGAGTGTATGGTCACACTAGCTCTAGCAGTTCAATTATCCACCACGTCAAGGCTGCTCTCTTTTGTGTCTCACTGTCACATCAATCATAGAGTGTATGGTCACACTAGTCCTAGCAGTTCAATTATCCACCACGTCAAGCGCTGCTCTCTCTTGTGTCTCACTGTCACATCATAGAGTGTATGGTCACACTAGCTCCTACAGTTCAATTATTCCACCACGTCAAGCGCTGCTCTCTCTGTGTCTCACTGTCACATCATAGAGTGTATGGTCACACTAGCTCCTAGCAGTTCAATTATCCACCACGTCAAGCGCTGCTCTCTTTGTGTCTCACTGTCACATCATAGAGTGTATGGTCACACTAGCTCTAGCAGTTCAATTATTGACCAGCCTTCATATTGGCTAGCATAAGAGTGTATTCACATTTAAGTATATCACTAAGCTACTAAAATATAGCCTTTACGATTTGGTTAAATGTACATGGCCAGATAAATTGACAGCTCATATTGCTCATGAGTGAAAACACAATTTAATAATCATGAGTATATAAATACTGGTTTAACATCTCAAACATTAGAACCATAAAATAAAATTTAAATATAATACACCTTATTAGTTTTAAATAAAAATTACAATATGTTTATATTATTATTATAATTATTAGCACCGTCTTACTACCGTTCGGGTTATACGCTCTTACGCTAATATGTAATGGTAGGGTGATTGTGAGATGAAATGGAGGACCTACAGTTTAACGTGGAATCCGAACCACGGTGGGGGCCTGGCATTCTCCACATTCACAAGATGTCTTATCAGAGGTGAAGGAAGGGTTTGGAAATCAGATAAATCTTTGCCGGGACCGAGGATTGAACCCCGGACCCCAGTACAGAGGTCCGACACCTTACCCTAGACCTAGGTCACCAAGGAGGGGGTTTAAACACCTAAAGCTCTCACAACAGCTACACAACTACTCTTGTGTGAATACACTGTAAATAAAATACTGGAATAAAAGGGTGCTAATTTCGATTATTTTTTTCATACGAACTTTTCTTAAAGTTTTGGCTGGATAAGATCTAGATTCTAGAAGGAGATATAACTTGGGAGATCAAGGAAGGGAGGGTGGGGATCTTCTAATAGGATTTTTTCCAGACGATTGGTTTTTTCCCCCAGCCTATCAACTCTTGACTCTCATCTTCAATAAGACCGTTCCAACATTCCACAGTTGGCAACAAGTCTGATATTAGGGGTGGAGAAGGGGTTGCCTGGATAAGATAGAGTGGAGGGGGAAATTATCTACCAGCCAAGAAACCAACGTTGCATCTTCACACATAATGTAAAAGAAATAAAGAGATACATTGACAACTTCTGGATAAAAGCCACATCTATTGTGACCAAGTACTGTTAAGAACTTTAAGGTTATTTTGAAAAAATATTTTAAGACTAGTTTTAAATTATGATTAAGGGATGGTTTCAAACACTTAGAAATCCCCACGTTATATAAGACGTGGTCTGTTATTTCAAAATATCGTTAAGTCAAATTAATTAAAGAATAAATACCTTGTATTCTGAGTTTAACCATTAAAAAAATAAATGGCACGATACAATTGCACACAATTTCCAAACCCATTCATAGGAAACCCTGGGATTAATCCAGCTGGTTTAAGGGAGTTATCAATTTACAATAAAACTTAAATGGATGAGATGGATATAATCAAGAGAATGGGGGAGGTGGGGGGAACCCGCCTCATTGGCGTAGTTGGCTAACGCACTTGTCGTGTTGAGCTCGACTGCTGAGGACGGGGAGATTGAGGATCGAATCTCGGTCGGATGAACCGGGGGTGATTTTTTCTAAATGGTTTTCCACTCCCCTTCCAAGCAAATGCGGGTTCACTTCCTTTAATTCAACCTTCCCAATTTCTAATCCATTAGTGTAATTAGTACTTAAAGCGTATTAACCCGAACGGGTAGTAAGACGCGGTGCTAAATATTAGAGGATGGACACCTTTATTTGACGTGGAGGGTGTGGTTAAAACATATCCATTGTGTTGTTCCGGTTGCTCAGCATTCTTTGTTTGCCTTTTGTTTTGCACACTATGCCTTACCTAACTGTTAGAGCAACCTGTTATTTAAACTATTGGGGTAGGGAACATCAAGGTATATTTTAGAGAAAATATTATATCATTGGCGTGGAGGAAGAGTAAGATACTATTTAAGGGGGAAAAAACAACACCCAACTGGGATTCAAACCCTGATCCCCCAACCATTCAGATGTGAGAGGAAAGGTAGAGAGAAAATAAAATAAAGGGAAGGGTCTAAATATTTTATCACTACGCTGGTGAAAAAAAAATAAGTTAGCATTCTGGTCACATTGTATCTTTGACGCTATCCCATTACTCCAGAGTCTTCAAACCTACCCTCTCCTCTTCTCCCCATCCCCCACACACACTTCGACCCTTCTTACCCCTTTGGTACCATACCCTCTTCCCCTAACCTTCAACCCTCTTCCAGACCACTCCATTCAACCCGCACCTACTAACCCCATCTAACCAACACCTGTGTTCTACTGAGGGGATCTCAAGAGAATGAACTTGGCGAGAAAAAATTTATGACAGTTTTGTTGAGTTTTTTTTTTGCATCACGTCTTACTACCGTCTCAAGTTATACGTATATGTTCTAATCACAATAATGTGTTAGAGATTAGGAAGGTTTGGTTAAGAGGAAAGGGCACCCTCATTTGCGCTAAGAAATAGTGGAAAACCATTTAGGAAAACTATCCTCATCACAACTTACCGGAATCGAACCATGATCTCTCCCATCTTCGGCAGTATAGACCAACACGAGAGTAGCACGTTAGAAGGTTTTCATTGTCACCAGGTCAAACTAAATTTTTGGGTTACGTATTTGTACTAATTAAGATAGTATTTTAAGGATGAGGAAGATTTAATGTATAGGAAGTGTACCTACATTTGCGTGGAGAGGGAAATGGAAAACTATGTTGGGTAAAACACTCTTCAGTACACCCTATTGGGATTGTAATCCATATCTTCCAGCCATCGGAAGTTCAGTCTTTTTAAGGAGCGACGTCTTAACCTTTCCGCACACTGGATCGAATCGGAACGAGGGAAGCACTATTGTATCATCTACACTCGTGCTCAATTTACACATGTTAATGCTAGTTTCCTGTTCCTCGACAATTTCTGGCTATTTAAAAAAAATGTCTTTGGACGAAGAAATAATTCAATTTAGTTCAACAGTACCCTAATATTTATGACATTGCTAACAAATATTAGTACGACTGTGTCATGTACTATAAGTATTTTCGATCCCACTTCTGATTTATCTTCGTCAGCATCGGAAGCAATGCACACAACGCTGGCATCCTGATTCCGAACAGTCCGATGCGATGAGTTTTGACATATGGGATGAGTCCATTGCTGAACACCACGTCGATATGCCATACCCCCCCCCCCTAATTTGACAATAGGGGCGGCCCACGGGGTCTAGCAGCCATAGTACTTTCTTTCAGATTCATTATTCTTAATTTAACTAAATTACATACAAGAGTATTTCTAGGTTAGGTTATGGTTAGGTTTAGGTTAAGGTGGGCATGGTCAGGATGAGAGCCGTTTGGCCGGTGGTTGCTTCCTATAATCCCTTCCACCCGTGTCATCACCCTCACGTAGGAATTCCAGTGAGTTTCTCTTGTACTTATTCACAATCTGAACATTGGATATCTAGATGGCCATTGCATTTTGGGTGTGTTCACAATTTGGACGAATCTCGCCTTGTTCGCAATCTGTGCTGTTTGCTGACAGGATATAGTCACACACAGCAAACACCAATCCCTACTCTTCACTGCTTTTATCACTCACTATAGCCAAATCACTGAAATCGATTAACCTCTTTGGTTGCCGTCTTCAGACTGACATTAGTTGAATTACGAACCGGTGTTTGAGCAAAACATGTTCCCGTTCTTAAGTTTCCTGTTCTGACCGTTTCAATTTACTCGAATCCGATGCTGTGTGAAGCAAGCCTTATACTATTCAACCACAAGAGTGTGTAGGACTGTTTTATTTTCAATTTGTCTAGTTTATTTTTATTTTGGATTAGCCTGCTTATATCTGGCGATGGTCTGGATTTGACTCCAACCAATTTAACTGATTATATATTTGCGATTTTAATAGTTGGTTTCTTTCAATATAAATGCTGATTAATTTCTAGAGTACAAATATTATATTCGCTACCATCACATATCAATACCTGTTCAGGCGTATGTACTAATAATTTCAAGGTTGAATTTAGAGGAAGTCTAATCTTATTTGCGTGGGGGGAGATTGTAAAAACATCTATAGGAAAATTACCCTCAGTACACTCAACCAGGATTCGAAACCCATTCTCACCATCACCAGGAGGCTAGTAAGTTATTAGAGAAACACCTTAGACCACGCGGTACCCAAGCAGGCAAAACCATATTATCTTTCTTTTAAGTTGAATGGGATTTGTTTTTTTCGCCCTGCTTATCATTAGTCCTGGCTACTCGCATATTTTCACTAATGGAAAAGGAGTCTGAATGCTGAAAACTAGTAGAAATGTACCTGCAGATGCATTGAGAGAGAATGTGAAATCATTTAGGGCAAACAGCTGTTCAAAAGGCATATATGTGCCCATGGATCTAACGTGAAGATAAATACATGTGGAGCTGAGCGTGAATATTCCTAAACGAATTCCCACTCTTTCTCCGCGCAAATCCGTGTGCATTTCCCATTAAAATTCCAACCTACTCTATCAGCACAGTTTAAATGCATATATCCCGGACGGATAGTAAGACACAACGGGAAGGGGGGTTGGGGGCTCGAGTATTTCCTTGAGTACCGTTTTAACCTAATAAAATCCATATTTTCACTATTAATTAACTATCAATGTATCTTAATTTTCAAAGTATTGATCTAGCATTAAATGTCAAGTCGATTCTTTATTCGCTCAACATGAAATATACTAGCGTTTTAAATATTACATAATAATCTTTCAAAACATATAAGTTTAGAAAATTCTAAGATTTGAGGCTAAAATAAGAACGTTCGAAATATGATTTAATAAATGAGCTATGTTCATTCTCTTGAAATGTGTGTAGTACAGTCATCACACTAACTACCCGAATTCATGTTTTCAGAGACAGGATGGAAAGATCATAGCGCGCATGAGGGGAAGAGGGGTGTGGGGGGGAATTCTACTGCCTTCTAAAAAAAACGCACTTTATGTTGCTGTTTGCTTGGATTGTCTCAAAGAAAAGTTGGCGAGAATCAACAGCGTTGGTCTCAAGTGAGGGACTGCAGTGTGAGTGGTATATAGGGCGTACAGGCTTGCATGGCAGTGTGAAGGGGGATATATGTTGTACAGGCTTGTATGACAGTGTGAGTGCGATATAGAATGTACAAATTTGTTTTATAGTTAGAATGGTATATAGTATGTACAGGCTTGTATGGCAGTGTGAGTGGTGTATACTATAAAGGATGTAAAAGCTTGTATGGTCGTGTGAGTTGGGGATCCAAATATCATCTCAGATATATGATGCACAAGCTTATAATACGTCCCTCAAAGTTTATAATGACAAATTAAGCAATTGAATGACTTAATATCCAATTTGATTTGTAGTTTAGTGCGGAATTCATTCTTATTTATGACGAATAAGTATAATTCACAATCTTATAATCTTACAATTTATCCTCTTTTCGTGGAATTGGATGAAATATTTACACGCAAATGTTGGTTTGTGTTATTTCTATATACATCAATGTATTGCGAGCGTTTGGTCCTGGGTGTCCTTGATTGTGGTAAACCCACATTTCCTTTGAACTAGTAGTTGAATTTTGACAAAATTTATAATGTAAATAGCTTATAAACCAAACAAGACATCGCCCGGCTTTAACTATTATATTTTAGGTCCATTTGTTCTTTGATAGGGATATGCACGAAAGTAAACCTAAATATTTTATTTGTCATTTCAAATTCAAAAGTGTTTTTAGTATTCAATTATGCCTGTTAAGTTTATATTTTATTTACAAGTGGTATAATACTATATAGCCCACTTTGGTGACGTCGTGGTCTAACGCGCTATTCTCTCTGTGGATTAGACCACCGATGACGAGGGTATCGATGTTTGACTATCGGTCAGGTTTATTGAAGTATTTTTTCCGAAATCGCTTTCCACTCTGCCTCCACTCAAATGTGGATACATTTTATCTAAATGTAACCTTCCTATTCCCTAAGCCCATTAGCGTAGTTAATATATAAACATATAATCCAAACGGGTAGTAAAACGTGACGCTGAAAAAACAACTAACGGTATATTGATAGGCGATTAAAACATTGCTCAAAATATTTCGAAACTTAGACAAATCGTGTTTAATGTATTATTGTATAAATCAGTATATCTTATAGTCCGGTTCTCAGCATTTTAATCTGATTTTATTAAACTTAAATCGTAGATAATTTGTTGTATGCTATCAACAGAACAGAATATTTCGATGATAGAGTGCTTTTAAGCTGGTGACAGACGTTTTGGTCACGTTTTGGTTGCTGCGACACAAATGTTGTTACTAGGTCGCTCTAAATACGAGGGCCATCCAGAAAGTAAGGTTACGACATTTATTTTGAATCGAAAAATGCTTGTATTTAATTGAAACTCACAGGATACTTCAGAAATATATTATACTATTTTTCAACGTAATCGCCGTCGAGATCAAGACATTTCTGTAGTCGGGGCACCAGCTTTTGTATGCCAGTGTCATAGACCTCCGCCGCCAACTCTTTCAGCCACTTCTTCACAGCTTCCTCGACCTCCTGATTGTTGGAAAAACGTTTCCCACCCAAAAACTCCTTTAGTTTAGTGAAAAGGTGATAGTCCGAAGGCGCCAATTCGGGTGAATAGGGGGGGGTGGGTGACAATATCCCATCCAAATGATGTCAGCAGCTCCTGTGAAACTCGCGCGGTGTGGGGCCTGGCGTTGTCATGCAGGAGGCTGACTCCCGGGTCAGCATTCCCCTTCTGCGGTTCTGAATGGCTCTTCTGAGTTTTTTTAGGGTATTGCAGTAAGCCTCTGCATTAATGGTAGTCCCTTTGGGCATAAAATCCACCAAAAGGACGCCCTTACGGTCCCAAAAAACAGATGCCATGACTTTTACGGCTGAATGGGTTGTCTTGAACATTTTGGTGGCTGGGGAAGATGAATGACGCCACTGAAGTGATTGTCTTTTGGTCTCTGGGTGTAGTGACACACCCACGTCTCATCCCCTGTCACGATAGAGTCCAGAAAAGCTTCTCCCTCCTGTACAAAACGATCCAAAAATTCACGCGCGGTGGTGACGCGATTTTGACGGTGCTCCGCTGTGAGCATTCTGGGCACCCATCTCGCACACAACTTCTTGTAACCAAGTTTTTCCGACACAATATCACCAAGGAGACTTCTAGAAATGTCAGGGAATTTTTCGTGAAGGTCATCAAGCGTCACACGGCGGTCATTTCGCACTTGTTCTTCAATTTTTCGCTCAAGTTCGTCTGAAATCACTGATGGTCTCCCACTCCTTGCCTCGTCGTGAGTATCAGTACGGCCTTCTCTGAACAACCTAACCCACTTCGTGACATGTTGTCGACTCATCACATCACTACCATAAACTTCCACGAGCTTCCGATGGATATTCGCGGTGGTATTGTTCTGCAAAGTCAAAAAACGGATGACCGCGCGGATCTCGCACGGACGGTAGGTGGCGGGAGCGCGCGACGACCTCTCCATAGGAAGAATTTACTGTGACTGAAAAAAATGGCCGACAAACACGCGGGACCAAACAAACTGACCGTTAAGATCCCCCCTACACGTCAGGTGTGCCAAATTTGAAACAAAAAATTTCCCCAGGCCGTAGGACCCCTTGTAACCTTACTTTCTGGATGACCCTCGTATATTGAATTGTTTCATACGAGAGGGGTCCGACCGTGATGGATATGAAATGTTGATCTGAGCGTTTCTTGGCCGTACCGACCCCTCTTGTATGAAACAATGCAATACACTGGAGTCATCTGGTCACTAAGTTTGTGTAGCAGTAACTAAAACGCGATAAAATGTAATGTACAGTAAAATATAAATTAAAAATAAATAATTACGAGCACTGCGTCTTATTACTTGACAGAGCTATACTCACATGTATACTAATAGTAACTTACATCTTGGCTCATTCGATAGCCTGCCTGACCACTGATCCTTAAAGGTACCAGATTCGATACCCGACATGGCCAAAGAATATATCGCTTAAGAAATGTTGGCTTACCCCTTTCACAGTAATAAATTAATGGTCAAGGACTGGATGTTTTGCCTGTTTTATGTCTATGCTAGTTTATAGAATTATAGATATAATCGATTGGTTCAAAATGTACACGTAATATGCCTTACACTATAATTAAATATTAGTGTAAGCTAGGTACATTTTGAGAGGAAGTTTATACATATTTTCGTGGAGGTATAGTAGAAAAACCATTTAATAAAACGATTAAAAAACCACTCTGGATCGGTCTGCTGGGTTTCAATCTCCGACATGACCATCACTGACACACCAAACCCAACCAGAATGACGTCATTGTTCGCGTGTGTATAAAGATAAAATATTATATTTAAATTTATTTTTCCCGACAGTACCACGGATATAAATTCCCTAAAGAAGAGACTAGAGACTTCTCGCAATTGTTTGACTCCCAAGCATATATTTCACACAGACGTCACACCCAGAGGCGAGAGCTCCCCTGTCATGTGTTCGCGGTTCGGATCCCCGCCAAACATATATGTTCAGAAGGCTCTGGTACTGTCAAGCGTGTTGGACCCGTTCCAAGGGGTGTTCGGTCGGGGTGTAAAGAGGACTTCCCCTTTATGATCTTCGGTCAATCAGGATGACGTCACGGGGCCCACACATTTCGTGTCCTCTTTATTTCGCGTTTCCGTTCGTGTTCTGTGAGGGAGGGACTGAATGGTAAATGAGGTAATCCAGGGATGTGTAAAATAAGTCTAAATAGTTTACTAATTTCAGTATTTTATATTTTATACCAATCCGTTTTACTTTCTCTCGACTCTTTGGAGAGAGAAGTGGTGTGATCGTCAAAATGTCGACCTTTCATGACCCGCTAAAACCGAAATAGTGATTTTCTTGTTGCCGCTTGTCTGTATTTCAACCTAGAGCCTAAATCATTTTATTATAGGTTTAAACCTTGGTAAATATGGTTTAAATAGGGACCCCCTAAGGGATTTTAGGGATTTCATATCGAACCCTAAAATCAAGGGTGGTTTAATAAGGAGCAAAAAGAAGGAAAAAAATATTCTCAAAATCTACTAAATCAATTTATTGAAATTTTGTATCCAGTAACTGTTTAAAATAACAAACAAAAGGATGATTCTCAATTTACATCAAAATTGTTTTGAGGGTAATTTATAAAAAAGCATAAAATTCTCAATTTTGATCTAAGCTATAACACAATTTGAGATACAAGATAACATATCATTGTAAAGTTGTAATACTATTCAGATATAAAATATTTTATTTGAAATATACTTTTATAAATCCAACAGTCTGTGATAATATATAAGCATATACAAATTTTATGGAGGTCTTTGAAAATTAACTTAATTGTTATGCACTTTGGTGGGCAAAGATGTTCCACTTTTATTAATTTTCTGTAACAATGTTGGTATATTATTTAATTTAAGCTCTTTGATGGAGTGATTCTGAATAGTGTGTGTGTGTGTGTTATATATATATAATTTTTTTCTTCACAAATCTTACTAGCTTTTAGTAAATGTCTCTATTTTAAGATAAAAGAAAGAAAGTCTACACAATTCACCGTACCATTTATTTACTCGATACATTTACACAAATTAGTAGTTACACACCGGTATTAGATTTTTATAGAAATAAACAACCATTTGTTTATAATTTATGTAACTGATTTAATAATGTATTACATTTAAAGGCCCTTTTCATCATCTGGATAACGCCTAGCTTAGGTAGGTATTACAGCCACGCCCACTTTGGTGGCCGCATGTTTTAAGGCGTCACTCTCGCAATAGAATAAACTGCTGTTGGCAGGGAAATCGGGGTTCAATACCAGTGGAGTGTACTAAGGGTGATTTTTTCCCCCTATAATATTTTCTACTCTCCTTTCACACACATTCGGGTACACTTCCTCTAAAATTCAACCCTAACAATACCTAATTATTAGAGTAATTAGTGCATATGTGGATATCCCTAACGGGTAGTAAAACACAGTATTAAAAAAAATACAGCTCGAACCAAGCATCACATCGTGGAGTGGTTTTCTATTTTAGAAATTTTAAAAACCATTGTAACTGAGAACATAGAAACGGTTTCGTCATATTAAAAAAAAAAGGGAAAAATTGTCTAGAAATAAAAAACAGTACTATCCATACTTATCCCGAAATCACTGTTGAAAAGTTACTAAATCAGATAATGATCTGGCTCGAGCGTAATCTCCTAACTAGTTTCCGGTTAATTGGCCGTGAGACATGTTCTTAATTCCACAGTCTGATCACCTGAATAAAATCTCCTGCTGCTTGGATTAAATATGATCTACACCCCCTAAACTATAATTTATAATATGGTATTTATTAAAATATCACATATGTATTTTATTTTGCTCACCACATCCCACTACACGTTTCGGGTTACACACATATGAATTAATTATTCTAATATGTTAGGAATGGGTAAGGTTAAACTTAGAGGAAGTGTGCTGACATTCGTATGGGGGGAGGGGGGAGAATAAATTAAGAAAAAAATAGCTCAGCAAAGTCAACCTGAGTTCGAACTGAAATCTCCCCGTTATCATAAGTATAATTTATTGCAAAAGTGACGCCTCGAGACCAGTCAAAATCAATGAATGGGTTTGTGCAGTTCTAGATAAAATTGTGAGCATTTCAAAAAAAAAAAAATCTTATATTATTCTCTGCTTTTATCACATTGGGTATTATAAATGAAATTTTTATTTTATATTACCATTGGATTACCGCCGCTGCCCAGACAAATATTTTATTGTAAAAAGTAAATCTAATAAATCTTTCAAATTTCGGCCTCCAGGTGCATAGTTTCATGCACAGGGGCTACCACAGCCCGCATTGCACTACTGTATGACATATAGTATTAAACTATCTCACGGCGTTAATATAACTTCATTATCTAGGTTTTTAATTAGTTTAAGAAAATCAAATCCCAATTTTAAGAGTCTTGCTTCATGGTGCATAGGTTCTTACAAAGGGGCTACTAATGTTTAAATTTTAAACCTGCGTGTGGTATATATTGCTCAATGTTAATGACAAACAGAAAAAACAAATGCTTCAATTTAATAAAATATACAGTAGATAAGAAACATCTTCTGGTTAGAATATACAGTAACATTGTATCTTTCGACACCTTAAATCAGAAGGTTTTATTTCTGTATACTGAGCTAAAGATTTTTGGTTCTGTTTCCGGTAAACTATGCCGAAAAAAAAATATAGTTCGTAAAATATTAGTTTCTCTTTTCAAAGTAGCAAAATAAGTTAGTGATTTAGGTAACGAGAAGAAAGGTCAGTATATTTGAAGTTTGTTTTTTTTTTTTGTAGAAAAAAATAATCAAAATATTTCTTCAGTTGGAACATAAAAAGTTTTTCATCCTTTTGTGATGTCAACAGTTTTTGAATATCTATTATGTATCCTGGAATTTAATGACAACTTTGTCTCTAACTATAATAAAAATAAATCTTATCTAATGTTGCTTAATTCATGACAGATATTCAACTTGTTAATATCACCATGGGAAGAAAATGAATTCTATGTTCCTCCTGGAATAATATTTTATCCATTTTGGCATTAAAAAAACGATTTTGATATAAAAACTGCAAAAACAATTACCTTTTATAGCATACACTACACTATTACAGTACCTTACCTGGATGGGTGTTGTAATTATTCTAGATTTAAGATGGGGGGCCCTTTTAAAGGGAGGAAGGAACCTATGAAAAGTGTTGGTTTATTTCTACCAAAATACTATTATATAGTAGAATTCTTACAGGGAAAAAAATAACTTTTACACCCCGTTCCTAACATATAAGCCGTATTCTGATATAAACAGTCGGTTTAGAAAGTTCACGTTAAATAGCTCAAACGATAAATTTCTTAAATTGTATATTATGCAGAACAGTGGTTAGTGAAGGAAGAATAGAAGAAATAATAAACCCTAACATATAGCTTTTTTAAATTTAATTGAGTTATTTAACTAGCACTTTCTGAACCTGGAGATTATTTCAGCACACGAGAATTTCTATGAGTGAAAGCGAAGGGGCCTACCAATTTTGTCAGGAAAGGTATTTTCACATACCTTCCAGGGATATTTTACATGCCACAATCGACACGGGACCAACGGCTTTACTCTCCCTCTGAAGGGAGCTGTACCACGGATTTTTACCGCTCACAAAAAAAAAAAAAAAATCCGTCGACCTCAGCTTGTATTGAACCAACGAACATCGGGTCGTCCTGAGGTTAGTACTTTACCTCAATATCACCGAGGTCAACTAACAAATAGTTCGGTAAGTCGACGTCAAGTCGACACACGAGGACAGGTCCTCCACGCACATTCGAGATAAGACCGAAAAAAAAGAGAGAGAGAGAAGAAAACGGATCAAACTCGTAAAATTTGGTGCTTCCGCCTTTTCCTCTAAAGAGCGAGACCTCTTGCTATTTCACGCGCTAGGTAAGGAGGTAGACTGTAAAGGGTTGGCTGGATGGGTGGGTCGGTGGGTTATTCTAGGTAGCAAGCGACGCAGAAAGGTATCGTGGGACTCGCTGAAGAACTCGAAGGGGAGGGGGCGAGGGTAGTGAGTAGGAGGAGTTGACGTACACTCACATCCAAACAAACTAATCCCCGAGTACCTTTCTGAAACGATTATTTTATTGAAGCAATTAGGTACTATGATAAATTGACAGTAATTATTGTTGATTACATTGACTTAAGGTGGGGATGTAGGTAACGCAATTAAAGGGCGGTTTGTTTGTCTTTCAAATAGATATAAACATAAGAGTTTAATTTTCTTCCCATGGTAACCTCAAAAATTCTTGAATATTTATTAAAATGTGTCCCAGAATTTGATGACAACTTTTTCTCTTAATTTAAAAAGTTTCCCATCTAATGCCACTAAGCTCATGACAGATATTCAACAACTGTTGATATCACCGTGTGAAGAAAATTAAACTTAATGTTTATACTAAAGCAATATTTTATTTTTGGTGACCTGTTAGTCTAGGGGTAAGGTCTGACTTCTGTGCTGTGGTCCAGGGTTCAATACTTTGTCCCGGCACAGATTTATCTGATTGCTAAACCCTTCCTTCACCTTTGACAAGACGTGTATTAATCACAACTTGTGAATGTGGGGAATACCGGGCCTTCACCGTGGTTTGGATTCCTTGTTAAACTGTAGGTCCTCCATTTCATCTCACAATCACCCTACCATTACACATTAGCGTAAGTGCGTATAACCCAAACGGGAAGTAAGACGCGGTGCTAATAATAATAATATTTTATTAATTTTACCACCGGTTGGTTTCGATACTGGAGTTACATAAGTTACCATCGCCCGTCTAGACATTAGATTTATTTAAAAGTACAGTACTAATTTGATCTGTTGAAAAAATTATTTACAGTAATCACGATTATTAAATTCTCTTAGTTATATAACGGGGAGAAAATCACCTAAGCTTTTAAATTAAGGTGTGGCAGAAGGGAACATAAGTATTTTTACAGTTTTTATAGAGTTGAAATTTTTTGGCCAAAATAAATAAAATATTTCTCCACTAACAACAGAGAGTTTAGTTTTCTGCACATGCTAATATTGATAGATCTTTAATATCTGTCAAGGGTGTCCTTGAATTTTGTCAAAACTTTTTCTCTTTATTTAAAAAGTTTGGACAAAATTCCAGGACACCTTTGACAGATATTCAAGATCTGTTGATATTAGCATGTGCAGAAAACTAAACTCTCTGTTGTTACTGGAGAAATATATGATCTATTTTGGCAAAAAAAATCTAATGCTATAAAAACTGTAAAATTACTCGCGCTCCCTTCTGTCACAACTTAATAAA
The DNA here is from genome assembly GCA_039000515.1 of Timema cristinae. Taxonomy (NCBI): domain Eukaryota; kingdom Metazoa; phylum Arthropoda; class Insecta; order Phasmatodea; family Timematidae; genus Timema; species Timema cristinae. The sequence goes on along the minus strand of JBCFYV010000100.1, from coordinate 42,118,617 downwards.
ATATTACAGAAATAGATATTTATGTCTTCTTGGAACACAGATATACGTATTTTCTAGAATTTTTTTAACTTTATTAACCTACCCACACTTACATTCATCATTTTCCATCTCTCTTATATTATATTAGATTAAATAAAAAAATTGAAAATGAACTTCCATTGCTGAAATAATTAGTCTCTTAGGAGCATTTGAAAACACCATTAAAATAATTGATATAACTAATTTATACCATTTTTACATCCAAAATGACTTATAGGACCGGAATTGTAACTAGAGACTAAACAATAAAACATTAGAGTTTGATAAATATAATTGCTCTCCTTGATCGCAGGAATTTTCTCGTTATAAACCTGAACCTATTTCTTGTATGTGCTTTGGGTGTATGTTTGTGTGCCTAATTACCCATTCGGACTAGCCTATTCATAATCTTACACTAACGGGCAAGGAATGGCTAAGGTATAAATCTGAGAAAGTGGCCTATACATGAATTAGCGCAGTGTTAGAGTGAGAAACTATTTATTAAAACCAGAATCAGTACAACTAAACAGGATGTAAGCCTTTACCTGCCTGACATTGACAAACAAATTAAGACGAACCGAATGTATTTGTCCTCAAGACTGCCTATTCAGATTTTTTTTTAAAATTAATACACCAAAGAGACTAACAAATATATTAAAGTGTAGTTATTAGGACGGTAAATTAGAAATTATATTATTATTATTATTATTATTAGCACACCGCGTCTTACTACCCGTTCGGGTTATACGCACTTACGCTAATGTGTAGTGGTAGGGTGATTGTGAGATGAAATGAAGGACCTACAGTTTAACGTGGAATCCGAACCACGGTGGCGACCTGGCATTCCACACATTCACAAGATGTCTTGTCAGAGGTGTAGGAAGGGTTTGGAAATCAGATAAATCTGTGCCGGGACCGAGGATCGAACCCCGGCCGCCAGCATAGAAGTCTGACACCGTACCCCTAGACCACCAGGTCACCCGAAATTAGAAATAAGAAATGCTTCAACGCCAGCATGTGGAAGGGATTATAAAATCACATAGGTAATAATAAGTGTGTTACTGGAAGACATTAAAACCCTTACCTCACTTGTCATTGTAAATTCAGTATATTGTAAGCTTGACACCTTAGCACGTGTGATCATTGGTAAACATATATGTTGAGTCTCAAGCGATCATAAATCATACATATCTTATCTGAAAATCTGATTTGAATCCAAAATGAGTCAATAATGGATTTTAACTTGGGTACAAAAACCGGTAGAGCTAAAATTGATTCGGAGCTCACTACATGTTCAGTCTCAAGCCTGTAGCAATACCATTTGATTTAAACGATAGAAATAATATCAACAACTAGCGAAAGCATAACATGTTCAAACAGGGTAACCTATTTATATGTATTAACTGCTTCAAGATTTATACTATACCCGCTTTGGTGGTTGCATGATTTTAAGTCAAAGAATGATTTTCAACCATTTACAATTCACGGCACACTGAAAAAGGCACTAAAATTGTTGTGACACACATAGATAATTTTAAAAGAATAATTAAAAAAATTGTCCCATTAAAACCGTAGTTTCATTTTCTTCAGATAGTGATATCAACATGAGCCAGGTGGCATTGGATGATTAACTTTTTAAATGAAAAGGAAAAGTTGTCATTAAATTCTAGGACATTCTTGACAACAACAACTGTTGAGATCACCATGGGAAGATAATTAAACTCTATATGTGTCTACTGGATGATTATTTTATTTCTTATAACAAAAAAATTTTTTTTTGCTACAGTAGCTCCAAAAACAATGCCCTTTTCTCATATTATCTACACTCTCATCTTAATGAATAATTTTATTATTAAAAAATAACGAATATTAAGTTTGTGTTTAAGATCTCAACCTCTAATATTCTAACAGTAATGTTATTTTTTTTTAAATAATGTCCATCATGAATATAAAAAGTTTTATTTTTATTCCATAAATTATTTCTTTTTTATTTCTCCCCAAACTACCATGCCACACCAGCTAAAACATATTGATCTAAAGCGTTATTCTCGCATTAGATTGAATTTACGACGAATGGGAGATTTGGGTTTGAATCCAGTTTGTATATATACTGAGGGAGAGGGTTTCCCCTGATTGGGTATCCAATCTTCCCTACCACCCAAATGTGTACACATTTATTCTCAAATTTACCCTTCTTATCATTGTACCAATATTACTATGAGGATAGCCCAAATGGGTAGTAAGACGCGATGTTAAAAAACCTATTAGTTTTAACCAAAGATACACTATAATTAAAGTATAACAGTATTTGTGATATCACTGCACAAGCAATAAATAAACAAGAGCAAGCTCGATAAGTTTGTTTGTAGGAATAAAAAAATCGACCAACCATCGCTTATGAAAGACTTAAAACTTTCTTTTATCCAACAACCATCCACCCTTTGTTACGAATTTTCGTCAAACTCTCTACACCAGCTGTTCCCAAAACTTTTTATTTGACGTTCCATTTAATTAAATGGTCCTGAAGGCATGTATCGGTTAGGTTACCTTTTTTATACGAGTACATCAAGCCTAGCATTCGTACCTAGCTCACAACCAACTTCGTGATGGTTACATATAAACATTAACTATGGTCGTTTTATTTTTGTACATAGTTAGATTTTGTATTTAAATTTTGTGAATGTATAAGACACAAGAACCACACGAAGAGATATATAAAAAAACACATACTACGATAGTATTGTGTATACTGTATAGGAAGGACATTTTTATATATTTATAAAAGTTAATACAATTTATTTATTTATAAATCAATCATGTAATCAGAGAAAATATCAATTGAATTCTACTGACAAAATCTTCCTTTATTTTTATTCTTTAAATTGAAAAATGACACCTGGAATAAAAAATAATTTAGAACACTGCTGCACATATTTATTGACCAAGAGATGAGCTACACAGGTCACAGTTCTTAAGGCGCTAGAATAGTCGATAAAGAATTAACACCAGAAACAAGTGGGTCTGTAACATTACTGAAGGAGCTTTCCTGCTGTAGAGAACAAACGGGGGAGGAGTAAAATACAAATGACAGTAAAAGCTTTATTGTGAATCTCTTAAATTATATAACTCGTTTCACAAAGATACATTTACACTAATATAACAGTTCACTTTCGTTTACTGGGTACTAAGGGATAATAATGAACCAAAATGTGGATTTTTGGACTATTCCAAGTGGAAAATTATATTTACAAATCTGTATATGTATGTAGGGTCGTAGATAAGTTTTTTATTCATTCCAGTAAACACACAACTAGTGTATGATTAAAGGATCTTTTAATATTTAACTTAAACGTAACACTGTTTGGCAATATTTCATTTACCAAGACTGGACTGCCATAAGGAGTTTGGTGGTTTCTAATATAATATACATGTTGATCAGAAATGTGCGTAACTGAATTTTCAACTTCAGAGGGGAACACACATTATTAATAATTTCATCTTCACTATGCTAAACGGAAATAGATATTTATGCTATCTGGGTGAGAATCTCTTGGCAACAAGAAAAATGTTCACTGAGCGAGCCACCGACCTATAAGACAAACGGTACATATCTTCTCTCCCAGAGGCCTGCAATGTAAGTAACACTGAAACTACTATATTCATCAAATAAAAGTATTTACAAACTCTTATGTGCGTGCATACATAGTGTAATCTAAGCAATCTTTTTTTTTATGAATATAAGAGGGTATTTAATGTAATGTGCAAAGCTAGGATATGTTACAATATTAGCAGCCAATAAATAAATGGGAGAAAACCACTTCAATGTTGAAGTAGGCTTAAATTGTGATCACATTTTTGTATCTCGATATATGTATGTATATGTATGAATTGTATGTATTCTATGTATATATGTTATGTATTCTATATATTTTATGTAATCTAATGTATTTAATTGTATTGTTAAGTAAGTATGCCTGTATGTATGTATTTAGAATAGTTATCACTTAGTTTAAGTGAACATTGACATCACTAGGACTTCATTTATTCTTTCATTAATAATATTATATAAGTTTGTTTAAATCATATGTATACTCTGATATCTAAAAAAAAATCTTTGTTTGCTCGTAACACAGCCACGCTATTAATCGCGTTTGAGATATATATTTTTTACTCATGAACTTTTTAAAATGACTTAGATAACTCAAGATGAACTTGCACTTGTAGCTCTACTGCCAACTTACAATGAATAGGTTTGGTAATGTAGTTCAATTTTACTCTACGTTGTGCAAGAAGAATTTGTGGACAGACTATAAGGTCTAGTATTTTTATGTCGGTGGTATACTTCCAGTCGATGTTTTCAATACGAACTCAGCTGTTTCAAATATTACCGGCATCAGGGGAGGTACCTAGTTCTAGAGAGAAAACTTTGCCCTCGTGGATGCTTCAAAAGCGACTTGGAAGTATTTGGAAAAGATGGTTGGTGTGTGCGTTAGGGGATGAAGGTGTATGATGGAGGTAAGGGTGGGGTGGAAGTAAGATGGGCCAGGTGGCTCACTCAATAGCATAGATAGCACCAGAAAGATAAATTTAATAAAACTTATATATATATATATATAAAAGTTCAGTAAAACTTGAATAATCCGAATTAAATCCGAAGAAATCAGAAGAAAATATTTCGGATTAATAAATATAATAAGAGGACATTAAAAAAAATCATAAACATAGATATTGTAAATGCAGCATAAAAACCATATTATAATTTTAGGATTAGACAGTTTGTTATTTATAAAACTTTAATAATTGTTTAAAAATAAACTAAGCCAGAAGTGAAATAGATACTCCTGGATCTGAAGAACAATTAACACGAAGGTGGACAGGGTTTGATGAAGAATTTCTGCCTTCTATGGCAATGTAGTAATAAATATTTTAAAATAAGTAAGCCATTGTCAGTACTAAACGAAGATCTGTATTAATGAGATCAGGAATATATAAATTTTACTTGGTTTATGACAGTTTGTTTTTCATAATAAGTTTGGAATAGTTCTAGCTATAAGAGAGGTACTAACCAATACAAAAAGAAAAGGAAACAAAACAATGTAATATTATTTTACCAGTGCATCTCACTATCCGTTGGGATGCACGAGTTTTAATCTCACTAATGGGGTAGGGAAGAGAAAGATAAAAAATATTCTGGATTATCAGTGATCGAGAGGTCAAGGTTCGATTCTCAGTCGTGTGAACTGAAAGGTAGGTTTTCCAAATGTTTAATTACTATAGGTTTCTCATTCTCTCCTAAAGTTAATGCCAGTGCACTACATCGAAAAATAGCCTTTTAATCTCAACCACATAGATTAAAGCGTTATAGAATCTATATTTTAAAACGTGTAAGTTAAAAAAAACTTTTGCCCACTTTAAAATATGGTATAAAGATATCAAGATGTATTATTTAGTATTAAATACCTACATTCAAAGATTTATCAGTCTAAAAAAAGTAATAAAATTTTAAATAAAGTAATTTTCAATTAAGTTTCACGTGAAGTGTTGGTAAGCTGAGATCAAAGTAAAAGGTTAGAAGAGAATGGTTCAGCCTTCCTCAGAAAAAATAAAGTTATTTGTTTAATAAGTCACAACAAAATATTAATAGATAAATTCAGGAGGGTTTAAAGAAGTTTTGAAACTTCAAGAAAACTGTCATTCCCTTAAGAAATACCTCAATGTGAAAGACACCCTTAAAACTGGGTGGAAATAACTCGAGTAAAAGTTCGGATTTTTTTTTTTCAGTTTCATTACCAAAAACGTTTCTTTTTGACCAAAATATATTAAATATTGCTTCAATAAATACATTTCGATTTTAATAGAAAGCCTGTTATTTGAAAACTGGAAAATCATATTGCCACAATGGCGGAAGAAAATATTACAATTGTATTTACATGCTTAGTACATTTAAATATTCAAATAATGTTACCATTAATCCATAATATATTTGAAGCTTTGATAGGTTAAATTAATCGTTATATATATTAAGCACCACGTCTTACTAACCATTCGGGTTATACGCTTATCTACTAATTACACAAATTGGTTGAGTAATTTTGAACGTTATATTTACAGGAAGTGAAATCGCATTTTCGTGGAGGGAGAGTGAAAAACATTTTGTAAAAGCCACCCTAATACACCCGACCTAGGTTTAAACCTTGATATCTCCACCATTGGCAGTCTAATCTACTTTGAGACCAGCGCGTTAGACCATGTGACTACCGAAGAATGTTTTAATTAAACAATTGACATTGTAAATATGTAAGTTCAAAAAAAAGGAAGGGACCTATACATTGTTGAGGGCTTAGCTTAAGATTTGAAATATTTCACTCTGTAGTGTGGGCAGCTACCTCTCCTTCCCCTCCACCATCCCCCAATTAGGGACGGTTGCCGCAAGCAAGCGACCATGTCGTTCCACCAGGGAACAGAGATAGACTTTGATTGGTGCAGAATTGGTAAGCTTTTAGAATGTTCCTTATCATCCTTGGAGCGAGGAAGTGAGGAAGCTCTGCCCAGTTCTAGAGTCATGATTGTATATTGAGGAACACAGCTGAACAAGGTAATGAGTGATTTGGTTCACCATTAATGTCATCAGCGTAGCTTCTAATAAACACTCTAAGGGTGTGGCAGAAGGGAGCGCAAGTATTTTTACAATTTTTATAAAATATGAATTTTTTTTTGGCAAAAATAACTAAAAAATTTCTCCAGTAGCAACATAACTTTTTAAATAAAGAGAAAAAGTTTTGATAAAATTCCAGGACACCTTTGACAGATATTCAAGATCTGTTGATATTAGCATGTTCAGAAAACTAAGCTCTACGTTGCTACTGGAGAAATATATGATCTATTTTGGACAAACAAATCTAATGCTATAAAAATTGTAAAAATACTTGCGCTCCTTCTGCCCCACCTTAATCGATAGAGATATTGGTATATCACTCCAGTTGGGTTAATTAGCCCTCAGAAGCATCGAAAGTTAATATGGTAAGTTATTAATAAAAATATAATACAGTAATAATTGTTGATAGGGAAATTTTGAATCTAACAGCTTTTGATAACAATTAGAAAACCTTTATAAAAGTATCAAATAAGACATAATTTTAGAATATCATATTTTAGTGACTTTCTACAAATTTTAGAGATAAAAAGTGGGCTTCTTTTAAAAATCAAGGTTTAAATTTAGTTTATTTATGTATAATGTAATATAAATAGTTTTAGAATATCTGCTATTAATATAATATGCCTAATATGAACAGAATATTTTCTCCTCATTTAAAAAGTTTGATATTTTATTTATATGAAGTATTTAAAGTGCACTTTCTGAACTGACTAATTACGAGAATTTCTAATAGTGAGCGTGAAAGAATCAACCTATTTTGATGGGAATGATATTTTCAAATACCTTCCAGGGTTCTGCTACCCGGCTCAATCGACACGGGACCAACGGATTTACTTCCACTCCGAAGGAAGCTGTGTTACAGATTTGTGTCGCTCAAAAAAAAAAAACTCCAACTGTAGCTAGGTTTGAACCCACAAACATCGGTTCCTGAGGGAGACTTCAAGACCACAGACGTCGACTTTAAAAAGTTTCGTAGAAATCTTAAACTAAATACAAACTACTAAATCAAAGTTTCATTTAGATTAGCCAAAAATCGATTGATTATAAAACAAAAACTGAGGAAAAAGCAAATATTAGTGCGTTCCCTTTCATCCTACCCTAAGTGTACTTTGAAAATGTTTTTATTTTTAATCTCCTGACTTGATAGAGAGTTATTAAAGTATCACGCTATACATTCATGCCTCTGTAAATTGAATGATCAACGTGTCTATCACTTCACAATAGTCGATCGCGTGGTTAGAAAACTAAAGCATCACGAAACGTAAGGCACTTCATTTCTAGGTAGAAATAGGGGGTACGCCCTTCCTTTTTTTTTTCCTTCGAACGACTTAAATGTTTCAAAGGCGAAAGAGTCACGCATCTGTTTTCACTGCCATTGAAAAACTGACTAGATATTGAGCCCAGTGTAAAAGGTGAACTGTCAAGTTTTTGATTGATACAATAGATTGACAACTTAATACTTTTCTATTTTTCAACCTATGATTTCTGTATGAATTAATAATGAAAAATAATGTTTATTTTTGACCCGTCATTGTCTGTTCCTTGGCATGTGAAAACATAGTGCTCAGGAGGAAAAGCAGAGATAATATGGGGGTTCGTACCTCATGTTGGGCACCATTTACCCACTAACGAAAATGTAATGGGCGTAAAGGGGGTGGACAGAATTTTGGGTAACTTATACCCATCAACGAGCATGTTCAAGGGAAAGGGGAAGACATATTTTTTTTAGCACTGCGTATTACAACCCATTCAAGGTGTACGCTTATGTACTAATTATTACACTTATTGTTAGGGATGGGGAAGGTTAAATATAGAAGAAGTTTACCTGCATTTGAGTGTAGAGTGGAGAACCTTTTAAGAAAGGCCACTCTTAGTACACCTGACTGGGATAAAATCATGATATCCCCATCATCGGCAGTTTAGTCTCTTGCGCCTTAGACCACGTGGTCACTGAGCCGGGTAAAGGGAGATATGTTAAGGCAGGTACAAACATAATAATGGGCCTCTCTTACCGATATATGAACAAGTTTAGGATTCAAACATAAAAATTTGGGTACATTCACCACTGAATTAGCTTGATATAATATATAGCCTTCAAACGATAAAATAATGCCAGGTCAAATTAGACTCTGCGTTAATAATGTACACAAAATGTACGCGACTTTAGACATGGGTTAGGGAAAAAGAACCACTGACCTTGCAATTTGGAAATTAATCAGGCCTATGTGATTTTGCTACAGTCCAAATATGAGGGTATGTATTATATAATGAGGATATTTCCCTCCAACAGCTAACGACACTGCCTTCTTGGAGATTTGAATCTATTTTGCGAAGCGGTTGCATCTTAACTTGACTCACCGGGACAGTCTAAGCACTATCACACTTGGACGTAAATGTACAAAATAAAAAGATAGGGAAGAAATGAGTTCATCAAGAGAGAGCTCTGTCTATGTGCTGATATAAAACTTTCCCTCTTCCTCTGACGAGTTTACACAGCCACTTAAATATTTGCGCCTTGAAAACATTGACTTGTTATATTTTTAACTTTAACATTTTCTTGTTTCCTTTTCTAGATAGACATATGCTGCCACGGACTTTTTAAATATACATCTTGGTAGGAAGATTCCCACAGGACATTTTCGTGACCTAGTTGTCTTAACGTTAAATCTTTAAAGTCCGCTGAGTAAAACGTAAATCCCTAACATGGGAAATCCTATCTTGACCGGACGTGACGTCACAGGTAGGCAAGGTCCTTAAGATTCCCAAAGTTATAAGGCTTATGTTTATATGGGTGTTATGTCTCCCACCTTTCCTTGCTCACACAACGATGTTACTGTGTGACTTAGTGGTGAAATAGGCCGGATACAAGTGTATGGATATTTGGTTGTGTCTCAAATTGAGACTATTATATTCAAGGGGATTGACACTTTTCATTTGGTCGTGAAATGCAGAACCATGGTAAAAAAAACTGTTTACGTCAAGAATTGTTATTGTTTTGCAATTTTCTTTTTGGAAACGGTTTGTTCGAGAATAGAAACAAATATCGATAAAATTAACACTTTTCAATAGAAAACTGCCGTCTTCATAACAAAAATAAGAAAATGTAACAATTAATAAACATTGATACATTATTTTAGAAGGTCTATTGAAAATATTAACATAAAAAATTTTACTCGTTCTCGAAAAAATTGGTATTTTCAAACGTATGACTTTTCCTCAAGACCTGTCCGGTAGCTAGCACCATCTACGTTTCCATGATCCATCTGATCTTGTTGGCGCGGAAGAATACTTTGGTCGGTTGTGAAGCCACGCCACGCACGCCTTTCACCCTCCCCCCCACCAACCCATAAAATAGGCTTGATATATGCACTCGACAGGGCCAAGGGCCTTAAATGTTGGTGTTTCACCAGCACTGATGGCCAAGGGATCATAGAGAGTTGTACTTGGTTTCCATTGACGGGAGATTCGGCGTTTAAATAATAATAATAATAATAATATTTAGCACCGCGTCTTACTACCCGTTTGGGTTATACGCTTTAAGTACTAATTACACTACTGGATTAGGAATTGGGAAGGTTGAATTAGAGGAAGTGAACCCGCATTTGCGTGGAGGGAGAGTGGAAAACATTTAGGAAAAAACCTCCCAGTTCACCCGACCGAGATTTGAACCTCGATCTCCCCGTCCTCAGCAGTCGAGCTCAACCCGTATAGCGCGTTAGCCAACTACGCCACCTAGGCAGGTAAATTCGGGGTTTGAAATAAAACAGTGCTGCACTGAGATACTTTTACAAATTATGTTTTACCTAATGTTTACCCCTAGCTCCAACGCAATGTGTGTAACTTTCCTCTAAAATTCTCTTCCTTGGCCGTACCCTACTATCGTAGCTAAATAATTATAGCCCTGATGGGTAGTAATACTTGAAGAAAATAAATATAAAATCAACAGAAGTTTTTTATTTATTTATTTGAGGTATTTTAATAGAACTTTCTGAAGGGATTGATTATATCGGCACGTGACTTACAAACCTGAAACAAATATTGGAAATAATATAATTTTTGATATACCCATAAGTAAAATGAAACGTTTATTGAAATATTTTCTGTTAACTAAGATATAAATATATGAATAAGAAGCTATTTTAGGATACTCACTAACAGGGACTTAACTACTCTATGGCACTGGAACAATAAAGTTAATTGCTGGACTTACAAGAGTACGTTACTTATCCCTCCCTATTTTGAGAAAATTCTCTCCAGTCCCCTCATTACAACCTATCCCTAACTTGAGAAAATTCTCTCCAGTCCCCTCATACACCTATCCCTACTTGAAAATTCTCTCAGTCCCCTCATTACACCCTATCTAATTGAAAATTCTATCAGTCCCCCTCATTACACCCTATCCCTAACTTGAGAAAATTCTATCAGTCCCCTCATTACACCCTATCCCTAACTTGAGAAAATTCATCATCCCCTCATTACACCTATCCCTAACTTGAGAAAATTCTATGAGTCCCCTCATTACAACCTATCCCTAACTTGAGAAAATTCTATCAGTCCCCTCATTACACCCTATCCCTAACTTGAGAAAATTCTATCAGTCCCCCTCATTACACCCTATCCCTAACTTGAGAAAATTCTATCAGTCCCCTCATTACAACCTATCCTAACTTGAGAAAATTCTATCAGTCCCCTCATTACAACCTATCCCTAACTTGAGAAAATTCTATCAGTCCCCCTCATTACACCCTATCCTAACTTGAGAAAATTCTATCAGTCCCCCTCATTACACCTATCCCTAACTTGAGAAAATTCTCTCCAGTCCCCCTCATTACACCCTATCCTAACTTGAAAATTCTATCAGTCCCCTCATACACCTATCCCTAACTTGAGAAAATTCTCTCCAGTCTCCCTCACTACACCCTATCCCTAACTTAAGAACATTGCATCCAGTCCACCTCATTACATCCTATTTTTTTCAAGTTGAGTCTAATGTTATCCTCCCATATGCATCTATTCCTTCCCATTTAGTTATCCAGTCAGTAGTCTTAACACGTTTCCAAATTTTTTCATTCATGCTGCATCTCCTACCCACCGTAATCTATCAGACATAACTATCCTAACATTGTCTTGTGATGAGTACAGAGTATGTCACCCAACATTATACAACCTCTACCACTCTCCAGTAGCCTCATCCCATTGTGGATCAAATATCTTCCTAATCCTCTTGTTTTTGAACACCCTTTTTTATGTAATGTAATAGACTGCGTTTCATAGGGATTTACATAATATAATATAAATAAAAACAGAAAAAAAGTGTCGATTTAAGATCAAATTTTTTAAAGTAAATATTATTAAAAAAATTCAGTTCCTTTGGTTGTCAAATAAACCTCACTTGGTTGGTTGCTAACCATCCACCTAAGCCATAGTGAGTAGAACAAGAACTTTTTTGATAAATATATTTCCGTTTAGGATTAAAAAAAATATTAAAAGCCTTACTTCCTTTCATCAATTAGTCATGTCAAGACGGGCATATTAGGTTCCTTGCTGTTTTTATTACGAGGTGCTAAGAAACGTTAATTTCATAAGGACCTGAAATTCTCGTCACAGTCATTACGAACAATAATGTTAATGGCGTAGGAAACTTAAAAGGTAAAAAATACAAAAAAAAACACACAACAAAGATGAGAGGACAAAGGAATAAATGAAGAAAACAGAAGGAACAATTTTCATGTTTTGGGTGTGTCTACGTATTTCTTCTTCTTTTTTCCCCCTGCCAACACCCCCGTAGTTATTCTTCTCCTTTTCTTTTTTGTTGTTGTATTTTTTTTTTTTTAGAGTTTTCTTTCTTAGTATCACGCGATTATTTTTTTCCCGCGTCAAGTGAATTTGTAGCATTGCGCTACATCCCGGAAGATACATCATTTTGTTGACGTTTACACCTTGGTTATGTGGAGACTTAATTTAAAGTTATGACTTTATAAAGGGGAAAAAAAGTCAAATTAACTGGGACATTTTTTAATACATAAATTCTGAATTTATTAGCTTACATCAATTATTGATTTTTTCTACAGGACCTTTTAAAATTATTTAAAACCGAAGTTTGACTTTAGATTTACTAAAACATAACATAAACATTATACTTATAGGTTTGGCCAAAACACATCTGAATTGTCATTTTATCGGTAGTTTAACAAAAATATCAATTTTAGAATCACTCTAAAACATCTTATCATAAAATTTGATAAGCCCGTTTCCGAGGAAATGATTGAACAGATTTGGACAAACGGACACTCATTTTAATGGTTAGTATTACAGGATGTCGAGAAAAATAGTAGTTCTACACGAAAACCTGATTTTCACAGAGAATTTTCAATTTTCCATTCTTTGTTTAATCACCATGGAACCCGTTATTTGCTGCATGGCTGTAAATCTCTAAATAAAATATATCTCTTTGGCTAAAAATTATTAGCTCAATCTTTATTTGTTGGTCCGAATACAACACAATTTTCTATTTGGATGAATATTTCTCTTTGTATGCTGTCATTACACATCTAAATTGAGATGCCTAATCTGGGGAACATTTTATTGGAATGTTGCTATCGTTAATTCGCATTAAAATCAGTAATATTGAGCATAATTCAAAAATTAAAAGGTTACGTTGTTAAGTTCGAGAAAATATTGTCTATGTTTTGTTTCATGCATTATAAAATTATAAGCTCAAATACGATAAAATGATCTTGAATAATGTTTAAAAAAAATAGCCATTTTAACTATCTAAGTATGACTTTTGGTGTTTATTTTTTCAAATAAAAGATTATGATGTTCAGTTTAGCAAATAATAAAACAATACAAATACATATATTAAGCTACGTTTTCATTTTAGTGCTTAATTTTGAGGATATGATATTTATAAATAAGGTTTTGTTTAATCAATAATCTTTTCACATTCTTACACATACAGTAAGTTCAGTTATGTTTCCATGTTGATACTTAATTTTGAGGGAATGATATTTAAAAATATCGTAATGTTTAGTGTACTACATTTATATTTTCACATTATCTCTTTCTATTAGACTCTCTCACGCGATCACACATTCTCTCACACACAAACACACTATAAAACTCCCTCACACACACACTCTCTAACCTCACACTTTTTATCACATGATTTATCTTACAGTATCTTTATTTTACCCTCTCTCCCTTTAAGGCTCTCTCAAGCTCTCTTTATCTAAAACTCTCTATCTCAATCTCACTCTACAACAAGCTCACACTCTCTTTCTCATTCAAACTCACTTCTCTTTTTCCTTCAAACTCACTTTTTCCTTCAAACTCACTCTCAATCTTTCAAAATCTCTTTCGTCTTAAACTCACTCTCTTAAATTCTCTATCTAATTCTTTCTCTAACTCTCTCAATATAATTTTCTCTATCTAATCTCTCCCTTACTAACTTTCTCTCTCAAACTTTCCATAACACTACCACACATTCTCTCTCTCTCTCTTTCACACAATATATTTCCCAAAATTTTACACTTTCCTTCTCACACACATACACACAGACTCTATCTCACTTTCTCACTCACGCTCACTCTCTCCTCCTACACACTTTTTTCTCTTTTCACAGTATTTATATATCTAACACATACACATACTCTCACTATGACTCGCTCACACTCACTCGATCTCTCTCGATTGCTCATTATCAGTGTCTTACACTCACTTTTTCACACTCACACTCTCATTTTCACACTCACGCACACAGTCACACAATCAAACACTTACACTCTCATTTTCTTTATCACATTTTATCACTCTCTCTTACATATATATTCTATATATAATTTGATAAGCCCGTCTCCAGTAATAGAAATTATGAAAAAATGACTGAACATATTTTGACAAACGAACACTCATTTTAAAGATTAGAGAATCAGGATGCCGGTAAAAATGGTGGCCTAAGACTAAAACCTAATTTTTCTAGTGAATTTTTCATATGTTCCTTCTGTGTGGGCAGGTGTTCATCTGAACAATCATTGTTTGCTTACATCACCATGGAAACTATTATTTGTATATATATCTGCATAATGGTAAATAAAATATTTGTCTTTGTTTAAAAATAATACCAGCTCAATATTTAATTAAGTGTTTTGGTGCAACGAATAGATAGAGATCTGGGAGAGGAGTCATTTTAAAGTTCTCATCAGGGCGTGAAGGTGGAGAATATACGTTTTTATTCAAATTACATACCGAAAACTAAATATATAAGAAAATTTGATAGCCTTTGACGAGTAAACTTTAACTATAAAAAGAGTGGGGGCTTATTATTAATTCCCAATAAAAAGCTTAAAATATATTTTAGTGCAATAATCTGCAGCCATCGCTGCACCTACTCACTAGTTGTTAGTATAACTCGGTATATTTATCCAATTCACTACTTTATAGCGTGTGTAGTGTATGTGACACCCCATTCGTGAATAATTTTCTTAGTTCATGAATTGGGCCAATTTCTGCCCATTACGTGAAATGTCATCTGCTCTTGACCAGTTCATGAACTGGGCAGCTTCAATAATTACCCAATTTATTAACTGGACGGGATTTTGCACTGCCCATGAAATGGACAAGCAAAAAACCCATTCGGTATTAAATATAATTTAGATTTTAATCGTTTTATAATGGAAGGTTAGGCTGAGTTAAGTTGGATTAGTCTAAACTATGATCTAAAAAACTAAGTTTCATTCAAACTTGTAGTAGATAGTACAATAATTTCCAGTACATGAAATGTGCAAGAATTAATGCCATTTTTGCCCAATTCTTGAAATGGTCAAAAGAAGAGACCATTCCATAAACATTGACATAAATCTGTCCAATTAATGATATGAGCGATTTACCTTTTGTGGCACTAATATAACTTACCTATTATTAAAGTAGGACAGAGTCTACTAATTTACCAATCCAAATATTTAATTTATATACTAGGCCCTAGTGCCCAATTAAGAATCTCGAGCCTCTTAATTACCATAGAAGTCAGGTTTTTCAGGAATCAAGGACTCAAAAATACCATCTACATATATATATAATATAGCATAAATAATTATTATAGTAATAATAATATAGCACACCTCGGCTACATCATTTGTAGCCCACCAGTGGACAGATTGGCCAGTCCTAATGTACTGTTGCCCAGGGGACGCCCGAATGTACTAACCGTACATCCTTTCAGTGGAGATGAAAGCTTTTTTCATGTTCCGTGGAGATGAGGTGATAGCGGTAGTGAATATGAGGGTGTGGAACCAGTGGAAACACTTAGAACTAACCTAATTAACTAAACCCTGGTTACCGTTGAGGGTAATTCCCCTTTCGGGAAAAATACCAGAGGTACCAGCCGGGAATAAAACCCAGGGCCCCTAGATTCGAAGCCAGGTGCACTGATCACTATACTACGGGGACGCCTATAAATACATTTTATATCACATATAAGAGCTGTGTACTGATATTATGGTTGTTTCATAAAGTAACTATTATTATTAGCACCGCGTCTTACTACCCGTTCGGGTTATACGCACTTACGCTAATGTGTAATGGTAGGGTGATTGTGAGATGAAATGAAGGACCTTCAGTTTAACGTGGAATCCGAACCACGGTGGAGGCCTGGCACTCCACACATTCACAAGATGTCTTGTCAGAGGTGAAGGAAGGGTTTGGTAATCAGATAAATCTTTGCCGGGACCGATGATTGAACCCCGGCCGCCAGCACAGAAGTCTGACACCTTACCCCTAGACCACTAGGTCACCCATAAAGTAACTAATCATACATATATAAGGAGTGGGACTCTCTAATGAATATATAAAGGCTACTAGGGTGTATTTATGTAATTTATTTTTAATGGATAATCGGTTCGCTCTTTATGAAACAACAGATTATATCAATGCACAATCCATAAATAGAATTTATTGTAATCTGCATTGGTGGGCACACAGTTAAGCTCATTTGGCCTGATTTTTTTTTAGTGAGGTAAAGTTCTGTACATTAATCCCGGTTAGGTAAATCCTAATGTGGTTCTCTTTCTAAAATTGTTACCTCACTCTCCTTCAAAGCAAATGTGGGACACTTCCTTTAAATAATACCTTCTTTATCCCTAATATTTTAGTGTAATTAGTATATATGCGTATAATTTGATTGGGTAGTTAGATGCAGAGAAGAGAGAGGGAAACTTTATTCTAGAACAGACGTGGTCGGTCAGTCAGTCAATTGGCTGTCAAATCATTGCTGTGGGAGGGAAAAATATTGATAGCATTAATAATAATATTTTTCGGATATGCTATGAATTAAACCCAAGATTCTTAAACCTCTGATTTATATAAGTTGTTGAACATATATAGGTAATTATATAATACTTCCTTTAATGAAAAATATGTTTTTCTCTATCGATAATATCAAGAGATATAGATTCAAACACCATTAATATGGTTTATAATTTTATAAGTTCATGAAAAGTCTTTTTAGTTATGTTCATAGTTAATTTCAGTAAGAAGTGTTATAGATATAACATTTATATAGATTTAGTTTAAATATAAAATTACATAGTTAATTTTTTAAAGGGTGTTATAAATTTAAAAAAGATATAGTTAATATAATATTTTTTAGTTTATATTAATTAAAACACTCCTTTCTAATATTAACTATGACATTTTTTATAAATTAATCTTTCTTAACTTTAAATTTTTAACACTCCTTATAAAATTAATTATAAAGATTTAGTTTAGTATAAAATTAAAAGATTGTTTGATTGACATTGAAAATAAGCTTCTTGAATGGAGAAATAAAAATTACAATATACTGTTGAAAGTTGATTAATTGGATTTTGTATTTAATGGAAATGGATTAATAAAGTATTAAGATAAATAAATAAATCTTTCTTATCTAGTGATGCAAGTCCCTTCTCTAGATTATTGGATGGTTGATAGAATTGTAAACCAAATTCAGGAGGAATTCAGTTTTGGTTGAACTTACTTGATTTTGTTTAAGATATGATAATATAAAATTAGCTATGCTTCTAAATTACCCTTCTTTAATCTACATTCCTTGAAAATTACGTTTGGGTTTTAATACTAAGCCGCTACTTAGAACCAAAAAAAAACAGCTTTAAAGACCCTAACTTTAAACTGAGAATTATTTTAAAGGCAAAGTTTTATTAAAGGGTTGGTTGGGGGACCGGGGCGGGGGGTCTTAAGGAAGGTATTCTTTCTCTTCGTAGTTGAAGGGGGCAGATTGCCAAAAAATAAGGTTTTCAGTCTTCTGTGAGTGTGAATGTATGTAAGTTCAATACGTCACCTCAACTAGTGGGTCAAGTTTGTTTCTGGGTGGCTGCCAGACGCCTTGCGATCCTTCCCCCCACCCCCCACAACCCCCTTTTCCCTTTGCAGACCTGACAACTCTCGACTTGGCAAGACCACAAGATTTTTCGTTTTACGCTTACGTTCTACTTACTACCACAACTAGATGACGGCGACAACAACAAAACCACCACGAATTTCATCCCCTTTGATGGGAGGGATTTAACAACCAATAGTTAACAAAATAATATGGTACGGTGCACCGAACAGACTTTCTCACCCCTTTATATAAACTATACTTACATCCCCGAGATATGCGAAACAAAATAAAATACATTTTTTTTCTTTTAGTTCTTGTAGCAACGCTCGTATAGTGAAACAAACAAAAAATGACACTCGCACACGTTTTACAATCAAAGAATTGTTTCAAGTAATCTCACAACAGTAAAGGAAGCCGTCTTCTTGTATCTCGCCTTGTAGGATTAAATCCGTTGGCTTCAAAATGCTATCAGGTATCTCAAGAAGATGACGTGCATATTAAAAAAAAAGCTGAGTTAATTTCAAGTCATGCAGTCTACACAATGCCAATAAAGCTTAATTCATCATTTTCATACTAATACCCACGCCGACGGACACGTGGTATAAATTAAAGGCTCATATAGATAGGTAAATCGGCGATTAGAAATTAGGATTCTAATCCTGTACAAGAGTTTTTTTTACTAAATGGCTTCTAACCATGCCATTGCCTCCAAAAAAACACCAGTGCACTTAATCTAAATTATATCCTCCTCCTTCCTACCTCAATACCATAATTAATACATATGTGACCCGCATCGGTGGCCACGTGGTTTAATGCGTTACTCTCATGTTGGACTAGACTGCCGAAGATGGGGAGATCGGGATTTGATCCAGGTCGGGTGCACTAAGAGTTGTTTTACAAACTACCCTCCTCCCCCCGCCAGTAATGCTGGTATATTTCCTCTAAATTCAGCCTTCCTAATCCCTAACCCATTAGTGCAATAAGAGTACATAGGCACAGAAACCGAACGGTAGTAATACGTGGTGAATATATATATGTACAACCCGAACGGGCTGTGTGAGTTTATGACGATATTATACTCTATGTAAATACATATATGTCTATGTGTGTATACACGTTCAGCTGTATTTAAGGAAGATTCCATTAGCAAACGTATTTATTTGATCTTGAATTTATTATAGTAAAATAAAAGGTCTAACTTCCCCACCATTTCCTAAAAATGGCGTCGCTTCCACCCTCGCCATAGACGCTATAAGTACAAAGAAGATGGCGCTTGGAGTTCATAGCATTACACACAGTTAATTACACCGCTATAATCCGCGTGGATAAAATTATTCAAATCCTATATTATAACACAATGACTCTCTCCACTATTGAAACTATCAAACACGGGGATAACTCACATATCAATACTTCCTCCGAAAACCTTACTCCCTTCACCTTATTTCCTGGGTAGAGCCGCTCTACCGTTCTTGTTAACAGATTCGCAAATTAGCTTTTTAACCACTTCTAGCTCCGTTGAAACATTATTCTGTCCCGTACAGGACGGTAGAAAGGAAATGTGTGTGTGTGTATATATAAACCGAGAACTGTACGGCAGGTCCAGACGAAGTGAGCCGTGCTAAACACACATTGTTCGCCGTGTTGACTTTTCATTCCATTTAGTTGGTCCACATGGCATTAATACAGAGCGAGAGCGGGTTGGTTGGACTGCCTTCCCAGTTATGAGGCACGGTCATAGTAGACTCATTACTATTTTAATTCTTCTATTATCTGGCTCAGTGGCCGCATGGTCTTAGGTGCTACTCTCGTAATAGACTAGACTGCCGATGATGGGGAGATCACAGTTCGATCCCTGTCGGGTTGTACCGGAGGCTCTTTTTACTTAATGGTTTCCCACTCTTTCCACGCAAATACAGGTACTCATCCTCCAAATTTAACCTTTTCCCTAACAAAGTAGAGTAATTAATAAATAAAACATAGGCGTGTAGCCGAAATGGGTTGTAAGATGTGGTGCTAAAAAATATTATCTATTGATCTATGGTTTACTCCCGTGGTTTTGGTGTAAAGTGCTAGACAGATTCAGGGCCCGATGTTTACTGGTTCAAACCCAGACAAAGTCAACGGATTCTTCATGAGCGGTAAAAATCCGTAACACAACTTCCTCCGAAGAGGAAGTAAAGTCGCTGGTCCCACATAGATTGTGGACTGTAAAACAACCCTGAGTGGTATGTTAAATAACTTGTCCGCATAAGCGGTGGATTCTTCACACTCCTTAAAAATGACTAGCCCCTTCCCCGTAAAATGTATTGTAAAGAATACTGTAAGACAAAGCTTCAAATCATCCATCATGTCAATATAAAAACAAAACTTAAAAAAAAAAAAGTCCTACCATCACTGTATAGCCTCCTCCCTCTTTTTATCCTCCCTCCTATTTTCATCTCATTCCTCTTTCCTCACCCCTACCCACCCGCCGCCTTCACCAACCACACTTTCCCTTCAACAACTTTTTTTCCCAACGACTATATAATATACTATCGACATTTTTATGAGGAATAAATTAAATTTTCAAAATAAAATATAGCTATGTTACTGGCTGATAATGTAGCTTTATATTAGTTAAAGAATTTTTTTAATCTGGTCGAGTAATTTTTGAGTTTATCCATTACAAACAAAAAAAAAATCAAATCTTTCCTTTTTATAATATTAGTATAGACGTGTGAAAGACAATGAGGAACCACCAGACTTTCACATTAGATCTCTACCAGATTGTTCAGGCAACACTAAACAGCTGAAGGCTTGAGTCCATGCACAGCACCGTATGTATATAAATCACATAAAATGAGATCTTCCTGTTATTATCTTGTGAAGACTATCTATTATTTATAATGATTTTTTTTTACTCATCAGAAAATAAAATCCTAAAGATTATGTTCAAAAAATTATACACATTGATGTCTCAACTGCTCGAATCTATGGACACATGAACTGTCAGGCTCAGAAAATCTTGATTTGGAGGTCAGGGATCAAATGTCGGCCAATGAATGTACTAGGGGTGGTTTTTCTCGAATGCTAACAACCATAAGCTATGGTGTGACGATTAACTGATAATATTACATGGTTTTAAGGATCTGGGGCATGTCTAACAATATTTCTGAAATTTATAATTAAATTTAATAAATGAAAATATTTTTCTGAGGATAATAGCTATCAATATTAGTTGAATGAATAAAAACGTGGATAGTTTGTTGTGCTGAAAACATGACACCTATCAGCAAATGTTGACACTATCTTCACCAACATACGGCAACCACTTGATCGATATAGCTCGCTTACAGGTTTACGCCATGGGAGTGTTTTTTTTTTTGCTCCAAAACCACATAGCAAAAACCGTAATAGTTTTATTGATACCATTTGTTCTTTCATTTAGTTAAAAAAGAAATAAATTATATAGTAATCCTTAGAGGAGTATTACTAAAATCTTTTGATAACACTTTTTTTTATTGATAATACAATATTTACTTATAAAATAATTATTATCTCCACATAGGTTAATATAATCGATTTTCAGCCAATGTTTTCAATAAAAAATCTCCTGGTAGTTGTCAGTTAACACCACTCCTACGCTGGATGGACTGTATTTAAAGTGGGAGTGTAGCTGACTCCAGGAAAAAAAAAATCTTTGTTTTTACAGTTGTTATACCAAAACTTTAATTTTCTTACCAAAATAAGTAAAATATTTCTTCAGAATAACACATTTAATTTTCGTCGCATGGTGATATCAACATTTGTTGAATATCCATCATGAGCATAGCGGCATTTGATAATAAACATTTCGATGAAGAGAGAAATTTTTCATTAAATTCTAGGACACCCTTGACAGATATTCAACTACTATCAACCCGTTTCGATGGCTGCAGGGTCTAAGGCGCTACTCTAGCATTAGGCAAGATCACCTCTGATGGGGAGATTGAGGTTTGAATCCCGGTCGGGCGTACTGAGGGTGGTTTTTACAAACGGATTTTCCAACTCTTCCTCCACGCAAATGTGAGTACACTTCCTATAAATACAACTTTACTAAAGCCTAAAACCATTTGTGTAATTAGTACATAAGCGTAAACATGAACGGATAATAAGACTCGATACAAAAAAAAACTGTTGATGTAACCATGTGAAGAAAAATAGATTATGTTTCCACTGGAGAAATATTTGATTTTACTTTGGCCAAAGAAATGTTTTGCTATAAAATCTACAAAAAAAAAACCTATTTTCTTTCCCTACATCGTTTTATCCTCGCTTTATATTTTGCCTATGTTAGCAACGAACGGGTTTGCCGAACGTCCAATTAACCGTCCGCGTCATAGTTTGTATCGGGCAGATAGAGGTGAGTTTGTTTGTTTACTTTGGACGGAGCACTCATTTAAGTGGGGAAGAGGCAGGGGGGGTCTTATCAACAATACAGCTGACTAAGGCAAAAAGTAGCAATTTAGGAATCCACCTTCACCCCCCCCCCCTCCTCCCTCGCGACCGCTCTATACCATCAATAGCATCTGCCTCTCACCCACCATTCCACAAAACTTTCATTTGTTAGGCCAGCGTTGAGGGGGGGGGGGGAGGTGAAAGGGGGGCTGAGTTTAAAAGATCATAGAGAACAGAATATCGGGTGATTCCAACACTCATTCTTTAGACACCCTCACTGAGGAATTACAACAACACTCACACATTTCACAATCATTTAGACTTATTTTTTATGCTCCTCGGTGCTAGAGTTTACATTCATTAAGGGATGGAGGGGAGAAGAAATGGAATGAAGAGTGTGATAGAAATATAAAAGACAGAAAGTGAGAGAAAGCGATATATAGAGAAAGACAGAGAAATAGAAAGGTTGGTTAAAAGAGGTATAGAGGGAGGTAAAAGGAAAAGTGAACGAGAGATTGACAAAGGGAGTGAAATAAGGAGAGCGATAGAGGGATAATTCTAGGGTGAAAAAGAAAGAGCAGATAAAAATGGAGATAGATATAATTAGAGAGGGAGAGATCTATAAAGAAAGAAATGGAGATAGAGAAAGAACGAGAAGATAGATAAATATAAGAGAGAGGAATAGGTCTTGATGAAGGGTGCAAAAGTAGGAAAGAGAGAGGTAATAAAATATATACATAGATATAGGAAATAGAGAGAATAAGACATATACAGAAAGATAGAAAACGAGTAAGAGATAAATAAACATTTAAAGAAATTAAGTGGAAAATAAAAATCGACAGATGGCAAACCCATGCTGAGTTTGCGGCGTATCTTTGGGAGGCTTCGTCAATATAAACTAATTGCCTTTCAAACCATCAAAATAAGTTCAACCTTATTTGGAGTGTTTAAGCGACAAATATGTATATGATGTTATTCCAGAGTCAATATTTAAAAAAGTTATCTTAATAGCCCAGCTCACTCAACAAATAGCTCCTTGCAAAGCTATACACTGATTTTAGTTGGTAGAACAGTTTAGAAAATTCAAACACAAATTATTTGTAGTCAACAATGTTAACATTTTACAATATTATTTGAGTTATTTTTTATGAGTATAATATTGCAAGAGTGACGCCTTAGACAATAATGCCAAGGAAGTGGGTATGTCTATTATTATGATTAATGATAGTTTATCATTGGTATATAAATGGTATAAATATATAAAATGTATTTATATTTAATACGTTTAGTACATTAGTTTTTATACGTTTTAACTTTATATAAGGCGTAGATAGAATTGAATAATTAGCTTGGAGGTTTTAGGAGGGTGGTTTCAGATAAAGCACATCCACATTAGAGCGTAGAAAAGAATTATAATCATATGTGAAGAAACGTCTACAGAACATTCTGCCACAATTAGAACGATTAATGCAGACATTGATCGAAGCGAGTCTAACAATATATACCAACGGGCCACCGGTTCGAGCTGTTCCATTGTTAATTCAAAGTTTATTTTCGTTTATGGTAAATAAAAATAGAACTATACTTTTAATAAAACTATACACAAGTCTCACTATTTCAGATGTGTATTAAATTAATATATAATAAAAATATTGAAAAAATCTATAATTATGATATTTATCTCATAAGATTTAAATAGTTTGAATAAGTAATATTGATGTATTGGGAGAAGTTTTTTAAACTAATTTAAATTTATACATATTTATAATTTTTAATATTTAAATTGTGCTAGTGTATTTGTATCATTCTTCATCAAAGGCGAAACTGCACTTAAAATATATATGCGACAGAAAATTGGAAGAAATGTTTTTCAACGTGTCTTTTTAACAATCCAATAAAAATTTAAGAAGCAGTTTACAAAACTTTTTTTCCTCATAAGACTACTTATCAAATCATGATAAACGCGTATTTAATAAACCGAAAATTAATTGAGATTTGACAGCCCCTTAACACGTCACTTATATTATATTACATCTGTAAAAATGTATGCCATTTATCAAAACTTATAGCAGCAAGAATTAATTGCCTTAAGGTAGACCTTGTAACTATCAAACTTAAGGTCATTGTTATCTGCACTAAACATTAGGTCTATTTTCTCTATCTTAATTTGGACGAGTTTAGTATTTTAGGATTAATTTCATATTCAAACTTATCAAATTGTAATAACATTTTTTTAGCTATAATTTGGTATATACATCTAAGGAGCACGTTAATTTCAAAGTCAACTTTTAGTTTAAAAAAACCTGTCTTGTTGTTTATAACTATTCTTATTTTATAGTTAGGGAATAGTATATATTGTTGGGGGGGGGGGTTAATATTTCAATAAATAGGTTGGTTATTCATACACGTTCACAGTTTTTAAATAAATCTTGAGTTTATTTCAGATTTATTTTACATCTTTAAATAGCAATTTTTTCTATAATTACATATTTAAACTTTATAGTACCATTTAAAATAAATATTAGATTTAGATATTTCAAACTTTTGGAATATGTCTTTAAATGTTGTTTAATATTTTTTGTACTAGAATGTTCTCATTAATGTGATATGTATGTTATAACGATATTTATTTAAAAATAATTATGTTGTACTATATTATTAAATAAGCATGACAAACTTTACAATATTGATATTTAAGTATTTCTAGTACATGGTGCTGATATAGGTATGTTTAAAAGCTTTAAAATATTTAAAATTATTATTATTATTATTATTATTTATTATTAGCACCGCGTCTTACTACCCGTTCGGGTTAAACGCACTTTCCCTAATGTGTAATGGTAGGGTGATTGTGAGATTAAATGGAAGACCTACAGTTTAACGTGGAATCCGAACCACGGTGGAGGCCTGGTATTTATTTTTAATTGAATATCTTATGAGAAAACAATACTATGTTAGTGTGGAAAAAAATATATTTTATTAATTTGAATAATCAATTTTAATAATCATATTTTAAAATATTAATAATAGCTTTATTTACTCATAGATGGATTGGTTGAGGGAAAGAGGAGCTTAGGAAGAATGAGGATATAATTATTAGATTATTTGAAGGAGTAGGTAGAGGACATAATACTTTGGTGGTCTAAGTTCACTGACAATGGGAGTGGACATGTCGTAAGACAGAACGCCTAGTAGTTATAATATTTTACACGCGAAATTAATAAAATATATTTCATAACAAACATGATTGTACAATCAACGATATTTATACAAACCTATTTTAAATAAGTTTCAAAGGTCGTTAATACTGAAAGACCTAATAACTTTTTTAATTATTAAGTAGTATCAACAAAGTAGTTTAAGCATATCCTACAAGGATTTTAGATTCTATGGGAGAATATCAATTCACACTTTACAAAAAAGTGAACATAAAATGATGAAACCCTCCACAGGTGAAACGGGATATAAGATCAGTCAGTTGTTAAACACCCCTTAAAAAACTGCTCCATAACGTTCAATAGATACAGTTTTATTCATTCGCTTTTTTTTTAGATGTCATTTACTAAATCGAATATAGAGTGAACATTATAACCAACAACTTATAATAGTAAATTGTAGGTTTTTAGATCTTTACCTTTACGAGACTATTTTATGATGGCGTTAACATTAAATGAGCGTTGAGAAAACCAGGAATCAGATTTCTTATACTCCAAAGTTACTTAATAGTTCATTATTTATTGGCTGAACCTACCTACTTTATGGCATAAGAACTAAAAAAATCATCACCACACTTAAAATAATACGCCCTCTAATTTTCATCCAGTCCTTCTCACTACATCCTATCCCTATCTTTAACTAATTCTATCCAGTCCACCTCATTACACCCTATCTCTTTCAAGTTCATTCTAATGTTACCCTCTCATCTATGTCTAGGTCTTCTCAATGGTCTCATACCATTGGTTTTGCCTGTCAATATCTTGAAAAAGGTTTTATAGTTTCTCCTTCCCACTACTAATACGATTAAATATTCAAATAAACGTGACCTGATTTTAGTTAAATTTAATCTTTTTTAATTCTTCTTTATAATATTTTGTACTTAGTAAAAAGTATTTCATATCCTTATGCTTAATGCATTTTTCTTATTTGTTTTTTGTTCTAAGAAGATTATTTCAATAAATATTAAACATGACGTCACTACTCGTTAAGTTACGTTGATATTTAAAAAAAATATGTTTTCCCAAGTAAAAAAAATGTCTGCCACTAAAAACAGAAAACTCTCAATTTAACAGGTAAGTAAAAATATAAATTAACCAATTACATTCAAACATCATAGATAATACAAAATTAATAATCTCTCTTCACATCAAGAATAAACACTGTCTTAATAAACAGGCTTATTTATAAGAAGGGTTCGTGTTCGCTATTGGTTAGACCACAACGTCATAAAAACACTTAGGGACCCCGCTGTTTGCTTGGGAGCCTAGTTCACGAGAAGATTAATTTTTTTTTAATAACTTCAAGTTGGAAGCACGGCTAGACCGAAAACCGGATAATCCAGGCACGCATGATTGGAAGTTTACTGTACTTGTTAAATAAAGGAGTAGAAGATAGATTTAAGTGTACGTATACACCAATTTTCTTACGAATGAACATATATGAAAGTTGGAAAAAAAATTGAATCACTTTTGATAGATATAAAATAAAACTATTAATATATAAAAGTGTTATAAATATTGACCTGAATAAATATTCTTGTATTTTATAAAAGGCACTGTAATTTAAAATAAAAAGAATACTAAGTTATAAGTTGAGGTGAGAAGAATATTTTAGAAAATAAAAAGATATTTTACTTTCAACATTAAGAGCATTTTCCATTTTTAGTTGTATTTTATGTCTTTTTTTTCTAACCACATTTTTGTGGAGGGAGAGGGGTAAGCTATTTTGGAAAATCCACCCTCAATATACCCGGCCGGGATTAGAACACATATTCTGGTCATCGGAAACCTAATCTAACATGAGTGACGCCTCAGACCACGTGACCACCGAAGCAGATTTACAGCCATATTATTATTATTATTATTATCAGGTATTTAACGTAATTTTTCTGAACCAGCTGATTGTGGCAATACATGAGAATTTCTATGAGCGAGAAAGAAAGACTGTCAATTTTGCCATGTAAGGTATTTTCACGTTCCCTTCAGGGTTCTTTTACAACCCACAATTGACACGGGATGGACGGATTTACTTTCCCTCCAAAGGAAGTTGTGCTACGGATTTCTATCACTCAAGAAAAGATCCGTTGACCCCGGCTGGGTTTGAAGCCACGAACATTGGGTCCTGGGCCAGAACTTTATCCCAAGACCACCGAGGTCAGCCTGTTAGTGTTGTCTCTGTAAAACAATAGTTGCAGAGCACATTAATTTATGTGAACACATCTTATATTAATAACGCTGATAAGTGTATAATTTTTTTTCTGTTTGAATGGGACCTTATTTAAAATACACCTTTATAGATTTACCAGAAAAAAGACTGTAATAATTTCAATGTTTGTCTATGACTGGTTGATTATATTACTAATCAACTCAATAAAAATATAATCTTGAAATTGACAAGAGCATAGAGAGTTGATCTTTGTTTGTAGAAAAGTGTATTTCTTTCGGCTATTCTGTCAGAGTGTAAAAATTTAAAGTGAGCTAAATTAATTATATTTTTATCAAATAAATAAAATATATGTAGGTAAAAATAATTCAGCTAAGTTAGGTTCTCACCCTGTTTATACTATAAGTGTGGAAAGTTTCAGCTTTCAAGGTCATATAGGACTTCTGTAAGGTGTAGAATGAAAGACACACATACAGCAGCATGTATATTCAAAAGTTCCGAATGTGTGTATCAGCAAACGCAGATGAAAGAGATAAGTTTTTAAATAAATAAATTAGTTTTGAAACATTTAAGTTCTCCCGAAATCAATCCACTCCCTTGAACCTAATCAAATTTTGTTCAATGTGTGCCTCTCATGTATGTTGTATGTATAAGATGAATAGGTTCCTCAAGGTCAACACGTGGCAGGTTAATTAATATTATTATTATCATCATCGCGTCTTACCACCCGTTCGAATCATACCGCTAATGTGTAATGTTAAGGTGATTGTTAGATTAAATGGGGGACCTACAGTTTAACGTGGAATCCGAACCACGGTGGAGGCCTGGCATTCCACACATTCACAAGTTGTGATTAATACACGTCTTGTCAGAGGTGAGGGAAGGGTTTGGCAATCAAATAAATCTGTGCCGGGACCGAGGATTGAACCCCGGAGACAGGTTGATTAGCGTTTGGTTTCTACCCTACATAGGTGAACAATATTAGATAGATAATGAATATTGATAAAGACAATTTAATATAATTTCTGATTAATCTAGTGTGTAATTTATAATGGGGGTTGCGTTAATGATTTTTTCTTTTATATTTGAATGTGTAAGGTGACAATAAATTATGTAGAAAAGTTTGATCTATCAAATTGGACATATATAACTAATACTAATATTTAAATACTGTATCCATTAATATATTAAATTTATTATTTATTTATGTTTAGCATTGCAATTAGTTTTAGAAATTAGGACTGTTATATTTCTATGAATTGTACCCACATTTAGTGGAGGGTGAGTGTAAAACCAGTATGGAAAACTACCCTCAGTATACCCGACTGAAATTCTAACCATGATCTTCAAGTCATAGGCAGTCTAGTCTACTGTAAAAGTGACGCATTAGACAATGCGGCCACCAAAGTGGGTAGTTTATTGTTTATCTTCAAGTGAATCATTGCTAAAACGGTATAAGGACAACTGCCTCATAAAACATTTGAATAAAGTTTAATTTTCACAGAGTATTTATGTTTTGATTCCTTGTATAAATTGGTAGCACATTCATATTTTTTTTCCCTGGGTTTGATTATAATTATTATTAAAAAAAATCGTCTTTAGTGAAATTGATTATTATTTTTCAGAGTGATAAATTAAAAATGGAGAACTGTGTATTGTCTCTTCGTTTAGAGATAAGTTAGTTCATGAACCGTTTGCCGACATAATAACTTGGTTAAAAATGTGCAAGTTAAATACTTTGAGTTGAAAAAAGTTAATAAATATACTATAACACGAATTTAAATATAAATCCTAAATTAAATTTATATCAAAATAATAGCAACATAATTAATTTAGAATATAATTTTCTGCCCCCAATATTATAATAAATAAAATCGTTGACGTAGCTATAATACGTTGGAGCATATTATAATTAATCATAAATCGGTATTATGTGTAAAGGGAACATTCGAATAAAAAAAACGCATTCTATGAAAATTAAAACTTACATATTTTGTTTTTACTTAAGATAAACATTGCTCATGACAGCCAAAAGTATTTTTAATTCCACAGCTTTATTTATAGCTTCTTATAAAATAAAATAAAGAAAAAAATTATTTGAAAGAGTTATATTTCAAATGATTGTTTTTTTGTGCGTGTGTGTGTGTGTGTGTAACATCGTGTTTTACTACTAATTCGGATAGTTTGAATTTAATTAAACAAACGAGATAGAGGATGGTAGAATTAAAAGGAAATGTATACGAATTTTCATATAGGTAAATTAGGAAATAATTTAAGCAAAAACCACCTTAAGTCCATCCAAACAGTATTCGAAAATCACGAGGAAACCAGACCAGATGAGCTTGGCTTTGGTCTACGTGTCCACCTATACTAGTTTAATATTTTTTTTATTAATCCTTACATCCACACGTACTTACATACACACCCACACACATATATATATATATACACACACACATATATATACACACACATATATAATACACACACATATATATACAGTTACATTAAATTAATATATAATTCTAAACATAAAATACGTCCTTAGAATATTGAATTAGGTTTGTAAGTTCTTCACTTATGTTGTAATAAAAATGTATCGCTTTGGATTAACATAATGAAATGTTAACGTAATCTTCTTCCAGAAGAACTAAAGTAAAAAAAATCTGTGAGACTAGTTCTAAAAATACTCTCTTTATACTAGTTTAATTCTTTAGTTTACTTGTATTGCATAAACAAAAACTAATAGGTTATACATAGATCTTTTAAGCTATTATTTTTATCTAAAACAACAAATGCTATACATGATATCCGTTCTTGTAGGTTAGTTCTAAGTTTTTACTTTTACTTCTCAACAGATAAAAAAAAAAAGAGTAAAATAATAACAGAAGTAAAGAGGTTTGGGTAATTTTTGTGACAAACAAGATTACATTGCTCATAAACAGTTAAAACATGGAAGCTTTCCCTCCGGAAAGAAGTTTTCATTTCTTCTAAACTTGTTTTCTAACTACTCTCTTACACAGAAAAAAAAAAAAAAAATATATATATATACATATATTTTGCTTCAACTTCCTTATACTATTCATTTTTCTTTTTCCGTCTTTTTTTTTTACGTTCCCTTTTTTTCCTTTAATAGCTTTCTTCTCTTTTTTTTTCAACTTATTACGCGTACTTGTGTGCGTTGTTATTTATAGAAGAGAAGAAATTGGGTTGGGGTTGACGTGGAGTGAGGGGAGGAAACTGGTTCATTTTAACCACAAAACTTAAATAAAGGAGGCGTATAGTATATTAGCCATAGACATTATTCTGGATCTAGGTTTGAATTGGAATGTTTAAAAATGTGGATATTTATTATCTCTTTAGTATTTTTTTTTCTCGGTCATGCGCATGAAAGTGCATTGATTATATTACGTTTAGGATAAGTTACGAAACCAGTTGTGATCAAAAATTATAGGATGACGGAGGTGGCAGAACAAGATAGGATTTTACGTTTTAATAAATCTACGTTCGATTTTGAGAGATCTATAGATAGGGGCCCATAGAATTGAAACAAAAACGATAAATTCTTAAATAAATAGAATAATATTCTTACGTCACAAAATTATCAGTTTCTATCTTGATGTAGTTTTTTGGTAAACGATTATTTTATAAATAATCTACAATTTGCGGTATTTGCTTAGTCAATAAAATGTCCTGTAGGAGTCTTCCTGCCAGGATGAAGATTAAAAAAATCTGCGTTAGAAATGTCTAGACTAGGAAGAAATAAAAAGCTAATTATAAAAAGCAAATCAATGTTTTTAAGAAGCTAAAAGTATAATGACTGTGACCCACCTTGGTGGCGTACTTAGCTAACGCGCTAGTTTCATATTGAACTAGAATGCCGAGGACGGGGTAGATCGAGGTTCGAATCTCGCTCGGGTGATTTTTCCAAATGGTTTTCCACTCTCCTTTTTCACAAATTTGGGTTCGCTTCCTCTATATTCAACCCTTACAATTCCTAGCCCATTAGCGTAGTTAGTACATAAGCGTATAACCCGAACGGGTAGTAAGACGCGTGCTAAGTACTATACATGACTGTACTGTGTAAACTCGTCAGAGGAAGAGAGGAAGTATAATTATTAGATAAACAAAAGCCCTTATAGCGTGAACTGCTCATTTTCCTCCCTCTCTTTCTATTTCGCACATTGGTGTCTACAACGCAACCAGTTTCGCAAACTAACTTAGAAATCTCCAAGTAGGCAATGTCGTGAAGTTAAATTAATCTCAGTGGTAGACCTATAGCGCTGAATGTTTACAAGTGATGAAAATATATTTAAAACTTGTCGTTCTCATCACTAAGTAGAAAATCAATGAACATACATTCCCATGTGTGGTGTGTAGAGCAGATACTATGTGTGATTGGTCAAATGGGGACTGTGTAGAAGGAAATATTTCACAAGTACAGTTATAACAAACTTTGCTTATCCTGGCAACACTTCAAGATACGCCATCGAACTATACGTCGGTGTTGGGTGACCTGGTGGTTTAAGGAAATATGTCAGACTTCTGTGCTCAGGGTCCGGGGTTCAATCAATATATGTATATAAATATTAGTATTTATATAATAGTCAAATATTAATGATTAAAAATCGTTTAAAATGTGTACAATCGAGTTTGTAATTATATTAAAGATTTTGTTTAAGAAACAATTTAATCGATTGATAGCAAATGTATTCCCAGTAAAAATTAGAATATTGACTATGATTCCAAAATTAGTTATACGCCCTTCAGAAATAATAACTTAGTAATATTATTATTAATATTACTATACGCATGTATATTTATAACACCGGTATATATATATATACTTTATATTACCATGTTATACTACCCGTTCTGTCTTATACCTCGTTAACTGCTAATGTGTAATGGTAGGGTGATCGTGAGATGAAATGAAGGACCTACAGTTTAACGTGGAATCCGAACCACGGTGGAGGCCTGGCATTCCCTAATGTACTTATATTTATTGAGAAGGAGATTGGGAAAACAATTAGGAAATCAAACTCAATACTCCCGGCTTGGGTTCAAGTCCTGACCTCCCATTCATAGGTGATCACAGACTAAATGATCTTTACATTCAGGTCATGTACCCACAACCGTGGGTGTGTTTAGTGTGCTTATGATAAAATAAATATTGAAATAAGAAAATCCATGACTGTTTGAACCATTATATTTAAAATAAATAATATAGAATATTAAAAAAATAATTAATTGGTGTGATTCCTTGTATTTTATACTATCATAAATATTATCTTTATTTTTCACTTTATTAATACAGTTGGATTTTAAAAGGAAGCCCCTTCATTTGATAACTGGAATATCATGTTTTCACAATGGCTGTGAAAAAGTATATTATTTTAAGCACCGCGTCTTACTATCTGTTTGTGATATACGCTTATGTACTAATTACACTAATGGTTTTTAAGGGATCAGGAAGGTTATATTTAGAGAAAGTGTACCCCCATTTACGTTTAGTGGAAATAAAAACCACCTTTTGTACATCTGACCGAGATTCGAACCTCGATCTCCCCGTCATCGGCAGTCTAGTCTACTTCAAGTGCAGCGCGTTAGACCACGTGGTCACTGAAGCGGGTATAAAAGCAACTTAATTTATATCCATCTTATTAGTCCGTTTACTTAATGATGTAAATACAATTAATTAACAATAATCTATAAGGAAATATTATTTGAAGATTTTGATAACTGTTTAAATTTAATTTATAATTAATAAATTAAATAATATATAATATTTGGAATACCAAATTTTAGTTCCTTTTCATCAATGCTGGTAATCAAGAGTCGGCTTCCATTATATATATAGTTTATTATATAGATTTAAATGGTATAAAAATATGAATTTGATTTCTTAACTCAAATTACAGTTAAGTTTTTTTTGAGGATATAAAAGGAACAAGCATAATTTAACTCTTTGTAATAAAATTGTTCTGACGTTACCACTTCATTTAATAGAGGAAGCAAGATAGAAACAAACAAAGTTTATAGCCGTAGAAAAATTAAATTTCCCTCATCTGATTGGCAGCGTGCCAGTCATAAAAGATCGTATGAGTGTCAAAAAAAAAAGAGTTGAATAATTGGCCAGGGACCTCCCTCCTGCATTGCCCTAAATTCGAACGTGATTCGTTTTAGTGAGAAGTATCTTCATCTCACTTACACAATCCTCTCTTTCTCTCACTCTATTTCTAAGCCAGCCCTTAGACATATGAGACTTCACCCCAAGCGTTATGTATGTCACTTCCTTTATTCTACCCCTTAAGTTTGACCCACCCCCCATCCCCTTTATCCTCAACGAAAATAATTCCCCACCCTTTTCCGAGCATCTTCCTGAAATACTGAAAAATCCCTATTATCATTTTCACTATCTTTCCGTCCCGTTTTCGATCCCACTAACCCGTGAAATATTACTTAAAAAAAAAAGACCTATTTTATTCATATTTTAGCACCGCGTCTCAATACCTGTTCGGACTATACAAATATTTACTAACTACGCCAATGTGTCAGATCTAGGGATGGTTGAATTTATAGGAAGCGTACCAGCATTTTCGTGATTGTAGGGTGGATAACCATTATGGACAATCACCTTAAGTATACCCAACCAGGCATGAATCCCAATCTCCTCGTCATTGGCACGTCCATTCTATTGTTAGGTGACACCTTAGACCATTCATCCACCAAAGAGCTCAAGAATACAATGATTTATTTTTGGTTAGGGTTTCCATTGTTGAAATCATCAAAATATTTGATAATTCTTAATAGATTAACAAGCATTTTTTGGAATTTTTAATAGCAAAAACATTTTTTGATAAAATAAATAAAAATTTTCTCCAGTACAAAAACTTTAATTTTTGTCACATGGTGATATCAACAGTTGTTGAGTATTTATCATGATTAAAGCGGGCCCTTAAATGGAAAAACTTTTTAATAGGAGAGAAAAAGTTGTTATTAAATTTCAGGGCACCCTTAACAGATATTGAAGAAATTTTAGTCAATATCTATTCTCGGATAGCTAAATGATGTCTGAATGTATTTAATTTCAAAATTTAAGCTCGGGAAATGGATGAGCTAGAAAGTGATACAATTTTATAACACTACTTTTTGTGTGGTTTTTACCCCTTTTAATTAATTTTATTAGCTTTATTTTATGCTTTTTATACCATTGCTCCCAATTTTCCGCATTACCCTATTGATCCTTTTCCCCCCTTCTTACTTACTCCTTTTTGTAAAAAGTTGATTATTTTTAATTTTCATTATTTTAACTCTTTTTGACCTTTTTGAATTGTTAACCTTAAAATATTTCCATTTCACGCAAAAAAAGGCGTAAAAATTGAAAAGGTGTAAAAAGTAAATTTAATAAAATTTAAAAAAGAGGAAGCACTTTATAAAAACATAAACGGTTTAAAAGGGTAAAATGGTCAAAATTGGCTATGAGAAAAAAGTGGAAATATATTAAAAAGGGCCAAAGGTCCAAAATAAATAAAGCGGATGGAAAGGAATAAAAAGGGTAGAAAGTGTCAAACAGCAAAAAAGGTAAGAGTTAGCAAAATTTGCTTGAAGGGCAGAAATGGTATAATGGGTAATAAAGGTAAAAGTGCAAAACGGGCAAAACGTTAGAAAATAACAAAAAGAGTTAAAGTATTAAACAGGGTAAATAGTGAAAACAGGATTAAAAGAGTAAACGCGGTAAAAAAATTATATTATTTACTTTTTATCACAATACTATTGGCCTCAAGGCCATAAGAAATATCATGATTTCACCTAGGTTAGAGTAGCTTGCAGCTCAAACGTTGCTATTTTACGCTCTCCGCGTTTCACTAACTCAGTGGTTCTCAAACTGTGATCAATGGTGGAGTAACAGGTGGTCCGCAGATGGGACTATAAACAAGGGTGGAGAGGGGGATTATGTGAATGAGAGAAATAATACATTATTGTCAAAATAAGTTTGTTAGGTCAACACTATCTAGTATGAGTAATATTACATGTTAAGTGAGTATTATAAATAAAGTATAATAAAAGTGATGCACCTTATTAATTGATAAACACGTAGATAAATATAACTTCTGGCTTAGACAGGGTGGGTGGTCCGCGCATTAAATTAAAAGCTTATCAAGGGGTTACATAATTGTAAAAGCTTGAAAAACACTGCTTAGTAACTTTTCTAATTACAAGCAATGTGCGGATATAAATGTGTTCTTTGTTGGAGAACGTTAATTAGAAAAAAAAAACATTGTTTACTTATTGCAGGAATTATTAGCGATTGCTACTTATCAAGAAGGAACATCAAGTTTAAGTAATATAATTATTATTATTAGCACCGCGTCTTACTACCCGTTCGGGTTATACGCACTTACGCTGATGTGTAATGGTAGGGTGATTGTGAGATGAAATGGAGGACCTACAGTTTAACGTGGGATCCGAACCACGGTGGAGGCCTGGCATTCCCCACATAGTAATATAATTAATCCCCCTACATTGCTGGTCAAGTAATCAATGGCGTCACAATCGTCATAAGACTAGAATTTTGATGACTTGGAGATCGTTAATTCGAATCCCATTTTGGTGTACCGAGGGTGTTTTTACTAATTGGTTTTCCAGGCAAGTTTGGATAATTTTTTTTTTTACTTAGCACCGCGTCTTACTACCCGTTCGAGTTATACGCTTACATTTTGTTAATAGACTAGCTTTTTCCTCTCTAACTCATTAATGTATACAAGTGGTTAGATCAGACCGAAAATAAAACGCAAAACATAAAATAATATGGTGTAAAATGGCCACAGTAAACATTTTTTTTGTTCAGTGTATGAAACTCGATGTCTTAAACCATCGCTAGCCTGTTTAACTGGCATGATTGTGAACCATAAAATCGATATTCAATTTTTTAAACTATAGTAGTCGAATTTAATTGTTTTATTACAACTAAGTTATTTTTTTTATTCTCCAACCAGGTGAATTCTAAATTGTTTCCTCATACTGGCTCTTCTAATTCCTACCCCATTAGATTATGTCATAGATAACCCTCAAGTTAAATAGTTAAAAAATCAATTACTACTTAGGCTGATTTAAATCCAAGAGTAAGTTTAAGGAAAGGAAATAGATCCATTCAATTTAAAGTTGTATTGCATTGCAATGGAACATTAAAACTTTTGCTCAAGGGGGTTAGGTGTGTGTGGGGGTGTGGGGAGGAGATCCCAAAGTTCTTCGATAATAGTCTAAATAAATTGAAACTCAACTTGAAACATGTTTTTTTTTAAATTGGGAAAAATCAATTATTCATATTTCTATGTAAATTTTTTTTAAGTCTTCGATTTTTTTCTTTTTGTGTTTGTGAGAAAAAAATTTTATACGTCAAATATTTCAAGGTGTGTTTGAAAGAAACGCAAAATCAGGCCTATGATATCGTCAGATTTTTTAATGCATTAAACAAAATGGAGATTAAAGTAGATTAAATATGTACCCTTAGTACAGAATGTTTCTTAACACACTGATTAAACTAAGCCCCAGTAACTGGGGGCAATAAGAAAAAAAAATATATTAAAAATATTGTCCGGAAAATGATCGTGTATTATCAAATGTAAGTCTAAGATAAAACAACGCCGGGAGTAGGCAGCTATAGGTACGTATTTGTATAACAAGTTGCATATCCCTAGGTCGGGACAGAATGTCTTGACTTGGTCACAACAATAGCTATCCGTCGGTTGCATTTGACGAGCGCTCACCTTCAAGACACGTAGCATAACACTTCTGCCAGTCCTATGATATGCAACTTGTTGTACACTAAAGTACTTACTACTGCCTACTCCCTTCACTGCTTCGTCTAACTTAACTTAAATTTAGTAATATAAGATCACTTTTCCCAAAAAAAAATTTTGAACTAGGTTTTCTTTTTATTTCCGCCCACACATGCTGTGGTTTAAGTTTGGTCAGAGATCTTATAAACACCTTGTTACTGTTAAGTTTAATTTTCTACACTAAAAAATTTACAACATTTCTTGAATATTTATTCTTAGCCAAGGCTAATTAAAATAAACCATTTAAAATGAAATAAAAAAACACTTTAAAATGAAAAAAACCACTTTTAAATTAAAATTAAAAGGAAAATTCATGACAAATATTCGAGAACTGTCGATTTCCCTATTTGTAGATAATTAAATTAAACACATCGACTGATGGCAGATTATATTTATTTTCGACCAGAAATGTTTTGTTTAGTTTTAAAATAATTAAAATAAATTCTCGTTCTTTTCCAAATTGTAACACATTATAAGGACGAGGATATTAGCTAGAGTAAATGCACCCGCATCTGCTTAAATAAAAAGATGGGATCTTCATCATTATTCTAACTATATAAATGAGAAAAGTAACCTTTGAATTCGTCTAGCTCAGATTCGAATATTGACCTACTTGTCAGTGGCATTTGAATCCATTGAAATATTATTAAGTATGTATCCAAGAACTTACATTGCTCAATTTTTGATATATCTGCTAAATTAAAAAGTAGTCCGGGGTTCAGGCATCAGCATGACCAAAAATTGTATCTTTTGATAAAATTAGGGTCCATTGTTTCTTATTAGACCCATTAGTTGCCGATAAACTTAATTTTGGGTCTTTTCTTTGTTTATTTGCATTCCCCTGAGGCATTTAATGTTCAACTCCGTAGATATTGACTACATCAACAAACTAATTTAAATCTAAAACAGACACTAAACCCAGCCCTCTTGTCATCAATTCATTACTGTGAGAGGGTGAAACTTGATTTAAAGGGACACCTTCAGTTAACATGAAAATTCCGCTCAGACGTTCAGCTCTAACGCAATATATATTCTACGATGCCTAATTTCCAAATATGGTTCACGCTAAAATAAAGTCGAAAGATTACAACAGCTCACTTTCTTCTTAACGACCCAAAAGTGAGTTTTATTAATAGAAAAAGTGTAAAAATATGACACTAGCTCATTTTCAAAGACAAAGCATCATGAAAAAAAGCTCTGGATCTAACCTTCCTCTACCAATAACAATAACTTTTTGATACACTCACAAAATAGATTTTTAAGATATGAACAGTGAGCTTTCCTCTTTACCTTGAGATAAGGAGTTCCACAATTTTCTTTCCCGTCTTTCTTATTGACATGAAAATGTGTATTTTTATTTGCAGGGCTAAAGGAGGTTGAAGCTTAGACAAAATAGAGTAGTAGTGCTATAAAACGACACAAACCATTTTATTTTAATCCGTGTGGCCTGACAGCAATTTATACTTTCTCGCTGACCGAGGTGGTCACTAAAATATTTAGATACGTCACTCGTGGTGGGAATTTAATCAGGGACCTCAAGCTCAGCATTCAGACACGCTACCAACTGAGCTATAGTGTCAGACGCTTTAGCTAGGTTGATTTTATATCCGAGTATTACCTCTGACAAGACATCTTGTGAATGTGTGGAACGCCAGGCCTCCACCATGGTTCGGATTCCACGTTAAACTGTAGGTCCTCCATTTCATCTCACAATCACTCTACCATTACACATTAGCGTAAGTGCGTATAACCCGAATGGGTAGTAAGACGCGGTGCTAATAATAATAATATATTCGAGTATTACTGTATTACTACCTATTCAGACTACACATTTATCTTGTTAATTTAGTATACAGACTATGTTATTATTTTTTTATGCCTCTGCATCTTTTTGGAGGTATTTGAGAACTCGCTAAAATATCGAATTTGAAATTAAAGGAAAATATACGTATTTATTTAAAAAGATTATTAAATTTGGAATCGAGTTCCGAACCATATTTAATGAACTGCACAAATGTTATAATAAATTCACTTAAGCAAAAAGTAATAACTTGTAAAGTTAATGTAAAAAAATAAACAACTAATGTAGTAAAGTAAAACAACGTTTGTGATATATATATATATATATATTATATATATATATATTTTTTTTTAAATTCAGATTTATAATAGAGCTATAATATTGCTTTGCTAAGTGAAAATTCTGATTAGTGAAATCATATCATTTCTTGATTTGATAATATGTTGGTTCAGAAAATAAACTTTAATTGCCTCTAAGTAAAGATAAAAATGTCTCACCCTGAGATCTGGTTTTGAGTCCCGGCTTAAGGTATTTAGGGTATCATATCCTAAATAGTTTCCCACTCTCACTCCACTCAAATGCAGGTGCATTTTAGCACCTCTTAATACCACCAGTTCAGGTTATACACACATATGCTATTTACGCTTAATGATTTACGGATGAAGAATGTTGAATTAAGAGGAAGTGTACCCACATTTGCGTGGAGGCAGAATGTAAAACCATTTTAGAAAAACCAAACTCAGTACACCCAACCAGGATTCAAACCTCGATCTTACTGTCATCGGAAGTCTAGTCGAACACGATAGTGACGCCTTAAACCATTCAACCACCAAAACAGGTATGTTTTCTTTGAAATTATATATTTCTCAACCCTATCATAGTAACCTAATTAATTTATGCATATAATCCGAAAAGGTAGTAAGATGTGGTGGAAAACTAGTTTCCATTATCTTGCGTCAGTGATTGTACCCGCCACAGTTCACTAGAAAGGGGGGGAGGAGCGTTTCCAAAGGAGGTGAGGATTGAAAAAAAAAAAAAAGCGGTGGCTGGTAGTGAGGGAGTGGGCGGGGGTGAAGTTATGGAAGGGGGAAGCTTGTTCCAGCAAACTGTTATTAGATTCATCACAGGAGGCACCTTGAACCTTCTCATCACGCAGTAGGGTATGTTTCTCACCCCCTCCCTTTTTTTTTTCTTACAGCCTAACCCACGTACCTCTATGATACCCATACCCGTCAAGAGTCAAATTTTCTACGATCCGACCCGAACCGAAGCGATCAGAATCACCGTTAACATCTAATCATGACCTGAATATATTCTGGAAATATATTTTGAGAGAACTCTTCAACATTTCCTTTCCTAGACAGTTTCCTACCTCCCCCTCTCCCACCCCCTAACACGTTCAGGGTATTCACAACTACTTTTTACTGTCTTAAATATCTTACTACCCGTCCTAGATATCCGTGGTTTCCTTTCATGCTTTACCACACAACCTATTTATCCAAATATTTCCAATCACTTCCTGCAACATTTTCCGTTTATAATATCCGCAAAAAAAAAAAAAAAAAAGCGTCACTCTCGTGTTAGACTGGCCTGTTGATAACCGAGATATCCGGATTCGAATTCCGACTGGATAAACTGAGGGTGTTTCATAAATGGTTTTCCAGTATCCTTCCACGCGAATTTGTATTAATTAATTCTAAAAATAATTACTTCCTCATACCTATCTTATTAAAGGAATTATGTATATTATCTGAACAGACTATTATAGTAAAATTATTATTATTATTATTATTATTATTATTAGCACCGCGTCTTACTACCCGTTCGGGTTATACGCAATTACGCTAATGTGTAATGGTAGGGTGATTGTGAGATGAAATGGAGGACCTACAGTTTAACGTGGAATCCGAACCACGGTGGAGACCTGGCATTCCACACATTCAAAAGTTGTGTTTAATACACTTCTTGTCAGAGGTGAAGGGAGGGTTTGGTAATCAGATAAATCTGTGCCGGGATCAAGGATTGAACCCCGGAACTCCAGTACAGAAGTCCGACACCTTATCCTTAGACCACCAGGTGACAGACTATTATAATAAAAATTATAGATCTTAAAAAGAAAATCACAGAAGCTTCTCACTGACAGATAAGGC
This sequence comes from Timema cristinae, assembly GCA_039000515.1. NCBI lineage: Eukaryota > Metazoa > Arthropoda > Insecta > Phasmatodea > Timematidae > Timema > Timema cristinae. The sequence continues at coordinate 42,076,979 of JBCFYV010000100.1, read as the reverse complement.
AAGAAACATTTATTAATTTGAATGAGGTAATGGTTGTAAGCTAGGAAATGAACCAGTCCTCACTAGGGAATGTGAGTGAGGACTATTTAAGGAAATGCACAAGCAAATAAAACCCCAAATGAGGATATTTGACAATCAGTGTCCGTGTTCAAAGATGCGGGAACTCCTAAATTTAAGAATTGTATACCAAAAGAATTGATCTACAAATGTAAGATTTTTTATAGCACCAGGTCTTACTATCTTTTCAGGTTATACGCCGTTGTACTAATTGCACTAATTAGTCATGGATTAGTAAGCTTAATTTATAGGAAGTGCACCTGCATTTGCGTGGAGAGAGTGAAAAACAATTTAGAATAAACTACCCCCAGTACACCCGACCGGGATCGAACCCCGTTCTCCCCGTCTTTGGCAGTCTAGTCCAACACGAGATAAGCGCGTTAGACCACATGGCCATCGAACTTTATTTTGACAGTTTAATAAGTAGTATTATATACACTTCTTTGTAGGTTTATGAGTGACGAGTTGAGTTTGGCAACTTTCATTCATAACCGATTGTGTCATAAACGAGTAGAGTTCATGGTAATTCTCATTCGATCGCTTAAGAAAACTACATCATTAAACTCGCAAATATATCAGGTACAATACTTTCAAATAATATTTAAGGGCGACAAAAATAACCTCCATTGGCTATAATCGGCTTTTGCTAAAAGAAAAGAAAATTGTTTGATTCTGAAAATTGGAAAATTACACCTGGACACGTGAATCGACCCTCACCAACCCCCCACCCCTCAATGTCCCGTGCTCAGGTGTGATTTTTAAAATTTCAGAATATGATATCTATATGCAAGTAAATCCTCACTAAAACAAATATAACAGCTCTGGTCATTTGATTCTTAAAATATTTTAATATTAAATTATACTTCTTAATTATTATATAGGTGACCTGGTGGTCTAGGCGTAAGGTGTCGGGACTTCTGGGCTGGGGGTCTGGGGTTCAATCCTCGGTCCCGGCACAGATTTATCTGATTACCAAACCCTTCCTTCACTTCTGACAAGACGTGTATTAATCACAACTTGTGAATGTGGGGAATGCCAGACCTCCACCGTGGTTCGGATCCCACGTTAAACTGTAGGTCCTCCATTTCATCTCACAATCACCCTACCATTACACATTAGTGTAAGTGCGTATAATCCGAACGGGTATTAAGACGCGGTGCTAATAATAATAAAATATATAATAATAATTATTATTATTGTTTCCCACAAAAACAACGAAAATGGTCCATACAAACATGTGTCCTATTTGACCTTGTTCCTTGTTTCCTAGCTACAGCCAAGTGATTCCACTAATATGTTTGTATACATACATCGACAAATTGTTTAAACAACACCCATTACCTCGTTAACGGATACAAGGAGGCTGCGAATCTAATTAAACAAATAGTTAACCTCAATGGTATTGGGGTAAAATGATAACCTCATGAAACAATGTTCGTGGGTTCAAACCTAACCGAGGTTGACGTATTTGTTTGAGCAATAAAAATATGTAATATATCTTCATTAGGATGGGAAGTCGTCTGTCCCATGTCGATTGTGGCGTTGTAATGCAATAGATTTGACCCTAAGGAGTATTTGAAAGCATTGACCATTTATCATTCAAATTATTTATATATTCAAAAATATTTTACATATAATTAAACATATTTTACTTTATTTAAATTTTACAACCTATTACGTGGCGCTTAAATCACGTCTTCCTCTAAATTATTTACTAGTTAGTTGGGGCCTCGTGGTACGATGGCAGCATCTACTGGAGCTAAACTTAAGAAATGTTAACATCTTTTAACGTAATCCAGACAAGTTAAGATCTTTTAAAGTATTTCCTCTTCGATAAGCTTCCACACGCAATAGGTATTTTTGTTCTGAGTTTGTAGGTGTGTAATTTACCGTTAGAAAGGTTCCTTCGAGAAGCTTCTATTGAACTTAGATATATGTGACTTTTTGAAACTTCGTATTTTACTGTGCAATCAGTCGTGGTCTTGAATGGACGTGCTTTAAGCGATCGGTGATTATTATTTGCTAGGCCCTCGACATGATCGTGTTTCGATTAGAATATTAATAACAATATGTTTTCAATTTAAGGAATAAATAGATATCAAACTTTATGTGATATATTATCATTTATTAAAGTCTAATGATAAGGAACGAGGCATTATAAGTAAAGCACATAGTTGCGTAATAGAAACGATGATTTACGGAGTGACTCTTAAATGATTCTGTTATGTAATATAACAAATAGCATTCTAACGTGGGGAGGAGAAATGTAACAAATGACTTACAATCACGGGGCTATTATACGTCAATAAAAAGAGAAGTATAGCAAATGGCGACACAACGTGGGGGTTAATATGCAACTATTAACACTTGCCGGAACACGAAACGTAACAGCGTGTAAAAGAACTCTGTAAATATGCGTGAAATGACCTTTCCGGCAAAATTGGTCACCTCCATTGCGCTCGCTCATAAAAATGATCGTGTGGTGATTTAATCGGTTAAGCAATAGAATGGAGTAATCATGTATGAACGCGGAATATTTGTTAAGTGTGTATGTCGATAAGGATCCAAAAAGGTTGCTGACCCTTCATTTACAATGATGTTTATATTATTTAAAGAGCACTTAAAGGCATGGATATAAAATACCAACGTATTTAAAAAATAATTTAGGTACACAAACCACACTAATAACACTGTTTTTAATTTAATGAATACAATTGACTTTATATTAATTAATGATTCAATTTAAATAACTTAAAGAAAATCCACACTGTAAAATTTTATGGGGAAAATAGTTACAAGTGCACTTACCTTGTTAAGATTCGAACAGCAACCTTTCCATCACCAGTACTTTAGTCTATTGCAGGACTTATTTCTTAATGCAGTAACTGAAAACATAACGTTGACAATCAATTATTTTATCTTCTAAAACAAGAGGATGTTATGAGCATCAACCTTAACAACATTTCAAAATACTTATTTGAATGTACAATATAATATATTTTTTAAAGAAACTTTACAATAAATGTATGTATTTAAAAAATAAGTGTTCTTTGGGTCAGATAAAAAACATTTGTAAGCGATTATTTTGCATTCTTGCAAAAAAAAAATTCATTCTTATTATATCCCTTCCGATCGAAGAAAAACAAATATAAGAAACGATATTAGAAAAAGAAAGTTGATAATCAAAATGGGTCTGAAGTATTTTTATAAATGATTTGTTGTGTTTTAGCTGGTTGCGTTTGATGGGTATTTGTTCATATCAGCTTCGGTGAGAATTTTCTACAAGAATATATATATATATAGCCCCTCCACCCCTGTACTTTCCGATCCTTATAAGCTTTCCTTTCTACCCCCCCCCCCTCCCTTTCTACCACCTTTCCACAACTGCCAACCAAACACACATGCTTTCTTACAGTGGAAACGAACTGTCAAGGAACCATTGCTGGCTTGCCTTATGTTTCTTTCAACACAATAAATACCTTTACTTCTCACTTGCCTTTGTCAACAAAGCTGAATAAAGAATCTGTAGAAAGGGTTAAAGATAGAGGGGGGAGAGGGGGGGTGGTTGGAGGGCCCACATGAACCGTCCACTGGTCCATATCAAGGTTTTCTTTTCTCCTTTTTTTTTGTGTTAGTAAAGAGGGCGAAGGTTTTTGGCAATTGGAGAGGAAGAAAGAAAATTCCATTTATTGTACTTAAAATACTTCACAAAAGTTTAAAAAAAAAAGAAATCCTAAATCTCCCTTCATTTTGGAACCACATCCCAAAAGAAATTATTTTCATTTTAATTCTAATTAGAACTGGTTTTTTTTTATAGGTGTATTTTAAAAATGTTACAAAATTTACAGGTCTCACAACATTTGAAGACCATTAAATAATCATCAACTGGACATTCAAATAAATAAGAAGATAAGACATTCTCAAGTTTTTGGTTTTTATGGACTTTCAAATATGTGGGGGTTTTTATCTCCAAATATGGCTACACTTATAAGGATTCCCAAACCATTATTATTGTGTCCTCTTAAAGAACTCCACACACCAAGGTGAACGTGAACGCGTAATCGATCACAAACGCGAATGTTTGCTACCCAACACATGGAGGTAAGAGCAGTAACACACACAGGAAAGCGGACTGTTCGCGCGGGCAAGCTGGGCCGAGCGGTCAGCTGCGCGGAATAATCGCTCATGTCGGGGTTTGTTCGCCCAGTTTATCAGCGGGCAGCAGCCATTTTGGTGCATTTTGAGGCCACCTGTCGGGTTTCCGAGCTTTTCTTGTTTTTGTTTGACATCTTTCTAATCGGTATGGATCCAGAAACCACACAGAGGCTCATAAAAGCTCTTAAAGAGAATGACATACTGTACGATATGAAATTGAATGGCTATAAGAACAGTAGATTTTCGAACAAAAAGTTGGATGAAATAGGCCCTATGTTTGGAATGAGAGGGAAGATACGTAACCTTTACTATAATTTAATATATAAGAAGTTATGTGATGCTTCCACAGCGTAAATTACATGAACACACTCATCCATTACTATGAAGATATCGACCAGAAACACGCAACTCGTCATTTGATCACCCTTTAATCGCGCGAGCAATTCACACTGGTGGGTGCTTACAAGTTCGCCAAAGGATCGCATTCGCACTGGTGTGTGGAGTCCTTAAGAGAAAAAAAATTATCCAAATAAAGCCTGTCCCATGTGGCAATGCCTAGGCATCTTATCTCAGTTCCGACTAACCGGGATATTAAATACAATACTACGCTTAAAACATAAATCCCTTCAAAGTGAGATTTTATACATCCTTCATTTGACAACAGTGAAGTTGGAATCAATCTATTGGTTTATATTTTATATATATATATATATATATATATATTATATTATAGGTATACTTTTATAAAAAACACGGTTTTGTTCAAATGTTCAACTTTATCCCCTCATGTCGGATACGAATACATAAACATAGATGTAGAAAAAGTATACAAAATTCAGTGTCCATTTTAAATCTTTTAGCTGGACACAGTAAATATTTTGAATCATACATTTATAATATTATTAACTGCTAAATGTTGTAAGGAGATATTTAAGATTACAAGTGTATGGAAATAAACTTAATGTTACGTCCAGAAAGAACTTTATATTTATGCAAACAACTAAACTTACTAGACCTACTCTGACGTTAAGTTGTTTACATAAATATCAAATTCTTTCTGAACGTAACATTAAGTTTCTTTCTTTATTACTTGTATTCGTACATTAATTTAAAGTCTGTATTTCGTCAACATTTTTTTTTTCCTGGAGGATGTTTAATATTATACTTTTTTTTAAATTCGCTGGACACGTTGGTGCATCAAACGGAAAATATAATTTCAATAAAATCCCTTCAGTCTGGCTTAAAACTAATATATAGTGATTATATTTTATTAATTTGAAAGTGAAGTAATTAAAGCAATTAACATGTTATAAGAACACAAACCCACTTCGGCGTTGGAATGTTCTAGGGCATCACTATATCTGTATATTGTACTGTTTTGACGATGAAATCAGGATTCGAATCCCATTCAGAAGTACTGAGTATTTTCACAGATTATTTTCCAGTCTCTCTCCACGCAGATACAAGTACACATCCTATTAATTTAGCATTTCTCGTTTTTAGCACATTAGAGTAATTTGTACATATATGTACATCCCGAATGATTAGTAAGACGGGATGCAAAAAAAAAAATTGTAAGGCAGTGGGTCGTTCGTTGTGCTGACCACATGACTCCCTCCGTCCGCATAAGTCAGCACTATCTTACCAAATATAATGGTGGTTGGTATGTTTCGATTTCGGGCTAACGCCATAGAGGTTTTGGTTGTAGCTGACGCCATACAGGTTTTGGTTGTAGGGATAAAAATGTATCATACGTAGAAAGTACAACTGAATTTACGTTAAGGAAAAGTTGAAAATCAATTAGTAAAAAAAAAAAAACCTTAATAGGCGTACATATGGCTTGTATTCAAACCCCGATGGGCCAACAAGACTAGACCACATGCCCACGGGTGAGGATAGTATTTTAAAGTGTTTTAGAATTACAATTTGGCGGTAGGTTGATCATAAAAGTTACGAAAGACCTAGTGTTAGAGGTAGATATGAGGATGTAACTTAAGGGGGGGAATACTTCCACATCAGCTGTAAAGTTAAGATTGAAAATTCCACAGTGAAAATTCTATCCTAATAACCCTATTGAAAACACCTGGCTGGGATTTGAATCCAGACTTCTAAGCAGATTAAGTCGATCACACACATAGCAACAGCTAATGTTGTTTCAAAATGCTCTAATATCATTTAACTATTAAAAAAAAAGCTTTATAACGTTTTTTTTAATCGATAGAAGTGAGTATTACATTTATATTTTATCACCGCGTTTACTAACTGTCCAGGTCATACGCATATATGATAATTGCTCTAGCGAGGTAGGGATGGGGAAGGAAGTAATTTTAGATGTAATCTACCTGAATTTGCGTGGAAAGAGAGTGGGAAACAATTTATGGAAAAACTTTCAATATACTCGGCCGAAATTCTAACCCCGATCTCCCATTTCATCAGGCCTGTTTTACACGAGAGTGGCACCATAGACCATTCGTCCACTGAAGGTGGTAATTCCTTTATTAAATGTAACACTTTACTAACTAAAACAATGTTTTATTTTTAAAAGTAAGGCTACAATCTTAATAATTTAATTTATATAGTCGCCTAGGGTACAATAATTGCATCAAGTTTAAACTCCAAAGGTATGAATTATCTTTTTAATTTTTAAGGTCTCTACCCAAGGAGTAAAAAAAAAAAAAAAAATGAAAAAGTTTTCAGTAAGAGAAACCTTTAGTAGTTTCTCCTCTAAAGAAAACGTTTTGAATCAGCGTCCCTTTCCACCCCTATCTTCGTCTCTTTTCAAGACGGATAAGGCTACCCTTACCCACGTGTGAGTGGGGTCATGGGTTAAGAGGATGTCACCATAGCAACCCGGCGACTCAGCGCGCGACGCTGGAGGAATAAGGTTTCGGTTGTTGGAAGGGTGGGAGAGACGCGTTCTAAAGGGGTTAGGAGGACGCTCGGCGTCTCTTTTCATTCCTCTTTCCTCTCCCACGAGCGAGTTGAACAGGAGGTGACGAAGCGGTTGGGTGGTGGGGAGGTGGAAGCTAACGCTGTTCTTCGTTGAGTTGAGAAGGATAAATGTGTCGGGTTGAGGGTGATGGCTTAAGGGGTGGGGATGAGGGGGATGGATGGGGGGGTCTTTTCCCCAAGGGTCAACTGGGAGATGGGTAGAGGTGCCAGAGGGTGACTTGTCGAGTTAATCAGGGTTGAGGATGTGGAGGGGGATGGAAAGTGTATATACATGTATCGAGACGTAAAGGTAAACAGAGAAGTTGACATGATGGCGACTAACCCAGATATGATAAATTGAATCTTCGAGAGGTTAGGGAATAAAGAAAAAGAATGAAACGTTTCTGGAGTACAAGATGAACAAAATAAAACGTATCACATCAAAAAAGGATTTTTTTTAACTTTTTTCAAAATTCTAGTTTTTAAATTTTTTTTAATATTTAAAATATCCCCACCATATATTTCTGCTCTTCCGTGCTATTCGCGGTTGAATGTGTTGGTAGGGTAAGGATGAATAAAGTAGAACTTGGAGAAAATGTACTTGCATTTGTGTAGAGAGAAAGGGGAAAACAATTTTGGGTGTATAATATTTAGCAGACCCAACTGAGACTTGAATTATGACATACCTATCACTTGGTAAAACATACTAGATTAGGTGTCAGCTAACGTTTTGGGCCCCAGACGATTAATAAACTTATCAAAGTTCCCACGATCATCCATCTTTATCCACTCGGTTTTTGTTTCTTTTTTTATTGTAAATATATATATATATATTAATATTTATTTCTTAATAACAACCTTCCCCACTCTAACAAAATTAATTTATAAGTTACATTTTCTTATTAAAACATTAAATTTTATTATAAAACAAACTATTATGATCAATCAAGGCTATTTCGATCACACTCAAATATTATTTGAAAGTACTTTGCATATTTATTAGTTAAAATTACTAAACAGGTACTTATAATGATGACGTAGTTTACTTTTGCGATCGAATGAAAATAGCTACGAGATCGACCAGTCCATCGCGATCGACCAGTTGCTGACCTCTGGACTTGTCAGACGATAATGACATTTTTTCCACCTGCCCACCGATGTAGATCATGGTCATTTTCATTCCTCCTTATTTTGGTTCACTTTTAAGGGGGCCTTTTAATTTAAGGGACCCGTCTCGGTGGCGTAGTTAGCTAACGCGCTAATTTCATGTTGAGCTAGACTGCTGAAGACGGGGAGATCAAGGTTCAAATCTCACTCGGGTGAACTAAGGGTGGTTTTCCTTAAATAGTTTTCCACTCTTCCATGCAAATTCTGGTTTACTTCCTCTATATTCAACCTTCCCAATTCCTAACTTATTAGTGTAATTAGTACGTAAACGTATAACCCGAATGGCTCGTAAGAAATGGTGCTAATTATTATTACTATTACTTTAAGGGAAATGTACATCTGTTGATGAAATTCTTAAAAGGATTATTTAAGTCTTAAAGATTCAAAATCACTAAAAAAATATCCTTAATTGTCCTAGAATTTTGTATTGTGACCGTAATAAAATAAAATAAAAACCGGAAGAGAAACTGTGATGGATACTGGCTGAAAAGGGAAAGTCTACTGTTGGATGATATAGAAGGAGTGGATGATGGAAGGAGGGGACGTCTACTGGTGGATGATATAGAAGGAGTGGGTGATGGAAGGAGGGGAAGTCTACTGTTGGATGATATAGAAGGAGTGGATGATGGAAGGAGGGGAAGTCTACTGGTGGATGATATAGAAGGAGTGGGTGATGGAAGGAGGGGAAGTCTACTGTTGGATGATATAGAAGGAGTGGATGATGGAAGGAGGGGAAGTCTACTGGTGGATGATATAGAAGGAGTGGATGATGGAAGGAGGGGAAGTCTACTGGTGGATGATATAGAAGAAGTGGGTGATGGAAGGAGGGGAAGTCTACTGGTGGATGATATAGAAGGAGTGGATGATGGAAGGAGGGGAAGTCTACTGGTGGATGATATAGAAGAAGTGGGTGATGGAAGGAGGGGACGTCTACTGGTGGATGATATAGAAGGAGTGGGTGATGAAAGGAGGGGACGTCTACTGGTGGATGATATAGAAGAAGTGGGTGATGGAAGGAGGGGAAGTCTACTGGTGGATGATATAGAAGAAGTGGGTGATGGAAGGAGGGGAAGTCTACTGGTGGATGATATAGAAGGAGTGGATGATGGAAGGAGGGGAAGTCTACTGGTGGATGATATAGAAGAAGTGGGTGATGGAAGGAATGGAAGTCTACTGGTGGATGATATAGAAGAAGTGGGTGATGGAAGGAATGGAAGTCTACTGGTGGATGATATAGAAGGAGTGGGTGATGGAAGGAGGAGAAACGGATGTATAAGATTCCAAATTTTGGATAATATCAAGGTTGGCGGTAGGTACAGACTGGTAAAGAGAATTGGCGGGGACAGAAACCGCGTGGAAAGCCTTCGTGTGATGACCTGGCACTAGGAAGAAAACTATTGATAGAAAATGATTAAGTGAAGCTATATCTATGATTTTAGCATTTTTACTTTGATCTCATAGGGCTGCTATTTACATGATAAATTTTTAAACAAATTAAGATTTTTTTTTTTTTAATTACGAAAATATGTTGATCATTCTCTTATATTTTAGTGTCGGTCATATTTTGAACACGCAATTTCTAGACCTCTTTTAAAAATGGTCTCAGCGCTCCAGAAGAAGGTCCATTTAATCTTCACTTTTAAAAAAATAAGCTTCAATTTTGGTTTATTATGTTAATGGTTGCTTTTACTTATTCCAAAATTTCCTTAAACAATAATAACAATCAAGATTACGTACACCTTTAATTCCTTGTATTTATACATAAAGCAAAGCTTGAGACTTTAGTCCTAGCTTTATTTTCAAGCCTACTAAAGTTGCACCCTCCCCCCCTCACCCAACTACCCCTTCCCCACTCAAAATTCCGACCTATTTCCCAACGCATCGATGGCGGAAAACAAAAGCACACTAGAATGAAGGGAATAAGACAATGGAAGATAAATAAGGTATAAATTATTAGGAAAGCGAGGACCAAGTATAAAACAGAATATACGGGATGATACGAGTAATATATATATATATATATATATATATATATATATATATATACATCTATTTATATATATATATATTATATATATATATATATATATATATACATCTATTTATATATATGAAAAATAGCTTTATCTTTGTCCCCCTGTTTTGAAGCTCTTTGTACTTTATTCAGCGGTCAACATAAAGAACATAAAGAACATAAAGGGCGAAATTTCTTAGAAATCTTTGAAGTCGAATACAATAGGCTATTTTTGTTTTGTTTACAACAGTGGTTTTTATTTCGTGTAAATAATTGATTATACTAATTACATATAAAGTGAGAATAAATGAAGTAAATATAGGAGTGCGATATCAGACTTTTAGCTATATTAAGAAATATAGATATATATGTATGTGTGTATTTAAAAATCTTTATTTAATTAGATTTATAGATATATATGTATGTGTGTATTTATAAATCTTTATTTAATTAGATTTTACATTTACACTTTATCTTTGAGATATTACATTAGATTATAATATCTGTGAGGTAGAGTTAGAAACTGTCAATTAAATCAGTTGACAAATTATAGCAGTACATGGGAATCAAACCCGATACCTTTGGATTATCAGTCCAATATTCTACCATCATTACACTATGCCAGAAGAGAGATTATAGTAACGAAACTATTCCTGGATATCTCAGTGGTAGACGGTTTACATGTTTATCTCAAAGTCCTGTGCTTGATTCCAGTGTTTCAGATGTATATTTTCAATCAATTTAATCAAATTAATGTAAGTATAAAATCAAAACACGTGGCTTTATCACTACTTAAGTAAATGTAAGCCCCTTATAAGGATATCAGCGTTATTTCTTCGGAACCAAGCGTGGATTTGAGATACGAATCAAGGTCCCACACACGTATAGAGCTATATTTGTTTAAGAATGGACATTAGTGTAATTTTATCGTGGGGGGTGACGGGGGGGGGGAGGGTTTTTGATGGGCTTAAACAAGGAGGTCCATTCACAAGGGACCCGTTAATTCCTTAACTTAATCCTCTGAATTTTGTGTACGGGGATACTTAAAAAGATTATAATATATTTATCTCCGATAAATGATCTATCAGACTTATAAAAACGAGGCGAAGACGGTTGTTAGACGATTCAATGAAGTCAGCCAGGTTTTTTTTTAAATCGCACGCAAAGGTCTTATCTGAAAATGTGAGATTTGTATTAAAATAGGGAAACATGTAGAACACATTTTTTTTTGTTATAAAGTAATTGGTGACACGTAATTTCAAATAACACTTAATTTTCTATTTTTTTATCGCCGCAAGAAAAAAATTACCTTTATATCTGTGTTAGTAAATATATATCCGCAAACAAACTTAAGACTTTTCTACTCGTTTTAATTAACACTATGGTATCATAAGGCTCTGGGCACGCTTATTTAACAAACTTTATACTAACTCAAATATTGTGAAGTCTCATATTTTATCTTGTAATTTTTACCTCATTGTTCCTTTTTCTATCTAGCCATTCTGATCTGTTAGCCACTTCCTCATTAATAATTTAGTAATTTAACTCCTATAAATTAAAATATATATATTTTTAAATTTTGTCTAATTTCATACAACGCTTTTCATGCCTTTCAAAACTTCGACACAATTGGTTTTGTAGTAGGCGTATGCAGTAGAGTTACGCCAACATTGAAAATGTATCTCGATGATTTATGTTACTTTATAAACGCCAAACATGAGGGAAATTGGCTCCGGCTTCAAACACCCTCGTTCAGCTTCTCTTTTCCCCCGCTTTGGGTCCATTCACCCCTATTTCTCCCTCTACGATAAACTTTACTTCTGTCTCTTTTCAAATCCATTCATTTCTTTCACTATTTCCCTCTTTATAATTCCTTTCTATCCCACGCTCTTTATAACCCCATGTTTCTCCCCAATCTCTATACTTTTCATCCTCCTACTATATTTTATCATCGTTGTCTCTGAGCACCATTTTTATATCCCCCAATCCTTCTTTACACTGTTATTTATATATATTTTCCTTACCTTACATTCTCTTTCTCTCCATTAACCACAAATATTTCTGACTGATTAATTACCCACTCAAGATTATTCGTATTTTTACCTTACTTTCTATTTAACGTTCTCTATGTACACTTATATATTTATTCATTAATTTAATTTAAAATCCTATGTTTATATACATACCAATATTTAGAAAATTAAATCCCTTTTTACTTTCTTTTGTCCCTTAATTTACCAGTTTTCCTCTGCCACACTTTTATACCATTCACTCTATTCATGTCTACCTACAACCCTCTCTTTAGATACTTTCACCATACCCTTCTCTATGACATCATTACTTTAAACCTATTGGCTACATTCTTCGTTTTAGTCAGTTTCTTTGTTATTCTATTTATCCCTCTCGCTAAACCTATTTTTTTACTTTATCTCTCTCTCTCTCTCTGTACAACCATATTTATAGCCACCTTAATTGACCCTTCCTTCATAAATGTAGGTCTATCTTCTATCACTATTATACTTTTCTGGTGTGATTTTTTATACTCCCTTCAAGTAAACTAGTAGATTTACATTATATTCACTCTCCTTATTTGGTTTACTTATCGTATCCATAACAAAGTCAAATTTTCAGAGAGACAGGGATTATTTGATATTTGAATAAATTTAAATGACACCTGAGAACAGGAATTGAATCTGAAACCTATGATACCCAAAAATAATAAAATATAAAGTTTTACACCTTATAACTCGTTAACTGTGATTATTTTAAAACAGTGAATCCTTCTCTATCACTAATAAATATTATACATTTGTTAAAATTATACAGTGAAGTTTTGATTGTCCAATGTCTTTAAGTGGATTAATACTCATTATAACTAAAAAATAAATATTATTGTTATGATCTTTATTTAAAACATGATGTGATTCATCTCGACAATAATTATTCTCGGAAATTATAAATATCAAATTTTTATCTCTACTTTTACTTTCTCTCGTCCATTTGAATATAGCAGCATTATGATCGTAAAAATAAAATCGGTAGAATTATTTTGATAAATATCGACGTTTCAAGACCACCTAAAACCGAAAAAGTGGTTTCCTCGATGCCGTCCGTCTATTTGTCTGTCTGTGTTTTTGTACCTCATCCTAGAGCCGATACCATTCCATTTATCGGATCAAAACTTGGTATCTTGTGAATTCTAAAGTCTCCCAGAAGAATTTTTGGAATTATATATCCAACCCTAGAATTAAAGCTGGTTTATGTTGGGAGTCAAAAAGTGACCAAAATGTAGAACCAAGTGTACACTCAAAATTAAAAATGTGCAGCAACAGAAGTGCATTGTTGGTACTAGGATTTGTTGCAACTTAGGACGCCTACCTAGCTTACAATTACGCTCCTAGTCTTGAGACAATGTTTTTGTACTGATCATGAATATTCCAATCAGGGATGACCTGGAGTTCATCCAGTGACTGACCGACTGACTGACTGACTGACTGACTGACTAGCAGGACAGATGTGCCAGGTATTTCATCAGAGGATGTTGTCAAACCTAAGACCTCTGCATGGTCCACGAATATATATGAGTGTTAGAGTAGTTTACCCATAGACATACATCATGTACCAACTATCATCTTTTATATACAATTGTATATTTTATATTCCATGTTATTAAACCAGTTAGTTATAGTTCAGTAAACATCTCTAGTATTATTTAAATGTGTACGTGCGCTCTCATCCTTTATGATATGGCGATTGGTCATAACATTTACTAAAGAGAGAGAGGAAAAAAAAGATCAAATTTATTTTATCCCAATACGCTTTAACGATGTTGATTATGTACCTGTCACCACCTCCAACTCTAACCGCTAGAGGCTACGACAAGGCGGGAAGAGGGTGGGTGGAATTCAAAAATGGAACTTAAAGTAACAACAATTTAAAAGAAAAATTTGCTAGGTTAACAAAAATAGGGTTATTTATTCAAAATAAATTATATAAGTAATACATGGACTTACAAGGTGAACAGAGTAGTGTTGATGTATAAAATAGAAATATATATATCAATATAAATATATATATATATATATATATATATATATATATATATATATATATATCAATATAAATATATATCAACATAAATATATATGACAGACTGCGCTTGCGCAGTACATTTGAGGACTTAATCCACAATCTCAATGTAATAGAAGGCCTTGAAGGAGATTACGTAAGAAACGTATAATATACGAGTTGTATCATAAATTATATTTTTATATCAATTAGTATAGAAGAGACTCAAGAATAATAATCCAAATCGTTAATATAATAATAAAGAGCTCTAAGAGCTCCTCTATTTGGTAAACAAAGCACCAGAATCATCCTTGTGAATTCAGACTAAACAAACGGGTTGAATCAATAAACCTTTAAATCTTAAACTATATTAATACCTTTAAATCCTAATTATATTAATAAAGAGCTTAAAGAGCTCCTCTATGCGCTTAACAAAAGCCTGAACCACCTTTGTGAATTCAGACCAAACAAACAGACTAAATCATCAAATTTGAAATTAAATTTAATGTCTCATATCAATTCTAAAAAAAAAATTACACAAAGCTTTGACTCTCCGACATAACCTTAACTACTGCGGGACTATTATTTCCACCAACTTTCAAGTAAATGAGAGGATTTCGACTTGGTAATATGCATCATTATAATAGAAAACAAAGCAATATAACATTAGGATACTGGTAATTTCTCCCTAAAATCATCGGTTATTGTTTAACTTATTGATCAACAAAAATAAGCTACTTTTATAATTCCTTCAAATTAAATACATCTACAAAATTTTATCTCTAATTTAATAACTATCAAATTTAAAGTTAAACAAATATTGGTAACCACAAGTAAAATAAAATTATATTTAGATCAAATATTCAAAGCAAGAAAAATAACCAAAAAGTGACTACCGACTAATAAGTCTAAATGTTAGGAAGAAACTAGCGTCCAAACGGCCAAAAGAAAAATTAAGAGTTCTATAAAACAATTCAACTCCCAAAATAAATCTTCTAGTGAGAAATTACTGAAGCCTACATGAACGATTTTAATCACATAATTAACTAATTGTTCAAACACCCAAACCCATTATAGGCCGTATTATTCAAGTATTTAACAAAATATGAAGAGTTTATATTTTCCCATCACGGAATGAATATGTCAAATTCCAGACAAGGACCTCTCACGGTTGAGGGTTTAGTCTGAATTAATACTCAACCATGGTAGCTGAACGACCACTTTATATAGGTCTAGTTGATGAATATAAGGGAGGAGAAATCTTTATATTAGAAGTATAAAAGACATGTTACAAACACGTGCCCGGAGCTTGATTCTCTTGGTAACAACCGTTGACACGTCATTTCAGAAATCTGGCGATTTGGCAGTGTAGATCGCGTGAGGTTTCTGTCGGCCGGCTAGACCAATCAGCATAGACCTAGGTCACCTCATGGAGGTGACTCGTCGATTAACTTTTCAAAAGTGTGTCAGTGTTCCTTTCAGAATAGAATTTAGTGTGAACCAGTCGTGTAAGGATTGTTGCCGTGGAACTCGTGCTAACCCAGAAGATACAATGAGTTAGTAAAACACGTATTTTAGACATAGTAAGGTTTTGTAAATTTTTGATATTGCAGCATGTCTATGTGTATTGGTATTATTTGGGGTGGGTAGTATTGATTTAAATTAGCTAGCATTGATAATGTTACAATTAAATTTTGTATCCAGATATTTTTTAACATTATAAACAAAATGAGTATTCTCATTGGTTCATGAAAATGACCTTAGTTGCACTTTATATAGACAAAAATTTTCGATTTTTATCATAACTCTGCAACTATTCGATATACAAAAATAACAAGAATTCTTAAGATTGTAACACAATTCAAAAGGGGGAACTTTTATTTGGAATGTATTTTTATAAAACCAATAGTGTATGGGCTATAAGCAAAATATAACTAGATATAAGTGTGTTTTTATGGTAATTTTTTGACATTTGTATCACAAATCTTAAGGGATTTAGTAAATATTTCTATATTAATATTAAAGAAAAAAAGTTTGTGCAATGCACCGTACAATTTGCCTTTTTTAAGTAAAATCTTGACATATTAAGCTGAGGATATGACGAAAAACTTTGAATTAAAAAAAACTATTCAGAGCGGGGAGTTATTAATTTAGGATTATAATAATAAGAAGAATATTTATATTTCGTCTAGATTAATTGGACTTCTAATTCAAATTTCTAAAATCTAAAAGGTTACAACAATGTTAGATTTGTTATATAAAAATTGATGTACTGTATTATGAGGTAAAGGGAGATTTAGTTTACATTTAAAATACTCCGGTAAGTTTTATATATTCGTTATTAGTTTACACTCATTTATTTTAGCACTGCGCCTTACTACTCGTTCTGGTTATCCACTTATTTACTAATCAAGCTAGTGGTTTCAATGATTGGGAAGATTAAATTCATAGGAAATATACCCGCATTTGTAATGAAGTTACGAAGTGAGAGTGGAAAACAATTTTTTTTAAACCATTCTCAGTACACCCGACCAAGATTCAAACCTCAATCTCATCGTCATCGGCAATCTCGTCTACTGTAATAGTAGTCATACCATGTGGCCACCGAAGCGACCCATTGTTCTGACAAATTTTAGACCCTTCATCATTTACAGATATTCCATAATCATAAACATAATGCACTATTATAAAATAAAATAACCACATGTCATTCCCACGTTGATAACTGAACGAGAAAGGTGAGGTTATGTTTTTCCATGACATCTAGGCATTTCATCCATATGTCAGAACCTTTGTTACGTGATAGCTATCCAATTCCTGTATCAATTTTAATGAAATTTGGCAGGGATAGTTTAAATACATTGTAATCCGTTTCAATATGGCATCCACTTAAAGAGATTTTCGTTTAATAGATTTTATTTTAGCATCGCCTTTTACTACTCGTTCTGGTTATAAGCTTATGTACTAATTACACTAATGGGTTAGGGATTAGGAAGGTTTAGTTAAGATGAAATACAGCCACATTTACGGGGAAAGAGATTGTAAAATCATTTAGGAGAATTCACCCACAGTTCACCCGACCGGGATTGGATCCCGATCACCCTATATTCGGCAGTCTACTCTTACACGAGTGTAGCGCATTAGACCACGCGGCTGCCAAAATCGGTGTTTAATATATCACGTTAAGTACACAGGTCGTATTTTTTGGGTCATATATTGAGATACTGACGTCTTAAACCATAGGAACCACTATTAAATGTGGTATAAATTGATGACCTGATCACCAATAAAATATAGGCTATTAACTTCAAATCCAAGGAGAATTCATGAAAACATTTCAATTCTAAATTAAATAAGAAATTTTAAGACAATGTTAACGATAGGAACATTCTTAAAAAGATATACCAAGCAATTTTTTTAATATAGGGAGCGAGGCCTAGTATTCACAGAACTAGTTAATAGTAATACTATGCGAGGACTGAGGAAGCTTTACTTAATTTAGAAATTTATATTAATAAGGCGATGAGTTTTCAGAAACATTTGAGCTATTACAAGGGTCTATATTTGTTCAAAACAAACAGACAAATTTGAATGAAACAATAAACTAATGACTCGCATGATGAACGTATTTTAAACAAAATGATACATTTTCATCCTTGTAACTTTCATTTTATATCATAATAAAGATAAAATAATTCCCACAGTAACAAATATCAAGCAGTTAAAAATATCCTTGGAAACTTGATGTGGAACTAAACTTTTTTTGGGAAAGGGGGGGGGGGGGGCAAAGAAAAAATTCTTTAATTTCCGAGTCATCCAAATTAATTTCAATGTAATGAGTATTAAAACTAAGAGGATTTCGTTTTCATTCCAATGTAGTAATTTTAACGAATCTTTTAGTAATAACAATGGCTATTATCATTTACTCAAATAAATCTCTTTAATTTAATTTCCTATATTTTACTTGAATGAGTTCTCTCTTTTCCTTCCACCTTCTTTCCTCCATCGTCATATTTTGGCTTAAGCTTAAAATAAAATAAATTTGAGTTTAAGTGTTTCTTTTTTTTTTAAACTTCTAGCCTTTACACTAGCATGTTTCAAGAGTTAAGGATGACTATGTGGTTATTTTAGAAAACTTGTTAATTTGGGAATCGAAAGGTAAAAATATAAAATAAAGAAACCATAATCAACAGAACGAGCCCTCTGCTTACAATGATAGGTAAAAAATTTACCCTGACAGGTAACACTATGGTGCATTTTATAATATACTTGGTGAACTGGTGGTTTAGGGGTAAGGTGTCGGACTTGTGTTAGGGTCCGGGGTTCAATCCCTGGTCCCGGCACAGATTTATCTGATTACCAAACCATTCCTTCACCTCTGACCAGACGTGTATTAATCAAAACGTGTGAATGTGTGGAGTGTCAGGCCTCCACCGTGGTTCGGATTCCACGATAAACTGTAGGTCCTCCATTTCATCTCACAATCACCCTACCATTACACATTAGGTTAATAGCATATAAGCTTAACGGGTGGTAATACGTGGTGCTAATATTAATAATAATAATAATAATAATAATAATAATAATAATAATAATAATAATATAGCACCACGTATTACTGCCCGTTCGGGTTATACGCTTATGTACTAATTACGTGTATGGATTTAGATATTAGGAAGATTATATTTAAAGGAAGTGCATCCGCATTTTCATGGGGGGAGAGTGGTAAACAATTTTGATAAAAAAAACACCCTCAGTACAACCGACCGAGATTCGAGCCTCAATCTCCCAGTCATCGGCAGTATAGTTTAGTCTAATGCGAGAGTAGCACCTTAGACCATGCAGCCACGAAAGCGAGTTTTCATGTTTAAAAAACCGTCCTTAGTACTCCTGACTGACCTTATCATTTACGTCACAGGAAATGTTGTCGATTATGAACTTGACCACGTGGTCACCAATTTCACTGAAAGACATATTGTGTCTTAAGTTTATGTCCGAATCTAATTCAAATGTTCTCGCCAAAATTTGATTAATTTCTTAGTTTATAAACATTTAATTTCCACTAATTTTTAAAATATTGATAATTAGAAGTTACGTGAACCGTATTGACTGACATCACTCACTCAATTAAAAAAATTCTAAGTGCATCTTATTAATAAATTAGTCATGTTCTTATCGATTATTAAGTGCTTAGATCTAGTTTTAGATTTAAAGTAGAAAAAGTATAGCCTGAAATTTGAAGATTTAATTATTTTCTTCATGATTAGTTAGAAAAAAAATTATACTGTTTTAATAGTAAATGATCTTCATAGGGAATCAGAATTTCTCACACAATTTTGGAGATTGGACACGTTCTATATGTCAAAGTTAAATATATATAAATGACTTTCTTTTAATTTTTATTTAAAATTATTTGAGAAAAGCTAGTAATCTAAAATATAGTTAAGTTGCCGCCATATTGAAACGAATTAACAGATTGAAAAACCATGTTCATACAACGTTTAACCTAGGATCAAAGATTATCGCTGCAAAATTTCGTTAAAATTATCCACGTACCTGGCAGTTATTTTGGAATAAATAGACATACACAATTTGAAAGGCCACGATATAAATACTTTGTAAATACGTTGTTTGAATTGCGTTCAAAGAAGGTCCCTTCTGAATCTTCCCATTTGACTGTTATAGCCGAGCAAAATCAGGACAGTCAGACGAAATGTCAAGTGTTCTTGTTGAAACAAGATACTTATTACGTACGCTCTTTCAAAAAATATAGATCAAATAAAAGGAAAAGTCCTGACATATCAAACCCCAGCGCAAACCCTTGGACCTAGAAAGCTTGGAGTGAGCTTACATAGCATCCTGCTCGTGTTAGCACCTGAGGGAAAAACCTCTAATGTAGTATATAAAGACGCACTATAAGTATGAACAAAAAATAAAAGTCATAACCCCCTGTGAATAACAACCTAAGAATATTTTACCCTCAGTTTCCAGATTTTACAATAGGTGGCGCGCGAATCATTTAAAAAAAAAGAGTGAAAAAAGGGTGAAAACGGGAACGAGGTCTTGGCAAGAGCTATTCTAGATATAATAATAAAATATTGTACATCTAGGCTACATCATTTATAAACCAATTTGTGGAAATATTATCCAGCATTAAAGTACCATTTCCCAGGTGACGCCTGAATGTACTAATCGTACATCCTTTCCGTGGAGGCTCTTTCCATGTCGCGATGTGATGAGCTGATGTTGATAGTGAGTATGAGGGTGTGAAACCAGTGGAAATACTTAAACTAACTTAAGCCTAAATAAACAAACCCTGGTGATCGTTAGGGTAGCTCCCTTTTCAGTAAAATTAACCAAGGTACCAACCGGGACGCGAACCCGGGACCCGTAGACTCGTAGCCAGGAGCACTGACCACTACAGCACGGGGCCGGATATTAAATATGGCAGAGATGCGCAACATCTTCATGTATTTTTTATTAAATAAAATGTAATCTCATCTCAATTTATCCAAGAGCACCTTCCCTTTTTTTTTTAATCACTAATCTGCTCCATGAAACTTTCCAATTTATCTGACCATTTCAAGATGTTCAGACAAATGAATCTGTAAGGATTTATTCCGACAACTAATTAGCTTCCTTACATAGTTCCCATGAACTATTGATTCCAAGCGGCTTTAAGAGGAAGATATCGGCGAAAGGAGAAAAAAAAACATACTTGTCAGTCCTTCATCCAGATGATAATTGGGGAAGCCATTTCAAATATAATTCAAGAATGAAGGATGAGTCTGAAGAGTAATTTTATTCAAGAATTTTGAGGGTTCAGGAAATTTATTTTTATTTAGATTAGATATATTTTTGTGAAACCACGAATTGAAAATAAAACATATAATGAATGAAGTTTCTTAAGTAAATGAACTAAACTTTTCTTTGTATATTTTAAAATTAAGTTTATCTTTAATACAGGAAAATTTTAATATAATTAGAATAAAATATTTACATTCTAAAATTTATATACTTGTTAGTTATTATTATTATTATTATTATTATTATTATTATTATTAGCACTGGGTCTTACTACCCGTTCGGGTTAAACGCACTTACTCTAATGTGTAATGGTAGGGTGATTGTGAGAAGAAATTGAGAACATACAGTTTAACTTGGGATCCGAACCACGGTGGAGACCTGGCATTCCCCACATTCACAAGTTGTGATTAATACAAGTCTTATCAGAGGAGAAGTAAAGGTTCGGTAATCAGATAAATCTGTGCCGGAACCGAGGATTGAACCTCGGACCCCAGCATAGAAGTCCAACACCTTACCCCTAGACCACCAGGTCACCATTGTTTGTTACTAAAATTATGTTTGAATTTATTGGAAAGTAATTATTTTTTCATATCTATCATATAAGTTATGCTACACACATACCTATGAAATATATGTATATCTCTAAGCAACTTTTATATATTTTGAAAGAGGAAATGAGTATGAGTCACAAATGTATCTAGATACATTTATAAATTAAATTTAAAGTGGGATGGAAGGGGATGCGAGAAAAGAGCAATGTTTTTGCAGTTTTACGTCCAAAACATTTTGGCCGGAATAAAAAAAATATTGCTTCAGTACAAATATATCGTTTAATTTTATTCGCAAGTTGATATTATTATTATTATTATTATTATTATTATTATTAGCACCGCGTCTTACTACCCGTTCGGGTTATACGCACTTAAGCTAATGTGTAATGGTAGGGTGATTGTGAGATGAAATGGAGGGCCTACAGTTTAACGTGGAATCCGAACCACGGTGGAGGCCTGGCATTCACATGTTGATATCAACAGTCCCTGAATATTTGTCATGAGTATGGTGGCATTATCTAACAAACTCTTAAAACGAAGAGAAAATGTTGTCATTAAATTCCAGGACACCCTTGAAATATATTCAAGAAATTTTCAAGTCATTATGTGAAGAAAATTAAACTCTATGTTTGTAGAACAGGAATATTTTAATTATTTCGGGGGAAAAAATCCATAAAAACTGCAAAAAAAAAACCTGTTCTTTTATCGCATTCCCTTCCATACCTCCTTAATATAAAATTATTTAAAAAAAGGAAACTTGAACACGGAATTGAACCAGAAACCTTGGGAGGTTTAGTGCACCATTACTATCCCACTGAGCCGTAAAATGTCTCTATTTCTCAGGATTATATTTCACTCTGCCTTAAACTAAGAGTGGAAAATGAGCCTGGGTACGGAAAGTTTCTTGGATAGCTCGGCGGGAGAATTTGGCGAGATATGCCCAAGATCACGTTTACAGATGTAATTTTTCAATTACATTTAAAATAATTAATTTTAATTCGCAATTTTTGGGACCAAGAATATTCAACCCTTCGATCAATGAGGTAGTAAATATGAGGGCAGTTAGAGGAAACGCATCATCAACTGTGTTGATATTAGTTGGGAAAATCATAGGGATTAATCATATTTTAGTAAAACACCCGGTTAAGGTGGGATTTAAGGACCCACGTGAAAAGTAGTGTTTTTTTGCAGATTTAATAGTAAAACTTTTTTTTTGGCCAAATAAATAAAATATTGTTCATTAGCAACGTTTAGTTTAATTTTCATCACGTGGTTAAATCAACAGTTCTTGAATATCTTTCATGAGAATAGTGGCATTAGATTATTTTTTAAAGAATAAAAAAGTGGCTATTAAATTTCAGTGAACCCTTGACAGATATTCAAGAAAAGTGGAATTCCGAGATTTTAGCTCACAATCCAGCACATTGTGTGTTTGTGTAGAACCTTAAACCAAACTACCACTCGTATGGGTGGTACTATAAAGCCTAAAAAAACACTTTTTTAACGGAGACATTTGATCTAATACATTACTAACAACATTATAGACCATTGTCGTCATGAAAGCTTATAAATTCCTTGAAAAATATATATTGATAAGCTATTTGTTTATGATGACAAGAGACTGGCTAAGCCTAGTTCCGTTATATTAACATTTTAGATATTCTTTTTAAAATTCGATTATTGTCCGCATGCTATGTGAAATCATAATTGAAACATAAAATTATCAAAGATTTGAAAATTGAGCAATTATTTATTTTAATGGTGTTAAATTGTTTTATAATGGAATATAATCCTTATTTAAAATCTTTTAAAGGAAACTATCTTAAATAATGTATATCTTGAAAAAATATTTATCGGTATAGCGTGGTTTTATTTCCTTACAGGATAAATAATATATATTATTATTATTAATATTAGCACTGCGTCTTACTACCCGTTCGGATTATAGCACTTAAATGTTCTATGATAGGGTGATTGTGAGATGAAATGGAGGACCTACAGTTTAACGTGGGATCCAAACCACGGTGGAGGTCTGGCATTCCCCACATTCACAAGTTGTGATTAAAACACTTCTTGTCAGAGATGAAGGAAGGGAACTCGTCCTTTGATTATATGAAAAATATATTCTGTTAACAATTGCTTTGTCTATAATAAAATGGAGTAAAAATGAATTTAAATAGTTTTAGCGGATTTTGAATAAATCGATCATTTGTATTAGTTGCTTCAGATCGAGTACTTTTAGTTATTTTTGTATGTCTCTCTTTATTCAATATCAATAAATAAATAAAATGTTATTTTCTGACATATTTCTCTATATCAAATATTCATAATGTTATATCCTTCACATGTAACCATAGTACATATAATTATCCTCATTACAACATAGTTGAAGAGTGAGTTCAGGGAAACAGAAAATGAATAGACCTTAGTACGGCCTATTTACTTTTGTGATTATCCTATCAGCTCCTCTGCAATTATTACTTCTTTTTTTTTATTCTTAAGTTTTGTTGTGCACCAGCCTTTATTCTTTTATAAGATAAGGGCGGTGTTACAGTATTAAAAAGTATAAAACACTACACGTGTAATATCACATCTTACTTGATAAATTAGCCAAACCTTTATTAATGTACTAATAATAAGGCGTGTGAAACTCTTTTAACACTATTCATAAAGCAAAAGGAATATTTTTTTAAAACAGTGAAACATAGACTGTATTGTTTTTTGAAAAAAAAATATTTTTAGATCCAAGTAGAAATGAATATAAAAATACCGGGGTGAGAAAAAATGCTTTTGTCTATTTGTTAGCTCAAATTATCAGTACGGGGCTTTGCGTTCCAAGGGTTCAGCCTTGGTAGGGGGTAGGGGTATAGAGCGCCCAGTTAAAGGGGGGGAGGGGAGGAAGGAGGGCAAAGAGAAAAAGAGCCAGGCTATATAACAATGGTCATTCTTGGTAACAATAGGAATACGCATTGTGCCCCCTGCAAAGCGAAAATAACTGCAACTGTTTCAGTCGATACGAGATAATTAGTAACAGGGAAAAAGAAGAAAAAAAACTTGACACTTGAATGGAAAGAAAGAGGGTAGTTGGATTATTATGAGATTTGAGACTAAATAGTAACGCACTCGCTGCTAACAATGGGAGGGCAAATTTTTTGTATGCCGTTGATATTTAACGGCATTCAACAGCAAACAAGTTTTCATAAAACTCTAGGATTAAATGATCATTTACTTAAATTGATACGTTTTGACGCAAGAGTAGTTTTGAAGATTAATTTAATAATGTGATGGTGAGTAAATCTAATTTAGTATCTACAGTAGCCCCGTGGCTTATTTGGTGATTACTGACAGCTCACAGCTGACTTCTGACAGACAACATTTAGGTATATACCTAAATTTTGACTGTCAGAAGTGACAACTGATAAACACATGTCTTTGCAGATCATTTGGTTCGGCGTACATACATAATTTGGTCTGGTAACTTTTCAAAGCCGTCAGCTGTGATCTGTCAGTCAGCACCAAAGAAGCTATGGAGCAACTGTATCTTGTACGAGAACAGAAAATCACTATGGAATATATACATTTACTGCAGCTTGTCAGAAAAAAGTTTAAGTTAAATATCTAACAGGAAAGGTAGACCCACCGTTAAACATAGGCATAATATTAAATTAGTTCTGGTATAGTCTCTTATTATTTTATCCATCCAAGCCCCCTATTTTTTTATAGTAAACTTTATGTTAAGCGTTTAGTTTTTATATTTACAGATACACATAAATACAATATAGGTATACTTGTTTACAAATTACTTATATAAAATGTCAAACAATAATAATTTTCAAGGTTTTGGTATGAGAGATAAGTTTTAAATTGTTGTTTTAACATTTTTCCATATATATATATACACATACACACACAAACACACACAGTAGAACTTCATTTATCTGAAGTCCAGTCAGCCGGATCGCCAAATATCTGGATTGTTATCAGAGAATAAAAAAAATATATAAAACTGAAAATACTGTACAGTGCAGTATTGAAATTTGTCACGCTGCGTCGCCGTGAATAGCGATTGTATTCGCCGGCTGGTCGCTCTGCCCTTTTAAGGCCACATGCCATCCCCAACCCCCGATTCAAATTCATTGTATTCTTGTTTACAGTAGCAATAAGTTTAAATGTACATTATTTTTTTACTACACTACTATAATGTGATTCCACCTCACTGTATTATTTCAAAAAAACAAAAAAGTGGTTTTAGAGTGAATTTTGCATTTTATTTCGAAACATTGCCTTAATTAAATGAGTAATCCAACCATCCGGGTTTCAGCATATCCGTATCACGTCCGGTACTCATTAATCCGGATAATTGGAGCTCTACCATATCTACGTTAACTGATAAATCACTGTGATATTATTAATATCACGAGTTATCTAATTACCAAACCCTTCCTTCACCTCTGACAAGACTTGTATTAATCACAACTTGTGAATGTGGGGAATGCCAGGCCTCCACCGTGGTTCGGATCCCACGTTAAACTGTAGGTCCTCAATTTCATCTCACAATCACCCTACCATTGCACATTAGCGTAAGTGCGTATAACTCGAACGGGTAGTAAGATGCGGTGCTAATAATAATAATAATAATAATAATAATAATAATAGTAATAATACTAATAAAATCACACATTTGTAGCCGAAGATTTCCGCACGTCCATCTTAGACTCTGCCTTAAAATATGAGTGAAGAATGACTACCCTGGGCACGGGACGATTCCTGGATAGCTCAGTGGGAGAACATTGGCGTAATAGGCCAAAGATCCCGGGTTCGATTCCCGTGTCCAGGTTTCATTTTATATTTTCAGAATATAATATCTAGATGGAGTAATCTTCACTAAAAAGCATAAATAATAGCTTTAGATATTTGATTCTCATTCAATTACGTTATATATTGAAGAATATTCCCCCTAAAGCACAAATATTAAATAGTGGAGAGGAGAAGGGCATTAGGTGTGGGGGGTCTAGAGATTAGGGGAAATGACACCCGCTTATGCCCCGAAACGACCATCTGTGATACCATGACGTGATATCCAACCAGTTGTCTTTTAATATAATCATTTTAATTTATCTCTACAGTTTCTAAAAGTTATCAAAACCGAGTGTACCTTTGTAAGGAAACGTTTATACATTTTAAGACTCACTTAAATGGGCATGGTCTTGTTTGACGTGTTTTATAGCGCTGAGTAAAAACATACCCTGGAAGTGACAATCACCTTAATCTGATTGCCCTAAGCCAATTAACCAGATAGACGTTTATGATACAGTCTATTTGTGTGTGTGTGTGTGTGTGTGTGTGTGCGCGCGCGCGCTCTTTTAGTTGATTAGTGAGTATCATCGCCTGCCAATACGTCAGAGTTTGTTGTCCTTGCTCTAAAGTTTATTAGGTTATCTTATTAATGGTAGAGTGCGATAGGTATAAGTGTCACCTTCAAGCTCAGACTGGTATCGGATGAGGGGAAAGACCATCAATAGCGTGGCAACTTAAAGCGCCATAACCTTAGGAAGAGCTTTATTTTATGAGTGAAGAAATTAATAAATCTCTTTCGTATTTATTTATAAAGCCATAGGTTATCTATATGTAGATCACAACAGAATAAACAAAATTAATTTATTATATCAATGTAGACTACCATACACTATTTATATTCTTAAAAATGTTTATTTCTTTATTTAAATGACCGCTAAACTTAATTAGGACCAGGGTATTTCTTAAGAAGAAATAGTTAAATTGCTTTATTTAAAAAGAAAATCCGTTTCCAAAAATTGCAACCGTTTCTATATTCTGAGACTTCTTGATTGAATCAAACTCCATTTTTTTTAAACCTTCTCGTTTGCACCTACGTAATCTTCAACAGAGATTCAAATCAAAGCTTATCGGAGGGAGAATCACGCCACGTTTTTTTCTCTCGTCACATGTCCAAAATAATAAACACTCTAATATTAAGACTTGTCAACGTAAGACCATGTTTGATAGAAATTTTATTGTTATCAAAATAATGAATTTAACCAGGAAAAGGTTTCTAAAGGAATATGCTGGTAGCGTTGCTCTTTATGTAAAACATGGGCCATTGGTATTCCCCAGTGTTTATTTAACTAGCGCCAGTCGCTTACACCTTTTATGGAGATTACCTAACCACATACCTATTTTATCTCTTCGTAATAAGAAAACGAAAAAAAAATACTTGCTGTTATAATCTGCATTTTCAAATTGTATAAAATTATTTTGTCGATACATAAATAGTCGTACCAAACTCGATGTAATACTTTTAAGATAAGCTAAACGCGGCTTGCGTTATAAGGATAAGGTCTTATAAAAGTCCATAACATCTCGTAAAAATATGCTTCGATTAGTTTAGCAGACTCAATATTATTAAGAACTATTTCATAGTGATTAATTAAGCTCTGTGGTATATATCGTACCCCTTAAATCCTCCCGTACCCATTGGGGTAAGCGTAACGCTGGTGTAACCAAAAGAAGACGAAAATTATATACTATCGACATTTTTATGAGTAATAAATTAAATTTTCAAAATAAGAAATAGCCTATGTTACTCACTGGTAATGTAGCTTTATATTGGTGAAAGAATTTTTAAAATCGGTCCAGTAGTTTGAGTTATCCATTACAAACAAAAAAGAACAAAAAATCATATCTTTCCTCTTTATAATATTAGTATATACATAGATTGTCTCAATTACTGAAGTGCTAATAAAAGCAAATGAGGAAAATAAAATTTGGAAAGATACAGTAAAGAAGAGTTAGCATGGTAGGATATATAGACCTACTATGAGTAGTACTAAGACATGATAGTTTGACGAAGATAAATATAGAAGAAGATTATATGAGGGGGTAAATCAAGGTGACCATGTATGGATTACACGAATCAGTTAACGAACGATGTTGGCATAAGAAGGAACAAATATGTAATATAGTTGGCCTAGGAAGGGCAAAATGGAGAGATCTGCAGCAAATAAATCTCATTATTATTATTATTAGCACCACGTCTTACTACCCATTCGGGTTATACGCACTTAAGCTAATGTGTAATGGTAGGGTGATTTGTGAGATGAAATGGAGGACTACAGTTTAACGTGGAATCCGAACCACGGTGGAGGCCTGGCATTCCCCACAAATCTCAAGATTGATGACCTAATATTGATGATGATGATGATAATGACTCATACACGCATCATAAACATACAAAACAGTATAACTTTTAATTCAGAAAATGTTAACATAAGTTGATTATTATCTCCTTCAACGGTTTAAGGGCAATCTAATTTGATAAAACAAACGATTTTAATTATTATTGTTTGTATGTATCTCATTTTATTCCCTTCCATTAAATGATTAATAAGTCTATAAAGAAATGAATAAACCACCGATTTATAAATAGTAAATAAACCCCTACCTCATTAGAGTTATCCTCATATTATATGCGTATAAATTCAACAGATAGAAAGCGTCGATTAATATTATATATATATATATATATATATATATATATATATATATATATAAACACATATTATATACAAACATATATATAAATTTATATATAATTATATAAATTTATATATAATTATGTACATTTATATAAATATATATAGTATCTGCCTACTGAACTAAGAATCCCGGGTTTGATTCCCAGCATGGCCGAAAATTTATCAATGAGGAAAATATGAGCTTACCCTTTCACATTGATAAATTTACTGTCGGGGACTGGCTGTTGTGCCCATCCTACTCTTATGATATATTATAAGAACATGAAGATACGACAGGCCTAGCAAAATGGTAAATGGAAAATATATGGCTTGAATAAAAAACTACCACAGGATGGAAACAATAATGGATGTAAAATAAATATAAATATATTAAATAAAGTTTTAAGAAATAATTACTGAAACCATTTATATCTTGTTTCAAAAGAGTGAATACAAAAATCTTCTCTCTCAAAGTTTGTCTCCTATAGGATTTGGAAACTCTAGATGTCCTTAAAAAAATTTTTTTTTCACAGGATGATAGTGAAATGAGTGACGCGTGATGAAAGAGAGTTTGTTGGTTACACTAGTTGGGTGTGGCTCGCTTTTGTCGTTACTTTACCCCCCACCCCCCATCTCTACCTTTTCCCCCTTTCTACAGCCCCACCTCCACACCCTGAGTAAACTTACATTTCAATGTATAAACCTGTCGTACCCTCAGCAAAAGAGACATGCAATGTCACATACATACACTCATTTTACATGCAACAAGTTGTACAGGTTCATATATCACAGTGAAGAAGAGAACTTTTATACATTAGCAGTTGAAATACAATATTTGTTGTTATAAGAAATAAATGAATGGTACGATGCAACGCACAGACTTCCTCCCTCTTTTGTCTAGAAACAGATATTTTACTACGACTCGGTAAGATGTGTGAAATTAAATCAAAGGTATGTACTACACTAAAGATGGGTGACTGGTGGTTAGGGATAAGGTGTCGGACTCCTGTGCTGGGGGTTCGGGGATCAATCCCCGGTCCCGCACAAATTTATCTGATTGCCAAACCTTTCCTTCACCTCTGACAAGACGTGCATTAATCACAACTTGTGTATGTGGGGAATGCCAGGCCTCCGAACGGGTAGTAAGACGTGGTGATAATAATAATACACCAAAGATCACAAATGAAATAATATACACTGTTACTTAATCTATAGCATTAGGAACTAAGAACAATGTTACAGGGAAATCGAGAAAAGAGAAACATTTTTGTGCACCAAAGAACTTACAATAAAATTCATTTTCAAAGACCTGAATTAAAGAGTACATAAATCTGCTTATAGCTCATAAATTGTTGGTTTTATAAAAATATTTTAAATAAAAGATTGTTATCATTAATAGTAATACTACATTGCAATAATTTATTTCTTATTTCTAACAGGTGCTGATAAATGATTAAAATTGAAAAATTTTCCCCATATAAGTTACCCTCAAAGTAATTTTCATGAGAAAATGAGGATTTCCCTCTAGTTTATAATCATAAACAGTGTCTAGATATACAATTTAATCAAAACCTTTAAAACAAATTTCAGAATCTGGCCCCTTCAATAAATCGCCCTTAAGTTTAGGTTTAGATATCTATTTCCAAAAAATCCTTGGGTGGGGATGACCTTAAAACCAAATACAAAGTTTTAGCCCTATTAGTAAAATAATTTCGTCTCTAGCCCGAGGATCAAACAGACAGACAGACAGCATTTCAAAAACCAATTTATTGTTTCAGGGGGTGATAAAACATCGACATTTATAAAAACCTCGAGTTCGATTTTTATGACGATCACAATCGAGAGAAAGTAAAAATGTTACACCCATAATATGAAACATATTTACTAGTAGGTCTGGGAACAGTAGACCTCACTGCCGCCATGTTTTTTAAGATGAGTATTAGTGGAATTTACCCTCTTCAGTGGTAGAGTGGTCTAAGGCGTCATTATCGTGTTAGACTTGCCTGCTGATAAAAAGGAGATCGGGGCTCGAATCCCAGCCGGGTCGAGTCAAGTATTTCAGCACCCTATTATTTTATTTATTAGTACTATTTTGCGTCATTCATGATTTAAATTAAAAGATTGCAACTGGGCTGCAAATTTAAAATCTCCCCTTGAGCGCATTCAACCATTGAACCTACTTTGAATGTAGATGTTTATAATTGTCTTGATCCCCCCGCCCCTTTTAATATTTAAAATTAATCTTAACCTAACAATATTTATTTTATTCTTATTTTATATTTTAATATTTTTATTCGTTTTATTTAAGACAGCCATATTTCTCTTTATTTGGCACGTGTAAATATCATATTCATTTTCTGTTTAAACATTACTAGCCGGGTGCATTTAGACTCCACCCCATTATACTTTTTCCTGAAGTTATGATTGGTGGAAGAAAATAAATGATCTGATTTTGGGTTTGAGGCTCAAGAAGCTACGGGATTTATCCAAACTAATTAATAAAAATTGGCGTGGTTTCGGTAACTCACATGATCTCACGTTCTATTTGTTTTGGAGATTGGACGTGTGTGTCAATCACTCCCAGGTTGTAACTTGGTAATCTATATTTTAAATGGTTTCATATTTAATTAAATCTTCATAATTATATTTTCGTGACATAATAAGATTAATATATATTTTCATCGGCTTCAGATTTAATGAAATTTCTTAGTTTTATTTTCATGACATAATATATTATTGTTAGCACCGTGTCCGACTACCCGTTCGGGTTATACGCACTTACGCTAATGTGTAATGGTAGGGTGATTGTGAGATGAAATGGAGGACCTACATTTAAACGTGGAATACGAACCACGGTGGAGGCCTGGCATTCCCCACATTCACAAGATGTCTTGTCAGAGGTGAAGGAAGGGTTTGGCAATCAGATAAATCTGTGCCGGGACAGAGGATTGAACCCCAAACCTCTAGCACCGAAGTGCGACACCTTACCCCTAAACTACTAGGTCACCTCGTATGACATAATAAAAGTAATCGATATTTTCATTGGCTTCATATTTAATCTTCATAGCTATATTTTCATGACGTAATAAAAATAATCTATATTTTGATAAGACTTAATAGAATATTCATAATTATATATTCGTGACATAATGAAAATAATCTATATTTCCATAGGTCTCAAATCTATCAAAATTTTCATAATTATGTTTTCGTAACATTATATGTTGCCAGGAAAGAAAATACTAAAATAAAATTACGATTACCCAAGCTCGAGTGTGAAAGCCCCGAAATCTCTCCTTTGCAACATTTATTATGCTAGTAAAATACAAAAGTATACTATAGCAAAAAATCTCCCCTGATTGATATAATTGTTCACAGAAGGCAAGATAGAGAACCCACGAGAAATAAAAAAATAGGGTTGGTGTATTCGAACTCTCGGTGAATGTTGAAAGCAGTGTTTCAAATTACGCACAGAAGCACTAAGGAAAAAAAAAAAAGATAGCTAAGAATAAAAAAAAAATTA
The DNA here is from genome assembly GCA_039000515.1 of Timema cristinae. Taxonomy (NCBI): domain Eukaryota; kingdom Metazoa; phylum Arthropoda; class Insecta; order Phasmatodea; family Timematidae; genus Timema; species Timema cristinae. The sequence goes on along the minus strand of JBCFYV010000100.1, from coordinate 42,044,174 downwards.
GTAAAAAAAAAGGAGAGTGGAAAAAATTAACTCATTTATAATTTATTGAAAAAGAGGAGAGAAACAAACTACGCCTTAAGGGTTGCTCCTTGAGGAAGGAGGTGGAAGTAGGAACAAACAATTACAGTTGTGTACCAAGAAAGATTACGAATAGGAAGGGAGAAATGGAGAAGATGAAATGAAATAGAAAAGTGGGTTTCTATGGAGCTAAACATTCTACACAAGGTTTGAAAGATTTTGAGTACGTAGAGTTCAAGACACAATGTTTATAATAAGAACATATTAATCCTACAGCCCAATTTTTATATGAAAAGATAAAAAAGTTACTTGATCTACTTACACGTATTCATACGTCAAGCCTGATGACCTGGGTTGTCGATCATTATTTTCAATACCTATAAAATAAATAGAATTAACCCACTTAGATGGTCGCGTGGTCAAATGATCTACACTCACAGTAGACTAGACTGCCGATTATTGGGAGATCGAGGTTCGAATCTCGGTCGGGTGTACTGAGGGTGGTTTTTCTAAACTGACTTTCCGCTCTTTTACTTTCTCCGCGCAAATGTGGGTACACTTATACATATAAGCTTCCTAAATCTTATAACCATCAGTTAATTAGTACGTAAGCTTGTAACCCGAGCCGGTAGTAAGACGCGATTCTAAAAAAAATTATACAAACAACACTATTTATGTAGTAAAATATTATCAATGTTGACAGAAAAAAACGTGTTTTCATTCTCTAAAAGTTAATTCATAACAAAACCCCGCTTGTTCAGGACTTATATTGTATTTCATTTTAGTTGCGATTCACCCGCCTCGGTGGCGTAGTTAGAAAACGCGTCACTTGTGTTAGAGCTAAACCACCGAGGACGGGAGTTCGAGGTTCGAATCTCGGTCGGGTGAACTGGGGTGGTTTTTTCCTAAATTGTTTTCCACTCTCCCTCCACGCAAATGCGGGTTCACTTCTTCTAAATAAAACTTTCCCCATTCTTATCCATTAAAGTATTTAGTACTTAAGCGCATAACCCAAACGGGTAGTAAGACGCGGTTCTAAATTAAAAAAAATTAGTTGCGATTCAAATTAAACAAAGAAAGGGACAAGGAAATGCTACTGTCCGTCAGTCTTGGCTGTTTGTTGGTCGTTACTTATAGTTTCAAGAATTTTGCCCTCTTTTGAATCTAACTTACTAATAATTTTAAATAGCAAACTTCACATGTTACATTTTTGTCATATCACGTCAATCAAGTCATGAAATAGTTAGTAGTTCAAATATATAGGAATAATTTGAACTAGCAATGCCGATATCAGAGTGGACATTAGGAAAAATATACACTCGGGAAATTCGTGCTATTATTCGGTCAGCAAATCGTTGACAACTCGCCTGATTTCAAGTAATGTAAAACTAACTAACTATACAAAACAATATTTTTACTAATATTTTTATCTGTATGTGAAACGTGGTATCTTAATTCACAAGGCAACAAATAATTTAGAGTATTCTAAGGCAAGGTGCTTAGGAAGACATTTGGTAAAAAAAAAAAAGAAGGAATGATGATACAAGAGAGCGGAGGAGGTTACATAATGATGAGTTACATACCCTGTACTCTATCACAAGAAATTATTAGTATAGATTACGGTAGGCAGGACATACCACGTGAATGGAAGAGTCTAGAACCTCTTTTAGTGTATTGACTGGCAAACCTAATTAAAAATACTATTGGGAAACCTAGGTGCAGATGATAGGATAACATTATAATGGGTCTGAAAGAGCTAGGGGGTAGTTAGGTGACCTGGATAGAACTAGCTCAAGGTAAGGATAGGGTGTAGTGAGGTGGACTGGATACAACTAGCTCAAAATAGGTATAAGGTGTTGGGAGGAGGCTTGGATATAACAAGCACAAGTTAGGGCGGGATAGTGTGTAATAAGGTTGTCTGGATATAATTAGCTCAAAATAAGGATATGGTGTAATGAGGAGGACTGGATTTAACTAGCTTAAAATAGGGATAGGGTGTAGTGAGGTGACTTGGATATATTACTTCAAAATATGGATAGGGTGTAGTGAGGTGGAATGGATATTATTAGCTCAAAATAGGTATAAGGTGAAGTGAGGTAGCCTGGATATAACTAGCTTAATAAGTAGGTGTATGAGGGTCTGATATAATACTCAAATGGATAGGGTGTGTGAGGTGACTTGATAATTACTTCAAAAGGATGTGTAATGAGTGGATGTAGAACTATCTCAATATAAGGATAAGTGGCATACCATTTTTAAATATGGCCATATACATTCGAGTTTCTAGTGCCATGGAGTAACTAAGCCAACCAAAATAATCAATAATTAACACGGGTTTACTTGAGGACAAGCATATACAATGATAGCTTTAGACCCAATACTCGTACAACAAATGACGTCACTGCTACATCCCCAAGCCCACAGCAGTAAGGGGTTTAAACTTCAATGGTCCTCCAACAACATCCAGAAAAGAGCTCACAATAAAAGCTTGGAAGTAAAGCAAGATATTCGTGAGAAGTGTTCTGGCTTCTCTTACAGGGGGGTGAGCGGGTATGAGGGGTGAAGGCCTTGTTTTACTGCTGTTTATGTGAGTGTAGGCTTTTGTGGGGAGGGGTGGTTTAGGGTGACGTATTCGAGGGGTGTATAGGGGAGGCTGGGTTTAAGTGAGAGAAAGGATAAAAAAAAAAGGGCTTGATGTATGCTAGTTAGAGTAATGGTATATAGTAGTGTTGTGGCGTAGTAGTAGCCAGTATAAAGGGAACATAGACCCTCACCCCCTCTTTTATCTCTCCAACTGACCCCCTCCAAACTAGCTAGCCTCAAACCCCGCCCCCCCCCCCAACCTAACCCCTTTACACCCCCTCCGACAGTCACGTTAAAATATTCAATGGTCTGCCCGTTGCCAGCATCTAAAGTAAGTCCAGTGGCGGACGCCTGTGTGGACGTAACGTACTAGAAAACCAGGTGCTTTGCCCTTAACATACGTAAAATCCCTTTCGTATGTGCAAGGCGACCCTTTGCACTCCTCCCCCCCCCTCCACAATCCTAAAACACACCTTCCTTATCCACCCCAAAAGTCATTACATTTAGACGTGGGTTAATTACATTTGTAAAATTAATAAGCCTACTATTAATACCGCGGTAAATTGTACGTGGGGTTGGTTTTATGACTGTACAAATATTTACTACGCGTTTGTTTTGCTTTGCGGGAACAGTTTCAGGTTATAGAATCTTGTTTTGACCTTGATAATCATAACGAAGTTTGAGAAATAAATATTTTATAAAATAAAATGTTTTACGATATTAATAAAAGCATATAATAATAGCACATCGTCATTTATTTATTACTCAAGACATTCACACACACACACACACACAACATATATATATATAATTTACTTGCCGAGTTTCTTATTTTAAAGGACTCAACGTTCACTTTCTGAACCGACTTATTATATCAAAGCACAGCATAAAAACTAACTTAAGTCTAGAAGAAACATAACCCCCAGCTATTAATTCATGACTGTGAAATGAGAAACCCCAATTTCATTAATGACACATGTTTTTGGAACATTCTGTGAATCAAACCTGGGAAAGTATACAGACACTATATCGACTGAACTAGGGTCTAAGACTCATATTGTGTTGAGTTTTGTTAAATTATAGTAATATTCTGGCAAAGTCAGTTTAGAAAATATCAACTTTTTTCAGTGAATACTGAATTATTAGGATTGTTAATTGATATACAATTTTTTTATTAGTTCCATGCCTTATTATTCGTTCGGGATATACACCTTTGTACTATTATTTATTATTAGCACTGCGTCTTACTACCCGTTCGGGTTATACGCACTTACGCTAATGTGTAATGCTAGGGTGATGTGAGATGAAATGGAGGACCTACAGTTTAACGTGGAATCCGAACTATGATGGAAGCCTGGCATTCCACCCATTCACAAGTTGTGATTAATACACGTCTTGTCAGAGGTGAAGGAAGGGTTTGGCAATCAGTTAAATCTGTGCCGGGACCGAGAATTGAACCCAGGACCCCCAGAACAGAAGTGTGACACTTTATCCCTAGACCAACAGGTCACCTACCAATGTACTAATTACGATAATGTGTTAGGGATGAGGAAGGTTGAATTTAGAGGAAGTATACTCACATTTACGTGTAGAGCAAGAGAAAGCAGGAAAACATATGGGGAAAAAAGTAAAGTTCATCATTGATACAAAATAATGTCCTGAATAGCTTACTTTGAGAAGAAGACATCCCATGCACTAAGAGATTAACTGAAGGGATGATTCAGCCGGACAAAATCAAGCAGTGAACTCTAGTCAGGTTATTACTAGAAATGTAATATCAGTCACAATGAAAAAAACAACAACCATGTATCTATTGGCTGTACAATGAAGTTAGTAATGCATATAACATATGTTTTAAATCAGTTCATGACATGTGTGCAGTAAGAGAAGAAAGCAAATTGTGTCGTTTGAGATGGCATAGTAATAAACGACAAGGAAAATCAACGAAAAAAGCTCTGGAAGGTCTGGAAAAACCAGCAAAGAAAATTAAATTGTAAAGTGAAAAGCAGAGAGAAGTAAGATTCCAAGAATTTTCTAGTTTTGGTTTCAGAAGTGAATGATGATAGTTATTATAAATTAGGTACTTGGAGTATTATAGAAATATTCTTGCACCGCGATGGGCGCTAATTGAAGTATTATAGAAATATTCGTTGCACGCGATGGGCGCTAATTGATGAATTATGTTTACTCGTTGCACCGCGATGGGCGCTAATTGAAGTGTTCTGTTTAATTAGCTGATAATTGCCCCGTGATCGAGTACTAATTAAAGCGGTACGGTACCTTGATGATATAATTGGTATTTATAGCCCTGTGATTGAGCGCCAATGGTTGAACTTTTGAAATAATACACAATTATTAGGTTAGATTTTATTTTATTTTAATGTCACTATTGTTTTGATCGTAAAACTGATCATGTTAATAATTTCGAGACGCGACTGATAATGATGACACGTACGTATTGAAGGTCACAGTGAGTGAGCCAGTACTTCTGTAGTGAGCTAGTGCTCATCTGCCACTCTGTGATCTACTGTCCTAGTATATAACTCGCTTCGAAAGATCATTCTAGAAGGAGTTGTAAAAAATTAAAATACAACAACAACAACAAACATCTCGGTGGCAGTAGAAAGTTCGAGAGCCGGAAGCTGCCTCAAATTACCTTTTAAAATCTCTATTCGAAGTTTCCAGAACAGAAAGTTATTATTTAAAAACCTTAAATTGTCATATTGACTCTACCAACGTCACGCACTGTGACGTCACTTACAATGGCTCGTACATTCTTAGAAGAACAAGTGTCTTAAGCGCCACGTAATATACTATATCATTTAAATAAAATAAGATACGTTTATAAAATTAGAACGATATTATTGTCAATGCTCTCACATATTCTTTAGGGGCAAGTCAGTTACATTACATACTTTGAAGGCTACAATCAATTTTATTTTCTCGAGAAATCAAATAAGTGATTGTAAAGAATAATATTTTTTAAAGCAGATTACACCCCAAATAAATAAGTTTAAGAGAATCAAAATAAAAGAATCACATACTGGTGGGTAGAGGAGTTCGTTCACTGTTCTTGCAAGAAGATATGTTCATATAAAAATTGAAATAGAAATAAAACGGCATAAACTGCAATTCAAATTTCAGTTGTCTATTGCATGCACTGAAAAATTAACTGTGAATTGTTTATATGTATTCATACTTTCAGTTTTGATTTATGTTTTATGTTTACAACTTAAATTTTGTTCATCATTTATAATATTTTAGATTTATTACATAAACATCATTATTTCATATCACATGATGATAATTTACTAATTTAAACACATTACAGAAGAAATCCTTAATTCAGTAGTTTCTTAATTTTTAATAAACCTTTTTATGTTCAATTAAATGTAATTAAATTTTAATATTTTGTCAATTATGTTCATTATGTTCATTTTTATTTACACTGTTCGTTGAATCTCTACTAACCTGGCCACATCCCGTAATTTCAAGATGCACTGGGCTTTACAGAAATATTTTGGGCTTTGATAGAAACTGGTAGACAGATCTCGATTTTTCTGGAATTTGCTTCCAACATATACACTTGATTGCTGGTGCGGAAAAAGACTTATAGTTTTTATTCATCAATTAGTATCTTATTTACCGCCGACGGGATGGTTCGAGTTGTAATATCTATCAATTGTACCCATTTTCTTGAATTATTTCCAACAATGTCTTTCACTCAAATGCTGGTACATGTCCTTTTAATTCTAGCTTTCTTGTCCTTATCCTATTAGAGTAAATACGTGGATATCCAGGACGAGCGGTGAAATTTTGAGGGTGATGGAGAAGTTTATTGGCTATTTTAATTTAGATATTAATGTAAATGTTAAGTGCGCTTTAGCTTATTTGACTCCAAGAGGATAGGTTGTCTCACAGAGCATGTCCAAAATAATTTTTTATCCATCCACAAAGCTTTTTTTACTATTACTTATAACGAATGCTCTGATGGTTTCATAAAACTCTTCCTCCTCATCAAAATGTTTTCCTTTGAGTATATATTAAAATAAAAATATATACACATAAATATCATTTAAACATCGTTACATAATACAATCGTATTTATTAAAATAATATAAATATATATTCTTAATTTAAGTAGGCCTATGTGGTTTATTATATTTGTGGCTATAAATATAAAACCACATATATGCATTTTAAAATATATATGCAGTTTATTTAAGTTTATTTTTATTTGTGTGCTGCATAGTGTAATATTATATTATTTATAGACTTAGTTTGAAAGTCTTAACACAAGTGCAAGTAAAGGTTTCAATCTAATAAAAAGGGAAGAGGAGATTATTTTATAGAAAATTCACCCGCATTATTGTGGTGAGAATGTGGAGAAAATCACGTGTACAGATTAAGCGTGAGAAAGCATACCTGGAGGGTGTGTTGACCTTTTCAACCACCTTCTGATTGGAAATGTAGTATTTTGCAACCCTAACGCCCTGGATCCTGTAACGAACAAAGGGGTGAAAATAAAATCAACAATTTCTTACCTAGGGTGTAAAAAAGTAGTCTATACTAATAGAAAACATAGCAAATATAGACTTTTTTACCACCTACACACACACAAAAACACCATTTTTTGTTAATCGTATGCCTTAATACAAACCATATGTTTACCGATAGCCACATGAGTGTAAAAGATATAAAGATAAAATCCTAGATCACACTTAGCGTTTATCATCAGACTCATAATAGTAAAACTACTATCCCTACCTTCTTTTTTTTTTCTGACGATGACGTCACATATGAAAACCAATATCGGTCGAACAAGCCGGTCCATTCAAATCCCTGTTTTAGATCTGGTATCAGAAGTGGGAACATGACATTTGAATTGAGCTACGAAGGGGCACTGGTCGCCAGACAAATCAAGCTATAAATGTAAAGGCGAACATTAAAGATGAAACCTTTAAAGGTACTGTAGAATATCGTAATCTCGACCTAATGTGAACTGAGATGGTGTTGAGTTATTTAAATGTCGAGTTTTACGAGTGAACTTGTATAAGATGTCTGTTTACTATGTCATGTTTGTTAAACAAGGATAAATCACAGTATAGTTGTAGTGTACTGTACTGTACTGTACTGTCTGTAGTATTGTACGGTACAGTAACAGTAATATACATACAGTATAATATATTACGTGTTAATATAATGGTGTACATACATACATGTAATAAACAGAGATGCAGTATGGTACCGTACAAATATCGTACAAATATCGTAGAACTAACAAACACAGCATGACTGTTCCACTCGAGATACACAAACAGACTGAGAGGTTATACAGTTGAATGACCTTGGATTGTGATGACTGGCGCCAACAAATGTTTGTGAATGTCAAGTTACACGGTATGTAGAGTTTTCGAGTGTCGAGTTTCCGAGATACTACTGTATACTGAAAATTTTTGTGAAATATAGTTTTATTCTATAAAACAATCTTAAAATATCTGAATTCAAATATAATGTCAGTGATTTTATAGTAGAATGTATGCATAATCACTGTAAACCCACAAAAACACACACTATATATATATATATAATATATATATATATATATAGTAAAATTTTCCTAGAATTTTGTTAAGCGTATAACCCAAACAAGTAGTAAGAGGAAAAAAAGCCTTTTCTGAAAGCTATAAAAGTTAAAAGATCTACTTTCACATATTCATACGTCAATCCATGTGATCTGCGACCGTAACATTTGATAGACATTAACAATATCTTTTAAAGACACAAAAAATATGGTAAATTGATATCAATTTTGGGCCCAAAAAAATTGATCTTATTTTATCAAAGACATTTCTCTAAGAAAATCGAACTTTTATAAAATAAAATTAATATACAAACACTCTTACAAATACATACCAATTTAATTTTAATCAATATTATCTTGGACCTAGGATATGACTAAACCTCTAAAAGGTTCTTTAGATATTATGCTTTAAATATTTGTAGAATAAAAATAAATATCAGGTTTAATATATATATATATTTTATTATATTTAATACTAGTCGTTTCGGACTAGAATTTAATTCCTTCGCTATAAAATAAGCTTATTTAATTTAATCCTCAAAAGCAGAGTACAATAACGTAATAATTTCTAAAATACATCGGAACACTAATGGTTATTATTACATTCACGTTTGTTTCGAGTCAGTAGATTCGAGATATTTCTTAATGCGCACAAATCCCACATTAATGTAGTCGGACGGATTACTAATACATTCACACCTTGTTTCGACGGCATTGCGTATTATTACATAACTGTGTTGGGGAAAACGTGATCATTAATAGGGGAGCATGTTGTTTGTGCTTGTGTTGGTAGTGCCCTTTCAAAATATATGGGGGTATGCGTAGACCTAAAAATAAACCGTAAATTTTCCCACCCATTGGCCAGTCAAAGCCTTGATACTAGCAACTGTAAGTCATTAAGAGGACGTAAATCACGTTATTTTTTAATTGGTTCTGTTTCAGAACTAGTAGTATGAAGGAATGTTGGTAAGCTAGGTTAGGTTAGGCTAGATTAGGTTAGGTTAGGTTATTCACTGACCTGATATCTCTATTCAGGCGTGGATAAAATAAAACAAAAATAAAATATATTTGAAAGAAAATAGCAAAAGCAAATTTTGTAAATACAATCATTTACCTTGCTTAGATCAATAGGAAGTATTTGAATATAAAGTGGGTGCAAATACACACGTTTATTTTCCCCAGGGCGCAAACATACAAGGGTGCAACCAACACGTAGCCCATGAATAGCCCTATAAGTATAACATATGTAATGTCCAAATATAATAAAGATGGGTTATTAAAACAATCACTTTTGTCAGTATTTTATCTCCAAGTGTAAAATGGTATGTTCTTTATACAAATTGAATAAAAGGTCACTATAAAAAATTACAGAGCAGTCGATCAGAGTGATAAATAATTGTAAATCTGCTCCACAGTTTTTTATTTAATAATCTGTAATTGGTGATTCTTTATATATAAAAACAAAAAACAATAAACTAGTTAGGTTGGGCTGGATATGTTAGGATAGGTAATTAAATTAGGTTGGTTAGGTTATGTTAGGTTATGCGTTGATTGACTGGCACATTATTAGATGTTCATTGATCCCAGCCTGCCTGTGACTTAGTACAGCACTGTTTTTCGCGTAGCGCGAAGATTGTGGAGAATTATGCATACTGCCCGCTCAAAATGTTAAATTAATAAGTACGTATCACTTTGTCCGACTGCTTTAGTCACTAGACCTAATGACAGGTCATTTTTCATGGTGACCTGGTTAATCACCTCGCTCATAATATATTGTAACTTCCCCCTTTATTTGGGTGCCCGATAGCCAACCCTAACTACTATACTACTGGGACACCCTAGGGGGTGTTTTCATGAGCAGGATGGACCCCGAGCGGTAGGGGTTGGTATTGATGGTATGTGGGGAATGAGACTCGCAAGTTATCCCAATGAGCTGTTTATTTATCCAAACAGTTCTAAGCTACTACATAGATATTAGTAAAGTCCCCGCGACGAGGGAACACTCACGATAACGGAACCCGTGACACAACTTACGGACCCGGGATCGAATCTCTGGCCGGGGTGAACCGACCAGACGCTATGTTAGCTAGTTCATTATCTCTCAGCGAGCCGAATACTGTCCTTACAGCACCGCTGCCACGCAACAACTTCCTGTGTGTTCTTCTCACACACATCACAGTCGATCCCAGTTCTCACGAGTCCAAGGTCCATTCATCGCCAGAATTCGCTCGTCAACAGGATGAAGCTATATGAGCTAGAGGCTGTTCTCAACAGGAAGGCAACCCGATACCTTTGACTACCAAGGAAATGTGTCAGAGTGGGCTAGCTTCCTGCCAGAACAAACCTTACATTATTATGCTCTTACAATATACACATAAAATATTATTAGTTTAATGAACAGTAATATCGCTCTGCTCATTTCTTATCGTTACTAGTGTCTTATCATTTCAATTCGTATGTCAAATTGAGTTATCTCCTATAATGTCTTTTGGATCTAGTGTTTTCCATTGGTGATTAATCTTGGTAGAAAATAATCGAATACTAAATTAATTAATCTGTACCTTGAATCATTGAGAATTACGGTTGTACGCGTGTTTTAATACGTCTGTCTCAAAATAAATACATAAATAAACATAGAACAAATAAAGCATAAATTAAATCATTAGTTCTAGGTTCAAAGAATGCCCCTACCAAATTTAATTAAAAGTGATATATCCATTAGGCGTTAACTGCGGATTATAAGACAATTGTTACAGAATAATAATAATAAGGTGTATTTATAAACGAGATAAAATGGAAGTTTTTGTAACAAATTAAACCAAATTTAAAAATAATAATTTTAAGTTAATTTTAATGTGTAATAAGGAACATGCATTACAGAATGAAAATTCTTGATTTATTACACATTAAAAAAACAAAATAATTGCCAGTGTATAGCTTTATACACTGTAATAAAATATATAGTTGAATAAGAATCGGTCTACTAAGTTCTATAGATCATAACTGTTTCAGAAACTTTAATAACTACCAGTAAACCCTTGCGAAACTTTTGCACATTCAACCTTCCTATCCCCCCCCCCCCCCTCCCAAAATAAGTTATTTAGTCTTTTGTTGGGTTGTTGAAATTAAATACTCAGCGAAGTGTATACACAAAATAGCAAAGAGAGTTTATTAATGTGAACGTATTTGTAATTTACAATACCTTTTTGTATACAATATTTGATGTCAGAATGCAATGTTAGATTTTAGTTTTAACTTGATTTCTAAACAAACAATGTGTTTTAACGTAAACTGAGTATGCTATGTCAGAAGTCGGTAAAAAATCCTATCCACTGATACCTTATTCACTGTAGGCTTTGTATTAGTTGAGAAAAAGAGAATTGTTGAGAACAAAAATAATATATAGGATTATTATAACAACACATATTGAATTGTGGATTAGAGGAAGGTCAACACTCCAATCTTTGTTGATTATATTGAGGGTGTGTTTATTTTTCGTGATATTTATAACTGTGGTTTTAAAATCTATCTTAAATAATGTAAATACTCTTTTTAAGCTTTTTTATTTACCTTAGTGCATATACTAAGTATTTAATAAACCTTGAGTTAAAACAAATGAGATATAACATGACATAACTCAATTATTCAACTAAGGCTTCCTGTGATAAAAAAAAAAAACTAATGGACTAGATTCTTCTTACAGGCTTCGACAACACGCATTGATCTATGGTTGATTAAAAATTTGAAAATGTAGAGTTTTTTTTTGAAATGGTGTATTTTGAAAATATGCTTTGTTTGTTTGTTTGTTCACTTGTTAAAAATTCAAATACCCCACCAAATTATTTTCTATTTTTTAAAATCTTAATATGCGTTTAGTAATGAAAAATTAATACATTTAGAATTTTTCTAGAAGTTTCTTTTAATAAGTATAAAATTTCTAAATTTTAATAAGTTTTAAAGTAACTGATAATTTTAGTCCCATATTAAATTAGTTGATAAATTAATGTGTAAATATCAAAAAGGAATGCATATATAATATTTTAGATATAGATAATAAAAACATATTAAGTTTTGTCTATGATGACAAACATAAGACTCACACTAAAAGCTTTTATCTTATCTCATCTCTACTATCTCAATAACCTACTCGGAATCTTCTAATGGCTACAATCAAGGTTTGTTTTTGTGTTTAGGTTTATGTTTATGTTGGGTTTTTTTTGCGATAAATTTATTATTATAAATACAGGAATAATACATCATAACATGTGTTTGATAAACATTTAAGGTTGTGTGTGGTGAATTTTAATGGATAAAATTCAAAGAAAATCTTTATTATTTAAATTAAGCCTAGATAAAAAAACTTTGTTAAAATAACATTAAATAAACAAAAAAATACCTTTACATCTTTATATATTTTATATTATAAAGATATTTTTGGAAAAGTAGGTATTTTATTATTTAGGTATTTATTTGTATTTAAACAATTGGAATTTTCTTAAATACATTTATATATTTAAATAAAATAAACTATTAATTATTTAAATATAAAACGTAAATGGCAAAACATATTTTTTTTTAAATTAAATTTTGCTGTTCAAGGTTTAATTTCACTGTGCACATGTGAATTATAAATAGGGCTAAACTTATCCAGGGTTGCATGACCTAACAAATCATTAATGTTAGACCAGCTTGAGGATCGGGTGTACAAAGGGGTAATTTTTGGTAGATAGTTTCCCAATACACCCTCATTCAAAATGGCTGTGACTTCTCTAAGACCATCTTCATCACTATTTTACTAGAGTAATTAATATGTGTATTGCTATAAAGTGTACTAAGATGTGGTTGAAAAATATTATTAAATCTAGATTCTAGATTTTGTTGTAACGTTTATTTCCTTAGAACTTTACTACTTAGTTTTTGGAAGAAATATAACACACACACACACGAGGTAACTCCCTTAAACCTAGCGTTTTAATATAAATAATATTTATTAAAAAATAAGGTTTTTAAACTTTAACTTTATTTCCACCAAACGTAATTTGCTCTCGGCGGAATTGTTCTGTCACACGTTTTTCATGTTGCACGCACGCGCGCGCGCGTATAAACAGACACACACACACACACATCACACACACACACACATGGGTTCATAAAATAAAACTTTTTTTGTCGGTGTAATGGTTCACATCAAAATATACGAAGACAATACTACTTTTTTTTGTATACGTGTGTGTGTGTGTGTCAACTTTGCCTTTGGTGTAGATTCGTGCTTGGAATTTAATAACGTAATGCATAAATAGTGAAGGGGAGAAGGGGGTGCTTATATCTTTTTTTATGGTTGGATATTTCACAAGAGCTCATAAGAGTAATGCACCAGACTATCGTAACGTATGTGTCACAATTTCTATTTGTTCTTTAAAAACCACGATTAATCCAAATACTAACAAATTTTTGGGACTTAATTAAGGTGGAGTCCATCTCGGAATAGCAAACTAAAAATCTACAAAACAACAATTTATCAGTTGTTCTCTATGGTTGTGAAACGTGATCTTTTACCTTACAAGACGAAAGTAAATATTTTAGGGTGTTCGAAAATAAGGTGTTTGGTCCAAAATGAGATGAAGCTATTGGTAAGTGGAGAAAGCTACATAATGATGAGCTACATGCCCTGTAATCATCACAAGAATTTTTGTATATCAGTCAAGTCTAGTAGAATACGGTGGGCAGAACATGTAGCTGAATAGAATAATCTATAACCTTGTTCAGGGTATTGTCTGCAAACCCAATGGGAATAGACAGACTCAGAAGGAAGGATAACATTAGAATGAACATGAAATAAATACCTTGTAATGAGGTGGACTAGATAGAAATAACTTAAAGATAAGAATATGTGGTGTAATTTTTAAGTACAGCAAAGAATTTTCAAGTTCCTAATGCCATAGAGATAGTAAGGGACCCATCTTGGTGTTCCCATGATGTGAGGCGTCACTTTCTTGTTGGATTGGATTGCCAGTGGAAGGAGTTCATCGTTAGAATCCTAGACGGGCGTACACACTTTTTTTTTTCCAATGACTTCTCATTCTTCCTCCCCTTAAATGAATGTACATGCCCTCTAAATTCCCACCATTCCTCGATTATGTTCCACTATCGAAACAAATGTATGCATATATCCCAAACAGGTACTAAAAAGTGGTGGGAAATATAGTATATTAAAAAGTGAGTTGTATTCAAATGTATCTGTATAATAGACAACACTCCTCACTACTGATAAGCTTAAGACTTCTACTAACCATAAATAATCATCATTATTCACCACATCATCTCATGGCTTAACCACACTACATGCCAAACTCAGTAAGGTTGTTAACACACAGCATCTCGTGGGGTTAGTAACCACACCTACATGGTCACCCAAACTCAGAGTAAGGTTGTATAACACCACAGCATCTCAGTGGGGCTTAGTAACCACACCTACATGGTCACCCAAACTCAGAGTAAGGTTGTATAACACCACATCATCTCAGTGGGGCCTAGTAACCACACCTACATGGTGCCCCAAACTCAGAGTAAGGGTATAACACCACATAATCTCAGTGGCTTAGTAACACACTACATGTCCACAAACTCAAGTAAGTTGTATAACACCACATCTCAGTGGGGCTAGTAACCACACTACATGGTGCCCCAAACTCAGAGTAAGTTGTATACACCACATCATCTCAGTGGGCTTAGTAACCACACCTACATGGTGCCCCAAACTCAGAAGAAGGTCGCATATTACCAATGCCAGTAGAATTTTAGGAATGTCTAGCCAACAAACCATGGTGGCATACGATTAAAACAAATAATATAATATAATATAATCAGGCACGGGTAAATACAATAATTGGTTCAGTAGATGAATTTTATTTAGAGTAGAATTGTATACAGGAGGGGTGGTTACGCTGTAAAAGGTATCATACTTGCATTGTGATTGGTCACCATTAATGGTTGGACAAAGGTTCTTATTCTAACCAAAAGTGCTTGGGGGTGATATTACACATAATTTATAAATTCAACAATAATTACGTTTGCCATCCCATTTTCACTCTTAGATGTGGATATTTTATTCCATTCTACCTTTCACATCTCAAAACATTATTTTATACCGATTATGCATTTTAATACTAGTTACGATAATGAGCTATTAATGATGAAGGTTAATTTAGAAGAAATGTATCCTCTTTTGCATTGAGGAATTGTGGAAAACAATTTAGAAAAATCCCCCTCGATACATCCGACCCGGGATTCAAACACTGATCTCCCATTCGTCGGCAGTCTAGATTATTGCGGAAGTGACGCCTTAAGACTAAACATATTATTCCAAGCGGTTAATAATCTCATTGATAAAATAAAATGTAACGTTTAAAAAATAAATTTAACGACCATCGTGGAGCTTGGAAAAATATCTATTTCTAAGTAAATAAGATCGAGAAGAAATGGGAAACCGAAAAGCGAAAGCCATTCCAATAAAATAATATGTCAACCCACCAAGTGTTTGGGAAATAAATGAACAAAAACCAGATATATTTTTGCGTATGGTAAATAATGTCTATATTTAAATATCAGAGTAATCAAACGCAATTTGTAAGCAACTTACATAAAAATAAAAAAATAAAAAATTCAGAGTCTATTTGAATTTTGGTCACAGTTTTCTAAATTACCAAACATGTTAGCCAACAATGTAAAAATCAATTAAAAACAGTAGCCTCCAGCTCTGAGCACTAATGAAGAAATAATGTTATATCATTCTAGATTAAAATTATCTGAAATCTCTTTTAGGATTTTAATTTAAACCTTTAAATCATTTTAGGAGCTGCGTTTTTTTTTTTTTTTTTTTTCAGATGTTTTAGGTGATGACATACTAATTTTTAGATATAAAACTGTTCCGATATTGTCTTCTGAAAAGCAATTTTCCTGCCGTCAAAATGAACCTCTCTATACAACAAGCCCCCATTTTTCAATTAAATTCATTTGTTGATATATCGCAATGACCATGGACTTCAATAATTAGTAATTTATCTCCAAACAATAAGTGAAATTAAATTCAAATAAACCAATCAATCATATGGTTTTGTTTGATACATTTTTATAAAAAAAAATGAATGAATGACTTAACAAACTGTCCAATCAATTTTGGAATAAACTATATTACCAGCAATTCTTAATTGATTAGTACGATAATGAAACAAATTGTGAAAGAATATAATTTTTAATTAATATATTTCAGTCTATTCACATAGCCACTTTATTCATATAGCCATTCAGTTAACACTTTATTGCTCAATTTCTTTTCTACAAAATTTCATTTCTACCACTTCGGGCTGTATGCATATATTAATAATCACACTAATGGAATATAAATGAGTAAGGTAGATTTTCAGAAGAAATATACCCGCATTTTCGTGGAAATAAATCGGACAAAACATTCTATAAAATACCACCCTCTTTACGCAAGTTCAAAATATTTAAGCCCCGATCTACAACCAGTCATCGAAAGTCATTTCTAACACAATAATGACGCCTTAGACCACGCAACCACCAATGCGGTTAGTTCAGATGCCAGCCTTCCTTTACAAAAATATCGTAAGTTGATTCTAAAAAGTAGTTTTATTTACTTTAATGATAAACACCGCAACTTAAGTGGAAAAGAATAACCACATTTTTATAGAGCGCGAATCACTATTGGTTCTTTTATATTATAATAAAACTATATTTTTAAGGCCCTCGTTATATTTTTTCGACATTACCTGTATAAAAATGAAAAGCATATTCGTATCTTCAGGGCAGTTTTAAAGTTAATGGCTACGTCAGTGATGTGAATGTATATTGGATACAGTGTAGGGTGTTTTACATCTACCGTATATTTTCGTCAAGGCTTGATTATATACATCCCAGGGGTCACACAAAATGTGATATAACTTCTACTAAAAGTCGGCACCCCCCCCCCCCTTGAGAACATGCCCCCCCCCCCCAACTTCTCTGCTACATTCCCTTTCTCCTACCTCGTAGCCAGAACTAAAGCTGACATCTTAGCCCCTATTACTAAATACTTTAGAGAAGGCAAAACGCTACAAGACTGTTTTGAATTAAATTAAATTTAATATAAAATCTTGAGGTGTAAGAAAACGTTATACGTTTCAGTAGTATTTGATCAAGACTATATAATTATTACTTAAGGTTTTATAATTTTTAAGCTGTTATCAATATAAATGTTTATTTTTTCAAAATGCTGGTCTATATCTATACCTATTCGTTTTTTTATCTAAGGCATTATAAATGATTATTTCTGTATGATTTTGATGAATATGCTTAACTTTAGTTAAGTTGTTTCAGACAAATAATTAGAAAAGACAGGGATATTAAAAAAGTCAAAATAATTCTGAATTCATATTCAAAACAGGAGTAAAAATTAAATTAATTTATTAAACCATAGTTAAAGTTTATATACATACAGTAGATACTTTCTCTAGACGTTTTGTATGTGCGAGAAATATTTTATTAACTATCAAGCTACATTAATATTTAAACAATGTTTTTATTATTTACACCCTAGCTAGCATACTGTAATCTTCTACTACTACTTGTTTATATTTTTAATTTAACATTAAACTCTAGCATAAATTTTCAAACCCTTCCTACACCTCTGACAAGACATCTTGTGAATGTGTGGAATGCCAGGCCGCCACCGTGGTTCGAATTCCACGTTAAGCTGTAGGTCCTCCATTTCATCACACAATCACCCCTACCATTACACATTAGCGTAGGTGCGTATAACCCGAACGGGTAGTAAGACGCGGTGCTAATAATAATAATCTAGCATTAATGTTGAGTACTGAAAAATTAAAACTATTAGACACAAAATATGGCGTTTTTAATGTGGCTAGATAATATTGTATTTAAAGAAATGGAATCAAACCACAGGCCTCATGCTCAGATTATGCTTCCCCATCTGCGTATTTCTTAAATATACTTATATATGTCTATTTCTTAAATATACATATAGATGTATATTTAAGAAATAAATAAATAAATATATATATATATATATATATATATATATATATATATATATATATATAATAGAGAGAGAGAGAGAGAGAGAGAGAGAGAGAGAGAGAGAAAAAGAGCGAGACCTGCATAAAGAAAAATGATCAAATAATCCGGAAGGGAAAAAACTCCTTCAATATGAACTGGAAAACTGAAATTTGACAGTAAGGTAAAGTAATTGCCCCATATAGCCAGAAAAACCTAAAAACAAAACAAAACTCAAAATGGGGCAAGGGGAACTTTAATTGTAAAAAAAATCTTTTTAGATGAGGTAGAAAATTAAACTCCGATTTGAAGGTAAAGGGCCCATTCAAAAAATCGTAAAAGTCTGAAAACCTTAAATGGTTTAACTGGTCTCCGTGAAATGGGATAAGGCTAAAATCATAAAAAGAGCTATAAAGAGTGGTGGAAAAAACTTCTTATAATCAAATAAGTTTTGAAATTTGAAATCTATAAATAGTATCTGGACATATGGCTGGAGGGCAAGGGGGGTTAAGAAATGTAATATGTCCAAAATTAATAAAGACTTCTGTTTTTGATTTTAGTTTAAAACTAAAATTCGGAGGAAATGTAAGAGGACCACAGTAGAGTCATACAATTTTTAAATTGGGAACACGGGGAAAAATATGTAGATGGAGTAGGAAATTTAAATTTACTAATCATAGAGAAGAACTGAATGAGAATATAAATTTTAAAAATGAAGTTAGAAAAATGCTGGGTGAAAAGGGGGAGGGGGGTCATTTCCAATATACTAACCCTATCAACTACTTCCCTGTATTGGATAGAAAATAAATTTAGAAAGCGGGCTTAGGAAATCTTAAGAGTCATCGAATACACCTTAAATTCGGAAAATTTTAAATTTTAAAATATAACTCTGAAACATTGGGGAGTTTAAGGGAATTGGGTGTTATTTGAATGGAAAAATCCTTTGAGGGTGTGTGGAAAATTAAATTTGCCAGAAATATATATAGAGATCACTATAAATATAAAAATGTAAATCATATATTATTCTATCTTCATAAGTGAAGACTGGTGAAATGGGGAGTTTTCAACATTTCAAAAAACTAAAAGAATAAACTTTTAATAAGTATGGTAGAACAGAAGATTTAAATATGTCGGGCAGGTCTAAGTAGCACCTCAAACAGTAATGAAGGTTTGAACATTCCAAAATTTCAAAATAAAATTCCAGACACTCCTTGGTATAATAATAGCGGATTTTTTAAAATTATTATTATTATTATTATTATTATTATTAGCACCGCGTCTTACTACCCATTCGGGTTATACGCACTTACGCTAATGTGTAATGGTAGGGTGATTGTGAGATGAAATGAAGGACCTACAGTTTAACGTGGAATCCGAACCACGGTGGAGGCCACATTCACAAGATGTCTTGTCAGAGGTGAAGGAAGGGTTTGGTAATCAGATAAATCTTTGCCGGGACCTTTTTTTAATTAAATGTAAAGAAAAAACCAAATAACCAGAAAAATGGGAACATTTAAATTTAAATAGGATTACAGAATATTGTCAGGGACTAAAATTTCCAAAAAATATATTTATTGACACCTTAGCGTTGTGATTCAAAATTGAAATTTGCCGCGATCATAAAGAGAACATTCTACAAGAAAAACATTTGAAAAATTAAAATCTGAAGGATTATTGAAATGGGAAATGAGAAGGTATTTCGAAACTTATTTAAAAAACCATCTCAATATTATAAAAAAATAGAAATTTCTCTGATAACTAGAAAATTATTTTTTTTACAAAATTTAAAATCAAATTGTGTTGAAGGAAAGCTAGAAATTTAAAATCTAACTAAAACACCTGTCCAAGTGTGCAGAAAATGTAAATACTTTCAAGTAGTTAAGACAACTACCCCAAATGACAGAAAGTAAAAAAAAATAGTGAAAGCTGTTATTGATTTTAAGAAATGGGGGTCTCATAATTTATTAAAACAATATGGAAAACTTATTTGTTTGGAATAAAGTAGAAATTTGGCATGCAAGTAGTTACAACTTGGCGGATATTAGAGTGTTTTCCAAATCAATGGAATTTCAAAATTTAAAACCAAGAAATGTTAGATGTAAAAGATACAGCAATTTTCTGACCTACTTTGGTGGCCGCATTGTCTAAGAGGTAGATCTCACAGTAGATTGCTGATGACGGAGAGATGATGGCTTGAACACAGTCAGGTATTCTGAGGGTAGTTTACCCTAAATTATTTCCTGTTCTTTCTCTACGCCAGTGTTGGTACACTTCCTTTTGATTAAACCTTTCTCATCTATAACCCAATATAGTAATTAGTACATCATTATTCAACCAAATGGGTAGTAAATAGAACATGGTTTAAAAAAAATTATATTCGATATTGTTAAAAATTGTAAATTTGCTGGCACGTAAAGGAACCATATCAAATAACTAAATAATTCTTAGGATTTCCAAATTGGAATGTTGGAACCGAAAAGGGTTGGGGATCAGGGGTAGAATAGCTTGAAATCACTCGAAAACTAATGTGAAAATCTACTTTCAATATGGAAGAAAATTTAAATTTGGCAAATCGGTAAAAAGATCACCCAAGATAACATAAAATATGTAAAGTGTGGAATTCATCACTAGGGGTCTAAAAATTTTATGAAAGGTGGTGGAGATGATAGAGGGGAGGGGCTACTTCTGGTTTGTTTAAATATTAGATACAAAACTTTATTGTACTTTGGCAAACATTGCTTTCGATTGTGCACTCAGTTTAGGTGTTCGGTAAGAAATTTTTCAAAAATTTAATTTATTCTAAACTATTGATTGAAATATTTGCCTTGGGGATTGCGATAGTTAACCCCCAAAATTGTACAAGGAGGAGCTTTTAAAATGCTCACCGCTGGATGTTGAAAGTCATAATTTAATATAATTTCGAATTTCTATGCGGCTTATCCGTTTACTCATGCGTTGAATGAGTCAAATAGCTAGCTAGTGATAAAAATGTAATTCAAGCTAAAAGGTATAAAATACTTTTGTTTAATTTATTTACAGGAATTTCTGGTGTTAGCTGGGAAGAATGGTGGACGTACGATGGCATTTCAGGTAAGACTATTATTTAAGTAAAATTAAAAAAAAAAATTACAAGTCACCTTAATTACAAAAACTTTGGTTAATATCTAATTTGAACTAAATGCTACAAATGATGTTTCTTGTGTGTCACAAGCTAAGTATTTGCTAAAATCGAAGCATTCTCTTAAATTTATGCTATTTTTTATTTTAGAACTGCGTCTTATTAGTTTTTTTAGGCTATACCCAATTTGTGTTATTAATTTATCAATTGATAAATAAATAAAATAAACAGATTCAACCATAAGGATTTGTCTAAAATTGTGAAGTGTTATTATTTACTAAAATAAAGTTTTCAAAGACTAATCATATACTAATCATATACTAATACATTATACCGCTAAAAATAAAAACTCTATAAAAAATAAGATGTAATATTAAATAAAATTTTGTTTTAATATTTTTATCGTTATAGAAAATGTACCCGTAATTGTATGAAGGGTGAATGGAAAGAGATTTTTTTTTTAAACTCTTCAGCACATCCACTGGAGATTTTCTTTCACTTAAAATTCAATATTTTGAGAAAGTGACGTCTTAGACCATTTAACATCGGATGCTGGTTTATTATTTTGAACCAAGTTTCTAGTGTAAAGGTTATGAATCATATGTGAGAAAAATCCTTTAATGTACCCGTCTATGTATTCGAACAAACACAAACTTATCAACTGTCGCCGGGAAATAATGTGAGCCTAATACCTTTAGCCTCCTAACCCCAACTTTGGGTCATCCATCTTTTTAAATAATATATCAAAAGTCCACCAGGGTGTTGTAGTTAGCTAACGCGCTAGTTTTGTGTTGAACTAGACTGCCAAGGACGGGGAGATCAAGGATCGAAACTTGGTTGGGTGAACTGGGTGTGGTTTATCCTAAATGGTTTTTCTCTCTCCCTCTACACAAACGCGGGTTAACTTTCTATAAATCAAACTTTCTGATTTATAACCCACAAGTGAAATTATTACATAAGTGATAACCCGAACGGTATAAGACATGGTGCTAAATTAATTAATTTATATATTTATAATATATAATATATATTATATATATATATATATATATATATATATATATATAAATAATATATATTATTTATATATATACATATATATATATATATATATATATATATATATATATATCACAACGTTAATTTGTATTACGTCGTCTCAAATATTAAAGTCTCTTTACTGGACCACTCTGTATCTTATTACTTTTTTTCCCCCACCAAAATGTTTTAGAAAAAAAAACGTTACTTATGAAAAACCTATAGTTTAATTTTCATCGGAAGAACCTTGTCTGACAGTTATAAAATTTGCAGCTGTCATTTTTGATATAATCAATATCTATAAAATAACACTAATAGTAAAGTGATGTTTGGTCATATTTATCTGAAAATTTTATGATTATATTTTCAAAAAGGCCCTTCCAATGACAATTGGAAGCTATCTTTGGCAGTTGGCATTCATACCAGCTTCATTTCAGCTTGAAATTGAGTTTCAACCTAAGTCTTGAAAAATAAATTTTATTTGAAACACCAGAAGGGGTAGCAATTATTTGGGACAGAGCTGTACTTTTTCAAATACCGGAGTATTCCAATTAATAAAACCAGTTGAGAATATTTTACCCTTCCCTCATTTGATATTGAAGAAAGAATTAGTTTTCATATTATATAATGAGTGTATTGATAATGTATTCAGTTCTAATCTTATCGGTGGCAATACGGAATAAATGTTAGGCTCATCTAATTTGGTCCATAGACGACAAGGAGTTCAGGGTACGAGTCCAGGATAATGTATTGAGGAGGGGTTTTATTCCTTCCTAAATGGTTCCTTAATCGACATGTACGTAAATTCGGGTATTTTTTACTCTAAATTCTGTCTTCCGTATCCCTAACTCATTTGCACAGATAATTGAGTTTAATCCCGACTGGTGATAAGATGAAGATGAATATTGCTTAAGGTTGGAGTGATGAAAATGCTAGTTAAGGGCAGCGTTTTCTCAGTTTTTATAAGAAAAACTTTTTAGGTAAAATATATAAAAAAAATTGTTCCTATATAAATATAAAGTTTAATATTATTCCCATGGTGATATCAACAGTTGTTTGAAAGGTGTTAGTGAGCATAGGGCATTAGATGAGAGATATTTTAGATCAATAAGTAAAATTGTCAATAAATTCCAGGACACCCTTTACAGATATTCAAGAACTGTTGAGGTCAAATGTGTGAAGAAAATTAAACTATGTTTAGATTGAAGAAACGTTTGATTTATTTTGACCACAATCAAGTTTTTATTTAAAAACTGCAAAAAAATTCTACTCTTAACGCGCTTGACCTCAACAATCCACTTAAGATTTTATTCGTAACACAGGTGTACCAGGGGTAACATGATCTCAGGCATCATCTTCGTATTAGACTGGATTAAATTAACTGAAAGGGGCGAGGACAATATTAAAATTTTAGTGTGCAAGCGGAACTGTACCGAGCGAGCATCCGTCACAGGTTGCCGAAAATTGTGCCAACATTTGCCGATATAGAAGGTCATGTGATCAGCACAAAGAACCCATTAATCTCAGTTTTTTCTAGAACGTAGCGGCTACTTCTTTATTCAAAAAGCTCCTCAATATCTGATCTCGCGAGGCTGAGTTGACCTCGTTCCGGACACACTGATTCACAGAAAGCACAAAGAATCGAACCTAGTACCTCTAGATTTACAACCAAAAACCAAATTTATACATTTATATAAGTCTTAATTTAGGTATCGCTTCATACTACCAGCTTGGTTCACACGCATATTTATTAATTAAGCTTATGTGGCTAGTTAAAGGAAGGTTGAGTTTATAGAAAATGTACCAGCATTTGAGTGATGGGGAAGTGAAAACTCAACTTGGAAAGATATTAAATACACCCTACAGAGATTCAAACCCAGATCTTCCTTTCATATATAGTCTATTATAATAAGAGATAGACGCATTAGACTATTCAACCACTTAAGCGGGTAACTTTAGTAATAAATTTAATTATATAAGCGTTTTATAGTTTAATAATTATTCCTGGATTTTATTATCGTTTGGACAATTTTTTAAAAATAAGAATTGTTGGTGTAACTCAAATATTTGCTATTACATACAAAGAGGAAACAGAATATTTCATTGAAATGTAATTTTATGGTGCGTGCATTAAAAGAAACAGAGGAATACTATGTCACAAAACAAATGACATATTAAGTGAACCAGAGATAGAGAAATAAAAGGTATGGAACTCCATACAAACTTTCTCGCTTCATCATCTAAAAATAGTGAATTTGATCAAAACTCGTAATATATGTGAAACGAAATAATATACAGTAGCAAATTCAAGCAAAAATTTTGCTATACTAGGTAAATATTTTTTTAACTCCTGATTTTAAATTTTACAATTTTACTCTTAAAGAATTAAAGTCCTCCCATAATTGTATATTTGGACCAAAAAAAACAAAAGGATCATTATTGGGTCCACAAGGGTCGACCTTTGTATTAAAATTTTATTAGAGGTTCCACATATTCAGGTCATAGAATTGCTAGTAAATTTATATTTTTAAATGTTGACCGATATAAAAGGTAAATATTGACTATTGATTCTAAAATGATAGAGATAGATTATTGCACTAATACATTAATTTTCTCCTAAGAGGTTTAAGAAAAAACAACAAACTTTTAGAGACTTACTTATATTTAATTACTCTATGGCATTAGATAATTATTTCGCTATAAGTTGTAGTATCTCTTTACAGCTAAACTCACAAAATTGTAATAATATATTTGCCAATATCTCGGAAAATGTTGGTTTAAAAAAATATATATTTCAAATAAAAGTTTTTTTAATTTCAATAGTACTACAATTTTGCAATGATAAGTTATTTAGTATCTCAAATAATTCCGTAGATTTGTAAATTTCCGTCTCAGTAAAGTATTTTAAAATAATTTTCATAGGAAAATGAAAATAGCCATTTTGTTGATGATCTTAAACAACGCCTAGATACGAATTTTAATTAAAATCGTTAGAGCCGATTTTTCTGAGAAAATTTTGGGTTAGATATCCAATTCTAAATAAAATTCAATCGAGGTAACTCTATGAAAACTCTAGACACCAAGTTTTAGTCCAATCGTTAAAATAGTTTAGGCTCTAATCCGAGGTACATACAGTATTGTTATAACCACTCTTTCAGATTCGGGGGGTCATGTAATGTCAACATCCATCAAAATCTCGAGTTCGATATCTTTGACGAACACAATACTTTCTCTACCGTTAGGTGTCGAGAAAGTAAAAACAACCATTAAAACATACTGGCAAGGAAATTTGTTTTATAGAAGTAATTTTCTAGACCATAAGCTATAACCGCACAAGTTTTACAGTATAATTTTAATGGAAGAATCTAAGTGTCATATAGAAAATTTAATTTTAATTTATCTGTTCTCGCGTGTTCAAACATCAAGTCATGTAATCTGAAATCACCCTTTTTTGATAGATAGTATTGTAATAGGCTAATTCCAGATATGTATAATCCTACAACTTTTATTACCAAAACAATACTATTGTCTTTAAAAAAAAAAAGAGTCAAATAAAACATTTGAACGCATTTTTTTTTTTAAACATTCGCCAAAACTGACTTGAGCTTCCAAATGCCAGATAATATTGTGAGGCTATATAGAAAATCTCTATAACACCAATAAGGAAGGCTTGTGGTTATCTTTCAAGGGGTGTATAAGGGGGGGGGGGGGTCGGTAGGCCTCACAAGGATGCGTATACCTAGAACCTTAAAAGCTCTGGGAGAGATTTAGTTGAGCAAGTAATCCTACACGTACGACATATACTGCTCCTTTTACATCTCCTTTTTCTTCCTTTCTTTCTACACACTTATTTTTTTTCCCAGGAAGGGTTTGAGTAATTGAGAAAGTGCGGAAGGGTCTAGACTCTACTCTAAAACAATGGGGTTGGGGGGGGGGAGGGATGAAGTAAAATAAAAAAAAGGCGTTTGGGGGGAGGGGAATACATTGGCTAGGAGAGGAACAAAAGGTGAGTTTTGGTGAGTTTTATTTATATTCAAGATTCCATTTGTGTGAATAACAAAATAACGGTGTGGGCTGAACCTTTACTCCAAGGTCATATATTTATTATTCTTTTCAGTGGGAGATATACAGAATAAAATAACAATTCTTATTTTTTTTTTCCTCTCTTTTAACTAAAAGAATACTTTTATTTTGTTTCTTTTGCGATTTGCAGAATGGGTTGGGCAGTATGTAGTTTACAAAATAATACTAATCCAAAAGTATTGATTCAGGTCAATATTGTAACGGTATTTATGTTTAGAAAAATATTTTTGACGTAATAAATAAAATATATCTTCAGTAGATATGCTTAAAACAATTTTAATCCCAACATTTCTTGAATGTATGTCAGGAGCACAATAAAATTTAATGATGATTTTTAATCATTATTTTTGTCTGGTATTTTGGCACCATATTATCATTTTTACTATTCGTGTATGGGGTGCAATTTATTTATTTATATTATTGTGGATTCACGAAAGTTTGGCGAAAAACTAGCACAGAAGCTCTAAGCCAATCACAAGATTTCCACCTCATTTGTTAAAAGTTTAACTCATCTCAACGTTGGCCGCTCTGTCTGAGATGTTCGGCACGGAGAAACAATCAAATCTCAGAACCAACCAACTCAAATCGGTGCGCATGCGCATTGACAACGCATGCGCTGTACAGTCAGGACCAGGCAGACAGCTTCGTTGGCCGTTGTGAGAAGATTGGTAATATCCCATTAATGGAAAACGTGTGTATGAATGTATTGGATTGTGCCACGACACAGCGTTATAATTTGAAAACATCCATCGGGGAATGATCTAGAATTAGTGTTTATCCACTAGAAAATAGAATATGTAGATACTCAGCTGTTTTAAGCTAGCGTTGCAATGCATCATGGGTCAACATACAACGTGCGAGATGCTGCACCACTGATGCAGATTCTACCTTCTATTTCCGGTGAACGTGTAAACCAGGATTTATAAAAGCTACAACTGGGCAGCAAATTTTAATTCCCTCCTATGGAACATGAAACCCTTTCACCAACCATGTCAATATATTCAAGAGCTGTTGAGAATAATACAAGTAGAGAATCTAGCTTAACATTTCTACTTAAAAAGTGGTTTTATTTATTTTGGCATAAAGAACATGTTAAAACCGGCTTTGGTGATGTTGGTTTCATGTTGGACTAGACTGCCGTTGGTAGGGAATTTGGGGTTCAAATCTCGGTCGAGTATAATGAGGGTGGCTTTTCCATAAATGATTTTACGCTCTCCCTCTATGAAAATGCCTATACACTTCATGAAACATTAGGAATAGCATTGAGTATAGCCTGAACAGATAGTAAGACGCGGTGCTTATTTTTAAAAAAATGTTAAAAACTCAAAAAATTAGTGGCCTTGATTTTTCGTCAACTTATATCTCACCTTGAGAAAGTTTATTTAAAATTGTGGCAGGGTCAAAAATGAGTCTACACTTTCTTTAGTAAATATATTTAAATTATTTTATATTTTAATCAAGACGTAGCATTTTACTATAATTTTTATTAATATAATTTAAGGTATATAACATTCTCTATTTGAACCGATTGATTATATAATATCAGCTCATGACTTTAAAACTAACTTAAATCTATAACATACACAACACCCAGAACCCCGGACGATAATTCACCACTATGAAAGGTGAAACCACTTTTTTTTTTCCATCACTGATAAATTTTTCAGCCATACCAATAATTATTTCACCTGTGGCCCTAATCTCAATAAACAGGCATGCAATATTTTACTATTAATTAACAACAAAAATATCGAATAATTACATCAGTGTAATTTTTTAAAGATTAAATAGTATTATAAATACTAATTTTTATATTTACAATATGCTTTTTTGGCGTGGGTAATGAAGGAAGATGATATAAGCAGAATGTAGGTGAGTGAAATGAGATGTCTGAGAAGCAGGGTTGGAGTGAAAAATTTAATAAGATGAGAACTGAGAAAGTAAGAGGAATTGTGAGGGAAGAGAAAGTCCAGCACAGGATAGAGAAGGCACGACTAAGGTGTATGGCCTTGTGAGAAGGATGGAGAGGGAAAGGATGCCCAGGAGGATGTTGGATATGGAGGTAAGGGGTAGGAGGCAGAGAGGAACACCAAGGTACAGATGGATGAAGGGAGTAAGGAGGATTGTGGAGGAAAGAGGAGAGGACCAGGTCAAGGTGGAGGAAGAGAGGTGTTGGGAGGAAAGGAGGCGGTGGAGAGGCTTATGTTCCAAACAGACTCGGCCAGTGGCTGGAAGTTGTTCTTGTTGATGGAAAGGAATATACTTTTATTTACCAAACAATTTTCTTAGGAAAAAAAAATCATTTGCTGACACACTATATTTAATTTTGTAGTTTTAGGGTGGTTTATGGAGGGATGAATGAATTCTTTAAGGTGAATACAAAACATGCTATCTAGCATTTAATTTTTCATAATATGATTTGAGGAATTATGATTTTAGTTTAAAGTTAATAAACCAATTTAGAAAATAAAGTATGAAACCAATTTAAATATAAAATAAGATTGATTAAAACTAGTAGGTTTTTGTAATTTAGAATTTTGGACTTAAATTTTACTAGACAAACGATCAATTTAAAAAAACACCGTAACCTTATGGTATAAATGATACTACAAGTATGTGTGGTTTTGTAATGCATGGTGTATTATTATCAAACGCAGGAGATACGCTAAACATTATTATGTTAACATGTTCACCCTAAAAAAGTATAGTGATTTGTTAGTCTAAGACAAAAACTAAAATAGAAGTCCAATGATTGAATAAATTGTTAGTTTATAAATTTAAAATGGAGAAAACTCTTAATAAATTTTCAATAACAAAATAGTTAAGAAATTAATTGAAATTTTCAGTGAATTTTTCATCAACACAACTGTAATCTCAAAATTAAAAAACATATTCCTGGAACGTCTTAACGAGTAATTCAATTATGGAGCTTCTAATTCATCTAGATAATAAATGTTTAGTGTGCAATTTTATACAAAGTCAACGGGTTAAGCATATATATATATACTCGCTTTGCCCCCAGTGGGTTTTCTTTGCGAGTGGATGTAATCTAATGTAATTCCAGAGTCATTTTCTGATAGTTTTACCGTTCAGCCACAAGAGACCTTCAAAGAAAGGTCCACATCGACTTTAAAGTTATTCTGCATTTTTTTTTTTGTGGTTAAAAAATTAATTTTTTAAACTTTTTTGGAATTTTCCCGTCGGTTACAGGCTAGAAGCTATAAGTTTGCCAAATTTCAAGTTTATAGCTCATCTGGAATCGGGTAAACATTAATGTCAGTGAGTGAGTCAGCCATGTGGCTTTATAGTATTATAATAATATAGTGTATAAATATAAAGAACGAAGAAAGTGGTAAAGAGGAGTGAAGGGGGATGATGGCGAAAGAAAGTCGAATGATGAAAGGCACGAGTTGACGGCTTGTGATTACGTCATAAACAGTGTCGACGTGACTTGTCATAATCAAGATGAAAATGTAAAATTATTGCGGGGTTGGGGGGGGGGGGGGGGTGAAAACAGCTAAAGTAAGTTCTTATGTGGAAAATTCCTAGACCTATTCTCCCTTTCCTTCTACTCATCTTTGGTAAGACGCGAAAAATAAAAACAAGCAACATAAGAAAAAAAATATATATATATATGAATATATGTCTGACAAGGAAGAGGTTGAAGTAAAAGTGTGTTATTTTTGTTTAGAGGTAGGTATAGGGGAAGCTTGTGCTCGTCTTTTACAAATCTCATTTGTAGACCCGCTTACGCTCCTTACCTCCTCCTTCTATCATCCCCCTCCCCCTCCACCCCTTCACATCTCCCCTCTCTCTCTCACTCTATCTCTCTCTCTCAACGTAACCAACTAACATAGTGTAGGAGATAGATGTATAAACCACTCACTTAGTGAGAGCTTGCAATAAACCTGGCGTTACGCGAGTCTGTGAGCTTGGATCAACCTTACCTCGTGTTCCATGTAATTATTACAACAACCCCTTCGTTCCCTCTCTTACACACACACACACACAACACACCTGTGAATTTTAAATGAGCTAATCTTTCTCCACCTTCTCTTAACAACCAGCTAGAGAGAGAAAAAATAAGTGTAAATATTTGCAGTAAAGTGACTTATGAAATAAAAACAAATTAAGAACCCTTACATTAAAATGGCATACAAGTATTTTTTTTGTATTACTAAAAAACACTTTTACTAATCCTACTATTCAGTCGGTTAGATAACCGCTTCGGTGGCCGCAAGATTTAACGCACCACCCTCGCAGAAGTCTAGACCGTCGATGACAGATAGATTGACGTCCGTGAAGTTGGCCCCCCCACTTTTAAAAATTCAATTTTTTATTATTGCAATCGTTTGTTCTTCGTTTGTTCCGGATTGTTCCGCAAAAATTTTCGTTTGTTCCGTTTTGATAGGCCTACAAATGATATGTTTACATTGGGGGGGCCAACTTCACGGTAGCCCCCCCACTTGTAAAAATTCAAGTTTTTTATGATCGCAATCGTTTGTTCTTCGTTTGTTCCGGATTGTTCCGCAAAAAGTTTCGTTTGTTCCGCATTCGTTCTTGCACAAATGGGACGTAAGCCCCCCCACTTTTAAAAATTCAAGTTTTTATAATTGCAATCGTTTGTTCTTCGTTTGTTCTGGATTGTTCCGCAAAAATTTTCGTTTGTTCCGTTTTGATAGGCCCACAAATGATATGTTTACATTGGGGGGCTAACTTCACGGTAGCCCCCCCACTTGTAAAAATTCAAATTTTCATGATCGCAATCGTTTGTTCTTCGTTTGTTCCGGATTGTTCCGCAAAAAGTTTCGTTTGTTCCGCATTCGTTCTTGCACAAATGGGACGTGAACTTGTGGCGCTTTGTTTACTAGTGAGGGGCCAACTTCACGGTAGCCCCCCCACTTTTAAAAATGCAAGATTTTATAATTGCAATCGTTTGTTCTTTGTTTGTTCCGGATTGTTCCGCAAAAACTTTCGTTTGTTCCGTTTTGATAGGCCCACAAATGATATGTTTACATTGGGGGGGCTAACTTCACGGTAGCCCCCTCACTTGTAAAAATTTAAGTTTTTATGATTACAATAAGTTTTTATTAGTTTGTTTTAGATTGTTCCGCAAAAATAAATTTATATTTCTGTTTTGATACGCTGACAAATGATATGTTTACTTTGTAAGTTCATAAAGTTACCTCTTCCTTCTCCCCCTAAAAACGTTAATATAGCCTATATATGATTGCGATCGTTTGTTCTTCGTTTTTTCCAGATTGTTCTGAAAATAATCTTTTGTCCCCTTTCTATAACTCCATAATTTGTATGTTTACATTGGACGTCCGTAAAGTTAGCCCCCCCTTCCCCCTACTTTTAAAAATCCATGTTTTTATGATTGCATCCATTTGTTATTAGTTTTTTTCCGGATGGTTTTCCTAAAAAATACGCACACTCTGTGGTGGCAATGACTTATTTACACTAGGATTGTGGTTTGGCATCCTTATGCCAACTCCCCCCCCCCTTCCCCAACCTCCCTCCCTGCCACACACACACACACACACACACACACTTTGCAATCAATAATTTGTTCTTGGTGCATTTTAGATTTTGCTTAAAAATTTTCCTTTATTCCTTTTTCGAAGCCTAAAATATTTTTGTTAGTAGTAGCTCTCCTTTATTATTTCAAAACTTGAAAATTTTTTGTTTAAAGTTTGTTGTTAGTTCTAATGTTCCTAAACATGTTTTTCTTTATTTTGTTTTAAAGTTATTTTAGAAAAAATGTTTTTATTTCCTATTAATGGTTTTAAAATTAATATATATTTATCATTATGCCTAGCTCCCTTTTCCCACCTCATCTAGTTAAATTTAAAAAAATTGAATTTGTATTTTTATATTTTTCTTTTGTTTTTTCCAGATTATTGTCCATCGTATTTTAGTTTGTTCTTTCTTAGATTTCTTATAAACTCTAAATAAACCAGTGTCACTAGTGATGATGAATGGCCTTTAGTGTGAGTGACTTGTGCTGTTGCACAGGGCCTTAGGTAAAGGAAGTGCCACCCTCTGTGTCTAGACTCTAGGTCTATAGAATTGACAATCTTTTATGTGATTCCCTCACTCTGCACAATACAGCAATAAAGATGCCAAGCAAGTCGGAAATACCAAAACTGATGAGACGTTGCATGTCATACAACTTAAAGTAAAAAAAAAAAGTAATTTTATAAATCTCACCTCCCATTTTCAAGCTTTATAATATAGCTTCAACTAATTGGGTAGTTGTAAAATCACTGACAAAATACCTGAGTGGTATCTTGCCCCGACCCCCCAACCCTTTTTCCACCTCTCCTCAAGGAGCTCGGAGCTATGTTCTTGTGAAGCGTTGACACCACACCATCCTTTTGTTTGCTACTAATACCGTTATAATTTAGTAAGTAGTAGCTTTGGCCACAAAGAAGCGGTTGGCAGGAAATGTCATCTATTTCATTTCTAGCACTTACAAAGAAGGAAACTCCTTGTCAATTAAAATGATTTAATTATTTATTCAAATCAATCTATGTTTATAAAGGGTATTCAGACTTAGATGACCAAAAAAGTGATCAAACAAGTAGAATAAAGTAAGTAAAATACCTAAACCTCTAAAAAATGACTACAAATCTGCAAAAAAAAAAAAGACCAAGAATTTAAATAAAATATTGAAATGAATGCATACGACTAAATCAAAGACACGCTTTACAAATGGAAACCAAATATAGCTATGCAATGAAAGTCCTTTAAGAAAAATTAAACTCATGGATTTTGCTAACTATAGTAGTCTATTAATTTAAAAAAATCTGCTTTAAAAAAATACCATCATAACGCATCTTTCCACCGCTTAACGGCAGCGTCTCATTGGTGATGTGGATTTTACAAATATGACAAACAAAGAAGATAAAGAGTTAATTTCAACACTGTTCTTAATTCCGACAACGGTTTTTATCTAAAAAATATTTGAATATTTATGCATTCATAAAATGAAGATGAAAATAAAATAAAGTGAGAAAGTTTACAAGCCTTTAGTTTTGTTAAGAGACAATAGCTTATAAATACAGGAACCGTTACTCAAACTCCAAACCAAATGGTTGACAATAATAGTTGAAAGATCCTATTTAATGAGTAAACTAACAAAAGAACACATTTAGAATGGCACTTAAGATTATAAATCCATTTCCTGCCTCGAAATGTTAAATAGACTGCGATTATGTCCTAAAAAAAGCCTTTATGAAAGCGTATTTTAATAAATATAATTTTTTTGTTCTTCACAAATATTTTTCAGCCTAAAGATTGACATGTGGGAACTTTTTTTATGCTAGTCTATACATATAATTTATACTTGGTAGATGCCAGGGGTTCGGATTCCACGTTAAGCTGTAGGTCCTTCATTTCATCTCACAATCACCCTACCATTACACATTAGCAAGTGCGTACAACCCGAACGGGTAGTAAGATGCAGTTATAATAATAATATACTTGCTAGAGTTTTTTTAGGAGCAAATATCGATTAAGAAGTATTTTTAACTATTTCGTTAAATTAGCAATTAGTTACCCAATAAAAAGAGTACATTACAATTTTTTCATGTAATTGGAATATAATAAGAGCTTATACTTTATTTTAACATGGTTTGTACTTTAAAGACCCCAGAACAATCCCTTTAATTATAGTTATACGAGTAGCTATCGTCATTGTAATAAGTTAATTTTAAATAGACTAACTTTATGTGACATGCTCTTTAATTTAAACGCACTGTTATTGTTTCTTTCACCTTAGTTAAATAAATCAGAACACCTCAAGACGTTATAGCAAATAGTACTTTTAAACAAAATTATTCATTAATCTAAAATGATTCAATTAGGGAGTCATGGGTGACGTCTGTGCTGGGGGTCCGGGGTTCAATCCTCGATCCCAGCACAGATTTATCTGATTACCAAACACTTCCTTCCTCTCTGACAAGACGTGTATTAATCACAGCTTGTGAATGTGTGGGATGCCAGGCCTCCACTGTGGTTCGGATCCCACGTTAAACTGTAGGTCCTCCATTTCATCTCACAATCACCCTACCATCACACATTAGCGTAAGTGCGTAAATTATTATTATTACTAAGGAGTCAAAGCAAAACCACTGTCAAAATAATTAAGACCGTGATTCCAACTGTGAAGACGACCTATGCTAAATAAACAACTTGAGAATAATACAAATATTGTTTGGGGAAGGATAATCAAGGTACAAATGAAGATTTTGTGTATATCTCCACAAGAAGTTAACAACTAAAAAACACTTCACAAGCTCACGTCCCATTTGTGCAAGAACGAATGTGGAACAATCGAAACTTTTTGCGGATCAATCCGGAACAGACGAAGAACAAACGATTGCGATCATAAAAACTTAAATTTTTACAAGTGAGGGGCTACCGTGAAGTTGGCCCCCCACTAGTAAACATATCATTTGTGGGCCTATCAAAACGGAACAAACTAAAATTTTTGCGGAACAATCCGGAACAAACGAAGAAAAAACGATTGCGATCATAAAAACTTGAATTTTTACAAGTGGGAGGGGCTACCGTGAAGTAGTCCCCCCCAATGTAAACATATCATTTGTGAGCCTATTAAAACGGAACAAACGAAAATTTTTGCGGAACAATCCGGAACAAACGAAGAACAAACGAATGCAATTATAAAAACTTGCATTTTTAAAAGTGGGGGGGCTACCGTGAAGTTGGCCCCTCACTAGTAAACAAAGCGCCACAAGTTCACGTCCCATTTGTGCAAGAAAGAGTGCGGAACAAACGAAACTTTTTGCGGAACAATCCGGAACAAACGAAGAACAAACGATTGCGATCATAAAAACTTGAATTTTTACAAGTGGGGGGGCTACCGTGAAGTTGGCCCCCCCAATGTAAACATATCATTTGTGGGCCTATCAAAACGGAACAAACGAAATTTTTTGCGGAACAATCCAGAACAAACGAAGAACAAACGATTGCAATTATAAAAACTTGAATTTTTAAATGTGGGGGGGCTACCGTGAAGTTGGCCCCTCACTAGTAAACAAAGCGCCACAAGTTTACGTCCTATTTGTGCAAGAACGAATGCGGAACAAACGAAACTTTTTGCGGAACAATCCGGAACAAACGAAGAACAAACGATTGCGATCATAAAAACTTGAATTTTTACAAGTGGGGGGGCTACCGTGAAGTTGGCCCCCCCAATGTAAACATATCATTTGTGGGCCTATCAAAACGGAACAAACGAAAATTTTTGCGGAACAATCCGGAACAAACGAAGAACAAACGATTGCAATAATAAAAAATTGAATTTTTAAAAGTGGGGGGGCCAACTTCACGGACGTGATAGATTGAGGTTCGAATCTTGGTCGGTTGTACTGAAAGGGTTTTTTCATAAATTATTCTACACCCTCCTTCCACGCAAATGTGGGCGACACATAGTAAATAACTTAGACGCGTTACAGACCTTTAGAAATCACGCATTACCTAAGTTGTTTGAATTTTTTTAAATATGGTTTTCAGAAAAATATAGGCAAAAATCTAAGTTTTAAATTTAAAGTAAAAAACTTTAACGATTTACGTGAGAATGTGTACCTCTGAGATTAAAGAAAAAGGTTATCAAACTAAATACAACCTTCATCTATCTAATAAAGTCGTGTTTTAATATGATAACAAAAAATTTTAGGACGGTCTGTATTGTTTGATATGGTTTTATGTAAATTCTCACACGATTTTATAACATATTTAAATATATTATTTAAAACATTTTAAAGTCTCATAAATTTAACCTATATTATAGTGAAAACTATATTTGATAATTAATCAATATTCAGGAATTTCCAAACATCTTCAACGCTTCTCAGTGCCCTCCCAGAACCTTTGACGATTTTCCACTATCTCTCCACACAAATGTGGGTACACGTCCTCCGAATAATACTTTTCTCGTCCCTAACATATTAAATTATTTAGTAAGTGTAGCAAAAGCAAAATAGCAAAAGGCGATGTTAAAAAAAAGGGGGGGGGGTATTTTATTAATATTTGTATGCTCCTTTTTAGGTTACCAGGCTCTTTACATTAATTGGGTAGAATT
Source organism: Timema cristinae (assembly GCA_039000515.1). Lineage (NCBI taxonomy): Eukaryota > Metazoa > Arthropoda > Insecta > Phasmatodea > Timematidae > Timema > Timema cristinae. The sequence goes on along the minus strand of JBCFYV010000100.1, from coordinate 42,007,565 downwards.
TTATAATTTTAAGAGATGTCATCCACTTTTTCCAGAAGTTAGATAAAATTCCACCTCAATATTTCCAATTTGGATTCAAAACCAGACTAATAACGCAGCCTAAACCGGTAGATACGCCTCAAACCAAGATACCACCCGCTCTGCACAGTGATCAGAAGGCAGACAAACGTTATTTCTAACAAAGCGTGCAAAGTGGGTTTGAAAGTTATTTTCCACTTGGAACAGCTATCCCCCCCGTCTGACCCAAAACAACAGTCCATTTTGGCGCGCAGACAAATGTCTTACATCGCGAGAACATAGGTCTCTACCACCTCGCTCGACCCCTCCCCCCCCCCCCCCCCTTCTCCTTCCTTTCGCAACTAAACCATCCTCTTGCCACTAATTACTGCTGTGAATCGCGAGCTAAATTAATGTCGTGGTTTTCCAAAGGGGGTAATTTCGTATCTCTAGCTTACTTCACACGTACAGACCCCATTTCACACACACACACACACACACACACACATATACAGAATCACTCCTCCCTTTTTTTTAAAAAAAATATGTCCTTACTCGCAGCCCACATTGAACCGTATTTATTAGAGATTCCTCTTTGGTTAGTATTTATTTCACTTTTGCTTTAATAATTTGACGAATGGAAATCGTTCAAAATATTTATATAAATTATGAGTATTTTATGTGGAAATATACCCACATTTGCTTGAAGGAAGAGTATAAAAAATTTAAGAAAACGACTCTCGGTATATCCGTCCAGTGTCAAAAACAAGTCTCCACATCACTGTAAGGGCAGTCTATTTCTAGAGAGACGCTTTAAACAATTCGGCCACCGAAGCGGGTAATATTCATTTGTAAGATTGTTTCACGTTATTAAAGTATACTTGTTTTTTGGAACTTTATACTGACAGTAAAATAATCTGAGACGAATTAATTCTCTTTACATAAATTTGACTTAGCTATTCGTTTGAAAACCGTTATTTCATTTCTTATAATATGTAAATAATAATATAATATTTAACACCGCATCTTACTACCCGTTCAGGTTATACGCTTTAAGTACTAATTACGCTAATGGATTAGGAATTGGGAAGGTTTAATTAGAGGAAGTGAGCCCGCATTTGCGTGAAAGGAGAGTGGAAAACCATTTAGGAAAAACCACTCCCAGTTCACCCGACCGAGATTCGAACCTCGATCTCCCCGTCCTTGGTAGTCGAGCTGAACACGACAAGCGCGTTAGCCAACTACGCCACCGAGGCGGGTACTATGTAAATACATTTAACGTTAAATTGATAAACATGTAATTATGTCAGTACACGACTTACTAGCTAACGTATTTCTGGACAAAATACCCAATGTTCTCTCTAAGAATTGTGCTTCTTTGATATGGCAATTTGTCAATGAGCGAATAGTAAACTATTTTAAAACGACACAACTGAAATAGAAACAATTTTCAACAGCTTAATTTAGACAACCTAATTTTTGTTAACGTGATCTGAAAAGGGATGATAAATGTTAACAGAATTTAAGGGAAGAAAAAGGAAAAATTAATTTAGAAAAACCCACCCTGAGAACACCCGTTATTTTATTCTATTACCGATCTCCACGTCATCAACAAACCAAACTGGACGAGACAGACGTATTTATCAGCGTGCCCACCGATTTTAGTTGAATAAAGTATATTAGTGAAAATTATTATCTGTCCCGATTGATTCAAGAAAAAATGTAAATCCTTTACTTTTAAAATAATGGAATAATAATTATGTAATTGTAAACATTAGTGGAAGTTTATAAAGATATAAAATTATGACCAATTACCGAGAGAAGGGTTTTAGTCAAGTTTATGATTAATTTTATAACATATTTAATCAATATTTTGTTTAAGAGAATAATAATTCCAGCTATTAAGCTAATGAAGACCACTTATATAAAAAATTATAACATTTAATTACGTTTTATAATTTGCTTATATAATGGGGATTGTAATGGTTGTTGCTATCCTTTGATCGTAGAACATACATGTTACTTTTATAAAAATCGTGGTAATATTATTAGTGAGTACAAAATACAATTGAAGCCCTGTTGCCTTTACAAAAAAGATATGTGTGATTTAATTGTAATAAACAAAAATTTGAAAATAAAAGTGAAAGCTTAATATGTTACTCGATTTATTTCTAAACGACATTTCAATCATTTCTCGTATGGATTTTAACTTTTAGGCTATATAGAGAATAGAAGATAGCAATTATTTTACTATCACTCACATGTCAAATTCAAATAAATGATTTAAAGCTATACGTTAGCTTGACCTACTGAGGAAACTAAATATACTACTTACTTTTGGTAGTATACAGGTGTCCATAAATTATCCCTGGTGCCTTGATTAAAAGTAAGTTCTCCAGCATGTTGTGATAGCAACTGCCCTTTCTACAGCCTGAAACTCGATTTATGACCTCAAACAAGGAAATAAGATAATAATGAATTAATCGTCTTATCACACTGGCACTATTTCTTCCTCTCTTTGATTTCTATCATATCACTCAATAAATAGTTTCTTTTCCTAATATGACTCATCCGACTAACCCATTTTCATAAATCTAGGAATGACATATTTTCTAATTATACTACTATAAAGCCACATGGCTGACTCACTCACTGACATTAATGTTTACAGATTCCAGGTAAGCTAGAATCTTGAAATTTGACAAACTTACAGCTTCTAGCCTGTAACCGACGGAAAAATTCCAAAAAGTTAAAAAAAAAAATAATTTTTAACCCCCGAAAAAAATTGTGACTGTCGGAGCAACTTTAAAGTAGGTGCGGACCCTGGAATTACATTAGTTTACATCATCTTGCCAAGAAAACTCACGGGGGGTTTGGGGCAGCCCCCCCCCCCCCAATGAGCAAAGCAAGTTGTACTCGTATATATATAATCCATCAACCAACTGTCATGTATTTCATATTCAGGCCTATATAATATTTATTATATAACGATAATATTTATATATATTTTATATAAGCAAGAATTTGGTTTATATGTATAAACCATCAACCAAATGTCATATAGAGGCCTATATGTCATTTATTTTATATATATATATATATATTTATGTATAATGCCACTTTTATGTCTCTCTCTTCTTTAATTATATTCTTTCTCGCTCAACCCAACTCTAAAGCGTGTTTTAACACACTCACACACACACACACACCGAGGCTGTAGAGACAAGACAGAAATAAAACACTTAAAGAAGAAGAGAATGAACTGTAGTGGCATCTGGCTGATTGACGCTCACGATACATGTCTGTCGTTTCTCTAGACGGCTTCCTTAAAGTTCAACCTCGCATCGTATCACAAGAGTGAAAGAAGAAGAAAAAAGAAAAAATAAAAAGAATTATAATAATAATAATAATAATAAAATAGATGGTGGCGTTACCGGGATCTCAAGGTTGCAAAAAACTTATTCGAGGGGAGTAAAAAAAAAACTTAGCCCTCGTATGTTTTGAACACGTCAAAATAAAAATAAAAGGGGTAGTATTGTAAAGTTGATGTGCCTGAAAGTACTAACTCAACACTACAAAATAAAAAATAAAAAAAATAAAGGAAAGAGAAAGAAAAGTGGAAAATAGAATGTTGTCAAATACATGGCAATATTTAATTTATAATGTATACGAACATATTATATATGTATATATATAGGCTATACGAACAAATATAAATGTACAATTTTAATACATATATTTATGTACAAATATGCTGCTAAAAATCAAATCATTAAATAAGTATAATTTTTTCGACTGTTATTAAAACTATTTTACAAGTTGTATCCCCCCACCCCCCCACGCCCCCCGCACCTCTAGTAAACCTTGTCCTCCTTTACCACAAATATAGGAGATAAAAATAGCACAATTTCATTCAGGTTTGTCAACATGATTTAGCTTTGTAGTTTTCTAACAACTTTAGTCTTAAGTAGGACGTATTAATTATTAAATTACCGCAAGGTGACAAATATTTCTATAAAAGGGTTTAAAATTAAAAAAATATATCAAATTATCCAATGATCATGTGAAATCTTACCTTTAAATGTGTACTATGTTTTAAGCCCAAGTAAACAAATTTATTTAGAAAAACAACGTGGAAACACTTTCAAGAAAAAACAAAACAAAAAACAGAGAACCTTAACATAAAGTTTGTTTTATTTCCGAGTGGTAAATTTTTTAGGGTGCGTGTATTAGGGGAAAGAAGGGTCGAAAAAGAGATAAAAACATTTAGGGGAGGGTGTAGAATGGCAAAACATCAATTGGGAATAGGCTGAAACAAGTTATCTTCCTCGTTCCAATAAGTTTGCAGAGAAAGATATTCCACTATCATTGTTTGTACTGTTGGCTCATGAATATTTTATACTAGCCCTCCAAATCTCTGGTCGGTCTCATGACAAGAATACTTTATTACATAATAGTAGTTGAACTCAAACATCCACAGTTAAACAGAAAGTGAGACATAATCTTCTTTGTGCGAAAATAGTCGGAAAGGTCTAAATTCAAAGTACAAAAATTTATTCAACACTTAAATTGCTTCCAAGCTTCAAAACCTTTTATCAAATAAAAAATATGTGTATTTCTTGTGGGTTATAGTTTTAGACCCGCGTCCTACTACCCGTTCGGGATTATGCTTTTATTTCGTGTTAAGTTGTCGAACTCACGGTGCAAATAATACGGGATTAATGGACTGTCAAATTAACGAGTGTATAGAGATAGTCCATATGTTGACAATTCTACGCACATATATATTAAGTTTTTAAGCAATTTCTTTTTTTTTAACTTCACGTCCTACTACCCGTTCAGGCTATATGCTTAAGTACTAGCTACGCTAAAGTTGTTAGTTACTAGGAAGGTTATATTTTGCAAGAAGGGAGAGTAGACAACTATTATGGAAAAAACCACCCTCGAGACACCGGACCGATGTTCGAGCCTCGATTTTCCTGTCCTCTGCAGTCTAATCAACGCGAAAATAGCGCATTAGACAATGAGTCCACTTATGTAGTTTTATTTGAACAGAAACCCACTTATCCTTTAGGAGAGTTTACCTTTATGAAATAATTTACAATAGAGTCGTTTGTACCCAGCATCATTGGATACTCAGACAAGGTCGACAGTATTGTATGGTCTTGTTTATCAGTGAAAGAGGGTGGAGGGAAATTTGGTTTCAAGTTTTGGCAAGGTCCAGTAAGCTTCTTTTTCCTAAATGGTTTCACACTCTCTTTTCACGAAAATGCGGGTACACTTTCTATAAATTTTAGCATCCTTATCAGTAACTTTTTATTGTAAATTTTTAAACCGATAATAAGACGTGGTTTAAGTAAAATAAAGTGTTTTTTGTAACAAAGTTACTAAAGACAAATCCATATTAGAATGCACACATAAATAATGACGTAAGGGGATGTTGATATATTTTATATATTCCATAGGATTATTGTACTGTTAATATTTCATTCATAAACTTATCGTACATATTTGAAAATATTATACGTCCATATGTATGTAGAACTATTTTTTTGCTGTGTTACCCTCTTCTGTGGCCGTATGGTCTAACGCGCTACTCTCTCAGTAGACTAGACTGCCGAAGATGGGAAGATCGAGGTTCAAATATTGGTTGGGTGTAGTAAGGGTGGTTTTTTACAAAATGGTATTCCACGGTAATGCAGTTACACTTTCTTTAAATCTAGCCTTTATAATCCCTGAAACCATTAGCGTAATTATTACATAAACATATAGACAGAACGAGTAGTAAGAAGATGTGGTAAAAAAAACTGTATTTATATTTGATTAGGAGACTATTTCGGGATACTCGCGGTATTTTGAGGCAAATATTCCCTCCTTACTTTCCTGATCGATTAACTTAGATAATTTAAGGCAAGGAGTCCAGGTATATTTTAAAAATGAGAGACATGCCCTCAATTCTATGTTTTTTTTAATCTGTCCAAACTTTAAAGTTGTATGAAAAACGCTGCTAGTTAAGGTAAATATTTTTGCAGTTTTTATAACAACAAAAAAATTAAAGAAGTTTTTAACAGACTAATAAAATATTGCTTCAGTAATAATTACATTTAATTTAATATTTGATGAGAAATCTTTTAGATATAAAGAAATAGTCCTGGCCAAAATCCATGATAACCATGATTAATATTCAGGAAATGTTGAGGTAATATGCGTGGCAAACTAAACAGAATGTACTGTCCATCCACCGTAGGAGAGTTGTTAACTGACAGCTAGCAGAACATTTTTATTGCAATCGGATTTAAAGTGACTAATGTTTACCTATGTGGAAATAATATTTATTTTATTAGTAACACTATTAAAAATATCATCAAATGCTCCTGGTAATACTTCACAAATATTATTGTATAATTGGCTTTTTCCTAACATAATTGAGAGAACAAAACATATTAATAAAACTATTATGTTTTTTATTTCATGGTTGTGGGGACAAGAGATATCTTAGTGCATGAAATAATACATTATTATATTCACACTTTTATCTTCTTATAACTGACCACCATAAACTATAAAAAAAAATTGTATAAAAGTATATAGAAATAACCATGCAAAATATTAGTTTTAAAATAAAACGATTCTATTTTGTAAACACGTGCGCATGAATGGTTTGTATGACGTAACCAAATGCCTTCAATTCGTCCTGTTCCCCTTCTTAATGAATATGGAGTGAGCACTTCTTTTGAGAAGCTCTCGTTTATAAAGCATTTTTAAGTTAATCATAGACGCCCTATTTCAATGATATGAAAACACATAAAATAGAAAACAAATGGTACGGCACACCACACAGTTTTCCTCGGTTTTATCTTAGAATAGAAATTTACTAAAAACTCTTAAGATGTGGTAAACTAAATTATAGGTATATATATTGTTGTAGAAACACTACACAAAATTCATAAATTAAATAATATACCCCGCTACTTACTTTATGGCAATAGGTACTAGGAACACCACCACAGAAAAATAGAGACAAGATAAATATCTTTGTCCACCAACGAGCATGAGAATCAAATTCATTTCCAAGACCCGAATTAAAATATATATATATATATATATATATATTATATATATATATATATATATTGGCTTACAGCCCAGAAACTATTGGATTTATTTAAAAATATATTTTCAATGAAAATTTTTATTCTTAGTTGTACAATAACTAACTTTACAATTATAATTTATTTTGTATCTCAAATAGTTGTGGAGAAATGATGAAAATTTGAGACTTATCCTAATGTAAAGTATACCCTAAAACTCATTTTAATAAGAAAAGGAAGGTCACCATCTTGTTTATAATGATAAATAGTGTCTAGAAATAAAATTTAATCAAAACCATTAGAGCTAATTTCGAGAAAATAATTTTTCTCTTTTTTACTCTTAGTAAAATACCATTAATTTTAGGGTTAGATGTCTTAATTCACAAAATTCATAGGGAAGACCTTATGAAAACCAAAAACACAAATTTTCAGCCCAATCGGAAAAAAGTTTTGGTGTCAGCACGAGGCGCAAACCGACAACATTGCAAAAACAACTTTTTTACTTTCTTGCCATCTTACAGGTGATCGTCAAAAAAATCGAACTCAAGATTTTGATGAATATCGACGTTTCAAGACCTCCCGAATCCGAAAAGGTGGTTTTTGAATTTACCGTCTGTAACTGTAGAGTAACTAGAGCCTAAATATTTACCAATTGGGTTAAAACTTGGTATCAAGGGTTTTCATACGGTGGCCCGAAGTGTTTTTGGAATTGTATATCTAACCCTAAAATTTCGGATAGTTTACTGAGGAGCAAAACGAGAAAAAAAATTGATTTTATCAAAATGAAATTTATAAATATTACAGACAAAGTGGCTAGCTTCAATATTTCGGAAAAATGATTTTAAGTGTTCCGGTCTGATTCATAAATTCTTTTTTTTTATTATATCTCCGAAACAATGAGATATGAAACTAATTATAGTTACAAATATGTAGTTCTATTTATAATACAAATATTTTTAAAGAAAAATATTTTTATAAAACCAATAACTTTAAATCTATACGCAAATTTATGTATTTTTAAACTTTTCGAACACTAATGATAAAGTATTGCGACCGTAAAAATAATTAACCTGAAATGTTGATGGATGTCGACGTCTCATGAACCCCCGAACTCTGGTCTTTGCAATGCCGTCTGTTGAGTGTCATTTTAGCCCTAAAATTAAGAGTAGTTTAATAAAAAGCGAAAAGAGAAAAAAATAGATTTTGATTAAAATATGTATCTAGGCGTTGATTAAGATTATAGATAATCTGGCTATTTTAATTTTCCCATGAAAATGACTTTTAAGGTACTTCCAGAAGTGGAAATTTCATGGTCTTCGCATATTTGAGATAATAAATAACATATCATTGGAAAATTGTAGTATTATTAAAAATAAAAAGCTTTATTATGAAATATAATTTGTATAAAACCAACAGTTTCTGAGATATTGGCAAATATATTAATTCAATTTTTTGAGCTGTAGTTGTGAAGAGATACTACTTAATAATTCTACCAATGCCATAGAGTAATTAAATATGAGTCTCTCAAAAAGTTAGTTATATTTCCTTTAACTCTCAGGAGAAATGTTTGTAGAAAAATTATCTATCTCCTTAATTTTAGACTCAATAGTAAATATTTAAATTTTTTATTGGTCAAAATTTATAAATGAGGAATTTAATAGCAATGCGATGACCTGAAGATGTGCAATACCTAATAAAATGTTGAAAATTTTAACCGGAAGTTGACATTTTAATACGAAGTGTCGACACTTGTGGACCCAAAATTTATATTTTTTATTGGTACAAATATACAAATGAGGACATTATTTCTTTAAAAATTAAAATCATAAAATTTAAAACCGGGACTCAAAAAAGGTTTTACATAAGTATAGTGCAATTTATTCTTGGGTTTGCTAGTGTATATTATTTCGTTTCACATTATTACGAGTTTTGAGTAAATATCTTAATTTTTAAATAATAAAGCGAGAAAGTCCGTGCGGAGTTCAGTACCATTTATTTTTTCAGGGCGTCATGAAATGTTTACATTTATCAAAATCTCGAGTTTGATTTTTTTTTTTACGATCACAATACTTTCTCTACAAGGTGTCGAGAAAAAGTAAAAATGATTTTAAAAAAAATTGTTAGATATGAAAGTTTTACCTGAAAGAAACAATGTTATTGCAGATGATATTATATTTTATCGAATGGATGTATGAGAATAGATCTAACTTTTGATATCTGTCAATTCCCAACACTCCTACACTTAATAAACTTATCTTCTGTAGCAAAAGTTTTGTTGTAAAAAAAAAAACTACACTAATACCGGATATGGCTACCATTCCTCTCTATCCCACCGTAATTCATATCACGCTCATGATCCACTGTCGGAGCTATTTTAGGCTTCGAATCGATATCAGAATTTAAACATCAGACCAGAACGTCTGTTAGGACAGCTACCTCCTCCTACCTTTCGTCCTCTGTGTAAATTCCTATAGAAACAATCTTTTTTTATTTGCTAAAGTGAGTATTTCAATAAAATGCCTTCATTGCACACGTTATTCCACGGGGCATCCATTCCCCACAAACGAATTATTTAATTTTAAAAATTGAATTAAAAAAAAATATTATTCTACCTATTTTCCCTACAAACGGAGAAAATAATGTATACGTCAGCAAAGCAATCTTCCATAAGCCCGGCGGTTTTATCAGCATGGTTCATCTTTCCCGTCCTATAATGAAGTGAAGAGAAAGGTTGTGGTAGTGGAAGGTATTGAGGGTCAGGAAAGGATGGGTGAAATGTGAGGGGGTAAGGGGGATCTACTGAACTTCATCCAATTCCAGTAATTACACATTGAAGGGTCCAGAGAAAAGAAACGTGAGGAGAAGAAGCGAGTGGAAGGGGATGGAGGTTCGGTTATTTGTTCTCCTCCCTTAATACCTTGCTCGCTGAATAGATAAGTGTGTCTGCATAACCTCTCTCATCTTTTATTCTTTATCAAGGTCTTAAGAGTAAAACATCGGCTATGTTCTGTATTGTTACTGATGCAGTATATTTTAGATAATTATGGGTGGATGGCACCCTGAAGATCGAGAATACCTAGGTCTTCCGAAAACTTGTACTATATGAAATAATATGGAATAGTATTTTTTCAAACTGAGCTAATCCATAGTTATTTCGGGCCTCGTGAAATGAAATTAAGAATTTTATCTATTTGTTTTTCTAACCATCAATTATACTCAGTAAGTAAGACTGGTATTTTTTTTCAAATCTGAATAAAGTACATTTGCCAAAGACACGTCTAGAACATGTGAGGTTTTTAACTAGTTTTATACTTATCAAATTTAACCGTCTTTATTGAATGTACATAAGATTATTGAAAACATTTTATGACGGCTCCAATCTTTATGTTTTTTAAAGTTCAAAGACACATTTGGTCTAAAAATTTGGGGAACCCTAGTCATGGAAAATACTTGCCAAATAGGGTATCTATGAATTAAAGAACACTTAGGAAAAAAAAGTTTCTACTTTATAAATAAAAATTATATATATAATTTACAATAAACTAGCAACCATACACGAGACTGTACAATAGAAATGGACTCTGTAAATACAATAGTATAACCTTACTGAAGAAACTAAATGGCTGTTCTATTTTTAGACTCCTCGTTCCCGGCACAGATTTATCTGATTTCCAAACCCTTCCTTCACCTCTGACAAGACGTGTATTAATTACAACTTGTGAATGTAGGGAATGCCAGGCCTCCACCGTGGTTCGGATTCCACGTTAAACTGTAGGTCCTCCATTTCATCTCACAATCACCCTACCATTACACATTAGCGTAAGTGCGTATAACCTGAACGGGTGTATATAATACCGTAAATAATAATAATAATAATAATAATAATATAATAATAATAATAATAATAATAATAATAATAATAATAATTTTTAGACACCCAAAGGGGGAGGGAGGGTAAAATGATTGGAAACCCATCATCAACAAAGCTATACTCACATGTCACAACACGCAACTACATTCTACATTTTTTGGTATCTGCTGACTGGCTCAAGTTTTAATGAAGAATCCTACCTGTGACGTCACGTCACCCTTTTATTCGGCGAATTTTTAAAACCAGTCCACCCACAGGCATACATTTTGATCACAAACACATGGGAAGATGTATAAAAACTATTTAAATACGGTTTTTAAACCATTTTGATTTGATTGCACTCCAACCAGTGTGGACAGCCTAGGTGGACAGAGGTATGTTCATTGAAAAAGCACACCGCCCTCCTTAATCCAATCCGTTTTTATAGATAGGGTTGACTCCACCACAATGCCATTCAGATACAAAGAAGTGGTACCAATTTCCTTCTGGTATTAATAACAATCAAACTAAGATAACTTTCAAAGCCTGCAGCCTTTGAAAATCTGGAACCTGCAATGATGACGTAAGCCTGTGGTTTTTAATCTAATAATAATAATAATAATAATAATAATAGCACCACGTCTTACTACCCGTTCGGGTTATACGCTTTAAGTACTAATTGCGCTAATGGATTAGGAATTGGGAAGGTTGAATTAGAGGAAGTGAACCCGTATTTGCGTGGAGGAGATAGTGGAAAACCATTTAGAAAAACCCCCCAGTTCACCCGACCGAGATTCGAACCTCGATCTCCCCGTCCTCAGCAGTCGAGCTCAACACGACAAGCACGTTAGCCAACTACGCCACCGAGGCGGGTTATTATTAAAGGTTTTTCTACTTTCTTTCGAAGTGAATTCCATGAAAATTTTCTCAAAAGTTTATATTCAAATATAGTCTAATTTTTTAGCGTATGCGACCAGCGTTTTTTCAGGCATACATCGCTAATCTTCTACCGACAGTGGTTGTTGTAATGTAACGTCTTCTAAAGTTCTGTTTTATTTTATCGTTTAGCACTTGTGAATGGGAAGGATATTACATTGAAAGGGTTTTTGTCGCCTTATGTGTAGACTATTAGTCGCTCTGATGACACATTACTTTGCCCAGAGTACACCATAGTAGTTTGTCAACACGTCGACCTCGCAATGAGAAGATACGATGATAATTTTTGTTAAGTTGTGGAGCCAGTGGGAGTCTTAACCTAACTTAAGACTAAATATTAAGATCCTGGTGACCATTGGGGTTATTCCCCTTAAGAAATAAAACCCTAACGTATCAGCCAAAGTGGAACCCCGGGACCCCTAGACCCGTAGACAGATGCACCAACCACTTTACCACGCGGCCGATTGGAGGCTCAGCTACCTCGTCCCGAGTCGATGATGATTATGTGGTCTCAACAGAAGTCTTAAACCTTGCTTAGACCTAACTAACTAGACCATGGCAACCATAGAAACCATAATTACTCTTTGGGAAGAATGTTTATGGTACCACTGATGGTCAAACACGGGTCCATCTGATTAGTAACCAGGAATTCTGACTACAATAGCAGGAAGCTGATCAACTATTAGTGAATATATGCAGATAGCCTGTTTGGGTAGTAAGATGAATAAGATGTAATAAAAAAAAGTGTCTTCAAATAAAACCATTTTATATTGAGGGGAAAGATTGTGCACAGTCCCTGGACCGACGAACCTACTCCACCTGCTGATATCCTTCCGCGCTTACAAGATATTATTACCAAGGAAAGACACGAATTATCGTTAAGTGTCTTCAGTCTTGTTTATCATCGCCACTTTGTCTTCCTTCCCGCACGGCCACAAATAGGTCGTCTCCCTTAACTTCTGGCCCGAGGCGTGCGCTCTGCTAGTACCTATAGTCGGAAGGATCTCCAGTAAAGTGACTGGGTGCGAACCGCCGACCCTCCAAGCCAGGCCACGCAACACTATACTAGCGCAGTCTGGAGGGACATCACTAAAGTCCAAACCAAAAGTAATTCAGTACAAACAAACTGTACAAGGTTTATTAATACAAATAAAAGTATTTTATACATGAAAGTCCTACTTAAAAATATGTCATTTCGATTTTTGAGTGGATTTATTTGGTAAATCATAGGACTCCATTCTAAAATCTTATTTACCTGTGAACCCTTGCGAACTTTCACATACTCAACCCCTCCTTACCCCCAAAAAAGATTTAATCTTTTGTTGGGTTGTTGAAATTAAATATTCAGCGAAGTGTATACACTAAATAGCAGAGAGAGTTTATTTTCGGTAATTGATTCAAAAACATTGTTATATTTTTATTTTAACTTTAATTTTAAACAAACCATGTGTTTTAACTTAAGCTGAGTATGCTATGTCAGAAGTCAGTAAAAAAAATCCTTACCACTGATACCTTATTTATCGCTGTAGGCTCTATATTAGTCGAGAAATCGACAACAGAAATAATATATAGGATTTTAAATACCAGGTGCTATTGCACAGGAATCCCTAAGAACCTTTAACTACTATCCTCTACTATTATATACGGAAATGGGTGGGTAGCTCCTGAGGAAATAATAGTTTCCAAACAATTTGATAATAGCTTACAACAAATATCAATTATGTTAATATATACAAACAAGAGGTTCGGAAGCTCACGTCCAAAACTGCACAGATAATTTGTTTTGACCAAAAGTAGTACAAAATCCCTGTGCACTTACGTCAGGAAAACTATGCTAATAGAATTAAATTATGTTCACAATTTCGACGCACAGTGCCGGGAGAGCACAGCTATTCAAGCATGTGTGTACAATAGGTTGCATATGAGTTAGGCGCGTGGCACTGCACACCTCGACATCTTGGAGCACGGCAACAGAAAACACTACAATTAATAGTAAATAGCACACCAGTCCGTTTAGAAATGGGAATACGTTCTGAGAGCCATCATTAACGGTCCCACATCACTTAAAGTGCTTGCCATTATTACATGTAGAGTGTCGTGCGCCTAGCTCCCATGCAACAAGCTGTACATGCATGCTTGCACAGGTTTGCTCTCCCGGCGCTGTACGCCTAAATTTTAACACAATTTAATGGTATTATCATAGTTTTCCAGCTGTAAGAAGTGTACAGAGATTTTGTATTACTTTTGGTTCAAACAAACTATATGTATAGTTTGGGCTATGAATTTCCAACATCTTGTCTATATAATTATATAAACTTTTAAAATGTAATTATTATAAATATATACTACATCCTGACCTTTGCCAAGTACTAAATCAACCATGAAACTATTTTGTTGGATTTTTCTCTTACCAAGAAGCTTTTTTTTTTGTTCAAACCGTCTTGTTTGTTACTCTAGTGATTAATTACACTTTTTACCCGCTACAGTAGACAAATGGTTTAAGACGTCACTCTCATGTTGGAATAGCCTGCTGATGACAGAGATCGGGTTCAAATACCTGTGTGGTCCACTGAGGGTAGTTTCCAAAATGGTTTCATACTCTCCTTCGACGCAAATTAGGGTGTGTTACCTCTAAAATGTTTTCTTCATCATAACTACTCCATTAAAGTAACTATGCATGCAACCCAAACTGGTAGTAAAACGCGGCGATGGAAAAAAATTAATTAAACTTTGCTTGTATATAAGTTTAAAAAAAATAATTGTACTTCTTTCATTGTACTACCAAACGTAAACCTTATTTTAAATAGAATCAAGATTAGTCTATATCTTAAAAAACCAACGCAAATTAACACAAGGGTTCAATTAACATTTTCACACAATTAACTAAGCCTCCTTTGAGATGTAAATACATTTTTTCAAAATAGTTTAATCAAACCAAATATTTTCACTTGTTATACCTTGAGAGGAAGAGCTGTTCACTAATTGAGTTTTAAAAATAGTTTTAATCTTATACAAACTATAGATATACAAACTATAGATAAACAAACTGTATACACCCTAGTTTTCTTAAGTTTAACTATGTATGTAATTCAATCAATATAAAATGTAAGTATGCCAACATATATACATAATAAATAGGTACCAGTACCCATGGTCACTCAATATAAGAAGTCTGACTGCAACAAACAAGTCCTTTTCCAAAGAGAAATTTTAGGTTTGAAGCCAAGCAAAGTACATTGTGGGTGGTATTCCACACTAAATTCGCCACACTAGTTTTTATATTCGTACACCATGATTTCATAGGTATACTTCTCCGTTAGCGACAGTAACCCCATTGCTTCTTTGGTGCTGAGTGACAGCTCACAGCTGACAGCTGACCGATTTGAAAAGTTACCAGACCAAATTATGTATCCTACGCCGAACCATATGATCTGCAAAAAACCTGTGTTTAGCAGCTGTCACTTTTGACAGTCAATATTTAGATATACACCTAAATGTTGACTGTCAGAAGTCGCTGTGAGCTGTCGTTCAGCACCAAAGAAGCCACGTGACTAGTGTACCCTCTTGTAGATTACTCCTTGGACTTAGCCATTGGTCTTAATCAGTTGCAATATGTATATATATATCCTAAATCTCCAAGGCATTTTATTTGGCGGAACATCCCCAAGTAGATCGTTTACTTCCTTAATTTTAAGATTCATCTTCTCAAATTAATATTACAATTATTGACACCAAAGTAGTGTGTTTGTAATTATTACGTGTTTTTTTTTTCCATTTATCAATTATATTATAGATCAACTAGATAAACATTTACGTTGAAGATCTAATATTAAATGAAATAGCCTCAGTAAAATTTATAATAGTAGTCCCCCAACATTTTCCTGAACATCTTAACAGGGCTTCGAAAAGGGGAATTTAAGAAATTAAGGACCAGTTTTTTGGTACTAGCCTAGCTAGTATAAATATGTTTCCGTAATCTTTTCCTTGTCTTAGTAAAAAAAAATCCTGTTGTATGTAGGAATCAAGTCGAAAATTCTTCAAAAAGCGCCCACAATGCTGCCAAAAAGACACTTTTCTCAAGTCTGAAGAAAAAAATACGTACTTCCTTTTACCACCAAGAGATAGTTTTGTTATAATCACATTTCTCAACCTCATAATAGAACCCACATTTCACAAGGGAATTTGACTAATAAATATGTAATCTCTCTTACAGCGTATTTTCAATTGTTTCACCCACATCCCATGTTAACATACTCACAGCATGTTAATCCATATCATTACATCATCCTAACAGCATGTTCAGCTCTATCATATGTGATCATTCTGATTCCATGATCACACATATCCCATGTGATCATCCACGCCATTATCATCTGGTATCCCATGTGATCATCCTCACACTACGAACACCGGTATCACATGATATCCTCACAACATGTTCACCCTTATCAAGTGTGATCATTCTAATACTATGATAACCCATATCCCGTGTGATCATCCTCATACCACGAGGATAAGGGTCTTAGATAGTATCTTGTAACACTTATAGCCAAATCAACCTTATCACTCCAAGCCTGCAAGATACTTCAGTCATTCAGGTCCAGAGTAGAGTAACAGCCAAAAGGTGACTTTTGGTAATCTTAGTTAAAGATGGAGCCATATAAAAATATCAGAGTTGTACAAGTTATGGAAACATTCTCTATCAAATATTATTATTATTATTATTATTAGCACCGCGTCTTACTACCCGTTCGGGTTATACGCACTTACGCTAATGTGTAATGGTAGGGTGATTGTGAGATGAAATGAAGGACCTACAGCTTAACGTGGAATCCGAACCACGGTGGAGGCTGGCATTCCCCCTCTATCAAATAAAACTAGTCAATTATGATTCACTGATAGCTAAAACTTAGATATTCTATATATAGCTGGTGACCTGGCGGTTTAGGGGCAGGGTGTCGGACTTCTGTGCTGGGGTCTGGGGTTCAATCCTCGGTCCCGGCACAGATTTATCTGATTACCAAACCCTTCCTCCACCTCTGACAAGAAGTGTATTAATCACAACTTGTGAATGTGGGAATTCCAGGCCTACACCGTGGTTCGGATTCCACGTTAAACTGTAGGTCCTTCATTTCATCTCACAATCACCCTACCGTTACACATTAGCTTAAGTGCGTATAACCCGAACGGGTAGTAAGACGCGGTGCTATTAATAATAATATATAGCTATGTTAGTGCCTTTTACTTTTGTTTTGTCAACACAAAGACACGAATTGTAACAGTATTAAGCCTTAATTCCAAATAAGAATAAAAAGAAAAGGGAGGCGTAAAAACAAAAGTAACACACAGCATGGACAAGAAAAGGCGTATAAAGTAATCCCGTGCACCTGGGTCTACTCACACAGCGGGTACAATCTCATTCTCGGCCCCCTCCTCCCACCTCCTAGCCCCCTTCTTCAACTTGCCCCCTCTAACACTCCATCCCTCCCCCCCTTCTCGTTCCTCTCACAACCATCTCATCCATAATGACTCTTCCGCCGACGAACCAGAATCCCCCCCCCCTCCCTTTTTACTCAACCGTTCCCAAAAATCGTCCTTTACCATTGTCTTTCCTCTTTCATTTCAGTGCTCGATTTAGTAATGGCACTCACCAGCCAGCCCCCTTCTCTCAAGATCTCCTATTTCTCAACAACAACGACAGTGAAGAAGGAAGCGGATGGGAAGGGGTGGGGAAAAAAAGTAATCAGAACAAATTACTACCGATCAACGTAGATTTGCACCCATTTCTCAGATGTAAGATGACGTGGAACCTAATGCAATGCAGTGTAAACGTAGAAGTAGTTACAAAGGAGAGAAATCATTATCATTACAATACTTAGTTTGTAAGTTGGTCATCGTTGTGATACTTCATTTTGTACATTTTTTTAAATTTTCATTAACTAAAAAAAATTAATAAAACTTTTAATATTATGTTATGGTATAGAAAAAATTGTTCATAAATCAACTTTCATTAAATTACCCTTTTATAAATTATTCCCCTAAAAACTAGTAGGCCTACATGTTTTTATTTCTGATATAAAAAACTTTCCATACATCAATTTTTAATAAAATTGTTAAAGCTGTTTACAAAATTATTAAGTTCCCTCTACTGTAAGCTCCCATTAGTTCTAGAGATAAAATTAGAATCACAATTTTTGCTTGATGTGTGTCTAGATATTATCATCTACGTATTAAATTTAAACAAAATCTAATTAACATCTGTTATGGCTGTAACAGCAGATAGAGAGAGTGGTATAGTCCCGATTTAATAGACCTCAAGTTAAAAAAATTATATTTTCCAAAGACTCTCGGAAACAGTTGGTTTTATAAAAAATATTTTAGATAGAAGTGGTTGTGGTTAATAGTACTAAAACTTTACAATGATAAATTATTTAGTATCTCAAGTATTTGTGAATATAAACAATTTTGAAAATTTCCTCTGAAAAAAAATTACTCCAAAGTTATTCAAAAGGGAAAATTGGAGTTTAATTTTATTTGTAATTTTAAACAGTGCCTGTATAGGAAATTAAAAAAAAAATCATTAGAGTGGATTCCAATAAATAATAATAATAATAATAATAATAATATTTAGCACCGCGTCTTACTACCCGTTCGGGTTATACGCTTTAAGTACTAATTACGCTAATGAATTAGGAATTGGGAAGGTTGAATTAGAGGAAGTGAACCCGCATTTGCGTGGAGGGAGAGTGGAAAACCATTCAGGAAAAACCACCCCCAGTTCACCCGACCGAGATTCGAACCTCGATCTCTCCATCCTCAGCAGTCAAGCTCAACACGACAAGCGCGTTAGCCAACTACGCCATCGAGGCGGGTGATTCCAATAAAATCTAATGTTTTAATATTTTTTACCCTTCCCATAATTTCAAGGTCAGATATCTAAAACAAAAACGTTTCTGGGGAACATTATATAGACCCTAGAAATCAAATTTTTAGCCCTAAAGGTAGAATAATTATAGGTTCTAGGTCGAGAGACAGACAAAACAGATGACATCACGAAAACTAAATTTTTTGTTTTCAGAGGGTCATGAAACGTCAGCATTTACCAAAATCTTCATTTCAATTTATTTAAGATAACAACGCTCTTATCTCTTAAAGTGATCGGGAGAAAGTAAAATGCTGCTCATATATTTATATTTGCACAATAGCTAATTGTCAAGATGATTTAAATAAATAATGATTTATATTAAATTTACATATACGCTTTTTTTCATTTTAATTAAAATCCATTAACATTATTAAATCTTAATATTACTTTATATAACATTTTTGCTACCATTTGAACTTAAAATTTCTCATGACCAAATGTAAAGCTTTTAAATAAAAAAATTGTACGATACAATCGCACAAACTTTATCATATTGTATATTAGAGATACAAATGAATTTCAAAAAGTTTTTAGTCAAATATCCTTAAATAAGTTTTACCCATAAAAACAATCCCATAATCTTGTTAATCCCAATATTCACTCTTTTATATATATTTCAAACTGTATTTTTCAAAT
The DNA here is from genome assembly GCA_039000515.1 of Timema cristinae. NCBI lineage: Eukaryota > Metazoa > Arthropoda > Insecta > Phasmatodea > Timematidae > Timema > Timema cristinae. The sequence continues at coordinate 41,988,130 of JBCFYV010000100.1, read as the reverse complement.
ATATTTAAAACATTTCAAATTTTCAAAATAACTTATCCTGAAAAACTATTCACAAATTCCCATTTTGGATTCAATCTTCGAAGTCTCTTTCCAAAACATTTAAATTTGCTATAATTTGTTGCAAGTAAACCACCCTTAAATTAATTTATTTTAGATAAAAAATATGCATTTTTATTGATATGTCAAATAGTCTCCTGACCTTCAAACAAATCATTAAATTTATTTTTTTAAATATTCAAATCAAATTCAAACGAAATTGTAATTAAACTACCCATAAACCAAAAACCTGCCCCCCCCCCCCCAAAAAAAAAATTTAGATTTATTTTTCATGTTCTTGTCAAACACACCACATATAAACATTTAAGGCAAAATGGTTAAAGCAATTTTCAAAATAGCTCAAATTTTCAAAAATCAATTCTCCTTAACGACCCTCTATCGAATTCATATAAGAAAAAGTATATAAGATAATTATTCATGTCAAATACACTCAAGATATCAATTGAGAACCAAATCTTAGAGCCTTTTGTAATATATTTAAACAAATTAAAAAATCTGTCATTCGTATCATAAAACGAATTTTTGCCTAAAAACTAATATAGTGCTATTTGTCATGTCAAACAAATTCAGATATGTATTTCAAAATGAATCGTTTGAGTTATCTTTGAAAAATGTAGAATCTATAAAAAAAATGGCTAATCAGTAAACTATCCTTATTTAAATGGCTAGTATAAAAACAATTTTGTAGTATAGACATGTATTATCTAAATATAAAGTTTGAACAAAATTTACTAAAATTGTATTGGTCCGTGGCTAGCGACAGACAAAGAGAAATACACGGGGACAGAAAAAATGGTAAATTCTACAATTTTGAGTTCATTTTCACATTTAATGTTAAAATGGTCAATCTTGACATCTATTTAATTCACGACCATAATATTTATCTTGATATATGAAAGTACTTACTATTAGCACTGCGTCTTTCTACCCGTTCGGGTTACACGCACTTACGCTAATGCGTAATGGTAGAATGATTGCGAGATGAAATGAAGGACCTACAGTTTAACGTGGAATCCAAACCACGGTGGAGGCCTGGCATTACACACGTTCACAAGTTGTGATTAATACACGTCTTGTCAGAGGTTAAGGAAGGGTTTGGTAATCAGATAAATCTGTGCCGGGACCGAGGATTGAACCCGGACCCCCAGAACAGAAGTCTGAGATCTTACCCCTAGACTGCCAGGTCATCCTTAGTGAGAGATTACCAGTATTCTAATGTAATATTGCTATGTTTTCTATTATGTTAAATATTAACAAGTCGAATTCTTCTCGATTACTCCAAAGTAATAGTCCCACCTAAGTTTGAATTATGTCGGGAAGTCAAACCTATGTATAATTTATTTTGATCAGAATTGATATTTAATATTAAATTGTATATTAAAATATAACTATTTAGTCGGAATTCACAATAGTGATTCAGGCGCTTTGCTAACCATTTATAGGAGCTCTTTAAGCTCTTTATTGTTACAGAAAGGATTCAAAGGGTTAATGGTTTAACCTATTTATATACGGTTATATACGGTTCATAAAATGTAAGTTAAATCGATGTGACCTGCTTCAGGGGCCGAATGGTCTAAGGCGTTACTCTCAGCTAGACAAGATTGCTGATGACTGGGAGATCGTGGTTCGATCCCAGTACGTTTTTCTAAGGGGTGGTTTTCTCCTCAATAGTTTCCCACTCCTTCTACACGCAAACGCAGGTACACCATCTCTAAATGACCCTAGCTGACTAACATATTTGGTACATAAGCGTATAGCTCGAATGGGAAGTAAGACACGGTGCTAAAAACAATAAGTCTACGTGAAAAGTTACGAAACATTGTTTGTAGTGGGTAGGTCAGGCTAAATAATAACTATTTAATGTTACATGAAGAGTAAGAGGGGGGAGGGGGGGGGGCAAGGTGGTAAAAGCAAATTAGGTAAGAAAAAATTTATGTAATTTATCAATGATTCCTCACTTTTGACTGTGAAATGTATTTATTATTATTATTATTATACTAGCAATGCATCTTACTACCTGTTCGAGTTATACGCACTTACGCTAATATGTAATGATGGGGTGATTGTGAGATGAAATGAAGGACTTACATTTTAACGTGGAATCCGAACCACGGTGGAGGCCTGGCTGCGAATTGTAGTTGGATTCAAATACTGTTCAAACGTACTGAAGGTTTTTTCCCCAAAAAAGCTTTTCTCGTTTTCCCCAAGTAAATGCGGATACATATTCTCAGAATTCAAACTTCACTCTTCACTACTTACTTAGTTCTAACTAAATATGGGTAGACAGGGTGTATATTAAGACGGGGTACAAAAAAAAAATTAGCCATGCAAACAAAATATTGAAAGTAACTGGCAAACAATTATTTCACTCAGAGGATATCGCCTCATATATTTTGCAACAAAAAAATAAAAAGGATATATGTACTTTCAATATTAAATTAACGTTTTTTACTTGAAAGGTATATTCCAGAAGTCTGTCATTAGTCGTCACTAGCCTGTATAGTCAAGAACAAAACGATACGCGCTCCCCCTCCCCCCACCCCTCTTTTTCTATACTTACCGTTATTTATTACTACGACTTCTCGTTTCGACCGCCGGGTGGGGCTGCAACCCATCATACATGACAGTTGAGCGGGCTAGTCTGTATTTGAAACACCCGGCTGAATATAAACCATTTCTTTCATTTAAAACGGAAAGTGAAGTACACATCAAACAAGTAAATTTAGTTGATTTTTTTAAAAAAAGATTAAAATAAGCCAATATTCATTTTTTTTCCCCCCAGATTTCCATGATTGATTTTGTTATTTATTTATAGCCGCTAGAGTTAGGTAAAAGCTTAGCCTACCTGTCATTGGCTTATCATATATTTGAACCAGTTTTATAAAATATAATAATCCGAACCTAAATCAATTTTAAAATATTTTAGGTAAACAACACTTTTAAAATCAACTTTTACTGAAAACCACCTAAATACCTCCCACGTGTCTGAAATAAATTATGTGTATTATGTAACCGAAGGTTTTACACTATTAATTTGACACAGTCTTCAATTATGATTAATATATTACCTGGACAAGATAACATAATTATAAAAAAACCATGCACAAGTGGCAAAACGGTATATGGCGTTTCTCTCGTGTTCGACTGGCTTGATGAATACAGGATGATCAGGGTTCGAATCCCGGTTGGTGTCTACTGAGGGTGGTTTCCCTCAATTGTTTCCCACTCTACTTCCACGGAACTTCAGGTAGATTAGCTTTACACTGCTGCCTCTCATTCCTATTATAAATTTATATACCTGTAATGGTAGTAAAATGAGATGAAAAAAAATTTAAGCATTGGCATGCTAATAACTTTTATAATAACTATCTTATTCCAAGTGTAGTTTTTTAAGCCTCAATCAAATATCAATTTTTATTTAAGAATAAAAGTTTTTTTATTAATTTATTTTAGAAAAATATATATATATATATATATAAAATTAACAAATAAATTTGAAAATTACTCACACATTAAGGGGTAGTAACACTATCTTCACCCCCCCCCCCCCCAGCCCCTGGGTACCTGTATTAGAGTCGAAATTTGACTCTCATTAAAGTTTAATCCAATATATAGTGATACCAACGTAATTAGACTGCGTGTCCACCATTGCAGGATTGAACGTTCTTACTTAATACCTTGGCAATTCATTATTCTTACCATCCGTCTTACTACCCATTCGGATTATACACTTATGTACTAATCACACTAATGGGTTAGGAATGAGCAAGATTGAATTTAGATAAGTGTGACAGCATTTGCGTGGAGGGATGGTGTAAATCCACCCATGGGACATCAGACCGGGATCAAACCCATATTTACCGTTATTGGTAGTTTAGTCTAGCAAGAAAGTTGATTCTTAGACCAAGCGCCCACGATGGGAGAAATTCAATGATCTAAGTATATTTTTAAATATTAATCTCACAATAATCGAGTTTAAAAAGAGAAATATTTTAAACCTTTGGTATTGAAATTAAACTATGCTTGATTAAGAATTCCGTACTGAAATTCATACTCACGTCCCTTAATATTTCCTTTTATCCAATAATAAAATATGATGTTAGAATAAAAAGATCATAAATTAACATGACGAATTGGTGGCCATGTTTTTATTTCTGTCTTCTAAACAAGATGGAGGTAATTACACTCCGCAATGTTTGAAACTCTGGTGATTGCTTAAGACTAGAACAAGCAAAGGTTCATGGAATTAAAGTTTATTTACTTTTCCGAGATTAACTATCTAGAAAGTATGGTTAATTTAAACTTTAAATGTTTGTTTTTAAGAACGGAAAAATATTTCTTTTAATACTATAAATTTGATTAAATGTGAAGGGCTTGGATAAATAATATGCTATGACATAGAATAGTAAACTTAAAATATGAATATTTTTTTTCACAGCGTCTTACTAACTGTCCAGGCTATATGCATATATATAATTACTCAACGATTTAAAGATGAAGGAAGAAGCATTTTAGAGGTAATATTCCCGCATTTCCGAATATAGATTGAATGTGTGGAATGCCAGGCCGCCACCGTGGTTTGAAATTTCCCCGTTAAACTGTAGGTCCTTCATTTCATCTCACAATCACCCTACCATTACACATTAGCGTAAGTGCGTATAATACGAACGGGTAGTAAGACGCGGTGCTAATAATAATAATATATAGATAGTGGTTAACAATTTTAAAAAAAACACCAATAGATCCGGCCAGGATTCGAACCTTGAGCTCCTTGTCATCAATAGGCCAGTCTAACACAAAAGTGACGCCTATGACCCTTCGGTAATTGAAATGGGTAGTTTTTTTTTTAAATATGTTTAATGAACGTAAACATTTCTTATTTTTTCATACAACCTTCCAATTTTACAAACATAATTCGTTGATTATTTTCCACACGAATCGAGCCAACACAACAAGCTGACCAGATCATTTAACTTAAACTTGTTGGCCAACATTTCTAGAGTGTTGTAAACGCGTTTATAAAATAGCACAGCTTGTTGAAATCGTGTTGGGCAATATATTGTGTATACAGAAGAACAATACTTGTAGTCTTGTTTATCCATACACAAAACATGTTGGTCAACACGATCCCAACAAGTTGTATTACAATCTAAGCGCAGTTAAAAACTTGTTGGCGTTGTTGGGAGGGTCAGTCAGTGCTAACAAGCCGTTTTAGGTTGGCTCAAAGTCTCTAGATAATTACCAGCCAACACAACATTTTGGCTGACTTGAGAGGTTCTGAGCATGTACTATTGAGTCGAGTCGGTTTCTAACCTTAATGATGCACATATTAAATTTCATCATTTTGGTTTTCATAATTTGTTTACCATGGAGTGGAACAAAGAAAAACTATTAAGTTGTATCAAAAGTATTCAGTTTTTTGAAACATTGCTGGATCAGAATAATTCAAAATCAATAATAATCTAATATATACTGCAATAACTAAGGTTTGTGAACCCCACACCGTTGTTTTTGTTTTTTTCTGCAAGAGTAAGTTTCCTGAAACACAATACTTTGTTTTAAGCATTGCTTCTTACTACCTGTTAGGGTTATACACTTATGTACTATTTACACTAGCGTGTTAAGGATTAGGAAGGTTTAATTTAGAGGGAGTGCACCTGAAATTGCGTGGAGGGTGGAAAAAACATCCTAACCGCATCCGACAGGGATCAAAACTCAATCTCCCCGTCTTTAGCAGTCTAGTCCAAAACGAGAGTAACACATTAGACCATGCGGCCACCGAAGCGGGTCATAATAAATTGAATAAATGGTAAGTAATATGTCGTTCTAAATGGCCTAAAATGTAGATTGGTTAAAAACTAGAGGATGAGCCAGGATATTGGACCAACAAGTTGACATAAATAAACGCAGCCTATTTTTCCTCGTGTGTTGGCTCTTGTATCCAGTATCTACAAAATAAACTAGACTTTAAAAGTAACTAAGCAAGTAAATAAAATAGAATAGAATAATCCTCAAACCTACCCTTTTAACAGCGTTGCCTACTTGGATATTTCGAAACTATTTTGAGAAGAAGGTTGCATCTTAATTTGACGCACCTAAGCAGTCCAGGCACTATCACACTTAGACGCCAATGTACAAAATAGTATGTGTGATAACAACCCATTCCCTCTTCCTCTGACGAGTATACACAGTCACTTTAATATTTTCTCCTTGAAAAAAATGTACCTGCATTGTAATTTTAACTCTTTCTTGTTTCTTACTCTAGATAGTCAGATGCTAGCTTCCACGGGCTTTTTAAATCTTACATCCTTGCAAGAATAATCCTACATTCGTGAAAGAGACAAATAGCCCCAGAGGATTTATATAAAAAAATATGTTTAAAAAAAACTACTTAAAGATAAAAATAATAATTTTGTGATACTATAGGACTATTTTAAATATTATTTTTATAATGTATGATTTCAACGTTATATCTTTAAAACTCGCCGAGTAAAACATAAATTCACTAACATGGGAAATCTTATCTTGACCGGCAGTGACGTCACAGGTATGCAACGCCCTTAAGACGTCCCAACCTGGGAGGACCCTAGAATTTATGTCTTTAACTCTCTCTCTCTCTCTCAAATCATTTAAATCCACTGAGTTAAAAGCAGGTCTAGGTGATAATGATAGAATAACAAATTTTTTGAAAGCAGAAATGTTTTGTGTTCCTTCACTCTATTCTACTTTCCTCTCCTCTCCTATCCCTCCCATTCTACCCATATCACTTGAAATACGCAATTGAATATAAAACGAACTGTAGATATGTTTGCCCGATCAGCTGTGAGTAACGTTGTGTACAAACAAATGAATGGAGCTCTACGTTTAATGGATCTCTTTGACACACTCATACATTCAAACCACGCATACTCAACCAACCGTTCGACCATATATATACATACATACGTGGATGTAGTGTATGAATTTAGGGCAGTAATTTAAAACATATACTTTCAGAAATGTGTCAGCCACCTATATGTGTACATACAAAGTATAATTTTGTACAGATAATCGACATTGGATTATAATTAATTAGTTTAATTTATGGAAATTTATGCGTGGGAAAAATAAAAAAAATTGATAAATGGTGGTATCGTATGAAAAAAACAAACTACTTTATGCTATGTAATCTAAGCCATATAATGCAGAATTCACTCGCAATAGTGGTCATACGTCATGTGCACCAGCAGTTTGTCTTATCACCGCGTCTTACTACACGTCCAGGATATACTCTCATGTATTAATTACTCTAATGGTTTTAGGGATAAGAAAATGTACCCGAATTTGTGTGGAAAGAGATTGTAAAACATTCTGTAAAAAACACCCCTCACTACACCCGACCGAGATTCGAACCTCAATGTTCCCCTCATTGGTAGATGTGATCTATTGCGAGAGTAGCGCGTTAGACCACCAACGAAGAGGTATGTGCATCAAGTCTTGAGGTTGTAACGTTGTGTTGGAGGTTGTTCAACAATATAACTTCACCATGGAACGCATGATTCAGGCGCACTACGCTGACACTATAATTCTATCTGGTTCGATAAAGATTCAGCAAACTAAAAACTGTTTATAAAAAATAATCTGATTGACTCAATATACTATATGAAAAATTAAAACTACATTTTTTTAATCAATATTTTTCCAAATAGGACCACACATTTTTTTAAACTCACATTGCTCACGTTATCAAAAAGGTGGCTGACCTATGGTCTAAGAAGTCACTTTCAAAGTAGACTGATCAGACAATGAAGGGGAGATCGTGGTTCAAAAACCAGTCGGGTGTATTGCGAGATTTTTTTTCTTAGATGGTTTTCTACACAAAAATTTGGTAGAATTTATTTTATAAGACCAACCTTCCTAATTTTTAATACATAGGCGTAATTCGTTCATATAACCAATAAGTCTCACCCGAAGGATTGCCACATACAGAGATAAAAAAAATACGTTTCAATCCTCTCTTCACTCTTATTAAATTCAATCCTCTCTTCACTCTAATGAAATTCAATCCTCTCTTCACTCTAGCGAAATTCAATCCTTTCTTCACTCTAATTAAATTCAATCCTTTCTTCACTCTAATTAAGTTCAATCCTTTCTTCACTCTAATTAAATTCAATCCTTTCTTCACTCTAATTAAATTCAATCCTCTCTTCTCGAATGAAATTCAATCCTTTCTTCACTCGAATGAAATTCAATCCTTTCTTCACGCTAATGAAATTAAATCCTTTCTTCCCGCTAATGAAATTCAATCCTTTCTTCACGCTAATGAAATTCAATCATTTCTTCACTCTAGTGAAATTCAATCCTATCTTCGCTCTAATTAAATTCAATCTTTCTTCACTCTAATGAAATTCATTTGCTATCGAATATAGTAGCTCATGTGTACTCCTTAGATTAAGCAACTAGTAACCTTAAAGACAAACGGTCCGGTGATAGGATAATGTCACCGAACTTGGTGGTCTTGTGGTAAAGGGGTCATCTCGAGACCCGATGTTCATGGTTTAAAGCCCAACCGGGGTCGACGGATTTGTCTTGAACTATAAAAACCCTAGCATAGCTTCCTTCAGAGGGGAATTACCAAACCCTTCCTTCCCCTCTGACAAGACGTGTAATAATCACAACTTGGGAAAGTGTGGAATGCCAGACCTCTACCGTGGTTCGGATCCCACGTTAAACTGTGGTCCTCCATTTCATCTCACAATCACCCTACCATTACACATTAGCGTAAGTGCGTATAACCCGAACGGGTAGTAAGACGTGGTGCTAATAATAATAATTCAGAGAGGACGTAAAGCCCTCAATCTCATGTCAATTGTGACGAGTAAAAGATCCCTGGGAGGTATATGAAAATACCTTTCTGTCACTCTAGCTCAGAGAAATTCTCATGTGCTGATATAATCAGTAAGTTCAGATATGGTTCATTAAATATATCAAATAAATTAGAAAAATAGTTAGTTATTTAACATTTTTGTTTGGATTTACGAGTTCAAATATTTAGGAACACTGTGACAAGTATTTTGGTATCCCAAAACTAACTAGAATTTCAATTAATAGGTTTATTTTAACTGATACGCATAAAAGAAGTACGCTGATATTTATAGAAAGAGACGTTACTATTTTGAGGGAATGTACCCGAATTTGCAAAGCGAGTGAGTGGAAAACCCTTTAAGAAAATACACCGAGGTGAGATTCAATCCCAGACCCCCTTGTAAACGACACCTAAATATAAATTAATAAGTTTAAACCAGTGGGGGTGAGTTTATATATTTGGCATATAAGTTAAAAATATGCATAATTAACTATTTTAACAAACCAATTGTTAATATTACATTTTAAGTTAAAACTATTATATTTTAATGTTAAAGAAACATATTAAAAAAAATATTCCCAATGAAATATACGACAAAAGTTTATATCTATTAAGGTGGAATGGAAGGTTTTGCGAAAAAAAGGCCAGAGTTTTTGCAGATTTCATTGAAAAACATTTTTTTGGGTCAAAATAAATAAAATATTCCTCCAGTGTAAACAAAGAATTCAATTTTCTTCACATAGTGAAATCAACAGTGGTTGAATATATTGTCATGAGCATGGAAGAATTATCGAACACATTTTTAAATAAAGATAAAAAGTTGTCATTAAATTCTAGGACACTCTTGAAAGATACTAAAAAAAATGTTGAGTTCACTATGCGAAGAAAATTAAATCATTTTTATACTGAAGCAATATTTTATTTTATTTGTCAAAAAAAAAAATACTTTCCATAAGAAAATTAAAAAAACACTGACTTTTTATCGCATCTCCTTCCATTCTACCTTAAATGTATCACTTTGTAACTCTAATTTATTACGAGAGTAAAATAAAATATAACAACTTGTGTAGTGAGTAGACCTCGTACTAAAGAAACTAAACCTCGATCTGAAACTCTCTCTCTACCTGTATTGTGTGTATCTGACAGCCTCCACTTTAGCTAATCTATAATATCTTTGTGATTCGTGATCCTATAAATGGTAATGCACAACGATAGCAGTGGAATTAACTATTAATCCTTTTTCTATATCTCCCCTTCTAAACCCCCTTCGTTGGCTTAAAAGTTATAGAATAACGTTTAAAATAAAGTTCGAGGATGGTTGAAACAGTTTTTTTTTCTATCCGTCCATTCAAACCAGCTAGCTTTTTTTATATATTTTTGTTTCACAAAATAACAAAACCCAACTTGAAACCTATATTCGTTTAACGTCCACCTCTACTACTGAAACTTTTTATATATATATATATATACCTGCCCTTCCTAGCATGCTGTTATGAAACAAGCTAATCTCAATTGACCCGAGGCAGATCATACTTCTGCGCATGACAGTTCCCCCTCCCCTCCTCTTACTTTCCCTAAACATTCACAACATCCCTCACCCCCCCCCCCCCCACCCCACGATGTTGTTGCATGTTTCCAACTTCCTCCTGTAACGCAAACGCTCTTCTCCCCCGCTGTGATTCGTACCCAATCCCTTTCTTTGCCTACTATCTATATCACTGCCCTATCCCCTTATTCCACTGTCTCTCTATCTATCTCTTTCTTATACCGAATATATTCCCTTTCTCTCTCTGTAGCTAACTCTCGCGCTTCGAGAAACGTTCTATTTTTACTCTTGGAATCTGCTTGTTTTATGATAGTTAAGTTCTCTCTGGTTTAATCTCACTTACTCTCCGTATCTCGCTCTTTCTCTATCCCACTACAGAGTTCTGTTGTAGCTTTCCAACACTCCCTCTCTAAACCCATTCTCATCCCTTCTCTCTTCTCCGTTAGTAACGGTGTAGTTTAAATAGAGTATTGTCTGCTACGCGCTGTTGTCTAAATGTAGCAAGGATGATTTAACTGCTAAATGGTTCCACAAGTGGCGGATGTGATGAATACACACTTAGTATCTGGCCACGTGTGTACAACTAAATAAGTAGACATTTCATAATTAAATGTGTAATTGGAAATATGTTAAGCTTTATTGAAATGGAATATTCTTAAAATCCCATTTCAGTCCTGCTTTTACTTATATTTTATTTGATGTAGATAAGACGGCAGTATAGAGGACGCGCGAAAAGGTCATTTTTTTTTTTTTTTGCAATTTTTGTTGATTTATTTTTATACAAAATACATTCATTTAGTAATCCTCCAGTAGAAACAGAGTTTAATTTTCTTCACATGGTGAGCTCAACCGGTTTTGAATATCTGTCAAGGAGTGTCCTGGAATGTAATGACATTTTTTTCTCTTCATTTAAAAATAGTTTCTCATCTAGTGCCACTTTACTCATGACAAATACTAAACAACTGTTGATATCTCCACGGGAAGGAAATAATAATAATAATAATTATTTTTATTATTAGCACCGCGTCTTACTACCCGTCGGGTTATACGCTCTTACGCTAATTTGTAATGGTAGGGTGACTGTGAGATGAAATGGAGGACCTACAGTTTAACGTGGAATCCGAACCATGGTGATGGCCTGACATTCCACACATTCACAAAGCGTGAAAGCACACACTTTGACAGAGGTGTAGGAAGGGTTTTATAATCAGATGAATCTTTGCTGAGACCGGGGTTTGACCCCTTACCCGTAGATCACCAGGTCCCCTCTCTTTAACTATCTAAAATGAATTAATTTAAGGGTAGCTTATTTACAACAAATTTTTGAAAATTCAAATGGGTTTGGAAATTGACATTGAAGATTGCATTTGAAATGGGAATCTGAGAATTTTTTTTTCACTATGTATAAGAATATATTTTTAATTTACCAAATAAACTGTTTATGGTAGGCTTACAAATAGTGTTTGATTGAAAATTTAATTTTTTTTATATACATTTGAACAATTTTGTTTTAAATGTGTATAATGAGTGATTATTTTGATTAACAAGCTAATGAGTTGGTTTTTATGAGTAAAAACATTTAAGGGTCGTTTGCTAAAAACTAATTTTTTAAATTTTTATTCGAAGCTATAATACACAATTTGAGAAAGTTTGCGAGCTTGTGTCGTACGATTTATTTAGCCAAGTCTTTCTAAAATTACTCATTTTTTAAATCAGAGAAAATTTAGAATTGAACAGAGTGAGAGCAAGTAATAATATCTTCTCTGAGTTTTAAATTTTCAAAGAGTCTTATATATATGTTATATGTTCCAAAAAAACAGGATTTTGGTGGAGAATAATTAGCTTTCATAACGGTCTTACTAACAAAAATATATGTTTTAACCTTCGTTTTACATTTTCTTATATAAAATCTCTCAAAAATGTTTCTTGATATTTGCTATTATTTTTTCCTTTTTTTTTAGCTTTTAATTCTACCTATTTCTAGAACGTTTGTACTGAAGTATTATTTTGAAGTTATTTAAAGCCAAAATAATAAATTTATCTATATACAATAATGAAAGTAGAAAAACAAGTTAAAATTTAATTTCATTTGTGTAAATTTGAACTAATATAATTTTTATTGATATTAATATTTGATCACCAACCTCTATCTTACTTCAGTGTGCTTGTGATTGTCAGGATATGTTGTGAAGTAGGATTGGGAAATGAATAGATTTTGTGGGTTCATATTTGACATCCATCTTGTTTTTTTTTTTTTATTTTACTACTATGTATATTACAAAACATTATGCTGATATGAAATATTAGATGATATGGAAAACCTTAATAGTTTTACTTAGAAGCTCGTGACAGAACAAAGTACGCAAAGGAATGCTTAACCAAGGACTTGACTGACCTTTAATGTGATCCTACACGGTTTATGAACTCCGGTATCCTGGGATCAAACGGTAGACTTCCAATACGGGTACTGACAATCCTGCGCCCTAACCCACGCAGCCACCAAAAATGGGCAGGGTGAACCCCTAGACTCGATGGTGATTAGTCAGCACTGTTATATTTTACTCACTACTTTTTTATTCCGCCTTCTGGCCTGGTTTACCGTGAGGAATGCTGATATTCTTTTTATGCTGTCAGCGCATGCGTTCTATTTGTTTACAAGCTAATCACAACACCTTGAGATACTCGTTTGGTCAATCACCATCCAGAACATAATAATATTAAACAAACAATCGCCTCAATTTAGGCCGTATCGATTACAATTTGTTACTTAAAATTGACGATGGAATTAATGTTATAGTATATATTATTTTACTTGATTTTAATTGGTGTTGCCTTGAGATATCAATTAAAAGGAAGATTTAATTTTAATAGTTTTGCAGTTTAATTATTTTTTATCTTTTTCTCATTATTATCTTTCTTCTGCATATTTTATTCTCTTCTTTTTTTTTTGTAGGGGGAGGAGGTTAGCATATACAACACATGGTTTATATATTATTTTTCCCTATTTAAAATAATTGGAAATAGGTCATCAGAGCTATAGTTAGTTTAGTCCGAGTTTGATAGGTCATTTTTAAATTAAAACCACAACAAAATTAAATTTGCATATATGAAGTAATTTATCTCCCTATTTTGACTTTAAAAGGCCTTCCGAAGCTAGCTATATGAGTAGATTATTTTATATGCTGTCCCTCTGTTCAAATATGTTTTTGTTTTGTGTCTGGATATGTGGGCTAAATCAAAATGATGGAATGTAAATAAACGCTTCCTAGGGACACAATTTTTTTAATATATTTTTGTAACAAAAAATTTTCATGGGCCAAAATCAATTAAATATTACTTTGGCAGATACTTTTGAGCGTATTTATTTACCTTCAGTAATCTCAATTCTCACTAGTTCTTGAATACTTTTCATCAGAGTCATTGAATTTGTTTAGAACTTTTTTTATTAATTTATAATGTTTCTGTTCACATTCCACTACGATGACACAGGAACTGTTGAGAGAGTCATTTGTATAAAATTAAACTAAGCGTATACTAAATCATTATTTTATTTGCTTTGGATATATTCTTACTATAAAAACTGCAAAAAAAAGCATGCTTTAAATCGCGTTATCTCCTTCCCTAAACACGCTCGCAACCCCCCCCCCCTCCCTCCCTCAAACCTATATATATATATACATTACAGTATTTTAATCACTAAACACCCTCGCATCCCGCCAAACTTATACACACACTATGGTATTTTAATCAATGGCATTTAAACATTATAGTATAAGAAATATGTACCCGCTTTGGTGGTCGCATGTTCTAAGTAATGTGCTACTCTCACAATAGGCTAGATTGTCTAATACGTGGGTGATGGGGGTTCAAACCTGGTCGAGTGTACTGAGGGTGTTTTTCCCTAAATGGATTTCTATTATCCCTCTTTACAAATACAGGCACACTTCTAAATTCAACCTTAATAAACCATAATAACTCAGTGTAATTAGTACATAAGCGTATAACCCTGTCGAATATTAAAACGTGGAGAGAAAAAATATATTAGTCGATGGCCAAATGCATGTTATTTGATCCCCCCCCTTTCCCCCCCAAAAAAAGTTTGTAAGATACATAAATTATAATTTATCAGTTTACAATATATGGCATCATTTTTATAAATGAAACATTAAATTAATGGATAAAAATATTTCTAGTAATTTATAGGACTATCAGACAAGAGGCAATAAATTGTTTAAGCCAATGTGTTAGTTTATTTTCTGAAAAAAAAAATATATATATACACCAAGATATATATATTTAGATTAATACTGGCTTGCTCTTTCCTATAACGTCAAGGTTTCATTCAACAAGCTCTGATTTCATATCTGAACCTAACCCTACACTTTCATTGTAACAGAGAGGAAAATTGAAACCATCTATCAGCTCACCCATGAATCATTAATAAAATTACCTCTCTTCTTTTGTTTCATGTGGTCATGTGGATGACCTAAAAAAAAAACTTGTTTTAAAAATTGACTTAACTTTAATACACACGTTTTATAAAGTTTATTTTTGACAAGGTTTAAGTTTCTATCTTCAACTTTATGAAATATATGACAACTTAATTAAATCAGTTGTTTGTCTGTTTAGAGACAATGGTCCGGGGTTCATTTTCTGCAATGGCTAAAAAATATATTATTGGTGAAAATGGGGCTCACCTTACAGTCATAAACTTAGGGCTGTGGGAATGGGTGGTCTGTGTGCTTCAGTATAAAGATAATTTGTAAACTATTTGCTGATATATTCAGTCAGTTCATTGAGTTCATGTTTCTAAATATTAAAATAATAAATACTATAATTTGAGAAATTATTACAACGTGATCGATGATTTACTACCAATACAAATTTATTCACATATTTATAAAAATGGGTAAATGATTAGAAAGGTATAATTTAGAGAAAGTAAGCCAGTATTTACTTGGAGGAAAAGTGGAAAACCTTTTAAGATTATTATTATTATTATTATTAGCACCGCGACTTACTACCCGTTCGGGTTATACGCACTTACGCTAATGTGTAATGGTAGGGTGATAGTGAGATGAAATGGAGGACCTACAGTTTAACGTGGAATCCGAACCACGGCGGAGGCCTGGCATTCCCCACATTCACAAGATGTCTTGTCAGAGGTGAAGGAAGGGTTTGGTAATCAGATAAATCTTTGCCGGGACCGAGGATTGAACCCCGGCCGCCAGCACAGAAGTCTGACACCTTACCCCTAGACCACCAGGTCACCTTACCTTTTAAGAAAAGTAACTTTACTTTGAGGTTGTTTCACACTAACCATGAAACCAGAGTAGATGAGACGGACGTCTTAGTCCCTGTTACCACTAATGTATATTTTGTAAAATAGTGTTCCACCATGATTGGTTGTATTGGAATGGAATAAATCATTTTTTCGCACCAAGTCTTACAAACCGTTCGGGTTGTACGCATATTTACTAATTACGCTAATGTTTAGGGCTTAGGGAAGATTTAATTGAGAGAAAAGTGCAACCGCATTTCCATGGAAGGAGAGTGGATAACCATTTAGGAAAATCCATCCTCAGTGTACCCGACTGGGATCGATCCCTGGTCTTACCGGCTTGGGCAGCCTAGTCCAACAAGAAAGTAGCGCGTTAGACCATTTGTCCACCGACGTGGGTCTATTTTTTATTCTCTCACTTAGTGAATGTCAATAAGTTCGTGTTTCTTTGAATCACAAGGCATTTATTGTAACATCTTTCACTGGATTTGACAATTTAAAGCATACACAACAGTCAAATGAATATTTTACTAAGATTATGTGACTTCCACAAATATTATTAAAGCTCACATAATTTTAAAATTACACTTCGACACTGGAATTGAGCCCTTATCCAAGTTTTTTCAGTTTAAAAAACAAATAAATGTAATAATACCTTTTATTATAGCACTTATTAAAATCACCTACCGGGAGGACATGCATCCGTAGCGTTTGGTTAAAGTGACAGGGGATAAAGAGGTCAGATTTCGAATCCCAGTTTTAAAACTAAAGTGTTTTCATACTAAACAGTTTTTCCACTTCCAATCAATTGTGGAAATATCTCTTCTAATCTCTCTCTACCTTCCTCATCTTTTAGAATATGTAGATATTCTAGACAATATTTTTTTAGCACTGCAGGTTATATTATTATTATTTAGCACCGCGTCTTACTACCCGTTCGGGTTATACGCTTAAGTACTAATTACGCTAATGGATTAGGAATTTGGAAGGTTGAATTAAAGGAAGTGAACCCGCATTTGCATGGAGGGAGAGTGGAAAACCATTTAGGAAAAACCACCCCCAAGTTAACCCGACCGAGATTCGAACCTAGATCTCCCCGTCCTCAGCAGTCGGGCTCAACGCGACAAGTGCGTTAGCCGACTACGCCACAGAGACGGGTTGCAGGTTATACGCCTGTGTAGGAGTAATATTTACTTAAATGTGTTAAGGATGAGGAAGGTTAAATTTATAGTAAAGTGTACCTACATTTTCATTCAAGGAGATGGAAAATCATATAGGGAATTTCACTCTCATTATACCCAACAGGGATCTAACCATGATCTCATAAATGACAGTTTGATTTATTGCGAGAGTAACTACTTAGACCATGCGGCCACCGAAGCAGGTATCCGGACTATTTAATAAGGCGTGGAGGAACAGGGTAGAGGTGAGGGAGACACAATAATAATATATTAGCCTTTGAGTTTTAGGTTTTTTTTGGTCTTTTTAAATATTTAAATCACCACAACGATAGAACCTGTTGGGGTTCATGGTAATGGTTCTGTCATTTCAGTGTCCACAGCCCTCCACTCTCCTCTTACCTCCTCCCTACTCCACAACAACACGATCGTTTAGATAATCGTCCACTTCACCTAGTCTCGGAAACATGGGCCTATTATCATTAACATCGATTTTTAAATCACGTGTAATCCAGTATTCATGTGACAGAAGGGGAGGCGCTTTTTCTTTTTAAACGTCCTCTACAGTCTGAAAGGAAAACTACACAGGCACCGATTGCTACCCAGATGGAGGACGTTTTAGAAAGGGCAGAGAACAAAGCAGATAATGTTTTTTTTTGACGACACTTTCATTCTTTGTGTGCCATTATCGGTAAACATCTTATTTTATTACTGTTTAGGTTAGCTTTGTTTTGTAGACCCAAACCTTGTTTTAGAGTAATCAAGTGAGACGAGTTGTTAGTGGATGTTGCTCACAGTAAATGGTGTGAGGGATTCGCTGGGAAGGAGGGGGGGGGGGTTCCGGAAACCCCTTTGGAATTTGATGGATCTCCCCTAGAAAGAGTCCATATATACTTAAAAAAACTTTTAATGGCTAAACGTATAGTTTTTAATTATCACTGCATCTTACTACCTATTCAGGTTGTACGCATTAATGATAGTTATTCTAATTCGGAGGGGGGGGGGGGTTCCGGACACCCTTTTGGAATTTGATGGATCTCCCCTAGAAAGAGCCCATATATACGTAAACAAACTTGTAATGGCTATACGTATAGTTTTTAATTATCAATGCATCTTACTACCTGTTCAGGTTATACGCATATATGATAATTACTCTAATGGAGCGGGAATAAGTAAAAAAAAAGCAATTTAGAGGTTTTCTACCCCCATCTACTTAGAAGGATAGTGAAAAACCATTTACTATAAAACCACTCTAAACACACATGCCGGATATGACCGGGATTCAAACCTCAATCTTTCCGTAATCAGAAGGCCAGTAGACTATAACATTAGAGTGACGCCCTAAATCATTCGGTCACTAAAGTGGGTGAAAGATTAACTAATTTGTAAACTTTTGATTGATGCAACCATGTAGTAAGATATGGTGTAAAATATTTATAACAAGAATCTATTATATTTTATTTGTGTATTTTCAGTTTTTTGCTAACACTCTTATTTATTCATATTTGTTTGTTAATGAAATTAATAAAGCTTTTAATGAAATATATAACTAATATAAAATATTAAGACAACTAACCACGCAATTTTAAAATTAGGACGCTTTCAAAAATGTAAAGAAAATGGAATGCACTCCTTTTTTAAGGCAGACTTGGTCGAAGCACTTACTATTTAATGCGGTCTCCCGGTATCTTTATAAAATAAATCTAACCAAATTTGTCAAAGGACGTAAACCAAAATATTCAAATTCCAGAACTAATTTAAGTCTGCAGTCGGTAACCTATGCCTAGAAAATATATATTATTAAGTTAAAATATGTTATGGTTTATTAATGTTCTCTCTTTACACTATTTCAGAAATATTTAATTAATTTAGGGATAATTTGGTTTGAGACAGAATCATTTGGGGTTGACCTTTAAAAGAAAGTTGACCCGAAAACTTGGATCTTTGCATGGGTTTTAAATATATTGAATATCTTCCCCTCAAAGAAAAATACATTCTTTACTTATTGCTGAAAAAATAGCTAATATATTTGTTGATATGATTAAATTATAAAAATAAAGTCTTAAATTAACTCTTATTTTTAGTATAAATAAGAATGAACTGCCAAAGGAGGCAACATATTTCCATGGCAAAGTTACGGTACATTTATTTTGATACAACGCAAAAGGCAGGCTGTTGCGAGTCAGAGATTGAATTAAAATGATACATCACAGGCCATATATATATTATATCTACATAGACCTACCCTCAGAAACACCCGCCCACCCATTCTTAGCTCACGACTACAAGTAAGGTGAACCCTTTCCCTCTACCCCTTTCATCTTCCAAAAATCCCCTCCTCCTTTCCCCAAGCCACCGTAGACCCACGATCCCTTGTGCTCTACCCCCTCTTTTGTGAGGGTAAACTTAGTGGCCATATCGCCACCCAGACTTCTTTACCAAAACCTCGCAGTCCTACTATACGGTGTGGAATGTTTAGTTTATCTTTCCCTCTTTCTTCGTTTCTTTATTCTTCTTCAGTCTCTTTCCTGTCTCTCCCACCCCCTTTATTTTTCCTTCCGGAAAAAAAAGGCTAAAAAGTATCCCCTTATCTATGATGTATTGCGATGAAGATATAACCTACAGTTTCAGTTTTGAGTGATAGGTTTATCAGTTATTAAGATGATTGTCACAGCTTTCACTCTTGAAGATCTCATATTCAAATCTCATTTAACCGTCGTGAAACTCTCAAATTTCCTCATATAATGGTTCAAAATGTAAAGTGTCTGATTGCCTGTCTAGCTATGCCTGATCGAGATTCCCTAAAGAGATTTGGATAAAATTTTGTTTTATAATATTTGACACCGAAATGAAGATTTTAATAAAGATAAAAATATCCAAAGTATTTCTACCAAAAAATAAGTAATCAAAATTATTTGTAAAAATTTAAAAACATTATTGAGAATAAATTTGTCCTTACAGAAAGTTGAAATATAAATATATATATATATATAAATATTATTCTAGCCCTGTCTTACTACCCGTTAGGGTTATATGCTATTTAAAATATTTAATAAGTAAATTATATGTTATTAAAATATAAATGGATAAGTATTTAGTCTGAGCCTGAATTATTAATATGTCTGCTTTCGAATATAGACCGGGTGTTTTGAAATTATTTTATTAATACACTGTTTCTCATTCTTCTCTAAAAGAGCTTACAACACCTCTAAAACGTGTGGCAAGGAAAATACAAAGATATATCAAATAATGACGTAGCCCCCTCCATAATCTAAATAGTTTAGGCACCATTGTGATGCCCCATTTTAATAAAATTGCTTTAGATTATTTTAACTTTCAAATTAAAAAAAATCATTAATAAACTAACATACAAAAATTATTACATCCCAAAAAATTAAGTACATGTCAAACACTCCTCAAATATGCATTCAAAAATATCAGTAAACCTATTTTTAAACGCTTTTGAACTTTATAAAAACACTCATCAGTAAAATAACTATTAAGGAATGTCTACCAGAAAACAAGTATGCTATGTTATTTGAGAGCTCAAACACTACCTATACACTGATTCTAAACAAAACCGTTAGAGCCCTTATTAAAAAATTAGGAATTCAGAAAAACTACTCGTCATTAAATTATCACTAATAATTTTTACGTCCCAAGGTAGGCCTGTTGCCATCAAACCATTTCAGATTTGTGACCGGACGGACAGACAGACATGGGGACACAAAAATATAAAGTAGAATCATTTCGTGTGTAGATACATATAAAATGTAAGAATTCATCATTAACTTAGGGTCTATTTTGTCACGCTAACATTGCTTTCGCTCTATTTGAAAGAGTAAAAATCTTAAATCTGACTACTTTATTATAAAAATCAAGATTTAGAGTCAATATTTATGTGATTTCTTGTTGAGCTAAGCGTTGACAAAATTAAATGTAAAAATAAGCAGCTAAAAACAAAAATAAAAAATTGATATTAAAGAAAACCGTTTAAGTAACATATTTTAATAAGTTTAAGATAGAACATAATCGGTAATGGCCAGTAAAATTAATAACTTATTTGGTAATATATTTAGTTTGTCTTTGTGGTGAAAGAATTTTCAAACTAAGATAACATATACACATTTATACTAATTACGCTAAGAAATAAGGTATGAAGTGGAATTTTGGAGTAATTGTACCCATATTTGGATGCAGATAAAGTGAAAAACTATTTAGGAAATCCCCCCACAGTGCACCTGACCAGGACTGAACCAATATCTCTTTTATCACTCCTGATATAATTGACAGAAATATAATTTTAGACCAAGTTAGCACAATCTAAAAAAATCTTAATCTTTAATGCATCTACAAAATTTAAGCCTAGGTTTTGTTGGGTTGAGAAATATTGATATCAACTTATCATGGACAAGCTTATAAAGTAGTCATATTTAAGATATGTCTAGCTAATTTTTGTTTGTTCCAGGTTAACACTTAATCTTAAATTAATTATGAAACCAAATAACTCTTTCGGTGGCCACACGGTCTGAGGCGTCACTCTCACAATAGATTAAAATACTTAATGGGAGGATCATATTTCGATCTCAGTTTAGTGTTCTGAGCTTAATACTCGTACATTAAAGTAGCATATAGGTATTTAACCGGAACAGCTATTAGACTTATCATTTAAATAAAATAATCTAGCTAGATATATATCTTAGCATAAGCAGCTATTTTATTCTATCTGATAGTACGAAATCCAGTCAGTAACGTTATTTTTTATGCAATATTATTTTAATCACATTAAATGTAAAATATGTGACATGTTTTTATGAAAAGCTTTTATGATTTTAATTTGATTACAAATCCTTTATAAAATAAACATAAAAAGATTAATGGACCACTATATTTTGCATTCATCATTCACTCCCCAAGGACTCCTTTGGGAGGAAAATAAATGTATTTCTCTTTGTGCAGGAAATACACATAATCGTATGGAATAAGAGGTTTTAAAAACGACTGGGTAACAGAATGCACATTGGGGAAAAAGATGTAAGTTTTATTTTTTGTCCCAGACAAAAAATATATATATATATATACACATGTACACACTCATTCGAATTTCTACTGAAAAAAAAAATATGAAAAATCCCAGTAGAGAGTTTTTTCACTTTTTCTGTTTGCCATTGGTTGCTTTAACATCTGTGTCAAATCGACCAGATGGCAGATAGACTTCCAAGTAAAGCTCTCGAGTATACAACGGATAGAAAAGGATGGAAAGATGGCTTCGTGTTCATCCTATGTTAACCGTTACAAGTTTCTATTTTGAAATGTTTTAGCTAGGATTGGTGAAAGACTTAGAAAACGTATTAAAAAAATAATAGTTTATTTATCCCCTCTTATTATAAGCTTGGTATGGTAATGAAACATGTTTTTTTACAACTAATAGATTATGTGTATTTTAATTTATGTGCGGTATAATACATTTGCCTTAACGTTATAGAACTTTTTACTATGCATAGTTCAATTAATTTAAGACACGTAATTTGAAGCAAAATATTTTCAAGCAGTATTTACGATCGTGGGAAAGACATGCAAAGCAATGCGAATGGATTATTTTATAACCTAGTTAAGGGTACAGTGTAACAAACATTCCTATTTGTATTTAGAAATAAATATAAACTACGAGTATAGTAATAGAATTAAATGTGGAACAGATTTTGAGATTTGGAGTTTATATTAAAGTCCAAAGATCAACTGGTATAAAAGATATAAAAACTCTGGATTGAGTAGAAATTAGAATGGATTTACAATTAGGGAACTTAACTCTTTCATGTTATGATGGAAATATAGTGAACAACACATTAAATTAATATAATTCACACATATATATAAATAAATATATATAACACATTATAATAATATAATATAAACTTATAAGTTGTAGTATTAGCCACAAGCTAACCACAACCAAAACAAATACAACGGACTTACCCAATTATACCGACACTAACTGGTGCTGGCTCTACTACACACATGAAAGGCCCATCTAAAAACATACACCTGAACAAGACGGCTATCCACGATATACTGAGGTCCGCGCCTATTCAAAAGCTCAGCAACGACTCCGCCGAACCAAAGATCTTCGGTTGGAAAGAATAAACTCTTTGCCAGTGCCAAAGTTCCGCTTCCACTGCAGTCTAGACGCTCGTAGAACATTCCCCTCCTTGTTTATGTTCTTTGGTTTTCCCCCCTCGTCATCCCATCGTTCCGTGTTCTGTGGACTGTGTTTTTTCGTATAAAAGAGTGATCGTGTGAGTGAAGTGCCACACTTGGACTGGCTTTGGAAATAGCTTGAGCAATCAAGCGAAGGCTTCGGAAATTGATAAATGTAAGAAAAATTCCTTTTTGACGTTTTTATTTTTCAAAATTCTTTTTTCAGCATTTAGTAATTATTTCAAATATAAATGGACTTAAACTTTAACTTTGCGCTTAGTATTTAAATCAAGTATTAATGGACTTAAGCTTTGCACTCAAACTAGGAAGCATATATCTAGAAATGTTGTTTATAATATCACTCCTTGTGAGACTTAAGGTTTCTCTTTCTATCATATTGAACTTTAATGTTATTAGATACCGTCTATAGAGTAGTTCTATTAATGTTTAAATGTGAGGAATGCCAGGCCTCCACCGTGGTTCGGATTCCACGTTAAACTGTAGGTCCTCCATTTCATCTCTCAATCACCCTACCATTACACATTAGCGTAAGTGCGTATAACCCGAACGGGTAGTAAGACGCGGTGATAATAATAATAATAATAATTCTATACAAATGCTGGTGAACTTCCTCTAAATTAAACCTTCCTTAACCATAGCACATAAGTGTAATTAGTACATAGGCAAAAAAAAAAATCAATCCATTTCAAATATATAAGAAGCTAAATTAAAGTTTTTCTAATCTAGTTTCATAGCACAGTGAGAATGTCAAATTTGTAAACAATGACATGGTTTTTATGATGATTACAATAAATACATACTATAAGCCTATATTTCAAAATTACCGTAGATTCTCTTGAGAATTGTCTGAATACATTTGACGTGTCTTACATCTTTCGATGAGGGTTTGTAGGAATAGTAGAGCGTTGGGTCTTTAGGGGAATGGGTGGAGGTACTACTACACGGAAATAAAATATTCAAACATGTGGTGCCACTTTTTTTTATCCAGGCGTCTTTTCATAAGTTATACGACAAGAAAAAGATGGACCAACATCTCATCTCAGAAAAAAAAAAACTTGCTTACTGAATTGATGCAAATACATTACAAGAGTTGTTCAATGGAAGAGTGGAATAAATACATAATTTTATTTTATAGAGGGGGAATAACATAGATACATTTAGTCACAAAGTTTTGTATTTTAATAAGTTTTAAAGATGTACATTTTTTATATTGATAAAAAATGTATAATAAATGACTAGATATCAGAATAAATTTTATGATTACATATTTCTACCTTGAATAATCATGAGGGGGCTCGTTGATTATGGCATCAGACTCGTATTGATTAATATATTGGTAGTGAAAATATGGCGTTCAAATTCAAGCTGATTGTACAGTGATCTCTCCCCCACCCCAAATAGGTTCCAACTAACTAACGACAAATACGTGTATATTTCCTTTAAATTGTATCTTACTAACTTCAATGACCACAAGGTTTAAGGTGCTACTATTACAGTTGACTATGCTGCCAATGGGTTGACCTGGTGGACTAGGGGTAAGGTGTAAGACTTTTGTGCTGGGGGCCCGGGGTTCAATCCTCGGTCCCGGCACAGATTTATCTGATTACCAAACCCTTCCTTCACCTCTGACAAGACTTGTATTAATCACAACTTGTGAATGTGGGGAATGCCAGGCCTCCACCGTGGTTCGGATCCCACGTTAAACTGTAGGTCCTCCATTTCATCTAACAATCACCCTACCATTACACATTAGCGTAAGTGCGTGTAACCCGAATGGGTAGTAAGACGCGGTGCTAATAATAATTATTAATATCATAGAGAGAGCTCAAAATGGTCGCCTCTATAAAAGTCTGCAGTCATCGTAGCATAGAACGACATACTTTCCAAAATACCAGGTATTCTGTCGGATTCGTTTCGCGGGCTTTATATAAAGTATTTGAATGCTGGGCGCGGATGTTAAATAAACAATTGTTTTCAAGCGGGACTACAAATAAAAGTTAAAATAATTTAAATCTACGACACGACGACCTCGGGCCTTTAGTTAGTCAGGCCATTGTGAGCGCTTCCTATAATGTTGAGTCGCTCCACATTACTGGAAAACAAACATAACTTTTGTATGGAAACAAGGTCGGATGGAACACACGTTTATATGAAATGTTTCATTATTTTTGATTCTCCTGCGCTCTGTTGAGGTTTGTTCTATTTGTTAAGGAGATAAAGACAAGACTTGATAAAAAAAACTTGTCTTTGAGCCACAAAACCTATTTTAAAATTAAATGAAAGTGTAAACATTTATCACTACAATAATCGTTAAGTTTTTTTTTCTTTTATTACTATTTCTGTTAACTGAAACAGTATGTAACAAATGTTTTTTTTTCAGCATATGGACTCTTATGACAGGGTTTTCTGAAATACAAAAATTGTTAGGACTTTTTAAACTTATTTACTTGGCATCGCATCTTACTACCCGTTCGAGTTATACGCTTAATTCGTAATTATACTAGTCAATTAGAAATGGTGAAGGTTAAATATAGAGGAAGTGAACCCGTATTTTTGGAAAACCATTCAGGAAAAACCATCCCCAGTTCACCAGACAGATTCGAACCTCGATCTCCCCATCCTTGGCAGTATAGTTCAACACTAAACTAGCACGTTTGGCAACTACGCCACCAAGGTGGGTGATTTCTTAAAAAAATATTTGAAGGTGAGAGTGTAGAAAACACGAGATCTGGACATTGTTTTAGCAATTCTCAGTGCAAACCAATTTTTTGGCCAGTATAAAAAAAAATATTTCTCCAGTAGTAACAGAGTTTAATTTTATTCACATGGTAATATCAACAAGTTGTTGAATATCGGTCATTAGCGTAGCGGCATTTAATGAACTTTTTAAATGAGAAGAAAGAGTTTTTATTAAATTCTACGACATCCTTGATAGATATTCAACCACTGTTGATGATACCACCAGGTAAAGAAAATTAATCTCTATGTTTACTGGAGTAATTATGTATTCTGTCCAAAAAAAATGTATGTAAGTCCAGCAAAAATACTGCCCCTAACTCCGGTTCCTTAAAATTAAACCAGCCTCACCCTTACCTCATTAGCGTAATTAGTACATATGCATACAACCTAAGGAAGCGGTAAGACGAGGTGAAAAAAATATCAACTTATTTAAGTATCGTTGGGTTGTACTGTCAAAAAATGCAAATGAACAGGAAAGTTTTTTTTTTTACAGTAGTCTCTCTTACTACCTATACGGGTTGTACCATACGCACTAGTTACAATAGTGTATTATAGTCAGGGAAAGCTAAATTTAGAGAAAACAAACCCGCATTTGCGTAGAGGGAGATTATAAAAGCCATTACTAACAAAACATATCTCCTAACACACACCCGACTGGGGTTCAAGCCACGATCTCACCAAAACCGACAGAGAGTATTCTATTTAATCACGCCATAGACCCGTGGTCCAACGCGCTACCTCTCGCAGTAGACTATAATGCAAAAGACGGGGGGAGGATATCGGGGTGCACTGATTGTAATGTTTCCTAAATGTTTTTCCACTTTTCCTCCACGCAAATGAGGGTGCATCACATCTAACTTAACCCTTCCTAATCCCTAAACCATTAGTGTAATTAGTACCTAGGCCTATAACCCAAATGGTTAGCAAGATGCTGTGATATATAAATAAAAAGCAATAAACTCGACTAAGGTAATTCTTCACCTGGGTACGTTGACTATTAGCTATTATTTAAACTAATTTTACTAAGGTACCAAAATATGTTTGAAAAAATTACATATCATATGTTTTTGTTTAAAAAAAAAAACGTTGCCCGGCCAATGTACTTGCGTTAACGGGCGGTCGGGATTATTTCAGTTACCTGGCAACCTTTGACATCCACCCGCATATAAAACCAATCTAAAGAGTAGCAGGTATGGGAGGCCATATATGCCTCGACATGTAAATAGGCTAGGACGCCATAATCCACTAAGTGCTCTTTCGAGCCCATGTTGCTTTAAATTATCAATTACTCAACCTGGCTTGCTGTTAAGAGTCGTATGACGGAATAAGTAAATAAAAAAGCCTGTGTTTTTTTTCATTTCATCCCTACCATGTGTGAGAAGGGGTGGGTAGGGGGTTGGATATCAATTATTTAAAGGATTTTCACTAACATTGTGGACTTGTGATTCTCGAAGCACGATAGGAACCCAAGTGTTTTACTGTTGAAATTAACTGTAGTTTTATTTGCAGCGTTGGCTACGTAGTTTAGGGGACTAGGCTCACATTTCATTTAATTGTCGTTTAAGTTAGGGTATTGGCTGGGTACGCAGAGGAGACGGTCATCTCAAATCATTATTTTAATATTTATTATAATTATTTCCCTTCTAGTTTTCTAAAGAGGTTTAATTTAGTCTCAGCTACACTCCTAATTTTTATGCATTATTATGTGTTGATAATAACATATTTGCGTCTTACTACCCATCCAGGATATCCACATATCCACAATAATAATGTATTAAGGTATAACTCATCTATAGATAACAATTTTAGGGGGCAAAAAAACATCTAATTTCACCCACGTGACCAAAAACACAAAATTTCGTCAATGTCTAACGAGACAAGACGAGATTGATACCTTAGTCAGTGAGACCACTGATAAGAATAATTTGTTTAAAAAATTAGAATTAATTATCAACCAAAATATTATCTCGTCTGGTTGAACGAAAAAGGAGAGACCAAGGTTCAAATCCCAGCCAGTTTTTTTTATACCAAATGGTTTGTCACTCACCTTCCATGAAAATGTGGGTGAATTTATCATAAACTATACCTTCTTCATCCTTTACCCATAAAGGTTGTTAAAAAATGCATATCTCGAACGGGTAGTAGGAGGCGGTAGGTTAAGGTTAGGAGGACTATTTGACATTTACGTAATCCTAGAATTTCAAACAATGAAATGGAGGAGAAAACAAAGCTCTTTTAGTGTATTAGGTAAAGGGGCTAAGGCCCCAATAGGCCAGTTTTTATAGCTATAGGGTGACCTTGTGGTCTAGGGGTAAGGTGTCAGACTTCTGTTCTGAGTGTCTGGGGTTCAATCCTCGGTCTAGGCACAGATTTATATGATTACCAAACCCTTCCTTCACCTCTGACAAGACATCTTGTGAATGTGAGGAATGCCAGGCCTCCACCGTGGTTCGGATTCCACGTTAAACTGTAGGTCCTCCATTTCATCTCACTACCACCCTCCATTACACATTAGCGTAAGTTCGTGTAACCCGAACGGGTAGTAAGACGCGGTGCTAATAATAATAATTTATAGCTATACAGAACTTACAAATAAATTACAAGTTAATAATTGTTTATAATTAATTTTAGTAGAAAAAATAAATTACTGAACCTTTTTTTTTTTAATATTTCAAATCTTGGTCTAACAAAATGGAATGGTTAAAATCTGTATAAATAAAGATTTTTAATTTAAAATATAAATTGAATAGTTTTTCACTTGTTTGCGTACGAGATTAATTACAAGATAATTTTATATTTGTTTTCACATTTTTTAATTATATATTAATTTTTTAAAGATCGTAGAGCTACTAAAACAGTTTGATAAGTTTCTTAATTTGTATATTTTCCTATATTATTTAGGTTTAATTAATTAAAGTGATTTAACTTTTCTTCTTAAAATTTAATGTGTTGTGAAATCACAAATATTTTGAAATTATTCATGTCTAAATTCCTTTTTTTTAATGTTGTGCATTATTTTATGTAGCTTTGTTTGGTTTAAAAATATTTTTCAATTAAACAGAACTTTACGAATATATACATTTTATTTGACATACATTAAAACAAACTCTCAATATTTTAATCTATTCCACAGTGATCCACTTATAAATGGGTAAAGAAATCTCTCATGAAAATATTATCAAGCATTGTTTAATTTTCGTGCTAGTAACGCTTATAATTAATAAATTCATAGTATTATATTATATAAATAATATTTTACTTTCATGGTTATCAAAATCAAAACAATGATTATGCTTGGGTATTGAAAAATAATTTATGACTAATATTTAAGCAGGTATAAATATTATTCTTAAGCTCATAAAGAAAGTTGTGTGTAAAAATTTGTTTATTATTTGTAAATACTCTCTTCAGCGGTTACTTATCAATATATTAAAGTTAATAGAAAATTATAGAATTGATTTTAATTTGTATTAATACTATAATCTAACAAAAACTATTATACTTTCTCACTATTATTATTATTTTGCACCACGTCTTACTACCCGTTCGAGTTATACGCTTAAGTACTAATTACGCCAATGGATTAGGAATTGGTAAGGTCGAATTAGAGGAAGTGAACCCGCATTTGCGTAGAGGGAGAGTGGAAAGC
The DNA here is from genome assembly GCA_039000515.1 of Timema cristinae. Taxonomy (NCBI): domain Eukaryota; kingdom Metazoa; phylum Arthropoda; class Insecta; order Phasmatodea; family Timematidae; genus Timema; species Timema cristinae. The sequence goes on along the minus strand of JBCFYV010000100.1, from coordinate 41,958,616 downwards.
TATTTAGGAAAAACCACCCCCAGTTCACCCGACCAAGATTCGAACCTCGATCTTCCCGTCCTCAGCAGTCGAGCTCAACACAACAAGCGCGTTAGCCAACTACGACACAGAGGCGGGTGTTCCTCACTATTAAACATTTTATATTTATTTACGTTATATTTGAAAAACTACATAATAATTTAATCGTAACAAATAATATTATGGTAACATGTAATTTGTATATGTCTAACCATATCAATTAATTAACAAACAGTAAAACATTATTAATGTCTCGTATACACCATAACATAATAGGATTACTAATTCCCTAAGTTCCTTGTAATTGCGTTTAAATTAATAGGTAAAGAGGGAGTAGAAAGGAAAGCGAGTTAAGATCCGTATTGTTGAAGTTATGGAAAAAACCTTTTTAGCAAATATAAAAAGAATACATAAGTAGAAGTGTATTTTAGTTTTATTAGTATTGTAATTTGCACAGTTCTACATATTTTAAATGAAAATTGTGGCATTTTGTGGCTTTTTAAATGAAAATTAAATGTATTGTATTGTAATGTAATATATTGGTCAAATTATACAAAAACTTTTAGACTACTGTGCGTAGAAAATCAATTTTAAATACATAGATACAGGGCATTTGGAGACCCAACGCCCAGACTGCACATATAGATTGCTTAAACTAAAAATAATACAATATCCCTTTACACTTACATCCGGAAAATATGCTAATGCCATTAAATTGTGTTCAAAGTTTCAGCCTACAGCGCCGAGAGAATAAAGCAATTCAAGCATGCATGTACAGCTGGTTGCATATGATTTAGGTGCGTGGCACTGCACATGTAATAATGGCCAAGACGTTCAGTGATGTGGGACCGTTAATGATGACACTCAGAACGTATTCGCATTTCTAGATGGACTGGTGTGTTGATTACTATTAATTGTGGTATTTTCTGCTGCCGTGATCCAAGATATCGAGGTGTGTAGTGCCACGCGCCTATCTCCTAGTCAAACTGTTGTACACGCATGCTTGCACAGCTTTACTCTCCCGGCACTGTGCGTCGAAAAGTTGAACACAATCTAGTTGTATTACCATTGGTTTCTGAATTTAAGTGTATAGAGATATACTATTTTTTCTATAAACAATTTTTGTGCAGTTTGGGAGTTTAATTTTTGAACCCCTGTATGTAAACATATAATATATATTATATGATTTTATATATATTATATGATTTATATATATTATGTGATTTATTTGATACAAACATAATAAATACCTGGCTAAACTTTCTTATCTTTTAATCTCGCATTAAACTCCAAGTATTACAATGTCCAAATTAAATTTGACTACCAATTTTGTTTTCATAATATTGACTGGATGAAAACACTTGAATCCTTTTAGTACCCAAAGAATTTATTGGACATTGTGGAAATAAAGGAAAGGCGGTTAAGGAAAGGGGGTATAATATATACTATACAATTTTCCGATACGGAAGTAGGTTTTTGTAATGCCTTAAGGAAAAACATAACGAAATGTAAATAACTTTAGGTATTCTTTTAATACCAATACTTTTGTTTTAATAACATACATTTTATTGAACATGTTGTAGCTATTATGATACATTTTCATGTATTCTTAGCTATATATGTGATGTTATTTTAAATCCTATTATTTTTTCCAATCATATTTATCATATCATTCAAAACCAATACCTTTGTCTTTAAAAATATACTATGTTATATGAATCTAAGAAAAAATATGTATTTATTGAATAATATAAACTTGGTGGGTTTTTATAAAAATGGCAAGATCTAATATAACAAAAATAAAAAATTTATTAAAATTTGGCATGAACAAAAACTAGAATGCCAAATTTTTAAAATAAACATATTCCATTCTATTCTAAACAATTATAATGGTAACCTCACTTACATTCTGGTTGGGCAAAAGGTCATTTATTAGCATACAAATTTTTGAAAATATTTTTTATATATTTCCACAAAACTGCCTATAAAAATCACTTTAGCTATTATTAATCTATTATATACGACTCTGTGGGCCATTTAATCTTCTACTAATAGCTACAGATTAACACTTATTTAAACTTAACTAAACTAATCCTTCCTAGAATTGTATTAGCTAAACTTACTTGGAAAGATTTATTAAGACCAAATGCAGCAGAATCTTTCTTATATATCAATAGTTTATATATAAATATATATAAACAATGGGAAGAAATATAGTAGAATATCACCTTTATTGTATCTAGTTTGGATTAGAGCTAGTGCCTCAAGCTGCTTGATAAAAGTCTGGTATGCTAGTTTCTTTTTTTATCAGAACATTTTACTAATTTTTTAGGTTAAACACATATGAATTAATTACACCTATGAGTTTGGGATGAGAGGTGAATTTAGAGAAAAAGTAGCCTCATTTGCTTGGATAGATTGGAAAACCACTTTAAATACACCCTTCTGAAATTCGAGCTTCGTTCTCCTTGTTATAGGCAGTCTAGTATATTGCGAGAGTAGCTCCTTAGACCATGTGGCCACCTAAGTGGGTGTCAAATAGTCGAACGCACTGAAAAAGAGTTAAATCTTTTGTTCATAACCTAGTTAAATATCCTCCATCTTACAACAATTCTGCTAATTTAACGTTGTTTTTCTATACATTAATTTGATATATTATTTAATATTTTATTATTAATTATTGTTACAGAGCTGCCACAATTTCCTTAATACCAAATTCCCTGTGTTTTTCAAGTTTTCCAGAAGGAATGCGCATTTTATAAGGCAGATTAGATTGAAAAAAGAGTAATAACATTTCATAATTAATTTAACTTATGTTTAGAGCAGTGTGATGTGATATTGTTGAGTAAATAATTATCTGTGGCTTTACAACATTGGTTTAAGGGGTGATAAGACATGTTTGAATCGGCATACGTGAGTCTTCTCTTCACCTTCATCCAAAGTCCTTCTATTTTAAGCGTTCAGCTAAATGCTCCAATTTAACAAATATTCTATTAATTTTACAAGAATTAGAAAATTCTGTTTATTACCAACTCTCCCAATATTCCGGGTGTATCCTCTTATTATAAAAATAATTACAAGTACGCGAGGTGTTCTTTTAAGCACCGCGTCTTACCACCTGTTCAGGTTATAAGCCTTTACTTTCTTAACCAAATGACAACAATATTTAATATAATTCATTAATTTAGGAATAGACAAAACACCTATCATCCCGGTCGTAATTCATCCCTTTGAAAGGAAAAATCTAATTTTAAAGAATAAGAAATTATCCAGGAATCAAAGTAGGAACCTTTATGTGAGAGGGAACTTGTTTTACCAACTGAGATAAGGTATTGATCTATCTAAAACTATGTTATAGCATTTAACGTATAGTCTATCTAATAGTTAAATACACAAAAATTAATATTTAAACGGAAAAATTGTTGCACCAAATATTTTGTTTTTAAATTTTAGAAAAATTTACCCCAATAAAATAATTTCACTATGAATATATGAAAATAAATTAATTAAATCAAACTCTCATTACTATTATTATTATTATTATTATTATTATACATGTTATTCAAAAATTCCAAACCCTTAAGAATGTCAAATCCCTTAAGGCTGCGGTCAGCCAACAGCGGCTCACTGGAAGGCTCTACCCAACAACTGATTTTATCTGGGTCACAAAAGACGTAACAAACAAACAAACAAACAAACAAACAAACAATTGTGTTCATTAAAATACACTAATAGCTAATTGCTATATTAGAAATAAAAAGCTGAAATATTTTCTTGACTTTTTTTTCAAAACGGCACACCCAATTGATTTTAAAACCCGTGCGTGCAGACTGTGATATCAAAAATTATCTTGACTCCTGATCCAAGGCGACACTTTAGTAATAAACTGGACTTCCAACGCCAGAGAGACCTGGGGTCAAATCCCGGTCTGGTATATTGAGGGTGGTTTTTCTTAAATGGTTTACTACGCTTACTCTATGAAAATGTGGACACACTTGCTCTAAAATCAACTTTATTCATGTCCCGGCACAGATTTATCTGATTACCAAACCCTTCCTTCACCTCTGACAAGACATCTTGTGAATGTGGAGAATTCCAGGCCTCCACCGTGGTTCGGATTCCACGTTAAACTGTAGGTCCTCCATTTCATCTCACAACCACCCTACCATTACACATTAGATCAAGTGCGTACAAACCGAACGGGTAGTAAGATGTGGTGCTAATAATAATAATAATAATAATTATTATTATTATTATTACTATTATTATTATTATAACTTTATTCATCCCTAGATCATTAGAGAAATTATGTTATTTGAATTAATATGTACTAAACTGGTAATAAGACGCAGTGCTAAAAAGTAATTAAAAAGCAATATTTCACAATACACTTAAAACTAAACATTCTCTCATCAATACGGAGTGAAATGGACCAACCTCAACGCATCAAGCTCTACCTAAACCTATATCACAGGTCTATTATCACCACGGCAACCTAAATAATGCATGGTCTGTTTGGGATTTAAAATAGAAACGAAAGGAAAGACAACAAAATTGGCCTCTAATTATAAATGATATTAAACCTGTACGTTGCAGTACCTCTTTTCTGTGGGGGTAAAAAAAAGGTGGTAAGGGGATGGTGGAACTCTGGAGGTTAAGGATGGGGGTAAGGTTAAAAAAAATCTAGAAAGGGGGGTGAAAAAAAACTCCACACAATGGAATGTTTTAATAATGAAACCAGCCCTGAGGTAGGAGTCTTTAGGGGAGGAAAAGGTTTTCAAAACTGTTCCTTTTAAAGGGTTCAGGACATGCATGTGAACGTTTTACGAAACGTTGTTATGATCTTTATAAAGGTACATATTTGTTTTGGGCCACATATGGCAAAAAAGTTTGATGATTTTTTTTATTTTTTACATTCAAGTAATTTTTTATTTCCTAAAATTAACATATTCATCCCATTCCTTCTCATTTTGATGAAATAATTTTTACTCTAATGTACATAAATTATTTTTAACTCGTGGTACTTGTTTGCTCAATCTTAGTACAGTCCATTTTTCATCTAAAATTACAATATTTACTTTCCCGTCGTCATGCACATATCTCAAGTCTTGTGATGTGTATCCGTCACTTTTGAAGGATAGTAGAAAAGTAGAGTCCGGAAACTCGACCTAATGTAGACTGACATGGTGTCAAGTATTACAAATGAACTTGCATAAGATGCACGTTTACTATGTCATGTTTACTAAACAAGGATGAATCACAGTACAGTATCGAATATTATAGATACAGTTGTACTATACTGTAGTATTGCACGGTACAGTAACAGTATTTTTTACGTACAGTACAATATATTACGTGTTAATGTGTATATACATATGTGTAATAAACAGAAATTCACTATGGTACTGTACATTAAATATTGTATTGACTCGAATAACACGTCACTGAATTGGAAAACTAACAAACACAGCACTTGTATAAACATCACAGCACGACTGTTCCACTCTAATTACACAAACAAACAGGTTATACAGTTGAATTACCTTGGATTGTGATGACTGGTGCCAACAACTGTGCGCATGTGCACGTGTCAAGTTACACGGAATGTCGAGCTATTGAGTGTCAAGTTACACGGAATGTCGAGCTATTCGAGTGTCAAGTTTATACGGAATGTCGAGCTATCGAGTGTCGAGTTTCCAAAACTCTATCAATACCTATACAATTATAATAATAAATTTTATCATTGTTGAACGCAAAAATAAAGTTAGGTGTCGTGGTCTACCCCACGTGGGCTTGATCCGTTAAAGGATAGCTTGTGAGAGGGGTAAGGTTGCAGGCAAAGTAATTATATGGGTTTGAAATAATATGCTGGGCTACGAATTTTGGTTTAATAGAAGTGACTAAAGGATTATACAAAATGTGATGTCAAACGAAATATAAAATAAATTAAGAGATTGGACGACCGCGTTCGTGGAAGAAATCGCCTAACTCATGGAAACTTACACCAATGGAAGTGACTGACGCCTACATAACTAGATCTCCGAACCCTGGGCTCAACGGATGCCCCTTAGGTAAAAGTAATATTGATGACCCAAACATATAGTCTGATATTGTCCGGCGTTGGGCAGCGTGACTGCCTGCAGTGTCGATGTAAATGTGACAGCCCCGATGTCAAATAATAAAAGGGTTTTATACAGACCGGTATGGCACCTTTCCTGGCAAAATAGAACAAATATTGTTATGAATGGTAGCATTCTCCTTTAACGTTTCTAACTCGTTACATCATATAAGCTAAGCCAGCACTTTTTAGCTCGTGCTTTCATTCGAACTATGTAAAACAAAACAAAACAAAGATCAGCCTGATTTATTTAATCATTTTATTTCGTCAACATGCTATTTGTATTTCAAAAGCAAGGAGAACGTAGAAAATAAATTCCAATCTCAAATCAAAGAGAAATTGCAAATTATGATGCAATGATCTATGTTTATGGTTTGGTTGATTTGTATTAAACTCAGTTAGCAAAATGTGGGTCTTTGGTCAGTGAAAATGTTACACGAAACGTTAAATACATTTATTTAGTTTGAGCATTATATTTACATAGCCTTGATATGTTGCCATACAAACCGATTACTGCTCTAATTAAAAGACAGCCAAAACTGCCGAGTGACAAATGAAAAATTTATAAATAAAATTTTTGATTGTCAGCTTGTGTGTATATATGACGTGTTAACGCTAAAATTCCGAAATTTAACAGGATACATTATTTATCTTGAGCATTATGTTTCACTACCCTTTCGGGCTACACGTCTATGCACAAATCATGATAATGTGTTAGCGATGAGGAACGTTGAATTTTATAGGGAGTGTGGAGGGAGAATGAAAAACCCTCTAGCAAAACCGACCGGGATTTGAACACCGATCTCCCAGTCATTGACAGTCCATCTATATCGATAGTGATACCTATCCTTTCATACATCTACAAATAATTGAAGGTTTGGTATTGTTAGTTTCGGTGATAAGGACATCAGCATGTCAAGGACAGGCTTAAAAACTAGTATTATATAAGCCTAGTTGAGATGAGTAACTTTTTTTTAAATACTGTTGGATTGCAAAGATGGCTACAAATTATCGCGCTAAAATATATCCAATATTGCGCTAAAATGGATAAAAAACTTTTTTTTATTGGGAAAACTTCTATAGAATAAAGCCTCACTCCACTTTACAGGTAAAGGTTTACTCGTTAAAGGCAACTTTCCATTGATTTTGATCTTACTGTGTTTAATTTTAAACGAAGGATAATTTTTTATCTTCACCCCACGATTAGAACTTTAAAACGACCCTTCTTCAGCTCTATATATTTGCTGTACCGTACCACTCTAGTAAGAATCCAGTTATTTTTAACCAAAGATAAATATTGTATTTACCGATATTCAATCATACACAAACCATGGTTTCCATGGTGATGTAAAGAAAGAATGATTTTACAGATGAACCACTGCGTGCACAGCAGAAAATATGAATATTTTCTTATAAAACTGGATTTTTTTTTGTAAGCTAATATTTTTGCCAACCTCGTGGACCTTAGCCTTTAAAATGAGTGGGCCGTTTGTAAAAATGATTTCTGCAGTTCTCTTATATTTTCAACTAGTGGAAATGTGCTAATCAAATTATAACAATATGTATAGAGGGAAAAAGAGTTATAAATTGAGAAAAAGTGAGAGTGAGTATGTGATTTATAAGTGAGTGTTAGATTGATATTTTTAAAGTTAGAAAGGAGGTGTGAAAGAGTTATTGAGAGAGTAAGTGTGAGCGAGTGAGTTTGAGAGAGTGAGTGAGTGAGTGGGAAAGAGTTAATGTTAAGATTGAATGAGAGTGTATGAGAAAAAGTGAGGGAGAGAGTGAGTGAGAGGATGAGAGAGAGATTGTAATATAGATTGAATATAAGAGAGAGTGCAAGAGAGTGAACATGAGAGAGAATGTAAGAGTGAATATTGGAAAGAGTGCAAGAGAGTGAATATGAGAGTGTGCAAAAAAGTGAATATAAGAGAGAATGTAAGAGAGTGAATATGAGAGAGAGATTGCTAAGATAAGTGAATATGACAGAGAGTGCAAGAGAGTGAGAATGAGAGAAAAATAAAGCTAAGATATGGTTATATTTAAAAAAATCCAACCTCTATTTACTTTAAAATGTATTAGAATTTCCTAAAAACTACTTTTTTCCCCCTTGAATTCTAACTTAGCTCAAATAATTTAATTTCCTGAAAGTTCATATGGTAATAATAATTAATATTCGTAGGAATGTTTAAGTTAACCGCCATCATAACTTATGTAAAAATATAAAAGGTCACATAGCATAAAGAAAAGAGATAACTATAAACATTAGTTTAGATTAAGATTTTTCATTTGTATACAATCTTAAAACCAGAAATATTACATGTTCAAGGTTTTGGATAAAAACTCTTTGGAGACGTTTAAGATTTTCTTCAATCAATGTATTTTATGTCATTTCATACTTATTTACTCACCTATAGAATCGGGAACTATGAAAGTTCATTGCCCTAATTACTAAGGCACTCCACCTATCCTAGATTCTGGTAGTTAGTTCTATCCAGTCCCACTCATTAAACACACGTTTGTTCAGGTTAATTCTAATGTTATCTTCCCATGTATGTTTAGTTCTTCCCAATGGTATCTTCCCATTATGTTGGCTGGTCAATAGTTTCTTCCATTCACGCTGAACGCCTTGACCAGCTTAACTTGCAAGGTTTGACTATCCTAACAAGGTTTTGTAATGAGTACAAATTATCAAACTCATAATCATGCAACGCCCCCGCCCCCCCTCGCTCTCTCTATCTCTCTCTCTCCACTATCTTCGTACTATTTAGAAACCAAATATTTTCCTAACCACTTTGTTTACGAACATCTTAAATTTATTTTTATCATTTCCTTTACATAAGAAACAGAACGTATCAAAATGCCAACTAAACGAAATTGAACAATCCTTCATTTCCAATCCCGCCTAAGGAGCGAATTACGTTGCATATCCATGGATACGTCCCTCAACAGACCCTTGCGATGTATATCCAGAGAAGAAGAGAGAGAGAGGTCTCCTTTCCATATAGACTTGGCCTTAAAATCCCATTTTAGGCTGGGGATGGGGGGGAGAGGGGGGTTGGGAGAGTCACGCGAGTCTTTTCGGTCTTCGTCTGTTCCCTCCGCGGCGACACATGTGCTTTTTTTTATGAATAACTCCCTGGGTAGCCGCTAGAGTGAGCGTGGGACCGACAGGTCATCCGTTATTCTGCGGTGACATTTTGTAGAATATTAGCTTTTAAAGTACAGTAACTGGAGGGTAAACGTTGTACCTTTAACAGAATACAAATGAAAGAAAGTAGAGTAAGATTTATTTAAAGGGAAAAGTGTTCAACAATATTGACTATGTAAATTATTTAGCTTTTGTTTAGTTAATTTTTGATTAGTTATCAATCAACGTCTTATTACTCGTTCAGGTAGTTTGTACGCATCACTTACGCTACAGTAATTACGCTGGTGCCCACATGGTCTAAGGCGTCACATTTAAAATAGACTGGGTTGCTAGTAATGGGAAGATCAGGGTTCAAATATCTGTTGTGTGTAATAAGGTTGGAATTTCATAAATGGTTTTACACTCTTCCGCCACACAAATATGGGTACACTTCCTCTTAGTTTAACCATACGCATCGCTGACACATTAAAGCAGCGGTTCTCAAACTAGGGTACGTGCACCCCCAGGGGTTCATGAATTACTTTCAGGTTGTACGCGAGCAGATCTAAAGGGAGAATTGTGAAAATCAAAAGAGAACAAAATGTGGTGGGGAATTTTAGAGGCAGCTGAGGAAAGATTATCTCTTCTCCTTTGATTTATTATCTGATACTTGTAATTTGGGGAAAATTTATCGCTGGGGTACATTATACATTTTTTCACGGCCAAAGGGTACAATCTAAAAAATGTTTGTAAACCACTGCATTAGAGTATATGAGTACATATTATAATCCGAACGGGTGTTGAGACTTGGAGCTAAAAAAAAAAAAAGCGCCGATTAAGGTGGATTTCTAGTGGAAATGTAAACGCATTAGCGTTGCGATTGAGTGAGAAACCATTAATGAAAAACCTACTTCAACACATCCTACCAGGATTTAAACCGTGGCTCTACCATCACCTGAAATTTAATCCAACTCGACAGTGAAAGTTTCATGTTAGTTGAAAACTGTCCGCGCTAGTGAATATGCTGACAAAGGTTGCTGTCTTGTCCTATCTAATTTGCCTGTGAGAAGAAGGCCGTGGTTCGAAAACCTGCTAGTAGAACTGAAGCAGATGTTTTCTAAATATTCTTCTCCTCTCTTTACAACAATTTGGTTATACTTTCAAACAATACTAACATCCTAGCTCCTATTTTTTTTATATCACCGCATTATAATAACTATTCAGGCCATACGTGTATGTGATATTTACTCTAATAAGTTAGGGATGATGAAGGTTGAATATAGAGGAATTGAACCCGCATTTGTAAGAGAGGAGAATAAAAACCATATTGAAAAACTATCCTCAGTATACTAAAATGGGATTCAAACCCCGACCACCCTGTAATTCACGGTATATTGTGAGTGTGACGCCTTTAATAATGCGGACACCGAAGCACTCATTTTTATCTCATTAATTATAATGTTAGGATAGCCCAGATGGATAGAGGATAATGTAAGAGAATACTATTTGATAGAGAAGGATAATATGTAGGATATCTCAGAATGCTCAAAGAAAAACTTTATAAAATCATGAGCCAAAAGGATGCGTATATTTACCTTATTTCGTAGATATTAGCTCCAAATGCCTTATTTCCCTCCCCCCCTCAAAAAAAATACCAATTTTGATCTTGAATATGAACATAAGCATTTCGCCAACAGAAAACTAGATCATAGATGTGTTTATTTATAATAATTTAATCATATCTTTGTTTATGTTCTAGTAAAAGAGTTTGCTTTATTATATCCATTGTTAAGGAAAGGCATAACTTATAAACTTTCCATCGACTTCATTTTTATGATTAAAATAAAAATAAATTATTTAATAAAAAATGTCCAAATGTTTCTCATAAGAAAATAGTAAACAAATATCTTAACCAATATAAAATATTACATCAACTTTTGACCAACCTCGATGGCGAAGTTAGCTAACGCACTAGTTGTGTGTTGATCTAGACTGCTGTGGACGGGGAGATTGAGGTTCGAATATCGCTCGTGGGAACTTGGGGTAGTTTTTCCTTGATGGTTTTTCCACTCTCCTTTCGTGCAAATTCGGGTTCACTTCCTCTATATTCAACCTTAGCCATTCCTAACACAGCGTAATTAGTACTTAAACGTACAACCCGAAAGGGTAGTAAGACGCGGTGCTAAATAGTACATCTATTTTATTTTAGACTTTTGTTTAAACACTACGTCTTACTACCCGTTAGGTTTATACGCTTATGTACTAATTACGCTAATGGTGTTAGGGATTAGGAAGGTTACATTTAGAAGAGCTGTATCTGCATTTTGCATGGAGGAAGAATGTAAAACCATATAGGAAATACTATCCTCAGTAGACGCGACCGAGGTCCGAACCTCGATATCCTCGTCATTGGCAGTCTAGTCTACTGCCAGAGTAGCGTTAGAACATGTGGCCACCAAAGTGGGTACCAAATGGTATTAAAATCTAAAATACAAATTAAAAACAAAATTAACTGAATGTGGGTGACGAAACCATTGCTACACTACGACCTAGCACCCATTCGGGCGGTATGCATATCTACTAATTCCATTAATTAGTTAAGTGTGAGGAAAGTAAGAACTTAGAATATTAAACCCACATTTGCGTGTAGGGAGCGTGAGGAAAAAATGTAGGGGAAAAACCCACTGAAATCTTTCAGGGATTTGAAACTCAACATCACCATCACAACCAAATAAAACTCATTGTCAAATGTTTTGCAATTTGGGGCCTTTTCAGCTTAGTAAAATGCTTCAATGTACCTCTGTCCTTTTACAACTCTTCCTCCTCTAATCGCTTTCATTCTCCTCCTCTAAATCTCATACTTGCTGTTATCTGCTCCTCTCATCATCTACTAGGTCTCCCTTGTTGTATTTTCCCTTCATACTTCATCGCCATCATTCTTCTTATTACATGACGATAGCTTCTCACCCTTGCTTCCCCTACTATCTCATGTTCTCACTGTATCCCCAATATTTCCCGGATAAATTCATTCCTAAACCTGTTTAACAGCCAGCATGCTCTTCACAAACCTCATTCCCAACATTTCCTATTCCCAGTACCAACAAATTAAATGAGATCAACAATTATACCACATGTCTACCTATGCAGGCAACTAAACAACATTAAACTATCAACGATGGTACCAAGACTCTCAACATGTGCTCGTATCAAGCTAATAATGGCTGACCCACTTTCACACCTTGTATTATTTCTGGTTATTGTTGGTTTTTTTTTTGCATCGAGTCTTACTAACCGTTTGTGCTATACGCTTATCTACTAATTAAGATAATAGTTTTATGGATGAGGAGAGCTATATTTATAGGAAGTTTACCCGTATCTGCGTGGAGGTATAAGGGGAGAGTGGAAAAACATTTTTTAAACCACCCTGAGAACAGCCGACCAGGATTCGAACCTCAATCTCCCAGTCCTCGGCAGACTAATCTACTGCGAGAGTACTGCGTTAGTCTACTCGGCCACAGAAGCGGGTGTCATTTCAGTTAACCTCCTTGACATATCCAGGACTATTAAAATATGTTTTATCTAAACACTTAAGAGAAACATCCACGTACGATTTCCAAACTCATATATGGGAGGGGTGGCACGAGCAGGGCTTGGCGTCAGACGAGCGGAGTACGGCTTGGCTCGTCAGGACATTCGGTGGGGCTCGGCTCGTCACTAGCTCAATATTTATAAAGCAGTTTTTGCTCTCACAAACATGCCACGTTCCTCTAAAATGGTCATCGCTGCTTCAATAAACTCATTTTAGATATTAAAATGTTCGACCACAGTTAAAGGACCACTCGTGCTAATGGAAGAACGTGTGTGGTAGATATGTATTGAGTCTAGCTCGCCGAGCCGGACTTGAGGGGCCCTATTTTATTATTTATGTTTAAAATATAATTGTAGCCAGCTATCATGACTAGTATTGTTACAAAGGCTTTAAAAATATAGCTAAGTTGAATTATGCTTTGTTATTGACATTCACCAAGTTGAGTTCAAAATTAAAACATAGGATCAAATGTTTTTAAATTTATCGGTTCTAATTCACAGTTACATAATTAATTAATCTTTTTATCCTAAGATATTTCTCTCGGGCAAAGCTGGATACAGCATGTAAAAGGCGTAAAAAGTGCAAAAAAGTCTAAAATGGGTAAATAGCAAATAATATAATTTTTTTTAAATAAAAATAGGATGAAAGGGTTAAGTTAAAGGATCAAAATTGTATAGTAAAATTAAAATGGTGAAATGGTCCCAAAGGGCGAAAAAAGATAAAGGGGTAATAATAGTCAAAAGAGCAAAAAAGAGTAAAACAGGGAAAAGTGTAAAAAGAGCTATAATCGTGAACGGGGTGAAAATAGGTAAAAATGGCAGAAAGAGCTCAAAGTTTAAAAAGAGACAATAGAACTTAAAGGTGATAAAAAAAAAGAACTTAAATATATTGCTTATCAAATCAAAATTCATAAAAGGTTTTGGATTGTTCGCATAAAGTATCGCTATCAGACTGTGAGAAAAATGCAACCTTGTGCGCCGTGAGATACAAGTTGAGCAACACACTCTACTGGACTGTATCTCTTATTGCCTATGTAACTTCCTCAGGCTCTCATAATTATGTTCTCCATGCGCCGCAAGATGATATTTGAGCAACACAGTCTAATGGACTATATCCGTTGGTTATTGTGACCACTTCATAATCAGGGCAGGGCAAAGTTTATGTCTAAAGGGCCTAATTAAGAATATAAATAAAAGAATGGGCCACCAAATAAAATACAATTATTATTGTTATTATTATATACATATTTTTAGCCCCACGTCTTACAAGCCATCCAGGTAGTACGCTTATATACTAATTACACTAATGGGTTAGGGATTAGGAAGGCTAAATCTATAGGAAATGAACCCTCATTTTCGTGGTGAAAGTGTGGGAAACCAATTAGGGAAAACCGTCCTCCGTGCACTAGACAGGGATCAAACCCTACTCTCCCTGTATTAAACGGTCTAGCTTATCACGAGAGTAGCGGCCACCTAAGCAGGTAATACGATTATTAAGTTGACGCAAATTAGCATATGAAAAGGAAAATACCGTATACTGCATAAAAAAAGTAATACAATATACAAGAATATATTAATAGATAACATTTTTTAAGAACATATTTCATAATCCTTTAATTTCTGATGTAAATTTAGTACTTAAAATTAAAACTTGTATTTTTATTGTTTATTGGATGTTGAATAAAAATTGTGGATATTTCCATAAAAATATATGTTTTAACTGTGTTATTTATATCGATAGTTTTTATAGTATTAGTTATAGATTTTGGGCTGCATAAAAATACGTTATAAGCCGCAATTTTCCCACGGTAGCTTCATATGGTTAATTATATAATAATAGTTACTCAGAGTGACTATAGTGATAAAATATTCTGAACAAACCAGCCCAGCTAAACTTTTGTTTATAGCTCGAAACATAAATAATATCTAACGGTAGTTAAACACAAACTTACATAGTTCAATATTTTATACGAACAAAATATCCTTTACGAAATTGGGTTTCAAACCCTACTTGAAAATTTGTTTTAAGTCGTTTCCTTTTCATTTAATTGAGGTGTTTAACGTTCACTTTATAAACAGATATATTATACTAGATAGCTGTTGCCCGCGGCTTTGCTCGCGTGGAACTTGATTATATACAAATACGAAAATATACATATGTATTTACAGATTAATTAAAAATATTACGTTACGTTGATGCCATAACTTGACCTCAGATCAAAAATAATGCAAGTCCGATACAAACTTTCACCCCCTTTTTCATCCCTTATTAAATGAAATTTCCAAAATTCCTGAAACACGTATTTATTTGTTTTTCCGTCAATAACCGAAATACAAAATTTTGTTTATGTAACATTCAAAATGACGGACTTTCATACATATTATCATACATATTATCATCCCCTATTTTGACCCCTTTGGGGTGGAATTTTCTAAAATCCTTTCTTAGTGGGTGTCTACATCACAAAATAGAATATACAGTCCGAATTTCATGCTTGTAGCCTTGATAGTTTGCGCTCGGCGATGATGAATCAGTCAGTCAATCAGTCAGTCAGTCAGTCAGTCAGTCAATCAATCAAGACATGTTATTTTATAAGTATAGATTAGCACGCGACTTATAAACTTACTTAAATCTAAAACAGAGCTACACCCCAAACCCTGCCGTTAATTCATCAATGTAAAAGGGGAAACTCATCTTTCGCCTAAATAATTTTTTTGGCCATGTTGGTAATCGAACCTCGAACCCTTAGCTCAGTAGACAGATATGTTATCAACTAGGCTAGGTATTGGACCATATTGAATTTATCATACAATTTCAACAAAAGTTAGTAGTTTCTTGGAGTAAAAACTAGTTTTCGTAATTTATTATTATTGTTTAATCTTTGTTTTTCTTATATGGAGAGAAGGTTTTACTTTAGAACATTTTAGATAAAAATATTATTGTTAATATTAACGCTTTTGATTGCACCAAACTACAAAAAAACAAGTTTTTTAAATCCCATTACTCCCTAGTGTATTTTTGTATTTGGGTACAGCCGAAGTGATTGTGTATATATTTCTTTCAAAATTGCGATTTTAATTAAAGCCCTAAAATTAAGGCCAGTACAACAACAATTGATTTCTTAAACTTTGAAATACTTTTAAAGAGTTAATTCTTATTTATCTAAATAAATTAACATGAGACTGATGAGAGATTTATAAAAACTGTATAATTGTAAAAAAAAAAATTTTGTGTAAACGATTCAGTTCAAAATTTATCTCTTAAGAAATTTTCAAATAATCATCACAATGATATTCTTTTTCTAAGAAAAAGTATTAAAGGGTAGTATTTAATTGGTTCTAGATAAAATACAAATAATTAAAACTTATACAATTCAATGGGTTGTGCCACTAAAAAAAAAAAGCGCATTTTTCCCTCCTTTCTTTAAATGTTGATTTGAAGACTAGGATAGTATAGATTTCAATCAAGGTTCACCCAAACCCATTTTAGGTACGCTAAGACACGTGATTTAAATTTAACCGTGGATTGAACTCAATTAGTCTATCAAGCTATCACTATACATATATGTAAGCCATTGTCTCATTAACCCAGAGATTAGATCGAAGTTCGGAAAGTGGTAGTAGAGGTAGGCGGGGTGGATAGGATGAGTAGAGTATGGGGTTGGGGGGGGAGGGACACAGGCTGCGTGAATCTTCTGAGCAATTATGAATGACTTGAAGTCTTAATTAATGATTAACGAGAACGGTGCAACATGCCACATGGATAATAATTAGTCTTCAATTAGCAAATACAATTAATGATTTTAGATAAGTGTAAAAGATAAATGATTAAGATCGTATATAATGTGGTATTACTCTTAACATAAAAATGTTTCATTATATACTGACTGGTATGGTATATAATTTTATACTTATTGATATCTTAACTACAATCATAGCTAGCATTTAAAAATTGTCTATAAAATTGAGTAAATTTTGTCATTTAGATATTAATATATTGATTAAAAAGCACTTATATCTGATATTTTACACAGATTTAAATGAAAATATGATATAAAATTATGTTTTATCATGACAATTAAATAATATTTATTTCCATATTTTTTTCCCAATTTATTTCATATATGGTTTGAAAAGTCGAATGATAAGAAAAAACTTATATTATTATATAATTTTTTCAAATAATGTTTTCTTTAATATAACCGATTTCTAACATCTATACTAATATTATAAGAGAGGAAAGATTTGATTTTTTTGTTTGTAATAGATAAACTCCAAAACTACTGGACCAATTTTAAAAATTTTTGTCACCAATATAAAGCTACATTATCAGCGAATAACATAGGCTATATTTTATTTTGAAAATTTAATTTATTCCTCAAAAAATGTCGATATATATATATATATATATATTGTTGGGGAAAAAAAGTTGTTGAAGGGAAAGTGGGGTTGGTGAAAGGGGTGGGGGTAGGGGTGAGGAGGAATGAGATGAAATTAGGAGGGAGGATATAAAGAGGGAGGGGGCTATACAGTGACGGTAGGACTGTATTTTCAAAAAAAAAAAAATATAAAAGTTTTGTTTTTATATTTACATGATGGATGATTTGAAGCTTTGTCTTACAGGATTCCTTACAAAAAAAATGTATGGGGAAGGGGGCTAGTTTGATAATAAAAGTATATTTGATCTTTAGATATTTTGAGAATTTATAATGTTGGTTATTTAAAATAAATGTAAAGGTTGGTTAAAATCTAACAGATTTTAGATGTAGATTTTAAAAAATATTAAAGAGAGTATAAATGAACTCTCAGAAGAAATAGAACAGCGTGAGAACTCAAATTCTAGAAAGATATTTCCATCATAATTTTCGATTTTCCTTGCAAAAATTATTTCTCCAATTTTTAAAAAGGTTTTTTTTCAGATTGTGAAACTTTGAACAATTTGTTATTGTTAATGAAAATGTTTTGTTTAAGTTGTGTTTAACATGCCGCCAAAGTTTAATACTCGAACAATTAATGTCAAATACTCATTGCCAAATTAGTGGACTATTGGAGTCCTACACATACATGTTACCTACAGCCTCAAATATGTCTTAAAATACTTTAAATTTCTGAAATATGATTCTTTGTATAGAGATAATCTCAAAACATCTCCTTTTAAGAGACCACACAACTAGCCACCACATACAGGACCCCTTCCCATCGTCTTAGAAAATTAATCCGTAGTTAGAAGCATGAACTTTTACTTTTAGGAAAATGGAAAAAAATACTTGGGAAGCTTTGAAATGTGATACTGAAGAAGTCTTGAGAAGATCAGGTGAACCGACAAGGTTACAAATGAATTCATAAGATGAACGGATGGTAAGAGAAACATTTTGGATGTGGTTCTTTGGTACAACGAAAACCGGATCGGACACATACTTAGGGAAACTGTCCTCTGCAAGACTTACCAGAAGGAAAAGTTGAGGGAAAGAGGAGGTTAAAAAGGAGGAGGATTCAAATATTTGATGACTTAAAGGAAAGAAGAAAATTCTGGAAGCTCCAAGAGGCAGAGGTCAGAGCGTTTTAGTGGTCTAAGTACAATGACAAATAGAATGAGCCTGTCGTATTACAGACAATAATAATAGCTAACATACAATTATTCTACATCCCTTATTGCACAATTTCTCAAGATATGGATCTTAAAGTCATAATTCAATTTTTAATGTGTGCTCTGTCACGAGCAAGAGTGACAAGATAAACAAGCCATCATTTAGTATGTTTACTGTGTCCACAAACATTAGTGGCAGAGCCTTATGTGTGTAATAGGCAGAAAATGTGGGGATGGGAAAAGTATAATAATATATATGTTCTCCAAGTCAAAGGAGGGTCTGGGGAAAATGTTTGAAAATATAATATTCCAAAAAGATTGATTCTTGGCTAGAAATGTTTAAAACATTAGATTCTTCTCAAAGATACTAGTATTTGGAGTGGTCATAGACAAAATATTATTAAAATTTGATAGCCCGAAGAGCCATTTAGAGTTGTCTTCACCTTAAAATTCCTGACAAGATAGCAAAATCCCAGCAAAATGCAAGCACCTTTATAGAATTAATTCTTAATTCACCAAAATTCAAGATATTTTCACAGTTTTTCCGATAATAGCCCACCCTGTAGAAGTAGAAAAGTAATGAATGTTATCCATTAACTTGTTTGGAAACTGAAATATTTTTTATACATAAAAATTTAATCCATTATTGTATTTTTTTGACCAAATTCTCAACCAACACGGCAAAACAGCGCAGCTACAAATGTTTAGGGTTTTGCTAGTGAAGAAGACTCGTTTCAAATTGTTTTATATTTATTTCACAGCTTATCTTCACACTCACACACACACACACACATCACACAGACTATATATGTTTTTTAAACTCTAAGAAATACATTTTTACGTTCAACATATGTTATGACAGATTCTATTTCCACACAAAATTGATGCAATTTTTAATATTAACCTCGTTAAAACAAGTAAATATTAAGTTCTACTATATTACCAACGTTTATTATGCCATCTACAGTTCACCAAAATAATTAGCTGAAGTACCCAACTTCAGCTCTGTAACTTCCAGTTTTACCAAGAGAAGTACATTTTTGTATTCGTGCATTTTATCACAATGGTTATTAATGTATTAATATAGGAGGTATGAATAATCATGGTTTATTTACAGGAAGTTTAGCTGAACTATCTTTGAGAAGAGATATTAAAGCTGCATTTATTCATTTTATATTCAAAACGACTTTTTCTGAAACGCTCGTATGTTTCAAAAATGACTACTGAACAATGCAACCGCCATTGTTTGTATAGTTTGACTTTCTGTTACTTCTTTTTTTTAATCTCCACCCACTTTAATATTAGTTATTATTATTTCCAATAAAATGTTAACGCCGTTAGGAAGCGCTGCCCTCCGAAAGCTGGTGACTTGATTTTTTCCTCCTTAACTATTTACTTTACTTTATCTTAGTTCACTTTCCTTCCGCATTAAATATAAACCTAGTAGGTAAGCATCACATTCCTTAAAAATAGTGAATGGACGTTTTCCTTTATGGATCTTTACTTTATTTTTCTTAGTTCACATTCATTTCACATGACATATCAATCAAGATTAGTAGCGCTATTGTCGCCAATTTGTGTTCCAAGATGTCTCTTTAATTTATTTTAATCTTAGTTGGCATTTCTTCCAAATGAAATATTCACCCGAATTGCACTGCAGTTGATAGGATGTGGATTCTACATTTTCCTATCGAACTATATAGTTCTTTACTTTCTTTTACTCTGAATTTTCATTCATTTCACATCCAATATCAAAGTAAAGTAACTGGGAATTGCTGCAGTCAGTAAGCATGTGACTTAACGTGTTCCTCCATCTTAGTTTTATAAATTTTAGTTCACATTCTTTCCGCATGTGATGCAAACGTTGTTGGACAGTTTTATATACCAATCTCTCAACACGTATGTAATAAGCACTCATTTTGAATTTTCAACAGCTCTTATACTTGATTCTTAAATGTTAAGGTGACCCTAAAATATATCATGAGCATGGGGCATTAGATGAGAAACTTTTTAAATGAGGAAACAAAGATGTAAGGATATCCTTGAGAGATATTCAACAAATGATGAGGTCAACATTTGAAGAAAATTAAATTGTATGTTTGTACTGAAGCAATATTTTAAATATTTAGATAAAAAATGTTTTGATTTAAAAACTGAGAGAATACTGACCTTTCCTCACCTGCCTGCTTAAGACCTTCATAGCCTTAATCTCAACAAGGAATTAGTTATATACACAATAGTTATTGAAATTAAAATAAAAACAAAGTAATCATATGGAGGGGATTAAAACCTCTGCATTCGATCAGACAATCCCATAAATTACAAATCTGAATA
Source organism: Timema cristinae (assembly GCA_039000515.1). Taxonomy (NCBI): domain Eukaryota; kingdom Metazoa; phylum Arthropoda; class Insecta; order Phasmatodea; family Timematidae; genus Timema; species Timema cristinae. The sequence continues at coordinate 41,937,844 of JBCFYV010000100.1, read as the reverse complement.
TTCGTACTCGTAATCACCTGTGTTACTGAAATGTATAATATATAATGTTTTATTCCTAGGTGGAGGTGGATTGAAAATACATGTTTAGTTTTTGGCAATTTAATGAGATATAGCAGTAAGCTTTTGGTCTAAAGTTAAGCCAACTTTTAAAATGTAGAAGGCTATTAAATCTTTCATTTAACAAACAAATGTAATACCTTAAAAATTATTTGTATTCACAACGTGAGAATAATAAGAAACGAAAACTAATCTGATTAAATTTTATCACGATAACTTATTTAATTAATTTGAGTTTGTCAGATACTTAGGCAAATTATTTAAATGATAATTAAGTATTAAGGTTATATTAATATATACCAGAATTTTCCATAATATTAGATAGGTAATCAAACTATCTTAATTTAGAATCGAGCCTAATATCCTGAATGAGGCTAGTCTGCATATAAGTAAAGTTTTATTGCCATTCAGTCAAATTCTTGGTATTTAAATTATTTTTAATTCAGTTTGAGTGGAGGATTGGCTGGCATCTGAATATCTACCATATACAAGACTATTTATAATCGAGTCTCGGGAGGCGACCAATCTCCCAGTATACAAATAACAAGCAGTTCAGGACAAAAAGGGGACTGAATGATTTCCAAATATCGACTATATACTGCCCTAATAGTACCAATCAGTATTGTAATGGTTTTAACGTGTTCACTAAGTAGAAACAAGAGCTACCACAAGTGGGTGTTTATTAAGGGCGACAATTGCTAAGTGGGGAGAAGAAAGCTGATCACCTTCCAAGTGGTACTGCAAATAATTTATTCTTTGGGAAATGGGTTTATCTTGTAACGTACGCACGCACTCAATAATTGGCACCGATTCTGGCAAGGGCTCTCACGGAGAGATAACACATGGAGTACAGTCACACACAATAAATTAAAACAACTAGACCGATAGATTTATTCAGAAAAATTTGAAACAAGCAGCCTGGACCAAGCCCCTTACGTTAAAAAATAATTCAAGTTAAAATTTGGCAGTATATATATATATATATATATATATATATATATATATATATATATATTTATATTGCTGTGTTCCATTCTCACTTTAAGGTCAAACTTAAGCATATACTTCAAATTCATTACTCTGTGGTATACCTAGCTTTGTCAAAATATGATAATCCAAATTGAGCGGACAAACGCATAGCATTAAAATATAAATTTGTTGTAGTGATTGAAGTTAAAATGAAAATGACTAAATGCTAGGCCTTTAAAAAATAGTTTAGCTATCCATATTTTTAAACTATAAAAGCAATTATTATTTAATTTTCCACTCTCTTAGACATAAAGTATTGAAACCATCAACTTTTTTTATCGGAAGATGATGGATATACTTTGTCTATGGTAAGTATATTGAACTCAAAACTGTGGGTTTGTCCCATATATCGATAACGTTTATTTAAACTAAATTATCATTTTGTGATGAAGAATTCACATAACTTTAAAAATGAAAAGACGACAAATGAATTTAAACTAATTTGAAAATAATTTACTCTTAAAAAAATGATTCAACTTGAGCAGTTTAGGCTGATTAGGCTTCAAATACTTTCAATAGAAGTTAAATTTTTACTTTAACATCCATCACTGTTTCCAGCTTGTGGCCTCGATCAGTATTTTTTTATTCAAGCCATATAGTTTCCACTACCGACTTGATAGGACTGTTATGGCTTCATCTGCCTTATAATCTAACTCAAGACTAGGACAAGCACAACATCCAGTCCCCAGCCGTTATAATTCACTGTGATTGGGTAACACTACATTTCACCAGTAATAAATGTCTCAGCCATGCCAGGAATCGAACCCGAGACCCTTGATTCAGTAGACATATTTTCTACTGGCTGAGCTAAGATAACGAATTAGAATCTAATTGGAGCTGTAAAATAAAGAGTATAAAGTGCGTTGATGCATTGTCATTCACAAGACGGGAACAAATGTGATAATGAAAAGGGCGTATGCACACCATAAACAAACAAATGAAATACTAAATACCCGTATTTACATTTCTCGGGCATTATAGGCTGACGCGTTGTACACTTCATCAAACGTAACGCTGCGCTAACGTTCTCCTCGTGGATAGTGTTCTTAGGTTAAGGCTCTTGACCTTGTAGAGTGCAAGTCTAAAACCTATTTTGTGAGATGGTGGGTGGGAGGGTGAAAGGCGTGACGTGACTTCACAACCGACCAAAGTATCCTTCCGCACCAACAAGAACAGATGAATCACAGAAACCGCGCTAGTTACCGGACAGGTCTTGCTGAAAAATCATACGTTTGGAAATATCAGTTTTCTCGAGAACGAGTGAAATGTTTGTGATAATATTTTCAACAAACCTTCTAAGATAATGTATCGATGTTTATTTAAATTGTTACATTTTTTAATTTTTTGTTATGAAGTGAGAAGCTTTCTTTTGAAAAAAGGTCAATTATATCGATAGTTTATCGCTATTAAAATTATAGAGGAGGTGTGTGTATATAAAAAGTATAACTTAATCAACATGCTTCTATTATTGAACAAACTGTTTCCGAAAAAAAAATTTTGCAAAACAAAAAATTCTTGAAGAAAACCGTTTGTTCCAAATTGCTCTGAATTTCCACGCCAAATGAAAAGAGTCCATCGACTCAAGGTAAGTGAACGTCATGCCAACCTTATGGTTGACATAGATCGTTCTTACAGTCTGGTGAGAATATTCATCTCTACTACCGGTGGGTTAACTTACTGACGTGGGAAACGCAACGGTAGCAAGAGTTTGGAAACAACCACCTTGTGGCACTCAAGCATCCCCTCTTTGGTGGACATGTTTGCAGAGTCTGTTCTTCGCACATCTGTAGACAACATCAACAATAACACCAACAAACAACAACAACGGCAGCAAACCACTCGTAAATACAAGGTGTAGATTATTAACGAGGACTCGTAGAGGTCCAAGCCCTTCAAATAAACACCCGCAACACTAATTCAAAGAGTAGTTTCTCCTTGACTCAACATTATATTCGCATGAGTGCAAACCTTCTTCCTCCACTAGTTTAGTGGATCGGTAATCCAACAACTGTTGGGTCAAAGAACGTTGTTTATCTATAACGTCATGGGGGGTCAAAAGATAGGATTTCAAATTTTAATGAATATAGGTTTTATTCAACGGTGTTTAAAGATGTAACGTTGATAATATATTAATAATAATATTATATATATATATAAATGGACCTTTTAATCCAATTTGTAGAGGATTTATAAAAAAAATATCTTTGTGACACTATAGGACTATTATTATTATTATTATTATTATTATTATTAGCACCACGTCTTACTACCCGTTCGGGTTGTACGCACTTACACTAATGTGTAATGGTAGGGTGATTGTGATTTGAAATGGAGGACCTACAGTTTAACGTGAGATCCGAACCACGGTGGAGGCTTGGCATTTCCCACATTCACAAGATGTCTTGTCAGAGGTGAAGGAAGGGTTTGGAAATCAGATAAATCTGTGCCAGGGACCGAGGTTTGAACCCCGGACCCCTAGCATAGAAGTCCGACACCTTACCCCTAGACCACTAGGTCACCCTATAGGACTATTGTTAGAATTATTTAAGAATGTGTTTTTTTATTTCAACGTTACATCTTTAAAGCCCGCTGAATAAAACGTATATTCATTAACATTTTAAGTCCTATTTTGACCACCCATGACGTTATAGATATACGTTATTATATATATAATAATAAAAAGGATTTTTTTTAAGACATCAATGTTTTCAAGGAGAAAATAGTATTTGAGTGTGTACACTGTACATAGAAAGAGGGGATGTTATCAGTAGATAAACAAGAGGCCTCATAGGGTTAATTGCTCATTTTCTCTCCTCTATTTTTATTTCGTACATTGGTGTCTGGTGTAATAGTGTTTAGATTGATTAGGTGCGTCAAGTTAAGATGCAACCAGCCTTGCAAAATAACTTTGAAATCTCCAAGTAGACAACGTCATTAAAAGTTACCCACACTGATTGTCACGTGATCTAAGGTGGGGAGGGTCAAAATTCAAATCTTTAAGTCAAGTGAAATGGTTTAATTGGTTTGTTGTCCCTTGTGATATCTATACCTATTTCTCCAACACTAAATAGGGTACATTTCTTCCAAAAATTAAAAACACCAGTGAAGATCTGAGTAAATTATCATTAGTTTCAGTACTAAGGATTGTAGGTGACATAATCTAATGGTTTGGGATAGAAGAATGTGGGGTGGGGTTAGAGGGTTTGCGAAATTTTTTCTTTACGCTCTAGGTTGACCTGGCGGTCTCGGGTAAGGTGTCAGACTTCTGTGCTGGCAGCCGGGGTTCAATCCTCGGTCCCGGCACATGTTTATCTGATTACCAAAACCTTCCTTCACCTCTGACAAGACATTATGTGAATGTGGGGAATTCCAGGCCTCCACCGTGGTTCGGATTCCACGTTAAACTGTAGGTCCTTCATTTCATCTCACAATCACCCTACCATTACACATTAGCGTAAGTGCGTATAACCCGAACGGGTAGAAAGACGCGGTGCTAATAATAATAATAATAATAATAATAATAATAATAACTTTACGCTCGCTTCACTAAACACCACCTCGGAAAATATGTCCTATTTCAATTATTACAAACAATTGTGTTACGCACAGTAGTAGCGGGTATTAAAAAAATAGTTTAAAAAAAGTGACCTAAAAGTTAAAGAAGGAAGATCCAGACTCTGACCCAGAAAATGTTTAAAAATTGAAATCGTTAGACCATTTTTTCTCAAATTCTGTTGATGTAGGTCCACCAAATATAAGCTGAATACACTGTGGGACCCCTGGGGCCCTGAAAGTAATGGGTTGAAAATTTTGCAAAAATATAGATATTTATTTTTACATAGAGACAATTCCATTTTAGGACTATAAATTACCAGACAAAAATTAATTTATTAAATTAAATTTGAAAAAATAACATAAATATATGTAATTAGTAAGTAATAGTGGTGTGATTATTTTTAACAATCTAAGCCTCTTAACGTTTTGTAATTATTTATCTTAATTGTTGGTTCATAACTACATTTCTCTGTGACTTGTATCTACTTAGGAAATAAATATATCGTATTATGACTATTTTATATATAATTCTTGGATTTAAAATTCCTGTATTATATGTGAAAAACATCCTTTCATTGGTTATTAACCCTACACCCAATATCATTTCTGAGGGAACTGCAGGTTTTATGGAGAAAAGCTTTATCTTCGCTCTCTCTCAGTTAACTGTTGCTAAATCTACCCACTCTCAGTTATGTATGAAGGTGGTGTGCTGGGGTAAGAAGGAGTTACTGGCAACCTCGACTAACCAGCTTTGTGAAACTCATCTTGTATTTGATGGTAGATTGGCCACACAAAAACAAGAGAACGCCAATGCTTTTACCCAGTAGTAACCATTCAACTCCCTCAAAGATGATATCCAGTGTAATATTCTTGGGAAATTTCGGACCGTTTGATAGACCACCGTGGACCACAAGTGGCCCGAGGAACATGATTTGAGAAACAATACCCTAAAAACTATTTTTAAAGGTACTCATTTTAAAACCCGTTCGGATTATATACTTATGTATTAATTACGATGATAGTTTTAGGGATTAGGAGAGTTATATTTATATGAAATTTAACCACATTTGCTTTGAGGGAGAGGAGAAAACCATTTTGGAAAAACCACCCAGTACACACTATCTAGATTCTAACCTTTATATCTCCGTCATCGCCAATCTATTCTAATGCGAGAGTAGCGCGTTAGACCTAAGACCACCGGGGCGGGTTTATTTGATAGTTAAAATAACAAGTAACTCATTCAATCCCCGATGCCAACTGTTGGGACGATCGTGACCAAGCTAGAATGTCATGGATGATTATTTTTGAACCAGCTCATGGAAAAAGCATCGCTTCATTTTCTCCGGCATCTATGGAAAGGTTGTGTAACTATTTTTTTTTTTTATTAAACGACCAGAATAGTGACCAACAGATTACAAACAATGCATCGACCATTATCTTTCCACTGTTGTTTCTCATAGGTTCTCTATTAGCAAGTCATGTCCTTCCATATAAAGGAGAAATAAAAACGGAGCTTGGATAATTAATTATTCATTACACTATTTATATTCCATCCTCTCTTATACACGGCTGATACTAGTACGATCTATCAGACAAAGCAATAACAGAAACGGATATGGAGGGAATTATAAAATAAATTAACCTCGTTCTCTATGGGGAAGTTTATAGTCGATAAATCCCCTCCCCCACACTTAACAAACCCCCGTTTTCCTCCCAAACCCCTCCTCTACACAATGGATTGAACAAACTGATCGTCTTTATGAACTAAAATTTATGATTCATTGATATGATACAGTTTCGAATTAGATAAAAATGTAATTCACAATATTTATTGTTTTAGACACAATATTAGCAGGTTGTAAAATTACAACATATTTGATTTGAATAAACATTAGTTTGCAAATAAGAACTATTATTGATACAGCTAGGAGAACGATTAGCAATCGTGCTCTAATCTCATTCATTTTATAACTTCCCAAATGAAGATAGATAATTGTAAACAAAAATTATTTTCAAGATTATGATTAATCATTGTGTTTTATGCTATCTGGAACTCAAACAAGGGAATTTTAAAATTATGTTTGTTTGTCTTTGGGCCTGGATGCAAAAATATGTTGATATATAAAAATTACATTGATTTATCTCAGTTTCTTTTTTTTATTTGAACTGAAGCCTCTAAATTATGGTTATCTAACGGACAATCGATTAGTAACCGTTCAACAATTTTTTAAATGGCTTTAAAGATTATCTTTAAATTGGATATGTAGGGTGAGTTAAGTCTGACAAATAACACTATATAAGGGTTTTTGGGCTATAAATTAGTTAAAGGGTAGGATTAAGAAAACTAGAAATTTTTAGAAAATGGCCTTTAATATCTAGTTAAAAGTGGGTATCTGGGAATCGCCTTTCATGACAATAAATTTTAATATATTTTAAGTTTATTAAATATAAACAGTTTGAGGGTATTTGACGGATAAAGATGTTTTAATACTAGAGATTTCTTAACTATTCCTTGAATGTATTTTTATACATCTTAAAGAGTTTTTATTGTGATTGACAATCATGTTGGTTTTTCTGAGGAAAACTTACTCAAGGTTATTTACTCAAAGCCTATTTTTGAAAATATGGTTCCATACTACTAACAACTATGAGAATGTTCGTGTGTCATAGGATCTATTTATTTATTACTATTATTGCGTTCAACAGAAAGACTATTAACGACTTAATATGAGAGGATATTAAAATCACAGGGATAGATCATATATTTTATATAAAATAACAAATACCATCTCACAGGGGTCAAGATTAGGACCTCAAAATCTTCATCACATGAAACAAAGTATATTGTGAGTCGCTTAGACCACATGAACACTGGTGTAGATGTCTGCTTGAGTTCGATTCCAGATGATTGCACTCGTGGTTATTTTATTATCCACTACTAACACTTTAGGCTTCTCCATAAATTCACACTCCTCATTCTGGTACAATGAGATATAAAAGAGGTCGTTAAATGCCAGCAATGATGTAGGGAATAGACGAAAATAAATACACCAAACAAAACAATTTAAAACACTTCACTTTCATCAGCGAAATTTGAATCTATTTTTGGATCCCAGTGGTCCGAAACCTTAACTCGGTGGATATCGCGTCCATCTACCAAACAATGGATCCCGGGTTTTATTTCTTGCATGACCAAAACATGTATCATTAGTGAAATTGTAGCTTAAAGTAGGAATGTAGGAAACAAAAATTAAGGGCAATAACTTTGCCGTTTATATAACAAAATAAAAAATATTGATTAAACAATATCAAATATTTATCCAATAGAAATAAAGAGTTTAATTTCCTTCACATAGTGATATCAACAATTGTTGAATATCTGTCAAGTATGTCCTGGAATTTAATGACAACTTTTATCCTAATTTAAAAAATTTATCATCTAATGCCGCCATGCACATGACAGTTATTCAATAGCTGTGGGTATCACCAGGTGAAGAAAATTAAGCTATGTTTATACTAGAGAAAGATTTTAATTATTTTGGTTAAAATAATATTTTGCTATAAAAACTGCAAAATGTTGATCTTTTCTTGCGTCCACTTCCACCTGACCTTGACCTTTCACAGTAATGAATTAATGGATGGGACACGGATTGATGTGTGTGCTCTGGAAATCTATTGGTAAGTTGTGTGATGATAATCAGTCAGTTCAAGACGTACCTTTCTTCTAACCCGTTAGGTAGAAAGTTTACCCTGCATTATTCTACTATGGAATGGTTTATAAGAATAATATAATATTTAGCACCAAGTCTTACTACCCGTTCGGGTTATATGCTTTAAGTACTAATTACGCTAATGGATTAGGAATTGGGATGGTTGAATTAGAGGAAGTGAACCCGCATTTGCGTGGAGGTAGAGTGGAAAACATTTTTTTTAAACCGTTCACCCGACCGAGATTCGAACCTCGATCACCCCGTCCTCAGCAGTCGAGATCAACACGACAAGCGTGTTAGCCAACTACGCCACCGAGGCGGGTGGTATGGTTTATAATTTCAAACCATGGTGTAGCTCGTCAAGATAAATGTCTACTAACTTTCGGGGTAAACGGAGTCAACATGTTAAATACCCCAAATAAAATTCTTAAAGAATAAATCTGGGATGAAACCAAATGTTTTAAATTTCAAATGGAATTCGAATTTTTGTTTAATAACATAAATCTAATATATTTGAAAATAAAAATGTTTGAAATCGAATATTTTATAGTTATTAAATAAAAATTGAGTATCAGACAATTTTATATTTTTTTAAAAATTGAGACCAATTAAAAAATAAAACTTGCGTATAAACCATGTCCAAATAATTACCAGGTCAGAAATATTACGAGATTAACAAGTTTAAAAAAAATTAAATCATCAAAATGCTTATTTTATATTCAAGAGTTTGATTTAGATTCGATTAATCTGAATCTTGGATCTATTTTAATTTTAGATTTTTAATCCGTTATGAATCTTTCAAATATTTACATATAGATATTATAATAACTAAAGATTATTATTATTATTATTATTATTATTATTAGCACCGCGTCTTACTACCCATTCGGGTTATACGCACTTACGCTAATGTGTAATGGTAGGATGATTGTGAGATGAAATGAAGGACCCACAGTTTAACGTGTAATCCGAACCACGGTGGAGGCCTGGCATTCCCACATTCACAAGATGTCTTGTTAGAGGTGAAGGAAGGGTTTGGTAATCAGATAAATCTGTGCTGGGACCGAGGATTGAACCCCGGCCGCCAGCACAGAAGTCTGACACCTTACCCCTAAATAACTAAAGAATTCTATCAACATTCAGATTGTGATTTAAAAAATTGTCAATCTTAGATTCACTTCATAGGGATATCTAACTAAAGAAATATAAAACTATAAAGTTGAAATTATTAATATGATGGTTAAACTAACAAATAATTAAATATTATAAAACACGTGTGCATATTCCCTTCTTACCCCAAAGACTCACTCGATCTACATAAAGTCTACACATTGTATTACGTTATAGGGGAGGTGAGACCATACTGAAAGTGAAAATTTGCTTAACACAGCTGTTTCAAATTCTGCAGTCCCCGGGGTATTTTTCAGCACCTTTCCCTCCCAAACCCTCCCTCATCCCTTTCTCTCTCGTGAACCAAAACATCTCCCTCCAAACCATTTTCTTTCTCTCTCATCACATCGCTTCTCACACACCCTTCTATAAAAGCACTTCACCCAAAAACTACTATTAGTATCTATCCCCCTCCCCGCACCTCCTAAACCCCTCAACCCCCCCTCCCCCAAATATCTACCACCCCCCCTTTTCGCCCTCAATTACTAAAAGCTGAAACCCATGCACACAGATTCAGCTGACTTTGCAAGGACTGCATGAAGCAAAATATAATCCAAACATAAACCTGGACAATATGTCTGCCCCAAGCTCTGGTCTTTTAAAAGGGGTGGTGGGGGTGGTAAGGGGGCGGGGTGTATGAGGGAGGGAAACAAGGTTAACTTGTTCTGGTGGACTATCATGGGTGTCCGGCATTTACTTCCGGGCGTTGCACTGTTTACGTACTTTCATGAACTGTTTAACAAATTTGATGAACGACACTATTAAAACGATGGTAGATACGGTTTTACATTTTGCTTGAACCATTTTATACCACCACCCGTCCACTAATAATGATTGTTTTTTTTATCACCACGTCTTACTAATTGTTCAGGCTATACACATATATTATAATTACTCTAATGAGGTAGGGATGAAGAAGGAAGTATTTTAGAGGTAATTTACCAGCATTTGAGTGAAAGGAGAGTTGGAAATCATTTAGTAAAAACAATTATTACTACACCTAACTAGTATTTTAGCCTCAAGCTCTCCATCATCCGCAGGTCAATCTAACACGAGAGTGACACCTTAAACCATTCGGCCACTGAAGCGGGCAGCATATAGCTGAATATCAATTCAGTTGATTTTGAACCCTCTTCGATAGCGTAGTTAGCTAACGCACTAGTTTCGTGTTAAGCTAGACTGCCTAGTACGGAGAGATTGAGGTTTGAATCTCGCTCAGGTGAACTGGGAGGTTTTTTTTCCTGAATGTTTTTCCACACTCCCTACACGCAAATGTGGGTTCACTTCATCTATGTTCAACCTTACCAATTCATAGCTCATTAGCGTAATTAGTAGTTAAGTGGATAACCCGAACGCGCATTAAGACGAGGTGCTAATAATAATAATAATATTAATAGTGATCAAGTTGATTTTGTGAGACACTAAAGGGGTAATCACGTATCTCTAATACATCATGGATTATTTATTTATTTTTCACTTCATCTTGGTAGTTGTTCGGGGGCCACACGTATTCATTAATCACGCAAATCGGTTGAAGTTAAGAAGAAATTCGCCGGGTATTGTGTGGAGGGATAGTGAGAAATCATTAAGGATATAACATCCACAGTATACCCAACCAGGACTCGAACCCGATATCTTCGTCAGCGGCAATTAAATACAGCACGAGTGAAGGTCCGTGGTGTTTAAGAACGTTGCCTAACGGTGACGTCATGGCAGGTCATTATCAGATTTCCAATGTTGGTGAACTTACGTTTTATTCAACGAGTTCTAAGGATATACGTTGAAACAAAAATTAGATATTCTTAAATTATTCTAAAAATAATTAAATATAATAATTTTATGAAACTGTATATCTTGAACTAGTTTTTTTTTTTTATAAACGTATCTTTTTTAAATTCTCTACAACTTAGACTAGTTGGATTGGACACGAAAATGGCCTATAGAAATCGCCCTGCCAGGACGTAGAACAAAAAAGTCCATGGTAGCATATGTATATCTAGAATAGTAAACCAGTGAAAGGTAATTTTTCTAAAGCAAATCAATGTTTTCAAGACGCTAATATTATAGTGACTGTAAACTCGTCAGGAGAAGAGGGCAAATGTTAACAGTAGATGAACAAGAGGCCTCACAGGTTGAAATCATATTTTTCCGTTTGTTTCTATTTCGTACCATGGTTTCTAAATGTAACAGCGCTTAGACTGCTTAGGTGCGTTAAGTTACGATGCACAGCTCACTTTGCAAAATAACTTAGTAATCATCAAGTAGACAATGTCGTTATATAAACTGCTTTTAAATCCCTTCCGTAAACATTTAGAGTGTCTATGAAATTATGTTTAAAATCATTTTATTATTTTCGAGGTTTGTCTGGGATTAATAAATCAACTCCGATTTTAAAATTTTCACGTATTTTAGGTACTTTTCTATATTAATGCTTTCAATTTATTTATTTATATTTGGTATTCCAAATTTTTTGCTTAAGGTTCTAAATACTTATGATACAATTCTATTTTTTCATGCTTTGTGCCTTAACACCCATCCATAGATATCCAAACTGCATATTTACATTAATTATCTAGGGATGAGGGTGGTGGTATTTAGAGAAAGTGTGCCAGTATTTTCATGGAGAAAAGAAAATCTATACATAGTCAACAAAAAAGCAAACAAAACGAGTTTTTTTTGTCTTTATTCACAAACCCACCTATGCTGGCTATAGGTGTTACTTTAAATTGCTAACTTTTAAAACAAAGGTTATTAACAGCTTAATTTACATGTTAACGATGAGGGAGGTAGTTTAAAATGAAATGCCCTCACATTAGCTTAGAAATGAGATGGCAAAAATTATTATGGTTCACATTTGGAAAACCTCCTATGATCCATACACATTTGAGATTCACATCCCGACATCCTCATCAAAGGAAACTAAATTCACCCTTAAGCCACGCGCGCAGCCACTCGTTCAGCTATTACAAGTTATACAATGTTCGCGTGTACTGCTAAAACATTGTTATGGTATTTTATTTATTAATGCATTTTTATATTATCTCTATTTGAACATTTTTATTCAATTGTCACCCGATTCAGTTGCAGAGTGGTATAAGGTGGCTCTTCTCGTGGTAGACTGACCTGTTAGTGACGGGGAGATTAGTGTTCGAATCCTTGTCAGATTTATCTAGAGTATTTTTCCTTAATTGATTTCCTACTCCCCTTACACGCAAATGCAGGTAGCATACCTCTTAAAGTATTTCTTACTCATCCTTACCCCATTTAAAAAGTATCATATAAGCGTATAATCTGAACTATCATATGTGCGTATAATTTGAACAGGTAGTGAGATATATAAACATATTTTAAGATATAATTAATAAATATATTACAAGATATTAATTTAAGCTATCCTCTTTCAAACCCCTTTGCGCTGAGATTAATTCTAGATATCTCCTTTAATTTACGGTCTGAGAAACCCATTGGCACCTCACACAATACTGAATGGACCGGGCCTGTCACAAAGGCCCCCCCCCCCCCCTTTTGCAAGACGCCAAGAATACTGCCTTCACAGTCAGGCAAACAGTTTCGTCGTCTTTGTAGCTTCTGACGTCACGTTCGCATGGTACACAAACAAACATTGTCCATGGAGAACTTGGGGACGTAGTGTAATAGTTAATAACCATTGTGCTGTAATGGAAGGTATTCGAGTGTAACCTCCCCCCCCCTTCCCCCTCATGCCCACACATTCAAATTGTACCTTACGTCTAAACTAAGGCACCCTTGCAATCTAGTTTAACTTCACTGGTTTCAAGAACTTTGTGCATGATAGTGTCCTGTTAGAAACCTTTTGATCATAACTAAATGGTAACACCGAGTTTAAGTTAGGATATTCATTCAATCTTAGAGATTTTACTGCCAGAAATTTTGTCAATGAGATTGATTTTATCTAATCGTTCATGTTTTGCAAAGAATTTAATTTGTTTTAAGGCAAATAAAATGTATTAATTTATTTCTTGACGAAGTGAAAAATAACAAATGTTTGTCGAATTAATTTCTTCTTCTTTTTATCTCCGCTTCTATATTGCCCGTTCGGGCTATAAGTTAAGGTGGGATTGAAGGGGAGGCGTGAAAAGGTAATTGGATTCACAGTTATTATAGGAAAACATGTATTTGGCCAAGAAAATAAAAATAACTTTATTAGAAACTTAGTTTAATTTTTGACACATGGTGAGGTGTCAGTTGTTGAATATTTGTCATGAGCATGGCGGCATTAGATGAGAAACTTTTTAAATGAACATATAAAGTTGTCGTTATATTCCAGGACACCTTTGACAGATATTCAACAACTGTTGAAGTCACCGTGTGAAGAAAACTAAACTATTTCAACTGGAGAAATATTTCATCAATTTTGGCCAAAATAGATTTTGGTATAAATACACTGCTCTTTTCTTTAGTGACTTGCACATCCACCTAAGAATTAGGATGGGAGAATTTAAAGGAAAATATGTACCTGCATTTACGTTGGAAGAGAATTGAGAACCATTTTTTTTTTTTTAAACATCATAGCTATAGCTCTGGGCTGCCACTTTGTATTCACATAAAATTCACCATTTTCCTAGAAGGAATAATTATTTTCCCAACATTTTTAAGAGGGAAGTATAAAGGAATAAAAAATATTTATATACATATTTTTGAAATATCACTTTTGGTGTTGAGAAATGGATTGTTTTGATTTGATAGAGAAATAATTTGGTCTATTTTCTAAGACTTGAGGTCTACTCTGACGCAAATTGGCCAGCCACTTATGAAAGATTGTAACAAACTAAATTATAGCAATTTTTATATTTAATTTTAAACATGTATTTTGAAAAATAAGTATTTAGTATAGTATAAGTAAATCTAATCACAATTACGACGTCTTAGACCATGTGATAACAAATGCCGTCTATAATCTAGCTGAACAACATGAATAAAATTATCAAGTATAACTTTAAGTCGAAATGTGGAAATATTCATCATAGGTAGCGCAGATTAATTATAAATCATAGGCCTTTAGATTGATTCAAAGAAAGGGGTGCTACCTAGCAACAATGACGAAAAGAATTAAATACAAATGAGATTTTAATATATTATAACCTAGTAGTTACCATGAAATCTTTATGATTAAAAAAAACCTCTTCTTTTTTTAGAGAGAGAGGAACAAAAGAAACAAACTAAACTAGCTCAATAATTTTAACAGTAGCCCGGTGATGTTTATCAAGTTGGTTTTTGGTAAAGGGCAATTTGTAATAACGGAAAGAGGATCGATAGTTTCGTGGGTTTAGAAACGGTTGTAGAGGGTGGAATTAAGAGGTCAGGGGGTTGCAAGGTTTTACTGGTTGAATGGGGAGAAGAGAGGTAAACTGAAGACCGACAGAAGAAGAAAACTCTTACTGCTTTACGATTAACATTTCAAAAGATTCCACAAGAGTCCAAATTCTTAAACCGTCATGATCACAAAGTAAAAAAAAAATATTGGTAGACTTTTTCAAACTACACGAACAAGATTTTAAATTGAAAAATAAAAGTTAAAAGAAAGAGAGCTACAGGTTGAAAGAATTGTAAGTAAAACCACCACTAGTTAAATCTCAGCTATGTTACTTTGGAATTTCGTTGTCAAGATTTGCATTCTTTGAACTGGTGATCGGACGTTTGCCTCCTTAATATACTTTCTTTTGTTCTTTTACTATTAGTTCACATTCTTTCCGCGTGCAATATCAACCTAACTTCGAGAAACAGTTGTAAAATAATGCAGCTCAACATAACTTAATGTCAAGTTATCCCTTGTACAAATCCTAGCCCAAGTTAAGTGAATAATTACGTCAACGTCAAGCTAAAAGTATCGCGATGGATTTAATTTAAAAACGCGATTGAAATATTTACGTGACATTACGTTAACTTTTATTTGAGATTTAATAAATATAATATAGTTATTATTTGTGAATCAGTGTGTATTAATAATATATTGAAAATTTTAAAAAAATCACAAAAATGTTTTTATATACATACAAGTTTGTAAAATGTACATGATATGAAAGATTATTAATTTATTTAATGAAGAATAATAGTCAAAAAATCTTACCATAAAGAACCTTTGTAACAATAGGCAAACATAAAAAAAAAATTGAAACATATTACTACAGAATATTAGGCTCATCATATATTTTGTTATTCCCACTATATTTTAATATTTAACACTGATCATGATTTATTTATTAAATAGATATAATTGAAACAGAAATACTAAGTAATTAGTTTTACAAAAGGTTATAGCAAAATTGTGAAAAATTAATAAAGTAATATTTATCAGCTTTGGTGGCCACGTGGTCTTACGCACTAATCTCGTGTTATAATAGACTGCCGAAGATGGGAAGACTGGGGTTCGATTCCGGTCCAGTGCACTGAAGACGGGTTTTCCTCAATGGTTTTCCACTTTCCCTCCACACATATTTGAGTGCATGTCCTCTAAATTAAGCCTTCCTAATCCCTAACCCTTTAGTATAATTAGTGCATAGCCGTATAACCCGAATGACACAATGCTAAAGAAAAATTAATGATTTATAAAAAATATAAAATATTTTGAATTTACAGATAAAATTCTTTTAGTAATCCTCTTCTCCTTAGGATGTAAGGTTGCGCACCATTTGACTAGTTTCGATGTATTATTATTATTATTATTATTATTTAGCACCGTGTCTTACTACCCGTTCATGTTATACACACTTACGCTAATGTATAATGGTAAGGTGATTGTGAGATGAAAATGGAGGACCTACAGTGTAACGTGGGATCCGAACCACGGTGAAGGCCTGCTATTCCCTACATTCACAAGTTGTGATTAATACACGTCTTGTCAGAGGTGAAGGAAGGATTTGGCAATCAGATAAATCTGTGCCGGGACCGTGGATTGAACCACGGACCTCTAGCACAGAAGACCGACACCTTACCCCTAGACTACCAGGTCACCTAAATGTTGTACCTCCCCACATCGTCGTGAACTATCCTTAATATAAAAATGTGTTTCAAAAAATAATATAGATATGTGTGAGATGTTAGTAGTCCCAAGGGTTTAATAACTTGTAGAAAAAAAACTACACCCAACTAAAATCGTAGCCTAGATCCGGTGGAGCACCCGTTGTATCGGAAGCAATAAAAGAACTATCAATTCAAGCGCCATGTGCTGTTGATTGCAATCATCCGCGCCGCGTTTAAGGTCAACCGCTGCAATGATCCCTACGTGACCTACGCGAAACGTGCTTTGGAATCATAAATATCAATTTAACTTCTCATTTGAGGGGCGGAAAATGTACGGATGGAGGTACAATTATTATTTCAAATATTCAAACCCTTTTACACATTTTTTTTATTTTTTTATTTCAAGTTTTAGGCATTTTGAGTAGTTGTCTATTATTTAAAACACGTATTTTATAATTATTAAAAGTAATTATCCCTTTGACTAATGGTCACCTTGGAAAAATACGTCACCTTCCATCTTGTTTAGTTTGCCAGCGATGGGGAGACGAGTTTAAATTTCAAGATAGTTACACTCAAACTATTTTCCTTAATGGTTTTTCAATCTCTCTCCAAGCAAATACATCTACAATTCCTCTAAATTCTACTTTATTCATCTCTGCCCTATTAATATAAATACTAGTTAGCCAAGATGAATTGTAAGACAATAAGAAAATACATAAAAAAAACTAAAACTAGTAAATTTAGTCAGATAAAATAATGGTGACTTATTTCATTATTTCAACTAAGTTTCTAAACATAAATAGGACTAAATTGAATCCACGCTTCTCCTATCAAGTAGAAGAAGAGACGATTACAATTACAAACAAGGTTAACTGAGGAAGTTTGGGAAGGATGACACATAAGAGAAATATATAAGTTTAACTAATCAGTTTAGTATAATGTAAACAAGAGGAATAGAATTGCATAAGTTTTTTAATAGATATTATATCCAACAGTCCATTATTATTTGAGATAACTTTATTCTTTTAACATAGTTGTGTAGTTCACGATAGGCAGGAAATAGAAATAAGCCCCTTGATGACAAGGAACTAACAGACGAAAGATAGAACAACAGTTGGTTTAATTTACAGACTCTAGAAGATAGAGTTCACGTTCAGTCTCCTACGAAGGAGCATCTGCCTCAACATGGCGGCAATCAACAATAAGCCACAAAAATCAATTTAAGGTTAAGACACAATTAATGAAATAATATTTGAGACATATTTCTATTTCTTTCTTTTTTTTAATATGGATTGTATTCTAATGTAGCTATACAATCAAATAAGAGTCGTTGAATCCATCATAATGTTTTGATCGTGAAACATTATAAAAAGGAGATTTTTTTTTAAAATTGCAGCATATTTGTCACAAAAATTATATCTTGAAATTGCATAATAATTAGTAAAAGAGGGTTTTACTACAGTCAAGTAACCTACTTTGTGTTGTGCAAGTTTTATTGCTCTGTGTTGGAGCAATTTTTTCTCTCCTAATTACAAAAGTTTTTTTTAAATGTATTCAATTAATTGTATTATATTATTAATGTATATATTAATTTGGTGCCCAACTTATGTTTTTTTTTAAATGTGTTATATATCTGTATTGGCGACCGTGCAAAGTAATTCGTCAAACTAGTTTGTTTTTTAAATTTACTAGTGACAAAGAAGTTGGGGTTCAAAATACGAACGAGTATTTCCAGATATTTTTTTCCCTTTAATATCAGTTTGCCATTTTTGATAATTAGTATGGTCAATATTTAATATTTTAGATTTAAATATATCTTATCAATGAGATACATAAGCTGAAGAAATTAAAATTATATTATTTAAGACCCTAATTTGTGGTGAATAATATGATTGGATTTCGTTTAGTAAAAGTTGGATTTTTATATAAAAAGTAGGTGAATAAAATCTGTATTTTTGGGAAAAAAATAGTAACAAATCAACTCTTTATTAAGCGATATGGTGCTAAGTATAGAAAAACTACGGCTACAATTTGTACAGTACTGTTAATACGAAACAAACCAAAGCTAAGAGGTTTAAAGAATACAATTTTGTTTAAATTAAATAAAAAATTACAAGTTGGACAAGGGAATTGAGCATAGGAACTTTTACGTCGTACGACAATGCTATATTACCGAGTTATTATGGTTCGTATCATTTTCAGGTCCATATTTCACTAGCTGTTTGTGTATTTAAACTGTCTGTGGTTATTAGTGAACGTATCGCCCACTGAGAACTATACATATTCATAGTCCAAAGCGACTCGTATATGACAATACGCTGTCATGCACTTAGTATTATTAATAACATACATATCACTAACTAATAAATCAAATTCAATCGAGGAAAAAATGACCATTTGGACACGGGAATCAAACCCGGGACATTTGGCTTAGCACGCCAATGCTTTATGCTCTATTTTATCTGGTGTTTATATGGCACTTACTCTAATTCAGTTTCCTTTAAAAAGTGATTAATTTAACATATTTTATTTGTAAAATTAATACAAATATGGGCCATATTCTATAAAATTAGTTTAAATACTTATATGAAATTTTTTACACATTTATGTTAATATAGATTATGTGGTTAAAATATATTTTTTAAATCATACATGTCAGATGTATTTATTTTTGCACTACTTCTAACTACTCGTTCGGGTTGCATGCCATTTATTACACTAATTTTTTTTTAGGTATAAGAAGGTTTCATTTAGAGAAAATTTAACCTCACTTGCGTGGAGAGAGAGCCGAAAACCATTTAAGAAAAACTACCTTTAATGCATCCAAACGTGATCGAAACCCTATCTACCCGTCTTCAGCATTCTAGTATATCGAGAGAGAGAAGTGCTTTAGACCATTTAGCCACCAAAATGGGTCAGATGTTAATTGTTTGACACAATGTCTAAGTTGAACGTCTAGCGAACCTTATTGGATATTTTCCTTTAGAGTAAGTTCATCAACGTTACCTTAATATTTTTTTTTAAAGTTCAACTGTGACAATAAACAAAGATTCCTCTCAGACCACTCTGAAACCAAAATAAAAGTTCAATCCATAATTAATTTGAACAAATTCCGATATGTTGATACACATTCATTATACTTTCACCTACTTAAACTTATCAACTTATTAAAAATAAAGAGAAGCTATTATTTAAAATATGCGCGAAGTTTGTGGAGATAGAAGAAGCCTCTTCCATATAAAAACAATGAGTTTTTCACGCAGCGTGCTCATGCATTCAAATACCTCTGATTACAGAAAAAAAAATTATGAAAAAAATAAGTATGCCTTGTCGGTATCATTTTAAAAGAAAATGTAGTTTTAGTGTAATGATATATAGAACAGGATTCCATTTATATCCTATGTTACCTAAATTAAATTAAAAAATACAATATATAAAAAAAAGTTGATAGTTTAACACTGAATCGGACGTAAGATTTAATTTTTTAAAAGAGAGGCTAGAGGGCGTGGTATATGACATTTTGAAGCTATTTTTTTATAGAAATTAAATACTTCGTGTAATATTTCAACTAAGGCTAAAATATATTTTATTTTAATTTTTTTTTCAGAAACGTGTTTTACTCCCCGTTTGGGTTATAAGCCTATACAATAATTATGTTAATGGTTTTAAAGCATTAGGAAGGATATATTTAGAGAAATGGTACCCATATTTGTGTAGAGAGAATGCAAGGGGAAAAACACCCAGAGGAGATTCTAGTTCTGACTTTCGTATCCCCAGAAAACCAGGCTCTTGAAGCTTATTCCGAGTTCCCATTGCTCACACGTTTTTTTATTAAATACTTATATTTAAAAAAAAATAATAGTGGAATTTGATGTTTATGCTATTGCCATTTTTCCATAACTTATTTAATATAGTTCAAACAATTAATAATAGTAAATTAAAATTATAAATATATATATTTACTTGATAAAGTATATGATAAATTACAATTACAAACACCCAGAGGAGATTTAGTTCTGACTTTCGTATCCCCAGAAAACCAGGCTCTTGAAGCTTATTCCGAGTTCCATTGCTCACACGTTTTTTTATTAAATACTTATATTAAAAAAAAAAAAATAGTGGAATTTGATGTTTATGCTATTGCCATTTTTCCATAACTTATTTAATATAGTTCAAACAATTAATAATAGTAATTAAAAATTATAAATATAATATTTACTTGATAAAGTATATGATAAATTACAATTTCAAAACTTTATACAACACAAATATATTTTAAAAATCAATCAGGTTTAATACACGTTATTAATCCATATATTTATATATTTATTTTAGAACTATTCGCAAGTTTTATTAACTTTAGAAGTAAAATAGAGAGGTGGTTTTATACCTTTAATAATTCTTTGGCATCATATATATGTGAGTAAAATGACACAACAGAGGGTAGTTCTTATATGGTGCATCAATTTACCCTTCATAAAATGTTAGCACGTATAGTATCCTAACAGAGGGTGAAAAAATAAAGTTAAGGGGTGAAAGTACATATAAGTTTTGAAACTTATCCCGTAAACCCCTTCTAAAGATGGCGGTTCATCTGGTTTTATTGGCAATATAACCAGCCGGCTCGATCAATAGAATCTTGAAACTTTTTTAGTTTCACACTTTCATGGGTTTCATGCCCTAAAATTAGACTTTAATTATAATACTTTCTTACTTATAGTGTCTTTCCCTTTATAGTGAAATTTTTAGAAACTAAACTTGTGAATATTATATATTCATATTTGGATATTTAACGTCATCTTTTTTAGAACAAACTGATTGAATCAAGATATAACTATCTTAATTCTAGAACATACATAACTCCCAGTCCACAGGCCACCAATTTATCACTTCAATTTAACCAGTAAAATGTGTTTTATATATATATGACAGGAATTAGCGATAGCTGATAGATCCGGGTTCGTATCACGTTTGAGTGCAATGAGGGTGATTTTTCCTAAATTGTTTGAACTAAATTCTACCTTCCTTGTACCTCATTAACTAACGCAATTGATATATTCATATAACCTAAACGGTTGCTAAGATTCGTTTAGAAATAAATAGTTGTTTTAATCAAACATTACGATTTGACTAGTTTAAAAAATCTTAACTTTAAAATATTATTTTTAATGTGTCAGTAAAGGGATATAAATCACTGAGCTTTGGCTTTATTAGCTTGTACAGGAGGTCAGGGGTTCAATTATATTCACATGCACAAATTATTTTAATATTACATTTTATAATATCGGAGAGTTCCCAAATCTATTGCAAACTATAAATATTCATGTGACACCAAATTATTTTAATAAATGTAGCTCTATCCAAGCCTTATTTAATAGTTTTTTCAAAAGTAGATATATTTTGTGAAATTGTAATCATCTTTTATAGCAGATCTAAGTGTTCACATTATAGTCTTTTAACTCCAATAATATATATATATATTATAAATCTCTAGCATATTATTCTAATCTATACACATAAATATTAAATATTTACATTGCTCTATGAGCAATCCAATTTATTAGGGTCCAAAACATTAAGGCTATTTGCATCCTAACTTCACCCCTTCCTTAAAACTTTCTTTAAATATTATCATAGCAATCAACATCGTGGACTACCATTCGGAGCCATTTATTGCTTTTGATTATAAAAAATTCGGCATGTAAGGTGTAATGTTGTATATATTAGCTTGAAGGAAGTAATTCGATCACATTTAGGGTTTTATCTCAATCCATACCTATTTCACTAGCCATCTTTTCATTTCACTACCTTCTTTTTTTAATTTTTAGTCCCTTGTTTTGTTACTTCCTTCCTTTTCCTTATCCTTCCCTTTCTCCTCCACCCTACTCATTTTCTTACCTCACCACTCTATTTACTATATCTCTTTCTCTATTTTTTTACCATTTCCTTTTCCCTCCATATTCTCTCACCTTCTCTTATTTAATTTTTCTCTATATAATACCAGTTTTACTCTTATTTCTTATTCCTTCTTCCCCTCTCATTTTCACCTTTTTTCTTTCCTCTTAAATCTATTCATCAATGGCTTACATATATTTCCGTAACTAATCTCTCTTTTTACTCATCCACTTTTTTCACTATTTCTGTCTTTCCCCATTTTTTTTCTCCCAATCTAACTCCTTTGTCTCGCAAGATTTTCTCTTTCTCTTCCCTCTACTCTGCTTTATTTTCCCTTCTGACCTCTCTCTGTCTCCCTCTCTCTCTATTTGTGATTACAGTCTATAATATTGTTAAAATCCCAAACCTTCCCCCTTCCTCCTTAGTTTGAAAGATTTCCCAAGAAAAAGCTCTCAAGTTTAGTCACACCGTCGTCTACTAAATTATCCGTATTTGCGACCACAACAGTTTCAACTCCGTATTTGAACTAAGCGATGGCAATTAGCGAATTACAGCGACGTGGGGGAATGAAAGAAGGGATTGTTGTTCTTCCTCTCTTCAGGGGGTGTTTTTGTGTAGAGACAAAACAGGGTGACACGAGAAATGTATTATGTATGCAAACTTGAGGGGTTTTCGTGCAAGT
Source organism: Timema cristinae (assembly GCA_039000515.1). Classification (NCBI taxonomy): domain Eukaryota; kingdom Metazoa; phylum Arthropoda; class Insecta; order Phasmatodea; family Timematidae; genus Timema; species Timema cristinae. The sequence continues at coordinate 41,914,747 of JBCFYV010000100.1, read as the reverse complement.
GGAAATATTTATTAAATAATAGCCTCCATCGTGGGGCTCTATATTCACTAGCCTCCATCGTGGGACTATATATTCACTAGCTCCATCGGGACTATTATTCACTAGCCTCCATCGTGGGATATATATCACTAGCCTCCATCGTGGACTCTTATCACTAGCCTCATCTACATAAATTCCCCTTCTACACACTCTACAACCACTTCAGACCAACCGGTCTGATTAATTTAAAGATCAATATCATTTCATTTCATATTAAAGATTTGACTTGCATGGATTTGAAAAGATTTGAAAAGATTGTAAATATAGATCCATAACTTTGCTAGCTAACCAAACCTATGGTTGAACATGTGGACGAAAGCGTCCGTCTTGTCTTACACGGTTTATCAGTGACGAAGGTTGAGGTTAATATTCCAGCCAGGTTTACTGAGATAGCTTAGCATAAATCTTTTCAAACTCTCTTTAAACGCAATTTAGGATACACTCCATTTAAAACTAACACTTATTTTACCTCATTAATGTACAAATATTAGTGTAGCCTGAACGGTTATATTTCAATTTTCATCCATGGAGCTTGAAAAATTATTAGATCAACTATAATGTATTCATACTTTAAGTCATGTAATATGAAATTTTCATTGTTGATATGTATTGCCAATACTTATAAAATAACACTTATATTATATTAAAATATTATTAATTTTGGGCGTAAAAAGTATGAATGAATTTTTAAAACGGGCCTTTCTATAAATATTGGAATGTAGTAAGACATAAAGTAAAAAAAAAGTATTTAAAGCTCAAGAAGAGGTGAATTATTATTATTATCATTATCACCGCGTCTTACTACCCGTTCGGGTTATACGCACTTACGCTAATGTGTGATGGTAAGGTGGTTGCGAGATGAAATGGAGGAACTACAGGTTAACGTGGAATCCGAACCACGGTGGAGGCACTCCACACATTCACAAGTTGTGATTAATACACGTCTTGTCAAAGGTGAAGGAAGGGTTTGGCAATCAGATAAATTTGAAGAGGTGTTAAAGAAATGTTTTAAGAAAGGGGGGCGGGGGGGTGTAAGATGGACTTTACAAGTATAGCATTTTATTAATATGTTACTGTACTTACAAACTAACGTAAACTGATTAAACATAATTTACATGCACACTCAGCATCAAGTATATAATAACACTGGATAATAATATTTTTCAATAAACAAATCGGGTTTTAAATTATCTTAGAACTACCTGGGGTAGAACCAAGGTATATTATACCTTTAATAGGCCTATATTGATAGGTTAAACATCGAAATAACAGTTTATAAAATATCATAAATATATTTACAATAACCAGCAATATTATTATCTTTCAAAATTGACAAATTCTAGATCTCATGACGTTTGTTGCATAGTAGTTATACCTAGCCCGTATTTGATTAGCCTTTTAGAGCGTTAGGAAAAAAAAAATCTTGTAGAATGGGTGAAATTTAAAGCATTTCAATAGCTCCAGCCTTCATATTTTAAAATCGACACCATCTGTCAAAAGGTAGAGTTGAGGATGGACAGGTCCAATTTGCATAGGAAGGTCCTTTTATAAAACCAAAACATTTTATTTTCTACCCAAAATTTATATCATTTCACTATTTTGTTAATGTTATTTTATCAAACGTGACACAAACATATAGATAACATTACTTGACAGGTAAACACGTGAAGGTATATATAGTAACGTGTGTTGCTGTCAGATAAGATGTTTTCTAGCTTAAGGGTGATTTACACGGTGCTGCTTTTGATAATATTCGCTGGCAACTTTTGACGCAATCTTGAACCTTTCCCTGAACGAATATCTGGCTGCACAATTCGCTAGCTGATAAACGTTTACACAACGCTTCTAAAGAGTGGTAATTCACCAGCGTTTAGCCAGATTTAGGCGTCATGGCATAAAAAAAACTCACCTCGCACGTGCGTCTCAAACAAGGTTTGTAGCAAGCTGCCAGTCTCGCGCATGCGCATTATGGTAGGCCCATTCACTGGTCGCTTTTAAAAGCGCTGACACGCCGATTCATTTGAAGCTGCTGGTAAAATAAGCTAGTTATTCGTTTTGCGGAAGCGTTAAAGTGGGGAATGTTCCTAACTTCTCAGATAGCGTCTTTTATTCACTGCGTCTTCAAAATTATGACGCGAGAGAATAAAAGAAGCCGCATCTTTAGAATCTTTTACCAGCGAACTCACCGGCTTACAAATAAGCTTGCTCAAAGCGAATAAAAGCAGCACCGTGTGAATCATCCTTTACTGAGCTTTCAGAATAGGATCTTAAAACAGTGAATACATTTTGTCTTTCTGTGGCAAGCCAATTATAAACACGTAAGGGTCAATAACTATACCTTGATTTTGATAGGAGCACTGTTTTGTAAGGCCTTATTTCGTACCAGAATACTACTGTCTATTATTATTATGTTGGTCACTAGACCCTTCAGAATAATATGTAATAGGTTACAAGATTAGTTTTATAATTTATACAAATTATAGCTATCTCTATATTTATTTTAATAAAAAAAGAAATATTTCTAAAAATATTCTAACTAGCCGGTGAGTACCTGTACAGGGAATATATTATTATATAGAAGCTTTGTTATTATTATACTACTAAAAAGCCACACGGCTGACTCATTTACTGACATTAATGTTTACCCAATTTCAGATAAGCTATAAACTTGAAATTTAGCAAACTTATAGCTTCTAGCCTGTAACCGACGGGAAAATTCCAAAAAGTTAAAAAAATATATATTTTCAACAACAGAAAAAAATTTAAAATGTTAGCGCAACTTTAAAGTCGGTGCGAACCTTTCTTTGGAGGTCTATTATGGCTACACGGTAAGAACTATCAATAAACGATCCTGGAAATACATTAGTTTACATCCACTTGAAAAGAAAACTCACGGGGGGTTTGAGAGTGGAGCCCCCAACGAGTAAAGCGAGTTTTTAGTGTATAAATTAACCACATGGAAAAGTAATCAAATCTGAATTTCATTTTTAAATTATATTAGTCCTTTATTAGTTTGGATTGTGACACAAAATGCGAAGTAGACTGACTAATGCACTATGTCAAAATAAAGATATGATCTTAACATGTTTTAAAATTTGACCTTTCTTTTGAAGATTATAAATTAAAACTTCTCTCTACAACTTACTCTGAACTCTTGCCTGTTGATATTGATAAAAAGCAAGAATAGTTTCACTGCAAAAATAATAGTTGTAATTAAATTCAATCAAAAGTCTTTTAGCACTTTTTTACCAACTTTATATATTTTACCTTTAACGCCATTTACCATTTATACCCATTTTACCCTGGTTGCACTTTTTACACTTTTTTACTGTAGACTTTCTGCCATGTCCCAAACTTTTTTATACTTTTTTCCATTCTTTACCCCTTTTGACCCTATGCTACTTTTTATATCCATACCCCTTTTAACCTTTGTACAATTTATTTTATTATGATTTACCTTTCACTTATCACTTTTACCCTTTTTGCTCTTTTTACCCTTTTTTTGCTCAGTTGTGCCCGTTTTAACATATTGGATATTTTTTGACATTTTTGTCCTTTTGAGACTATTCCCCTTATTTATTAGAATTACGTCAAAATTTTGGTTATTTTGCCCTTTGAACTTCTTTTTACATTTATTACTTTTATTAGCCCAATATAAATAATTTAGGGTTAGGAAGGTAAAACATTTAAAAAGGTGAAAAAAAATAATGACAGGTATAAACAATATTAATACGTAAAAGCTATTTATTAGAAAATGAATCAAAACATTTAACAAATTAATATTACATGGCAACAGAGAAAATGAGTTTGTTGTAGATAAAAACTTAAGGCCGATACATAAACAATACTGAGCTAAGCTGTACTGTGCTAATATTCTTGTCAGTTTGGTTTCACGCTCATTGCTAAGCTAAACTAAGCAATGGTCCCTCTTTACCCTCCAGAATTCAGTGTTTTTTTTTAATGGTCTGATCCAATGAATTTAGTTATGATGGCGTTCTCCAAAATGTCTTGTTTGAGTTCAGGTGATAGTACCGAGGAAGAAAAAGAAGCTGCTGTTACCAGTAGTTTTGGAAGATGAAGAAAATTTAGGAGGGGGAGGTTTGATTTGTTCAATTAACGCTACCATTTTAATATAAAAACATTTATCAAATATAAAACCTACATAGAATATTACTTAAATACACGCGAAACAAACTGAAAACAAAACTTCAACGCTTTAGTTATTTTCACCAAACCAACACTGCGTCTGTTCAACACGAATCCCAAGCTGCGTTATGCGCATGCGCAACGTAAGATGTTTTCAAGATGGGAGATGGAGAAATTTCCCGGTCAGCAATCGGAAAAAACATATCAAGGTATAGCTTAGCTTTTTGTGTGAACCAACACATTTAAATATAATGGTCCACTATTTTTATAAAGAGTTAGTAGAGAAAATCTTAATTTAGCTTAGCTTAGTTTAGCATTCTGTGTGTACAGCCTTTATTGTTTATCCTTCATAGCCACCAAACTTCCAGGGCCACCAAGCTACATTACAATTTGTATGAAAAATGTAGTAGTACAGCTTCCTTGTGGCGATAATATATATTAATTTCGTGTTTTTAATTAAATCAAAATAATCTAACCCAAAATTTTAAAGTTTCGGCTTCTAGCTGCACTTGTTTGTACACAGGAGCTACTAATATATAATTTTCAGACTTTTTTTTTTTTTTTGCTATAGATATCGCGTAACGTTCATAACAAACTCTTCATTTTATTAATATAGATAAAAATGTATATGCAACCAAAATTCCCATTTACATAAAAAAAATCAATTTATTGTTGATTAAAATTAACTTAAATCAACATTATTTCTAATAGAAAGTATTTTCTGTATACATATTATTCGTCTAACTTATAATTTACATAAATGAGATCTTACTACCCGTGATTTAGATCCACATGTTTACACTAATTGAGTAACAAGACATTAATGTGAGAGTTTAGAGGAAGTTTTCCCGCATTTTTCGGGAAGGGTCGCAGGAAAAAATTGTGAACAATTTAGAGGGAAAAAATCTCCTAGTCCTCAGTCGATAGTTAAAAATAAGACCTCTTATTATTATTTAGCACCGCGTCTTACTACCCGTTCGGGTTATACGCTTTAAGTACTAATTACGCTAATGGATTAAGAATCGGGGAAGGTTGAACTAGAAGTGAACCCGCATTTGCGTGGAGGGAGAGTGGAAAAACATTTAGGAAAAACCCCACCCAGTTCACCCGACCGAGATTCGAACCTCTATCTCCCCGTCCTCAGCAGTCGAGCTCAACACGACTAGCGCGTTAGCCAAATATGCCACCGAGGCGGGTAAGACCTCTATTAACCATCAAATCAGGCAAGGCGATGCAGACGCCTATGTCTTTCATTCCGCCAGTTTGTATTGAATAGGAATTAAATTAAATTGGTGACCTTGTCGTCTAGGGTAAGGTGTCAGACTTCTGTGCTGGCGGCTGGGGTTCAATCCTCGGTCCCGGCACAGATTTATCTGATTTCCAAACCCTTCCTACACCTCTGACAAGACATCTTGTGAATGTGGGGAATGCCAGGCCTCCACCGTGGTTCGGATTCCACGTTAAACTGTAGGTCCATTTCATCTCACAATCACCCTACCATTACACATTAGCGTAAGTGCGTATAACCCGAACGGGTAGTAAGACGCGGTGCTAATAATAATAATAATTAAATTAAATTAATTTAACTTTGATGAGTTTTTACAATGTACTTTCCCCTAAAATAAGAATTCGTACCTTAGGGCGAAATGGGCTTTTACACAAACTTTTTTTTCCATGATTTTTGTTTTTTACTATTAGGTACACTACGTTTATCCTGTCAAGAAGCAAGAAGCAAGCAACCAACCTTTCCCTCCCAATTTATTGCACGATCCTCTAACCAATAAGACAACCTCAGAGTACAATGAATCTAGCCAAGCTGAGCATTCTATGGTCCATTCACAATAATTTCAAACTTTTGTTAAAGTTAAAAAAAAATCCCTAAAATATTTCAGTAGATCCATAACTACACCATAATTTGTCACTTTGATAAGTGATGTAATTCACAGTATATGTAAAAAAGAGATAAAATATACTTTCAAAGAGGATGAGCACAAAAATACGCCTTTTGTCTGTTGCCCAACCCTTGCTCCGGCATTCAAAGTATTTAGGCTAATTTTGATTTTATTTTTTTGGCGGGGTGGGAGGGGGTTACATACAGGTTGTGACCACTGAACCTTAATGCTATTAAATAAGTGTGATGATAACTGAAGTGGTACTTTCAACTTGATAATGTAAAAACTACAAAAATGTAAATGGTGATTCTGTAATCAATAAAATTTGGTGGATATGAATTATGGCAGTTGATCTTTGTCTATGTAGGATCTTATTATTATGATTGTTATGGTTTGAATTTTAATTATATAATTTATAAAGCTACCTTTTTTGTAAATTTTTCAGTCCCAAAATTAATGTTCTTATCAATCATATTGAATGAGAAAAATAATAATGGTATGAGAAAAACTCTTTTCAAACTTATTCATTTCATTCTCAAGTGCCATTTTACTATTGAGATGATTGAATTAGGAAACTTATAAAACGATATATCGTTCTATTTTGTTTAACGCCAGTAAATATTCAAGTTTAAGCATTCGTACAGCAGCACACACACTTTATGAGCTATAAAAACTAATAAAAGAAGTATTGGTGAATAAGATCTACTATATTTCTCCACCAAACCCTTTCCTCCTAATCTACCCCCCCCCCTCCTCCTCTCCCAGGTACCCCTTCAGAAATGCGTGATGCAAGATTTGACTCACCCGCTTCGTTGGCCGCATGGCTTAAGACGTCACTCTCACAAAAGACAATACTGCCAACTACGAAAAGACCGGCGTTCCAGTTCTGGTTGAATGTAATTAAGGTGTTTTTATCTATTTTTTTTTCCATTCACTTTCTCTTTCTCGCTCCAGACAAATGTGGGTAGTATCCTTTTAGATTCAACCTTCCTCATCCCTAACACTTCAGCGTAATCGTTACATAATCCGAACGTGTGCTAAGACGCAGAGCTAAAATTAAAACGAGATGTGGCCTACTTTCACAGTTGCGCGACTGTACATTTTTAACACCCTCAAGCAGCAAGAAGCCATATTGCTCAGAGTCTGCGAGTCCAATCAGAACACCCTCTCCGTAGATATCAAACAGAAATGGGGGGGAAAAAAAGGTGCAAACCTATTCTCCTTTTCCTACACCCTTTTCCTATCTACCATATGCTTACAATAAAAGAGAAGAAAGTCTAAAAGGAAATCTTAAAAAAAAAACTATCTTACAAAAGATGGGAAAATAAAATCATTTCTGTGCATAAAGCATTTTTAGTTGTAATTGGGATAATAGGAAATATGGATTAGATTAGCCAATTTACATAGGTCCTATTATACATTACATTACATTACATTACATTAGGTTTGGGTAAAATAATTTGTTTTAATAATCCCAATCTTTATTTTGCCTACAAATCCCGAATCTTGAATCCAAATCCGAGTTATGGAAAAAGTAATGAATCTAAACGGAAATGTTAACTTTTTGCTATAATCAATTCATCGTAACATTCATACATTCAGTTAAGTGTTAAATTACTTGTCTGGGGGTCTGGTTGTTAAGTAGTTCCTATAGCTATGTTGTGGACAAATTCCAATTCTAAATTCGATTTTAGTTTTTTGGAATCTTGAATACGTTATTTTCCTGAATCTTTGAGTTTAAAATATTCTTCATGTTTCAAGGATTTGAGATTCCCGTTCCATTATCTATAGTAAGATTCTAGTATGAAAAACAGTAAATGACTGTCATATTAATAAAACTGCGTTCTGTTATTCATACGTCAAGTCATGTGTTCTAAATATTTTGATGAGTATTATCAATACTAATATAATTTCATTAATAATTAAGAAAAATGCTATTAATGTTGACCTTAAAAATTAGGTTTGTATTTTATAAAATTGATCTTCCTACCAGAATCCTACTATATATGAATATAGACCGAGATAATTTTATAAAACTATATTTCAAATAAAAGATTGATATCTTTAATAGCACTACAGTGTTACAATTATAGGTAATTTCGAATCACAAATGGTTGCAAATAAATTATGAAAATTGGAAAATTTCTCACATTTAAAGTACCCTCAAAGTTATTTTCATGATAAATAAGAATTGCCATCTCGTTTATAATGAATGATAAACCATGTCTAGATATAAATCTCAATCAAAATCGTTCGAGTGAATATGAGAAAATCTCTTTATTTTTTATTTTTGCCTTAAGTAAAACTACCCTTAAATTTAGGGTTGGATATCTAATTCCAAAAACCGCTTGGTACGACCTTATTAAAACACCAAATACCAAGATTTACCTTATCGGTAAAATATTTTCTGCTTTAAACCGAGATACAGACAGACGTAAATTCAAATACTACTTTTTCTGATTTAGGAGGTCATGAAACGTCGAAATAGGTGACCTGGTGGTCTAGGGGTAAGGTGTCAGACTTCTGTGCTGGTGGCCGGGGTTCAATCCTCGGTCCCGGCACAGATTTGTCTGATTACCAAACCCTTCCTTCACCTCTGACAAGACATCTTGTGAATGTGGGGAATGCCAGGCCTCCACCGTGGTTCGGATTCCACGTTAAACTGTAGGTCCTTCATTTCATCTCACAATCACCCTACCATTACACATTAGCGTAAGTGCGTATAACCCGAATGGGTATTATTATTATTATTATTATTATTATTAGAATCGCGTCTTACTACCCATTTGGGTTACACACACTTACGCTAATGTGTAATGGTAGGGTGATTGTGAGATGAAATGAAGGACCTACAGTTTAACGTGGAATCCGAACCATGGTGGAGGCTTGGCATTCCACACATTCACAAGATGTGATTAATACCCATCTTGTCAGAGGTGAAGGAAGGATTTGGTAATCAGATAAATCTGTGCCGGGACCGAGGATTAAGGATATAACTTGGCTCAAGTTTAATTTAAAACTTATGAAAGCACCACACAACATTATCATTACAGCATCTTATTGGGATGAAGAAGCCGCATCTGAATGTTGGGCTAACCTCAGAAGACTGTTTTTGTATCAGTTAATGCCAGTAGAAGACAATAAAATGTCTAACTGGCAACCTTTGTGGCATACGCTGAAAGAAAGCTCTAAAAAAAGTTACTAACTATGCCTCAAACTGAGATTTATCATGATTTCTAAGAATGTTCTCAATTTTGAACCATGTCAACTAATACAAAGCCTACAGCGATGAATAAGGTATCGGTGGATAGGATTTTTTACCAACTTCAGACATAACATACTCAGTTTACGTTAAAACATATGGTTTGTTTAAAATTAAGTTAAAAGAAAAACCCATACATTATTTTGTTGTCAATAAGTTTCAGGGATGGACGCATCAAAGATCTGGACTGTAATTGCAAATGCTGTATTTACTCATGGACAACTGTATGTAACCTTTCCAAAAGTCACTAAATCTAACAATAATTTTGTATCAATTACCGAAAATGACAAACAAAAAATTCAAGATGATTGCATTCTGACATCAAATATTGTATACAAAGACGTATTGTAAGTTGTAAATCCTAATCTTCATACCCATTAGTTTAAATATTAGGATAACCAACAAACATAGTAAAGTACAAAGAGAACGGTATAGAATAAAAATAAATTTTGTGACATTTTATTATTATTATTTATTATTATTATCACCGTGTCTTACTACCTGTTCGGTTTATATGCACTTACGCTTTTATTAAGAGGTAGGGTGATTGTGAGATGCAATGGAGGACCTACAGTTTAACGTGGGATCTGAAGGAGGTCTGGCATTCCCCACATTCACAAGTTGTAATTAATACACGTCTTGTCAAAGGTGAAGGAAGGGTTTGGGTGATCAGATAAATCCGTGCGGGACGAGGATTGAACCCCGGACCCCCAGCACAGAAGTCCGACACCTTACCCCTAGACCACCAGGGTCATCCTTGTGAAATTTCAAAATATTATTTTCAAAACTAGTGACAAGTGATGAGTAATTTTAACTGATGAATTTAGAAAAAATGTGGTCAAAGCGAAGGTGTCACGTAATCTTGATACTCCTCTAGCTGACGCAAAGCGGCAAGCACGCACCACTTACATAATTAAACACGGCGAGAAAAAACACACCAAGCTTACCCATTGCCACCGCTTTTAAAATTTTAAAGCAATCAACGCCTCAAGGGAGAATGCATGTTGGTGGTGAATTTCTTGGTAAAAAAAATAAAGGACTGTTTTGTTGGCTAGTCTACCCCCATTCTAGTCTCTGCCACCACCCCCTTTCCCAAAAACAAACGCCATTGTTCCCATTCGCGATCTTTATAAGTTATTTCAAATTCGCTCCAAACAAGACGTGATAAACAACAGGGGACGAGTGTAAAAGTTGGCGCAGGTTTTTTTTTTTTTTTTTTAATTAATGGATGTCTAGGGAACTTTTCCGTGTATTATTTAACGTTTTTTAAAAATGTTTGTTTTTGTTGTTTTAATTTCAAAACAAACTTTAACATAGACAGATGTGTTCTAAGGATTGTGACTACATTAAATGTGTTAGATATATAGGCCTACTATAATTCTTATGAGAGCATTAATCATAATTATTATTATTATGTTAATTAGTGACAACGCCACAGTGCGAGCAGATAAGAAAACAAGAAGTTGACAAGATAATTTTAAAGTAATGAATTAACTGTTTCTAGGAAAATATAAGAATACAATTTCGGAAAAAAAAGCACCTCATTCTATCATCCGTCTTGGGTATCTACGTTTAACCATACTAATATGGTGGATACAAAGGAGGTATAACATAAAGGTAATGCAGATGCATTTGCTTGGAAGGAGTGATAAAAATATGTTACCAAAAACATATGTTGTAATTCGAGCCCAGACATTCTTGATACCGGAAAACCAAACCATATGAGTTTGAAAATACAACTTTTGTTGGTGTTTTATTCTTCTAGCTATCACTAGGACGAAGGCGTCAGTTTCATCTTGTGTGGCTTGTCGGTGATGAAGAGGTTGGGATAATATCCCTTGCTGGGTACAGTATTAAGGGTCCTTCCTGTGCGGCTTTCAATCCTCGCTCCACGAAAATCAGAACTATGCATTATGCCGGAGACTTGACTTGAGCCAAGCTTTGTAACGCAATGCTTGATACGAGCATTATAAAGCTCGGCTCAAGTTCCTGATTGGGCGAATGCTCTCTTTGAATGCTCATATCGACAATGCTGCGGTTTTTTTCTAATTTCTGCCGAAATGTTAGACCTACAAGTCGCAACTGCAGATTTTTTTTTAAATCTATTATAATCTTGTCAATGTTGCGGTTCCACAAAATAGTTATCTCTATATATTGTTCGTTAAAAAATGAAGTTTTTGTCTTGATTCCACCCATTTTTTTTCTGACGCTTGCTGCAAAATGCTAATAGCACAAAATAAGTCTTCTCTCTAGTATTAATTTTGACGACTGGAAGATTGTGCTTGGTGCGAACACCTGCACCGGCACTGACTTGTAATTAAACAATCAAATGGATTCGCGCAAAAACTGACAGTCAAAGGGAGCACGTTTCTATCGAGAATCGAACATCAGCTCGCTACACCGCACTGAATGGCGTGTTACATTACAATGCTCGTGTTACAATACACTCTTTTGTTTTATTGATGTGAAGAAATTAGAATTGAATGGTTTCAAGCGAAAAGTCGCAAATAATCTGCGTGTGGAAGCGCATTCGTGAGATTGAGGAGTGTGATACGTAATCACACCTGCTTGTGTTTGTGTGTGTGGGGGGGGATCATTTATGTTTGTTTTCAATAGATCAATTTAAAACAAACACGGTGACGATAGATCAATTTAAAACAAACATAGTGACAATAGATCTATTTAAAACAAACATGGTGACAATAGATCAATTTAAAACAAAAATGGTTACAATAGATCAATTGATCCTTGGTTCTCATATTATGTATAATCCATGTTTTTTTTCTGGCGTAGCTCTAGTTTTTGTATTTCATTAGTTTTGAGTTTTTGTGAATATTATTCTGTTAAATAATGTTTTAATTGTATTGTTTAAGCATAATAAAAGTCGGTAGCCTTAACGTCACCATTAAAGTATATTATTATTATTATTATTATTATTATTATTATTAGTCAGTCGCTCCCTTTAGAGGTGTAAATTTGGCCAACATGTTGCGAATGATAAGTGAAATTCACCACGACATTTAAAATTTGAGAAATTAAAGATTGCCCAGTCAAACATTTAAAACAACATTCATTGTACACTTTGACTACTCGGTTACAACTGCCTCGGACGCAAGTGATGAAACTGTTCATAAATCGAAAATGTAAGACAATTTAGTGTGACATTTGACAATACTTTAATCTGAAGGCAGAGAGAGATGAAACGAAGTGTTGGGAAAGAGGGTTGGAGGAGAGTATTTGATGGCAGTGTTGTGTCAATGACTCGTTATGAAAGAGGAATGCTTCCAATGACACGCAGGAAATATCAAGTCAAATCAAGCACACTCCACGCCGTTAACGAAAAAAAAAAGTGTTATTTTATTGAGAGAGTTGGCGAACTAAAATTATCAACTCTTTTATATCAATTTTGTCACTTGTTGTTTAAAGAACTTTAATATTAATTACAAGTTGGACCTTTGACTCGATTTTAATTTGTATTATTTTGTCCATAGTTCAATCCACGCTGCCATTTAATATACACGTTTGAGCTATATTTAAAAATATTAAAACAGATACACGATTTACGAAAAGTTTGTATGGTACCGAGGGGAATATTTGAAGAGAATTTTGACAAACTACGGAGATAAAATGATACTTAAATCAGATAGCACCATACACTTAATAAAACATTGGTGACTAGCCACACTTATTTCCGTTTAACCTATTCAAACATAGACAATGTCATATTTGGACTATTATTAACATTTTGAAACCCGATTCAGTGGCCACGTGGTCTAAGGCCTACTCTCGTGTTGGACTAGATTGACGAAGACGGGAGATCGGGGTTTGATCTCGGCCGGGAGCACTAAATGTGGTTTTCTCTAAATATTTTACACTTTTCCATCACGAAAATACGGGTGTACTTCACAACTAATTCCTAATACATTAGTGTAATTAGTACATAGGTGTATAAACCGAACATTGTGGTAAAAAAAATTGTTATATCGTTAAACTTAAGTAAAAATTAAAAAAAAACATTTTAAATTGGTAATGGATTTCATAGTTTCAATCACATTGAATTTTATTTTATTAGTGCATTCATCACCAGGATTATTAGAGTTTTTCTTAGCACCACGTCTTACTATTCATTCGGGTTGTATACGTTGTAGGTGACCTGGCGGTCTAGGGGTAAGGTGTCAGACTTCTGTGCTGGCGGCCGGGGTTCAATCCTCGGTCCCGGCACAGATTTATCTGATTACAAACCCTTCCTACACCTCTGACAAGACATCTTGTGAATGTGAGGAATGCAGGCCTTCACCGTGGTTCGGATCCCACGTTAAACTGTAGGTCCTCCATTTCATCTCACAATCACCCTACCATTACACATTAGCGTAAGTGCGTATAAAGCGAACGGGTAGTAGACGCGCAGCTAATAATAATAATAATAAATAATAATATACGTTGTATACTAATTACTCTAATGGTTTTAGGAATCAGGAAGTTCATATTTAGAGGAAGTGTATCTGAATTCACGTGGAGGGAGTGTGTATATCCATTTTAGGGAAATATCATCAGTACATTCGACTGAGATTCAAACTTCGATATCCCCTTCTTCGGGAGTCTAGTCTACTGCAAGAGTAGCGCGTTAGACCACGTGGCCACCAAAGCGGGTATTGAAGCGTTAACCCATGCTTTAAAGACGAGGAAGGTAATCTAGATAAAATACACCCGCAAGTTTATAGGCGAGGGGTGGGGAAATCAATAGGAAATCTACACTAAGTGCCACCTCTTGTGCACCCAGCCGGGATATGAAACTGGACGTATTAAGTGTATGGTGCTATCTGATTTAAGTATCATATAAATCCAGTATATTGAAGAATAACTCCTCAGACCGTGTAACCATCCATGCAAAGAAAATATGTAACTCTGTTGTTGACAAATTGGTCACCACCTTCTCACCAACTGATCGGGATCACGCTAATGTGTTAAGGATGAAAGAGGTTGAATTTACAGTAAGTGTGCCCTAATTTGCTAAGAGGGAGAGAGGAAAGACATATAGAAAAAAACACCCTTAATACACCCGACTGGAATTAAAACCAATATCTTCAAGTCATAGCCAGTCCGGTTTATTGCGAGAGTGACGCCTTACACTATTCGACCACCAAAGAGGGTCAGTAAAAAATAAACGCCATTTCACGAGCCCGCAATAGAGATATGCTGGCCGACCGAGCGGCCGCCGCCGCTAGCGATGATACTGCCGCATTCACTGATAAAAGTGTCATGTGGTCCCCACAAGAAACTTTCCAGCTATTAGTCTCAGTTTTTTAGATTGGATCCGCTACTTCTTTCTTCAATTAGCTCCTCATTTGTCCTTACTAGGCTGAACTTGACCCCGTTCTAAATCCACTGCTTCACAGACAATTTTTGGAAGCGCCGGGTATTGAACCCAGGAACTCTGGATCCGTAGCCAGAAACTCTGACCACTAGACCACAGAGGCGGTTAAAGTGGGTAAACATATTTGTTAATTTGTATTTTTGATCCAAACGTGAAATAACGAATCGTTAGGTTCGATCCTTGTTTGACAGATTTTAGAGTAACCGAATAAAATAATTTTCTGCACTTGATCACATCACGTGGTTCTTAAGCTGAGTGTGTTGGGAACGCGACAAAACGTCAGTGTTTATGTAGTTATTATTTAAAAAATAAATTGAACAAAATTAAACTAATATTTCTTCAGCAGAAACAGAGAGTTTAATTTTCTTCACATGATGATATCAACAGTTCTCGAAAATCTGTCAAGGTTGTCTTGTAAATTAATGACAACATTTTATTTATCTTATTAAAGTTTATCATCTAATGTCGCTATGTCAACTACAGATATTGAACAGCTGTTGATATCATCAGGTGAAGAAAATTAAACTCTACGTTTCTACTAGAGCAATATTTTATTTATTTGGGGCAAAAAAAGGGTTGATATTAAAATTGAATAAACACGCACCTTTTCTCTCGTCCTGTGCATCCCCACCTTAACAGTATTTGATGGTAATGTGAATAATTTTTTTTAAATAGTGAACAATATCAGACAAATAATAATACGTTTTATTTTTTTTAAATCAACTCAACACGAATATATTATATTTCATACAAATCTATAATAAATAATAGCCCTTACCTAAAATATTGTTCTGTTTAATAGCTTAAATCAAATTTTAGAAGCAAAAGGGGTGATGGTTCATAATTAAATATACCGTTTGGTAAGGAAATTTAATATTCAATATTGATTTAATTAATCAAAGCTCCCTTTTTTTATTTTGAAGTAATGAATTATGGTTCCATTTGAGCCGGCTGTCATTAGAGTATGTAGTGTTAGTATTTAGTAGCCAAAACCAAACAACGAGAGGAGGATTCAAGTGTCAAAACAAAATGGATTACGCAGCCTGTGTATTAGTTTATTGGCCACACTTTGAATATTACGGGGAGATCGAGGGTGAAACGGATGACATATTGAAATGAAAACCCATACATCAAGCACGCGCATAAAAGGGGGGGAGGGGGGAGGGAGGGACAAAAAAAAAGTTATTTGGAATAAAGTTTGTTTAATAAAAACAAGTTTAAATAAAAATAGGAAAACCTCTGTGATCAACAGAGTAAATTATTTGGTTTCGATATGGCAATAATTCAGCTGCTGCAATCGAATACAAATATGTTTGTAATGTGTGATTTGGTTGTCGTATGATATGGAAACAGATAACAATAACTCTCTTGGTTATAGTATTTCTTCTTAATAATTTGAGTACGTGCTCGATAAATATTCCTTGCAAGATTTTCAGACTTGTTTTTACATAGTTTTTACTCTCTTTTGACGCCTCTGAGAGAAAGTATTGCGATCGTAAAAAAAAATTCTATCTCATAGCTGTCGACATTTCATGACCCTCTAAAACCAAAACAGTTGTTTTCGTAATCCCGTATGTCTACCTGTTTGTCTCTATCCGTCTGTCTGTACCTCGGACTAGAGCCGAAACTATTTTACAGATTGGATTGGCTAAAACTTGGTATCTGGAGTTTCAATAAGGCCCCCTCTGAGAGTTTTTTGGAATTGGTTATCCAAACCTAAAATTAAGGTTATTTTACTGACGAGCAATTTTTTTTTTTTTTTTCAAAATCACCTTTAATTATTTAGATTAAATTTATATCTAGAAACTGTTTATCATTATATAGCCGATTGCAAATCATTTTCTTATGTAAAGTACCTAAGGGGTACTTTACATGAGGGAAATTTTCCAATATTCCCCATTTATCCGCAACTATTTCAGATACGAAATATCTTAATCATTTGAAGTTGTAGTAATATAAAAGATATACAAACAATAATTTGAAAAAATATTTTTTTTATTAAACTAATAGTTTGAGAAATAAGCAAACATATATATAATTTTTAATTCAGGTCTTTGAAAATAAATTTGATTCTTTTGCTCTTTGGCAGACAAATAGATGTATCGTTTATCAATTTTTCTATAACAGTGTTCCTAGTTCCTATTACCATAGAGTTAGTATGTAACAGTGTATAATATTTCATTTACGATCTTTGGTGTAATGTTCCTACAACAATATTTAGATCTATTATTTAGTTGATCGTATCTTACTAGTTTTTAGTAACTGTATATTTTAAGATAAACACGAAAGAAAGTCGTGCCGTATCATTTATTTTTTGTAACTGCTTCTCACTACTAATTAAAGTTGTCAGCATCTGTATTACTTGTGTAAATTGAGTAGTAGTGAGGGTGATTGAGAGGGAGGTGTGACTGCATTTCATGGAGGGAGAGTGGAAAACCCTTTCGTGAAAACCTCCCTCGGTCCATTCGCCTGGAGATGGCACCCCTTGGCAGTCAAACTTATTGCGAGAGTGACGACGCCTAACAGTCTTAAAACCATTTGACCACAGAAGTGGGTACAGTTTTTACTTACTCATATAAAGAAGTAATTATAATTATATATCATGATAATGATGGTTGTGGACGTTTTATTGGGCTCTTGGGTCTTTTTCCATGTCTGTCTGTCTTTCTGTATGTCCGTCTTTCCTGTGGCTAAAGCAGAAACAATTGTGACTTAACATTTATATTATATATGTTTAATTGAAATCGTGATATTGTTTTTAGTCCTAGGACTAAGGTTAGTTTATTAAAGACCGATTCTTGAAAATTTGAGATATTTTTAAAGTAGCTTTAACAATTTAGTAAAAAATGGGTATTTGAAGAGCCTTTTACAAGATTAGTAGTCATTGTCACAAATTAAAGGTTTTAAACTTTAGGTAAAACAGATAGGGTTAGTTTTATTGTTTTATATTTTCTAAGCCTTGTGTGAATTAATGTTCATACCGATTTGATTTTTGTAATGTGCCCTGACAGTATTTTTAATTTATTATATGGCCTCCGTGAATTACGAATATCTTTTACTGATTTGGAGGTAATAGAGTGTAAAATAATAATTAACATTAATTTTCAAATGCATAGCGGACATTCTAAAGCTGGACAACCCAACAATAACATCTTATTAAAAGCATTATAATTACTCTTAAAACAGATTAATGAAGAATGAGATCTATAAATGCTATAATTAACTAGTTTGAAGACATCTATATTTTATTACCGCTCCTTACTACATGTTAAAGATACTTATTCTAATGGGGTAGGAATGATGAAGGAAAATTTTTAAAAGTAATCAACCCGCGTTCGCGTGGAAAGAGAATAGAAAACCATTCAGGATGTACTAGCCTTAGTAGGCACAACCGGTTTTCGAGCCCCGGTCTCCCCGTAATCAGCAGGCCAGTCTAATACGAGAGTGACGGCTTAGACCGTTTGGCCACTGAGGTGGGTTCTAATATATAAAAATGTATTTGTGAAATTTTTTCTCAAAAAATTATATTTCACACAATAAAAAAAGAATTAAAAAAATGATACCATAATTAAGATTAGAATACCCTCTAATATGTTCTATAATTTGTTCCTTAAACTAAGGATGACGTCTATTATTGATTAAAGAACATAAAACACAAATATATATTTTACCTTGATTTATAAAAAAAAGTCAAGATTATATAAAACATATTTACTGAATAAAATTATCTTTGGGAAATCAACTTGAATGTTCGATCGAAGCCTGCTAGTCAAATTTTATTTTTAGCTTGAATAAAGAAATATATATATATTTTTTAACCTTTTGACTTTTGCAGGGTAAATAGAATTATGATTCAAAAACAACAAAAAAAACGAACATAAAGATAAAAAAAATGTTGACTAAAGTTAAAGATGTTTGAAGCTGTGTGCTGTAGTTGCTCACATACATACGTATAAAGACACATACATATACATATGACAAAATGAACCTTTTTTTTCCTTTAACGAATTTTATCGAGGATAGAAAATTTGATTCCTATTGATTTCTTATATACGTCTATACTTAAGGAAAAGAATCATTTATCTCCAGTTTTAGAGTAAAACAGGTACGGGAAAATAATGAGTTTTTCTTAAAGACAAAATAACCTGTTCATTGGAGGAATTATAATTTTTTTTAACAAAAATATAGTTCCTTTAAGATCGTTCGCCAATAAGAATTACAAATATGTATTGAGTCTCTTAACATCTTAGCAGGGAATTTAGCATAGATGAGGGAAAAGGGGGGTTATCTTGGAAAAGATAGCTAGTAGCAATGTTGCAGGCCATTCCAGCACCATCGACCAGCTTCCACTTTACCTGGGTGTCTCATTAGCAGATATTATCTGACCCTCTGTCTTGGTCGGGCATATTATGTTCTGTTAGTCGGTGTTGTCTCTATAATCAGTATACTCAAAACCAGAAATCTAAAGAAATATATTTATAATGATTAATTCGGGCTCATTAATAAAAATTAACAAGTAAATTTAGATTAAAAAAACTAATTAATTCTAAATATCAACATTGTGTACAACCGGGTGATGTAAAATTAAAATTATCGGCGTATAAGAGGAATAGTATTTATGTATTATTAGAAATGATGTGATTTTATCAATTTTAATATTTCTTATTCAATTAAAAAATTAAAATCATGCTTACTTAGATGTGGGTGGTATAAAGAGTAGTTATGTCAGATAATTTAAAAAAGTGAATTTCCCATCCCTTATCCTCAATAATACGGGGGCACTTCCTTTAAAAACAACTTTCTTAGTTCTGAAAATTGAAAAATTACACCAAAAATTAAACCCAGGGCCTTTGGCTTAGTTCTCCAATGCTCTGACCACTGAGCTATCCAGGAATCGTCCCTTGCCCTGATATCAGAAAACGCAGCCATCTTATTATGATAACTGTACAAATGGCAGCAATAATCCAACTAACGAGTCGAAGGTGGCTGCGTTATCTGATAGCTCGTGATCTTAATAAAATCACGTATTTGTAGCCGACGATTCCGCACGTCCATCATAGACTCTGCCTTAAAATATGAGTGAAGAATGACCCTGGAAATGGGACAATTCCTTGCTAGCTCAGTTGTTAGAGCATTGGCGTACTAAGCCAACGTCCCGGGTTCGATTACCGTGTCCAGGTGTTAATTTTGTATTTTCAGAATATATCTTTATGGAGTTATCCTCACTAAAAAGCATAAAAAATAGCTTTGGTTATTTGATCAACCTTCTTAGTTTCTAACCCTTTTATTTTGCACTTAATACCTCATGGGTTAAACGTTATCGTCAATAAAAAATTTAATTAATAAAAATATTAACCTGCATGGAGTTAAAATAAACTAATAATATACCATTTCTAATTTTCGTTTTGTATTGAATGTTTGTTATATAAAAAGCAATAAATTTAGACTATGGATAGTGAATTTGTAAAATGTTATTACATTCATTGACAAATAATTATATTTACTTTGTAGTCAATTATTTGACCATTTATTTAGTGACCAAGCTTAAGCTGGGGGCTTGGAAACGCGAGTTAAGTACAGTACTTTTGCAGTTTTATAAAAATCAACTTTATTTTTTTGGTTGAGTATAAACATAGAATTTAATTTTGTTCCCATTGTGATATCAACATTTGTTAAATCTGTCAAGGGTGTCCTTGAATTAAATGACAACTTTTTCTCTTCAAAGTTTCTCATCTAATGCCGCTATTCTCATCAAAGATATTCAACATCTGTTGATATCAACATGTGAAAAAAAGAATTAAACTACGCGTTTCTAATAGGGAAATATTTGATTTATTTTGGCCAAAAATTATGCTTCGATATAAAAAAAAAACTCAGCAAAAACACTGCCCTTAATACACGTCTACTACACGACCATCTTAAAGACTATGGTTATAGCTAAGCTATGTGTATTAATAATAATCTACAATGATCTTTTCATCAATAATAAAAATAATTATTATTTTTCCAAAAATGGTTGGGGAGACAAACAAAATGTTGGTAGATAGTTTATTTTATCTAAAATAGTCTCATACTTTAGTACAAGTAGAAATAAGAGGATCTTTAAATTACACAAGGTCTCAGAATTAAGAAAGCAAAATAAGTAAATAAACAGCAATCGCCTTGGGAGAGGATGGAAAGAAACATTAAGGAAAGTAAAACTTCTCCAATGAACCAGGTTAAGACCCCATTTCTTCCCCTGGATAGCACCTTAATTAATAGGCTAAGGTGTCCTGGTGGTCTAGAGGTAAGGTGTCAGACTTCTGTAATGGGGGTACGGGGTTCAATCCTCGGTCCCAGCACAGATTTATCTGATTGCCAAACCCTTCCTTCACCTCTGACAAGACATCTTGTGAATGTGGGGAATGCCAGGCCTCCATCGTAGTTCGGATTCCACGTTAAACTGTAGGTCCTCCATTTCATCTCACAATCACCCTACCATCCATTACACATTAGCGTAAGTGCGTATAACCCGAACGGGTAGTAAGATGCGGTGCTAATAATAATAATAATATTAATAATAATAATCTAAATATAGCCTTTCTAATTCCTAAAACCATTAGAGTAATTAGTGTATAAGTGTATAACTCTAATAAGTAGTGAGACGTGGTGCTAAAAAAATAATATTTATTTACATATAATTATCTGCTTCAACCTCCCAAAGCTACACTTTCCAGCCTAGTTTTAATGTCTCACCAGGAATGTGTATATTCCAACAATACAATCAAAGAGGATACAAAAATAAATCTTCTCATTCTTACAATTATATGTATAAAATAAATCTCAAGTATTTATGCATTTATAAAATATTAATACTATTTAAAAATACACTTGTTCAATATACACATCTAATAGGACTCCAAAATGACGCAAGACCAAGATAATAACACCTAAAATGTCCAAATATGACCAGATATGATCAAATAACTATCTATATAAAGCGTGTTCATGATCAAAGTATCATTAAAAGAATTTATGTGCACATGTGAATTGCCTGTGATGTGACTTAAAAAAAAATATAGGTCATCAAAATTCGGAACCTGCAACATGACAAGTATTTGAGAACTGTTGCGTTTACAATATTTAGAAAATTAAACTAAATGTATCTACTTAGTACATACTTTGTTACTTTTAACCTGAAATGTTTTCGTTATAAAAATTGAAAAATATGAACTTGAACTCATGTGCTCTTACATTCACGTTAAGAGCTATTCCATGACCGATTTACCGGGATACAAAGTTACGCTGAACCAAAATCTTATCAAATTGTTGTTTTCTGCCTTCTTCAATTTACAAATAAATTGGAATCAAGGATTTTTTCTACTTTTAATTAATTTTTAATTAACCTTTGTTTGGTTTTCTAAAGTAGAATAAAATTTACTGAGACAATATGCGACGTCTGATTCGAGTTTCATTAGCCATTTATTATATTATTATTATTATTATTATTATAATTATTAGCACCGTGTCTTACTACCCGTTCGGGTTATACGCACTTACGCTATTGTGTAATGGTAGGGTGATTGTGAGATGAAATGAAGGACCTACAGTTTAACGTGGAATCCGAACTACGGTGGAGGCCTGGCACTCCACACATTCACAAGATGTGATTAATACACGTCTTGTCAGAGGTGAAGGAAGGGTTGGGTAATCAGATAAATTTGTGCCGGGACCGAGGATTGAACCCCGGACCCCAGCACAGAAGTCAGACACCTTACCCCTAGACAACCAGGCCACCCCGTTTAAATAAAAACACCCTCAATACACCTGACCAAGATTTGAACCTGGTCTTCCCCGTCCTCAACAGTCTAGTCTAACAAGAGAATAGTGCTTTAGACCATGGGGGCATCGAAGCGGGTTGAAGTGATGTTTTTGATGTATAAAAAGTTTTTTTCAGTTTACACTTTCATTACATGCTGCTAAATATGCCAAATTCACAATTTTCCATAAACGTTCTTGTGTTTGCACAAACTCACCATTGTTCATTATCTACCAGCTCTGTAGTTCTAAATTTGGGTAGTAAATCAAATACACACTGGTTAAAAATCACACGTTTGCTTACACTTCTAAGATTTAATACTTATTCTTTTTAAATATTCACACTTATAAAAAACTGCATTTAATTATTAGACTGCTAATAACCTTAGCTCAGCTATCTAACGATCCTGTATTAAATTTCCGACATGGACGTGAAAATATATTTTAATGAAATTGGGGTTTTTCCTTTTATAATTATGAATTAGCAACTGCTATGTTAGTTTGTAAGTCGTAAGATGATTAATAGGTTAGTAATTTAAATAGATATTAAATGACCGGCTTTGGTGAATGCATGGTCTAAGGCGTCACTCTTGCAATAGACTAAACTAGACTAGACATCCGGATGACAGAGAGATCGGGGTTTGAATTTCGTTCGGGTGGATTAAGGTGTTTTTTTTCTAAATGGTTTTTCCAATTTCCTCTACGCAAATGTGTGCACACTTTCCTAAATTCAACCTTTATCATCCTTAAATTATAAGCGTAACTAGTACGTATGCGAATAACCTTAACAGTTACTAAGAGGGGGTGGTAAGAGAAAATATATATATATATTTATATATATATAATATATCTGACTATACTGGTGGACAGGTAGCTTAAATGTCAGTCTCATTATAGTCTAGTTTACAAGGATTGGAGAGGTCAGAGTTCAAATCCCTGCTGGTGTTTTATTCCTAAAGGCTGTTCATTTCTCTATTCAATCAAATGTTGGTACGTTTATTTAAATCTTACTCTTCTTCTTTTCTATTCAACTGTCGTAATTTTTTACGCGCAGTGCCAGAATGAGTAGAAAGACAAGATCAACTTTGTTGTTGTTACCAAACTAAAAGTCCGAATTATCCCTGGGACATAAACTGTTTTTTATCTGTAAGCTACATCCAAAAAATGAAGAAGGAAATAAGTGAATGAAGGGAGGCGTAAAATGGAAACGTAAATATGGCCGTCACGTTCGCTTACTTCTTGCCTCGTGCGACTTTACACATTATTTTATTTGCCGTTTCACTCAATACTATTTTCAAATATTTCTTCATGCCTTCAGGTTTCGGGAAACGTAAACAGCGTTTTTATTCTCCTACCCTCACTCCACTCCCCCCCCCCCCTCCCGCCCTCCAACCACTCACAACCAACCATCTTAAGAAAACTTAAGGGGGGATGAAAGGAAACGTTAGTTAAAGCTCTTGTTTCAGTTTTTATAACAAAACATATCCAATCTTTTTTCAGTAGATACGTCTAGTTTTAATCTTATACTCATTGTTATTTCAACCGTTCTGGAATAAAAGTCTTAGCATCACAGGCTTTGAACAGGACGTTTCTTCTTCATTTACAAATTCTGTTCATTACAGATAATAAAATAACATGTCACTGACTTGACTGACTGACTGATTCATCATCGCCGAGCGCAAACTATCAAGGCTACAAGCATGAAATTCGGACTGTATATTTATTTTGTTATGTAGGCACCCACTAAGAAAGGATTTTAGAAAATTCCACCCCAAAGGGGTCAAAATAGGGGATGATAATATGTATGATAATATGTATGAAAGTCCGTCATTTTGAAAGTTACATAAACAAAATTTTGTATTTCGGTTATTGACGAAAAACAAATAAACACGTGTTTCAGGAATTTGAAAATTTTATTTAATAAGGGATGAAAAAGGGGGTGAAAGTTTGTATCGGACTTGCATTATTTTTGATCTGAGGTCAAGTTATGGTCATCAACGTAACGTAATATTTTTAATTAATCTGTAAATACATATGTATATTTTCGTATTTGTATATAATCAACTTCCAAGTGAGCAAAGCCGCGGGCAACAGCTATCTAGTTACAAGATAATAAATAACTGTTAAGAGTCATCGATGAATTGTTGCTGAAGGAGTGTGGTTTGAAAGAAAATCCAGAAGTGCAAGGTGAAAGAAGCGTCTTACGTTGGTTTAGGCATGTTGAGAGGATGAGTGTGTATCAGTTACGAAGCAAAAATATGAAGGTAGAGTGTGTGGGTCTAGCGGACAGAAGGAGTAGACCATGTAAGACGTGTTAAATGTTTCAGACAAATGTGTGAAAAAGAGAAACATGAGTTTTAAAAAAAAGAGCACATATGACTTGATGTATGGATATTGTTGAAGTGAAGTGAGAATGCAAGGTTAGGGAAGTGTGGAGAAAGTTGGTGAGGATGGATTAAGTACGGAGTTTTTTATATCTATATGCACAGTTTCCTGCCTACCCCGTAAGTGAAGGGAGATGTGATTGGTGTGTGGTGTGTGTGTATAAAGTAGAGATGGGTCGAACACTATATTTATAGAATCCAGAATTCCAATCCAATTTCTAAGCTATCTTTCGACACTCGAATCGAAATTCAAATCAGCGGAATATTTTAAAAGTACAATTTTAATTTGATTTTTAAATTAAAATTTTTAATATTTAGAAAGAGTTGAATGTTGGTGTAAATGATGAACGATAACTTGTTTGACATGTATTTTACGTCATAAACATCAAACAGAACAATTTAATGATTTTTTTTTTTTAATTTTTAGCACCGCGTCTTATTGTCTGTTGGAGTTATTCGCTTAAGTATTAATCACACAAATGATTTAAAGGGTGAGGAAGTTTTCAATTTGTCCAAAATGAGTTTTAGGGGAGGATTTAATATTTGAAATAAAAGTGTATTACTTAGAATTTCTTTTTTCTTTTTTTTAGAAATTTTAATTTTAAGATTTGTAAGAGCAAAATTATTTTAAGTTTTATTCTGGCAAGAGGTTAACCCACGCTTCTACATTTCCTTGGAAGTCAAGAGTATTGGGTTGCCTTCCTGCTAAGAATAGAATATAACTCATATAGCTTGCATCCTGTTGACGAGCGAGCACGGTGCGACCGATGGACCTTCCTGGCTAGTGGGATAGCGATATCAGCAAGTTAGGTGATAGAATAACACATATTTTTGTGTTTGGAGCCATGTTGAGTGCATGTGGGTCGGTATCTATCAATGACCGATTAAACGATGTAATCAAATGTGATATGGTGGTTCACCCCGCCAGAGGGTCGAGCGTGGGTCTAGAGGAAAAATTGCTAGTCTCACTATCATGCCTGCTCCCTCGTCACGGGAGATCTACCGGTTACCTATGTAGTAGTTTAGTCAGCTGAATAGATTAATAAATATATCTTATTGGACTAACTCTCAAGTCTCATTCCTCACGAACCACCCATCCCAATCCCAACCGCTCGGGGTACATCCTAACTATGTAAGTCCCTACGGTGCCCCGGTAGTGCTGTAGTAGGGTTGGCTACCACCCACCCAGATAAAACCACTGACCTTACAGATTGTTTACAAATGACTGATCTTTAAAAATGTTAGATGGTTTGAAAATGGCTTTAAAACTTTTCTTTTTTCAAAATGTATTTATTAAGAGTCTAATATACTCGCTAAATAACAACGTGGACTTTTTTTTTTCGAGGAAATATTTTTAAATGTAGTTTGCTTATATTCAGTTATTTAAAGTTTTGTTTTAAGCTATTTGATATGTTAAACTATGTACTATAGGGTCATAGAATTTTTTATTATTAGTTTAGCCTTATATTTATAAAAAAAAAGTATCAAACGATCAATATTTGAACAGAAAACAAATGGTTCCCGATAAAGTAGAACACGTGCTCACCCAACCCAACTGAAATTTACAATCATTCAAACTCCGATAAGTTCACTCGCAAGGCTCAAGGTAAGAAGATTAAGTTTTGGCAGCATAACTTCCACTTAACACCCTTCATATTTCCCCCCCCCCCTCCCTCATACCCTTGACCTTACCTGTCTAGTACCCCGCACCCCCATTACCAAACTCAATGACGCTTTCATTTCCTTACTTGCCTGTAATATAATTCCCAAAAACATACACTTTTTCATATATATATATATATATATATATATATATATATATAATATGCTAGCGTAGTTTTCCTTCACCCCGAGAGAAAACCCAAATAAAGTCAAGATAATTTCATCAAGGTAAAATCCCAATTTTATTTTTTCATTCCTTCCAATCTCTGATTCTGTCTAAATCTTTCCATAGGGTAGTCAAAATTAAATTTGTTATCCTAATTTAGCCTTCAAAAATAATATTGAATAGTAAGTTTTTTTTTTTAAATTGGGAACTAAAACTTAGAAAGCCCTCATCTGAGATCACATCGAACCGAACGTCAAACTTTTCAAGTCTGGTTTATCAGTAACTGGAAGATCGAATGTAGAACCTTGACCGGTGTATTGATGGTTGCTTTTCCTAAAAAAGAAAGATTTTAAAATTATTTCCTTCGAGCAAATGCTGGTGCATTTAATCTAAATTCAACCTTCCTTACACTTAGCCCAGGTGGACATTGAACAGAGAGGGTGACAAATTAATAAGTCTTAAGAAGAGTGGGCGAAAAGAGAACCATTTTGGATGCGATTCTTCGGTAGGCCAGCAAACCAAATTGTATCGGACACATCTTTAGGAGGAACTGTCTTATACAAGACGTCATGGAAAGAAAGTTTGATGGAAATAGGAGCTTAGGAAGAAGCAGGATTCAAATATTGTATAACCCGCCTCGGTGGCGTTGTTGGCTAACGCGCTTGTCGTGTGGAGCCCGACTGCTGAGGACGGGGAGATCAAGGTTCGAATCTCAGTCGGGTGAACTGGGAGTGGTTTTTCCTAAATGGTTTTCCACTCTCCCTCCACGCAAATGCGGTTCACTTCCTTTAATTCAACCTTCCCCATTTCTAATCCATTATTGTAATTAGTACTTAAGCGTATAACCCAATCGGGTAGTAAGTCACGGTGCTAAATAATAATAATAATAATAATAAAATAATAACAATAATAAAAATATTGTATGACTTGAGGGAAATAAGAAAATTATTAGAACTGAAGGAGGAGGCAGAGGACAGGGCGCATTTGGCTGTATAAGTTCACTGAAACAAAACTGTTCTAGAAATATTTTTACGTGTATTAGAAAACAAGAGGATACCAAATAATTAGTAATATGTTTGTAATTTACATACAAACTGTTTCACAAACAGAATATGAATCAGAAACCGATGTATAACAGCATATTAAAAGAAATCATAGAAACGAAAGCCACGCATTTCTATTTTATTTGCATAACAGGCAAGCTACTGTTTCATAGTTAGGAGAAGATCCATTCTATTTAAGTGATTAGTGATACTTTCTTTTCGAAATCACTTGGCACACCGTGATTTATAGAACCAGAAGTACACCTGGTAATTTAAAACCAAACGCTTATATAAATTAAACGTTGTTTCTACTTAGCCAGCCGTCAATACTTGAATATATATTGGGATTCTCTGGAAAGTTTTGTTGCCTCTTTCGAGAAATAAGTTTTATTTGCCCCACCTCCCCTTACCCTAGTGGCGTAGTCAGAGGAGGGTAAGCGAAACATTTGCTCCTCCCAGGATAGCAAAATAATTTCAATCAGAACTTAAATTGTATTAAGCAGAATTAAAATATAACACTCTAAAGATGTATTTAATATAAAGTTTACGTTTTAAGGCCAGTCTTCCGACTTAATATTAAAAAAATATTCCATCACACAAATTTAAATACTCATTCCCCCACACCCACCCACCAAATAATCAAACAGTAAACGAGTACAAACGTATTATTATTATTATTATTATTATTATTATCACCACGTCTTACTACCCATTCGGGTTATACGCACTTACGTTAATGTGTAGTGGTAGGGTGATTGTGAGATGAAATGGAGGACCTACAGTTTAACGTGGAATCCGAACCACGTTGGAAGCCTGGCATTCCCCACATTCACAAGTTGTAATTAATACACGTCTTGTCAGAGGTGAAGGAAGGGTTTGGTAATCAGATAAATCTGTGCCGGGACCGAGGATTGAACCCCGACCGCCAGCATAGAAGTCTGACACCTTACCCCTAGACCACCAGGTCACCAGTACAAAAGTAAAAGATTCGGTAGGTTATGGGTATTAAAATCGATGCCCTTAATTACCATGGAAAAATTCTGAAAATTGAAAAATACCACCGGGACATGGGAATCGAACCCGGGACCTTTGGATTAGTACGCCAATTATCTTACCACTGAGCTATCCAGGAATCGTCCCATGCCCAGGGTCATTCTTCGCTCATATTTTAAGGCAGAGTCTGCAATGGACGTGTGGAAATCGTCAGCTATATACTGTATTTGTGTTCAAATTAAGATCGTGAGCTATCAGATAACGCAGCAAACTTCAACTCGGGAGGGCTTCGTGGGTTGAGATTGTTGCGTTATCTGGTATCTTAAGATCTTAATTAATTGCAAATATGTAGCCCATAATATCAACACGTCCTTCACAGACTTTGCCTTAAAATTAAGAGTGAATAATGACTCTGGGCACGGGATGACTTCTGGATAACTCGGTTGTAAGAGCACTTGCGTACTAAGCCCAAATGTCCTGAGTTCACTTCTAGTGTCCAGATGTCATTTCTAGGTTTAAAGAATATAAGACAGAGTATGTGATTGACGTGCTGAAATTTGATATTAAATGTGTAATCAATTCCCAAATCACGAGCTATCAGATATCGCAGCCACTAGATAGATGACTTTTTGCTTCCATTAACACAGTTACAAAAATGAATGCGCGTGTATTATATTTAGATACGGATATAACCGTAATTAACAAATATAATAGCTCATATTTAATCCATAAAATAATAAATAGCCTTTCTATTCAAATAGAATAGTAATTAGGGTAAGCTATAGATCTTATTTCGCACAAAGTCTTTAGATTTTGTCAGATGTAAACCTATTTAAGATAATCGTAAGTACGAGTAAGTAATAATAATAATAATAATAATAATAATATTATTTAGAACCACGTCTTACTACCCGTTCGGGTTATAGCCTACGCTTTAAGTACTAATTACGCTAATGGATTAGGAATTGGGAAGGTTGAATTAGAGGAAGTGAACCCGCATTTTCGTGGAGGGAGAGTGGAAAACTATTTAAGAAAAAACCCCTCCAGTTCACCCGACCGAGATTCGAACCTCGATCTCACCGTCATCAGCAGTCGAGCTCAACACGACAAGCGCGTTAGCCAACTACGTCACCGAGGCGGGTTACGAGTAAGTAAGAAGTTGAGAAGACCCATGTACAAACTTCATGTGTGATCTTAATGGATAGCGATGCGAGGTGCTCTGGGCTGTAGCCAAACTCACGACTATTTTTTTTATCACCGCATTTTACTAACCGTTCGGGTTATACGTTTATGTACTAATTACGCTAATGATTGTATTTTTTTTTTTTAGCGATTAGGAAGATTATACTATTAGGAATCGTATTCGCATCCACGTTGAGGGAGAGTGAAAAACCACCCTCAGTAAACCTGACAGAGATTCGAACCTCTATCTCCCCATAATCGGTAGTCCAGTCCACTGTGAGACATTGGCGTTGTTAACGTGTGCGCGTGGCATGAATGGGTACTAAGACTCGGTGAAAAATATAATTTATCTAGAACTGAATATTTTCATAATTTAAGGAGGTTTTCCTTTGATTACCATCCATCCTAAAATACCGATATCAGTTTATTAATTATTATTATTATTAATACAAGCATCGCGTATTACTACCCGTTCGGATTATACCCCCTTACACGAATGTGTAATGGTAGGGTGATTGTGAGATGAAATGGAGGACCTACACTTTAACGTGGAATCCGAACCACGGTGGAGGCCTGGTATTCTACACATTCACAAGTTGTGATTAATACACGTCTTGTCAGAAGTGAAGGAAGGGTTTGTCAATCAGATAAAACCGTGCCGGGACCGAGGATTGAGCCCCGGGCCCCCAGCTCAGACATCAAACACCTTACCCCTAAACTACCACGTCAGCTAATAATGTTGTTCTATTACAATTTAAGTTTCTCAATTTCACGGAAAGCAAAGATGATTTTTTTAATACTGCATCTTATTACTTGTTGAGGTTATACGCAAATCTACTAATTACGCTGATGTTCAAGGGACGGAGAAGGTTGAATTTTAGAGGACGTTTACCCACATTTGCGTGTAGGAAGCTTTGAAAATCATTCTCAGTACATCCTACCTAGATTTAAGTTCCGATCCCCCTGTCATCGGCGGACCAGCCTATCGAGTTACCATGCGACCACCCGCCTCGGTGGCGTAGTTGGCTAACGCGCTTGTCGTGTTGAGCTCGACTTCTGAGGACGGGGAGATCGAGGTTCGAATCTCGGTCGCGTGAACTGGGGGGGGGGGGGGTGTTCCTAAATGGTTTTCCACTCTCCCTTCACGCAAATGCGGGTTCATTTCCTCTAATTAAACCTTCCCAATTCCTAAATCCATTAACGTAATTAGTACGTAAAGCGTATAACCCGAACGGGTAGTAAGACGCGGTGCTAAATACTATTATTAATATTACCGTGCGAGCAATGAAGCAGAACAGCAAAGATGCTGATTAAAAAAGAATTCCCTTGTCGTTTTAACACCAGATAGATCTTTACATTATTACTACGTAGAGCTCTCTTCTTCAGTGTTTCTCAAACACTTTGTTCAGTTTTATGATGGTTCTCCACTAACAAAGGGTCATCTCACGACGAAAGACCAGTACGCGTTTAACCTATTCACCATGGTTCCGGTAGCCCTTGCGTGTTTTTGAGCCGTTTCACTGCCAGCTCTGAATGGTGAGGTTTCTTCTGAACAACTTGTGTGTGTGAGTGTGTGTGTATATGCGCGTGCACGCATGTGTGTATGTATGTGTGTCTGTATGAGAAGACGTGAATCTGAAACTACTAATAAATCACTCTACCCCTCCCATGGACTTTGTATAGTCACGTTGATCTCAGGAGCTCAGTTTGACCTCCTCAAACGTTGTGAAATTCATAGGCCATCACAGTCTATGAAAACAGTCTTCGGCGATAAAAGAAAAAAACATGGATCTCCCTAGAGGAAAAGGCCTTTTAATTATTTTTTTTTGTGGCAGTTTATATGACAGGCACTGAACATTTAGATAAATATCAATATCTTTATTTTTAAAGCAAACTAACGCATCAATTTCGTGTCTAACTAGTTTGATGGTGGTCTGCTGGTCTAGGGGTAAGGTGTCGGACTTCTGTGCCGGGGTCCGGGGCTCGATCCTCAGTCCTGGCACGGATTTATCTGATTGTCAAACCCTTCCTTCACCTCTGACAAGTCGTGTATTAATCACAACTTGTGAATGTGGGGAATGCCAGTCCTCCACCGTGGTTCGGATCCCACGTTATACCGTAGGATCTCCATTTCATCTCACAATCATCCTACCATTACACATTAGCGTGAGTATAACCCGAATGGGTAGTAAGACGGGATGCTAATAATAATGATAACTAACCTGATGATAATGGTGAGGTTGGAGTTCGAATCCCTGTAGGGTATACAAAGGATGGTTTTTCCTCTTTCCTCCCATGCAGATGCTGGTGGATTACCTCTAAAATGTTTCCTTCCTTATCCCACTTGCGTAAAAATGATCAAATATTATGCGTATGACATGGACAGTAACCAAGACGCGATGATATGTGTGCAATGTTCGTCTACTAATGTTAATTATAAATATTAATATTAGCCGTTTTAAATACTTACATCTTGGCATGAATTACGTACGAAAGTGTTTCAGATATTCATAACTCATAAGAGACTAGGTATCTTAATTTAAAGATCAACATCGAACAGGGTTCATATCTCGGTTGAATATAATTACTATTTATAGCTAACCCTATTTTTACTATACATTCGATAATGTTGTGTGAATTATTCGGGACAGTAAACAAAAAGGGTTCGGCCAGACTGACAAGCGTGCGAGAGACTGAGCGACTGCGTGGTCAAACTGGCGAGCGAGCGATCGACTGCGTGGTCAAACTGGCGAGCGAGCGAGCGACTGCGTGGTCAAACTGGCGAGCGAGCGAGCGACTGCGTGGCCAAACTGGCGAGCGAGCGACTCCGTGGCCAAACTGGCGAGCGAGCGACTACGTGGCCAAACTGCCGAGCGAGCGACTACGTGGCCAAACTGCCGAGCGAGCGACTACGTGGCCAAACTGGCGAGCGAGCGACTACGTGGCCAAACTGGCGAGCGAGTGACTCCGTGGCCAAACTGGCGAGCGAGCGACTGCGTGGCCAAACTGGTGAGCGAGCGAGCGAGCGACTGCTTGGCCAAACTGGCGAGCAAGCAGCGAGTGCGTAATTAGCAGATTGCCTTATCGTCAACTACTATCGAGAGCTAAGATTCGAATCTTGGCTCAGTGAACTGAGGGTGGTTTTTTACAGTTTATTTATTGTTGTGGTTTTCCCATCCTCTATCCGTGCTAATGGTGATTCCTATTTGCAAAGGACTACTTTGAATATATTATTATTATTATTAGCACCGCGTCTTACTACCCGTTCGGGTTATACGCACTTACGCTAATGTGTAATGGTACGGTGATTGTGAGATGAAATGGAGGACCTACAGTTTAACGTGGAATCCGAACCACGGTGGAGGCCTGGCATTCCCCACATTCACAAGATGTATTGTCAGAGTTGAAGGAAGGGTTTGGTAATCAGATAAATCTGTGCCGGGACCGAGGATTGAACCCCGGCTGCCAGCATAGAAGTCCGACACCTTACCCTAGACCGCCAGGTCACCGTCTTTTAATATAATCTCTAAGAACTAACATATCGGGTATGTATATATATTTTATGGTCCTAATAATTAAATTAGGCTATTAGTAGCAAGTGTGCTAATCCTATCGATGATATTAATAAAAAGTTCGAATATCATGTCAAATTGATAAGTTTCCCCACCACATAATGGACCAAAGTATAATAATATTGCGCAGTGCCTGTAAATTAGAATGTTTCGGCTCGTTCGCTCCAATCTGGCCACCTCTCACTACAACCAATGCGTTCTATTTTATTTTTTAGTCGCTCACCCAGTCTGGCTCGAGCCAGATGCTAAAAAAAGTACTAATTTTGACTTCCGTAGTTTTCCATCTGACGTGACTATTAGATATATCCCTACACCAGATTCTTTGTAAAAAAAAAACTCCATCCTCGTCAAAAGGATTGTAAAGAAAAAGAGAATAGCCTGGGTCATCATTCTATTTTCTCACAATTTTTTTTTCCAGCCCTTTCAGAAAAACACCCAATATCTCCTTTCAGTGTTTTTATAACAAAACATACTTTAACACAGGCGTTCACACAATACAAGGAAAGGTTTGGATGTGAAAGAGAGGGCGTGAGAGTTTAACAGAGTAGGTGTGAGGGGGTAAGAGGTTTAATAGGGGTGTAATATGGGGCGAGTTGCTTATCAAATTGAAAAGTTTCCGGAGGTACGCCTAATGATGTCAACACACGACGCATAATTCTAAAAATTAGAATATTAATATGCTTATGAATTAATTTGGTATACATATTTATTTAAAAATTATTTCTATTTTAAGATTTTAATTCTTAATTTGAACAAAATGATGTGATTCAGTTTTGCACTTAAAACTATTATTATTATTATTATTATATTAGCACCGTGTCTTTCTACCCGTTCGGGTTATACGCACTTACACTAATGTGTAATGGTAGGGTGATTGTGAGATGAAATGGAGGACCTACAGTTTAACGTGGAATCCGAACCACGGTGGAGGCCTGGCATTCCTCACATTCACAAGATGTCTTGTCAGAGGTGAAGGAAGGGTTTGGTAATCAGATAAATCTGTGCCGAGACCGAGGATTGAACCCCAGACCCCAGCTCAAAGAAGCTATTAACAACGTATTCAAATAAATTTCAAATAAGAGGCTTTTGAAGACATAGCTTGAGTCTTTCCGTGACGAGGTCATTATCATTATTGATACACTAATTTTAATATGCAAGGCGTTCCTGGATTAAACATTCAAATTTTGGGACAAGGTAGAGCATCGAAAAAATTAAGTCAAAATGTCCATTACGTTTATCAAAAATTATCTTAGTATAAAAACTGTTAAAAATTCTTAATAAATTCTTAGAACATTTTATTTTCAGGGACCATCCTGTTTTTTTTTTGTCTTCGTTTTCACATAAAACAAACAAACTGGTACATTAGTGATAGTGCGCCTCTTTTTGTATGCCTTACATTCTTAAAATGGATTACTGTTTGTTTGGACTTGGAGAAAAAAAACTTTTTTTTTAGGGGACAGGGGACCTTATTTCAAGCGGCAACGACCAACACCATCGATTGAAACTGATCCTGGCCACTTCTTACTGGGCGCAAAGAAAATCGCCCCCCTTTCCATTCTTATACGCTTCGCCCCATCCCCCCCCCCCCCTCTCAGCATCTGACATAATTCCCACACGAGTCTTTTGGGAGTAAAGTGCAATAACTCTCTATAAAATTTTCAAACAAAAGACATTAATAATATTTTATTATTTTATTTAAAACATTTGTCATAGACAAAAATTTTGGTCAACATTTAAAAAATTTCAATGATATTGAAAACTCAAAATCACCAATAATGCACTTTAAATGTAATAGAACTTAAGGTAATATAATTTTTTCACGTCTTTTTAATATATTTTGAGTGCTACTTTCAAATAGACGTTTTTGTGTTTAGCTACATGTTTGTGATTACAAAAACATTTCAAATTATTAATTAACCATAACTATAGGGCCTACTCTAGTATTAAATAAATATATGGTACGGTACTCCGCACGAACTTTCTCGCTCTATTGTTTAAAAATTGAGATATTTACTCAAAATTCTTAATATAAGTGAACTAAATAATATACACTAGCAAACCCAAACATAAATTGCACTATACTTACGTAAAACATTTTTTGAGTCTTGGTTTTAAATTTTATAATTTCATTTTAAAAGATTTAATGTCCTAATTTGTATGTTTGGACCAATAAAAAAAATTTGGATCCACAAGTGTCAACACTTCGTATTAAAATTTCGACTTCCAGTTAAAATTTCAACATTTTATTAGGTGTTGCACATCTTCAGGTTATCGCATAGCTATTAAATTCCTCATTTATTAATGTTGACCAGTCAAAAATGAAAATATTTACTATTGAATCCAAAATGGAGATATATCATTGTTGTACAAACATTTCTCCTAAAAGGTTTAGTAGAAAATAACATTAACTTTTTGAGAAACTTACTTATATTTAATTACTCCATGGCAACGGAGAATTATTGCGTTAAAACCTAAGTAGTATCTGATTACAACTAAAGCTCACAAAATTGTATTAATGTATTTGCGAATCTCTAAGAAACTGTTAGTTTTAATTAAAAATATATTTAAAATAAAAGTTCATTTTAATTTTTAATAGTACTACAATTTTGCAACCATAAGTTGTGAGTATCTAAAATAGTTGCGGAGATTCGGAAATTTACGCTTCTGTAATGTACCCTAAAAGACATTTCACAAGGAAATTAATATATACATTTTATTTGTGATCTTGATCGACGCCTAGATACAAATTTTAATCAAAATCGTTAGAGTCGATTTTGAGAAAATTAATTTTTTTCTCTTTTCACTTTTTATTCATCTACTCTTAATTTTAAGGTTAAACAGACACACAGAAAGAAAGTATTGCAAAAACACCTTTTTAGGGTTCGATATCGGGTTGGATTTTTTACGTTCCCAATATTTTACTTTAATGTTCGAAATTTTTTATATATGCGTATAGCTTGAAAATTATTGGGTTTATAAAAATATGATTCAAATAAAAGATTTGTACTATAAATATCCCTACATATTTGCAATGATAAGTAATTTCATTGTCATATTTCAACGAGTTACGGAGATTTGATAAAAAAAAATACAAATCTACGCATCAGATCAACACCCTTGAAGTTATTTTGTTGAAATATTGATGGTAGCCATTTTGTTTGGAATATTTATAAATGTTTATAAATTAAACTTAATTAAAACCGCTAGAGCTGATTTTGAGAAAATAGAATTTTTCTCTTTTTTTGCCTTCAG
Organism: Timema cristinae; assembly: GCA_039000515.1. Taxonomy (NCBI): domain Eukaryota; kingdom Metazoa; phylum Arthropoda; class Insecta; order Phasmatodea; family Timematidae; genus Timema; species Timema cristinae. The sequence continues at coordinate 41,877,983 of JBCFYV010000100.1, read as the reverse complement.
TAAACTACCCTTAATTTTAGAGGTAGATATCCAATTCCAAATATCCCTCGTGACAACATTATTAAAACTCTAGCTACCCAGTTTTAACCAGATCGGTAAAATAGTTTAGGCTCTAGTCCGAGGTATAGACAGACAGACAGAAATTCAAGAACCACTTTTTTTTTTATTTCGGGGGGTCATGCATGAAACGTCGAAATTCATAAAAATCTCGAGTTCGATTTTTTTTAATGATCACAATACTTTCTATACCTGTAAGATAGCGAGAAAGTAAAACTAATGCTGGAAATTAAACTCGTCAGCTACCTATCGTAGTTTATTGAATAATAATTTCTTTCAAAATTAAAAAAAAATGTATTTTTAAATCAATTAGCATAAAATTTTGCTCAACTGTCGGAAAAACAAAGGATTTGGTAATCACACAATTTTTTTTAATATCCAGTAAGGAGCACAAATTATTAACACATGTGCTCTTTTGTTCTTAGCCAACTTTAAACAAAATATTTAATAGTCCAAGAGGCGGTAAAGTTATTTTTTGTATTATAAAAGACTAATGTTTTTTGTATCATAAAACATATTTACATACAAAACTAATCTATGAACACACCAATTTATCACCAATTTGATCCAAATCTTAGATAATTGTGATGGACACCTAAAGATATCAATTTAAATATTGAATGCTCTGTCTAAAATCCATTTAAGAGTTGGTGAATGTTAAAAGACGTTTTCATTATATCAACATCGGAAATGTTCACAAATAATCTATAATAACATCAAGCTTAGGAGTAAATTATCAAATGTTTAGTTATTTTGCAAAGCAAAGCCATTTAAGATTGTTTTGGTTCAATATTTCCCCGTGTTTTGTTTTGGGTTAGTAAATATATGTTTAATGTAAAAGAGAATGTTTTCATTAATAAATGTTGTTCATAATGCGTAGTTACTATAGCTTTTATTATGATTTGAGAGAAAAAGTAATGAAATAAGATTTTAATTAAAATTGTAAAGGTTAAAATATAATTATTTTGTTTAACTTATGCTTAACAGATTATTAAAAATTAAATTATTTCAATTGTTGACTTTACTTAGAAAAACGTATTCATACAATACTTAACTGATTTTAAAATAACACCACCATAAATCTTCTGCTCAATTTGACTCTTTTTTACTTTCTCGTTATCTTACAGGTAGAGAAAATATTGTGATCGTCAAACAAATCTAACTCGAGATTTTGATGGAAGTCTACGTTACATGACCCCCACCCCCACCCCCCCCCCCCAATCCGAAAAAGTGGTTTTTGAATTTCTGTCTGTCTGTCTGTCAGTCCCTCCGACGAGAGCCTAAACTATTTTACCAATCGAGCTAAAACTTGTTTGTAGCACTATCCGTTCGGGCTATACCCTGATTTACTAATTACGCTTATGTTTTTAGGGATGAGGAAGGTTATATTTATAGTAAGTGTACCTGCATTTGCCTGAGGTATAGTGGAAATAAATTTTAGGAAAACCTCTCTCATCACATCCGACCGAGATTCGAACATCGATCTCCCCATCATCGGCAGTATAGTCTACTGTGAGACTAACTCCTTGGACATGTAGACATGGAAGCGGGTAATTATCCTTTAGAAGTGATCTCTTGACTAGCTTCTAATCTGATAGCCTCTTATAAGTTTGCCATGTTTTTTTCTTCTATGATACATGCTAATGGTGAGTACTAATATTTTTTCATTTCATTTTCATAATAATAATTATTATTATTATTAGCACTGCGTCTCACTACCCGTTCGGGTTATACGCACTTACGCTAATATGTAATGGTAGGTAGATTGTGAGAGGAAATGGAGGACCAGTTTAATGTGGGATCCGAACCACGGTGGAGGCCTGGCATTCCCACATTCACAAGATATCTTGTCAGAGGTGAAGGAAGGGTTTGGAAATCAGATAAATCTGTGCCGGGACCGAGGATTGAACCCCGGCCACCAGCATAGAAGTCTGACACCTTACTCCTAGACCGCCAACCAGGTCACCATTTTCTAAATTAATACAAGTTCTTATCATGGAGACCACTTCGCACGATATTACAATTTTATAAAATATATATTTTTTAGTGAAAACTGTAGTAAGTTAATTACGAATGCAGAATTCAGCAATCTATTCCATTAAAACATCACCAACGAAGGAATATTATGTGTTTTTAAACACTTTTAAATATATCTAATATTAAAACTAAATGTTAGTAAACAGAATGAACTATCCAAAAACTCTAACTTGAATCGGTGGACACGTGGCCTTAGTGTTAGGCTCATCTAGTTTGGTTTGACTTTGGTGTTAGGGTCAGGATTTGAATACTGGTGAAGTTGAGATTATTTTTCCATTAATGGTTTTTCACTCTTCATTCACGAAAATGCTGCTACATTTTATATAGAGTATTATTTACACATCCTTACCTCCTATCCTAATTAAATCACGTATATTCCAAACATTGTAATTAAGGCGTGGTGGAAAAAATAAGTAAGTAAAAACTTTATACCCCTATATATAAATGTGAAGAAATATATCATAATTTGATTACTATTCCAAACATAAAAAAAGAATTAACACTCCGTCGGTGAAAACAAGATGCATAATCAGAAATGTCTAAATCCAAGCTCACATAATTTCCCATTTCCCCTTATTTTTCCCTGTCGTTTAGACTTCCACTTATTTTTAATTAGTTCTCAGGTAATTACATTTCCGAAGGAAGTACTTCTACCAGTTTAAAATTTCTTGAGAAAATATATGGTTCATCTGCTCTTCATCCCCCCCCCCCCCTTTTTTTATGTACAATTCTTGCTTCATTTTACTAAGCTTTTTTTTTTTTTTCAATTTACGGAGATATCAAAATTTCACTAAAACTAAATTATACACCCTCCCCCTCATTTAATTTGTTTCTCCATCCTGATTTTTTTTTTTTTCACCCAAGACTCTCTTTTCTTTGTCTCTCATTTTCAAACGTCATTACCTTTTCATTGATATCTTTGAACTTCTCTGGTTTGGCATGGCCCAGAGAACACAACTTTGCAAACAGACTGAGTCCTCTTAACTATTCTCTTCTTACTCTCATTTCTCTTCCCCTTCTATTGATAATTCTTTTTTTTTTTTCCTGTACTATTATTTGAAAAGATGAGCCCCCCCCCCATATTCCCACAAAACAATATCTATTGTCTCCTGAATTTCGAAAGGAAACGTAAAGGCGGGGGGAAAAGGGAAGGAGATAAAAAAAATAAAAAAGAATCGGGTTAGAGAACGGAGGTTTGTACTAATATGGAAAGGCTTATCACCAAAAGGCTTTAGACGGCGAAGAAGAAGTGAAGAGAACTTTTATTGCCAATTGGACGCTTTCCATTCGCTAATGAGCCAAAACTCAGTTATTCAAACCGTTAAAACTAATCACAAACCAAAACTTAACTGAATAGGAGGTAGGGAGAGGGGGTTAGTTGTTGGTTGAGGGAGGGGGAGGGGGACGGTATCGTTCACCCCGATCAATGAACGAGAAGAACGCACAATAATATTGAAGGAATTTCTTGCTCTGCGCAGTTTACTAGTCCCTTACCAACCTAAAAAAATAAAAAAAGTTTCGGAGGGGCACATGGTCTAACGCGCTACTCTCGTAGAGGGCTAGATTACCGATGGCGGTGATATTGAAGTTTGAATCCCGATACGGTGTACTAAGGGTGGTTTTTTTCCAAAATGTTTTTTCCACTCTCCCTCCACGCGTATGTGGGTACAATTCCTATAAATATAAACTCTATAATCCCTAAAACCGTTAGTGTAATTATTTTATAAGGTATACTCAACGTAAAAACTTGCTCTAAGAAAAACTTGTGTCACCACTTCTAACGTTTTACTCAAATGAGTTTTTTTTTTCTTAACATTTACGTTTAACCATTGATTAAATGTTTTCAAACGAGAGTCAGGATCCTATCACCTGTTCCTTTGTGTGCCATTTTTTTTCCCCACAGCTATACTACGTGAAAAATGAACGTAGGTGGATTTTTGTTGAGTTTAATCACAAGGTACTGGGTTCGATTCGCTTGTCCAACGTCATTTCTGAACTTAGTACTATAATGTATCTTATCAAGCATCTACAGAATATTACTTATTATTAATTTATTTATTTTATATTAGCACGCGTCTTACTACCGTTCGGTTATACGCACTACGCTAATGTGTAATGTAGGGTGACGTGAGATGAAATGGAGACCTACAGTTTAACGTGGATCCGAACCACGTGAGCTGGCATTCCCACACATTCACAAGATGTTTGTCAGAGGTGAAGGAAGGGTTGGTAATCAGATAAATCTTGCGGACCGAGGATTGAACCCGGCGCAGCATATCTAACGAAAGATTGGCCATAAATCATTTTGAATGTTTCTTATAAATGTGTTATTCAAAACTCAAGAGTGGCTGTAGTATTATGCAGTGGCGCATCGTATAGTGTTTCCCGGTTAAGTTACTTATATTAAACCGGAGGCTGTGATTTTTTTTTTCTCATCGGCCAGTCTGACACCCATTGAGCAGATGTCACAGAAATAAATTTTCATATTGTTATTATATTATAATACTATAAAGCACATGGCTGACTCACTCACTGACAATAATGTTTACCCTCTTCCAGATGAGCTAGAAACTTAGAATTTGGCAAACTTAAAGCTTCCAGCCTGTAACCGGTGGGGAAATTCCAAAAAGTAAAAAAAAAAAAAATCAATTTTTAACACAGAAAGAAATTCAAAATGTCGAAGCAACTTTAAAATCGTCGCGGACATTTCTTTGAAGGTCTCTTGTGGCTCAACGGTAAGACCTATCAAAAAACGGCTCTGGAATTACATAAGTCACATCCTCCTGCAAATAATACCCACTGGGGACTTGGGGGTAGAGCCCCTAAAGAGCAAAGCGAGTTAGGTATATATAGTACATAGTCTATGTATATTTGTTCTGATGGGTAAATATCCAAGTTACATTTATAACAAGCTCTGCTTACCCTGGCAACACTCCACACCACGACACTCTTGTGATAATAAATTTATAAAATCAGCTATTAAAAATTTCAAACTATCCAATATTATCAAATAAAGACTCTTCGACTTAAGTGGTTAAAAATTAAATAAATTGAATGAGAGTGAATTATTATTCTGAATTTTTTTATTATTATTATTAGCACCGCGTCTTACTACCCGTTCGGGTTATACGCACTTACGCTAATGTGTAATGGTAGGGTGATTGTGAGATGAAATGAGGGACCTACAGTTTAACGTGGAATCCGAACCACGGTGGAGGCCTAGAACTCCACACATTCACAGGTTGTTATTAATACACGTCTTGCAGAGGTGAAAGAAGGGTTTGGTAATCAGATAAAGCTGTGCTGGGACTGAGCCCTGGACCCCCAACACAGAAGTCTGACACCTTACCCTTAGACCACCAGGTCACCCTATTCTGAATTTAATTTCACTAGCCCCTTCTCCGTAAAAAAATATTGTAAAGAATCCTGTAAAACAAAGCTTCAAATCATCCATCATGTCAATATAAAAACAAAACTTTTTACTTTTTTTAAAAAAATACAGTCCTACCATCACTGTATAGCCCCTTCCCTCTTTTTATCCTCCCTCCTATTTTCATCTCATTTCTCTTTCCTCACCCCTACCCCCTGCCCCCTTCACCAACCCCACATTCCCTTCAACAACGTTTTTTTCCAACTTTATAATACATTATCGACAATTTTATTAGGAATAGATTAAATTATCAAAATGCAATATAGCCTATTTTACTCGCTGATAATGTAGCTTTATATTGGTGAAAGAAATTTTAAAATCGGTCCAATAGTTTTTGAGTTTATCCATTACAAACAAAAAAAACAAAAATCAAATCTTTCCTCTTTATAATATTATTATAGATAGTATAGATAAGAAATGTTATAAATAATTAGTTGCGAGAAAATATTCCTTAAGTACAAATAATTGTTTTATAAATAATTATTTTTGGAACATATTCTTTAAGTACAAAAAATTGTTTTAAATCTCCATTCACCTACAATTAAGTTAACCTATTTCCTCCCATAATTAGAATAAATTTATACTGGCAGCTTGAACACACGCTAATATCACCGATTTGTTTGTTGATCATTAAATAATGATTATAAGCGAAAGGTTGGAAAACTAAACAAATATACATTTATTGATTGAAATGTTTTTTATGTATTATATCATAAATCTCATGGTGTACAATTATAGCTTGATACCCTCACAAAAAGTATATTTCTCCATTATTAAACCAGCCGGCACCTCGTTATAGCGGGCATAAACGGTCTGCGTGTTTATATTTCTCTGCAAAAGTTACCAAGAAAACGGCCAACTAAGAAGTTTATCGCAATTAAGTGAAGACCTCACTTGCATGCCAGTTTTCCACTTGGCTACACACACACAAACAAAAAAAAATCAAAATCAACAAATCATCTCTCCCTCAATTCAAGTTTTCTCAACAAGATGCTAATGATTAGTCAACAGAGGATTTTTTTTTAAACGTTGATTTCTTTTGTTGTTCTTCCTTTAGACGAAATAATATTGCTTGGGGGAGAAATAAAGCATGAAGAATGAATATATTCCTCATTAACTTCTAGATTTCTTGGAAGTTTTACCAAAAATATTTTTCTACAGTTACTTTAAGAATTTGTTTTTCTATTAAGAAGCATATTATCGACCAATATTTTTCGTTTTGTTTTTTATACGTGATAAAAAAATCTTTTGTGAAAATGTGTTAATAGTTTTTTAGAATCATAAGTTGACTACTACCAACTGTAAATTTGAAGAGTAAAAAATATTTTCTTACACATTTTAATCTACTTTTTTTCTTTTTAACATGGGTACACCAAATATTATATTAATTAAGGCAATGCATAGGTCAAATACCTTATAACCAGAGCTTTGAATTCATTTTCAACAACAAAACAATTATTTTTGCTTGTATTTCTACCCCATAAAAAAATTGATGAAAGCATAGTTTTTATGTTTCTATATTTTATCATAGTTTATTAAATATGATAATATTACCTATTTAATAATTAAATGTCTCCTTGTGGCTTTTTATTGATTACAAAATATAGATATGTAAAAATACAATAGAATATTCAATTGTGATAAATTCAAAATACTCTAAAACACCTTTAATGGATGCTTTGTAATAAAAAAAACTAGATAGAAAATTACACTCGTATAATGTACTTGCTAGCATCATCCATACAAACAACAAATATTAGTATATTTTACTAATATAATAAAACATATAAACCAAGCATAATTAAAAGAAATTAACATTTTTCTGAATAAATTAAAAGTGGTCAAAATCTTTATTATATGCACGATTTTATGAATGTTGGACGAGGTGGATTAACCTCATAATTAAAGTTTATGGGTTCATTTTGATAGAATGGTTTTATATAATAAGTTAATGGCTTCTATGTATCTCTAAATATATAAAAGGTAATCAGTTGTCCAAGCTGTGGTGGAATGTCATGTGGCACGCAAAATTTTAGTTGGGAAACCTGAAGATACAAGACGCCCTCTATAGGTCAAAACGTCGATGGTAGGATGATGTGAAAATTGATTGGAAGGAGGTTGTATGTCAGGTTAAGGAATAGATGGAGATATATCAGGATAGGTTTAAGTGGTGGGATTACGTTCTACGGCCATAAACCTTTGAGTTACTTAGGATGGGGATTAGAAGAAACAAAGAGTTTAATTTTCTTCACATGGTGACATCAACATGTTCTTCAAGGATGTCCCGGAATTTAACTACAACTTTTTCTCTTATTTTAAAAAGTTTCTTAACCGAAGCCGTTAGTATTCTTATGACAGTTATTCAACAAATGTTGTTGATATCACCACGCGAAGAAAATTAGATTCTATGTTTCTACTAGAGCAATATTTTATTTATATTGGCCAGAAATTGTTTTTCTATAAAAACTGCAAATTCATTGATTTTTTCTAAAGTCCCCTACAATCCCAACTTAATGGAAGATAGTTACATAATAGTTGATACAAATATCCAATATAAAAATTAGCAAATTTTTAGCCAACAGGTTTTAACTTATTTATAAACTAGCAACGCCATCTTGTTGGATATTATTACGTCTAACCTTTAAGGTGCGGCAGAAGGGAGCGCAAGTGTTTTTACAATTTTTATAAAATATAAATTTTTGACAAAAATAAACAAAATATTTCTCCAGTATCAACATATAGTTTAGTTTTCTGCACATGCTAATATCAACAGATCTTGAATATCTCTCAAGGATGTCCTGGAAAACATTTTAAATAAAGAGAAAAAGTTTTGACAAAATTCCAGGACACCCTTGAAAGATATTCAAGATCTGTTGATATTAACATGTTCAGAAAACTAAACTATATGTTGATACTGGAGAAATATTTTGTATATTTTTGTCAAAAAAATGTAATGCTATAAAAATTTTAAAATTACTTGCGCTCACTTCTGCCGCACCTTAAGTCATAACGTCAAATATTAACGTGTATAGTTAAGTTAAATTTATCTAAATTAGTTAAAGCCAGTTTTGAAGGTTTTTTGGTGTTTCTTTTCTCGGGTAAAGAAAGTATATCTTAAATTTCACGTTTCTGCGTTCGTATTAAACACATCACTTTAGTAAAAAATAATTTATCGATTATTATGTTTCACAGCATCTTACTACCAGTCCGGGCTATCAGTATTAAACAATGATAGCCGTATAAGGATTAGGAAGGTATCATTCAGACGAGTTACACCCGCATTTGAGTGGAGGAAGAGTGAGAAACCAATTGGGGGGGGAGGGGGCAATCAATCTCTGTACGCCCCGTTTGGGATTCTTACCCGAGTTAGACTAGGTGAGTCTAATTTAGTCTACGTGCCCATCGATACGGGTAAAAAAAAAGTCATATTAAGGAAATATATTAATTTTAATATTTCAACAAAGTCCTAGTTTCCAAGAGATGCACAGATATAACATTATATTAAACATAATCAGATCACGTGCTAAGAATCAATTTTTAACAATCAATAGCGAATAAAAAGTAAGTTTTCACAAACAATCTAACTTTAAAAAAATTCATCATTACTAATATTTCAATACAATTCATCATGTACACTCGAATTTTATACATATATATGAGAACTTAAAAAAGCTCTATAACATGAACATCAGAAGGAAATTACATGCCTGTGAACGCTGACACAAATATACCAAAGTCAGCACAAAACCGAGACTTTCTTTATCTGACCACATCGTGCAAATGTACGATTCTGTTTTGTTCAACTCAACCGACAGGAACAAAAAAAAAAAAAAATAACTGGTTGGTGGGTAGGGAGGGGTTGGTAGAAATAAAGCTCTTCAAAGCGTAAAAGAAAATGTGTAGTGGAAGTGACGACCTGTATTATATTTTTTATGTAACCTTTGTAATTTGGAAAAAGGGGGCGAGATCACGCAATAAGGCAATAACAACGGTTGTAACCCAAGAGTTCTTGCTCCTGTCAAGACCAAGAATGGAGCGGAAAATAATAAATGTGTTGAACATAAACATAGGAAGAACTGGACATCAAAATGTTATTATGGACGGAGAAGAAAACTTATAGGTCCACAATCTTTAAAAAAAAAAAGTCTCTGGAAGGTATCTGACGTGTGTCTATCTATATATAGTGCATCGGTAAAGCACGTGGGAAAAGGCATCAGTCTCTTCTTGTCTGGTATTTAGGTGATGGTGAGGGGTGGAGATCGAATCCGGTCAGGTGTAGTGTGTCATTGTTTTTTTCATAAAAAAAATTACAACTGTCACTCCACTAAAATGCAGATACACTTGCTCTAAATTCTGCCTTTCTCATCCTAGCCCGTAGGATGTATTTTATTTTTAAATTATTTGAGCTATTTAACGTGAACTTTCTGAAATAAATGATTATATCACACGACTTATAAACTACAGTAGCCCCGTGGCTTATTTGGTGTCGACTGACAGCCCACAGCTACCTCTGACAGTCAACATTTAGGTATACACATAAATTTTGACTGTCAGAAGTGACAGCTGCTAAACACATGTTCTTGCAGATCATATGGCTCGGTGTAGGGATACATAATTTGGTCTGGTAACTTTTCAAAGCCTCAGTCAGCACCAAAGAAGTCACAGGGCTACTGTAAACTTAAAATCTAGCTAGAACCGAAAACTGGTTTTCAGTAGAGGGGAAACCCACATTTCACCAATTATCATGCCAGGAATCGTACCCAGGACTATTAGCTCAGTGGACAGATACCCTACCGAATGAAATAAGTGTCACACCATATGGGTGTAAAAATACAGATAAATTGGATGGGTATAAGACACGGTGAATATTTTTTGTATAATTGTGTGCAAGAGTAAGCTATAAATTGTTAACTTTCGAATCTACGGGGTCGGGTGAACTGGTCGTGATGGGTTGTTTTTCCTGAATGGTTTTCCACTCTCCTCCACGCAAATGTGGGTTCACTTCCTCTAATTAAACCTTCTCAATTCCTAATCCATTAGCGTAATTAGTACTTAAAGCGTATAACCCGAACGGGTAGTAAGACGTGGTGCTAAATAAAAAAAAAGCATTTTTTTTGTAAGTATGGCACTTATCACCGCATCTTACTACCCATCTGGGTAAAACGCATACATACTAATCACCCTAATGTGCTAGAGCTGTTTTTTAAGGTTGAATTTAAAGGAAATCAACACGCATTTTTGTATAAGGAGTGTGAGAAACTATCTAGGAATAACTACATTCAATTGACCCGACTGTGATTCAAACACCGATATGTCCATCACTGGCAGTCGTCTTTTGCGAAAGTGAAGTCTTAGATTATTAGACTACCTGAGTGGGTAGCTACATACTCCATAAAGTGAATATGTAAGGATACATCTTTGAGTAAATGGTGACGCTTTATAGATGAGACTCGCTTCTTAGACCACCCAGCCACCGCGGGAGGTACTTTTATTAGTTAATTATTTATTTTAGTAGATTAGAGGCGAAAATTTCAAAACAAACGACATGAATGAAAAAATATGTCTTGCAATAATTTTTAGAGCTATGTCTTTTACTAAATACTGAGAATATAATATGAATATAAATACATGTATTTTTATATTTATACTGTTTATAGAGCCAACTCACTGACATACATGACTCATCACCATATTTTTTTCAACTCTAGGGTCCTTAACTTGAAATTTTGATTTGCAGGAAACTATTGGGACTACCCCATAAAATCAGAAATATCTAAAATTTCAAAATTTCAAAATGGAGCTCCGAGAATTAAGGGTCTATGGTTATACAAAAACTTTTAATGTGAGGTAGAAAATTAAAATTTGTAAGACAAGTAGAGAGAGAGATAGCTCCAAATTACCAAATGAATCTCAAAATTTAGTATTTCTAAAAGTGAATTGGATAAAATTATTATTAGAAGAGTCAAAATTTCCAAAACTATAGTAAACAGCAACATTCCAGTTTGGTAAAAAACAAACTCGGGAGTTAGGTAAAAAGACCACTTCAAATAAATATTATTGCCTGAAAAATGTTATATTTTAATTAAGACTTTAGGAAACAGGTGGATAAACATATTCGTCTTAATATTTGGAATTTCTAGGTAAGAGCTTTTAAAATGGGGGGAGGGGGTTACAATTTTCAAATCTAATAAAAACAACTACTTTTCTTTGTGGTTGAAAACTGAAATTCGGCAAGAAGGCATAAATTCACCGTTAACATCCGAAAGGAAGCCATGGCATACGCTAAATAAGATTTACAATTCAAACGTCTCTATTTACGAGAGACATCTCCTAAGGGAAAAGAAAGCATGTGTGGTTGGGAAGTAAGATGGGGTTCGGAGTATGTGGCATGTTCATCCCATGCATTATAGTACTACTTATAACTACTTATAACTTAAAGGTGGCAAACTAGAAAAATAAAGATGCCGCTCTATAAAAAAAAATACACTAGTAAGACGTGGTGCTAAAAATAATAATAATAATAATATTAAAAAAACACGTTTTAGTTTTCTTTTTTACAACGGCCCCAATCCCCTTGTTCCGAACCCTTGTAATTATCCTAGTCCCGTAGAAGAATTTTACGACGTTTCGGAAATGACAAGTGATAATATCTTCTAGACAACATCGTCCAATGAGTTTCACGCTCGTGAAACATTTAACCTCGACAGAAAGAAAGAAAGGAAGGGAGGGAGAAATTCGATTAAGAAAATTGAGTAAAATGTTAATGTAGCGGCAGGAATCAGTGTTTTTCATTTTCTTATTTATATCTAACACTTTGCCCGAAATTTCTTTTTTAAAGGAAGGAAATGTATGTTTTTATGATTGAGAAAACGGAAATGCAGATGCAAACTATTAACAATGAAAACCAATTTTCATTTATCAATGAACCACTGAAGGAATTAGTTGATCAGTATCGGACATTAATAAGGTTGTGTGACTGCCTATTGAACTGAGTGTCTCGGGTTTGATTACAGGCATGGAAATAGTCAAATTAAGAACCACCCTCTTGTAGTAACGGATTACGGCTAAGTGTTGAGTCCTTCTAGATTTAAATTGGTTTATAAGTCGTATATGATAAAATCCATTATTTCAGAAATGTAACACCTCAAACAAACAAACAAATATTCATATAATACGCAGCTCTATTTAATATGATAATCACCCATTTGAGTGGCCACATTGTATAACACGCTACTCTCGTAGTAGAATAGAGTACCGATGACTGGGAGATCGAGGTTCATATCTTAGTCGGGTGTACTAAAGGTAGTTTTTACAAAACTGTTTTGCTTTCTCTCTCTCTCTCTCTATGCAAATCTGAGTACACTTCCTATAGTATATAGCCTTCGTAATCCCTAAAACCAACAGAATAATTAGTATATAAGCGTATAACCCAAACGGGTAGTAAGACACGGTTCTAAAAAAAAAAAAAATTAGCTGTCATAATTATGTGTTAGTTTCCTTTAAAATATTATAACCAAATAAGAGTTTTCACACAAATATTCTTAGTATGTTAAAGTTAAAATATAAGATCCATCCAGAATATAGCTGGTTTGTATTTTTCAAAGTTTCTTTCAACCCACCATTTATAAGAAAGCCGTATCCTATATTCACCAGACACATATTTTTTTAGAACTGTGTCTTACTACCTGTTCGGTTTATACGCTTGTGTACAACAACGCTAATGTTTTTCGAGTTAAGGAAGCTTGAATTTAGAGGAAACATAGCCGCATTTGCGTGTAGGAGAAGTGGAAAACCCATTAGTAAAATCCACTTGGTTTAACAGAACGGGACACGAGACCCAATATCCCAGTAAAGGGCAGCCTGGTATATTACAAATGTGACAATTAAGAACATTCAGTCACTCAAGCAGATAGCAGAAATATTAATATATTTCATAAAACACGATGAAAAATTAAGAACAAATGTTAAATGAAACTTTAAAAAAAATTCACAGCATTTTCTCAAAACATCAAACTTTAAACCCACACCCTATTATTTTAACTAAAGTTTTTCGTTCAGATTAAAAAATATAATGTCCAATCTCTGTATTCACATACTATATTTAAGAAATTCTCTTTTGGCTGTATAAGAGTTAAAGTAATTTTACAACTATCGATTAAAAAACCAATAAGTCGCTGTCTAGATTTGACTATCATTATGTTACATTCATCCCCAGAATTTAAATGTGACAATTTATATTTAACTTGGATGGTTTAAAAGAAATTTATATTTATATAAATAGTTTAGCACCATGTCTTAATACGCTGAATACACGTTTGTAATAATCCCGTTAATGGTTTAAATAATATGGAGGGATATATTTAGAGGAAGTATAACGCATTAGCATGTAAGGAAAATGGAAAACAATTTAGCAAAACCAACCTCAGTCGACCCGTGTGAGATTCGAATCCCGATCTCCCCGTCATTGGTAGCCTAGTATATTATGAGAGTAATGCCTTAAAGCATGCGGCCACCGAACAAAGTCAATTTTAATATGTTTTATATGAACATTTTAATCCATACAATGAATAAAAATGGCTACAATCACTATTGTTATTATTAGAATAGCATTGTTTTACAAGATGCACTTGCTGCTTTGTGATAATATAATAATATTCAGCACCACGTCTTACTATCCGTTCGGGTTATACGCTTTAAGTACTAATTACACTAATGGATTAGGAATTGGGAAGGTTGAATTAGAGGAATTGAACCGCATTTGCGTGGAGGAAGAGTGGAAAACCGTTTAGGAAAAACCACCCCCAGTTCACCCCACCGAGATTCAAACCTCGATCTCCCCGTCGTCAGCAGTCGAGCTCAATACGACAAGCGCGTTAGCTAACTACAGCACCGAGGCGGGTATATAAAAAATGTAGTTAGCCGTTTCGGCTATGGAAGATTTTACTATAATATATATTTTCAAGATACACTGATAATTCAACTTATGCATAACACTTTGAAATTTGCCTCTACACTAATATGTGAAAAGAATAATTATTGATTAAGATCAATATGATCAAGAAAAGTCACTCTCGCACAATGCTATACTGTGAATTAAGGGACGATCAGAGTTTAAATCCTGGTCGAGTGTACTGAGGATGGTAATATACCTAGGTCTACGATTGATATATTTTAAACCATATTAAATAATAAGTCAATAATTAATTTGAGCGTGATATTTCTTAAATGATTTCCAACACTCCTTCCACGCAAATAAGACTAGATTAACTCTTTAATTGCTTCCTTCCTCATCCCTAACCCATTAGAGTGAATATCATGTACGCTTATAAAATAAAAAGATAGTAAGACTCGGTGATAAAAAAAAACTAGTAATCGCATATTGTTCTAGCGATTTATCAAATAATTGATTTATAGTTTAAAAAAGGATCTATTCTAGCGCGTCGATTGGCGGTTTTATGAAGAGTACCATTTGTTTGGCAAAATTAAATAAATATTCCTCCAAAAGATCCATATAATTTAATTTTCTACCATAGCTATCTCAATAGGTTTACAATCTTTCTGAGCATAGATAAGAAACATAAGAAACATATTTAATTTAAAATAAAATAATAATGGTTCAAATTTAACAATATCCGCTACCAATATTCAAGAATTGTTGAAATTACCACGTGTAGATAGTTAAGGTGGGAATACAGGGAACGTGATAAAAAAAAAGCTAGTGATTTTGAATTTTGTATAGCAAAATATTTTTTGATCAAAATTAATAAGCTATTATTAAATATCTGTCATGACTGTCCTTAAATTTAATGACAACATTTACTCTTCGTTTAAAAGTGTCTATCTAATGCTGCTATGCTCATGACAAATATTCAACAACTTTTGATATCGCCATGTGAAGAAAATTAAACTCTTGTTTCTACTTAAGCAGTATTTGATTTATTTTGACCAAATAACAAAAGTTTTTCTATAAACAAAATGCAAAAAAAACCAAAAAAACTGCCCTTAACAAGCGTTTAGCACACTCCTTACATAAACTAATCAACTGGAACAATGTTTAATTTATTTTGGTCTCAGAATATTCATTAGGAAATCGTAGTTTATTAGAAGTTGATAAGATAATGGTCGGGAGGTTTAAGACTATGAAGGTTGTGTTTTGTACTAATGACAAATATTATTATACTACTATAAAGTTACATAGCTGACTCACTCACTGACATTAATATTTAACCACTTCCAAATGAGCTACAAACTTGAAATTTGGCAAATTATAGTTTCTAGCCTGTAACCGACGGGAAAATTCCAAAAAGTTTAAATATATATATATATTTCAAACCCCCGAAAAAAATTCAAAATGGTGGAGCAACTTTAAAGTCTGTGCAGACCTTTCTTTGGAGGTCTCTTGTGGATAAACGCTAAGATCTATCAAATAATGGCTATGGAATTACATTATTTTACATCCACTTGCAAAGAAAACTCATCGGAGTTTAGGGGGGTCGAGACACTAACGAGCAAAGCTGGTTTTATTATATATATATATATCGCTTGCTGTAGAAATTGCCTGATAAATTTAGCGAGTGCATAGTGTGTGGCCGCAGATTGATAGAAAATCAACAATGTTATGCATTTGGGACATAAGACTTGGTTAACTCAATGTGATATGCTTACCTACCGGACGCCATGGAAATTAAGTTAACGAGGTCTGATATTTATGAAAGTTGGCCCATGCACTGATATACACGTGGATCAACTAATTACCAAACATGTCAACTTGTTCGACTAGAAATATGTATATTTTTCAATAACAAATGTATCTTATTATTATTATTATTATTATTATTATTATTATTAGCACCGCGTCTTACTACCCGTTCGGGTTATACGCACTTACGCTAATGTGTAATGGTAAGGTGATTGTGAGATGAAATGAAGGACCTACAGTTTAACGTGGAATCCGAACCACGGTGGAGGTATCTTTGTTAAAGTTGTTTCAAATGGATTTAATAATCTTTATTGATTGAAATAAGAAACTAAATCATGTTATGTAAGTTAGGTGTAGCTCACACATACACACACACACACACTCAAATTCACATACAAGTATGTATGGTTGAATTTAAAAATTGTCCTTTAGATTAATTCATAAAATCGTCAATTAAATTGCACTATTACTTTCAATAAATAAACTAAATGTTTTTTTTAGACTTTTCTTAATTTAATGCGATTGATTATTACGAATAAGTTTGGCAGTTTAAAACCAACATCTTCCATTTCTTAGTTTATAAAACTTTTAGACTTAACTAGTCTCATTGATTATTTAGTAAACAAACACCAGCTTCGGTGGCCACATGATCTAGAACACTTTTTTCGAAGTGGACTAGATTGCCGATTACGGCCAGATTGAGGTTCGAATATCGGTTTATGTACTGAGGTTTTTTTCTCAAAATGTTTTTTCCACACTACTTCCACGCAAATGTTGATACACTTCCTATAAAAAATATATTTCCTCATCCCTAAAACGATTATCGTAATTAGTACACAAGAGTATGACCCTAATGTGTGATTAAAACACGGTGCAAAAAGAAATTATTCCTTACCCTAAGCATTCAGCATACAGGTCAGTCATTAAATAAACAATATAAATCAAATAAACATTTCGCTTGCTCAATTAATTAATCCAGATTTGTTGGAGCATGTGTAGCGGAATATAACGATTACAAAATGTGTTAGCTAATCATTCAGGGGAGTAAAAAAAAAAAAAAAAGTAAACAAAATTACTGTTTTAGTAGAACAAATTTATACCTTCGAAAATATAAACGAATTGGAAGGGACACTTTTTTTTTTACTGAACTCTCTCTCCCTCTCTCTCTCTTTACACACACAAAATACCACAAAAATTCGTGCGTTAGGGGGAAAAAAGGGGATACTGGGGATACTTTCGGACATTTCTACATCTATCCGCAGTTGAAACACACCACTGGTTTTTTATTCGTGCGTTGTTTTAGTATCACAGAGTACATCTGGTGACGGATGACGCAGCTTTATGCACCGCTGATGTCTGATGGTTTTCCATTTTGTTTGTCCTCTCTTTCTCTCTCTATGTCTGCTCTCTCTTTATCTTTATTTATTTATTTTTTCTGCTCTGCTCTTCTCTTAGGTCCGGCGTTCTGGGGGCTGATCAACCCTGAGTGGAGCCTATGTAACAAGGGGAGAAGACAATCACCTGTCAACCTGGAACCCAACAAACTCCTGTTCGACCCCAACCTCCGGTTACTCCACATAGACAAACACAGGGTGAGTTCCTTAGAGGGAGTGTGGCTCGTGGATTGTTACCGGGGCCATGCCTCAATTTTATAAGAAATGTCTTTTCAACCCACTTCAGTGGTGGCACGGTCTAAGGCGACAATGTTCTATATTATTATTATTATTATTATTATTATTATTAGCACCACGTCTTAGTAACCGTTCGGGTTGTACGCACTTACGTTAATTTGTAATGGTAGGGTGATTGTGAGATGAAATGAAGGACCTACAGTTTATCGTGGAACCCGAACAACGGTGGAGGCCTGGCATTCCACACATTCACAAGTTGCGATTAATACAAGTTTTTTCAGAGGTGAAGGAAGAGTTTGGCAATCAGATTCCCAAATATTAAAAACCTGGAATTCTCTCTTCAGACTCCAATGCTCTTCCCATTTGAAAAATCCATATGGGCGCCCTTACACGAAAAAGAAAAAAATGACAACGCTGTTTCTCACTAGTAGCTATACATTCCCCCACCAATGGTATACAGTGTGGTGAGACACTTTGGTGTTGAGTTTTTCATTTTAATATCCTTTTATAAAAAATCAGATGATTAATATAATCCCTGAATACAATGTGGCCCTATATTTAAAATGTTTTACAATGCCACAATTTAATTGATTTTAATAAACAAAATCTCCAAAATGGTCCGATATTATAGAGAATGCTCTTTCGGCACTAAATTCCTGGGAGGAAGGGAGGAGGAGGAGGAGGGGGACAAAAGGTGAGTCATGGAGAAAACTATGTAGGAGAAAATATCCTTATCATACCAGGCCGGGATTTGAATTGCGACCTCCTTGTCATTGGAAAACCTGACTAAACTAGCTTTATGTTTAGTTTGCGCGTCTAATAATGCCGATGTATCATCACAACTGTTTATGGCACCACGTCTTACTACCCGTTTGGGTTATTTACTTATGTACTACTTACACGAATGGGTTAAGGATTAGTAAGATTTATTTGAGAATAAGTGCACCAACATTTGCGTGGAGAAGGAATGATAAACCGTTCAGAAAAAAACACTCTCGGTGTACCCGACTAGGAATGAACCCCAATCCCCCTGTATTTGACAGTTTGGTTTACGAGAGTAACGCGTTAGACCACGTGGCCACCGAACGGGTGATCATCACAATTAATATTTTAACCATAATATAAATATATATTATGATTGGAAATCTGTACACTATATGTATCAAGAGTCAACTCAATAAAAAAAACAAAGCCCTATTTCTAGGTTACACCCTCACGGGCGGATAAACCCACCAGTCTCGTCTTGTCTGGTTTACCATTAATGAGAAGGTTAAGGTTGAAATTATAGACAGAAAAGTAGAGAAAAGGAATCTCATAGGTGTTTCCACTTCATTTTTTTTAGCACTGCGTCTCTCTATAAGTTTGGGTTATACGGTTATGCACCTATTACGCTAATGGTTTTAGGGATTAAGAAGGCTATATTTAGATAAAGTGTACACCCATTTCCGTGGAGAAAAAATGGAAAAACATTTTTTGGAAAAAAACTACCCTAAGTACGCCAGAGCGTGATTTGAACCTCGGTCGTCCCGTCATTGGAAATCTAGCCTATTGCGACAGTGACGCGTTAGATCACGTGGCCAACAAAGCGGGGTTTTTCCACTCTTTCTTGATACACACTCGGGTGCACTTCCTCTAATTTATACCTGCTCAATCCCCGACTCAAAGAGAGTAAATAATCCTGTAATAAGAAGCGTAGCTCTGAATATTTTCGGTCACGTTGGTAATGATTATTTTATTAACCAAGATTTTTAGAAACTATTCTCTAACCGAAATTTGCATTTTTCTATTTCTGTATTTCACATTTGCACGCGAACCTTCATGGGAAAGAAAAATGAATGGCATGAAATGAAAAGTGATGAAATTTACACTTTTTTTTAAATATATAAATTGATATTCAACGGATTAGCATGAGAACTGGCTGTACAACCGTGCACTCGTGTGAAATAAGACATTCCATGTCGCATGCTTGTTGCTCTCCCTCCCCCCCCCCCCCCCCCCCCCCATCTTTTTTTGAATAAACGAGTTATCCTAATATATTCTCAGATATATATGGATTCCATAGTAACGTGTTATTTGGAAAGATAATAAATAAAGAAACTGTCAGTAAACCCGTGCGAAAGTTTTGACCATTCAAATCCCCCCCCCCCCCTTTCCAAAAAATATTTAATCTTTTGTTGGGTTCTGAGAATTTAAAAATGACACCTGGACAAGGGAATCGAACCCAGGACCTTTAGCTTAATACGCCAATACTCTAATCACTGAGCTATCCAGGAATCGCCCCGTGCCCAGGGTCATTCTTCACTCATATTTTAAGGCAGAGTCTTTGATGGACGAGAATCAAGCCGGCGATTTCCACACGTCCATCATAGTTTCTGCCTTAAAATAAAAGTGAAGATTGAGTCAGGGCAAGGGACGATTCCTGGATAGCTCAGTGGTTAGAGCATTTGCGTACTAAGCCAAAGGTCCCGGGTTCGATTCCTGTGAGCAGGTGTCATTTTTCAATTTTCAGAATATGGTATCTAGATGGAGTAATTCTCACTAAAAAGAATAAATAATAGCTTTGGCTATTTGATTCTTTTGTAGGGTTATTGAAATTAAATACTCAAATAAGTGTATACACAAAATAGCAAAGAGTTTATTTTCGGTAATTGATACAAAAAATATTGTTAGATTTTCCTTTTAACTTATATTCTAAACAAATAATGTGTTTTAACGTAAACTCAGTAGGTTATGTCAGGAGTAGGTATAAAATCCTATCCACTGATACCTTATTCATCACTCTAGGCTAAGTATTAGTTGAGAAAAAGGGATGTTGACAACAGAAATAATATATAGGATCAGGCCACGTTGATGTATCATGCATCAATTTTGCAAGTGCAGCTCTCAACTTTAATATCTAAATTATTTGAAATGTAAATCTCTAAAGTTTTTATAGAATTTAGATCAAGTATGCCAAACTTGCGGGCTGGAGGTAACAAAGTCTCCTACTTGGAGATGCAGATTGCAGCTTGATACAACTAAGCAGCTAAGATACAAATGTATGAAATCTAAATTATTATTATTATTATTATTATTATTATTATTATTATTATTATTATTATTATTATTTATTAAGCACCACGGTTTACTACCCGTTCGGGTTTTACGCTTTAAGTAATAATTACGCTAATTGATTAGGAATTGGGAAGGTTTAACAAGAGGAAGTGAACCCACATTTGCGTGGAGGGAGAGTGAAAAACCGTTGAGAAAAAACCAGCCCCAGTTCACACGAGTGAGATTCGAACCTCGATCTCCCTGTCCTCAGCAGTCGAGCTTAACATGACTAGCGCATTAACTAACTACGCCACCGAGGCGGGTTGGTGATGAAAGCTAGAGATAGGAAATAAAATTAGCAGTTTACACTGCGAGGCTTCCCCTTTCCCTCTTCCTTTGATGAGTTTACATATCCAATATACTATTTGCACTTTGAATACATTTGAATCACTTTTTAAAATTACAATTTTATTGTTTCCTAAATTAGATAGATATGTGCTTCTCCAGATTTTTTTTTAAAATCTACATCCTGGCAGGAAAATTCCTTGAGGCCATTCTCGTGACTATGCTAAGTAGCCTAAATAGTATAATATTAATTAAAAAAATACGTTTACAAATTATTATACTTCAGGAAAAAAATCTATATTGTGACACTGTAAGACTATTCTTAGAGTAATATAAAAATGTATGGTTTTTATTTCAATGTTATATCTTTAAAACACGTTAATTGAACTTAAATTCATCAACATAGGAAACTAACTTTATCTGTCGTGACGTCACAGATAGGAAACTTCTTTAAGTTGCGGCAGAAGGGAGCACGAGTAATTTTACAGTTTTTATAGCATTGCATTTTTTTGGACAAAATAAATAAAATATTTCTCCAGTAGCAACATAGAGTTTAGTTTTCTGCACATGCTGATATCAACAGATCTTGAATACCTGTCAAGGATGTCCTGGAATTTTGTCATAACTTTTTATCTTTGTTTAAAATGTTTTGACAACATTCCAGGACACCCTTGACAGATATTCAAGATCTGTTGATATTAACATGTGCAGAAAACTAAACTCTATGTTGCTACTGGATAAATATTGGATTTATTTTGGTTAAAAATTTATATTCTAAATAATGTGAAAAATACTTGCACTCCCTTCTGCCGCACCTTAAGGTGGGATGGAAGGGGACGCTTAAAAAAGTCAAGTGTTTTTGCAGTTTTTATGGTAAATTTTTTGAGCTAAAATAAATAAAATATTGCTTCAGTAGAAACATATAGGTGACTTTTCTACACATGGTGAAATCAATAGTTGTTGAATATTTATCATGAGCCTTATGGCATTAGATGAAAAACTTTTTAAACATAACCCGCCTCGGGGTCGTAGTTGGCTAACGCGCTAGTCGTGTTGAGCTCGACTGCTGAGGACGGGAGATAGAGGTTCGAATCTCGGTCGGGTGAACTAGGGGTGGTTTTTCCTTAAATGGTTTTCCACTCTCCTTCCACACAAATCTGGGTCCACTTCCTCTAATTTAACCTTCCCAATTCCTAATCCATTAGCGTAATTAGTACTTAAAGCGTATAACCTGAATGGGTAGTCAGACGCGGTGCTAAATATTATTATTATTTTTAAATGTAGACAAAAAGTTGTGATTAAATTCCAAGACACCCTTAAAATCTCAGCCCTATGAGTTGTATAAATATCACGCAATGTTTTTGACGGACAGATAAACTCAATTCATTTTAATAATATAGACAGAATATTGCGATAATTTGACGTACACAAATGTCCTTTTATCTCATGCAAAGACAAGTCAAAACAAAGCTTGTAATATTCCAAGTAAGGTCAAGGTGTATTAAAAAAGTATAAATGTTATTTTAACTTTAAATTCTTTATAATTTTAATTATTAGAAAAGACTGTAGGAAAAGCTGTGGAAATTAAAACCAATTTAAATTAAATATACATGTTCTAACACAACATTTGACTTGATTAAACTTAAATAACTACAAGAATATATTATTGAGTAGCCTTGTAAAACCCTTTTGACCTCGATGTGTCCGAAACCACCAACTGCCAACCATAATAGTAATAATTTAAACCCCTGAACAAATTGACTGGCAGTTGGCAGTCGGTCGATGTAATTGGCCAAATATTCAGGTCACAACAAGCCAACTAAAGCAATGGAGATAAATTTAAAATTTAAAGAAATTGTTTAAATATTATAAAAGAATCAAGATACATCTTACATTATTTTTTAGCACTGCGTCTTACCACGCGCTCGGGTTGTATGCGTATGCACCATTTATTGTAATGTGTTAAGAATGAGGAAGGTTGAATTCAAATGAAGTGCACCCGCATTTACGTGGAGGTAGAAAGAAAAATCATCTTAGGAACAAATCATTTTCAGTTCACCCAATCGAGATAGAACCCCAATCTAACCTTCATCGGTAGCCAATCTATTGCGAAAGTAACGCCTTAGACCATACGGTCACCGAAGTGGGTCATAATATCACAAGTTTTTTGGAGAGAAGGCTATATTTTAGCTGTTTGGATGTTTTTGAGGTTAGGGGAAAAGGGTGATATTTGAAATCAAATATAAGACTTTATTTTATAGATACTTTTCACAATTTTAATCCAATATTAAAAAATAAAACCCAATTTAATATTATACACATAGAAATAACATTTATATAAGTTACTTTATGCTGTATTTTAAAGCAATTTTTATGTATATAATATGATGTACTGATGATTTGAAAAATTGGTGGCAGAAACGATAAATACAATTTATTATTTTCAACTAAAAAATAACTAATTTTAATAATAATACTTAATAATACTTAGCACCGCGTCTTACTACCCGTTCGGGTTATACGCTTTAAGTACTAATTACTCTAATGGATTAGGAACTGGGAAGGTTGAATTACAGGAAGTGAACCCGCATTTGCGTGGAGGGAGAGTGGAAAACCATTTAGGAACCCTCCCCCCCCCCAGTTCACCCGACCGAGATTTGAACCTCGATCTCCCCGTCCTCAGCAGTCGAGCTCAACACAACCAGCGCGTTAGCCAACTACGCCACAGAGGCGGGTACTAATTTTAAAATTATTTAATTTGGTCAACTCAAGACTACTAGTGGTGTGAAGTTTTTATATATTTCTAATTTTACTACCTATCCTGGCCATCAACATTTTTATACACTAATGAGGAAGAGATAAGGAAGTTTAATTTTAAATGAAATATACTAGCATTTGCGTAGAGAAAGAAGGAAAATAGCCTAGTTATTAAAAAACCTTAGAACCACTCGACACTGGCGCCTAGACCTCTCAAAGTTTATGGATTCCTCATCCACGACCCATCACCGTTATCAAAACTCGTAATAGCCTTGATGGGTATTGAGTCACGGCCAAGCAAGGTCCTGCGTGAAACAACGAGTCAAGTACCCCAGTCGTTATCAATGTGTTTCCTGTGGGCAGGTGACCGGAACCATCAGCAACACGGGCCACAGCGTCATCTTCACCGTGGACAACACCACCCGGTACCACATCAACGTGACCGGTGGGCCCTTGTCCTACAAATACCAGTTCCAAGAGATTCACGTGCATTACGGGCTGCACAACGAGGTGGGCTCTGAACACAGTATCAACGGATATGCCTTCCCTGCCGAGGTGAGCTCTTAGTGCCATATCTTCCTCACCAATAACTTGTATTACCAATGAATGTGCCTTACGTGTTGAGGTGAGCTCCTAGTATCATATCTTCATCACCAATAACTTGTATTACCAATGAATGTGCCTTACATGTTGAGGTGAGCTCCTATTATCATGTCTTCCTCACCAATAACTTGTATTACCAATGATTGTGCCTTACGTGTTGAGGTGAGCTCCTAGTATCATATCTTCCTTACCAATAACTTGTATTACCAATGATTGTGCCTTACGTGTTGAGGTGAGCTCCTAGTATCATATCTTCCTTACCAATAACTTGTATTACCAATGATTGTGCCTTACGTGTTGAGGTGAGCTCCTAGTATTATATCTTCCTTACCAATAACTTGTATTACCAATGATTGTGCCTTACGTGTTGAGGTGAGCTCCTAGTATCATATCTTCCTTACCAATAACTTGTATTACCAATGATTGTGCCTTACGTGTTGAGGTGAGCTCCTAGTATCATATCTTCCTTACCAATAACTTGTATTACCAATGATTGTGCCTTACGTGTTGAGGTGAGCTCCTAGTATCATATCTTCCTTACCAATAACTTGTATTACCAATGATTGTGCCTTACGTGTTGAGGTGAGCTCCTAGTATCATATCTTCCTTACCAATAACTTGTATTACCAATGATTGTGCCTTACGTGTTGAGGTGAGCTCCTAGTATCATATCTTCCTTACCAATAACTTGTATTACCAATGATTGTGCCTTACGTGTTGAGGTGAGCTCCTAGTATCATATCTTCCTTACCAATAACTTGTATTACCAATGAATGTGCCTTACATGTTGAGGTGAGCTCCTAATATCATATCTTCCTTACCAATAACTTTATTAACCAATGATTGTGCCCAGTGTTGAGGTGAGCTCCTAGTATCATATCTTCCTTACCAATAACTTGTATTACCAATGAATGTGCCTTACATGTTGAGGTGAGCTCCTAGTATCATATCTTCCTTACCAATAACTTGTATTACCAATGATTGTGCCTTACGTGTTGAGGTGAGCTCCTAGTATCATATCTTCCTTACCAATAACTTGTATTACCAATGATTGTGCCTTACGTGTTGAGGTGAGCTCCTAGTATCATATCTTCCTTACCAATAACTTGTATTACCAATGATTGTGCCTTACGTGTTGAGGTGAGCTCCTAGTATCATATCTTCCTTACCAATAACTTGTATTACCAATGATTGTGCCTTACGTGTTGAGGTGAGCTCCTAGTATCATATCTTCCTTACCAATAACTTGTATTACCAATGATTGTGCCTTACGTGTTGAGGTGAGCTCCTAGTATCATATCTTCCTTACCAATAACTTGTATTACCAATGAATGTGCCTTACATGTTGAGGTGAGCTCCTAATATCATATCTTCCTTACCAATAACTTGTATTACCAATGATTGTGCCTCACGTGTTGAGGTGAGCTCCTAGTATCATATCTTCCTTACCAAT
This sequence comes from Timema cristinae, assembly GCA_039000515.1. Lineage (NCBI taxonomy): Eukaryota > Metazoa > Arthropoda > Insecta > Phasmatodea > Timematidae > Timema > Timema cristinae. The sequence goes on along the minus strand of JBCFYV010000100.1, from coordinate 41,851,938 downwards.
AACTTGTATTACCAATGAATGTGCCTTACATGTTGAGGTGAGCTCCTAGTATCATATCTTCCTTACCAATAACTTGTATTACCAATGATTGTGCCTTACGTGTTGAGGTGAGCTCCTAATATCATATCTTCCTTACCAATAACTTGTATTACCAATTATTGTGCCTTACATGTTGAGGTGAGCATTTAGTACATCATCTTCCTTACAAATAACTTTTACTACCAAAGACTGTGCCTTACATGTTGAGGTGAGCTCTTAGTACCATATCTTCCTTACCATTAACTTGTACTACCAACGACAGTGCCTTTCATAATAAGGTGAGCTCCTAGTATCATGTCATCCCTACCAATGTTAACTTGTACTACCAAACGGATATGCCTTGAATGCTAAGGCGAGTTCTTATTAAGGAAGACACTTTTAGGAACGCTAGAAGAGATACTCATTTTTTCAGTTTTTATATCAAAACATTTGTTTGGTGGAGTAAATAAAATACATATCAAGTAGACATTTATTTTTTTCTTCCCACTGTGATATAAAAAGTGGTTAAATATCTGTCATGAACATAGAAAGTTTCATCATAAAATGCAGCTAAGTGAAGATAAAAAGTTGCCATTAAATTCCAGGACATCCACGACGTATGTTTAAAAAACTGTTCAGGTCACTATGTAAATATAATTAAAATCTTATGTTTCTACTGGATAAATATAATGATTTATTTTAATCATTAAAGTTTTTTAATATAAAATCATCAAAAATACTGCTCTTAACTCTTGTTACCTACACTCCTACCCTAACAAGTATTTATTTTCTGACGAGGTGATCTTTTGGTATTGATTGCCATGCCTTTCCTGCTAAGTTTATTTTAGAGTATCAAGGTTAATATAATTTTATAAACAAGGATAAATTGTGTTCTTTAAATTGAAAAGTTACACCTGGACATAGGGATTGAACCCTAGACCTTTGGCTAATAACACCAATGCCCTTACCACTGATTTACCCAGGATTCATCCTGTGGTCAGGCTCATTCTTCACTCATATTTTAAGGCAGAGTCTGTGATGGATGTGCAGAAATCGTCGGCTACATATGAGTGATCAATTAATACGAGTGCGCATAACATGATGGATTAAATAGCTAAATAGAGGTTATTATATCTTAATATCTTACCTCTTTCCTTATCGGTAAATGTGAGTACATTTCCTCTAATTTCTGTAATCCTCGTTCTCACGTTATTAAGATATATATTCAGATAAACCCGACGGGTAGTAAGACTCAGAACACGTAAATAGTACTAATTCATATAATAACTATTATTAAAACATAGTTATGTATTGCCAGTTTTAAAAAATGTCTAAACTTATTCAATCCCTGTAGACCTCTCCAAAATTCTCCTTCCGCTAAGTGTCTCCAGTCCTCACCTTTAGCCTCCATGTCCTTCTGCGCTTGTTCCATCCATCTCATCTGTAGTCTTCTAACAGGTCTTCTACCCTTTACATTACTCTGTAGATCTTTCTTAGACATTCTCTCCTCCATTCTTATCACTTCTTTCAATAGTTATTCTCGTCTTCTCCTCACTCTATAGATCTTCCTTAGACATTCTCTCCACCATTCTTATCACAGTTTCCAATAGCTCTTCTAGTCTTCTCCTTACTCTGTAGATCTTTCTTAGAAATTCTATCCTCCATTATTATATCATCTTCCAATTGATCTTCTACCTTTATCCTTACTCTATAAAGCATTCTTAGGCATTCTGTCCAACTCCATCCTCTTCACATGCCCTAACCACTGCAACATTTTCTTCTTCGGCATTTCTTATAACAGTATAACCCTTAACCTGTCCCTAATTTTTTCGTTCCTTATCCTATATCTGCTTTTAATATATTCAATAACTCTCGGAACACTTATCTACATAGCCTTTCTCGCTGTCCTTGTCTATATCTGATCTATATAGTCCGAGACCTTAGCTATATCGGTAGCGTGTCCGCTTTCTGAGCTAAGGGTCCGGACTCAATTCCTGGTAGGGTCGAAAAAGGTATAATTTATGAAATTGGGGTTTTACCTTTCACAGCGATGAATAAATGGCTGGGGGCTGAATGTTTTGTCTGTTATAGTTCTAAGTTAATCTATACGTCGAGTGTTGATATAATCAGTGGGCTCAGAAAGTGCACGTTAAATACCGTGAATAAATGTTAAAATATAATTTTTTTTAAACATGTTAGCAAATGGACCTAATAAACTAGAAAACACTAGAATTATGTTGGGACTGAGAAGATATTATGGGGGCTACAATATTTTATATTCATCATTTCCTTTCATTTCACTTAATGGTTGTGAGGGGAGGGGGAGGAATGAGAAAATAAGAAGCTAGTGTCCATCAGTGTAACATTTACGAAGATTTAATAACACTAACAAACCTGGTGAAAAATTTCTTTATTGATGATCAAAACTATCAATTAAATTGGCTAGGCTGATGAATTCTTGCCGAAAAGATTTAACTTGGTCATACTTTTAATTTTTAATGAACCTGTCATTATATTGAGTATAGTGAATAAAAGTAAATAACAAACAAACTTATTGAGCATTCTAATTGACAGTTTTTTTTATCTCCCTACATTTAATTTGCATTTCTTCATTTGTTCATTTGTTGACGTTTGTTCCAGACTAAGAGTAACTTTTATTCTAACCGTATTCAATAATAATGTAAATAAAAAAAAAATCTAGATTTATTTTATGTGAGAAAACTTTTACTAGCACCCAGGTTGAAAGTAAAAAAAGTTTAAAAGAGCAAACCACTTCGAAAGATATGTCCGCATGCAAAATAATATTTCGAGTTTTCAAGTTCGTAAATTTTTACCATACACTTTGAAAGAAACAGTAACATTAAAAGTATTTGATAAAATGTTATTAATCCTGAATTTTAGTAGGTACTTCATTATTCATTTAGTAAACTAAAAAATGTACACTCTGTTAGAAATGAAAGGTAGCTTACCTTGACCGATTAGACTGCAGCGATTTCCAAACTTTCTTCAACTCACGCCCCATTTAACAAACAAGCGCTAAATATGTTAAGGCACACCATCAGTTTTTTTAATTAAGTAAACAACTATTCTTTTAAAAAAAACTAGTCCCAAGAGTGTGTTTAAAGGTTCAATAGCCAAAGTTATAGTCACTGTACTAGTTTTAAAAATAGTTTTGACCATGATTTTTAAAATATTTATTTGTACCCATCAGTTGTTTTTCAGATTATTTTCAACCTCCCAAACATTCACGGCATACCAGTTGAAACACACTGGATTAGTCAAAACCATAGTAATATAATATTGCGAGTCTGGGCTACATCATTCGTAGCCCAGTAGTGGAAGATTAGTCTAGTACTAATGTACCTTTGCCCAGGATACGCCCGAATGTACTAATCGTACATCCTTTCCGATGGGAGGCTCTTTCCATGCCCCGATGGTATGAGTATGAGGGTGATAGTGAGTATGAAGGTGTGGAAACATTTAAACCTTAGTCAAGCCTATCAACCAAACCCTGATGACCGTCTGGGTGGTTCCACTCTCGGGAAAAATACCCTCGGTACCAGCTGGGAACTAAACCCGGGCCCCCTAGACTCTTACCCATATGCACTGACCACTACAATACGGGACTGGTTATAAAACAGAGTGCGAACCGTCAAGGTAAGATTGCTACCTTTAGGATAAACCCGAGTGTAATTAGAGCAAAGTTTTTTTGCAAACTGCAAAAATATAGATTCTATTTTTGGCGTTTAAAAACCTTCATTGGCCGTTTCAAGGCTAAAACTCATTTCATCGTTGAGATTTATTTTTACTTACAATTTGACTAAATATGTTCTCAAATATATTTTTAAAAGGATACCATTGGACAGTATATACATTTTTAGTATTGTCCCCCCCCCCCCCTGGTATCCATTACATGTATGCTAATATTAATTTAATATAATTTAGTATAATTTAGAAGAAAATGCATGCAAGGGTGAGGAGGAAGATATTAAGAAAATAAACTACTATATCCAGTCTGGATTCAGACCCAAGCCTTCAGTTACCAACAAACCATACTAGAAGAACTTGTCGTTTAGTCCACTTGCCCAGTTACGTGTTACAAAGAAATATAATACGAGATAATAGGCCTACTATTTATTCAATAACGTAGAAATATATAATTCTTGTTATACAAATAAAGTAGCTATACACTACGAAGATCAAAGCGTCTCAATTCTACGTTTTTACCTGAATTATTATTTTTTTGCCTTTTAAAAGTTTTATTTATAGTCATTATCTTCTCAAACCCTTCTACGCATACACTTGTAATTTTTTTTAAATTTTAAACGCCATATTGTTTTAAAAATATTAATAATAATAATACTTAGCACCACGTCTTATTACCCGTTCGTGTTATACGCTTAAGTACCAATTACTCTAATGGGTTAGGAATTGGGAAGGTTGAATATGGAGGAAGTGAACCTTCATTGGCGTGAAGGGAGAGAATAAAGCCATTTAGAATAAACCACCCCCAGTTCACGCAAGTTGGATTCGAACATAGATATCCCCATCCTCGTAAGTCTAGCTCAACACGAAATTAGTTGTTACTATACTACGCCACCGAGGCAGGTTATAAATATTAAAAATGACCCACTTCCAATATAACTACTGATGAGATTCTGTTATTTGATAATCATCATTATTTTAAAAAAACAAGCAGCGAGTAAAGTGGAGTTGGCGAAAGAGTGTTTTCTAAAACAGTTTATGAACACAAAGAATACGTCAAAATGAAGTTCCGAGAAGAAAACAACCAAGCAAAATATTCAGGAACTTATAAACGAACTTTTAGAAAACAGTCAAACTGACGTTTTCATTTTGACATGCATAACAAATCTGATTTTCTTGAATAAAGTTGAGTAAATTCTTGAAAATGCAAAGTGTAAGGGGATAAAAAAAAACTAGTTTCATGAATTTTAACATTTTGTTGCTCGTTCTCTCGTTAAAAATCACTCCACTATTTTGAATCATAGTAAATATAAAATCATTTAATTAATTATTAACTATTAATATATAACAGAGTAGCGTGATATATTTATTTATACAAGGTGTTCGGAAACTCATAGCCCAAACTACACATTTAGTTTGTTTAACTAAAAGTAATACAAAATCTCTGTAAACTTACATCCGTAAAACTGTGCTAATATCATTAAATTGTGTTCAAAGTTTCGGTGTACAGTGCCGGGGGAGCAAAGCTGTTAAAGCATGCGTGTACAAGAAGTTGAATAGTAGTTAGGCGCACAGCACTGCACATGTAATAATGGCAAGCACTTTCTATGATTTAGGGCCATTATTGATGATCCTCAGAACGTATTCCCATTTCTAGATAGCCCGATGTGTTGTTTACTACTAAATGTGGTATGTTCTGCTGACGGGATCCAAGATGTCGAGGTGTGCAGGGCCGCACTTCTAACGGGCCGAGGTTTGTCGGAGGGCCGGTGGAGCTCACCTCAATGACACTTATCTTCAAAAATTGATAATGTGTACTATGAAATTTGCGTTTATTTAGCTAGTGAATATTTACTTTTCAATTAGAGTGTTAAATTTTTCAAGTTACTAATCGTCGAATTGTTTCAGCCCCCACCCTAATATATACAGGACTAGCCCCCTTCGCCATAAAAAAATATTATAAAGAATCCTGTAAAACAAAGTTTCAAATCATCCATCATGTTAATATAAAAACAAAACTTTTTTACTTTTTTTGTTTTGAAAATACAGTCCGTCCATCACTGTATAGCCCCCTCCCTCTTTTTATCCTCCCTCCTATTTTCATCTCATTCCTCTTTCATCACCCCTACCCCCCGCCCCCTTCACCAACCCCACTTTCCCTTCAACAACTTTTTTTTTCCAACGACTATATAATATACTATCGACATATTTATGAGAAAAAATCAAATTTACAAAATAAAATATAGCCTATGTTACTCGCTGATAATGTAGCTTTATATTGGTGAAAGAATTTTTAAAATCGGTCCAGTAGTTTAAGAGTTTATCCATTACAAACAAAAAACCAAAAATCAAATTTTTCCTCTTTATAATATTAGTATAGATATACCCGGGTTACACGTTGGGAAGTGGTAAAAAACTAACTAGAAATCTGTTTGAGATTTTCTCGTTTTCACTTCCTTTTTGCGCAGACAGCAAAAAAAAAAAAAAAAAAAAAAACGTTTTTCTGCAGAGGTCCTCGGCAATGGTTTAATATTCATTTTCCTGGTAAATGGATCGGTCGTCCTAGACCTGTGTCCTAGCCTCTGTGTTCACCTGACTTAACGCTGTTAGATTTGTTAATATAGAGAGCTCTCAAGTAAAAAAAAGTGTTTGAAGTTCCTGTTAATGACCTTCAATCATTACGGCAAAGGATAAGACAAGCGTGAGAAGAAACAACAGTGTCACAATGTTAGTCAGTCACTCTTTCTCTCATTGATAGGAGGCCGTCAATTTGAACAAAATTAATATTTTATTTAATACCTACCAATTTTTTTTATTTAGCTTTATGCCATTAGCGCGAAAAGATAGCTAAAACTAGCCTATCTCCAAATTGCACTTTGAGCTAGTTTTTTTTTTACCTACTACCATTTTCCAAAGTTTAACCCTGGAACACCATGTATAGGTAGATATACCAGGGTTGCGTTCAAATCTTATGTTTTATATCTAATGTAATTTGCTAAAAAAAAAAAAAAAAAATTGTATTCCTAGGTAAAATAAAATATAGTAAGGGCTTCATATCCGCGGGTAGTACATTCCTAGATCCACCGCGGTTACGTGAAACCGCGGATAGTAACGAACTATTATATAACGTGATATTCATGTAACATACATGTATACTGTAAAGTTTAATTGTTAAATTATTCACAGCAAGACATTACCAACATTAGATGAAGTAATAATAACTTGTACTGTACATTACAGTGTACTTACTATTCTACATTCTTGTTGTGATGATGATGATGATATTGATGATTAGTCAAGTAATGTACATAGTAGGCGCGTTTGTGCTGCTGATATCATGGCCGGTTCTCGCTTGGCGCGTAGTTTGAAATGTATTGTCAATTTTTTTTTTAAATAAAAATAAATAAAATTGGGCTGCACTAAACCACAGACACAGGGGGGCCCTACTGTAGTCATATATAGTAAAAGCTAATGTTTATATTAGTCTCACCAGCCTTGATGGTGTAGTCAGTTTACGCGCTTGTTTCATGTTGAGATAGACGGTCGAGGACTGGGAAATAAAGGTTCGAATCTCGGTCGGGGAGGTGGGGGTTGTTTTTCCTAAATGGTTTTCCACTCTGCCTCCACGCAAATGCGGATTAACTTCCTCTAAAGTAAAACTTCCCAATTCCTAAACCATCAGCGTAATTAGTACTTGAGCGTACAACCCGAGCGGGTAGTAAGACGTGGTGCTAAATAAATAAATATATTCGTCTTTCTTCTCAATATTATTCTAGTTCTTTATTCAGAAATAATAATAGAAAAATAAAAGTTATACCATGTGCCTTTGCATTGTGTCAACACAATCTGACACAAAGGTAACGGAAATTAAAGTTTCTTTTTGCCCAACGACGTTAGAGGCTACTTACCCCCCCTCACATGCGACAGGAGTAAAGAGGAAATGTTGGATGGTCACGATGCCCACGTGGGTATCGATCCCATGACCTTCCTGACCTGACCTCACTCACACACACACATAGACACACAAACATTACGGACAACGACATGCAAAGGGTGCTTTGGGATTGTCTACTACACACTCCAATCAGCCGAGAGTAAGCTAGACAGAATAAAATGTGTAAGAGATATACAGTCGAATTTTCATAAAAGGGCTTTTTTTAAAGTATAAAACTATTTATTGGTGGTTAGCACTAATACAGTATTGATAATATCTATAAAATGCGAGGTGACCTGGTGGTCTAGGGGTAAGGTGTCAAACTTCTGTGCTGGCGGCCGGGGTTCAATCCTCGGTCCCGGCACAGATTTATCTGATTACCAAACCCTTCCTTCACCTCTGACAAGACATCTTGTGAATGTGAGGAATGCCAGGCCTCCACCATGGTCCGGATTCCACGTTAAACTGTAGGTCCTCCATTTCATCTCACAATCACCCTACCATTACACATTAGCGTAAGTGCGTATAACCCGAACGGGTAGTAAGATGCGGTGATAATAATAATAATATAAAATGCGACAGCTGTAGATCACATGACGAGACGTATGAGCACGTGAAAGTAGATCCAGTAATTCCTCGCTAGTTGTCAGATAAGGCTCTTCTTATGTAAATAAGAATGTAGCTTAAGGTTTTACTAGACTAGAAGATCGGAAGTGCACTGGTAGCTACTCGGCTTACGGCGTAAGCCTCGTGATATGAAAAATTGTTGTTATTATTATTATTATTATTATTAGCACCGCGTCTTACTACCCGTTCGGGTTATACGCACTTACGCTAATGTGTAATGGTAGGGTGATTGTGAGATGAAATGAAGGACCTACAGTTTAACGTGGAATCCGAACCACGGTGGTGGCCTGGCATTCCACACATTCACAAGATGTCTTGTCAGAGGTGTAGGAAGGGTTTGGAAATCAGATAAATCTGTGCCGGGACCGAGGATTGAACCCCGGCCGCCAGCACAGAAGTCTGACACCTTACCCTTAGACCACCAGGTCACCCGTGAAAAATTGTTGTTTACCGGGATATCAGGGTTCGAACCTTGGTTAGATACAGAGGGGCATGCTACTCCCCTATAAGATTTATCACTGAGGTTTTTTTTATTCTTCAAACTTTATATATGTTACACCCCCGATAGATAAACTACCCATTTCATGAACTAGGCAAAAATTGCATTGACTCTTGCCTCATTTCATAAACTGAAAATTACTGTAGTGTTTACTATAAACTTAACTGAAATCCGTAAAGAGGATTTATTAAACTTACCCAACCTGACGTAACCTTACACTTCCATACAAAAACAATTAAAAGTTAAGCTAACTCAAAGAACGAACCTGGTTCTTTTTTGCACCACGTCTTACTACCTGTTCGGGCTATACGTTTATATACCAACTACGCTAATGTTTTTAGGGATTAGGAAGGCTATATTTCTAGTAAGTTTATCCGCATTTGCATGGGGTAGAGTGGAAAACCACTAAGAAAAACCATCCTCAGTACACTCGACCAGGATTCAAACCTCAATTTCCTCGTCATCGGGAGTCTAGTATACTGCGAGAGTAGCGCGTTAGACCATGTGGCCACCGAAGTGGGTTCCAAACCTATTCTTCATTTGTCCATTTCACAGACCAGGAAAAAACTAGTTCAGTTCATGAATTGGGTAATGAATAAAATTGTCCAATTCATGAACTGGGCAGTATAAGCGCTGCAAATTTCATTAACTGGATCATTCTCCTCCCAGTTCATTAAATGGATCATTATTTTAACTGAGCATCACAAGTGCTTCACATTCATTAACTGAACCTTTTTTTTTTTTTTTTCTTAGTTCATGAACTGGATAATTATTTGTCCAGTTCATGAATTTGGCTGCACAAGTGCTTCACACTTCATGAACTTGACCATTTTTGCCCAGTTCGTAAACTGGATCATTATTAGCCCAGTTCATGAAATTGTCAGGAGTATATTCCAGTTCACCGAATGGGCAGAAATTTGCTCTCTTCATGAATTTGTAAAATTCACGAATGGGACGTAGCATATAAACTAATGCTGGTAAATTATCTGCAAGTAACCCTTATCTTACCGAAGTTTTTAACCTAAGCTGTGAATCACCCTTGTGTTGAATGGTATTATATATAATTCTATAAGAAAAGCCTTATAATGCCAGTTAATATTAAACTTAAGTGGGCGTGCGGGTTAAGACATGAACCTAATACTGTGTGCTATGCCAGTGACAGGGAGATAAGCGTTCGAGTCCTTGCAAGTGTAGTGAGGGTAATTTACTTTTAAATGGTCTACCAATATCCCCTTCAAGAAAAAACTTGCACATTTTTACTTAATGTTTATTCAGTGTTGCTACCTTATTAGTGACAACTTGTGAAAAGTATGGATGGGTACTAAGAAAGGTTGCATACGAAAAATCGACCAAAACATAATTTATTGAATTTATCTGACTGAAAATAGTGATAAATTTTTAAAATTCTAATAATTTTTTTTTTTTTTTGTCTTAACACCTTACCTCAGTCAGTATAATGTCCGTCTGTGATCTAAGAGTGAGTTCAATCCCCAGCATGGTTAAGATATTCACCATTGAGGAAAGTTCTGTTTCAACTCTCTCAGTGATAAATTAACGACCGGGAGCTAGATGTTGTGTTTCCTCTAGATTTAAGTTGGTTTAAATTATAATTTGTGTGCTGATTTAATAAGTCGTGGAACACGTTAAATACCTCAAATAATTTTTTTTTTAAATACATATTTTTATTTATTAAGTTTGTTAGGATTCTTTGTTTGAGTGTTCATGGAAACATACTTCACGTTCCAGGGACCTCCATAGAGTCACTGGAGAAACATGAAACATAAGCTAAATTTATTTTCAATCACTGTTAAGGACCGGCTACACGTAGCCGCACCGCATTTTTCCAGTGGAATATTATTATTATTAGCACCGCGTCTTACTACCCGTTCGGGTTATACACACTTACGCTAATGTGTAATGGTAGGGTGATTGTGAGATGAAATGAAGGACCTACAGTTTAACGTGGAATCCGAACCACGGTGGAGTCCTGGCATTCCCCACATTCACAAGATATCTTGTCAGAGGTGAAGGAAGGGTTTGGTAATCAGATAAATCTGTGCCTGGACCGAGGATTGAACCCCGGCCGCCAGCACAGAAGTCTGACACCTTACCCCTAGACCGCCAGGTCACCTCAGTGGAATGTTATCCATATTTTTAAATGCAAGTGGTTATACGAGCCCGCATCGCACCTGCGTGGACGAATCGTCGAGAGAGCATTGCTCCGCACCTTTGCGGTGCGGTGCGGTGCGGTGCGTGCTGCGATGCGGTGCGGGTCGGGTTGGCTCCGTATAGCCATGGTTTACTCGGAAACTTAAAACCCAGGCTCTTGGGTGGAGTATTTGTTTTAACTGCCCGTTTCAATTTCAAACTGACCTTTCCAATAGATTTCACAGTAAAATAATTGTTATTTATAATAACATATATGAAATTCAATACTCAGAAGGCTTTGAAACAGAGGATTGCATGTAATAAAAGTATTGTAGATTTAAAAAAATATATGCTTTAATTTATTGAGAATTTTTAGATGTGTTCCATAAAAAAAATATACACGTACATTTTTTGCAGTTGGAACAGATATTATTTTAATGTTCTATAAGCAAGGTATTTCAATAAGAATATTATTGATAGGTTTATTTAGGTAATAAAAATAATTTAAATATTTGTAATTTATTGGTCGCTAAAAAATTTAAGCAAAAAAAAAATATCAAATAATCAATCGCAGCACTCAACCATTCATGACACATTGATACCAACAACTTGTCCAAGGTGTACATTAAACTTCAGAGAATGTAACTTATTAAATAGTAGTTGAACAAATATCTTTTATCGCTAGAATCTACTACTAAAACTTTTTTTATTTGTTTTTGACTCACTATATTGATATTGCTAACCATCCGACAAAGATATAACCCCAATCTCTCAGTCTTCGTCAGTAAAATGTATTGCGGGAATAACGCCTTAAACCATGTATCCCCCGAAATGGGTAGCATGTAGTTAATTTAATGATTAAAATTAAGTTTGACATCATGAAGGCAGAGGATGGCGCTGTTGATATGCCGAAACATGTAGAATGTTTTTCAAGGGTGTCTCTACGCAGCTTACAAAGGAGCAAGGGAATTATCCAGATAAGAAATAGAATTCAATTAGCAATTTATATAATTCAACATTTCTTCACCAACAAATTTAATATAATAAAATCTTTTAAAAAAATTCAATTTGTTTCATTATTTCTTTCTAATTTATACAGCCAAGCATTAGACCTCTAGTCAATAGTCAATTTTTTAGATAAAGGTCTAATTTATGTTAATTAAGTGTTGTGCCTTTTCGTGGGTATTTTTACTTGTTAGTCATGTATGTTACCTTGACTCACATTTTTAATGTGTCATATTAATAATTTTCCGATAGCTTATAAATTATGTGTAATTTTTAAATTATTAATTTATTCTAATGGTTAACTAATCCACAAGTGACCTGGTGGTCTAGGGGTAAGGTGTCGGACTTCTGTGCTGGGGTCAGGGGTTCAATCCTTGGTCCCGGTACAGATTTATCTGATTGCCAAACCTTTCCTTCACCTCTGACAAGACGTGTATTAATCACAACTTGTGAATGTGAGGAATGCCAGGCCTCCACCGTGGTTCGGATTCCACGTTAGACTGTAGGTCCTCCATTTCATCTCACAATCACCCTACCATTACACATTAGCGTGAGTGCGTATAACCCGAACGGGTAATAAGACGCAGTGCTAATAATAAAAACTTTATAAAATGTATATTTAAGTTCTATATTTATTTGCTTCAGAATGTACATTGGTAGAAGCTGTGCTCTGAAGTGCAGACTTGAAACTTTGTGCAAACATACCTCCCCTTCGCAACATACATTGCCCCTCAAGTAAAGCTTCTATACCCCTCTCTATCCAGCTTCAGACCGTTCTCCCCCTCGTCTCCCCTCCCCTATCATTTGCCAAGTTTATATTAGGTTAAGACCTCTAGAGAACAAGAATTATAGCGCCCGGACCCGCTTGCTGCCTTTTGTCGCGTCGCGTGTTCGACTAGAGAACTAGCTAATTTCCTTGGATTATTGTTAATTGTGAGCTGAGAATGGGTATGTGATTTTCATTCACTTGGATATTCCCTCTCCTTGGAATCTTAGGGCTCAACTAGTTAAGGGGGCGCCACCTATTTGAAAGGAAATATACTCCAATGGCTGTATTTCTTAAGGTGTGGCAGAAGGGAGCGCAAGTGATTTTACAGTTTTTACAAAATTGAAATTTTTTGGCCAAAATAAATAAAACATTTCTCCAATAGCAACATAGAGTTTAGTTTTCTGCACATGATAATATCGAAAGATCTTGAATATCTCTCAAAGTTGTACTGGAATTTTGTCAAAACTTTTTAAATAATAAGAAAAGGTTTTGACAACATTTTATGACACTCTTGACAGATATCCAAGATCTATTGATATTATCATGGCAGAAAACTAAACTCTATGTTGCTATTGGAGAAATATTCGATTTATTTTGGCCAAAAAAAGCTCAATTCTGTAAAAACATTAAAATAACTTGCGTTCCCTTCGGTCGCACCTTAAGGCTGCCACATATACACAAACCCAGAAGCGTCGCATACGTTTAGAAATCCCGGATTATCCATGGAATGGTTTGATTTTTTTTAAAGATTGTTTTAACCAAAATGTAGATGAAAGCTTAAATTTCAAGTCAAGTGTTTTGGAAACAATCTCACTATAAATTAAAATGTTCTGTTTGGGCCCTATCAAAAACATGACTATTTGATAAAGTAAGGCTAGATCTAGGTTTCTTCTAACTTCTTGATTTGATCTCAGGAATAAAAATTTTCACATAAAAGTTCGTTTATTTTTCTTAAACATATAAACTCAAGATTTAAACCTTTTAATTATTATTATTTTCACCTATATTTGGTTGAAGACAATGTTTAAAAAAATCATACAATTTAAATATTGTGAGATTTCTAAACATTTGTAACTTTTCTAAGTAACACACTTCGGTGGCCTCGTGGTCTTATGCGCTACTCTCGCAATAGACAAGACTGATGGTGACGGGGAGATCGAGGTTAGAATCTCGGTCAGGTTTACTGAGGGTGGTTTTTCCGTTTTTTCCGAATTGGTTTACCAGTCTGTCTTCGAGAAAATGTGAGTACACTTCTTATGACTAAGACCTCCGCAATCACTAAAACCCTTAGAGTAATGATTAAATAAGCATATAACCCGAACGGGTAGTAATATGGAGTGCTAAATTACAAAAACAAAAAAACTAGACAGTTCTATCATGTAACACCCTTCAGGACATATAAGTATAAAAACCCCATTGAAACCATGCCTAGTAAAATTATATTAAATTGTTATATTGGGGGCTTATTAAAATTAAACCTTATTAGAGTGTGTATGTATATATATAGAACATGCACTTTTTACCTCAGTTTTATCTCCATCTTCCCCTTTTAATTAATTTATTTAAACCCCTAAATATAAAATGTTAAAATTTTAATCCTATCGTGGTGTGAGGGGGAGGGGGGTTAGTGATTGGTAACTTTATTTTTCATTCCTGAATGAACCAGATGTTTATATAAATTATTATTATTATTATTATTATTATTATTATTATTAGCACCGCGTCTTACTACCCATTCGGGTTATACGCACTTACGCTAATGTGTAATGGTAGGGTGATTGTGAGATGAAATGGAGGACCTACAGTTTAACGTGGAATCCGAACCACGGTGAAGGCCTGGCAAAAAAATGGAAGTACATCTCTTCTAAACCATGCCGTAGTACTTGCCCAATTAGCATAATTAGAAATATCCAGAGCCTTATTAAGACGCAGTATTTCAAAGGGGAGGGGATTAGGGATGTGGAAGACAGGATTTAGCAATTAACCCAGCTGGTATTCGAACCCTGACTTTTCCATCAAATTGAGAACATGATTGAATTAATCTATAACCATATTCGGCCTACCCCAACCTTTTTATCACTAACAAATCAGACTAGATGAGATTGAAGCCCTAGCCAGCACAACTACCGATGTATATAGCTTGAATGCCACTTTTATCTCAATATTGTGTTAACTGTTTTCGTATGCATTAACCTAATGTAATACGCCAAGGTTCAAATCTTGGTATGATGTAATTGGGGAGGTTTTTTCATTTATGATCTATAACTTGAGTTATTTATCATCCTCAGTCAATAATAATATAGGTGCATTTTTTCTTATATACTCTCCCAACTTTAAATGTTATCACCAAATCTATAGCGACTCATTTTATGTTTATTAATAGTAATTAACTGAAAATGAACTTAAGTTTTCATAAACTTTTAAAAGCCCTCTTTAATATTTAAGTGTTAGATCTTAATACCTAATTACTAAACATGAATGATTTACTTATCTGCAAGATAGAAACATAATATGTTACTCAATTTTAAATTAAATGACAATACTTAAAAAAATATATATTTACATCAAACATGCGTATAGCCCGAACGGGTAGTAAGACGCGGTGCTAATAATAATAATACATCAAACATGTAATTTATAAACACATGTCTATATTAACGTGACTTAAATATTCTTTTAACCCAAAACAGAAAATTTTAAAGTAAAACAACGAACAACATCGTCATCAATTAAAATATATCTGGCCTCTCTAACCACTAAAACAATTTGCTCTTCTTTCCCCTTTTATTAATATCCGTGCAATACTTCGTTTTATATATTTAAAATATAATATGTAAGCTTTAGAATGTTAACATTTACATACCTACCCCTTGAAGACTGAAAATTAAATTCACCCTCTTACAAATTAGATTTAATCACCAATTTAGCGCATTCATCTATTTCTAATCTCATTTTGTCCTGTTTGTAAAATTATTAGCTGCTGAAATTTAAGCTTCTTCAACCGTAAGGGGGAGGGGGGGGGAAGGGGTCATGAATAAGTGGTAGGGTGGTGTGATAGGGGGTATAGAGGGGAGGGGGGGATAAAAAGTTAGTTTTGACTTATTGCACGTAATGAAATTCTAAAGAAGACCGGTTAAAGGAAGGGATTCTGAAAATTATTCCTTAGGCATATCTTCGCCTTCCTCTTTTTTTATAAAAAAAAAAAAGAAAAACCCACACAATTACTCACTGAAGTACCGAGGGAGAGTGGGGGGGGAGAAGTAGTTTAAAGAGTGAGGGGAGAGGGAATATATTTATTGCGCCTTACTTCATTTAGATGTGGTTAAGTCAAAGGATGTATAATTTACTGACGACTTTTAACGTTTCTTCATACCTTTTATCATAAAATTTATAACTTGTAACAAATGGTAGATGAATATTGAATGTTTAGCTGCCGTTTTATTTCCATCACCAAATATTTAAAGGATTTTATTCTTGTTAGTGTCTAAAGATAATATTAAAAAAACATCAAATGATGATTCTATTATTTTATAGCGTCTTTACCGCGTTCAATATAAGGACGTAATCTTCCCATATCTAACCTTTTTATATTTATTGCTTAGTATATTTTAAGCGCAATTTTTCAACAAAAAGTGTTATTACTTACATAGATTACAAAATAGCTTAACATAGGAAATTATATGTAAAGATTAACACGTTCACCAAAAAGAGAAAACAAAATCTGATTGAGTAGCTCAGAAACTAACACGCTGTATGTTGACCCATGATGCATTGCAAAGCAAACGTAAAACAGCTGATTATCAACATATTTTATTCTCTATTGTATAAACTTATATTTGATCAATCTCCGATGGATTTTTTCAAATTTAAATGCTATGTTGTAACACAATTCTATACATCCATACGCACGCTTTACACTAACAAATCTCTTCACAAAGGCCAACGAAGCTGTCTGCTAGCTTCTGGCTCTAGAGAGCATACATTGTCAAATGCGCGTGCGCACTGATTTAAATTGGTTGGTTCTGAGATTTGATTGGTTCTCCTGGCGAAGATCTCAGTCAGAGCGGCCAACGTAGAGATCAGTTAAACTTCAGCAGAAAAGGTAGTGCTAATTAGGCGGAAATCTTGTGATTGAGATCGAGATCGTCACGTGACCACGTCTCTGTTCTGCGCCAGTTTTTCGCCTAACGTGTGAATCAACATTAACACTTCACACCCAAATAGGGCAGCGGGAATCTTCATATGTGTGTGTAGAAACACGAACATAGATATAAATAATAAACATCCACATCGTTGTCCGTGCGGTCTATTGCGTCAGAATCAAATTGCACCTCATAATCGTAGGATTGGCGGCCAGGGTTCAAATTCCAGTCGAGTGCACTAGAGATTTAATTATTGCATTTGTCTAGTTAGTACAGGGAAGTTGGTATAAAGTTAGTGAGGATGGATTAAGTACAGAGTACTTGTCTTTGGAGCTATATTTACAGTTTATTGCCTACCCCATAAAGGAAGGGCGTGATTATATATATATATATATATTATATATATACGTATATAAACACATGTATATGTGCGTATGTATTTATGTAGTATATATACATGCATGTATGTATGTATGTATGTATGTATGTATGTATGTATATATGTATATGTATATATGTATATATGTATATATGTATGTATGTAATATGTATATATGTATATATGTATATATGTATTATGTATATATGTATATATGTATATGTATATATGTATGTATGTATGTATGTAGTATGTATATATGTATATATGTATATATGTATGTATGTATGTATGTATATGTATGTATGTATGTATGTATGTATGTATGTATGTATGTATGTATGTATGTATGTATGTATGTATGTATGTATGAAGTCAATAGATTTTGCACCGCATCTTATCAATTTGGGGATATTCACATATTTACATCTTAGAGTTATATTAAGAATCTAAGGGCAAATGTACACCATTCGCTAGGAGGAATAATTTAAAAGCTATCGAAGAAAATTCTCAGTACACCCAGGAAACCCGATCTTAATGCCACCGGAAAAAAAAAAAATCAAG
Organism: Timema cristinae; assembly: GCA_039000515.1. Lineage (NCBI taxonomy): Eukaryota > Metazoa > Arthropoda > Insecta > Phasmatodea > Timematidae > Timema > Timema cristinae. The sequence goes on along the minus strand of JBCFYV010000100.1, from coordinate 41,834,148 downwards.
TGAGGTTGACGTCTAGGCCCACACGGCCATAGATGTGGGTTTTCTTAGTGTTCTTTTAACTTTAAATAAATAAATCAAGTTACTTTTTTCTCTCTGCAGCATAACGTGTCTTACCACACACACACACACACACACATACATTTTTGTCCCCCGGGACATAGAAATATGATATTGACCGCTGGCACCCGACATGTAGATATAGAAATACCATACATAATCAAATATTTATGATATTCATCATACATAAGAAGAGGAGTACAAAAGGGGGGCAGGGGGTGAAATAAGATCAGCATCTTGTGTTTTGTTCTTTTGAAACTTTTTTTTTTCTATATTTTATATCTTGAAGGTGATTTATTGTTCAGACTGTTATATTTTATTTAAAACAAAGTGATCGTATTTCAGGACACAAAAATGGATATGTGTGTCATATAAGGGACACAATATGCGTGTGTGACATGATAGGACGAAACATATATAATATATTGAAAACTTTTCCTTTAAAAAAAAAAAAGTACGGTGCCATTCTATCTTTCATTTGTAAACTAATACAATGCCATTTCCGGGTAAGGTTCAGTTTAATATTTGTATCACCCGCTTTAGTAATCGAATGAACAAAGGCGTCACATTAAAGGACTGGCTTTGACGTAAGGGCCAGTTTCATAGTCAAATTTAGTACGCCTCAAGTGCGGCGCTACACTAAACACAAGACGACACCTACCTAAACTCGAATGGAATGGGCCGTTCTCGCATAGGAAACTGGCCCATTCCATTATGGTTTAGGTAGGTGTCGTCATGTACTTAGTGTAGCGCCGCACTTGAGGCGTACTAAATTTGACTATGAAACTGGCCTTAAGTTTGGGGTACTAAGCCCGGTCTGGTTAAACTGAGTGGTTTTTTTTTAAACAATAATTTTTTACTCTCTTTCTTCACGCAAATGTGTGTACATTTATTTTAATGCAACTTTCCTTATTACTAAGACATGAGTTATTAGAACAAATGAGTGTAACCCGAACGTTTAGTCAGTCACGGCACGGTGGATAAAAACCTAAACTCCATTCACGGTAGGAATTACTCTCTGAAAGGTCTTTTTTCCTACTAATATCCTACTATATAATAGATTTATGGTAGGGAAAAAGGCCTTTCAGAAGTCAATTCCTACCGTGAACAGACATTATGTAGTCCTATCTATACTAATATTATAAAGAGGAAAGATTTGTTTTTTTGTTTGTAATGGATAAACTCAAAAACTACTGGACCGATTAAAAAAAAAAGATTTCACCAATATAAAGCTACATTATCTGCGAGTAACATAGGCTATATTTTATTTTGAATATTTAATTTATTCCTCATAATAATGTCGATAGTATATTATATAGTCGTTGGAAAAATAAAGTTGTTGAAGGGAAAGTGGGGTTGGTGAAGGGGGAGGGGGGTTAGGGGTGACGAAAGAGGAATGAGATGAAAATAGGAGGGAGGATAAAAAGAGGGAGGGGGCTATACAGTGATGGTAGGACTGTATTTAAAAAAAAAGTTTTGTTTTTATATTGACATGATGGATGATTTGAAGCTTTGTTTTACAGGATTCTTTACAATATATTTTTATGGGGAAGGGGGCTAGTACCCTATATTTATGTACTATGATTATTATAGGAGGCCCATTTTCAACCACCCACAAGTATTGGAGGTCAGCCGGCCCTATGGTTTAGTGGTCAGTGCACCTCGCTACGAACCTAGGGGTCCCGGGTTCGATTCCCGGCTGGTACCATGGGTATTTTTCCCTCAAGGGGAATGATCCCGACAGTCATCAGGGTTTGGTTAAGACTCACCCCGGCTCTACAATATCATATTAACTACCATCACATCATCTCAGTGCTGATATGACGTTTATACAACCTGAGGGCCGGTTCTTGGCAGATGCGAGCGATGCGTCCGTGAGGGGTCCCCCAAAGCTAGCAGTATAATTTAATTAGTTACAACAGCACCAGCTATTTGAATAGTGTTTGCTAGTTTGTACCCTCTTTCCCCATGCTACGTCGCTAGTCTCTCCTCCCCTCTCAAGCCCCATTGCTCATCTCTCCTCCCCTCCCGAGGCCAAGCTGCTCGTCTCTCCTCCCCTCCCAAGGGCCCGCAGCTCGTCTCTCCTCCCCTCCCGAGGCCAAGCTGCTCATCTCTTCTCCCCTCCCGAGGTCAAGCTGCTCGTCTCTCCTCCCCTCCCGAGGCCAAGCTGCTCGTCTCTCCTCCCCTCCCAAGGGCCCGCAGCTCGTCTCTCCTCCCCTCCCGAGGCCAAGCTGCTCGTCTCTCCTCCACTCCCGAGGCCAAGCTGCTCGTCTCTCCTCCCCTCCCGAGGCCAAGCTGCTCGTCTCTCCTCCCCTCCCGAGGCCAAGCTGCTTGTCTCTCCTCCCCTCCCGAGGCCAAGCTGCTCGTCTCTCCCTCCCCTCCCGAGGCCAAGCTGCTCGTCTCTCCTCCCCTTCCGAGGCCAAGCTGCTCGTCTCTCCTCCCCTCCCAAGGGCCCGCAGCTAGTCTCTCCTCCCCTCCCGAGGCCAAGCTGCTCGTCTCTCCTCCACTCCCGAGGCCAAGCTGCTCGTCTCTCCTCCACTCCCGAGGCCAAGCTGCTCGTCTCTCCTCCACTCCCGAGGCCAAGCTGCTCGTCTCTCCTCCACTCCCGAGGCCAAGCTGCTCGTCTCTCCTCCCCTCCCGAGGCCAAGCTGCTTGTCTCTCCTCCCCTCCCGAGGCCAAGCTGCTCGTCTCTCCTCCCCTCCCGAGGCCAAGCTGCTCGTCTCTCCTCCCCTTCCGAGGCCAAGCTGCTCGTCTCTCCTCCCCTCCCAAGGGCCCGCAGCTAGTCTCTCCTCCCCTCCCGAGGCCAAGCTGCTCGTCTCTCCTCCCCTCCCGAGACCACATTACTTGTCTCCCTTTCCCCTAGTTGTTGAGTGTAATGTTGTTTCCATGACCGTCTATTAAAATCAGGCCCACACATTACTTGTGTTTACCTTTATTTGTGTGTGCTAATAGATTTTTAGTCTTGTTATAAGCTATTGTCGTTTTGTAAGTCCGCGAGACAAAACATTTACTGTGCTACACATTTCGAACACTAAGAAAAATCACCGATTAGTCAGCATGATAGTCATCGATTCACAAATAATCGCTCTGTTAGGCTTCATCGATACCCGCGATGGTCCACCTATAAAGAATATCGAGGACTAAACATTGGATGCACACAAGTACAGAACAACAAAGCTTTGTAGAATGTTTTATTTGTTTCATATCAGTAACTTAGTTCGTGGTGCTACATAATAGCACGTATTTTTATTTTGAACAATAATAGTGCTGATGATATTGAAAATGAGATGATTTCCTATAATTATACACTTTATCCAACATTACATTATGCTAGTGCCGTATTAAAAGGGCGAACCACCCTCTTGAAATAAAAACTAAACCCTGGACCCAGATATTTAAATAACAATTAGTCCCAATCCCTTGTTATTTTTTAATTTCTCTTCAAATGTGGTTTTTCAAACTATCTACAAAAAAATATTATCTAAAATTTTATTTTTATCCATCAATTAAAATTAAAATTTCAATATTTACACTAAATTTTAGATTATATTTTTTTAAAGAATTTATTTGTTATCTTAAATATAAAACATTGGCAGGTTTTAGAATGATATAGGTATTTTAATATTTAAATTTTTCGCAAAATGTTGGCTTAAAGTTTAATATTCAAAACAGCCCTTCTCCTCCCTCTTTACCAACACTTTTATTTGAGAGCAATATTTCGAAATAAGACCACTAGCAGCCAATACTAGCAATAAGCCTATCTGTTGGTAAATATAGCAGCTACAAGACTCCCCCCACCCATCATTCTTTACCCCGTTAAATGAAAAATAGCTCTCCTATATCACACGCTTCAGTCGGACTGCCATATTGTTCGTAATGTGCCATATTGACCGCTTACATTTTTATTCCTATAATGGGTAGGCCTAGTAAAGTTTCAAATGCATTTTTCCCAAGCTCCCATAATGCTGTTAAGAAAGCCCTACCTTTTAGATGTAATTTATTAACTATTTAGTGTTAAAAAATACTCTTTAAAAACTTTTCAGAAAATCATTAGGTTATATTTAGTGATATGTAACCAATCTTAATTATGTTTAAATTGTCTTATTCTTTCAAAATGTTTTAAAGATACGAAGGTTATTAAGGGTGTCAAAGCGAAGAAGATTTGAGCTTAGACTTTTAGATAATATAAATCAGACTAAATAAAAATAGTCGAACTTTTACCGGTATGCATGTTTACTGTAATCTTTTATTTTTAAAAAAAACTATCTATGGAGCCCACATTTTACAGTTCGCATGGGGGGCCCAAATTGCCTAGGACCAGCCCTGGACAACCTCCTATGGTGTACCTCGGATAACGTTATGTGCCAACAGAGTGGCTAATAATCTACACATAAGGCAACCGAAATGGACGTAATGTCCCTCCTGGACATATATACCATATAATAAAAAAAAAATATTGACCTGTGAGCCATGGTTAGCTGTGAAACCAATCTAAAATGGTCACAAACGGCCATTTCAATGCTGTTTTCATTCAAATATAATTTAATATTTTAACACTGTTCTGTATTAGAACTTCTTTTAACTCTTTATCTCCTTTAATGTTTAATCAGAAATGATCAGCGCTAAATAGTGTCCGTGTAAATTTACGATTTCTAGCCGACTGTATCACAGAGTTGTTTGGCATGTGACGCACGCTCATAACTTAATATAACGTAAAGGTTATTTTAGTGTTTTAAATGGAAATCATCGCGATATACGATCGTTGACGTGTCTTTCACTTAACGTAAGAGTTATACATGGAGAGAACTTTCAGGTTTCATTACATTAAGTCTTCCACTTGCTCCGGGCAGCCAATAATATTGCAATCAACGTATACAATAGATATTTAGTACCTCATTTGTTTGTTTATGTATTTATGATGTGCAGACGACTTACTCTATATAGTTAGTTTGTCCTTGCCTCGCAAACATTGGTATTATTTCACATGCTTACTACCTATATTTATTTTATTTCATCATCCCACTATTTATAAATTCCTATCCGTTTAGAAAACATAGCTTTGTTACTTGGAAGAAATCTTGCAGGTAAAAGGTTGGTCATCCATTTATAAACTAAGTACAGTCAAAACCATAATTTTAATGATTTACACATCTTAAATCAATATCCACAATAATAAACTAATTATTACTATGAAAATGAACAACTAAAGTTAGATTGACACACAAATTTAATTCTACATAAAAACATTTTGTGATTCAAAATTAGATAAAATAAGATGTGGGTATTGGAAAAATTATCCATTATTTAAAATAACGTAATCGTAACGCTATTTAAGTGCCTATAAATAAAAACTTTTTAATATATTATGTAATTATTTTATTGCGTAAGTCTCAAATGCATGTTTTTCTAGACTAAATTTCTGCATCAACAACTTATTACTTTTCATTGACATTGACTCGATTCCTGGCATGGTCGTAAAATGTACCATTGGTAAAATAGGGCATTCCCAAAATAATATGGTTTATTTAATAGCTGGAGGATTGGATGACTTGTCTGATCTAGATTTAATTTAGTTTATAAGTCATTGATGATAAAATCAGTCAATTTAGAAATAACGCGTCAAATACGTCAAACAGATATCTATTTTTAATGGGTTGAAATTGTGCAAAACAAAATTTACTAACTTGTAGCCTTAAGATAAATTAATTTTAATTTACTTGCTAAATGGGCCATATGGTCTAAGGCATCACTTTCAGAGTAAATTAGACTGATAATGACTGAGAGGTTGGGGTCCGAATTCTTGTAGGGTGTATTGAGGGTAGTTTTCAACCTCTCTCCACGCAAATAAGGATACATTCCCTATAAATATAACCTTCCTCCTCCCTAACTCAGTAGAATAATAATTAATACATACACGTACAACCTGAACAGTAAAAAGACGCCAGGTTAAAAAAAATGTAATTTAAGACCACCCTACATATCAACTTACAACTAGCATTGGCCGACACAAATATAAGGGAGCATTCCCTCAATTCAAACATGAAGAGAAAAAATCTAAAACTTTGGGAAGTTGTCAAATCATACAAACATCACACTTTTCTAGTTCTATGAATCCAATATGTTTTGTATTGAAAAGTAAAAAGAAAGTTATTTTTTTACATAATTTCAATTTTTTTTTTCTCTTCCAGATACAGATTTTCGGTTTCAACTCCCAACTCTATTCCAATTTTTCGGAAGCACTTCACAGAGCCCAAGGCATTGTTGGGATATCGTTATTGTTACAGGTGAGTCAGAAAACTAAATAACTTGTTTCTTTTTATATTTAAAATTTATGTACTAACAATAGCATTTATATAACTGATCTACCATTTTAATTATAGATAAGTTAGGAATAAATAATAACATATTTATGACGTGTGCACATTATATTTTAATCACATCTTCTTAAATATTATGGCAAATAAAGTAATTTTGTCGATTTTAATTAATACCCGAGTCAAGTGTTTACAAAGTCTAACGCACTACTCTCGTGTTAGACCAGACGGAAAGACCAGGGTTCGATCCCGATCGGGTGAACTGAGTATTTTTTTTCCTTAAATGGTTTTACACTAGCCCTCGATGCAAGTATGGGTGCACGTCCTCTAAATTAAACCTTCCTAATCCCTAAAACATTAGTGTAATTAATACAAAAACGTATAACACTAAAGGGTAGTAAGACGCTGTGCCTAAAATAAAATTAAATAACGTTATAAGTTTTTTATTTTTTATTTTCCGTGATATTTAATCTTCAAAATATCTATTTAGTTAAAAAATTATAGCCTAGTTAAGAAAAATTAGTTATAAATCTGAGGATGAAACATTCCAGAATATTTCAGTGGTAGAACAACGGCAGGTAAAATCAAAGTTTCCAAACTCATTTACTTAATCTTAAATGACCAACAAAATTGCATTTTATTCTAGAATCATTGGTGTTTTTATAAGTTTTGTTTTCGTGTCCAAGTTAATACTATTAATTAGGTGGTATGCCAGGCCTCCAACGTGGTTCGGATTCCACGTTAAACTGTAGGTCCTTCATTTCATCTCACAATCACCCTACCATTACACATTAGCGTAAGTGCGTATAACCCGAACGGATAGTAATAATAATAATAATAATAATTAGGTGGTATTAGTGAATAATTAGGAACAGTTAGATAAAGTTTTTTTAATGGTACTTTTTTTTTTACATGGATTAAGGACTTAATCATGTATAACTTAGTAAATGTATTTTCCCAAAAGTTATCAGAATGAAATCTTATATGGTAAAATAATTTTTATGTGCAATTAAGTTTGATTTAATTAAGGTTCCACCTTCACTTTATTGATATTTTACATTAAAAAATAAGAGATGTTAGCTGAAAATGGCTTTAAAAACTGGCTATTCATGTCGTAAAATCTTCATTTATCGTGACCCCCTCCCCTCCTTTTAGAGGAACTTGCTCTTGTCGGTATAGATGCGGTGAGGGTGTTAGGGGTGAAAAATCAATAGTATTGAAACTGATTAAAATGAGGGTTGTCTTAGAAAAGTTCTAAACAGAATGGCTGGCATTTGAATAGACGAATGTGATGCAAGTTATGTAACTACTAGAAAAGCTAGAAGTGAAACAATCGTATCGGCGACCCACGTTATTTGTACTGACCGGACCTCGATCGTTTCCCGGTCAGTCCACTCATACCTGACTGTTCTTGTTCACGACCTGGAATGGCAGGTATGACACTCGCCTCTCTCTTTCAACCTTGGGTAGTTACATAGCACTGATTGAAATTATGTCGAGTCGTTAATATCTGGCCTCCGCTACATAAAACTGAAAAAAAATACTTTTTTTTAAAAAAACTATAGAGCCTGTTTTATTTAACTTCCTCAATGGCTTAGAGCTGACCAGTAAAAAAAAAGTCATGTCTTTCACCTAACCTGATCTATAACACGTGTGGCAAATACGTTTACGAGGCATCGGGTCAAAAACGTGATTGCTAGAATCGATGTTTTTTTTATCCTTATGTCTTACTACCTGTTTAGGTTATAGGAAAATAGGATAAATTAGTCTTATGGGGTAGGAAGGTAATCGATACACATATGCGTGAGAGTAAAATGGGAAGCCATTTTGAACAAAAAAACACCCTCAGTAGACCTAACCAGGAACCGAACTCCTATCTCCCCGTAATCAGCAGACCAGTCTAACACGAGATTAGTCGGGATAAAGCCTCGCATCCCAATTTCTTGCAATTCTTCACCAAACACCAGTTTAGTGATGATTTAAAATTTGGGCCTAGCCTCTCCCTCTTACACCCCTCACCAAAATAAAGACAAACAAAAGTGTTTAGACAACTATGATTGTATGCCTTCTCAAAATATGTGTCTGGATTTAGCATCTGTATATATTAACCTCACCCCCCCCACCCCGCGCTCTTACCCACCATATATACAAATTTACACTCCATTATTCACCCTTAACGATAGCAAGTATATATTGATGGTGAGGTTATAATGCAGCTTATAAGATATGGCCATGGTGTGATCGACTAACGACGTTACCTACTTGGAGATTTTGAAGCCATTTTGTCAAGCGGGTTGCATCTTAACTTGACGCACTTAAGCAGGCAGTATAAGCGCTATCAAACAAACCTAGACGCCACTGTACAAACTAGAAGGAAACGGAAGAAAATGAGAAGTTCACCCTGAGAAGGCTCTTGCTTAAGTGCTTATAGCCCTTTCCTCTTTATCTGACGAGTTTACACAGTCACTTTATTATTTTCGCCTTGAAAACATAAACTTTTTAATTTTACCTTTTCCTTATTTCCTATTCTAGATAGACATATACTACCATGGACTTTTTTAATCTACATCTGGCAGGAAGACTCCTACAGGACATTTTCGTGACCGATCCAAATATCCTGAGTTGTAGAGTATTTATTGAAATAAAATAAGTTTACAAAAAACTATTTAAAGATTAAAAATATTGTGACATTGTAGGACTAGTTTATAGAATTATTTAAGAATTTATGGTTTTTGTTTCAACGTTATATCGTTAAAACTGCTGAGTAAAACGTAAATTCGTTAACATTGGAAATCCTATCTTTACTGGCGGTGACGTCACAGGTAGTCAACGCCCTTAAGATAGAACTGCTACTTTTCAGGGTAAACGGAGTGTACACATCATAGCCGTATTGCATTTTTTTATATCCTAATTAATATGAATTGGATTAAATCAATTATTTAACTATATAAATATTCTAAAATGGAGTGTCGATAAGTGTGATCTTTGACTCCATTTTAATTTACCAAACATTCAATTTAGACGCAAAGTAAACAAAAATGTTCCAGACAATTTCAATTCTGTTTTGCCTCGAGTATTGGCAACAGCTGGGTCGTATCTCTTTCAGAGAAACTCTAGCAGCCATCAAAGCGTTACGAAGCAAACAAATATTAAATATCTTCGTGAAAATAATTAATAACCAAGTTTGTACCCAAAACGGGTTGGTGGAAAGGGGGTGAAGAAAGTCGGGGAGGTTAAGGAAAATGAAATGAGTTTACTGCAGTTCAAGCTCTTTGCTTCGCGTACATGTTGCTCTTAAATTAACGTTTACTTTAATTATGTAACGTTCGAAAGTTGTACTAGAAGTTGTTTGAAAGATTGTTACATTATTTAGGTCTAAGTAGTTTTAGAATTAACTACGGATAAAACAAATAAAAGTTATGATTGAAGAAGTATTTTAAGGCGTCGCTATATTGCTTGTAATGAATATTTACGATTTTGTACTTGGTATTCAAATTGTTTTAGCCTGAAGATAAAATAATCGGTCTATTTTACTAGCTAGGGTTTGTAGATAAAGTAATTTTAAAGTTAGAAGGCTATGGGAAAGGGACTTGAGCCAATTACAAACAGCCCCTCCGTATGTAACTTTGTCGGGAGCATTGAATGGGCCGGGAACCATTTTTATAGTTTACACTTAAAAAGACTCATAATTTATCTCACTTTTATTCTAAAATAGAGATATTTAATGAGAGCTCATAAGGTTTGTGAAACGAAATATATATTGTCGCAGAAACACTACCAAATATCATAAATTTAATAATGTAAAAAGCTACAGAAACTTTGAGAAAAGACTAATATTTTTGTATATTTAGAGCATACCAATCAAATTCACATTTTCAAAGACCTCAACAAAATAAGATCTATATAATATATTAACTCATTTCAGTTATTGTTGATTTAAAAAAATTTAATTCAAGTAAAATATGTTTATTTTTAATACTACTATAATATTACAATAACCAACCCTGTGGTGTAATGCATCTGGAAAAAAGCCCAAGGGTCCCGGGTTCGATTCCCGGTTGATACCTTGGGTATTTCCCTTTGAGGGGAATAATCCCAAAGTTCAGCAGGATTTTTATTAATTAGGGTAGGGCTCATACATAATCTAAGACCTGAGAATCTCACGTCATCTCATTGAGGGTACAACGTGTAGAAAACCCCCTAATGGTGTACCCTGGGTACCATTCTGTGCCACCAGAGCGTCTAATAGTATAGACATAAGGCGTCCGAATTGGACGGTCATATAAGCCATATATTTGGAAAGTTGTTTTTTTATTGTAAGTTATTTTGTATCTCAAATAAATGTGGAGATATTATCAAAATTGGAAATTTCTGCTAATGTAAAATACCCCCCAAATTATGTTTATATTAAAGTGAGAATGGCAATTTGTTCATTATGTTAAATAGGCCTAACTACAACTACAAAATGTAATCAAAATTGTTGTAATGGATTTGGAAGGGAAAAAATCTGTTATTTTTCATAATTTTGGTGCTAAAATACTCTTCGGGGTAACCTTATGAAAATCATAAATACCAAGTTCTAGCCCTATCGTTTAAATGTTTTCGGCTTTAGGCAGTGATACAAACAGCATCGTGAAAACATTTTTTTTTCTCAAGTTTTAGGGGATCATGAAACGTTGACTTTAATTAAAATCTCCCGTTTTTTTTTATTTTTTATTTTTCTAGCAATCAATACCTACCTGAGGGATCAGGAGAAAAAGTAAGAAATTGTGATTATTCAGGGAGAAAGATTCCCGTGTCCATAGGTGTCATTTTTCAACTAATTGAAATTAGTTCTCGTCTGTACAGACAGTGCCAAAATTAAATGTGAAACCTGTGTGTTGATACTCATTAGCAAGAAAGAATATCATTGAAAATAATAGCTATTTTGTTTAGCTATGTGATTCGTATCTTATTATTAGTCCGAGAAATGCACATATGGGTTAATGGATTAAGGATGAGTAAGACATAATTTAGAGAAAATTAACCCATTTTGGCGTGGAGGTAAAATTCACCTCGGGAAATAACTTCCTCAACACACCTAAGCAAGGTTCAAAACCTCAACCTCTCATCACCTACGAGCCGGAAAGGACGAAATACACCTGACCGTCGTGGGCTGGTTGTTTTGATTGGTCCAAACAGGTCGCCTTACGAAGGAAATACGTCAAACTTCCTAAGGAAGTCGAAATTTTGAGGGAGGGTAAGATAAAATCAAACCACCTGCTTCGGTGGCTGCATGGTCTAAGGTGAAACTAGTGTTGGACTAGACTACCTAGAAGAAAGAGATTGGGGTTCAAATCTCAGCCGGGTGCCCTAAATTTGGTTATACAATTTCGCTTCACGCAAATGTGGGTACACTTTATCTCAAAGCAATCTTCCTCATTTTTAGCTAATTAGCGTAATTAGTACACATGCGCATAACCTTAACAGGTATTATTACGGGGTACTAAAAAAATAATCAAGCTGTCTGAAAGGAGTAATTTGTTTATTGCCAAGACTCTAATGAGGAGAGTCAAAATGAAATAAACCAACAGCCTATAGGGTTAAACTACTTATTGAATAAGCCTTTTCACTTATTTATCTGATTACCAAACCCTTCCTTCCCCTCTGACAAGACATCTTGTGAATGTGGGGAATGCCAGTTCTCCACCGTGGTTCGGATCCCACGTTAAACTGTAGGTCCTCCATTTCATCTCACAATCACCCTACCATTACACATTAGCGTAAGTGTGTACAACCCGAACGGGTAGTAAGACGAGGTGCTAATAATAATAATAATAATAATAATAATAATAATAATAATAATAATAATAATAAGCCTTTTTATAGGTAGAGGATGGTGGCGCTCAGTAATCATAAATTTGTAGATAGGAGAATAAAGATCCTCAAAACTTCAAGACCAGAGGTGTCATTAACTCAGCACCCACCCAGCGATAGACAACTTTAAGGATTATTAAAAAAATGTTCTTCAATCCAATGTTATATTCTATTTGTGTTGGTCACAAAAAGAAACACGGAGGCGCGACTGAAACAGTGAAGACGTCATTTATTATCGAACGGACACCAATGTGACAAATATATTATTTATTTGTTGAATAGAGCACGTGCTCTACATTTCTAAGTGACAAGCGAGAGACTAGTTGACATGTTTGCCGCGACAGTCCTACGAGGAAAGAAGGAAGGTGCGGGGGGAAGGTGAGAGGGGGGAGGGGGAGGAGGGAGTTTCATTAATCACTGACAAAATATTGAATTATGATTCGTAATAAAATAGAGTTTTGAACATTATTTCAAGGACATTCTTTGTAATATGTCACCAAGACAAAAATTCTTTTTCATATTTTACGTTGTTTTTTTAGAGAATTTTTTTTTTGTTACAAACACAAAGGCCCTACTTTCTGTGTACCTAAAAATAAATAGTATGTATAAAAATGAGTTTCTTTTCGTTTATTAGTATCAGACTCCACCATAAAATGGTCGGTCACGTGGTCCATACGTTGTTACTCCTTATAATTATTACAACCCGAACCAATGATCACGTTGTAAACGGTGTCAGGCCCGTAATAAATTATTCTAATGTAGGATTCCGGGGAGGTCGGGTTTTGAATCTTGGCCAAGTGAGCTTAGATCGTGAAATAGTCCTTTTATTAAAATTGTGAGCTTAAACGAAAAATTATTCAAACAATGGAGGCAAAACAAAAATAATTTCTAAAACAGGAGATTTTGTTTATTTCCATATTAATGGAGGTGTGTTTCCTTTAGATAAATCACTAATACACAGTATTAACCATACATCCTATGGTCTAAGGCGTCCATCTTGCAGTAGACTTGACTACTGATGGATGGGAGATTGGGGTTCGAATCCATGTCGGGCGAACTGGGGTGGTTTTCACTAAATTATTCTCTACTGTTACTCCCCACCAATATAGGTACACTTCCTCTAGATTAAAACAAACTCACCCCTAACAAATTTGATTAATTAGTGCATGCACTTATAACCAAGCCGGGTAGTAAATGGCGCTGCTAGAAAAATAAAATAAAACTTTCATAGCCGTAAGATCCTTGCTATACAAGAGTCACGTTCTGGTAGTCTCTTTGTTACCAAGACATGTTGTATATTAAAGGTTTGGGTCAAAAGGTGACGTAAGATTTATTCCGCCTGGTGGCAGTTGGCCAAACAGAACGACATGTTTAGAATCAACAAAAAAGTCCACAAGTTAACGATTGTGACCATCGCTCATGATATGGTCTCGCACATGACAAAACGTTCAAAATAAACGCAGAACTAAGGTACACAATATATATTTTCAATATATTTCTTTTATCTTTAGTATTTAACATACAACCCGCCTCGGTGGCGTAGTTGGCTAACGCGCTTGTCGTGTTGAGCCCGACTGCTGAGGATGGGGAGATCGAGGTTCGAATCTCGGTCGGGTGAACTGGGGGTGGTTTTTCCTAAATGGTTTTCCACTCTCTCTCCACGCAAATTCGGGTTCACTTCCTTTAATTCAGCCTTCCCAATTCCTAATCCTTTAGTTTAATTAGTACTTAAGCGTATAACCCGAACGAGTAGTAAGATGCGGTGCTAAATAATAAAATTTAACATGCACTTTCTTAACCGAATAATTATATCAGTATACGTGAATTTCTATGAGCGAGAGTGAAAGGCTCTACACATTTTGCAAGGAAAGGTATTTTGTTTGTACCTCCCTGAGTTATTTCACATTCCACAATCGAGATAGGACCAACGGCTTTAATTCCTCTCCAATTTGTGGCTCAAGAAATATCCCTTGACCCCAGCCGAGTTTGAACCCAAGAACATCGGTTCCTGAGGTGAGCAGGTTACTCAACAACGAGATCGACTATCTGTGTAGTAGTTCAAATTATATAAAAAAAACACGACATGTTTTTAAAATTATCTAAAAACTTAAATCTATCAAATGCCTTCGACATCGTCAATATATGTGAGGCGTTGTGATATAGAGTGCGACCGTTTCGGTCTTAGAGCATTTGGTTCGAATTCCGTTTGGATCCCAATTTAATATTTATTTGATATGAATGCGTGGGATTAATTTTGGTTTTGAATATAATTAAAGGTGCATTATGGGACAGTGACGTAACCCCCACTTCATCCTAATCATAAAATTTTCTTAAAGCAATAATAGAATATTTATGAAATTCTAGTAAGAGTTTTATCAAAATTCCCCAAGTTTAGCGAACAATGACGTGTATTAATCTAGGTCTTAAACAAATTTAAGGTTAAACTTTGTAAAACGTTCAAATCTTAAATAAATTTTACCCCCTGCTAAATGAACAGCTGTCAATATGAAACTTACCAAAAATACACTCCCCCCCCTTCCCTATCATTGTAGTATTGTGTGACAATGACAAAATATTGTTTAAAAAAAACTTCTTATGAGAATTCTGAACGGTATGCAGGGTTTGAAGGTTCTAATGATTGATAGACCAAGGAGAAACAAATTATTAGTGAAAATCGTGAAGGTTTGATTTATTGGCCCTTGAGGAAAAAAAAAAGTGTACCCCCCCCCCCCCCCCCTTACCCTTTCCAGCTCCCTCTCAGACTTTGAAAAAAAAAACCACGCCTCCAGGCCTTTCCCTTGGCTCTCCAACAATAGGGCTGAGTTTTCCTTCCATGAGTGATTGGGTTTAAACACGGAAAGGTTTAAATTTGAATGTGATTCTTTGTGAGAGGGGGTGGTATTTGGAGAATCAGCATTGGTATTCCTGAAGTACTTTAGGTTGTAGAGAAACGACTTGATAGTATGAATGTGTTGGCGGTGTGGGCTACATTTCAGGGGTGGGGAACATCTCTCCTCCTGAAGCTGGCTAGCTTGAGGCTAGACGAAAAAGATTCTCAAGGGTGCAAAGAGTTTATAAATATAAATATAATTAAATGACTGGTTTAAGGGTTGTTCGTATCTAAGAAATTATGAATAAACAAATTCAATTTATGTTAAAAATAATATTACTATTACAAATTATATAATTAAAGTGTGACCAACCTAATGGTCTAAGGGTAAGGTGTCAAGACTTCGGTATTTGGGGTCCGCGGCTCAATCGATTTCCAAACCTTTCCTTCACCTCTGACAAGACGTGTATTAATCACAACTTGTGAAGGTGTGGAATGCCAGTCCTCCACCGTGGTTCGGATTCCACGTTAAACTGTAGGTCCTACATTTAATCTCACAATCACCCTACCATTACACATTAGCGTAAGTGCGTATAACCCGAACGGGTAGTAAGACGCGATGCTAATAATAATAATAATAATATTTTAAAACACCGTAACATTTTTTAAATTTATTAAAAGTATTTAACATGCAACCTCTGAACCAAATTAATATATCAGCACATAACTTATGAAATAACTAAATTCTGGAGCAGACAACATCTAGCCCCCAGCTGTTAATAATTCATTGCTGTGAAAGAAGGAATCTACAATTCCATATTGATAGATTTTTCGAACATTTCGGAATATATTGTGTAGGCTAATTATAAGATATCTTTCTAATTAATTACAATAATATTTTACATTTAACACTTCATAGTCACTGGAATGTTATGTTAAATTTAAAAGGTAAATATGTGAAATCTCATTCATATACAACATGTAGTTAGTTAATTTTAATGATTATAAAGTATAAAAATTATTGTTTTTATATAATAACCCTACATGATTAATTACTGGTTTAGTATTTATTTAATTATAATAAATTCTAGACTTTGTTTATTGTGCAATACAAATACATTTTTAGTTTTATTCTGTGAATTTATAGATAACAAATTCTCAAAATAGACGGTAAGACCTTTAAAATTCATTCAAATCCTCATATATTCATCAAAATGATTCCAATTATGAATCTATACATTGAGTTATTTCTAATCTTTAGTATTATCTTGAATTTTGTGATTTTTAAAATATAAATAATTTAAAATGAACAATTTTTGTGGATTTAAAATAAATATTGACGGGAAAGATTATTTTTATAACGGTTGCAGCTATTATTACATTGAACCTACATAAACTTAACATTTTAGAAAGAAGTAAAATGTATTCAAATGTTACAATTGAGGTGAGATAAAACTTTTTAAAACTCATACATTAACTAGCGATAGAATCAATCCCAGTTTAGAGAGTATTTTATGAAAAATTAATAAAGAATGGAATTTAAAAACCGTTAGTTAACACGCATCAGTAAAATGTGAAATTGGTTTTCAAATTACTATAAAATATATTTGACATATATTGAAAATAATAAAATACTACATAGCTCAAACATACTCTTTAAAAAAAAGAATATTTATAATCTAATTAAAAAGCAATTTAGTTGGCTTTTCATGGTATTATTTTCAGATAGCATCGATCAAAACACTGCTGTCAAAATAGATTTTATTTTAAATATCAAGAAATATTAAAAATGGCTCATTGGTACTTAAACAGTCAATTAAGACCCAAGTCCCTCAAGATAAGTTACTTATTTTATGGAAACAGCAATTCCGATGCTTCAAAAAAATACCCAAGGATTTTTTGTTGTGTACATAATAATACACAAATAACTGCATTTGTTTTAGGAAAGTTTGAGCTAGTTTTACATACACTTTACCTTAACCACAGAATGGTGTCAATTTTCTTAAAAAATAGCTGTTTTTATTTAGCACCGTAGCTTAATATCCATTCGGGCTATACGCTTAAGTATTAATTATGCTAATGGGTTAGGAATTGAAAGGGTTGAATATAGAAGGAGTGAACCTGCATTTGCTTGTAACGAGAGTGGAAAACTATTTGGTAAAAACTACCCAAATTAGATTCTAACCTAGATATCCTCGTCATCGGCAGTCTAATTCAACACGAAACTCAAACCCGATAAGGACACCAGAGAATACGTTTTTAATTAATTTTAACCATAATCTAAAGTGCATTAGAAAGGTATAACTCTCGATTAGGGATGTGGTATCGAAAGATAAATATCGATACTGTACTCATTAAATTATTGGAAGAAAAATATCGATACCATACTAGTACCAAAAGCTAAGTATCGATAACAGTAATTATCGGTATTGAAATTTTAATCTGAAAAAAGGTTTTTTTATCTAGTAATAATAATAATTTCAACTTTTAAATCAAAATTGTATTTCCATATTTAGTTAAAAACCATCATAACATTCAGTTTTTAATACTTTAAAACAAATTTTTCAAGATGGTTTTTACCTATCCAACTTCTTAAAAAAACTTCCAAAATTCATTTCTGGGAGAATCCATTAATTAACTGCACTTTTAATATATACACGTGTACTCTATCAAGATAGATTATTAACTATTGACAAACAATAGAATAATGGATGCCCTTTTATGCGTCGGCTGCTTGGGACGCCCCTGAGGTAACAGTTCATTGATCTCTACAAAAGATGATTTTGTTTTGTTTTTGATAACAGTGTTCATTGATAAAGGGAGGGGTAGTAGGCTGGTCGCCAATCACAGGGTCATTTGTTCTTCCTTTTCCTCCACAGACCACCCTGGTAAACATTTAGTCCCAGACTCCCAGCATTAGTGAAATTAACAAAACAGTTGTTTCTTTCGATACCGATCCGGTACTGGAGTGTGAGGACTAATATCAGTAAAATTATCGAGTAAAAAGTAGGGAGTAAAAAATATACTAGTATCTAAAATATTATTATTATTATTAGCACCGCATCTTACTACCCGTTCGGGTTATACGCACTTACGCTAATGTGTAATGGTAGGGTGATTGTGAGATGAAATGGAGGACCTACAGTTTAACGTGGAATCCGAACCACGGTGGAGGCCTGGCATTCCCCACATTCACAAGATGTCTTGTCAGAGGTGAAGGAAGGGTTTGGTAATCAGATAAATCTTTGCCGGGACCGAGGATTGAACCCCGGCCGCCAGCACAGAAGTATGACACCTTACCCCTAGACCACCAGGTCACCAGTATTGAAAATAAAAGTGTCGATATTAGTAAGGATATCAATACTTTGCCCACATCCCTACTATTGACAGAACTCAATTAAAATTGGGCTTACCTCATTTTACCTTTTATCCTTCAAATGTGTTCAAATTGCTAATAGAAATATTAAAAAGCCGGCCTTACCATGATTTTTTTTTCCATCCCAACTTAAAAAGATTAATATCGGGGTCAACAGGGGGACCTAGGACAAACACCCCCTTTGTTTCCTGCCCCTCTCAACCCTCAACATTGAGTGACCACGATTATATCTCATAGACCCGGGGATATCAAATTTTTACCTACCGAGGAAGACAGGAAAAAGGCATCCCCTACTCATTTCCTGATGTGTCAAAATACTGATCCCACAAGTTTGGTCGACCCCTGATGAAAGTGGGGTTCTATCAGGCCGATCTTTTCATCTACCGTGCGTGTGGTAATTCACCATCAAGGGGAAGGGGGAGAGAGGGGTGTTTTCCGATTAGTACACAGCTTTGGACTTGTGTTTGTGTTCGAGACGAGTTATTTGGTTTTAATTGCCATTCAATTGCTCAAGGGTTAGGAGGGGGAGGGGGGAGTAGAACGCTATCACCTAGCATCTAACAGAACAGACCCAGAGAGTGGAATGAAAACATTGGACTGGCCAGTTACATCATACTTAGTGTTCTCACACTATTTTGTTTGTCTAGTGCAGTCATGGACAAGTTCGGTGCGATTGTTTTTTTTTAAAAAAAGGTTGGTGGGGTAATAGGAGCTCAAATAAATAAGCTATTTACATACACTTAATGTGTATTTAGTTTAATTCAGACGAACTACTGTTCAATTATCATAGAAAAAGCCTTTTATAAATTCAAAACAAAATTTGTTTGTTTTCAACATTAATAACATAAGGGTGACCTGGTGGTCTAGGGGTAAGGTGTCAGACTTCTGTGCTGGAGGCTGGGGTTCAATCCTCGGTCCCGGTACAGATTTATCTGATTACCAAACCCTTCCTTCACCTCTGACAAGACATCTTGTGAATGTGGGGAATGCCAGGCCTACTCAGTGGTTCGGATTCCACGTTAAACTGTAGGTCCTTCATTTCATCTCACAATCACCCTACCATTACACATTAGCGTAAGTGCATATAACCCGAATGGGTAGTAAGACGCGGTGCTAATAATAATAATAATAACATAAGGCGTCACTGGTGTGTTAGACTGGCCTGCTGCTGATAGGGAATGCAGGACTTTGAATCCCAATCAGACCTCTTGAGGGTGGTTATTCATAAGTTGTTTTCCACTTTCCCTCCATGCAAATGCGTGTACAGTACCTCTAAAATGATTCCTTCCTCATCTTTACCCCATTAGAGTAATTATCATATGCGTATAACCTGAACAGGTAGTAAGACGTGGTGATAAAAAAATATTTTACTCTACATATAAATTTATAAAAATAAGAAACAAATTAATTACTTTCGGTGCTAACACTTCACGTCAAAATATAAATTGTTCATGACAGAAGAGCCGTTTTTGTAGTGTTGACGTTTTTAACATACACGCCAATCAATCAACTGATTGAAAGCTGTTGCAAAAGTTTGAAAGGGTGGGTGAAAGGGTTGACGGGCTTTATCAAGGTAACCTGAAGAACACTTAATCACGATATTAAAATTTTGGGTTCTAATAGAGAGTGCTTCGTAAATATACAACTATTTGACAAAATATATACATAAACAAAGTTTTAGCGAGAGAATTATAACAGTACTTCAGTAACATTTAATTAATATCTAAAAATTTTAGGAAAAATTTTTTGTTTTGATCTCGGTCGAGTAGCGACAATAGTGCTGTAATACCCTATGGCAATGATCACGTGGACTACGTCATCACTTTCACAAAAGACTTGACTATCTGTGATAGGAGATCGGTTTCGAATCTGCCATGTAATATTTGTTTATTGATTTACCACTACCACTCTTTATCCATGAAAATGTGAGTATATATCCTGTACTTTAAACCTCCTTATATCTACTACTTAAGTGTAAATATCCATATATCCCAAAAGTTGGTAACACTTTTAAAAATAGCACTATGATTTATGGTAAAATATGTCAGATGAACAATTTTTAAAGTGCCCCTACTTATTCATGTTTATACGTGTCGGTGGTGTTCTAAAATATTTTTTTTAATATTGGCTAGAATTTTTGGTCAAACTGAAATAATATAGTGCATATTTATAAAAATTTATTTATTTGCTTAAAAAGTTACTATTTGGAACTAATATAATCTAATCAACTGCGCCTTCACAAACTAAATAGAAACAACTCTTTAAAAAAAAAGCATGATGATACATTGGATACCTACCAAACATTATATTTTTAAAATATTATAGCACTATAAATATATCATAATCTAATCATAAACTTACTATTGTGTACTAAAACATCAAAAAATACTTTTGGAACAAATAACATTCAATACCAGAACGTTCCCTTATTTTTATTTGGAAATTTCTTCTTCATTTAAAAGTTTCTCATCTAATGCTATGTATTATTATTATTATTATATTATTAGCACCACGTCTTACTACCCGTTCGGGTTATACACACTTACGCTAATGTGTAATGGTAGGGTGATTGTGAGATAAAATTCAGGACCTGCAATTTAACGTGGAATCCGAACCACGGTAAAGGTCTGGCATTCCTCACATTCACAAGTTGTGGAATAATGCTGCTATGCTCTTGACAGATATTCAGATATCCCTTATGAATAAAACTAAATTATATGTTTCTACTGAAGCAATATTTTATTATTTATTTGGCCAAAAATAGTTTTTATAATAAAAACCGCAAAACAATGCACTTAACTAATGTTCTCTACACACCTTAATATCCTACCCTGTTTTACTACAGTGTATATACACAACGGCATTCAGTGGTCACATCATTCATGGGATCGGGCTCGTAATAGTCTGGATTGCCAGTGACGAGGGTTCAAATCTAAGATGGGTGAACTTGAAGTTCCGCGGTTTTCTCACCCCTCTACAAACCAATTCAGTTACACTGATATAAACTACCCTTATCACCCCCAACCCTTAAACTAAGCCGTCAACGTGTGTTGTGTGAAACTTATCAATTGTGTATACACACAAACCCGCATTAATGGGACTGTGGATTAAACGATAAGCTCTCATGGCGGTAGAAAAGTCAAGATACGAACACCGGATGATTTTATCAAATATCCCCCCCTCCCCCCACTAAATGGTTTCCCCACTCTCCTTCCACGCAAGTGTGTATACATTTAATTTAAATTCAATATTTCCCATCCATACTCAATCGTTGTAGGCCTTTTTTTTAATCTTTATGTCTAACTACCTGTTTGAGCTATTACCTATATTTACTAACTACGACAGTAAGTTAAAGATGAGTAACCTAATTTAGAGTAAATGTATCCGCTTTTGCGTGGAATTAAAGTGAAAAGTCATAGAGTAAAAATCACCCTCAGTACAATTGACCAGGATTCGCACCCCAATTTCCCCGTCATCTTAAGACCAGTCTATCGTGAGAGTTACGCTTTAGACGATTCGACAACCAAAGCGGGTAAATATTATTATTTATTATTATTTAGCACCGCGTCTTACTACCCGTTCGGGTTATACGCTTTAAGTACTAATTAAGCTGATGGATTAGGTATTGGCATATGCGTGGAGGGAGAGTGGAAAACCATTTAGGTAAAACCACCCCCAGTTCACCTGACCGAGATTCGAACCTCGATCTCCCCGTCCTCCGCAGTCGAGCTCAACACGACTAGCGCGTTAGCCAACTACGCCACCGAGGCGGGTAAGCGGGTAATTAAACGCGTGTATCCGTGATAAATGGTAAGACGCAGTGCAAATGTATATTCTAAACATTTTTATCTCAAATATATACAACAACAAAAATCTTGCGCACTAACCTTAACCCTGAACCCCCCCTCCCCCCCCCCCCCCTCCTTCCGTGTAACCATCACTGAATCAAGCAACCACTCTCACACATATGTTGGGAAGTGTCAGGGAAATATATGTGTTCCCTCACGTTAGTTCGTGTGGCAATAATGTAAATGCGAAGGTACACCTTGCCACTAGTTCCTTCTACCACCCCCTTTCCCCCATCTTACACTCAAGGCAACCCTTTTCAACCCCTTTTTACCCTCCTCATCTTCCTAGTAAAGGGTCGGACGGGCACCAGGTGTCGCAGATGACGCCTAATGGCCACTCAAATGGCGTACACAGGGGCCCACGTCAAAAGGGAACGTTTTTCCTCCATGCATGGAGGAAGGGAATAATATCACCCACCTTTTTTCTTTTCAACTTTTATCATCTTCGTTCTCAACTAAAGAAGAAAAAAAATAGAGGAGGTATTTCTGGTGATGAACGGAAGGGCGAATGCGTGGCCAGGCTAAGTAGTGAAGTGTATCAGCGTGGGGAGGGTTCATCCTTAAATTACGTAAGGCTTTTTTAAAAATATATTTGAACCTCGATTCTCTCCTCACGTAATTGATCGTAAGATCACCCCCTTTCTATTGTATCTTACGTCACTGTTTACGATTTGGTAAATTAGATTAGTTTAATCATTTAATTTTTATTATTACTAAAACGAAAAATCAGTTGGCATGTGTAATGTATTGTAATCAACTATATCTGTGCAAAATATGAATTATATATTTAAATTACTTCTATAATACAGTGAAAATTAGTGATAAAATTTATGTTAGTCCATTGGGGAAAATTAAATATTTCAGAATTTTAATATTCGACTTATTTTTTAAATTTTGTCTTACATTGATAAAAAAAAAATAACCATACGTAGGATGGATTCTGATCCCTCTAAATACCCCCACCTCATAAAAAAAACCTTAAGTAATTTAAGGACGGGTCCTACATGATATACTCTAAAAGGTGGACGTTTGTATTGACGGTTTACAGTGTACACTATAGTACAACCTTTATGTTAGAGCAATAGTTTTAATGTTCAAGGTAGCTGTCTTATCTTGAATAATCACACTATGATCTTATCATATTGGCTGCACCATAGTGGACACAAGTAAGGTTAGGTTGCCACATTTCAAGGTAAACAACGTATACATACATCGGTGTTATAATGCTCTAATGCGATGTTTCTCAAGTTTTCCAAACAGTTGACCCTTGGTAAGCGTTCTAAGGCCCATACGGACCACCAAACCTAATATACTACATAGCTGTTCCCTTGATAATAACGGAAATTCTATTAACGTACGTACGTGTTTATCAAATAGTAAATTTTTTTAAAAATTAGATGGCTTCTTTTAAATAATTTAAATGTAAATCTACTTGCGTTATAGAGTATTATTGACTTAGCAGACTTTGCCAGTCAACCTTGCGATCATAAACTCTCCATTTATAATTTTCCTGTGGTCCCGTTTGTGGACCACCAGAGGCCCGTGGACCACAGTTGACTCTAATGAATCGGGTTGGATTGCCTTTGAGTAGAAGATTGAAGTTAAGTATCCAGAGGGTGTTCTTCCCTTAATCGTTTCTAACTCTCCCTCCACGCAAATTAGAGTGCAGTTTCACTAAAAAAATTTACCTTCCTCGTCCCAATTCTTTCAGTGTAATAATTAATATTTGCATTAAACTCAAATTTGAACGATTCGTAGCATGGTCTAAAATATATATATCTTGTAAAATTGAGATCCCTCCCATCCCAGTTATGAATTAATAATCGGCGTTTAACCTTAATAGGTAGTAAAAGAGGTGTTTAACTCTTAACAGGTAGTAAGAAGAGGTGTTTAAAAGAATAAATTAACAACCCAAGGACCAATTGTTGTTTCTGTTCTATAAAATAAGTTAGTTTATAAGTCGTGTGCTGATATAATCAATCGATTAATAAAGTGAGTTTTAGATACCCTAACTAGTTTTAAAATGGGTATTGTGTTTAAAACGATCTTACTACATTATAATTGGAGGCCCACTGGAGGCTAAAAGAAGAACAGGTATTTCATTTAGTGAAACTCTAAAATGAAATAATATTTTGTTTCTTACTAATTAACGTATTAAAGAAAAAAAAATTCTATTTAACCAACGTATAAATTTTTTGCTTTCTTCTGAGTTAGATAAAACATATAAATATCCATGCTAGATCAGTCAACTTATGACTTTCATGCACACGTGAAACCTTCCAATTCCCACCCCTTCAATCTCAAAAGGAACGAGTCAGAAAGAGAATGTGAAAAGTTAATGTCGGTAGCAGATGAGCGACCCGGAGTAACATTTCTGATTATTACTTGGGACGTTGAGAAAGGAGGGTCTGCAACAAGTTCGGAAAGGGAAGCTCTTGCCATTTGTAATGTAAATAAAGGTACCACACACACATATATATATATATATATTATATATATTATATATATATATATATATATATATTATATATAATTAAGTTTAAATATATTTATTATTATCATTATTATTACTATTATTAATATTATTATTAGCACCACGTCTTACTACCCGTTCAGGTTATACGCACTTACGCTAATGTGTAATGTTAGGGTGATTGTGAGATGAAATGGAGGGCTTACAGTTTAACGTGGAATCCGAACCACGGTGGAGGCCTGACATTCTCCACATTCACAAGTTGTGATTAATACACATCTTGTCAAGGGTGAAGTAAGGGTTTGGAAAATATATATATGAATATTATATATATATATATATATATATATATTTATATTTAAAACGTGTATTTAACGTTGGACTTCATTGTATAAAAACACAGACATCTGGCCACTACAACCAAAGCAGTACGGCTGAAATTCAAGTCCACTGGTCTTCGTAGTCCTTAACGAACTTAGTAGTCTTTCTAATTTATCTTTATGCAAACATGCCACATCCTTAATCACATGATTTTGTATCAAATAATTGGAAAGTATAATACTACGTCCAATAAAAACACGTTGAAATAAAATAATTTTAACTATATTTTACTAACTCAATAAATTATTTAAGTTAAAATAACGGTAGACCCAATATATTAGAGATGCCTAAAAATTGCTATTTAAAGGTAGCTATATTAAAATATACCACGTTTAGAAAATTGCTACCGTTTCCTTTACCATCGCATATATACATTCAGTTAAATTTATATATCAATGTTAATTTATTTAGCTACCTGTGATTGGTTTTTCCTTAGCCAATCGTAACGATAGTTACTGTAGGTTTTCACGGCCTATTTTCATAATAATGCGGATTCATATCGTCCTTTAAGCGCGTATAAAAGTACACTAACCAGTACACACATTGGGTTGGCACACGGACTAAACGTCACACTCATCTATTCTTGTTTTCTGGCGACAAAGACAGGGGGGGGGGGAGATAGGGAAGGGGTGTGTTGGTTCCTAAGCCCTGTATTGGTGTGTTGACAATGGAATTTCTTAAATAATTTCGCTCGTCTATCTGCATGCAAATGTGGGTACATTTCCTAAAAATTGCACTTTAGTCATCTGTATAAATACGCTTCAGTGACCGAATGGTTTAAAAGGCCACAATAAACTAGACTCGCAATGACGGTGAGACATGTGTTCGAATACCATTCGTGTGAAATTAGGCCAGCTTTTTTTTTTAACCATCAAAATGGTTTTCCACTTTTAATCCACATAAAATTCGGGTACACTTCCTCTAAATTCAACCTTCCTGATCCCTAACACACCGGTTTAATTATTACATACGTGTATAGCCCAAACGGGTAGTAAGACACGGTGTAAATAAATTAGTAACTATCCGGCTTACAATACAAACTTTAGGATGGCGAGCGACAGTCCATATCGAAACCATTCATCGAAGTTGCCTCTAGTTCAATTAACTGAATTCTTGTTCACGAAGTTGTAACTGATAACTTGGTGAAAGGGATGTGGGTGGTTGGTATGTGTTTGGAACGTCAGGAGAAGGGGTGAAGGGAAAGGAGTTTAAGGAGAGGATCGAGTTAGGAAAGTGACCACTCAGCTGAGGAACTCTCTCCCAAGCCGGACTTCATAAGCTCGGGGTAGGATTTGTTCGCGATTGATGTAGCGGCTAACGTACTTAGAGAGGACTTGCCATGGTCAGGATTGTTTCCTCTACCCCTTCCACCCTTCTCCCTCTCTTATATCCGTCTAAGCCTCCCCCGTTGATAACTCAGTACCCACCCTTATTTCCCTCCTAATCTACTGTGCCCCTTCACCCTTCTAAAACCCTTACCCGAGTTATGGGGTCGGAAAAAGGGTTGTGAAAAAGATCTCGTGGTTCGAAGTCAGTTCAAGTGTTATTTCTTATCAACTAATAATTTTTGAGCTAGGAATAAAAACAAAAGTTTTATTTTGTGTACTCAAAAGTTCATTTATAAATGTGGAGAAATATTTCCCAACGAAAAAAATTATTTAATTTAAGACACCAAATCACATTGAATGGAATGTATCTCAATGTCTTCTTAGTAGGACAA
The DNA here is from genome assembly GCA_039000515.1 of Timema cristinae. Taxonomy (NCBI): domain Eukaryota; kingdom Metazoa; phylum Arthropoda; class Insecta; order Phasmatodea; family Timematidae; genus Timema; species Timema cristinae. The sequence continues at coordinate 41,807,293 of JBCFYV010000100.1, read as the reverse complement.
ACATGTATACACTTATTAATTATTTAGTATTATATGTATATATATATATCTCCATATATCTATCCATATATCTATCCATATATATTCATATATCTATCCATATATCTATCCATATATATTCATATATCTATCCATATATATATATATATCCATATATCTATCCATATATATATATATATATATATATATATATATATCCATATATATATATCCATATATCTATCCATATATCTATCCATATATATATATATCCATATATCTATCCATATATATATATATATATCTCAATGTATATCCATATACACCTGAATTAATCTAAATTTATTTATATAGCAATTTACATTTCTATCTTTAAGGCCGTCTTATGTACATACATAAGACATTACACACATATATATATATATATATATATATATATATATATATATAATATGATAGAGTATCAGGTGGATTAAAATACACGTAGATAAAAATACCCATTACATATTAAGGTGAGTTAAAGAATATAATAAATATGCAGAGACACATTTGTATGTTTATACACCTGTAATTCAATCCACACATTCTTCTATTTCTCGTTTATAGATCTATTAATCTAGCACAAATATACATTCATGCATATGCATCAATAATCGAGCCATTCATCTCTCTACTGTTCATTCGAAATATAGAATGCTTTCAAAATATCTACGGTAAATTGGTAAAATAATGTAAATATCTTGGATCTATTTTTAAGAACACAGAACGCACGTAGACATAACGTATTAATACCCAGGGGATACATCTGTATCTGGCGTATTAAATTCCTTTCTAATTAAAATTCATTTGTTTTGGATGTATGGTAAAATGAATTACTTTTCTTTGTGGTTGTGTGATAAAATTTGCAAAAGTAAAACATTTGTTTGATGTTTTTTTTCCCCTATCAAGCTCGGGGATCTGTCTAATCCAGAGCTGAGGATACTGACAGATCAGTTGGATAAAATCAGACACGGGGGTGAGTACAGTCTTATTTTATTAAAAAAAAAATATTAGCTACCCATTTAGATTTAATCAAGGGTCATCCAGACCCTGGATGAAAATAACAAAAAAGAATATATTTTTTACAAATTCTCTACAGTATTAATTAGCTATTGATCTTGTATAGTAATCTTAGTAACTATTTTACTACTTTAATATAAATGGGTCTTTCAAAGATTATAACAAAATACATTACTTATGTTTTATAAGCAATCATAACTCGCCCACTTTGATGGCCGCATGGTCTAAGGCGCTACTCTCGCAATAGACTAGACCGCTGATGACCAGGGAGATTATGGTTCAATCCCGGTTGGTATTACTGAGGGTAGTTTTTACTAAATAGTTTCCCATTCTCTATCCTCATATATGCGGGTACACTTCTCCTAAAGTAGCCCTTCTCATTCCTAACTCATTAGAGTAATTATTACACAAACGTGTAAGTAGAATGGGTAAGACACGGTGCTAAGAAAAATTAGTACTCTATATTAATGAATTTGAACAAAAATATAATATTCATAATTTGAGGAGTGAAACATTATACAGGGTGAGTCGGAAACAATTAGACTTACTATGTAGAGGAGAGTGAAGGATAACATGCTGAGGTTTGTCTGACGTCCGGTGGAGCTCACCTGAGTGACATTATCAACACACATCGAAGCAGTGTAGTATGTAGTTTGCTTTTATTTATCTAGTAAATATTTACTTTTCAATTTTAGTGCTAATTTTCGATTTACTAATCGTTTAATAGTTTCGGCCCCAACCTGTATAACCAAGGTATATGTATCTATAGTGTATGAAAGTCTATACACAGAGTATACTGTAAAATGCGAGACCCACTTCAGCAGTGGACAGGAAACACAAATATAAATTCTTCAAATTTGTGTCTCATTTGACTGTTTCAGAGCTACAGCCGATTTATTACACTAAACTGTTTGTACACACACATTTCTAGAACTAAACATTTCTTAACAAATGGATAGGTCGTGTAGGACCTACTGGTTGGCCTGAGCGCTCCTCAGACTCAAATACAATAGATTTTTTTTACTGTGGGGCCATTTGAAGCCAATTATTAACTGAACACCCATTGCCAAAATTGAATTACTTCGTTAACGTAAACACTACGGCTGCCAACGAATCTGACATACACCTGTTTTTTTTAAAAAAAAGAGTGCGGTATTCTACATAACGACGAATGTAGGCTTATATTCAGGCCAATGGAAGCCATTTTGAACACTTCCTTTAATTTTAAGCAGCTCCACATTACTGGAGTATAAAAATAACCATCTCTGAAGCAAGGTCAAATGGAACCCATATTATGATATCAACTTTAATTATTTTTGTGTCTCCGATCCACAGATGAAGTGGGTCCCACATGGTACAGCACACCCCTGTATATTGATACGCATAGTATCTATTTAGGACTAGGAAAAATAGTAAAAATAACTGCTTTGGAAAGTTAAAATAACTCTTCCATAATAAAATTAAGAGTTTATATATGAGCGTTTAATGATATCTACCACACAAAGAAGCCTGAAATTTAAAAATGAGTAGCTCCTGTGCACGAACACACACACACCTAGAGGCCAGAATTTTAAAATTTTGATATTTTTTAAAAATTAATCAAAATCTAACAAATGAAGATATATAACGCCGTGAGATATATTTACTATTAAATTCCATACAGGTATGCCTTGCGGGTCGTGGTAGCCCCTGTGTAGGAACATATGCACCCGGAGGCTGGAATTTAAAATTTTAACTGGACTTAAATATTACCAGTTTTATTATTTTTATCCTTTGCAACATCTGCACCTTTTTAGCCTTTTATCCTTTTTATCCCTTTTCACCTTTATATGCTTTTTAATTTTACTCGTTTTATTTTTTCCCCTACCTACCTATCGTTTTTTACCCGTTTTGTTCCTTTTTCCCTTTTTACTATTTTTGCATTTTTCCTCACTTTGTCATTATAGCCATATTTACCCTTGTTACTCATTTTACCCCTTCAATTATTTTATACTTTTTAAACTTTCCACTTACTCTACCTTCTTACACTAAAATATTTCTCCTGGGCAAAGCTAGGTACTTCTATTTTAGTAATATAATAATATCCTTCGGTAATAATTTGCATTCGATCATATTATGTTGTGATATATTTCCTGCTTCACAGAAATCAAATAATACACTGATATAATCCCGTTCCTTTTCACACAATATCTTCTAGCTCTCTTTCTTACTCTATGGCATTAGGAACTCAAAAGTTCATTGCCACACTTACAATAGTACGCCAAATACTATTAAATACTTTTCCTAAGTGTTTAGTAAATAAAACTTGGACCAGAATCTTACAGAATCTAAAATTTGTTAAAATCCAATGATTTAGGTGCATAGCTAGCATCCATCGAATTCTTAAATTAAGAAAACCACTGAACTACTTGTAACCAAATAGCCGGCTTGAGCAATTTTGTATGTTGTGCCTGAAAATAATTTATTTTGTGAAAATGGTAAAAAGATATGTAATTTTTAAAATCTTATTAATTTTTTTAAATAACAATTTTTATATCAAATGATTGGATAGTTTTTATTTATTCCAACATTTATCGTAATATTTATTATTTAAATTTTAATTGATGGTTAGCAATACATTTTATTTTTTTCTCGATATTGCTAATTTCTATAAATATAGAAGAAGAGAAATAAATTACCTGCTAGTGAACTGGTATTATAATTTTTGAAAAATTTATCTCCCGCCGACTCTTTAAGTGACGCGAGAAATGTTCACCTTTTTTTTCAGTTTTTATAAAAAAATCTTTTGTTGTCAAAATAAATCAAATTTTGCTTCAGTAATAACTAAGAGTTTAATTTTCTTCACATGGTAATTTCAAGAGTTATTTAATTTCGGTCAAGGGGTGTCCTAGAATTTAATGACAACTTTTTATCTTCATTTAAAAAGTTCATCATCCAACGCCGCTATGCTCATGAGAGATATTTCACAACTGTTGATGTCACCATGTGAAGAAAATTAAACACTTATATTCTTACTAGAGAAATATTTGATTTATTTTTTACCACCCCAAAAAAAAAGTTTTTGCTTTAAGAATTGCAGAAAGATACGTCTTGTCTCGCGTCCATTACATCACTACCCTTAAGACTGCTGCTACCATTCAAGGTATACTTGATAGTGTACGATTTGGAGGAGGAATTTATTTTTGTTCCACTTCAGGCCAAGAGGTGGAGGTGAAAAGACTGTCAATCCGGGGTCTCCTGCCGGAAACTGAGAGCTACATGACTTACGACGGGTCCACGACGATGCCTGCGTGCCACGAGACTGTCACGTGGATCATCCTCAACAAACCCATCTACATCACTAAGCAACAGGTACAGTCTCTTCACGATAGCTTTTTATGATCTGGGTGACAGTTCAGAAATCATATATTTAGGTTTTGGGCTGCCAACACTTGTAAAAGATCACCGTTTTAAATTATTAATGTTTAAGTGCGGTTGAAGGGAGCGCAATTATTTTTACAGTTTTTATAGAATTAAAATTTGTTAGCCAAAATAAATCAAATATTTCTCCAGTAGCAACATAGAGTTTAGTTTTCTGCACATACTAATATCAACATATCTTGTATATCTATCAAGGATGTCCTGGAATGTTGTCAAAACTTTCTCGTTATTTAAAACGTTTTTACCAAATTTCAGGACACCCTTGACAGATATTCAAGATCTGTTGATATTAGCATGTGTATAAAACTAAACTCTATGTTGCTGCTGGAGAAAAAATTAAATCTATTTCAGCCAAAAAATGTAATGCTATAAAAACTTTGAAACTACTGGCGCTCTCTTCTGCCGCACATGAAGTTTTTTAATGATACGTTATATTTTACATTTAAAGTAACGTAAACTTAAGTTTTTTCGCACTATTTCTTTACTATTAATCATTTAGTTTTATTTAAACATAATTAAAAATTCTTCATTTATGAACGTTATCTAAAATGCGTACTATAATGCATACATCAATACCTTTTAATACGGGAATCTTATTTACATGGGAAAGAGAAAATACTTGTCATTTTTATAAATATTTATATAATAAATATTTTTATGAATCTTTTATCGTATTTCGAGATATTTAACAAATAAAATATGTTTATCCTCGGCGTGGGTGCATCATTGTAAAGAACTTGTTTCCGTCATGTTCAATCACATGGTTTAAATAACGTCGGTCACAATTTTGAAGCTATGCTAATTACACCGCTTGTGAAAGTGCTGTGAATAAAAATATTTAAGTTGAATAAAACGATAAATAGGCTTTCTGCATGACCTCAAATGAATATATATTATATTGATCTAATTTACTGTGGTTAACTATCACATTCATATATTACCATATGTTTTCATTACAATTATCCAACGTGACAGATGTCAGCTGTTGGCGTAAAGATATATTAGGGACTATATCTAGTAACATTTTGAGCTGTCATCCAAGTAAACTAAGGTCGTAAACGTACTATAGCAAGTAGCACTTGCTTAACTCTAAGGCTGCATTTACAACAATAAAAAACTGCCAGGCCTACCTGGATGTAAATATTTTTCCTTTGGGATCTTATACTACTATAAAGCCACACGGCTGACTCACTCACTGACATTAATGTTTACCCACTTCCAAGATGAGCTAGAAACTTGAAATTTGGTAAACTTATAGCTTTTAGCCTGTAACCGATGAGAAAATTCCAAAAAGTTCAAAAAAAAGTTAACTTTCGATAAATATCAAAATGGTGGAGCAACTTTAAAGTTAGTGTGGACCTTTCTTTGGAGGTCTCTTGTGGCTAAACGGTAAGAACTATCAAAAAATGGCTCTGGAATTACATTAGTTTACATCCACTTGCAAAGAAAACTACTGGGGGTTTGGGGGCGGAGCCCCCAACGAGCAAACCGAGTAACCTACATATTATTTTAAGTACAACTTTCTCAGAAACTATTCAACGCATAATCCCCAAATAATTACATCATAAACTCTATATTTTTTGTTAGTATCGCTTCTTACTACCCGTTGGGGTTATACTCTTTATTTACTAAGGAATTAGGGAGGTTATATTTAACACGATGCCTCAAAGAAGGACTGTAAGGAATACGAGTTAACGGCAGTATTTTTGCAGTTATGACATTAAAATATTATTTTGCTCAAAAGAAATCAAATAATTCTCCAGTAGAGACATTTTAATTTTCTTTACCTAAACGGCTTTTTAATTTTGGTCAAGTATGTTCTGGAATTTAATGACAACATTTTTCTCTTCGTTTAAAAGGTTTGTCCATCTAATGCCGCTATGCACATGACAAATATCCAAGATTTACTGTTGATATCACCATGTGAAGAAAATTCAACTACGTTTCATTTAGACGGGCCATATTTTACTGCAATGTGCTGCTGTAATTTTGTAGCCAGTACGTGGCTGGCTATTGCAGTTGTTGCTCGTGTGTTGCTGGTGCTATCCACCTCTGTTGGGAAACATTTTGAATTGCTCAGCCTTATCTGTCTCTGTCTCTCTCTGAAAAGTACCTTTTTCTCTCACTCAGCGCTGCTCGATCCTCCATTCAGTGCGCAGTTCACAGCTACTACGCAAGCTTTTGTTTGTGTCGTGATTTTACCTTTATTGTGATTATAACAATGATTTATACCAATTATATTCAATAAAAGCTCAAAATCCCTTTTTTGACATTCTTGTAAAAATTTTTGAACAGATAACAGCTGTCTAATATTAATTCCAGGATTAAATAAATTGGGCTCACTCGGAATTTTGGCAATACCTGACCATCACATTTATTCAAGGTTAAATTATTATGTGTTGTTTCACGTTTGCTAAAAAAAACTCATTCACATATATAGTTGTTGTTTTTTAGTTTTTATTTACATGGTTATGAAGCAGGATAAATTCTGCAGAAACAAGTACAGTAATATCCATCTTGGCCAGTCTGTCATCGTGTAAACATGCAATCATTCGGCAATGTGTGGCTGCAAACATTGCTCAGACACAAGCTTCACTTGTATGGACGGAAATATTTTAGGGCTATATATTTGGAAAATATTTTTGGCAATGTTCAGTTTTTATTGCCCGTCTAGACGCATCTTAAGACAAAAAAAAGTCATCGCAATGTTGTGGTACTAAACAACTCTATTCAACTGTTGAAACACAGTTTTGTCGTGTCGTTGTCTGTGTACACACTTACATTCAAACTTAATGAACACGTTGTAACGACGATAAAGCGTTTAGACAATTTCAAGACTGTGTACATATAGTCTAAATCATCACATTACTTCCAACTTTAAAAAGATGAATTAGTTTTAATGAAGGTCAAGCTGGAATGACACTTGGTCTCACGTTCTAAAATGAGGGTACAATACATAGTGTTTTAAGTATTGTATATAATATATATATATATATATATATATATATATATATATATATATATATATGTGTGTGTGGGTGTTGTCGAACTCGTCCGATGGTTGAAGGACCACCCAATTAGTAAGGTCAAACTGGTCCGATGGCCAGTGCGAGGGATTGCAAGGGTCACTGTCGAACTGGTCCGATGGTTATTACAAAGGGATGGGAGGGGAGGGAGGTTAGGTTAGGTTTGAATGTTAGTTTCATCTCCTCACACTTTTTTGCTAAATGTTGAAAAAGCATCTGTAGGCTGCTTCTTTTTTTATCGGGTAAAAGACCAAAGACCAACGGTATGCAATTGCCATTTTTTCCTCCATGTATTATGAAAAATTGATAAAAGTACTTAGAGGCAAAAGTAAAAGTCCCGTCTACATATATTGCTTCATTTTCGACTATATAACATTACTAATTGGGTGGTCCTTCAACCATCGAACCAGTTCGACACACCCCCCAGCCGCTACCTGCGAGCTTGCCATTGGACCAGTTCGACAAGACCCTTCGGTATGGGCTCGAGAATTCCTTTTGGAATGTCTTGACCGTCGGACCAGTTCGACCATACCCATATGTGTGTGTATTATACCTTTATTTTAGAAAATCTGACCAAGTGACGTTCCAGCAAATACTTCACTAAAAGACAAATACTTCTAGAGTGAACATGGAATATATGTTACGTTTCATGGTCTACTTATCCAATAAAAAATGTTAACGTTAAAATTAAACAATAAGAGTTAAGCATAGACTTAAGCTAGCAGTAGAAAAGTCCACCCTTAAAGTGGTATTGAAAGGGACGCGAAGAAAGATCGGTGTAAATGCAAGTTTGATTTTATTCTTTTCTTTTTTGGCAAAATGAATAAAGTATCTTTCAAGTATAACCATAAAGTTTAGTATCTTCCCTTGTTGATATCAACAGTTGTTGAATACCTGTCATGAGCATTGCGGAGTTTGATGATGAACTTTTTAAATGTTAACAAAAAGCTATCAAATTCTAGGATATCCTTGACAAATATTCAAGTACTGTTGAAACTTGAAGAAAATTAAAATATTTTCTACTAGCCAAATATTTAATTTATTTTGAAAAAAAATCTATTAAAACTGAACATACAGGCCTTAATTCACTATCCCTACCCTCCCACCCTTATGATATAATGTCAGAACTTTAATATTTATAATCTAAAAAGCTACATCTCATGATGCGAAACTTATTTCCAAAAAGTAGTTTATGCACCAATACAGTTTAAAATAAACACACCGAAAAAAAAACCAACATATTAACAAGAAGCTTATCATACCATTTTATGGGTGTCATAAATTACAAGAAACGAAAGTCTGTGATTATCCATACCATCTTTATGGCCTTTGCGATGGTATGTACACTTTGCTCAAGAACGTCGAAAGAGAGAGAAAGGGAATAATAAAAAAAAATCCAAGTCGACGGGAATAAATTACAAAAAGTAATAAAATAACGACGTTTACTGACTTTCACCCTCTTTATAATATTTTTTTTTTTCACTTGGCCAATATGGAAACACTTGTAAAGTTTTAAGTACCGCATAGGTAATATCTTGGGCCTTGTGATATAGTTTCCAAAGCATTGCTTAGTTGGTTTTTTTTTATAAAGATTTCCCCTTTGCTTTCTTCTTTCTCCATCTGCCGCGTTTATAAACGTCATTATTAACTAAATCCCAATGTACTAATAACCAGTTTTTTTTTTATGTAATTAAACGTTTGGAGGCCATAAAAATAAATTTAAATATCATTAGCAGCTCCGCTTCAATGCAAACCAGAAGAGTGATCTAAACTTAGAATTAAAAGTATAATGGTATCATGCCATAATTTAGAGTGAAACATAAAATATGTCGGCACACAAAACTTAACTTTAATCTCCTTTTTGTCACGTCTGAAAAGTCGTGAGTATACCATAACTTTAAGGTTTATTTCAAAATCTTACGTACATTATTTATAAAAATATATGGTTTAAATTTAATCACTTACGATATTATGTGAAACTTTGTTAAGCAAAAGTGTTTTTTAATACAATTTTGATTTTTTGAAGATAATTACTAATGTATTTTCGAACCCATTCTAATGTTTTATAAATAGAAACACGGTTATAGTCAAAAAGAGAGACTTTCACCCCACGGATTACACCTAGCTTAGTAATACCACTCAACCAGACGTCTCAAGGATATAGAGAATAGGCATTGTGAGTTTCAGAAAAGTATTTTTGCAGTAAATTTGTTAGGCAAATAAATTAAATATTTCTCCAATAGAAATAAGTTTTTTTAATTTTCTTCACGTAAGTATCACAGCTGTTGTTGGATACTTGTCAAGTGTATCCTAGAATATAATAACATTTTTCCCTTCATTTATAAGTTTTCTTAACCAAAAAACTCATATCATATTCTCGTGACATATTAGTTAGCTGATGAGATTCCTATGTATAGAAAATTGAATTCTACTGGAGCAATATTTGGTGAATTTTACCGAAATAAATTGTTTTCTATGAAAACTGAAAAACACCTTTTGTCGCGTCTCTTCTTCCATCCCACATTAAGATCTGTAATTAGCAATTAATAGAGACCATAAAATTAGGTTAATTTTTTTTAAATACCACTTTTGATGAGGATGCCGGCAACCACTTGTTCCGGATACCCCAATCCCCTTTCTCATGTCGGGGTTGAACGACCTCCCCAGGTCATCTGGCGTCATTTATAACGAGGGTTGGCAGCCGGGCGAAGGGCGGATACTTTTGCTACCTCGCACCGGACATCCTTTGCATGTCTGTTGGCTCGGCCGTCGAGGAATCGCCGCGTGAGGGGTAGGGGGGAGGGGTAGGAGAGACGGACTGCCACCACTTCTACCGCTCCGTAGGCCACGCGGCCCGTACCAACTGGGCGAGAGGTCAGCGCTTCTGACTCTCGCCCAACTGGGACGACGGGTTTCTCAACCTGATGCACTACGCAATAGTGATGCCACCCACATCGGTGACCGAATGGTCTAACGCGCTATCCTCCCAATATAATGGACTACAGATGACGCGGAGATCGATGTTCGAATCTTAGTCTATATACTAAGAGTGGTTTTACCAAAACTATAATATGTATATATCCGAGAGATAATATGATGAAGCTACTATCTCAAGGAGTGGTGGTGTTCTCATTTCTGTCATTGATTCCTATTTCTGGTGTGGCCAGGAGAACTGACCTAGAGAATAATATGGAATGTGTCTGGATTGAAATACCAACATTTGATCGCCAAAATCTGTTAATTGGGAACATATATCTTGCTCCCCAAATAACAGTCGAAGCATTTAAGAATTACTTTACATTTCTTGAAGGTGCTTTGGCTAACTAACCCTATCGAATAATACTTTTAGGTGATTTTAACTGCCCTAAAATTGATTGGAAATATCATCATGCTCAAAACATTTCGCATTTCTACATTAAATTAAAAACAACTCAACTTCTTGCATCGACCAACCTAATAGGATTAGAACAACTTAATGAAGCTGATAATGACACTAACCTCCTTGGCCTTGTTTTTGCTAATTTTCACCACCCCTTAGTAACTCAAAGCCTCAATCACTAGTAAATATTGATTTAGCACATCCGCCCTTATTGATTTCACTTGATACCTATTGCTACTAAAATTAATGATACCCTCACCACATATATTGACTATGCACGCGGTGATTACCTTAATCTTTACAATGACCTGGCCACAGCTGATTGGTCTTGTGTTTATTCTACTACGGATGTTAATTTGGCTCTAGATAATTTTACCAATTTAGTACAAAGGAAAATCAAAACGCACAATTCAACAAATAATCATTCGTAATTCACCAAAAATATAAATTGGTTTTCTTCTACTCTTAAATACTATAATAGGAAAAAAAACAATTTTTCAAAAAGTTTAAACTAACAAATAATGGTGTATTCTATTCACAATTTTCTCACTTTCGTAAATTAGTTAAAACTACTTTGATTATAGACAAATCCAATTGTATAAACTCAATTGAAAATCGTATTAAATACAAACCCAAGGAATTTTATATTTTTTTAAACAATCGGTAAATAAAGTTTCCCCGTCTAAACTAGAAATTAATGGCAGGATTATAGCGGATCCTGTATTAATTGCTAATGAATTTGGGAGCTTTCATTCCGTTTATAATTCAGTCCTTCCTGTCTTACCCTGCCCGTTATTGAAACTAGCGTGACCTTGTATCCATGCCATATTACATCCTTGGATGTTGCTAGTGTTATAAAAAACTTAGTTCATCTAAATGTGCCGGAACAATTTAACTCAAAGTTATATTGTTAAAGGCTGTGCCAGCATTATTAGCCCTTTGTTAGCCTATAACTTTAACATTAGCCTATCAAATGAAATGTTTCCTCTTACATGGAAACAATCTGTTGTCATACCTATTTATAAAAAAGTGGAAAAAACAAATACTTTAATTATAGACCAATTTCCCTCTTTTACCCTTCCTCCTAAGTATATGAGAAAATCATACATGAACATATTTCCACCACCTTAAAAATACTTACAGATAATCAACATGGTTTATAAAAAAATAAATCTACTGTCATTAATTTAATAGAATTTCTAGGGCATGTTGTTTCTCAAGTCTCTACCCAAGGTCAGGTTGATTCTATTTATTTTGACAAAAGTAAGGCATTTGACTTATATCAGCAAAGTATTATTCTCTCCAAGCTTGGTAATTTCAGCCTTTCTCACTCATATGTAAAACGGTTCAGCAGTTATTTGCATGAAAGATCATTCATTATTAAAATTGATGCACACACCTCAAATACATATCTAGCCCCCTGTGGCACATCACAGGGTTCTGATTTAGGTCCTCTTCTCTTTAATGTGTATATTGATGACATTGGTAAATAATTTAACTCATATAGTTATTTACTCTTTGCTGATGTAAAATTACTTTAAAATATCAAATCTATTGCAGATTGTATAGAGTTACAAAATGATATAAATGGTATTCAACAATGATCTTTGGAAAATGGAATGTCTATAGTTAAATCTAAGACCAAATCTATATATTTTACTAAGAAAACTAATCCGTTCTTTTTTTACTTATAGATTGGGCAATGAAAACATAGTTCGTACCCTTTATATTAATGATCTTGGTGTTCTCCTGGATAGCAAATTTTTTCCCCACTAACATGTTGACCATGTAATTTCCCAGTGATTGAAATTACTTGGACTTATTAAATTTATTAAGTCATCATTTAAGAAAGTAGACTGATTTTTATGTCTGTACTACGCCCTGGTTGGATCTAAGTTAGAATATGCTACTGTTGCTTGGAATTACAGTACCTTAACTGACTCTCTTTGGTTGGGAAACGTTCAAAGAAAATTTGTCACTGCGTGCTATGATAAATTCTTTAGTAACCGGATTTATTATGATTATGATAGAATTAGAAACCTCTTACGACTCCGAACTATCTTCTCGCGTAGACTTTATTGTGATACCCTTTTTGTTCTTAATATTATCAATAGCAAAATTTATTGCAAATTTGCCCTTGATCAGGTAAGCATTCATATCCCTTCTCAGGTTTCTCGTAATCAAAAATTATTTTTTCTCAATAGCTCTTATAAGGTGAGCCCTATAGGTCTTTGTATACATAACGCCAATTCTAGATTTATCGAATTTGACTTCTATCATAAAAAAAAGCTAAGCTCAGAGAGTTATTCAAGGATATCCTATATCAATAATTTATCACTAAGAGGTTCTGACTATAATATTTAAATTTACAATATTACGATTTATTTTTTGCATATTGTTACTGCTTTTAACCATCTTTTAGTTTTTTGTTATTATTGCTATATTTTATCTCATCATTATTAATAACTATTTTTTTGTAACTATTAATCATTATACAACATTATTTAGCCATTTTTGTTTATCTTATTTTCTCGTGTAAATATATGTATTTGTTAGGTACTTATGCACTTTTAGTACTCGTTTGTTATAGGCCTTACGACTGTTGGCCAGCACTATAATAAAGGAAATTGAAATTATTATTATTATTATTATTATTATTATATTAGCAGCAGCAGCACCGCGTCTTACTACCCGCTCGGGCTTTACGCACTTACCACTTACGCCAATGTTTAATGGTAGGATGATTGTAAGATGAAATGGAGGACCTACAGTTTAACGTGTAATCCGAACCACGGTGGTGGCCTGGCATTCCCCACATTCACAAGTTGTGATTAATACACGTCTTGTCAGAGGTGAAGGATGGATTTGGCAATCAGATAAATCTGTACCGGGACCCAAGGTTTGAACCCCGGACTCCCAACACAGAGGTCCGACATCTTAACCCTAGACCACCAGGTCACCAACTCACTTTTGAAATAATTTTAAGCATTTATTTTGGATAAATGGTTTTTTAATATCACCAAAATTTTATAAATGCTTAGATATTTAAATTAAATATTTCTAATAACACAATTGTCCGACTAAGAAGATGCTGTAGCCATTAAACTACGAATCATATTTTCTTTTCTGGTAGAAAGATACACATTCACATTGACACTCTTCAATAAAATTAGAAAGGGGTGTATTGGGACGGGATAGCTATTACTACTTATTTGTATTTAAATATTCTATTTAGAAGAATGCGATAGGCCCTAGTTCAGGTGAAAGGCTTTTTATTGACTATATATCTTTAACTTCCATTAGTAAATTGTGTGTTTGATCTAATTCTTTACAAGTTTTTTTATATTCCTTCGTCATATTTGGTAATTTTATGTATTTTTTTAAAGAAATATTATGTATTTTATGGTTAATTTTTGATAATGTATAGGTCATCTTAGTATTAATTAGATATAATAATATATATTATATGGTCTCCGCACCAGTAGTCACATGGTATAAGGCGTCAAACTCGCAGTAGACTGGATTTATGGTGATAGGGAATTCAAGTTAGATTCTCAGATGCACCCGTTAGCATTTATGGCCGCAAAGTGATTGTTCTACAGGTGAGATTTTATCGTTTTCTCTCCAACTAACGCTGATTCATTTCCTCTTAGTGCCTTTCCCAATTCGTATTTCTTAGAATTAATCGTTAATAGCATGGATTTTAAACATTTAAATAAATTTAAAAACAGCATGCCAAGTTTCATTTGAACTATTTAATATGACATCGAATCTTGTTTGTTTTTGGAGATTCCCACACCTTTAAATCTTAAATCCAATTTCAAATATATTCACGTTTCGTTCTTATTCTTAAAGGCAAGAGAGAGTAAAAAAAAAACACAGAAAGAACGTAATCAAAATCCATGCGACGCTATCTTTTCTAAGATTAGGAATGCGTATCAGTTAAAAAAGGAACGGAGGAAAAAGGCAGTCAGTCAGTGGCAGGCTAAATTCCAAGCGACTCAACAGACTTCATCAAAAGGTTTTTCGTAAAGCCTAATATCGAAAGACCGAGACAATCTTATCGGGTTAGAATACGAATAGGAGGAGGATTGAGAACGGATGCGGTCGGTTGGCCAGCAAAGCCTCAAGTGTTTCTCGCGGATTGTAATCGCCAGCATCGTGAAAGGGTTGGAGGGAGGGAGTGAGTAGTTTGACGGGTAGGTTGGAGGGGTGGGAAGGGGTGGAACACCCTCAGTAACTGTTAAGGATGATAGGCCTGACAGCTAAGCCGATTACAACTAAGGTTGACGCTGCATGTAGGGTGAGGAGGATGAGTATAAGAGGGATATAAAATAAAAAAAAAAAAAAAAATGGATCCCGGATTTTCAGCTCTTTGCATCCGCTTTCTCATACTCATGGTGTAAACCACCCTACCCGCTTTTACCCCCTCGCGCCTTCTTCCTCCCCCTCAACTTCCTCCTCTTGTGCTTTTGAACCTCTCTACACGGACGAGTTTAATTAATTGCTGTTGGCGATGATTTGTCCTATCATGTAGGCCTCCTTTTTTTTTTAACTCTTTATCTAGCCCTTATGCAGAGTTTTTTTGGTTCTCATTTGTCTTTTCCTCCTGCTTTTTTTCTTTTTTCTTTTTCACTTCTCTCACGACCAAACGCCAAAAACCTTATAGACCGCCATATGTCTACCACCTTGTTTTCTAACCCTCTTTCGCCCCAGGGGCCGAAAACACCCTCGTCTCTACCCCCTACACTCCCTTTTATTTGTGACAAGGGATGGACGAAAGGCATGGGTTGGTTGACAAGATGATTGAAACTATGCAAACACGCCGAGAAACTTTGGTCCATTGTTCCCCATCAGCCCCGCAGGACTCGCATGAATTTAATTTGAATTTGAATTCAAGATTAATTAATTTTACACTTGTTTCTGATCCGGGTTTTTTTTTTTCCCACACCTCCTTTCTTCTATATAAATGCGTAATCTGGGTTTGTCATTGTGGGATGGAGTCTACATTTTGTCTTGTACTTTTTGTATCCATCCTCTTGCTACACTTTTAACGTTCAAAAATCATAGTTTTAGAAAAATAATATAAAAATTGTCAAAATAATTTTTTTTTAAATAGCTCACTTCGATGGTTGAATGATCTAAGGCGTCGCCACCCTTGACACAGACTAGCCAGAGGTGGGCAACACATTCTTCAACGTAGCCACAGATGTGAATGAGAATCTAAATTCACCACACAATTTAAAAATTGAAAAAATATAATACTCGAAGGAACATTTAAAATAGTACACTCTGTTAAAACCCTTTTATTCAAGTCGTGTACATTTTGACTACTAAGTTACAACTGCCTAAGACGCAAATAATAAAAATTATTTGTATTGAAAATGAAAGAAAATTTATCGCAAAATTTGACAATCTTTTTGTGTGAATGCAGAGATGAAACGAATTGTTGATAAAGATAGTGGGGTGGAGTATTGGATGGCAGTGTTGCGTCAATGACTCGTTCAAAAAGCGGAATGCTTCCAATTATATGCAGAAAATATCAAGTTACCACCAACACACGCTGTCATGAAAGAGTTTATTTTACTGTGAGAGCTATATTTAGCACCGCGTCTTACTACCCGTTCGGGTTATACGCTTTAAGTACTAATTATGCTAATGGATTAGGAATTGGGAAGGTTGAATAAGAGGAAGTGAACCGCATTTGCGTGGAGGGAGAGTGGAAAACCATTTAGGAAAAACCATCCCCAGTTCACTCGACCGAGGTTCGAACCTCGATCTCCCCGTCCTCAGCAGTCGAGCTCAACACAAGCGCGTTAGCCAACTACGCCACCGAGGCGGGTTACTGTGAAAGCTGACCAACTCAAAATTCGCCACACTTCTTTGGCAAATTCGCCACATGTGGTGATTGGCGACAAGGTTGCCCACCCCGGGACTAGACTAATAACAACGGAGTAGTATCGAGGTTCAAATCCCAGTCGGGTGGAGTATAGCAAAATATATATTTCAATAATTATTTTTTAAATAGTATCACTACAACTTTACATATTAATAAGTTATTTAGTATCGTGAAATAGTTGCGCAGATATGAAAAAAATTGTAAATTTATACCTTCTTAATCATCTTCATTCGGAAATAATTGTTGCCATTTTGTTTGTAATGTTAAACATTGGCCATACTCCAAAATTAATCAAAAATTTTAAGCTACTTTCAAGAAAATTGATTTTATTTATTTTTGGCCTTTATCTAAGGGTTGGATATTTAATTTCAATAACCAATATAGGGAACCTTATGAAAACATTTGATAATAAGTTTTAACCCTCTTGGTAAAAGGGTTTTGGCCCTAGATAAAGATACAAACAGAGACAGACGTCATTACAAAACCACTTACAGTTCCAGGTGGTCATTAAATATAGACATTTATCAAACCCTGGAGTTGAATTTTTTTTAACGATCACAATACTTCTCTCTCATTGGTATTGAGATTAAGTAAATAGATCAGTTAGCTATTTTCTTTACGATGAATATCTGCACATCTATAAGCTTTTTGAATATTGTTATAATCGATTGAGATAGCAAAGTTGTACGTTTAATTAGAATATTACTTCAAACTGTATTTTCAACTACTACTTTTAACTTCACAACCTCTAGGGACATATTTATCAAAAGTTTTAGAAAAGTCAAATTATTAATATATACATATATATATTAAGTGTTTATAAAAACTATAAAAAGTTTCTGTTGAAATCGGTGAGTAATTTATAAATTTGTAAAGGAGGGTGGGAGTGTTTCTAGTTCTTCAAATGAATGTAAAAATATACATGAGTAATATATTATATTTTAGTTAGCACCACATCTTATTACTCATTCGATTTATACTCTTATGAACTAATTACGCTAATGGTTTTAGGGACTAGGAAGGTTATATATAGAGGTAGTGTACCCGTTTGCGTGGAAAACCACTTTGGAAAACCCACCCCTTAATGTGCAAGGCCGACCGAGACTAGAACCTCAGTCTCCCTATCATCGTCAGTCTAGTCTACCGCGAGAGTAGCGGCTTAGTAAAAATTATTTATGTCCCAAAAAAACAAGAATAATCGAAATTACCTCTTAATATGAATGTCAAAAGATAAATACTATTTGTTAACATTTTTGATATTCCGGTAAAACCTATGTTTGCCAAACGAAAATGCTAGAATAGTTTTTAAATAAATAAGCATTTACTAAATGTCGCAGACATAGATCACCAGGCCACCGTGATAATTTATTACACATCGTCTGGTCCGCTTGTGATGGAGAAGTTGAGCTTCAAATTGAACAAAAATATTTTGAAATATCATATTTTATGTCTAATTGAAATTAATTAAACTTATCGCCCTATGTGGAGATGTTTTTTAATAATCATTTTGAGAGAAGAGAGTTGAATTGTTAAAATTATATCATTTAAGGTTACGGAAAACCTACAGGAGCAGTCAAATTCGTTGCACCAAAATAAACTCCTCACTTTGTTCACTTAAATTAGTGAAGTTACGGATATTCCAGGAGGGCAGCAATATTTATTGTACCAAAATAAACTCCTCACTCTGTTCACTTAAATTAGTGGAAGTTACGGATATTCTACAAGGGCAGCAATATTTTTAGTACCAAAATAAACTCCTCACTTTTTTCACTTAAATTAGTGGAAGTTACGGATATTCCACGAGGGCAGCAATATTTATTGTACCAAAATAAACTCCTCACTTTGTTCACTTAAATTAGTGGAAGTTACGGATATTCCACGAGGACAGCAATATTTATAGTACCAGAATAAACTCCTCACTTTGTTCACTTAAATTAGTGAAGTTACGGATATTCCACGAGGGCAGCAATATTTATAGTACCAGAATAAACTCCTCACTTTGTTCACTTAAATTAGTGGAAGTTACGGATATTCCACGAGGGCATCAATATTTATAGTACCAGAATAAACTCCTCACTTTGTTCACTTAAATTAGTGGAAGTTACGGATATTCCACGAGGGCAGCAATATTTATAGTACCAGAATAAACTCCTCACTTTGTTCACTTAAATTAGTGGAAGTTACGGATATTCCACGAGGGCATCAATATTTATAGTACCAGAATAAACTCCTCACTTTGTTCACTTAAATTAGTGGAAGTTACGGATATTCCACGAGGGCAGCAATATTTATAGTACCAGAATAAACTCCTCACTTTGTTCACTTAAATTAGTGGAAGTTACGGATATTCCACGAGGGCAGCAATATTTATTGTACCAAAATAAACTCCTCACTTTGTTCACTTAAATTAGTGAAGTTACGGATATTCCACGAGGGCAGCAATATTTATTGTACCAAAATAAACTCCTCACTTGGTTCACTTAAATTAGCGGAAGTTACGGATATCCTACAAGGGCATAAAAATAAATTACTTTCAATCTGCACTTATTTTAGTGCAAGATATAGATTTACCACAAAGCCAGATGCCAAAATAAAGACTCTGAAAGGATGTAAAAAATACAATTACAGAGTTTGTGTGTGTGTGTGTGTGTTATATATATATGTCAAAAATTACAGCGTTAATCTAATCCTTAATTTTTGCCAGTTATAATTTACACTACCTTACTTAAAAAGTGACATGTTTATTTATTTAAACTTCACTACATAAAAGAATTGTAATTTCTTATTTTACTCACCACTTTTTACCCATGATCCAATTTTAAAAAAAAGAAAAAGATAGAACACATCACAACGAGGTGTATTTTAACTAAACCTATTATAAAAAAAACCTATTTAAGTAACATTTCAAGACTAGAGAAAGATTTCAAAGAAAACAACCCTTAAGGCAAAACACTCTTCATATAAATCTTTAATATATATATATATATAGTATATATTTATGTATTATTCCTTAGTATTTTAGTCTTACCCTTAATTTTTTTTTCTTCTTCTTAACGTAACTTACGTAAAGGAAACGGAAAAGAAAGTAGATGATAAAGATGAGTCGGTATGGTTTGTTAAAGCGATGTCTAGAGGGGGTTTATTCCTAGAGGAAAAACGGAAAGGAGTAAAAAGCAGGAAGTAGTATAAAAATGGTGAAATATGTCTTCCTTTACTTTGTTATCTAACACAAGGACGAGACTAGTAAAACTCTTTCTCTCTCTCATTCACACACACTAATAGAAAGAAGCGCAGAGGAACAGTTCTATAATAATTACTTATTACATTGAGAATGCCTTGAAATTTATTCCTTCTTCCCGTCGTGGGTTAAGGTAGAAAGAAGTAAATTTACTTTCGTGTATCTTTTTATATATATATATACACACAAAGTTCTTCCAATTTTAGTCTGTAATAGTGTTTCGAAAAATGTGATTTAGCAAAATTATTCTTAAGGAACAAATGTAGGATAAGAGAAATCTAATGGCATTCATTTGCCGTTCACTTTACTTAATGGTAATAATTAGATAAAATTAAAAATAAACATTAATCATCTATGTTTAGAGCCCTGCGCGAATTAAAAAAAAAGTATCCGTATCTATGTCCATGAACAGTTGAAATCGGAACATCAGTTAATTGATAGCTCAATATTATTATTATTATTATTATTATTATTATTATTAGCACTGTGTCCTACTACCCGTTCTGGTTGTACGCACTTACGCTAATGTGTAATGGTAGGGTGATTGTGAGATGAAATTGAGGACCTACAGTTTAACGTGGGATCCGAACCACGGTGGAGGCCTTGGCATTCCACAATTCACAAGTTGTGATTAATACACGTCTTGTCAGAGGTGAAAGGAAGGGTTTGGTAATCAGGTAAATCTGTGCCAGGACCTAGGATTGAACCCCGGACTCCCAGCATAGAAGTCCGACACCTTACCCCCTAGACCACTAGGTTACCTTATAGCCCAATACTTTTGACCTTGGTCTCGGAGTAAAGTGCTCGCCTCAAAACACAGTAGTTTTTTTAAGCACCGCGTCTAATATTTGTTCGGGTCATGCTACCCTATACTTCACTTTACATTCATTAATGTTTCAAGCCCATAGTCAGGGCCAGTTCTTTATTAAAGTCATATAATTTCTGCTACGGGCTTTCTAGGACTGTCATAGCTTCATATACCTTATAATCTAACTTAAGACTAGGACAGACACAACATCCAGTCCCCGACCATTAATTTTTCACTATAAATTTAGCTATGCCTGGAATCGAACCAGAGACCCTTAGCTCAGTGATCAAACATGTTATTTAATGATATAAGGTGTCGGATTTATGCTCATATGTATAATTCCCTCTACTATGATAATGATTAGGAAGGTTGAATATTGAGTAAAGTTAGCCTCATTTTCGTAGAGAGAGGGGAAAACCTTATAGTAAAAACTACC
The DNA here is from genome assembly GCA_039000515.1 of Timema cristinae. Lineage (NCBI taxonomy): Eukaryota > Metazoa > Arthropoda > Insecta > Phasmatodea > Timematidae > Timema > Timema cristinae. The sequence goes on along the minus strand of JBCFYV010000100.1, from coordinate 41,786,049 downwards.
GACAGTACAACCGACCTGGCTCAAACCCTTATCTCCCAATCATTGGTAGTCCAATCTATTGTCGGCCCGATGTTTGTGGTTTGAAACCCAGCCAAGGCCTATAAAATATTCTAACTCACAATAAGAAACATAGATACAATTAAATCAAAAAGGGAGCTAGAAACACCAGGGCTTACAAAGATCACAAACAACCAAATATAAAAATACAAAAATATATATATATATATATATTAAAATTAATTCGGTATATCGATATATTTTTTCCTGAAAGGGCATAAAATTAACGTCTAATTTAATAATCCATTGAATAAAATAGTTTATGATTACTTTTAAACCATCAAATAAATTATATAATAAATATTTTATCATTAGATTTGAAACGGAATACAATAAACGCATGGGCTTTGAGGTATATTATTTTAAGTCTACATAGAAGAGATAAATTTATGGTCGATATTTGCAAGTTCACTGCGTATATATCGACTAGTCTTTGATATTTGTTGACATCGATGGTAAAGTTTGCGTATATTTGACCTTGACCACTACTGCATTAATTTTACGATAATCAACATGGCTGCTAATGTTATTTACGTGTTAACGAACAAACGGAATTTTGACTAGAAAATATAAATTTCGTTTTAAAATACGAATAATAAAAGATTTCGTGAAAATACTTTGATTCCGCCTTTAAATACACTTATAGATTTATTTCGTAAACTATAAAATACAAAATAATTATTTATTTGAACTTTGAACAAATTTTAGCGCTTTCAAAATGGATTTTTCAAACATTTCGTGAAAACACTGTTCGCGAAAAGTTGGTGAGCCTACTTATAGGTTATCCTCAATAATGGGAAAGGGATGATTAAGGTAGAGTATAGAGAAAATTTACCCGCATTTGCGTTTAGGGAGAGTGGGAAGTCATTTAGAAAAGAAGAGCTTCACTACAACTGACTGGATTCAAACTCAATGCTCCATATCACCAGCAAATCAGACTGAATGAGCTAACCAACATGGTTCTCTCTATATACCAAATTTCCTATCGTCTATATTTGGAGCGCTAGAAATGGAATAATTTTCAATTGCCAGCGAAATGAAAAAAAAAATTATATAAATATATGCTACTGCTATCCTAAATAAATATCAGTAGCCTACATTCATAAAATCCAATTATATTCTCCTATTCAAACTATAACTGTGTTCCCAAAGCGTTTTATAAATGAACGACAAAAAAATAAACCGTTTCCAAACATACCCATTACTAAATATTGCATCCATTTTATTTCAAAATAAGCTAGACTAATTAAACCCATTCATTTTTAAAGTTCACTACTATATTAATAGACATATAAGTTTTAATAATAATATAAATATTTAGTTACATCACCTTTTAAATGCTCATACTACTATATAAGATTTTGTATTTGATAACTCAAAATATTAGGTTTTAAATCAGTAAGATATATATGATTCAAATGTTCAAAATGCCGTTATAATAGAATTTTGGTAGAAAGAAACTTTTAGAAAATACGAACTTTTTTTTTACTCTCATGAATATTATTTGACTACATTATTAGTTATATTTTATAGATATCTATAATATATTTGGTACACCTGTGATTATTATATGTATTTACGTAGAAACCATTAACTATTGGGTGACTTGGTGGTCTTCTCTACTGAGGTCCGGGGTTCAATCCTCGGTCCGGCACAGATTTATCTTATTACCAAACCCTTCCTTCACCTGTGACAAAACGTGTATTAATCACAACATGTGAAAGTGGGGAAAGCCAGGCCTCCACCGTGGTTCGGATTCCACGTTAAACTGTAGGTCCTTCATTTCATCTCACAATCACCCTACCATTACACATTAGCATAAGTGCGTAAAAACCGAACGGGTAGTAAGACGCGGTGATGATAATAGGCTACATTAACTGGTGAAAATTCAAATATCACAGAATTTCCGGAGATAATCACTTAGTATCACGAAATGTCAAAAAGATAAGCCATTCATTCAAAGATATTTCGATAAATACTCAAATAACATTTGTGAGAAAAAAAATAACGTGTTTCTGTTTTCAATTTTAATGTATCAATTTGGTTCGGTAAGACTCGTATTAATATTTAAACCCCTTCTGCTTTTGATCAGTTAGATTAGAACAGGGGCCATCATTCAAAACTTTTTTGCACCTTTCCTCCAATATTTGTTTAGGATTAGCTTTCTTTTTTTTTACAGACGCTTGGAGGAAAATTTTATTTTTATTAACAACCGGCTTCGTATTTATGGGAAGCTCCAAATCATTTATACCTCGTGTGCTTTAGCATAAAGTAAGGATTACATTTCCACTCAACCGGGATTTAAATCTATCTGTGAAAAAAAAAAATTAGAGCTAATCAGCGACAGAAGCCCAAACCATATATTTCTATCCATAGTCCAATATTCATAAGAAGAGTTTTATCGGACATATAAAAAATAAATTAAATCAACTTTCACGTGTGTACACTTAAATCCATTTAATTTACAGCTGTAACTTTCTATATATATAATCAATAGGCCTAACAATAAAATTAACACTAATAAATTGTAGGAAGTTATCAATTTTGACTAAAAAAACCTAATATTGTATTTTCTAACAGTCTCTTTCTATGAGAATTAGGCTGTATAAGAGCCAGTGCCTGCGATTATTTAATGCACCAGACTTACTACAGTAGCCCGTGGCTTCTTTGGTGCTGACTGACGCTCACAGCTGACTTCTGGCAGTCAACATTTATGTATATACCTAAATTTTGACTGTCATAAGTAACAGCTGCTAAACACATGTTTTTTGCAGATCATATGGTTCGTCGTAGGGCTATATAATTTGCTCTGGTTACATTTCAAAGCCGTCAGCTGTGAGCTGTCAGTCAGCACCAAAGAAGCCACGGGGCTACTGTAGAAAGTAGACTCCTGAATTAGTCCCCAATTATCCAATTTGAGGGTTTGTTAGTTTTTTAAATCCATAAACTTACTTATTCCATGGCGCTATATCACATATTACACCATACGTTAAGTTTTAACTAATATTGTTGTAATAAGGGCATACAAAAAATTATACCGTAAGGTATACATTGATAAAATTATATTATTTTATTTTTTTTATTTTGTAGGTACTATCTCTAGTTATATAAGTTATAATGTATCATTACTAACAGAGTCTGACAGAAACTGTTGAGAATGCTATTTTTAGTTCCACTCGTTAAATGGCCTACACATCAAGTTAAAGGCTAAAGTGAGCAAAAAATTTTTTATTATATATTACCTCACGTCTTACTACCCGTTCTGGTTATACGCACTTTACGCTAATGTGTAATGGTAGGGTGATTGTGAGATGAAATGGAGGACCTACAGCTTAACGTGGGATCCGAACCACGGTGGAGGCCTGGTATTCCCACGTTCACAAGTTGTGATTAATACACGTCTTGTCAGAGCTAAAGGAAGGGTTAGGTAATCAGATAAATCAGTGCCGGGATCGAGGATTGAACCCCGGACAACTAGCACAGAAGTCTGACACCTTACTTCTAGACCACCAGGTCACCCCCAAAATAAAAGAATTAATGCACGTATGATAGACCAAACAATCTAATAGACCACTTCTGTGTCCACATGGTCTATAACGTCCCTCTCGAAATGGACCGGATAGCGGAGCGATATGGATTCAAATCTTAGTAGGGTGTTCTTAGGATGGTGTTTTCACTCTTACAACACGCAAATTCGGGTACTACACCTTTAAATTTACCCCCCCCCCCCTTCATCCCTGAAACACTAACGTAATTACCAAGTACATGTGCGCATAACCTGAAGGGGTAGTAAGACGTGGTACTTAAAACAAGCTATGCTTACACTGGCCACACGACACTGTTGTGTGCCTGATCTAGGCCGTACGACACCCAACGTGGGCGTAGGAGTATTCTTTTCAACTTATTTGGACTGGATTGAACATGTCTTAAGGAGCTAAGCAGTGGCGTGACCAGGTTCTATATAACAAAACCGAGAAGGGGTTCATATCTCCCTGTATAATCCCTTTCGCAGCAGGTATTCCTATTATTACGTCAGCAAAGATAAGATACCCACCTACCTAACGGGTAGCTAGCCCTCCCGCCCACCTACCCGCATCAACCACTTACATGTTAATTATGAACCAAAGTGCAGGTCTTAAAACACATTTTCTTTTTTTAATACTCGAAAATTTCCTCTCTCCAAGAGTTTTTGAATGAATTATCGGTATTGAGAAACTTCACCCCATTGGACTACGTCGATGTAATGATAACGAATTATTATTAATATTATATTAGCACCGCGTCTACTACCCGTTCGGGTTATACGTACTTACGCTAATGTGTAATGGTAGGGTGATTGTGAGAGGAAATGGAGGACCTACAGTTTAACGTGGAATCCGAACCACGGTGGAGGCCTGGCATTCCACACATTCACAAGTTGTGATTAATACACGTCTTCTCAGAGGTGAAGGAAGGGTTTGACAATCACATAATTTTGTGCCGGGACCGAGGATTGAATCCCGGACCCCCAACACAGAAGTCCGACACCTTACCTCTAGACCACCAGGACACCGATAATGAATTAGTTTTTATATCAGTGTCTTACGACTCATCTATGCTATCCGCCAATTTAAAGCTTTCTTTTGTTTTTCTTTAGCACAGCATCTTACTACTTGTTCAGCTTTTACGCAAATGTACTAATTAAGATAGTTTGTTAGGTATAAAGGTGGAATTTAGAGGAAATGTATCAAATTTGCGTGGAGGAAGAGTGGAAAACCATTTATGAAAAACCACCCTCAGTACATCCGATTGGAATTCGAAATTCAGGATCCCAGTCATTGGCAGTCCAGTCTACTGGGAGTGTGACGCCTTAGACCACGTGGCCATCAAAGTGGGTAGTTTGAATTAGACTTTCAACAATTGCCCTATTTAATTTAGAGGAAGTATGCCTTCGTTTGAGTGGAGGGACGGAGAAAAAAATTTACGAAAAAATATGCATTCGACTAAGATTCAAACCCAGCCCCACCTGCCCTCACCTACAATCTCATATTTTGCAGGAGTGACGCCTAAAACCATTCAACCACCGATGAAGATAGTACAGCTCCTATGAATTAGTTTCACCCTCCTCATTTCTCCTATAATCTTTTTATAAAGTAATTATTTACCCGCCTCGGTGAACGAATGGTCTAAGGCGTTACTCTTGCAGTAGAGTAGACTGCCAATGACGGGATGATAAGGATTCTAATACCAATCGGCTGTTTATTTCCTTCAAATTTTTCCACTATCCTTCCACCCAAATGCAGGTGCATTTCCACTAGATTAAGCCTACATAATCCCTAAGCCATTAGTGTAACTAAACATAAGCGTATAATCCGAACGGGTAGTAAGACGCAGTGCTAAAACAATATAACAAACCCATCGTTTGACCTATTTGATCGATTCGGTGGAACGTGGAGTCAGTAAGATCATGGTTTCTCGATCTAATATATAAAATAAAGCCTATCTATCATTCTTAATAGGTAAATGTCACTTACCAGTCTTCATAACGGGCGATATATCTGAATTCAAGCACGTGCACTCGTGTGTGTGCCAAGAAATCATGTGTCGTTTCGAAGCACAATGAAACTATACAATGGTGAAAAATAAATACTTTCCGGTAAAAAAGATAACACGATGGTTCCAAAGATTCTTAAGAAGTATATATGAGCTAACACTGAGTTTATCTTCGTACATTACAAAGAATATAATAAAAATGTACTTTACAATGGTGGATGTCTAAGGATAATTATTTTAATAACACTCGATTTAACGAACACACGACCATGCTTCCACACTACCTGCACTTAACCTCCACCCCAATCAAAGAATAAAACAACACTACCAACACAATGACTTGAAAAGTTTTTATAAACATTAGCAGGCGTTATAAAAGTTATTAGACTGTTATAAAAGTTATTAGATACTCTTTCACGTATTCGTACGTCACTTTTGAAAACTATTAATAATAATAATAATAATAATGAAAAAAATCACAATCATGAAATGGCATTCAATTTTAAAAATAATATTCTATATTCTTATCAGAAAAGTAGTGGCCCAAAAATGGCTCTCTGGAATCACACAAAATAAGGTGGTTGCGTTATAAAACTTCCCCAGAATTTACTTTTTTTAGAATACAAATAAAAAATTATATTAAAAACGCCCAAAAATGTATGTTACTAGATTAAAACAATATTTTTGGATCTAGTGTTTAAATATTAAACCTTATTAATGGTTGAAAGCACTTAATCTTTATTAAAACCTAATGCATAAAATATTATTGAGATTATACATTTTCAATTCCTATTTGACAAGTAAATAAAAAAAAAATATATTTAAAATTCAAACTTATTTTTCAATCAACATTGATGAAATTTTACTAAATTGTTGGTGTTATTTTTTAAGAAATTTGATCCACAGAATTCGATAACTGCAGATCACATGAATAAAATTAAGAATACGTTGAAGTAGATTTAAATAATTTGACTTAGGTTCCTCTCAAGGGGTGGAAAGATGTATTTGGCAGCTCTTGTAAACCAGAAAATGATTCTTGGGGGAAAAAAAAACTATATTTATGCTATCTATTGGTAACAAGATGAACTCGATGGTCAATTTACGGTGACTCAATCACTAACAAAAATAAATCCCAGAATCACTTATTCTAAAAACTATTCATGCAAGTTAATCACTTAAATGACGTATTTTTATGGTTTTTATCTTGATAAATTAAAGATTAATGTTATTACAGTTTATATTTATATTTAAATATATGAGATTATTAATCGAGTAAAAATTGATTACTAAGGTACAGTTTTGCTTCGCGTTTGTTTGGTTCTATACGCATAGTTATACTTCACACTCAGGTAAGGATGGGGCAAGTAGAATTAAAAAAAAAAAAAATCGAACCAAATTTTGATGAATGGAGAGTAAACATTATTTAGGGGGGAAAAACATTTAAGAATACCCGCCCATAATTTGAACACCTTGACCTTCCATTCATTGAAAGCTATATCTGACAAAATTTACGCCTGGTCCCTGTTCAGGGTGATTTTCAAGGAATAATTACTATATTAAATTAATATATATTGTATAATAGTGTATTCTCCTAAAAACTAAGCACATATATGAAGAGTAAAGGGGAAAGGGGACACACACACACACACTTAACACTTTCCCTGACAATAACTTTTCTTTTATCCTAGTTAAGGTGCATTAGAAAAGTCTCATGATTAGATAACAGATGAAAGTACTCACTGAATTTTAGTTAAAATTGGACTTTCCTCCTATTTCCCTGTACCGTTCATATAATACACTTATAAATATATATATTCTTAGCACCAAGTCTTATTTACCTGTTCGGTTTACACACCTATGTACTAATTATACTAATGTTTTAGTGATAAGAAGGTTTAGTGGAGAGAAAGTGCACTCGCGTGGAAGGAGAGTGGAAATAATTTAGGAAAACCTCTGCGCACCCGACCGGGATCGAACCCCGATTTCCCCGTCTTCTGTCGTATTGTCTAACACGCGAGCTGCACGTTAGACCACGTAGCCACCAGATGTGAGTTTAGAAATATTACTTTGAGATGTTAGAATAATAGATTCTGTATAGGTGTAAGGTTCATAAGGTGGTAACTGGGAGGCCCGGGTTAGATTCAAGTCCAGGTGCATTATTGATATTTTCTTAATAGTTTCCCACTTTATCTTTACGCAAACACAGAAACTTTTTATCCATATTTTACCTCTAAATTCTTAAACAGATGATGTAATTAAATGTGGATACACAGTATGGGCAGTGAGATGCGTAGGAAAATGCACATCAAAACAGAGTATTTTTTCTATTATTTTATTTCATTTTTAATTGAATTTTTTTAATTTTTCATATCCAGTTTCACAATACGTGTTATATATTTTAGTAATCAGAAGATTAGGATTTAGTCAAAAAACTGTTTTTGAACTCTTTTTTTAAATATGAAACGCTCCATGAATTTTCCTTATTACTTTATGAATCTATGGGTGAATATTAATGAATAGCAGAAGTATATAAAGTTTGTTTTATGTACCATTCTCAACAATTCCACAGGAAATACAAACTTTCTGAAGTTCAAAGCAGCTGCTAAAATTAATCTACGAGTAAAACTATAAAGCGACAACAACAAAATATGTGTCCTTACAAATTGACAACATATTTTAAAACAGAGCTTTTAGTAGAAAAATAGAGTTTCTAAGTTTATCATAATAATATCTAAGATGCCAACACATCACGTTAGTAGCTACGCTAAAACATTTATAGAACTTTCCTTCTTTTTTTTAAATACATTAAAGGTTTTATAATTTCTATCATAAACTTTCTAAACATGTTCTTTAATTTCACTAAAATACACTCTTAGACGTACCTGAAAAGTTTTGGGTTGTACGTAACAGTTTTTAGTACTAATTCAAACTTTACCTCACAACTCGTTTCATATCACTAATTGACTTTAAATGAAGTTAATGTACCGAGGTCACGCAAATGGTAATGTAACAAAATAGTTTATTAAGGCTAACTTCTGATTGTCATGTCTTAAGAATAATTATTTTATATTTTACCATGCATAGTGACACTTATTTTTGTTCATTTAAATATAATCACTATACTTCATTGAAAGACTGAAGGGTATACGACTGATAACTCTTTTAACTATAGTCATGATTTATAAAAGTAGGCCTATCATGATTGTCTAACATATGGAAGCATTAACACACTTGAGTTAATATTGTAACTTCCCCCTTTTCCCCTGTACCTTCCATTAGTTTAGTTAAAATAAAGGAATTGTGCATATGTTGTGTGTGTTGGAGGGGAGGGGAAGTTGAGGGGGGAATGAAAGACTGCTCTACTTTTCATAGTAACGGAGTATACATCACTTCTGACTACCATCCAGCCTCTCAGCATTTAATTATTTGTTTAGCACCTTGTCCTACTACCCATCCAGGTTATACGCTAATGTACTAATTAAGGTAATGTGCTAAGGATCAGGAAGTTAATCTTTATAGAAAGTGTACCCGCATTTTAGTGGAGGTAACATGGAAACACATTTTGGAAAAAAAAAGAAATTACCCTTCATAGGCTTATACCCGACCGAGATTCAAACCTCGATCTCCTCGTCATAGTGAGTCTAGTCTACTGCGAGAGTAGCGGCTTAGACCATGCGGCCAACGAAGCGGGTGACATTTAATTGCATTAATTGGGTATAGATGAGGGATTTATAGTTTATAACAGTTGCTCTTAAATTTTTGTACGTGTATCACGAATGGTATATACAGTTATTCCCTGTGATACGCTGTGAGAAGCAAAACAAAATAAGAAGAATAAAATCGGAAAAAGATAATAGGGTCTCATCGAAAAAAAAAATATCCTAAATATATTACAACCAAGACTACCCAAAAGTAAAACAGATTTAGACAGTGGTTGGAGGGTTGGCATCACTGATTCAAGTGTTCAGACAGCCGGTTCAGTTGCACAGTCTGTATTTTTATTTCCTTGGGAACCATCAAAAACGTACCAAAATTGTAAATATTCAGCATTATCTTGGTGCTACTCCAAATCACAGAATTTGTTGGTATGGTACGTCATTTAAAAAGTTTAGGAACCGCTGGTCTTAAAAGATATACTCTTTTTTTTTTTTTTTTAAAAGAAGTATTAGTGACCATTTGGTAAAAGATCGCCTTTAGAACCCCTTGGTTGGCTTTGAAGCTCAACTTTCCATCACAAGTGGACCAAATGATTTGTAATAAATTATCAAGGTGACCTGGCGGTCTAGGGGTAATGTGTTGGACTTCTGTGCTGGGGGTCCGGGGTTCAATCCTTGTCCCGGCACAGATTTATATGATGGCCAAACCCTTCCTTTACCTCTGACAAGACGTGTATTAATCACAACTTGTGAATGTGGGGAATGCCAGGCCTCCACCGTGGTTCGGATTCCACGTTAAACTGTAGGTCTCCATTTAATCTCACAATCACCCTACCATTACACATTAGCGTGAGTGCGTATAACCCGAACGGGTAGTAAGGCGCGGTGATAATAATAATAATAATAATAGTAATAATAAATTATCCTTATTTTTGTGGAGGGAGAATAGGAAACCATTTAGAAAAAAATCACCCTCGGAACGTCCGACTGGGATTCGAACCTAAACCTTTTCCTCGCTGTAAAACTAGACCATAATGTGGTGACGCCTTAACCTGAGTATCCACCAGTCAGTGTTTTATTTCTTTTCTTAGGTTAACTTCAACTTTTATTTATCTTTTTCATTAAGTATAGAAGATACTACACTAATAGGTATTAAGGCATTCTAAAATAATATTAAAAATAAAAGAAGTATTGCAAAATAATTTTCAATTACTGGCCAGATAAACAATTTATATCGTTAAAATATTCGTTGTTTTAATCCTCAAGTTTACATTGCTGTTCGCTTCATACATTCGACCACAACAACAACAAAAAAACGTTTTAAACTTTGAAAGCATTTATATGCAGTCCAATTTTCACAGGAAGACCTTCTCTGACAACTATAAAAGTTACTAGATCTACTTTTACGTATTCATACGTCAAGTCGTGTGTTGTCAATTTTGATAGATATTTTAAATACCCCTAAAATAATACTGATAATATAGTGAGACATTTTTAATGTTGACCGCAATAAAATATGTTTGTATATTTAAATAATTTTTTCTATTAAAATTGGATTGTGCCTAATAGATGTTTGTAACGAGCTTTTCCAAGGATTCTATTTCGGTGAATGCCGGATTCAGGCGCATCTGTGTTTGTTGGACGTCAGCGTATGCTGATGACGTAACAATACATCCGTAATGAAGGATATTGCTTATGTCGTAAACAGATAATGGACTTTATCTCTTTTTTTTATTTATTTTTTATTATTTGTTCATATGAGTTGTTTTATTCCTACGGCGTCCCAAAGCTATTTTAGATTTTTTGGCTTTCCTAAAATTAAAAATAGTATAGTTTACTTTGAAATTATGTTGAATGCAATTGTCATAAAACGATTTCATTTTAATCACCCAACATACAAGTGAAGTATTATTTGAAATAAGGTGTGTTCTTTAGCACCACATCTTACTACCGAAATGGGTAAAAAAAAAACAATGTTGACTTTATTAGCATCTGTTTTTTTTTTAATATATATGTAATAGCTTTAAACAGGTTGTGTTATTCCTCACAGAAAGAGTAATAAAAGGGAGGGTGGACTAGATTTTGATGGAATCTGGATATTTCTAGAGCTCTAGCCGAGGAAAGGTGTCTCAGGTATAACAGTTATTAATATCGCTGATGACGCCTGGAATACCGACTAAGGGAGAAGGAAAGTAAGTGGATATAGATGAAACGTCGGAAGTTGTTCCTTACTCGAAGAGCCCTGCTCGCTTGGTAACAAGGGTGATACTGGGCTGGAGCTAGCCCTCCAGGGATGTCAACTGACCACACTAGGAAGTGACCAGAGAAGAAAACAAAAAATGGTACTCCTACAAGGAAAATATATAAACTGATTGTGTAGACGACGGCACTAGGTATAAGTTAGGTTATGTTGGATGTTAGAACCGAATTACATTATTTTTACCAAGCAATGATTATTTTAAATAATTAAAATCAAAACCTTTTACCTTTAAAACATAATCCAAACATGCCAGCAGCAAAGGTAACATTTTATTATTTAATGTAAGCTATATATTCACGTGTGTTAGTATTTGGTTCCAAATTTATTTCAATCTTTCTAACTAATTTCAAATGATTTTAAAATTTGTTGGCTCTAGCTTTTTTTTTAATATAATTTCCTGTTCCTGGTTCTTGGTTCCAAATCCCACTAAGGATCAAGACCATAACCGTTTTTAAGTTCTTATATGCATAAGTATGAAGTGAACTGTTACTATTGGGATGGGATTTATAGCTTCTGCCTCTAGTCACACACACAAGCCTAAAGCCATTTTGGTCACAATTTATTTAGCTCCTCTGTAAACTAATTTGGGTGGTTACAAAATCTTTGTGATTCAGCTGGTAAACAGACATAAAAGATGCGAGTTAGTTTTAAAGAAAATTTAAATTCTACTTTTATATATCAAATATATTTATCTATTTTTTATGCATATACATGATGTTAAGCCTCTCTGATAATGAAGTTGCGGATTTCGTCCGAACTATGATCGTTGTTATTTTTTAATATAATTTTTTAAATTGTATAACACGAGGTAGTAGCACCATTTATGTCTATGACAATGCCAGATTATCACAATAGGCTACGTCCGCCATCTTTTTTTTATTTCTGATTTTTCTCATAAATTTGGCAGGCTCCATAGCGTTAATATCAAATTTAAGCTATCTAGAACTCAATTTCTAAGTTACGTCCACATATTTGATCAGCCATCTTAGATTATTCAAATCTAGTATTTTTTCTCGTAAAATGACGTTCTTCAAAGCATCCTTACCAAATTATCAGCTCTCCGGGAAATCGGGAAGTAGGGGGATGAAGCCCTGGAAAGACAGACATCACATGGTATATATATAGATAGATAGTTTTTTTTAATAACTCATATAATCGTGAATAAGAACCGAGAACTGTATTTCTAGAGTCAAATCCGGTTTCTTAGCGAAGAGCAAGGGGAAATTTATGAGAGGACCTCCTGTTATCCATTAACGATGAGCATCTCCCAACGGAACGTCTTTTGCTCTCTCCTGGGTCGATTACAAGGTCCCCTTGCGCCCGGGTTCAGTGACGTAGTGGACCAATAGCTGTACCATGGGGGAGTCCTGATAATGATGCCAGCATTACATGATGTAATCTTAAACAAACAAAATTTCAGTTTTAGTTTAGTTCTATTTTCCAAAGACAAAGAATATATACATTTATATTAAAATGCAGATGATCGCAAATATCGACTACTTAAGTTCATAAAATGTAAAAATAATAATTTAAAGAGAAATTTATGAATTGACTATCAGAAGTACCCAACGCCATCTTGGGTGGACACGCATGGGTGTGCTGATAGTGGTTTGTTCTTAAATTATTATTATTATTATTAGCACCGCGTCTTACTACCCATTCGGGTTATACGCACTTACGCTAATGTGTAATGGTAGGGTGATTGTGAGATGAAATGAAGGACCTACAGTTTAACGTGGAATCCGAACCACGGTGGAGGCCTGGCATTCCCCACATTCACAAGATGTCTTGTCAGAGGTGAAGGAAGGGTTTGGTAATCACATAAATCTGTGCCGGGACTGAGGTTTGAACCCCGGCTGCCAGCACAGAAGTCTGACACCTTACCCCTAGACCACCAGGTCACCTTGTTCTTAAATGATCTACCGTTCTTCCTCCCTGCAAATGAGGACTCTTTTTCTCTACATTCTAACATTATTATCTTTATAGTAAAATAGTAACTATGTGGATGTTCCAGATTTGATAATGAAATGTGGTTCACGTAAAAAAGAATAGACAGTTAAATAGACCCGTGTTTTGAGGAAAATGGTTGTGCTCATGAAATGCTGATAACAATAGAGTAATAAGTACCAATGTTAAATTCTACTCTGATGTAATTATTAGCCGGGGCTCTTGTAACAGTTTATCTACGCCACCGATTCAGAGTAATCAGTAGTTTATGCGCGCCACCACTTTCCTAAAAGAAATGTTCCAATGTTCTTGTAAAATGTCATGAGGCACCGTGCGATTCGTCGTTATCGTTGCATTGTCTTCGGCTATTTTGAAATTTGTCAACTCTTCCAATTTACTTCTGAAGATTACAAAGGATTTAATTAATGCTATCTTGTAAGGAATTTGCTATATTCTCAGCAAAGTTTACTAAACTCTTGTAAGGACTTTGCTATATTCTCAGCAGAGTTTACTAAACTCTTGTAAGGACTTTGCTATATTCTCAGCAGAGTTTACTAAACTCTTGTAAGGACTTTGCTATATTCTTATCAGAGTTTACTAAACTCTTGTAAGGACTTTGCTATATTCTCATCAGAGTTTACTAAACTCTTGTAAGAACTTTGATATATTCTCATCAGAGTTTACTAAACTCTTGTAAGAACTTTTCTATATTCTCAGCAGAGTTTACTAAACTTTTCTAAGGACTTTGCTATATTCTCATCAGAGTTTACTAAACTCTTGTAAGGACTTTGCTATATTCTCAGCAGAGTTTACTAAACTTTTGTAAGGACTTTGCTATATTCTCAGCAGAGTTTACTAAACTCTTGTAAGGACTTTGCTATATTCTTATCAGAGTTTACTAAACTCTTGTAAGGACTTTGCTATATTCTCATCAGAGTTTACTAAACTCTTGTAAGAACTTTGCTATATTCTCATCAGAGTTTACTAAACTCTTGTAAGGACTTTTCTATATTCTCAGCAGAGTTTACTAAACTCTTGTAAGGACTTTTCTATATTCTCAGCAGAGTTTACTAAACTCTTCTAAGGACTTTGCTATATTCTCATCAGAGTTTACTAAACTCTTGTAAGGACTTTGCTATATTCTCAGCAGAGTTTACTAAACTCTTGTAAGGACTTTGCTATATTATCATCAGAGTTTACTAAACTCTTGTAAGGACTTTATTATATTCTCAGCAAAGTTTACTAAACTCTTGTAAGGACTTTGCTATATTCTCAGCAGAGTTTACTAAACTCATGTAAGGACTTTGCTATATTCTCAGCAGAGTTTACTAAACTCTTGTAAGGACTTTGCTATATTCTCAGCAGTTTTTCACGAAAGAAACTAAACTAGATTAATCATGATAGCTTATTAACAATTTTGATAAATCTCTTAATTTAAAGATCATAGGTTATTACGTGTAGTTTATTTTAAGTATAACAAATTTTATTTCTTATAAAAAGTGTATATTTCGGGTATGTCTAAAAAAAATCCACGCACACATAGAGAAATAAACTATTTCTGATTTTTAATATAGTACTAGTTTATAGATGAGTGTATTATTAATATGTTTTTATATAGTATTTACAATATTTGACTTTAAAAAATTCTATCATAACTCATTTATCCGTAAGGCTCCGGAGAATTGTATTTTATTTCATATAAGTAATTTTATGTTTAGTTTAGTAATATGTAAAACACAAAATGCATGGTAATATTAAGAATGGTATAGGGCATCAAATAAAACAAAGAATACAAAATATGATCTTATCCATCATTAAACAACATTAGTCTAAGTACGAGCAATAATGCCCGTCCACATCGTTGAATGGCCAATAGGATACTGGCCCCAGGTATAATGGATCTTGTTCGATACTAGGTGACACCTAAAATAAATTAACATGTGTATATTATTTCGTTGTACTATAGAGATACCATGATTTTTTCCGAAAAAGTTGCTTGTAAATTGTTTAGTATTGATGTTCTAGGTTAAATATTGTTATTATTATTATTATTATTATTATTATTATTAGCACCGCGTCTTACTACCCGTTCGGGTTATACGCACTTACGCTAATGTGTAATGGTAGGGTGATTGTGAGATGAAATGAAGGACCTACAGTTTAACGTGGAATCCGAACCACGGTGGTGACCTGGCATTCCTCACATTCACAAGATGTCTTGTCAGAGGTGAAGGAAGGGTTTGGTAATCAGATAAATCTGTGCCGGGACCGAGGATTGAACCCCGGCCGCCAGCATAGAAGTCTGACACCTTACCCCTAGACCGCCAGGTCACCTTAAATATTGTTAAGTCAGGCACTAATGCAGCCCTGTGTTTAAAATGCACAAGACAAAAAAGGAAGTTCAAGGGCAACTAGGGTTAATGGTGACAAGGGTAAATAAAGACTAAAGCCCCTTAGAAACTCTTCTTTAAAATTTGGCATAGTACAAATATTTATATACATATATTTATATTAAAACTAATTACTCTTAAAAAAACTCACTTTAAAAAAATGCAATTATTGTTGATAATATTGTATATAATGTTGGCACCCAGTCCACTTGTTCCGCCAGCCTCACCCTAGTTACTCCATTGCTGATGAAATCAATGCGTTGCTATTTATTTATTATTGGGGGGAAGGAAGGGGGGGGGCACAAAGAATATATTTTCACTTTAAATTAGAAAATAAAAATAGTTTAGTACCAAATAATTAAGGCGAATAATATATTAACAAAAATAACACTCTAAGTTAAATAAAAAAAAGGTTGCCATAATCATTTATGCATTGCTCTAGACATAGATTTCCAATTTTCTGACTGAAATTAAGATTTTTGAGGGGTTAACTGCCCCCCCTCCCCCTTCCTGTACCCGCCTAATAACGACGCCCGTGCATAGAAGAACAATATTATAAGTTAATATAAGCTAATACCTTTGTCAAATCACTTGCCATAGAATATACCAATGCACATAAATCAACCCTATTTCCCCCCCCCCCTCGACCCCCTCTCGTATAGTAATGGGGTTATGGAGAGGGAGACACACCAACTCATCATATACACGTTTGTTTGAACTAGTTTTGGTTGTGTGTGTGTGTTTGCAGTTGCATGCGTTGCGGAGACTGATGCAAGGGGATGGCAAACACCCCAAAGCACCCTTGGGGAACAACTTCCGGCCCCCGCAGCCCTTACACCACAGGCCTGTCAGGACAAACATAGACTTTAATGTGAAACAGGTAACAACTCAACTCTGCACGTAAGAGTGGGAGGTGGGGGGAATAATGCTATACTATGGGCCATTGTATTAATGGTGTTGTCTATCTGGGCCGTTTAAGGGAGGGGACGCGCCGCTTTTAGGTCTCCTTCTCACCCCCTCCTAGGTACCAAACAACCCTCACTTGGATAGCTTGGGAACGGATAGTTTACTTTCTCCTGAGATTATACGTACAACTCTTTGTAGCTGAGCGCTCCTTACCCTTACTATAATGGTGCAAGTGTTATTAGTTCATCTTGACAGCCTGATTGTTTACCTGCTCCTGAGATTGTACGTACAACTCTTTGTAGCTGAGCGCTCCTTACCCTTACTATAATGGTTCAAGTGTTATTAGTTCATCTTGACAGCCTGATTGTTTACCTAGTCCTGAGATTGTACGTACAACTCTTTGTAGCTGAGCGCTCCTTCCCCTTACTATAATGGTTCAAGTGTTATTAGTTCATCTTGACAGCCTGATTGTTTACCTAGTCCTGAGATTGTACGTACAACTCTTTGTAGCTGAGCGCTCCTTCCCCTTACTATAATGGTTCAAGTGTTATTAGTTCATCTTGACAGCCTGATTGTTTACTTTCTCCTGAGATTGTACGTACAACTCTTTGTAGCTGAGCGCTCCTTCCCTTTACTATAATGGTTCAAGTGTTATTAGTTCATCTTGACAGCCTGATTGTTTACCTAGTCCTGAGATTGTACGTACAACTCTTTGTAGCTGAGCGCTCCTTCCCTTTACTATAATGGTTCAAGTGTTATTAGTTCATCTTGACAGCCTGATTGTTTACCTAGTCCTGAGATTGTACGTACAACTCTTTGTAGCTGAGCGCTCCTTCCCTTTACTATAATGGTTCAAGTGTTATTAGTTCATCTTGACAGCCTGATTGTTTACCTGCTCCTGAGATTGTACGTACAACTCTTTGTAGCTGAGCGCTCCTTCCCCTTACTATAACGTCTCGGGAGTTATTAGTTAATCTTCTCAGGCTGCCTGTTCACTACCTTTTGGCATTTCACCTTTATTTATTGATTGGGCCTGAGCATTCTTTCCCCTTCCTAAAAGGTTTATAAATGATTAGTTAAACTTTCTGATCTGCTTGTTTGTCTCTCCCAGCAATGGAAACCCTAGGGCCAAAAATATATATTCAGTTACACCATCAACTTAATTCAACACTGAATAAAGAATTGCTTTAAATATTTTTAATAAACCTATATATTTGGTTGGCAGAATATTTCAAATTTTAATGCTAAAAATAGGTTTATTAACCTCCCAAAAATATATAATGAAAAATACATGCACACACACACTTTCAAAAAACAGCTCAGTATTACAAATATATATTTATAATCATTTTTATTAATCAAATAAATGCATAGTTAAACTCAATCATTAACTTTCTAAATGAATATTTTTATTTAAATCATCATCTATTTCACATATGTCACCAAGGGTCTCTTTTTAATTCCCTTCGCGAGATATTTTCTATGAGAGAGACATTTTAAGATAGCACGGGCCGTATTTGGCCCACAGGCCATCAGTTGGATCACAATGACCAAAGCTTTTCCTCTCCTCTAATTAATAGCTGGACAATGATTAAAGTATAATTTTCATAGGAGTAGTCTTAAAGGAAATGAAACCCTTTCTTGACAGCCAACATTGATAGCATTTTACTATTGTAATAGTGTTATTTTATAAGTACTGATCATATCAAACAAAACTGAGAGCTGTACATCAACATGACTTGATGTATGAATACCTGAAAATATAGCTGATGGATTTTCTAGCTCTTGCTATGAATATTGAACTGTGTTTGTCAGGAAAAGTGGAGTTAGTTTAGACTGTACGTGTGAAAGATTATAATCACTCAGTAGAATACTCACTGGCCAGGTGTCAGCTTAAATATATTTCTCATGGGAGGTGTGTGTGTGAAGCAGAGCTTATGTATGAACTGTCAAATGGGGAAGTGAGTGTGTGATAGCATTTCCCAGCAAACGCTGTTTACCCTGGGAACACGCCACTGATCGATATAGAGGGGTGCAAAAGTAGATGTACGTTAAACAGTATTGCTTTTTTCATATGTAGGGTAAAAGAGGATAAATTCTACGGTTAAACGCACAGATTTTCTCTCGACATTATCTTAAAATAGACATTTACTAAAAACTAGTAGGATTTAGGAAACGAAATAATAGGTCTAACCATTGTCGTTGCAACTTTACACCAAAGATCATATATTAAATAATATACACTGTTAATTACATACTCTATGTCATTATGAACTAGGAAAAATTTTACAGAAACATTGAGAAAAGAGAAACATCTTTGTCAACCAAAGAGCATAAGAATTCAAAATCATTTTCAGATAGCTGAATCAAAAAGTATATATATATGATTATAGCTTAGAAACGGTTGGTTTTATAAAAAATATATTTATCTTTCATAGTACTACAACTTTACAATGGTAAGTTATTTCGTATCTCAAATAGCTGCTGAGAAACGATCAAAATTGGAAAATTCCCCTCATGTAATGTACCCTTAAAGTAATTTTCATGAGAAAATTAGAAATATCATCTGGTTTATAGTCTAATAATAAAGTGTCTAGTTATAACATTTAATCAAAATTGTCGAGCAAATTTCAAAAACATCTATTTTTTCTCTTTTTGACCTTCAGTAAGTTACCCTTAATTTTAGGGTTGGTTGTATAATTACAAAAAACACTCGGTGGGACCTTATTAAATCCACAGATACCAAGTAAGTTGACTCCAGCCAAAGGTACAGACAGGGGGCATTGCGAAAACCACTTCTATTTTGTTTCAGGGGATCATGGAACGGCAACATCTATCCAAATCTCGAGTTAGATTGTTTTGACAATCACAACACTTTCTCTCTGAGGTGTCAAGAGAAAGTAAAAAGTGGGCAAGTCATATTAAAAAAAATTTCCAGGACAACTTTTATATCTCAAACCCCATAAATAACCCAGCAAATACTTTTAAAAATTAATTAATTTTAAAATGACAGATACCTTTTTTTTAACCATAATTTAGAGTGCATTAGAAAGGTCTCATGATGTTCTAACATATATTATATATTTAGCACCGCGTCTTACTACCCGTTCGGGTTATACGCTTTAAATACTAATTACGCTAATTGATTAGGAATTGGGAAGGCTTAATTAGAGGAAATGAACCTGCATTTGCGTGGAAGGAGAGTGGAAAACCTTTAGGAAAAACTACCCCCAGTTCACCCGACCAAGATTCTTACCTCGATCTCCCCGTCCTCAGCAGTCGAGCTAAACACGACAAGCGCGTTAGCCAACTACGCCACCGAGGCGGGTTGTGCCACCAGAGAGGGTAAAAGTCTAAACATAAAAGTGATTAGTAATGTGTAAAGTACTGTAACATACAAACTCTAGAAATGTGTTAACAATTGGCACTCTCCTCAGTGGCATAGTTGGCTAACGCGCTAATTTTGTGTTGAACATGACTGCCGAGGACGGGGAGATAAGGTTCGAATCTCGGTCGGGTGATATGGTTTTTTTTCTAAATGGTTTTCACTATCCCTCCACGCAAATGCGGGTTCACTTCCTCTAAACTCAACCTTCCCAATTCCTAGCCCAGTAGCATAATTAGTACTTAAGCGTATAGATCGAACGGGTAGTAAGACGCGGTGTTAAATAAATAAAAATATTAAAAAATAACAATTGGCTGAATAAATTCGACCACATTATGAATTGATGAACATTTCTAAATGGACGAGTGAACATAATTTTTTAAACTACTTAGGACCTATATACAGTCTACATACTTGTTCACACCTCTTTATAAAAATTAATGATATATTTAAATTAATGACCTAAAATATATTTTTATTTCATTTATTTAAAGTAATTAACGTGCACTTTCTGAACCAACTGATTATATCAGCACACAGGAATTTCTATGAGCGAGAGTGAAAGGATCTTCCAATTTTGACAGGAAAGATATTTTCACATATCTTCCCGGGTTCTTCTACATACCACAATCGACATGTGACCAACGGCTTTAATTCCCCTCCAAAGAAAGTTGTGACACGGATTTATGTCATACAAGAAAAATCCATCGATCCTGGTTGGGATTGAACCTACTAACATCTGCTGCCGATGCGGGCACTTTAGCCTTAAGCTACAGAGTGTGACTATATATATACAGGATTAAACAACTTTAAGGGTATTATAGCAAGTTTTCGTTTATTCTTTTGCTTAATCATTAGCCTAACCATGGATCAACACACATTTTTCAATAACATTATTAAGGATCTTATCAGATATTTTCGTCGTTACATATAAAATAATAAAATATTTTTAAGGTTTTGTTTATCTAACAGTAAAACCTCAATAAATAGCTGATAGCAGATTTCATGGAAATGTAAACGTTAAGGAAGGTACCTAAAATATTTTTATTTTATAAATTTAATGTATTAATCAAGAGAGCACAAAAATTTTACAAACAAAATAATAAAACGTTAAATATTATTAATATTTTGTTTGAATGTTCATAAGGTCTATTTTAAATCATTATTGATTGATATATTTAACATGAACTTTCTGGATCGACTAACTATATCAGAACATGACTTACAAACTAACTTAAATCAAGAACAGACACAACATCTAGACTCCAGTTGTTGATTTATCATTGTGAAAGGAGAAATCAACATTTCACAAATGGTAAATATTTCGGCGATCCCGAGAATCAAACCCGGGGCCCTTGGATTAGTTTACAAAAACGTTACTGAATGAACCAATGTGTCAAACGTTTCATTAGTCTAAGTTATTATTTAATATCTCTGGAATTGCGTCACAAACATTTTTTTGTGCATTTTGTTTGATCACGATAGCTGGAGTACTAATTCCAATTAAGTCTAAATGCACTAACACGAGAATCCGATCTTGACTTTTCAACACCTGGCGTCGTTGAGCGCCTAACCAGGGTTTGACGTCATGTGTTTCTACGAGAACGTTAAATGTCACTTGGCTACCATGGTTCACCATATCACATCAATTATCTGGCCGCGAAGTAGTGGATACACGTGTTTGTAACTAAGCTTTTGAGAGCATCTATCTATTATCACCGCAACCCACATTAGCTTTTCATAGGCCACGAGTCCCTAAAGCCGCGGTGTCACGCTACGAATTAACTTGGACCGAGCACAATCGTAAAGAGCCAGCTCGTTAGAGCTGCTAGGAGAAACGGTTTTCACTTCTTGCTGCTCGGGGCGTTATAAAGATGGCCAATCTCATGTTAAAAGGTGTCGGATCAATCACGGATATGTTGATAAATAAGCTAGAAAGTAATCAAAATCTCCTGCATGAAGTGAAGAAGAAAATTCGGACCCGTAATTGTTATGTAAGTGTGTAAGAGACCCGCTATAGAGAAGAGAATTTTCCTTGGAGTGTAAGGAAGTGTTATACAGTGCGTACTTTGTGCCTATTGTCACATATACAGCAGAAATCTAGACAGTGAATCTAAGAGAGATTAGGAAAGTGGAGGTCATGGGAATTAAGTGTGTGAAGAGCATGTTAGCTTTCACGAGGAAAAACGAGATTAGGAATTAAGAAATCCGGTAAAGAGTGGAGGGTACAGGGAGTACATTAGATAGTAGAGGAAGCAAGACTGAGATGGTATGGTTATGTAATGAGAATGGAAAAAAGAGAGGATGACAAAGAAATTATAGAGATGAGGAAGGTAAGATAACGATTGCCAGGGAGGCCAAGAAAGAGATGTGAGGAGCAGCTAACAGAAAGTGTTCAAGTGAGAGGAGAAGCATAGAAATGATTAAAGAAGAAAGAATGTTGGAAGGATAGAGGAAGATAGAGGCATTTTAATAAACTGGCCTGGCCACAGACTGGAAACAGTTGATGATGAATTGGATTTTCAAGTGCGAGGAATTCGGGACTTACTAATTTTCCCACTCAATCCACTTTCTAGCACGATATACTTTCACTGTTCCGCCACAATTTTGGAATGCTACTCGTATCCGAGCTGACTCACATAGGAAGCACGGCCCGACTCCACACTGATTGGATGACGTCATCCGAATGGGCTTGGATAGCAAATTTAGACGGTACGAGTAGTGACCGAGTTAACACTAGAGTGTGATCGGTTCGAAAGTACTCATATCGTGGTGTCACCACGGTTTAATCACATGTGAACACATCCGAGTTTACAGATATTTATTTCTTGCTGCTACGATTACTGCCACGTGGTTGAAAAAACTACAGTATGCTAAAGGTCTCTCGACTACTTCAGTTGATGTTTATTAATCGTCCTAGTCGAAAGGTTTTATTCATTTCGTGGTATATTGTTGGTGTTGTGGTGGAAGTTTTGGATACAACCAAGCAAAGTAGCTCCTCAAAATTCAATTTCATCATCCTTACAAAAAAAATTAACGAGCACCCAACAATAGCTATGACAAGAAACTGGCAACATATTTCTCCCTTTTGTCTTTAAAATTCCCTTTTCCAACAACGTGTGTTTAGCTTGTGGCGTTATATAGCTAATTAGGAATCAAGTGAACCTGCCAAAAAACGGAGCAAGACTTACATAGAACTGGATAACAGAATTGATAACATATTCCGGGACATCAAAAAGAACAAAAAAAAAAACACTTGAAAATAAGTAAGAAATACAACAGCAAAACTAATTTATATCATACTTTGCCAAAATCCCTCTGGCATTAGAAATCCTGGGCAGTTTATAGGCCTGAATTTCACATATCGCCGGTGACATGTGCACTGCATAATAGAATAATTGAATTGGACGTGTCATATCTCGCAACGTAGTCTTAACTGTATTGGACGTTCTTATCATACACCTTAGTAAGTAAAGACGGACTATATCCTGCACCATAATATATGTGATTGGTTGGTTCATATCCTGCAAAATAGTATAGCTGCATTGGATGGTTTATATCCTGCACCATAATAAAAATGAATTGAATTTGGGCTCATTTATTGTAACGCAGTATAGCTGTATTGGATTGTTCATATCTTGCAACATAATATAGCTGAATTGAAAAGTACGTACCCAGTATAGTAGGATATTTGTATGACTGACTGACCTGATTTCGATCCACCGGTGATGGACCTTGTCATCGCTATTGATCTATCACCGGATAGGTGGTAGGGGGGAGCAAGGGTTGCATACCTGCTAAATCCCATGTGGGGGTAGCGCTTGGGTAAACTATGCAGATGTTTGTTTCATCTACAAAATGTTTGTAGCGGGTTTAGTATTTAGATTATGAGAACGTTTCCAAGTTTATTAATAATTTGTTATTTTGTTGTTTTTTTATCAACAAGTACAAAAATTATGGATATTTATTAGCTGAAAATTTAAGAAAAAAAAGGTTCTCAAAGGTTTTAAAACTTCAACTGTATTGAATCTTTAGGGAAAAATAAATACAATGCAGCTGGTTATATGGATACCGATACTTAAAAAGTCTTTGAATTAAATACTTTTTTCACCCATCTTACTAACAGTTCAAGCTATACGCCTACCTATAATTATGCTAATGGATTTAGGAATTAGGAAGGCTATATTTAGAGGAAGTGAACCCGCATTTGCGTAGAGGGAAAGTGGAAGATCGTTTTGGAAAATACCACCCGTACACCCGACCGAGACTTGAACCTTGATCTCCCCTTCATTGGCAGTCTAATCTACTGCAAGTGTAGCACGTTAGATCACTGCAACTGATGTAGGTCTTAAATATTTATTTTGAAGTAATGTTATCTATTTATAGCATTTTTCAATATAACCATGGTACCCACTATACTGTATTTGTTTGTGGTTGACATTTAAAAATCTATACTAACATTATAAAAAGGAAAAATTTGATTTTTTTGTTTTTTTGTTTGTAATGGATAAACTCAAAAACTACTGGGCCGATTTTAAAAATTCTTACAACATATAAATCTACATTATCAGCGAGTAACATAAGCTATATTTTATTTTGAAAATTTAATTTATTCCTCATAAAAATGTCGATAGTATATTATATATTCGTTGGAAAAAAAAAGTTGTTGAAGGAAAGTGAGGTTGGTGAAGGGGGTGGGGGGTAGGGGTGAGGAAAGAGGAATGAGATGAAAATAGGAGGGAGGATAAAAAGAGGGAGGGGGCTATACAGTGATGGTAGGACTGTATTTTCAAAAAAAAAAGTAAAAACAAGTTTTGTTTTTATATTGACATGATGGATGATTTGAAGCTTTGTTTTAAAGGATTCTTTACAATATTTTTTTACGGGGAAGAGGGCTAATGTATTAAATAATTATTTTATAATATTTAATATGACCTGTATCTATCAAATGTAACAGCAGCAGTTTTAGTAATGTTTGTGACTGATGTCAAGCTTAATACCGTGTTATTTATATATCTTATTATGGTAATAAAAGGGAAATTTTGGAAAAGGTTTCTTCAAAGGCTCCTAAAAAAACCCAAGTAAAAATACTTGATTGTTGACCCTTATAATTAATCTGATACACGCTTCGGTGGTCAAATTATGGAAGGCGTCATTCTCGTAATCAAGGTGCGTAGGACGTTTGGCACAAATTGTGAAAACACTTACCTTGTGTGTTGTTTATTTTTGACACGCGTTTATATAGCCAGTTCTATTGTCTGATCGATACCATAGTTTAGGTTGGATTAGATTTGCGAAACTTAAAGGGAATCGTCTGATTGTTAGGTTAGGTTAGGTTAGGTTAGTCTATGTTATATTAGGCTAAGTCTACTAAAATAAAGGGATATCACCTGATTGTTAGGTTAGCTAAGGCTATGCTAAGTTAGATATGCAAAAATTGAAAGAATTTGCTTGATGGTCAGGTTAGATTGGATTATATAATGTTATTTATGTATGAATGTCCATAATTAATATCTCACATGGTTCAAAAGACTTACGTACGACCTAATGGACTTGACTGCCCATGATAGAGATATCGGGGTTCAAACCCCAGTCAGATGTACTAAGAGTGATTTTATCTCAATTATTTTTCACTCTCCCTCCACGAAAATATAGGTACACATCATTTAAACTAAAACTTATTCGTAGTAAACACATTATCGTAATTATTACATATGTGTCTAGCCCTGACGGGTAGTAAGAAGTGGTGACCAAAAAAAGGAAATAAGGGTGACTTAATGAGAGTGTAGAATTTAGGTTAAGTGTGACTTTATATTATTTAAATCCTAACACAAGCAAGCGGTTTCTATGCAAACCTATCTGCCTGCGTAAAAATACAGTTTTTTTTTATTTAAAAATACTTTTTAATACTATTTAACCACACTCTTCTCTTTACCAATCGGACTAGACCATCGGCAATCTTTTTTTTATTAGAAATGACTACGCTGTATCACTAATCACCTCATAGTGAGTTCCGAACAGCCCCGATTATACGTTTTTATTTGTTTGTATATATATGTCTAGATATGCTCCACCCCGAAACCCTCCACCCTCCATTCTACCCCTTTTTCCATCTCTCTGGATGATGAATCCAAAGCGTTTATTTTTTGTATATATTTTTTTTTTTTTAGCGCAGCAGTAAATGTAAACCATGTAACAAATCTGTGAATGAGAAATAAAACTTTTTTTTTTATTTGTTTATATTTGAATGTTTTTGGTTGGTGAGCATGTAAATATAAGTTTCAGGTTATGTTGACTAACCTGGGATTAACAGTTGTGGGGGTTTTTTTTTCACTTATTAATACCGCTACCATTGTTTTTTTTTTTTATTATTTCTGATATTTATTTAGCTTTATGATAGAGTAGGAAGAAAACACGCGAAAAATTCACCTTTATTTGTTTTAATCTCTAATATATCATACTGTTATTACATCATAGTGAAAACAATGCCTTCATACATACATACATATCTAATCACGTTTCCCTTATGGGCTGGACAAGAAATTGTGCATGCAGCTCAAAAAATAACCCTGTACTTAATAAATCCTCACTAACTTTCTCCACACTTCCCTATCCTTGCGGTGACCTGGTGGTCTAGGGGTAAGGTGTCGGACTTATGTGCTGGGGTCCGGGGTTCAATCCTCGGTCCCAGCACAGATTTATCTGATTTCCAAACCCTTCCTTCACCTCTGACAAGATATATTGTGAATGTATGGAATGTCAGGTCTCCACCGTGGTTCGGATCCACGTTAAACTGTAGGTCCTTAATTTCATCTCATAATCACCCTACCATTACACATTAGCGTAAGTGCGTATAACCCGAACGGGCAGTAAGACGCGGTGCTAATAATAATAACAATCCTGTTATACTCCATTCGCTTCAACAACATCCATGCAGTAGGTGACCTGGTGGTCTAGGGGTAAGGTGTCAGACTTCTATGCTGGCGGCCGGGGTTCGATCCTTGGTCCCGGCAAAGATTTATCTGATTACCAAACCCTTCCTTCACCTCTGACAAGACATATTGTGAATGTGAGGAATGCCAGGCCTCCACCGTGGTTCGGATTCCACGTTAAACTGTAGGTCCTTCATTTCATCTCACTATCACCCTACCATTACACATTAGCGTAAGTGCGTATAACCCGAACGGGTAGTAAGACGCGGTGCTATATATAATAACATCCATGCACCGAGTCATACATGCTCTTTTAGTCTTTAAACATGTTTCTCTTTTTCAAACTTTCGTCGACAAAACTTAGCCACGTCTTACATAGACTACCTCTTCCTTTATATCAACACATTATACCTTCATATGTCTGATTCATAACTCTATCCACACTCATCCTTTCAATACGAACATACCAATGTAAGACACTTCTTTCACATTGACCTGTTTATAATAATAATAATAATGATAATAATAATAATAATAATAATAATAATAATAATAATAATAATAATATTTAGCACCGCGTCTTACTAACCGTTCGGGTTATACGCTTTAAGTACTAATTACGCTAATGGATTAGGAATTGGGAAGGTTTAATTAGAGGAAATGAACCTGCATTTGCGTGGAGGGAGAGTGGAAAACCATTTAGGAAATAAAAAGTTCACCCGACCGAGATTCGAACCTCGATCTCCCGTCCTCAGCAGTCGAGCTAAACACGACAAGCGCGTTAGCCAACTACGCCACCGAGGCGGGTCATTGACCTGTTGAATTCCCTTTCAAACCTCACAATCTACGAGTATTTACAATGCATTTATTTATTTCAGCGCAATTTGACGCCTGTTTGGGTCATACTAATACATTAATTACACAAAATAAATAGGTATGAAGGAAGGTAGAATTTTAAAGTAAATAATTATACTGACATTTACGTGGAGGTATATTGGGAAGCCATTTAAGAAAAATAAAATCTCTCACTACCTCCGACCAGTATTCGAACCTCGATCTTCTTATCACCTGCCTCTCAATTTAACAAGAGAGTGACGCCTTATACCATGCGACAACCGATGTGGGTATTGTATATCTATGTGAGGAATGCCAGGTCTCCACCGTGGTTCGGATTCCACGTTAAACTGTAGGTCCTTCATTTCATCTCACAATCACCCTACCATTACACATTAGCGTAAGTGCGTATAACCCGAACGGGTAGTAAGACGCGGTGCTAATAATAATAATAATTAATAATAATAATAATAATAATAATAATAATAATAATAATAATAATAATAATAATAATATTGTATTTCTCCTCGTAAAGGAGGCATATAACAAGTATTTTAAATAATGGTGAATTATGTAGGCCTGTGATGATAATTTATTCACTAACTAGTGATTAGCTTTCGGGTAAGCCAGTGTAAGCTGGTGTATTGAGCCTCACCCACACATGTAATTTTGAGTCAGCCAACTATTTGATCAGTCAACTGATAGCTTTACATTGAAGATGCTATTTCCATCAATACCGTTGTTATACAATTGGTTTCATGCTCCCTCAGTGTAGTCGAATATTTGTAAACGGCAAATAAACTAATTGATGTATTTTGTCAATCACGATTCAAATTACCTCCCATTGCTCATGACATTCGAAATCTAATGACTGAAAAAAACATCAGACATTATGTAAGGTGAGTGTTGAATTTAAATTAAATATAATTATTCAGACTCCTTAAAACAACTCAATAATGCAATGTTTGATTTTTATTTATTTAACTAATAGTCCGATGCCTTAGCCCGATGTCGGTGGAATGTCTGTCTTTTGAGTTAATGGTTGATTCCTGGAATGGACTAAAATAAGTATTTGGTTAAATGTAGGTTTCCTCTTTCACAGTGATGAATTGATGGTCTGGGGACTAATTGTTGTTATGTTCTAGTTATTTTATAAGTTGTGTGTTGGTATAATCAGTACGTACAGAAAGTGCAGTTTAAATATCTCAAATAAATAATATTATAAAGAAGAAAATTTGATTTTTTGTTTTTTTTTTTTGTTAATGGATAAACTCAAAAACTACTGGGTAGGTTTTAAAGATTATTTCACCAATATAAAGCTACATTGTCAGCGAGTAACATAGGCTATATTTTATTTTGAAAATTTAATTTATTCCTCATAAAATGTCGATAATATATTATATAGTCGTTGGAAAAAAAAGTTGAAGGGAAAGTGGGGTTGGTGAAGGGGGTAGGGGGTAGGGGTAGTGAGGAGAAGAGGAATGAGATGAAAATAACAGGGAGGGGGCTATACAGGGATGGTAGGACTGTATTTTCAAAAAAAAAGAAAAAAGTAAAAAGTTTTGTTTTTATATTGACATGATGGATGATTTGAAGCTTTGTTTTACAGGATTATTTACAATATTTTTTTACGGGGAAGGGGGCTAGTCTCAAATAAATATTAATTAAGAAAGTTCATTATATGTAGAAGGTAAGGAACTATTATTTTAAACATTATTGTTCAGAATCTCTGACTTTGTGATGTTCTGGTCAACTTAAGGAGAACGGAAAATGTTATTCTGTGTTAAATGAATCAATTAAAAATAATTATGTCATTCATTTTTGGCCAAATTTCTGTGTGAAAGAGAATTATCATAAATTATGGCAATAAATGATAATGAAGAAATGAACCGGAAGTTACAACGAAACTTCACTCAGGTCTGACAAAATATAACCTAACATGAAAAATCTCTTTGATAAAAAAATCTGATCCTTTCTACAGACAAGTAAATATGATAGTATTTTTTTAAATATCATATTTCGCGCAGTTTTAAATTTTCCATAAATAGTACAAATATAATCAAATGTAAAATTGTAATTAAAAAAATTGTTTATGGATATTTTATTTAACTTTTACTATATTTAATCTCTATAATTGATTTAAGAAAATTCAAAATCAACCAAAAATGACTATCAATTTTGTTCAACACAGATATCCAGGAAGCTTAAATAAAACCATATAGTGGTATTTCAGAAAATTAAAGAAATTAAAGATAATTAAGGGATAGCTGATTTTTTGAAATTGATTAATTTTTAAATATGGCCAAAGCAATATTTTTTAAATTCATATTTTAAAATTGTTTCATATGATTATCAACACCATCAATGGGCTTTGTTAGTTTTTTCCGAGGGGAAAAAAAAAATATCAATAACAGGATTTCGAAGAGTGTCATAAACCATCAAATACTGTAAGAACATATTAACAGTTGTATCCTACTATTTATTTGATCCGATATCATAATAAAATAAACACGACAAAAGGTGAAAGAATGTAACGACACATCTTTTATTAAACTCAATGTCAAAACTCTTACATAATACATTATAAAAGAAATATGTCTAATTTTATAAAAGGAATATGAAACTTTATCACTACCTTGAGAATACAAAGAAGTTTTATACCTAAACACCTTTTAAAATGTATTATTTAATTGTTTCAAGCGTAAAGTTGATGAGTACATTGTGATGCTGGGTGTAGAGGTTGGGGGATATCATGGATGTACATTAAAAGCACCGTGATGTTGAGGTAGCTACAATTAGGATCCAGTACGTTACTCTGTGCGTGGATGTATGTGTTTGCAAATGTAGCGGTCAATCCCCCTCCCTCTTCATCCCCCACCCCCCACCTATCAAAGCTCTGGCAACATATGGAGCAGTAGTCTCCGTGAATACACAATGCCAGGATGTGTAGAATTGATTGACAAGTGATTTGGAGTTTGATATGGATAGGTTGAGGGGAAGGGGATTGATTGTCTTGGTACACTAACTGCAAAAAAAAAAAGTTTTTAGAAAATTATTACTACTAACAACGCGTCTTACAACCCGTTCGGGCTATACGCATTTACGCTAATGTGTAATGGTAGGGTGATTGTGAGATGAAATGGAGGACCTACAGTTTAATGTGGGATCCGAACCACGGTGGAGGTCTGGCATTCCTCACATTCACAAGTTGTGATTAATACACTTCTTGTCAGATGTGAAGGAAGGGTTTGGCAATCAGATAATCTGTGCCGGGATGAGGATTGAACCCCGGACCCCAGCACAGAAGTCTGACAACTTAACCCTAGATCATCAGGTCATATTTAATAAGGTGAAACGATACTAATTTGAAACTTTATGCCGTGAGACCGGTATTTTTAGTAAAATGTTCTATCACGTCAATATTGTGTTAAGACTATATTGTTTGTGATAAAAAATTCAAGGTTAAAATCCAGTTTAGGGTGTGTGAGGTGACTTTTTACTGAATGTTTTACTCACTCCCCTCCAAGCAAATGTTGGCACATTTCCTATTTATTTATCGTAATTTATATATGCTGATAACCTGAATGGGTAGCTAATACGTGGTGAGAATAAATATCGCTAGCCTTTTATAAAATCCTTTCAAACTTTTAGTAAAAAAAACATAAGCGGATTTACACTATAGGCTACTAGATCACGGGCCTAGGGGCGGTGGCCTTAGGGGGCGGTACATTTCAGATACCATTATTTTTATTATAATATAATAATTACTTTTTAAAAATTATTGACTAACATTATCGGAATAGTTCAAGTTAAAGTCAGAACGACAATATTTATTTTGAAATAACTGTACTTTGCAATCGCTCTGTAACTGAGGTCGGTCTCTCTTTCTTCATAATGTTAACTCAAGTTACTTTAGGGCATGTACTGTAAATGTTCGATTATCTTTCGTAGAAATCTTTTTTTGAATACTAACTTCCGTCCCCCTCCACCAACACATATTTCCACCAAAACTTCCTAAAGACCTTGACAAAAAAGAAAAAAGTTGTTGGTGAGGGTAGGACGCATATTATAATTGTGCCTAGGGGCGTAAAATTTTTAAATCCGCCACTGAAAGCTAGATCTGTTTTTCTCATTATTTATCTAATTCTGAGAAAATAATATATTAGGTCTATAACGTCTTTGAAATAAAGAATTTGATTTGTTAATACAATTATTTAAAATTATAAAATTTAATATTTAAGTTTTTAATTTGTATAAAGACATGCTGATACCTTTCACCTTCATTTTATCGTGAGCCATATTTTAAAATGACAAAAAATCACTTTTTGAATAGCCAAGGAACGTATGCAACACGTCTCACTATTCTGGTAAGCGTCTTTCTTTAAAAAAATATAAATTATTTTCTCTTTGAAATTTCTGATGGTGTGATTGAAGGAACATGAGAAAAGCTCAGTTTTTATTGTAGTTCTTACAGTAAAACAATTTACTTGCCAAAATATATCAAAATATTACTCTTCAGTAGAAACATAGAGTGTAATGATTTTTTTTAAATCATGACGTCAACAGTTGTTGAATACATGTCATGAACATAACGGAATTGGATGACATAGTTTTAAATAAAGAGAAAACGTTGTCATTAAATTCAGGACAACCTTAACAGATATTTAACAACTGTTGAGGTCACCACGTGGAGAAAATTAAATTCCATGTTTCTACTAGAGCAATAATTTATTTCTTTTGACTAAAAAATGTTTTGATATAAAAACTGCAAAAAAGAAAAAAAACTTAGCTTTTCTCACGTTCCTTACACATAACACCATTAGGAATTTCAAACTGGAATAATTGATGTTTTAAGGGTACACTTACCAGAATACTGAAACACGTTCACTAAATCCCCACCTTAAGAGCACACACTCCATGGATAGCACCTTAAAGTAAGCAGTACAACTCCAACCAGACTTCACGTCTGGTACGGTTTCCGGTATTCTTCTTCAAAATACATTGGAATTTAGACCAGTAAAACCAACTTGACAAATTAAAAATAATATAAAAATTTTCAGTAACAATTACAAGTAATTTAAAATAATAAAAGCTAATTACCTAATAATAAGAAAAACTATAGAAATAATTTAAATTTGTTTTTTTTTAAATTAAGAATAAAATGAAGAATGAAAATAAATCTAACCGTTTTGTGATTCGACCGTGATCTTATATTTTCTGATTATCGGCTGTGGGATGGGCTCTCAACCATTATGGATTCATGTCATTCAGGTCATGTAATATGAAGCTGTTACTTACTCTTCATACATAAATATTAATACGAATATAATAACACTAATAGTAAAATAAAATAAATACTATTTTGTTGACTACTAAAAAACAAGTTAGTTCCTCCTAAAAGTTTCTTCCTACCGTATTTTTATTTTATTAGTGCTCTCAAAGAATTCGTTTATTTTATTTTCAGTCATAAAAGTGTTTTTTAAGCACCACGTATTACTGACCGTTCGGGCTATACGTTTATATACTAATTGGGTTAATGGTTTTTAAGTTGATAAAGGCTATATTTAGAGAAAGTGTACACACATTTGCGTGAAGAGAGAGTGGAAAACCATTTTGTAAAAAAACACAGTCAATACACCCGACCTAAATTTGAACCTTGAGATCCCCGTTTTCGATAGTCTAGTCTACTGCTAGAGTAGCGCCTTAGGCCATGCGGCCACTGAAGCTGGTCATAAATGTGTTTTTATTAAAGTTTTAAAATGCAAGATATAATAAACATTTTTCATGCTTTTTGAATATATAATTTTAATAATAACATTAATTTTATTAATGGTATTTTTTAAATTATTTGTGCAGCAAAGTGTTATTATTATTATTTTAAAAATAAGTATAGATAGTATATTTTATTTATTTTCTCGGACAAATGGGCTCCAGTGGTCTAGGAACTCCTTAAATTTCGCAAGAGTATTTTGGATAGAGGATCTCAGTATTTTCTTAGGTTTCCTAAGTTTTCTTACGGAGTTTGTGGTGGTTCATAAAATTCCTCTTACGTAAAGCTTTTCATCAATGTTTATTTTGATAAAAAAAATCTTTAAAAAATGTCGGAAAATAAATATATTAATTATAAAATTTCACCAGTATTTAATTTACTAATAATATGTTATTATTATTAGCACCGCGTCTTTCTACCCATTCGGGTTATACGCACTTACGCTAATGTGTGATGGAATGGTGATTGTGAGATGAAATGAAGGACCTACAGTTTAACGTGGATCCGAACCACGGTGGTGGCCTGGCATTCCCCACATTCACAAGATGTCTTGTCAGAGGTGAAGGAAGGGTTTGAGCCTCGGACCACCAACACAGAAGTCCGACACCTTACCCCTAGACCACAAGGTCATAATATGTTAAACCTAATTTTAATTAAATAAACGATTATAATATTTATCACTCGTTTTGTTACCAGTCCTTAGAAATATTTTCCAGTGCCTTACGTGAAGGAAGGGGGGGGGGGGGGGGACAAAAATTATGAAAAAAAAGCCTCACGTTATTTAAGGACAGCCATTTTTTGACTATAACAAAGGAATGTTTTTTAATAGTCTATATCTTCATTCAAAGATTTATTTATAAGTAGTCTGTTAATAACTTTTCAATGAATAAAAAACACGGCATTGGTTTATGATGGATCACCGAAGCAGTCATCGATATAGTTCTAGAATCATCACTTCCAATCATTGCTGTGTAATTCCTGCAATGGTTTGGGGGGGGAGCACAGAAGGGTACATTACCACCCCTTCCCAACCACCCTTTGTCCTCACCCTCCAACCATCTCAATACCAGAACACGACACCACAGGGTCTGCTTAGACGTATTGACATGAAACCATTAACCACTGGGCATAGTCCATACGAGGACATTACCCTTTGCCCCTTCCTCCTCCTTCACACCCCTCCCCCACCCTATACAATCCCAACTACTCCGCTTCAGGCAATCACACATTTGCATACAATCCCTCAAGTAGTCACGGTGGTAAAAGGTAGGTATTACCAAGGCTTGGAGGTGGTTATCACTTTCAATTTGTAAGACGACTAGACTCCTCAATGGCAGTCATAGAGTTACTAATTGGACGATAAATCCCTGACGGAGGTAATATTTGATATCAAAGATAGAATGATCTCTATAAGCTCTGAGACTCAAGGTAAATTAAAAAGATGAAAACACGTTTCAGTGACTGCATGGTCTTAAGGCGTTACTCTCGCGGTGGATTAGACTGCCGATGAGGGGGTCATCAAGGTCCTTAACTCGCTCGTGTCTGCATAGGGTGTTTTTTAAAAATGGTTTTACACTCTCTTCCCACGCAAGTACTAATACGATTTTTGTTTTTAACTTTCTCATCCCTAAAACTATTAATGTAATTAGTACATAAGCGTATAACTTGACCGGGCAGTAAGACGTGAAGATAAGAAAATATGAAAGAGGATAAGATTTATTTTTTCTCTTGAGGCACTAATAATAATAATAATATTTAGCACCGCGTCTTACTACCCGTTTGGGTTATACGCTTTAAGTAATAACTACGCTAATGGATTAGGAATTGGGAAGGTTGAATTAGAGGAAGTGAACCCGCATTTGCGTGGAGGGAGAGTGGAAAACCATTTAGGAAACCCCCCCCCCAGTTCACCCAACCGAGATTCGAACCTCGATCTCCCCGTCATCAGCAGTCGAGCCCAACACGACAAGCGCGTTAGCCAACTATGCCACCGAGGCGGGTGAGGCACTAATAATTATTGAACTTTAGATAATAGAATATTTTAATTGAAAAATATGAAAAGTTCTACGACATAAACTAACGTTAAATATTATATTTAAAAAACAACACAAAGATGTATAATTTAAATAAAATAGTAACTCTCATAAGTGGCGGAATGACCTTATCTTAAGGTGTCACTCACGAGCTAGACTGGCCTGCTGAGGACAAGAGGATAAGGGTTCGAATTCCTGTCGGGTCTATTGAGACTGGTTTTCCTAAATGGTTTCTCACTCTAATTCCACGCAACTGCGGGTAGATTACTTCTAAATTGCTTCCCTCCTCATCCTTAACCCATTATAGTAAATATCATATAGCCATATAAACTGAGCATGTGGTAAGACACGATTATAAAGACAAAAAAAAACTTATTTGTGATGTTGTTGCTCGCAAGCTTTTGATTGTAAACATTGGGTGACATGGCGGTCTAAGGGTAAGGTGTCGGACTTATGTGCTGGGGTCAAGGGTTTAATTCTCGTCTCCGGCACAAATTTATCTGATTACCAAACCCTTCCTTCACCTCTGACAAGACGTGTATTAATCACAACTTGTGAATGTGTAGAATGCCAGGCCTCCACCGTGGTTCGGATCTCACGTTAAACTGTAGGTCCTCCATTTCATCTCACAATCACCCTACCATTACACATTAGCGTAAGTGCGTATAGCCCGAATGGGTAGTAAGACGCGGATGGTTAGTAGTATAATATAATAATAATAATAATAATAATAATAATAATAATTGTAGACATTAAAAAAGCGTTAAATTTGGAAAATTATTTGAAGTCAACTAATATGTTTCGGTCTTGTTTTATTTTAATTAAAATTATATCTGGTAAAATTATCAAGAGGAAATTTTGGTTTTTCATTTAAATTAAATAAGTTCATAAATATTTTGAATACAATCATTAATTTAATGTAAGTATATTTAATATTATGGATGGCTCCTGTGAGTGATTTCTAAGGCAAACAGGACGGTGTTACATACAGTCTATTTTCATAGGAAAGAACATATCTGACCTGGACAGGAATGCTTTTAAGCTATTATAATTTAACTATAACAGTCCTGGTGGCTATATGACCACTACTAGCAGTTTCAAATACATTGTCCTCTCGTTTGAAATGATTCGTGTTATTCTAAACTTTGTTTAATTTTATCTCTACACCTTGAAGAGAGAAAGTATTGTGATCGTCAAAAACACTCGACGTTTCATGATCCCATGAAATAAAAATAGAGATTTTTTTTTTTTCCGATGAGTTCACTGACGGGTAAAAAAAAGAGATAACATTGATTTTCTACAAAATATCTCCAACAATTTTGATTAAATTAAATTTTTCAATTTTTATCATATATTCGCAACTATTTCGGATACAATATAACTTTTTTTTTTAGAGTTGTAATACTTAAAATTAATTAAAAATATTTTAATATGGAATGTATCTTTATAAAATTATTAGTTTCTCTAATCAACCATATATAATTTTATGTACTACTAAACATAAGGGTACTAAAATATGAAATTGATTCTTATGTTGTCTTTGATGGAGTTTTTCTGCAACAGTGTATATTATTTAGTTTCGCTTTCAGTAAAGTCTCTATTTTGAGTTTAAGAGAATCTTTGGGGAGTACACCATGTATTTTTTTTCATTTGTTTGGGATTGTAATATTAATTAATTAATAATAATATTATGCTTGTATCTC
Source organism: Timema cristinae (assembly GCA_039000515.1). Lineage (NCBI taxonomy): Eukaryota > Metazoa > Arthropoda > Insecta > Phasmatodea > Timematidae > Timema > Timema cristinae. Next base: position 41,748,644 of record JBCFYV010000100.1, on the reverse strand, counting down.
TTAAACTCAAATTTAAAAATGAAAAAAAAGTATCTATAAAAATTCAAGTTTTTTGTGTGTGATAGCTAATAAATACTATTGAGAGCAGATGTATTTTACAGGTATAATAAAATGAGAGCGTAAAGGGAGGGGAAATTGTTTACTATATGTCTCGATTGAGATGGAACAGTCATTTATATTTTAAAATTCAACATTTGTAACTAAATCCCTTTATTATTTATTTGATTTCAGGGTGGGGGCAAAAATTGTCCAAGCATGTATAGAGAAGTGTACTACAAAGGTAGGTTATGTAAGTAACTGCATTTTGTGACTTTATAATGTTACTTTTAATTTTAATACCATTTTAAGGTCAAATAACTGAAAATAATAATAAAATTGTAGAATTATGATTTTCATATTTGGTTTAAGATACTATAATACTATGAACATTATTTATAAATGTATCTATTTTGTATAAATTATTTGTTATGATCATTTTATCCTTTATTAAAATATGTGGAATCATTGTTTTCCCTATTCGGTAAGATAGTATAGCTAATTAAGATATAAAACATTTGTTTATAAAGATACACACATTTGATCGTTCCGAATTAACTAAATTATGAATTTATAAGCTAACTGCTATTATGAAAGTGAGAATTAGGTTATACCTACTCAATTTAAAATAAATTATGAATTTAGGTAATAAATATATACATTTTATCAATATATTATTAAGTTTATATAGATATATAGCTTATATCCTTTCCTGATTTTATCAGTAGCGGTAATTTATACAAAGAACCAACCTTTTTCAAATAATTGTGTTGGTTTGGTTAAATTAATTCAATGTATATTTGCCTTATTTAGTAGACATTATAAAATATTTAAAAAATAATAATACACAATTTAATTAGGTTAAACTAGCAAAGGATAATCTATAGTATAGATTTGTAAATTAAATGCTATCTAAACATGATGTATTCAATATTATTGAAGTAGGAAAATAATTTTACAATCTCGTTTATATTTTTTATGTTTATAAATGTTTGATTTTTATTTCAGCAAACAGCTGGAAGCAGCATTGAGCGGAAATTATCAGATTAGTGAAAATGTTGTGTTTTTATTTTAAATACACGTATTTCAGATTTTTGTTGTTGTTGTGAAAAAAAAAAAATTAAAACGAATTTTAGTGAATGGACTCTATACAATCAATAAAACACTCAGATAATTTAAAAATAAAAGGACATCTATACTGCTTGATGAAACATATCAATTTAGAAAAAATCCATTTTAAATGTATCGTTTTGAAAATGATTTCAAAATGTATGAAATATGTAAAAACGTTGAAATTAAAATATATCAAATCATAAGACAAAATGTTCCTGTTGTTGAACAATATATATTATAATTACACATATCTTAAATTAATACTTATGTTTTGTATAATTCTGCATTGAATGAGCTTATGTTAGTATAAAATGGCCTATATAAAAATACAATAAATCAAAATTTATGTGTACCCATTTTATGTAAGCAACAGTATATGTAAATGTTATTTTGAACTAGATTTATATTTTCGATCTTTTAAAAAAACATGTTATTTAACATTTAACTTGGCTTATGATCTAAATTATAAGCATTTAATTTTTTTATAATCAGGTAATTCTGAAATATTGAACTCTACGTGTGTCATATATGAACACGATTTTTAATCTATGAGTTGTAAAAATGTTCAATACAAATTTCAATGTGCATAATAGAATCTTTCAATCAATAACAACAACAAAAATGTTTGCAAACTTATAAATACAATTTAACTGATTTTAAGGTAATCGCCTGATGCATTTTGCTAATATGTGAGAATGTTAATATGAACTGTTTTGGATATTTGCATAGAAGAAGAAAACATATCATATTTTTCAAGTTTATGGGAAAGTTGAAGAAATTAAGTTATTGTGATTTTGTTGAATGCATTTAATTAAATGTATTGTGCTAGGTAACTAATTTAATTGTACATACAAATTGTTATAAGCTATTACGTGAGGTTCTAGTAAGTCAGTGTGATATGTGTTTTTAGATTGAATGGTTCAAATTTTATCAGGGATATAAAATATTATATTTAAAAAAATTCATTTCTCAGTAACATATGAACTATTTTATTAATCTTATATTACACTGAGAGGCAAGGTTCAAGTTATTATTTAAGATGTGTGTGTAAAATATTATGTCCATTGCTCAAACAGTTGAAATATTGGATCATAAATTGATGTTAATTGAATTAAAATAAATAATTTGTAAAATTAAGACTCTAGCTTGAAATATAAGAATGCTAAAGTTTAATTGTTTGAATAAAAAATTATTTATGAAATGCTACAATGGTACAAAAATCTTAAATTTCAGCTTTTAATTCTTATCTGAGGAAAAAATCTCTTAAACAATTCTATCCAGATAAATTTTAACGATAACATAAATTATAAATTTTCAATTTAAAATTATATAACATTTAGGAATATTTAAAACATATTAATAAAGTAAAAACAAAGTTATTATTTCTGAAATCAAATTAAAACTCTCCAAATCCATCCTAATGTTGTATTTAATCAATTCTCCGTATTAAAATTTGAAAGAGGAGCTAAACCAAGTTTTTTTAAGTTTGCGAAAGTTAAAAATAAATTCTCTCACAAACATACGTTACTGAGAAAATGTTACTCGAGAATAAGTGGCAATTGAATGTTTAACGACAGATATTAATAAAAGTTAGTTCAATGCTTTCTTGGTATTTACTTGTTTATTATTTATTACATGAATCTTTGTGTTCTTTCACCCATATCCTTAGACTATGGAAAGGTGGAAGGGTATGTGAGAAAAGCCCAGTGTGTTAACAGTTTTTATAACAAAACATTCTCTTTGCTCGTTGGGAGAAATGCCCCTAGACCCCCAGTGAGTTTTATTTTCAAGTGGATGTAAACTAATGTAATTACAGAGCCGTTTTTTTGATAGGTCATACCGTTTAGCCACAAGAGGCCTAAAAAAAAATCTGCACCACTTTAAAGTTACTCCACCATGATTTTTTTTTCGTGGGTTAAAAATTAAAAATTTTTATCTTTTGGAATCTCCCGTCAGTTAAAGGCTAGAAGCTAAAAATTTGCCAAATTTCAAGTTTCTAGCTCAGCAGGAAGTGGGTAAACATTAATGTCAGTGAGTGAGTCAGCCGTGTGGCTTTATAGTAGTATAATTTGTCTGGTCAAAATAAATTTAAAAAAAACGCTCCATTAGAAAATAGAGTCTAATTTTCTTCACAAGGTGATATCAACATTTGTTGAATATTTGTTACGAGTGTAGCGGCATTAGATAAGAAACATTTTAAATAAAGAGAAAAGGTTGTCATTAAATTCCAGGACACCCTTCACATATATTTAACAACTGTTGATATCACCACATGAAGAAAATTAAACTATTTTTTTCTACTGGAGAAATATTTTATTTATTTTGTCGAAAAAAATAATCTACACAAATACTGCCCTTAAACTCGCGTTTCTAATCTCTCGCCTTAACTCTAATCTTTTTGTACCTTTCCCTGAAAATAAAAATAAAAATAAAGTAAAAATGAAGCTGCTTTAATTGGCGAGTACTCCCTCGCAGAATCACCTGCAAGTGTCAACCATCTGTAAACGTGTGATATGACATCACCGTCGGGGCTGTTAACCCATCCCGGCCATGTGTTAACGTATACACATACTAAACACTAATCAATCACTTGCTTCGTGAGAGGGAGGAGATGCATTTACAGCAACATCCATGATTAATTGATGGTTGGATCCATTACACTATTTAGACATAATTCAGAGTGCAGGTGAGAACGTTACATTTCTCGTGGACTAATTTTGTTAATTCGGAACGCATCGCATTCACTGTACCTGGTCACATTAATGTCATCCGAGATTTGACATTACGGTTGTCGTTCAGGCTTACAAGGGGAAATGTGTTATATTCTCGGAGTTTTTCAATCTGTCAAGGCTATTCGTACATTTACACTATTCTCGCATTACACTAATGGAGTAGAAATGAGGATGGTACCAGTACTGTGAGTCCTACTACCTATTTGATGTATCCACACATATACACTAATGGATTAGGAATGAGGATGGTACCAGTACTGTGAGTCCTACTACCTATTTGATGTATCCACACATATACACTAATGGAGTAGGAGTGAGGATGGTACCAGTGCTGTGAATCCTACTACCTATTTGATGTATCCACACATATACACTAATGGAGTAGGAGTGAGGATGGTACCAGTGCTGTGAATCCTACTACCTATTTGATGTATCCACACATATACACTAATGGAGTAGGAGTGAGGATGGTACCAGTGCTGTGAATCCTACTACCTATTTGATGTATCCACACATATACACTAATGGAGTAGGAGTGAGGATGGTATCCATACCCTAAATTTAAAAAGAACCTAATTTTTCTGGTATGCGAACTCAAAAAACACAGGTTCACTTTAATCTCATCTAGCTCAACCCGTATTAGTCAGTTGAAGCCGGTCGACCATGAACCCCACATCCAGTAGACCTCTTTCTCCTGTGGTTTAGATTTCCCCTGGATTGATAAAATATAAAAATTAGATACATATATATATATCTTCCTTCCTTCCACCGCCCCCTTCTAAGTTGACATCATAAAAAGTGCGGTCAAGTAATTAAATAATGTTTTTGTAGATATGAGACCTCACGTGTGCTATACTATGAGAGCACCAAATGAAAAAAGCCCTTCAATATTGATTCTAAAATAGCACTCTCTCTCTCTTTTAGGCTACCCCCTTCTCTCCCTTCCTAACCCTAACCTACTCCTCTTTCCGTTATTCAAATTTACTTTTCACCCACTATTCTATCTCCTACACCATACTACATAGTCCAATGCTTGCTATAACATCCTCTTCGTTGACCAATGGGATTTAGTCTATAAATGATTTCACCAGGTTTCATTTCCTGGATTCGCTCGTGTTTATTTCCCCGGCTGTCGGAATTATTATCCTTTTTTTTTTTTTTCGTGGGATATGTTACAACAAAACATAATGGTATACAGCCCTTTTGTAACCTCAAACACAAACTTTATATTTTAATAAGCCAATAAATGGTCTCGTTCGAAGCTAACTAAAATTAGTTTCGATTGGATTCAAACAAATGATTTCACTGACACCTTTTCTGGTGATACGTGATAAAAGGTGTATCAACTTAGAAAGTTCTTCCTAATCAGTAAAACACTTTGAATTTTTCAAGCAATCCATGTGGGGTTTTTTTTAAATTAAACTTTGAAATAAATTTATCTTTTAGGTTTCTTTGGGTATAACAAATTCTGTCGGGGTATATTTAGTGGAATAAATATATTGACATATTTGAAAAATTATTCCTGTGCACGAGAATCTATCACGGGACCTTTGGCATAATGTGTAAATAATCTAACAATTAGCTATCAAAGATTAATCCCGTGTTCAGGGTAATATTTCACCAATAGCTTTAGGCAGAATCGATGATAGGCGTTCGAAATCGTAAGCCGTTTAATAATTACCAGAAAGATAGCCATTGACAAAGGGCAGGCCTGGTTATGGGGATGTAGGGAACTCAAGAAAGGTTAAGTGTTTTTGGAGTGTTTATATCAAAACATGTTTTGGTATAAATAAATTAAATATTACTTAGTTAGAAACAGAGAGTTTAATTTTCTTCACATGGCGACCTCAAAAGTTCTTGAATATCTGTCAAGAGTGTTCTGAAATTTAATGACAAACTTTCTCTCTACATTTAAATAGTTTTTCATCTAATGCCACGATGATTATGACAGATATTCAACAATTGTTGATAGAACCATGTGAATAAAACTAAACTATTTGTTGGTGCTGAAGCCCAAAGGAGTTTTGATTTAAAATTTGTAAAACCACTTACCTCTTTTCGCGTCTCCTGGATGGAAAGATACGCGAGAAAAAACCTGTATGTTTGCAGTTTTTATACAAAAACTTTTTTGGCCAAAATGGGTTAAAATTTATCCGGTATAAACCTAGAATTGAATTTTCTACACATGGTGATATCAAAAGTTGTTGAATATCTATCAAGTGTGTTCCGAAATTTATTGACAACTTTCTCTCTTCATTTAAAAAGTTTTCATCTAATGCCGCTATGCTCATGACAGATATTCAGGAACAGTTGATATCAACATGTGAAGAAAATTAAACTCAATATTTATACTGAAGTAATATTTCATTTATTTTGGCCAAAGAAATGTTTTGCTATAAGAACTGCAAAGATACTGGCATTTTCTTACGTCCCTTTCCATCCCTCCTTAAGCTGCAATTCTGTACATGTGGCAGGGTCAGCGATAGACGTGTGAGATTTTCTTCGTGCTACTTACTAGCTATCTATACTAATATTATAAAGAGGAAAGATTTGATTTTTTGTTGTTTTTTTGTTTGTAATGGATAAACACAAAAACTACTGGACCAATTTAAAAAATTCTTTCACCAATATAAAGCTACATTATCAGCGAGTAGCATAGGCTATATTTTATTTTGAAAATTTAATTAATTCCTCATAAAAATGTCGATATTATATTATATATTCGTTGGAAAAAAAGTTATTGAAGGGAAAGTGTGGTTGGTGAAGGGGTGGGGGGTAGAGGGTGAGGAAAGAGGAATGAGATGAAAATAGGAGGGAGGATAAAAAGAGGGAGGGAGCTATACAGTGATGGTAGGACTGTATTTTCAAAAAAAAAGTAAAAAAGTTTTGTTTTTATATTGACATGATGGATGATTTGAAGCTTTGTTTTACAGGATTCTTTACAATATTTTTTTTACGGGGAAGAGAGCTAGTCGGAGATATAGCCATCGATTCATGGTCAGCTTTTATTCTGACGACTTGTACACTCTCTACCCTGAAACCTACTTTGACTCATTACATTATGTGCCTATATTATAAACAATACCATAGTGGAATGATGCCAGGTAGGTGTGTTTTTGTATAGCACCAGATATTACTACCCATTCACGGTATATATGCTTATGTACTTATTACACTAATAGTTTTAGAGATTTGGAAGGTTATATTCAGATGAAGTATATGCATATTTGCGTGGCTGGAGAGAGAAAAGCAATTTTAGAAAATAAAACCTCAGTACACCCGATCGGTATTGAACCCCGATCTTCCCGTCATGTGCAGTCTAGAATATTGCAAGAATAGCAGCTTAAGCCGCGCAGCCACTAAAGTTAGTGGTGTTACTTTAGAGGATAAATTAAAGATACATACATGTACAAGATGGCAGCATAAAAAGTGACCCTGACTCCACAATAGCTGTGTTTATTATATCCAGTCAACAAATGACCATCTAACACGTATATTACACAATATATACTCCATTCAATTACTCTCTGAAATGTCTTTTTTCCTACCAATATCCTACTATATAATATATTTCTGGTAAGGAAAAGGGCTTTTCAGAAAACAATTCCTACGGCGAACAGACGCTACCTTAAACTATGAATTATGAATGTACCTGGGCACGGGTTTAATCACGGGTAGCTCAGCGGAAGAGCATTTATGTGATATTCCAAATGTCCCAGGTTTGATTCCATTGTCCAGAAGCCATTTTTCAACTGTGCTTAGTATAATTTTGGCTTATTATGTTAATAAATCTGATGTTATACTCTGATAACAAAGATGGGTGCCTATTTTCAAATAGGAACTCATCCATAGCAGCTCGAAATTATATACTTATAATTGATGTTAATCAGCCAATGTATTAACGCTTTTATGACAGGGTAACCAATCTCATATAAAAAAAAACTGATCTGTAGATTAACACAAAAATAAAATAAAAAGTTTGAATATTGGTTTAACCTTACTACAAAACATTGTGGCTTGGATAAACATAAAAGTGGACTTAGACGGTTTTTCAAATTGATGCGACGTTTGGTGGAAGAAATCAATGAGTAAAAATTATAAGATATTATTATTATCTATAACTAATACTTCTTAAATTTAGTAAATATTTATAATCATTGATTCCAAGTGTTGAATAGCAAAGACTTGTGAATAGTGTGTTGTTTTTCAAACAAGATCTAAATATTAATATTAAATAAACTCTAAATTATTAGTGATCTTTTCATTCGGTTTATTTTTGATTTACATTGCTAATATTTAACTATAAAAATAAATATATTAATAAATCTATCTAACCTAGTAAAGCACGTCTTTTACTAAACATTCCACCCAAATGACAGTTATTAGGGTATATTAGTTTGGGGATGAAGTTTTATGCACTCAATTAAAACATAAGTACAGTCTGAGGGTTTTAGAGGAATTGTACTGGAATTTTTATGGAAGAAAAGTGTGAGACCTTTAGAAAAAAAAACCTTCAGAACACCCAACCAGGATTACAACCCAGACCTAGCTGTCACCAGCACACGAGACTAGATGATCTTGACATTTGGTAAAACTACCCATCGATGCGGGTCATGTTTATGGAAATGAAAAAAGAATCAGAAATGTAAAGTGTAAAGTAAATGTATCTTTAATTGCATGACGGGAGCATAAGAAAATGTTTAGGAAGAAATACGCCCTTAATAAACTCGGTAGAAATTTGACTTACCCATCATCACCAAAATATACCAGACGAGTCTGACGCCCTGGCCAGCGTGACTATTGATGAGTGTGATCATAAAATAAAGCGAATAAAATGAAAATATTAGTCACACATAAAGTTAAAGTAATTTTCAATTCGTATTAAGAGAAAAATAAAATCGAATCAAATATTTAGTAAAATATAAGAAGGTCAAATTATTGTAAGGTCAAGGGTCATATCCAGGTAAGGTACATAGAAGTGGGTAATTTCATTTGAGCCATGACTATAGTTTTGGAATTCTTTTTCAGTCTTACATACAAACACTTTTTTTTAGCTCATATAGATAAAATATTGCTCCGGTAGAAACATAAGAGTTTAAGTTTCTTCACAAGGTGATATCAACAATTGTTGAATATCTTTCAAGTCTGTCCTTCAATTTAATGACAACTTTTTATCTTTATATAAAAAGTATCTAATCTAATGATGCTATGCTAACAACAGATATTCAACAACTGTTAGCAGCACCATCTGGAAAAAAGCAATATCTGTTTCTACTGGATAATTTTTTTATTATTTTTTTTGCTAAAAATAATTTTGATACAAAAAGTGGAAAAAACACTCCCCTTCACTTATGTTTCCTACACTCCCACCTTTATCTTTAACAGTCAGATGAAAACGTTGATAGCTCTTGCGTTAAGCTTACTAATTACCAAAAACTACTTTTCATATGAACAGAGTATTAAATCTGAGACGCTACCAAACTTCACCTATTCTAACAATGATCTTTCCTCTCTCCTCCTTCCCTTTTCTTTCATATTATATCCAACCCCCTTCGTATATATCCACCCCAGCGGAACAAACCAGATTCCTATTACAAAGTAAATGACGGCATTCAACTTTTTTCTGAGATTCTTGAATGGCTTGTGCCATCTTATCTTTCTGGCAGAGTTCTCCCCCTCTTCTACCCTTCTCAACCCGCGACTAAATTAGCCGTAATCTTGGTGTGCATGTGTATGCGAGAGAGAGAGAGAGATGGCGGAAGAAGTAAGGACCTAGCCGTTGTCGTTCCAGATCATTCAGGCCCAGTCAAACGATGGGGGGATGCAAAGACAAAGAGGGAAATCCCTCCGGGCTGTCTGCCCAAAACTACCCGCGACAGCTACGCACGCGCAATGACCACTTAACATTCTTGTTAGGGAGACATGATCCGTGACAATTTGAAAGAACGGCACTCAAACCTCTTCTTCCACTTTTTTTTTTTAAGTCATTATCTTTTTAAAGTTATGTAAAATGGAAGTATAAGCAGGACAACGTTGAGAGTTGAGATTCACCCTAAAATGAGTCTTGCGCACAAACATGGACAAACCAGACCCACAGCTTTCAGGTTAAGACGGCTGCGCTCCTTGGGAGAGCTTAAGTCCTTCAGCATAGGGGTGTCTAGGTACCATCAAGAGTCATTAAATAAAGCTAATTTTAAACTTGGTTTCACTAGAGAGGAGACACAAATTTCCTCCTCTAGTCAATCAACCAACTTCCACAGAGCTAGTTTCAGGTATTGACCCAACCCCTTCTTCACATAATTCTACCTCACAAAGAGCTTACGAATACTGACGATTACGATTACGATGATCTCTTTATGACGAGCATCTTAAAAGCTAATCGTTAAACAACTGCACATTTGGAAGTGCTTTTATCCCTGAGAATTGACACTAAATAATATTTAATAATAATAATATTTAGCACCGCGTCCTACTACCCGTTCGGGTTGTACGCTTTAAGTACTAATTACGCTAATAGATTAGGAATTTGGAAGGTTGAATTAGAGGAAGTGAACCCGCATTTGCGTGGAGGGAGAGTAGAAAACCATTTAGGAAAAACCACCCCCAGTTCACCCGACCGAGATTCGAACCTCGATTTCCCCGTCCTCAGCAGTCGAGCTCAAAGCGACAAGCAAGTTAGCCAACTACGCCACCGAGGCAGGTATTTTGACACTAAAGAACCCAAGTGTTGATAGACTCAATCTGGCTCAAAGGGAGCAGCCAAACTTCCGTAGGGATCTGGTGTATACCTTGTCTCTTGGTTTTGGAGGAGGGAAAAAACTGCACTACTTCTAAAACAATATTTCAACGAATTATGTGAATAAATGTGAGTCATATATGATCAGGAATGATAATCAGCCCTTAAAAAGAAAAAAGGATTGAAAAGAAATTTTAAAAAAAATGTCATCCCCATCCTGTCCTTCACAGCTTTTTTGAGCCATTCAAGTTTGATATTGCAAATAAATAGTCCATAATAATCTTTCTTGATTCTTGGCCATGACAGTCACTACCAGACCTTAGAAAGTGTATGCGCTAGAAACTCTAAAATGTATTCGCATTCACGCATTAAAAATATTAAATTATTTCATTATTATTATTATTATTATTATTATTATTATTATTATTAGCACCGCGTCTTACTACCCCTTCGGGTTGTACGCACTTACGCTAATGTGTAATGTTAGGGTGATTGTGAGATGAAATGGAGGACCTACAGTTTAACGTGGAATCCGAACCACGGTGGAGACCTGGCATTCCTCACATTCACAAGATGTCTTGTCAGAGGTGAAGGAAGGGTTTGGAAATCAGATAAATCTGTGCCGGGACCGAGGATTGAACCCCGGCCGACAGCATAGAAATCTGACACCTTACTCCTAGACCACCAGGTCACCAATTATTCATTAAAAGCCATCAAATAAAGACATAAAAACTATCATTGTATCTAAATTTTGATAAAATGTTCATTTTAAAATTACTATTAACTAGGTGGCCTGGTGGTCTAGGAGTAAGGTGTCAGACTTCTGTACTTGGGGGTCCGGGGTTCAATCCTCGGTCTTGGCACTGATTTATCTGATTACCAAACCCTTCCTTCACCTCTGACAAGACATCTTGTGAATGTGTGGAATGACAGGCCTCCACCGTGGTTCGGATCCCACGTTAAACTGTAGGTCCTCCATTTCATCTCACAATCACCCTACCACTACACATTAGGGTAAGTGCGTATAACTCGAACGGGTAGTAAGATGCAGTGCTAATAATAATATTAATAATAATAATAATATCAACTCTCCCCAGTAACCTAGCCCCACTACTTTTGAATTCAATAAAAAATCTCACCCAAGGTAGGTGCACTCCATTTACCTTGAAAGGTTTTACATTGATGGGGCCTATCTTATGAGCTATACCATAGATAAACCAAGTAAGGTAAGGTTTCTGCCATTTAGGGTAATATGAATGGTGCATTACACACACAACAAATCACAATGCAATAAGTACTTTTAATCTGGGAGTGTAAGAGACGCGAGAATAGGCCTTTGTTTTTGCAGTTTTTATTAGAATTTTTTTTTTTTTTTTTGCAAAAGTATATAAAACATTTCTCCGGTAGAAACATAACTTAATTTTTTACACATATTAATATCAACAATTATTGTTGAATATCTGTCATGAGCAAAGCGGAATTAGATGAGAAGCATTTTAAATTAAATGATGATAAAAAATCTGTCAGTAAATTTCAGTACACCATTGACAGATATTCAAAAACTGAAAAGAAAATTACATTCTTATTTTTCTATTGGAGAAACATTTATTTATTTTGGCCAAAAAAAATGTACTACTATAAAAACTGCAAAAACACCACCATTTTCTCGCGTTCCCTACATCCCCACATTATTAAATGTATTTAGTATACATGAATTTATATTGTGAAAAATACAAGTGTTCATTTTTTACAGTGATTTATGTGGTAGAAGATTGCCAAAGCAGTGCCTCCTAATCAAGACAGGAGTTTCACTGGCACATTTAGAAAGTCAAGTGAAGTCCAAGTGCTTGTCTACAAGAGATGTGATACATGATAAATCATTTTTATTCAGGCCCTTGGCCTTGTCGAGTGCAAGTCTAAAACTTACGATATTTTTTGGAATGGTGGGTGAAAGTCTAAAAGGCGTGGCATGGCTTCATAATCGGCCAAAGTATCCTTCCACACCAACAATAATAGATGGATCACGGAAACCGTAGATGGTGCTAGCTACCGGGAAGGTCTTGTGGAAAAATCATACTTTTGGAAATATCAATTTTCTCGAGAACGATTGAATCTTTTATATTAATATTTTAAACACCTCGTCTAAGATAATGTATACATGTTTATTAGGTGTTACATTTTCTTAATTGTTGTTATGCAGCCGGAAGTTTTCTATTGAAAAATGTAAAAATTATTGATATTTGATCACTGTTAAAATAATAGAGGAGCGGTGTGTATAAAAAGTATGGATTAATAAACATACTTCTATTATTTAACAAACCGTTTCCGAAAATAAAATTTCTTGAATTTAACCCTTTGTTCCCATGGCTCGGGATTTCCACGCCAAATGAAAAGGGCCAACCGCCCTCTTACCTCTTTTCATTGACAAACCAACAAAACTATTTGTTTCCGATAAAGAACCTCCAAAAGATCTTAATCAAGGGGAAAACTCAAATTACCCCACAAAAGGCCAAAAACCAGATTTTTAACGATATTTCACAAATAATTCATTTTCATAATTTTCTTATAGTTTTAATAGCATTTCAATTTTTGTAATTGTGACTTTTTAATTAGTTTTAAAAGTTTCTAATCTGGCTAAGAAACTAATTTCGTGTTTATGTTTAATTTAATTTTACATATAAGCACACCTACAAATTATCAAACAAATTAATTACTAAATGGCGTAGACACACGTAAATTAAGTGTGTGTAGTCTGGGTTTACTCTTCATGAGTAGAAACTTGTTTGACTCAAGAATGAACTAAAGTAAATTTGAACGTGAAATTGTTTGGAAGTAAAATTGATTCTTAGAAAAAAATAGTAATAATAATCTTCATACGGATTTCTAAATTAAAATAATGCAACATAACTTAAGTCAAGCATGTATTTAAGCATCAGCATGGAACAAGAAAGTCAAGGACAGGTAGATAAAGTGAGTGATATAGGTTGTAAAACACTGATATAGAGGTTAAGTGTGAATCATCACCTTAAGATCCTGTCTAAGCCCTCGTATAGCGCTTATATTGAGTAGACGACACAGCTCGAACCAGACGTCACATCGTTGTGCGGTTTTCTGTATTCTACTTTAAAATTATTACTAGCAACGCGTCTTACTACCCGTTCGGGTTATACACACTTGCGCTAATGTGTAATGGTAGGGTGATTGTGAGATGGAATGAAGGACCTACAGTTTAACGTGGAATCCGAACCATGGTGGAGGTCTGGCACTCCACACATTCACAAGTTGTGGTTAATGCACAACTTGTACTTTAAAAACAACATCGGAATTGAGAACAGGTGAAACCGTTTATCATAGTCTAAAAATCATAGAAAAATTGAAAAATAATTTAAGGGTACAGGAGGAATAGTGGGTTACTTTAAGGTGATTGTCACTTTTCATTCGGCGTGAAAATGTAGAGCCATGGGAAAAAACTGTTATCTTTAAGAATTTTTATTGTTTTGCAATTTTCTTTTCGGAAACGGTTTGTTCAAGAATAGAAGCATGCTGATTAAGTTATAATTTTTACATAAACACCTCATTTATAATTTTAACAAGGAACAAATATAAATAAAATTGACATATTTCAATAAAAAAAACTGCCGGCTTCATAACAAAAAATAAGAAAAAGTAATAATTAATAAACATCGATACATTGTCTTAGAAGGGATGTTGAAAATATTACTATAAAAATTTCACTCGTTCTCGAGAAAACTGATAATTACAAACGTATGATTTTTCCGCAAGACCTGTCCAGTAGCTAGCGCCATCTACTGTTACCGTGATCCATCTGTTTTTGTTGGCGCGGAAGGATAATTTGGTCAGTTGTGAAGCCACGCCAAGTCTTTCACCCTCCCACCCACCATCCCACAAAATAGGTTATAGATATGCACTCGACAGGGCCAAGGGCCTTAAACACACTTTTCAGGACAACTTATATATAAAAACAAACCCCTCAAGTATCCCAGCAAATACTTTTTAAACTAACATAATTATTACAGAGATCTCTTTTAACCATAATCTTAAGTGAATTAAAAGTTCTCACAATGATTTAACAGATGGAAAATCTGATTCAGTTTAAGGTAAAAGTGGATTTTTCCCCTCTTAGCCCTGTGTCGTCCAATTATTTTATAGTGAAAAACTACTAAACTAGTCTCAATTTCACTGTTGCCAAGTGAATAATGTATATAACAGCATTTTGGTGGGATCTATGGCCCAAGATTACTCTAGTGTCCAATAATACGGTTAAATTGGCCTAAAAACTCTTAGCTTAGGTAAGTAATATAGTTCTAAGCTTAAATAGTATTTTAGTGAGTTATGTGTAATCTTCATTAGAAAAACAATGGAATTGAGATCAGTGAAACCATTTTACCGTGTTCAAAAATGTACAACAAAATTTAAAAACTATTTATTTTAAATTTAAAAAAAAAAATTCTTGTATCTCCTTTCTGATACTGTCAAGTGAATACAGTAAAAAAAACTCCTCAATGTTATTTGTGATTGAAGCGCAATCGTGTATGTAATATCACGGTTATTCAGGTAAGATATGGGCTCTTAGATAGAGTAAATTCTCCATAGGAGTAGTGGTAGCTGATATCTAAGGATGGCTGTACACTGCATTGTTTGAACATGATCGAACACAAAAATTACACATAATAACATCCATTTACACAAATCAGCCATCTTTTTCCATGTTTTATGGAACAAAATGAATGGAATATTCTGTATTGCACATACATCATCTTTTTTACTAGTATTTTGAGCTGGAGATAAGAGTTTATTGGTTTAATATGCCGGCTAGTTGATTGTTGAAGCTAGTTTTGATGGTTTTTTGTTGTGTAGTAGCAACACATCTGTGTAAACGTGAAAGGAAAACAATGTAGGCCTACTTACTGCTAAGTTGGATGTAGAAAACGTATAGTATCTTTATAGGAAAGGACTGATTTTTAAATTTTAATCTTAAGGACTCCGCCCATTTTTCAAACATTGGGTGAACCCAGATATTTATATCACAATCCTCTTCTTCTTATAGTATAACAAGCCACTATCCAAACAAAAAAGCTACTTCTTCATTAATTTCCTCAATCTTGACGAATACTGAAATTATGTGAGAATAAAATGATTTATCGTGTTGTGTTCCTACATGTTCCATGAAAAAAAAACACACACAAATTAATTTTATTCCATGACACAAAAATATTTTTGGTTCCATCGGGTGACAAGACATAATGTTCGATGCAGTATGCTTCCATCCCAACAGAAGGTGTAAAAATGTTTTAAATAAAAACATAATTAAAAACTAATTGTTTGCTGTGAAAGTTTTGACAGACAAAAATAGACAACAAAAGATATATGGCCTTGCAGATCAAATGGTTGGACATACATGAGAGTTTATCTGGTAATTTTTTTTGTTAGCTGCCATTTACGACAGTACTATAGATGCTGTGCAAATGGTGCAATATCGCATCTGAACGGAAAGCGACAACGCACCCCACAATTTATCGGTGCGCAAAGTCCATGACACTTGACGAGTAGATTCACATGGTTACTCATGCTTTTCTAAAATGCTCACGTTAACGATAAAGTGACCAAGCAGCGTCAATATTGTTTGAAAAGGTGTTAAAGAAATGTCAACCATAATAAACTTTTTTTAACTACTGATTTTAATTATTGAAAATTTAAAGAAATTAATAAACCGTATAACGTGCTTTATTGTTAGATACCCGAATATATGGGAAATAAATTGATTGAATTTATCTAGATAAAAACTTGAAATATGTTAAATGTCCATATTTTAAAAAAAAATCTGTTTAAAATTTTAGACAAATTTATCTCAAACATAAATAATAATAAAAATAAAACTATTTGGCATCTGGGCCACAACAACTGTATGTAGTCTAGTAGTGGGAAAATGTGAAGATTAGCCAGTACTAATGTATTATTATTATTATTATTATTATTAGCACCGCGTCTTACTACCCGTTCGGGTTATACGCACTTACGCTAATGTGTAATGGTAGGGTGATTGTGAGATGAAATGGAGGACCTACAGTTTAACGTGGGATCCAAACCACGGTGGAGTCCTGGCATTCCCCACATTCACAAGATGTCTTGTCAGAGGTGAAGGAAGGGTTTGGTAATCAGATAAATCTGTGCCGAGACCGAGGATTGAACCCCGGCCGCCAGCACAGAAGTCTGACACCTTACCCCTAGACCGCCAGGTCACCAGCACTAATGTACAATTGCATATGGAACGCCCGAATGTACTAATCGTACATCCTTTCCATGGAGGGTCTTTCTATGTTCTGATGAGATGATATGGTACTGATAGTGAGCATGAGGGTGTGAAACCAGTAGAAACCCTTAAACCTAACTTAAGCCTAACTAACCAAGCTCTGGTGACCGTTGGAGTATTTCCTCTTTCGGGAAAAATACCCAAAGTACCACCCGGCAATCAAACCATGGATTCCTATGCTCGTAGCCAGGCGCAGTGACCATCACAGGGCTGATTAGGTAAATTATTTAATGCTATAAATTGAAAAGTTATCGTTAAATATTGTATTCCCAGATTTAGAATATTTGCCTATGGTCTAATATAACTGTCATAAAAGCCAAATCAAACACTTATTTTACTTAACCGTATTAATGGTTTTGGTCGGTGTAGATTAATTTTCTAGGATAGGAACTTTGGACGTATGCGAGTACCTTCCCGAAGACGTTACTATTTTTACTAACAAAACTATTTCATTCTTATTTCATAAGTGATGAAAGTGAGCCATTGATGTGTTTACCTGGAATTACTTATCAGAAGGCATAGATAAGTTTTATTATAGTGGTTGTTTACTTATTTGTTGTGCCAGGGCCACAGACAAATAATATATTCAGACACTCAACCTCCAGGTTAAAATGGTTGCGCTCCTTTTGGCAGCTTAAGTCCTTCTCCACTAGGATCGCTGCGATTAGTCCTATCTTCCTCCAGCAGTGACACTAGCGAAGCCCAGTGTTGAAGGACTCAAGCTGACAAAAGGAGCGCAGCGAAACCTCCGTAAGGTTGAAACTCTTGTTTCTTACTCGTCTGTGGCCAATGATCAATTCCGTCACTACAGATGTAGTGAAATTAAAGTTTTTAATCAGTTGCTATAACGAAATAATTAATAATGTATGAAACCTAAAAGTGTGATGAGAAAGCCGAAAATGTGTGTGGTTAATGGATTCAGGTTGTACTATTTCAGATAACGTAGGTTTCTTTTATTCATTAAGACAAGTCTCAAAATACATAAATCTTTATTGTTATCTGAAAAAATTGAGTAGTTACACGTTAATTCATTCTATGTTTTGAATTTTTAGAACCACCTCTTACTACTTGTTCTTGTTAAATGCTTATGCACTCATTACACTAATAATTTTAGGAATGGGAAGGTTATATTTAGAAGAAGTGTACGTGAATTTGCATAGAGGGAGAGTGGAAAACCGTTTTAAAAACCTACCTCAGTACAACCAACCTAACCTGCGAGAGTAGTGCATAAGACCATGTGGCCACCGATGCATGTAAATTCATTCAATTACCGTTTTTTTCCCCCTTTTAGCCAACAATCTGTTCCTTAACACCTAAACTCACTTCTAATTAATCTTAGATAAATAAATCTGACATCAAACATGTGTATGATATAATATTAAATTAAATTAATTAGAATGAAACTTTTTAATTAAGTTTAAAAAATATACGTGTTTTTGAAAAAAGTGGCCAAACATAGATTAGAGCTCTATCCCTGTTCTACTCTGCCAGGTTACTATAAGACTTGTCCAGGTTCTAAGACACACTTCATATATCTCTCCCAAGACTCCAGAGCCACAAGTACAAACCATGGATACTCTAGTAGAATGTCGAAGTCCAATGATCGATTCATTGCATAATTAAAATTTTCAAATCGTAGTCTTTTCGACCGAACATAGGATTAACATTTTAGAAAATATTTTAGATTAAAGTAGTAAAGAGCGTTAAAATATCGGATAAGAAATTATTAGAATTAAGTTTGGAACAATTTAACTGACCAATTATTAGCTGGGTGAATTATTTATTCTCACTTAGATTTTTTTTTCTAAATAAATCTCAGTTATCTCACACAATCGCCAACTTTTATTTATCACCGCGTCTTACTAACTGTTCGGGCTATACGCATGATGATTACGATATTAGTATAGGGATGAGGAAGGAAGCATTTAAGAAGTAATATAGCAACATTTGCTTGGAAGGAGAATGGGAAACCATTAAAGAAAAACATCCTCAGTAGTCCCGACTGAGATTAAGACCACGATCTCTCCGTTATCAGCAGGCCTTCCAACACAAGAATGACGCCTTAGACCATTTGGTAATTGAAGCGGGTGAGTGCCAAAATTGGCATCTACTTAAGGTGCGACCGAAGGGAGCACAAGTAATTTAACATTTTTTATAATGTTGACATTTTTTTGGCTAAAATAAATCAAATATTTCTCCAGTAGCAAAATAGAGTTTAGTTTTTTTCACATGCTGATATTAACAGATCTTGAATATCTGTCAAGGATGTCCTGAAATTTTGTCAAAATTTGTTCTCTTTATTTAAAAGTTTTGACAAAATTCCAGGACACCCTTGTTCAGATATTCAAGATCTGTTGATATCAGCATGTGCAGAAAACTAAACTCTATTTTGCTACTGGAGAAATATTTGATTTATTTTGGAAAAAAAAAATTAATGCTATAAAAACTGTAAAAATAATTGTGCTCCCTTCTGAAGCACCTTAACATATAGCCTTAGCGATTAAATGGCTGAGCTTAAGTAAACATGAAACTAGATCTGAGAGCTTTTTATTTTGCTTTTACTATAGTATATTTAAGTTTCAGTTGTCGAATGGTTTGAGGCGTCCCTCTCGATATAGACTAGACTGCTAATGATGAGAAGATCGGAGTTCGAGTCCCAGTCAGGTGTACTGAGGGTGGTTTTCTCTAAATGATTTTCAACTATCCTTCTATACAAATTAGGGTACAGCTCTAAATTCCCCCTTCTTCATTCCTAACATATTAATATAATTACTACATATAATTAGAAGCTGAACGGATGATAAGGCCCGGTGATAAAAGCAAAAATAAATAAGGCTTGGAAAATAAATGTTATTAAAATATTATAGCGGTGAGATTGATTCGCCCATTTGAACAAAAATTTTGTTTTACTTATGGTATGTAAACGGTTTGATTGAACTAAAAACGTTCATGATTACACACTTACCACACTCATGATTACTTCAATTTGAACTTAAAATTGTCTTGAATATTTAATTTAATTAGAACGTTCATCAAAAGGTTATTGTGTAATTATGATCAGGAGTATAATTTATAGGTTTTGCACCCTCATTATAATAAAGAAGAGATAAGAAAATCACAGTGACGAAACAAAACATGATCATAACGAAGTTTCGAAGCCAGACCTTTTGCATCACCGTTAATAATAATAATAATATTATCACCGCGTATTACTACCCGTTCGGGTTATACGCTTTAAGTACTAATTACGCTAATAGGTTAGGAATTGGGAAGGATGAATTAGAGGAAGTTAACTCGCATTTGCGTGAAGGGAGAGTGGAAAACCATTTAGGAAAAACCACCCCCAGTTCACCCGACCGAGATTCGAACCTCGATCTCCCCGTCCTCCCTCAGCATTCGAGCTCAACACAAGTGCGTTAGCCAACTACGCTACCGAGGCGGGTGTCCAGTTAATCCAATCGGCTATGAACCTGCCGCTGGAGGCGTGTGACACGTTCGAACCACCGTTCGAAGTGGGTTTTTTTGTGTGTTTTTTTATACACTTTAGTCATCTTTATTCTGAGAAAATATTGCTTGAACGTAGGTTTGGATTTAAAAACAAAACGTTTACTACCGACAAGTGGTCACGTTTCATTTCTCATCACAAAAATACAGTGTTTTTTTTTCCTTTGTTATTTCTTTCCATTTGAAACAAATTTTTTTTCCCACACCAATTTTTTCCTTTTTTTTTTTACTGTTTTTCTTTTCCCATCTATCCTAGATACCAGCGGGGCTGTAAGTTACATGAGTAGAGTTTGTCTGGCGTTAGCTTTCTCCCTGATGCCTTGTATAGTACAGATGAGTTTGAGAAAAGAGAGGGGAAAAAGGGGTGGGGGGATGTATTGGCACTGAAGTGAGTTTCGTCTACCACTCGTATCCCCCACACTTCCTAGTTTAACCCCTTTCCTCTCCAAAACCATCTCCTTGCGCTCTTGGTTAATCGCTTTTCCCTTGAAAAGTCACGCGTTCAAAAGTCACAAATTACACTGCTGGGAAATACCTTAATATATTTTTTTTTTCGTGCTTTCTTTCTTTTTACATCTCACTTTCTTCCACCACTGGTTATAGCCCTGTCGTATATTCTACTACCAAACTAAAAGGAAATATTATAAAATATATTTCGGAACTAATCAAACTAATCCAAATAATCAAATGTTAATGAAATATTGACTTTGGGAATAAGAACGAACTATCTGTGCTTACATGGGATAATTTTAATTACAACCACTCTTTAAAGCCATTGATATTTGACCATAATAAGATTAAAATGTATTTTATTAAATACTTCAATTAAATTTAAATATGAATGTGTATTTTTTTATGTTCTCATAAGGATTTTTTGTCTAGATTTAGAAAATTTTGTAAACATTTCAATATAAGACCTAGATAAACTTCCTTTCAGGTACTAAATTGACTTTTTACATTTTGAGTTTGACCTATAAACGTAATATAACGTTAATTCAAGGTGAATTTCAGAAATATGTTTTGTAGTTCATAGGAAAAAAAAAACCACACTGTAACCGAAGAGGGTGTGAACCTATATAAGTTGAATGAGGAGATCGAACTAGATCTACAATCATATTCTCATAGGAAGATTATCTTAGAAAAAATTACTAATATATTATTTGAGCCCTAAATTGATAACGTTTTACTATATTAATATTGTTATTTCATAGCTAGGTATAGTATTTCTCAAAAATCTACAGCTATAGATATTAAGACTTGATTTGTGAATACATGAAAATAGCTCAAGTAACTCTTCTAGCTGATCGATGAAAATGGGACTATATGTTAATAATACTTATATTAATTTCAGTATTGTGGAACTTATGGTTTAACTTAGTTTTAAATGAGCTAGTTCTAATTTTTCATTAAAAAAACACATTTTAATTACATAAACTATTTAACGATTTTATTTCACCCTGAAGCATATTTTGAACTAACAAACCACTTATTAAATAACGTGAGATTTACGGTTATCTGCAACACTCTTCAGTATTCTGGAAGACAGCCTCTATCTCACGACCCGATTAACCGGGAATGTAGACACAAGATAACGCTTGAGCCAGAAATCACATTAAAGTGCAATTTTCTACATTTTTCACTTAGCAACATCGAGATTATAGTTAACTAAAGTGTTTCTTAATAAAAAATAATTAATTTACAATTATGTTTTATCTTTTACTTTCTTGTGAACTCTCGTAAAAATAAGTATTGTGACCGTTAAAAATAATTGAACACGAGATTTAGATAAATTGATAACGTTTCATGATCCTCTGAGACTGAAAAGGCTGTACTCGCGATGACGTATATCTGTGTCTCTATTTGTGTGTCTGCCCGTTTGTGAATCTGTATGTCTGTGTATTTGTGTGTCTGTGTATCTTTATGTCTCTGTATTTGTGTGTCTGTGTCTCTTTACGTCGTTGTATCTGTATGTCCGTGTATCTCTGTATGTGTGTGCGTCTGCATGTCCACGTGTCTATGTTTGTGTTTCTCGGCCTAGAGCCGAAACTGTTTTACTTATAAGGCTACAACTTATTATCTGGATTTTTAACAAGGTCCCTCTTAGGGGTTTTTGAAATTAGCTATCTAACCCTAAATTTAAGGTTGGTTTACTGAAGGGCAAGTGTGGCCTGGCGGTCTAGGGTTAAGGTGTAGGAAATCTTTGCTGGGGTCCGGGGTTCAATCCTCGGTCCCAGTACAGATTTATCCGATTACCAAACCCTTCCTTCACATCTGACAAGACGTGTATTAATCACAACTTGTGAATGTGAGGAATGCCAGGCCTCCCACCGTGGTTCGGAACCCTCGGTAAACTGTAGGTCCTCCATTTCATCACACAATCACCCTACCATTACGCATTAGCGTAAGGGCGTATAACCCGAACGGGTAGTAAGAACTGGTGCTAATAATAATAATAATGATAATAATAATACTGAAGGTCAATATTCTCGAAATACGCTCAATCGACTTTGATTATATTTTGTATTTAGGCACTGTTCAACATTACAAACATAATGGCAACTCTCATTTTCACATAAAAATTACTTTGAGATTACTTTACAAAGGCGAAACTATTTTAGACACGAATTAACTTATACTTGTAAAGATTTAGTGCTAGTAAAATAAAAATTTATTCATTAGAAATATAATTTATAAAACCAATAGCTTGCTAGATATAATGAGATTATATTTTATAAATTATGGTCTGAAAAATGGAAATTTTACTTTTAAATTTTTTGGTGGACGAGAGATTTTCTTCTTTTCTCAATGTTTCTGTAATAGTATCTATTATATAACTGATGCTCTTTAGTGCAGTGTTTCTGCAAAAATGTATACAATTTTGTTTCACAATCTTACGTGTTTTTATTAAATATCTTTATTTAAATGTAAAAGAGAAAGTCTGTTAGGTGCAACAATACAATTTATTATAAATATTTTAAAACAGATTTACTGATCTCAATTCCACTGTTTTCCGAAGAAGATTACAGAAAACCGTGACACATAATTAACGTTTTATTATCCAGCTGAGGGTGTTATCCGCAAGGTATTAAGGGCTCTTAGTGACATCATATAACAGGTATACGATAGTTTAAGAAGGTAGATTATATGAAGTATACCCGTAATTATTATCATAACGAAAAAAAAAATCAAACGCTAGCGCCTCCAAATAAAATTCGAACCTCTAACTTCCATAAAACCATGGATAGGTTACAATGAAACCCTAAACGTCATAGACCTCGCGGCCACCGTGTGATGACTATAGTGAGATGCATGTGTCAGGAAGTCTGTCATGTTTTTGTTGTAAGGGTGGAATGTTAGGAGGGTTGCAAATTTTCAGCGAGGCTGGTTAAAAAGGAGATAGGTGGGGAGGGAGAACAGTGGAAAGGGGGAAGGGTGTATGTCACACATAAAAAGAAGAGAAGCGTGAGAGTAGATCTCAATTTTGTGCAGTCGCGTGCGTACTTTGATCGTTACGGAGTTAGAAATATTTGACGCCATATATTAAGAGATTATATTAAATTTAATTTGAAAAAAAAAAGTATTTAGTAGTAATACGAAGATATCGTTGGTAAAGAAAACACAAAAGCGATGAAATTTGTTGAAGTTTTTGGAATTTTCTCGTAATGAGGTTCTCTAAAAAAAAATGTCTTCAACGTAGTGCGAATGCTGCGTTTAAAACACAATTTATTTTTCTCTGTGTCTACTTTCATGTATTCATACGGTCATTAACGTACCCTGAAGCTGTTGCTTTTGATTATATTATCAATACCTTAACTATAGTTTTTTTAGCACTGCATCTTATTACCCATTCGTGCTATAGGCTAATAGGTTGACCATCGGAGTCCTGGGAGAAAAGTGGGAGGAGGCTATTGGATATATTTAAAGAAAAACCATTCTTTCAAGTCCAATTCCTTTTTTCAACTTTAAATACAGGAAATACATTAATATATTAAAGGAAATGTTGGGTAAAAAACATTGAATAAGCAAGTTATAGTTTTTTGCTTATTATTAACATTAGAAACCTCATAAATTTGATAAATAATTTTTCATATTTGTTGACTTATGGCTTTTTTTTCAATATGACTTTTAGTCTACACAGAATATAATCATAGAGAAAGGAATACATTTCTCTATGATATAATGTATGTGTCGTGACCCTCCGTTCAGTGGGCTGGATCTGTCAGGGGTTCGAAATAACACGTAGGGTTACAAATAATAGATGTAGTAAGAGATAATACAAAACGTGATGTTAAATTAAATATAAAAGAAATATAAGAGATTGGACGTCCACGCTCGTGGATGAACGGGCTTACTCTTGTAAACGTATACTGATATGGCTCGCGACCCCCTACAAAACTATAACTCAGGACCCTGGGATCAACAGATGCCCTATAATCACAAGTTCTAATGGTGACCCGAAGATGTAGTCTGCAATGGTCCGGCGTTGAGCCAGACAGCGTCTCTGCTTACGAATTTAACGGAAATGTGTCAGCCCCAATGTCAACAACTAAAAGAATTTTATAACCTGCTTTAGCCCCTTTCCTCTCCAACAAGTGCAAACATTGTTATGAGTAGTCAGCATTCCTCTTTAATATTTCTAATTCATTGCATCATATTCGCTAAGCCAACTCCTTTAAGCACGTACGCCAAAGAAATGTATGTAAATCCAAACTAACATCCCAACATTGCTCAGGGCTATGCCATATGTAATCTTTTTCATTTCAAATTTTGTTGTAATATATGTTATTTGTTTGTCATCTTCATTATTATTATTATTATGATTATTATTATTATTACTACTATCAAACTTCCTTAGATAGTGTAGTCCAATTGATGGGGAACCCTGTAGATAGTATGAGCATTGTGTGAATTCCTAGAATGAACATACCAGGGTGGACACGTAATTCATTAAACACATTTATCTCCAAAAGTGTGGGACGAATCCGAGAGATGATCAAGTCATAAGGTTTAATTAATATTGATTAAATTCCTCATACAACATTGTCGACCCTTTTAGCGCGGATATAATTGTTCAAAGTAAAAGATAGTACGGTTTACGCTAGAGTTCATCCAATTTAACCTAGACCACGTTTTTTTTTTAGAAACGGCCACCATGTGGTAATTAATCCTAGTTCACTGCTTTCCACTAACACCACCAGTGACGACGCGACGGCTAAGTTGACTGCACTGGAGAGAAGGAGACGATATTATATTTGACGAGACGCATGCAGGGAGAATAATCGCTTAAGTCAACTTTATTGTCACTGGATTTTTTAAAAGAGGGTTCTGGTGTAATGGACCGTGTCCATATAATATATCATGTCATATTATGACAGTTACATTATTTTAATATATTCATACGTCAATTGCATGTTATTTTAAGGTGCCATTTTTTTAAGAGAGTATAAAATTCATTCTAAATAAATTGTACGATGCAATCACGTAAGCTCCCACAAATTTTAAATAGCAGCTTTAAAACTAAACTTAAAAAAAAAGTTTTCTGCAAACAACGCTTAAGTTATGTTTTTCTCATAAAAACCAACATATAATATTGTTAATCACAATAAACACTTTTTACATATACATTTTAAACCAAATTGTTCAAATACTTTGAAAGAATTTCAAATGTTCAAAAATGAATTGTTTAAAAACTTCTCAAAAATTATTTGTAATCTGTAAAAATACAAACGTATTTTTATTTAACATAAAAAGAAATGACCAGATACCCATTTTGATTTCAATCGTCAAGACCAATATCATATAATTTCAAATTTCTTATAACCTGTCATAAGTAAGCTATCCTTAATTAATTTATTTTAGAAACATTATATACATACATTATTAATGATCAGGTAAAACAGTCTCAATCAAGTTTAGCAAAAATCAATCATCATTGGAAAAAATGTATAAAACTTATAAAAAACTCTATATACTTATTTTAAAACAAAACTAATGCTAGTGTGTATTATTTCGTTTCACCTATTTTACGTGTTTTGAGTAAAATCTCAATTTTTAAGCAATAGAGTGAGAAAGTCCGTGCGTAGTTCTGTACCATTAATTATTTATTTTTACTCGTATCATGATAAATGAACATAAACAAATAAAAAAGTGTCAGATGGGAATAACTCCAATCGTGTTTTTTTATTTATACAGATAGCTCAACAAAATAATACTCCTTAATTTCCGAAGGAGAATACATTTTCACGATTGTTTTGTAATTGGTGTCCATTTTTATAGCATAAACGTTAGCATTTCCATTACGATATAAAGATACTATACAATGGAAGTGCCATATGAGCTTATAATAAAAATTGTTTTATTATTTACGCATTATCGTTTCTTTTCCGCTACATTATTCTTCAAGAATGGTAATTAGGAAAAGGTAGTTTGCCTCAGAGGTCTAAAAATTATCAACATGTATTGAAAGGAAATATTTAACCTCATTAGGTAAACTGAGTTATATAGTGCTGCCAGAAGCTTTGAAAGGGTCAACTAATTTAGTTTAAGTTGAAAACTAATAGTGCAGACTTCTAACTATAAAATCTGTCTGTAAATTACAATTTTAAAGATAGCTTATCAACAACATTCAAGGAAAGTATTTAAGATATATATTATTATTTTATTGTGTATTATTTCCACGCCACAGAAAGTCATTTTAAAGTGTCCACTATTTATTAAAATTATTATGTGACATATAATATTTGATAAGGTATATTATATATTTTTTTATATAAGTTCAATTCAAGGTTTATCACATAAAATGTATTTATGTGTTGTTATTAAAGTGAGTATTGAGTGTATTGTATCCAATCGTTAATTTGTAATGAGTCCTGATTAATGGCATGTTAAATAACGTTCTTGTTTGTATCTAAAGTAGGATTATGGTAAGAAGGATAGTCAGTGTGTGATAGGTTACAAAATATAGTAGAAGTTCATTCAAATAGTCACACGTCTAGTCATCTGTAGCTGTTACTGTATATATATATATATATATATATATTATATATATATTAGTATAGTTTTATACGTCTTCATTATATACATAATGAAGACGTATAAAACTATACTAAGAATTATTTATTTTAATTATTTTAGGTGTTTAAAGTGCACAAACTGAACCTAGTGATTATATCAGCTCACATACTTTAGAATAACCTTACACAGCATCCAACCCTCAGAAGTTAATTTATAATTGAGAAAAGAGTAGACCTACATTTCACCAATAACAAAGTTTTCATCCATGCCGATAATTGAACTCAGGACACTTGGTTTAGTGGGCAGACATAATACTAACTGAGATAAGGTGACTAACAACCAAATATTAAAATGGTATCAATATTTATCTTTTAATAAAAGAGATTGTGGTTTATGTATAGCCAAATGTTATTAATAACAGAATCCTATAACACTAAAAATTGCTACAACAATTTTTATTTTACAAAAAGATTGAATTTTTTTAACAACGTGTTTTACTACCCGTTTGGTTATACGCTTATGTACTAATAGCTCTAGAGATTTTAGGGATTAGGAAGGTTATATTTAAAGGGAGTTTACCCGCATTTGCATAGAGGAAAAGTGGAAAGCCACCCTCAGTAGACCTGACCGACATTTGAACATCGATCTCCCTGTTATCGGCAGTTTAGTCAACTGCGAGGGTAGCGCGCTAGACCATGTTGCCATCGAAGTATGCGGTATTGATTTAATTGAGTATAAATATCCTCGTTTAGTTGACGATATTAAACACACCTTTCTATTATTTAATCTGATTTTTTTTCCTAATATTTTTTTACAAAACCATACACAACAACTATACACAGATATTTAGATTGTCTAAGGCCAGCAGCTGACTTGTAAGAGGACATTAATGTAACAAACGACAAGTCTAGCCACCAGCGCACGAACATGCTCAACCCGACAGTCTTTTTTTTCCTAATATCTTTGCCACGTGTACAACAGTCGTATTTTGTTTAATAATTATTAATATATTCAGGGTGACCTGGTGGTCTAGGGGTAAGGTGTCAGACTTCTGTGTTGGGGGTCCGGGGTTCAATCCTCGATCCCGGCACAGATTTATCTGATTTCCAAACCCTTCCTTCACCTCTGACAAGACATCTTGTGAATGTGGGGAATGTCAGGCCTCCACCGTGGTTCGGATTCCACGTTAAACTGTAGGTCCTTCATTTCATCTCACAATCACCCCTACCATTACACATTAGCTTAAGTGCGTATAGCCCGAACGGGTAGTAAGACGTGGTGTTAATAATAATATTTTTTACTATATTCAGACTCTAAAGCTAACGAATGACTTGAGTCGAGCTTTTGTAATGTATTACTTGCCACGATCATTACGTTACAAAGGCTCGGCTCAAGTCAGTCGCTAGTTTAAGACTGTACATTTAAAAGGTTTAGTTAAGCTCATGCTTAATATGGCATGAATACCAATTAGTATAATATGTTTTAATTAGTTTCAGTTTGTTGATAAACATGCGTTGTGACATATCTTGCCTCGTATTGTTGATACTTGTCAGCATTCACTCTGTCAGTTCAGACACACCAAGTATAAATTCAAGTAAGTGCTTAATATAAGATCTAGCGCACTTCGATGGTTACGTGGTCTAAGGCGCTACTCTCACAGTAGACAAGACTTCCGATTACAGAAAGCTTGAGGTTCGAATCTCAGTAGGGTGTACTGAGGATGGTTTCCCAAAATGGTTTTCCACTACCTTTCCAAGCAAATGCGTGTACACTTCCTCTCAATTAAACCTTCCTAATACCTAAAACATTAGTAGCGTACAACCCCTAGCCACTGTATATGTAGATGTCAGGGTTCTATTATTATTATTATTATTATTATTAGCACCGCGTCTTACTACCCGTTCGGGTTATACGCACTTACGCTAATGTGTAATGGTAGGGTGACTGTGAGATGAAATGAAGGACCTAAAGTTTAACGTGGGATCCGAACCACGGTGGAGGCCTGGCATTCCCCACATTCACAAGATATCTTGTCAGAGGTGAAGGAAGGGATTGGTAATCAGATAAATCTGACACCTTACCCCTAGACCACCAGGTCACCGTCAGGGTTCGAGTCCCGTCCATATGCACCGGGGGATTGTTTCCTAAATGTGATTTTCATTGTGGTTGCAAGATACTTTCTCCTTGAGAAAGTGAAAGAAAGCACTTTCTATAAGTTACTCTCCACGTACTCACTCTTTGGGTTAACTTTTCAATAGTTGTGTTCAAACCATCTTTTAAATGCGAGGTAAAGTCGAAATGAAGTTTTAAACACGCGAAGAAAAGTTAAAGCCCAAATCAAAGATGAGGCTTTTGATTTTTATTATATAGCACTATTTTCAATTTTTAATCGAATTCGAGATTTTGATAGATGTAGACGTTTCATGGCCTCATGAAACAGAAAAAGTGTTTTTCGTGATGCGGTTTTTCTGTCTGCCTGTATCTAGGCCCTGAGCCTAAACCTATTTACCCAACGGGTTAAAACTGGGTAGGCCTATCTAGAATTGTTATTAGGCTCCCTCTCTCAAGGATTTTTTTAAATTAGTCATCTAACCCTAAAAATTAAGGGTAGTTTACTTTATGGCAAAGAGAGAACGAATCGTTTTTCTTGAAATCCGCTCTTAGGATTTTGATTAAATTTTGTATGTAGAAACAAAATGGCAATACTTATTTCTCCGAGGGTACTTTATATACGGAGATATTTCCAATTTTTATCATATCTCCGCAACTATTTGATAAACTGAATAGCTTATCAGTGTAAGGTTGTGGTACAAATTAAAACAAAAGATTTTATTTGATAAATATTTTTATAAAATCAATATTTTCTTAGCTATAAGCCAATACATAGCTTATATTATTTTATTCATGTCTTTGAAATGTGAAATGTATGGTAATATAAACACTTTGGTGGCCATAGATTCTCCTCTTTTCTCGATGTTTCTGTAACAGTATATATGATTTAATGTAGGCTCTTTGTTAGTGTGTTTCTGCCACAATGTATTTTATCTCGTTTCACAAATCATAAGAGTTTTCTCTAAATGACTCTATAGAAAGATAAAAGAGTGATAAATTGCATCGTACAAGTTATTTCTTTGGTAATAGCCTACAGTCTTAAGATGCCGTGCACAGATAAAATGTTGTTTTCCCCCCAGTTGACGCACCTGGCTGCAAGGACGGTGACGTCATGAAGGATCCTTGTGGGAGACCTTGCGTCTGTTTCACCGGACGCTTCAACTGCCAGTTGATCCTTCTGTGCGATCTCAAGTACCACTGGTACAGAGAATGAAATACCCTTCCTTTCCTAGTGGCAGCTGAGGAATTACCAAAAAGTAGTTTTACGACATAATCGTACATACTAAAACCTTCTTCTGGTTGAAACATTGTTGTTACCTTCTTCTTGTTTGTTCTGTTGTTCATCAAATGTTTTAACCACTTGGTTTCTGGAGGCGTACTGATTTTGGTTGTAGCCACTGATTAAAAAAGAGCCATGTTCGATGCCAATTTATTAAACGTTTATTAATTGGTAAATGAAATCCTTTGTCAAACATAACAGGTTTACAGGTTTACTTTACAATTACAACTAATCCACAAAGAACAATGTCTGATCGAAGTGTTTGGTCTGACGTACAAACAAGCATTGTCCTATTAGACTGACTCGAAGTAAGTTACTTAATTGAGCGAGGGTGATAGTAGAGTATAAAGTCATACTCCACAATACTCATCTGGTATTTCATAGTCTGATCGTAATTTTTCATAAATAAAATATATGACCCTTATATGGAGTTTTCTAAGGAAATAATATACAACATCATTTAAGTGGTTGAAAATGTTGGTTATCTACCATTCTTTCTCTGTATGAGAAAGCAATATTATATTAGTTTGTGCATGAGCCCATCTTATTAGACCAAACTAAAAAATGTATGCAATGTTTGAATGTTTACTTTCGTAGTCTAATAGTTAAAATAAAGAATAATTTCAACAAGCCAATAAAGGTAATAAAGAAAACAGTGACAAAAATGTGTCAGATTTATATTACATCAATCAAAATTGACTCTATATGTCGAAAGGGTCTGTTGCTGGTTTAGCGTATGAATACATGAATGTAGAACTTGTAACTTTGTAATGGTCGGATAATATTCTTGCCATGACAATCATTTTAACAAGAAGTATATATTAACAACATTTTAGAGAACATTCTAAAATACTCTTTCGTAAGGAGTGTAAGATATGTTAAAAATAATATAGACTTAGATAATGCTTGATAATACAGATAAATGAAATGCAACAATTGAATATAATAAAAGTGATGGTTAATGCGTCACACCATATTTAATTAAAGTCAAAGCATTATATAAAACATACAATGATGTGAGTATAAAAGTTAAGTAAATAGAGTGTTGTTATATAAACGGTTGGCATATTTGACAATAAAACGTAAGTCAGGAGAATGATAAAATTGATGTACACAGTAGTAAATTAAAATAATAGACGTTAATAACCAGAAACAACCTTAGGATTAAAATTTAATAAAATACAAGATGTATATGAATAAAATTGGATTAACTTACTGTTAAAGTAAATTACAGGTTCGAATGAAAGTTTAAGCCAATTATAAATCTAAAAAATAGAATTAAATTGAATAAAGTATAACACAAATAAAAAGGACTAACAAAATGCTGAATGTAAACAGTCTAAAAAGAATTCAAATGAATTGAAACTTGAAAAAAAAATTAACATGAATTGTAAACGTAATTGAAAAAAGTTAGTTGGAAGATAGTCAAATGATGTTGATTGATACAAGTGAGGTAAACCAGGCAGGTTACATAACGACATTAATGGATAAGTTAGAGAGGGGAAGCCTAACAATGGTTGCAGACTCCATTGTTAGTTCTCATCGTGTCTCAACACCTATTCGGACTGCATGATTATGGTGCGTCTACTGTAGCACCGAAACATGTCGGGATAATAGAGCAACTGTAAACATCATCATTACAGAAACATTAAAAAGGAGTAAGAGAAGTTTAATCCTTATGATAGGACTTAGATAATTGGTTCTATGATGCTCCCTTGATTTTCATGTAATCTTAAGTAATTAATAAATGCTTATTATTTTTCTTATTTAACTCTTACACTTTTGTTTATTTTATAACTAGGCTTCCCCTCTCTAACTTCTCCATTAATATTGTTATGTAACCTGCCTGGTTTACCTCACTTGTATCAATCAACATCATTTGACTATCTTCCAACTAACTTTTTTCAATTACGTTTACAATTCATGTTAATTTGTTTTTTCAAGTTTCAATTCATTTTAATTCATTTTAGACTGTTTACATTCAGCATTTTGTTATTCCTTTTTTTTGCGTTATACTCTATTCAATTTAATTCTATTTTTTAGATTTATAATTGGCTTAAGCTTTCATTCGAACCTGTGATTTACTTTAACAGTAAGTTAATCCAATTTTATTCATATACATCTTGTATTTTATTAAATTTTAATCCTAAGGTTGTTTCTGGTTAGTAACGTCTATTATTTTAATTTACATCAATTTTATCATTCTCCTGAATTACGTTTTATTTAACTTTTATACTCATATCATTGTATGTTTTATCTAAGGCTTTGACTTTAATTAAATATGGTGTGACGCATCAACCATCACTTTTATTGTATTCAATTGTTGCATTTCATTTATCTGTATTATCAAGCATTATCTAAGTCTATATTATTTTTAACATAAGTATATATTAGTTAAGTTAGTTTGCAATTTCATGGTTTGTAATGTGCGCACTCATGTTTTAAAAAAAATATATTGTTTGAAACACAGCGAACAAAATATTTGATAAGAAATTATTAATTTTAATTTCTGAACGATTCAAATTTGACTAGGACTTTTAAATTCAATTAGATCTCATTTCGGAATTGATATATATATATATAATACTACTATAAAACCACATGCTGACTCACCCCCTGACATTAATGTTTACTCAATTCCAGATGAGCTAGAAACTTGAAATTTGGTAAACTTATAGCTTTTAGCCTGTAACCAACGGGAAAATTCCAAGAAGTTAAAAAATGTTAACTCCCGAAAAAAATTCAAAATGGTGGAACAACTTTAAAATATTATTAATTATTATTATTATTAGCACAGCGTCTAACTACCCGTTCGGGTTATACGCACTTACTCTAATGTGTAATGGTAGGGTGATTGTGAGATGAAATTGAGGACCTTCAGTTTAACGTGGGATCCGAACCACGGTGGAGGCCTGGCATTCCACACATTCACAAATTGTGATTAATACAAGTCTTCTAAGAGATGAAGGAAGGGTTTGGTAAACTTTAAAGTCGTTGCGGACTTTTCTTCGAAAGTCACTTGTGGCATAACGGTAAGACCTATCAAAAATTACAACATAAGCATTAGTTTACATCTACTTGCAAAGAAAACCCACTGGGGGTGTGGGGGCGGAGCCCCCAACGAGCAAAGCGAGTCGATATACGTAAGGCTAAGAGTGAGGACTAGCTTTTTTTTTAGCACCACGTCTTACTACCTGTTCAGTCTATACATCTATGTACTAATTAATGTAATAATTACACAAATTGGTTGGGTATTAAGAAGGCTTAATTTATAGGAAATGTACCCGCTTTTACGTTTAAGAAGGGTTGAAAACCATTTAGGAAAACTATCCCCATTATACTCGACTGAAATTCGAACCTTGATCTTCCCGCCATCGGCAGTCTAGTATATTGCGAAAGTAGCGACTTAGACCATGTGGCCACTGAAGCGGGCTATAAATTCTTAAACCTTTCTTAAGGGTAACTAATCAAACCCTAGTCACCGTTGGGATAATTTCGCTTTTGGGGAAATTACTCTTGGTACCAGCCGGGAATTGAACCTGGGACTCCAAGGGTTCAGAGCTAGATTCTCTGACCACAATACCGAAGGGCTGGCTTATGTAAGTAATAATATTTATAGATATTATGTTTTATGATATATTATAATGTATATATTTATTAAATGGCATATTGTTTGATGACCCACACACAAGTTTTTTAAAAAATGACAGTTTTACCAATAACTTTTAACTCAGTTACTAAAGTATTAGCGAAACATTTACTCTATTGGTTTTGATGTCACAGGTAATTTTATTTTCAGGAAGCAATGAGATTAGTAACCAGGCTTTTTCATTTCCATCAATAGACTAAATAATTGTCTGCTTCTAATGGACAAAACGTCACAAACACACCCTAAACGTCTCAAATGACAACACGTATTGAATAGGATATAAACCTGATTGGTTGTTGATCGTACATGAACAAAAATATTATTTGATTTTGTGTTCTGTTAAAGGAAATAAAGTTAAAAATAATTAATATCATGAGTGATGTGTGAATTTGTCATAGCAGTGGACAAATATCAAAATTTGAATAATTTTTTATGATAATAACAAGTACACCCCGCTTATCCTGAAAAGTAGCATTCTTAACTTGACGGATTATACCATGAACCTATGTTTTATATATATATATATATATATATATATATATATATATATATATATATATATATTCTACACCAGAGTGGAAAAATGCCAGTGTAAACCAAGGATATTTAGAGTGATTTTTACTAAAAAGTTTTCCATTCCACCTCGACGCAAATGAGAATACATTAACTTTAAATCATTCCTTCCTTATCCTTATTAAAAAACAATATCTTAGCACCGCTTCCAACTAACTATTCAGGTTATACGCTTATATAATAATTACGATAAAGGGTTAGCGATAAGTAAGGTTGAATTTAGAGGAAGAGTACCTACATTTGCGTGGAGATAGAATAGGAAGCTATTTAGGAAAAAACCACCTTCAGTAAACCCGATCGAGAAACAAACCATGATCTCCTTGTCACAGGTGGTTTAGTATATTGCAAGAGTAGTGCCTTGGACCATGTGACCACCAAAAGTAATCTTACTCAATTAATGTAACTAAAGTTTAGCCTACGTGGAAAAAGATGTCGAGAAAAACTAACATAGACCAGTAACAATGGTTCAAATAAACCACAAATATGTTTATTATAGTTTATGTGCCCCTTCATCATATATGTAAAAACATTTTTTTAATATCGTATAAAACGAAGAGTTTGGGGAATTAATATGGGGAGATTAAAATATCAATCCGATTCAACACAATATCAAGAACTAAATAATTCAAGTGAAATACTAAATAATAGAAAATAACACCTCTGGTTTTGTGGCTCTCGAGTTTTTCTAGGGACTCATTATCTGTCGACCTGACACAGCAAACCAATCAACGTAGGACCTTCTACCACCTACCCCTACCCCCAATACAAACACACACATTTAAAGGGTATTGACAAATTTAATACTGATCAATTACTCCTGCCGTGATTTACCAATGACGTAATATCTAGTCGGTAGATGACGGTATATTGAGGAAAAAGTAGCAACGCTGATTCAAAGAAGATTATAGCAATCAGCTCCAGAATTTTGAGACCTCAATTTTTTTTTAATATATTTTCCAATATCTCGGAAGTTTTTCTTTTATAAAAAATATATTTATAATAAAAGTTTTTATTTCAAGTAATACGGGAACTTTGTAGCGATAAGCTATTTCATATTTTAAATAGTTGAGGAGATATAACCAAAATTGGAAATTTCCGCTTTTACGAATTTGAATCAATAGCATTAGAGTGGGTTTTGAGACAATTAATTATTAATATATGCCCTTTCAGTAAGCTAACTTTAATTTTAACGCTAGGTATCTAGTTCCATAAAAACGCCTTTTAGGAACTTTATGAAAACCCT
Source organism: Timema cristinae (assembly GCA_039000515.1). NCBI lineage: Eukaryota > Metazoa > Arthropoda > Insecta > Phasmatodea > Timematidae > Timema > Timema cristinae. The sequence goes on along the minus strand of JBCFYV010000100.1, from coordinate 41,712,322 downwards.
AGATACCAAATTTTAGCCTGATGGGTAAAATGGTTTCGGCTCAAAGCCAAGATAGACACACATAAACGGCATCGCAAAAACCCCTTTTTAGGTTTCAGTAAGTCATGAAACACATCAAAATATCTAATTCGATATTTTTGACGATCACAATACTTTCTTTACATGACGGGTGTGAGAAAATAAAATGGAAATATCTGACTTCTCATAGCTTAATGCACTCTCCCATGGTAAGACAGCAAAGAAATAATTTAATATTGGTCGTGCACCTTCATTTGAATGTGGGACTTGAATCTACAACGTATGTTGACCCTATGGGAAGGAAAAAACTTGTCTCTATATCTAGAAAAAAATAAAATCGTGTGAAAGAATAAAAAAAAGTGAGAACATCTTGGAAGATGTGGCGAACCAATAGTACGGAAAACCTCCTCTAGAGAGCAGAGTCTAAGGATTGAAGGCAAAAGAGCTTTAGTGTGAACACATGGAAATCCGCCGGATACACACCGACAAATGGTCTGATGTTTGTTGGTTTGTTTGTTTGTTTGTTTGTTTCCTGGTAAGTCCCGAGTTGAAGTACTCTTATGTGATAGTGTCCATTATTATTTCTTCGATAAGCAAACATTTATTTTGTTTGGAATAAGAGTACTTTTAATTTCTTACTCAGATGAACTTTATATTCCAAACTAAGCTGGATCGATATTTTACACAAGCAAAAATTATGTTAGAGTGGGATCTTTTTTTTTTATTTGAGGAATTTACCATTCACTTTATTAGCTAACTGGTTGTATAAGGACATTACTTATAAAATAACGTAAATCTACAACAAACACAACACTCAAAACCCCTACCATTAATTCATAGCTCCTAAAGGGGAAACCTTCATTTCATAGATGATAAATGTTTCGTTGATGCCAGGAATCAAACTCAAGACCCTTAGTTAAGTATGCAGACTAAAAAGTTGTTACTAGTCTGATTGAAAGATACTTATAAATATATAATAATATTTAGCACCGCGTATTACTACCCGTTCGGGTTATACGCTTTAAGTACTAATTACGCTAATGGATGAGGAATTGGGAAGGTTTGATTAAAGGAAGTGAACCCGAATTTGCGTGGAGGGAGAGTGGAAAACCATTTAGGAAATACCACCCCCAGTTCACCCGACCGAGATCCGAACCTCGATCTCCCCGTCCTCAGCAGTCGAGCTCAACACGACAAGCGCGTTAGCCAACTACGCCACCGAGGTGGGTGATTCTTATAAAATAACTATTTTGTCTATGGTTATCATCAAAACCCCTGCTGTCGGCACATTAATCTCAACTGGTCTCGTTTTTTTTGGTAACAGGTTTGAATTATGTTTTTACTAAATGGATTCCCACTTTACATTTGCGTAAACACGGGTGCATATCCTCTAAATTCTACCCTCCTAGTCCCTACTTCATAAGTTTAAAAATAATACATCATGAACGTGTAGTGAGTTTCAGAGCACAAATAAAAAACAATTTTGCACCTTTCTTATTATATAAATCTGGCGGCCGGGGTTCAATCCTCGGTCCCGGCACAGATTTATCTTATTACCAAACCCTTCCTTCACCTCTGACAATACTTGTATTAATCACAACTTGTGAATGTGGGGAATGCCAGGCCTCCACCATGGTTCGGATTCCACGTTAAACTGCAGGTCCTTCATTTCATCTCACTATCACCCTTCCATTACACATTAGCGTAAGTGCGTATAACCCGAATGGGTAGTAAGACGCAGTGCTAATAATAATAATAATAATAATAATATATAAATATTACCATAATCGTGCTTTCTTAGGAAAGTCCAGTGCTGATGCCTGGTTTTAGAAAGCAAATGTTAAATAAAATAAATTAGTTAACATTTATAATCCTTTTCGAAATACAAATATTAATATCATAAAGTGTTAAATCAAACAAGGAAGGAAGTGCCATTCATCCATGATTGAGCCACTCACGTGAATGACGTCCAATGTCCCACATGTGCTGTCATCAAGCTTGACATATGCCCGCTAGTGGTAAAACTCTTCATCGGAAATCAAGTCAGGGAAGGGGAGGAGGGAAGGGAAGGGCATTGTGTGTAAGGGGAGGAGGGATATGGTAAAGAGGGGGTGGGAGGGGTGAGTGGAGCCCGTTCGGGAAATGCTAAAACACAGAGGCACAGATCAACCTCAAATTAAATCAATACACGTAATACACTTTGTACCATGCTTTAACCACTCAGCCAACCACTCACGTTCACATTCACATACACATGCACATACACAATCACACATTATGAGGGATGTTTCAAAAAAAAAAAAAGTAAGGGGTGCACTGCGTGTCATTTTTCACTCTACGTGACATGCCATCATAATGTAACCCATAGTGTGACGGAAACTTTATTAGAGCACTTTGACAATAACCCACTGCCCCAGAACTAGGCCCACGGTTAGTGTACCCCGACTCACTCACACTCAGGAAGATCGATTTCTTTAATTTTCACACAGGGAGCTGCTACACACACGCTTCAGTAGCGTAGCTAGCTAACGCGCTAGTTTTATGTTGAGCTAAACTGCTGAGGACTGGGAGATAAAAGTTCGAATCACACTCGGGTGAAATGGGGGTGGTTTTAATTAAGGGTTTTCCACTCCCTTCCACGCAAATGCGGGTTCACTTTATCTATATTCAACCTTCCCAATTCCCAATTCCTAACTCATTAGTGTAATTAGTAATTAGGTGCATAAACCGATCGGGTAGTAAGGTGCGGTGCTAAATAAAAAAACTGCTACAAGTCTGAACTTTAAAAAAAATCATGGTTTCAGCCCACAATTGAACCATACCTATCAAGAAGTCACCATCTGTTGACTAATATAGTGCTAACTTCTGCGGAAAGAGGGTGTCATGTGCTCAACACAACTTGCCCTCCAGCCGTTAATCTTAATTTTCTGAAACAAAGCTTCTACTTTTTCTTTCAATCTACACATCATTTGTCCTCTCGAGGCTGAGTTGACCCCGTTCAAGATCCACTACTTCACAAGAAAATCTATAAGTGCCAGGGATAAAGCCCGGGACCTCTGGATCCATCCAAGCTAATGAAACTACCCTCATTTAACTGGGTGCACTTCAATTGTGGAATAAATTATATATGTCAGCCGGTTAACACAAATTGTGGAACAACCTGTAATCCTGTTAAGCTCCAACCCCTAACCTAACATAACCTAACGTAACCTAAACCAAACCTAACTTAAACTAAACCTAACTTAACTTAATCTAACCTAACTTTACCTAAACTTAGCTTAACTTAATCTAATCCAACCTAATATAACCTAACCTAACCTTCAATTTCCATTTGAGCAAAGTCATTAATAATTTAATTTTTACCCCACAGTTCGTGTAAGAGAATTATCGAGCTCGGATGAGCTGTTCCGCAATTCGTGTGAACCGGTTTAATTACACTAACTATTAGGTCAGGGATAAGGAATGTCTGACACACTCGTTTGCTTAGAAGGAGGGTTTTCAACCCTATCGAGTGACACCCTGTGTACAACCACAATTTCTCTGTCACGGTCAAACCAAGTCCTGATGAGCTAAAAGGGATTGAGGTTTAAAGGCAGTAATTTTGCAGTTTTTTACAGAAGTTTGGCCCAATAAATCAAACATTTCTCTAGTATAAATATAGAGTTTAATTTTCTTCACGTTGTGACCTCTACATATAGTGATTAATTATCTGTCAAGGTTCTTCTAAAATGAATGACAACTTTTTCTCTTAATTTAAAAAATGGTTAATCTAATGCCGCTATACTCATGACAGATATTCAAAAACTGATGATAAAACAATGTGTAGAATATTAAACTCTGTGTTTCTACTGTAGCAATATTAAAGGTATTTTGATGAAAGAAATTGTTTGCTATGAAAATGGTAAAAACATTTGCCTTTTCTCGTATGTAGGCCCTACTTATAGATGGCCACCTCGGTAAGAGAGACATTTTCATGCAGATGTTCAGCTCTAAACAATATTTATTTATAAGGTGTGTTCTTTCAAAATAATATGACTCACGCCAAATTTAGTTTGAAAGATTCCAACAGGATTCTTTTTCTTTTCTTTAACAACCCTAGGCCTATAATATAACATTTAAGTAAAAAAATGTATAAAATGTGATTTAGCTCATTTTTAACAACATTTCAAGCATATCTGCTGAGCTATTAGACCAAATATTGATGTGAAAGGTACTTATTTAGGCTTTTTCTAACAATAGATTTTTATAGGCCTATACCAGAAAATTTTAATATACTTGATAACTGGAAGTGAGCTTTCCTCTTTACCTTGAGATAAAAAGTTTTGTATCTTTCTTTCTCCTCTTTCTTATTGACATGATAAAGTATGGTTGTATGCGAAGGGCGAAAGGGAGTTAAGCGTCAACAGAATAGAGAAATATTGTTCCATAAAATGACCCAAACAATTATATTTCAATCCTTGTGGCCTGACAGCGAATGACGTTGTTGTTAACAAGGCATAAATCATGAAATAATGTTACTAAGTTTTCAGTGTTGACTGCAAAATAATAGGCTACGTATTTTAGTATTTAATAATTTTTCTTCTACAAGAATCCTCAATACCTCGGTTTTTCGTTCTGAATCAGTGGTTACCTAAATAAAACTAAAGTTAAGACTAATTATAATTTTTCTGTTTAGGGAAGTTGAGGTTACAATTATTTCTTTTATCACCGCGTCTTAATACCGTTTGGGTTATACGTTTATGTACTAATTACGTTGATGATTTTAGGATTATGAAGGTTATATTTAGATGAAATGTACCCAATTTATGTAAGGGAGAGTTGAAAACATTTTTAAAACCACCCTCTTTTACACCCGATAGAGATTAGAACCTCGATCTTTCCGTCATCGGCAGCCTAGTACATTGCAAGAATAGCGCCTCAAACAATTCGGCCACTGAAGTAGTTTCCATTCTCTCTGAAAATGAGGATTAATTTATTTTAGATTGTACCTTACTTATTCCTACTCCAATAGTGCAAGACAAGGGGACCTGGTGTCTAGGTAAGGTGTCAGACTTCTGTGCTGGGCGGGGTTCAATCTTGGTTCCGGCACAGATTTATTGATTACCAAACCCTTCCTTCATATTGACAAGACACTTGTGAATGTGTGGAATGCCAGTCACCCGTGGTTCGGATTCCACGTTAAACTGTAGGTCCTTCATTTCATCTCACAATCACCCTACCATACACATTAGGTAAGTGCGTATAGCCCGAACGGGTATAAGACGCGGTGCTAATAATAATAATAATAATATAATAATAATAATAGTGCAAGAAATGCAAGTAATTGAGAATAACCCCAACAGATGGTAAAGCGTGGTGTAAAAAATTAAATTTATGTTTAATTGTTGCCGACACCCACCACCATGGATGAATGGTTAGATAGATTTACCATTGATCAGAGGATTCTGGTTCAATTCTAGGTGGCACTGACGAATCTATTTGCTAATTACAAACGTGATCGTCATACTATCCAATTAGTAATTATCTGGGTACTCGTGTTGAGTGTCTGGTATTTAAAAGTCGCGTTCTGGTACAACCTGTGTATTTAGAAAGTGCTCATTAAACACCCCAATGGAGAACAATACTAGACTTAGATGAGGGCGAAGGCGTCGGTAAAAGTAACTACCTGGACAAAGTTTAAGTTTTGAAGTCAGGGAAAACGATAATTGAGTTTATTTTTAAGCGAAGCCATGAACACACAAACGTACAGTATTAAGTTTAATGGAGCAGAAGTCCCACGAAACCTTTGGAATGGTCAAAGTTGGTTCTGTTCAAGTACTTTAGGTAATAACTTTTTTTTGTGGGGGGGGGGGAGGAACATTGGGGGAATAGTTTTCTAGGAATTGGCGATAAAATGTAGATTTGATTATCGGATGCTATTTTCATTTGATGAGAACTCTGATAAGTTCTTTAACATTTTAGATGACGTAGAAAAAACAAACAAAAAATATCCATATCTCGTGGTCTCAACTTTTAAATTAGATTTATTAATTGCATTGTGTCTTATTATCCAATTAAGCTATCCGTATATTTACACTATTATTATTATTATTAGCACCGCGTCTTACTAACGTTCAGGTTATACGCACTTACGCTAATGTGTAATGATAGGGTGATTGTGAGATGAAATGAAGGACCTACAGTTTAACGTGGAATCCGAACCACGGTGGAGGCCTGGCATTCCCCACATTCACAAGCTGTCTTGTCAGAGGTGAAGGAAGGGTTTGGTAATCAGATAAATCTTTGCCGTTACCGAGGATTGAGCCCCGGCCGCCAGCACAGAAGTCTGACACCTTACCCCATATATATATTTACACTAAAGTGGTAGAAATGAGTAAGGTAGAAATTTGAGGAATGTACCTGCATTATCGTGGAAATATTGTGACACATAGTTAAAGAAAAACACCTGCTGGGATTTAAAACTTATCTCCCCATCACCATTTAACCAGAATTGACGAACCTCAATCCACATGCTTACTAATAAGGGTAATTTTTTAGAACTGCGTTTTACTACCCGCTCATGTTATATGGTTATATACTAATGACTCTAAGGTGTTAAGGATGAGGAATTTTGAATATAAAGGATATGTATCGATATTTTCGTGGAGGTAGGGGGAAAATCAATTTAGGAAAATCTCTCTCGGTACATCGAAAAGGGATTTCAACCCTAATCTCCCTATATTCGGATATCTAGTCTATTGCGAGAGTGACGCCTTATACCATGCGGTCACCAAAGCGTGTGGGTATTTAATTCAAGCTAAACTAACAGTATTCTAAAAATGAGAACACTTTTATTCAAATAATACCCACACCATGGGATTGGGGGCTAAGCGTCATCATCATCTGATTTCAGTTTTCCAGTGACTGGACGGTCAGGGTTTGGCTCTCGACTGGGTGTTCCGGGGTTTGGTATTTGTAAATTGTTTTTTATCTATCCTTCTATGAAAATACGAGTTTATTTCTACTAAATTTCTACGTTACTCATTCATTTCTTGTGTGAGTATTGATATACTTAAAAAGAAAAGTCATAACGCTTTTATATTTTGAATTTATTTAGGCTATTTAGCCGGCACTTTCTGAACCAAATGATTATATCTCCACATGACCAATAAACTGACTTAAATCTTGAATATACACAGCTGAGGTCTACTCTTCACAGAACTACTAGTAAGACTGTAGTAACGATAATAACATGGAGGGAGTGAGGTTACTGTTCACAGAACTACTAGTAATACTGTAATAACGATAATAACATGGAGGGAGGTCTACTGTTCACAGAACTACTAGTAAGACTGTAGTAACGATAATAACATGGAGGGAGTGAGGTCTACTGTTCACAGAACTACTAGTAAGACTGTAGTAACGATAATAACATGGAGGGAGGTCTACTGTGCACAGAACTACTAGTAAGACTGTAGTAACGATATTAACATGGAGGGAGCGAGGTCTACTGTTCACAGAACTACTAGTAAGACTGTAGTAACGATAATAACATGGAGGGAGGTCTACTGTTCACATAACTACTAGTAAGACTGTAGTACGATAATAACATGGAGGGAGGTCTACTGTTCATAGAACTACTAGTAAGACTGTAGTAACGATACTAACATGGAGGGAGTGAGGTCTACTGTTCACAGAACTACTAGTAAGACTGTAGTAACGATAATAACATGGAGGGAGGTCTACTGTTCACATAACTACTAGTAAGACTGTAGTACCGATAATAACATGGAGGGAGGGAGGTCTACTGTTCACAGAACTACTAGTAAGACTGTAGTAACGATAATAACATGGAGGGAGGTCTACTGTTCACAGAACTACTAGTAAGACTGTAGTAACGATAATAACATGGAGGGAGATCTACTGTTCACAGAACTACTAGTAAGACTTTAGTAACGATAATAACATGGAGGGAGTGATGTCTACTGTTCACATAACTACTAGTAAGACTGTAGTACGATAATAACATGGAGGGAGGTCTACTGTTCACAGAACTACTAGTAAGACTGTAGTAACGATGAGGACATGAAGAGAGCAAAAAGAATACCACTCAGTTTCCAGATCTCACACAATGAAAGAAATCCTAAGTGATAATAATGATAAGTAGCTGAGTATAACTTTTCAAATCATTTCTTCGGGCTACAAAGCCCAATGTTTGTCGGGATGATATCCCCTTTGGGAGACCAGTTGTCCTACTTGTTATCATTTTACTTTGTGGTGATGAAGGGGGGGGGGGGGCGAAGGATGACGTTACTTGCCCAACTCACCTTTCTTATACCTAACATAATTCACCGTTAGCGAGGGAATCCCTTAAGGAAACGTTACGACAAGCCTTGAAGGGGTATCTAGGGGATCCTCTTTCTCTGCGCTGGATTAAACCCCCAGAAGGGTAACCTCCGATCCACCGGGTTTTTTCTTCTTCCATAAATCTTTATATAACCCTACCCCCACAATAACACACACACACACACACTGGATTTTCTTTTCATCTTTAGTTCTCTGGTTGGTTTCCTGGTCCTCAAATGGAGAGTTAGTCCACCCGCATTGCCCTTTCTTAGGCTGTGGATAGGTTTATATTTAAGATAAGTATGTAGGGGACGCGAATTAAGGTCGGTAGTTTTTTTTTTGCAGTATTCACGTTAAAACCTTTTTTGTTAAAATAAATAGAATACTGCTCCAGTAGAAACAAAGTGTTTAATTTTCTTCACGCGGTGACCTCAACAGTCATTAAATATCAATCAAGGGTGTCTTGGAGTTTAGTGACAATATTTCCTATTTATTTAAAACGTTTTTCATCTCATGCTAATATGCTCATAATAGATACCCTCAGAGCAATCTCAGTTCACCTGGCCGGGATTCGAACCCCGATAACCTTTTCATAGCCTATCTAGTATATTACGAGCGTGATGTCTTTGGTAACTCTATAGGATTTTTTATTATGTATTATTTAATAATTATATATATATGTGTATATTTAAAGAAAACAACAATTAAGTAAATAGTACATGTTGGCGTTTCAATAGAATTATGATAAATAAAATGTTGATGGAAATATTAGGCACAGTCAGTAGCATACTGAGCTACCAAGATGATATTACCAGGCTCAATTACAACCATGGCCGAAAAATTGATCATTGATGAAATTGAGGTTTCTCTTTATTATAATGAAAAATTAACAACGGGGGACTGACAGTTGTATCAGTCCTAGAACTAGGTTATTTTAAAGGTCACGCATTATTCAACGTGGACGTTAAATATTCCAACTCTGTTTCAGTGTCCACTTGTTCTAGCCTGCTGTCTACGAAGAGATCGAGGTTCGAATCTCGGTTGCGTGTATAAGGGGTTTTTTCATAAATGGTTTTATACTCAACCTCCACGCAAAATGCGGGTACTTTTCCTTTAAATATAATTATTAGCGTAATTAGTACATAAACATTAATAAGGCGTGGTGATACAAAAACAATAGTGTTAAGAGGAATGAATCAAATTTTATTATATTTTCGAGAGAGGATCTTCTTCTAATTTAGCTTAGATATAACCATAGATCTACGATTCTCCCATTAAACCATGTTTTTTTATGGTGTGCCCTACTGGATTGAAAGGTTCATTGTCAGTAGCGTTTCGCATACAAAGTGTAAGGGCCTAGACGCGTAATGTAAATTATATTATGGTAACTAACAGCTTTATTTAAATTACGGGAAGGGGTTTTGCGATATTCTCACCCTTAAACAAGATCGTTATAGTAGTAGCCCAGACTCCCGAGTTTTGACCTAGAGGGACCATCCGTCCCATACCTCTCTTTCTTCTCCCAAGGTATTTAAAATTAGAGGATAAGTCACGCTGGTAATCTCGTTTGGTCATATTTATTTTATTAATTTATTTGAAGTAGGTCTATTTAACGTGAAGTTTGTGAACCGAATGATTATATCAGAGCATGATTTGTCTTATTTTGTAGGCTGTTTACACGTTTTTAAACTACACTTAGTTAACGGCTTGAATATGTTGGGCGCAAAGTCCTAAAACGGCCAATAAAATAATGTTTGGTTCAATTTTAAGATTGGGCGTTTTAAAATTACCAAAGACCGAAGTTCTATTCAATTTTGGGCTTTGGCCATCTCCAAAACAGACCCAACCTAGGATTGTGCAATTACTAAACGACCAACGCTTGAAATAACATTTTAGTTCGTTTCTCAACCAGACTGAGCAGGTGGCGCGCAATCAATTTTGAGCAAACAATTAATTTAAAAGAGCAAGTGGATGCAAACGGAACTTAACAGATATTACAAATTTATTTTAAATTATAAAAACCACCTGAACAAGTTTTTTAAGCCTAAAATAACCTAACTTAATCTATCCTAACCTAAGCATTGTATTTTAATAATAATAATAATAATATTTAGCACCGCATCTTACTACCCGTTCGGGTTATACGCTTTAAGTACTAATTACGCTAATGGATTAGAAATTGGAAATGTTGAATTAGAGGAAGTGAACCCGCATTTTCGTAGAGGGAGAGTGGAAAACCATTTAGGAAAAACCACCCCCAGTTCACCCGACATTGTATTTTTAACTTTGGTTGTTTAATAATTGGTAGGACATGTAAGACGTGGCTGAATGTTGTATACGAATGTGTGAAAAAGATAAATATTGAAAGTTTTAAAAATAAAAGAGCATAGATGACTTGGTTTATGAATGTTGTTTAAGCGAAGGAAGTGTGGAGGAAGTTAGTGAGGATGGATAAGCTATGAAGTTGTTTTTTGAGATATATGCACAGTTTATTGCCTACCCCATAAAGGAACAGCATGATTAGACACACCCGACCAAGATTTGAACTAGAATATCCCCGTCATTGGCGGTCTTGTCCACTAAGAGAGTAACGCCTTAAACCATGTGGAAACCGAAGCGAGAAGTAATTTTTTCATGTGCGTGTAACCTGATCAAGCAGTAAGAAGAAGTGATAAATTATTATATAATCTTCGGTGGCTCAGACAGCCATAGATTAAACACACACTTGTGGAAGGTTTCCAAAAATCAAATTGGCGATACAATATATTTTGCAGGCCTCAGTAGGCATTGTTGCGTGTTACTCGTGCTCGATCCAAAATTGTTGTTTTTTAACACCATATCTAACTACCCATTCGAATTGTTCGCTTATGTACAAATTACGCTTATGTGTTAGGGTTGAGGAAGGTTGAATTTAGAGGAAGTTATTATTATTATTATTATTATTATTATTAGCACCTCGTCTTACTACCAGCTCAGGTTGTACGCACTTACGCTAATGTGTAATGAAAGAGTGATTGTTTGATGAAATGGAATACCAACAGTTTAACGTGGAATCCGAACCACGGTGGAGGCCTGGCATTCCCCACATTCACAAGATGTCTTGTCAGAGGTGAAGGAAGGGTTTGGTAATCAGATAAATCTGTGCCGGGACCGAGGATTGAACCCCGGCCACCAGCACAGAAGTCTGACACCTTACCCTTAGACCACCAGGTCACCATTTTAGAGGAAGTTTACCGGGATTGGCGTGGGGGTAGAGTGGAAAACCCTTTTAGGAAAAACCACCCCATTACACCCGAATGAGATTCTAAATCTGAATTCCCCGTTATCAGCAGTCCAGTTTATTGAAAGACACCGAAATGGGCAGTTTGTAAGTTGTGTGTTGATATTATCCTTAGGCTCAAAAGGCGTACGTTAATCATCTTAAATAATTAGTTATAATTAACTGTCTGCTTTTCCTAAATCAAATATTATTATTTAAATTTCAACCTCTACCAGTAGAGATGTGCGACAGAGGATTTTCCTAATTTTTTTTCCGCAAAATTTTCCAAAACGGAAAATTTTCAATTATTATTTTTGCAAAATAGATTCAATTGATAAATGTATAATAATAATAATAATAATAATAACGATATTAATAATTAGTGGTAGTGATAATATTAGTAAAGAAAAACCCGCCTTGTTGTCCGCACGGTCTAACGCACTACACTCACAATAGACTACACTGCCAATGACAGGGATATCGGAGTTCGATCTCAGTTGGATGCTCTGAAGCCAGGTTTTATAAATGGTTTTCCACCCTCACTCCACGCAAATGTAGGCGCAATTCATCTAAATCCCCCTTCCTCATCCCAAACACATTGATGTAATTAGTGCATAAGCGTATAAACCGAACGGGTAGTAGGAAGTTGTGAAAAAAAAAATGTACTAAAGAAACATGAATGCGAGAGTTTGTAGACCCGTTATGTTCATAAATCTTACCTTAATTTTTTTTGTTTTCAATAAGTTAATTAAAATAATTTTAAAGGTTTGCCCGAGATTTGTCTCCCTACCCCTATCCTTCTTGCTTCCTATTCACCCCACCTAGACCCCTATTCCACTTCCCCCCTTTTTATAACCCACTTGTCTCTTAACACACGATATTTTGAATTATAATAGGCTCAAAGTGTTACCTTTACAATTTAACCTCTCAACCACAAGCCGCCACTGAAGAACATTTTTATCTCTAGCTACCATTGGTATCATTGTTTACTAGCACACCTCACCAAGACCTCCAAGTAGACGGACCTTGCTTCGTCCGATAGCCTCTTATAATAACACTTCAATTCACTGTTGACTTCTCTTATCATAACGCATCACGGTCAAATAAACGTTAGAAACCCTCTCGCTTTCTTCGCTCATTTGCTCGCGCTTTAAGATAAATGTTTTTCCATGCACTCCCCGTTCAACCTGACCTTTTATTTCAAACCTACCTAACCCCAAAACCCCCTCACATTTTCACGGTAAGAGAAGAATCTGTTTGTCTGTAAAATTATCTAGAACTATCCCCCTTCCCGTAAGAAAATATTGTAAAGAATCCTGTAAAACAAAGCTTCAAATCATTCCTCATGTCAATATAATAATAATATTTAGCACCGCGTCTTACTAACCGTTCGGGTTATACGCTTTAAGTACTAATTACGCTAATGGATTAGGAATTGGGAAGGTTGAATTATAGGAAGTTAACCCGCATTTGCGTGGAGGGAGAGTGGAAAACCATTTAGGAAAAACCACCCCCAGTTCATCACGACCGAGATTCGAACCTCGATCTCCCGTCCTCAGCAGTAGAGCTCAACACGACAAGCGCGTTAGCAACTACGCCACCGAGGCAGGTATCATGTCAATATAAAAACAAAACTTTTTTACTTTTTTTTTAATACAGTCATACCATCACCTCTCACTCCTATTTTCATCTCATTCCTCTTTCCTTTCCCCACCCCCGCCCCTTCACAACCCCACTTTCCCTTCAACAACTTTTTTTTCCAATGACTATATAATATACTATCGACATTTTTTATGAGGAATAAATTAAATTTTCAAAATAAAATATAGCTTATGTTACTCGCTGATAATGTAGCTTTATATTGGTGAAAGAATTTTTAAAATCGGCTTAGTAGTTTTTGAAATTATCCATTACAAACAAAAAAAAAATCAAATCTTTTCCTCTTTATAATATTAGTATAGATTAATGATTTGCGGGTTGTTTGATAAGAAACTAGGACTGTAAACAGTGGCGTTTCGTACTTTTTTCCCCAATAAAAGGAGGGTACATTTCTCCTAAATTCAACGTCCCTTACCACCCATATAATACTATCGTAAATTATTATTATTATTATTTTTATTATTAGCAAAACGTCTTACTACCCGTTCAGGTTATACGCACTTGTAATGTTAGGGTAATTGTGAGATGAAATGGAGGACCTACAGTTTAACGTGGAATCCGAACCACGGTGGAGGCCTGGCATTCCTCACATTCACAAGTTGTGATTAATACACGTCTTGTCAGAGGTGAGGGGAGGGCTTGATAATCAGATAAATATGTGCCGGAATCGAGGATTGAACCCCGGACCCCTAACACAGAGGTCCGACACCTTACCCCTAGACCACCAGGTCACCAAAACGCTATCAAACTTTTTGGTCCGGTATAAATGGAAAATACGTTCGCATGTGAGTTATATAGAAAATTTCCTATTTGTGTTTGGTCAAATGGAGACCGAGTGAGTGAGAATATATATCGCAGAGAGTGAGTTTTGATAAGCTCTTACCTGTTTGGGTGGCCACATGGTCTAACCCCCTAAGGCGTGATCATTGCAATAGACTAAACTGCTTATGATAAGGAGATCGTGATTCAAATCCTGTTAACGTGTACTGAATGTAATTTTTCACTCTCCTTACACGCAAATGCGGGTACACTTACTCTAAATATAGCTTTCCTAATACCTAAAACTATTTGCGTAATTGGATAGATAAGCGTATAATACAAAAGGGTAGTAGGACGCGGTGTTGAAAAATATAATATAAAATATATTAACACACTTTTCTCGTTGGGGGCTAGGCAGGTCAAACCCCCAGTGGGTTTCTTTGCAAGTGGACGTAAACTAATGTAATTCCAGAGCCGTTTTTTGATAGGTCTTACCGTTTAGCCACAAGAGACCTCCAAAGAAGGGTCCGCACCGACTTATAAAGTTGCTCCGACATTTTGAATTTTTTTCGGGGGTTCTAAATATATTTTTTAAATTTTTTGGAATTGGTTATATTCTAAAAGCTATAAGTTTGCCAAATTTCAAGTTTCTAGCTCATCTGGAAGTGGGTCATCCATGTGGCTTTATATTGGTAAAATGGATCAGAAGAAAACTCGTCACAGGCCACGGGTTGGCTCACAGGACAAAGTTATCCTAGTTCCCGAATTAAGGGGGGGGGGGGGGGAGGAATGAGAGCACTTAAAAAATCATCGTAGTTCGTTGAATATTATTCTACCGTCCTCAGGACTATGTTGACATAAGTATTATTTTCTATAAAATAAAACCTTTTTTTTAACCTCTAATATAAAATGATCACTTCTCATATCCAGTTACGCATTCCTCTCTCTATATTCACCACTAGGTTTTAATTAGCTAAAGTACACAGGTTTCAATTACATTAGTTGACTGGAGAGTTCACCTTCTCCCCCACCCCCTCTTTGCCATGCAGCTCCCCTCCATCCCTTTCCAAGGAACGTATTGAGGGAGGGACATTGTGCCTTGATGCCCCTAACAAGGGAACAGTAAAAAAGGGTGTGTCGTATTTTCTTTGATAATAGAACTCTGGTACAAATAAAAGGAATGTGTGAATTTACAGCTCTTGTAAACACTTTCATAGAGATAAAAAAAAATCGTTAACAACTCTAATTGTTTTAGGATCTATTGTAGAGATTTTTTTTAAATTTTTATTTGAGGTATTTAACTATTCACTCTCTGAACCGACTGATTATATCAGAAAAAATAATAATAATATTTAGCACCACGTCTTACTACCCGTTCGGTTTATACGCTTTAAGTACTAATTACGCTAATGGATTTGGAATTGGGAAGGTTGAATTAGAGGAAGTGAATCCGCATTTGCGTGGAGGGAGAGTGGAAAACCATTTAGGAAAAACCACCCCCAATTCACCCGACCGAGATTCGAACCTCGATCTCCCTGTCCTCAGCAGTCGAGCTCAACACAATCGCGTTAGCCAACTACGCCACCGAGGCGGGTATTATATCAGCACACGACTTATAAATAACTTAATTCTAAAACAGAGAAACCACCCAGTCCTTAACAGGTAATTTATCACCGTTAAAGGGGGAAAAACCCACATTTCACCAATGATCTGGTATAATTGTTCGGCCGTGTCGGGAATCAATCCGGGACTCATAAATATGTTTTTTATCACCGCGTCTTACTACCTATTCAGGTTATACGCATACATCATAATTACTCTAATGGAGACTAAATTAGGAAGGAACCATTTTAGAGGTAATCTACCATCATTCGCTTGGAAGGTGATTGGGAAAATATTTAGGAAAAAAAAACTTCAGGCCACATCAACAAGATTCAAACCCTGATATCTCCGTCATCAGCAGACTAATCTAAAGTGAGAGTGACGCCTAATGCAGTTTGGCCACTGAGTCGGGTGTGATAATGTTGAGTTTAGATCTACAGATTTTACTAGGGTTTATAAAACCAAAAAGAGCTGGTGATGTATGACGTGGTCTTAGGAATTAGGTCTCCTTTTTTTTTATATCATATTTCTGCAACAATATGTATTATTTTGTTTAGCACATCTTATGAAATTGAAGTAAATTTCTCAATTTTTAGGTAAAGGAGTGAGAAAGTCTGTATGACGTACCGTGTGGTTTATTTTTATTTATCAGTGTGATAGTTTTTACCCCTTTCTACATTCTAACGCGGTTGAAATGCCACTAAAACTGACCTACTCATGCTCACCTCTTTCAGGGCCCCTACACAGTCAGTACTACTGTCAGTATTACTGTCAGTCTCTCCCACCATTTGCAAGACTGATGGACTGAAATTACAGTGGCGGCTTGTAGCTAAAATTAGTGGGGGTGCTGCCCAGAAAATGTTTAGCCTTTGTTTTAAAATTGTGTAAAAGGAAAAAATATGTATAAAAAGAAAATTTATTCAGAAACCTGATAAAATCTTAACAAAAAAAAAACCTTTCTACTTAGTTTAACTTAAATTGTTACAGTTCAAGCTTGATCTATTCATTTAAAAATGAAATCCATTCTTCTTGTTTTAATTTGCGCAAAACGTTCAATAATTTTTTCCTTGGTCTCTGAATGACAATTGAGGAAATTTTTCTCCATTTAAAGTACTGCAAGCGCATTTAGTCTTTCTGTTAAATAAAAGAATCAAATATAATAGCTGGAAGCAGAATAATAATCTAATTCTCACTCTTCTACACTTTATCATATTCAAGAATTTGGTACACGGTTTTTAAGCACAACACACGCCGAGTAAAAAAAAAACTTCCTTCAACCATCATGCCAGAGCTGGCACTGTGAGAGCAACAGTGCTCTCTCTACCTGGCAGTCCCGCCTTCTTCCCCATCCCCCCTCCCCCTATGTGCGCATGCGCACAACAGTCAAACACCACGTCGCTGGCACTGTGAAGCGCACAGTTCCATACAAAGATTTTTGTATATTTTTCATAAACTGGGGGATGGCTACTGAAGTACTGACATTAAGATTAAGGAATATATATATATATATACATATTGTACAACAAAAATAAAGAAAAAGGATTCATTATATTAAATGTTATCGATAATATCAAGTGGAAATAGGGGGTGCTGCGTTTCCGCAGTGCCTGTACGCGAGCCACCACTGGAGACTGATATGATCAGAAAATTAGGATCACATCAGTATATTAGTCAGTCCGGTTATCAGTCCATCAGTACTGCCCCTACATGATCAGTCAGACTGTCAGTATTGATTATTACTTTATTAAAATTGACAGTCTGACTGATCGCTCTGACTCGTTGATGGCTCTATTAGACTAATTAGTTGATAGGCTTGGTGTTAAATATACTCTTGTGTGTCCATTACTCTAGTAGGGTTTAGGTGGGAAGAAACTTTGAGGAAATAAAAACAGTTATTTTGTTATTTGTTATTTTACTATTTTAATATCATTGTGTTATAGGTATTGATACTCCCTTAAAAATGGCAGCTGTATATAACATGTCTTGACGTATGAATACGTGAAAATATATCTAAAAACTTTTTTATCTGTCAGATAAGGTCCTTCTTATTGTATTGTATTTATACTAAGGTTGCAAAGGGAACATTATTAATGGTATTAAAAGCTAATGTTAGCTTTGTTTTATATTTTATCTTTATTAATATGTGCCAACACAAGACTTACAAGCCAACTTAATCTAGGATGGAAAAATAAGCATGGCTAATTGTTTATATACCTGCTTCCATGGCCGCATGATCTAACGTGCTACTCTCACAGTAGACTAGAATGCAGGTGAATGGAAGATTGAGGTTCGAATCTCAGTTGGGTGGTTTTTCCAAAATATTTTCCCACACTCTTTCAACTCAAATGTAGGTACACGTCCTATAAATATAACCTTTATGATTCTTAAAACCATAAGCGTATAACTAAAATGGGTAGTAAGACGTGGTAGAATTATATTTGTGGAGTTGTACGGCTATTGTACCGCGCGACCAATGAAGGCAAGCTGAGAGTATGAATGAGGTGGAATTAAGGAGCCGCTAACTGCCGGCTATTGTGTGCCTGTATGCATGAGAAGATGGTGCGTGGAAGTTTACAAAAGGGGGAGGGGGAGAGAGAGAGAGAGAGAGTGAGAATGTTAGAGAGGGGTAAAAACAAACCATCCAGTCAACCATAAAGGATCCAAAATGGACTCAGTTATATATGAATTTACTTTTGTTTGTTGTGATGGCATTTTGAAGAAGGGTGGTGGAGTGGTTTGGGAAAAGGTTGAGTTGGGTTCCTATATTTACATGATGTGGGAACGGCTTAAGGTCCTTTTCACAATGAAACGAGCGTTTGTTTGTGTCATTTGTTGGTGGTGTATTATCTTGTATTGTCTTATAGAATTGTAAACCAACATTAATACAATTTAAAATGATTAACAACTTTAAGGGATCCTGCTTCAACGGCCGAATAGTCTAACACGCTACTCTCGCAGTAGACTTGACTGCCGACGATAGGGAGATCGAGATTTGAATCTCAATCGGATATACTGAGTATGTTTTTTTTTTTTTTTTTCAAAATGGCTTACCACTCTCCTTACACGCAAATTCTGGTACATTTCCTCTAAATAAAACCTTATTGCTCCCTAAAACCATAAGCGTAATTAATACATAAGTGAACGACTAGTAAGACGCGAGTTTTAAAAAAAACTTTGGGGGTTTTTTAATATTTTTTTTAAGAATCTACTCTTTTTTTAAGAATGGACTCTTTTTTTAAGAATCGACTCTTTTGAATTATATTCTAGAAAATTAGACCTTATTATTTCACGAACGTTTGAAACATGAATTTTATATTTTTGATGTGTGAGTGAAGTTTACTGAATTTATGTTAATAATTTTTTGGAAGATTATATATATGCAAATAAATGTTACGAAACAATAATTCTACATACTTTAATGTATAATAATTATATTAAGTAATAGTTTGGAATTAAATGTGCTAAAGTTGTTTATTGCTAAGCCATCCTTAACTAAGTTTTCCCTCAGAAGAATATATTTTTTTATCAGTAGACAAATTTCAGATATAAATAAAAACAATTGTTAGAGTTGTTAATAATATATTTAAAAATGTAGGGTATATCGCCGTTTAGGTGTAAGGTGTCGGACTTCTGTCCTAGGGTCCGGGGTTCAATCCTCGGTCCCGGCACAGATTTAGCTGATTACCAAACCCTTCCTTCACCTCTGACAAGACGTGTATTAATCACAACTTGTGAATGTGTGGAATGCCAGAACTGCACCTCAGAAGTTAATTCGTCCATACGCTAGGAGAGCAGAGGTAAGATAAATTCGAATGGCCGAGATATAGGCCCACCCAATATTTAAAAAGTTTGTAAAATGGCTTTAAATTATTATTTTATAAAAATCATTTAATTTTAATAGTAGTGTAAAACACTTTTCATACACTCATTTTAAATATAAATACTGGACCCATTTACAAATTTACTAATATTATACTTTATTATTATTATTAATAAAGAAAATTGAAATTATTATTATTATTATTATTATTTAGCACCACGTCTTACTAGCCGTTCAGGTTATACGCTTTAAGTACTAATTACGCTAATGAATTAGGAATTGGGAAGGTTGAATTAGAGGAAGTGAAACCACATTTGCGTGGAGGGGGAGTGTAAAACTATTGAGGAAAAAACACCCCCAGTTCACCCGACCAAGATTCGAACCTCGATCTCCCCGTCCTCAGCAGTCGAGCTCAACACGTCATGCACGTTAGCCAACTACGCCACCGAGGCGGGTTGTACTTTGTTAAACTATCAGAAAGCAATGCTTCTCTTTCGTCCAAACAGAGAAAAAAAACTCTCCATTTTATTTATTTCAACCCAATTTTTAATAAGTTTAAAAAATCTAATCAATTTTTTTAAATTCTGACTTTTATATGCACATGTTTGTGCATAAGGGCTATTAGTTTTTAATTTTCATCCCTCTGCGTGTGGTAGATTCACGCAATGTTCATGACAGAAAAACAAATTCATTAATATAAGAGCTTATTAAAGGAACGTTTCTCAAGAAAACAAGTATACAACATGATTTATTAAGTAAAATTCATATACTCATATAGATTATATAATATACACATGTAATAAAAAATCACACAAAAATGTACATATTTTATTTTATCATCTACAAAAAAAAATATCTAAACCTAAAACTTAGCACTCCTTGAAATAAAATCTCAGCTCAAACAGAATATTATTAAGAAGCACGAATTACATTCTATATTAAGGCTATTATTATAGTGCGGTTAATGAAAACGAAACTTTATCAACAAGAGAAGTGAACTTATAATAAGAGGCAGTTTATTCGTCGCTCATGTCGGATGAAATTCCCTCCCCGAATGTTGGTAAACTTGGTTGTGAGGATTATTCAAAGTTTGTTTTGTGGAGGTGTGAACAGAGTATAGGGGACCAAGAAGGAAAATACTTCTTCCATGCAAAGGAGATATAACAAACTTAGTTCGGATACCGAAGACGTTTCAATGGCTTTTATATTTTTATTTCTCCTTTTAGAGAAAATATTGTAAATGTGAACATTTTCTACCTCTAGATTATATTTCATCTTGACGTTTTATTTGTCACCAAATCAAAAATAAATGGTACAATGTACCGCACTGACTTTTTCTCGCTTTTATCTGAAAATGGACATTTACTAAAAACTCATAAAATTTGTGAAACAATATAATAGGTAAATTCATTCTTGTAGAAACACTATAACAAAGAACATAAATTAAATTACATACATTATTATTATTATTTACTCTATGGTATTAAGAACTAGGAACACTGTTACAGAAAAAAATGTGAAAGGAGAAAAAAATTGTGTCCATCAAAAAGTATAAGAATACAATTCATTTTTAAATAACTGAATTAAAAATTATATATATTTTCTTATAGTTCAGAAACTTATTTAAAAAATATTTGAAATAAAATATTTATATCTTTAATAGTACCAACTACAATTTTATAATGATGGGTTATTTCTAATCTCAAATAGTTGCGGTGAAATGATGAAAATTGGAAAATGTCCCAACATAAAATACCCTCAAAGTCATTTACATTAGGAAATGAGAATTTTCATATGGTTTATAATGATACATATTGTCTAGTTATAAAATTTAATCAAAATCATTAAAGTGATTTTCAATAAAATCTTTTTTTTTTCTCTTTTTTCCCCTTCAGTAAGCTACCCTTAAATTTAATCCCAAAAATCACTCAGAGAGACCTTAAGAAAACCACAGATACCAAGTTTTAAACCAATCGCTGAAATATTTTCGGCTCTAGCCCGAGGTACGGACAGACGGACCAACAGACGGACGGCCTCGCGAAAACCACTTTTTTGATTTCAGGAGGCCATAGAACGTTGACATTTATCAAAATCTTGAATTTGATTTTTTTGACGTTCCCAATACCTTTTTTCTCCGAGGGGTTGAGAGAAAGTAAAATAGTTCAGTTCTGTCCATCCCTTGGACTACAACGGAAACTGTTTTATGGAACCCGCCTCGGTGGCGTAGTTGGCTAACGCGCTTGTCGTGTTGAGCCCGACTGCTGAGGACGGGGAGATCAAGGTTTGAATCTCAGTTGGGTGAACTAGGGGTGGTTTTTCCTAAATGGTTATCCACTCTCCCTCCACGCAAATGCGGGTTCACTTCCTCTAATTCAACCTTCACACTTCCTAATCCATTAGCATAATTAGTACTTAAAGCGTATAACCCGAACGGGTAGTAAGACGCGGTGCTAAATAATAATAATAATAATGTTTTATGGACTTGGTTCATACCTAATCTAGATTCAATATGGTTGGGCGTTTGGGGTTGTAGTGCCAACACGGGCAGATAGAGGGTGTCATGTGACCAACATACACGAAACGAACCCTTTGGCCATTAATCTCTGTTTTCTAGACGGGAGTTGCTACTTATTTATTCAAGTAGTTCCTCATTTGTCCTAACGAGGCTTAGTTGACCCAGTTCCTGACCCACTGATTCACAGAAAGATCCTGGAATCTCCAGGAATCGAACCTGGGACCTCTGGATCTATGGACAGTAGCTCAGACCACTATACCACCAAGGCAGTCATTAAAATTCACCTTATTTTAAGACTTATGGGGGAAAATTGTTTAATATATATTTTATATATTAATAAATAGATGTATTAAAAAAGTATACCTGGAAACTTGACTTAAACCCGGGTGTATTAACCCAAGGATCCTGGGTTCAATACCTGTGGCTAGCTGTAATTTTTAATATAAATTTGAAATATATACCATAATAACACAAGATATATTCCTTTAAAAAATAAAAATTTAACACACAAGTCTTAAAATAAGGTTTATTTAATGGCATATACATAACAATGTAATTGTGTTATGATAAATGGCACATACAAAACAAAAAAATAAGGAACAATGCGGAAATATTCTAAAAAGATTTATCTCAACTCACGTCATCTTTGAAAATGTGTTAATGACTTTCTAAAGTGGAGATTAATGACAGGAGAGGAGGAGGGGTGGTAGGGAGGAAGAGGCAAACTAAGGTAAGATATGGGGGTTGGTGATAAGAATAAGAGGGAAGGAGGGAGGGAGGGAGAGAGGGAATTGCCATTTCTATAATATAAGCCCCTTTAGGACTTCTTTGAGCAAACAAAACTAGTTTCCAACCACGCTCAAGTACTCTTCTTCAATGAGGAGGAGGGATTGAGTGGAAGGTGGGGGGAACGGAGCGGAGGAGAGTCAGTGTTTGGTTTGTGAGTTATTAATATGACGTAGCATTGAATACAGCTGTGTTTGTGTGTGTGTCGCCAGTAAGAGGTTTGTTTTGGTGGTTGGGAGGGGGCTCTATGAGGAGGGGGTAACTTCCCAAGTTTGAACGGTTCTGCAAGATGTGTGAATGACGAGACAAGACTCCGCGAGGATCTTGGTCTAGAAGGTTTCTCTATGTCCCCAGGGGTAAACGATGGATTCGAGAAAGCGGAACAGGGTTTAGGGGTGGGAAAGGGCTGTGAGATTAGATCTGTCAACATCACAATCTCTTGTCGTAATGATTATGATACTCACGCGCTGTGTTTTAAAAGTACATGTTGCCAGGTAGGTATAAAATGTTGTATTATGCTCTGTATGAGGAGGTATGCTTTTCATATCCAACTTAGTTGATAATTTAATCATATTAATATCGCATTTATTTTATAAGAATAATTATGTGTAAGAAAATATGTTTAAATGATAAGTTAAGTGTTTTTTTAAATATGCTTAAGGGGAGAAATAATATTTGGTGATATCCTGACTATCAATTTTATTTTACAATATAAAAATTGCCTGGAAGCTTCTATAATAAATTTCGTTACTATACAAAAGACATCATATTTATTAAAGTTTTAATTATGTATAACTAAAACGTCAATAA
Source organism: Timema cristinae (assembly GCA_039000515.1). Lineage (NCBI taxonomy): Eukaryota > Metazoa > Arthropoda > Insecta > Phasmatodea > Timematidae > Timema > Timema cristinae. The sequence goes on along the minus strand of JBCFYV010000100.1, from coordinate 41,688,769 downwards.
ACTTTAATAAATTATTTTAATATGTTTTTGTAAAAAAGAAAATGTCAAGAAAAACCATTATTATTGTTTCTATTAGAGCTAACGTTTGTTAATAAAAAGCGTACGAATGTATTTTCCAATAAAAAATCTAAAAGGTGAAACAATAAATAATTGAAGGGCTTGGAGCAATAATATGCTCCTACACCTGGGATTTTAGGATTACATTTAAAACAAGACGTAATTTTTCTTTCTCCTTGATTTTATACACTTTGAACTTCAAAAAATCAGCACAAATATGTTTTGTAGCTGTTATTAAAGAAATAGAGGAAAATAAATTAAACATCGACCATTAATGTTTAATTTGTTGTGTCATATCACGTTATTGCCACAATACCTTCAATTCAATGATCGCTTGAACACGCCTGTTGTGTGTGTTTGAAGACAAACCTCTTGTTTAGAAGCTATTAAAGCCAGGTATTTATCCAACACCATGGTAATGTGCTGAATTCACTAATTATTGGCCAGTGGGGGGAATTACACTTTCTTATGTAAGAGATTGGTAGAATGGGCACCGTCAATTTGACTAGAAATTATTGTAAACAGGTAGATTGGGCACTTCATGGTGGAATATTAATTAATAACGAATGTAATAAGTCACCAGCAGACCTCAGTTCAGTATTATAACATCCAGTTAAACGTTAGCTACTCCGTACAGTCTGTTAAAACTAAAAAAAGTTAGGTTAGGCTATCATGGCTCACTCTTACTTGAGAAGGAAATAGTACTGCAAGGTAGCATTGTCCAGTCCACCTTGAGGAGAGGAGGGATATGTTGGTGATAGCTTGAGGTCAACAGCTGTGTCCAGTCCACCTTGAGGAGAGGAGGGATATGTTGGTGATAGCTTGAGATCAACAGCTGTGTCCAGTCCACCTTGTGGGGAAACGGTGTATGTTGGTGATAGCTTGAGATCAACAGCTGTATCCAGTCCACCTTGAGGAGAGGAGGGATATGTTGGTGATAGCTTGAGGTCAACAGCTGTGTCCAGTCCACCTTGAGGAGAGGAGGGATATGTTGGTGATAGCTTGAGGTCAACAGCTGTGTCCAGTCCACCTTGAGGAGAGGATAGATATGTTGGTGATAGCTTGAGGTCAACAGCTGTGTCCAGTCCACCTTGAGGAGAGGAGGGATCTGTTGGTGATAGCTTGAGGTCAACAGCTGTGTCCAGTCCACCTTGAGGAGAGGATGGATATGCTGAGGATAGCTTGAGGTCAACAGCTGTGTCCAGTCCACCTTGTGGGGAAACGGTGTATGTTGGTGATAGCTTGAGATCAACAGCTGTATCCAGTCCACCTTGAGGAGAGGAGGGATATGTTGGTGATAGCTTTAGGTCAACAGCTGTGTCCAGTCCACCTTGAGGAGAGGAGGGATATGTTGGTGATAGCTTTAGGTCAACAGCTGTGTCCAGTCCACCTTAAGAAGAGGAGGGATATGTTGGTGATAGCTTTAGGTCAACAGCTGCGTCCAGTCCACCTTGAGGAGAGGATGGATATGCTGAGGATAGCTTGAGGTCAACAGCTGTGTCCAGTCCATCTATGACCCAAAGTATTCTCGTTTACCTCAACCGTTTGTGGCTTTAAAACATCTCAGCCACGCCCTACTAGCCGTTTAAGCTAACGGGACAAGGATGAGGGCGGTAGAGATCAAAGGAAACACTAGGATAGGTTTTTATACATATTTTATCTTCCTCTCTCCACGCCAGTACGAGTAAATTTCCTCTAACCTAAAGTGAGACCGAAGAATAGATCACATTTTTCCACGGGGGTGTTTTGGGAGCCTGCCAAATATGGGAAAGGGCAAGTTTGAAGGAGTTGTGCACCCACAGACTATTACACATTTACATAAAATCATCAAAAAAGTGGGTAGGGAGACGATCTGGAGGGAAACCGAGAGGAATTGATTAGCAAACACTTAAACCAAGGATGATCAACCCGCGACCCGTGGGCCATTTGCAGTCTGCCGTAACATATTTCGGCCTGCTTACCCATGAAATATATAACATTATTTAAAGAGAAAAAATGACAAATAAATTTTATATTTCACATAATTAAATAATACAATAATTACACATTTTAAGTAATTCTACTAATATTGTTTGCTTTATACGGGAAGAAATTTATTAGAGCGTTTATCATGGCAGGCCCAAATCAGCTCCTGGCTCATATCTGCATTTGTGCGTGTGTGTGTGTGTGTGTGTATGTGTGTGTGTGTGAGAGATAGAGAAAGAGAGAGAGAGAGATAGAGAGAGTGAGTGAGAGAGAGGGATATTGAATTAAAGGGGAAAGTAAAAGACCAGAAATGTATGCAGTGCATTCGTATTTGAATGATTACTCAAAATATTTCTTGGTGACAACGGGTAACAACGAGACAAAGTTTCTTATTAATAGCTATAGTATGTACCAGTTAAGATAGAATGAAGATTTGTGCACAATGATTTTATTTGAAACCATTCTAAGGGTCTTGTCAATACAAGTTTTTATCCAAACATAATTTAATATTTCAACAATTTTCTTTGTTAGGAATTCTATTAACTCTTTATCTCCATTATTGTTTAATCAGAAATGATCCACGTGCAATAGTATTAGTGTAAATTTACGTTTACTAGCCGACTGTTTCATTGAGTTGATTGGTTGTGATGCACGCTCTTAAAATCCTCCGGTAAATATTTCATAAAATTTAATCCTCGTAGAAGGAGATGTATTTGTAAAATTATTCAATTATAATATTGAAGTATTAATATTTCTGGTCTACAGCTGACTCGAGGTTAGTGACAGATTCAACCAACAAGCGCTGTAAGCTATATTTGAGTGTGGGAACATAGAAGAAATTGTGGGTATTTCCTTAATGTCTCATTTAATAATGTTTCTGGGGGTTAACGTCCTTAGGAGATTAGTATTACAAGGAACGTACTTGGTAAAGCTACGATTTGATTGATTGATAGATAGACTTCTTTAGTCAATTAAACAATATAAATTATGAATATAAGTGATTAGTTTATTAAAAAAGTGTTGTTAGATCAATAAAAAGAATTTAAATAATAAGTTAATTAACAAAATGAATTGATAGAGATAACAAAGAATTAATTATTCAAAGAGAAGAAAAAATTGTTAAGTCAGGAATTAAATCACTTACAAATACATAACCATCTTCCTAGGAATCACCTCAGAAATTGTTAAAGAGCAAATTGATTTTATGAATAGGTAAAACTGTATGGTAATCAATCAAGATCCTATAAAGTGATAAAAAATATTATGGAGAATTTAGTGAAAACTAGAAAATTGTAAATAGTCAATGACTTGAATGGAGCCGTTTATACAAGATTGAGGAACAATACTAATTATATGAATGATCAATTTAATGCAACCTAAGAAAAAGTTAACAAAGACTATTTACACAGTTACAAACAATTATTACTAATAAATTAATTACTAAAAGGTGATGATAGTAAGTTAGCAATTTGACAATTACTTAGTTTGTGAAACATTCACGTATGAGTAATACAGATGAGGTAAATTACATATGAAACATGTTAAAATTAAAATATAGCTAATAACATTGTCCACAAAGTTAAAATAAGTGATTATAGTATTATTTAGAACTTGTTATCTGGGTCAAGAGGTTAAATTGTTGTGTTAACAATCGAAGGAATTAATTACAGAATTGTTATAGTAGCAGATATGTTATCTAGATCAAACAATATAGTTATGATATGTTGGATAATATAAGTTTTCATATATAAGATATTGGTGATTTTAAAAGAAGTGTGGATGAAAATAGTTACTTTGAAAAATGCTAATTATAATGTTACTTGAATGATTGACCCGCCTCGGTGGCGTAGTTGGCTAACGCGCTAGTCTGTTGAGCTCGACCGCCGAGGAATGGGGAGATCGAGGTTCGAATCTCGGTCGGGTGAACTGGGGGTGGTTTTTCCTAAATGGTTTTCCACTCTTCCTCCACGCAAATGCTGGGTTCACTTCCTCTAATTCAACCTTCCCAATTCCTAATCCATTAGCGCTAATTAGTACTTAGAGCGTATAACCCGAACGGGTAGTAAGACGCGGTGCTAATATTATTATTATTATTATTATTATTGAAAGATTGAATTAAAGATACGTTCCTTATCTGTTGTTTTGATTCCACTCTTTAAAAGCTTGTAACATACATCTCTTTACGCCTCATAGGCTGGGTAACGTGACGACATGTTTCGTTGAATTACGCCATCACCAAGTCCTTATATTGGGATTGAGATGTTGTCCTCGTTGTTAACACAGTGAATTTCCTTGTAATACTAATTTCAAATTTATCCTTACAACAAATTAAAATAAATTTAATAAAAAGTTCCTTAAGAGAGATTAAACTGAAATTGAAATTTTAAAACTAGGGATATTTAGCTTTCACTCGTTACATGACTATATCTGGAATTTCATTTGCAGAATAAAATTAATCAAAAATTTTTACCTAGCTTCTCTAGGTAGAAGGAAACGTGATTTAGATAGGTTTAATAACTTTTTTTTTTACAAAGCAAATAAAATATTTCTTCACTAGCCGTGTTTAGTTAAATTTAAATACATATAGTAGTCTCAGCATTTCTTTAATATCTGTCATAAGCATCCTAATATAAGAGAATTAACCTTTTTTTATCTATTTATTTAGAAAGCGTTTGCTTAAATGTTCCATGCTCATGTCAGATATTAATGAAATGTTGAGATAACTACGTGTATAAAATTAAACTAAACATAATTACTGAATAAATAATTATTTATTTTGTCATAAAAAATAGAAAAATATTTCCACCTCAGCTTAAAATTAAATTAACATGACCAAGATTGTGTTCTACTAGAGAATTACCCTAGTGGCCGCATAGGCTAACGCGTTACTCACGTGTTAGACTAGACTGCTGCTAACGAGGAGGTCAATTCAAATCTCGGTCAATTGTACTGAGGCGGGTTTTTTTACTAAATGGTTTTCCACTTTCCCTCCATGCAAATTCAGGACACTTTCTTAAAATTTAACTTTCCCAATTCTTAAAAAGTTAGCGTAACTAGTACTGTGTGTACTTTTATAAGTTTTTGTGCTGATATTAATTATTTTAAAATGTTGGTTATGTGTTTATTCTGACGGATGGTCACCAATTGGCTTATTCTATTGTTATATGAATGGATTTATTTTAATCTACCAATTTATTTCATTTTTTATCTCACTTATCTCATGCTTGTTGTATCATTGGTTAACGTGTTTTTCACTATCTATACTTATAAAATAACTTGATGTCCTGATTGATAGACTGACTGACTGACTGACTGACTGATGTATCATCATCGCCGAGCGCAAACTATCAAGGCTACAAGCATGAAATTCGGATTGTATATTCATTTTGTTATGTAGGCACCCACTAAGAAAGGATTTTAGAAAATTCCACCCCAAAGGGGTCAAAATAGGGGATGATAATATGTATGATAATATTATGAAAGTCCGTCATTTTGAAAGTTACATAAACAAAATTTTGTATTTCGGTTATTGATGTAAAACAAATAAATACATGTTTCAGGAATTTTGGAAATTTTATTTAATAAGGGATGAAAAAGGGGGTGAAAGTTTCTATCGGACTTGCATTATTTTTGATCTGAGGTCAAGTTATGTTCATCAACGTAACGTAATATTTTAAATTAATCTGTAAATACATATGTATATTTTCGTATTTGTATATAATCAACTTCCACGCGAGCAAAGCCGCGGGCAACAGCTATCTTAGTTTAAATATTATCATTGTGAACTTAAGATTAATTTTTTTTAAATATTATTTTTCTAATAATTCTTCTATTTATTCAGCCTATCACCTTTCTATTGGAATCTTAAGTGGGGTTTCTAAGTCTTAACCATATCATTTCTACTCCTTACTTAATTTTGAATTTAGAATATTTTCTAAAATGATAGTACATAAACGTATAACACAAACGGGTAGTAAGATATGGTACTAAAAAAAAAAATTTGGCGAAACTCGACATAGGTTTGTATGCATCCGCATCCAAAAAACAAAAACAAAAAAGTGTTCTTCTTTCCTTTCTAAAAATCCCTAGCTATTAGTTCACACGACGTGTGGAAACTCTTCTTTAATTAATTTCAATAAAGTTTAATGTTCAGTAAATTTCCCCCTCGCGTTGCTCATGTGTTCTCAGTAGGCTACCCTCATCTTTCTTAAAACCCCTTCTTTCCTCTTTGTTTTCCCTCTTCCCTTTATAAATGAACGTACATTCAATTACATTAAACATGACACATCTTCTACGCCTAGTTCAGAAGAGTTCGGTAGTAGTGTGCTTAACTCCTGCCCTGAAAGTCGGAGTTTAAAAACTAACTAAGCAATATGTTTAAATAGAGATGTGGTATCGAAATAAAAGTCGATACACCTTCACTTATTTATAATATCGGAAGATATTTATCGATATCAGTACTTAACAGTTTAAAAGGAATAAGCAAAGTAATAAGAAGGTATAGGACCCGTTAGAATGTTTTAGACAAGCGATTTTCCAACTGTTTAAACTTAAGGCATACAACCAGTCTTTTAAGAGGGATTTTTTTAATTAAAAAACGAATATTAATAGCTACAATTCAAAAAATATTTGTGTTATTTTTAAAACTGTTATATTATTATTATTATTATTATATTATTATTATTATTATTATTATTATTATTACTATCCGTTCAGGTTATACGCACTTACGCTCATGTATAATGGTAGGATTATTGTGAGATGAAATGGAAGACTTACAGTTTAACGTGGAATCCGAACCACGGTGGAGACCTGACATTCCACACATTCACAAGTTGGGATTAATACCCGTCTTGTCAGAGATAAAGGAAGGGTTTGACAATCAGATAAATCTGTGCCAGGACCGAGGATTGAACCCTGGACCTTCGGTACACAATTTTCATCAATTAATGTATTATTGGCGCAGCGTCTTACTAACCGTTCGGGTTGTACGCACTTACACTAATGTATAATGGTAGGGTGATTGTGAGATGAAATGGAGGACCTACAGTTAAACGTGGGATCCGAACCACGGTGGAGGTCTGGCATTCCCCACATTCACAAGATGTCTTGTCAGAGGTGAAGGAAGGGTTTGGTAATCAGATAAATATTGTGCCGGGACAGAGGATTGAACCCTGGACCCCCAGCACAGAAGTCCGACTACTTACCCCCAGACCACCAAGTCACCTTAAAAATGATGATGATAATGGATTTGAAAAAATCAATTTTAGTCGTTGAATTTTTTCTTTCGCTTATTTTTGATCTTTCCTTCAACTCCTGTGGAGCACCTACTGAACTTTCACTGCGCCACAATATGTCGTGGAATACCGGTTGAAAAACCCATGTGTTTCAAATGTCATGCGATGAAGACGTGAATAGAAATAATCGATGTAACGAACGTAATTTTCACACGATAGTAATAATGAGTATTAAAATTATAGCTCTCACAAATGAGTATGTGAATAAAGTCAGTCGGTCTCATCCCGTGTGGTTTGACGATTACTGAGGGACTGAAGATCGAAATCCTTTCGGGTGTACTTGTGTGTTTTATCTTAAGGTGTGGCCGAAGGGAGCACAAGTATTTTTACAGTTTTTATAGAATTGAAATTTTTGGCCAAAATAAATCCAATATTTCTCCAGTAGCAACCTAGAGTTTAGTTTTCTGCACATGCTAGTATCAACAGATCTTGAATATCTGTAAAGGGTGTCCTGGAATGTATTTGGTCAAAACATTTTAAATAAAGAGAAAAGGTTTTGACAAAATTCCAGGATATTCTTGACATATATTCAAGATCTGTTGATATTAGCATGTGCAGAAAACTAAACTTTATGTTGCTACTGGAGAAATATTGGATTTATTTTGGCCAAAATATGTATGCTGTAAAAACTGTAAATTACTCGCGTCCCCTTCTGACGCACCTTTAATCTCGATTCCAAGGGCGTAGAAAGGAGCTGTTTGAGGGGGTTACAGCCCCCCTGTAATTTCATGTACCCCACGTATGGGGGTTCATATATACGTTTAAAAACTGTTATTGGCTAAAGGTATAGTAGAAATTTCTAACTCATTAGAAAAATTATCTTTCTAGGCCTTTGCTCCCCACACACAAATGAGAGTACATTTGATTTATTTTATACTTTCCTTCCTTTTATTCCATTAGTGTGACTATATAAATAGCCCAGATGGGTGGTAAGACATTCCATGGCGTGAGCTACCAATTGGTCACCACCTTTAATGATGATATTGCTAATACTTGTTTATAGAGGGTGTCATGTGGTCAGCACAGCAAATCCTCCCCAGTTAATCTCAGTTTTATAAACCAGATCAACTATATATTCATTCAAGTATATCCTAATTTGTCATCATGAAGCTGAGTTTGACCCCCATTCCAGATCCACTGCTTTACATAAAAGCTACGGTAGCACCAGGAATTGAACCTAGAGCCTTTGGTTGTAAGATATGGTGCATACAAAATATTACATTACTAGCTACCCTGTTGACAAACCATGCGTGTATTTTTTAATGACAGCCATCAATGTAGCCTTTCAATTTTCGAAAAGTAAATGGGAAATTTAATTAATATATGGTTGAATATATTTACCTATTTTAATTTTAAATCAAATTAAAAAAAGTTTTATATAGTTTTTAGATTCAAAATTTCAGCTACATAATTGGTGTGTGAACTTTCATTAAAATAATAATAATAATAATAATAATATTTAGCACCGCGTCTTACTAACCGTTCGACAAAAATAATGAAAGGATGTTTGATAAAACTCTGGGAATAAGCTAATTGTCGAAAGAAGGGTAAAATCTCACTATAACGCGCCCCGGTAGTCTGAAATTCCGGATTATCTAAACACAATTCTCGGGGTAGGGGGTAGGGTTGAACTAAGTCAAATGAAATAGATTTTATTAGTTAACAAACTCGTAATTAAAAATAAATTTCAAGAAGCAATGATAATAAATATTGATTTTTTATAGGTTGTAATTAACACAAATTGTTTTCCTGTAGCTAAAAATAACTATAGTATTGTAAAAATAAATACTGTACATGTAAAATCACAGTACATGTTACATATTATAATATATCAGTCAAATGAATGTAAATATTATAAAAACACACTCAAATGTAGATTTTAATTTGTAAAAATGATCTGCATAAACGCAAACAACTTCATATTCTTTGGCTTCATCCAAATATCCGCTAATCTGAACAATCTTCGATCCCAATTAGTTCAGATTAGGGTGTGAATGTAGGGTACGCGAGCTAAGGGCAGATTATTTTTTTTTCAGTTTTCATATCAAAATTTGTTTGGTCAAAACAAATAAAATAATTATCCATTAAAATTAGAAAATTTTATTTTCCACACATCAACATTTGTTAAATATCTGTAAAGGGTGTCCTGATATTTAATTACAACCTTTCCTCTTCATTTAAAAAGTTTATCGTCTAATGTCGCTATGGTCATGATAGATAGTCAACAACTGTTGATGTCATCATGTGAAGAAAATTAAACCATGTTTCTTTACTGGAGCAATATTTTATTTATTTTTGCTAAAAACTTGTTTTGTTATAAAAACTGCAAAAAGAAAAAACTGGCCTTAACTCACGTTCCCTATAAGAGGTTCTACTGTTAACATAAAACGAAAACATTTGTAACATAAATAAATTCCAGAACATCATGTTCACCCTTACATATATTTGAACGAACGTAGATATTCCCCCCCCCCCAATCTCCCCACCCCCTCATATTCCAAGTCACCCTATAATACACATAATACTAATGATCCATTTCCCTCCTAACCCCTCGCAGACACCAAAAACAAACAAATTTTGGTGATATTTGTCGTCTGTTGTTGTGTTCTGTGAGGAATCATGCAACATTTGCATTTATAATTGGAGTAATTTACTCACTACCTTTCTCTCTAATCTTTCATCCTTCTTACGAAAAAAAAAAATAGAGCGCAATTAATATAAATGTTAGTACGAGGGCGAAATATTATGGTAGATTACGTGGAAACCTTGTAATTTATTACCCCAGTAGTGATGTTTGCTAATATGGGTAATATTCTTACTTATATCTAAAGTAAGAACACAGAAGAAAGGTTTAGTAACTGACAGCTCAATAATTTACTATAGTCCGAATTTCGTAAAAATGATCTTTTATAAAATACAATCATTATTTTTGCAGCAATAATTTGTAATTTACTACTAGAATATTAGTGTTATTTTATAGGTAATGATGAAATCTATCGACAGTGGCAGCTGCGGATGACGTCACTTGACGTATGAATGCGTGAAAGTAGGTGCAGAAACTATCTTAGCTGTCAGTTGTGATAGTTGGATTGTACTTTCATGTATTCACTACGTCATCTATGTGAGCTTCCACTATCCTTTTTGACAAAAGACATTATCAATGCTGATAATTAATAATAATAATAATGCCAGGCCTCCACCATGGTTCGGATTCCACGTTAAACTGTAGGTCATTCATTTCATCTCACAATCACCCTACCATTACACATTAGCGTAAGTGCGTATAACCCGAATGGGTAGTAAGACGCGGTGCTAATAATAATAAATAATAATAATAATAATAATAATAATAATAATACAAATATATTTACATTTTGATAATGCTGGCCACAATATTTGTATTTTTATTGTATTTACAAAACCTTTCTTTCTAGCGAGATTACACTATATATACATATATATATATATATGTTTTCATATATGTCAAACTGTATTGGTAGATTATTAAGCTAAGGTGTCGGTATCATATGGTCTGGTTTTCAATGACGAAGGTGACCTGGTGGTCTAGGAGGTAAGGTGTTGGATTTCCGTGCTGGGGATCCGGGGTTCAATCTTTGGTCCCGGTACAGATTTATCTGATTACCAAACCCTTCCTTCACCTCTGACAAGATATCTTTTGAATGTGGGGAATGCCAGGCCTCCACCGTGGTTCGGATCCTACGTTAAGCTGTAGGTCCTCCATTTCATCTCACGATCACCCTACCATTTACACATTAGCGTAAGTGTGTATAACCCGAATGGGTAGTAAGACGCGGTGCTAATAATAATTAAATGACGAGAAGGTTGAGATTCAAAACCCTTCCAGCAGGTGGACTAATTTCTAACTCCACGATACTGTGGGTGAATTTATTCTAATCTACACCTTCTTAAAGTCTAACCTTCTCGCCGTGTCTTCTTGAGTTTTACATTAGTCCTAGGTAATAGAGCGTTCACATAAGTTTTCAAACAAAATCACGTTTTTTTTTTTGTTGGTTTTTTTTGCAGTTAATTTTTTCTTTACATCTACACATGTTGTACACAAATTCACACACATGATAAAAGTAAAATTTAGCGTAAATGCATACAAATTTGTATGGAAAAGGAATGGGAAAACAATTTATGAAAAAAACCACCTTCAGTACACCCAGCTGAGAATCAAACCACAAACTCCCAATCACCTTTGAAACAGACTAAACGAGTCTGACACCTTATCTCACATTCTCATCGATGCTGGTAAGAATGTGTTAATTTTACTCTAATAATAATTCTAATAATATAACTTGTCTGGTTAACAAGTGTCTGAAAATATTATATGAATTATTAGAGTATATATCTGCTTGAAGCCAAACGGAATTCGAACCAGAGAGCTTCAATGATGAACTTCATCGCTTTATCTGACTTTTCTCACAGTTATCCTTTTACATCTCATCACATATATAGTTTCATTAAATAAACGTACGGTGGTTTATTCTTTACTAATAATAATAAATAAACTACCACTAACCCAATAAATAAACAGCTCTGTATTCCTGTTTGTACTTGATCAATTATTTGCCGGACGAGAATAGTGTGTTCCCCCTTGAGAGTAGGCATCCACACTGACGCTATGTAAGGTGTGGTTTTTATAAGAAGAGCGAGGGGAAGGGAAGTAGTCGCGCAGGAATCCAAACGCATGCGCCCTTTTCGTGTGACGATGTTAAAACTGGAGAGTAGAAAGCTACCGGTTCGCTTCAAAACACTCGAAAACGGCGGGGCGTCTACCTCGGAAATTAAACTTCGCCCGCTATCTGTCCCGAAGGCGGACATTACTGTTTGTAACCCCCCCCCCCCCTCCCTCTTCTTCCCTCACTTCGTCAACGCTCTTCACTGTGGGCTTCCATTATTCAAATGGAAAGGGTTTTGAGAGGGGTGTGTGGGGGAGGATTTATCCTTCTCTCTTTCCATCCCTTTCTATTTTCCCACGTGAGTATCCTGAAAACGAGGAACAGGATCGTAAAACAAGGGTAAGTATGATAAACACCCATCATACTCGTTGTGGTTCAAAAGCGACAAAGGTTTGCTACCCCTGACGAATGCAGCCCACAAAGCAGAGCGATAGTACGGGTACATCTAGTCAGATTTTCATAGAAAGGTTCATTTATGGTGGAGTGCTAGTGATCGTGAATTTAGGGCAGTATTTTTTGCAGTTTTTATAGCACAAACATCTTTTGGCCAAAATAAATCAAATATTTCTTCAATATAATCATAGAGTTTAAATTTCTGCACATGTTAATCTCAACAGTTGTTGAATATTTGTCATGAGCATGGCGGCATTTGGTGACAAACTTTTCTCTTTATTTAAAAAGTTTGTCACCAAATGCCGCCATGCTCATGACAGATATTCAACAACTGTTGAGATTAACATGTGCAGAAAACTAAACTCTATGATTATATAGAAGAAATATTTGATTTGATTTTGGCAAAAAAATGTTTGTGCTATAAAAACTGCAAAATGAATGCACTAAACTCGCGCTCACTAGCACCGCGCCTTAAGGCAGGGATCGGTAACATACGGTTAAGATGACAGATGAGGTTTAGTCACATAATTATTCCCAGGTAGGTAGGGACCGGCTGAAGCTCTATTAGCAACACAACTTAAATTCAGGGATTTGTACGAAGATGAACTGTTGGCAAAATGTATCCACGGGCAAACCCAAAACCCGAACGAAAGTCTGAGCCATGTGATCTGGGCACGATTAACGAAAACAGTGTTTGTGGGGTATAGCACATTGCAGTTTGGTATGTTAGATGCTTTTCTGACTTTTAATGAAGGCACAAAGGGAAGAGATGATATATTTAAAACACTAGGACTTGAAATGAGCAAGGACACTTGGAAAGGATTGAAAGTAATTGACGAATCAAGAGTTAAAAAAGCTGAAACAGCAGCAAATGACATTACCGAAGGAATCCAGTCAAAGGTCCTGGGATTGATTCACACGTCCAGGTGCCATTTTTAATATAAAATATACTATTAGTGCCATTCAAAAGTGACAGTTGCATATTATATGACTTGACGTATGAATACGTGAAATCATATATAATAACTCTCTAGCTGCCATATAAAAGTCCATTTATTTTAAAATTGAACACTAAATAAGGAACTATGTGAACTTAAACCAAGAATGGTTTATCTCACCTAGTATTAATTTAAATATTTATATATAAATTAATTTTTTCCACATATAATAATTAATTAATTGTCACACTTAAAAAGTAAATCTATTTTAATAAAAATAATAAAATTTTAATGTATTTTAAAAAAGCAACTAGAAAGCATACATTATCAAAATTAAAGATTAAAAAAAAATATTTAGAGAAATATAACATTTTTTTGTATGTTAGGTTTCCCATTATTGACATATTCAAACACTGAACAATGGGGTTAAAATATATAAGTTAACTTTCAATTATGTTACCTCCCTCCTATAAATTATTCTTGGATATGAAGTAAATATTTTTTTCCTGTGCATTAAAGTTAGACAGAAAACAAATTAATAGCACATTCAATAGTATATTTAATTCATAGATAATAACCGTGGCTCACAATTTTACTAAAAATCTATACATTAAGTGTCGTTTGATCTAGGTTTAAATAATTCCCCTGCCAAATTTCTTTAAAAGTGGTCAATATATTTGACATTAACAGAATTTGTCAATTGTCACACACTCACGTAAACTATGTATTGATTTTATTCCACTTTGGGGTTTTGTTTTCTTCACGTCTTAACACCCGTCCGGGCTACACCCCTTTAATTACATGTAACAGAATAGGAATGAAGAAGATAAAGTATACCTTCATTCGCATAGAGGGAGAGCTGAAAACCATTAAGGGAGATAAATATCCTCAATACAACCAGCCGGGATTCAAACCACGACTACCTCCGTCATCGGCAGTCCTATATACTGAAATAGTAGCGCGTTAGACCACGCGGCCACCGAAGTGACTGCACCGCTTATTGCAACGAGTCCTATCCTCATATTTACACTAATAAGTAGGGTTGAGGGGAAGAAGAATTTATAGGAAACATAAAGTGATTTTCTTGGGAAATGGGGAAGTTTGTTACACAATTTAATAAAAACAACACAAAGTAAATTTAGCTGAGATTTGAACCTGGACCTTCCCGTCATAAAATCAGATAGTCTAATCTTGACATCTTGTCATGCTCACAGATGAGAGTATGAATTTAGGATGCGTATGTTAAATATTAAAACCAAATTTTTAAATAGGAATATACTTTATTATGTGGTTGAATAGGTCTAAAATATCAAACCCGCAATAAGCTAAGATTACTGATTATGAGATCAGGATTAGTATTCCAGTTGGGTGTACTGAGGGTTGTTTTCCCTAAACAGATTTTCACTCTCCCTCTACGCAAATGCGGGCACACTTAGTCTAAATTCAATCTTACTTTTCCTAAACACATGAACCAATCTATTACATGTGAGTGTAACCCAAATGGGAAGCAGTGCTATAAATTATTATTATTATTATTATTATTAATTATCACCGTGTCTTACTACCCATTCGGGTTATACGCACTTAAGCTCATGTGTAATGGTAGGGTGATTGTGAGATGAAATGGAGGACCTACAGTTTAGCGTTGGATCCGAACCATGGGGGAAGCCTAGAATTCCACACATTCACAAGGTGTGATCAATACACCCGTGCTATAAAAAAAATTATTAGCATTTCATTAAATGTTTGCTTCATTTAATATATTAATTTATCCATTTAACTTGCTTTCGATACATAATAATCTTCCCCCACATTAATAAAATCCGCCTCGGTGGCGTAGTTGGCTAACGCGCTAGTCGTGTTGAGCCCGACTGCTGAGGACGGGGAGATCGAGGTTCGAATCTCGGCCGGGTGAACTGGGGGTGGTTTTTCCTAAATGGTTTTTCTACTCTCCCTCCACGCAAATGCGGGTTCACTTCCTTTAATTCAACCTTCCCAATTCCTAATCCGTTAGCGTAATTAGTACTTAAGCGTATAAACCGAACGGGTAGTAAGACGTGGTGCTAATTAATAATAATAATAAACACATTAATAAAACCTTTATAACCAACGATAGCAATAAATTTTAAAACTATAATTAATAAATATTTTTAGAAAGAACCCAAAAAAGTATACGTTCATTTATAACAACAAAATAATGTAGTAGGTAGGTAATTACTGCTCTTCTTGCTATTTTTGTTATTGTTCTATCACAGTTATTAATCTATTGCTAAGTTCAGATTTATAAATTAGTGATTTAACATGTTAAAAAAAGACGTAAATAATTCCACCTCACAGATCAATTTACTCGCGCTATCTCTAAAATTATTAACCAAACATTGCCAAAAGTTTTTTCTTGCGTTCAACCCCCTGTCTAATGAGGAAAGTGATTTAAATCAGTACTGAGCCTTACCCCTTTATCCTCTTTATGAGATTATAATTAATTTTCTTTACGTAGAAATGATAATTAGTGGAGCACACTTTAAACCTGCATGAAACCAAGTTTGTTTTTTTTGTAAGTTATTGCCACCTTGAAAAACACACCAAAATAAAGTTCCCTCTAAAAAAGGAAGGAAACTTTTTTTTTAAGAATTCGTTGCTCTAAGAAAGTTGAAACATAAATAAATGAGTATCTTTTCATGAGATAATACAGTGCAATTTTCTCACCCAAGACAAATCGCGAGATGCCGTAAGTTTACACCAATTGAATGAGGGGTGTTAAGGGTGGGATGTTAAGAATTGCGAGTTTCCAAAATATCAAAACTTTGTCAATTATATTATTATTATTATTATTATTAATTATTATTATTATCATCACGTCTTAACACCCGTTCGGGTTATACGCTATGTGTAATGGAAGGGCGATTGTTAGATAAAATGGAGTACCTACAGTTTAACGTAGAATCTGAACCAAGGTGGAGGCCTTGCATTCCACACATTCACAAGTTATGATTAATACACGTCTTGTCAGAGGTGAAGGAAGGGTTTATCAATCAGATAAATCTGTGCCGGGACCGAGGATCGAACCCCGGAACCCACAGCGCAGAAGTCCGACACCTTACCCCTAGACCACCAGGTAACCTTTAAATTATATTAGAATTTTCTATTGTAACCTTATTAAAATTACTTTGTTTGAGGAAAGCTAGATCAACGCTTGTAACAATTATTTACTTTGATCTCCGGACTGAAATCGGCCTCGTGGTATATTAGTCAAAACCCATGGATGGTGACTAGATGCCCCGGGTTCGATTCCCGGTTGGTACCCGGCAATTTGTCTCGATAGAGGAATCATTCCCATAGCAACCAGAGTTTGGTTAAGAAATTAAGCGTGAATTAGGTTAATATCTTCATTGGCTTTGCCCCATCATACTATCACCATCATCTCATCTCATCAGTACATGGAAAGAGCCTCTACGGAAAGTATGTACGATTAGTTCATTCGGATGTCCCCTAGGTAACGGTACATTAGTACTGACCTGGAAACGTCATTATTAATACTAATATTATATCTGGACTGCGATGTTTTGAGTCAAGCTTTGCTGAAAATTAATTAATTTAAATCTTATTAGTTTTTAATAGTAAAAATTAATATATAAAATTAATTAGATAGGAAAATATAATATTAATTATATAGGAACATGGCATATATATATTTCTCCTCTCATTGTGGCACGAACCATGTGTCGAAACAACCAACTACTTCTTAAACAACGCGGGATTTTTGGACGTTGGCAACATGACTCATCTCTCCAGTAGACGGCCCCCTTAAGGACACACGTCATAATTTTAGCTTCATACTCACATATGATTTGTAAATATACGCATTGGTGGTAACATTGTATAAGGCATCAAACTCGTAAAAGATGTTGATATCTGGTGACGCAGTAGTGGGGATTCGAATCCTAGCCTGGTGCATTGAGTATGCATGTGTTGTATTCAACCTGAATGTTGATTGGCTCCTCAACAGTTCCACCGTTAGCTGTAAAGCCTAGGCAGCAAAGAAGAGGCGTATTAGGCAAATGAGGAATGAGGAAGTTTCCTGTTGCTTTCCTCGCTGATCCAAAAGGTAATATTGCACATCAGTCTGCCAAGGCCCCCAAATGACCCTACAAGCGACACCTTCACTCCATTCATCACAAGGACTGGCTGTTTATTGAATATAATTACTAGTATCGTTCATAAACCTTTACCACTTTCATATTTGTCAGAGCAAGTGAGACTAAAAACCAATCAATGAAAGTAACAACATGATTTAGTCCAGACCAGAAGATATAATGCATTGTAAACACTATATCTGACAAGAGATGAATCTGGGCAGGTGCATTGTGTATATCTCCCAATTTATTTCAATGTTACATATCTACTTTCTTTGTTAATATTGTAGCATGTCACTTAATTCAAATGACATCTATAAACTATAATCTGAACCAAATGCTAAAATAATATAAAGGAATCCGAAGAAGAGAATTAAAATTGATATATTATGCAATAATATCATTTATGTTCTACTCACATTACGTGGATGTTCCCGGATTCGACTACCATGCTTTCACCAAATGTTCTGCAAGTATGGCGGAGTAGAAGGCGTGGCAGTTCCAAAGTACGTCAAACCCCTTGAACTCAACATTGAAGAAAGACCTGCATATCGCTGGTCAGATGCCGCGAGCTACGAACACTACTCCCCTAGCGGACTTCCTTTGCACCTTCTTTATACACTGCTCTAACCCTCTCCCCCTCAACCCTTGCCAACCCTTTTTTCCTTTTTTGCATGCCCAATTTGCTAGTCAGAAAAAGCGTATATATTGGGCGATCCCTAGGTTCCCAAATTGTAGTTCATCTTTGGATATCCTCGAAGGAAGAACCTCTGCTCCAGAACCTGAAGAAAATACTGGTGACCACGATGGTTGGGACATGGGTGTCACCGCCTCTACCCCGAGGGAATCTTATTTATTGATCCAAGTATTCATTAACTTTCCAAGTCCTTCAGACTTGTTTAGTTAGTCTATATGACTATGTTTTCTTAGGAGCTTACTTAAGGTGAGGTAGAAGGGATAGCAAGTGTTTTTACAGTTTTTATAGAATTGAAAGTTTTTGGCCAAAATAAATCAAATATTTCTCCAGTAGCAACATAGAGTTTAGTTTTCTGCACATGCTAATATCGACAGATCTTGAATATCTGTCAAGAGTGTCCTGGAATTTTGTCAAAACTTTTTCTCTTTATTTCAAAAGTTTTGACAAAATTCCAGGACACTCTTGACAGATATTCAAGATCTGTTGATATTAGCATGTGCAGAAAACTAAACTCTATGTTGCTACTGGAGAAATATTTGATTTATTTTGTCCAAAAACTTTCAATTCTATAAAAACTGTAAAATTACTCGCGCACCCTTCTGCCTCACCTTAAGGCCTCCTCCCCTACACGAGTTATTTATTTCGTTTTAAGTCTTCATGACTTCACTATATGTCATTGCACCGTGAACGTCATGTTCACGTGTTCAAATTTTGTATGACTACACGCAGGTTGTCTAATGAAGTGTTTAAAGTCAGCTTGTACTAGAAGCTAGGTAGCTTGACCGACATGTAACTTGGTAACTCTAAAACTATAGGATTAGCCGTTTTGTTTTATATGTTGCTACCCGCCTCGGTGGCGTAGTTGGCTAACGCGCTTGTCGTGTTGAGCTCGACTGCTGAAGATGGGGAGATCGAGGTTCGAATCTCGATCGGGTGAACTGGGGGTGGTTTTTCTTAAATGGTTTTAAACTCTTCCTCCACGCAAATGCGGGTTCACTTCCTCTAATTCAACCTTCCAATTCCTAATCCATTAGCGTAATTAGTACTTAAAGCGTATAACCCGAATGGTTAGTAAGACGCGATGCTAAATATTTTTATTTTTATATGTTGCTAACTCTCCATGTTCTCTTATTAGACCTTTCTGGTGGAAGTCTGTCGCTAGCCCGGCTGTCTTGCAATCCTATACACACTATCAACTTAACCTCCATTTGACTGTTGCCGTGTCGCCTTGGACACGTTATTCTCCCGTGCTACGAGTAGTTCCTATATTTTTGAAGTTGTTAAGCCCTATCATAACTATTGTAACCCCATATCACCTTTTTGTGTTATTTGTATAATAAATATATTTTGTGTTACCTATTCATTTCTTTTACACTTATGAAATATGCACCCCTACCTACATATATAGATAGAGATAGATACACGCCACCGGTAAAATATATAAATGTGTGGTTATCCCAAAGAGGTAGCAAGACATTAATAAAAGTATTAGACCATTAGGGAAAAAAAGTACACACTGCCTGGTTTCAAATCTTTAGCACCCATAACATTCAAACCCGATCATATGAACTTTAAATTATAGACCACGTGCCCACTGATTGCGATTTTCACCTTATTTTATGTCTCGTAGATTCTTATAAATAACGTTTACACCCTTAATTCAACTTAATTTGATACTAATTTAAATGGGTTTAGTAAAACAATTTCTACTCGAATTATATATTACCTTTAAAGTGGAGTGGAAGGAGACGCGGAATAAAACAGTGTTTATGTAGTTCTTATGGGAATTTTTTTTTACAAAATGAAAAAATATTGCTCCAGTACAAACATAGAATTTAATTTTCTTCACATTGCAATCTTAACAGTTCTCGAATATCTGTTAAGGGTGTCCTGTAATTTAATGACAACTTTTTCTCTTCATTTAAAAAGTTTGATAAATAATGCCACTATACTCATGACAGATATTCAACAACTGTTGATATCACCATGTGGAGAAAATAAAAGTTCTATGTTTTTATTGGAGAAATATTTTTTTTATTTTGGGCCAAAGAGAGTTTTGACATAAAAACTGCAAAAACACTGACCTTTTCTCGCGTCCCCTTCCATCCCACCTTAAGGTTCGCCTTAAGAAGATGATACAAGTGGAGAGACAATAATTATGAACATGCAGAGAGGAAGTAGGATAAGGAATTCACGGGAGTCTTTCGAGTAGCGAGGATCCTATTTTATTTTATCGCTGTATTCCAAACTATAATGCACTCTGGTGGAGGAATGTAGAAAATTCAAAACCGCGTCTGTATGAGGAAACAAAAAGAGACATGATGCTAAGTGGACGTCACACATACCTGACCTTAAGATTCCCCCATCATTAAATATCGTCTACAGTTTGATTTTGGGGAGAAGGAATTTTTATATAGCTATAAAGGTAATCGAAACCATTTTCATAAATTAATATTTCGAGTAATTTGATCCGAAACTGTTACTTTCTATAGATAAAAATCACCCGCTTCGGTGAATGCATAGTTTAAGGCGCTACTCTTAAAGTAGACTAGACTGCCGATGACGGTGAAATTGAGTTTCGAATCTCGTTCGGGTGTACTAAGGGTGATTTTTCCTAAATGATTTTTCACTCTCTCTCCATGCAAATGTAATTATACTTCCTCTAAATATAACCTTGCTCATCCCCGAAACCAGCTGGCCTAGGTAGTGCCAACTTCTGCGGATAGAGGGTGGCATGTGGTCAGCACAACGAAACCCCCAATCAACTCAGTTTTCTAGACCGGAGCTGCTACTTTATTTTTTTAATTCAAGTATCTCCATATTAATTCCTAACAAGGTCAAGTTGAACACATTCCAGACCCACTGCTTCACAGAAAATATGTAAGTGCCAGGAATCGAACTCGGGACTTCTCAGTATTTAGCCATGAGCTCTGACTACTGTACAACAAAGACGGTTAAGAATAACTCTATACACATATATTAAATTACTCTAGGTAAAACATGGAACTGAACCAATACCCTTAATCGCGGAAACTATCTACGAGTTAAAGGCTAATTTTAATAGATACAATTTATATTTCCTACAAATGTTACAACTGCCTTCTTCCCAACGAATCATTTTATTGATAAATGTATAAAGGGATTAACTAAAATATTACAGTTAAAAAAATTTCACAAAAAAAAAGTTTGTTTTTACCAATCAAACGTATCAGGACCAATCCATGCATATAGACTCTAATTGTCCCTTTCCTAGTTTTGGAATTACATCCTTCTAATCAAAAAATAATTAATACTAATAGTTATATTAACAAAATATAAAATAAACAAAGCTTTGTAATATAGACGTGCCAAACACTCATATATTAATATATAATATGTAGCTTTTAGAATACAGCCGGACAAACTTATCTTAAACACACATAATTTTATACACTTGTATACTAATCAATTATTTCAAATATGACTGCTAATGTGTTAAACATATTTAAAGGGCCTGTCTGAATTAATTTTATTAATTTTCTTTTTCTATTTTATCTCCGTTCTTCGCATTTTATTTCTCATACAACCTATCCGTGAACACGCTTCGGTGGCCGCGTGGTCTATATCGTGCTACTCTAGTGTTAAATTATACTGTCAAAGACAGGGAGATTGGGATTCGATCCCAGCCGGGTGTACCGAGGGTGTTTATTCCTAAACGGTTTCTCACTCTCCTTCCACGCAAATGCGGGTGCATTTCCTATCAATTAAAACTTTCATACTCCTTAAACCATTAGTTTAATTAGTATATAGGCGTATAAACCGAACGGGTAGTAAGACGCAATACTATAATAAAACTTATCCACGAATTCACACTAAAGAGATAGTAATTATGTAGATATTATTTGTAAGAAATGCACCCACATTCTTGTGTTGGGAGTGGGGTGAGACATTTAGGAAAGAACAAAAACGACCTTTGTATAGCTGTCTAGGATTCCAAACCCAAACAACCTATCGCCATTGTGAAACCAGACAAGACTAGACGGATGCCTTTGTTGCTATACCACTCAGTGCTAATGGTGTTTTTATAACAAAAAAATATAATAGCTTTTATTAAAAATAATCGGCAAATAAAATGCAATTACTTGTTCACAAAAATAGTTTTTTATTTGATTGCTTTTCACCGTATCTTGATACCTGATCGGGCGTCAACATATGTACAAATTACGCTAGTATGTTACTGATGAGAAAGGTTTAATTTTCATGAATTGTAGTCGAATTTGTATGGAGGGAGAGTGTATAATCATTTAGCAAAAACCATCCTCAGTACACTCAACCATGATTTGAACCCTTTCTCTGTCATCAGCAATCTAATTACTGCTAGAATGATGCTTTAGTTTAGACCAACTAAAACATTGAATGTAGGTAATTAGTAAATAATAACGCGTACCGACATATGTGTGCATTTGTAAAAGGGTACCAGTATTATCATGTCTGGGTTGTGGGAATCCTGGATTTTAATCCAAGACAGGTGTACTGGTTTTCCACCCTTTGCGCAAATGCGGGTGTATTACCTCTAAATTATAAGTTTCCTGTCCTTCAAGTGTGTATATACAAATTGCCCGTATGAGTAGTTAAGATCATGAATACATTTAAAAAAAAATGAAACTACTTTTGACATGAAAGAAAGATTCTTACCAAAAACACATCTACGGCATTTTTCAATGTAATATTTTATTTGTCTTGTTATATAACATTCAGAGGATTTTCGGGCTTGCAAATTAACACGTGAACGCACTTCCACGGTGCAAATTTGTCCCACGTTAAGCCCCCACTTGCTACGATTCAACCACTCAATACTTTACAAGCTTCAGGGCTAAAATCGGGGCTCTAATACGCTTCTTATTATTTATTTAAGAACTACATTTAGCTGAAACCACAACTAGTTCAAATGTAAAGTGGAAAAAAAAAGCTGCATTATTTACGATAATGCTTGGGATAAAAAAAATGACAAGTCAATGTAAGTGTATATACAGGATGTTCGAAAAGTTACTGTACAGTAAAGTATCACGTACCTCATTGAAGGTCATCCTATGACATATTTTGTAAATTTCCCTCCATGAACCTAAAGACATGTCTGAGCACGGATATTATGATATGAACAGTCGTCTTTACGCTTGTCTTAAGGCCAGTGGGGAACATTTCCAAAAGTTGTTATAGGAATACCTGCAACGATGTACGTGATATTTTACTGCACAATAGCTTTTCGGACATCCTGTACAGTGATTCTGTTAAGCAATACGAGAATATGTAAGCTTTTTTTTTTTTGCACTGCGTTTGCTTACCCGTCTGGATTATACGTATTGAAGGTAAAGAGGTAGAGTTTAAATGAAATATACCAGAATTTTCGTGGAGAGAAATAGGTTGGCTAATTAAGGCTAAATAGTCATCAGTACACCTAGCCGGGATTTGAATCCAAAACCTTTGACACTTGAATACTAAAGTAAATTAGATTTACAAGTGGTCCAATCACCCACCGCTAGGGATACATCCCCACCCCCGGTTAAATAAAAAGTGACACAGCTCAAAATTGGGAAATTTGAATCAAGATCACAGTGAGATGCACCAAACTGGCTGACATCCAACTCCAGTAAAACAACAAATATTTAATTCAAAATCTGACCGTCAGAGGGTAGGCGTGTCACTTTTCTCTTGATACAACTTATCATTGATTTCACCATGGAAAAGTGCCATCAACTTAGGTGGTCGCATGATCTAACACTAAACTCTCACAGCAAACTATACTGCCGATTATATGGAGATCGAGGTTCGAATCTCAGTTTAGTGTACTGAGGGTAGTTTTCCTAAAATGGTTTTCCACACATTAACGCAAATGTGGGTACACTTCCTATTAATATATCTTCCCTAGTCCTTAAAACCCCTAGCGTAATTAGTATATAAGCGTATAACCATAACGGGTAGTAGTAATACGCAGTGCTAAAGAGAAAACCAGTGTCAACTGCTGAAACAAAAATGTTTATGTTGTAACGGGCTAAACCAGTTCAGCCCTTTTTCGGCCCTAAAATTTGAAACAACTAATCATGGGTAAAATACACACACATGTTATTATATTTCCCTGATCTACATACAAGTTTTCTAATATATACATGTCTCTGTTACATACCAACGTCTTGGATACTTCATGGAACGACTCCGGCCCCATCAGAAGCGATGCCGTCAGAATGGTGAGGGGGACCGTGCCATTCAATTATATCGCACTTGATCGGTCCGAGTTTCTTGATCAACTATTATTATTATTATTATTAGCACCGCGTCTTACTACCCATTGGGGTTATACGCACTTACGCTAATGTGTAATGGTAGGGTGATTGTGAGATAAAATGAAGGACCTACAGTTTAACGTGGAATCCGAACCACGGTGGAGGCCTGGCATTCCCCACATTCACAAGATGTCTTGTCAGAGGTGAAGGAAGGGTTTGGTAATCAGATAAATCTGTGCCGGGACCGAGGATTGAACCCCGGCCGCCAGCATAGAAGTCTGACACCTTACCCTAGACCACCAGGTCACCCACCCTTGATCAACTGAAGGCGGCACTCAACCAGCTCTCTTGGCGGAGTCAACCTTCCAGAACCCGTAGATGGTCTTCTCGCCCGTCCCGGCATGCAGTGCGTTTGACCACTATAAAGCTCCATGCTTCTCTTGGCAACGATATGATTGATATTATTCAACGTCTCCTAGACAGTCGTCTCTTAACCAACTTAGCCTACATTTAGCTGTGATCAAGATGTTCTCGCCGAGGGACCGATCGGACCGTAGAAAGTAACCTGGACTTAGAGAGATCAATAAAGGAATCGGGAATAGTTCGTACCATGGCTGGACTCGCATCGTAGTCTTTAGGGAATATTATTTTAGAGGATTAGCCTATTATATAACTCAATGTCTGTTGTAGTTTGTTTATTTAATGATATCCTCTCGCGCTTCAAGCGAGTTTCCTGCTGAGTCTTTGGACAGGCAGTTTCAATGTGAGTGAGTCCCACACCTTAACCCGTATGACTATTTTGCAGTCTTCGAGGTGGTTAGCCGGGAAATAGTTAGTTCTGATTGTTCATGGCCTTGGGGTGGTGCCTAGTTAGGCATGTTTTATCTATGCTGTACATCGCTTGGGTGTTCAACTTGTGGGCCGATTCAGCCCTTCTGGCACGGCTCGTGGTATATAGTTTTTTTGTCTTTAATTTGCGTTACTGGCCCTCTTTTTTGGGGTGCCCAACAATTGTATTATTGTTGCCCTACTGGCTTAGACCAATGGGTCGTGTGCCAGCCTAAGAAAAGGTAATTGCCGAGAACACAAACTTTGAACTTGCCCAGTGCAATTGTCTGCTGAATGTTCCTTGTTAATGTATCAAGTAGACGGATTGTTACTACCTTTTCTAATCTGTTATTGTACAACTAATGGGCGCTTCACGCCATGCTTACTTTTGTCTCGGCCCAGCAATCTAATTGGTTACCTTACGCAGTCAAGTTTATAAACCATGTTAATTGAGAGGTGTGTTTCTAAGATGCATTTTGTACCTTGTTTTGCCTTATGAATAATTAAATTTACATTTTCAAACCTACCCTCTTCTTGCTATTTCTTATATTGATATATGTATGTTACGTACCACCTAAACTCCAAGATGGTACAATGTTTGTTGGATGATTAAAACGACTTATTTTGTTATAAATAAAGTTAAAAGCACATCGAATTAGAAAAAAACCGAGATGAAATGAAAAGTAAAAGTTACATAACACTTAGGAAAAGTATCTCAACCCAGAGTGTATACTTTAATCAAACTGGCGACGTCTCAATTATAGCAAAAAATTATCAAAACTTCTGTCGTGTATTTTATGTAAGAATTATCCACAATGTAACAATATATATTTTTCTCTAATGTTAAATGACGGTTCGCCAGTTCCATACACCTTTATATATATTTTTTTCCTTCCCCTGAACAATTTCATTTTTTTGAGTTGTGACACTTATATCATATGGTTGCGATATATACTTAACCTCAATTTTATCATATGGTTGCGATATATACTTAACCTCAATTTTATCATATGGTTGCGATATATACTTAACCTCAATTTTATCATATGGTGGCGATATATACTTAACCTCAATTTTATCATATGGTTGCGATATATACTTAACCTCAATTTTATCATATGGTTGCGATATATACTTAACCTCAATTTTATCATATGGTTGCGATATATACTTAACCTCAATTTTACCATATGGTTGCGATATATACTTAACCTCAATTTTATCATATGGTTGCGATATATACTTAACCTCAATTTTATCATATGGTTGCGATATATACTTAACCTCAATTTTATCATATGGTTGCGATATATACTTAACCTCAATTTTATCATATGGTTGCGATATATACTTAACCTCAATTTTATCATATGGTTGCGATAAATACTTAACCTCAATTTTACCATATGGTTGCGATATATACTTAACCTCAATTTTATCATATGGTTGCGATATATACTTAACCTCAATTTTATCATATGGTTGCGATATATACTTAACCTCAATTTTAGTATGAAAAATATTGTAGAATTATCAAACCACATCTTAAATTACTCGTCCCTTCTATCTGGTAGATGGTATGTATTTTATTTAAATTTACTTTACTTTAAAAATTATAATTTATATTTATTTATCTGTAGTGAAACATACAAACACTTAAAACAATCATAAAACTTAAAGTATTGTATAAAAATATCCAACCCTTGAAACAGAATTAAAAATATCAATTTAAATGAAAGAAAGTTGATATGTGTCTACAACATTGAGTGATAAAATAATTTGTTTAGTTCGGAAATCGGCAACTAGTCGATCATGATCGACCTGTCAATTTCACTGCAATTTTCAGTCGATTGCGCAATAAAACTACATTTTTATTAAATTCGATCTTTGAGTCTTCTAGACTTCGCAAACATATCAAGTACTTTCAAATAAAATTTAAATATGACCAAAATTAACTTGATCAGTCATAGTCGGGTAGTGTTATAAGGAAAAATAAATGTTTATCTTGGTGGTGTTGAGGTAAAGTTTTCAAACTCATCCAGAGTAAAGGATTTTTTTTTAAGGATTAGAATCCGTAGCACAACTTCCTTCGGAAGGAAAGTAAAGTAGTCGGTCCCATGTCGGTTGTGGAATGTAAAAGAACCCTGGAAGGAATGTGAAAATGCCTGTCCCAGTAAAATTTATAGGTTATTTCGCTCTTACTCATAGAAATTCTCGTGTGCTGATATAATCAGTCAGTTTAGAAAGTCCACATTAAATATTTCAAATGAAAAAAGTATTAAAAAATAATAAAATTAAATGGTTTATAATGAAAATGCACACTATGTAAAATCGAAACAATAAAAACCCCGAAAATTTCCATCCATGACTTACCACGTGGATGTGAAGCTATACATCATGGACTGAAGTGTTTAAAATACAGATACATTTTGAAAATTTCAATAATGAATAAATCTTTAAAGTCCACATCAATATCAAATTAATATCATTACTTTACTTATTTTTAAAAAATATGCATGATTGGATGTTGTCGTATTAAAATATAACTGGTGTGTACTGGGTCATGTAAGCAATTACATAATCAAATTATTACAAGTGGCACTCATGGCTGTAACTACCAACGGGGCAGTGGGTCAGTGCCCCAGGGCCCCAGAGTGTAGTGGGCCCCAAGCGAGGAGGATTTATTTTATTTCAAACTAAAGTAGACCAAAGCTTTAATCAATCGAATATCGTCTCAATATATTTAACTCTCGTTTTTCAAAGTATATTATAATACTATTGTATTTTGTATGTGATTGCATTCGCCCAGTGTAATTGTAAATAATAATTTGCAGTTTAACTTTATACATATTTTACGTTAAGGCTACCGCTTACCTAAGTCATATTGCATGATTTTATATTAAATTCAGTATTAACTTCAATGGATCAAAAACATCAAACAACTAACAACTAATATCAACAAGAATATTAAAAGAAGGTGGGAACGTGGGATTTAGAGGTTGGAAATAAAAAATAAAAAGGGAGGGCCCATTATTATCTGTTGCCCCGGGGCACCCAGGGCCTCTAGTTACGGACCTGGTGGCACTACCTTTCTATTCTCTTGAAATTAGGCATGATGATGATGATTATGATGATGACGACACAACACAACTGAGCCACGATTGTAGCCCACTGGACTGCCCTGGTGGTCACTCGGAAAGGTCCAACTTCGAACTCTGAAAAGAATATTCTCCATAGTTTGAGAAGCATCTTCTAGTTGCGACGTCCCATAATTTGTGCCTCTATAGTTTTCTAGAAAACACTTAAAAACAGTGGGTGCTGCTGGCAACACCCATAAGAGCACAAATTCTTAAATTTATACCAATATGTAGTGCCAAATTTGTGCTATAATATTATCTATTCCATTCCCGTAATTTGTGCCTTGAAAATGTGCCATAATGGATGCTGCTAAGTGAAGTTAGCAGAACCCAAAGTTCTTTGGTGTTCAGACAGAAACTATGAAGGCACAAATTTTGAGAATATTCTAGTCCTGTGGCACAAATTAAGCACTAAATATTGACATGGGTCTCATAATTTGTGCCGCTATGGGCGGGGTCAGATTCACCAACCTTTGGATGCTGGAATGAAAGGTGAGATGCATTGCCATGACAACCAGCCAGAGCTGCGTGACTCTTTATTTTTTATGCTTTAAATGTTTACATTGCCATAGTGACCGACGAGTCAAGAGTTATGTTGTGATAGCTTTTGTACTTCGACGCATCAAATTATTCATCGATTGTATTTGTAATTCTGGTGGTTACGGGTGGTAATATTTTCTTAATCATTTTTGATATTAACCGGGGATTTAAGGGTCCGGATGTGTATGGATACATGGTAATGTTGTTCCAAGTTTTTGATATCTGAGATCAGATCTTTAACATTATTAATTTTCTGGAAATTGAAAAATGACACCTGGGCACGGGAATTGAACCCAGGACTTTCGGCTTAGTACACCCATGCTCTAACCACTGATCTATACAGTAATCGTCCCGTGTCCAGGTCATTCTTCACTCATATTTTAAGGCAGAGTCTATGATGGACGTGCGGAAATCATCGGCTACTAATATGTGTCATAATTAATTTTGTTTAGGGTCGACCTCAGTGGTATTGGGATAAAGTGATAGCCTCAGTACCCGATGAAAATAGGTTCAAACCCAACTGAGCTCAACAGAGTTTTCTTGAGCTATAAAAATCTGTAGCAAAACTTCCTTCAGAGGAGAAGTAAATGAGTTGGTCCAACGTTTATTGTGACATGTGAAACATCCCTGAAAATTACCTTTCCTGAAAAAAATTGGTAAGCCCTTTTGCTCTAGCTTGTATAGATTCTAGTCGGTCAGTCGGTTCAGCACGTGTCCGTTAAATACCTTAAATAAATGAAAAGATGTTCTAAAAAAAATGTTAAGTACACAATGTTGGTTTTCTTATAACCGCATTTGTATTAAAATCTTTTATATTTTGTATCACATTTACGTGACTATTATAAGCGCCATACCCGCCTCTGTGGCGTAGTTGGCTAGCGCGCTTGTCGTGTTGAGCCTGACTGCTGAGGACGGGGAGATCGAGGTTCGAATCTCGGTCGGGTGAACTGGGGGTGGTTTTTCCTAAATGGTTTCCCACTCTCCATCCACGCAAATGCGGGTTCACTTCCTTTAATTCAACCTTCCCAATTACTAATCCATTAGTGTAATTAGTACTTAAGCGTATAACCCGAACGGGTAGTAAGACGCGGTGCTAAAATAATAATAATAATATAAGCGCCATGATATGGGCTTATTCTTAACATTCATATCATAAATTATACAAATACAAAAATTGCCCATAATTTAGTCTTGTTTTTGTTAAATAAATAATTTATATTTGACTTTTAATTCTGATCTTTCTTGGGTATGGCCTACTTCATTATTCCTACCCTCTTTGAATTTCATTTATTTCAGAACAGATGGTACAATTTTATCTACTCTTTTTTTCTTCTTCTAAAAAGGTGCGCACCAAAGTATTTAAGTAAAAGTTTAAATTGAAGGAATAAATATAAGTTTTAGAGAGAGAAAAAAAGTGGAGAGATGATAGGTGATCGTGGTATATTTGATAGGTTTGTAGGTCGATCGGGAGCCCAAAAAGAATTTTGACAACCTGGTTTAGTCTTAGCCCTCTAAATTCTAGCCCCACGTCTTACTACCTGATCAGGTTATACGTCTATGTACTAAATTACAATAATGTGCTAGTGATAAGGAAAGCCGAATTTAGAGAGTTTTTACGCGCATTTGCGTGTAGGAAGAGTGGGAAACCATTTAAGAAAAATCACCCTCAACTGACCCGGCCGCGATTCGAACTCCGATCACAGTCAATATGTTCTAGATCAAAACAAGTTTTGAATAGAAAAAACTATTTATACAAAAATAAGATATAGGCCCTATTAATTTCTATTAAAAACTGGTTATTTGTATCGTGTTTAAATTATTTTTTGTGAACGTCTTACTACACGTCTAGGCAATTCTCGCATTTAAATTAATAGGGTAGCGTTTATACCCTTCCGGGATTAATTTTTTTTAGCACCACATCTTACTACCCGTTCGGGCTATACACTCATGTACTAAATACACTAATGAATTTTAGAGAGTAGGATGTCTGTATTTATAGGAAGTGTACCCACATTTGCGTGGAGGGAGAATGGAAAATTATTATTTATTAACACCCTACTGAGATTCTAACCTCAATCTCCCTATCATCAGCAATCTAGTCTACTGCAAGTGTATCACGTTAGACCACGCGGCCACCAAAACTAGTCATCCTGGATTTGAACCATGACTTGTTTATCATTGAAAAAGCAGAAAAAACGAGATTAATAAGTATTTCTTACGTTCACATTGTTAATAAATTAGATAGTCTATGAGAGCTAAAATGGGAGATACCCTAAACATTATAAAATTGCACTGTCTTACCAAAAGGTCCTCATAACTAGACGGTTTTTTTTCACACGCACTTAGAAACAAAATGTTGGTTGAATATAATTTGCATGTTCGACTTTAATTTTTGTTATCTAAAGACTTTTTTTCTCTAACAATGGACACAGAGAGGAAAGTGGTAAAAAAAAAAATTCCAACCTCTCTTTCCTCTCCCCCACAATCCGACACGAAGGAAGAATACAAGACATTTTTATGGAATGATGAACGCCAGTTATTTGAATTTTAAAAAGCGAAAGAAAACGAGTACCTTGTAACTTTGTTCATTTTATATTTCCGAGAGGGGCTTATATTATTACCTCTCTTGGTAGAAGCTTCAACAGGATCTACAGGAACTACAAGAACTACAGGAACTCCAACGAGGAAAATATCCAACATATTTTTTTTTATGTAGAGATACTAAATATCCAGCTTACTTTGTTTGTTGTTTGTGTATTTGTTCTCTTTTTTCTATATAAGCTGTTGAAAATATCCGCAAAGTAAAATTGCAAACACAAATTGTGAGAAGTTTTTATAGTTTCTTATTGAGTCACATTTTGTTTGGAAAACCAAATTGAAAAAAGAAAAGTACAAGAAATGCATACTACAACCAATATCATCTCTGAGAAAACTGCATGTCTTGTGGAGAAAGACTTTAGCTTCATTATCTCTCTGTAAACTGTTGCCAAATCTCCTCGCTTTCAGATTATCTGAAACTGGTGTGTTGGGATAAGGAGCTATTGGCAACCTCGCCAAACCAGAGTTGTGAAATTTGCCTCATATTCAATGGAAGATAAACCTATAGAAGACAAGAGAATGGCAACACTGTTTTCCAAAAGTAGCCATACATTTCCTTCCTAGATAATATACAGTGTGTAGTGAAAGTATTATAGTTTAATAATAATAAAATAAGAAACTTAGGTGTTGGTTTTAGCTTGTATTTAAAGAAAGAGAAATTAATGCTAGTTCCTGTACACTACTTTATTTTAAAACGTAATTGTAAAATTATATTGAGCTCTTCTATAAAAAATATAATCACACGCAAAGGTTAGACACGTGGATTAAGTGTGGATCTAATTTTATAGATTGTTTTGTCGGTGATGAGTAGGCCAGGGTATACATCCCAGTTAAGGGTATTGAAAGGTGTATTCTACTCAATGGTTTTCCACTTAACCTCTATAAAAAAAAGGGGGTTAATTTCCTTTAAATTTTACCTCATACCTACCATATTAGCAGTTAAATGTGAGTAGCTAATGTTAGTAGTAGAAACTTGTTCAAGATAAGCTATTGTTGCTATGGTAGTAAAGATTTTTCCGTCTGTTTAGATACCTCAAACTAATTTTAGAGACTTCTTCTAAATTAAAACTGTTTTTATCTCCATATTGAAGTAAAATATTATTTAAATGATCAGAATTTTCTTTTTCATCTTTAAGATTTATTTATAAAGAGGTGAATAAGATCACTCAAAATCTTGGTATTCGATGGGGACAAATTCTCAAAATTTATATAAATTTATTTTACTTTTCCTTCAACAAGTTCTACTGAACATCATTTATATTTATGCAATGTTTAATACTTACTTTCATTATAATAAATAACTGCCATGCATCATCCACATAACCGTACTTCAACCAATCACATAAAATATTAATACATTAGGATAATATATTTCTTTTATTGAAAATAAATTACAGAAAAATTAATAAAAATCTTATCATCAACAATAAAGGTGAATTATTATCAGGTAAGTATAAAATACCTTTCATTAAATAAATTAATATACAATTAAATGGATTTTTTATTGTATTACTGATATTTTAATCAAATTATAAATTACATTGTCAATCTACCTGTTTAATTCAGTTGTCAAGGGTGTTAAAGAGATGTACAAGAATATCATAAGTTAACTGTTTTATTGGCTGTTAAATTATTCTATTAAATATTAAACAATATAACAATTTAAACATTTAATATAAAACACAAAACTGTTACAAATACTTTTAACAAATATTCAAGAGTAATTCTTTGAAAAAAATAATAACTATAAATATGTTTTTCTGTGTTTTTGAGAAAATTTAATAGGTATGAGAAATTATTTCAAAACACTGTATAGCTAATGCAAACCTCCTGTGATCGTATGAAAGGATTAATTTGGGAATTTGAGAGTATTTGTATTTTAAGCTTCGGAAATTAAGCCAAAACGTAAGCACTGTATAAAGATCGAATTGTTGCTGATAGTAAGGTTGAGGTTCGAATCTAGGTCAGGTGCACTAGGGGTAGTTTTCCCTGTGTGACTTATCACTACGGTGGTCCTACTAATTAATTTTAGCACTCCGTGTTACTATCTGTTTGAGTTATAATCTTAACAATGCTCTTAATTCCCGTCCTCTACATCCCCACCTTAAGCTGGGCCCTTCTTATAAAAAAAACTGTGATTTATAAATGCAAGAAACTGGACAGGTCATTTTTCACCTTCGTAGGAAAACAAATAATTTTGTAACAATTTAACAACGATATCAATTGACCCTTATTATCTACACAACATTAGAACAATAATTGGTTTAATATACTTCTGTTTTATTTTAGCAATATTTTAAAGTACCCGGAATAAATATGTTTAGTTTAGTGATTGTACGTAAAATTTAACTTTAAATTTTAAAATTTCTGCTTCTAGTTACTCATGTTCGTTCACAGAGACTACTAATTTTTAAATATCAGACATCTTGAGTGCAGTAGATATCATGTAATGCTTATAACAGACAGACAAACTCTTCATTTTAATAATATAGAAGACCATAGAAGATAGATAAATAGCCATTAGAGCCTTGATGAACTATTGAGGCAATTATTTATATTAGTTACAACCATTAATACAGTAAATAAAAAATCTAGTTCTTAGACAAATGTTACATACAGTGCTTACATTTTCTACATGTGATATAAATGCATTGCTAGCTTGAATAAAATATCACAAATTAATTCCTTCCTTCCATAAACTAGCAACAACTAAGCTTAAATACCATTTAAAGGCGATTTTTTTTAGATAAATTTCTACATTTAAGTATATACAATTGAAGTGAAAATTATCCAGTAACATACCAACTATGCATATATCAAGAGTAGATAATTCTGGAATTATGTGTAATAAAAGAATCCACTTGGGCCACTTTTTGTTATTATTTTAAAAGTTTAGTTCAAAATGTTACAATAGCTATTTGAAATTGACGAAAACTCTAAAACTATCATACAAACCAAAATATAGTATATAAAATTGTTCTTAATCTGTTTTTGGCCAATTTGGCCCTTAAAGACCAAAATTAAACAATTTGTTACTCTTCAAATATTAAATAAGTATTTATTAAAAGTTTAGCTAACAAAAAAAAAGTGTTTATGATGTTTTAAAATTTGAAAATTCAATGTAAAAAGTATTGATGATTGATTGATTTTAAGTCCAATTTTCATAGAG
Source organism: Timema cristinae (assembly GCA_039000515.1). NCBI lineage: Eukaryota > Metazoa > Arthropoda > Insecta > Phasmatodea > Timematidae > Timema > Timema cristinae. The sequence continues at coordinate 41,654,057 of JBCFYV010000100.1, read as the reverse complement.
GAAATCTTTATTTCAACGCATTCAACATTGTTAACATTTCATCATTGTTTTGTATTATTTTAAAAGTATTGATAAAATCGAGCAAAAGTGACAAACAAATCTTATGGCCCGACGAATAAATACATGAAACTATATTTAGTTACTTTTCTATTTATCAGATAAGGAAGGCCCTTTCTGTAAAAATGTATATGGACTGAATGGGGGAAAGTGATCAAAACTTTATCTTTCCTTGCAGCTGAGTTCTTTAAATCCTGGTTACGCCACTGAACCTATTTCTGTCATAATTAGTGCATTAGAAGTCGAAAAATTCATAGTTTATTAATTTTGAAAGCTAGGTTATGATGGTGTGAATAGTTTTGTCGAAGTATATCATGAAGACTGGAAAGATGACGTCATTCATGTGTGTCATCCCCAAGATGAATTATTCGGAACCTAGAAACACACCAAAAAAAAAGTGTTTAGGAAAAAGTACTGTAATATTTTTAGAAGAAAAAATAATTTTATCACAATTTAGAATACCATAAACATACTGTTGCTAAAAATATTTTGAAATTTCATTAATTTTATTTATCTAATTGATATTAATATGTTGTGTAAGGTTTCAAAATTCAAAAATGAAGTTGAAGGTCAAATGTGTTTTACTTCAATTTTGACACCCACAATAAGTTTCAAAGAGGAAAAATTTTATACATAACCAAATGATTTGAAATATTTCATTAAATATTTAAACATATAATCATTTTTATAACAGCTACTAAACAGTAGCTTAACACCAACTAATTATTATGTAACAAGAAAATAAAGCAACTATATTAAGATATTTCGGCTTAGATGAATAAATTGCTCTTTGGTTTTTTCTCTACACCTTTTAATTCACCAAGACACACTTAAATGTTGATTAATAATTTTAAAAAATTCTGTTATGTGACTACAACAAAAAATATCATCAAGTTAGTTTTCCTTTGCTTAACAAGTTTTAGGCTTGTCTTCGACTTAATTCCGTATTTAAAAAGAGAATCTCACACACCTAAAATGTACGGTAAGTAATAAATATGGTATGCATTACATTTCTAGCAATATTGATCATATATAAGAACTCAAATATTATTATTACACATATCTTAATATATTAGCCATTGATTACCACGAGACATTAAAATAAAATGTATTTATAATAATAATTTATCTATAAATTATTCATAAATTACGGTTAAATACCGTTAGATTTAACCCCGGTAATCCGAAATTATGGATTTTTCGAAAAACGAGGTAAAACTATGAAGTTAAATGAAATATATTTTATTGGTTAGCAATCTCAACGATAAAAAAAAAGTTGTTGAATCTATATCATGAGTAAAGCGGCATTAGATCACAGAATTTTTAAATAGAGGGAAAAAGTTGTATTTAAATTCCAGGGGACACGTGGCAGATATTCAACGACTGTTGAGGTCAGCACGTGAAATAATATTTGATTTCTTTTGACTAAAAAATAGTGTTTATATAAAACCGCAAACAAATTCAGTGCCCTTAACTTGCCTGCCCACACCCACAAGTTGTAGCTTATGCTATAGTTTCAGATACCCAAATGAAGGTACAATTCTTGGAAAGCCATCATTACACGACCTTTACTAATATGCACAACATGAAACTATATTATAATTCGGTTTTTTCCGATGACGGGCTCTGATTTAACGGAATTTTAAACTTTTAATATTCGAATCATCGAGGCTCAACTATAATGTGTAGTTAAACATAACACAATACCAAAAAAATACATATATACCTATGTAATTTATCATTTATATGTGGATTGCCTTTTTTTTGAATTCATTGAGAAAGTTCTCAGCTCTTTTGCCGATAATTTAAAGTTACCAAATAATGTAGATATTTAAATATTAAATAACATAAAATCATGTACTCATGTGTCATTTAATCGGGTACCACGCCTTGAATCAGTCAGTAACGTGTCTACCTACTAAGTTAAGGGTCCTGTGTTTGATTCTCGGCATGGCCGAAAAATATATATGATTGGTGAAATGTGGTTTTCCCCTTTTCAGTGATGAATTACCGGCTGGGGGGTAGATGTTGTGTATATTCTAGAAAACTGTTAATTTATAGACATAGTAAAATTAAAACGGTATAAAAACGGTGTAAATAAACAAAAAAGAGAAGAAAAAAAATTATTGATACACAAAAATACAGGGTGGCCCACGAAAAAGAAGCCGCCTCCTATATTCAGCAGACGCCTCACTCTTGAATTTGAGGTGGTCAATCCCCTTCTACCCATATTGTGACATGAAGAATGAGTCAATAAAGCTTTAGACAAGCAGTTCACTTGCTCATTCTTCATGTCACAATATGGGTGGAAGGGGATTTACCTCCTCCAAATCAGAGTGAGGCGCCTGCTGGATATAGGAGGCGGGCTACTTTTCCGTGGGCCACCCTGTATTACACACATCCACATATAATATATCATTATTATTAGCACCGCGTCTTACTACCCGTTCGGGTTATACGCACTTACGCTAATGTGTAATGGTAGGGTGATTGTGAGATGAAATGGAGGACCTACAGTTTAACGTGAAATCCGAACCACGGTGGAGGCCTGGCAATCCACACATTCACAAGTTGTCATAGAGGAAGGAAGCGATTTAAAATCAGATAAATCTGTACCAAGGCCGAGAATTGAACCCAGGACCCCCCCAGCACAGAAGTCATACACCTTACTACTAGACCACCAGGTCACTAAAAAAGATGTTGTAAATGTTGCCTACTCTGCATGATTGAAAATACGATGGTAAAAAGAAACAGAAATAGCACGATTCAAATAAAATTAAGGTAAACCATATCAGATTTTAGAAGCGCTTATCGTACATTTTAAACAAAACACATATGATTTATAAAAATGTCCTGGAATGGGACATTATAGATATAAAGGTGAATTTTAATTCTAATTTCAAAACTGTAAACTTAAAAAGCTCATTGTAAGTCTATATATTTAAAGTAAATATGATCCATAGCGCAGATGTATAATTACAAAAATAACAACGTTAGTAATTATATATTTTTTTAAATCGTACCTGAATTGATTTGAGAAAACGAGATCACCAATTAAAAAAAAAAAGGTGAACGATACGGACCCATTGATCGTAATAATTATTTCGACGCTAAATAATTGCAATAATATTCACAGGAAACCAAATACAAAAATATTTACAACCGTACTAATAAATTCAACTTCGGCTCAAAATTTCGACTAGATCCTCTCAACCCTCGCAAATCATTAATTTTGAGTAGCTAAGATAATATTTCTGTCTGTCTAAGTTCTTTTATTTGCAACTTAAGATTATTTTATTTTAAACAAACCAGATTAATTTTTCTATGAAACCCACCTCGGTGGCGTAGTTGGCTAACGCGCTTGTCGTGTTGAGCTCGACTGCTGAGGACGGGGAGATTGAGGTTCGAAACTCGGCCGGGTGAACTGGGGGTGGTTTTTACTAAATGGTTATCCACTCTCCCTCAAAGCAAATACGGGTTCACTTCCTCTAATTCAACCTTCCCAATTCCTAATCCATTAGCGTAATTAGTTCTTAAAGTGTATAACCCGAACGGTTAGTAAGACGCGGTGCTAAATATTATTATTATTTTCTATGAAAAATAAGTTGACGTTTTAATTTTCTATTCAAGTGAGCATTTCTTTAAGAAAAACTAAATCTATCCGAATCTATTATTTAAAAAATAGCTCGGTAAGCTTTAAAATCTACTTACACATTATATTTAATTCAAAATTTATATAAGTACAATCGTTCCAAGATAAACTTTCTTCAATAATTATTTAAGGACATTTATGATATCTGTCACACACTATTTTAACTCACCTTTAAAGAAATTTTAAGCAACAAACTAACAAGAAACGACCAAAACAGATCTATTTTCTCTCTAACCAACGTTCTTTCTACACCGTCCGTAAACATAGCGGTATCCCGGAGGACAAACTTGACTCGTGGCGGGCATATCGTTTTGTATTCCACCGTTCTGATGACGCTCAGGGAAATATACAGGTATAGCCGAAGCCACGTGATTTTCCAAAACACTCAGAGTGAACACTGTAAGAACAGCCAAACAAACCACCCCAAACACTTTGACGGAACATGAAGAAGACATCGCCGACAAAACGTCTATAAACTTTATAACTTCAAGATGAGGCCGAAACGGATCGATCACTTATGCGACTTCTTAACAATAAATAGCTAAATATATGAAAATTCCGAACAGGATCTTGGCCACAGAATACAATGAAGTGTAGAGTTACGTAGTCTGTGCGTACTTGCGGTGTGATTAGAGCTAGTGGTAATTTTTTTTTTTTTTCTGTAGGAACTCTCCGACTTTTATATTTTTATCAGGCCTAACGTGGTTAACTTATTATCACGCCTACGATTGCTCATTTTCCCACAGGAGGCAGCGTGAAACAGGATACTTGGTGATAAAGAGGATATCTTCATCAAATTTAAAGGATGTGCTTAAAAAAAACACGTCGATTATGTGTGTATTTCTCTTAGGGATAACTTATCTAGTAAGTTAAGGATGTAAACTTGAGCTCTTGGTTGACGTCACTCTCGCAATAGATTGGACTACCAATGACCGGGATGTTAGTATTCGAATCCCGGTCGGATGTACTGAGAGTGGGTTTTCCTAAATGCTTTTCCACTCTACCTTTGCGCAAATGCGGGTATATTCCCTCTAATTTGAACTGTCCTCATACTTAACACATTAACGTAAATAACACATGAGTGTATAACTCGGACGGGTAGTGCCAAATAAAAGGATTTTTTTTTTAAGGAACCAAGTGTGAACCAATTTTATTTTGAGAAAAGTCCTCATCCATAAAATAATATTAAGTCCTCATCCACAAAATAATATTATTTACGAATTAAAAAGTATTTTATGAGATATAAAGTTTAAATTTGAAGCTTACAAAACACTTTGGTGAGCACACTAACTAAGGCGTCAGTCTCGTATTGTCTGGTTTCATGTTGATGGAGAGGTTTTTGCTTTAATCTCAGCTGAGTTTATTGAAGGGTTTTTTTTTTCCTTATATTGTTTACCACTTTCCCTTCCAGGAAAACACATGTGTATTCCCTTTAAAATCTACCTTCCTCATCCCAAACCCCTTTAGTATAACTATAATATATGCGCATAATTCTAACGGGGTAAGACTTACACAAACAAACCAAAATGTATCTCTAGATAGCAAGGCCGTAGCCAAAATAATAATTTCGGGGGGAGGGCGGGTTTAGTGGGCACATCTCCAAATATCCGAAAGCTAGAAAAAAAATTATAAATGATAGACAGTTCTAGATAATATCTGAAGTGGTTTTTTTTATGGTAACAACCCCTTAACTGCCAGAGGCAAGGCAATATTCTAAATATTAAACACCTCTAGAAGCTCTCTGAAACTGTTTTTTTAAACATACCACCATAACAACCAACGGTTAGGAAATTTGTTTATATTTAACAACTATAAAAGGTCAATGAAATTCTTTTTTTATGGTAACACAGCCCCCTAATTTGTACTTGTAACTTAATTTTGATATTGTTTAAACCATAAATAAAGCCATTTCTATTTTGTTGATAAGATTTCGGGGATGTTAAAATCCCCATAACCCCTCCCCCTCCTCTGGCTAGGGCCTTGCAAGATATTCTTATGCAAATAAAATGTAAAGTTCAAATTTGACATGAAAACCAAAATCAAAATGAACTTTACCATGTATAGCAAAGTTTAATTCGACACTGTTTGGTAATGAAAACTCAAAAATGGAAAAGTTTTATTTAATTATTGTATAATAATGTTTTAGTACTTATCACCAAAATTTTGTTTTTAGTTGTAATTATTTCATACACTTTATTCATTAAATTATTATTATTATTATTATTATTATTATTATCACCGCGTCTTACTAACCGTTCGGGTTATACGCACTTAGCAAATGTGTAATGGTAGGGTGATTGTGAGATGAAATGGAGGACCATACAGTTTAACGTGGAATCTGAACCACGGTGGAGGCCTGGCATTCCACACATTTACAAGTTGTGTTAATACACGTCTTGTCAGAGGTGAAGGAAGAGTTAGGTAATCAGATAAATCTGTGCCAGCACCTAGTATCGAACCCCAGACCCACAGCACAGAAGTCCAACATTTTACCCCTAGACTTCCAGGTCACCTAATCATTTTGTAAATTTCCATAAAGATTTATATTGTCTCTTAAATCTAAATCTTTGGTCCCTATTCTCATTCAATGTGAACCATTCGTCAGACTTGAGCAACTTTCAGATACGAGCATATCTTTCTCAGAAGTCGTATGCATTTTATGACGTTATTGTGACTTCATTTGCGATGCCTTGCTCCTGTACGTGTCTTCCATCCTTTGTTCCTGAGATAAACCACATACTAGAATTCAGTGTTAGCACACGTCATCGTTCAGGTTCATACGTGATGATATAATCATGTGAAACTAGTAGGCAGTGTACAGTAAATGATGTAGTTTTACCAACACGTCCCAATACCCATCCTAGCTTATGTGTTTTATAGCAAAACATTTTTTTTTTTTTCAAAAGATACAGGGTGTTATAATATTATACATAATTATAGCCCTATTAGTGACCTGGTGGTATAGGGGTAAGGTGTCAGACTTCTGTGCTGTGGTCCGGGGTTCAATCCTCGGTCCCGGCACAGATTTATCTGATTTCCAAACTCTTCCTTCACCTCTGACAAGACGTGTATTAATCACAACTTGTGAATGTGTGGAATACCAGGCATTCACCGTGGTTCGGAATCCACGTTAAACTGTAGGTCCTTCATTTCATCTCACAATCACCCTACCATTACACATTAGCGTGAGTGCGTGTAACCCGAACGGGTAGTAAGACGTGGTGCTAATAATAATATATCCCTATTTAGTCAACAAGTTGTAATATTATTTTAAGACAACCAACTATAATAGGTGGGCTAGACAATATTACTGGTTTTGAATTAAATTTAATTAGTATTTAACCCCACACCAGTGATCGATTAGTCTAAGCCTGTATCATTCTTACAGTAGAGGGTACGTACTGCTAATGACTAGGTTCAAATCTCGTCCAGGTACATATGAGATTTAACACTTTATTTAAATATTTTCCCTGCGCTAATGCATGTACACTTCTTCTAAACCTACTCACTCATACACTACCTTCTATAGTAAACTTTTAATATCTTTTGTGTTTAACATGTTGTCTTTAAAAAAGATTTGTGTTTACTAAGGTTGTAAGAATTTGTTATTTGGATATTTACGAAAATTAGAAAAACACGAATCATTAAATTTATAGTACGTCCACTAGCTTCAGTGGCCGTATTGTTTAAAGAGTCACTTTCAATAGACTACACTACCGATGACCGGGTGGTTGGAGTTCAAATCTCGGTCGGGTGTACTGAGAGTGGCTTTACCTAAATGGTTTTCCACATTTCCTTCATGCAAATTCGGGTATACTTCCTATAAATTCATCATTCCTCATCCCTAACTCACTACGTAACTAGTACTTATGCGTATAACATGAATAGGCAGCAAAATGCGGCGCTAAAAATATTGATTAGTAAATTAATTCTCCCATCACATCCTGAGTTAACACCTCATTAACAGAGTTGTTTAGATAAATGTTTTAATGTTTGTCACTAAGTTAACCACAACACTTTCAGAACCCCTAAAATTGACCTGGAAATCTAGTTTATATGTACCGACCGATAAGTTAAAAAGGAAAATTAAGGTAAAAATGTACGTATATCCCACAGATAACCAGCTATATGTAAAACCCACATACAAAAAATCGGGAGCTTACTGTATTTGTAAGAGGTTACTAGACAGGAATATGAACCATGGACCTTTGGTCCATCACGCCTCTTCTTAGACAAATATTTCTTAATGAAATTAAAATATTCGCACATAGTTTTGAAAATATTATTCCAACCACCAAAAAAACCCGATAAAGTTTGTAAGGATTATAATCATTGCATATGAATATCTTTCTGAATAATTTCCACAAAATATATAGGATAAACACTATGTCACACTTTTAGAAAACTTATTAGCCCTAAAAAATATTTTTAAGCTATCTTAAATAATTCGAAAATAATTTACCCAATGTAATTATCATATCAATTAAATTTTAAAAGCATTTATATTAACTAATATTGGCGCTAGCCGAAATTTAATTTTTTTTTTAAATCAGGTTAAAAATAGAAACTTATAAAAAAATTAAAGACATTGACTACCCTAAATGGCTGTAAAAATTACTTCAACACAAGCACACATCTTTCAGTTAAAATATAATATAATTTAAAAAGTAAACCTCTTAATAGTATTACTACTAAAAAAAACTCCATAAAAACTCCCTGATGTGTGAGCCTGCAAGCAAGCTACACCGACTGAGTGGCCGCTGCCTTTGGCGATGGAAATGCTACATTTGTGGATAGAGGGTGTAATGTGGTCAGCACAACAAACTCTCCAACTGTTATCTTAATTTCATAATTTCTCATCTGTTGTTATGAAGCTGAGCTTAACCTTGTTCTAGATCCATTGTTTTAGAGATATATTTTGGAAGCACACTTTCTAAGCTTAGAGTGAAAATATGCCATAAACCACACACAAAATATTTTCTCACTAAAAGTACACAAGGTAAAATTAATGCCCTAACACCGTAAACGTAAATTTACCCACCTTTTTACTGGATACTGGAATGATAAACTCTCCTAATTAAAATATGTATGCACCCACTAACCTTAAAAGTGATTCCGGTAAATTAGTTGCTCAAACTTTACAGCAGAATCCGACAACGTTTATTAAGTGTATCGTATTTTTACCACGAGGGCAGCCAAATTGTTTTAAAAAATAAGGTATTTGAATTATGTATCTATTTGATCGAGAATTTTCAGAATTTTCAACATTTTCAGTACTGTATTCCCACTGACAACTCACCAATACCGTCATATAAATTAACACAATCACAAAATAATTTATACTCATGCTATAAATTGACCTCGAAGTAGATCTCCGAATATCTTGAGAAATATATAATAAATTTCACAATTATTAATCGTAAATAAGTATTTTTCAGCACGGTTTGAGAATTATTTAGATTCTAAGTATATTTTTTGTATAACACAAGAATGTAAACTTGAGTGTTGAAATATTATTTTAACCAAATTAATATCTTTCAATAACATTTATTTTGATAGTATAAACGATTTTTTTTTTTAAACTAATGTATTTTTATATCCGAAGTACTTGAATTTTATGAAAATGTTTTGTAGATAAAATGTGTGTACAGTTAAATAAACTGTAACCTACATAAACACTGAACGGTTCCACTTGCAGGCAATCCATTCTACACAAGCGAAACAAATAAAAAAACAATTAAAATATCATGTTGTGAAAATAAAATGAATATTCGAATTACATTGACAAACCAACATAACGAGGCGCTTTCACAATCTAGTTAATAATACTAATTCACACTATTTTTTTTTGTAAACAATAAATGTTTATTGGCACTTTTTGCAGATTTATTTTCCAAACAAATCGGTAATAAAGCAGTATGTTTTTAGTAAAATTGTCTTAATCAAATTATTTGTCTGTGAATTTTGAAAATTGTTTTGAATTGATAAATATATACACATCGGTGACCACCTTCACACTTTAAAAATATTGATTTTAATATAATGGAAAAAAAGAACTTTGGTAAGAGAATTGAACCCCAGTACCTCTAGCTTAGAGAGTCAATGCTTTGCTACTGAGTTATTCAGTATTCGACCTGACTCGTTTCAGTGGCCGAAAGGTCTAACGCGCTACTATTACAGTAGACTAGACTAACAATGATGGGAGATCAAGGTTCGAATCTCGGTCGGGTGTACCGAGGATGGTTTTTCTTAAGTGGTTTTCTACCATTACTCTACGCAGATGCGGATACACTTACTATAAATATAACTTCCCTAATCCCTAAAACCATTAATGTAATTATTACGTAAGAGTATAAACCAAACGGTCGTAAGACGCGGTATTAAAAAAAAAGTATTCGACCTCTGCTCAGCGTCATTCTTAACTCGTAATATAATGCAGAATCGGTTATGGACGTGTGGATTGTCAGATAATTATTAGAATCCGGGAGGTGACCTGGTGGTCTAGGGTAAGGTGTTGGACTACTGTGCAAGGGGTCCGGGGCTCAATCCTTGGTCCCAGCATAGATTTATCTGATTGCAAAATCCTTCCTTCACCTCGTGTATTAATCACAACATGTGAATGTGAGGAATGCCAGTCCTCCACCGTGGTTCGGATCCCACGTTAAAATGTAGGTCCTCCATTTCATCTCACAATTGCCCTACCATTACACATTAGCGTAAGTGCGTATAACCCGAACGGGTAGTAAGACGCGGTGCTAATAATAATATTAGAATCCGGGACGATTCCTCAACAGCTCGGTTATACAGGAGCATTGACGTCAAAGCCAAATGTCCCAGATTCTATTCCAGTATCATAGTGTCATTTTTCAAATTTTCTTTAAAATTTATACCAAGGGGATAGCCATAATAAAATCAAAATAATATCAATGCACTACCTTACCTATCATTTTACGTCTATATTAGGACCTATATTATACTTGCGGTCAATATGGTTCGATGGGCGCGTGGATTAAGGTGTCAAACTCATCTGATGTATTCAGATGATCATGGAGGCTCTTTTTATTTTATTCAGGTCAAGTGTATAGAGATGCTTTACCACTCTCTTTTATTCCTAGATTGGTTACATTTCCTCTGAATTATAACCTACTCGTCACTGTTTCACTGTTTAAATATGTGGAGTGCAAGGACAGACGTGGTATACATAACAAAAAACTAGTGACTTCCATCCCAACTTAAGGTAATTCGACAGTAAATAATTTCTACATAACTTTAACAAGTACGAGTATATAAAGAGTGATTTAATTATTTAATTTCAAATCATTACAATGTACAAGTTAATTATTAATAATACTATTAATATTGTAAATACCCGCTTCGGTGGCCGCATGGTCTAATGAGCTTCTCTCGCAATAGACTAGACTGCTGATGACGGGGAAATTGAAGTTCGAATCTCAGTCAGGTGTTCTGAGGGTAATTTTTCCAAAATTGTTTTCCACGCAAATATGGATACACTTCCTAAAAATATAACCTACCTGATCCCTAAAACCATTAGCATAGAACTCGAATGGGTATTAAGAAGCGATGCTAGATTTAAGAAAAGCCGTCACATATCCTACCTCATAATCACCACCTAAAGAACGGCTTGTGTGCGCGTATTTTTCTACAACGGCCTGCCTCAAACCTGTATCCCGGAGGACACCTGGCCGGAACACTGATGATGTTCTCCTGTTGTTCGTTGTTGTCGGGCACCGCCACTACACTGAGGAGGAACGCGTTGAGGATAATGACCACGATAATCCCTTTCAATAACGTGAGGCGTTGTGTCGTCATGTTGGACACGGGTCTTGAATGTTGACTGGACGTCTAACCATGACACTATTACTTTATAACTGATTGGCAAGGACACGGGGGCAGGATTGTATCTACGATTCCTCGAAAGAAGGTCCCTCAGTACTACCTCTGGATTCAAGGTGAGAATCTGTCCGGCGTGATCTACCATGAATAAAAATATAAAAAAGTAAAACGTGATACACTTCCTTTGGACAGTGATTTCAGTTTTTTTTAGCACCACGTTTTACTACCCGTTCGGAAATACGCTTAGGTACTAATTACTCTATAGTTATATGGATGAGGAAGAATATATGTGTAGGAAGAGCACTCCCATTTATGTGAAGCAAGTGTGGAAAACCATTTTGTAAAAACCAACCTCAGTACACCTAACCGAGATTCTAACCTTGATCTCCCTGTCATCAGCAGTCTATTCTATCACGAGAGTGACGTCTTACACCATGCGGCCACCAAGGCTGGGGATTTTTGTAGCTAGGCTCAGCCTTGTATGTGCCTAAAAAAAATCAGAGGCATTCGCAATTTCAGAAAATGACCACTTATTTCGACATCAATTTCTCGAGTCATATCATTCATATTTTAATCTTATGTTCCCCAGCTTCAGTGCAGAATGGTTTAACTAAAAGGCACCACTCTCGTGTTAGATTGGCCCACTGAAGACAGGAAGATCGGAGTTCGAATCCCCATCGGGTCTACAGAGTCCTGTTTTTTATTAAATGGTTTCAATCTCTCCTTCCACTTAAATTGGGGTAGATTATTTCTAAAATGACTTCTTGCTCAGTTATTCTCCATTAGAGTAATTATCATACATGCGTGTAACAAGAACAGGTAGTAAGATGTGGTGATAGAAAATATACTTTTCGTTGAATAAAATCATTAATTTTGAGAATAATAATTTCAAAGTTTAAAAAAATTTCAATAGAGAATAAACAATCTATTTATAATAATAATAATAATAATTATTATTATTATTATTATTATTATTATTATTATTATTAGCACCGCGTCTTACTACCCGTTCGGGTTACACACAGTTACGCTAATGTGTAATGGTAGGGTGATTGTGAGATGAAATGGAGGACCTACAGTTTAACGTGGAATCCGAACCACGGTGGAGGCCTGGCATATTTATAATTATTTACTGTTCCTTTTGCACATCCCTGTTATAGATGGTCTAGTATTTATAAGAAGTACGGTAATTAATATAATATAATGTATTCGATCAAGTTAATATTATTCTCAATATGAGTTGAAAATAGATTGTCGATGCTTGTAAATATAAGTTATTAGTCAACGTGAGACAAGAGGTAATAATGGCTAACGCAAGTCTTGAGATAATATAATTAATTCTAGTTTTTTGTTTGTTTTTTTTCCCCCTACGTTTTACCACTCGTACATCTGCTTATTTATGCTAGTGAGTTAATGGGGAGATAGATAAAAATGTAAGTAAATGTGCCCTAAATGAGCACCTTCAGTAAACCCGACCGGGATTCGATCCCTAGTCTACCCATCACTAGCAAATCAAACAATACGAGATTAGCGCCCACCTTGAAACATTTTCTCACTGATACGAGGGATTATTAGCTAAAGAAAAGGTAAAAGTAAACCAAACAATGGATCTACTTTTCCTCCGAAAGAAGTTGTGCTATGGATTGTTATTGCTCAAGAAAAATCCGTCAACTCTGGCTGAGATTGAACCCATCCATGCACATCGGGTGCCTGAGGTGAGTACTTAAACTGAAGACCACAAAGGTTGACCTCTTTCTTACCGACCTGACAAACGGCTGTTGTAGGTGAAATGAGAAAGGGGAGTATAAACTTGGACAGAATAGAAAAGTAGTTCAAGAAAACGATGCAGACAAATGTATTTTAAACCATGTGGCCTGACAGTGATCGATATTTCTCGCAGACTGAGGCGGCCAACATAAAGAATAGGAAGAGGAGGTTGAATTTAATAATCTGCCCCACTATCATTAATATTATTAGCACCGCGTCTTACTACCCGTTCGGGTTATACGCACTTACTCTAATGTGTAATGATAGGGTAATTGTGAGATGAAATGGAGGACCTACAATTTAACGTGGGATCCGAACCACGGTGTAGGCCTGGTTTTACACACATTCACAAGTTGTGATTAATACACGTCTTGTCAGAGGTGAAGGAAGGGTTTGGTAATCAGATAAATCTGTGGCGGGACCGAGGATTGAACCCCGGACACCAGCACAGAAGTTCAACAACACCTTACCCCTAGACCACCAGGTCACCCTGCCCCACTATCGAAAAGCCATCCGGCATAGACCGTATTATGGCTATCCGGACCTAAAGCTGCGTATTGTTAAACTTTGCAGGTCGTAAGGAATTAAAAATCTATCAGGAGACTAGCAGTTGTATGGCTAGTTCAAGGAGGTAAATATTGAGGCCACAATAATACGAGTATATGTGACTGGAATGACGATAATCAGTGGCTTGGTGAAACCAGTATGCAAGCATGCGTGACACTGTCGACTTGGTCAAGGACAATAAGTTTTGTAAACTTGAAAATGGTGCAAAATAAATTCTTCAAGAGCCATTTCATGGCCGATTAACCGAGGAAATCAGATACAATATTATGCTCTCATCATAAAACGTATTGAATTGCGGTTTCTTCATTATTCACTTGATCAGCAAAATTAGGATCATGGAAAATAACAAATAAAAATTAATTTTAGCCCCCTCCCCCCACCGCCAAAAATAAAGGCTAGTTTAGAATTGACTCATATTTTTTAAACTGAAATTTTTCAAAAGCTGCTAATAGCAAAACAAAATTTAAAGGGAAAAACCACAACAAAAATCTTGTATTGAATGCACACAATTAAATCAAAACAGCAATTTACAAATGTAAAATGAAATTAAAAGGCTGTAACAACTTTTTTAAAAAAAAACCTCCATGGATATAGCCCACAATCAAGTTAAACCGACCGAGATGCTACCACCTGCTGGTGAAGGTAGTGCCAACTTCTGTGGATAGAGGGTGTAATGTAGTCAGCACAACAAGCTTTATATCCTGAAAACTCAGATTTCTAGACCAGAGCTGCTATTTTTTCAATGAAGTAACTCCTCATTTGTCCTCCCGAGGCAGAGTTGAAGCTGTTCCAGACCCACTTCTGCACAGAGAAATCTGAACGTGTCGGGAATCGAACCCCAATACTTTGGATCTGTAGCGTGAAACTCCGACTACTAAACTACAGAGAAGTTCTTAAAAACTAAACTCTTGCATTCTGCTAAATATAATATTGATATACAAATATATGCTTCAGTAAACTACCCTTAGTTTTAGGGTTGGATATCTTATTCCAAAAACCCCTCGGGAGGACCTTATGAAAACCCCTCGATACAATGTTTCAGCACTATTGGTAAAATAGTTTCAGCTATATCTCAAGATATAGACAGACAGACAGATGGCATTAAAAAACTTTTCCTGTTTCAGAAAGTCATTAAACGTCGATATTTATCAAAATCTTGAGTTAGATTTTTATTTTCCAATCACAATTATTCCCTCTCCAAGGGGTCTAGATGAATTAAAAGAAAAATTTGGAAATGATCATAACCTCTAAAGGTGAGATGACGATGAAAAACGTCCCACTTATCAAATGACATTAAAAAAAACATTCCCACGTGAGCCACGGGAAAATCCCAAGCAAGAGCTCTCGGTAGCTCACACTTGACGGTTTGGTGACCTTCACCTTAAACCGCACGAACATATATGCGGGTAAAACCTAATTCACACATTCGCAGAAAATTTTATTTTTATTTATTTAAAGTATTTATCGTGCGCTTTCCGAACCGACTAATTATATCAGCACACGATAATTTCTATGAGCAATCGCAAAAGGGCTTACAAATTTTCCAAATGAAAAGGTATTTTTCACATACCTGCCAGGGTTCTTTTACAAGACACAATCGACATGAGACCGACGGGTTTAATTCCCCTCGGAAGGAAGTTGTGCTAAGGATTTGTATCGCTAAATAAAAGCTCGTAGATGCCAACTGGATTCGAACGCACGAATATCGGGTCCTGAGGAGGCCTCTTTACACCAGGACCACCAGGTGAACTCTAACGAGAGTGAGAGTACAATATTATCAAGTGGCGCAATAAAATTCGCACGCTAACAGAAATGTATGTTGACCCATAATGCTTTGCGACACAAGCTTAAAAACAGCCGGTGATCCATATGGAGTTTGTCTACGTTAGGAGTGTAGGTGAGTGACATCTATCAGAAGGTTATTTACATAAACATTGATTGGAAGTCACTTATATCCAACTATTCAGGATTAATTATTCTATATCATCAATAAAAAGTTATATCAAACGATACCATTAATACTTCCTACCAATATTTACAATGACTAACGTAGGTGACCTGGTGGTCTAGGGTAAGGTGTCAGACTTCTATGCTGGCGGCCGGGGTTCAATCCTCGGTCCCGGCAAAGATTTATCTGATTACCAAACCCTTCCTTCACCTCTGACAAGACATCTTGTGAATGTGGGGAATGCCAGGCCTCCACCGTGGTTCGGATTCCACGTTAAACTGTAGGTCCTTCATTTCATCTCACATTCACCCTATCATTACACATTAGCGTAAGTGCGTATAACCCGAATGGGTAAGTAGACGCGGTGCTAATAATAATAATAATAATACAAATGACTAACCTTATTCTGTCTGTCACTTACCTAGATATAATTTACTTAATTTTCTAGTTGATAAATATATCTTTTAGATTGTCATGTTATGTGTTTTCCAATTATTAAGTTGTTTAGTTAATCAAATAAACAAAGAACCAGAACGAATCTACACACTTTGTATCTAAGAAGTTATTTCCAATCATTTCCCAACATGTGGGTTTTAAAAGAGAACAGCGTCCCAAAGCGAGATTTTTTCTACTAGTTCAATTCGCACCTATTTCTTGGTTGATTGGTTTAGAACTCTTCAAGTGACCACATCAAAGTACTTCTATTCTTTTTTTTCGACCAACGAGTGAATCCACATCAAGTCCTAGACCCTTAGTTATATCGTTATTAATGGTATTAAAATTATTACAATAAAATTATACTAAGTTGTTGACAACACGTTTGCCGTTCAGGAATGTAAAACTCATAATAATTACAAACAATAATTTTACAGGTTGCTCTCTATGGGTGTTAAACGTGGTATCTTACCTTAAATGACAAAAAAAATTAGGGTGTTTGAAAACAAGGTGCTTAGGGAGATATTTCGTACAAAAAAGAGATGATAATACTGGTAGCAGGGTACTGACTTGCAAATATAATGGGAATAAACCAAAGGGTCACCTAGACCCAGAGGTGAGGGTATTGAAATGGACATGAAAAAGATATAGCTATATCTAGTCCACCCCATTATAGCCTAACTACAGTTAGGAATAGGGTGTGTTGAGGTGGACTGGATATAACTAGCTCAAGATAGGGATAGTGTATAATGAGGTGGATATAACTAGCTCGGAATAGGGTGTAATGAGGTAGTCTGTGAAGAATTACCTCGGGCTAGGTGTTAAAAAAAAGTATACTGGATATAATTAGTTTAAGAAACGGATAGGATGTAATGAGGTGAACTGGATAAGAATAGCTCGGGATAGGGTGTAATGAGGTGAACTGGATAAGAATAGCTCGGGATAGGGTGTAATGAGGATGAAGAAACTCAGGATAGGTTAAAAAGTAACTGTTATATTCTAAGGGATAGGATGTAATGGGCTGGAAACATAGGATAGGTGTAAAAGTAACTGGTATAAATATCTCATAGGGATAGGTGTAATGAGGTGGACTGGGAAGAACTAACTAAGGATAGGGTGTAAAAAGTAGACTGGTTATAATTATCTCAATAAAGGATAGGTGTAATGAGTGTCTGGAAGAACTAACTAAGATAGGTGTAAAAATAACTGTTTAATATCTCAATAAAGGGTAGGGTGTAATGAGGTGAACTGGATAAAACTAGCTCAAGAAAGGGTTGGGTGTAATGAGGTGAACTAGCTCAGGTATAGGTGTCTTACTTTTGTAAGTACGGTAATAAACCTTCTAGTTCTAATGTCATAAGGGTAAGAAAGAAAGTCAAGTGATAGCATGAAAAACTAAATACCTGATAAATTAACGTAAACTTTCCTGCAACGATTTCGAAAGAATCTCTCCCCAGTTTCGCACAGATTTGACCTTGTCGGCGCTTGGATAATGAACTGTAACGGAAAATCACCCCTGCAAGGAGACGCAAACAGGATCCCCGCCAATATAATGGAAATGAGAACTAACACTAACCATCGATGGACGTCCATCTCCCGCTGATGGCCGATTACCGAGGAAGAAGAAGACCGTCGGCAGACTGAAGAAAGACAGACCTGACGTGAGCGTAGGAACCTTCGTGGAAGTACAGCTTCCACAGTTTCACGTGAGTAAATGATCTCAAGAAACAAAAACCAGTTTGGTTTCCATCAGTGGAAATACCTTTCACTTACGATGACGCCATCGGTTAACGGTTGAGTGGTTAGACTTTCTGAAAGGAGGACACGTATGACTGATGATGTAGTCTAGTAGTGAAAAGAATAGACAGTACTAGTGTACCGTTGCCCAAGGGATGTCCGAATGTACTAATCGTACATCCTTTCAGGGGACGCTCTTTCCATGCCCTAATAAGATAAGATGATGATGATTAGATAGGGAGTATGAGGGTGTGGAAATAAGGCCTAAATAAACAAACCCTGGTGATCGTCGGGCAGTTCCCTTTTCGGGAAAATGACCTTAGTTACCAGCCAAGAATCAAACCCAGCATTCCTTGGTTTGTTACCAGGTGCATTGACTATACCACGGGATGACTAGATAGAGGAAACGTACTAATATTTTCATGGAGAAATAGTGGAAAGCTAAATATAAAAAAACTAATCATAGGTCATGAAATAATATTAAAATGCTAACGGAAGTTCATGACATTTTCTTAAATTCTACAACTAACTAAATATATATATTTAAAACTATTGGTACATATTAATCTACTTAAAAGAAAACTTGAAACAATATAATATGATATCTCACTATTATTTTTACTATCACTCAATACTAGTGGCACTATTTCTAGTGAACTTTGGATCTCGCGTACATCTCCTGATTTTGCACCACGTAACAACTTAACCTCCTTAAACCGGGAGTTGAACCAAACCTACATATGCTCTACCATAGTCACCCTTCGCCAAAACGTCCTTGACACTCAATGTCCACTCAATCCTAACGACTCACCTCGCATTGGTATGTGAGTGGAATAAACGTCAAATTCGGTTAGTCTGATTTGACAATAAAAGGAAGATTGAAGTTAGAATTCCGGTTGGGTTTTCTGATAACGTTTGGCTGTTTTTTCATTCGCCAAATACTTTTTTTTAATCTTTAGTGACTAAATTAATTGTATTTTGGGAATATATACCTAAAAGTTTTGTTGTAGGTTAGTGTTCCATCAATAAATTACTTATGTACTTGACGGAATTAAGAACGTGAAAGTTGATTGGCCCACTTACCAAAGTACGCCACCTATCCCTATTTTGATATAGTTCCATCCAATTCCCCTCACTACAGCCTATCTCTTTCAAATCTATCTTAATGGAATCCTCCCATCCAGGTCTAGGTCTTTCCAACGATCTCTTCCCATTGGCTTTGCCATTCAATACTCTGAACATGATTCTAGATTCTCCCATTCGCACTGCATGTTCGTCCACCATAACCTACAAGGTTTGACTATCCTAATAATATCTTGTGCTCAATACAGAGTATATAACTCATATTTATGTAACCTCCTCCATTCCCCACTATCTTCATCCCACTTGGGACCAAATATTTTCATCATGTAAGGTAAGGTAAGAGACCGTGTTTGACAACCATAAAGAACAGCCATAATACTATTGTTTTGTATATTACTAGACCCCTTCCCCGTAAAAAAATATTGTAAAGAATCCTGTAAAACAAAGCTTCAAATCATCCATCATGTCAATATAAAAACAAAACTTTTTTTGTACTTATTTAAAAAAAATACAGTCCTACCATCACTGTATAGCCCCTCCCTCTTTTTATCCTCCCTCCTATTTTCATCTCATTCCTCTTTCCTCATCCCTACCGCCCCCCTTCACCAACCCCACTTTCCCTTCAACAACTTTTTTTTTTCAAATGACTATATAATATACTATCGACATTTTTATGAGGAATAAATTAAATTTTCAAAATAAAATATAGCCTATGCTACTCGCTGATAATGTAGCTTTATATTGGTGAAAGAATTTTTAAAATCGGTCCAGTAGTTTTTGAGTTCATCCATTACAAACAAAAAAACAAATATTTCCTCTTTATAATATTATATAGTATAGATGAGTTTTACTTTTACAATCAGAGTTTAATAATGATAGTGAGAGAACTATTTCTCTAACAAATTGTCATTCTGTGCTTATAATTTAAGTAAAATAACTGCAGCACACATGTTTGTAAGAAAGTAATTATTTCTCAATATTTTAAAACTAAAGTTTTGTCTCAGCGTAAAGAAATTCTGTTTTTGTTTACATATAATCAGAGAGCAATTATTTTAATCAGACAAAAATAAACGCTCATGTCAGCGCCTACAGAAACTGTTTGGAGAAAGCTGTAAGCAGCAACCTATTAAGTAGTTGAATTTCACTGTGCAGTATTTGAACGTGAGACCATTCAAGAAATATCATAGATATGTCACGTGTATTGAAGAGCTTTTTTATGGAATATATTAAAAATACTGTGATAGAGCCAACGTTGATAGGGGTTCATTGTCATTAGATCCCTGCTGTGGAAATTGACACCATCTGTCAAAAGTGAGAGGTTGAGCACACATATATGGCGTATTAGCAAATTTAGTAATTCTTTAAATGCTGTAATAAACAATGTTGAATTCCACGTAAAAATGTCCTTTGGAAAAATTTGCTTTGAAAACTATTCAGAAAAGCAATGGCATAAAAGTAACTGGTTAAATTATTTTAAATGGTAACGTTACCTCAAATCAATAAATCTTTCGCAGCGATAAATAAATATCTTCTACGGGTGGCAGGACCTCGGTACCTAAATCATATTAGTCGTGGTGAAAATACATGGTGGGCATGGAACCTTCGCGTACCTAATATCATTATTAGGTCGTGGTGAAAAAATACATGGTGGGCATGGGAACCTTCGCGTACCTAATATCATTATTAGGTCGTGGTGAAAAAATACATGGTGGGCATGGGAACCTTCGCGTACCTAATATCATTATTAGGTCAGGTGAAAAAATATTATCTCGTAGATTTGAATATTGGTGCGAATCACCTAAACAGGTTAAAAAAATCATAAGCCTTATTAATATCTCGTTTTAAAATAAGGGTGGAAGCTGTAATATTAAAAACTTATAGTAAAAAACCATAATACTTTTACCATTCTAGTTTAATTAATATATATACTATGACGTTATCCAAAATACAGAGATAATGTTGGCTGAGAGGTTGTTGAATTAGGTTTTCCGAAATTTATCCAGATAATATTGGCATTATCCACCCGCACTTAGATAGTGGCAATTTCTATGGTTGAGACTGGATTAGTTAGATTAGGCTAGATTAACTTATATTGGGTTAGTTTAAGTTAGGCTAAGTTAAGTTATGTTAGGTTTATTTTAGTGAAAATAAAGCATAAAATGAGGCAATTTCGAATGTCAGTGCACTGCTAACGATCCAATGTATTTATACAATAGTGTTGATATTATCCGGATAGTGTTGTAAATGAGATAAATTACTTTCTGTTTCTGACTTTATCCACTACACCTGGATAATGCTGACATATCCCGGCTAATCTCGACATTATCAAGATTTCGCATACTACCCGTAACATATAAGTGAAAATATGTTTGATCATTAAGGTAGAATAGTATGTCATATGGTGATATTATTTCAATCCAGACCAGGTCCATTCATTTTTTTTTTAATATATTTAGTTCACACACTTTCACCAGATGATTATCATTAAGCTACTACAAATGTTATTCATTAATTAAACCATGTCATAACATATAAAATTGATGTTACATATTCGCCGGAAAGTAAAATAATTGTGGGTGATTACTAAATATATGAATCGATATAATAATAGATTTTACTGTTATTTAAATTAATATTATTAGACAAATAAATTAATAAAATATGTACAACTAGCTTTCACCCATCGCGGCTTCACCCGCAATAATTGATAAAATCTTTTAATTTTTAACTAAAGTGTTTTGGTCATAAATCAAACTTTATTTTTTTTCAAATATCTATGCATTTTTCTCAGTTCTAGCTGTAAATAATTTTGCCGTACTTTAATTCTCACTTTTAAATATCTCGTAATAAAAGAAATATATATTATTTAAGTTATCAATATTAGGAGGATAAATAAATAAATGAAATAATATTTTTTTCGAAATATATAGCTAAAAAATCACATATTTATTATTTATTAATTTGAGACTATGTCACACTAATTACTATTTACTTTAATCACAAAATATTAAATCACAAATTCTTAAATAACATCATTTCAATCACATTTTAATCATATATTTATTATTATTTAAAATCAAAGGTGGGAATAGTCATATATGTTATTCCAGACATACATACTTACCAAAGTAAAAAGTTTCATTCGAATCCGTTAACCATATATTACTTTACCTCACCTTTTTTAATTTAGTAAAGAACAGTTCAAAACAAAAACTTACGCACAAAAAATACAATTGGCCTTTTATAATAAAGGTTACTACGTATTTACACTTAAAACAACAAAATTTCCCTCAACTTTTCGCTCTGTAGAAATATTTTGAGGTTGGATGGTGCGTAAGTTTTCGTTTTGAACTGATCTTTACTAACTTTAAAAAATGGCGAGGTAAAGTAATATAAAGTTAGTAATATTTTAATTATATAATCATATTCATATTAACTCTTAAAATTAAATTAAAATCAAATTAAAATCATAATATATAACTTACCTCTTATATACGAAAAGTTTAAACATTAGTGTTGTAAAATTAATGTAATGTTGTTCCGAGACATATTCTACCAACGTATGAAAAAAAATACTATTGAACTTTTATCATAAACATAGCAAATGACTGACAACACCATCTAACCTGCAAAATATTTAAACATTAGTATTGTAAGATTAATGTAAAATCAAAGGTTGGGAATAGTCCTATATGTTATTCAAGGACATACTCTACCTACCTAGCAAGTTTCATTCGAATCCGTTCAGCAGTTTTGGCGTGATTGAGCAACAAAAATCCAAACACACAAACTTTCGCATTTATAATATTAGTAAGATACCAGAGTAAAAATGTGCAAACCAAATCTTTCTTTCGATTTGATTTTGTTTTAAAATTGATCCCAATTGTGATTTAATAGCGAAGTGCCATGGTGAGGTAGTTGCTAAGCGGTTGTATGAATTTAGTAGATACGGTGCGTGCGTCAATGAAATGTATAAGTGGTATGATAGCGTCTTCTTTTTCAACAGAAGGTTTGATGAAAATAACAGTTATGGTGAATACGCAAATACAGCTTAACATTGTTATTGAAGTAGAGAATACACTGATTCTTTATGACTCTAGTGAAAGATTTAGTTTTTTTTGTGTTAACAAAAAAAGGAAGTGGTGATATTTCGATAAAGTTTGTGGTTTGTTTCCTGTTCTTGATCAAAATTATTTTTAAATAAAAAATGGATTTATATTCATTAAAATATATTTAGTTGTATTATTATTATTATTATTATTATTATTATTATTATTAGCACCACGTCTTACTACCCGTTCGGGTTATACGCTCTTACGCTAATGTGTAATGGTAGGGTGATTGTGAGATGAAATGAAGGACCTACAGTTTAACGTGGAATCCGAACCACGGTGGAGGCCTGGCATCTATTTAGTTGTAAAATGTACAAATATTTAATAATTACGTTTAGTAGATTTTTATTTAATGTTTTAATAATAATAAGCACTAAATAGAGGTTTAAAATCACATGAATTTTTAATTAAAGCTATTGAATGTGATATAAAAAATGCACTTTTACCTAAAAAGAACTAACAAATATATGCTGTAAATAAACCTATTTATCATTTACGACAATAACTGGCTAACATAAAAATGTTCAAATTCTCTTCCAATAATGTCCACTTGGTAATTCGCCGAATAAAAGTATTACATAATGTATTGATTATCAATCTAATTTGGTATATTTTACTGGAACCTTTTTTCATTAACATTTAGTATTGTCTTTTATTTATTATTTTCATTGATATTATTCTGCCCGCATTTAAAATAATCCTTTAAGAAAACGTTGACCCATCGGTTAAGGCCTTCATCTTAATGTTAGTTAAATTTACAAATTATTTATTGAAGTATTTTTTGAAATAAAGTCTTTTTACATTATAAGTTAGTCTACTTTTAGAGTATTCAGTTATTGGATGTTGTGCGTAGGTTTTACTACGTGTTTTATATATGTACATGTAAAAAACACCCGATATAACCTCAGAGAGAACTGGAGGTCTTAAGGTGAGGGTGCAGCTTACGCGAGAAAAGGGAAGTGTTTTTGCTATTTTCAATAGTTTAAATTTCTTCACGTGGTGACGTCAACAGATGTTAAATTCTATCCATGGTGATCTGAAATTTAATGACAAGTTTATATTTTAATTACCCGCCTCGGTGGCGTAGTTGGCTAACGCGCTTGTCGTGTTGAGCTCGACTGCTGAGGACGGGGAGATCGAGGTTCGAATCTCGGTTGGGTGAACTCAGGGTGGTTATTCCTAAACGGTTTGCCACTCTCCCTCAACGCAAATGCGGGTTTACTTCCTCTAATTCAACCTTCCCAATTCCTAATCCATTAGCGTAATTAGTATTTAAAGCGTATAGCCCGAATGGGTAGTAAGACGCGGTAATTTTAATTTAAAAAGTGTATCACCCACTTTAGTGGCCGTATGGTCTAATGTAATATTCGCGTGTTAGACTAGATTGCCGAAGAAGGGTAGATCGGGGTTTGATCCCTGATGGATCACTGAGGGTGGTTTTTACTAAGTGGTTTTTCGCTCTTCATCCAAGAAAATGTGGTTGCACTCTCTTTAAATTGAACCTTCCTAATCCTTAGCACATTTGTATAATTATTACATATGCATACAAGATGGACGGATAGAAAAAACGTGGTGCTAAAAAAAGTTTATCATATATATATATATATATATATATATATATATATATATATATATATATATATATATATATATATATATATATATTGTTTAATTTTCTACAAATGGTAGATAGTATATGTTACAATAGATATATATATATATCCATACTAATATTATAAAGAGGAAAGATGTGATTTTTTTTTGTTTTTTTTTTTTGTTTGTAATGGATAAACTCAAAAACTACTGGACCGATTTTAAAAATTCTTTCACCAATATAAAGCTACATTATCAGCGAATAACATGGGCTATATTTTATTTTGAAAATTTAATTTATTCCTCATAAAAATGTCGATAGTATATTATATAGTCGTTGGAAAAAAAAGTTGTTGAAGGGAAAGTGGGGTTTTTGAAGGGGGTGGGTGGTTAGGGGTGAGGAAAGGGGAATGAGATGAAAATAGGAGAGAGGATAAAAAGAGGGAGGGGGCTATGCAGTGATAGGACTGTATTTAAAAAAAACGTAAAAAAAGTTTTGTTTTTGTATTGACATGTTGGATGATTTGAAGCTTTGTTTTACAGGATTCTTTACAATATTTTTTACGGGTAAGGGGGCTAGTCTTCTATAAACATATTTTATTTATTTCGGTGTAAATATTTTTGCTATCAAAACTTAAACAATACTGCTCTTAGCTTGAGATCCATACCATCTGAACTTAATGTCAAAATATATTAAGGTATATTCTTTTTTTAAAAAAAGGTACTGAGCTATATATTTATATAAAAATCACAAAATGCCTTAACACACTCTGGGATCTACCCCAAATACTATGACCTAGACTTGAAATAATATTGACTCAAGACATTTTCCACCAATCTAAGACTCGTTTATTTCTAATCATTGCTTAGTATTATTATTATTATTACTACTACTAGCATCGCATCTTACTACCCATTCGGGTTATACGCACTTACGCTAAAGTGTAATGGTAGGGTGATTGTGAAATGAAATGAAAGACCTACAGTTTAACGTGGGATCCGAACCATGGTGGAGGCCTGTCATTCCCTACATTCACAAGTTGTTATTTATACACGTCTTGTCAGAGGTGAAGGAAAGGTTTGACAATCAGATAAATCTGTGCCGGGACCGAGGATTGAGCCCCGGACCCCCAGTACAGATATCTGTCACCTTACCCTTAGACCACTAGGTCACCAGTTGCTTATTAAACACAGAACGTGAAACTTAGGACAACATAATAGTCAACATTCAGTTTGATGGTTATTATTCTATACAAGAACTCACCTTATCTTTTTTCCTTGTCCGATCCTCTCCCGTCTAACCTCTACACCTTCTATACCTTCTATCGCAACGTGAGTACCTCCCGTAGTAGACCCGACGCGTGAAACTCGATGGCACGTATCTGCCGGAACTCACCCTGTACGAAGACGATCGTCTTCCTAAACGACCGTACCGGAAACCCGAAAGACCTCTTCTACCTTCAACATCCACGGCCGAGAAACACGTCACGATCAGTAGGACAACGAACAATGACGTCAAGTCAAACCGGAGTAACATCGTTTCTGAACGAGCTTCGTTAACAATCTGTTCAGACGGGGGTCCTTATACTCGGAGGATTAATCCTTCTAAGTAATGGATGACCGAGAATGTGGAACTTTCCTTTCGTCGATTGTTTTCTTGCTCCCCCTTCCTCCTGTTTCTTTTCTATATAAAATGGACGTTCTCGTGGGATTCTAGTCGAATTATTTTAAGTATTACCTTACATCCTGTCGTACAGATTATTATCCGTACCATCTACGAATGATACGTTGAAAATTTGTAAGGAATAACAAACAAAAAAATTATTATTACGATTACTCTTTTGCAATGAAAGTGATGTAAATAAAGGGGCTTTAATTTGTTTTGTTCTCAAGCTTTATAAGTTATGAAGATTCATTTTATTTTTACCACCGTGTCCTACTAACTGTTCGAGTGTTATGCATATTTATTAACTAATATAGTGTGCTATGGATGATGAATGAAGAGTATTCTCATTTGTGTGGAGGAGAGTGTAAAATTACATAGTAAAATTATTATTATTATTATTATTATTATTATTATTATTATTATTAGCACCGCGTCTTACTACCGTTCGGGTTATACGCACTTACGCTAATGTGTAATGGTAGGGTGATTGTGAGATGAAATGAAGGACCTACAGTTTAACGTGGAATCCGAACCACGGTGGAGGCCTGGCATTCCCACATTCACAAGATGTCTTGTCAGAGGTGAAGGAAGGGTTTGGTAATCAGATAAATTTGTGCCGGGACCGAGGATTGAACCCCGGCCGCCAGCACAGAAGTCTGACACCTTACCCCTAGACCACCAGGTCCCCCCCACAACAACACACACACACACACACACACACATAGTAAAAACTACCCTGAGTACATCCAGCCGGGATTAAAACCTTGATACCTCTACTATCGTTAGTTAGTCTATTGGGAAAGTAACGTGTTGGACCACTCGACCAACCAAGTGTGTGCTATGAAGATTTATATATTTAAGGGTACAGCCTACTTAAGTCGTCCATTAATTCTGAGTTATTTATTGAGTGCTTTATTATTTAAAAATACAATTTATGTAAAAATGTAGGTAAAAGTTTTAAACATATTCTCAAAGGTTAAAAAAATTAAATTCTAAATTTAATAATTTAAAAAAAAAATCGTGAAATGTTTAAATTATTGCATTTACAACTATTGCTCTTTGGAAATGTTTCAGTTCTGAGTTCAAAATAAATGGTGATAATCATTTATATAAGCTTCCTCAAAACAAAGAATGAATTTAAATCGGAAAACTATGCTATTACCATTAAATTATGTTCAAAGTTTTTGTGTACAGCGCCTGAAGAGCAAACTTTCAAGCAAGCGTGTGTGTACAAGTTGCATAGGAGTTCGACGGCCGGTCAATGTGTTTGTGACGTAGGACCGTAAAGGCGCGTATACACGAGGCCAGTTGACAGGCAGGTTCGACTGGCGTCAGTTTAACTGACGCCAGTGAGCCTGCTTTCTTGTTGATCCCCACTGACTTGGATTTTTGGGCAAGTAAACTGATGAACTGGTCACAGTAACTTACCCATGTAGAGTTTTCAGCCATGATGTCGAGTCATTTCCTCACCACTTTTTCTGCGGAATCAAACGCACGTTGTAAGAACGCCAAGGATTCGAACTGCACCTTTTAAAAACGCATTGTAATCAATGCGTTTATTAAAGTGACAGTGTGAATTTTGACCTCCTCGGTCTACCGTTTTTGATGGCAAGTAAAATAGTGGTGAGGAACATGACTCTGACATCTTGGCTCAAAATAGTAAGTTGTAGACCAGTCATCATTTATATAAGACAAAAATTCAAGTCCAGTGTGGACAATCAAAGAAAAGTACAGCTCACTGGCAGTCAGTTCAACTGACGCCAGTCGAACCTGCCTGTCAACTGGCCTTGTGTAAACGCGCCTTTAGTGATGACCCTCAGCACGTATTCCCATTTCTAGAGGACTGGTGTGTTGTTTACTATTAATATTGTGGTATGTTTTCCTGATGGGTACAAGATGTCGAGGTGTGTAGTGCCGTGCGCCTAACCTCGTGTAATTTCAACCTTCTATCCCTAACTCATTAGTGTAATTAGTACATAAGCGTTTAACCTAACAGGGAAAAAACGTGGTGCTATAAAAAAAAAGTTCCACCATCAGCTTAGGCAACATTGAAGATGCGTACTAGGGAAATAAGGTGTGGGAAGTTTCCCGTTGCTTTCCTCACTGATCCAGAAGGTACTATTGCACATCAGTCTGCCAAGCCCACCAACTGACCCTACAAGCGACACCTTCACTCCATTCATCACAAGGACTGGCTGTATATTGAATTTATTACTAGTATCGTTCATAAACCTTTAACACTCTCATATTTGTCAGAGCCATAAGTGAGAGTGAGATAGAGCAATGAAAATATCAACTTTCTCTAGCCCAAACCAGAAGATAGAGTGCATTGTAAACACTATATCTGACCGGACTGAAACAGGTCAATGAAAGTAATAACATGATTTAGCCCATACCAGAAGATATAGCGCATTGTAAACACTATATCTGACCGGATATGAATATATGCTGGATAGTAGAAGCTTATCAGAATCGTATACAGTTCTTAACACACACAACCCTCTCTAAAACAACAACTTGCGTCAATAAAGATTTGATTTTTAAAAAATATTACCTTCTATATATTTTAATGTACTTCCACCGTGCCGCTGAAATACATCCTTAACCAACAATTCAAGGATGCCCAAAAAAGGACTCATCAAAAACAGATGAATATCAAACATATTCACATTCTCTTCCGACAACGTCCAATTAATAATCTACCAAATCCTTCAGGGCAGTTTAGTAATGGCGTATTAATAGCACTGTCTAATTTGATCTCTTTTATTGGAAACTTCTTTGTTTGTGAGTCTTTCTGGCAAACAACATTTGCAACGAAATACCCTAGCGCTAAAATAGCAATCACCCCACCAAACATAAAACAACCACAAGACTCTGGCATGTTATAAATAGTTCAATAACCGAGGACAAATAGAATTGAACTGAAACAAAGCAAAAGAATTATCTTAAAAACCTAATTATCTTTAATGTATGAAAGTAATTTTTATATTTAATTCTCACAGTGAATGTATCAAGTCAAGCTTACCGAAAGGTAAACAGTTTTGTTTTCATTAATGTTATATTATTTTTTATTACTCTTTTGTCTTCTTGTTTTATGAATGATATAAATTAAAACTTCTGAATGGGCTAATTAAATATATAAAAGGTATCTTAAGAAAAACGTAGGCGGAATTTAAACAATAACGACACTAAAAATGTCGGAAATAAATAAATGGTAAACACAAATAAGTTCCTAGAAAAATAAAGCTAAAAACCAAACCAAGGTTTTAAAATTACGAGTGTCACTTAATAAATTACACGGTGTTTGTATAGTTAAATAATAAAATGACGCGTTCAATTTTGGGGTTGTTTTAAGTAATTTAATGTCCCTTTTATTATTATTCATGAAGGCCACAATTTTATTTTAATCAATTTATTATTACTTAATACAATACGTCATATCGCGTGCTCGTGACTGACTTAGTTTAGAAATTTCCATATAAGGCTTTGATAACTGTAAAAATACTAAATTTACTTTCTGAAACATCAATTTTATTAACTCATTTAACTTGTGGTTTAAATCGTTTCTATATTTTAAGTCCTTTTAAACTTAACTATTTATGTATTGTATGATTAGATTTTACCTTCACTCAAAATAAGTGATCAATTATAGTATATCGTTTCATTCAATGTGTTCATTTGTAAATGAATTCACACTTCTACACTATGTTTTAATTATCTCAGTAAACCAAAGTTTTTATTAATTGTTGGCTTAAGATTTGACTTATAAATGATTGTCATTCAATAATATGTATGTTATGTTTTTAGCTTACTACATTTGACTCATATTGTAGTATATGTTACAATTAATATGTATACCAAGCAACTTAACTTTGTATGAAGTTCAAACATAATTCAAGTATCACAATATATTTTCATTGTTAACTAATTTAAACCCATCAATTTCATTAAATTTTAATTATCGATATAATATCTAAGTCTTAACCTTTACTATATTCTACACTCCTTACGGAAGATTCATTTAGAATGTTTTCTAAAATGTTGTTAATGTAGATTTGATTGAATTTAATTCATTTTTTTTTATCGTACTCACATATTTATACGATTTTACGACAAATTCCATCTGGCGACTTTTTCTCTCCCTCTGGGCATTGACGAATTGTTGCTTGAGTTGTTAATGTAGATTTGATTGAATTTAACTCGTTATTTTTTTAAATCGTACTCACATATTTATACGATTTTACGACACATTCCATCTGGCGACTTTTTCTCTCCCTCTGGGCATTGACGAATTGTTGCTTGACCAGTAATAACCTTCCCTTGGTGAAGTTCAAACTCTTTACTTTGATTCGATTGGATTGAATTAGCATTTATAGCAACGTTAAAAACCAACACGCAAAAAATCAATATTTTTCCAGAATGTATCATTTTAATAAGACCCGGCACAAATCTGAGAACTTCAGTTACCTACAGTACGTTTTAAAATAGACTAATACAACTAGTTTATTTTGAATATTTTTGTAGCTTCAATTTATGTTTATACTATACTAATTATAATTGTATTTGCTATCTTTAAAATATATATATATATCCCACTCTTTGGCAATGTTTGAACAATTTTTAGAGAACCAATGGAGTAGCTGGTCAAAAGTCAAGGTCATATTGATAAAATTAATTTTTATGTTATCAAGAAAAAATATCCAGAATATTTAATTCAGTGGTTTTATTTGTCAATTCCAGAGTATAATCGCCTAGTAAGAATGTATAAAATAATAAATAAAATTGTATATTGCTCCCATATACATAGAAGCCAAGAAAGAATAAATCATAATTGTTATAACTCAAATAGCAATTAAATTCATGGATTTTAATAAAGGATTTGAGATATTTTCTCGTATTTTAAGCTGAAACAGTTTACAAACATCTATAATCTACGTATTATTTCAGAAATGGTTTGATATTTTAAAATTTGACATAAGCCAAAATGAAAGTGCATCTAGAATTTGTCCAGGAAAAGTTTGAGAAATTATATTATATAAAGAATAAATCCGATCTCTTCAAATATGAACACTTGGATTTTCTGATCAGATCCAAGATCCATTCTTAGTTTTGTCAGTTAATACAAAATTTGCGTTGAAAATAGAACACCTAAAAAAACATTTTTATGATTTCTAAATTTCTTTGGTCAAAAAAAATTACTTCAATGATTAATATTTGCAAACCAAAAATTATTGATGATTAATATTCGAAGTAACTATATCTCTTTTAAATTAACACAAATTTTTTACAAAAAAAAAACACTTTAAACTCTTATGATGGATCACAATGATAACGTGAAGAAAATTGATTTTTAGAGCTTGGGAAAAACATGTTTATAAAATTGGTGGTAATACTTATGTTATGTGTAACTTAATCTATATTTTAGTTAGTACTTTTCCAAATAAACTTATACACATATAAACAATATGCATGAAAGCGTAGTAATTGTTCTGACTATACGAATATTTAATTTATACTAATGGGCTAGGCATAAGGAAGGAAGAATATAATCGGAAATGTACCCACATTTGTGCGTGAAACAAATTAACGATTTAGGGAAAAACCCCAATCAGATTCTAAGCTAGATTTCCATTTAATCAATAATCCAGTCTAAAACTATAGTGACTATTACACCACGTGACAACAGATATGGGTAAAATACATGTGTATACATTTTGGTGTCCTATATTTTCACTGATTAACTTTTAGCTTATTTATGTATATCTAATTGTTCTACACATATTACACAATATTTATTATCAAATATATTTAACACTATTTATACTTACATCTCTATATCACTTTTCGACATTTCCCATTAATATCTAATCGTTTCTCTGGTGGACAAATTTTGCGAATTGGAGCATCTATAATGAAAGCTGGTTTAAAATTATTGCTTTCACTGATAATGACAAAGAAACCCAAAAACAGTAACGTTATAATAAAACAATATGAGAAGCTAAATAGGGCAGTCATTATGTATTTAGATATAAATATTATCCTATTCTGCTAGTATGCCAAGACTTTATTACCAACTTTGAATAAAACTAATCTATATATGACGACTATCTATGTGTATCGACTATTGTTGTTATTCACTGACCTCAAATGATTTTAATATTTTATGTTAGATTAAATGCGTGACTTTTGATCTCTTTTGTCAAAGGGCATCAAATTCTTCGGAGAAATATGCAATTGAATTTAATAAAGATCGCAACCAACCCCCATCAAGTATATTCCAACTACCTGCTTCGGTGGCCGTATGGACTAGGGTGTCATCCTAGCAATAAAGTAGACTGTTGATGACAGGGAGATCGTGGTTCAAAAATTGATTAGATATACATATTGTTTTCCACATAACGTATACGATATACCTTATTTAAAGATATTTAGACTATTTCCATATATAACGTTTCATATTATCCCACTAAAATCCAATCATTTCTTTGGTGGATAAGTTTTGCGTATTGGAGTATCTAAAATCACAGTAGGTTTATTATTTCCATATTCTTTTGTTTCTATTTATTATAATAATTTATTATTATTAGGTGTTCTGTCTGACGACAGGTCCATTACTTTTGTCGGTGAAACTTATACCGTCAATGGCTCTCTCTCCTCTGCCTCCTCCTTCAACTTCCAGAACTTTCCTCTTTCCTTAAAGTCATCTAATACTTGAATCCTCCTTCTTCTTAAGCTCCTCTTTCCCTCAACCTATCCTTCAATGATGTAGTGCATAAGACAGTTCCTCCTAAGGATGTGTCATATCCAATTTGTTTTGTATCTAAGAGTCACACCCAAAATGGTTCTTTTTTCATCCACTCTCCTTTTGATTTCATTTGTCACCGTATCTGTCCACGTGATCTTCTCAAGTCTTGTCCAACACTATATTTAAAAGCTCTACAAGTATTTATTGAAAAAGTGTTTCTGGCTCGCGCGATATTACTGATTTGTACTTATTATGTATACATGATCATGGGGTACTGTGATATAAGCAATGTATAAACTAGTATGTATTTAAACTATAATTTATACAACACAATTTCCCTATAACAGAAATAACTCTTAAGCACGACCCTGTAAAATTTAAACCCTAAGTGATTTTTTAATATCTACATCAATAATAATAACAACCTATATTTTATAAATATTTGATCGATTTGTTTAGGAATTCATAAATCTTTAAGAATAAAATATATTTTAAAGTTTTATGAATTAAGGTTACATTAACAACAGAAATGAATTGAATTAAAGTAATTATTGGAACAAAATTTATTTTAAATTGTTTAGTTCAACATTTTTTATTTCCCTTTTCAGCAAACAACACTTGCGTTTTGAAGCCACTGCATGATATTGAATTTTTCTAGATGTTGAATGATTATTTATTTTATCTCTCTATACTGATGAGGTAGTTAATTAATAACTTATTTAGTGTATTTAATATATTTGACTTCTAATCAAAAGATCTAAATAAACTATATTAAGTATTTAAATTAATTGTAATTAGAAATATTATCATATTAAATTAAATATTAAATTAATATTTTATTTTAATATTAAATATTAAAATGATAACAATCAATATATAATTTTTAAATATTTGATGATCGAGAAAAATCATCATTTGAATGTGGGTTGGACCCTAAAATATCACATAAATTTCCTTTCTCACTACGAAGCTTAGAAAAAAACATAATTATATAATACACTTAAAAATCATCACCGAGAACATTAATTTACCACTTAAATGAATTTATGGATGCTATAATGATTTCACTGTAACAAAATATGTAAGTGACGATTTTTTTTTGTAACGCAATTTAAGATTTATTTCAAAAAAAGTAAAATGTCAACTTTTTTTATAATTTATTTTTTTTAATATTTAAGATTAATACCCTCCATTTCTATTTACAGCATTTTTGCCAATCGTTTATAGACGAGCCTGTACAATGTGGTGAAGTAAGCTTACCAACTGACGTCTGCAGATGTCACCACTGTTTCCTGCACCGTCCTCTAGCGTCGGCTTTGAACCCCTTCTCACAAGATGGAGGCGGGGGGGGACGCCTGTTCGGGACTTTTATTATTTGCTCCTTTGCATTTGGATACTATTGTCTTCGCCAATGGCGACCCTCGAAGTTGTACGTTGGGGCTTAGCGTTGCACGCCAAACCTCCTACTATCACTATCGTAATTAACAAAATCAGGTGATAACGTTTCATCGCTTGTCTCAATCACCGCTATCTTGAATCTATCTCAGAAAAGCGTATCATTGAAAACTATGGACAAACTAAAGGAACCTTATTCAATTTATTTTGTGATATCTTTAAATTAAATACTCTTTTTTAAAAAAAAAAATTTTTTAACGCTGTTAATTTAGTAACGGACCACTTTATTTCAAACAAACAATCATCAACGCTTGAGAAAAATTAACTCGTTATCACTTTGGTAATCATTCTAACGCGCATAGCTACTGCGTCGTTGTATAAACAACAAGAATACATCATAAATAATAATAAAAAAAACTCCATGTTTAATGTGGGATTATATTTTTAGCCTTGTGTCTGTTTATCAGTCTAAAGTTCACGTAGAGTTGTAAAGCTTTTGACATTTCTTAGTTGACCCAAAGAATTTTAATTTGTGAAGCCATCAACAAGGCGGTTTAAAAAAAATCTATTGGTCGTAGGAAGTTCAAATGAAGGTTATTAAAGATGTGATTATAAATTAAGTAGAATATGCTCTTTTGATGAGCAGAATCATTTAGAAATAGGTTTTAACAATACTTAAATTGATTGATTTTTTTTTTACTGTTGACATCATAATTCTATTAACATTTGTTATATTATTTCAGATTATATTTTAATATCTAACCCTGTACAGTGGTTTGGGATGCACCAAAATGTTTAGTATCTGATTCCGGGCCTGTGTTCTGAAGAGAGTTTTATATATTTTCCCACACTCTTTCTAAGCAAATACGAGTACACTCCTTCTAAGTTAGACCCTTATCATATCTAACACACTAACGTAAAAAAAAGGTTAGCCCAGAAGGGTAGTAATATAAGTAATAAGGTAAATATTAATCCCGTTCCAAGCTTAGTAATTTTGAGTCCGAATTTGAATATTGTTAGTATTCTTAATAGATGTTTTTATATAAATTTGTGTGTATATATATATATATATATATATATATATATATATATATAATATTACCGAAGACCATTTGCTTGCTCGGGGGTTATGAGTTTTACATTAAAGTGTTTTATACAGGTTTTTTAATTACTTCATAATTTTTCTATATGATGAATTATGTATGATTTTTTTTTATATCTTAAGTGAAGAATTAGAAATTATGAAGAATGCTTTAAAAAATAGATAGGTTGATTGATGGCAAAATAAGAGTTAAGCAATGTACTAATTAAAATATAAAGTTCCTTATAAATTAATTATAAATGAATATGATAGTAATGTTTTGCCAAATTATAGTGAAAAGGAAAGAAAGACACTGTCAATAATTTATAAAAAATACAACCGGCTGGAGATATGTCTAAAATATATATGATACACACGTATACTTACAAAAATATACAAATGTATATACATATATGTATATATATATATGTATACATATATATATATATTTACACGCACACACACTCACACATACAATACAATAGAGAGAGAGAATAAATCCTATCAGTTGTCTTAAACAAAAAGGCTGGAACAAAATCTTATCAACAAAGGATATAAAATGAGAAAAGTATAATTATTAATATGAAATACAACAGGCATAAACTATATTTAAACTGTTTGATTATTAATCTATAATTCCAAATGTAAATATTTTAAAAATACGTATTGAATTTCAAATCCAGATTGATCCCAGATTTAGATTCAATGGAATTTAATTCAAATTTAAAAGTCAAACACTTGAATAATTTAACTTATTTAGAAAGTTAAACGTATTTTCCATTATTGGACTTATACAAACTTGCGAAACTCTCTCCATATTTAAAATCTAGTTATTATTTAGACACAATTTATGGATCTTATTTTTTTATTGGATTCAGATGAAATTATATACATAATGAAATACTATGAAATATTATATTCGAAAAATTTATATTAATAAATATTCAATTTGGATTGGATTAAAACCATCTTCATTTTAAAATACTTGTGTCGGATTCAAGTTTTTAAGCAAATATTCGAATTAAATTCCAAATTTTAAAATCTTGGATTCGCACCAGCTAGAAAAAAGTATATATATCATATTTAGGTGTTGATGGCCATACCTCAAGGTAAATATTTATTTCAACTCTTGCTTCAAAATTAAGGGAAGGTCACAAAAGACTAATTTTCGAAATTTTTCGTAAATGGGCATAACGATATAATTCAAATAGGATCCCAGAGAGTGTGTAACATGTTTTTTGGTAAAAAAAATAATTTAAAGGTAATTTACTTATGAGAAATTTTTGAAGTTACATTTACAAAATATATTACAAAGTATTTGCGAATGTACGGTCGATTATATCGCACAATCTATTTTTCTTAGCAAATAAATATACTTTATTCAAAGAATTGATTATTCTATATTGCAGCTTAATTATTTTAAACAACTTGTGAATGTGTGGAATGCCAGACATCCACCGTAGTTTGGATTCCACGTTAAACTGTAGGTCCTCATTTCATCTCACAATCACCCTACAATTACACATTAGCGTAAGTGCGTATAACCCGAACGGCTAGTAATACGCGGTGATGATGATAATGATAATAATTATTATTATTATTATTTTAAAGGTCAGATACAAATAATTGTTTATCAAAAACTTACCAAGATCGTAAAATATATAATCATCCGTATTCTCCTCCAAAGGGGGACTCATCCAGTCAATAAATTCTGATGCGTCCTCTACGGAGGTTGTTGATCTTCCATGAATATCCTTCCGGGTAGCACCAAGGGCTCCTCTTCGGTCTTAATCCCCGTCACATGATCCGAACCGCTTTTGTCATCCTCAGACATCGGCCCAAACCCGAAGATGAGCATCCCATCTTGTAGACTATCGTCCAGTAGATTCTCGTTTTCACCAATACCGTTACAACAACCGTCGCCAAGATCGAAAAACCTTTCCGGGTATGACTTCAAAGAATGCACGTCCACATCGTCACTACCCCCATCCGCGCCGAAAGGGTTCTGGTCTTTGGAGGGCGGGGATATTAAAACCGGAAGTTCGTTGTCCAGGGCATTGTCGTCATCCCTGATATCTTCAAGGTCACCGTCCGTCATGAGGTCGTCGTAATCGATGCAGTCGTAGCAATTGTTATTTAGGATCGGTCCTCTTTCATCCCCTATGTAGTCCCCGAAAGCGTCGTCGTCGTAAAGATGTTCTAACACAAACTGTTCCTCTGCATTTTTATTGGATAACGGTAAACCTCCAGTAAAAATTACCTCCGCAATCGTAAAATAGAGGGCAACGTACATGTTGAACCCCATTTTCGTTTTTA
Source organism: Timema cristinae (assembly GCA_039000515.1). Taxonomy (NCBI): domain Eukaryota; kingdom Metazoa; phylum Arthropoda; class Insecta; order Phasmatodea; family Timematidae; genus Timema; species Timema cristinae. The sequence continues at coordinate 41,616,049 of JBCFYV010000100.1, read as the reverse complement.
CTCACAACAGATGGTCACTCACTGACACAAAGCTTATGTTGTAATTGTAATGAATTAAGAATATTAAAGTAGAAATCACGAAGTATTAGCAAAGTTACGCAATCGTCTTATAAGTCATAAAACCCACACACACACACAAAAAAAACCTGTCCTTTTAATTGTGAAAAACTGTTTACGATTATTTTTTATATTATTATTATTATTTTTTTTGTCTGCTGATAGTTCAAATCGACAAGAGATTACGAAATGATGTTAGTGAATCTCTCGCAACAGATGAAAATCAATCAGTGCCTGCGTTGGAAGCTATCGCTGTACAACGAAGAACAAAACACTAGGTCCAAGCATGATCAACCTATGACGCATACTCACCCATGACCCCCGGATTGAACTTTGTCTACAGTCACATTAACATAAGCCGATGATAACTTCAACACACAAATGTAAGTTGAGTTTTACTGCCTCTCGCATATAGAGATAAAAGTGTTCCGGTATTCCGGTAAATCTCACACTGGCAGCCTGCGGCAGTAGACGGGCCTAGTGCTTTCTTTTAACCATCGCATATTACCTGTTTGGATTGTACGTCTATATACTAATTATTATAATAGTTTTAAAGATTAGAAAGTTTATATTGAGGTGAAGTGTACCCGTATTTGCGTGGAGGTATAGAGGAAAACCACCCTCAATTCACCCAACCGAGATTCGAACCTCGATCTCCCCTTCATCAGCAGTCTAGTCTACTGCAAGAGTAGCGCCTTAGACCACGTGGCCACCTAAATGGTTAGCTGGGCTATGGGAGATGTCACTTTTATAGCCTATTATATATTACTCACCCAAAGATATGAATACTTTCTAGGGACGCGTGAGGGCACTTGAGAGTAGGAAGGAGAAAAAATTGCTAACGGGTAAAAAATAAAGAAAAAAAAAAGAATGGCAAATAGGGATGCAAATTTTTTGCTAAAAATTGTGCGACCAGTGTTTCCCAGAAGATATATTCGTTATGGGTTCTACATTAGAGAGCAATGCAGAATGATGCAGACGTTTATTTATCAAGTGGTTTGAAATTTCTTTAGATGGTTTTTACCAAAATGTAGGTAAAAGGTCTGACTAGATAAAATGTTTAAACTTAAAGTTTTAAAATGTTTTTAAAAATGTGTAATAGCTTACATAAAACCCTCTAAAATAATCCCACATAATAATATTATAATATTCTCTTGTGAATCTATAAAAAAAATATGATATTATTTAAATAGAAGAAGGCTAGATCTGGGTTTATGAGATTTTGCTTTAATCTCAAAAGTACAAATTTTCGCATAAACATCTTTTAATTTTTCTTTAGCTGTTAAATGTAATTTTGAACTTTTTGACTTGTCAGAAACCTACTGATAATTTTCACCTACATTTTGTTGAAAACTATATTTTAAAATATCAAACCATTTCTTAAATAATGTGTGATTTCTAAAAGTATCCAGCTCATATCAATAATCTACCTTGTAGCAGAACATATAGACGTATTTAAATCAGTGGCCCTGTCACGATACAGTATCGATACGATGATACGATACTTCAATATAGATGAAGACAGACACACACGTTAGAAGGAAAGCTCACTTTTGTTCGATCGCTTTCAGTTGGGATCGTGTTTGTTTCTTGTATCGCGCACAAGAATAAATAGAATCAAGAATGTGCAGTTTTTTCAAATTTAGAGATAACTTGAATAGAAGCTAGATAATGTATGTACCCTCAGTATATACAGTAGAGCTTCGATAAATAGGACTAATTATTGGAGATCGACCCAGTCCAAATTATCTGTTTGTACGGTTTTTCAAAAATACAGTACCTAGTGTATACCAAAGATAAGCATAGCTGGGATAACGAAAATTCTCCGTTAAGGTAGAAATATTTTCACTTTATCTAAAAAACGGAAATTACGTTTTTTTTGTTTTTTTTTCTAAATATCATACATTCTGAAGGAATATAAAAAGACAAAAATCTAACAATGAAAAGATATGTAGGTGACGCATATAAGCTATACTTCATCTCCTGATCTGATAGAATTTCGAATATTGATACCTACCCTCTTCTGAGGCCACGTGGCATAACGCGCTACTCTCGCAGTAGGCTAGACTGCCGATGATGGAGAGATTGAGGTTCGGATCTCTGTCGGGTGTACTGAGGGTGGTTTTTCACAATTGTTTTCCACGCTCTCCATTCAAATGCGAGTACATTTTCACTAAATATAAACTTCCCAATCTCTAAAACCATTAGAGTAACTTGTAAACAAGTGTATAGCGCGAACGGGTAGTAAGACGTGGTGATAATACTAATATCGTATTGGTGTCCCGAGGGTGTTTTGACCTTAATAATTCCTCACACTTTTTTCCCGCAATTGCTGATACAGACCTATTTTTCCTAAATTATAAATACCTAATCTCTGATACAGTGCTATAGATATATGTATAGCCGGGTGAGGCATTTAGGCTACAACACCAGAATATTTCTAAAACGAAACATTTTAGAAAGAATTGATTCGAACAAAATTTGTTTTTGTTTTTTAGGGTTAAATAAGAACATAACTTGCTATTTTTGATTTGGTGGACATCTTCAAAGCTATTTTGAGGTCAGTTTGTTTTAATGAAAGCCAATAATTTTTGTAACGGAATTTAATATATACAAAAAAATCGATTTTATGAAATATTTTTGTCATTTTCCATACATTTTTCAAGATATTTTAATTTGGATTTTTTGATAACAATTTCTATTCAAGAACATTTTATTACATTTGAACATTTAATAAAAATAGTTTGACAAATATTTTTGCATTTAACGTAATAAAGAATAACATAATCTAAAAAAAGTTTTTGAATATTTAGATTAAATATCTTAAAAAATGTATGTCAAATAAAGAAAAGTGAAGAATAAAATGCCGTCAAGAAATTACAGGTAATAATTTTTTTTAAGTTGAACTTGAAATATCATTGAAGATTTCCACCAAATCAAAAAATTACTAGTACTATACTCTTTCCGTCTCAAAAACAAATATCTTTTATTCGAAACACTTTTAAATGCTTCGTTTTAAGGGATATTTAGCTGTCTCAACTAAAGGGTGGTATGACGCGGTACTAAATCAAAACTAAAAATACCTTTCAGCCGCTGTTTTCCTTCACTGGTAATCAACATTTAATTCAAATTTTGACGTTGATTCAGTAGCGTCAGGCACTGTAGGTGTTTGATCAACATCTCCAGAGATTGTTGGATGAGAATGTGGGGTCCATGACGTATCTATAACATATTCAGTAGAACTTGATTGGAAGACATCTGTCATAATTTCTTCAGTAGAAGTAACGGTTGTCACAGGTACCTCAGAAGTAGTTCCCGAAGTATCTTCCATAGAACTTAATTGGAGGACATTTGTTGTAGTTTCTTCAGTAGAAGTAACAGTTGTCACAGGTACCTCAGAAGTAGTTCCCGAAGTATTTTCCATAGAACTTAATTGGAGAACATTTGTTGTAGTTTCTTCAGTAGAAGTAACAGTTGTCACAGGTACCTCAGAAGTAGTTCCCGAAGTATTTTCCATAGAACTTAATTGGAGAACATTTGTTGTAGTTTCTTCAGTAGAAGTAACAGTTGTCACAGGTACCTCGGATGTAGTTTCCAACGTGGTTGTTGCGAAATTATCCGTTATACTGCTGTAGGTTGTTGAAACATTTGGAATGTCTGTTTGTTCACTTGATTCATCTGTAACTTCTATAAATGTAGGATAAAATATTGGGGGACATTCAACAATGTCATACACAGGAAATAATATTGGAATCTCCTCGCAACAAGTGTCTGTGTAACTGAAATAATCATAATCAAAAGAATTACCGTAAAAGTTTGCCCCCATATAAGGCGGATAACCAAATGGTGACGGTATAACAAAGGATTTAGACCTTGTGGTGAGAAATGTCAACAAGATGGTGAAGCTTGTGAATACATACTGATGAAAAAAAGTTAAATTTCTGTTACTCATTTTTTATAGTAAATTTTATGACAGCCCTACTAAAGTTGTTACAGTTCTTCACGTAAAGAATAATCGACTTGAACAATATCGTGTGCTGAACACTGAATTTGATGTAAACATTTTCCATTCAGTATGGTTTTATTGATCAAAGGTCAAATGAAAGTCAATGATAGGACATTCACATCTGAGATAAGAATGTGGGGATTTTTTTGGTTGATTTTTGTACACACTGAGTCTCAATAGCTGTTCAGGCTATCTACATATTTATACCGCTGGTACATGGATGAGGAAGGTTAAATTTAGAGGGAATGTTCCCACGTTTGCGTGGAAACAGAGAGAGAGGGAGATCATATACAAAATAATGTATTTGTTAATCAATCAGTGTGTAATGAAAAGCTATTAAAAATTAAAAATACAGAGAATTGTATTACATATTTAACAAGTTTGTAAAATGTGCATAAAACATTAGTTTTATATTATAAATGGACGTAATTTTTTTTAACAAAAGAGCCTTCGTAACAATAGACAACCAATTAAAAATTGACATTATTAGGCTCATGAACAACGGTCAGACCCGCTTCAGTGACCGCGTGGCTAACGCGCTACTTTCATGTTGGACTAAACTACCGAAGACTGGGAAATAAGGGTTCAATCCGGGTTGGGTGCACTGAGAGTGGTTTTACCTAAATGGTTTTCCATTCTCCCTCCAAGCAAATGTAGGCACACTTCAACTAAATTGCACCTTCCTGATTCATAACCTGTTAGTGTAATTAGTGTAATTAGTGCATAGGCGTATGAACCAAAGGGGTAGTAAGATGCGATGTTAAAAAAATGTTCAGACAAATAATTATTTATTGTAAATACAATTAATGTTATTCACTTAGTCTTTAGTATCTATCACTAATGATGATGTTTTTTATTTAATATATTTAATTGAAAGTTAGTTTTACTAATAAGTTATTGCAAAATGGTATAAAAGTATTTTTTTTAATATAAAACATTTGAAATTGTTGGAATTTATCAACTACAGATTTTAGTAGTAATCTTTTTCTCCTTAAGTTGTGAGACTGTGTACCATTTGACGACTAGTTTCGATCTAATTCTATATCTTCCTGGTGACCTGGTGGTCTAGGGGTAAGGTGTCAGACTTCTATGCTGGCGGCCGGGGTTAAATCCTCGGTCCCGGCACAGATTTATCTGATTGCCAAACCCTTCCTTCACCTCTGACAAGACGTGTATCAATCACAGCTTGTGAATGTGAGGAATGCCAGGCCTCCACCGTGGTTCGGATTCCACTTTAAACTGTAGGTCCTCCATTTCATCTCACAATCACCCTACCATTACACATTAGCGTAAGTGCGTATAACCCGAATGGGTAGTAAGACGCGGTGCTAATAATAATAATAATAATATATCTTCCTCAGGTAAGTGCTTTTAGGAGAAAGTTTTCTTCCTCACTACATGGACGTGAATAAATACCGCCTTTAGCACCCCCCTTAGTACACCCAACCATAGTTCGAAACCAGATCGTACAGTCGCCAGCCGTTGAGGAAAGGGGGGGGGGAGGGGTGACAAAAGACCAGTTTTTATAACAAAACTCATTTTGTATAAATAAATCAATTATCACGCCAGTATAAACACAGGGTTTAATTTTTCTATAATGATGATATCAACAGTTTTTGATTATTGGTTAAAGGTGTCCTGGAATTTAATGACAACTTTTTATCTTTATTTAAAAAGTTTATCATCTAACGCAGTTATGATCATGATCATGTTGATATCAATATGTGAAGAAAGTAATGTACTGGAGCAATATTCTATTATTTTGGCAAAAAAAAATTGCTATAAATCTGCAAAACCACTGACATTTTCTAACGCCCCCTTCTACCACACATTAAACCTATTTTTTCCGTTCAGTGCCGATTTGAAATATATATACCAGCTATATATTTTTAAATCAGTTCTTATCATTGTAAGTGGTTTGCAAAATAAATATTCCTAATGAATTTAGTGTTTATGATCATATCTTACGAAACACATTAAATTTGCATTGTCTGCGAATTTCTTTAGTTTCATCCACTTTAAGGGAAAAAAGACTAATTTACACCCTAGAATTTAGCTTGTGACAGTTTATAAAGCTCCCTCAAACCTTTAACATCCGCTCCATACTAGAGTCTTCATTTCTTAGAATGTCAACGGTCCAGCATTCATTCTTCATGACCTGGTGGCGATTCTTGACTTGTAAAAAACTGCCGCAGACAATATGAGCACCGATGCGGGTTAAAATAGATGGGAAAATAATATGTTTGGTCTAGAATAATTTCTACTAATTTTGTATAAATCCTAATATGTTAAAAAAAAGCAATCCCAGCCTGCAATATCATCGAATATAATATATGTAAGCTTGTGTTTGAATAATGAAATAAATGGTAATGTTGGTTTTATAAAAATCAGGTGAAATAAATTAACAAAAAATCTCAATCGTAAGAAAATCTATTGGAATTGGTGACAAATATTTTATATTATGAACTAATATTCTTGTTAATCAAATATAGCATATATTTGATTTTTATTAAAGTAATAAACTATTGATATAATCGTTTATGTCCTAGCATAAATGATAATTTTTAATACTCAAATATGCAATATCAGTTAAAAAAATAATTATAAATACATTTTTGAATAAGGTTCATCAGACACCGTAAAATAAAAATAAGTCACTATAGGAAGCGAAATTTTGTAATAAAATATCCTTTATACACCTTCATTTAATCACTATGTTTTTAGAACTGTTTACGACAGGTTGATTTTAATATTAGCCGAACGAAACTTTATCTCCAATAAATATGCACATGGAAGGTTAGGCTTTGTTTTTAAAAACAATATTTCTCTCAGTTATTACGAGTGGATAAAGTGAAAGTGAAATAAATTGATTCTATTTTTATTCATTTTTTATTTAAAATAAAAGCTTCTTTCTAAATAATGTTATAGCACACAATTGCACCGGCATGAACGAGGTTAAAAACACTAACAGTGTACAATCCTAAATATATATATATATATATATATATATACACATATATATATTTTATAAAATGTTTTAAATATTAAAAGTTGTATTTGTCAAAATATATCTACTTATCGACCATATTTAGTATACATTTAGTATTTTATATGTTACATATGAAATTTATTTACTAAACATCAACCAAATACTTATAACACTATATCAAACGTATTATATCCATGAAGGTGGGGATTTAGAGAATGCGAGTTAAGGTGAGTGTTTTTCAGTTTTTATAGCAAAATATGTTTTGGGCAAAAATAGTTCTCTAGTAGAAACATAGAGTTTAATTTTCTACACACGGTGATATCAACAGTTGTTGAATATCTGTAATGAGTATAGCGACATTAGATGACAAAACTTGTTTTTTAAATGAAGAGGAAAAGTTATAATTAAATTCCAAGAAATCCTTGACAAATATTCAAGAACTTTTCTATTCCCCAACTGTGAAGAAAATTAAACTCTATGTTTGTACTTGAGTAATATTTGAAAAATTTTGTCCAAACAAATATTTTTCTATCTAAACTGACTAAAGTGCCCTTAATTCGTGTTTCCTACACTCCAAACTTAATTAGATATTGTTTAAAACCTTAGCCAGAACAAAAGTGTTTAGTCTTACGTTCCAATATTTTATCACCAACCCCAAAAAGTTGATTCTTGTTTCGAACTCGTATCGATCACTTCATTGTCATCAATAGATTCATCAACAGAATATAAATCATATTCTGTATCATTATCACCTCCTTCTGTGGTCGTGGAAACGATCGATTTATGCGACACGATTAAACTATCTGTGATAATCTCATTCACATTCCCTCCTTGGCTCTCATTAGGTATCTCATCTTCTACATTATTAGAATCCACATATCTATCTTCAAATATCTGCCTGTCGACATCTTGAACTTTATTCACTTCAGTACTTTTTACTCCGAATCCGATTTCTTGTTCTCCTGCTTCTGGTAATGGCGGGAATTGTTTTTCATCGTTAATATCAAACGTAAATTTCCCTTCTGGTTTTTCGGTTGATTCATCTTTGATGACTAAGATGTCAGGATCACAGATAACGTCTTCGTAAACTATTACTTCCTGTTCGTCACAACAATAATTGTCTTGATAAGAATAATAATCGTAACTTGGGTAGTAATAACCTCGGGACATATAAGGAATATAGCCGTAAGATTGTGGCAAGATAAATCCAAACACATTTATATCACTGTGGAATTTAAAAACGCAAAGAATTAAGTTAGCTAACACGATTGAAAGAAATTTCGCCATTTTATAAATATAATATATAAATATTTGAAACTGTTATATTTGTAATCTCAACGGAAACTATTATTCCCTTGATCTCTTTGGATATGTTTCTCTCAAACGTGTCTCATCAAAAATTTAACTTGACTGAATGTTCTTATCTTTTTTTTTTACTTTTTAATATTTACAATTCAACCAAATTACTATCTCGTTTCGCACTATTAGTACTGATATCTTGTGATTTTCGCTATAAATATAATTTAAAAAAAATCACGGGTTAGTAAGGTTAGCAAACTTTGACATAAGAGATACATGTTTACAAAAGTTTCGTAATTTATTTTAAATATCGTAATGGTATTCATTATTTTTAAATGATTAAGTTGTTATCTACAGTAAAATGTTTAGTAAAATACTATCATTGGATGGAAAAGAAATACAGTACAGTACAGTACACTTTTAATTTATATTTTATAGCTGTGTTTTGTAATGGTGGCACAATTAACACATTTAAATAATAATTAAACATGGTTTAACTCCGAATATCATAAATACCATCACACAATTTTAGATAGTTTTATTCTTAGTATTAATATATTATAAATATTCAAGTTATCACAGTTCATAGTTCGTATCTAAAAATAGCTTTTTTTAATAAATTAAGAAAAATCAAAATTTTTCTGGGATTTGATGATGTCACAATCATCTTCACCGAAACTGTAGAGAAGTAGCTTTCATCTGTAAAATAAAACATTAGTTTCTTTAAGATAAAGGTTAACAAGTAATGTTACAAAATAACTAATTTTGTTGTTGTAATAATTAATGAATAAACAAATAACATTATTAATATCTAAGGCGATTCTTCCTAAATTGAGGTACGCGTACCCCATAAGAAGTATTTCAGAGGGTTCATGACGTATCACCGAGTTTTATTAATTTTAAACTACATCTTAACGATTTTAATTATTTGTTAACAAATTGAAGCTGATTTTGACGTGCGTTAGTGTACTTTATTTATAAACTTTCTTTTGCCCACCAATAAATTTGTTTGTTTTTAATTTAAGCTTGTTCAAATTTAGAATTAAAATTTAGGGATAGGGGCCCCCCCTCCTACTTTCATCCCAGGGCCTCCACAAAGTGTTTCAATTTTTTTTTAATTGTCTCTACAGATTGCAATCATGATAAGATCTTTAAAAATAAATACAGATTACCATATCATTGTTTATATTTATTTCTAACAAAAATTACTTATGGTACGAGTGGCACAAAATATTTCAACTGGCCATTTTTTAACAGAAAGCTCATAAATATGTATTTCTTTAATCTTCACTGCTCTAACATTATTTACAGTTCTTATAAAAACTAACTAAAAACAAACAAAAACTCTCAAACCATTTTGGTTCCAAACCATTTTAATTTATTGTGATGACATTATTCCCTTATGTATATAATATATTCAACGTTGAGATTTTAACATTTAATTTTTGTAAATAAAAAAATATGTTTTTAATGTTGTTGACTAATTTGTTACAGCCCCGGTTACCCCCACAGCTATAAATACGGTATTGGGGTACCAGGGTGCGCATTGGTAAAAAATAAAGCAAAAACTGATTTAAATAATAATAATACTTAGCACAGCGTCTTACTAACCGGTGGGGTTATACACTTAAGTACTAATAACACTAATGGGTTAGGAATTGAGAAGATTGAATGTAGAGTAAGTAAACCCACATTTGCGTGGAGGGAGAATGGAAAACCATTTAGTAAAAACTACTTCAGTTCACTCAAACAAGATTCGAAACTCGATCTTCCTGTCCTAAGCAATCTAGCTCAAACATGAAACTATCGTGTTAGCTAACTAAGCCACGGAGACGGATAATAATTTAAAGAACCAAATATATGGTAAAACACAATCGTATAAACTTTCTCATATAGTGTATAAAGTTTGGAACCAAATTGTTAAAAGAGTTTTTTTATTAAGCTACCCTTATGTAAGCTTATCTTAGAAAAACACAACATATCGTTTTGTTAGTCATAATAAACACTCTACAAATATTAATTTTCAATCAAAATTGTTTGTATCATCTTTTAAAAAATTTCAAACTTTCAGAAATTTGTTATTTTTAAATTATGCTCAAATTATTTAAGTTTGTAAAAAAAAACTTTATCTATCAGGAAAACCAATTCCAAGGTTCCCATTTTGAACTGAGTATATAAAGCAATTTTTGAAATATTTCAAATTTTATTAAACTTGTCACAAATAAACCACACTTAAATTAAACTATTTTTAAATTATAAAATATATTTTATTTATCGTGTAAAATTGCACCTAGATACCAATTTTCAACATAATATTCATAGAAATTTTCGATTAGATTAATTTTTTAAATATTAATCATCAGTAAACTACTATTAATCAATTATTTTAGGAAAAACAAATATATACAACTATTTATATCTAACATGCACTTTTGAACAAAGTGATTCTATCAGCACACGAGAATTTCTATGAGTGATAGGGAAAGGGTCAACCAAATTTTGCCGGTAAAGTTATTTTCACATATCTTCCAGGGTTATTTTACAAGCCACAATCAACATGGGACTGATGGCTTTACTTTCCTTCTAAAAGGAGGAAGTTGTGCTACAGATTTTTGTATGTAACGAAAATTCCGTTGATCCAAACTGGGTTTGAACCCACGAACATCGGGGTTTGAGGCAAGCACTTTAGAACAAGACTATTAAGTTTGACAACTTGATTAATAATAATAGTTATTCTAATTTAATAAGACTATTGGCTAGTTATAATGAATGTTAATGTTAAATAAATAATGCCCGTGAAATATTGCTAGTGAAATGTTATTCGAATTTGAAGGTATCTACTATTTATGAAATTCATTTAATCTAGTGGACTGATTTGTATTAATTGTTTTTGAAAATACTAGTGGGTCGTTACAGATTTATCTGATATCCAAACCCTTCCTTCACCTCTGACAAGACATCTTGTGAATATGGGGAATGCCAGGCCTCCACCGTGGTTTGGATTCCACGTTAAACTGTAGGTCCTTCATTTCATCTCACAATCACCCTACCATTACATATTAGCGTAAGTGCGTATAACCCGAACGGGTAGTAAGACGCGGTGCTAATAATAATAAATAATAAATAATAATAATAATAATAGTGGGTCGTTGGTGTCAAACCCTTTCTGGTTATGACGGAATTTTTTTCCCCTAATTTTAAGATAATAAGGGTGCAATTCCTTTAAAAAAAATCGCATCCTTACCCAATAACGAAGTTATTGGAAGCTCTCATATTGAAAGTACAAATAAGAATTTTTAAATATTGTTTTAAATTTCCCTAACTTTACCAAAGAATACGTGGACTAAGGCGTTGGTCTCAACCTGTCTGATTTGCCCGTGACATAGAGGTCCGAGATCAAACCACCAGCTGGTTTTACTGAGGTGTTTTTTTTACTTTAATTGCTTCCCACTCCCCCTCTATGAAAATGACGGTACATTTCACTTAAATTTTATCTATCTCATCTTTGCGAATAATCTGGGCGAGTAGTAGAAGGTGGAACACATAAACAAGTATATTATTTTTTAAATAATAAATAATAATATATAATTATCGCCCGACGCATTAACTCAGTCGGTAGAATGTTTGCCAACTAAGCTCAGGGTACCGTGTTCAATTCCCGCTATGACCAAAAATTTAATATTTGTGAAATGATATATTCAGTCGGTTTAGAAAGTGCAACTTAAATATTTCAAATAATATATACATATAATTATTATAATACCTGTTAGTTATAAGAAATCTGCTCCTGTTTTCACCCGATATTTGACCTACATCGGCCGGCAACGAACCGTTGACCGGAAGGACAGTTGATAGGAGCGTTGATCACCGCCCTGCCATCGGATTGGGTTGAATTCTCCACCGTCAGGGGCGTTGGGGATTGCTCCTCTAAAGGTGTATCAGGAGACGAGAGGATGAAAGAGGTATCCGGAGCGCGCTGAGTTGTTGTCTTCACCTCGGGCTTTTCTTCTCTGTGACGTGGCATCAATCTACCTAGGATGTCACCCAACCCGTTGCGAAGTAACCCTCTGCCATGATTCACTTGAATAACCCCACTCAATATGATAGAAAAAATGAACAAATTTAATAAGAAATTCATTCTTTTTTTTAAATCAATTAACCAACTAAGATTTCTATAAAGAAAAATACGAGACTTGTCTTCAACTTAACTACAAAGTAAAGAACAGAACATTTGTTTCCAATCAGTTTATACTCCCCATATCTTCTGAATGTGTTTTATATAAATAAAAAAAAATTCTCACAACAACCGACCGACGAATCACTTCTACTTTACGGGTGATAGCTTCTTTAACAAATCAGTCGAGCGCGTAAACAAGTTTATCACAACTCGCAAATACACACGCATGTAATCTTCACTTGCGGCGTGGAACAAATACGATTGCCAATCCCTCTTACGGAAATAAACTTCCCTTTCGCATGTGTTTCTTTTATTCAAACGAGCGTGAACAAATATATATACACACACAGATGTGTCTATTTAAATGAGCTATAAAACACTTGCTTAATGACCTTGTGTTGTTTTTTTTTTTTTACTTTTAGATTAAACGCTACCGTAGAAGTATGAAGATTTCCATGAATCTAATTACTTGTATTTATGGTTTTGTTTTTGAATATGTGACTTGACTTATAAATTTCACGGAATCTTCAAGGTGACAAATTTATAATTCTTAGAATTCATATTCTTGGAATAAAGAAGGACGTCTTCTAGATTGACCAACGTTATCTTTAATTGCAGAATGAGGTCACTAAACGTCACCAGACAAGATTTATTTAGTTTTAAATAAAAATAGTGTATTTTATTTTGAAAATGTCATAATAACAAAGATGAATACTTTATTAATACTGTAGAGCTATTCTGATTTATATGTAATATATTAAAGTTTATATTATCTATATTTATTTTTTAAAGAAATTTAAAATTGATCTCTCTATTTACCAAGTTAACATTTAAGGTCATTACTTGAGCTATATTTTTGTTTGCTCTTATTGATAGCGTTTGCAGCTATGAGGTTATCTGGGCACGACTTAACCTAGTGAAGTAAATATATGTAAAGTTCAAGGTCCACCCTTAGTGGTCAAATAGGACAGTAGATATTAATTTAGTTTAAGCTTAGTTGTATATTTAGGTCACTGTCTGTCAATATTGATCGTATTACTATCTTAAATAAATAAATAAAATATTATTTTTAGAAAATCTGCAAAAACATAATTCCGGCATATAATATTCAATTACTTTAATAGAACGGAATGAGAAATATATATTTAATAATTTGAAATAACAAAGTAATTACCTGTATCGGAGCTAATATGATCAAAGACCTACTCCGTAATATACTGGACTAATAATGACAAGAAGATGTGTGTTCAAATCCGATGGGGTGTACTGAGGGTTTTTTCCAAGATAATGTTTGACGCTCTCTTCCCGAAAATTCGGGTACACTTTATTTAAATTAAACTTTACTCGTCCCTAACATATTAATTTAAGTTGTACATATGCGTATAATCTGCATAAGGCAGTAATATATGTATAATATTACTCATGTTGGCTACATCACTCACAGCCCAGTTTGTGTAAAGATTATCCAGTACTGATGTACCGTTGTCCCGGGGACGCCCGAATGTACTAATCGTACATCCTTTCCGTGGAGGCTCTTTCCATGTCCCGATGGAGACGAGGTGATGTTGCTAGAGAGTATGAGGGTGTGAAACCAGTAGAAACACTTAAACCTAACTTGAGCCTAACTAACCAAACCTTGGTGACCGTTGGGGTATTTCCCCTTTGGGAATCGAACGTGGACCCCTAGGATCGCAAATAGATGAACCAATCATAACACCACAAGTTCAGTTAGTAAGACAAGACGAATATATATATGTTTTACTCGAAGGAATATCATGATACGATTAAAAAATAGTTGTAATCAGTGGCAAGCCCATAAACTTGACTTTTTTGGGAGGGGGAGCGGGGAGGCTGGGGGTGCTTACAATATAACGAAGATATTAATTTATTTGTATATTTTATGACAGTTAAAATATGTATGTATAATATTAAGACTTAAACCGGGCCTTAAAATACATCCTATTAATTAGACACATTTTTTTATTTTTTATTTTATAGTTGAAATTATTAAGTTTTAAATTTTTAATTAAAACAGTTTGTGGTATTGGGACGAAAAACCATATTACCTGATTAACCTTCCTTACCCTCCCTGGGACTCCCAATGATTATATTGGAGGTATAACAATCATTAACTACAGACTGTACAATGACCACAAACAAACGATAAATTGTATCAAGACTGTAGAGCTACTGAACCAAACCTCAGAGATTACACAAGTTAAACTAACGAGTTTCATGATTAGCACGTAGTGGCTAGATATTTTTCACTTTTGCAACGGTGGTTGCACAGTTAAATACATCAGACTCCTAATTGAATGAATTATCTGCTAGGGAAAGGTAGGGGGTTTGAATCTCGGCGGAGTAAACGAAAGGTAGTTAGTTCATCAACAGGGAATTATTACTCGATGGTTTTCCCATATCGTCTCCATGCTAATTAGGATGCATTTCTTCTCAATTATACTTTCAAGCCCTATTCCTTAAATTACGTTGTTAATAATATTGATTGTGAATTTACTAGTTAAAGAAACTCTATCCCATACGTGTTAATTAAATATAACTTATATTTTAATTATTTAGTTTTAAAATGACTCTACGACTCTTAAACTTTTTCTAAACGTCTTATTATCCGTCCGGGCTATAAGTATTTTAATTACACTAAACGGTAGGGACGAGGATAGTAAAATAAAAGGATGTGTAGCCACATTTGTATGGATAGAGAGAGAGAGAGAAATCATATAGAAAATACCATCTTCAGGCAATCCAGCCAATATTCGAATATTAGGGCGGTATGCAAGAACGTATAGTGAGTTATTATTATTAGCACCGCGTCTTACTACCCGTTCGGGTTATACGCACTTACGCTAATGTGTAATGGTAGGGTGATTATGAGATGAAATGAAGGACCTACAGTTTAACGTGGAATCCGAACCACGGTGGAGACCTGGCATTCCCCACATTCACAAGATATCTTGTCAGAGGTGAAGGAAGGGTTTGGTAATCAGATAAATCTTTGCCGGGACCGAGGATTGAACCCCGGCCGCCAGCACAGAAGTCTGACACCTTACCCCTAGACCACAAGGTCACCTACGTATAGTGAGTACTTAGTGGACCTATAGTGTGGTCCCGAGCACACTATCGCTTCACCTTTCAACCTATAATGACGCAAGCAAACTCATACTAATGTCCACTTCGCATACACTTAGGGCCGGTCTTATGTCTAATGAATAAATATTGCTATTGGGAGGTTAAAGTTATCTATCATATAAAATTTATCAGCCACTTTAAAGTTTTACGCGTCTTATGAACTGAATTTATCTGCCAAATAGCTATCTGTAGGATAAATATATTTCGATTTATAACAAGCAAGGTTGGTACTGTTTTTACTGGTGCGCGCATGCGTATAAGCCCTGCTGATAACGCTACAACCTAGCGAGTGGTGAGAACGTTCTACATTTGTAAAATAATGGCGGCTAAGCGAGTGCGAGTAAACAGATGGCGTCACGTGGGCGCAGAAGCTAGGTTGTCTTGCGAGTACTAATTTCGGTGTCTGCCAAAATGTGGGCAATAGTTGGGTTCATCGTTTACAAAATTTCATTTATTGTACTCACATTTTGATAATTTGTTCTTATATAAATTTAACTCTATAAATACCTTGTCAGTTTTATATAAAAGTGTGAATTAAATGTTATAACTTTATATAGAGCCCGGGCCTGTGTCTACTAAATACCTGAACCAAGATTTTAACCTAAAAACACCTTACGATATGCGAAACCTTATGAAAAACAACGCGTCACTATGGCAACAACCATTTTAACTTCCAGATAAAAATTATCAGTCACTTAAACCTCCCGATAAAAATTGTATGGATAAATACATTTTATCTGGCAGATAAATGCTATCTGGCAGTCATAAGACGCACTTTTAACTTATCCACCAGATATAAATATTTATCTACCAGATTAATATTTATCGAGGATTCATAAGACCGGCTCTTAGTCAAATTCTTGCATACGGCCCTTAGACTCCTCATTACCTGTAAACCAGACCAAATTGGGTTTTATACTTAGTCTACCTGCCCACTGGTGTAAGTAATGGGAAAATTGCAACTTTTGGACAACATCATTACATTATCGTACACATAATTATTACAATAATTGTGTGGTAATTATTATCGTTACACAATAATAACACTTTACTCCCATGTATCTCACAGGTACAGCTAGTCTCGTAGTCTATAGCTCAAGGGACGAAATATAGACCCTATAGTTCTCCGGCGGAGGTGAAGTCCAAGTTTACACACATGAGATCACTTATTTTACCACACTCACTTCATGCTAATGCGGGTGCATTTCCTGTAGCATTCACTCAAAAACCTTGGATATTAAATTAAGTCACCAATAGTCATGTTGTTAAACGTATTTTAGGATGAGAGAGAAAAAAAAATTGTATTTTATCTCTGTTCATTTAGTTTCCGTAAATAATCAATATTTATTCACCCGCTTTGGTGGTCGCACGATCTAAGACGTCACTCTTGCTATCCAATGACTTGGAGATTAGGAGTTAAATCCCATTCGGATGTACTGAGAGCGGATTTTCCTAAAAGCTTTCCAACATTCCTTCCAAGTATATGTACATTGGGTATAATTCCACTCAAATTCTTCCTTACTCATCTACAATTCACTATCGTAATTAATGTATGCGTAAAATTAATATCAAGACTCATTATATTTACATTTAAAATCTTTAAAATCAATTTATGAAATTGGTAAAATGGGTTTGCTCATTTTACAAGCTTAAATACATGGTGGGAGGTGAGATGAATTTTTTAGTGAATATTTATATTTTTTTTTTTAAATTTATTTGGGGAATTTAATGTGCTATTTCATAACCAACTGATCATATCAGCACATGACTTATAACTAACTTAAGACTAGGATCGACACAACATTCAGTCTCCACCCATTAATTTACCACTGTGAAAGGAGAGATACACATTTCACCAATGATAAATTCAATAAAATATCAAGCTCAACGTATCGTTTATTCTGGTGAAATTGTATCCGTTTATTTAACAGTACTTTATCCTTTTAATGGAGTTAAAACGTATTTTTAATGATACGGACAATGTCTGATTAGTCGAGTGATTGCGATCAGGTCTTTGATTGGTTAAAAAAATATAGGCCTACTAATCTACTATTTTAAAAATTCATTCCAATAAGAATGTGAATCTATCAAACATAAATAATTCAACTCTTGCCATATTAGTATTTTGAATTTTCCTTTAAATAAATTAATTAATTACATTTAATTTAAATATTATTAGTTAGATAATGTTTATTTTTTTTTTAACATTACCATCAAAGGGTATTTCATAATTTAAATATGTTGTTAAATTAGTATTATTAGCACCGCGTCTTACTAACCGTTCGGGTTGTACGGACTTACGGTAATCTGTAATGGTAGGATTATTGTGAGATGAAATGGAGGACCTACAGTTTAACATGGGATCCAAACCACGGTGGAGGGCTGGCATTCCCCACATTCACAAGTTGTGATTAATAAACGTCTTGTCAGAGGTGAAGGAAGGATTTGGCAATCAGATATATTGGTGCCGGGACCGAGGATTGAACCCCGGAGGCCCAGCACAGAAGTCTGGCACCTTACTCCTAGACCACCAGGTCACTCAGGTTTTTAACGTAATAATTAAATTATAATGTTTAGTGTTGTCTTATTCACCAACAATGCTGCAGAAATTTCCAACCTAAGAATATAACAAATCACGAATAGTTTAAATTTAAATAAACTGGGACCCAACTTTAATAAAATATAGGTATAGAACATTTTCCCTAGTTTGTCTTACCATTTTTAATAATAATAATAATATACAAATAAGTCCATGTGAGGTTCTAGGTCTGTGTATCTTAAAAAGTTCTGTTAAAGGATAGCTATGTACTATCTCTTATCGTCTTGCTGACGAATCCCCGATGGGAATTCCCGCTGAGCACTCTAAGACGAATGATCATATATCGGAAGAGTTTCGGCGGTCACGCCATCAGAATCTGTACAGACACCATTGATGACGGTGAAGTTAGGTGGGTATTTTAAATTTGGTTTCCACCAAGGTCGCAAAGATTCTAGGCCTTCTGGAACGGTAGGTATTTTCTGACGCCGGGGCTGCAGGCGACCTCGTGGAAGGTTAGGCCACACCGTAATCGTGAGACGTAGGATTGGATAGACCCAGATTGCGACGATAGTAGTATTATTGACCCAACGGATGGTTGTCGTACCTCCGGGCACCAAGAGAATACGATGGATGTCGTCATAGCTCATGGTATCGTAAGAATATCCCTGGGTTGGTGATATACTCAGGATAACTAGGTCTAAAGAACAAAACTAGTTTTAGAATAAATCTACACTAATATTATAAAGAGGAAAGATTTGATTTTTTGTTTTTTGTGTTTGTAATGGATACATTCAAAAACTCCCTGACCGATTTGAAAAATTCTTTCGCCATATAAAGCTAATTATCAGCGAGTAACATAGGCTATATTTTATTTTAAAAATTAATTATTTTTCATAAAAATGTCGATAGTATATCATATAGTCGTTGGAAAAAAAAGTTGTTGAGGGGAAAGTGAGGTTGGTGAACGGGGCTGGGGTGGGGGTAGGGGTGAGGAAAAAGAAATAGATGTATTGACGAGGAACGCAAAAAAAAAAAAAGATTAAAATAAAATTTGGGGAAACGAGGGGAGTAAATTAAAGTGGAGGAAGCTGAAAAATTAATTTGATTTTAACAATTTGTTTGATTGGTGTATATACAATTCCTTTCGCGCCTAGAGCAAACAAAATTATAGAGGAATGAAATGAAAATAGGAGGGAGGTGGTATACAGTGATGGTAGGACTGTATTTTTTTTTAAAAGTAAAAAAGTGTTGTTTTTATATTGACATGATAGATGATTTGAAGCTTTGTTTTACAGGATTCTTTACAATATTTTTTTACGGGGAAGGAGGCTAGTATCTTTAATATTTTACTATTGCTTGGATTACAAGTAGCGAGTACCCTAATCTACACCCATAATTTCGGGGACTCCGAACTAATCGTATTCTTTATAATGGTGAGCACCATTTCTTAACCCACGTTCGATACTTTATTGTTCCGTTGTTTACTTCCCTCTAGCCAGGAGACTTTTTATTCTTGGGTTCTACTCCAGAGAAGTAAAATCCCTTGCATTTACTACGAAACAATAGGCCTATAATGTTTGTTTGGTAAATATAATAAACCATTTTTTTAATAGTATAGCTATATTACATATAAGAACTTATTGTCCTTTCACACACTTAAATTGAGTTTTTCAACAAACCACATAGAAAAAAATTTCCCTGAAAAAATGTATTTTCTTATCAAACACTTGACTTTGAAGTTGATGCATAGCGCCGCATAATCTTAGTATAGCTTGTTGAATGAGGGCTCATAATTACTTTGTCATAAATGAAGGTAGGATTGTAAATGATCATCAATCAGAAAGATTCGATATTTCTATTTGTTAATGTTGATATGAGAAAATCTGCACACCCTCTATTTCATTTTCTTTTTCTCAATCTTTTTTAATCGATCGAACAGGTGATCGGCTAAAATAGCGGCCGTGGTCGACTGGTAGATCGTGATCTACTGTTTGGCCACCTCTGCGTCTAGGCTACTATTATTATTATTATTATTAGCACCGCGTCTTACTACCTATTCGGGTTATACGCACTTACGCTAATGTGTAATGGTAGGGTGATTGTGAGATGAAATGGAGGACCTACAGTTTAACGTGGAATCCGAACCACGGTGGAGGCCTGCATTCCCCACATTCACAAGATGTCTTGTCAGAGGTGAAGGAAGGGTTTGGTAATCAGATAAATCTTTGCCGGGACCGAGGATTGAACCCCGGCCGCCAGCATAGAAGTCTGACACCTTACCCTAGACCGCCAGGTCACTGACGTCTAGGCTACTAATGTTCTAAGTTTACCACCTACAGTTATCCTTGTTCCACTGTTTACTACCTACAGATACGTGTTCGTGTTATGCTGTCCGGTATCTATTCCACTGTTTACTACCCTACATGATATCGTGTCCACTGTTTCTGTGTCAGGTTATTCATATTCACTGTTTACCTAATGATTCGTGTCCTGTTTACTGCTGTCCAGGTATTCATATTCCATTGTTTACTACCCTACATGATATCCGTGTTCCACTGTTTACTGCTGTCCAGGTTATTCATATTCCTTTCTGTCTATCCTTCCATATGGCACGTTTTGCGTTGTTTGACATCATCCCAGGCTATCCATGCTCTTATGTTTACTAACCTTACAGGCTCTCCGAGCTTCACTGTTTACAAACCTTCCAGTTTATCCACGCTACAACATTTACTGCCCTTCCTGTTTATCCTTCTTACCCTGTTTTAAACTCTTCCTGCCTCAGCGTGTTCTACGTCTTTCTACCTCCCAGGCTATCCGTTTATAATGGTTCTATACTATTCCGTCATTATTGTTTTCTGCACACGTATAGTTGTCTTCCCACACCGACCTCAATATTACCAGAAGATCACACAAAACGAAACTGATGCCTTTGCCCACATGGTTGCTAGTTAGCGTCTCACTACTGTTGAAACGTTTAAGTTATCTTAGTTTTCAAAAACCAAACTTAAGTGTAAGTTTATATGAAAATTACAACTTTATTTTTCAACTTCCCTGCTAATGTTTCCAGTTTTAAAATGATACTAAAGTAAAGTATCTTATAAATTAATCAGGAGTGAGATTAATGTTTCAATCTCTCCAGATCTGATTCCAGTGCTATTTTTGATCAAAGTTGGACTTTTTGGAAGTTTAAATGCTTTAAAGATGTTCTTGCGTAGCCAGGGCGTGTGTGTATTGATAGTATTCAAGAGTTTTGGGATGCAAATAAGACGAGAAAAACTAGATCAAGTTGATCCAAGTTTACATCTTAGCTACAATCAAAAATCAAACTACATTAATAAATCAGCTGTATCCATCTATTGTTTAACTGCCATTGTTGAAAATGTTCATAAAATATTAGGTCAATTTATTAACCAATTTCCTTGGATAAAGAATTAATAATTTTTATCTTACATGTAAGTTTGATTAAAAATTCAAAGTTCATTATAAAATTTGTAGAGCTATTTGTTTTACAAATCATTAAAGAACTTATTTATCTTATGAATAAATAGTTGATTGGATGTATACTTACAAATAAACACCAATCTTGTACAAAGGTTCTTCATATTGTTGCTGTAGAGTACTTCAAACATAAAGATACTTATTTAAATGCCGTTTTTATAATAAAGTATTGAGTTTGTTAAATAAACGGGATATATTTGAAATCGTATTGATTTGAACTGAAAATTTAACTTTATTAGTAGCTATAAAACTTTTTTAACCTTAAAAATGTAAAGGTCAAAATAAATCAACATAAAAACTAATGATCTGGATTTTTTGTATATGAATTAGTTTTAATTTTATCGTAAAATTTCACGGTGTCTTAAAATATTATATTATTTTATACATGAACGTTGAATTAGTTAGTGTATAAAGAGGTTTCTTAACAAAAACTATTAAATTTTAGTACAACATAATAAATGCTAGATCTATAAATGCAATAAACTCATTGACTATAGTAATTAAACCAAATTGGGTGAATATTGTGCTTTTGTGAATGAAGTGTTTAATTTGACTAGTCGGGCAAGATTTCAAATAAGTAAACAATATCTAATCTTCCGGGGTCTGTGGCGTCTAAATTTTTAATGACGTTAGAATACATTACTGTTAGGATATACAGTATTAGTTAAATTTAATCTATTCAACATCTTTTGAAAATTTTTTCAAAACCTAAATTACGAGTAATTACGAATTTATAAAGATAGTAGTGATTTAAAAGCTCGCTAGTAGTAAATGAACCCATTTTAGTATGAAGAGGAGTGTATAAAGCAAAATGATGACTCACTAGGGTACAACCATACATAGTGGATACAGTCGAGATTCGAACCTCAACTTATTCCAGTACAGCGAAGTCTAGAATATATTCACGGTCGGGTAAACAGGTGTGTTTTCTTACACACATGATATCACCGTTATTTTACCATCCCCAATTCACGCTAATGCGTGTGCACTTCGTTTTACATTCCCTCAACACTACTCAACACCCATATTTTAAAGTAATTTAGAATGTATAAAAAGGGCATTCTATTACAGTTCATTTAGTTTCCGTAAATAATAATTATTGGGTCACCCGCTCCGGTGACCTTGGGGTTAAAGTAGTCACTCTTGCGATAGACTTTACGACCGATTATAGCGAGATCAAGTTCAAATCCCAGTTGGGCGTACTAAAGGTAGATTTTACTAAATATCTACTTCTTTCCCTCCACGTTGTTGTGGATACATTTCTTTTAAAATTATTCCTTCCTCATATATAATTCTCTAGAGTAATTAATGTATGCGTAAAGCCAAAATGAATATCAAGACTCAGTGTAGGGAAAAAATGGTAAAAATGGGCGTGCCTAATTTTCCAAGCTTATGTAAATAACCAGAGTGAGGCGTACCTCATTTTACAAGCTCAAATACACGGGGTGAGGCGTCTCACATTTACAAGCCTAAATACATGGGCTTAGGCATGCCTGTATCCTTTGTTAATTTTTTTTTTAATAAATCTGTATCCTTTTATTATATTTACAAAGACAACTATACAGTTTTTTAAATAAAAGAATTAAATATTTGTAAATATACATTTGGCTGTAAATAATCTTTGTTATCCAAGTCTGCAAACGTTAAAAAAAAGTAACACCTCACTTCTATTAAATAAAAATAATCTCTAATAAAAAAAAGTCAGGTAAGTATTAAGTCATCCAAGAAGTAAAAAAGAAGACTATATTAAATTCAGGACATAGAGATCACATCAGAGGACTTTTCTGCAACGGTTCAAGAACCAACGTTGACCGGAAGGACAGCTTCGGTAAGGAACATCGATAAGACTGTATTGATGTAAGCCACTGATGTCACTCGGAAAATGTTGTCCGGTAACATCTGGCCACCATTTTGCTCCCGGACTCGAGCTTACTGGACTGACCAACACTGCTGTGTCGGGTTCCTTCGCGAGACAGGGTACCAACATGGACACCAACAGGAGCACCACATCTGTAAATACAATTTTTTTTTCTAACACAGTGTCCTATACTAACTGTTCAATCTACACGCATTTTTACTACTTACGCTATTGAATTAAAGATGAAGCATGTTGAATTTAGATTAGGTGTAACTCATTTGCGTGTAGGGAGCGTGAAAAATCATTTTAGAAAAACAACACTCAGTACACATAAACGGATATAAACCCCGATCTACTTGTCATCAGCAGGCTGGCATATTGCGGGTATGATGACTTGGACTATTTATCCACCGAGGAGGGTGGAAATACAGTAAAGCTTGGTTATAACGAAAATCAATAATCGACAAGTTTACTGTTTATAACCATCACTCGCTATATTAATGATGCATAGGCGCACGTATGATTTTTCTCCAGGGGGAGCAAACCGAGGGGTCTCTGGGGGTATGGAAGGTGGGGGTCCTCCCACAGGAAAAGTTATTAAATCGAAGCTTTTTAAGGTAACCTATTTCTCCTGAAAATAAGATACAACATAAGAAAGATGTTTCAAACTTATTATATTTATACAACCTTATAATTTCAGAGGGGGCAATTGCCCCTCTTGACCCCTCTGCGGGTGCCACTGCAATGTTAAGTTAAATTTAAATCCTATTTTTTATTTTTAATCAGAACACCTAATAATAATCGCATAGCTCATTATTTCTCCAAGATCTTGGATCGAGAAACTGTAATATATAAATTGAAATTTTAACACATCCTAGCACTTAAGTAAACAAAATTAAAGGTACCAGGTTCGATTTTGTCATATTCCACAGTCCATATTAGGTTGAGAAATATTGCAAACTATGTATTGACATACAATATTGCGATATTAAGTTTCTTTACATTAGCATAGTTAAAAAAAAGTATTGCTTTGTCCAAAAGTGCATATAACCCAAATTGGTAGTAAGATGCGGTGCTAATAATAATAATAATAATAATAATAATAATAATAATAATAATAATAATAATAATGTATCCAAAAGAAATATATATTATAAGCCATACACACACAAAAAGAAACGTTTCATTTAAATTATTGTTTCACCCTTTTGTCTACTTACGTAAAACTTCACCGTTTATCATGACCAATGCCACTGTTTTCATAACATAATATGTTTACACAAGGCACCTGGCATGCATGCATGTATGCATCCGTCACCTGTTACACTGAACTGAACAGAGTAATTGACTTGCAAACCCTAACTAAACAATAACAACATTTCGTGACTTGGACATTATTTTTCTTTCTGTGTGTCATCGCCACTATGGTCGGCCCAACATAAGAAGAAAATGTATAAAGACAATTCACTTATTTGAAGATTTTCAAACTTGAGGTTGTCAGAAATTTCACTTTTTTTGCCTTAGAACTCGAAATTAAAGATTCATAATTATACCTGTGTGTTTGTACCCAAGGCTGTAGCCAGCTAATAATTTCAGGGAAGAGAGGGGGGGGGGGGGCAGGTGGGCACATCCTCCAATTGCTGGAAGGATAGACAAAATTCTAAATGATAAATAGTTATAGATGCGATTTACCTTAAAGAGTTTTCTATGGCCGAACTGCCGAAGGCTAGGAAAATTTAATATTAAATACCTTTAGATGCTTTCTGAAGTGCTTTTTATGGTAACAAAGCCCCCTAATTTGTACTTGTATCTTAAATTTGATATGGATTGAACCATAAATAAAGCCATGTATATTTTGTTCATAAAATTTTGGAGGAGGGGTGAACCCCCAAAATCCCCCTGGCTACGGCATTGTTTGTACCTGGGACTACAGACAAACCGATTTAATGAAGTTCGTTTTAATGTTATATAGTCATACTAAGAGGCGAAATATTGATTTTAATTATAGATATAAAAATGATGTTAGTTTACTTCTAAATAGTAGATTTTGGTGGTCCTGGGGTAAAGTTCTCATCTCAGGAATCGTTGATTTTGGATTCAAACCAAGGTGGGTTCGATAGAATTTTGTTGAGCGATCAAAATCCGTAACCCAACTTCCTTCTGAGGGGAAGTAAGGCGTCGATCCCATTTCGATTGTGTCATGTAAAAGAACCCTGTAAGGTATATGAAAATACCTTTCTAGACAAAATTGATAGGTCCTTTCACGATCGCTCATAGAAATTTTATGTTTATGTAATCAGTCAGTTTAGATATTAAACATTAAATACATAAAATAAATAAGAAATTAAAATACTTTTAACTGAGATTTGAGAATTCGAAATTTCTGAAAAATGTATTTGACCAATTTTTATTTTTGTGATTTACATGATAAGTACCACTATTTATATATTTTCAGAAAAAATTATTTTAAGGATATTTTACAAAAGACTGGTTAGTGAAAATTTTTTAATTTCTCAAATATGTTTATAGCAATTTTGTTAATAATTAGATATCTAAGAAAGATTTCAAGTGATAAATAACATTTTATGTTATTTTTCTAAATGCTAATTCATCCAACGGTAGTAAAATATTTTTTTTTTAATTTCAACATTTTGCTTGCTGATGATGGGGAGATTGGTATTCGAATCCCAGTCGGATCCACAAGGGGGGAGGGGGCTATTCTTAAAATAGTTTCCCACATTTCTTCCAACACAAATGTGGGTAGATTCTCTTCTTGCTTCCTTCCTCATCCCTACCTCGTTAAAGTAATCATCATAATATGCGTATAACCTGAACAGGTAGTAATACGCGGTAATAAAAAGAAATTGCTTATAACTACAATAGACTATTAATAAAGTGTGTGCGATTGTGTCGTAGCATCGTACTTAAATCTATGCTTGTACAAAGTTTGATATGACCTTATTTTGACAAATCTGACGTTTATACACACAGGGTAGGAACGAAACAATTATACGACTATTAACTTGAAAATTATGACTTTGATTTGATTAATTTTTATCACCGCTTCTTACTAACCTTTCGGGTTGGACGCTTGCATACTAATTATGCTAATGAATTTTAGGAATCAGGAAAGTTTTATCTTTAAAAAAGTGTAGCATCATTTGTGTGGAAGGGTGAGGGGAAA
Organism: Timema cristinae; assembly: GCA_039000515.1. Lineage (NCBI taxonomy): Eukaryota > Metazoa > Arthropoda > Insecta > Phasmatodea > Timematidae > Timema > Timema cristinae. The sequence goes on along the minus strand of JBCFYV010000100.1, from coordinate 41,589,298 downwards.
ACATTTTAGAAAAACTACCCTCAATACACCTGATGGAGATTCAAACATGTATAAGGTCATTCTAGTCTACTGCGAGGGTAGGTGTTAGACCTCGTGGCCACCAAAGAGAATAACACTTTAATATACAAGTAAATCTTAACTAACTAAATAAAAGCAAAATACATCTAGATTTTCCCTTTTTGAAGATAATGTCACTCAGGGGAGCTCTACCGGACGTCAGACTAACCTCAGCATGTTTTAGATCACTTTCCTCAGCAGATATCGTCTAATTATTTTTTTTATTATTATTATTATTATTATTATTAGCAACGCGTCTTATTATTCTGTAAACTAGAGTAGAATCTCATTTTAAGATTTACAATTTAGAGAATTTTAAAGTCTTTCTGGAATATTTTTGCCAGCATATTTCAGGTTTATAACAAACTGAGAAACAGTTGTTTCTACTAATTTGGTATATTTTTTATCCCCCCATATCCATTTTTCAAACTCATGTTGAGAAATGTTCAATTCTAATAAGTATTTAGCTATCTGGAGTTCTCTCTCTACCTGTCTGGAAAGTTTTAATTTTCTACGCCAAAAGTTTATATGTATATACTCTTCCCTGTCACAACAAGAATTCCTTTTATAAAGTTGAAAATTTGGACTTTTATAATTATTTATAGTGGTACCAATATCTTCTTAGCGAGTTTCGGTTATTTGCCCAAAAAGAAGTAGGCCAAGTAAAATTTATTAGTTTTGGAAATGTTGAGCCCCCCCTCAACCTCCGATTGAAAATTGAAAATTTTGGAACTTAGTGGTTATCTTGACGTGTACTTGTACCTGCTTGCCGAATTTATACTTTCTATCACAAACAAAAATATTTTATTTGTATATCCCATTTATCTACACATTTCCTGTAGTCAGATTTAAAATTTCAAAATTTTCAGACTCTTATGGTTATTTATTTTAATTTCCTTCCAAATTTTAGTTTTTTACCACGCTGGGAAGTAGTTGTTTCTTTTTGTTGTGGACATTTTACGATTCACACATTTTTCTAACTACCGTTTAGAAATTTCGATTTTTATGACTTATTTAATAACTAACTGCTCAATTTAAATTTCTACCACAGCTTAAAATTCTTTTAAATGTTTATAACCTCCTCCATTTATTGGGGTTCTAACTAAAATTTCTAAAATTTTCAGATTTTTAAATGATTTAATATGGTCTCTTTAGCGTTCTGCCAATAATAATAAGGTGTATATATAGCATTAATATTATTATAACTAGTACTATGAGTTTCATTTTGTGCACCTCATATTATTGTATATTTATACTCAAGTCCATTCTCGTACATAAATTACTTTTCCTTAACAATGGTACGCAAAAACCATTAAATAGGAAGTGTGATCCCCTATAACTCGTAAACCCTAATTATTTAAAATAATTGAGTTAATATTTTAAATGATAGCTATACACTTATTATTATTATTACTATTAGCACCGTGTCTTACTACCCGTTAGGGTTGTACGCACTTACGCTAATGTGTAATGGTAGGGTGATTGTGAAATGAAATGAAGGACCTACAGTTTAACGTGGAATCCAAACCACGGTGGAGGCCTGGCATTCCCCACATTCACAATATGTCTTGTCAGAGGTGAAAGAAGGGTTCGGTTATCAGATAAATCTGTGCCGGGACCGAGGATTGAACCCTATACCCCAACACAGAAGTCCGACACCTTACCCCTAGACCACCAGGTCACCTTATACACTTGTTAAAATTGTGCAAAACAATTTTTTTATTGTTGTCTAACGACTTTAAGGCATTAAATCCGCAATAAACAATTTATCATTTACTTTGTGGTCTACATATTTTGAGACCCACCCCCATTAAGAAGAGGGAATTTACCCTCTCCCCCCCCCCTCCTCCCACAAGGTGTAACTTATCATCCACCTTAAGTCTGTTCCCGCATGCACTCTTCTGCCTTTTTACTGAGCAACCCCAAATTATTTATCTCTAACACTTTCACTAAAAAAATAAATCCCTCTTTGCCTAAAACCCTGGATTAATTATTTAATATCTATGTCATTAAAAAAAATTAGAAATAACATTACATTTTTTTTAATCGCCACTTATTAATTTCAATCGGGACAGTCACAAAATGGTGTGAGAGGATTATTAAGATATATTTCATATTATATATTCCATTAAATGAACAGGTCGCCACCGTGGTTCGGATTCCACGTTAAACTGTAGGTCCTTCATTTCATCTCACAATCACCCTACCATTACACATTAGCGTAAGTGCGTATAACCCGAACGGGTAGTAAGACGCGGTGATAATAATGATAATAATAATAAACATTAAATGAACCATAGCACAATCCCCCGCGTAGGGGAAGAATGGGAAACTTAATTAGAAATACAAACTTAAATACAACTTTGTTGGGATCCAAACTTGACTTACCAACCACCAGAAAGCCAGGTAATACTAGTTTGAGGTTTATTCCGCTTACACCCAAATTTAAATAATATTGAACTGTTTAGAAATATGTATGAATATTTAAAATAATTAAGCCAATTTGGTTTGTGCTTGACCATTCATTTAATGTCTAAAATTAGTTAAAATAAATATATATGCACGCTCAGTTGAAAGATGTTTTTTGTTCTCTTAAAATGTTTGGAAAGTGTAATTGAGGGGTTTGTGACCTCAATGCACTAGTGGGACAGAAACCATTTTCAAGTTGGTCGGGAACGTCCAGGGAATGGACTGTAATATTGGGTTTATGTTTACAGACTAGAACATGACTAGGTTAAATGGGGGCAGCTATAACTAATTAATTTAAAACTGTATCTTAACTTTTTCATATAAATAATGAAAAAAATATTACTTAGAAATTATTATTGATCTTGACGCTTTATGTTTCTCTAAGCTACAAATAAATAATAAATGGGATGAAATAATTTATATTTTATGTCTGTATGTTTGTATCTGGGGCTATAGTTGAATAGGTTTTATGTATTTAGTTTAATATTTATAATTCAACGTAACTAATTATAGATTGAGCCTAAATTGTGATTTAAATATAGCTCTAAAATTAAATGATTTGTTTTGTTTTTAAGCTACCCTTCTTACTAACAGTACGGGTTATACGTCTATGTACTAGTTACACTAATGAGTTAGGGATTTAGAAGGCTTACTAGAGAGGAAATGCACCAGCATTAACGTAGAAGTAGGTTGGCAGACTATTCTAACACGAAATTAGTGCGTTAGACTACGTGACCACTGAAACGGGTACAATTAACCGTTTCTTATGATGGTTGGTTTTGTAAGGATTTGATGATGTATTTTTTAAGATCGCGTCTTACTACCCCATTTGATGTATAAGCTTATAAAGTGATTAGGGCTTACGCTAATGGGTTAGGGATGAGGAAGGTTGAATTTAGAGGAAATTTACCCGTATTTGCAAGGAGAGAGTGGAGGAAACTATTTAGGAAAGCCAACCCCAATACACCGAACGATCTCACCATCATCAACATTCTAGTTTATTTCGAGAGTAGTGATTTAGACCATGCAATCAACTAACAGGTAGTAAGAGTAATAATTTTAATTTAAAAAAATCATATATTAGTTTGATTTTATTTAACTCGTGTTTGTTAACTTTAATGTGACTGAAATTTCGTTCACTTACTGTGGACAGTCTTTGTTTAGGCGGAAAACAAAAACTACACATCTTGCGAATTCACGTCCGACAAGCGGGTGCGACTGGTTATAGACTGGGTATTACCACCTGTTCAGGTCGTACGCAATATTTTACATTTGGTCGAATATTGGGGTTGCCATATTGTAACAAGAATAGGTAGCCTACTGACCACGAAGCCATTGTGTTTGACATTTATTTATTTTTATTTATTTTAGCACCGCGTCTTACTACCCGTTCAAGCTATACGCCGTGTTTGACATTTGTTTTCATTTCAAGCTTCGCTCCATTCTTAGTCATCAGGTAGGCCAATCCCGATACGCTGTGGAGAGACTGATGATGCATGTTTGACGGGAAGGGGGGTTTGAGCACTTTTTTTTAAGTGATAGAGCTAGAGTAAAAGGTATTACCAATTTTGCCGGGAAAGATATTTTCACATAATTTCCTGTGAAAAAAAAAATGTAAAAGGAAAAAAAAAACTTATTTTATTAAATATATTTATTTTTCTCCTAAAGTTGTATGTAAAAAAAATAGTTTATTTTATCTAGCTCAGTTGCACGAGAAACCTAATTTCGGGACCTCTGGATTTAGGTAGGCACTTATATTTAAAGTTTATCTTATATTGTAATGGAAACAAATTACGAGGTTATGAAATTTAAAAAAAAAAGTTATTTGTTAGGTTATTTATGTATTCTGAATATTACTCAATCAAATCCTGCCTATGGAGCTCCGTTAATTTACATTACTAAGGTAACATAATTTTCTTGAAACAAAAAAAATTAAAAAAATGGAAAACTTCTCACCATAGCCATTCTGTAGTTATATTTTTGATTAAAGATATGTATAATCTTCTCTCTTCCTCTCCAAGTTAAATTTAACACTCTTGGGTAAAGTTTTAATAACTTGCAACACAGTGTCCCTTTTTGTCTCTTAATTGTGAACTTAAACATTCCAGCTTTATTGTAATTTTAAAACCGACGCCAAAAGAAGACCAAAACTAAAAACTTATCGTCCACTTCCATTCTTCAAAAACCAGTCAACAAACAAAAAAACAAAACAACTTTCCAAATACACACCAAAGAGGTGATACAATTTAGAGCTAGCAATATTGCTAGAATAGTGACGTATGGATGAGAGCTTTAGTAAAAGGAAATGGCAAATAGAAATACTTTAATGAATCGTAAGACCAAACTATATGTATATTTTGTTACTCTAATTAATTATAATTAAAGGGGAGGGTTTTCTTTGTCACAATTCTATGTTTAATTCATTTAAAATAAAATAATACAACTTGTATGATGACTTTATTTAGAATAAAACATTAAATAAAAATTGTCAATTAATTTTAATGGTTAAAAGTGTGATAATTTTTATTATTATTTTAAAATTGAATACATTATTACAATAATGAAGTGGTATACAATATAATAAATAGGTTATGAAAAAGGGAGTATAACATAGAAGAATTTTATTGTTATCTTCTTCACCAATTATTCTGCAGAAAAGTACAACCTACAAACAAACGAAGTCTCAATAATTGAATTTTTTCATGAAAGAAAAGTAAAAGAAATAAATGGTAAGGAACTCCGCACGGACTTTCTCGCTCTATTGTTTAAAAATTTAAATATTTAGTCAAAACTCGTAAAATATGTTAATCAAATTAAGATACACAAGCAAACCCAAGAATAAATTGCACTATCCTTATGTAAAACATTTGTTGAGTCATGGTTTTAAATTTTATAATTTTATTTTTAAGGAATTAATATCCTCAATTGTATGTTTGGACCGATAAAAAATATCAATATTGGGTCCACAAGGGTCAACACTTCTTATTAAAATTTTGACTTCCTGTTAAAATTTTCGACATTTTATTAGGTGTTGCAGATCTTCATGTCATCGCATTGCTATTAAACTACTCATTTATAAATTTTGACCAATAAAAAATGTAAATATTGGCTATTGTGTCTAAGATGAAGGAGATAGATCATTGTTGTACAAAAAAATTTCCTAAGAGGTTTAAGGAAAAATAACATACATTTGAGAGACCTACTTATATTTAATTATTATTATTATTATTATTAGCACCGCGTCTTACTACCCGTTCGGGTTATACGCACTTACGCTCATGTGTAATGGTAGGGTGATAGTGAGATGAAATGAAGGACCTACAGTTTAACGTGGAATCCGAACCACGGTGGCGACCTGGCATTCCACACATTCACAAGATATCTTGTCAGAGGTGTAGGAAGGGTTTGGAAATCAGATAAATCTGTGCCGGGACCGAGAATCGAACCCCGGCCGCTTATATTTAATTACTCTATAGCATTGGAGAATTATTGCGTTAAAACTTAAGTAGATCTCTTTACAAATAAAGCTCACGGTATTGTATTAATATATTTGCCAATATCTCAGAAATTGTTGGATTTATAAAAGTATATTTAATATAAAAGTATTTTTATTTTTAATAGTACCACAATTTTGCAATTATAAGTTATTTAGTATCTCAAATAGTTGCGGAGATGTGTAAATTTCAACTTCTGTAAAGTACCCTAAAAGTCATTTTCACGGGAAAATTAAAATAGTTTATTTATAATCTTAATAAACGCCTAGATACGAATTTTAATCAAAATCGTTAGAGCCGATTTTGAGAAAATCTATTTTTTCTCTTTTCACCCTTTATCAAACTACTCTTAATTTTAAGTTTAAACAGACACACAGACAGATGGCATTGTAAAGACCACTTTTTAGGGTTTGGGTAGGAAGGGGGGAGGTCATGAGACGTTGACATCCATCAACATTCCAGGTTAGGTTTTTTTTTACGGTCGCAATACTTTACCTTTAATGTTCGAAAAGTTAAAAAATATATATTTGCGTATAGCTTGAAAGTTATTGGTTTTTAAAAATATGCTTCAATTAAAATATTTCTACTATAAATAGATCTACATATTTGTAATGATAAGTAATTTCATTTCTCAAATAGTTTCGGAGATATGATACAAAATGAGAATTTACGCATCATGCCGGAGCCCTTAAAGTCATTTTGCTGAAATATTGAGAGTAGCCATTATGTTTGAGATATTTATAAATGTTTAGAAATGAAATTAAATCAAAATCGTTAAAGCTGATTTTGAGAAAATCAACATTTTCTCTTTTTGCCCTTCAGTAATCTACTCTTAATTTAAGTGTTAGATATCCAATTTCAAAAACCTCTCGGGGTAATCCTATAAAAAAACCCTAGATACCAAGTTTTAGCCCGATCGTTAAAATAGTTTAGGCTCTAGTTGTAGGTACAGGCAGACAGACAGAAATTCAAAAACCACTTTTTCGGATTCGGAGGGTCATGAAACGTCGAGATGCATCAAAATCTCGAGTTCAATTTTTTTTACGATCACAATACTTTCTTTACCTGTAAGATAGCGAGAAAGTAAAAATGTAACTAACTTAAAACATAAGCTAACGATTATTTTTATTTAAATATTATAACTAGCCAACCTTCCTTTCTCACTTGCGTATTATATTAAGTTCAATTACCGTCTTAAGACGGGGTGCTAGTGAGCGTGAGTTTAGGGCAGTATTTTTGCAGTTTTTATAGCACAAACATCTTTTTACCAAAATAAATCAAATATTTCTTCTATGGAATCATAGAGTTTAGTTTTCTGCATATGCTAATATCAACAGTTGTTGAATATCTGTCATGATCATGGCGGCATTTGGTGACAAACTTTTCTCTTCATTTAAAAAGTTTGTCACCAAATGCTGCCATGCTCATGACAGCTATTCAACAACTGTTGATATTAGCATGTGCAGAAAACTAGACTCTATGTTTCTATAGAAGAAATATTTGATTTATTTTGGTAAAAAGATGTTTGTGCTATAAAAACTGCTAAATTAATGCACTAAACTCGCGCTTACTAGCACCCCGCCTTAAAGAAGACTTATCGGAAGACCACAGACGAGATTGATGGACCAAGTGTGGAAGGATATGGAAGCTAAAGGATCGGACTGGAGACACGTGGTTGACGGGAATGGAAAAAAATGTGCCATAGACCCGCAGAAGAGGAAATGTTAAATTATGATGATGATGATGACCATCTTTTAAAAAAATGCATCTGTGAACACGTAATGGTATAAACTTAAAGTTACACTAGTCTGGTTTGCCGGTGATAGGGACAGAATATCTTGGTTAGAATACCAGTTCGGCGTACTTTATTTAAGTGTATTTCTCATGAATGGTTTTCTACTTTAACTACAAATAAATAACGAAAATTGTATAAATATTCTACTTCCCTTATCCATAAACCATGAAAATAACTAAATCCAAATATTCCGAAGGATTGTTAGAGACGATAAAAAAAAATTAAGGAGTATGTATAGATATGTGGTTTTTTTCGCACCTCCTCTTACTACTAGCTTGGTTTGTATGCTAAGTATGAGTTAAATTTGTGTATGTAGTTAATCTTACCATACGCCTTAGCTATCTGTATATCTATATTTATGATAGTAGAAATTTATACCTTTAACATTCACTCTAAGTGTACACTCATTTCGATTAAATCATTTAGGGAAAATCACTCTAAATACATACAGCTGAATTTCAAACAATGACACTTCCTTCTTCACTAAAACCAGACAATAATAAATTAGAACCTTACCTCATATGCCTATATGGGTTTATATGATAAAAATCAAGATAAATAACCACAGTTCTTCTGAGGTTATAGATCAGTAGGCTATCACCTCAAACACAATGATAAAAGAAAAACTGAGCTCCAACTAACATGTTACCTCACCTTACGAATGAGTAACTGTTGGAGGTCGTCGATCTGGACCTGAACAAGAATGATGAACGAAGAGCCTAGACGTGGACAGCCGTAACGCCCCCTGAGTCTGTACACTTGTTGTTGATTACGGTGAAGTTATCTGGACATCCAGATTGTAACTGCACACATTGTCCTCCATGAAAGATCTGACCCTCTCTACAAGTAGGTCTAATGTTCGACTGACGTCTGCCATGGTAGCGATATCCTGGATGATGAGCCTCGTCATATTCGTCATAACCAGTGTTGGAGCGTTGCAGGTGACCACGATAGGGGTACTGAGCCCATGGGAGGACCTCGTGGTACCGGGCACCGTAAGAATATCCCTGGGAGGTTGGCAACAGGAACAGCAGCACGCTCAGGAGAACCGCGTCTGGAGAAAGAAGACACCTCTTAAAATCCATTTTTTATTGTGTTATTATTATTATTTAAGACTTAAACTAATCAAAGGCTCTTGTCTACAGATGTTGTTTACTTATAATTGGGGATTATTAACACTATTCGTATTTTTGAAATTATATCTAAAATATTTTATGTATTTTTAGCAATTATCTCTTACATTTAAACAAATAGTCATGTGTTCCATTTGTAAGTGGCTTCAAGTAAAATTTTAAAACGCAGGCAACCATGCAGTAAATTATTTATACTACACAGTAATTGATTTCTTTTTTACCTTAAGAATAACATATTAATTTAAATCTATACTTACTAATAAACACCAATCTTGCACAAAGGCTCTTCATATTGCTGCCACTGAAGGATTCAAATATAAAGATAACTTATTTAAAGTAAAGAGCTTTTATACAAAACTATTGAGTTGTATAAATTAACAGTTTTCATTTCGGCATTGTTTAATTAAAACGTGAATATAAAACGCATTAGTTATCTGCACATATTATAGTTTCATAAGAATAAAAATAAATCAATATAAAATTAACTGTCAGCTTGAATAAAACTTAGAATTTTTAATTATGAATAGTTTTAAATTAAATATTGTAAAGTTTAATCATTCTCTAAAAATATAATTTTATTATTTAAATGTCTTTAAAAAAATTCTACCTATTCATAACTATGATAATAGAACATTGAATTCATTAGTGTACAACGTTAATGTTTGCAAAAAAAACTGTACAATCTAATTAGTTTATAAATGAAATCATCTATCTGCTTATAGTGTTTACATAAATTTATATAGTTGTTGTTTAATTATGACTGCGTTGTTTAATTAGACACGAGCAAAGATATATTAAAAACGAGGATTCTTTAGTTATTCTCTTAGGAGCTTGTGGAATTAAACTTGGATGTCATAGATATAATCGGATGAGAGGATGAACGATATCAGTTAAATGTAAAATCTTGAACTTTGTCTTAAGTACAACAATTATAATATTAGCTAGCAGTTTTTCCTGTCCTTCGTTCGGCTAGCAGCCCCAATTCTATACCCAATTAGAACGTTCACCAGCCGAATGCCTACTTGTTGATAGTTCCTCGTTGTACAATATTGAGCTAACCATGGCAATCACAAACCAAACATTGTAATAACTAATAGATTAAAATAAATTAAATATTAGAGACAAAAGTATTACCTTGTCCATAAATTGAGTTCACACACAAATGTACATCATCAACAACGCAATATTTGCCGAAAAACGATCATTAAATAAAATTAAAGATCTAATAGACATTGTTACAGAAATAAGTTGTAAAAAAAGAGCATCGTATTAAGATCATTAATCCTGTAGTCAATGTAATATTTGTGAAAGCTTTTCATTAAGGTCATTTTGGTTTCTGCGGTTATTAAACTCTAAGTTGCGACCCCTTAGAGGATGGCGAAAATTACTCTGGAGGCTGTTGCAAACATTGACAAAAGTGAGTAGATCAAATATTTACTATAGAACTATTGAAATTATTTCACACCACTACCATTCATTCTGTTCTTGTTTTAGAGTTTTGCAGAAATAAACGACATCTGGCATGATTACACGACACAATATTTTAATAATCATTTGTGTAATCAACTAAGATAAACTGATGGTTTCCATTGGTATCAGCATACATAAAATTTATAAAATAAACATTAAATAGATAATCATAATAATGCATGTATTCTTTTTTTCAATAAATATGTTCATGTCTATATTTCGTCACCCGAGAATGCAAGTGTTTTGTGTCCAATTTTTCACTTTTATGTAAAAGAGCACTGAAGTTAGACCTTGTGTATCGAACCAATGTTACTAGATGATTACTCGAGTTTGTATCTTCTTAATCTATACTTATAAAATAACATGTCTACTGATGACTGACTGACTGACTGATTCATCATCGCCGAGCGCAAACTATCAAGGCTACAAGCATGAAATTTGGACTGTATATTATTTTGTTATGTAGGCACCCACTAAGAAGGATTTTAGAAAATTCACCCCAAAGGGGTCAAAATAGGGTGATAATGTATAAATATGTATGAAAGTCCGTCATTTTGAAAGTTACATAAACAAAATCTTGTATTTCGGTTATTGACGTAAAACAAATAAATACGTGTTTCAGGAATTTTGGAAATTTTATTTAATAAGGGATGAAAAAGGGGTGAAAGTTTTATCGGTCTTGCATTATTTTTGATCTGAGGTCAAGTTATGGTCATCAACGTAACGTAATATTTTAAATTAATCTGTAAATACATATGTATATTTTCGTATTTGTATATAATCAACTTCCACGCGAGCAAAGCCGCGGGCAACAGCTATTAGTCTAATAATAAAGATGAACATGAATATCTATTGCGGATGATGACAGGAAGAAACAAGGGGGTGGCAATATAGTAGGGGTAAGATTTTAAGCCTGACTTTCCCACATGTTCCAATACTCTAAGTCGTCAATATCATAGTATGCCTTAGCTGCCCGTAACGTTAATGTCAAGTATCAACAGAACGCATTGATAGGGATGAGGTTATCCCACTTGTTAATTATAACACGAATGTGTAAATGATTTTCCTAGGCCTTACTTCACCCATATTTACTTACTCTATGGAATCAGGAACTCGAAAGTCCATTGCTGAAATAACAAAACTACTTCCCTATCCATATCTTGAGCTCGTTTTAATTATTCCACCTTATTACATCTTATTCCTATCTTAAGCTAGTTCTATCCTAATCCAACTAATTACACCCAATCTCCTTCAGGTCCTTTCTAATATTATCCTCCAATCTGCGTCTAGGTCTTCCCAACTGTCACTTCCCATTGGATTTACTAGTCAATACCCTGATCAAGGTTCTAGATTATTCCATTCGCGGTGCATGTTCCTAATCATAGTAATCTACTAAATTCAATAACCCTAGCGATGTCTTATGATGAGTACAGTGTTTTTTGGATCAAATATGATCCTAAGCGCCTTGTTTTCGAACACCCTAAATTAACTTTCTTCGTTTAAGGTAGGTGATCACGTTTACTACTACTAGAGAGAACAACGAGTAAAATTATGATTTTAGATATTTTATATATAGAATTAAACCATTCTTCGGTTTAATATGTATTATATGGACTTTTTTTAAACGCGATTAATTAAGATTGTGAAACCGACGTGTTAGAGCGATTGCTCATCTATGTAAGAGAGATTCGAACTACTAATCTCCCTGTCATTGTCGGGTCGGCTTAACCTAAAAGTAACCGCTTCAGTGGCCGTGTGGTCTAACGCGCTAATCTCGTGTTTGACTAGTCTGCCTAAGGCGGGGAGATTGGGGTTCTATTCCAGTCGGGTACACTATGGGGTTTCCCCTAAATGGTTTTCCACTTTCCCTCCACACCAATGCGGGTGAATTTCCTTTAAATTGAACCTTCCTAATCCCTAACCCCTTAGTGTAGTTAGTAAATAGACGTATAACCCGAACGGTTAGTAAGACGCGGTGATAAAACACATTAGTCCCGCTTTAGAACGTTCGGCCACTGAAGAGGGATATTATTTATTGTGAGTTTTCGTGGTACACTGAATGCGCACATTGGTCACACTAAGTGAGACTCAGTTATACGCATGCGCAGAGAGAGACTTATGACAGTTGAACAGGAAGTTCGAGTGTTTGTCCTCTATTCAACCTAGATTACAACTTTTGTGTAAAAAACAACAATATTCTCAATAATTACTCTTTGATAATAAACTATAAAATTTACTGTAAAATAAATGTATTAAGGATTTCGATCTTTTTTCTTTATAAAAACTAATAATGAATAAAACTTTTTTCAATCATTTATTTTGTACCCACTTCGGTGGTCACATGGTCTAATGCGCTACTCTTGTGTTAAGACTAGACTACCAATGATGGTGAGATCGGGGCTCGAATCTCTGTTAGATGTTCTGAGGGTGGTTTTCAAAAATTATGTCCAACTTTCCCTTCATGCAAATGTGGGTACATTTCCTCTAAATATAAATTTCCTAATCCCTAAAACATTATATTAATTAGTAGATAAGGGTTTAGCAAGAACGGGTAGTAAGACATAGTATTTTAAAAAAATTATTTTATCAACAATAAAATAATGTCGAGATATTTGCGGTATCTTCAATGATGACCAATGGTATAACGCCTCACTCTTTCGATAGTCTAGATTGCCATTGAGGCTGAGTTAAGGATTCGAATCAAAGTGGGTGTACTGAAGGTAGATTTCAGAATTGTTTTTATACTCTCCTCCACGTAAATGTGGGTATATTACCCTAAATTCAACGTTCCTCCATCGTAACAGATTATGGTTAGTAGTACATATGCCTACAACCCAAAAATAGTAGTAAGCTGTGATACAAAAAATAAAAAATGAATAGAGTAAGGATGAAATAATTATAAATTCGAGGAAATAAACTTACATAAGAGTGGTGTTTGAGTTGGAAACCATTTATGAATACTTTATTAAGCCTAGATTAAAGCCTCTACCCCCCCCCCCCTCCACCAGCCCTACAATAACGGTAAACCGGAGGAGATCAGCATAAGCTATCCCTGCCTATACTGCCATTTAAATGCTTTAGGTTCAGCGTGGTGGGTAGGCTAGGGAACATAGTTGCAACATTGCGGGAGTTTGCGCGTTACTAACATGCACGCATACTCGTGACTGTCAGGAAATCTGGCAACGTAGACATCAGTTGTTATGACAACTACCCTTCACGGATTGGTCCAGCATGTGACGAGACTCCACTCCCCCCTCCAAAATGCGCCGATCTCAATCCCATAACAGTTTAAAACGCAGTATAACTACATGTTCGATTGCAAAAGTTATTTAACAATCCAAAGGTGTTATCCATAAACTAAAAAAAAAACTGTTTTGAGAGGGTAAATGGGTTAACTCTAATTTATACACGACGTTACGGGGGGGGGGGGGGGAGTTTGGTTACATCAAAGTTTTCGTAGCATGGATATTATACTTGAATGCTAAGGTTGACAAAATAATGTTTTTTATAGCGCCGTGTCTTACTATCCACTCGAATTATACGCGTATATACTAATTACGCTAATGGTTTTATGGATTAGGAAAGTTGTATTTAAAAGAAGTGTATCCGCATTTGCATGGAAAGAGAGTAGAAAACATTTTGGAAAAACATTTCTCAGTACACCCGACTGGGATTTGAGCCTCTATCTCCCCGTCATCATCAGTCTAGTCTACTGCGAGAGTAGTGCGTTAGACCATGCAGACACCGAAGTGGGTAATATTATTTTTAATGTTTTCACTGTTAATAAACATTCATAATGATAGTTTCTGATTGTGAGTTGTATTAAATCTTAGTCCCTGTGCTGGTTTCATGTCTGCTTGGTGTTCCACGAAGCAAGGTAAGGTTCAAAAAAGGTAAAAAATATAACTATGTGGAATATGGATGAGCCAGAATGAAAAAATAAAAATTAGAAAAATATAATTCTATGAAACTAATCGGTTAGAGCGTTGACTTAATATTAAGCTTATCCATTCCTTGGCTCTGGTGACGAGAAGGTTGGCACTACAGTCATGTTGGAGTGTAGTGATGATTTTATTCCAAATTGTTTTCTTCCTCTTAACCACGTAAATGGAGTTAAATTTCCTCTAAATTCTACCCCCCTCAAACATATTCAATTCTTGTAAATAAATGTGTAAATCCAGTAAGAGTTGTAAGAGTTGGTGTAAAAAATATAAAATGAATTACTTTTAACAATAATGTTTTATTTCATAAGGTTGAAAAAATAGTATATAATGTTCCGGACACGTCTCAACTCATTTATATTGAGTGGGCATGATTAGGGCTTTAATTTATTTTAAAAAAAATCAAAATCGTCAGCCCGTAATAAGGTCGTACTGACCGAGCGGTCGTCTTCTATTGATGAAGATAGTGTCAACTTCTGCAGGTATATGGTGTCTTTTGGTGGGCACAACAAGTCCTTTGGTCATTCATCTCCGTTTTCTAGAGCGGAGCTGCTACATTTTCATTCAAGTAGCTCCTCAATTTTCCTCACGAGGTTGAGTTGACCTCGTTTCCAGAAACACTATCCATAAAGAATCTAGAAGCACTTGGAATCAAACCCGGGACCTTCTGGATCTCCGACCACTAGCCCACATAGATGGTCTTAATTTGTAAATATATTACTACTATACTATTTATTTTTTTCCAAGACATGAACACAATGTAATAAAGACTAGAAAAGAGGAAGGTATTATAATTAAGTTTATGAGAGACATGTTAGCTGTTACAAGGAGAAATAAGATTAGAAATAAAGCTATCCGGGAAAGATTGGGGCAGGGTACAGGGAGTAAATGAGATAGTAGAGGAAGCAAGACTGAGAAAGTACCGGCACTTAATGAGGATGGAGGGAAAGAGGATGCCAAAGAAAATGTTGAAAATTAAGTGTGTAGGAAAAAGACCGCAAGGTAGGCCAAGAAAGAGATGGGAGGAGCAGTTAACATGAAGGTGTCCAAGTGAGAAGAGAAGAATGGAAGCAATTAAAAGACGAAGAATGGTTGTAGGATAGAGGAAGATGGAAGCATTTTACTAAACTGATCCGGCCTCAGGCTGGAAACAGTTGATGATGATAGTAATGATGATGATTATTTTTTTAAATTGAACTAATCCAACATAAATCAATGCAAATCTTACTATATTAGTATGTTGATTCCATTTTTGAATAAATACATAAACAACCATTAATTTAATTGCTGATGATTAGATATTTATTCTTATTTTAAGAAAAGTACATTACCATAAAGAAGTGGTGAACAATATAAATGGGTTGTTACAGTAAGTGAAATTAAGTAAAATTATGTTTAATGATGTCTTCTTCACCAACAATGATGCAGAAATTCAACCTATAAATAAATCCACTCATATTATTGAAGTAATATTAAAATAGTTAAATTAAAATAAATATGCTGGCAACTTTAATATAATATAGGGGAAACTAGCCTAAAATGCATATTTGTGTAAAGTGACAAATAATGTTTTGATCAAAATGAAAATATTGAATTAATACTTATTAGAATTAATTACAGTCGAAAATGGGCGACGCGCACATGAGATATTTCAGAAGTTATTTAACAAAAATTGTAGAGTTGTTAAGTTAAATATGATTTTATTTTTTCTTTCACTACCAACCAACATATTAAAGGATAAGTAATTTAATTGTAACCTTGACTACTGCTACTTCAAGTGCATTAAGTTATATTTATAATATTGAATTAACTATGATACATTTATTTGTTTTGATGTTGGTTTCATAGCTTGTGAATAAGTGTAAAATTGCACATCACTGTTAAGAGTCTTAGGCATGTGTTATTTTACCCTTTATATTATTTTTCTAGTGAAAATAGGTCAACGACTAAAACTTTTAAAGCTTATGCAAATGATTAAACAAACCTTTTTGTAAATTCTAATAAAACTTAAGTATATTTGTACCCTTATAGAAACAAACCCCTACCCAGCCTTGCAATATATCTCGTTGGACCAAATTTCTTCAATTATTTCAGAAAGAACAAGTTTATAAAAAGAAAACACAAGCTCATGAATTTTTAAACGTCCTAAAGGCGATTGATCTTTTTCATTTGGCGTGGAAATGCAAAGCCGTGGGAACAAACAGTTATCTTCAAGAATTTTTATTGTTTTGCATTTCTCTTTTCGGATACGGTTTGTTCAAGAATAGAAGCATGTTGATTATGTTATACAAACCTCATCTATAATTATAACAATTATCAAATATCAATCATTTTGACATTTTTCAATAGAAAACTGCCAGCCGTATAGCAAAAAATAAGAAAATGTATCACCTAAAAACAATTATCTTAAAAGAGGTGTTTAAAATATGTATACAAAAATTTCGCTGGGTCACGATAAAACATATTCCAAACGTATGATTTCTAAGCAAGACCTGTCGGTAGGTAGCACCATCTACGTTTTCCGTAATTCATCTGTTCTTGTCAGTGCGGAAGGATACTTTGGTCGGTTGTGAAGCCATGCCACACCTTTCACCCTCCCGCCTACCATCCCACAAAATAGATTTTAGACTTGCACTTGAAGGAGCCAAGGGCCTTAACAGAAGTAAAAACATAAAACAACTTGAGGAATTAAATCAACTAAAGACATTAGCGTAGTTACTCGAGAGAAGCTATTAAAAGAATAAACTTTGGAAGTTAAGTAATAAACAATTCAGACACATGTATGATTACGTACTCGTTTAAAGCAATCACATGTGTTATCATTCAACATCTAGGGTATAGAATCATATATGATATGTTAAGTGTGTGTGTTTATGTATGTGTGTTATATTTAATGTATGTCATTTTACTCAACAGTAAGGCTAAATTGACACAATGCATTATTTACGTAATTATATTTTTTACCAAATAAATACAACTATTTTCAATATCTTTCATTTTTATTTAAATTCTTCCCAACACATTATCTCAGTCGGTAACATGTTTGTCTATTGAGATAAGGGTCCCGGGTTCGATATCTGGTATGGATGAAAAACGTATATTTAGTGAAATGTGGGTATACTTTTTCATAGTTTGGCGGGATGTTGTCTGTCTATTAAATTTAAGTTCGTTTATAAGTGTGTTGACCTAATAAATTGGTTCAGAAAGTACATGTTAAATACCTCAAATAAACGATGAAAAATATTAGGGTATTTAGTTCTAAAAAATTAGAAACATTAGATTTTAAAATGTATTTTTTTATGATATTCCAAAACTTAAACGTGGTTCATCATTTTAGGCTAGATTCCAAGAAAGTTTATACGTGTGTGTCTTACTATTAATTAAATTAATAATAAACCATTCAGTTCATGTGAGGTTCTAGGTCAGTGTCGATTCAAAACTTCTGTTAAGGAGAGCTATGTACTTACTCTATGTCCTTGTCCTTTCTGATTAAGTCCCATCATGAAACCCCGCTGAGGTCTAATCTTATTCCGGAGCCTCTTGGGCGGTCACGCCATCCGAATCCGTACATACGCCGTTGATGCGGGTGAAGTTAGTAGGACACGGTTTAGCAGGAGGCACTTGACACAGGTTATCAATTAGTTTTTGGCCTTCTGGACATACACCTCCAGGTAGGTGTAAACTTCGACGATGGGAATAGTAGCGACCTCTTGGAATGGAAGCCTCATCATCGTCGTCAGATGCAGGATTGGAGCGGTGCCGATTGGTGCCACGATAGATGAAATGATCCGTTGGTGTCGTCATTGTCTGGTAGCGTGATGATACGACGGTGGTCATCGTTGCTCCTGGCAGGTGATGATACGACGGAGTCGTCGTGCTCTGAGCGTGATGATACGATGGATGGTCGTCGTAGCTCCTGCAGCGTGATGATACGATGGATGGTCGTCGTTGCTCCTGGCAGCGTGATGATACGACGGGTGGTCGTCGTTGCCTGCAGCGTGATGATACGACGGTGGTCGTCGTTGCTCTGCAGCGTGATGATACGATGGATGGTCGTCGTAGCTCCTGCAGCGTGATGATACGATGGATGGTCGTCGTTGCTCCTGGCACCGTGATGATACGATGGATGGTCGTCGTTACTCCTGGCACCGTGATGATACGATGGATGGTCGTCGTTACTCCTGGCACCGTGATGATACGACGGGTGGTCGTCGTTGCTCCTGGCAGCGTGATGATACGACGGTGGCGTCGTGCTCCTGGCAGCGTGATGATACGACGGGTGGTCGTCGTAGCTCCTGGCAGCGTGATGATACGATGGATGGTCGTCGTTACTCCTGGCACCGTGATGATACGATGGATGGTCGTCGTTACTCCTGGCACCGTGATGATACGATGGGTGGTCGTCGTAGCTCCTGGCAGCGTGATGATACGATGGATGGTCGTCGTTGCTCCTGGCAGCGTGATGATACGATGGGTGGTCGTCGTAGCTCCTGGCAGCGTGATGATATCCCTGGGAGGATGGCAGCACGTACAACACCACACCCAGGAGAATCGCGTCTGGAACAACATAATGAGTTTTAGAATAGAGAGCTTATCATGTGGCTATTATTGCTTTGGATTTGAAGAAACAAAGAGCCTAATCTATAGAAGACTATCTAGAATCTCAGGGATCTAGAACTATTCTCAATCTTAATTATTCTGAGCACCATTTCTTGATACAGGTGTAGGTTAACATTGTTCCGTTGTTTACTATCCTTACAGGCTATCCATGTTCCTATACCTTACTATCCTTCAGTCCATCCGTGTGTCGACTTTGACAACCCTTACGGACTATCAGCACCTTAGGTACAATAATAGTCCAGAGATTTATGTTTTCTGCATAGATCTTGTTAGCTTCCCACACCGACCTCAATATTACCAGCAGACCACACTAAACGAAACTTTATACCTTTGCTCGCAAGGCTGCTGCTAACGTTTCACTACCTTTGACCCGTTTGCGTTATCTTAGTCCATAATCAAACCAAAAAAAACCTTAGTAGAAATGTATTTGGAAAATATAACATTTTCCCCCCATCTGTCAAATTAATATTTTCAGAATGAAAATATATAGTTTAGTAAAATATCTTAAAAACTCATCAGGAGCCGGATTTAAATTACAAGAATTGTACTTCATTCCTTTAAAATCTAATTCTAGAAAATTTCTGATCAATGCTAGCTAGACCTTTTGAAAATGAGATGCTTTCTAGATGTTCTTGCATAGCCAGGGCGAGTGTGTAGTAGTATTCGAGACGATACGAGACATTATTTTCTACTAGATCAAGATCTAATCTAGTTGCAATCAAACTAGACGAATAAGGTGGCTTTATGCTCCGAATCTTTAACTAGCGTTGTTGAAAATCTTCCCATCAAATGGTCGATCAATATTTTACCAACTGTCCTTATATTTATAAATAAACGTTTGTCTTACATGCAGGCTTTGATTAAAAATTTAAAGAACAGAACTATTTGTATTATAAAACATTAAATAACTTGACCTTTTTAATAAAATATTTTGTTGGATTAATACTTACTGACAAACACCATTCTTGTACAAAGGTTCTTCATATTTTTGTTGCTGAACAATCCAAAAATATAGACAACTTCTTTCAAGACAGCCAGCCTTTATACTGGAGTTTTGAGTTGTTAAATTAAAGGTTCTCTTTGCGAATTTAAATTCATTAGGTAGGCCCTATTATAAAACAAATTCTAGACTTAAAAAAGTAAAGTTCAAAAGAAATCAACATAAAGACTAATTAACTTTATTTTTTGTATATATAGATTGTTTTAATTGTATCATAAAATCTTCTTGGTGTCTTACTTAAACTATTAAATTATTTTGGACATGAACATATCATTAGTAAGTGGATGAGGAGGTTTATTAACAAAAACTAACAATATTAGTACAAAATATCTAATGATAGCACTATAATTGTAATCATCTCATTTTCTTTAATAATTAAACCAAATTGTGTCAATATTGTGATTTTCTGAATGCAGTGCTATTATGACTAGCTGAGCAATATTTCAAATAATTACACAGTATTATGTAATCTGCTAGGGACTGTGTAGCTTAGATTTTGATGACTTTAGAATACATTAATGTTATGATGTACTGTATAATAAAATATTAGGTTGCTAAATTTAATGTATTTAAGATCATAAAATTTTTTTTTTTCAAAACCCAAATTTTTACAAAAACATAGAAAATAATAATTATTTAAGGACATTCCAATACGAAATGCACCTACATTAGCATTAAGAGAAGTATAAAACCCAAAGGTTACAACCATTCATACTGGATACAGTCGAGATTCTAACAACTTTTTCAACACCATCAATCCAGTCTATTAAAATCTTGATTCCTTATACTATGTGACCACTGGTTGGGTTTGGTATACCGGGTATGTGAAACTTAATATGTCTCCGAAATTGTTACAATTTCAAGTAAATATTACACTAGTAAATAAACTTGTATAGAAACAAGTTTTAACATATCTTATGTATTGTAAATCCCCCCTTTCGTGGATTTAATCTGTCAGGATATTTTGCGGCCGAGAATAAGGGTGATGACTGGAAATGACTGTGTGGACTCCCAATTGATATACGGCTTTGGTGTTTAGGGTTTTACTGTACTACTTTGCACTACTACAAAATGTGATGTTGTTAAGAAGTTACTAAAAACATTATAGCGGATATGAAAAGACTTACTCGGGAGATAGTGACAGAACGATGTATAACTTAGTAAGGAATGCTTAACCATTGGCCTGACTGACACTCTAGGTGGTTCTACACGGTTATGAACCCCAGTACCTTGTGCATGATGGTAGCCCTAAGCACACGTACTCAATGATCTGGCGTCCTAACTCACGTAGCCCCCAAAACTGGCAGAGTGACCCCCCCCCCCCTAGAATAGATGGTGAATTGTCAGCCCTATTAGCTCAAAATATAGTACTATTTATATCACAACTGGGTCTAAATGCCAAAAGAATTTATGACAAAATTCTGGACGTCAACCCTTGTGTCCTATTATTTACTCACTGTCAAAACACGTTGCTATAATCGTTCTGTCACTTGCAAATTATAACATTACAATGTTAAATAAACAAACATCACAATTTATGCCATGTCGATTGCGGTATTGTTAGCATTTGTTGTTTCGATTTCATAAAGTATGGGATCAATAATAAATTTTATCGACAATAATATTAACAAAATAAGATATTATGTCACTATTTAATTCACGTAGCTATTCGATAAAGTATAATTACTTTAACAGAAATGTACAGAGATCAGCTGGTTTTATGGGTTGCTAATGTGAGGACTTAAAAATAGCTGAAAGTACACTGAAAATTATGACATTTGCCGTAGCTTCAAGCACCACTTTTTCCTCTTTCTTCTCTCTCTCTCAGAATTCTGTACTTAATTATGTTCTGGCAAAATATTTATTGGTCCAGTCATCTTGTTAAAGAAAAATGTTGTCAACAATCTTAAGATTTGTTGCCAACAATGTTGTTGCAGTGTTGACGTACCTTTAGTTTCTGTTCTGTAATCTATATCAGTAGCCACTATTATTTATTTGTGACTTGTGAGTCCTCAGGGCACACTGAACGTGCACATTGGTGACACTGCGCGAGTTTCAGTGATACGCATGCGCAGAAAGACTTATCCTAGTTTTTTTTTTTTTTAGCACGGCGACTTACCATCTGTTCAGTTGATAGGTCTATCTACTAATTACAATAATGGTTTAAAGATTAGGGAAAAAATATATATCATTTTATTCCAATATAGTATAAAAATATTTTTAATTTTTTAATTATCAATTAAGTGTATCTTAATAATAATAAAAGCTTGGAGAAAATATACTATATTATTTTATGATATATCAAAGTTAATTAAATCCATGTTAACACTATATAATGTAAATTAACTACCAATACTTTTTAGTAGTATCCCTGAATGTTTAATTTCATCACCACGTCTTACTATCCGTTTAGATTAAACGCCTGTGTACTAACTACTCTAATGGGTAAAGGATGATTATGGTTGAATTTAAATGTATGTGCACCCGTCAGGGATTTAACCATGGTATCCCCGTCATCGGCAGTCCATTCTATTGTGATAGTGTTGCCTTAGATCATGCGACCATCGAAGAGAGTTTGAAGGTTTTTTGTACGTTTAAATATGTAAAATTTCAAATACGTTCATAACAAATATAAGTTTCCTTATTCCTTAGAAATGTTTCAAAGTTTCGAAGGTTTTTTAGGGTGTACCAAGTCGAAGTGAAGGTGATTTTAAAATTTCAATTTTTGGAGATTTAGAAGCTTCACACACTCCTGATAAACTCTGTATAACCCGTTATCGTCTTCCTGAAGAATCCCTGCCAGGGATCCCCGTTTGAGACCCCAACGCGATTCATCACTGTGGAACCGGGGCTCGCACGGCCATCACGCCGCCAGAATCCGTACAGACGTTATTAATCAAGGTGAAGTAAGGTGGACAGGAGATGTGTGTTGGTCGACATCTTCCCCCGACGTAGACATAGCCCGATGTACAAAATACACGTCCTGTGCCCTGACGTCTGGTAGGGTAGCGGTCTTTTGCAAGGTAAGCCTCTTCGTATTCGTCGGACTCGGAGTAGTCCAGATGGCGACGATAGTGGTGGCGATCCCAGGAATTAACATCGTCACCTCGGCCACCGGAATAATACCCCTGGGTCGATGGCAACAAAAACAACAACACGCCCAGAAGAACCGTGTCTGGAGAAAAAAAGAATATGTTTCAGAATATAATTCTATGTTAGAAATTGTTTTGGGTTATGATGAAGGAAATATCCTGATTTTTGCGAGCCAAATGTATAGGATGATTACTGGCCAAAAAATGTATAATATTATTAAATGGATTTTAATAACTAAGAGAAAAAACCGTAAAAGATATGAATGTCAAGCGCAAGCTTAGTTTATTTTCATCAGTGCGCCAACTTTGTTTTTAAGAAAGGTGATAATCAACCTTAGAGAAAGGGATAATTATTTCCCTGTGCTTCTACCAACAATCTTGCTGAAATCATGTTTAAGTGAACCACGACCACTACATCTAAAAGTAAAGAAACATTCAAATGGATAAACTTATAACGAAAATTTATCAAATTCAAATAAACTACAAAGATTATTTATTATAAATGTTTTGTTATCAAAGTTTGGCTAACTAAAGTGATAGCTGCTCAACAGGATATTACCTTAGAAATCGTATGGTTTGGCGTATGAATACAGGAAAATAAATTTGGGAACTTTTGTTAGCTGTCAGTTACCATCATTCTTATGCTGGATAGACTGTACATCTTCAAAGTTACAATTGAAAACCTTGCTGCAAGAAGGATGCAGCTCCATTTTTGGTCAATTTTGAGTTATAATCTGCATTGTAAGTAAAAAAAAATAGCCGGATCAATTGTTGCAAAAATAATTCAGATCCAACCATTCGTTCAGAAGTGTTACCAATGATTGTACTTTCATCCACAATCGTTTGATGCAATTATGAGGCAGCTTCGGAGTTGCATCCTTTCTGCATGAAAAAAAAGATAATTTTTATTTATATTATTCTAGGACGATAATACTGCACAAGTATATATTTATTTACGTTTGTGTGTTTTGTTTTCTGTTTATTGAAAGCAGAACTTAGGGAAACTGTTTTAAAATATTAATACTTTTTTTATTGCGTGTGTGTTATTGTAAAAATTAGTGACAGTGAAAGTTTATCTGACCCTTTTAGTTGTGGTTGATTTGACATTTATGAATCTTCAATAAGTAATGTATGCGAAGATAGTTTATATCGAAAGGTTAAGAAAATCAATAACAAGACAAGATCAGAACGATCTAATGATGAAATAAATAATACGCCTAATTCTAACAGTCCTGATGAAATTGTGGAAGAAAAAAATAATAAAAAATACAAGAAATTCTGATAAATGGAAAAGAAATATATATAAAAAAAAGCTATAGCTGAAGGTAAGGCCTATTTAAATTGGAAAGGCCAAAAAGTGGGGCCAAAGACCTCTGAACCCGATTGCCTGTGTAAGTACAAATGTTTTAATAAAGTTTCTAAAGAAAAGACTAATATTATCTTATCGATTTTAATTAAATAGGAGATAAGGATCTACAAGGCGTGTATTTAAGTGGTCTAGTTAAAACTACCATTGTTGAAAGAGTTATGGTAAAATCTGGTAATAGAAAGAAGCTTAGTTGTTCTCACTCTAATCTGAGGGTATGTAGAGCTGCGTTTGGTTCAATTAATGATATTTCAAGGGGAAAAGTAGACAACATATATTAATCCCTCAACAATGCTTGTAATATTAATTCACCACAGTATCGGCGTGGAAATCATCTTAATAGATCTAACCGTTTACCAACCGATTTTATTGAGAATGTAGACAATCATATAAGAAGCTTTCCACGTCGTGAATCACACTACAGCAGAAATAAAAGCAGTCGATTTTATTTATCACCTGATCTCAACATACTAAGAATGCATCAACATTATTTAGAAAAAAATTAACCAGAAATGTACCAAATACTAATGGCGAGTTTTAGCAAAAAGCCCCCTCCTGACTTTAAACCTAAAATATCTCATGACTTTTACTAACGATTCTTTAAGCAAAACTTCAACTACCGTTTTGGTAGTCCTCAGTCTGATACATGCAAGCAGTATGACATTATTGGTGACAGAATAAAAGATCCTCGTATTGATAAACCAGAAACAAATGAAATAAAAACAGAGAAATATGTTTATAACGTGAAAGCAGAATCATTTTTCAAGGAGTAAAAAGAAAAAACAATAATAGCAAAAGAAAATGAAAGTGTTGAGGTCTTAAATTTAGATTATCAACAAAATCTTCCCTTACCGAAAGTACCATCATGTGATGCATTCTATAGGCGCCAGTTTTGAACCTATAACTTTTGCATACATTCAGGCAAAACTAGCCTCGCTTATTTCTATACATACGATGAAACAAAGGCTATAAAATCACCAAATGAAGTTTTTTTTTTTTGTTTCACTACATAGAAAATGATATTGAAGGTGATTCCTTGTCTTCAGTCGATTACGACGAGCAAGATGTTTAACTTGATGGGTGACCTGGTGGTCTAGGGGTAAGGTGTCAGACTTCTGTGCTGGCGGCCGGGGTTCAATCCTCGGTCCCGGCACAGATTTATCTGATTACCAAACCCTTCCTTCACCTCTGACAAGACATCTTGTGAATGTGTAGAATGCCAGGTCGCCACCGTGGTTCGGATTCCACGTTAAACTGTAGGTCCTCCATTTCATCTCACAGTCACCCTACCATTACACATTAGCGTAAGTGCGTATAACCCGAACGGGTAGTAAGACGCGGTGCTAATAATAATAATAATTTAACTTGATGATGAATATTTAAGTAATAACATGGTATCAGACAAAATTTTATTTTTTAAATATTTTTTATCTTTATTGTTGCTTTATTTTATGTTTTTCAAGTTGATAATACATGTAAATAATAAAATATGTAATATATTTGGTTAAATTAATCAAATAATTGATTAACTATTGCATATTTTTTGTATTATTGGTGCAAAAAAGGTACAGCTCCGGAATGTAAAGGCCCTCCCCTTGCCTCTAGTGATGAAATACTGAAATTATATTCACTGCATATTATGTCTAACCATCTATTATACAGTAAACAAAAATTTAATGACCTTCTGTAAACAATAAATTTTTGAAACAATTTTTTTTTTTATTTCTCAAAAGTTAGTAAAATTGAAGCTGCATCCTTCTTGAAGCAAGGTCTTCAATCGAACAGATAACATTAATAAAGAGTTATTATGAAACCAGTCTTAAACTGGCATTGAAGAATAATATAAACAAATATTCATTAAATACTTGACCAACTTTACCTGTAATTTCACATAGTGTTAATTTGCCTATATGTAAGTTGGTCTAAGTAATTATTAGTTTACCCACTTTGGTGGCCGCATCGTCTCAGGCATCACTCATGCGGTAAACTTGATTGCCGATGGCGGGGTGTAAGGAGGGTGTTTGTTCCAAAGTAATTTTCCACTTTCCCACCACGCAAATGTGGGTAAACTTCCTCTAAATATGACCTTACAAATACCTAAAACTATTAGCCTAATTAGAACATAATAGTATAACCCAAACGGGGGTAGTATTAAGAGGTGTTAAAAAAATGTCTACACATAAAATCCAACATAACAGTAAGCGAGCTATTATGTATTAATAGAGAACTTAATTAAATCATGAGTAAAATATATTTCTGTATTTATACTTACTAATAAATACCATACATGTAAAAAATTTCTTCATATTGTTGCTTTTGTTCGTCTCAAATAAAAAGATAACTTCAATAAAATGTGTAGCTTTTATACTAGACTATCGAGTTGCTAAACTTACGTTTCTGCTGTGATCTTGCTTAGCTAAACTACGATTCAAAAACCATTAAAAGACTTTTAAAGCATATTTTTATAAAAGTAATGCGTAAAATTCAACGTAAAAATGACCACATTGCATTTCCTTCAAACATGATAAGATTTATTTTCTCATTTTAGTATCTAATTATTTTCTTGGAATATTATTATGATCCGCACAAGTCTTGAAAACACATTTACGATGCATAATTAGGTCAAAAGGTCATCGCAAGGAGACTGTTTAGCAAATGTGTGTGTATTTCATTTTATATATGTTCAAAACAAATGTTATTACTATACTATAGATGTAATAAACCTACAGCCTTAAGGCGATTAACCCTTTTCATTTGGCGTGGAAATGCAGAGCTATGGGAATAAACGGTTATCTGAGAGAACTTCTATTGTTTTGTAATTTTATTTTCGGAAACGGATTTTTCAAGACTAGAAGCATGTTGATTATTTTATACTTTTTATACGCCTCTATTATTTTAACAGTGATCAAATATAGATAATTATTTACATTTTTTAGATAGAAAACTGCCGGCTGCATAACAAAAAACAAGAAAATATAACACCTAATAAATATGATACGTTATCTTAGAAGAAGTGTTGGAAATATTAACATAAAAAATTCACTCGTTCTCAAGAAAACTGATATTTCCAAACGTATGATTTTTCCGCAAGACCTGTACAGTAGCTAGCGCCATCTACGTTTTCCGTGATCCATCTGTTCTCGTTGGTTCGTAAGGATACTTTGGTCGGTTGTGAAGCCACGCCACGCCTGTAATGAAATAATAAGTAATTTATTTTGACCAAAAAATGTTTTGGTATAAAAACTGCAAAAATATTGATTTTTTCTCGCTTCACCTTCCAACCTCCCTCACCCCCCCCCCCCCTCCCCCCGTTAATTATACCCAACCACATAGTACTTAATTTGTAAGGTATGATGTAATATTATTATTATTAGCAACAAGTCTTACTACCCATTCGGGTTATACGCACTTACGCTAATGTGTAATGATAGGGTGACTGTGAGATGAAATGGAGGACCTACATTTTAACGTGGAATCCGAACCACGGTGGAGGCCTGGAATTCCACACATTCCCAAGTTTATATGTAATAAAGCTCCCACCCAATACAATACATTCATGAAATGATTAACAAGATCAGCTTAGTTTAAAATATATTCAATGTATTTTTACTTTTTTATACAAAAAAAATGTTGTAATTTTTAGAATTGTGTATTTTTAGATTGCCATGTGTCTTCGGGTTTTTCGTATTCTATCAAATCAAAAATATGGGTCTTACAATTATGTCAGTCTGTATATCTGTTTGTACCTCGAGGCTATCCCAAAACGGTTTAATTGATTTAATTAAAGCGTGTTATTTAGAGGTTAATAGGTCATACCTCAATGTGATATTGTTGTTTTGGTTCTAACTCTATAATAAGGGTAGTTTACTGATAGTTGATTTTTGAAAACTCTGAATTTATTTTATAAAAGAGGTCAGATTATTTTGTTTGAAATAAACATAGGTATAATATGTTTACACTATAAATTACACTGTTACTGTATATTTTGAGAAATATTGATTATTTTAAGTGAGCTTACCGACTGATTTTTAAACATTTTTAAAGTGTCTCAAAGTGTGTCAAAAAGGCTTTTGGATAAATATTTTACACTATAAATAATAATCTCGTGGTTTTTATTACTATAAACTATTGTTTACTCTCTAAATAATTTTTTAAAGTCATTTTAACTAATTGTCAAATGGACTAGACTATCTCTAAAATTATTCCTTAATCTTACTACACCATTAGATTTACCGTATATGCGTTGTAACCTGAACAGTTATTTAGACGCGATGATTTAAAAAAAATATCCACGGTGCTCTAGATCTTTGATATTCCACTCCCTTTACCTATCTCCTCTTAAATAAATTCTTCAAATATAGATAGATCTTCAAATTAAATAAAAATGAAAAAATATCTTCAAAAATATCAATAGGTCAGCATGCGAAATAAATATCTGGATAGTACTGTCAGGTTTACTGGTGACAGGAAGGTGGAATGCGAATCTGGATCGGGTTTAATGACGTTAATTATTTTTAAGTGCCTATTTTTTATTAACTCAAATATGGATATGTTACGGGTAAAGTCCGAAATTGGATAAAGTTGACATTATCCAAATTACCAGGATAATGTTGAATGAGAGCCGATTGAAAAGTGTATTTCGGATCCATCCAAATAATCTTGACACTATCCAGCAGCACTTGGATAATGTCGAATTCTAGGGTTGAGGTTGGATTAGGCTAGGTTAGGTTAGGTTAGTTTAGGCTAGATTATTTTAGATTGGAAAATAAAGCATCAAAATGTGGCATTTTGAATGTAAGTGCATTGCCACGATCCAATTTCAGGTCTTAGATCGAAATAACATTCCAAAATATAACCCGTATTGAAACTTGCTTAGTTTAACAAACAGTACTGATGTCCAATGTTATCCAAGTCTTAATGGCTAGTGTGGAGATCATCCGGATAAGGTCGTAAATGAGATAAACTACTTTCTAAATCTGATTTCATGCACAGCAATTGGATAATGCTGACATCTCCCGGATAATCTAGACATTATCCAGATTTTGGCACATTACTCGTGACAGATACACTTCCTTTAAATGTGACATTGATCACTACTTCCTCTAAATGTGATCTTGATCACTGCTCCTCTAAGTGTGACTTGATAATGTCCCTCTAATGTGACCTGTCATGCTCCTCTAATGTGACTTGATCACTACACCTCTAATGTGACTTAATCACTACTTCCTCTAAATGTGACCTTAATCACTACTTCCTCTAAATGTGACCTTGATCACTACTTCCTCTAATGTAAACTTTATCACTACTTCTCTAAATGTGACCTTGATCACTACTTCCTCTAAATGTGACCTTGATCACTACTTCCTCTAAATGTGAACTTGATCACTGCTTCCTCTAATGTGACCTTGATCACTACTTCCTCTAAATGTGACCTTGGTCACTACTTCCTCTAAATGTAAACTTTATCACTACTTCCTCTAAATGTGACCTTGATCACTACTTCCTCTAAATGTGACTTGATCACTGCTCCCTCTAAGTGTGACCTTGATCACTGCTCCTCTAAATGTGACCTTGATCACTACTTCTCTAATGTGACCTTGATACTACTTCCAATTAGCGTTAGCAAATAAGCATAGACTGGTTGGTTGGTCAAATTCAGCAAACGAGAATCATAAAAATATTATGGGCTATATCACCAATTTCTTGTTCATTTAATGAGGTTCATAAAAGGTTAACGGGGTAATTGGACCACGTCTGACAATATTATTTAATGAAAGAGCATATTTAGGGGTTTAATTTGTGAATGGGTTACTTATTTACTTAAATATTATGTTAATTGAATAACAAACAAACAAAAATCTGAATTAATTAATCTTAGAATAAATTGAACTAAAGGATGCCCAGGAGGATGTTGAATATGAAGGTGGAGGATAGGAGATTGAAAGGAAGACCAAGGTACAGATGGCTGAAGGGGGTAAGGAGAGAGTGGAGGAGAGAGAGAAGAAAGGACTGGGTTAAAATGGAGGGAGAGGGGTGGTGGGAGGAGAAGTGGTGGTGTCCAGGCTTAGTAATAATAATAATAATATTTAGCACCGCGTCTTACTACCCGTTCGGGTTATACGCCTTAAATACTAATTACGCTAATGGATTAGGAATTGGGAAGGTTGAATTAGAGGAAGTGAACCCGCATTTGCGTGGAGGGGGAGTGGAAAACCACTTTAGGAAAAACCACCCCCAGTTCACCCGACCGAGATTCGAACCTCGATCTCCCCGTCTCAGCAGTTGAACTAAACATGACTAGCGCGTTAGCCAACTACGCCACCGAGGCGGGTTCCAGGCTTAGGTTCCAGTCACTGACTAGAAGTTGTTCATGATGTTGATGGTGATAGATTAACGGCGATCACAAGCTTTTAAGACTACGTGCCGACCACCAAACCTGTCTCCATAAGCTCTGTTCCTAAGCATTTCTTCCTCCAATCCCCCTCCACACCCACTCTTTGAACTCTCCAGCCACATCATCTCTTTATAAATCGTCCAAGGAGTCTTCGAGTCCATGACAGCCCTCAGACTTCTTTCCTGTTGAAACCTTGCTACATTCCCTGCCCAAATAATCCGGTTTGATCTCATTGAATTATATTCGGGTGACCTGGTGGTCTAGGGGTAAGGTGTTGGACTTCTGTGCTGGGGGTCCAGGGTTCAATCCTCGGTCCCGACACAAATTTATCTGATTACCAAACCCTTACTTCACCTCTGACAAGACATCTTGTGAATGTGGGGAATGCCAGGCCGCACCGTGGTTCGGATTCCACGTTAAACTGTAGGTCCTTCATTTCATCTCACAATCACCCTACCATTACACATTAGCGTAAGTACGTATAACCCGAACGGGTAGTAAGACGGGATGATGATAGTAATTATTATTATTATTATATTATTATTATTTTATATATTCGGCTGCTCCATCAACTCATATATTTCACATTTTACACATTCAAATAAAGTATTGAATACAATTTAATTTAATGCTAAGTAACTAGGTATTTTATTTTAAAATAGACTACATTATTATAAGAATGATTTGCTGCCAATATAGATAATTTCCGATACAGTATTAATAATTAACAAATAATGTTTTCTTCTTCGTCAATGGTATCAAAGAAATTTCCAACCTATAAAGAAAGAAAAAAAACTATATTACTCATGTAAATATTAGAAAAGTTCAAGTTTAAATAATTACACTGTCCACAAAAGTAATAAAATATTAAAATAAAAACTTATAATAATTTTTAGTAAATATCAAAATGTAATTATCAAAGTTAATTTAACTAAATGCATAGAATAATTAGTTTGATTCCGTTCTTAAAATGTATAGCACCAAGGTGGGTAAGTACACAAACTAAACGTCCAATGATCGTATAATCTGTTTTCCCGAAGGCGGGAATGTGAGTTCGTGATTCGAACCTCGGTTGGGTTACCCCCTCTCGTACACATATCAAAGTACATATCTCTTATTATGTATTCCTCACTCCTGCCCGTCGATGTAGTTAAATACGAAAAGGAGGGAAGTAATACACAGTTCAAAAAAAAAGTGAGAGAATGTTAAAATATTGGATTTAAATTTATTGTTACCCGCCTCGGTGGCGTAGTTGGCTAACGCGCTTTCGTGTTGAGCTCGACTGCTGAGGACGGGGAGATCGAGGTTCGAATCTTGTTCGGGTGAATTGGGGAGAGGGGGGGTTTCCTAAATGGTTTTCCACTTTCCCTCCACGCAAATATGGATTCACTTACTCTAATTAAACCTTCCCAATCCCTAGTTCATTAGCGTAATTAGTACTTAAAGCGTATAACCCGAACGGGTAGTAAGACGCGATGCTAAATAATAAATAATAATAAAACTTTATTGTTCACTGCATCTTTCAAAGTGTTCCACATATTTTCATTAACGATGTATGGTGTATATATAATAGACCGCTCGAAGGTGTGTTAGATCCCCAACAATTCACCGTCAGCTATAAAGTCTAGGCAGAACTGAAGAGGTGTACTAGGGGAATTACCGTTGTTTCCTCACTGATGCCCATCAATTGACCCTACAAGCGACACCTTCACTCCATTCATAACATTCATACCTCCGTCACTTTAAGATTTGACAGAGCCATACGTGAGAATGAGACAGAGCAATGAAAGTAATAACTTTCTCTAACCCATACCAGACAATATAGTGCATTGCTATTTATTTTATTTGATGTATTTAACTGCACTTTCTTAACCGACTGATTTATTTCAGCACAAGACGTTATAATTATCTTAAACCTAGAACAGACACAACACCCAGCCCCTGACCGTTAATTCATCACTGTGAAAGAGGAAACCCAATTTCACCAAAGATAATTTTTTTTTGGCCATACTGGAAATCGAACCTTAGACCCTTACTCAGTAACAGACACGCTACCAACTGAGCCAAGTTGTCTGGATTGTGCATTGTGGATCTATATGATGAGTTAAAATTTATAGGAAACATTTTATGGAAAAGCATACTAAATACTCCCATATGTAGTTCAAACCTAGTTCAAACCCAAAACTCCCATTCACTGTCATACTAAACAAGATGAGTACGAGATCTTAAACACAATAACCCCCCCCTTCCCCCCCGTGTCTATTGGTACAGGTGGATATGATTAACATTAGGAAAAAGACACTTCATTTCCTTTGATGTTTTAGGTAAGTATCGTCTTAATAACTCGATAATTTGAGCTCCGAATCACCTGCTATCAACTTCCAGATGTATCCTTGTTGGACAGCGCCAACTTTAGACATGCCAAGCTGTCACGCCATCCGAATCTGTACACACACCGTCGACTATCTCGAAGTTAAGTGGACAGGAACCAGGAATCGGCACACACTTTCTATCGCGGTATTCTCGGCCCTTGCCGCACGTGTTTGAATTAGGATGAAAAACTGGCCCGTGGGCGGTAGGTTTGTGAGCCCTTGGAATGTAAGACTCGTCGCTATCGTCAGACGCACGGTTGGAATAGTGCAGATGGCGACGATCGTAGTAATGATCCGAAGAATGGTCGTGGTCACTCCGGGCACCGTAAGAATGCGATGGGTGGTCGTGGCTTCGGGCACCGTAAAACTGGGGTAGATTGTCGTGACTCCGGGCACCGTAAGAATGCGATGGGATGCTGTCACTCTGGGCACCGTAGGAATACGAGGAGTGCTTGTAGCTCTGAGCACCGTAATAATACGACGGATTGTCGTATCGCCGGCCACTGTAAGAATCCCCTTCGGAGGATGGCAAAAAGAATAACAGCACGCTCAGGAAAACAACGTCTGGAACAATAGGATATACTTTATTGAACGATCGTAGCGAGATCCTGTTCTAACTTGATCATTTAACATTTAGTTTGTTTTGTATGTCTATTTGGATAATGACCCGCGAATCATTATCAAATGCGTGGACCAATTTAAACGAATTTTTGCATGGGTATTTTTTAAACCCATGTCAAACAAAGTAGATTGATAAATTTTCTATCGGCTTATCCGTTTGAAGATGGCATTCGATCAAAGGCTTTAGCTTAGTGGCTCATATCGAAAACCATTTAAAATTCACTCAAAGGCTTAAGCTTAGTGGCTTATATCGAGAACCATTTAAAACTCAATTACCTTGGGTGTATTTTTATTTTGATATGAATTTGCAGGTCCGATACTCTGTATCTGTGAACACTGGTTGTTTTATGCATATAACATACTGTTGAATATAATATTCATTTAAATTGTGTCTAAATTTATCACAAAGGAAAAATATCAACCTCAAATCCAAAGTGAAATTATTATTATAGCTGATTTATAAGTAGTTTTTACCCACCTCGGTGGTGTTGTTGGCTAACGCGCTAGTTTCATGTTAGATAGACTGCCGAGGACGAGGAGATAGAGATTCGCTCGGGTGAACAGGGGTGGTTTTTCTTAAATGTTTTTTCACCCTCCCTCCACACAAATGTGAGATTACTTCCTCTAAATTATTCAACCTTCCCAATTCATAACCCATTAGCGTAATTAGTACTTAAGCCGATAATAAGACGCGGTGCTAAATAGGTATATATATATATATATATATATTAGACATTTTGCATAAACATTTCACCAAAAGACAACATAAACATATTAAAAATAAAATTTATATAATATAATACTCATTAAAACTTATTGTATGTATAAAATAATTAAAAGTGGCATTATTTTAAATAAAATATAAGACTTGATATGCTTTATAGATGATTTGCTATATTTCTATTTGAGGACGCGTCTTTAATTGTTTTAAATGAAGATACAATATATTATATTATTATTATTATTATTATTATTATATATAAACCGGAACTAGTATGTCTGGACCTAAATATTAGAAGTTAAAAACTTGTGTTATTGGATGAACTTAATCCCTAATCGATACTCAGCTAATCTTAAGTGAATGTTTGACTATGCCTCTCCGAACCTTAGCCAAATCTTAATGTGTCCAATGTCTGATAGGTTTTAGGTAAACTCTTAAAAGTAAACAGCCAACCATCGAACTATTTGTATCAGACAGCAATAATTTATTAATTTTTACCTTAAGAATAAAATAGTACGATGAATTCATACTTACTAACAAACGCTAATCTTGTAAAAATGATCTTCATATTGTTGCTGATGAACTCTCAAAATATTATAAAATGACTTATTTAAAGTTAGGTAGCTTTTATAATAGTGTATATAGCTGTAAAATTTAGTTTTCTTTGTTGTTTAGTTTGATTAAAACTAAAATTAAATTAATTAGATAAGGATCCAAATATTATATCCTCAAAATGTTAAATTAATTATCAACAAAAATTACTACATAGAATTTATTTTAATTCTTAGAGTCCTTTTTATTTCATATTGTAAATCTTTATAAGTGTCTTTAATTATAGCTTTATTCTTGAAAATGTACTAAAATAACTTCCAAGTTTACATAAAAAGATTAATATATCATTGCATTCGTTAAATTTTAAGATCTGTAATGTTTGACAAAAAGGGTACAATCTAATTTAAAGAAAACCTGATAGTATATAATCAATATAATCATCTAACTGCACGTATTTCGTATCATCATCATCATCATCATCTTATCGGGACATGGAAAGAGCCTCCACGGAAAGGATGTACGATTAGTACATTCGGGCATCCCCTGAGAAATGGTACATTAGTACTGGATAATATTTCCATACCAGGCTACGAAAGATGTAGCCCAAATGTGCAATATTATTTTATCTAATAGCCTATAATATTTAATTATAATAGGTCAAATAATACTATTTTCTGAATTTGATGTTTAATTTGATAAGCGCTGTG
This sequence comes from Timema cristinae, assembly GCA_039000515.1. NCBI lineage: Eukaryota > Metazoa > Arthropoda > Insecta > Phasmatodea > Timematidae > Timema > Timema cristinae. Next base: position 41,553,494 of record JBCFYV010000100.1, on the reverse strand, counting down.
AAATAATTAAAACAAGGACACTGAAATTATTCTGTTTTAAACTGTGGATTTGAAATTTACTGTCATTAGAAAGCACGAAAGGATGAATGGAAAAAATTAGTTAAATTTAATGCTTTTAACAGTTATTTTTAAAGTTCAAAACTTAGCATATTAATGTATTGATAAAAAAAACAGGGTCCTAAAGGTTGTATTAGAGTCAATGAGAAAAAAGTAAAGTTGAAGACTACAATGATAAATTCTCTTGACTACAGTGATAAATTCTCTTGGCTACAGTGATAAATATCTTGACTACAGTGATGAAATAACAAATAGAGAAGTACCTGTTACTCAAACGAGATTAGGACATCAAACCTCGTTAACAAAATACATTATGTTATCGCTTGTTACCGATATGAAAAGTGGAAAACTCAACTAAAAATATGTTATAATTTCAAACCACTAAATATAATACTTTTTTTAACCGATCCATAAGGATTGCGTAACCATCCAAAGAATAAAACATAAATATTTTATTTAAAAAAATACAAGATATTGATAATTCTTAAGTGCAGACATGTCAAAATGATTCGATTATAAGGGCCACAGTGGACATTAAAAAGATCTGTCATGGCAACATTTCAAAAAATAAATGTTACAGTGCAACGCACAGAATTTCTCACTTCTTAATCTAAAAATGTGTATATTTGCTCAAAACTCGTGAAATATGTGAAACGAAATAGTAGACATTGTTGCATAAACATTTCACCAAAGAAGAAAAATTAAAACATATACACTGTTACAGAAACATATTGAGAATAAATTAACATTTCTGTTCACCAAAGATTATAAAAATCAATTTCCCAAACCTCAATTTAAAATACATATCTGCCGATATCTCAGAAGAAATTGGATTTATAAATAAAATGTTATTTATTTATACTAGTACTACAACTTAACAATTTAAAAAAATACTTTTATTAAAATATAATTATAATATGATTAGTGATTGATTCACATTCAGCACCACAAGGAATAAGGGAATTTCAATCTCAAGATAAGAATATATATTATTATATTATTAGTACCGCGTCTTACTACCCATTCGGGTTGTACGCACTTATGCTAATGTGTAATGGTAGGGTGATTGTGAGATGAAATGAAGGACCTACAGTTTAACGTGGGATCCGAACCACGGTGGAGGCCTGGCATTCCCCACATTCACAAGATGTTTTGTCAGAGGTGAAGGAAGGGTTTGGTAATCAGATAAATCTGTGCAGGGACCGAGGATTGAACCACGGACCCCCAGCACAGAAGTCCGACACCTTACCCCTAGACCACCAGGTTAACCAAGATAAGAATATAATTCAATTTTCAATTCACATTTATTTAATTTTTATTCTCTCCCATTTGACAAGTGTCTACCTTAACTTTATAACTTGTCATTTTTTTCATCATAATGTGTATTCAACTTTACTTGACTCATGTGTTATTATTACATGTATTTTAACATGTTTATCTTTGTATTATATGTGAATTGACTCACATTTTTAATATGTTAAGATCCTTTAAGAATTTTCTAAGATTAATATATTTTACAACATTTTTATATCCTACATTTAAACTATTGCTTTTTACATCACATTTAATATTATAATTCTATTTATTAATACGTTATATTGTGATTTTGACTAAATTTGTTAATATTTATATCCTCTTAGATTCTAGGACAGCATTCATATTTTAAATTCTCAATTGATCTTAGACTCAGTACCATTTAAAACATATGTTCTATCCCACATTGTAACTATTCTTTACATTGAATTATATTATTATAATTACACTTAAATATTGTTTCCTTACTACAACTTATAATGTTTTTAAAAAATGTATTATTAATGGCTAAACATATAACAAGTTTTCTCGTTAGGATAATTCATTACGTAAGACAAATAATTAAGTTAACAATAAATAGATTTATTATAAAAAAACATAAATTAGATATAAGATTACAATAGTTATACAAGATTAACGCTGATTGACAATTGAACGTGTAACATATAAGTTCAGGAAAACAAGTGAACATATCGTGGATCACGGAAAACTTTACGTTAAATACAAGATGTGTTGACATATAGGAAGTCCAAACTATAGGATTGTCTGGCAGCTTCTCGGGTAAATAAGCGTTCAAGGCAGCATGATCAAAGTTAGTAGGCTGGTAGAGCCTGTTCACTATCAAAACAGCTGGGCAAGCGCCAGGCTACTGTCAGTAGGGTCTATAAGGAAAAACAGTGAAATAATTACCAATTACCAATGAAAGTTAACAGTAATAATATAATATTTGATATTTAGCACCGCGTCTTACTACCCGTTCGGGTTATACGCTTTAAGTACTAATTACGCTATTGTATTAGGAATTGGGAAGGTTGAATTAGAGGAAGTGAACCCGCATTTACGTGGAGGGAGAGTGGAAAACCATTTAGGAAAAACCACCCCAGTTCACCCGACCGAGATTCGAACCTCGATCTCCCTCCTCAGCAGTCGAGCTCAACACGACTAGCGCGTTAGCCAACTACGCCACCGAGGCAGGTGGGTCTTAAAAAAATCCTGAAGATACATTGTATAATGAATGATATGAGAAAGGTTTGTTAATTACATTGGTAGATGGCTAGCATACAGGTGTCAACACCAACTAGTACTATGGCCGGTCCTTTTCCCAATAGGTACTGCCAGAGCAATCAATAGTACATTTATACAATAACCCATTCCCTGGTGTACAACATTACTTTAGAACACACTAACTTTTAATACTTAGTCAATAGGAGCCAACGACGGGCTAAGCGCAAAGGTATTATCTGCGTGGACCACATTATGGTCCTCCCTTTACCCACCCCAGCTAATACCACACGCAATGCGTGCCAACAAGAATGATCAACACATTGGCCCAACTGGGTACAAGAAAAAGGACTGACAACCTGGTTGAAGTTATACAAATATTAAACAACTGAACACGACGTCCACGGCGTCGTGAGAAAACAGACTAGTCATAAGGAATAAAAAGGAAGTACTGTACTTGTGGAGAAAAGCAACCTTTAAGACTAGGTCCTTATTACCTCCGGAGCTCAAGGTTGTGTAGTCCAGATGCGCAAAAAAAAAAAATATATATATATATATATATTGTAATGATATATAATTATTTACATCTATATTCAAAATTACGATACTTTAAATGAGAGTGGGTAGTAAGATTTATTTGTGTTAAGTTGTTAAGTTGCAAGGTATGGCGACATCCTTCTACGTCTCTGTTTAAAAAGACAACGCAGTTTTGTGGACAGAAACGCACCTGGATGATCACACCTTTTTTCTTTTAGGAAGCTTCGAGAAGGAAATGTCGCTTGATATACCCCTTCAGGGTACGCATATCTTCACTTTCCTTCTTGACAAGGAGCCGTGTAGGTAGAGTCTATGACATCTTAATCTGTGTTCTAAATTTCACGTGTCAGGAATTATCATGCATATAACGTAATAGTCGGGCATTTATTCAAATCTACAACGTGTGAAATATCTAGCAAAAAACTGTTTATCTACTTAAAATAAAATAACTATAAAATACTAGAACTTTAATTTATAAAATAAAACGTCATCCCTTTTTAATTAATTATACAGAACAGCAAATTTGGACCCAATTCTATCCATAAAATAGTAAGGAATTAAATAAATAAACATCAAAAATACTACACTGCATACTTCTTTTGATTTTAATAGTTTAAATTTAATACGATAAAATCTAGTTATTATTTTAAAATAGTATAATGTGTGTCTAAAACTCGTATGTTTCATAGTAAGGTAAATAAAACATTGTACAAAAGAATGTCATTTAGTAACGTAGTAAAATATCAGTTTAAAAAGATGTTCAGTCTATAAATGTAATCAACTCAGTGATTATAATATTAATTCAAATTTGGTTGTTTTGTGTCTTTTATTAATGAACTTTTTTATTTAACACTCTAGAAAGGTAATATTTTAACTAATGAAATCGCTGACTAGAGGAATTGACTTGATAAGGCCGTCAGCGTAGTGATCTGAAACTTTGTCAGATCACTCGTGACAATACCCTAAGACCACCAAGAATGACTTCAATATTAAGTGATCGCCTCAGGACCCGATGTTAGTGGGTTCAAACCCAGTCGGGGTTGATAAATTTAACTTGAGAGATAAAAAAATATCCGTAGCACAACTTCCTTCGGAGGGGAAATAAAGCCGTTGTTCCATAAATATGTGAAAATACCCTTCTAGTCAAAATTGGTTGGCCCTTTCGCTCTCTCACATATAAATTATCGTGTGGTGATATAAACAGTTGGTTTAGAAAGTGCGCGTAAATAAAGTCTGCTTACAATAACTATATCTAGTCCTGTGGAGTAATGGTTAGTACATCTGGCTTCCCTCAGGTTCGATTCCCGGCTGGTACCTTAGGTATTTTTCCCTAAAGTGGAACTATCCTAGGAACTGGTAAAATAGGCTTAGAAAGAAAAAAGTTTAAATCTAAATTGTAAAATCTAGATCTAGTGGTTAAAATAAAGCCTAGCCTTAACCTTTAGAATGTGAAAATATTAACCAATATATAGAAAATGTTAAGCCATGGATATATTTTTGTATAGAATTAATTCAAAGTTTTGTTAAAGAGATAATTTTAGAAAAAGCGATGTTCTTTGCATTACTGAAATCTTTGGAAATAGTATCAAATATTATAAAAACAACGAAGTTACTCATTTTCGAAATGATCATATATATTCTTCAGCCTATTGAATTACTGACTGGACGGGACATCCAGTTCGTTCAACGAATATTATACTATCTTAATGCAGTGTACCATTATTATGGGTTTTTATTATAAGTTATACTTCCCTTTTTAAGGTTATTTTTACTTTCTCGCTTTCTTACAGGCAGAGAAAGTATTGTGAGAGTAAAAAAAAATGAACTCGATATTTTGATGAATGTCGGTGTTTCATGACCCCCCGAATCCGAAAAAGTTGTTTTTGAATTTCCGTCTGTCTGTACTTCCAACTAGAGCCTAAGCCATTTTACCAATCAGACTAAAACTTGGTATCTATGATTTTAATAGGGTTGCGCCAAGGGGTTTTTGGGATTGGATATCTAACCTTAAAATTAAGGGTAGTTTACTGAAGAGCAAAAAGAAAAAAAGTCGATTTTATCAAAATCGGCTCAAAAGGTATTGATTAAATTTCATTTCTAAGCATTCATAAATATCTTAAACAAAATGTCTACTCTCAATATTTTGGCAAAATGATTTTAAGGGTTCCGGTCTGATGCGTAAATTTACTTTTTTTTATAATATCTCCTAAACTATTTGAGATATGAAATTACTTATCGTTACAAATATGTAGGTCTATTTATAATACAAATATTTTATTTGAAGGATTTTTATAAAACCAATAACTTTCAAGCTATACGTATATATATATATATATATTTGGTAACTTTTAGAAAACAAAAAGTAAAGTATTGCAACCGTAAAGAAAATCTAACCTGAAGTAATGATGGATGTCTACGTCTCAAGACCCCTAAACCATAAAAAGTGGTCTTTGCAATGACGTCTGTCTGTGTGTCTGCTTAAACCTAAAATTGAGTGTAGTTTAATAAAATAGATTTTTCTCTTTTGGTCGTTTATCAAAATCGGCTCTAACAATTTTGATTAAAATTCGGATCTAGGCGTTGATTAAGATTATAAATAAATTGGCTGCTTTCATTTTCCCATGAAAATAATTTTTATGGTACTTTACAAAAGCATAAACTTCCGTATCTCCGCAACTTTTTGAGATACTAAAAACTTATCATCAAAGTTGTAGTATTGATAAAAATAAAAAACTTTTATATTAAATATATTTTTATAAAACCAACAGTTTCTGATATGTTGTCAAATATATTAATACAATTTTGTGAGCTTTAGTTGTAAGGAGATACTACTTAAGTTTTAATGCAATGATTCTCCAATACCATAGGGTAATTAATAAGGCCAGGATTTAGATTACCTAAAAATAGCTATAAACTGCCCTATTGAAAATGCATTTATGACCCAAAAAGTTTTTTAAAAAATGCTCTCTAAAACTAAAATAATGACAAAAAATAGACTTTTTCCTTGCTATAAAAGAGTGAAAAACCTTAAAATGTAATTTAACGTTCCGTGTTTGTACCGAACTGAAAGTTTTTATGTTGTTCACAAAAGATATTCCGTATAAAATAAAACAAGGAAGAGACATAATTTTTTTTACATTTTCTGACAGTTTAATTTGACATGGCGAACTTAGAATTTTTATTTCAACAGTCCAGAATTAAAAGGCAACACAAAAACCATTTGCAGATTTTCAAAAGAGATGATTTTCTATTATCTGATAACAAAACTTTAAACATATAAATACTCTTTTCCACCTCTCCTGAAACCACAGGAGCAAACTTAAAATAAACTACGTCACTTTGTTCCTAGTCTGGTGAAATCTCACTAAGGAAAAGGTTTTTCCCTGAAAGCACATCTGCAACTAAGCTCAGCGTTACATATTCTGTTTTTTTTTTTTTTAACTTGCTCAATTCTCTTTTGCACAGACTTTTCCACTTTTCTAGTCACAATATTTAGGTCATTCACAACTTTCTTTAGCTGACTTCTCCAAGAAAGTAATGGCACCAGGCAGAAATCCAAAATTTGACTTTAAGATGGAAAACTTACCTGCAATTTTAGAATCAAAAAGAAGTTCCTTAATAACTTTAATTGAGGTCGCTTCATTGATGTCAAATGAGTCGATGATCTTTTTCACAACTTGAAAGTTCTCACAGTAATAGTTGCATGCTTCAATCCAAGTCCCCCATCTGGTTAAAATGGAAGCCGGTGGCAAAGGACCGTTTGGGGCCTTCGATTTGAATGATGCCACTCAAGATGATGCCTTCAGAAAAACTTTCTTCACGCACCCAATCAGCTGATTAAACTTCGATGAATCGTATCTCTTCAGCAACTCTATGACAGGCATGTACTAGACATGTTAGGTTCACCATTTTTTAGCACAGTGCCTTAAGAGCATCAGCAGCCTTTATCAGGTAAGGTGCAGCATCAGTCACTAAGAGCAGGACATTGTCGTGCTGGATGCCATCGGGCCATATTAAGGTCAAGGACTTAGCAAAGAGTTCACTTATTTTAAAGAAATTTACTGTTTTTAAATGTTCACGATTAAAGAGAAAATGTTCACCAGGCCCATCTTCTTCCATCGAACCTACCACTACATTAGCTACATATTGTTCTAGAGAGTCAGTTATCTCATCCATAAACACCCATTTTTTCTGCTACTATTTCTCGTATCTTCTTCATTGTGTTTTCATAGCAATGGCTGACATAATTTTTTCTTAGTGTGGAGGAGTCCGGCAAAGACTTTCCAGTGTGCTTTTCTAAAAAGCCGCGCAATTTCGGATTGTTAACTTTGTTCAAGGGAATATCAGCACAAATGAAGGATTTGCACAGTTCTTCGTAAAATGCAGAATGTTTTGAAGACTCGCTGGTTTGGCCACGGAGCATTTGCTGTAGTCTTTTCTTAACCTGGATTCGCTGACGACCTCGTTTGTGTTTTTATCTCTTGATCTGCTGCTGCACAGTAAATTTCTTTTCCATGGAAACTCAGAGATGCAGTATAGAATCTGTTCATCGGTATAGAATACTTTTTCACCATATCCAGCAAAAAAAAAGAGTTTTTATTTATGTGAGTCACTTTCTTTCACTTCCGAAAAATGTAGAAAGACAATGAGCCCCCGTTATCTGCAAAACTTACTCAGACTAGTTTAGACGAGTTCATTTACAGCCCCATTATGCTAGAGGGGAGGAGAAAGAAGAGATATCCAGCTATCACTGGTTGAAGTAAGAGACAGGGGAGGGGTGAAAGTAGTCTAACCACCGTTTTGGCACCACCGTTTGCTATAACGTGTGCAGAGATATTCTAAACATGGTCACATGACTCAAAAATAAGAAAAAAATACTTAAAATGACCGAAAAACCTATAAAAGTGCCATATTCACGTAAAAACACGTAAAAATACAAAAAAAAATGCCTTAACAAAACTACTTAAATCAGCGAGGTTTCTTATGAAACACATTTGTATACACTTGAACAACGTTCCAGGTTTGCCAAAAAAAAGATGCAAAATCATCAAAATCATAGCCCTAGTAATTAAATATAAGTAAGTCTCTCAAAAAGTTTGTTATGTTTCCTTAACCTCTTAGGAGAAATGTTTGTACACCAATGATATATCTCCTTTTAGACTAAATAGTCAATATTTACATTTTTTATTGCTCAAAATTTATAAATAAGGAACTTAATAGCAATGCGATGGCATTAAGATTTGCAATACCTGATAAAATGTCGAAAACTTTTAACCGAAAGTTGAAATTTTAATACGAAGTGTTGACCCTTATGGACCCAATATTGATATTTTTTATCGGTCCAAACATACAAACGAGGACATTAATTCTTTAAAATTTAAAACCGGTACTAAAAAATGTTTTACATAAGTATAGTGCAATTTATGCTTGGGTTTGCTATTGTATATTATTTCGTGTCACATATATTACGAGTTTTGAGTAAATATCTCATTTTTAAACAATAGAGCGAGAAAGTCCGTGCGGAGTACCGTACCATTTATTCTTTAACATTTTATAATGAACTTTTATTTGCAGGTTAATTAAACAAAGCCACAAATATAAATCTAATTTAAAAACGCCATATTCTGGTATAAAAGCTAATTGAATTAGGGAAGTTATCTTAATATTTGAAGTGAACAAGCCACAAGATGAAAAATATTTTTTTAAGTTTGGTATTTTTTAGTAAGTATAAATTCAAAATAATATTATAAGTAAGTAAGTAAGTGCTTATAGCCCGAACGGGTAGTAAGACGCGGTAATGATAATAATATATCCCGAGTAAATAAAAACTACTGAACACAGATACACTTTTGTAGTAATTAAACATGTCCGACACCTTTGCTCGGTCGGTAGCGTGTCTTTTATTCTGAGCCATAGGTCCCAGGTTCGATTCTCGGCATGGCCGAAAAATGTATAATTGGTGAAAAGTGGGTTTACCTGTTCACATTGATAAATTAACGACTGGGACTGGATGTTGTACCAGTCCTAGCAGCCTGGTAACGATAATATATGGCTTGAATAAAAAACTGAGCCAGAATACAGGCTGGACACAGTAATGGATGTAAATTAAAAATATTATTATTATTATTATTATTAGCACCGTGTCTTACTAACCCGTTCGGTTTACAAGCACTTACGCTAATGTGTATGGTATGGTGATTGTGAGATGAAATGGTGAACCTACAGTTTAAAGTGGAATCCGAACCACGGTGGAAGCCTGGCATTCCAAACATTCACAAGATGTGACTAATAAACGTCTTGTCAGAGGGGAAGGAAGGGTTTGGCAATCAGATAAATTTCTACCGGAATCAAGGATTGAACCCCGGACCCCAGCACAGAAGTCAGACACCTTACCCTTAAACCACCAGGTCACCATTAGTAAAGTAGTTAAACATGAGGTACGCTTATCTCAGATTGGTAATAAAAGATTAGAGGAATTGTATCAATAATTGTATTGTATAGGGATCACAAATTATCGAGATATCCCTCAAAAACTGGCTGATTGAAACTGTTGTTCCAGATGCAGTTCTCCCGACAATGCTGTTGTTCTTGTTGTCATACTCCAGAGCTATTACCTCAGCGAACTGAGCAACGACGACCTCCCTTCAGATATTACTACTACATCGCTATCTGCACCGCTCCAACCCAAGTCAGATGATTTGACGATTATTATATTCCTTATAGACGTCATGGGCCACGTTATCCTGAATGTCCACCGGACAGGTCAGGTCTAAAGGAACGTGTACACCGGGTCAAAATAAATGCCCCCCTAACTTCAGCTTGATCGACAACGTCTGCACAGATTCTGGTGGCGTGACGGCCGTGCACGTCTCGCAATTAGGATGGGGATGGTGATTCAAGTAGAAGTACTCGGCGGGGAGTCTCAACAGGGATTCGTTGGGAAGATCATAACAGGTGATTCGGAGCTCATTTAACCAGACAATAATTGAGGTGATACTGATAGAGAACTTAAGATAAACTGGTGTGGTTTATCACCTTTAATATCATAGTTACTCGAACTGATGGGTACGTTGCTTAAGTACAAAGAAAAAAGCTCTTCTGAATGCCAAACCCTTCCTTCACCTCTGACAAGACGTGTGTTAATCACAGCTTGTAAATGTGTGGAATGTCAAAGGGCCTCCGCCGTGGTTTGGATCCCACGTTAAACTGTAGGTCTCCATTTCATCTCACAATCACCCTACCATTACACATGAGCGTAAGTGCGTATGACCCGTACGGGTAGTAAGACGCGGTGCTGATAATAATATTAATAATAATAATAAACTCTTACGGGTAAATTTGGATTAATTTTACATTCTTGTTCCACCGAAATTCGTGTAAATTCTACCAACATATTATACTTTCACATCCTTATTGATACAATTTAAAAAAGGATGCGGATAGGTAATGAAGGATGGTAGGATAGAGTTAAAGAAGAGAATATATTATCATTTTCAATCCGCATCTTTTATTAAGCCACAGCTTACCACACATCTAAGCTATCCTAACAATACAGTAATAGTGTTGATGGAGAGCGGTGACAATTTAAAAGAAATCACCCTACGAGTATCAGACCCACAGCCTCCAAGTTAAGATGGCTGCACTCATTGGGAGAGCTTGAGTCCTTCAACACGGGATTGCTAGGTTCAGTCCCAACGGACATCAAACATGGCATTTTTAAAAACAGTTCACTGTGAAGATGGTTTTACTTGACAACAGACAAAAATTGCCTTCTAAGATCAATAAACTGACTTTCGTAAAGCCTGGTACAAGAAAATCCCCCACCCCCACCCTCATTCTCATAAACCAACCCTTAAATTAGCTTGCTCAGACTGCAAATTATAAAAAAAGCGTAAAATAAAATGTTCCTTTTTTGTGCACTTGAATGTTTGCAAATTGTTTAGTTGTAAACAATCTTCAAACACTATCGACTATTTACTTATCTGAAAAGGTTTGTACATTGAAAGTGGGTGAGTGGTGGGTGGGGGGGATTGCTGGTACCTGGACTAACGTGTTCGGACCACCATCCCTTTACAACGAACAATAAAGAAAGTAAGTTGTTTCGCTTGGAAGTGCTGTTATCATTAAGGACTGCAACTAACACTCCCCAGTGTCCAAGAACTCAACCAGGCTCAAAGGCACAGTGAAACTCCCGTAAGGGGGAGTATCTAGTGTTTCCTTCTCTGTGACCTAGGTGGAGTTCGAACTAAGACCCCCTCGCACTGATACAAGAAAACGTGACTAGACGAGCTTATTGTTTAGTCCATCTTCCCATCTAGGTGAGTTTCCTACGTTTCAAGGCGAATCCAACTAAATTTGAAATAGATAAATGTTGGTAACTTATAATAACTCAAATAACATTTGTATGATTACTTATATTTTAAATATTCTTATATTATTTTTAATTCATAACATTATGGTTAAAATTTTAACTATTCTAATTTTCACATAATTATTATAATTTCGGTTGTTTACAGGGTGAGAATTTCCGCCGCATTTTTGGTGAAGAAGACAACACTAAACAGGATTAATTAATTATTATAGTTATTATTATTCCTCTCTATTTTTATTGTGCACCAATTCACTCTAGTTATAATGTATTCTATTTTAAAGGAAAATTAAAATTATCTCACTATTTAGCATTAATATTGATTGGTATTCATTTATTTATTCGAATGTATATTAAAATAACGTCATAAAATAATTGTTTTATTTTATTTTTGAGTAGAGATATACCCGGGGTAACAACGCAATCCATTATGTGACTACCCCAGACAATGCTTTTCTTTGCTTCAAGCAGACAGAAAAAAAGTTTCGTCGCGTTGTTTTCTTCAGATTGAATTTTTAATGGATTAAAAAGAAATCCAAACTTAGAATTCCGACTTCAAGGTGCACATGTTTGCGCACGGGAGATATTAATTTTTAAATTTCAAACCCCTGCGTGTTATAGATATCGCTCAACGCTCATGACAGTCAGAGAGATACACAAACCCTTCATTTTATTAATATAGATTTATTTCAAATATAATTTTGTTATAAAAATATTTTCTTTAATTTAAATACGTGATACTTTCACAAATCAAAGCCCTAACACGATCACTCTTATAATAATGAAGGTAGAGATGGTACAAATCGCCAAAAATATATATTTTTACGCCTCATGAAACAGGCACTGTATTTGCAACGAAGCAAAAACATTTTTCTGATAGGGTTTTTGTTGCACTCCTCAGGCTATCGACATTTAATTAGTATAATGGGGTAAGAATAAGGAAAATAAAATTCGTATTAAATGTACCCACATTTACGTGAAGGACTCAAGGATTTTTTTTAAATAAAAAGAAACTTCAGCATACTTATCTGGGGTTATAATCTTAGCCTTCTCGTCCTCAATTTTTGTTTTTATTATGTAGAATATATTACCTTGAGGGAAATGACATCTAGGTTGGTTCAGATGCCTTATGTGTAGACTATTATCCACTCTAGGGGCACAGAACGTTGCACAGGGTACACCTATGGAGGGTGTCTACACGTCGTACCCACAATGAGATGATAGTGATTATGAAGTTGTAGATCCGGTGTGAGCCTTAACCTAACTTAAGCCTAATTTACCGAACCCCGGTGACCGTTGGGATCATTCACCTTAAGAGAAAATACTCACGGTACGAGTCGGTATTCGAGCCAAGGACCCCTGTGCCCGTTGCCAGGTGTACTGACCACTAAGCCACGGGAACTGTTACCATCCCAAGTGTAAAGGTAAAACAAATGTCCAACTCATAACGATTCATTTTTTATTCAAGTTTTGTTTTCCATATTTGTACGTTCTCAAATAAAGATAAGGTATTTTAATCGTGAAAATTGTTGACCTTTAGATGATGAATCTGTGCTTTTTAGGTGTACCCTAACATCCCCACCCCCCCCACCCCCACACACACACACAAATCATTTTATCATTATTTCTGTCCCGAGTCTGTCTTTCTCCCGGTCCCTGGGTTTCTATCCTAAGAGGTTTGATGTATTTAATTTAAACTTGATATTTAAATATTATATAACTATACCTGAGGAGGTTCCTTTTTATTAAACTCTGGCCCTTAATTAAGGCAAGTATATTTATGAGTGATATTTGAAAGATCCAAATTTTTTGAAAATGACTTGAAGAATTTTATTTAAAAACCAGATATTTATGAAGCCTTTAACCTTTAAATTAACACAGTATACTAGTTTTTTGGTGGAATATTTGATAAATTGCTGTTTACAGTTAAGTGATTTTTGAAAATACAAATTATTTATAGAAATTTTATTACATATTGTTTAAAATTTATGACTTTTAGAGTCCTCGAGATAACAAGTAAATATGTTTTGCCTATAGAGGAAAAAGTCGTTTAGTTGTAGTTAACAGAAAAAGTTTGTTTTATTTGATATATTTAAAAATGGCTCTAACAATTTGGATTTAAATAATCAATATCTGGTAATTTTATTTACATAATAGATAATTTCTAAAAGCTTCAAAAGAAATTGATTCAATATTATTTTACTATTAGTTATTTTTGAAAATTTCAATTATTTTGATAACCAAAAATATTATCCAAAATTTGCATTTGGGGATTATTTTAAACAATATATCGCAGTAAAATAAACATAAATTATTATTTATAAGTTTGATTTTAGCAAATATCAATTAGAAAATAGAGATTGTCCTAAATTGACTTTTAAGAACTTATTCAAAATGTGTAGGCCTAGCTAGGAACTGTTTTTTATTATGAAGAATAATGTATATATATGTATGTGTGTGTGTGTTTAAGGTAGTTTATAGTTTAAATAAATAATGTTTAAAAAGTTCCAAGTTTCTATAATTATTAGAACTATTTTATTTTAAATGAACATATGAAGTCTTTTTTTGTGATTACAAGATAAGCTTTTCTCAGAAAAAACGCATTAACGTATTAGTGAAAACATATTTTTGAAAATTTCGTTCCAAGACATAATACACTTTATGAGAAAAATTCAAACATTGTGTCCTATAAATTATCTCCGTAATGGTTCTAAAGGAATGTATATTTTGTTTCATCTATCTTCAAGTTATAATTGTGAAAGTCTTCATTTTTAAGGTAAGAAACGATAAAGTCTAAACTCTTTGGCATAACCTTCATTTAATAAATAGGAGAAATGAGTTGTATGATGTGGTAAAGTAAGTTTCAAATACACAAGAAAAAATGTTGATATAAATAAATGGTACGGCACAATTCTAAATAGTGTTACAACCCCACTTGGTTACCTTTTATTTACGACCATTAATAAGATAAAAGGGAGCGGGAGTAAGCTATAGAACAAGTGACAAGAGAAATTATTAGCAATATTTTAAAGCAACGATATGAACGGTTTATTCAAAACAATAACATTAGAGTAGAAAACTTTATATGGTTTCATTAATCAAACAGATATGTTGAAAACCAAATAGATAATAACTTGCATATATTCAAATTGCGCAGATAATTTAAGAGAGAGTTATAACTTGTAATATATCCAATATTCAAATGGGTCAGTCTTGAAGAGACAGAACACGTAACGTTGAAATTAGTACAATAAATCAAAAATATTAATACCCATCAGGATAATACATAAAGACTAAATAAGGGCCTTATGGGCTCCTTGAAAATGTTACAAAGTACCTTTTTCTCACCAAAGAATAAAGACTTCAAAAACGTTAACTTTAATGTTAACTTTTACAAGAAACTTTAAATTATGTGAGAGTTTGGCTAACAAACTTTAGTCAAACTCCCCCGGAAATATCTGATCCTGACACAATATTAGAAAAAGAAAACAATAACCCTATTAGTAAATAATAATGAATATATCATATTAAAAGCAAACCATAGAAAAAGATTAGTAATTTTCTAAAGTTAATTAATGTCATAATTAATCAAAATGATCAGAAAATTACGTTACATTAAACTATATTTCAAAAATCAAATAAAAATAAGAAACGCTACCTTGAAGTTTACAAAATAATTACTATTATTTACAATTTCAAAACAATTTACATTTAACTCGTTCAATTCCAAGTCAATTAACAATTGGGGCTATATAAAGATTTAACACTCGAAAAGACTCTAGCGCCCAAGTGGCAAAAGACAATTTATAGAGCCTCATTTTAAATTTAAAGATCAGGTAAAAATCAAGATTTAGATAATAGAAATATTACAACATCTAACATGGCTGACACTAAGAGTTAAAAAAAAAAATCAAAGTCCAATAAATAAATCGCCATAGTTACGATTCTGATGAAGATATGATATATAAATGTTTTATCCTGACATTGTCTAGGTCCAGGACAATGTTGGTTGGTCAAGCGATATAATCAAATAGTCATTTTAGCATACACGCACATCAAAATATATAGTGGGTTTGGTCGCAGTAGAATCAAGGTGGGAGGACTGAACACACGGTCGGTGACGTCAATACGGATTTGGAAGATCACGTAGAATGAAATAGTACATTTCAAACAATTTAAAATTTATAAACCTCTCATTGATAAACTGATGAAAAATCATTTTTCCGCTATAATAAATAAACATCGTTTAACTACTTAGTAAAATGTAAAATCATTTTTTCTGCTATAAATAAATAGCGCATAACCTATCAAAAAATAAATAAACAGATAGTATCAAACTTTATTTAAAAAGTATTTATAGCAATTTTAAAAGCAATCAAATTTGTACACTTCTAGCATTGGAAAGTACTTTGCTTTTAGAACCAGATCTTAAAAGGTGTATTTTATTTTGAGTCTAGATAGAATTTAAATATCAAGTTTTAACGAATTTTTTTAAAAAAATCTGTTTTAATCCCAATTACAGAGAGACATACGAAGAATACGAAACTTGTAAACATTAAATTTCTTATGTAAATATAGTATTGTAAAGTTAAGTGTGAAAGTCATCCCAGTTAAACTAATGATGGTTCTGTCTATAAATATAAATTCAATATTACAGCCCAGACTATAAAAATTATATCTCAACATATTGGTTTCCGTTCCAATCGTGCGTTGAGGTTACCAAAACCTCAAATTACATTTTCCTAATATTTCATGTGGAAAAAAAAGACTCCTTGAAACTCTACGTGCATATAAGTATGGTTAAAATTTAAACAACACATTATATATAAAAGAGTTGGCAAAGTAAGATAAACATACAAACAATTATAAACAGTACAACTACCCGCATCAGTGGGCATGCTAGGTAAACATTTTGATTTTGTTCGGTTTAAAGGTGACGTGGAAGATTGGGCTGGAATCCTGGGTGGAAGTATTAAATGTGTTTTGCCTATATGGTTTCTCACTAACAGTTTACGTATATGCGGGTGCATTTTCTGTTAATTCTATCTTCCTTATCGCCACACTCTAGGTTTGAATAAATACCAATATCCCGAACAAATTGCCTTGCGTGTTGTAAAATATTGTTATTAGTACAATTAGCAGCTATTAACAACTTAATATGCAGGGGTGGGATAAAAATATTTTTTTTAGAAAATCTACTCACATTTGCACGTAACTTTTGTTTTAATTAAAACAAATAGACAGTGTTCGAAAACTCAATGCTCAAATTGCACATATAGTTTGTATGAACCAAAAGTAATACAAAGTACCTATGAACTTATATCAGTCAAACTATGCTAATACCATTATATTATTTTCAAAGTTTTGGCGTACAGCACCGGGAGAGCAAAGCTGTGCAAGCATGTGTGTAAAACAGGTTGCATAGGATTTAGGTGCGCGGCACTGCACATGTAATAATGGCCAGCACTTTCTGTGAAGTAGGACCGTTGATGATGACCTTCAGAACTTATTCCCATTTCTAGATGGACTAGTGTGTTGGTTACTATTAATATTATGGTATTTTATGATACCGTGCTCAAGAAGTCAAGATGTACAGTTCCACGCGCCTAATACTATGCTACCTGTTGTACACGCATGCTTGCACAGCTTTACTCTCTCGGCGCTGTACGCCAAATCTTTGAACACAATTTAATGGTATTAGCATATTTTGCTGGATATAAGTGTATGGGGATTTTGTATTACTTTTGGTTCAAATAAACTATATGGCCAGTTTGGTCGTTTAGTTTCCGAGCATCTTGTAGAAATACAAGTATTATTGGTAAGGCCAGACATTGAACCATTGTTTTGCAAAGTGGCTAGAGAAATAGGACGTACGTGTAAAATTTGTATTTTAAAAATAGTGAACATTTGTGTTTGGGAGTCATGACTTAACTCTGGTTTCTATTGTCTGTAAAAAAAAAATCATGCAATTTAGTTTGTAATAATTGGCTACAGCATTAAATAGGTAGAGAATCAAAAGAATTATTTATTAATTTTTCATATAGCACCAAATCTTCTGGGAAGGCAAATATTTTCCGTCCACAAGTCTATAAATGTATTTTAAGAGTGTTTGTTGTGCTAAAAAGAATAAATGTTTGTTTTTCTGTGTAAGACTTACTCAAGGCTAGTTTATTAAGAACATATTTTTAACATTATTTGCCATTTATAATGTACTATACGAGATCTTTTTACGATGATGGTGTATAATCTATCTTTTTAATGTAGTGTTTTAATTTTTATGTCGTTTTACCTTATCCTCTAATATTTTGAAGTTAAATCTTAACATTTTAACATGATATTTTATTCACAAATTAATTAAACTAAAGAATTAAAAAATAAAACCAATAATTTAACAGCTTAATATGGTAATAAATAGCTATTATTTATTGAAATTATCTTAATAAATATTTAAAGTAATCAACAAAAACAATATTAAGAAACTTGTTAAAAGTTTTGGGAATTTTGGTAAATAAAGTTAAAACATAAGAGTTTATTCATTTTTTAATTAAACCCTTCATTGCTATACAATACCAAAGAGCTGGTTGGTTGACTGGCTTAATTTTTAGTCCAGAATAATTATATCATTCATTAGTAAATTTTAATCTGCAAGTTAATTAAACAAAGCCACAGGTATAACCTTTATTTTTAAAACGTAATATTCTAGTATAAAAGCTAGCTACTTTTAGTGGATTCATCTTAATATTTGAAGTGAACACAGCCACAATATGAAGAACTATTTCATAGGTTTGGTATTGCTTAGTAAGTATAAATTCAAAATCCTCTTCTAGCCTTAATGTAAAGAGTTATTAAATGAAGTGTAATATCAAAGTTTCTCTTCTTGGTTGGAATTTTAAGATTATCTATAAAGCTTCTTACACAATGGATCAATATATAGATATTAGACGAAAGTGTGGGAGAGTATTCAAACGTTAACCAAACATTTTATAAATATTTTCAAGAAAATCACTAGAATATTGAATTAAGAAAAAAAAAATATAGAAATTAACTTTAAAATATATTGATCCAAAACAACTTGTTACATTTGAAAATTATGGCTTGGAAATACTTTCTCTTCATGAATATTAATCTTTTACACTATTTAAATAGCATGCATTCCTTAGTATGAAGAATACAAACCATCTGTAAAGCTTCTCAAGTCCTATATTGTTAATACAACAGACTCAAATATACTTTTTAAATAGTTCAGATATTTTTGGGGTCAAAAGTTGACCAACATATACAACCGTGTACATTTAAATAAATGCACATACACTATATCATAGATCCAAATAGGAATTTTGAAAACTTAGAACAGCAGGCTAGCATACGATCACATCCTTAGACTGGGACAATGTGTTTTGTATTGTGTGCTTGCAAATTCCAGATAAGGGTGAAAGTCTGGTTCACTAAGTAGCAGTTCTGTTGATAACGCTTCATGATTAGACGATGTAGTTAAAAATATTACACTACCCCAGATATGGAAATATATTGGGGTTAACATATATTATAGGGACTACCCATAGATATCATGTGCATTCCGTTCACCCTAAATATATGTTTTACCTTGACGTACTACACTATGGTTCTAGCTGGTAAACTACGCCATAGTTGAATAATGCGTGGTAAGCTTCCTACATTACTTGGTAGAAAAAGGGCACAGTATGTGATTTTCTGTAAATACAGTAGCCCCGTGGCTTCTTTGGTGCTGACTGACAGCTCACAGCTAACGGCTTTGAAAAGTTACAAGACCAAATTATGTATCCCTACGCCGAACCATATGACCTGCAAAAACATGTGTTTAACAGCTTTCACTTCTGTCAGTCAAAATTTAGGTATATACCTAAATGTTGACTGTCAGAAGTCATCTGTAAGCTGTCAGTCAGCACCAAAGAAGCTATGGGCTACTATGTGACTATCATAAAATGTCTAGTAGTTAATTAGATTTAAACGCTGAGCAATGTTTTACTGATTGTTTTAATTTACATAACTTGAGTGTACGCATGGGCTGAAAAAAGCAACGAACTAGAAATGTTAAAGAGAATGCTTACAATTCATAACAAGAATTGAACTAGTTGCGCAGGAAAGGGGCCAATGCGGGGTATAAAATACATTTTTTGGCAACTGGGCTGTCACAATTCCATTCATATCGCAGAAGTCACGCTTCCCGACGCTGTACCATATCAGACTAAATCTTCGGGCCATCAGTAGAGACCAGGGTCCCGAGATCGAGTTCTGTTTAGTCCACGCTCAGTAAAAGTCAACTTTTCGGTCTATGTATTCACAAGTTAAGACAGTTCTTCCACGAACATGGGCGTCTAGTCTCTTTACTTCTTTATCTTTAATCTTCCATCATATTTTGTATTATATTTTATTAACTTCTATTAAACTAACATTCTTAAGCTTATATATTATTTTAAACCCACACAATTACCTTGCCTGCAACTTAACCCCTCCCATAAGCTATCCTGATGGATCAAGCCCGCGGTGAGCTGTCGGTCACGACAAAATGTTTAAAATAATGACATATTAATTAAATGTGTATCATCTTATATAGATAGGAAACATGTCAAATACAATAACATGTATAGATGTGAAAAATTTAAAATTCATGTAAGGTGATATATTATCTTATTCTAAGTCAAAATTTATCATACACGGAGTTTTAAATATACTAAAGTATATTTAAAACTCAGTAAATAAGATAATTTTTTAATATCGTTCAATTTCTTATGTTTAATTTAAGATAAAGCATTTACTTTAAGAACCTTTCCCATGAGGATATTGATTTAGAAAAGAAACTGCGAAAATATCTTTCACCATTGATTTTAAATAAATCTTTTTTTTTTTTAAGGAATCATGTTTGACGGATTATATATTTAAAAAGATCAAGCGTAGCAAGAAAGACACCAGTGGTTCCGCGGTGAAGATCGTACGTTCTGTTTGATACGGTTTGAAGTAGATACGGGAATCAGGATGTGAAATTCAACAGCGTGTCCACGGGCAACATTATACCTTGGAAGTGTAGTGAACCCCAAACACGGATGGCCAGTGCAACAGAATAACCTGTAATAGTAGAAATACATTAAACACGATGAAACAGTAATAAGACTTGATAAGGATACTTGTAATTAATAATATGTAACAAGGAGTCTGAAGTTATAGTATAGAAACAGATCTGAAAGATTAATATAAAAGAAACAGGAGATCTGAAAGGTTATCGTATAAAACAGGAATCTGAAGGTTATAGTAAAGAGATAGTTGAAGGTAATAGTATAAGAAACAGGAGTAGATAATATAAGAACGGAGAGTCTAAAGGTTAATATAAGAAACAGGAGAATCTGAAAGGTATAGTATAAGAAACAGAGATCTGAAAGGTTAATAGTATAAGAAACAGGGTAGTCTGAAAGATTAGTAGTATAAGAAACCGGATAGCTATAAAGAGTGTTAGAAGGTATCTCACAGATAACTTAGATGTATTGTAAAAGTTAAACACACAATCTGAATGGGTAAAAAAACTATGGATTACGGATAGTCTTATGAAGTATTAAAACACGAGACATAGATAACTGGGATCGGTAGTAAAAGACGTAGTAGGCCTACAATAGTATCAATAATACGAGAGGTCAGCAGCTCTATCAGGATAGCCCTTCGCAGAATTAGACCTATGGCCACTTGAAGCTAAAGATTATTAACTTTATCATCACACATATATATTTAAAAATATGTTTTCTTGTTCTAGGTGTGGTTGTCCTGAACTTGCTGTTCTTGTTGCCAACCTCCCAGGGGTATTCTTACGGTGCCCGTACCACGAGGACCTCCCATGGGCTCAGTACCCCTATGGTGGTCACCTACAACGCTCCAACACTGGTTATGACGAATACGATCACGATTACTACCCAAGCGATGGATATTCTTCTAGACGTGATTATGGACGTTATTCTCTTTGCGAACGGGGCCACGTATACATTGACGGAGCGTGCCGATCGATTCATAGTGTATGCCCTCCTAACTTCAAATTGGTCAACAAGGTCTGCACAGATTCAGGTGGCGTGACGGCCGTCCACGTCGCAGCATTAGACTGAGAACTCCAGGGGAAGTATCCAGTGGGGAATCCCAACAGGAGACGAGTGGTGTTCAATAACAGGTGACTTGAAGCATAGTTCCTCTGAGGTTATTGGGAGGTATCGCTTTAATGTAGTGACAAATTGAGTTGGGTTACTCTCATTTCTATCATTTACTCGTATCCAATGGCAACATGTGTATTTTTTATTTTTACTTACTGTTTCGTTTGCCAATTTAATTCGTTCTAGATTAATGTAGGATACATTTTCGGAAACCAGCTTCTGTGGTCGAATTATCAAAAACTTTAATAGTAATAGATTTTAAACTTCGAATTATATCACCGCGTCTTACTACCCATTCGGATTATAGGCTTAAGTACTAATTATTCTAATGGGTTAGGAATTGGTAAGGTTGAATTTAGGGTAAGTGAACCCACGTTTGTGTGAAGGGAGAGTGGAAATCAATTTAGAACAAACACACCCCCTTTCCCCGTTCACCCAGCTGAGATTCAAACTTTGATCTTCCCGTCCTCGGCAGTCTATATCAACATGAAACCAGCGTGTTAGCTAACTACACCACCGAGGCGGGTTAATATCAATAAACTGGACTTCCGAGGATAGGGAGACTTTGTTCAAGTCTTTGTCTGGTGTATTGAGGTTAGTTATTCCTAAATTATCTTTCCACTCTCCCACCACGGTAACGTGAGTACACTTTATCTAAATTCTAATTTCGGCATCTTTATCATACTAACGTAACTAGTACTTATAGACAAAACCCTAACGTGTAGTAGGACGAGATGTCAAAAATAACTTTTGTCTGAATTTAAAAATGGCCCTCCTAGAAATATAAATATTCTAACCGATCAGCTAAGGGAAAGTACATAGTCCCTTTTTGTTTTGAGCCTCATCTTACCACACATAAAGGCTAACATAATATCATTAACTAACAGCTTAAGTATGAGAAAGGAAAACTTTAAAGTAAATGTGACAAATTTTTTGTTGAAGGAAATTGTTTTTTTATTATTATTTAGCATTGCGTCTTACTACCCATTCGGGTTTTACGCACTTACACTCATGTGTAATGGTAGGGTGATTGTGAAATGAAATGGAGGACCTACAGTTTAACGTGGGATCCGAACCATGGTAGAGGCCTGGCATTCCTCACATTCACAAGTTGTGGTTAATACACGTCTTGTCAGAGGTGAAGGAAGGGTTTGGTAATCAGATAAATCTGTGCCGGGACCAAGGTTTGAACCCCAGACCCCCAACACAGAAGTCCGACACCTTACCCCTAGACCACAAGGTCACCAGGAAAGTGTTAAACCTAGTGAATCCACCCAAGCGGAGTTTGATCTCAGTCCTCTATTACTATCACCAGCAAAACTGTTAAACCAATTTGTCGTTTAGTTCACGTTCCCACCAATGCAGTTTATACGTTTCAAAAAGTGAGAATGTAACTTAATATTCTTCAGGGTGACCTGGCGGTCTAGGGGTAAGGTGTCAGACTTCTATGCTGGCGGCCGGGGTTCAATCCTCGGTCCCGGCACAGATTTATCTGATTACCAAACCCTTCCTTCACCTCTGACAAGACATCTTGTGAATGTGGGGAATTCCAGGCCTCCACCGTGGTTCGGATTCCACGTTAAACTGTAGGTCCTTCATTTCATCTCACAATCACCCTATCATTACACATTAGCGTAAGTGCGTATAACCCGAACGGGTAGTAAGACGCGGTGCTAATAATAATAATAATAATAATAATAATAATAATAATAATAATAATATTCTTCAGTATTCTCAATATTTAAATTCTTGTTTATGTTTCAAACTTAGTATATGTTTTTTATTTAATTAATATCTTGGTTATTTAAATTTAAAATATTAAAATATTTTATTTATATCATTAATATGATTTGTTTGTAGGTTGGGTATTACTTCAGCATTGTTGGTGAAGAAGGCAACAGTCATACTATACATTATTACTTAATTATTCTTACTTCAACAATTTATTTCTAATGTGCACCACTCCATTATCATACTGTATTCTGTTTTCAATGAAGAATAAAAATTATCTCACTATTCAGCATTAAAATTAAATTGAATTAATTTCTTTATTCGGATATATATTCAAAACAATGTCAGAAAAATAGTTGTATTCTTTTATCTGAGATTATTTCCAAATATGGCTAAGTCATGAAAATATTTTCTTTAAATTAAATAAGTAGTAACTCACAAATCAAAGACCTAACAAACTCATTCAATGAATAATTTAGGTAGAAGTGGTACGAATCTTCAACGAACAATTTTTGAACCTCATGAAACAAACAATTGACAACAAAGTAAAAATAGGTTGACGATGGTGTTTTGTTGCACATCTCGGCCTAATGATATTTAACTACCCAAATGGGGTAGGAGGTAAGAAGGTATAAGGTAGTTAATATGAAATGCACCCATGTTTACGTGAAGGCAGTGAGGAAATAACTTTATAAAAAGCACCTTCTGTACACATATCTGGTGTTCTAATTTCTACTTTCCCGTCCCTTATAAATAAGCCAGAATACATTTCTAGTTGACAACGATTAATTTTAATCGTTTTTATTCTTCCTTTCTCAAATAAAGATAGGTAAATGTAGTCGTGAAAATTGTTTACCTCGAGATTATGATGAATATCCACGTTTTATATGTCCCATAAACAAAATTAAAATTGTTTTTTTTTATAAATAGGTATGTCTGTCCCAGGTCCTAAATCTTAAAAGGTTTTATGGATTTGCTTTTCAAACTTGATATTAAATATTATATGGTTATAACTCAAGACGTTTATTTTATTTTATTTTAACTCTGGACCTCAAATTAAGGTTAATTTATTGAGAAGTGATATTTGAAAATTCCAGTTTTTTCAATGCGTGTATAATAATTTTATTTAACACAAATATTTAGGAGCTCTTCCCCCTAACAAATAGCACTGCTATTTTGAAATGTTATTCCAAAATATAATTGATCTATTGTGTAGTACAATTTATTTCTATGGTGTTTTTTGAACAATGTATATTATTTTGTTTCCCTTATCTTACGAGTAATAAGGTATAAGAGTGAGAGAATATCTGTTACAATATAATTTATTTAATGAACAAAAGAACTAAGTTTTAAAATGTGGCTAAGTATATTTTAAGTACATGAATAAAAATAAGATTGTTATAAATATAGTAAATCACAATTGTAAATACGTTTTCATTTTACAATAGTATGTAACTAAAATTTCAAGTCATTCAATAAACTATATTTCATTTTCTTTCATTAAAAATAAGAATAGATTATTATTATTATTATTATTATTATTATTATTATTCATGTAAACACCACCTAAACTAAAATTAAAAACTAGATCGTAATAAATTATTTAAAATAATTTACAATTATAAATAATCACACATCGACCAAAAAACGTGTTTGTTTATTGGTTTTAGCAACAAAAAAACGTGTTTAACTTATCGAGAAAAATAATATTAAGATATTAATCTTTATTTTAAAATTATTTTTAACTATTTTAAAAATAGCCAAATTTTTAAGAGTCGATTAGACGAGAACACATACATGTAAAATGGGTTTGGGGACAAATAATACTTCATGATATATTTTAATGAAATGTATCGGTTTTTACGTCGTTTTAATATATCATTTAATTTTGTAAGGTTGTGTTTCAATATTTTAAATGTACTTTTATTGGCAAACTAATTAAATTAAACAAATAAACTAAAACACGTTAACTTAATACCCTAATGCAATAACTAAGAGCAGATAGTGAATCTATATTAAAATTTGGAATATATCAACAACAGCCAAATTAATATATTTTTTAAAGACTAGGTGTACTTTAGTAAGTAAAAAACAACATAAAATGTTATTCATCTTGTGATTGATTGTAATTGCTATAAAGAGTTTGTTGACTGGTTGGCTGAATTTTTTGTCGAGAGTAACTTATCATTCGTTGATGAATTTTATTTGCAAGTTAATTAAACAAAGTCACAGAGAAAACGTTTAATTTAAAGACTCGATATTCTATTATAAAAGCTTAATACTTTAAGTGAAATTATCTTAATATTAAAAGTGAACACAACCATAAGATGAATAACTGTCCCATAGGTTTGGCATTTCTTTGTAAGTATAAAATCATTTTCTAGACGTAATGTAAAAGTTCTTAATTGAATTTAATACAAAAATTTTATTCTTGGTTAGGATTTTAGAATTATCCATAAATCCACTTATACTTTGGACCAATAAATAGTCGACAACAGTTGACTGGAATATTCAAACGTCCAAATAACATTAATGATAACTGTTTACAAGAACTTTAATAGAACATTTGAATAAGAAAAATAGACTATAAGGAACTGTTTAATTGAAACAATAAATATATTTGCCCAAGACTTCTGGTTCTAGTAGGAAATACTGCCCTAAAAATACTTTGTCTTCATGAATATTGGACATTTTTAATCATTTTATATAAGCACGTGTTCCTGTATATTAATAACGAGCCATATTTAAAGCATATCAAGTCCTATTTTTTATAACAAAAGACACAAATATACTACTTAAATACATAAAGACATTTTTGGGGAACAAAAACTGACCAGAATATCCAATTAAAAATCTTACAATGCACATATACATTAAATCATATATGCAAATAGGAATTTTGTAAACCTTAGAACAGCAGCCTATCATACGATCACATCCTTAGACTGAGAAAGTGTTATATATTGGTGCATGCAAATTCCAAATAAGGATGATAGTCCGTTTCATGAGCCGGAGATAATCTGAGGCCTAGGTAAGCTAGCTGGGTGACAGTTCAGTTGAGTATGGTTAGTAATCAGATGATGTAGTTTAAAATACACTTTCTCCACAGTCTAGCTATATGTTGGGATTAATATTATTATTATTAGCACCGCGTCTTACTACCCGTTCGGGTTATACGCACTTACGCTAATGTGTAATGGTAGGGTGATTGTGAGATGAAATGAAGGACCTACAGTTTAACGTGGAATCCGAACCACTGGCGGGACCTGGCATTCCACACATTCACAAGAGTCTTGTCAGAGGTGTAGGAAGGTTTGTAATCAGATAAATCTTTGCCGGGACCGAGGATTGAACCCCGGCCGCCAGCATAGAAGTCTGACACCTTACCCCTAGACCACCACCTTAGGATTAAGATATTTTATCCATAGATACCTATTGAATACCTTCCCTTCACCCTAAAATGTAGATGTAAATATGGTCCTATTTTATAAGCTACGCCATAGTTGAATAATGCGAGGTAAGCTTTTTACCTTACAGGGCAGACGAAGAGTAGGGTATGTTATTTTCTGTAAACAGGTGACCATATAAAATTTCATTAAAGTAGTTAAGTATAGAATTATATATTTCTCACGTAATAATTGCATACGTGTGTGTGTCATTTAAATTGATAGGAAACACGCCTTGTACAATAAAATTAATTAATGTGAAAATGTAAAATGCATGTTTGTTGAAATTATATCTTCTTTAAAAAAAAATCAATCATAACATTAAATACCCCAGTTCTCCTGCGATAGAAATCGTCTGTTTTGTTTGATTATATTTATAATAAATACGAAGATCAAAATGTGAAGTCCAACCGTATGAGGTATTATAACACGAGGCACAGATAACAGATTAATGGTAAAAGATGTAGCATGATGGTATTAAGAATACGAGTGGTTAGAAACCCTAAATATCAGGATGACCCTTCGCAAAATTGGGCTTATGGCCACTTGAAACTAGACATTATAAACTTCATTATTATTATATATATATATATATATATATTTTAAAAACATGTGTTCTTGTTCTAGACGTGGTGCTTCTGAACTTGCTGTTCTTGTTGCCAACCTCCCAGGGATATTCTTACGGTACTCGTGGATCCGGAAATTGGGCGCCAAAAGTAACCCACATTTTTCTTTAAAAAATTTTTTTTCTAATATAATGCATGCACTTTTTTTTCTTTTTAATTAAAAAGTGATTGGTAAAAGCAAAAGATGCACTCTTTGATTATGCGCAACATCGTATTTTATTTAAATGTTCTTTGTCTTGTATTAATGCATTGTAATACCTAGGTTAGGTTAGGTTAGGTTAGGTTAGGTTAACTTTATAAATAGGAATTATAGAAGTTTCCTCTACTAAGATTTTTTTCAAACAACTCCAAAAATGAGTGTTTACGTAATTGAAAATATATATGTTGCGCTGAAAAACATGATTAGTTAAAAATGTTCGTTTTTTGTTTTTACCATTACTTTTTAATTTTAATGAAAGAATATATGAAAAAATGGCGCATTTTTTATATTCTAAAAAAGTGCATCGCATTATAGTCCTACTAGAAAAAAAAGTTAATCAAAAAACTTTTTTAACGTCCAGTTGTCCTGGCGCCCAGTTCGCACGCACCCAGTTGGTGGTGCCCAGTTGTGCTATACTGGTTACCCAGTATCACGAGGACCTCCCATGGGCTCAGTACCCCTACCGAGGTCACCTGTGATAGCTGCCCTCCAAACTTCAGCTTTATTAAAAACGTCTGCCCAAATTCTGTGGTGTAACGGCCATGCACGTCGGACAGTTAGAAAGAAAATTCAACTTGAAATACCCTGCGGTGATACTCAAAAATAATTTTAAGGAAATATTTGTATTATTTTATCTTTGATTTTTATCATTAATGTGGTTATATTTAACTTAGAACTGAATCTTCCAATACTCACTATTTCTAAATGCTTTTCAAAACTTCTTTTTAGAAAAAGATGTAGGCTTATACTACAAAAACACACTTGCACTTAGGCCTATTAATATAATTGATAGTAAGGTTGTTTCTTCTTTTTTATTCCCTTCTCCTATTTTATCAACTATTTTTCTTCTATGATGACATGTTTCAGTGATTTTTCACCATCTTCAAGTCTTATTTGTATTAAATACGATTGATTTTACTTAATACTTTTGTAAAGTTTGATAAAATGTTATCTAGTGAGATGATCAACAATATGTTATTAATATAGCAGCTCACTCCACTCATTGTGTTATTATTATATAACATGATGTTGGTTTCTGTTCTAATCGTGCGTTGAGGTCACTTAAACCTCAATTTCATTTTACTGACGTTTCAAGTGAACAAAAAGACTCTTTGAAACTCTGCGTTCATATAAACATGGTTAAAACTTAAACATAAAGTTACATATAAAAGAATTGTAAAAAGAATATACATTTTTTATTTACTCACAAATATCTCTCAATAGTAAAATTACCCGCATATGTAGGCACGCAAGTTAAAAATCATTATTAGTTTGTCCTGTTTAACGGTGACTTGGAAGTCATGGTTAGAATCATGGAACGGTATGGAGAAAAGCAACAATGTTTTTTGCATGTTTTTTTTTTTGTAAAATATTTGTATTTATTCTTTTAAATAAAATATTGCTCCTGTACAAACAGAGTTTAAATTTCTTCACCTGTGATATCAACAGTTCTTGAATATCTTAAAAGTGTCCTATAATTTAATTTTAACTTTTTCTCTTCATTAAAATGTTTCTTAGATAATGCTACAATAGTCAGGAAAGATATTTAAGAAATATTTATATCACCATGTGAACAAAAATTAAATTACATGTTTCTAGTGGAGCAATAATTTCTTTATTCTAGCCAAAAAATATTTTTCATAAGAAACTGCAAAAACACTGGCCTTTCCTCGCGTCCCTTCCATCCCACCTTAATGGTTCCCATTTATCATTTGTGTAAATAAGAGTGAATATCCTCTGAATTATATCTTCCTCGTCTTCACACTATAGGTGTGATTGAACGCGTATTGATGGACGGGTAACAAGACGTGTCTGAAAATAAGTGTTATTTGTTTTGTTTAGCATGATTAGCAGCTATTAGTGACAATCTGGTGTAAATGGATAACAAGGTATTTTTTTATAAATTTCACCCAAATCGCGTCAACTTCTTGTAATAACTAAAACAAATATAATAATATAAGTATTAATGTAAGGCAAGATGTGAAACCTTTGAATTACAGAGCGATTCGAGAAATAGGACCGTAGGTGTAAAATTCGTATTTGAAAAATAATTCACATTTGTGTTATGGAGATACGACTAAATTCTGGTTTCTACATTCGGTAAAAAAAATCATTGAATTTAGTTTGTATTACTCTGTTATAACATATAATAGGTCTAGAAATAAAAGAACTATATGTTTACTTATAGCACCAAAACTTCTGTGATGGCATATATTTTCACTTGCCAAGTTTAATATTATATTTTTATGTTTATTGACAAAAGTTTGTGTTGATTTTTCTGTGAGGAAACTTTTTTAAAGGCAGTTTAATGAAATAAGATGTTTTAAAAAATTTTGTAATCTATAAATGCTCTATTTTATAATGTTTGTACGATATTACATTAATTTAAGAGCTCAATACTCTACTAAAAAGCTACCATTTATTAAGGTTATCTTATAAATTTGAAGTAATCATCCGCACCAAAATTAAGAAATTAATTAAAGGTTTGGTTTATTTTTACAAGTAAAGCTACAACATAAAATGTAATTCTTGTTGTAACTAATCCCTCTATTACTATGCAATACAAAGAGTTTAACTAGTTGGCTGAATTTTTAATCTAGGATATTTTTACTATCCGCTAATGAAATTTTATTTTCGAGATAATTTAACAAGGACACAAATATAACCTTTAATTAAGAAGACAATATTATGGTATAAAAGCTAGATACTTTTAGTGAACCCATCTTGATATTTGAAGTTAACAAAGGCACAATATGAATAACTGTTCTATAGGTTTGGTAGTTCTTAGTGAGTATAAATATTTTAACCATAATTTAAAAAGTTCTTAATTTCAATTTAGTAAAAAAAAAAGGCTTCTTGGTTGGGATTTTAAAATTATCCATAAAGTCACACAATGAACCAATATTGAATCAATGACTGTTGGAGGGGAGGGGAGGTATTCAAACGTTAGCCGAACATTTGATAAATATTTTCATAAATTTAATAAAACATTTTATTACGAAAAAAAGCTAGAGAGCTGTTAGTAGGGAATCTTGCCATGGAAATATTTTGTCTTCTTTAATATGCTTTTTTTATCATATAAATAAGCAAGTGTTTTTGCAAATTAGAATACGATCCATTTGTAAAGTATGTCAAGTAATGGTTTTTATTACAAAATATCCAAACTACTGTTCAAATCATTCAGATATTTTTGGGGCCCAGAAGTTGACCAGCGTGTCCAACTGTAGTAATTGAAATATAAAAATGTACAAACACAGAAACTAATATGAGCAAATAGATATTATTCGAAAACATTTTACAACCAACTAACAAACGAACACATAACTAGATTTAAAAAGTGTTCTATATTATTTGCATGAAAATTCAAGATAGACATAAAAAGCCCGTATCATGACTCTGAAATCATCTGTGGTCAAGGTAAGCCAGCTCAGTAACAGTTCCGTTTAATACAGTTCATAGTCAAATCACATAGTTTAAAATATACTTTCTAGCAATATTTAATGGGATTAGGATAGCTTACAAAAACATTCCATTCACCCTTAAAGGTTGAAGCTTTACCTTGACACTCTACACTAGGGTTATATCAAATAAGATATGTCATATTTGAAAAAATTGAGGTAAGCTGGTTACTCTACAGGTAAATAGTGTTTCTCGTGTTCTATGAGTAGGTAACACGCCAAATACAATAAAATGTATGAATGTGAAAATGTAAAATTCATGTTTGGTGATATAATAATCTTAAACTGACTAGCATCAAAATGCTAGACTAACTAGTGATTTCCAAAAGTCAGCTATCATGTACAGAAGTTTAGAAATTCTTTATGGTGACCTGGTGGTCTAGGGGTAAAGTGTCAGAACTTCTGTGCTGGAGGTCCGGGGTTCAATCCTCGATCCCGGCAAAGATTTATCTGATTACCAAACTCTTCCTTCACCTCTGACAAGACGTGTATTAATCACAACTTGTGAATGTGTGGAATTCCAGGCCTCCACCATGGTTCGGATCCCACGTTAAACTGTAGGTCCTCCATTTTAACTCACAATCACCCTACCATTTCACATTAGCCTAAGTGCGTATAACCCGAATAGGTAGTAAGACGCGGTGCTAATAATAACAATAATTTTTAAAAAATTCTTTAAGGTAAATAAGAACAATATTGTTGATTTTCATCCAGTTGTCGACGTTTAATTTAAAATAGAGGGTTTACCACACTATATATTCACTATGGAGTCACAGATTCGTCGAAAAAAACAATGCATGCAAGAATAACAGTTGTTTTTAAATTCTGGATAAGGTTATTCTAAAGATTTATGTTCGAAGGACTAGGTATTTCAAAAATCATCAATCGTATCGGGAACCAAGAATAGTAAGAGGTGGAACAGGATATCCTGGAAGAATAGCAAGACGTGAAACATGATAGCCTGGAAGAATAGTAAGAGGGGAAACAGAATAGCCTGGAAGAATAGTAAGATGTGAAACAGTATAGCCTGTAAGAATAGTAAGAGGTGAAACAAGACAGCCTGGAAGAATAGTAAGATGTGAAACAGTATAGCCTGGAAGAATAGAAAGAGGTGAAACAGGATAGCCTGGAAGAATAGAAAGAGGTGAAACAGATAGCTGGAAGAATAGTAAGATGTGAAACAGAATAGCCTGGAAGAATAGTAAGATGTGAAACAGTATAGCCTGGAAGAATAGTAAGATGTGAAACAGTATAGCCTGGAAGAATAGTAAGATGTGAAACAGTATAGCCTGGAAGAATATAAGAGTGAAACAAGATAGCCTGGAAGAATAGTAAGATGTGAAACAGGATAGCCTGGAAGAATAAAGACGTGAAACAGGATAGCCTGGAAGAATAACAAGACGTGAAACAGTATAGCCTGGAAGAATAGTAAGAGTGAAACAGTATAGCCTGGAAGAATAGTAAGACGTGAAACAGTATAGCCTGAGAGAATAGTAAGATAGAAGGAAACAGATAGCCAAGGAGAGTATAAGACATAACTCACAGATAAAAGTTATAACGTGACGTAAACGCTAAAATACAATTTAGTGTGATGTAAATAAATATTCTAGTGGATATTTATAAGGTATTAAAACGCGAGGCTGGTATTGGTATTAAGAGACGAAGCATATAGTATCTATAATACGAGTTCGCAACCTTAGTATCAAGGTAACCATCCGCAGAACTGCCCTTTGACCAATAAACACTTAAAACGTAACTATATTTATCTTAAAATATATATTTAAAAATATGTTTTCTTGTTCTAGGCGCGGTTCTTCTGAACTTGCTGTTCCTATTGCCAACCTCCCAGGGGTATTCTTACGGTGCCCGGTACCATGAGGACCTCCCATGGGCTCAGTACCCCTATCGAGGTCACCTGCAACGCTCCAACCTGGTTATGACGAATACGATAATGCTTACTACCCAAGCGATGGATATCCTTCCAGACGTGGTTGGCCACGTTTTTATCCCTGTCAACCAGGACAGGTCCTCGTTGACAAAGTGTGCCGAACACCTGATGTTTGTCCTCCTAACTTCAGCTTAATCGACAACGTCTGCACAGATTCGGGTGGCGTGACGGCCGTGCACGTCTCCCAATTATGATGGAAATTCAGACATAGGTACTCGATGGGGAACATCAACAGGAGTATTCGATAACAGGTGATTCGGAGCTCAGTTTTTCAGGATGTTTAAAGTGATAATGAAAAATAACCACAGCAGGTCTGAGTTGGTTTACTTTCATTTCAATCATATTGATTCCTATCAATCGTAACCTGGTGAGAGTTTTTAAAACCTTCTTGTTTCGTTTGCCATTCAATTCCTTCTTTATGAGTTTATGACTATTTTTCACTAGATCCACTTCTTTGTTAGAATGGCTAAGAACTTTATTCTCAATGGACTGGACTGCCTATGATGGGGAGAGTGAGTTTCAAATCTATGTCTGCTACACTGATGGTTGATTTCCTAAACATTTTTACACTATGCACTCTCGCATATTTGGGTACATTTTACCAAAATTTAAAATTTATTATCCCTCGCAAATTATTATTATTTAGCATCGCGTCTTACTACCCGTTCGGGTTATATAGTTTTAAGTACTAATTACGCTAATGGATTGGGAAGGTTGAATTAGAGGAAGTGAACCCGCATTTGCGTGGAGGGAGAGTGGAAAACCATTTAGGAACCCCCCCCCCCCCAGTTCACCCGACTGAGATTCAAACCTCGATCTCCCCGTCCTCAGCAGTCGAGATCAACACGACTAGCGCGTTAGCCAACTACGCCACCGAGGCGGGTTCTCACAAATTAAATTTATTAGTATATATGCATGTAACACAAACGTGTAGTAAGATGGGGTGACAAAAATAAAAACCTTATGAATTTATAAAGACGTCCAAGCCCCCTTAGAAAGATTACTAATTATTCGAACCACTCAATAAAGGGAAACTTTATATTATTTTTTGTTTTGAGCCCCATCTTAATACCCATCAAGGCTAGCTTCATATAATTATACCAAGCAGTTTGGTATGAGGAAAGTAGAATCTAAAAGAAATGTCACAACGTTAGTATTAAAAGTTAGTGGCAAACCATTAAGGAGAATTCATTCTGCGTCCACCTAGCTGGAGCGATTTAAGCCCTCCCCTCAATGTAAATTTAAAACGTGATTTGACACAATTTAAGTATAGTTCGTGTTCTCACCAGTGTGGGATTTTTTTAAGTTTCCAAAGGCGTGAATCAAAATTAATAAATGTTGAAAATATATAATAATTAAAGATACATTCAAAATTTTAATTATGTTTTAAACATTGTTCATATATGTTAATTGTTATTATATTTTATTAATAAAATTGTTATTTGATTTATAAATATTTTAATATTCACATTATTAATGTTATTTGTTTGTAGGTTGCAGGTTACTTCAGCATTGTTGGTGAAGAAGGCAACAATCATACTACATATTATTGATTATATTCAATTTAATAATGGTTTATATTTTACATAATATCACTACTGTAATTAATTATATTTTATAAATAAGAATAAAAATGAAATCAATATTTAGCAATAAAAGTAATTATAATTATTTTCTTTATTAAAATTTATGTTCAAAATAATGTTATAGCGATATTAGTAGTATTTTATATTAAAATTAATTTCAACTATAGCTTTGTCATGAAATATTTTTCTTTAAATTATATAAGTGATAATTCACTGATAAAAGCCCTAAAATGCTAATTCTACGAATAATGAAATTAAGCGTGGTATTGATATTGACCAAAACATTTTTTGAACCTCATTAAACAAACAAGGAATTGGCAACAATGTAAAAAGAACTATGATGAGGTTTTGTTGCACCGCTTGGCCTAAAGACATAACTATCCTAATGGTTTAACGTGGAGGAAGGTGTATGGTACCTAGTTAATATGAAATGCACCAACACTTCACGTGAACAAAGTATAAGGAAAGGTATTTTATAAAAAAAACACTTAGTATATTTATCTGGGGTTAGAACCTCAACCTTACCATCCTAATAAAAAAGACAAAATTTATGTCTTGTTCAAACAGATTCAATTTTTATTTATATTTTTCATATTTTTGCTTTCTTAAATAAAGTTAACTATTATAATCGTGATGATTTTTTACCTCAATATAATGATGAATCTTTACGTTTGTGTGTGTCTGAACCCCCAAAAAATATTTTTACGAATGTGTCAATCAATCTCCATGTTCCTAAAAGTTGTATGAATTTGTTTTTTTAACTTGGAATTTAGTTATTATATAACTATACTTCAAGATTTTTTAATATTTAAACACTAGCCCCTAAATAAGGGTAGTTTATTGAGAAGTGATATTTGAAAAATTCAATTTTTTTTTTAAATATATTTGAGAATTTTACTAAAAAAAGTTATTCAGGAAGTGTTTGGGGGACCTAACTAATAAAACTCTATACCAATTCTTTGAAATTTTGTTTCAAGCTAGAATACTCTTCATGAGAAAAAGTGCGCTATAGTGTCGTAACATTTATTTACATAATGTTTCTGGAACAATGTATATTATTTCACGCCACTTATCTTATGAAAGCTATATGTGAAGTTCTCAATTTGTAAGTTGATTATTAGCACCGCGTCTTACTACCCGTTCGGGTCATACGCACCTACACTAATGTGCAATGGTAGAGTGATTGTGAGATGAAATGGAGGACCTACAGTTTAACGTGAGATCCGAACCATGGTGGAGGCCTGGCATTCCACACATTCACAAGTAGTGTTTAATACACGTCATGTCAGAGGTGAAGGAAGGGTTTGGCAATCAGATAAATCTGTGCCAGGACCGAGGATTGAACCCCGGAACCTCAGGACAGAAGTCTGACACCTAACCCCTAGACCACTAAGTCACCGACTATTTCTAAGTATAAGAGCGAGATAGTATCTACTGTAAACTATGTTGGAAGATTTATAATATGGTCAAGTGTATTTTATCCAGTAGAAGATTTTATATATATATATATATATATATATATATATATATATATATAATACAAAACAATCGTAAATGTGTTTTTAAATAAAGGTAAGGTGAAAAATAAAATGAGGTTTTAATTTGGATTCGTCCAAAAATATTACCGTTGGTCGGACACTAGTTGTAATAGATGCTTTTGTTTTTATGTGTGCATCTGTGAAAGCAAACCAACGAAATATATATATATATAACATAATGAATGGGTCGAGTGGTGTGAGCGGCTATAGTAATAGGCCTGAGCATAAGTGCGTTATTTGTAGTATGGCCTACATTTTTTGTTGAAAGAAGTTATAAAGAGCGCTTATAAATAGTTAGTATTAAAAGATTATTTTCTAAGTTAAATATAACCGCATTACGAAATAAATGGTAGATCCACACGGACTTTCTCGCTCTATTGTTTCGAACTTTCTCACTCTATTGTTTAAAAATGGAAATATTTACTCTAAGCTCGTAATATAATATGTGAAACTAAATAATATACACTAACAAACCCAAAAGTAAATTGTACTAAATCCACGCAAAACTTGTTTGAGTACCGGTTTGAAATTTATCATCTTATTTTAAAAGAATTAATATCCTCATTTGTATGTTTGGACCAATAAAAAAAATGATCGATATTGGGTCCCCAAAGATCAACACTTAATATTAAAATTTTGACTTCCGGTTAAAATTTAAACATTTTATTAGGTGTTGCACATCTTCAGGTCATCGCATTGCTATTAAATTCCTTATTTATAAATGTTGACCAGTTAAAAATGTAGGTGTTGACAATTGAATATAAAACGAATGAGATAGATCATTACTGTACAAACATCTCTCCTAAGAGGTTTAAGGAAAAACAACAAACTTTTAGAGACTTATATTTAATTACTCTATGGCATTGAAGAATTATTGAATTAAAACTCAAATAGTATCTCTTTAAAACTAAAGCTCACAAAATTGTATTAATATATTTGTCAATATACCAGAAACTGTTAATTTTCTAAAAATATATTTTTTAATAAGTTTTTTTCTTTTTAATAGTACTATAATTTTTCAAAGTTATTTAGTATCTAAAATTTTTGCGGAGATACGGAAATTTCCGCTTCTGTAAAGTACCCTAATGTCATTTTCATTGGAAAATTAAAATAGCCAGTTTATGTATAATCTTAATAAACGCCAAGATAAGAATTTTAATCAAAATCGTCACAGCTGATTTTGAGAAAATATAATGTTTCCCTTTTTGCCCTTCAGTAAATTACCCTTTATTTTAGGGTTAGATATCCAATTCCAAAAGTATCTGCGGGCAACCCTATTAAATGCTTAGATACCAAGTTTTAGCTTAATTGGTAGAATAGTTTAGGCTCTAGTCTGAGGTACAGGCAGAAAGAAATTTTAAAAGAAAAAAAATTGGATTCCGGGTGGTCATGAAACGTCAACATTCATTATAATCACGAGTTCGATTTTTTTTTATGATCACAATACATTTTATACCTGTAATATCAAGATAAATTTAAAAGGATGGCTTTATTAGGTGTTTTCATAAAAACATTTATTCAAGGATTTTTTTTGTTGACCGCGTGCGGTAATGAAAACAATTGAATTTAATGTCTAAAACTAATCAATCTCTCTAAATATATACTGCGATTTGTAATATATGTGGAATTTGTTTTGAAAATATACTGTTTTTACTACATGTATGTATATATTTTACGTCATTACTGAACACAATATAGTCGATTCATATTTAAATCTAAATAATTTAATGTTTTTATGTATGTTTAATTTAAAAATTGTTGGAATTAGAGGTGGTGGAGCTGGGGTGAGAGAAATAGGGGGAATTTTCCCCACTTGTAAAAGAAAGGGGGGGAATATGTTCTCCCACCTTCCCACACATCCTCTTCGACATGCACAATAAATATCATAGTGCGCCTTATTTAAGAGAACATAAGGACACACAAAACCACAATTATTTTTTAAACGCAAAATAGATTCTTGAAGTCCCCCAAACGTCCCATTTTAGCTTTTTTGATAATTTTGGTTACGAGAAGCAAATGCTTAAAACATAGTGTTGGTTTCTGTTCCAGTCTTGCATTGAGGTCTTTAAAGCTTAATTCTTAAACTTAAAACATCAAATTAAATATAAAAGTGTACACCCTCTCTGAGTCCTGTACCCCCCGGCCAAAAAAAGGGATAAAAGGGAGAGGATGAACTTAACATACAAAAAATGGAAATTATAAAAAATATATAGATTCAACAAAATGAGCAGTTTATTCAATTAAATGACAATAGCGCAGATAACAAAAATTGGTCTCATTATATCATTATGAGTACAGTTGGAAATTATGCTCGAAGCCAACAAGTTTATAACATTAAAGTCGCGCAAGTGTTCAAACAAAAGCAAACATGAAATCCATCATAAAATTGATAGTCCAGTCTATAAGAGACAATAACAAAGCGAATATATTTTAAATGAGATACAAAATTATAAGGGCCTAATGGGCACCTTGATATGGTTCCAAAGGTTTCGTAATTCACAGAAAACGATATCATAAATATAAAGATTTAAATTTGACGACTATACAACAGAGTCTACACAACGTGAGGGTTTGACTACCAGACATAAGCCAAACTCCCACGGGACTATCAGATCTGACTTAGAATATGGAACTAACAGTTCCATCAATTAACAAAACTTTAGCTGTTCAAACAGAACTTACGTTACAAAAGATTAAAGTCATCCTAATTTAAATTCCAATAAAAAGTTACTTCACGTTACGTTAAATCAAACCATAATTTTAAATATGAAAAGTTACTCCGATAAAAAAATTTACTCTACGATTCCAAACAATATAATATTAACAAGTCAAACTTCTAATCAGCACATAGCTGAGGATATTTACGAGAGTAAAAATATAAGCAAAAGTTACAGCGCCCGAGCGGCGACCTATCTAAGATAGAATATTTAGACATTATTTGGCGATAAAAATATTAATACGTTAGATTTTGAAACAGAATATATGCAAAAAGTTTAAAGTTTATAAATAAGTTAAAGTTCATAACTCCACCCGTCTAAGCGACGATTTTGATACATTTTTACAAGTTTTCTCCAGCCATTGTCCAGATCCATAACAATGGTCTGTCGTCGATCGTTGATCGTAGGATAGTCAATTATGGCAAGCTTGCACTGCCATTATATAGGGATTTCGTTGTTCTGGAAAGAAGGGGGGAGTACACCAAACACGCATATGATGACGTCAACGATGCCTTCAAACAGTCACGTACACCATTGTTGATTCCGCTTGCTCCATCGGAATATCCGTGAATATCTCCAATCACCCGATGTTTTGAAGGAGGTTCCTCTAGTCTCCGTCAGGGGTCGGATACATAATTGTCTTCTAGTTGATGTTGATAGTTCTCGGTTCATTTCACGCTAGTACAGTCGGAGTGCCGGGTCGCTTTGTTAACCCAATGGATCTCCCTAGACCCACTCGCCATTCTAGGAGTCCAGGTGCCGGCCAGCCTTGCAGGATTCTATTGTGAGCAGATTAGTATTGTAAGTACGCGAACAAATTAATACTTAGAATTAGATTGAGTAATAAATATATTGTCCAGCATTGTTTCTATTATGTCTTCTTAGCCTACAAGAACTACAACAGAGAAAAATACTATTGTAGGTATCCTAATTGAGTTGAATCTATTGGAGCGGGTAGTATGCTTGTTGTCCAGTTGTAACATTACATCACGTAATGTTACAAATCTCTAATCACGTCAGTATGGGGCGGGGTCCAGTTGTAACATTATACCACGTAATGTTACAAAAGCAAGCTAAAAATAATAAACATTTTTATTTATTAACAAATATCTCTCAATAGTAAAATTATCCGCATAAGCAATTTGAAAATAGTTTTCAGTTTAATGGTGACTTAGAGGTCAGGGTTAGAATCATGGATGAAAGTACTGAATGTTTTTTTCCTTAAGATAGGATGGAACGGGATGTGAGAAAATAACAGGTTTTTTTGCAGTTTTTATGGTAAAATATTGTATTTGTTAAAATAAATAAAATAATGCTCCTGTACAAACAAAGTTCAAATTTTTTTACCTGGTGATATCAACAGTTTTTGAATATCTTAAAGGGTGTCCTAGAATTTAATTTTCTCGCTCTCTCTCTCACTCTCTCTCCAAGAAAAATGTTCTTAGATAATGCTACTATGGTCAGGACATATATTCAAGAAATGTTGATTTCACCATGTGAAAAAATTATGTTTCTAGTAAAGCAATATTTTGTTTATTCTAGCAAAAAAAAAATTATTTTGCCCTAAAAACTGCAAAATCTATGGGAAAACATAATTTATGTTATGTTAGTATATTGAAATACTATTTTCATACTTTTTTTGTCATTTATAATAATCTATTTTATAACATCTGTATGATAGTTGTTTAATATAATTTTTAATGAATTATAGGCCTATTTCTTTTTATGTATTTTTATTATCTTTTACAATTTTAAAGTTAAGTTTATAATGAACTTATTTGTAAATTAACTAAACTAAGCAATTAAATTTTAAAAACATTAATTTAACAGCTTTATACTTTAACAAAAATCTACCATTTATTAATGTTATTTTAGAAATGATAAGTAATCACCCGCAACAAAATTAAGAAACTTATTAATGGTTTGGTTTATTTTCTGAGTAAAGCTACAACATAAAATGTAATTCATATGGTAATTAATCCCTCTCTTGCTATGAAACACAAAGAATAGGTTTAATCTAGAATATGTTGACTATTCGTGTTGAAACTTTATTTGCAAGATAATTAAACAAAACTAAACGATAGCTTTTAATTTAAAAACTCAGTATTCTAGTATAAAAGCTAAATACGTTTATTTAAATCACCTGTATATTTGAAGTGAACACAGCCACAATATGAATAACTGTTCCATAGGTTTGGTATTTCTTAGTAAGTATAAATTAATATTCTAACTATTTTGTCCTTAATTTCAGTCGGAAACAAAAAATTTGCAACACAATTGACCAATAAAGATTCAATGAAGGTTGGGGGGAGTATTCTCCCGTTAACCGAAAATTTATTAAATATTTTCATAACCGTTATATAAATATTTGATTAAAAGAGCTAAAGAGCAGTTAAATTGAAACTTTAAATATATAAGAACAGAACTGCAAGTTCTAGAAGGGAATCTGCACTGGTCCTGGAAATATTTTGTCTTCTTGAATACTAGCCTTTTTTTATAATTTAAATAAACACGTGTTCTTGCGAATTAAGAATACGAGCCATTTGTAAAATATGTTAAGTATTGTTTTTTTATTACAAAATATTCAACTTACTATTTAATTCACTCAGATATTTTTGGGGCCCAAAAGCTGACAAGCATGTCCTTTAGTAGTAAGACATGAAACAGGATATACTCTAAAGAGTATTTAAA
This sequence comes from Timema cristinae, assembly GCA_039000515.1. Lineage (NCBI taxonomy): Eukaryota > Metazoa > Arthropoda > Insecta > Phasmatodea > Timematidae > Timema > Timema cristinae. The sequence goes on along the minus strand of JBCFYV010000100.1, from coordinate 41,511,894 downwards.
AGTGAGACGGAATAGTCTCAAAGATTAGTACGAAGAGAAACAGAATAATGAAGATGAGTACTATGACGTATCTCACAGATAACTTAGATGTATGGTAAAAGTTATATAAATATAATCTGAGTGGATAAAAAAACTATAGGCTATATTAAGTATATCCTTATGAAGTAATAAAAGACGATGCTCGTATAGCTGTGATTAGTAGTGAAAGACGGAGGAGCATGAAAGTATCATTAATACGAGTAGCTCGCAACAAAATTATAAAGGTAAACCTACTCAGTCAAGGCCTTATGAACAATTGACACTTAAAACGTTACTAAATGTATCATAACATATATTTTAAAATATGTATTCTTGTTCTAGGCGCGGTTCTTCTGAACTTACTGTTCCTGTTGCCAACCTCCCAGGGGTATTCTTACGGTGCCCGATACCACGAGGACCTCCCATGGGCTCGTGGTCACCTGCAACGCTCCAACACTGATTATGATGAATACGATCATGATTACTACCCAAGCGATGGATATTCTACTAGACGTGGTCAACCACGATTTACTTATTGTTTCCCGGGCCAGGTCCTCGTTGAAAACAAGTGCCGTACCGTTCCTAATATTTGTCCTCCTAACTTCGCCTTGGTCAACAACGTCTGCACAGATTCAGGTGGCGTGACGGCCGTGCACGTCTCAAAATTAGGATGGGGATGGTGATTCAAGTAGAAGTACTTGGCAATGATTCTCAATAGGAGTCGACAGGTAATCGATAGTAAGTGATTCGAAGCTCAGTACAATAGGACGTTTAAAGTGCTACTGAAAAATTGCCTCAGAAGATCTGAGTTGATTTACTCTCATTTCAATCTTATTTACTCTTTATCAATTGGAACGTGGTGAAAGTTTTTTAAACCTACTGTCTAGTTTGTTGACCTAATTAATTCCGGATAAGCTTAGGATAACCCACTTTGGTGACCAAATGGTATAAAGCGCTACTCTCGCACTAGACCATACTACCAATCATGGATGGATCGGGTTTCAAACCTATTACTGATGTAATGAGGGTTGATATCCCAAATGGTTTTACACTTTAGATTTTCGCAAAATTGTGTACATTCTACTTAACTCTAAATTTCTCATCCCTAACATTACTATTATTAGCACCGCGTCTTACTACCCGTTCGGTTATACGCACTTACGCTAATGTGTAATGGTAGGGTGATTGTGAGATGAAATGGATGACCTACAGTTTAACGTGGGATCCGAACCACGGTGGAAGCCTGGCATTCCATACATTCACAAGTTGTGATTAATACACGTCTTTTCAGAGGTGAAGGAAGGTTTGTCAATCAGATAAATCTGTGCTGGGACCGAGGATTGAACCCTGGACCCCCAGCACAGAAGTCTGATACATTATCCCTAGACCATCAGGTCACCCCATCTCACATTAACGTAATTATTACATATGCTTACAGCCCTAATGTGTAGTAAGCTGTGGTAACCAAAATGTAATTTATCTGAATTTATAAAGGTGTCCAAGCCACCTTAGAAATGTTGTTCATTTTTCTGACCACTCAGTTACAGGATATTTCATATTATTTTTTGTTTTAAGTCCCATCTTACTGCCCGTCAATGCTAACTTCATATAATTATAACAATAGATTAGGTTTTAATAAAGCATAATCTAAAAGAAGTGTCATAATGTTTGTGTTGATGGAGAGTGGTAAACCGTTAAGGAAAATCCATCCTGTTTCTACCTAGATGGATTTCAAACTCAGCCCTTCTTTCCTTTGAAAACCTGTTTAGACAAATTTGTAGTTTAGTCCATGTTGCCACCAATGTGGGGTTCTTAAGTTTCAAAACGCGAGAATTGAGCATAATAAATTTATGACAATTTATAATATTTAAAATAATATTTTAAATCAAAATTATGCTTTAAACTTTGTATGTGTTAATTTTTACTTTATTTAAAGAATAAAATTATTTAATTTTTAAATATGTTAATATTCACATTATTAATGTTATTTGCTTACAGGTTGCAGGATACTTGAGCATTGTTGGTGACGAAAGCAACAGTCATACACATGAAGCTACTAAATTATTCTTACTTTAATAACTTATTTATGCTGTCCACCACTTCACTACTGTACTGAATAATAAAAAATATCGCAATATCTAGCATTGAAATTAATTGTAATTCATTTCTTTATTCAAATGTAGACTATATTCAAAATAAATTCACGGCTATAATTGTATTGTTTTATATTAGATTAATTTAAAACAAAAATAAAAAAAAGTTTTCCATGAACATATTTTCTGTAAATTAAATAATTGTTAATTCATAAATCAAAGTCCTAGCACGCTCATTCATCGAATAACTAAGATAGACTTGGTATTAAGATAGAAAGATAAGATTAAGGTAGAAATATTTGTGGTGGTGTTTTGTTGCACCACTCATACCAACGACATTTAACTGTTCTAAAGGGGTAAGAGGAAAGAAGGTAAAGTTTACTTGAAATGTACCCAAATTTACGTTAATAAAAAGCCCTTTCAGTATATTGAGCTGGGATTAGAATCTCAACCTTTCTTTCTCTAGTAAATAAGACAATAATACATTTCCATCTAACACAAATTATTTTTTTATTTCAGTATATTATTAAAATGTCTACTTTCTCAAATAAAAATAAAGTATTGTAATCGTGAAAATTATTTACCTCGATTTAGGTACAAGAGCGAAAAAATCTACTATACACAATGTGGTATAAGTTTTATAATGTGGTCAAGGGCATTTTATACACAAGAAAATAACAAATTTAGAAATATAGTATAAAACAATAGTAAAGAAGTTTTCAAATATTTTCAATATTTTGGAAAAATAATGTTGGTTCAATCAACTGACTTTAAATGATTTTTTTCTCTTAGAAACAAGAATATAGTTTTATATTTCATGTTAACACTCCCTAGTAAAAAAAAAAACACTTAGGAACCTAGTCGTAATAGCGATTTCAAACCATTTACAATTCTAAAAAATAGCTTATTGATCAACTAATGTGATTTTTTTTTCTTTTAAAATTGGTAAACAGTGTTTTACTTATCAATAAAAACAATATTCAAATGTCAACCTTTATTTAAAATTATTTAAACAAATTTTTAAAATAGCGTATAGCTCTGAACGTGATGCTAAGAAAAAAATTAATTAACAATGACATTTTAAAAGTCAGTAATTCTAAAGTAGCAATTTTTTTAACCAGGATTTAAAATTAATATTTTACTTTGAGGCTAGGTAAAATCTAGTTAACAAGTTTAAACAAAATCCAATAAACCGTATGATTGTAAACCCAGTTATAGACAGATACACAAGCAGACAAATATAAAATTTAATTTTAGAGGCACATAGAACTTCAAGTTCTTAATCTAGAGTTCGAAATTTTTAAGGATTACAAAAATATATATAAATATATATATATGTGTGTGTGTGTTTTATGTGTAAGAAATTTAAAGTAAGCGTGAAAGTCACCCCAGCTAACCTAATTATAATCCCGTCTGTAAAATATAAACCCAATATTTCGGTCCCGTCAGTAGAAGCCACCTCACAACATAATGGTGGTTTCTCTTCCACTCGTGCGTTGAGGTCACCGAAACATCAATTATATTTTTTAACGTTTCAAATGAACAAAAAGATCCCTGAAACCCTTTGTTCACATAAGTAAGGTTATAACATAAACATCACATTACATTACAATCACTAGTAATTCACTAGTAATAACAAACATTACTAATTAGTACAATTACCCGCATCAGTGATAAACGTCATTTTCATTTTGTCCTGTTTGCCAGACACGTGGAGGTCAGAGATAGATTCCTGGACAAGAATAGTGAATTTGTTTTTCCTACATGGTTTCCAACTTACTATTTATGTAAATACGGATGAAATTCCTCTGAATTCTATCTTCGTCTCCACACTATACTTGTGATTAGATTAAATGCAGGGCCGATTTAATGCGTATAGACCGGTAGGGTAGCAAGAGGTGTCTGGGAAAGGTGTTTTAAATTACTATCATTATAATTAATAACTATTAAGGAAAATCTGGAGGATTGGATAATGAGCCAGACGTATGACATCACGACTGGCGCCAGTTAAAACTCCTGTATCTCAGAAAATAAACCCTTTTTTGAATGTTTTATGACATCATACTACTCAGTAATTGAGAAATACTTGGAGGGGATCTGATCTAATTATCTTTAATTATTTTTTTATTAAATACAAAAAAAATACAGCTCTTTGAGAGAATGCAACAGTGCCAGTCACAAAAGGATAAGGGTGGTTTATTGAAATACTAACTATATTTGTCATTTTCTATTTTAGAAAGTTTGTGCGATAATTTTGTACAATTTTAATAAAGGCCTAGTATTTTTTATTTTTAGCCATCTTTTAATTTTTTGAACTTTAGTTTTAACATTTAATTCTTCAATTTTTAATCATAAATTAATTAAACCAAACAAATATTTAAAATACAAATTTATTTAACAATTAATACGCTAGTGTAATAGCTATCAACTATTGGTGAAGATATCTTATAATTTGAAGTAATAATACGCACTAATAGGCCTAATAATAAACTTTTTAAAGGTTAATTATAATAAGCAAAAATCCAACATAATATTTTATTCATTTTGTAATTAATCCCTTTATTGCTATGAAATACAAAGAGTTGGTTGGCTGATTGGCTTAGATACTAGTTTCAAATATTTTTGACATTCGCTAATGAATTTTTATTTGCAAGTTAATTAAACAAAACTAGCCTTTAATTTAAAAACGCAATAATCTAATATAAAAGCTAACTACTTTTAGTGGATTCATCTTAATATTTGAAGTGAACACAGCCACAATATGAAGAACTGTTTCATAAGTTTTGTGTTTCTTAGTAAGTATAAATTCAATATCCTCTTCTAGCCTTAATGCAAAAAGTTATTAAATGCAGCGTAAGACCAAAACTTCGCTTCCTGGTAGGGATTCTAAAATTACCCATAAAGCCACTTACACATTTGACCATTCAACGTACGATAGTAAGAGTATTCAAACGTTCAAAGAACATTTGGTAAATATGTTCAAGAACATAATATTTTTCTTAATCAAATGTTATATTAACAACTAAAGAGCTTTGGATGGAAACTTTAAATATATTGGCCCAGGACTGTCGGTTCTAATCTGGAATTATACTAAGGAAATACTTTGTCTTCAGGATTATTGACATCTCACACTGTTTAAATAATCTCGCATTTCGGCGTATTAAGAATTCGAGCCGTTTGTTAAAGCTGTCTATTTCTAATTTTTATTATAACAGACAAAAATTTACTAATTAATTTATTCAAATAATTTTGGGAGCCATAAGATGACAAAGATAAATCCAATCGTGTGTACTAAAAAATTAGTAATGCACATATTATACATTAAATCATAGATACAAATAGGAATTTTGGGAACTTTAGAACAGCAGTCTACCATATGATCACATCCATAAACTGAGTCAAATGTGTTGTTTGTGTGAATACAAATTCCAGACAGAGATGGAAGGTATGGTTCATGACAGATAATTTAGGGCCAAACTAATCTAGCTGAGTAAAACTTCAGTTGAGTAGTGTTCATATTCAAATAATGTTTTAAATATACTTTCATCACAGTCGAGCAATATTTTGGGGTTAGAATATTATACCCATAGATAGATATCAAGTGCATTCCGTTCATTCTTAAAGGTAGAAGTCTTACCTTGACGCACTACACTATGGTCCTCTCACATAAGCTACTCCATTGTTGAATAATGCGAGGTAAGCTTGTTACTTTACAGGATAGACAAAGAGTTACAGTAATAATCTTAAACTAATTTGCCAACAAAATACTATACACATAATATTAGGCTAACCAGTAATTTTCAAAATTCAAAAATTGATCAAACATAGCGCTTTGAAAAAACTTTTTGTTGATAAGTTTAATTTTGTTTTAAAAAAAATCTGTTTCTTTTGATGAATTCTAGATAGAGACTTTACTGCAAGATATTTTCACTTGAGAGTCATTGATTTGGCAAAGAAACAACGTATGACAGTAGCTTTTAAATTATAGATATATTTTTACTAAGGATTTATGTTTGAAGGACCAGATATTTCGAAAATATCGTATCAGGACCACACCACTGGTCCCGCGATAAAGGTCATCAGTTTTGTTTGATATGGTTACAGTATACAGAGGATGTGATGTGAAATACAACCACGTGTGCAAGGGAGACCTATACTTTTAAAGTGTGTAATAAACCACCGAACATGGATGGGTAGTATTAAAACGTGAAACAGGATAGCCTGGAAAAATAGTAAGAGGTGGGACATATCACATAAATTGCCTAAACGTACAGTTAACGTTAAGCATATTTATTCACTGAGTAAGTATAAAACTACGGATTACAAATATCCTTATAGACATTAAAACATGAGGCACAGATATTTTGGATTGTTAATAAGAGAGTGAGAACAATAATAGTTCATCAATAACAAGGGTGGTTTGTAGCTCCTTAAGGATAACCCTCCTCCGACTAGGCCCTTTGATAACATTAAACTCAAAACATTATTAATTTTATCATGACATATATATTTAAAAATATGTTTTCTTGTTCTAGGCGCGATTCTTCTGAACTTGATGTTCCTATTGCCAACCTCCAAGGGGTATTCTTACGGTGCCCGGTACCACGAGGACCTCCCATGGGCTCAGTACCCTTATCGAGGTCACCTGCAACGCTCCAACACTGGCTATGACGAATACGATCACGATTACTACCCTAGCGATGGATATTCTTCTAGACGTCAGTTGTCACACCATAGACCTTGTCATCCAGGCCAGAACTACATTGATGGGATGTGCCAATCGCCCCGTAGTAGATGTCCTCCTAACTTCAGTTTGATCAACAACGTCTGCACAGATTCGGGTGGCGTGACGGCCGTGCACGTCTCGCAATTAGGATGGGGATGGTGATTCTGGTAGGAGAAATCGGCGGGGATTCTCAACAGGAGTCGATTGGTATTCGAGGAAAAGGTGATTTGTAGCTTAATTTATAAGTAGGTCTACGTTTTGAAGGATCCGAGTTGGATTACTCTCATTTCTATCATATTTACTCGTATCGATCGGAAGATGAAGTTTTTTAAACGTCCTGTTTCGTTTGCTGAACCGATTCCTTCTGTATGAATTTAAGATTGCCCACTTCGGTGGCCGCATGGTCTAAAGCGATACTCTCGCAACAGACTACACTACTAAGGACGGTTTTCCCAAAATAGTTTTCCACTCTCTCTTCTCGAAAATGTGAAGTACACTTCCTATTAATACAATCTTCCTAGTCCCTACAACCCGTATCGTAATTAGTACATAAGCGTCGAACCCGAACGGGTAGTAAGACGCGGGGCTAAATAAATTATATATATTTTTTTTTATATGTATAATATATATATACATTTTCTATATATTTTTTATATAAAATAATAATAATATTTAGCGCCGCGTCTTACTACCCATTCGGGTTATACGCTTTAATTACTAATTACGCTAATGTATTAGGAATTGGGAAGGTTGAATTAGAGGAAGTGAACCCGCATTTGCGTGGAGGGAGAGTGGAAAACCCTTTAGGAAAAACCACCCCCAGTTCACCCGACCGAGACTCGAACCTCGATTTCCCCGTCCTCAGCGGTCGAGCTCAACACGACAAGCGCGTTAGCCAGCTACGCCACCGAGGCGGGTTTTTATATATAAATTTTATATATAATATATATATTTAGACATAATATATATATTTATATATAATATTTATTTTTATATATTATATATATATATATTGACATAATATATATATATTTTGACATAATATATATATTTTTATATATACAAATGTTTGTAGGCCTATATTAAGTTTATGGGATCACCTAATATTTCTTCGGCTCGTGGTGCAAATTGATATATTTGGCCCTTGGTATGAAAAACGCAGGACCACCCTGGTTTAATCGATGTTCCTAATAATACGGGTTTCTTTACGTTTCAAGACAAGAATCGAACTTAGGGCCAGTTTTATAGTCAAATTTAGTACGCCTCAAGTGCGGCGCTACACTAAGTACATGACAACACCTACCTCAACTCGAATGGAATGGGCCAGTTTCCTATGCGAGAACGGCACATTCCATTCTGGTTTAGGTAGGTGTCGTCATGTACTTAGTGTAGCGCCGCACTTGAGGCGTACTAAATTTGACTATGAAACTGGGCCTTAATATTCTATGTTTGATGTTAATAAATGTCGACAATTTATAATAATTTAAGCAACATTTAAATTTTTACTTATATTCTAAACTTTGTATATCATATTTATCTTATTTGGTGAATAAAGTCATTATTTACATCTATACGAATATCATAGAGGGGAAAGATTTGATTTTTTTGTTTTTTTGTTTGTAATGGATCAACTCAAATACAAGTGGACCGATTATAAAAATTATTTCACCAATATAAAGCTACATTATCAGCGAGTAACATAAGCTATATTGCATTTTGAAAATTTAATTTATTCCTCATAAAAATGTCGATAGTATATTATATAGTCGTTGGAAAAAAAAAGTGGTTGAAGGGAAAGTGGGGTTTGTGAAGGGGGTGGGGGGTAGGGGTGAGGAAAGAGGAATGAGATGAAAATAGGAGGGGGCTATACAGTGATGGTAGGACTGTATTTTCAAAAAGAATAACTAAAAAAAGTTTTGTTTTTATATTGACATGACGGATGATTTGAAGCTTTGTTTTACAGGATTATTTACAAATTTTTAAGGGGAAGGGGGCTAGTCTATAATATTCTTATTTCTAGATCATTAATGTTTATTTGCTTGTAGGTTGGGGTCTTCTGCAGCATTGTTGGTGAAGACTACACATTATTACTTAATTACTATACTTACTTTAAGAACCTATTTCTGTTATGCACCACTTCATTATTATCATGTATTCTTATTTTAAAAGAACAATAAACATTATCTCACTATTTAGCACTAAATTGTATTGGCATTGATTTATTTATTTATTTAAAGTTTTATTCAAAATATTAACATAGTAGTAGTTATATTTTATGTTTGATCAATTGCAAATATATGTAATTTTGTTGTGAAAATATTTTCTAAAGTAAATAAATGGTTACTTTCACAAATCAACGCACTTAATACGCTCACAAAACGAATAATTTAGTCAAAAGTGGTCTGAAATCCCCTTAACTAAATTTTGAACCTCACGAACCAGAAGAGGTAATGGCAAAGAATCAACGGGAAATTTATTTCCGGGTCTCACGGATTAATTTATTAGTATGGTAGGATTTTTTTCATAAATTTACTTTTGAGTGACATCTAAGAAAGAGTAAGTAAGTATTATGATCGTAAGAAAAACTAATTTGAGTTTTTTATGGGTGTCAATGTTACATAAACCCTTGAATTTAAAAAAAATGCTTTTACGATGGTGTCTGTATCTCTGCCTGGAATCGAAACCATTTTACTGATTAGACTAAAACTTTGTACCGAGTGCATTTATAAGGTTATCCAGAGGGACTTTTGGAAATTATATTTATAACAAAAAGTAATTTATATAATGGTGAAAAGAAAAACTGCAAAGTCTTGGGACTGCTAAAAAAACTTGTACGTGTAATATATTATTATAAAACCAATAGTGTCAGAGATAAAAGCAAAAATATATTTTTAAATGGCGTTCTGGGGAATGGGTAGTTTTATCGGGGCACATGAACTGTGGAGTAAGAATAAAATTCATAGAGACTTTGTTCAAAATGGAAAATGGAGGCTAGGTTAGGTTAGGAGTTGAACTGGATTACAGGTTGTACCGCAATTCTAGTGGACCCTTATTTAATGTCTGTTGACAGGTATAATTTATACCTCAATTCTAGTGGACCCTTATTTAATGTCTGTTGACAGGTATACTTTATTTCGCAATTCGAGTGCACCCAGTTTGATTGTTATGCTCTTTTGTGAACAATGATGTTCCTTTATTCAAAATGTGTTTTTGTAACAGTGCGCCGTATATTATTTCATATCTATACTATTATTATTATTTAGCACCACGTCTTACTACCCGTTCAGGTTATATGCTTTAAGTACTAATTACACTAATGGATTAGGAATTGGGAAGGTTGAATAAGAGGAAGTGAACCCGCATTTGCGTGGAGGTAGAGTGGAAAACCATTCAGGAAAAACCACCCCCAGCTCACCCGACCGAGATTCGAACCACGATCTCCCCGTCCTCAGCAGTCGAGCTCAACACGACTAGCGCGTTAGCCAACTACGCCACCGAGGCGGGTCATATCTATACTCTTTGGTGAAATGTGATTCTCTTTAATCCGTTATGTCTCAACAGAAATATATATTATATATTCGTCTCACATATCTTAAGAATGTTTAGTAAATGTATTCATTTTTTGGTAAAAGAGCATTGCACCATTTATTTTTACTAAACCTAATATAAAATGTATGATAAAATCAGCGTAAGTGATTCTCAAATTGTAAAACAGGTGATAAGTTTGATTGTTTTTGTATAAATAATTGTATCAAGCCTATCTAACCATCTCTTCCTAAACTTTTTGAATGGGGTACCACCGAGATAAATATGGATATTTACTAATTCAGTGCATTTTTAATGTTGTCCAGGGACTTAATAACATATACTGTGCAGCTGCAGCAGCTAGAACCAATGTTGCCACCCCTCCAACTACTGTTTAAATCTGTTCTACTCTTGGTCAGACTTGGTCGTAATATACTTATAAGAGGACATATCTTTTCTTTTTTTTTTACAACTTTAATATGCTTGTTTTGTTTGGCTTTTCATGGCGTACCACCGCGAATAACTGTACATACCACTTGTGGTACGCCTACCACAGCTTGGGAACCTCTGTGTTACACCCTTTATAGATAATTTCTTAGTTCTAAATACTGTGGGGGTCACACGAGTGCAGCCAAGCGGACTTTGTTGTTGTGGCCCAAGGACTTCATTACGTAAGTGCCACCTCATATAAGATAATAGAACAGAGATTACAAACATCAGAAGTCAAAGGCAGCTCGCAAGAGAAAACCAGTTCTTTCGAATCGACCGCCATGTTGACAAACAGATTGGTGTTGATCGGGGCCCTGCTGGTGGCAGGTGTGATCCTCTGCAGCCAACCGGAAGCGGTAGTCGCGGCCAAGAGGGACGGAGAAAGGGCGGATGATTCGTCAGACGAGTCGTCGAATCGTAAATCATCGGATAGTTCGGAGTCGTCTTCATCCGAGGAAGAAGCACGGCGTGGGAATCGCTACTGACCGACGACAACGACAACAACAACAACAACAACAAAAAATGTTGGACGTTTTAGTTTGTAAGTTATTAGAATATAAATATTCAATAGTACGTCCGGGCTAACTGTAGTTAATTACACTAATGTGGTAGAGATGAGGATGGTATAGTTTATAAGAAGTGTACTCCCATTCGTTTGTGGAAAGAATGGAAAACCAATCTAGTAAATCCACCTCGGTACACCCAGTTGGGATTCAAAACCCGATCTCGTGATCACCAGTAAACCAGACCAGACAATCCTTAAGTCTAATTTCCCGTGTCCACCATGGTGGGCTATATATATTTATATATTTCAATTTTAATATATCTACCAGTAAGTACACCCGATTGGTGATTGTCAATATTTTGCCTAGGAGAACGGAATTATAATTGCATATCTTAATTAAATATGCAAGCATTTTCAATTTAATAGAATGAGAAATAACATAAGAGCTAGTAGATATCGAACCTCAAGTCTCCTGGGTCTGTGTCAGACACCCTAACCTTGCAGTCAACCCTTAAGGTCAAAACAAATTTTTACATTGTTATCAATCAAGTTTATCCCTCACCAGTGATCACATGGTATAAGGCATCAGTTTCACAAAATCACTAGAATACCGGTGATAGAGAGATTTTGGTCCAAGTTTCTATGGGATGGTCCCCCCCCCCCCACCACCACCTAATGAGCTTCCAATCTTTCTCCACGTTAATGTGGTTGCATTTCCTCAAAGTCACCCTTTCAACATTCACCCTAATGATATGTTTTTAAAAGGCTTGTTTCGAATAAAATAAGGTGTAAAGTTAAATTTTTGCGATTCAAAACCTAGCCAAAACGAATGGTATGAAATATTCTCGAAGTCTGATTATTTTTTAATGGTTCATTTTGGAGAGAAAAAAATATATAAATTGCATACATAGCTTTCGACACTAAATATAATGTAAAAAAATTGCGAATATGTTTAATGTAAAAAACGGAATACCTAAAACAAAAATTTTAAAGGTTGTTCTATGTGATTGTGAAACATGATATCTTACCTCACATGACGAGAAGAAACTTAATGTGTTCAAATACAAGTTGCTTAGGAAGATATTTAGATATAAAGGGATTATTATACAGTAGTAATAATACATAACGATGAGTTACATACCCTGTTATCTTCACCAGACGTTGTTAGGGTAATAAAATCCAGCAGGTAAGGATGAGCAGGACATGCGGTCAGAATTAAAGAATATAGAACCTTGTTCAGGGTATTGACTGGCAAATCCTATGGGAAGAGACCAATGGAAAGACCTAGATGCAGATCAGACATTAATATTTACCTGAAAGAGATTAAATGTAATGAAGTGGACTGAGGTAGACTGGATAGAATTACCTCAAGATAGGGATTGGGTAAAATATAGGTGGAGTGGATGTAACTAGCTAAAGATAGAGACAGGGGGCGTACTTTTTTAAGTTCATAAATGAATTTTAGAATTCCTAATGCTATAGAATACATTAATTAAGCTATGTTTAACATATTATGGCCTAAGTTGATGAATAAAGTAAATATCAAAACATGCAATTAAATTATCCTAGTTTTTTTTATATTATAAATATTAATTTGTAATGTACAGCAGATAATAGCACAAAATGATAAAAATTTAAAATAAATATGTGTTTTAACCTTTCATATTTTAATGGTGAAGCCTCATGGTTGTTGAATATAAAAATTATTATTTTTAAAATAGTAGACGAATATTTTAAGTGAAATCGAAGTGCTGAAAGCTTCGTACGCTCCTAAAACGTTACTATATCTAAAATTGTCATAATGTACATTAAAATTGAGCCTTATATGACATATGAATATGTTAAGGTTGTACACTTTGTCATAATATAGTATATACCTCATGTTTTAATCAGGTCTGTGAAGTCTGAATCGAAACCTCGTATCGGCTCCACAGTCCTTGTTTTGATATGTTTTTTTATTATTATTTAGCACCGCGTCTTACTACCCGTTCGGGTTATACGCTTAAGTACTAATTATGCTAATGGATTAGGAATTGGGAAGGTTGAATTAAAGGAAGTGAACCCGCATTTGCGTGGAGGGAGAGTGGAAAACCATTTAGGAAAAAACCCTCCCAGTTCACCCGACCGAGATTCGAACCTCGATCTCCCAGTCCTCAGCAGTCAGGCTCAACACGCTAAGCGCGTTAGCCAACTACGCCACCGAGGCGGGTAAGAATTAATGAGTTGAACTAGTTGGAGTCAGACGCCTTAGCTCAGTCAGTAGCATTTCTGAATACTGAGATAAGGGTCATAGGTTCGATTCATGGCACGATCAATTATTATTATTATTATTAGCACCGCGTCTTACTACCCGTTCGGGTTATACGCACTTACGCTAATGTGTAATGGTAGGGTGATTGTGAGATGAAATGAAGGACCTACAGTTTAACGTGGAATCCGAACCACGGTGGAGACCTGGCATTCCTCACATTCACAAGATGGCTTGTCAGAGGTGAAGGAAGGGTTGGCACGATCAATAAATGTATCGGTGACCTGGTGGTCTAGGGGTAAGGTGTCAGACTTCTGTGCTGGCGGCCGGATTTCAATCCTCGGTCCCGGCACAGATTTATCTGCTTACCAAACCCTTCCTTCACCTCTGACAAGACATCTTGTGAATGTGGGGAATGACAGGCCTCCACCGTGGTTCGGATCCACGTTAAACTGTAGGTCCTCCATTTCATCTCACAATCATCCTACCATTACACATTAGCGTGTGTATAACCCGAACGGGTGGTAAGACGCGGTGATGATGATGATAATAAATTAATTATAATAATAATAATAATAATAAATGTATCAGTGGTTAAATGTGGGTTTCCCCTTTCATAGTGATGAGTAAAAGGCCAAGGGCTGTAGGTTGTATATATTCTAGAATTAAATTAGTTTAAAAAGTCGTTTGCTGATATAAACAGTTGGTTCAGAAAGTGCACATTAAATCCTCAGATTAAAAAAAAAATGTTGGATATAATTTAATATGGAATAGTTAAGAGTTTCATAAATAATATATTAAGAACGAATTAAATGATTACGTGATTATATTAATTAGGTGTTATAAAATTTTACTGCCGTGTCTTACAACCTGTAAAGGTTATACGCATGCGTGATAATTATTTTGGTAGGGCTGAGGAAGGAAGCATGTCAGAGGTAATCTACCCATATTTGCATGGAAGGAGAGTGGGAAACCATTTAGGAAAACCACCCTTAGTACATCCAACCGGGATTCGAACCTTGATCTCCCAGTCATCAGAAGGCCAATCTAACACGAGAGTAGTGAGTTAGATCATACAGCCACTGAAGCGGGTATTATAAACATAATATAAATATGTAATATTACAAGTGTAAAATACAAATAATTTAATTAGATTAGCTAACTATGTTATTTCTTGTTTGATAATTAGTTAATCCATATTTAAAGAAACTTTTGTTTTAATATTTCAGGTTACTTAATAAACAAAAAGATTTGACGACCTTCTTCAGAAACTACGAGAATATTATATATTTTCACTGACTTAATAATAAGATTATAATTGTATGTTCATTAAAAAATTTAATATAATTTCTCTAATATGGTTGCTGTAAAATAAATATAATAAAAAACTATGTTGTGTTTTTATTCAAATTCCTTGATTTCTTCAACCCCGACTGTAATGTGAATAAATGAGAAACTAAGTTGTTTTACCAAATTGATTTTATACCTACATGAAATGGCAATGATATTTCAGATTAAACTTCAAGCAAATTATTAATTTCTATGATATACAAATTATTAAATTATATGATTAATAACTAAGCTTTCACAGCACATTTAAATAATGAATGATCTTAAACACGTTAACGTAAATAAATTTAAGCCAAGAACGTTTAGTCTAAGAGGACCGCCTACTGGGGAATTGATATTTACTGTAGACGTCCAGTAAATCCACGTTTTTTTTAAAAAGGAGTTTGTTATTTTAAAATATGGTAAATGTACAAATAGAAATGAAAAGTTTAAGTAAATCCGTATTGAATTAAAAACCATAGATTTTAAAAATTGTATCGAAACTACTATTTTACGAATACGAATACTTATTGTATCTATTAATCCTGAATTCGAATCCAAATCTTACGGCAAATGAGGAGATAGAGATTAAATATAAAAATAACAGAACAATAGAAAGCAGAACTATTAACTAAATATTAAAATTTCTTATGATCAACTTATTATAACATTCATATATTCAGTTAAGTGTTAAATTAAAGGTCTGGGGTCAAGTTGTTAAGTTTGTCCTATTATTATTTTGAGTATGGGCCACCAATAAGGTGCATTAAGCTATACAATAAATTACAATTCAAAATTTGAGAAAAATACATGTATTTGACTTTGGAATCCCACATTTTCTCGAATCCTCAAATCTCAAATATATTTAAGGATTTGAGGGTTCAATGAGTCTAGGATTTGAGAATCCCATTCCTGAATCTAAGTTTTATAAATTCTAAAAATGAGATGTTCAACACTAAATGCTGCAGTTCTGAAATCAAAGTAAAGCGTTAGAAACCAAAATAGTGACTCCCTCAAATAATAAACAAGTTAAGTAATTTTTAATATTGTCTAAACAGGAGATTATAGCTAAGATAATAAAATTTAGGATCGCTTTAACGTTTTAAATCTTTCTAAGTACCATTCTCATTGTAATATTTCCCTTCAAGTAGGCGGTACCCTTAACGTACTATTTCTTTACCACAGAATTACAGTCCAATTGGTGACCTGGTGGTCTAGGGTAAGGTGTCAAGACTTCTGTGCTGGTGGCCGGGGTTCAATCCTCGTCCCGGCACAGATTTATCTGATTACCAAACCCTTCCTTCACCTCTGACAAGACATCTTGTGAATGTGGGGAATGCCAGACCTCCACCGTGGTTCGGATTACACGTTAAACTGTAGGTCCTTCATTTCATCTCAAATCACCCTACCATTACACATTAGCGTAAGTACGTATAACTAGAACGGGTAGTAAGACGCGGTGCTAATAATAATAATAATAATAATTATAATACAGTCCAAATTTTAATTAATTTTTTTTTTTGCTCCACATCTTACTACCTCTTCAGGCTATACGTATTTGAACGAAATAAACTAATGTATTAAGGATTAGGAAGTTAAATTTAGAGGGAAGTGTAACCGAATCTGCGTGGAGGTAAAAAGTAAAACAATTTAGGGGGAAACCACCCTCAGCGCAACCTACTGGGATTCCAACTTCGGTCTCTTTATCATCATCAGTCTAATCTACTGGATATTGACGCCTTAGACCATGTGGCCACCAAAGCAGGTGAGAAGAACCTTATCTGACTACAAAAATCTACGTTTGTATTTTTAAAACGCCCTTCCTATGAACATTCGGTTTCCAATATTTTTCCAAAGCCAAACATTTCTCCATATACCTCTCTTATAATTCCATAGTCACAATTACAAACAATTGCTATATTACTATTATTATTATTATTATTATTAACACCGCGTCTTACTATCCGTTCGGGTTATACGCACTTACACTAATGTGTAATGGTAGGGTGATTGTGAGATGAAATGGAGGACCTACAGTTTAACGTGGGATCCGAACCACGGTGGAGGCATTCCCCACATTCACAAGTTGTGATTAATACACGTCTTGTCAGAGGTGAAGGAAGGGTTTGGCAATCAGATAAATATATGCCAGTACCGAGGATTGAACCCCGGCCGAGAGCATAGAAGTCTGACACCTTACCCCTAGACCACCAGGTCACCAACAATAATATTATTATATATTATTATTAGCACCGCGTCTTACTACCCATTCGGGTTATACGCACGACAACTAAACAAGGGAATAAAACCCAGAATCTTTGGCTTAGCGCACCTAAGCTCATACCACTGAACTATCCAGAAAATTTCCCTTGCGTAGGTTCATTATTCACTCATATTTTAAGACATAGTGATTGATGGGTTTGTTTTTAAATTATTTACATTGCCTCGACATAAGTCTAGTCCTACTTTTCTATTATCTACTTTCAATTTATTTTCCTAGATAATTTTTTTCCTATATAGTTTCATGGTAGTGGGGTTCCTTAAACGAACGTAAGCTAATTTTCTATCTAACCTATATCTTACAGACGCTGTCTCATATTGACATTCTCAAATACAACCTGAAAGGAAATACGAGGGGAAAACCCATCATGTACTGACAAATTGGTCACACTGTGTTACATCTAACTTAATACTTGTACAGTTTACTGCATTTACATGCTCGATTTCACACGTATTCCTTGTAGACCTAGGGTATGCTTTGATTGTATTGGTGTTCCTGCTATTGGCCGAACTGGGTGACCGCATGGTAGCCAGCCAGCATTCAGGCCAAATGATGCCCTGGTCGCCCGCCAGTGCTGACCTCTGATAACACTTGTTGCCAATTGATGCCCTGTTGTTGTGATGAGAAAGTGCACAGTTGAAACTTTAGCCATTAATTTTACTATCATATTTTTTATATACTTGATTTTGTTCTTGACCTTTCCGTATGAAATTCGATGATAAGATTAGACCGAAGGTCATCATAAGCGTCACAAAGCAATTGGCTATCGTTTAAAATATATTATTCCTAGTACGATTTGTTCATTTAGATTTTCTAGGAACCTTCAAAGAAATAAAAGTGGTTCGAATATCGTAAAATATAAGACCGACATAAACAGTAGTTTATGACAGTGTTCGCGAGTCATTGAGACGAAGAAGTTATCATTATCAACGAGAAATACAAACAAAGATGTTCAGAAAAATCAGTTTGTCCGTTCTACTTCTCGCACTGATTATATCAACCCAGGGTCGAGTCTACACCATAAGTTCCTCTTCGGATTCTTCAGAGTCGAGCGAATCCTCGAAGTCTTCGGAGTCTTCCGAGTCGTCCAAATCTTCGGATTCTTCAGAGTTGTCTGATTCTAAAGATCTATATAGGCTGTATGGAGGGCGCACCATCGTTGTGTATCTACCAGCGTCACAACAAGAGACGGTGCTGAACTCTGTCGTGGAGACTGCGGACAAACCCGTGACCAGGAGCCAACTCCCGGCGCTAGATGCCGCCAACAGCAGCACCCTGAATAACAACATGGCAGTGAGTGTGAACCGGGTTTAAGAAAGAAGCGACGTCACAGATCACGTAATAGAACCAGGCGGGTGAGTTATTTGATTACTGACCAAGCAAAGTGAGGTTCAGTTTTAACTTGAATATTTAGCCATTCGTTACGACTGTACTCATCTTTATCACGCGATAAATGTAATTTTGCGTGGACCGATTTTAAAGATAACCACTTCGATGGACGCTTGGTCTAACGCACTACTCTCGCAGTAGAATAGACCGCCGATGACGGAGAGTTTGAGGTTCGTTAACTAGGTCGGGTGTAATGAGTGTTTTTTCAAAATGGTTTTCCACTCTTCCTCCACGCAAATTCGGTTATACTTCCTATAAATATAGCCCTCCTAATCCCTAAAACCACTAACGAAATTAGTACATAAGCGTTTAACCCGAAAGGGTAGTAAGACGCAGTGCTAAGAAATAAATACAATAAATTTCTTGGGGTGATAAAGCTATAGGATAAAATAACAGAGAGACAGAGAGAGAAAAGACAAAAGACAGAGATAAAGACAGACATAATGTATATTATTATTATTATTAATATAATAATAATAATAATAATAATAAATTTCATTGTAAGACCATGAATAGTTGAAATAATCGAACCTAAAATACTCTTTTAGCAAAAATTAAAACCAAGGGTATGAAATAAAATATTTTCATATGCGTGGATTTTTAAGCTAACCCGTAAGTACTGAGATAAATGTGATTTTTCGATTTTTAAATATCTATTTCAATATTTACGTCGTTTCATCGGGCACCTTGAAATCAAATTAAAATTTAAACATAAATTAAATATAAATTAATTAATTAATTAAATAATTAAATAAATTAGAATAAAATATAATATAGATATTTAGTTTTTATTTTGAATTGAAGATTTCTGTTGAAACTCACGTGAAATAAAAAGATTTAATAATTTTAAAGTGAAAAGAAAAAAATAACCATCAAATGCATATAAGAAACTTAATATTCACACAAATTTACATCCTCATGTAATAATATTACTTATTTGTTTATTTTCAAGGTCATCTGGATCGTAAGTAAAGAGTTTCCTGGAAGAACAGTTAGGTGAAGATTTAAGAACCGAAGATGTCAAACTTTTATCAACCTTGAAAGATTATCATCACAACAATGAACATTAAATATAATTGAAGCTTTGAACTGGTGGAGACAGAGAAAAATATTGATAGCAATCTAACAATATACAAAATTGCATTTGTATCAATAAGGTATTAAATTCAACATTATTTATTTTAAATAATAATGTACTATAAAATCAAAATTTTATTTTGATTTAGTTTTTAGCAATGATAATGATCATTAAAAAATTACACTATACATTATATTTCACGTAGATTAATCGATTTAAACAAGAGCTATGTATATAAAACATATTTTTACAAAGGTTTTTGTCACTTAAGTTTTTTTTAATGGCCATGCTCGTTGAGGATTATGTTTCAAACGAAAACTTAGGCTTTTTATCCCACGGGAATAACAATGGAGTGCTATGAACCTAATTCTTGTTAAGAACCTGTAAAACCAATATATAAAAAAATTTAGAGATTTTATGTCACCAAAATTTGCTCATTTTCAAGAAAAAAAATTAATTGATTGATGTCATTCTAAAAGGTGACAATTATATAATATACCCCGAAAAATAGTTTTGTTTAAGGTTAAAAATTTGAGTAATGCGTCATTAGCTATTTGCGGTTTTTGAGAAAATATATGTCCACTTTACAAATATACACATTACACAATTATATTTAAAATAAATTCAGTATTTATTTTTACTCACACATGTTTATGTAGATTCTAATATTTAGAATTTATTTTAAGATAACTATTTTTTTTTCTTAATTGAGCGTGCAATTTTATCTAGCACTCCTCATACCCTCTCTAACCACTTCCCACCCAAATATGTTGGCATCAATACTCAGAACACTATGGTACACAAAACCTCGCTGGAAAAAAAAAATCTGAACCTTTCCCTTAATTCAGTTTCTAACCAAATTCTCCCCTCTCACAACAGAAGTGACGTGTGTCTCCAACAGCCCCCTCCAGCTCCCGCCCCCCCCCCCCAATTTTCTTTACACAAAGAGATTTCCCCACTAACTGGTTATTCCGACATATCTATCATCCTCTTCTCCTTCTGAAATATATATATAATAAACCCAAGACTTTCGTCCTTGTTACTGATTGTAAAAATGCTCCAATAGAGAGCGTGTCACAACTTTTTAACGATGGTACTTGACGCGAATATTACACCGAAGAGAGTCAAAGAAGTCATTGAATGAAAACGTAGAAGACCTTATTTTCAACCCCATTACCCATATGTATATATAAACTTATATGTAAATAAGGGTGCCTGCTTCAGGCGTGTATCTGACACTTCCGAACGACACGACAGCGTCGAGGTCAAATTATGTCACGGATCACGAGGAGAAGGTGAATCCGTCTGGGTTAGACAGGCATTTTTAAAAAAATGGTGGCACGTTCTCATATAATATTATGTCATTTAGAACCCACAGCGGTGGCCGCATGGTATATAGAAGAGGTTTGCAACCTAAAAGAACCCGAATGCCACAACTGAATTCACGAATCTTATGGCGAACCTCATCCTTATTGGTTAAATTATGTCAATTTATGTAAACACATAAACGAATATTTTATTTTGAACAACCCGCCTCGGTGGCGTAGTTGGCTAACGCGCTTGTCGTGTTGAGCTCGACTACCGAGGACGGGGAGATCGAGGTTCGAATCTCGGTTGGGTGAACTGGGGGTGATTTTTTCTAAACGGTTTTCCACTCTCCCTCCATGAAAATGCGGGTTCACTTCCTCTAATTCAATCTTCCCAATTACTAATCCATTAGTGTAATTAGTACTTAAAGCGTATAGCCCGAACGGGTAGTAAGACGTGATGCTAAATAATAATAATAATAATAATAGATATTTTGAATTAAATAAGAAGTGAACACGTTAAATACTTAACAAATCTTCATACTAAAATATACTACTATCTTTGATACGTCAATATAATACAGAATATGTGAGAATGAAATCAAACATAAACATCAGTTGGAGTTTTCATGTATTCATCCCACGGAATTAAAAATTTTACCTTTTTGGCTAAAAACATATTTTACTACAGAAGATTCCTTTTCCTCTACCTTATAACATTCCCGGGTTGCAGCAGTGGAGAAGGGCGGGTCATGGAGATTTTGGTAACGGTCACACTAAATTCAAGATCGACCCAGGAGAGTTCTGACTGTTGGGCGCCACCTCGTTGGCGGTAGTGCACATGAACTATAACGAGGAATTCTTTCATTCGCAAGATTAAAAGTGGAAAATCAACACTCCCCTAGTAAGGCAGACCCAGACTGATAAGTGACTGTTCAGACAGGGATCAATTTCAGCCCTTTACTTAAACTACCAATAAATATTATATCCATACGCCCTAATATGTTTACCATGATCGAATCTGCAAAACCTGCTAATAAACAATGCAGAATAACGTTTATCCAAACCATGAAAATGTTTCCCTAGTGTTACTGTAATAATTCACAAAATGAACATGACATATATAAGTTAGGAGTACCAACAAATATAAAGAAAATCAGAATAACTATATGGTACTATCCGGTTATTCCTCGGGGAAAGTATTCTCCCAGCCATTATTAAGTATCCATCTTTAACCACTCTATAGATTAACCATATCGGAAGCTCTAATCATAGATAATTAGGATGAAATTCAAAAGTAATCAAGGGATAACTCAAATTTTATTACACACACTAAAGTAGTTCTAAACAACTTCAAAACGGTATGAGCCTTAATCGGATACACAAGTCTAATGGGTCAACCATTGGCAACGTTCACAGAGTCTTAACTTAGACTTAACACTTGTAACGTTCTGGATTTACGTTACCGCGATGGGCGCCTATTGAAAAATTATGATTAATACACTTTTCATTTTGACATGTTTTTTTTATTGCTGAATCAGTTTAATTAATGCGAAAATAGATCATGTTGAACTATACGCGGGCTAGCGCAGACAGGTGTTGCTAGACGCCAAACTCCCAACTGAACACTGCCAACTGAACACTCCCAACTAACCACTAACTTTATGTTGCACCATCCCTTGTATATATTCCTTGGTCATGGAAGCTTCGAGAAGGTTTAGTTTAGAAAAAACAAAATACAAGACAAAAACATCTCGGTCTTACTGGGAGGTTCGAGAGCCGGAAAATGACTCAAGTTACATTTTAAAATCTCTCTTCGAACCTTCGAGAAGAGGAAGTTATTATTAAAATTATATATATTGTCAAACTGACTTGACTGGTGTCACGTGCGTGACGTCACTGTTCAGTGGCTTTTGCCTTCTTAGAAGAAGAAGTGCTTTAGGCGCCATTTAATATACTACATAATTTAAATGAAATAAGATATGTTTATAAAATTAGGACGATATTCTTGTCAATGCTTTCACATACTTTTCAGGGGCAAATCAATTACATTACAATACCCCCCAAAGTGTATCTGAAAGTAGAGACCTAGTCGTATACTTTTTGATACGCTTTGCTAAAAAAAAAAAAAAAGACGAGAAAAGACGACATGATCATTTTTCGCACACCCTGTATAAAATTTCACAAGTTATAATATTTTGAAACATCCTGTATAACATTTCACAAATTGGATAAATTCAAATAATTTGGAACACACTGTATAATGTTGTTCTTGAATGATAATATTTGAAGTGGTGTTCTCCGACTGTAAGTTTACATGAAGTATATATATATATATATATATATATATATATATATTGAAGTTATATAAATCAAACATTAAAATATAAAATGTTAATAAAAAAGTTGAAATTAGATAAATCAAATATAAAATTGTTAAGTATAATTACAATTAATTGAAATAAAATAATCTAAGTTTATTATATAAAAATTTGGATTTAATATAAAGATTTGAATTTAATTATTACTAATCAAAGTTTTTTTATTTAAAAAAACAAAATTCGTTGCTAAAACGTCCTTAAGATTGATTAAAATACATTAAACTTTTTAATAAAAAATGGAATTCAATTGTCACTAATCAAAGTGTCTTTTGATCATTTATTGGTTTAAACACTTCGTTGCACTTTTTATTTCAATGATCCTTCACGGATCCACTTTTAATTATTAGTATTATTATGATGATCCTTCACGGATCCACTTTTACTATTATTTTAACATACTTAACCAAACACTCTTAATGCTACACATACCCTTAAAAAGCCTGACTGCCAAATTCGCTATATGAGCCACTATTATACTCTTAAAAGCCTGACGGCCAAATTCGCTATATGAGCCTTCACTTAAATTACATTTACAAAATAATAAGCTTAAAAACACAAAAAGAATTTACAAAATAAACTCAATTACTTAAAAAATATATAATTACATTGTTTCGGACAGAGAAAGGATAATAACAGAACATCTGAATCACCTTACCAAAATCTTTATTTATGAGAATACCTAAACTCAAAACAAATTTAAAATACTTGAAATATATAGACGATAATCTTGGAATCATAAAATATTTAAAATTATTTTTTCCCCTTCTTAATTGAATAATTAATTTCACATTAGTGAAAAAAAATCTTTACCTGCATCTTTCTGTTGATTACAATCTTTTGACTATTGCCTATTTGCCTTAGGCATTTAAAAAATGAAATTATAATAAAATCTTTTATAGTAGCCTAATTAGGTCTAACACCCTAATTAGCTCTCATCCTTGTTAATACATTAGCATTATTACATCACGTAATCACAGAATACCCTTTTAAACCTCTTCACAATCTCCTCAATATCTTTAAATTTTAATCCAGAACCAACCATTGGATATTTATCGCATATTATATAGTGGAAATCTTAGGTCTCTGCCTCATTTATTAGAACTGACTTTTTGCTGCGTTGTGCTAGCTCTATGTTTGTGAATACCTGCTACCTGAAATTCGGTGATCCCTTTGACTCACTACTTATAAAAAAAATGAAATTATTCATCATGGCTTATTACATCTAAGTCCATGGCTTAATACACCTCAACTTCCTCACTCAATTCTCCTCAACGCTGCTAGATGCCCTCGGGCCATCCTTAAACTCATAACGACGATTAATTAATCTAGATCATGGCTTGCCCATAGCTAAGACCATATCTGAAAAAAAAACCTCAACTCCACTTTCTCAACATATATACCTCAATGAAATGACCTCAACTCCACTATCTGAAAAAATTGCTTTTAAAAAAGACTACTCGCCTCTTATTTCCACTCACCTTAACATACTGTAATAAGCACTCAAGTGCATATCTAAATTAATCTCTCTAGATATCTTAGATCATACTCTTCAGCTTATCAGCCTACTCTGTGATTTCTTTAATATCTGATTCAAAATCGTTGAATTTATTGCCATTTAATTATTTGAATTAAAATAACCCCCCACATAAATATTAAAATCCTTATCTTGATTATAAAAAAATGCATCATTGATGAAATAATATATTTATTCAGATTTCCAAGATCGTCTATTAATTAATAAAACTTCCTAACTTTCTCATAAACTAAAATTATATAACTTCTTGTTAAAATTAAAATTTATATTTTTATCTCTAATTATTACTTAAACAATAGTTTACAATTAACAAAAATTATGACCTACTCTTAGAATATACTTAGACCCTAATCTATCCTCGCGTGATTACAGGCTTTCACGCACCTCCAGCTGACAAACTTATCCAAGCCCTCACCTAACCTTCTATCCGATATTATCCCTTGCATGCTTCTAAGGGTCCATGCCTCCTCCCTTATCTGTTCTCCTATTTTGATTTATACAACTTTCTAAAATTATGCTAAGTCCAAATGTTATTAATCTAAATTGATAAGAATTTATATTTTTATAACTTATAGATTTTATACTTAATGTACCGGGTTTGACTCTGACTTATTGAACTAATAAAAATAAGTGATTTTATCTTTCGTGGCCAAAGTCAGTTTGTGTTGTCGTCTTAGCTTTGCGATGTAGGAATGACAATAGATGACCGACCACCTGTATTAAGTGCGACGTAGGAATGAATGTATAGAATTTGTTTTACAACCCTCTCAATTTTTACAAAAGAAGGTTTAACTTCCTTTTCAGAAACTAAAAGATTAGTCTCACTTTTCATGTTTGGTCGTTTATGGTTTCTTTACAATTTATATTTTGAGGTGTGTCACCCTCCTTACTCATTTCAAAATAACACGCAGTTGAAGAGTTGTTTACAGTTGCTTGTTTGTGGTACTAAGTAAGTACGCAGTATATTTTAACCACTGCGTATCTCCTCAGAAAGAGGTGACTCTTTCAACATGTATTTTTGCTAGTTATTGTGCTACAGATCCAGGTTCGAACTCTTGCATAGTCATTTTACTATTTAATTATGTAAATAAAATCCTGTTCCTATCCTTTATAATTAATGTAGCTGAAAAATGTTTAGATATCTGTCTTGCTATAATAGGGTTTTTAATTCTGTGACATTAAAAACACCTCTAATCTTAAGAGTCTCAGGGTCTTGAATTAAGTATACATTTTGACCTATTTGATATTTTACCTGATATGGTCCTTCATATAGTAAAAAGAACTTTTTTACTTCCTTATTCAAATCTGATGATAACTGATGATTTTTTACAAGAACTAACTGGCCATTTACGTATTCAATAGGTTTAAGAATCTTTTTATCATGGTACCGGGTTCGTTTCTCTGCTGTATCTTTTAATATTTTTACCGCAAGATGTAATTTAGTTTGATGACCTATTTCTAACCTTGCTTGTTGCTACTTATAATTGTTTATTTTACAATTTCTACAAGTACGCACAACCTTCTCTTGCACAGGAAATATTACTTTTACGTCGCTGAATTTGTGCTTTTTAAATTTACTTAAATTTATATTTTAAACTTTTCTTACTACAACTAAATTATTATAGTTACCCTTATTTCACTTATTTAAAATTTAAATCTTTAATTTAACTGCTAATTTTTTACATTTATATAATCCGAAATTTAAAGTTTATTTAATTGCCTCCTGGATCAAATATTTTTTGTGAGTCGTACTCATTCAAATTTGATGTCCCTGAAAATGGTGGTACATAATTAAAATTTGGAGGTTGATGTACTTGATTGGTTGTGAATCTGGGTTACCTGTATTGTTATTTCTATTAATTTGTCGATCACTCGAATTTATTTGCCTCGAAGGTCCTTGGTTCCTATCCTGTCGATTTTCTATTCTAGGATGTGGATATTTTCTATTTTGCTCTGGTATTGGATAATTATTTTGATATCTCTGCCTATCTTGTCCATTATTAATTTCTTTGAATTGAGGGTTTGTTGATTGCCTATGCCTATCAATATTAAATCTGTTTGTTTGCTCATTGATTTCTTTGTTTCTTTGATATCTATCGTCAAATGCCATTAATACTCTCTCTACTTCTTTGATGTTCTGTTTATTTATACTAATGAGAACGTCTTGTACTGGAGTTGGAAAATGATTCATTAGAAGACCTATCAATCTATCCTCTACTACTGGGTATCGCAAATATTTCGCCAGTGTTACAAATTTATTGAAATATTCACTCATAGTACTATCCTTTTCGTTATATTTTCCATTAAAAATTAATTGTAGAAAATCATCCTGCATATTTTGAGACCAATATTTTTCCAAAAATATTTCCCTAGCCTGCTCGTATGTCTCCCATTCACTCTCTATACTATCTGTCCAGGATTTCGCCTCATCTTCTATGCCTGATAAAAATATCTCTATTTTGACTTTTTCATTTATTCTTTCTCCTTTAAATACTCTTTCTACTTTATTTATATATTGTACTGCTGAAATGTTTCCTCTCTTTCCTTTAAATTTTGGAATAAGTGCTAATGACGTTTCTCTTAGTCCCTTAGCAAATAAGTTGGTAGTATCGTGTAAGTTACTAGATTCCCCTAGATTTGTTTGATTTTCAACAACAAAATTGGTTAGTTTTTTATCTAGCTTTTCTACTGCCTTATTTACGATCCCATCTATCTGTTCTTTAATTAAAATTTTATTTGTGTCTTGCTGAGAATCAAGTACTGATTTTACCTCATTTATTTCCTTTTCATTGTGTTCTACCTGAAGGTCCAGATTCCCAACTTTAATTTCTACTTCCTTTAACCCTTTAACTGATTCTAGTTCTATTGTTTCTATTTTATTTTTATTAGCTGAAATCTGTTCCATTAACTTGAACTGTCCTTTCCTTAAGTTTTCATGCTTTTCAATCAAAATCTGTTTTACTTTTTCCTGTTCTATCACTTTTGTGTCTACCACATTTAACTGTACTGCTAAGTTTTGATGAACCGTCTCTAATTGGTCTATTTTTTGCTCTACATAACCAAATCTCTGATCACAAACCTCCTTACTTAACTCTATTTTAGCACTTAGTTCCTTATTGATTTGTTCAAGTTTAGTCTGATTTGTATCTAGTTTCTGATTAATTGCCTGAGTATTTGCATATATTATTTGATTAATTTCGTGTCTACTTGTATCTATTTCCTGTTTAGTTTCCTGGCTACTTTTATCTATTTTCTGATTAATTTCTTGTAACATTTTCTGATTACTTCCTTGTAACATTCTCATAAGTTGATTTAAATCTACTATGGGTTGTTCCATATTTTGTTCCTTACTCTTTTCTCTTTCTTCCTCATCTACTATAACATTTCTTTCTTTTTCTGTCCTATCTCCTTCTCTCTCTCCCTCTGCAAATGATTCTCCATTGTCCTGTTCACTTTCCCTTATTTCCTCATCTGATTGTTCTAGACCTAACTGATTCCTAGGTCTATTTTCATATGTTACCTCTTCAGAACAGCTACTAGCGTCACTGTTATCATTTGAATCTGCCATTTTTTAATTATTGTTCCCTTAATTTAAATCACAAAAAAAATGTATACTGTTCCACCCCCAAAATGCACAAATGACATAAATATATTTTTCACTATTTAATTTAAGTTTCTGTTGATGACTTATCTGTGATCTTCTTTAGACTCGTCTCCACCCCTTGTCTCCTTTGGTGATGGTAAGCTGCTTCTCTCGGTCCTCGACGCTGCTTACTGCTTATCTTGGTCCTCGGCGTTGCTTCCTGCTTTATCTCGGTGCTGCTTCCTGCTTATCTCGGTCCTCGGCGTTGCTCTGCTGCTTCTGCTGCTTATCTCGGTCTTCGGCGTTGTCCTCTACTGCTTACCTCGGGAGGTATTTCGTGGCTATCTCGGGGAGGTAATCTCGTGCTGTTTCTCGGGGAGGTATCTCGTACTGTATCTCGGGGAGGTATCTCGTGCTGTATCTCGGGGAGGTATCTCGTGCTGTATCTCGGGGAGGTATCTCGTGCTGTATCTCGGGGAGGTAATTCGTGCTGTATCTCGGGGAGATAATTCGTGCCCCTAAGTTGGGAAGCCAATTGTAACGTTCTGGATTTACGTTACCGCGATGGGCGCCTATTGAAAAATTATGATTAATACACTTTTCATTTTGACATGTTTTTTTTATTGCTGAATCAGTTTAATTAATGCGAAAATAGATCATGTTGAACTATACGCGGGCTAGCGCGGACAGGTGTTGCTAGACGCCAAACTCCCAACTGAACACTGCCAACTGAACACTCCCAACTAACCACTAACTTTATGTTGCACCATCCCTTGTATATATTCCTTGGTCATGGAAGCTTCGAGAAGGTTTAGTTTAGAAAAAACAAAATACAAGACAAAAACATCTCGGTCTTACTGGGAGGTTCGAGAGCCGGAAAATGACTCAAGTTACATTTTAAAATCTCTCTTCGAACCTTCGAGAAGAGGAAGTTATTATTAAAATTATATATATTGTCAAACTGACTTGACTCGTGTCACGTGCGTGACGTCACTGTTCAGTGGCTTTTGCCTTCTTAGAAGAAGAAGTGCTTTAGGCGCCATTTAATATACTACATAATTTAAATGAAATAAGATATGTTTATAAAATTAGGAAGATATTCTTGTCAATGCTTTCACATACTTTTCAGGGGCAAATCAATTACATTACACACTTAACAAAATTACTCCAAATTAAATAAATATTCAACATTGAGATCCTATATTTTGGTTGAAAGGGATTTCCATTGGCCTGAAGGCTTATTCTAATAATGATAATACGAATAGCTAAATAAACATTATCACACATAATCCTTAAGAACTATAAAATGGGTGACCTGGTGGTCTAGGGGTAAGGTGTCAGACTTCTATGCTGGCGGCCGGGGTTCAATCCTCGGTCCCGGCACAGATTTATCTGATTACCAAACCCTTCCTTCACCTCTGACAAGACATCTTGTGAATGTGGGGAATGCCAGGCCTCCACCGTGGTTCGGATTCCACGTTAAGCTGTAGGTCCTTCATTTCATCTCACAATCACCCTACCATTACACATTAGCGTAAGTGCGTATAACCCGAATGGGTAGTAAGACGCGGTGCTAATAATAATAATAATAATAATAATAATAATAATAAAACTATAAAATGATAATAATAATAGTTCAATCCTAATAATTAACCAACAAGATACCAATACAGGCTACTATAAACTAAAATAAAACAAATTATAAGCCGAGAGTGGCCACCGCGCTGAAAGAACCAGATTAATGTGCACATAGGTCCAAGCTAACGGTCCTTACAGTAGACGCAGGAGTCACACGGGTTCGCCGACAGTCACTAGCGGTCACTACCTCGGATAGTTCCACCTAAAGTCAATCTTGAAGTTCAGAGGAAAAAAATCTAATGTATCACTTATCGGTCTCTGTGAGTCTGGCGACACGCGTGACCACACGTTCCACGCGGAACCTCAGGGGTATCCAAGCTGGTAATGCAACTCGGCAAAACTTCACTCGTGAGTGACTGAGGTCACCAGTCAGGGGTACCACTGAAGAAGTACCACGGAGATGGTCCGTAGTTGGCAGAACACGGGCCGGTAAATAAACCACAGACTCCCAGACGCCGAGTCAGAAACCCTTCAAACCCCGTGTATAAATAGTATGTTTCCAACAATAAATTAACCTTTTATAGAGTTCAATTATTATAATTAATTAAAGCTACTAAAATTTATTATATAATAAGTTTAGAAAAAAAATGACTTGACCATCAATATTCCAAGTATAAATTTTGATATAAAATAATATTAATAAAAAAAGAGTCCTGAGTTTTCCACAAAATAGTGCGGGGTACTCTATCCTGTTAAGAACGTTTTTAAAACCGTTAATACCTCACCTCAATAATCCAAGTATTTAGTTTTACATAGAACAACCAGACCTGACATTTAGGTAAATAGATAAAAATAAATAGCATGAAAATAAAAGATTCTGGCACAGTTATGTAGTTATCATACAGGTAGTGCTAATTAGGGGAAATTATGAGTGATCAAATTAATCATTCTACATAGTAACAGTGAGTGATAACCCAAATTGTGGACATCAAATATTGTTCCCCAACATTGACCCATATATATATATATATATATATATATATATATATATATATATCCATGGCGGACACAGATTAGTAAAATATAACAGTTTATATAGAATATTATTATCATACATTACACTTAATCCAATCAGAACAAAGGGTTTGTTATATTAAATGGTCTTACGCCAAGTAGTTTTCACCCTGCATTCTAGTCCTATTAGAATTGGTGAAATTTGTAAACATTACGAAAAGTAACCGACAGTATATATTTTAGTAATTAAATAACATTAAAAGGTGTACTTTACCTCTGCCACTAAATATTAGCACCAAATCCTCCCAATGGAGACAGAGGGTCTTCTCAGCACAAGCGTTCAAGTCAAACACACACTTAAGAAACCGTACCGCTGGACAGCCGACACAAAACTAGTCTCATTTGTCAAACCAACAGCTCACCTCTCATGTTATGACTTAGGTCACAGATCATTCATAGCGCCGTTGGACTTTCTATAAAGCTCTAGTGGATGAAGTGGGCAATGTTGACGTCAGAGCATCACTGGAAGTATCAGACTATTGTGGGTATGTTACCACAATAAGTAAATCCACCTTTAGCGGGCCAGGCTAAATATCTACAGAGTGTCCCATGTGACGGGAAACGTTACAAACTTGATGGGCCGTATAGTAAAAAAAGAAAGCATGGCGGACCGCTGCTTCAGTTGGAAGCCTTTGATTGGTCTAAGACATCATTCTCATGTTGGTCCGGATTGCCGATGACGGTGAGATCTAGGTTCAAATCATGGGGCGCGGTAACGGGCCCCGGACGCTGGACCGGCTGCTGTCGCGGCTAAACTCCATCTCCCCCACGTGGTGAACACCCACTGCAGGGGGCCCTCCCACTCCTGGATGCAGGTGAAAACGCATACAGGTGGTTTTCCCAAGTCATTTCAGCCTGGGCTGCTGGCAGCCGGGGCAACTTGGTGGTGGTTACATCAGAGAAGTCTTGGACTTATATTGATGAAAGCAGAAAAGAAATACCTAATTAGATCACGAAGGGTTGTTGTTGGTTCAAATCATGGCCAGGTGTGCTGCTTAAGAGTGTTTTTACTAAATAATTTTCCACTCTCCTTCCATGCAATTGCGGGTAGATCATCTTTAAAGTGCTTCCTTCATCATTCCTACCCCATTAGAGTAATTAACATATTATATAGACTACGTACAACCTGAACAAGTAGTAAGACACGACCCACCTCGGTGGCCGCATAGACTAAGGCACTACTATCGCAGTAGACAGGACTGCCAGTAACAAGGAGATCTAAGGATGTACTGAGTATTTTTTTCCAAAATTGTTTTCCACTCTCCCTCCGCACAAATTGAGATACACTTCCTTTAAATATAACCTTCCTAATACCTAAAATCATTAGCGTGATTAGTATAAAAGCGTATATCACGAAAGGGTAGTATGACGTGGTGTTAAAATAAACGTAAGAAGTGGTGATTTTTAAAAAAAAAGCTAAAATTTTAATAATATAAGTATTGTGTTATACCCACCTCGGTGGCGTAGTTAGTTAACGCATTAGTTTCGTGTTGAGCCCGACTGCCGAGGACGGGGAGATCAAGGCTTCGAATCTCGGTCGGGTGAACTGGGGTGGTTTTTTACTAAATGGTTTTTCACTCTCCCCCCACGCAATTGGTGTTCACTTCTTAATTCAACCTTCCCAATTCCTAATCCATTAATGTAATTAGTACTTAAAGCGTATAAACCGAACAGGTAGTAAGACGCGGTGCTAAATAATAAATATATATATATATATTGTATTTTTTTTAAATAATGTTCTATTTGTCAATTTATTTATTTTCTCGTTTCTTTTTTTCTTATCTTCCGCCAAACTTCCGTGGCTGATCCTTCGCGGCACTCCAATGTACCGCGGCACTCCGCTTGAAAACCGCTGCCTAGACAAGTGTTCAGCCCATAATGTACCATGGCCGTGTCTAGGTTTAAGGCAGGAAAGGCCTAAAAAAAATTCCAGTTGATGGGAAAGGGGATGAGGTTTGAGGGAGACAAGTTCTCCCCTTGGTGACCCTCAACTCAAACCATTAGTTCACAGGGAGTTTGGGAGGGATGCGGGAGATCGGAATGGGGGGGGGGGAAGGATACTTCTAACCCATTGGGCTCAAAGCTCCAAGATTGCTTACTGTGTCGTAATAACGCCGGTCACGTGACCTGAAAAATAGATACAAACGTGGTCAAAAAAAAAAAAGTTACATGGTTTGACTGCCCTAACAATCTTAGGATATAATGTTGATTCATAAATCACAAAAAAAAAAGGGTTTTTTTTTCGTACAGTCACTTTGTGAAAATCGTAAAAGAAATGTTCCCGCCCTGAGAGGTTCAGTGGCCAAATTACATCAACTGTTAATTTGAGTATCCTGGTTTGAGTCCAGATCATGGCAAAAATTAACATTTTTCTTTTAGTATACCGCGTCTTACGACCTGTTCGATATATCCAAGTATTGCACGTTGATTGAATAGGGATGAGATGAAGTAAGGTAGAATTTAGAGGAAATGTAACAGTATTTGTAAGCGTATAAACCGAATGGGAAGTAAGAAGTAATGCTAGAAAAAGTATTTGTTTGAAAGGATAGTCTGAAAAAAAAATTATTCTTTTTGCACCACGTCTTCCTACCTGTTCCGGTCATACGCATATTAACTAATTACACTAATGAATTACTATTGAGGAAGGTTGAATTTAAAGGAAATGTACCTATATTTGCGTGAAAGGAGAGTGGAAAACTTTTTTTTGTAAACACTATCCTCAGTGCACCCAACTGGAATTTGAAGCCCGATCTCCCTATCATCAGCAATCTTGTCCAAAATGGGAGTGATGCCTTAGACAATACAGCCACCGAAGAAAGAAACATTTAGTAAAAATCAACCTCAAAAAACTCAGTAACGATTCGATCCCCGACGTGCTTGACATCAACAATCCAAACCAGATTAGTTTGACACCTTAAACCATGTGCCCACCATGGTATTAACTTAATTGATACAAGCGTTATTTAACTCTTTATTCGTATTGGGTGAATGTGAGCAGATTAAATAATAGGAAAGGTACCATTCTTATTCTAGAGAGAGGTTTAAAGTTTTAAAAATGATTAAAAATTCATCATAAAGACCCAAATTACACATATTCGGGTATATTTAATTTCAATTTTACCTTTCTCATCCCTATCTAATTAGTGCAATTAGGATACGTATTGTTCAGACGCAGTGGAAAACATGCAGTTTAATTGAATTTAAACAAATTAATATTATTGTAAAATTAACTCGATATTAGATTATTTTACAGTTACCATCAAAAAAAAAACTTCGTATCAGTTACAACACAAGTTAAAAAGTCAGTTTACTTATTCAACAGTATAAATGCTTGAATCTGAAGTATTGGTACATCTAAACGTGTCATAGAAAATATAATATTTTATTGGTTTCATGCGAAAAATATTTAATAAATGTACAGAAATGGAGTAAATATTAAAAATTATTTTTCCAACCATTTTGTTTTACAATCCAAACTCCCAATTAAGTTATAAGTTTTGTTATTAATTGGGGAAACAGGTACGTAAAGACAATATCGTTGTATGTTGGTATCGGACATTCCGGCTGAAAGTCAAGATCAGTGAGATAACTCACCCAGTTACCCATTCAATCCTCACCATCTAAGGAAAGCGATCGCAAGCATCCGATTGATCACCCTGTTAGTGAAATTGATACGGAGTGAGTGTGAAACCAGTTTGGAAGGGTGTGTTTGTTTAAAAGATGTTGTTTCGCCAAAGTTTCGTCTCTTATTGGCAAACACTACTTCACTCTTCGCTCGTGAAATTGAGTGATCATCCACGGGCCTCCGCGTCAAAGTAACCGAATGCGTTCATAATTCAAGGGTCCTTCTGTTTACATAGCGCGGTAAGATGAGTCTTTTCTCACCATGCACACACCTTTCCCGTGTTCCTAATTCAGAGCTACTATCTTTCTCCTCCTTTCACTTTGAACGAAAGAACTTCTCAATTTCTCGAGTCCTGATATAACCTCTTCATCTCTCTATCCTCCCACAACATTCGTCTTCTTTTTACCCCCTCCTTCTTCTCCAAGTCCACATGATTTCGTGTCATTGTCACGTAGGAGGATTACGTACAAAAATGGATCAAAGTTTTAACTAATCTGTTCATCCTTTTTTTTTATCAGCCTATAGGAGGCTCATCAAAACTAATTTAATATTTTGTCACACTACGGTATATTATACACGTATCTGCGATCTGCGATTTAAATATATTATAATTTAAACACATGTTATTATGTTATTTAATATAACTTTTATTTAGAAATCATAGAAATCATTTTTGTTTATCTGTCGAAACAAGTAAATGCTTGAAAGTTGATTCACTTTATATATATATATATATATATATATCATAATAAATTTGCCATATCTGCCCACACGCGTCTTAGCCCGAATCAACAGTTAACAACTCTGTCTACTAAAATCAAAAACCAACACTAATTATCAGACTTCAAACTCAGATTGTGCCCGGGAGCTGCTGAGCTCTTACGGACACAAGTAAAACTACTTCTAGAATAAGAACATAAGACAATATAATTTACAAATGAAGCATATTGCTCTCTTTCTCGCACCTACAGTGCGAGTTTTTTTTCTCTTCTTTATCTTTAATTATTGCGAGGGCTGTAAGCCAGCAAACTGAATGTTATTCACTGTTGCCTGCTTGCACGTGTACGGAAATAAAACAGAAACAGTACAGTCAGACTAAATAAAATTGATACAACCTAAATTTAAATGCCCTAGAAATCAATTCAATAAAACTGGAGCATTACAATTTGTGCTTGACAATATTCGTTCCAATATAAGTGATGTATTTTGAAATAAGATTAAAATGTCTGAAGGACTTATTATATTTAGTTTCCAGCAGTGGCGGATCGTGTATAGGCACTGTGGAACTGCAGCACCCCCTATTTTCACTTGATATTATTGATAACATTTAATATTATGAGTCATTTTTTCTTTAGTTCTTTCTTTATTTTTGTAGCACAATAGATATTCCTTAAGCTTAATGTCAGTACTTCAGTAGCCATCCTCCAGTTTATGGAAAAGATACAAAATCTTTGTATGAAACTGTGCACTTCACAGTGCCAGCGACGTGGTGTTTGACTGTTGTGCGAATGTGCACATAGGAGGGGTTGGGGAGAAGGCAAGACTACCAGGTAGAGAGAGCACTGTTTCACTCGCAGTTCCGGCTCTGGCGTGATGGTGGAAGGAAGTTTTTTTTACTAAGTGTGTGTTGTGCTTAAAAACCGTGTACTATATTCTTGAATGTGATAAAGTGTAGAATCGTGTAGAATTAGATTATTATTCTGCTTCCAGGTATTCTATTTGATTCATTTCTTTTCGTTATTTTATTTAACAGAAAGACTAAATGCGCTTGCAGTACTTTCAATGGAAAAAAATTTCCTCAATTTTCATCCAGAGATCAAGGAGAAAATTATTGAACTTTTTGCGCAAATTAAAACAAGAAGAATGGATTTCATTTTTAAATGAATAGATCTAGCTTGAACTGTAACAATTTAAGTTAAAGTAAGTAAAAAAGTTTGGTTTTTTTGTTAGGATTTTATCAAGTTTCTGAATTTTTTCTTTTTATACATGTTTTTTTCCTTTTACGCAATTTTAAAGCCAATGCTAAAATATTTCTGGAGCAGCACCCCCATTAATTTTAGTTACGAGCCGCCACTGGTTTCCAGACCACCTTTCACGCTCAATATTATTGAACCAATATTATTTTGTCAATATATTGCGTGAAAATGACTCGATCTTAAACAGTCAATATTGTTCAATTGTTCAGTCTGTATCGGCAACTTGTTCGAGAAATGTTTCGCGAATAATCTTCATCTTTCTTATCGCGGTTCATATGTTCCTATGATTT
This sequence comes from Timema cristinae, assembly GCA_039000515.1. NCBI lineage: Eukaryota > Metazoa > Arthropoda > Insecta > Phasmatodea > Timematidae > Timema > Timema cristinae. Next base: position 41,474,865 of record JBCFYV010000100.1, on the reverse strand, counting down.
TATTTTTCACAGAGCCGGCAGTTACTTACAAGTCTTACAAATAAAATGATCACAATACATTTTCATCTCTGGCATTCTTTATTTATTATTATATATAGGCCTATACCACACAAATAAAATTATTTATGTTATCTTTATGCATTTCAATAGAAATATTATTTTCCCTTCTTTATTTGTTCCTTTTTTCTCTGAAAAGGACACTGCCGGTATTTTAGGTTAGAGAAAACAGAACCACTAGAGGGCTATATTGCACAATAACCGCCTTACACGGTTCAATAATATTGACTAAGCTTCAATATATTGACAAAGCTTCAATAAATATTAAAAACTTTTAATATTCCTCAATATATTACGCAAAACTTCACTATTACTCTTACACGGTCAATATTATTGTGCAATACGCAATTTTGTGCAACAATTTTGAGCGTGTAAGGAGGCCTTATAGCAACGTTCAATGCGTGATTGCGTTATCGGAGGTTGAGGATAACCACGCGCGCATGCGCATATCCAAGTCTTCCGTGGTGTTGCCAACTTTTTGCGATCAGTGTGCCGCTAAGAGACACGTCAAGGAATAGTGTGCCCTGAGCAAAAATAAAATTTGAAGTCCCTATGTCTAGAATGTGTTTATGATAAGATGTATTTATGGGACAGCTGAAAAAAAGATATTAGACCTACTTTTATGTTTTTATACATCAAGTCATGTGATCTGCTGTCACATAATTTTTTTAGCACAGCATCTTACTACCCGCTTGAGTTGTACGTATATGTACCAATCACTCTGATGTGTTAAGGGTGAAGGTTGAATTTCAAAGTAAGTATACCCGCATTTGCGTGAAGGGAAAGTGGAAAACTACTTAGAGAAAAAAATCACCCTTTGTGCATCCGACCGGAATTAGAACCCCGATCTTCTCCTCATTTGCAATCCAGTGGCCTTAGACACTCGACAACTGAAACAGGTTGTCACTTTTGATAAATATTGTCACTATCTAAAAAAAACATTAATAAAGCGGAATGCTATCAACTCTGAACGTAAACAAATATGTTTGTATCTTGTGTCAACAAACACCACTTCTATAAAAAAAAATCAGACATACAAACGATTATGTGCCGAAGTTCGTATTTCATTTATGTAAAAACGCTTAAAACATAAAAATGATTAAAAAAAATTGTGAAAGTGTTGGCTATTAAAAGTGACAGCAGCTCACCATAGGTCTAGCAGATCATAGATTGGCGAGTAGTTACCTGATAGTAGATCTGATATTGTTTTGTACATTTTCATTGAATAAAACACTTTTTTATATCATTCGGCATATTCCCCTATTTACACTAACGGAATAGGGATGAAGAGGGTATTATTTTAGCATATATATAAACTAATAACATTTTCGCGAGGAATGGTGGAAAACCAAATTACATAAAAAACACACTTAAATACAGCCCGTTGGGATTCGAACTCTGGCCTCTACCTCACCAGAAAATAATATCTTAGGGTGAGTAAACTTAGGGCAAGTGCCTGCTTAAACCGGTTAGAAAACTTTTAAATACGTCGCTCCAATTTTAAATACTACTTTAAATAATATGTTAATAACAAATTAAGGAAAATTGAATATACAAAGATGTTTATAATATAGTTTTACTTATAGTAAAAGACCATTAAAGAAAGTTTAGATCTAAAAAGGGCATATAGAATTGAATTTTCAAAGGGAAAAAATCGAGTTAATAATTTTCTTTAAAGACTGGATGACACATTACGTTTTTAATCAACTATAATTGAGTACTAGTGTAATACCCGCATTGGTGGGCCAGCGTTATAAACGTCAAGCACGTTTATTTTGATTTGCCTCTGAAGTAGTTTGGGATTTTAATCCCTGCTAGACTTACTTTGGGCGATTATTACTAAACGGTTTTCCACTCTTCTTCCATACAAGTGCGGATGCACGTTCTCTAAATTCTGCCTTCTTCATGACTACCCTATTAGAGCAATACAATACGGATGTCACGGAAGGGTAGAAAGATGTAGTGTCTAAAAAAAAAACTAATGTAACTACTAGGTTTTAAAAATAATGTAAAAGATATTTATTGAACTCGCCATATCTGCTGAAGAGTGGTAGAAGGTGTAACGTCATTTTAAACTACAAAAATTAACTTTTAGGAGTACTTAGAGTATTAGCAATATTGAAACTCAAAACTCACCAAACTGCCCCGTATTACCACAGTCACATCATCTAGCCGCTGACACTACCCACGGCTTACATCACGAATACATACGACAGACCTATTCAAGAATTACGAGCGGACTGACCTACTCAACTCAAGAATAGTGCAGTTCCAACAAGAGTCACTGGTGTTCTACTGTTCTCAAACCGACAACAAGATTCGAGAAAGATTTTGTGAAGTATTTTTATTATTATTACCGCGTCTTACTACCCATTCGGGTTAACGCATTTACACTAATGTGTGATGGTAGGGTGATTGTGAGATGAACTGGAGGACCTACAGTTTAACGTGGGATCCGAACCACGGTGGCGGCCTGGCATTCCACACATTCACAAGATGTCTTGTCAGAGGTGAAGGAAGGGTTTGGAAATCAGATACATCTGTGCCAGGAGCGAGGATTGAACCCCGGACCCTCAGCACAGAAGTCTGACATCTTACCCCTAGACCACCAGGTCAACTATGTGATGTACCGAAAATATTATTTACTTCATTCCGGAAGAAGTGAAGAGACGTCACATCCTGGATCGTGGAGTCATCAGATCACGTGTCAAAGAGGGATCGTCCACCAAAATGACGTGAGATGTGATTTGACGCGTGATCTGTCAGATATAGCATGCATCTTCAAGTTAAAAGCAATGTAACATATTATTATATTATCACTTCACTATACTATAAAGCCACACGACTCACTCACTAACTCACTGAAATTAATTTTTACCCACTTCCAGATGAACTAGTAAACTTGAAATTTGGTAAACTTATAGCTTCTAGTCTGTAACCAACGGGAAAGTTCCAGAAAGTTAAAAAAAAAAATTAACCCCGAAAAAAATTCAAAATGCCGGAGCAACTTTAAAGTCGGTGCGGACCTTTCTTCGGAGGCGTCTTGTAGCTAAACGGTAAAACCTATCAAAAAACGGATTTCACCAGAGCTAGATTTTTTTTATTTTAGGTAAATTCTGCACATTTTATACACATCTTTATAATTTTATGACACACTTATGGGAAAGCTAGTATCATAAAATGGTAAAAGTAAATAATTCAAAACAACGCTGAAATTACATTAGTTTACATCCACTTTCAAAGAAAACTCCCCGGGAGTTTGGGGGCGGAGCCCTCGACGAGCAGAGCGAGTGAGTCAATAAAGTGTCACGACATAGTGATGACCTGCCCCACGCTACGTCAGGGTCAGACGATTTCTGCATGCTCCACTTTTTGTCCCATGTTACGGACAAGTTAGTTCATTTAATACTCTGGGCATTTGCCTAGCGTTAAAAGTAGTTCTCCGAGTGGCACACACGTCCTTAAGGCCGGTCCACACTGCACGCAGAGCAGAAGCATCTGAGGAAAAGGCGAAGCAGAGTAAAAACTGAAAGCTTCTCTCGTATTTTAAAATCGCCGGTTCAATTATTCTTAGACTCGCTTCATTGCCGCATGATCTAACGCGCTACTCTCGCAGTATATTAGACTACCGAAGAAGGGAAGATCGAGGTTCTATCCCGGTCATGTGCGTTGTGGGTGTTTTTTTCCTAAATGGATTTCCATTCTCCCCCATGAAAATGAGGGTGCACTTCTTATAAATTAATCCTTCATAAACCCTAAAATATTAGTGTAATTAGTACACAGCGTACAACTCGAACGGGGTAGTAAGACACGGTGTGATATATATAATTGTCCGAAACTTAACTCAGTCACTAGGGTGTCTGTCTACTGGGGAAGGGTCCCCAGTTCAATTCCCGACAAAGTCAAAAACTTAATCATTGGTGAAGTGTGAGTTTCCCAATTCAAGGTGATGGATTAACGGCCGGGGGCTGAATGTTGTGTTTGTTTTAGAATTAAGTTAGTTTATAAGTCGTGTGCTAATCTAATTAGTCGGTTCAGGAAGAGAATGTTAAATACCCCAAATAATGGGGAGAGGGATCAACCTACTATCCTTTTGTTATAGTTCTCAAAAATCCTTCCAATTCACTCTAATATCAAGATACTTGAGGCAGATATCCAGGAACTGTTGAGATGGCCATTATCTAGTGAGTAAAACTAAATATATTTACTGGAAAAAATATTATAATTATTTTTGCTCAAATTATTATGTTGTTATGTATGGTATTTATTTTATTTTTAGCGCCACGTCTTAGTACCTGTTCAGTTTATAGGCCTATGTTCTAGTTATGCTAATGAGTTAAGGATGAGGACTATTGAATTTAGAAGACGTGTATGTATCCATATTTTCGTGGGAGGAGAGTGGAAAACCATTTAAGAAAAACCAACCTCACTACACCCGACAGAGATTTGAACCCCGATCTCCCTGTCATCGCCAGTTTAGTCTAGTGCGAGAGTAACGCCTTAGACTATGCAGACCCTGAAGCAGGCTATTTTGTTAAAAAAAAAACTAACCAAAATACGTAATTTAATTCCAAGTCCCTTTGAACTCATTTTAAAAACGGTTTTGGTAAATTCCATCGTGTCATTATAAGGGTGCTATGTAAATTGCATCCCTTCCTTATTCTCCCTTAGATAAAGAAAATGAATATAATAAATTATAGCAAATGAACCGTAATAATGAAAAAGATGTCGTTACATTTCAAACATTATTTTATTTCAATATGATCACAGAGATCAAACCCATAAAATATAATACTTTTAATAACGTAGCGCTGAAAAATTCCCTGTCTTGTTTACCTAATTATTCGATGACTTTTATTCTTCATCGTGACTGGTTTATGTGAACTTCAATTTACTAAAAAAAAGTCAAAATAAATTCACATATTTAATTTCAAATGTTTAAAAATTCTACGCAAAATCACTATTTAGTGTCCTCTTAAAAGGAATTAACAAAAAAAGTTATACCAGTAAAATTTTACTTTTTTAAAAAAAGATACAGAAAAAATATTGGAAAAATAAATGTCATCAATCTCGGAATATTTATTAGTATTAGATTTAGACAGGAGCTTGGAATCATCAAAAATCTTCGCCGTGGAATTTACGTCAACCCCTTGAAAATAGATTATATTAATTTATCTTACAAAAAAAATAATTAAACATTTCACAATAAAAGAACGCATCGGCGATCTAAAGGACAGATTCTTGGCTACAGATCCAGAGGTCCGGGTTTCGATTCCTGCCATTTCCAGATTTTCTGGACATGTGAGGACAAAATACTAGGAGCTACTTGAAAGTAAAAGTAGCCGCTCTGGTTTAGATAACTGAGATTAACGACCAATAGGTCGGTACGGCTCAACTACGGGATGACGTCATGAATATTTGTTTTAATACAATAAAGAGATTAGGTGACAGGAGACATGTCACTCTTCCTCTACAGACGTGGGGAAAGTTTAGAAAAGGAGTTGCACAAGATTCTGGAAGGGAAGGTATGGAGTTAAGGAATGCATTTAAATTGAGGTTTAACAGACATCGCACTATCCATCAAGTTCTATCTCTATTGAGTTGTTCCCCAAGGAAAGGAAAGAAAGAAGGGAAGCTTAAGGTAAGATGAGGGGGGGGAGGGGAGTTCGGGAGAGGGAGGACAAATGAATGAAAGAGAGGAAGAGAACGAATAAAGTAAAGAACGATGGGGGGGAGGAGGAAAGTTTGTCTTTCTCCCCTTGGAAGAGATGGAGGGGAAAGCTAGGTCACTCAAGTAAACTGAAGTCTGGAGGAATAGTTGGATTGATGTTGTCGGGGGTGGATGAGAACAGACATCATAAGGATGACAAAAAAAAAAAAACTTTGACACACACACACACACACTTGACGTAGACAAGAATACTTTAAAATTAATATGGTAAACTTACGATGAAAAACCATAAAGTTTTTTTTTAATTTAATCTGTTCTTTTTTTAAATTTTATTTCCTCGACCCCTCGGAAAGAGAAGTATTTTGATAGCCAAAAAAACAATTGAAATATATATTTAGATATATGTACATTTCATGACCTCCTGCAAACAAGACGTGGGTTCCTCAATGCCTGTGTATCTATCTATCTCTCGGCCTAAAGCCGGAACCATTTTACCGATTGGGCTAAAACTTGGTAATTAGAGTTCTGATAAGGTTACCCTCAGGATTTTCTGGAATTAGATATCCATCACTAAAATTAATAGTAGTTTACTGAAGGGCAAAATAGCAAGAAAAAAAAACATTTTATCGAAATTCAAAATACTATTTCTGATTTTAGTTCGTATCTAAGCTCTGTTTAATATTACAAAACAAAATGACAAATTCTCATTTTCACATTATAATTACTTTAAGGGTACTTTAAATTTGCAGAAATTTCCAATTTTCATCATGTCTACGCAACTATTTCAATATGAAATAAATTATCAATTTAAAGTTGTAGTAGGCACTACTATAGAACCGATAGTTTCTGAGCTATATATATATATATATATATATATATATATATATATATATATTATGGAGGTCTTTGAAAATGTGAAATTGATTGCTATGCACTTTGGTGGACAGAGATGTTCCTCTTTTCTCAATGTCTTTTTAACAGTGTTTTAACAGAATATTAAGGACAGGATGTAGAAAAAGACTAAGAAGGTATTAAAAGTATTTGGTGAATAAATATTATTCGTGTGATAGTTTTTCTTTTTTTAATGTCATACACCCATTGCTTCTTTCTTTTTTAAGTTTCCTCCATCAATCCTCCTGTACAGTGTCCATTATTTAAACCATTCTGAGGGTGACCTGGTGGTCTAGGGGTAAGGTGTCAGACTTCTGTGCTGGGGGTCCGGGGCTCAATCCTCTGCTCCGGCACAGATTTATCTGATTGCTAAACCCTTCCTTCACCTCTGACAAGACGTGTAATAATCACATCTTGTGAATGTGGGGAATGCCAGGCCTCCTTCGTGGTTCGGATCCCACGTTAAACTGTAGGTCCTTAATTTCATCTCACAATCACCCTACCATTACACATTAGCGTAAGTGTGTACAACCCGAACGGGTAGTAAGACGCGGTTCTAACGATGATAATAACAATAATAATAATAAACCATTCTGCATAAGTGGAAGCAACAACCACGGCGTTTTAACCGCTAGTGTAGAATAAGGCGTAAGACTTGCCTTACATAAGGCCACCGATAGCGGAGAGGTCATGGTTCAAATCCCAGCTAGTCTTACTAGAGCGTAGTTTTCCAATATGTTATTTTTTCGGCCTTTATTTACACCAGTGTGACCCGCCTCTGTGGCGTAGTTGGCTAACGCGCTTGTCGTGTTGAGCCCGACTGCCGAGGACGGGGAGATCGAGGTTCGAATCTCGGTCGGGAGAACTGGGGGTGGTTTTTCCTAAATGGTTTTCCACTCTCCCTCCACGCAAATGCGGGTTCACTTCCTTTAATTCAACCTTCCCAATTCCTAATCCATTAGTGTAATTAGTACTTAAGCGTATAACCCGAACGGGTAGTAAGACGCGGTGCTAAATAATAATAAATAATAATACACCAGTGTGAGTGCATTTCCTACTAGCTGACCTGCTCAACCATACTGCTTAACTATTTTTTTTATTTCAACCAGTTTTAGTATCCGTTCGGGTTAAACCCACTCATGAAGTATAAGAGTGGGATATTAATGAGGAAGGTGGTATTTAAGAGGAAACATATCCGCATTTTCATGGAGGGAAAGTGGCAAACCGTTTAGTAAAATACCACTCTCAATATTCCCGACCGATACTAGAACCTCGATCCCTCCTCCACCAGTAATATAACACGAGAGCTACGCGCTAGACCGTTCAACTGCCTATGTGGGTACACCCAGTGGCGTAAGAGATTAAATTCCCCCACCCCCGCAAGATTTATTTTCGGTTGAATGTGTGGAATGCCAGGCTGCCACCGTGGTTCGGATTCCACGTTAAACTGTAGGTCCTTCATTTCATCTCACAATCACCCTACCATTACACATTAGCGTAAGTGCGTATAACCCGAACGGGTAGTAAGACGCGGTGCTAATAATAATAATAATAATAATAATAATAATAATATTTTCGGGCCCTCTTTTCTAAGTCATCTAACACCGTAATAAATGTTATAAGAACTAATTAATAGTCCTAAATAATTACTAATTTAATAATCATACATTATAATGACTGCATTAGCCTCAGTTTTGGGTCGAAAACGTCATCAATCATTCAGTTTGACTGCATGAAGATGAAAAAAAAAATCTGTGTTACATAAAACTTAATGAGATAATAGTGAAATAATGCTATAGCTTAGTTAAAATTTACAACACTTTATTATAAACATATTCAACTATATAAATTGTCGATAATCAGGACATAAGTTATTTGATTTCAATTATTTCCACCAAATTTATATTATAATTTAAAGATCCCTTTCGTGGGCCCTCCTTATACCATTGCCCCCCCACCCCCACACACACACACACTGCAGGCCCTGTGGTCCTGGGTGTTACGCCACTGGATACACCCTTTAATTAAGTAATTAATAACCCTCATGTTGAGTCTACTAATTAACAACAAAACACTTAATCACTCTCACTCTTGCTCCGCTTGCTTTCGAAACGACATAAAGACAACATTTTGACCCTCGCTTGAATCCGAGACGGTGTCTGTCTCAAAGGTGGTTAGTCATCGTCTGAAGCGAAACGTCCTTGACCACGGACGAGTCTAAAGAAGTATATTACTTCCTGTGTTCTCCCCGCGAAAGCTATCTCATTCATAACAATTCCGTTTCATCCACCTTTCCCCTCGCCTCTTTATGAAAGGAGGGACGACAATTTATTATCCACCACCTTAGCCCGGGAGATGAACAGGGTAGGCAACCCAACGCGCCGACCACGGAAATATCTTCATATTATTCTCTTACTACGCTACGGAAGATCTTTAAATTTTATTACTACGACTGTAATTTTAAAACATAATTTAATTCAACGAAGAACAGGAGGATAATGATAGAGAGTAACTTTAAGAGAATTTTTCAAAAAAAAAAAAAATTGTTACCAGCTTTGTTGAAGTTTTTCCTTATTATTTATTATTATTTCATAAGTATCTTTTGTCACCACGTCTTACTACCTGTTCAGGTTATTTACATATGTACTAAAAGTGCTAATGATTTAGGGAATGAGGAAGTTTGTATTAGAGGAGATGTACTCACATTCGAATAGAAGGAAAGTGTAAAATTATTTCATAAAAGTCAACCTTACCCACCCACCCGTAATTCGAAACCCAATCTCCCCACCATAAGCAGTCCAGTCTATTGCAATAGTGACGCCTTAGACCATTAAACCACCGAACTGGGTTTCATAGGTATTGGCAGCCGCAGATCACATGACTTGACGTATTAATTTATTAAAGTTGTTTAAGTAACAGTGATAGATCACATCAAGGAGACTACCTCCCGGTATACCAGGCCGATATTTGAACCTCGATCTTCATACAACTGGCAAACCGGACAAGACGAGAGTGACGCCTTTGTCACACGCATACCGTTCCAGGTATTTCGACAAGGGGCGTCAAATAAGACAGATCTGACTAAAATATGTTTCATAAATAGTTTTTCTCGTCCGGATTATAATCACATATAAATACGCTAAGGGAATTAAGAGGGTATAATTAGAGAAAATGTACCCGAATTCGTAGGAAGCGGTGGCGAGGGAGATATAAATACTTAGGGAAAAAACACCCTCAGTACTTTCAGTTGGGATTCAAACCCCGACCTCCCCTTCACAGGAAAAACACACTAAGTGAGCCTAACATTGTTATCTACTTGCCCATCGATGAGAATCATAAATCGCGCGGGAAAATCAGACTAAAAAAAAAAGTGATGGAAAGAGAATATTCGTTGCTAGAGAGATAATCCGGCGTGATTCAGCGTTCATAAATCTCAGGTGACAAGGACACAACGGAGGTGTCTCTTACGTTGCGAAAACTAATAAAAACCAAAGTTACTCCTTCTTCCCCCCCCCCCCCCCTCCCCCAAACCTTCCATTCAACCACCCCAACTCCTTTGTCCCTATTTTAGTTTAGTTTCTTTTCCTTTTTTCTCTCACCCCCCTTTTCTTCTCTTCCTGTAACCCGCTAACTCCCCTGGCGGTCTGTTTTGGTACTGTTGGGGTTATCCCCTGTGCTGGCTTAAACTTATTGTAACGTTAGGAGTCAATGTGGCGTCCCCCACACAACGGCAAATACATCAAGTAGATACGACACCGCGGCTGGACATTCAGTGGGAAAACCGACCTTATCGCCTTCGTGTTCATTCTTTCACCGCAAGATGGAGATGTGAGTTTCGGTGGCAATATTGATAACATTAATCTATTTTATACAAAAAAAGTATCATCAGCCACGGTTAAAGTAGTAACCTAACACAGCAGCTGCAGCGGCGGTTGGCCAAGCGACCAAAAGAGGTCGTCTCTGAATAGTCCGTCTAAGGACCCTTGAAAATATAAGTACATTTGGAAATTGTATTGACTTTTGAGTTGAAAAGCAGGATTCATTTTTTAAAGTCTCTGAATTATCTTTCAAGCGTATCGACGCACCCTATAACACCCTTTATTTATTTATTTTAAAAAAGAGAGCATTTTGAAAGAATAAACACACGTAAACTATTAAACCGTTTACATGTGTTAGCTACCTACATTTATTTTTTGAAGGAAATATATATATTTAGTAATAGGAAAAGGAATAATAAAACAATAAATAATAATTGTTAAGGAATAAAAATAATAGATTGAGGGTAAAAAAAACATTATTATATTTATTAGTATACCTACTGTATATATGTAATAGTTGTAATGATATGAAATTATACGTATCAATATGTTATTATTCAAATCTATATTCAAAATTACTATATTTAATATTAGAGCGGGTAGTAAGATTTATTTGTGTAGAACTGTCGAGTTGTAAGGTGTGGTGAAATCCTTCTACGTCTCTATTTAAAAAGACAACGCACTTTCCGTGGAAAGAGACGCACCTGGGTGACCTCACCCCTTTTCTTCTAGGAAGCTTCGAGAAGGAAATGTCGCTTGATATACCCCTTGAAATGCGCACATCTCCTCACTGCTGGTGATCCTTCCTTCTCGACAAGAACACGTATAGCTAAGATTCATTTAACGCAATAGTCGGGCTTTTATCAAAATATAAAATGCGTGTGATATCTAGCTAAAAGTAAACAGTTTATTCATTTAAAATTAAAATAAAAGACTAAAAAACAAAAACACCAGAACTTTTAATTTATAAAATAATATAATTAATTATTAAAATAATATCACCCTTACGATGGCGTATAGACATTTATTATCAGGCTAGCGTTTTAATTATTACAATAATGGCTTCCCAACGTGGAGGGCCTGATAAGCTGAGTTTAAAAAAAAAAAATATATATACATAAATTCAGTTCACAACCCGAGAAAGTGAAAGTGAGTGCTCAAAGAACAGTGAAAGTGCCACAAACAGCTTAAGTACTTAAAAAAAAAAAGTGACTTAAGAAGAAGTTCCAAAGCAGGCGACGTCGGAAGAAGAAGATCCAAACCAGGTGACTTCAAAGAGAGAACTTCCAAATCAGGTAGCTTCACAAGAAGGTCAGAGCTTCTAGACTACAGGTGAGGTACGCAGGGAGAATCTTACGTAAGTCATCAACAACAACAAAATTGCATTAAATATGGAAGAAACGGACAGTAGTAGCAGTGAAGATAACCTTCCCCTAGCACAATATTCCCAACCAATAGTAAAAGAACATTCTTGTTTAGAACTATCTGATCAGGAACAAAGTGAACAACAAATTAAGAAGGTAGTTGAACCAATAGCTCATAAAGAAGAAGACTTAAGGGGGGTGGAGAATGTTTCAAAGGTAGAAGGTATAGCTCAACAAACCACCTCAGCAAATGACCTCAATGTAATATTAATGCAGTTAGTGCAGCAAATGAGAGAGAGTAGTGAAAAGAGTGAAATGTTAAATCAGCAAATGAGAGAGAGTAGTGAAAAGAGTGAAATGTTAAATCAGCAAATGAAAGAGAGTAGTGAAAAGTTGAGTCAGAAAATAGATCAAAATAGTCAGAAAATAGATGAAAGGTTCGACGAAACTAGTCAGGAGCTACAAAAAACTAGTCAGGAGCTACAAAAAACTAGCCAGGAGCTACAAGAAATAAAAATAAAGGTTAATGAAAGCAATGAAAATAATCAGAAACTAAACATTAAGTTTGATGAAAAATTTAAGAATGTAAATGAACAATTCAACAGGTTAGAACAAGAATTACAGAGTAAATTTCAAGAAGTACAAAACGACTTTGACACAAAATTACAGAAAGTACAACAACAGACTAAAAGTGACCAAATGCAGGTAAGGGACGAACTACAGACGCTTAGGGAAGACTGTAGTAAGTCAGAAAAGCAGACGAATGAGCAGATAAAAGAACTCAAAAATGCAAAGGAAAAATTGAAGTTTAGACAGGATTCTTTAAATTCTAAGGTAAAAACTACTCAGGAAAGTTGCGAAAAGAATAAAAATGAAATTCTAGAACAGGTGCAAAATTTAAAAGAACGGTTTGCGACTGTTGAAAAAGAGCAACAAATATATAGTGATAACCTTAAATTCCAAAATGACCTCTTTGATGGACACACTGTACCAGATGTGTACATAAAGGAAATAGTTGACCACCAATTGGACAAATTTAAGGACAACCTGACTGAGACTGTGGACAAGACGTCACAAACAGTCAAACAAATGCGACAACAATTAGAACAGGCTAAGTCAAAATATGACGAGGTAGTAGAAAAAGGGACGCTAATTACCACTGGTGCCTTAGTATTACCCAGTACGGGCATACAGAATCAACTAATGGAATCTGTACCCACCTTCAGTGGAAATAATGATAGGGTGCATGCTGTACAATTTTTGAAAAAGATGGATAGACTTTTTGAAAATAGTAAACTCACTGAAGCACAAAAAATAGTATTTTTCAATTCAAAGTTAGTAGGTGACGCTGAAGCGTGGCTGAATAATCACGAGGCTGAATATACATCATATGAAGCAATAAAGATACCTTTTCGTAAAAGATTTTGGTCCGTGTATAAGCAGGACAAATTAGTAAATGATATTTTTACAGGCCGGTATGATCCACATCGAGGGCCTATGTGTGACTATTACAATAGATATGCTATGCAGGCAGGGAATTTGGACATCCCTATTGACGAGGAAAGATTAGTAAATCAGTTATTGCATCACTTCCCACGTGAAATACAAGATGCTCTTATAGCTGCTAGAGTAAAAACTAGCGTTGAAATGAGAGAAATTCTTGAAATATTTGATGAGCGCTCTAGGAGAGAAAGGTCGAAACCACACATGCAAGATAGCTCATTTCAAAATGGAGGAAACCATTTAAATAGGGAGAGTAGATATAACCAGGCACGACCTATCCAGAGATCGAACCAGGAGTCGAGAAATCGAACTTGGGAAAATTCCAATAATCAGGGAAACAATTTTAATCCTAATTACACTAATCCTAATCAAAAGGGAAATTATTCTAATCCTAATTACAAGGGAGATTTTTCTAGACCACCAGTGGATAGAATAAACTTAATCCAAAGAAAAGAACACAAGGGTAACGTTAGTCAACAAAGAAATCAGCTGATGAACACAGACCTTGAAAAAATAGAACCACACCCACTAAAAACCCATGTCATTGTTCATGAAGAACCGGGACAAAACTTTCAAAAAAAATGGTCAGACAAGTCATTGAGTTGCCCGACAATGACATCCACTCAAGTTAGAGAAAGGGCTGATACTTTAGAAAACTGTCAAAAAGAATATTTGTGGAAAAAAAGATGGGGGGGTTAGGCTATGTTTAGACGCTAGACGAGCAAATCATAATTAATATATATATTAATGTTGTCCATTGATTTCACAATCGCCTGGCAAATTTCATTGTTATGTCAAAATAAAGAGAGTTTCATATCATATAATTTTAATATGTAATAGGTGTTCAGAATTGAACCCTAGGTCTGTACACAAAGAAGAAATGCATTTATTTTGTAACTAAATGCGACTTAGGTTTGTAGTTACTAGAAATCCTACGCAGATTTGTAGCGTTGAATGTATATCAACGTTAGTAGTTACTAAAAATACGACGAATATTTTCCAAGAAAATATATTATATAAAAAAAAAAAAGATGGAGAGTAACCCTTGTCCATCATATTCAATTCTCAGAGAAAAGGATTTCTTTGACAAAGAAATGTTTAAAAAGTAAACAAATATAATGGCCAGTAAGGCAGGTAGCTTTTTTCTACATGAAAGTAACAAAAATAGACTTTTTTTTTTCCCTCTCTCACACTTTCTTTCTCTGACTATATTGTAATAGACAATAGTGTTTTCTATGTACATGTCTTAAATTATATCATAAATTTTGTAAAATTTTAAGTATAATTTTAATGAGATAAGGATAATAAATAAATTAGTTCAAGGTTCTATGAATATTAAATTCTATGTATTCTGTATATTATATTAAGCAAAGATGATTAATATTGAATTATGTGTTGTACTACCAATGTGTTAAGCAAGAATGATTAAAATGGAATTATTTGTGTTGTATTAATAATGTATTAACAAGGAAGCATTTCAATGTTACTATATTAAGTGTGTCATCTTTATTAGACAAGCTGTGTTTAGATAAATAATAATAATTTATCAAGGATTTATCATAGAAAAGTAGTGTATGTAATTCAAGGGCTTATCATAGAAATGTAGTGTATGTAATTCATTAAAAGTGCCTTAAAAGTAATAATATTCAAAATATCGATTCATCAGTAACAGTCGGGAAATTTTAAAGATAGAATTTAAATGCAGTATCAAACAAGGGTCAAGGTATGAACCTATTACAAAACAATAAAAATGTTAAAATTTGCAAGAAATTTTATAGGCCAAAGAAATGAACGAGTATTAAGAATCTTTGATACAGAGTTAAAAAAAAAATTTGTTTGACCGATCTAAATGATCGATATGAATTAAATATATTTGTTTACGACACCCAGTAATGATCGTTCATGGTAAAGTACCATCATAAATGCAAGATGTCTAAAGAAAAGGAGGGTATGTTTTAAATTCGCTTGGTATGGATAGGTAGTTATGCAATGATATGAATTATAGTCGTAGGTTTAATATCTAGTCTTCGTGGAAGATAACACCAGTTGAAGGTGAAGAATTCGTCGTTGATCCTAATTGCACCAAATAAGGTGAGCTCCGTCGTTGATCCAATATACCTTAAGGTGAGTTAAGTCGTTCAAAATAAATATAGATATATATGGGAGGAATTGCCCCATAAAATCTATTTATGTGAGTCTACGTCATTGAAGAAAGGTAAGATAATAGTCGACGTAATTCATTTTGTTTAAACCTATACCAGGGAAGGAATTAAAGTTGTCTGATGAGATTTTCTGGTGTGTTTCGTAAACAAATTAAAACAATATAGTTAATAACAAAACTAGATAAAAGTATTCAACGGTGAAGTAAAGGAGAATGTCAAATATTTTGTCTTGGGCCTATAAAATAAAATAAAAAAATAGCTGGAGCAAAGACTGATTTAATTAAAGTCCTATTAAAAAAATTAAAAAAAAGTTAACTTAATTAAAATCAAATTGATTTGATTAAAACATTGTTAAAGAACAAGGAATAGTAGCCACGGGATTAAGGAGGATCGATCAATGAATATTGAGATAGATAATTTAAAACATTGTGTAATAAAACAATTAAAAGGGTTTTATCTACATTGTATAACATATTATATTAAATATGTCAAATATATTGTATTAAGTAAATAAAATGTAATTTTGGTTAAATATTTTAGAACTAAGATTTTCTGAATAATGCTATTGGATAAAAAAAAACATAATAAAGAAAACAAATTATTTTAGTGTGACACTGTTAAAAAAAACACTTTTCTGTTTTGTTGTATGTAACAAAGGAATTTCAAGAGAGAAAGTATGGTTGAGGACAAACCTTAACTCGACAATTGTACTTAAAAATAATTTTGTTCTGTATATTCAATTTTAAGTGTATTTATAAGAAACATGTACATTATGTAATTGCTGTTAGATATCACACACGTTCAATCTTTCCAGCAATTAGGGGGGTAACTGTAATGATATGAAATTATACGTATCAATATGTTATTATTCAAATCTATATTCAAAATTACTATATTTAATATTAGAGCGGGTAGTAAGATTTATTTGTGTAGAACTGTCGAGTTGTAAGGTGTGGTGAAATCCTTCTACGTCTCTATTTAAAAAGACAACGCACTTTCCGTGGAAAGAGACGCACCTGGGTGACCTCACCCCTTTTCTTCTAGGAAGCTTCGAGAAGGAAATGTCGCTTGATATACCCCTTGAAATGCGCACATCTCCTCACTGCTGGTGATCCTTCCTTCTCGACAAGAACACGTATAGCTAAGATTCATTTAACGCAATAGTCGGGCTTTTATCAAAATATAAAATGCGTGTGATATCTAGCTAAAAGTAAACAGTTTATTCATTTAAAATTAAAATAAAAGACTAAAAAACAAAAACACCAGAACTTTTAATTTATAAAATAATATAATTAATTATTAAAATAATATCACCCTTACGATGGCGTATAGACATTTATTATCAGGCTAGCGTTTTAATTATTACATAGTTCAATATTATAACTATAGAGGGCACTTATGGCACCATAGACAAAAAATTATCAAAACGCAACTTTCATAAGTGACAATAAGGTACTTCTAAGTGATTTGTAACTTTTAAAAAATCCCACATGGTCTAACGCGCTATTCTCGCAGTAGACTAGACTACCGATGAGGGATAGATCAAGGTTTGAATCTCAGTTGAGTGTACAGAGGGGAATTTTTTTCAAAATTGTTTTCTCTTTCTCCCTTTACAAAAATGCGGGGTACACTTCTTAATATAACCTTCATAATCCCTAAAACGATAATCTTAATTAGTACATAAGCGTATAACCCGAATGGTTAGTAATACACGGTGATAAAATAAAGTTTGAACACTTCTATGCATCCTATACAATATTTTTATCACCGCATCTTACTACCTGTTAAAGTTATAAGCATATGATAAATACTCTAATGGGGGCGAAGAAGGAAAGAAGTATTATATAGGTAATATACCCGCATTTGCATGGAAGGAGAGGGGAAACCATTTAGGAAAAACCACCATCAGTAGAACCGACCACGATTAGAACCCCGAACTCTCCGTCATCAGAAGACCAACCTGATGAGAGAGTGATTCCTTAGACCATTTGACCACTGAAAAAGGTTCCATACATTAAAGTGCGCAAGTGTGTGTAGGACACAGACCATTCAGAGACAGCTATAGTACTAATGGCATATCATTTGGCTGCATTTGACGTAAATATTGAGCATCAAATCCCGGCCAGATGTACTAGAAGATACATTTATATAAATATAGATTCTCCCTCCAGTTTTCTCATCCTCCCTCCAGGTTAATACGAATGAATTCCCTTTAAGCTTACCGGTTAGATTGAGTCGCTGATAACCTCAGACTTAGACTAATATGACTAATGTATCCCATTGATATTTATTATTTTCCTGAGTTATGGTAAAATATTTCCCAAACTTTAGACAGTCTTGAACCAATAGCGTAACCACGGGTGGGCCTTTAGGGAGCGCTAACCCCCCTACCAAAATCTACGCGGATCCTAAGAGAACATAAAATGGAGGGGGAGGGGTATGACCAGTTAAACTATTATAGATATCCTGTGATTTTTGTAACAGACCTATTTGACGATTATAAATTAGGCTTATTTATTTATTATTTTGTTAGTTTATTATCACGTTTATGATAGTAAAAATATAAATGATCAAGTTAACAAATACCAATTTATAAAACCTTCCAAAAAAGCTTCTAGGTGTGTATAATGGTAAAAAAAATTGCCTCTGATTGTTTTGGGGGACTTACCCCAAACCCTGCTTGCTTGAGAGCCTCCCCCCCCCCCTTTCGTCACAATCCCGCGTACGCTACTGTTTCCAACACTTTTTAAAACATAAACGGTCGTTTAATATCTTATTAAAACCTCAATGAAAACGGGAGAGAAAAGGTATATAAAAGTATATGACATCACGTCAAAATCTGCATTAATTTGTTTATTCAAAAACAGTTTTTTTTGTATTTTTTTTTTGTATTAATGAAGTGTGTGTAAAACCCATTTCGGTGGTCGCATGTTCTGAGGTGTCATTCTCACAAAAGACTAGACTGCCAATGACGGGGAGATCAGAGTTCGAATCCCGGTCGGGTGTACTGAGGGTGGTTTTTCCTAGACGGTTTTCCACTCTCCCTTCACGCAGAGTCCGATACACTTCTTCAAAATTCAATCTTCCTCATCCCTAATATATAATTAGTACATATGCGTACATAACCAGAACGAGTAGTAAGACACGGTGCTTAAAAATAATGTGAAAATTGTGTTTTTTAAACATAAAATTGTAATGTGAAATAATATTTAATAAAGAATTTGTAAAATAAATAACATGTTTGCTAATTATGTTTATTATATTTTCTACTAAAAGATAATTTCAAAAAACTTTGTAAAAAGTTATATTGCAAAAAGTGAGATTATTTCAAGGTGAATGAAACACAAAATAACAACAAAAACATAGATTTATAAACATGGTATGCAAAGATTAACGAATGACATAAGGATTCAAGTGGTTTTTGCACCCAACATAAAAAATACTACAAATATAACTAAAACTTGAGATTTTTGTTTGGACCGCGACACGTCACAAAATAATCCTGTCTTGCCTGTATTAGTAGTATATATATCCATCCGCAAGATAAAACGAATACACGTGAGGAAAATCCGTAAAAAATAAAAAAGGATCATCTCCGCATCCTCCGCCTCTCTTCCCCCCCTACATCTCCACGTCACAAAGTCTCAGGATGTCCAGGACGTAGGTCACTTTTCCTTCTCTCTCTCTCTCTCTGTCTCACCCCCCCCCCCAACCCATCAAACCTTACCAGCTTCCTCGTAATATTATTTCCAAGGTTCATTTATAAATCTGACATCATATCCGTAGTCACTATATCATTCTACGTTCCCTCATATTTCATTTAACTTGCTTTCTTTTCCGATGTTTTCTTTTGTGACCTTAAGATAAAATGAAAACTAGATGTTTTCACAAAGAGTTATAGTATTTAAGGGACCCTTGATAGTCTATAAATCTAAAGTGGGGATGTAATTCACGTGTTGCTCTTAGAATAACAAATAAAAATTAAACAGGTAATTCATCTTGAACGGATGCGTCGCATCTCAGTGCTGGGTTTTTTCTGCAGTCTTTTAAGACCAAGTTCATATTCATGTGTAATGGGTAACTAATAGCGAATATTGAGCAAAAAGTTTTAAAAAAATATATATGTTCAATTAAAGCGTTCATAATCTCCATAATTAGTGAATAGTGCACAATGCATAAAGTTGATTTAACCAAAGACAAACTTAGCAGAGGTGAGGTCCTGCAGAGTTTTTGTGCTGCAGATCTTGTACTCACAGGTTAGACACAAACTAGATCAAGTTCCATGCACCCCACACCCACCCCCCTCGCCTCTTCCTCACCAAAAAAATGATTTAATACAATTACAAAAGTTTGCACCTATGTATCAATAATATCAGCCGTATATTGTATCAGGAAATGCCCTAAAAGGTTAAAAAATATATGTTATGATTAATGCTATGTATTCTATTAACATAGAATTGACTATGAACAAGAAAATAGTTATATGAAACCGACCCGCACCGGTGGGCACGCAGACTAAATGACAAGCTCATCTTGTCCGACTTGGTCGTGACGTAGAGGAGATCAGGCCTCTAATTCCGATCGGGTATATTAAAGGTGTTTCTTTCCCTCCACGAAGATGTTGGTGCATTTCTTTTAAACCCTTATTTTCTAAGAAATGTTGAGGTCACCATGTGAAGAAAATTTAACTACATGTTTGTACTGCAGTAATATTTTCTTATATTTAATATTATAAGCCCATTTCCGGTATTAGAAATTACGAGGAAATGATTTAATATATTTGGACAAACGACCACTCATTTTAACGATTAGGAGTCCAGGATGTCGGGAAAAATAGTCGTTTTCCACGGAAACCCCGTTTTCACAAAGAATTATCAGTTTTTTATTCTTTGATT
This sequence comes from Timema cristinae, assembly GCA_039000515.1. Taxonomy (NCBI): domain Eukaryota; kingdom Metazoa; phylum Arthropoda; class Insecta; order Phasmatodea; family Timematidae; genus Timema; species Timema cristinae. Next base: position 41,454,504 of record JBCFYV010000100.1, on the reverse strand, counting down.
AATCACCATGGCAACCGTTATTTACTGCGTGGCTTGTCATATTTTTCATCATGAAAATCTGAAAAGTTATCTCAGCAATAACATGATTGTCAATATAACCCTGCTATCTATAAGATTTTTTCAGAACTAACTAATCAAATAGATAGATGCACTTTTAAAGAAACATATTATGCAAAAATCTCATTTTTGACAAAAGTGTGGCTTGTCGCTATGTTGCCTCGAGCCCTTCAACGACTTTCTCTTTGGATGAATATTTCTCTTTGGATATTGGTCATAACACATCTAAATTGAGATTCCTAAACTGGGGAAACATTTATTTTTTATTGGAATGTTATCGTTAATTCGCATTTAAATCAATAATATTAAGCATAATTTTAAAATTAAACAGTTAAGTTGTTTTAAGATGAGGAAAATATTGTATACGTTTTGTTTTGCGAATAATAAAATGATGTTTAAATATATTTTGATAAGTATTATAAGCTCTAAAACTATAAAATGATCTTGAATAATGTTAAAAAAAAACATTTTAACTCTCTAATTATGAGATTTGGTGTTCATTATTTTTCAAATAACGGGTTTTGATGTTCATTTTATTCAAATAATGGGTTTTGATGTTCATTTTAGTATATAGTAAATCAATACAAATGCATAAGATAAGCTATGTTTTCATTTTACCGCTTAATTTTGAGGATATGATATTTAAAAGTAATGTTTTGTGTACCCCATCTATCTTGTCACATTCTTACAAATACAGTAGGTTCAGTTATGTTTTCATGTTGATACCTAATTTTGAGGGAGTGCTATTTAAAAGTACCGTAATGTTTGAATACCACATCTTTATTTTCACATTCCCTCGCTCTATCAGACATTCTCTCGCTCTCACATACTCTCTCACACTCTCTCCTCACACACACACACTCACTCTATAAAACTCTCTCTCTAATATAATCTTTTCTCATTCTCTCTCTCACATTTTATACCTCTTTCACACAAACAATCTACCCTCACATACACTCTTTATCACACAATTTCTCTTACATCATCTTTATTGTATTCACTTAAGCTCTCTCTCCAACTCCCTCTACCTCAAACTCTCTATCTCAAACTCACTCTCTTTCTCAAACTATCTTTTGTCTCCAACCCACTTTCTTAATTTCTCTTTCTAACTGTCGCTCAATCTCATTTTCTCACTCTGAACTAATCTCTCTCTTTCTAACTTTCTCTCTCAAGCTCTCTCTCTCACATGCCATCACATTTTCTTTTACATTCACACATTATCGCTCCCAAAATTTTACACTCTCTTGCTCTCTCACATACACATACATTCACAAATTTTATCACGCATTATCCATTACATATTCTCTTTTTCTCTCTCTCCCCCACACTCTCACACACACATTTTCTCTCTGACATACACATACTCTCACTATAGCTCGCTCATACTTAGTTGATCTCTCTTAATTGCTCATTCTCAGTCTCTTACACTCACTTTTTCAGACTCACACTCTCATTTTCACACTTACCCACACATTTACACAATCACACACTCAAACACTTACACTCTCATTTTCTTTATCACATTGTATCACTCTATCATATATCTTAATATAAATTAGTTGATAAGCCCGTCTCCATTAATAGAAATTACTATGAAATGACTGAACAGAACTTGAAAAACGAACACTCATTTTAAAGATTAGTTAATCAGGGTTCCGGTGAAAAATAGTGGCCTAAGACTAAGACCCAATTGTCCTAGCGAATTTTCCATATTTTCCTTCTGTGTGGGCAGGTGTTCATCTGAACAATCATTCTTTGTTTACATCACCATGGAAACCATGATTTGTATATATCTGCATATTGGTAAATAAGATATTTGTCTTTGTTTAAAAATAATACCAGCTCAATATTTACTTGAGTGGTTTGGTGCAACGAATGGGTATAGATTTGGGGGAGGGTCATTTCAAAATTATCATGGGGGTGTAAGGGGGGAGAATATACGTTTTTATCCCAATTACATACGAAAACTAAATATATACGTAAAGGTGATAGCCTTTGACGAGTAAACATTTAACTAAAAAGTGCATGAGGGCTTAATATAGAGTCTTTCCCAATAAAAAGGTTAAAAAATACATTTTAGTGCAATAATCTGCAGCTATTGCTGCAACGAACCACTAGTTTGATTTATTTTGACAAAAAAAAAGTTTTGCTATAAATAATAATAATATTTAGCACCGCGTCTTACTACCCGCTCGGGTTATACGCTTTAAGTACTAATTACGCTAATGAATTAGGAATTGGGAAGGTTGAATTAGAGGAAGTGAACCTGCATTTGCGTGGAGGGAGAGTGAAAAACCAACCCCAGTTCACCCGACCGAGATTCGAACCTCGATCTCCCCGTCCTCAGCAGTCGAGCTCAACACGACAAGCGCGTTAGCCAACTACGCCACCGAGGCGGGTTTTGCTATAAAACCTGCAGAAACACTGACCTTTTCTCGCGTTGCCTACGTCCCCATTTTAAGTCTTCCCTTCACGCCATTGCACCAAAAGGACGAAGGTTAGGTCCTTATTTAATTCCTCTAGCAACCCGTTACCGTTTTATCCCCTCTCCCCCTTTTTTTACTGTCTTCTTATGGGTGGGTGTGGGTGTGAATGAAATTCTCTCCTTGAAAAAAAAAAAAAAAAAGGTGGAAGTGAACCATGGTATGAAAATCACCGGATAAAACAGAGATCTACAATCCAATCGAAGATTCATCCCCTCAACTACCACCCCCCTATTCCGCTAACCTTTGCCCCCAAACTGACACCGTCTTTATGGCGAATGAAGATATACTCACCAGACACCAGTTCGGGGAGGAGGAGGGAAAAAAAAGAAGAAATAAACTTCCTTCAAACGTTCTAAACGTTTTTCATGGAGAAGACGTTCCGTTCAATTTATTAGGAGCCTCCGGTTGTGATATGGTTAGAATTTCAATCTCGTAATGGTGAGTCCATAAACAGAACGGCGTGGCACAGTGGTTCGGGAAGCCGATTTACGTCCGTGTTTATAGTCTAATCTCGGTAGTCAACCGATCTCCCGGTATACGAATAGCAAGCGGTTCAAGTCAAATGGAGGATCGGATAACGTTCGAATATCGACTATATATACGACCCTTTATAGTCTAGAGTCAACAAATTTCCTATTAGGCCTATACGAATTACAAGCAGTTCCGGTCAAATGGAGATATTGACTATATAATAATAAGACCCTTTGTAGCCTAGTCTTTGGAGTCAACAAATCTCCCAGTGTTCGAATAACAAGCAGTTTAGGTCAAACGGGGGATTTTCTGACGTCCGAATATCTACCGATCTTTTATAGTCTCGTTCAGGGAGTCAACAAATCTCCCAGTGTTCGAATAACAAGCAGTTCAGATCGAATGGGGGATTCACTGACGTCCGAATATCAATTAAAGTCTGTTCAGCGTAGGAATTGTTTTCTGAAAGCCTTTTTGCCCTACCAGAAATCTATTATATAGTGGGATATTGGTAGGAAAAAAGACCTTTCAGAGAGTAATTCTTACCGTGAATGGAGTATATATATTCCATTCACGGTAGGAATTACTCTCTGAAAGGTCTTTTTTACTACCAATATTCTACTATATAATAGATTTCTGGTAGGGAAAAAGGCCTTTCAGAAAACAATTCCTAAGGTGAACAGACTTAGTACGGCTCTATGTGGGACCGATTAGCAGAACACTGAGGTGTGTCACAGATGTTCAGAAATCCCACGTGATTTAATACGTGGTTTATTTTAAAAATTATGTCAGATGTCAAAATTAAAGGGAAAAGCCAATAACACGTTCTTTTCTGATTACAAACCTTAAAATGTTTGTATTAAATGAAATTAAAACCGACAATCTGGCAGTGGCGAGCCGTGGAATGTTGCCAGAAATAAGCAGATCTTGTTAAATCTTTACCAGTGATATGTTCTCGCACGGTAGGTGCCCATTTAACCAATCACAAAAGGCTCTTATCAACATAACCCACGTGATAATATATTTCCATTGATACTTGGTCAATGATTGTTCTAATGAGTGATGAGAACAATTCACAGGAATAGTTTAAGGCAGTTGACCCTTTTCATTTGGCGTGAAAATGCAGAGCCATTGGGAACAAACTGTTATCTTCAAGAATTGTTATTGATTTTCAATTTTCTTTTCAGAAATGGTTTGTTAAAGAATAAAAGCATGTTGATTAAGTTAAACTTTTTGTATACACACCTCCTCTATAATTTTAACAGTGATCAAATTTGATAAAACTGACATTTTCAATAGAAAACTGTCAGCTTCAAAACAAAAAATAAGAAAATGTAACAATTAATAAACATCGATACATTATCTTAGAAGGGGTGTTGAAAATATTAAAATAAAAAATTTCACTCGTTCTCGAGAAAACTGATATTTCCAAACGTATGATTTTTCCGAAAGACCTGTCAGGTAGCATTCGCCATCTACCGTTTTCGTGACCCATCTGTTCTTGTTGGCGCAGAAGGATACTTTGGTCGGTTGTGAAGCCACGTCACGCCACGCCTTTCAGCCTCTCGCCACAAAATAGATTTTAGACTTGCACTCGACAGGGCCTTAAGATAACTCTGATTGTATTCGTAAATTTATTAAAATGATACCTGGACATGGAACTCAAACCCGGGACCCTTTACTTAAGAGGCTGACACAGTACCAACTGAGCTTAGGTGTTTGACTAAATTATATATAACCCTTGCGGTAAACGTATCAGCTAAAGAAAAAAACACTATCACAGAAAAGTTGATTTTTTTTTCTTCACGTCTTAATATCCGTCCGAAATATCCACACATCTTTACAAATGGGGCAAGGAATGAGGAAGGTTGAATTTTAGAAGAAGTTTTCCCGTTTTCGCGTGGAGGAGAGTGGTAAAAAACATTCAGGTAAAAAACATTCAAGTTATTAAATATTCAGGTATGAAACCATTCAGGTTAAAAAACGTTAAGGTAAAAAACATTCAAGTTTTATATAATATATAATATTATGTATAATATTAATCCAAAAACATTCAGATAAAAGATATTCAGGTAAAAATAATCAAGGAAACAAATTCAGGTATAAAAACTCAGTTAATAAAGCATTCAGATAAAAAACATTCAGGTAAGAAAATCAGGCAAAAAACCCCGCCTCAGTACACACAAGCCGGAATTTATATTCCAGCCCCCCACTCCTCACACACACACACACACACACACACATACACACATACACACACCTATACACACATGCACACACATACAAACACACACAAACACACATACATACACACATGCACACAAATACACACATACACGCATACACGCATACACAAATACACACACACATACACATATACACACATATACACACATACACACATACACACACATACACATATACACACATACACATATACACACATACACACATGCACACACATACACGCATACACACATATACGCATACACAAATACACACACACATACACATATACACACATACACACATATACACACATACACACATACACACACATACATGCATACACACACATACACGCATACACAGACATACGCGCATATACACACATACACGCATACACACACACCAGCCCTCAAATCCTTCAAGACAAATCTGACACCTTTGTGCTCGATTGCACAAAGTAAGTTTGAATCTAAATTTTTTTAAATAGGAAACCGGAAATTGAGTTATTTAGCTTTAGCAACAGAGCTAAGACCTTATTCCATACCTTGTTCTCCCCTCCGCCCCCCTCCATCCTCTCCGTGGAAGATTCTTCAACCCCAATCTCTGACAAATTACTTTCCTCTCGACCTTTTTAGAAAGAATCTACCGAACATTCTCGAGAGTGTTTTGAAATTCTAGCTAGCACACTTCCTTCGTAGCATTTGAACCCTCTGCCCTTTTTTATGTCCTACATAGAGGTTAGTGTCACGTGTCCTTGAGTGGAAAGGTTAGAAGAATATTTATCAACTTATCACGGAAAGAGAAAGTTAAATGAAGATGTTCCAAAATTCTTGTGGTGTTAAAAATAGTGATATTAATACAGGGTGGGGCAGAAACAATTAGACGATTAGTTAATTGAAAAATTAACACTTTAATTTAAAAGTAAATATTCATTTGCTAAATAAAAGCAAACTACATAATACAATTTTTCACTTTTAGAAGCTAATGTCACTTGAGATAAGGTCCACCGAACGTCAGCCAAACCTCACCACGTTGTCCATCATTTTCCTCAGCAGATCAGCAGATATCGTCTAATTGTTTCCACCCCACCCTGTGTATACCCCTCTTCCCCCTCCCCAACCACTCGATGAAATATTAGTATTCAGTACATCCATACTGGACCGATCAAATAGAATAGTTAAAAGAGAAACAGTTCGATGTTTAGCAGAATTATGGTTAGAAGAAACTTTTAGGAAATACAAACAGACAAGAAAACTAGATCGGACACATCGATAGGAGGAACTGTCTTCTGTATGACGTCATAGAAGGAAAGGATTATGGAAATAGGAGCTTAGGAAGAAGGAGGATTCAAATATTGGGGGACTTGAAGGAAAGAAGAAAATTCTGGGGGCTTAAGGGGGAGGCAGAGAACAGGGCGCATTGGTGGTCTAAGTTCGCTGATAAAACAAAGGTGCCTGTCGTAAGACAGAACACCTAATGATTATAAAGATAACAGATTACTTTATTATTAGTTTTATTATTACTTATATAGTCGTTGGTGAAGAATGATGGGGCAGGGGGACAACGCCTCCCAAATAATTTATGTATATTTTTTTAGAGTTTTTTTGTTTGTTTTTTCAGAACTACCAAGGACGGGGAGATCGAGGTTAAAATATCGGTCGGATGAAACTGGAAGTGGTTTTTCCTAAGCGGTTTTCCACTCTCCCTCCACGCAAATGTGGGTCACTTCCTCTATATTCAACCTTCCCAATTCTTAATCCATTAGCGTAATTAGTACTTAAGCGTATAACCCGAACGGATAGTAAGACGCGGTTCTATATAATAATAATAATAATAATAATAATAATAATAATAATAATATAGTAATTTTTTCAGAAAGTTAAAATCAACTTAAAGAGAAATGCACAAATGATTAAAGTAGTGCGTTAGCTAACTACGCCACCGAGGCGGGTCATAATAAACTTATCTGGGGATCTAATATATTAGTTTAAATACAACAATGATGGCTAAAATATGCTGAAAATTTAAAAATGACACCTGGACACGGGAATTGAACCTGGGACCTTTAGCTGAGTACGTCAATGCTCTAACCAGTGAGCTATACAGGAATCGTCATTTTTAGCTGACGATTTCCGCACGTCCATCATAGACTCTGCCTTAAAATATGAGTGAAGAATGACCCTGGGCACAGAACGATTCCTGGATATCTCAGAGGTCAGAGCATTGGCGTACTAAGCCAAAGGTCCCGGGTTCGATTCCCGTGTCCAAGTGTCATTTTTCCATTTTCAGAATATGATACCTAGATGGAATAATCCTCAATTAAAGCATAAAATAATAGTTTTTGCTATTTGATTGTCAAATATCTAAAATAGTATTTAGTGAAGAAGTGGTTGTGTAAAGTTTCGAAATACCGAAATCAAATGTCAAATCTCTTTCGTTTCGACTATGAAACCCACAATAACCCTCGCATCGAAACATTTCGAAGAAATAAAACTTCAATTCATCAGGTCCATGATTAAAATATCTCAATAAATCTTTGACTTTTTTCAAGATATAATAATTTTAAAACAACTACTTAAACAATATTTTAACACCAACTAGTGATTATATTAAATAAAACCTTTGGTATGGATAAAATCCGATATTTCATCACGAAATAATATCGTGTGATTTGTTTTATTTTTCCATAGCTTTCCTTCCATTTACCTAAATGCAATGATGCACACAGTAATATCATAAGTTCTTTAATATTTGTCATCAACATAAATGAATTTAATGAGAAACTATAAATCAAGATAAAAAAAGTTTTCATCAAATTTTAATCTTACCATGAGAAATATCCAATAACTTTTGAGATTATTCTAGGTATACTAATAAACTTTATTGTTTATAAGGTAGGTCGGTATTACTCTGTCATATTTCATTTATAAAAGTTATTTGATAAAAGGAATATGATGTAACGTTGACGACCCATAACTTTTTTTTAAATAATTTATTCTACAAATCCTTTATAAAATATTTTTCATTTAGAACCAGCTCTAAGGTTTTTATCAAAGAAATGGTGGAATATGGAGGTTTAACCTGTCCATGAAAAACGGTTAAATATGTTTGTACAGTATGAAAGCACAAACTGCACACTTTTGCTATAAATGTGTGTATGTGTATGTTTTTTTTAATGAGCAATTTTGGTGACCAGGTTTTTAAAAGTTCCATGGTACATTTCTAAATGTTTTTGACATGATTGACATCTATTTTTGAAATCACATAGGCCTAAATACTTTGAACGAAATGTGATTTAATGTCATCACACAATTGTTTTTTTTAAAAGGTTGTGTCAACTTTTATTTTTATCACCTCATTTTACTACCTGTTCAGTTTATATATACATATATATGATTATTACTCTAAAGGGGTAGAGATTAAGAAGGAATAATTTTATAGAGGTAACGTATCAGCACTTGATTGGAAAGAGAATGAAAAACAATTGAGAAAATACCACCTTCAGTAGACCCGACCGGAATTCGAACCCAGAACTCCACGTCATCAGTAGGCCAGTCTAACACGAGAGTGTTGTATCAATTCTGTTGTCATTTATTTTATAAAATAAATTAGAGAAAAAAAAATTGCTGTAAGACTGCAAAAATACCTGCCTTAACTCCTGTTTTTTTCCAACTCACCTTGATGGATAATTTAATAATTAAAAGTAGTGCTATGTGACAGTAACAAAATATTTATCCTAGACTTAAAATTCGCTTCTCTTTAAAAAAAACTGTCCTCTGCAAACCCCTGGTATTTTCTCCTCCATCACGTCTTACTACCCGTTCTGGCTATCCACATACATATATATATATATTATCACCGCGTCTTACTACCGGTACTACCTATGTACTAATTACGCGAATGTGTTAGGAATTAGGAAAGTTGAATTTTGAGTGAGTGTACCCATATTTGCGTGGATGTAGAGTGGGAAACAAATGAGGAAAAACTACCCTTAGTACACCCAGACGGGATCGAATCTCGATCTCCCCGTCTTCGGCAGTCTAGTATATTGCGATAGTAGCGCCTTAGACCATGCAACCACTGAAGCTTGTTGGTGATCCACATATTTACTTCAAATGGAGTAGGGATGAGGAAGGTTGAATGTCAGAGGAACTGTGGCCACATTTACGTGGAGGAAGAGTGGGGGTGGGGACACTCTCAGCTCACCTATCAGAGATTAGAACCCCAAAATCCCCTTAAGTGGCAAACCAAACAATACGATACTGACGCCTTAATCCGAGTTCACCCAACGCTACTGGTTCAAAATAGTAGAATTGAAACAAATCTACTAGGGGGAAGAAAGGTCAGATGGATACGATATGAACCACCAATGTAAGACATTATTATTATTATTATTATTATTATTATTATTATTATTATTATTATTAGCATGCGTCTTACTACCCATTCGGGTTATACGCACTTACGATCATGTGTAATGGTAGGATGATTGTGAGATGAAATGAAGGACTATTTTTGATATTTCATCTCAAGGAATTATCATTGCTATATCATAAAAAAAACTTATATATAAAAAAAAGGTCAAAATCTTATTTCACATTGAGAATTTTTATGGATACCATGTTCTTTATTGGGTGAAATTCCTCCGTGATTGAAGAATGTTTCAAGGACCTTCCACTTGAGCTATAAACTTTATATAGGATATGTGGTCCCAGATTCCATTCTTTGTGTTCAGGTCAACACATGAACATACACACATACACATGTAATTTCATATTGTCTGGGTCGTAGCTTCACATACACACACATACAAATAAAGCCCCTATATGATATAGAGCTAGGAGGGGAAAAAATAAAAAAGACCTGGAAAATAAATTGCAAACACAAAGGTGAGAAATAAGAAAAATACCAGTAGTGTGTTTTTCTTTTTACATGACGCGGAAAAGTTATGGCGATTAAATTCAAGCCGGTATTTATTTTAATTCACAAGCCCTTAAGGTGGGGATTTAGGGCATACAATAAAAGACCCGTGTTTTTGCAGTTTTTATAGTCAAACATCTTTTTTTTTGGCCAAAATAAATAAAATAATTCTCCAGTAGAAACATAGAGTTTAATTTTCTTCTTCATATGGTGGTATCAATAGTTGTTGAATATCTATAATGAACATAGCGGCATTGAATGAGAAACTTTTTAAATTAAGGTAAAAAGTTGTCATTAAGTTCCAGGACACCCTCAACAGATATTCAAAAACTGTTGATGTCATGGGAAGAAAATTAAACTCTTGGGTGGGTTTCTACTGAAGAAATATTTGTTTTATTTTGACAAAAAAAGTTTTGGTATAGAAATTGTAAAAAAAAATTTACATTTTCTTGTCTTCCCTGCATTCCCACCTTAAGACGCAGGTGGTACCAACTGATTTTCATAGGTACCCATAAGTTATTATTATTATTGAGAGTAACATTTTTTTATTGATCAATGCTTAGAAATAAAATATAATCAAATTTTTTTGATAAACTCAGTTTTTTCTCTTTTCACCCTTAAGGAAACCACCCTTAATTTTAGAGTTGGATATTAAATTCCAAAAACCAAGCCTCTACTCCAAAGTACAGACAGACATATGACATTGCTAAAACCATTTTTTTCGGATTTAGGGGTTCATGTAACGTCAAAATTCATAAAAATCTTGAGTTCAATTGTTTTTTATGAACCACATTACTTTATCTGTAACTTAGCGAGAAAGTAAAAGAGTAAATTGAATCTTAAATTAGTTTTTAGCTCTTGTGTTGTTTTCTGTTGGCTTAGGACAGTGGTGTTAACCTTTTTTGTTTGCTTACCATCACATATAGCTTCTATTCAACTTTGAACACCCAAAGTTGTTGGTGAATAAGGCAGTGTTCTTTAATCTACATTTAGAGACCCATCTCGGTGGCGTAGTTAACTAACGCGCTTGTTACGTGTTGAGATAGACTACCGAGGACGGGGACATCGAGGTTTGAATCTCACTCGGGTGAACTGGGGTGGTTTTTCTTAAATGTTTTTCCTTCCTCCCTCCACGCAAATGCGGGTTCCCTTCCTCTATATGTAACCTTCCTAATTCCTAACCCATTGGCGTAATTAATACTAAAGCGCAAAACACGAACGGGTATCAAGATGATTATTATTATATTATTATTATTATTATTATTATATTATTATTATTATTTTATTATTGCTGCGTACTATGATAAATACTTTAGTAACCGGATTTATTATGAATATGACAGAATTAAAAACCTCTTAGGGCTCCAAACTCTCTTCTCGCGTTGACTTTATTGTGATGCCCTTTTTGTTTTTAATATATTCAATATCAAAATTTATTGCAAATTTGCACTTGTTTATGTAGGCATTCATATCCCTTCTCGGGCTTCTCGTAATTCAAAATTATTTTTTATCAATATCTCTTAAAAAGTGAGCCCTATAGGTCGTTGTATCCATAACACCAATTCTAGATTTGTCTAATTCGACTTTTATCATAAAAGAAAAGCTAAACTCAGAGAGTTATTTAAGAATATCCATTATCAATAATATATCATTTAGGGGTTCTGCCTATAATATCTAAATTTTACAATATTATGATTTATTTTTTGCATATTGTTACTGCTTTTAACCACTCTTTAGGTTTTTGTTATTATTGCTATTTGTTTATTATTATCATTATTAATTACTTTTTTGTAACTATTAATCATTATATAACATTATTTAGCCATTTTTGTTTATCTTATTTTCTCGTGTAAATATATGTATTGTAAGGTATGTACTGTGTACTTTTCAGTGCTGGCCTGTTATAGGTCTTACGACTGTTGGCCAACACTATAATAAAGGAAATTGACATTATTATTATTATTATATTATTATTTATTATTATTATTATTATTATCATCATCAGATGAGGTGTTTAACATGCACTTTCTAAACCGAGTGGTTCATATTGTCACACGACTTGAAAGCTAACTTAAATTTGGAACAATCCCAACATCCAGCCTGCGGCCGTTAATTCGTCAACGATCAAGGGGAAAAGTCACATTTCACCAAAGGTAAATTATTCATCCATACCGAGAATCAAACCCGTGACCCTTATTTGAGAAGGCAGACACGCTACTGACTGAGCTAAGGTGTCAAAACAATTTGGGAATGATTTAGTGAAGTAAACTTCTTTTTATGTCTACCATGTTTTCTTCTAAGAATCGGATTCGAATTTGTAAAATAAAAGATTTAACCCGTTCCTATCCTTTGCCAGTTAACTATCTCAACAATTTGAATAATGTTTAAAATATATTTCTCTCTCTCTTTTTATATATAGATGTAATCAATGTTGACATATATTGTGAGACTGACTTCTTAAACCACATGAACAACGGTTGTTTATGAATATAGTGTATTATTGAATATAGTATTAATTTGTTTTCTCTCTAATTTTATCACCAAAGAAAACTATTCAACTTCAAATACAAGGAGAAATAATTGTAGGAGATATTTCAATTTGAAATCCAAAGAGAAATCTTAAGACTGTAGTAACGACAAGAACATGGAAGGAACAATGGTCTACTACTTACAGCAATTATGGTCGCCACTCCCCTCAACCCGTGGGTGGGCAGCGGCAAATATTTGTGGGGTTCGTTTTGATCTTGTTTATTGAATTAGATTAATTACTATACGAGTGTATAAATATGATGTAGGTTTTAGAACTAGTTGAAAGAGTTTAGAAATAGATACTTGTCTTATCAATATTTCTTCTCAACAGTTGAGCGTTCTGACCGATCTTAGGTGTTATAACTCTCAGTGGTTCCCAACCAGTGTGCCACGAGATTTTGGAAGTGTGCCGCCAAAATTTCCCAAGATTTTAAATAAACTAAAAATCTCGTAATAAATCTACTACTAGTTCCAGTTTTAAGTCTTCCAAATTGTTATAGCGATAGATAACTATAGGTTACACTTGAAAAGATGATTGTGACTGACAATTTTATATTTTTTTTTTTTTTTTTTTGGAGAGCGCCTGAGCAATGAAACAATGATTCTGAGTCAAATTAAGTGATATCCAACCACCAAACATCCTGGTGAGTCCCAAAAAAATCATCATCCCAAAAAAAAGGGGCACAAATAAAATGGAAAAAATTGTTTGGATTTCAGATAGTGCACCTGAGGTTCGTTCAAAGTTGCTGAATTGATCACAAAAAAAAAACCACACGAAACCACATGTTATTGGTGGAAATATGATTGGTTGGGCCAGCTTGTCAGATAATTATTAAAAACCGTTCTTATAAAATAATCTAAAGAGCTAATTTCAAAAGTGTCTTTATCGAATAATAAGATAGGCCAATGTATTTCTGAAATATCAGAGAACCTCAGACAAAATGTTGTTGAAAGAATTAAAGTAAAAAGGCAATTTTCTCGCAAATAGATGAGGTCACCGATAGAATAAACATTATTGTTAACTGCATACTCAAAACTCATCATTTTATTTTTTATATAAATTTATAGAACAATTGTATTATATTACAGCCTTAACAGAAATGTGCCGTGAAAATATTGTCTAGGACTAAGTGCGCCCTGGAGTGAAAAAGGTTTAGAATCCCTGCTCTAATTGGTCTCGAACACACGGCCACCGGTGTTGCGTGGGTGTTGTAGCTCAGACTTTCTAAGATGGTTGGGGCGTCCTCCCCCTTACAATAATAATAATAATAATATTTATCACCGCGTCTTACTACCTCCTCCTTACAGAAGAGGGAATCAAGCTGTAGGATATTCTCCCCACAAGCTGTTGTAACTCGATAACTGAGTATATAAAGGACTTCCAGGTATCCCCTTACAACTGGTATCCTTCTCTGCCCCCCCCCCCCCTCACCTGAAAAGGTATAAAAACTTGCTGTTATATACCATAAAAGGATGTGTTCCCCCCCCCCCCATTCATGGTTTTGCCAATACTCTATGTTATGCTAATTGGCAAAACAATCTCATTTATAAAAACATGACCTAGTACGCGTGCGTAACTCTGATTCAGGACCATTTTTTTATTAGCACCACGTCTTACTACCGTTTGGTTATACGTCTATATACACTAATGGGTTATGGATTAATAAGGTTTAATTTAGAGGAAATTAACCCGCGTTTGCGTGGAGGTTGAGTGGAAAACCACCTCAGTGCACCCGACCGGGATGGAACTCTGATATCCCCGTCTTAGGCGTTCAGGACAGTCGACAATATTAGTTCTCAGGTTTACGTCATCCTTGCATGCTATAGTTTATGAAAGGCTGCAATTTACGACAATACTTTCAATTTTAGCTGCAAAATAATTATGTTAGTATTTTATAAAAGGCCCTTCTTATGAAAATTATAGCTTAGGCTGCCTTGAAAGGAAATTTTAAGTGAACTGAATCTACTGTGTAAACATCAATTCGCCCTGTGACGTAAAAGGAGTGTGTTCAGTCTTCACGTAATTTCCAATAAAGCAATTCCCTAGGTGACTTTTTATTTTGAGAAAGGTAAGAAGGGTAGAGAAGAAGAAAAGAGAATCGCCGATAAAGAGGGTCAGAAGATTCAAGTACGGCCAAAGAGGTCAAAGGAAGGGATATTAAAAGACCGAGTAAAATATGTGTGGGTTTTATTGGAATATTGAAGAAACTTATTTAGGTTTAGGAATAACTTTAAGATAAAGAGACCCATTGGTTGAAATGAAAATGAGGAAAAAATTAGAAAATATATTTATTTGTAGTACAATAGATTTACGTATGTTTTCTCTAAACTTTATAATCATCCGCCTAGGTAGCTTAGTTAGCTAACGCGCTAGTTTCGTGTTGAGATAGACTGCCGAGGACGGGAAGCTCGAGGTTCGAATCTCGGTCGGGTGAACTGAGGGTAGTTTTCTTAACTGATTTTCCACTCTCCCTCCACACAAATGCGGGTTTACTTCCTCTAAATTCAACCTTCCCAATTCCTAGCTCATTAGCGTAATTAGTACTTAAGCTTATAACCCTAACTGGTAGTAAGACGCGGTGCTAGATAAATAGAAAAATATATAACCATCAGTTGACGCCTAATCTGTGTGTTCATCAATGTGGATAATGAGTAGTATAGTCGGTTTGCCACGGGAACAATATTTTAGGTCACATAAAATAATAGATAGAATTTCCAGTATTGACATTTTCCGCGGACATTCAAACTAACAGCGCCTTTCCTTTTCATAAAGTGTGGTCGCTACAAATTTAGATTTCCAAAAAATTACTCTCTGGTCTACTATATTAGATTGAAACTAACCCGTTCACACATTCTAGCAAAGCAGCATCTTCTAGTCAGACTTTTTTTTTTTTTTCAAATAATTTATCCTGTATTATTGGCTTACGGCATTAGTTTTTTTTAGCATCGCGTCTTATTACCCGTTCGGGTTATATTCTTATGTACTAATTACGGTAAAGATGTTAGGGATTATGAAGGTTATATTAAGAATAAGTGTACCCGCATTTGCGTGGAAAACTATTTTGAAAAAAAAACATCTTCAGTACACCCGACCAAGATTTGAACCTCGATCTTTAAGTCATTCGCAGTCTGGTCTAATGCAAGAGTAGCGCATGAATGGGAGGCATCAGTCTTTAGTTGGGGTGGAAGGGGATGTGAGATAATCTCGATACTTTTACGCTTTTTTATGAAAAAAAAAAACTTTTTGGCCAAAATACATCAAATATTTGTTAGTAGATACATTTAGTTTAATTTTCCCATTTAAGTAATCTCATCAGTTTTGGTATTAGTAGGGGTAGAAAATTAAACTCAATGTATCTACTGAAAGAATATTTTATTCAATTTGGTAAATTAGGATTTTATTAGAATTACTGCTAAATTACTTAACTTAACCTGCATTCCTTTACAACTCACCTTAAGTGGCTGGTTTAAGCCATCCGAGTGTTTTCAAAGTATCCATATCCAAGCCCTTGTAAGATTCATTAAAATAAATAAAAGTGGCTTAGCATCCAGTATAATAATTCAAGTTCCAAAGTACAGTATTTTTAGACCCCATCTCAGAATCGGATCAATAGAATCGATTCATTCGACTATTCTGAATAATCAATTTATTCGATTCTTTCAAAATCATTTGAATGAAAACAATAGCTGACTTGATACGAGCTGACCGATTCATTCTCCTACCACTCCCTTGCCAGAAGTACTGAGGAAAATCGACCTTGTGATTATGAATATTTCCAGGCTATCTCTATACAGGTCTTCATTTCTATTAGTTCATTTTCAATAAATAGTCTCCATTGCTAAACAATAATCGACCTTATGCTTTTGAATGATTCTTAGGCTAATTTAATACAAAGTGTAAGTGGTTGTACAGTTTTCAATCGAATATCAGCCAAAAATAATTCGAAAGAAAATTTAAAATAATTATTTAATTTTCTACATTACTACGTAGATTCTTTTTCATTTCCTTTAAATGTTACCTTTCCAGTTAACTAAACGCAAAAAGCACGAAGGTTTGAGAGATAATTTTTTTAACGTTGATTTAAATTTATTAAATAGATAAGTATATACTGTTTATGTATTTAGTAAAACATTTCCCGATAGTAATATTCAGATCGTATTATAATTTTATTCATTGAAATAATTCTAAATTCTTATAACACAAAATATCATTAACCAGAAAACTTGTGCCGTTGTTTGTCGAGTAGTAATTGTGTGTTTGATTCTAAGTGAAGCTTTCAGGAGGAATATAATTGATTCAATTATTCAAATCTAAAGTACTTTATCACTTATCCGATATATAAATAGGATTGTAAGCTTATATATATTATATTATGTTTAGGAAATATTAAAGGGTAAATTACTTAGACTCTTTTAGGGAAACGTATGTTTTTTATTTTATTATTAATCGTAATTAATTGACAAGCCGCTAACACAAAGTAATGCAAAGTAACACAAAGTAATCTGAAGACAGGTTGAAGAGAATAGTAGCACAAAGCAAAACGAGCAACTAGTAACTACTTTTAGTTAGGAGTAGCTAACATCCTATTATTACCGACTCTTTACTACTTCTAGAAAATAATTCGAATGATTCTTTCGATTATTTTTCAAATAATCAAATGATTATTCGATTCTTAAAATCATTCAATTACGCCATCACTACCCAAGGGTAAAGCTAGAGTCAAACATTCACTGAAGATTGAGAGCAGAGTCTGCTTGAGTGGTGCGGCAACACACAAGTTAGAAGAAATGTACCATGATGCATCATTGCAAAATAAACTTTATTATTATTATTATTATTATATTATTAGCACCGCGTCTTACTACTCGTTCGGGTTATACGCACTTAAGCTAATGTGTAATGGTAGGGGGATTATGAGATTAAATGAAGGACCTACAGTTTAACGTGGAATCCGAACCACGGTGGCGGCCTGGCATTCCACACATTCACAAGATATCTTGTCAGAGGTGTAGGAAGGGTTTGGTAATCAGATAAATCTGTGCCGGGACCGAGGATTGAACCCCGGCCGCCAGCACAGAAGTCTGACACCTTACCCCTAGACCGCCAGGTCACCTACTAAAATAAACTTAAAACAGCCAGTTATCAATATACAGTATTTTATTTTCTAATGGATAGATGAATTTAAAGATTATTGTCACGATGAATGTGATTTATTTTTTAGCACCACATCAGGTTATACCATACCTACTAATCACAATATTGTGTTATGGAAGTAGAAGGGTGAGTTTAGAGGAAGTGTACCCATATTTGTGTGGACGGAGAGAGGAAAACCATCCTCGATACACCCGATTGGGATTCGAACCTCAATCTCCCTGTCGTCAGAAGTCTAGTCTATTAAGAGAGTGACGCCTTAGACCATGTGGCCACCGAAGCATGTGTTTTCTAATAATTGTGTTGTGTAGTGAAACAAATCAACACAAGATGAGAACAGCACACATGCTTTTTGTTTAAAGAGTTATTTTAAATCTCTTCCCAATAGTAGACATGGTTGTTTGTTTGGATATTATTTCGTCTCATGCCCGTACTGAGTCGAGTCATTTTTTTAAATATGATCAGTCCTTGCATGATTATTTCCTGGAGAAGTATGGCCAATAGTGAGATAGTTACTATTGATGCAGAGAAAACTATGCAGTTTGGACCGATTTTTGTGATTGGTTTAGAACTTGTCACCTGTTTGCGTTTAATTTCTGCTTTAAACTATTAAATTGATCCCAATTTCACTGTTGTCAAATGAATAAAGCATCAAAAAAAGCAGATCAATTCGTTTTCTGTTTTGAGAATAGTCCGTTATCTAATTTCACGGGTGTTTGGCTGTGATATATGTTACGTAAAAGCTATAGATATCTTGTTAAACAAATACAATGTAATTAATACTCAAAATTATGTCGAAAAATAAAACCAAGTATACAGATAAATAAATTATTTATTATGATGAGGTACATTTGAGCTGGACAATAGTGATATGTACAGATCATATTATGATGTAAAAATCATTTCGTACAAGAATAGGATTAAACATTTAGATTTTCAAAATATAATGTATATATGTTATCAGAGGGGGAGAAATTCTCCAAAACTGAACTCAAATTCACCGATAAATTGTAAAGTTGTAATGGCAATAAACACATTAACAACAGGAAAGTATCAGTATGTCTTATACTAAATCATTCCCTACAAAAAAAGTGTGGCGCATACCGCGATTAACCTTATATGTATCACATAAAAACCCTTTTATGCATCACATTTCCAACATTTGATTATTAAAAATTAATTTACATTATGCCAATTAAAAAAAAAAAATTTAGGACTTGTTTGGATATGATAGGAATGTTTGACAGTTAAAATTTATAATCAGATATTTTTTCTTTCAACGATTCACCATTATATCTCTCCATAGTGTGACTGCACTTATACATATAGTTTTATCAATATAGAGACACTTTTAAAGAAACAATTCGAGACCATAATCAAAGTCACACTAGATAAATATGTTTTAAAAAAATCCTTAGAATCTAATGACTAGAGTTACACTGCGACATTTACCAAATATAAACCACAAGCATTAGAGTGTGGTCACTGAACTTGTATTATTAAATTCTCTGAATTTTTAAGGTTCCAGTTTTCCTTGTTTATTAAGTGATAAGGGCCATCTTAAGGGGGTGAGATAATATGGGCCTTAAGATTAGAAGGGGCCTCTTTGGAGAGGGATAACTAAACAGAAACACAAAAGTGGGAGATATTTATGTTGCAACACGAGCATGGATCTTAGTCAGTACTCCCCAACAATCCAATTTTAACAGCAAATTAATAATAATAATAAAAATGCTCGTATTTGAGGAATCAACTGATTACTAATCCTGGCCATTGGAAGACAATAAACAACCAAGCTCAAGAATACAGATGCTTTACATAAGCATTGCAGGGTATGGATTATCGAAGCTCCAGTTGGAAGACGAAGAGGAGGAGATCAACGCCTACCTGAGAAGCTGTTTGAATTTTTTTTGTTTCAAGCAATTACAATAAATTAAAAACATGAAAGAATCAATGTTTTAACTTACAAGAAAATTCTTTAAAAAACAAACATTATAAATTACACCGCCGTCCGTCTGCTGGTCTAGAAACAGGATATCCGGAATGCATTATACAATACACTTGGAATATTGATCAATGAGTTTTCTAAAAAAAATTAGTTATGTTATATTTTCACTCCAACTTTACCTCTTTTTTATTTATTTTTTGTGGTTAGTGGGGGTACCCCGGCACAGATACCTATGATGCTTAAAAATTCCTTAACTTGTAATAACAAAGATTAAAACTTTAGAATTATTTACACAGAGAAAAACAAATATTGAAAAAGAAAAAACTTTTGACAGATTAAAACACTTTCATAAAATCATGAGCTAACTGGATATTTTTTTCTTTATTTAGCAATTTAATTTTTACGGGAGTTATTTAATTCTATACACTCAGTCATCCAAAAAAGCCATTTAAAAATCTATGAAGAAGAGTTATAAAAAGTTATGTCATCTATAAAAAAGTGGAGGGGCACAAAAAACTTAGCGTAGATGCTTTTCAATTGCCTTAAGATGACCCTGACAGTGATCAGATATTTTTATAAAATGCTAGCAGGAAATAAGTATCAACATTTTTATATGTTTTACAATAATCCATTATTAAATATATTTTTATGTCGTTTATAAACAAAATGTCACTTCCATTTTATTGTTTAGTTTTGAGATTAATGTGTTTTTTTTTTTTTGCCAAGTATTTAAATTTCATGATTTTTTTTATTTTTAATAAAATTCCCTGTAATTTCTCGGTTTTCAGTGACAACAAAAGGGAACCCGACTTTTCCATGTTTACCTTTTGTGTATGAATAATAATAAGTGAATTCATCATCTCAGTTCGTATTATTTGAACTTAAAAAAAAAAATCTATAGTAGGATTGCAACTAAAAATTAAATAATGAATATGCTCACATATTAATACACAATCCTCCAATAGACTTCAATTATAATAAAATGAATTAGTGCTTAATGGCAAAGACATTATGTAAACAAGAATTAAGGAAACTTGTAAAGTAGACTGTAGAGATTAGAAGACAGCAACAAAAGTGGATAAAACAGGAAACATAGTAAAAGTAAATATGATCACAATGATAATAAAATGAAATAGTACCTAAATATTGTGAGTGTTTCTAAGCTGTCTTATAAATTTCTAACACTGTACAGTGTTTCTACACTGTCTTGTTATTTAAATAGACTTCAAGATTTTGGTCGATAATTTTTTTTTTTTTTACTATAACATTGAATTATTTAATAATGGTTAATACTGTTATTTAAATATAATTTGAAAAGGAATTTATGTTTACCAAACTGAAAATGTTTAGCCCAATTGATAAAATATGCCTCAGATTAAAATTGTGAGAATTAAAAATTAACCTTAAATTTTTGGACAAATTTAAATTTTGATAAGTTCTTTTCTCTGGTATTTTTTAACATATTTTAATATTCTTCTGTAATAATAAATAGTTCATTCTTGTGAAACTAATTATTATAAAACTAATTTTGACCAAGAGAAAAAAAGTAAAATGTTAATATATTTGTTTTACATGATATAATCAACAGTCATTGTCCCAATACAGGCTAGAAATTCAAATCAACCATTTTATTAACAAGAAATGTTAAATAATAAACAGAAATATAAAATTAAAAACACAATAATACGCATATTTAAATATTATTTCAAATCAATTACTAGTTCCAAGAAGGAATGAGGCCTCAAGTTAACATTACAACAGGAACTCACAATTAGGTAGTCAATAAGCATTCAAATCTAAAACATAAGCTCAATTTAAAAAGTGTAATGAGAGTTAAGTTAAATGAAGCACTTACACTTTATTCAATATATTTCGAAAGTATTAAACACATGGAAGAATTATTTTTTCTCTCCACAAGAGAATAAATTTTACCATTTGTGCAAAATTACATATTTTTTTTACTGTGTTCCTCAAAGTCTAAATTACAAAGCATAATTATTGATTTTTTCATTTTAATAAATATGTATATTTATATAAAGCCATTTTTAAACTATTTTGTTAGTTTACTTAATTAATGTTTAATATTATAATTTATAAATTACATGCTTGTAAATAACTAAGGTGATTAATATTATAGTGAGTTGTAGTTTAAATTAAGAGGGATTGCCAGAACAACAGTCAACAGTCAACCTTGCTGTTCAACCAAGAGCATCAGTATACTCTCTTGACCGGATGAAGCTTGTTGTTGACAGTGTGAGCTTTTCCTTAAAAATGTGTTATTTTTTTAGTGTATTATATAAACAATTTCTACTCCAATATCACAATTTCTACACCAGTATTACCAAGGTAAGTGTGCTGGCTATCCCTCCTAATTTGAACCATGATTTAGCCTAGTGCTCTATTCCAAATAAGCTTAATATTATAGTGAGTAGTATTTTCTAAAACTTAGGCCAATACCTTATTGAGCATTAAGTTAAGAATGTGTTTTACTCATGTTTATGCACGCCTAAAATTATTAAATTTGTTATGTTGATCGTATATGTCACTAAACTATTTGAAGATTTTATTGTGCTTGAAGAAAACCTGTACTTTTTAAAAGGTCTAAACGAATTTACCAAATCTAAGCTATAATTTATTTTCACTTTTGAATATTACAAGTACATATTAATAGCCACAAATAAGTGTATTTTGATTATGCTTGAACACTTTTTAGCAAAGTGCACTTGTAAGTTTATAAAAATCATTGAGCATCTGTAGGCCTATTTGTATATTTAATAAGGGATTAGTAAAAAAAACAATAGACAAAAAAAAAGTTGAAAATCCCTTTTTAACTACGTATTTCTAAACTTCAATATTAAAATGCCACATAGCAACTTCCTTAAGAAGTAGTAGTCTGGTTGGCTTCAATGATGCCAACTTAAATGATGGATGACAACTTAAAAATTACCTTGAGATGTTAATATTTAGGTCAAGTGGTTTTCTAGACTTTGTGATCAATTTATTTACCAATAAGATGCCATCTGGCATCAAAATACTTAAGTGTTTGTAAATATGTTTGTTTTGTTATTTTATTTTATTTGTGGTTTATCTTTTACAATTTATTTAATGATTTTTTTTAACATGTTTCAAGCATTTTATTTCACACATATTAATTATTATAAAATGTTATTCCAATTGAAGAGCGATGTTCAAGGCAGTGATAGTGTATTGCACTTTGGTAGTTAAATAATTTTAATATATGTGGTGCAAAGTAGCATACTACTTTATAAGTAGTGGAACTATCAATAAACTACAGTTAATATTTACAACATAATTTTTCTATGTTGCATATAAAGTTTAATTAAAAGCTAGTTATGGTGTTTGTGAATAGCTACAAATGGCCTACATCAAACTCATATTGTCATTTACGTGTGTGCATACTTTTATTGTGCACAGTATTGAATTTGATAAGTAAACAAATCCAAACACTAGAAAATAGTATAAAGTACTTTAAAATTTAACCAAACTAGACTAATTGGGTGAAGGCCTTGTTTATTCAATTTTTATTAACGCTTAGGATATTATTACTAGAGTGGAAATGCAAATTATTGTCTATTATTTGCTGCTGTGAACCAAAATAAATAGTTATTAACATAATTAATACAAAAACTCTCTGGTGCAATGCAGAATAATACTCGCCTACATTAATTAAATAATTTTCACACCATTCACAAAATGTCTTCATTAAAAAGTAATATTTACATTTGAAGCCATATAGGTCATTGAATTCAGTTTTAAAAAAAAGTTTAAGTAATAATAATACTTAACACCGCGTCTTACTACCCATTCGGATTAAACGCTGAAGTACTATGTAATTAGGCTAATGGATTAGGACTTGGGAAGGTTGGCCCGCACTTGTGTGGAGGTAGATTGGAAAATCATTTAGGGAAAACCACCCTCAGTCAACCCGAGCGAGATTTGAACCTTGATCTTCCCGTCCTCGGCAGTCTAGCTCAACAGGAATCTGAGGCGGGTTTCAAAGTTTAAGATTTGGTTAGAATTAATTTGCAAAAGTGTGTTCTTGTCAAGTTTTACCATGCACACAAATAATATATATTTTAAGTTTAAATATAGTCAAATAAATGTTGTGAAATTATTAGAAAGACTATTTTTCACATATCTGTAATAACAAATTTACCAAAATTTACATAATCTTACTTTGTGTAAAATGTACAAATAATTACCTTTTCATGTTCAACAAATAAAAAGTAAGAAATCAAGGCCCAAACACATTTTAAAACTAAACTTAAATCTAACGCCGGTATTTGTATTCAAAGGGTGGATTTAAATGTGCGCCTACTTGCTGCAATTGAACAATACTCGGTAAACTTTTTACATCACCGAATAACCGTCATTTAAATTAGTCTGCCATGCAGAACAAAAGATGGGATCAATGCACCCTACTGGTTAACTACTAGGCATATGATATTTACATCATGTACACACAAATGAACATAAAATCAATGACAATATTCAGATTACCTATACTTGATAGCCTTGTACAAACTGTAAACTGGACAAAACAGGGTGTCAATCAAAAGATGATGTGGAGAATTTTATACCTATAGTGTTTCTTCAGGTTAATTTTTATGATTTTTGTTTCAAATGCTTATATTGTTCTTTTAAAAGAACCTAGTATTAGAATAAACCCTATGTTTATTATACTTTGTATTAACCCCTTCCCTGCTGCAGGCAATGAACAACACCTATGTTAGTCTGAACATTCCCTGGTGCGGGCGTGAATCGATATTTAATTGTAATAAGTTAATGTAATGCCATATATCAATGAACTACTGTACTTTTAGATACTCTGAATATCTCATATTGAAGCTGATTAATGGAGCTACAAGTTAAATACAATATCTATGAACATGAAATATATATATATATATATATATATATATATATATATATATATATATATATATATGAGAAAATATTTGTCAGATAAGAGTATAAGTACAAGTAGAAAAATGGGTGCAGGGCCTATGGCACGCTCACGCCAGGGAACAGGTTAAAAATGTTGGGAGATGAAGTACCGTATGTAGGAAAAAAGACCATAAGAGAAACCAAGAAAGAGATGGGAGGAGCAGATGACATAAAATGTGCAAGTGAGAAGAGAAAAATGGAAGCTGTTAAAAGTTGGAAGAACAGTGGAAGAATAGAGGAATTTTACTAAATCGCACAGTCAGAGGCTGGAAACAGTGGGTGGTTATGGTTAAAATACAGATTTTTATGTTTATGAAACAAAAAAAAAGTCAAATTTATTTTTATATTAGGAGTAGGATTTTTTCGTTTTTCTGTAATTTAGGTTATCCTAATATTATACTAATAAGGTAAGGACGCAGAAGATAGAATTTAGAGGAAATGTAATCAAATTGTTGTTGAGGGAGAATGATAAACCATATGAGGAAAACCACTCTCCCTTCACCCGGCCAGAATTTGAAACCAGACATTCCCATCAGTGGCAAACCAGACTAAGCAGACTAACACCTATTCACATGCATTTCTAAGAATTTAATCAAATTTCCTATGTTTCCATTTGATTTTTCCGAGCTAGTAATTTCCCAATATTTGCCAGTTTATCAATCTGTTGAATGGCAAAATGTCTTACAATATTATTAAGACAATTATTGTAAGTTGTATTTTAAGCATAGCATTAAATAAAGAATGAATGTGTAGAAGATAATGTAAAAATAAAATGTCCCTAGTAGCTGTAGAGTTTATGAGTGCACACTAAAACTACAAAGGAGATCAGTGAAAACGATTGGTCCGCTAAAGGGGTAATCACTTGGAACACCCAAGAGTTCACAAAGCCATACACAAGATGGACGTAGGACTGGGATGATACCATTTTACCCCTGATTTATGAAAATATATATTCTATATACACTGTAATTTTTCAGGTTTCTGTCATAGGATAAGAGTTAATAAATAGTTATTGGGACCACAAAGAATAAATCATATTAAAATAATGTCTGTACCGTGTTACTAAAAGAAACTTTGATATGAGCCAATATTAGAGCCAAAAAATTAAATACCCCATAACAGTTTGGAAATTGGTGAACAGCATTCTGTTGAGATTGTCATTTTCAAATCAATTATTTTGACATACAACTGTTATAATCAAATCATTCATTTTTAGTCTAGTTTTTTAAGGTTCTTAATCTGTTTGGGCCATTAGTGATAAATACTTCATTATAATAATATATATTAATATAGTACCTCCAGAGAAAATTTTGAAATGAAGTTCCCGACTGGGATCCAAAGACAAATATTTGTTATTGCCTTCAGGGTCGTAGTTGAGAAAGTAAATTAAAAGCTCTGAAATTTAGCTCCCATGAAATGTGACAACCCATACTGGGACTATTTCACACAGGAGTTGTGACTTTGTGATGAGTGACATTTACTTTACATAATATACTAACATGTGCATTCACTGATGTTCCAAACTATTTAGCCTGAAAAACTTCAGCCATACTATATTACAAAAAATATATATTTAAAAGGAAAGAGGTACTGTGTAATGAGATCGACTGGATAGAACTATCTCAAGATAAGGATAGGTGGCATACTTTTGTGGGTGAGGCGATTAACTTTCAAGATCCTGGTGCATAGAGCAGGCATGTCAAACTTGCGGCCCTTTTATGGTTTTGTGCAGCCTACAGGCCTTATGATGAGCCAACCAACATAATAATAGGACACAATTATTATTTTTAAAATTGTTAAGAAAATACAACATTTTGGAATGTGATATTTGTGTGGAGACATAATTTGAAGAGTTTTAGCATGTTAGGTTTGTCTATCAGATCCATACAGTTTACTCAATATAAATCGATTCCCACAAATGGTTGAATTTGCACAAGCAATATCCTTTTCCTGTGTTTGTCCTATCTATGTGTCCTATCATTCTTTACAACTTTCCGTTTTCTCCCTTTTGTGTTTTTTTTCTCTTCTTTTAGCGAGTTGCGTTGCGTGTTTCACACTCCTCCCTGATGAGTTCCAATAGAAGAAACCTAGGTCGGGGATTGGGCGGTAACAATTGATCTTCTCCAATAGGCAGCCATTACCTCTTAGTCTAATGGCAGCAATGTAAAGTGTGAACTGTGTTATTCTTTTCATTGTTAAGGCCATATTGTGTTTGTCCCTTTTATATGTTTCTATCCACCTTCCTATACCTTCTTCCAAATATAACACAACCATTGTGTGCAATGTTTGGAAGCAAAGAAGTATGTTGACAACTGTTTTCCCTCATGAAATGAAACCAAACACCAAAAAGATATAAATGACCTGGACATAAAGATTAAAAGCCCCGACATTAACACCATGTTCCAAATTTTGGTAAGAAATATAGTAAATTGGAATTATTTTTTCTTAAGATTAGGTATGCATTTTTAATGTTCAGTGTGGCCCTTATAATAAAACAAGTTAAACATTGCTGCCAATGACTAAGAACAATATTATATCACATGGTTATAATTACTACCAAATATTGCTATAAGTTAATAATTTTAAGAAAACCAAGAATGGTGCAAAGCGTTAACGGCAGATTTCTAAGCCGGTTTTAATATGCAACTTTGGACAAATACTTTAACAATCCCTGCAATTTTCCGTTGTGTTAGTCTAAATTCCTATGGGTACATAAAATAATTTATATGAACATGATAATTATTGATTGTGAGTTGTCCTCTAAAAGGTTCTTCCTTCAATGAACTCATAATATCTAAGTAGATGCTAAAATAATCAGACTTTTATTGAAATAATTAGAAATGAAAATAACTAAGGTATTGGCCATTTATACAAGCAGGTATATTGAAAAATATCCTGAATGATTGGTATCAGCCCATTCCTAACACAAAGTATTTTACAAAACAATTTAAAAAAATAATGGAGACATTTTGGACAAAGAGTCCGGCTATGTACAAATAAAACATAAATTCAACCCTTTAAGGTGGGATAGAAGGGACACAGGTTTAGGCCAGTGTTTTTACATTTTTTGGCCAAAATAAATAAAATATTGCTCCAGTACAAAATATAGTTTAATTTTCTTCACATGTTGATATCAACAGTTCCTGAATATTCATCATAAGCATGGTGGCATTCGATGGAAAGTTTTTAAATTAAGAAGTTGTCATTAAATTCCAGGATACCAGTAACAGATATTCAAAACTGTTGAGGTCACCTGGGAATAAAATTAAATTTTGTTTTTACTGGAGCAATATTTGATTTATTTTGGCCAAAAATATGTTTTGCCATAAAAACCGCCAGAAATTGGCTTTTTCTCGCGTCCCCTTCCATCCCACCTTAACAGACGATGAATAAAGATTTTAAAATAAATAACAGGGAAAGCTCCAATAGAAATTTTATAACATATAAAATCCTATTAAACTTCCTGAAACACTAATTTAAGATCTAAAATCAAATAATTAACTCATGCTAGATTTGAAAATAATAATAAAAAAAAACTTGACACATAATTGTATGAGTAAACAAACACATATTTTGTACGTATAAAATTAATAAAGAATAAATTATAACTTTACGGCAACAAAAAAATATTTTTTTTATTTTATTTTTTAGTATAGGCTTGTTTTTTTCATGATTCTGAGGAATTCTTCTTGGTTAATTTCTCCGTCTCCATCCCTGTCGGCCTCATCAATCATTTCCTTAAAATAAACAAAACATTATTTTATTAGTTGAGTCGAAACTAGTGAAGGATAAATTAAATTATTAGATACAGAGGGATTCCCCTACCGGTGGTCTAAGTGTCAAGCTCACATAGTCTGGTTTGGCTATGACGGGTAGATCGGAATTTGAATCTTACCCAGGTGCACCGGGTTTTTTTTCCTTCTAAATTTATTCCCACTTTCTCTCTACACAAATGGGTTACATTACCTCTAAAATTATACTATTCTCATCCCTATCCCATCAGCATAATTAATATATGTGTAATACCAAAAAAAGGTACTAAGATGCAGTGAAAAAAAAATAGCCTAGCGATAACTAATAATCTAAACAAATGTTGGCTTCAAATTTTTTTTTTTAAGAAAATAATTTTAGAGCTATTACGCAGTTTGGTGGCTTGGCCCAACATAATTTTAGGCCAAACCTGCCAACCATTAATGTAGCATTCATTTGTGGATTTTAGCACAGCATCCTACTACCCATTCTGGTAATAAGCTTATATATTATTTACGCTTATGGGTCAAGGGTGAGAAAGGTTGAATTTGAAGGAAATGCACCTACATTTGCATGAAGAGAGTGTTGTAAATTATTTAGCAAACACTGCCTTCAGTAAACCTGAACGAGACCGAAGCACAATATCCCTGCTATTGGTGGTCTAGTGCCTTGGACCATGCCTCCACCAAAGCAAGTTTTCTTTTATTTATTCCTATTTATATGTCCGTATATTCTTCAACAATTTCCTTTTGATTTTTAATTTAAATTTTTGGGGAGATGAGTTACATGTTTTAAACAATCTCTTGAAGAGTAATGATAGAACAAGACCAGATGAGAACAAGTTGTTTGTTCCACGGCAAGGAAATTGCTTTTGATTAGAGTGATTATTCCAAAATCTTTAATTTAAATAATAGCTGAAAAATTATTCACAACAATCCAATGTATTATTATTATTATTATTATTAGCACCGCGTCTTACTACCCGTTTGGGTTATACGCACTTACCCTAATGTGTAATGGTAGGGTGATTGTGAGATGAAATGGAGGACCTACAGTTTAACGTGGAATCCAAACCACGGTGGAGGCCTGGCATTCCCCACATTCACAAGATGCCTTGTCAGAGGTGAAGGAAGGGTATGGAAATCATATAAATCTGTGCCGGGACCGAGGATTGAACCCCGGCCGCCAGCACAGAAGTCTGACACCTTACCCCTAGACCACCAGGTTACCGCAACAATCCAATGTAATGTAATTAAAACTTACCCTTGTCTTTATGGATAAATTTATTAGATCCACAAAAAAGGAACAACGTTAACGGACTGTAGTTTATTGCGGTTGGCCCTAATGGAGGTCACACCTTTAATAAATTTAATATTATTTTATTACTTATTTACTTAAGATGTTCTCGGCCCACGATGGGCGCTGATTATGATATTGAATGTTTTGAAATATTATGCCATGCGATGGGTGCCAATTAAAGTGCTATTGTTATATTTATTGATATTTGACCCGTGATATGGCACCAATTAAAATGATACTGTTACACATTGGGCGCCAATTATATTGATATCGGTTTAATTAGCTGATATATGACTGATGATTGAGCACTAATTAAGATACGAATTTATAATGAGATAATGCCCTGTGGTTGAGCACTACCTTATAACGATGTTGGGTTTTACAGTAGGGACAACACGAGTACGCCCTACTGCGCACTGACCCGTGGTAACTTGATGTGATTATTTCTTATAATTAATCTTATTAAATAAACAAGACTTTTAATGTTGCCCATATTTTATTTATGGGATTACACCTTCGGTATTGAAAATGTGATATTATTTAATAGTTTTTGTTAAAATTACTTTTCTGTGATATTACACGTTCCGCGTTCTGACTACTGTGTGCTGTGCTGATTTATATTACTGCCTAATATATTGCTGGCACTACTTTTACAAAGTTCTGTATATCACTACTACTTAATATTACTGGCACTGCTTTTTTGTGTTACTGCTTAATTTATTACCGGCACTACTATTTTGTGTTACTGCTTAATATACTACCGGTATACTATTTTTTGTTACTGCTTTATATGCCTATGCACAAGTGGCTTATATATGACTTGCCTCTTGGGCCCCAGTGTCAAAACCAACTAATAGAAAGAGTCCTGGCAAAAGGTGTTGTGAAGGCTAGCTTCCTATTGGGTAGAGGGAGCCAGCGAGTCAAAAGATTTTGCTAAATACTACAAAATTGATCTTTCAAAGAAAAAATAAGTTTTAATGATGCAATTCATTGACATTATTTCTGAAAAGTGCATGACTCTCCATGGATGAAGTCATAAAAGGATATTTTACATACAGTTTATTGGAGAAAAATACCTTCATCCATGACTTTTTAAATATATGAGAGGGGTCCAAAACAGTATCATTACATACCCGATGGCATTAGGAGCTCAAACGTTCACTGCCGCACTTACAAAAGTAGTTTAAACTAAATTCTCAACAACTACAAAAATATTTCAACCGAATTTACCTGAAGCTCTTCATCAGTAAGATTTTCCCCCAATTCCTTGGCAACTCTTTTCAAATTTTTGAATGATATTCTTCCAGTTTCATCATCATCAAATAAACGAAATGCTTTCATTATTTCCTCCTTTGAATCTTTATCAGCCATCTTTACAGTCATCAATGATAAAAAGTCTTCATAAGAAAGTGCACCTTTAAAAAAATGTATTCAATAACTTATTAATAATTTCAATATCTATGTATATCTTGTAATTGTGGAATAAGAAATTATATTTTCATTACTTTCATATTTATATCTATAAATCTTTTAACTGGTTGCCAAATTATGTTACACGTATTCAATGAAGTGTATACATAACATAATGTATGATTAGCAATAACATAAACCATTAAAAAAAGTTTTTTAATGTCGGCATGATGATTAAAAGTATATAATTATCACACCTGAATATTAAAAACTTTTTTTGAATCTCAAGTGCAAATTCAAGTCTCAAATATTTAAAAATGTACAATTTTAGTTTATGTATAATCCTTACCCATTTTTAAAGTTGTTATAATTAAAATAAGGTTCATTGTATCGGGATATTTTGAAAATTTTATGAATTTTTAATTCTCAAATACAAGGATTTGAGGAATTTAGATTCAAGAGTAATATATCTAATTAAAAATGACTACTCCGGCTCTTTACAGTATTGTTGTAGTAAGTTTCACCTAAAAAAAAAAAGGATGTTTCAATTTTCAAAGAATGTGTTTAGGTAACGTTTAACATATGTATCAACTTACCTGAAGCATCTTTATCAATGTCAGCAATCATCTTCTTTATTTCTTCTTTTTTAGGCTCAAAACCTAGAGCACGCATTGCCACCTGATAAGAGAACATTAAATATTCAAAGATGTGCTTTTGTAAGATAGGTAGTAAAATAGTCGTCCACACACAATATTACGGGCATACAAGGAAATATACTAATTCTTAATGAATACTTAATCCTATATGGTCTAGTGGTCAGAATTTCTGGCTACAAATCAAGAGGTCCCCGGGTTCAAGCCCCGACACTATCATAGCTTTTCTGTGAAGCTGTGGGTCTGGTACAGGGTCAAACTCAGCCTCAAGAGGAAAAATGAAAAGGTACTAAAATAAATAAGTAGCAGCGTTGGTCTAGAAAACTGAGATTAACGCCAAAGGATTTGTTATGCTGACCACATGACAGCCTATATTCGCAAATGTTGACACTATCATCGTTAACAATGGTGCCCACCCGGTTGGTATAGATCGCTTACGAGCTCACGCCATAGAGTGTTGTTTTTTTCTTATTCAAAAGAGTAACTCCAATTGGCTTTCTGGGACAAACTGTCTCTTGCATCAGGTATCATGTTCAATACATCTATAATCAGCATATATCACAGAAAAAAGTGAATATATCATTACTTTATATTCTATTAAAATTTGCCATCTGGACATATTCTTCAAGACATTATAAATAATTTATTCCTTTTTTTTAAATATATGTTTACTGAATTAGGATATTATAAGTTAAAGACTTGTGAATTTGTCTTTAGATTAACTTAAGTATAGATGAGAAATTATACCTTAACACCGTAATTTAACCCAGGACCTCCAGCTTAGCGCGCCAATGTTCTACCACTGAGCTGTGCGGGAATAGTCCTATGACCAGGGTCATTATTCACTATGGTTTCAAGGCAGAGTCTGAGATAGATGTGTGAATTCTCCTTGAGCTATCAGTAGAAATCCTGATTTGTGGTAAATAATATGATTGGATTTTTCTAAATAAAAATTTGTAATTTCAGTAATAAGATTCGGAAAATAAAATGTTTTTTTTAGGCTAAAAGTGGTTAAGAAATTCAACTCACACTTAAGTGATATAAATGTTGTAGTGCTATGAATAGAGAAATTACGGTTAAATGTATTATTCTTAAGTTTAAAATATTTGCCTTTGGGCTAAATATGACTATTAATAGCCAAAACAACATATATTTTTAATTCTGCTTTACCAATAGTATTTGGTTAAGGGAAATAATTTTTTTGGACTGGAAACTTTGAATGGTTATAGGATGATTAAGGAAAATAATTATAATAGTGTTGACCCTATTTTTTCTGGCAATTCCAGACAAAAAAACAGGTAAAATTTATGATTTTTGCTACTTACTAAAGAGTGGATATATAAAGTTTTGTTATAGTTAATTCTCATTAAAATCAACATAATTGAATTCACAGATCAAAGGCCAAAAAATTAAATTTTGTTTTTATGTCTCATGTGTAAAATACATTTAAAAATGCTCCAATGAACGTTAAAAAATGTGTTGAGATTCATTTAAATGAATTAAATAAAGTTGATAAAAGCATTTCTCGCGATACTTCAATGTCCAAAGCTATGGTGAGTAATTGAAAGATATACCCCGATACAGTTTATTCCGTGACACAAATTAAGTCCTATATTCTTATATATTTTATGGTGTTCCTGGTTTGTGGATGGTTTTCAAAATAAAACTGTATTACTAATAGATATTTGACCTGGGATGGATTTACATATGAGCAAAAAGTGTGTGGGGAGCGGTGGAAAGATAAAACCCAATTTTGTTCAAATGAACAAAGTCAATTGTGCTCCATGAAAGCGGTCAGAAACTGGTCAAATGCAATATCAGCTGGTTAAGCTCACAGAAATTTTCAGTTTATTCTGTAATAAAGCTCTATCATCTTTAAAAGTCTTTCTTTTAGTCTTTAAAATTCGCAAATATATCAGGTAATTTCAAATTATATTTGCTTGTGACCAAAATTACCTTGATTGTTGATAAATGGTAATGAAATCTATTGGCTGTGTGTGTTAACATTTTATTTATTCTATATTTTTTTATATAAAGGTGAAGACATAAATATTTTAGGAACGATTGAGTTTAAGGACTAAATATATTAAAATGTGTTGACAAAAAAAAAAGTAGAATAGAGAAACAATGGGTTATCGTAGAGCCTTTGGTAAGTTTATAAGTCGGTCACTGCCCAAAAAAAAGCTTGAAAACCTCTTCTCTAAGTCAAGATAATAAAATAAAAACTGATGAAAGTTGAATATTGAGACGATATAATTAACAACTCCCTCTATGTCCTGAGGGTGTAAGGTTAATTATTTGTCGTCATTGTCGTTGTAAGATGTAAGACAAGTTCCACAACGCTGGTTAGTCAATGATACCGGTAGCTCCTTCTTACTATAGCACTACCACCTCCCACATAACTGAGAGCGAGGAGATTTGTCCACAGTTAAGTGAGAGGGAGTAAAGATAAAAGTTTTCTCCACAAGTCCCGCAGTTCCCCCCAGCAATTATATTTGGCATAGTCCTCATCCAGAGGCATTAAGAGAATTCCGTCTGAAATATTGACCATCTTGAAGAGGTTAGCTTCCCCTCAATCATATTTTCCTCCTGGCCAATTAGGAAGAAGCTAAGTCCTTCAAGAAGGGATGTGTATTAAAAATTTGGTACTTTCCATACTCAGGTTAAGCATTGTGCTGCCTGAATTATGATGTGTGTTGAGATAGGCATCTTATATCTTAAGTTCCCAATATTTATTTCTCATTCTGGCTCCCTGTGCAAAATAACCAATTATAATACATATTATATTTGTAAAGAGAATATGTCATATTCTAAGACGAGAGTGTTACGTTGACTTTTATAACTGACCTTTAACTCCTTGGTTTCAATTTTCCCTGTTCCCTCAGTGTCAAAGAGATCAAACGCTTCCTTAATGTCAGTTTTTTGTTCTTCCGTTAGCTCAAATTTAGGCCCTCCAGACTTCTTCCTAGCACCAGTTGTAGATGTCTTGCGATATGCTGTAGTCTGTTGGAAAGCAAATGGAAACTGGTTGTTTTAGAGACTATGTACTTACCTGAGAGGATATAATGCACTAGCAAGCTTCTGTACATTTTAGGGTGGTTTTTTTTATTCATTTTTATTTATTTGAGGTATTTAATGTGCACTTTTTGAACCAACTGATTATATCAGCACACGATAAGTTCTATGAGCAAGAATGAAGGGGCCTACCAATTTTGCCGGGAGATATATTTTCACACAACTTCAAGGAAGTTTCTTCTCTAATATGCCACCATCAACACGGGATTGACAGCTTGACTTTCCCTCCGAAGAAAGTTGTGGTATGGACTTTTATCGCTCAAGAAAAATCGGTCGAACCCAGCTGCGTTTGAACCCATGTGTATCGGGTTCCGAGACGGGCACTTTACCCCAAGATCACCAAGGTCGACCT
The DNA here is from genome assembly GCA_039000515.1 of Timema cristinae. Lineage (NCBI taxonomy): Eukaryota > Metazoa > Arthropoda > Insecta > Phasmatodea > Timematidae > Timema > Timema cristinae. The sequence continues at coordinate 41,419,208 of JBCFYV010000100.1, read as the reverse complement.
CATGAATACTTGAATAATAAAGTGAAAAAGACAGTTCAAAAAGTTACTATACCTATTCAACTATGTACTAATTACACTAATGTGTTAGGGACTAGGAAGGTTAAGTTTAGAGGAAGTGCACCTACATTTACATGAAGATAGAGTGTAAAACCACCCCCAGTACACCCAACTGAAATTGAACCGTGATCTCCCCATCTTCGGCAGTTTAGTATATTGTGAGTGTGACACCTTAAGCCATGTGGTCAACAAAGCGGGTGAATCAGCTACAAATTTAATAAGCACATCCTACTAGAATTATTTGCTCAATGTGTCTTAAATAAGTGTTGATATCTCAGAGATGAATCAAATTAGTCAAAGAGAATTTGTAAAGTGTATTTAGTTTCAAGCTCTAGATTAAGAGAAAGCCGAGCAAGAAGACCAAGATCTCTTCTGGCTCTTGTCGGTTAACTACAAAGATTTAAACCTGTCTCCTGCCTCGGTGGCATAGTTGACTAACGCGCTAGTTTTATGTTGAGCTTGATTGCCGAGGATGGGGAGATCGAGGTTTGAATCTTGGTAGGGTGAATTGAGGGTGGTTTCCCCCTCTCCTTCTGTGGATATGCGGGTGCATTTCCTCTCAAATGTATCTTCTTAAGCTCTAAGCCATTAATGTAATCAATACATAAGTGTATAATCCGAAACTAATAGTAAGACGCGGTGCTTAAAAAAACTCTCAATCATGTATGGTGTTCTGCTTATTGTCATGTTTTATAATTTGCACAACTGAGTGTACTAGCTGATATAAAATTAGTACATTTCTAAATGTTGATGGCCCATAAGGGGCAGAAAACTTGCGAAAGAATTGATTACCACTGCCTTTTAAACTATCAAAACACACTCCATATTATAATGCCTGCATACACCAGAGGGGCTACATTTCTCATCATGAGCATTAAGTGGATTACATTAATTCTATATCATGATGAATGAAAGAAGACAGTTTGAAAACAACTTTTTTTCATGCTGTTTTTTGTAATCTGAACACTATATGTCACCATGATTATACCAACCATTGTAAAATAAAATTCAGCTGAAAATTAGGTTGTATTTCTTCGCAAGCGTGTGATGCCCTGGAAATAGAAAGAAAATAAAACTTCAGCCAGGTAGTATTTAAATTTGGGAAGGGGGAGAGGGGGGTGATATATATTTTTTTTAAGGCACAATATTCTACTTGCAATTAACTAACTGTGGACCATAGATGTGTGCATCATTGTTCATTAGGATACAGTATGTATAGTAAGGCATGTCCCCTTGGATTAAAGGAGCACAAGGTAATTGTTTTTAGCACCTCGTACTACTACATTGGGTTATACGCCTAAGTACTAATTAATTACCTTAGTTTTATTAACTATACATATGTATTATATTAAAGAGTCTGATAAACCAATAAGAGGCAAATTTTGATATGTCATGCATGGCCTTTTATCTAAGCATTTCTCAGCCCCAACCCTTACTGCCCCCTTGCCCCTTTAATGCTAGAGGTGTATTAATATTTGGTTCCAATCATTTATAGCAGGGTTGTTATAATTTTACCCAGCCCAAAAAAATAACACCTGTGTTTTTTTTGTTTGTTTTTAACTTATTGTATTTGGCATACAGTACAATTGTGTGATGGATTTTTGAAAATGGCTAGCCTATTTCCTTTTTAATAACCAAGATATGATTTCTTACTTTAGTTAAATATGTAATACAGGTATAAATTAGAAAATGAATTAAGTTAAACAAACTTAGCACTAAACAAATGTTAGTGAATACTTGAAAATAAACATATAATTTAAACTTAAAACATTATCTTTTAAACAACAAAGCTTTTACTACCATGATTAAATGAAACATATCCTTTACAAAATGTTTGCTGACCAGGGTATCTATTGTTTGCATTTCTTAAAATAAATATTGCTTTTAAATTATATAATAAGCCTATTAATGATACAAATTAGTTTCCTTGTAAAGTAACAGTCAAGTATGGAAAGCAACAATTCAACTCTCCTGCCAGTATCATGATGCATGGTCCCTTCCACCCCTCCCCCAAACCCTAAAAATACTCTCTCTCTCTCTTCCATACCACTTTCTATTCCTTCTACACAAACATTAATTTTTCCTCCAACCTCCTTGCTTATTACACAGTATGGTTGCAATACTTTCCTTAAAATATAATTAAAATTAGTTCCACTTGATTATGTATAATTACTATATTTTAAAGATTGAATAAATGATATCACATTACAAGGGATGGAAGTGGTACTTTGGATATGTCATGGCCCCAGAAGGGGTGTGTGTCAAAAGTTCAGGCAACATTGCTCTACAAGATGTTGGTCTCCTTGTATATCTATATCTAGACTCCTCTCCTTATTTTGTCTTAACATTATTTCCTCTGGTTCATCCCTTGATATGGCAAATTATTTTATTGATTAATCTGTTATATTCTCAATTTCTGACTGAACCTCAACAAAACACCTCAGGTTTTCTTGTATTTTGAAATGTATTGTCTAGACTTGCAGAGTTATTAAGGCTGTATCTTTGATGTTACGTTACCACCACCATCCCCAGAGGTCCCTAAACAAACTCAATTACTATGTAGCCCACTTGGTGGTCGTGTGGTCTAACATGCTACTCTCGCAGTAGAGTAGACGGCTGATAATGGGCAGATCGTGGTTCAAGTCTCAGTCAGGTGGAGTGAGGGTCTTTTTCCAAAATGGTTTTACTATCTCACTCCACACAAATGCGAGTACATTTCCTCTAAATATATAACATACATGCTGCTAAAAAGATTGATTACTGTATGTATTACATTAAACAGCATTTGTTGGTTCATAAGTGATGAGGTTCACAGGTAGTTGTTAGTCAGATCTGCATGTCATAGCAAAAACACAGCATACCGGTTTTTCTAGCTTATTGTCACCACACATGGAATACAGATATCATTTTCCCTATCACCACCTTTTATTTCCCCTTTGCACTCTAAATGTCAACATTTAAAGATTGAAAATATTTTTCTTTTGAATAGGGACTTTAACGCTTCAAAAAGAAATCCAGACAATTAATTTATCTATATTAACAAAGAACACAACATTTTTGTTTTATTTTAGCGTTTGTGAATTTTTTAATTCTATTTCCACACAATATATAATAATTTCATTCAATAAACAATGTTATTTGAATTCCAGTTTGCATACTAGGGCACAAATGATGTGATCTAGAGTTAAGTGTGCTAACTGTGATTAATCAGCACACTTTGAAAAGAATTTGGATACCATCAAAAATTACTTCCACCCTAAAACGTTTTCAGCAATGCAGCTTTCTAGTGCATTTGGCTCTAAGGGCCCTTAGACGGACTATTCAGACACGGCCCATGTTAGCTAAAAAAATAACTTGGGTCTGAGTAAATTTATCTGTCGCCAAATTCCACTCGAACTTAAAATAGGTCTTCGGCTGCATACACGATTTGGCCAAGGCAGTAAAAAGTAGAGAGTGAATTAAAAACATATGGGAAAAGGTTAATGAGTTGGATGAGACCTATTTCTTGTCCGATCTTATTAACGTATGCGATTTTTTTTATATATATATTAAATTAGAATAAAGTTATTCAATATGACAAGGAGTATTGGTCAATGATCAATTTCTCTAAAGAATAGAAGAAGTCTTACCTCCAAATTATTTAATAGTTTTCTGTCAATTTATCAAATTGAATAACTTAATGTTTGTTTACAATTTGTAGGACTTCTTTTTTTTAATTTTCTCTATCGAGTATTGACCTAAGCCTAAGGTATCGACTTTGAGATTGCAATATATCGACTCACTATTACCTTCCACGTAGAAATAAAAAAAGAGAAGCTAAGAGGCTGTACAATTGTTAATTTGTCCATGTTATGTGGGGAGATTTAAAAAAATACAAAACGTTGATATTTGTTTTAATAAAATTATTAGGTTTTGAATGAATTTAAGAGTGTAAAGCTTAAAAATTAAATTAATTATAAGCAATCAAATAATTAGGCATGATTTTGGATAAGTTTGAAATTTAATAATAATTAATAATTTATAGATGCACCATTCTTTACTGCGCTGGTAGAAGCAGAAACTTGAAATCCTGAAGTTAGTTCCATTGATGAAACTAGCAGCTGAGCTTTGTTTATTAACTAAAACTTTGTTTTGATTTATTAATTAATAAGATAAAAATTAAACACAAAATATCAAACTATAAAATAGGAGTTGTATTGTAGAATTTTCAAACAATTAATGAAGAAACACATTCTATCTGATATACCAAGGATACGATGAACTAAAAGGATTATAAAAAGTTCAATAATCTTGTTTTAGTATGCACACACATATTTCCTTATAATTTCATAGGTTACGAAAGTTAGGTTTCCATCTCAAACCTTGATAAAGCTAGGTGGTTGGCTTTAAATAATCTAATTAAACATATAAACACATGCATACATTATCAAACCATTCCCTTACAGAGCAAGCAAGAAACTGTGCATTTAGCTAAAAAAGAAAACCTCAAAATTTGATCAATTCTCCCTAACTTTCTTCAAACTTCCTTAGCCTTGCATACTCTCTTCACTTCAACAACATCCTTACGCCGAGTCATGCATGCTCGTTTATTCTTTTAACTCTTAGTCTTTCTCATTTTCTTACGTTCATCTAAAACATTTAACTATGAATTACATGGCCTATCTCTTTCTTTTGAACCATACATTCTACCTTCAAATATTGGCTTCGTCATTCCATCCACACCCATCCCCTCAACATGACCAAACCAATGCTAGATGCCTCTCTCACATTGATCTATTTGATTCCCTTTTAAACCACACTCCTTGAGCAACCATTCATTACTGACCCTGTTCATTCAAGTTTTTACACATACATTTCTTAGATATTTCATTCCATTCGCACTCATCTTGCTCTTGTGTTTCTCCTGACCAACCCACGCTTCGCATTCATAAAAAAATGTTGGCACTAACCCACTTTTATATATTGTCACCGTTACCTCTTGCGATGTTATTTCATTCTTTGCAATAGCCCACATACATCCAACTATTCTTTGAGATGCATTCATCCGTCTGTCGATTTCCCCATCTATTCCTCCATTTTTACAGAACATTCTGCCTAGATACACAAAATAATTCACTTGTTCTGACAGTTTTACATTTATACCAAGCTGACAATGACTTCCTGACTAATATTATAAAAAAAACTATCACCTTAGTTTGGGAGACATGCATGCGAAGATATATTCTGCCTGTCACTAAAATCAAACGATTTAATGCATTCTGCAAGTTACTTTCATTCTCAGCCATCAATACGGTATCATCTGTATTTTGCCGTACTCTCACATTCACATTGCCCATTTGTACACCAACCACGTCCTTGCAAACATCTCTCAAACATTTATCCATGAATACATTAAACAAACATGGAGGTATAGGCGATCCTTGTTTAATCACTCGTTTAACTCAAAGCTACATTCCCCTATCTCATGCCTTACTAACATCATATAACGCCATTATTGAATACATTTTACATTGCACATTGCACTGCATACTCTCTAAGTACATTCTATAACACACTCCTATTGACACGAGCGTACGTTTTCCCAGAGTAATAAAATGAACTATACACTTTTTTCCTTACTGCCATACATGTCTCAATCAGTTTATGCAGTAATTAGATCAATCATAAAAATAAATAACATTAGGATATATATAAAAACAAAATCTATAATTATTATTCTGTATATATCTATCTATCTACTAACTCATTACCCATGATCTCCACGTGACTTGGAATTAAGTATATTCAATTTTTTATATCAATAATAGGTAAATTTCGTCAATGTTGCGAACATTGCCAGTCCCCAGTATTCAGTGAGCGGCTTTACTGGAGAAAGTTTCACTGGAACGCTTTAACACTCCACACAAAGTGACGCCAAATTAGCATTAATTGGAATTTAATTATTTTCTTTTATTACAATGTGCATTCTTGTGTAATTTTATCGTATTTTGTTGCTTTAAAAAAGTGGAATTATTAAAACTTGTTGTTTGAGATGTTAAAACCAGAAGACAGCATGGACACAGGTGATACAGGAGAAAATTCGGTAAGCTTTGTTTAGCCAAAACGCTAATCTATTCTGACTTGACTAATATTGTAAAACCATTCACATATTTTTCACGCGTGATTAGTTCTTAATTGCCAACTTATTTCAAATGAAATATCCGTCTTTTAATTTCATTGTGATCTATGATGACACTTTTGAGCCAAAACAATTAAGTAAGGGACTGCCAAGTATAGGACTAAATAAAAAAGGTTGATCATTTCCCCCACTTGTGTATTTTTAAAATAGACCTATGCCGGGATCACGATCAACTTAACGTTCATGTAATGTAACATAACGTTCACTTAAGTCTAATATAAGGGTCATTCTCAAACTGAGGGATAATTTATGTCACCTGCCCATATAAATATTTTGTTATTTTAAAAACAAGCAAACATTTTTTTATTAGTAGAAAGTGTATAAAACTTGATAGAAACATTTACATATAGTGATATTAAAAACAAATTAGGCTAAATATTAAGAAAGTCCCTTTCATCATCTGCTAAATGTCCCCAGCTCTGAATTTCAAAGTTTGAAGTTATATACGAAAAATAAAGAAAAAGAGTAAAAAAATATATAACCACGTTAAAATATTAATGAAATACTGTTATTTTCATTTGAAAAATCCATTTCAATAAATCGTTCATGAATTTTGACATTTGATCACTGTTTTTTGTCTCCAAGTAACACACTAGATTAACACAATATTTTGAATTTGACATTAGCCATAGTGTGCTCCTATTAGCCATAGTGTGTTACTGACCTGTACTGACTGGGCCTAATTTTTGTTATTTCATTAGTTAAAAAGTTTACCGTATTTAATATTATTTGGTCAACATACACAAATTCAGGTAAATACTAGGCCTATAGAGTATGCTAATTGCAAATCACTTCGCTAACGTTAATATAATTTGAAGTCTTTGAAATAACTAGGCCAATACCAGTTCATTTGAACGTTTATGAAGGCAGGAACTAACCTCAATGTTTATTTGCCTCTTTATACTTATATTATGGTTGTGAAACTCAGTCCATCAAAAACATCACTTTGCTAATGTTGTTTGGTAACAAAAATGGCGTTATCACTTTACTATCATTGCTTGGAGAAGAAAATGGAGTCATCACCACATATTATTAACATTTGAGCTATTAAAACATACAGTAAATAAAAAATGAAAAATGTAAAACTTATTTTCTTTGGATTTTGGAAAATTTAACATCATCAACAGACACATTTTGTATGTTCACTTACAAAATCCTAATTCCAACAAATTAGGAAAAATGTAACTTTTTTTTTTTTCAAATATCACTGTTAAAAAAATATGGTAGCTTATACTTAGTAAGAATACCAATTTTATTTGGATTTTAGAGATAATAAACATATTTAAGTGCATCTGGAACAGCATTAGTGAAGTGGTGGATTCTGGGTAGCCACTTCGGTAAGACAAAAAATAACCACAAGAAAACTGTAAAATCAAGCTCTGCTGGTATTATTAGGGCCTGCATACTTCTTTAATAAATGTTGTGTAATCAGGCAATAAATTATACTTTTCCTGAAATTTTTATTTTTTTATTTTTAGATTTCAAATTAATCCTTCAATTTGAGAATTACCCATAAAGAAACTAGTATGTGATCAGGCTTCACATAATGTTAAAACACATATTTAATTAATTTTGACAGTTTGAAAACTAATTGCTTACTAAAATTAAACCCAAACTTTAGGGCCTAAGGTTGATTAGGTGGCAACAATTTGCAATAGGACTTTACTGTACATACAAAATAAAGTGAAACAAGAGGCTTAAAGTTTGTGAGATTTGGACAAACTATATCGAAGAAGTCGTCTGCATACCATAAATAAATGAAGTTGCCTACTAAATAGTCCTGTTAATGTTTGCAACATGATTTGCTAGCTAGAACTCATACACTTAATTTAACATTCACGTAGTGTGAAAGTTTAAACCTTGACAAGTTTTTAAGTCATGTAAAGGTGAAGTTAACTCTGTTATTATGTTTTTCATTTAAAACATAATCCTACGTGAACATAGTTTATTGTGATCCCAACATCCAAAGGGGGAAAAAAAACTACAATAAGTATAAGTTTCAACTAACTTAGGTCAAGTCTTACCTGCACTTTGCACAATTTGGGGATAGTGTGATTTTACTGAATGTTAGTTATGTCCCATACATGTTTTCTTTGTTACCAAGACTACCTACAAAAATCTATGATTGTTTAGAATTGACACACCAAGAATTGGGACACAATTTGCTGACATTAAGATGCTATATTTATTTTGGTTATCATTTCATGACACTATTTCTTTGTCATTTTATAGTTAAAAAAACTAATCATTATTTTTACACACATCAAGAATATAAAGTTTCCATATTAACTAACTAAATCTTGAAAGAAAATGTAAACATTTTAATTTTTTTTTTAAATCCTCACATAAATCCTTTGAAAACATTTGGCCATAATTTGTTCAACACATGCGCGCGCGCACACACACACACACACGTCATATTGGTTTTGAGATCCCCAGTTGTGATTGAGGGAATGCTGTACAAATTATGGACAAATATATCTAAAATCTTTACATAGGTCTATATTTAATATTTAGGGAATATTTACTTTTCAATTAAAGTGTTAATTTTCATGTTACTAATCTTATAATTGTTTTGGCCTCACCCTGTGTCTCTGTACTACATAGGACGTCTGTGTGTGTATATATATATAGAGAGAGAGAGTGTGTGTGTGTGTGTGTGTGTGTGTTGTCACACAGATGAATATGTTTTTTGGGAACATCCCAACCTAACTAACCCTAGAGTTTTACGTGTCACTAAATAAATGCCAATTAAGATATGTAATATTTCTTAAAATATATTATATTATAAGGATTGGAATAGGACCAAGATTTTTGAATATGAATCCAATAAACCTTTGGTCCAAAGTAGTTTCTGTGAGCAAACACACTCTCATGGGTTGTTTATACAGTACAACAATCACTAGTAATATCTAATTTCAATCTTTTATATCTACATAAGCCAAGGACCTTTACCAGAACATTACAATATAGTCTTAGTATTTAAACCTATTGTGTGGGTACAAAGTTACAAAAAAAAAAGTTGTTACAATATGATACTATCTGCATAGATACAAAAACAAAATTAACAAAAAACAACCGGCCTCAGAGGTTGCTTGGTCTAATGCGCTACTCTTATGCTTTGCTATACTGCTGAAGATGGGGAGGTTGGGGTTTGATACTGGTCGGGTGCACAGAGGTTTTTTTCCCCCAAATGGTTTTCCACTCTGCACATATGCGGGTGCACTTCCTCTCAATAAACCTAATTCCTAAACCATTAGTATAACTAGTACATACACGTACAACTCGAGCGGGTAGTAGGATGTGGTGCCAAAAAAGATAATAGAAAATAAGTCATGAGATATTTACACAATGATAATGTTAACAAAATGTGAATAGAAACATACGAAATAAAGGATTACAATTTGCTGAGTTAATATTTATATTACTACCTATTTTACTTACAAGACAAAGCTGTTTATAGTATTATTTTAGTAGAAAGAAAAGTAGACGCTAGTAACTAAAACTACTAAAACAATTTTAATATATTCATACATGAAGTCATGTTATCTTCAGCTGTCACTTTTAATAGATATTAACAATACCTTTAAAATCCACTCGAATAATATAATAAAATGTTATAAATGTTGGCCGCAGATGAAGATGTTTGAAGGTTTTCTTCTGTTCTTCCAACTAAAATCGGGGTATAGTTGTTCATGAATAGCCTACACTACAAATAAGCTTATGGACATAAAGGCCAGAGCCTTATTTCTCATTTTATATATATATATATATATATATAAAATATACGTGAACAATAGGAAGGAGCAAGATTCAAATATCAGATGACTTGAAGGAAAGAAAAAAAATGTTGTAAGCCGAAGAAGGAGGCATTGATGGTCTAAGCTCACTGACAAAAGTAATATACCTGTCATAAGACAGAACCCCTAATAATAAATAATGTTGACATAATCATTTCTATCCTTTCTCTCTCTTTTTTTTTTTAATGCATGCACACTTTCAGCTAATGTTAGAGAGTCACATTTTTAATAGTCCATGTCTTATCCTCTACAGAATGCATCTTCTGCTGATACACTTTCATCGCGAGGAAAGGTGGAAGACTATGAAACCAAAGTTGTAAGTATAATAAGCCCACTGTTGTTTTAAGGCAAAGATTTGTAGGGCTAAAACCGCCGGTCAAGTTTGGAGACCTTCATAAGATTGAAAGAAAAACTTTCATCAGCATCATTTTACTATTTTTAATAAGTTTAGTAAACTGGTAACTGGTAAATACTTTTTATAGTGACCAGGCTAAAACATTAGACTAAAACCAATTTGAGTTAAAAAAAATCTAAAGTTAAGTAGGCATACTACCTAAGTAGCCTACAACTAAAATGTGCAATTTTTTAATATAAATATATTCCAGAATTTCACTCGAACCACTTCATTGCAATAAACATTTTATGATACAATCAGATAGCACTATTTTCTGTTATGGGTACCTAATAAAAATTAGGTGTTTTAGTCATCAAGAAGTATGCAAAACATTTTCAAGATGTGTTAAAATATTTTGTTCACAATAAAATATTAATTCAAGCTACTAAATAAGAATTATTTGGAAGTGTTTATAAAGTAAAAACACTCAAATAGAGCAGTTAAGTGTTAAGAAATAATCATGCAAACTTTATCAGAACTATATTTTGAGTCAACATTTTTAAAATAGATTTTCAGTAAACCATCTTTAAATACCAATAAGCTTTACTCAGAAAAAAATGAACATGCATTTTTTCTACACAAACCATATTCAGATAAGCTTAGGATTCAAACAAAATTGTTAGAGCTATTTTAAAAAAAATTAACCTACAATTTTTTCTAAAAATTGGATCAATTTCTTATGATTAAATTAATTTTTGTCAATAAAATATATATATAAGGTAAACTTACAATCCTATTTCTCAAGAAAAACACTTCCCAGACAGGCTACCTATTTTGAAAATGTTTTTAAAACAACTAAAAAAACCAATAAATAATCATCATTAAGCCCGTAACTCTTTTTACACTTTCCAAAATGGTAGACCCACTTTTAGAGTGTTATTTTTCATTTAAGACACTTGCCAGGTATCCATTTTTAACAAAATCATTAAAATATTTTTTTTTTAAACTTTGAATTTTCCAAAACCAGTGTCAATGAACTGTGCTTCAGATTTAAAATGAAGATCTTTACCTCAAGTTATGAACATATACCTAGTCTAAATATCAAGTTTAAAAGCAACCTATTAAATGGTTTTGTCTGTATCTTAAGGTACAGACCGACATAAAACAAAAGTTCAAGTGTAGATAAAATGTCAAGATCCGGATTCCCGCCATCGGGTGCTCCCTGAACTACAATATCTCTGCAACTAATGGATTTAGGAGACACGCTCTCACAGCGAATTTTTCTTCGTATTATTTTTAACCACATTTATAGTAAAATGTTATGATTATACTGTATAAATGTCAATGTTAACTCCATCCCGATTAAACTTTAGTCAAACCAAATTCAAATTTAATCCCATCTCAAATAACACATCATTAAGTGTTTCTCTTCCACTTCTTAGGATATATAAGTAGATACTCTTTAATCTCAGACCCGCCTTGGTGGCATAGTTGGCTAACACGCTTGTCGTGTTGAGCTCGACTGCTGAGGACGGGGTGATCGAGGTTCGAATCTCAGTCGGGTGAACTGGGGGAGGGTGTTCCTAAATGGTTTTCCACTCTCCTTCCACGCAAATGCGGGTTCACTTCCTCTAATTCATCCTTCCAAATTCCTAAATCCATTAATGTAATTAGTACTTAAAGCGTATAACCCAAACGGGTAGTAAGACGCAGTGCTAAATATTTAATCTCAGCTGACAACTTAAAGTGTAAATTTATTTTGAATGTTGCATCTCAAGTGAAACTAATAGGCTTCAGGTGCTAGCAATAAAAACACGATAAAAATTACCCGTATGTAATATTTACTAACTTGTATTTTATTTTTATTTAGGAAACAGACAGGGGTAAACGTTTTGAGTTTTTACTGAAGCAAACAGAGATTTTTACCCATTTTATGTCCAACAATCAACGAGACAAACCAGTTTCAAGCCCGCTGAAATTGAAACCAGGTAGACCCCGGAAGAATGTTGAGTTGAACAAGTCCATTGTTGGCGATCCTGGAGAGTAAGTACTTGCCAAGGTTGGAAGTGAATTAAGGGATGTAAAATTGGATAGCAGGTTGTCCACAGTCATTATAAAATAGTAAAAACCGAGAAACGTCAAGAAAGTTATAATGCCCAAGAAACTGTCAATGAATATTCTAATCAGTTGGAGAAAATGGTTGATTTTGTGTATATATATATATATATATATCCTAAAAACAAGAAAGTGTTGCATATTAAATAAATTCACAATTTTATTTATTAATCTAATAATCATTTGAATATTAAAAAAATGCACGTTATACAGTAATCTTAATATTATACCTCTCAGTATGGTTGATGCATGGTACTTATGAATCATATATCGGTTCCTTTTATTTTTATTTATCGATCACATTTGACTGTGTTATTAATAATTCAAAGATAAGTGTTGTCTAGAACACCTCTATAAACTAAACCAAGATTGCAAATAGACTGGTGTATTAAAATGTCTTTGTAGCATATTATTTGAACATTATTTTTAGTCGCTATACTTAACTAAGATTCAAACGTTCATCTTCTTGTCACCAGCAATCCAGTATAATGCACTTGTGACGTCTTAGGCCACATGACTGAATGGTCTAGATCCTAGAGTGTCACTCTTGTGTTAGACTGGCCTGCTGAAGACAAGATCTGGATTCGAATCCCTGTCGGATTTTCTGAGGATCTTTTTTTCATAAATGGTCTTCCATTCTTTTTGCACGCAAACGCGGGTAAATTATCTCTTCCTCATACCTACCACATTAAAGTAATTATATATGTGTATAACCTGAACAGGTAATAAGACTCGGTGATTAAAAAAAATAATCAAAAGTAGCTTTATTAATTATACGTTGGGGTTGAGTTTTGCCTGACACACTTTGATGTTTCAGTCACCGACATCGTAAGACAGAACAAGAAGAAGATGAGGAGCTGTTGGCCGAGACCAACTCGAGTCGTCGGACCATCATCAGTTTCGATCAGTCCCCACCCTATGTGAAGAACGGAGAGATGAGGGACTACCAAGTGCGGGGCCTCAACTGGATGATCTCGCTCTACGAGAATGGCATCAACGGAATATTGGCCGATGAGATGGGTCTAGGAAAGACCCTACAAACAATATCACTCCTGGGGTCAGTGTTAAATATGCCAGACTGGTCGAACATTTCCATAATCTTAAATAATGTTGCAGTGAAATCTCACTTAACAAACACGTCTTGGAAGTGGGTTCTTCTTTTATAATGGACAGTTTAGATGTTCTCGGTAAAATAACATGGGCTTTTTACGGTGATAAAACTTCCCAATAACAGACTTTAACAATATCAAACATGTACACTGCTAAATACACATAATTATGCATAATAATCCCTAAACAATGGACAAAAATAGTAAACAACAATCCAAATACAGTATGTTATTGTAGGAATGTCAGGGATGTCATTATCTTACATGAAGTCTGAGCAGTCCCATCTTCCCTATTAAAAGAAATTTATAAAATATGCTACACATTAACTAATGAATATGTTAGTTTTGAGCAAGTCTGCCGAGGACTGGGAGATTGAAGTTCAAATCTCGGTCGGGTGAACCGGAGGTGGTTTTTCCTAGATGGTTTTCTACTCTCCCTTCACGCACATGCGGGTTCACTTCATCTAACTTCAACCTTCCCATTTCCTAACCCATTAGCGTAATTAGTACTTAAGCGTATAACCCGAACGGGTAGTACGACGCGGTGCTAAATAAATAAAATAACAATACACTAGTTAAAAGTTGTACTTTTCACCCCTTCTGGGCTATCAGCAGAAGTTATTCTGGCAGTTTTGTGTGTTCTGGTATCTGCTATTGAGAGATTTCACTGTACTAGATTTCTTCCCCCCCCCCCCCCCCACCCCCTTTGTGGTATCCATTGTGGTCTCTAAATCATGTAATATATAAGTTCATTCTTTTATGTGTCTTAAGTTACCTAAATGTCAAAATATGGTTTTGGGTATGAAACTTTTAGTACATATTTTTTCTATTATTTTTCTAAAGGTTATGGAAAATTATGTTGTAAAATTTAATTAGTTTATATTAATTTCTGATTTTTTGCCAATCCTCGTGGATTTACTTACAATAATCATAATAATAAAGACTAAAAATATATCACACTCCTCGACACTTGTTATTGAGAACAAAGTAAACATTTTCTTTTCATGTTCCAACTTTGTGCTACTTTGCAGCAGCCATTGTTTGCAAATTCTGTAGTGGATAGTTGTATCTTTTTCTAAAAACATTTAATTGAAATACGCATTAATTGGTAGCTGGTTTTATTTAATTTTCTAGAAATGATAAATAGTTGTAATAATTTTTTTTCCTCATAGGTATATGAAGCATTATCGAAATATTCCTGGTCCTCATATTGTTATCGTTCCAAAGTCAACGTTAGCTAATTGGATGAATGAATTCAAGAAATGGGTCCCCTCTCTTAGGGCAGTTTGCCTCATAGGGGACCAGGAAACGAGGGTAAGCGGAAGCAGCATTGTGAAACACCCATTAAGTCTTGTGAAACTTGTGTTTCTGAACAAATAAAATTTTGTCGCCTGAGAATGCAAGTGTTCTATCTGCAAAAGTGTTAAATTTAAGATATTTTGCACTTACATCTATTTAGAATGCACATGATTCACCTGCGGTGAAATTTAGGCTACTATATAATGACATAAGAGAATACAAACTCGAGTTGTCATTTAGTAACATTGGTTTTATGCATAAGGTCAAACTTCAATGCTCTTTTACACAAAAATGGAAAATTGGACATAGAACACTTGCATTCTCAGGTGACAGTTTGTGTAAGACCAAATAAATATTAAAGTGTGTGCAAAAAAATTTATAGTCAAAACTTTCTAGGATAAAACTTCAAATATTAAATCCTTCGTATTCAAACTTTAAGGAAACTCAAATTTATAATTCTAAAATAAAAATAATGTTAGTTTTAAACTTAATGTCTGTATGAGTGTGCAAAGCTTTGAGAAGTTTGATTTTGCTTCTATTCAATAGCAAAATCTTGGATTCAACATTTACGAAGCTTCGCAAAAAAAAAAATATTTAGACTATACTTTTAAACACATATTCATGTTAATTTTTTTGTCAAAACCAGAATCTATTTCTAGGCAAATTCGAATGTGGGTAGATCACCTCTAAAATGCTTCCTTCATCGTCCTTATCATATTCCTTTAGAATCATCATCATCTTCAACTGTTTCCAGACTTTGGCCGGTTCAGTTTAGTAAAATGCTTCCATCTTCCTTCTTTAATATCTTCCATTCTTCTCCTCTCACTTTAACACTTTCTGTTATCTGCTCCTCCCATCTTTTACTCAACCTCCCTTGCGGTCTTTTTCCTACATACTTCATTTCCAATATTTTCTTTGGAATCCTCCCTTTTTCCATCCTTATTACATGACCATATCATCTAAGTCCTGCTACCTCTACTATCTCAGGTACTCCCTTTACTCCTTCTCACTCCCGGATAACTTCATTCTTAATCACTTTTCTCCTCATGACATCTAACATGGCCCTCACAAACTTGATTCCATTGGATTAGAGATTTAAAGGAGGACATTAATTCCATTAGAGTAATCACCACAAAAGCATATAACCTCAACAGCAGGTGAAAAAAAAATAGTAAACTTCTTATGTTTGTTATTTTTTCTAAGATCCGGACTTTTAGATTGCTTTGTAAATTTTTAATCATGTAAGCATCAAAATAGTTAAGTGTTTGTAATTATTTGTTAGTGTTTTTACTTGTGCTTAGTTAACTTTATTTTATACATATTCACCAAAGTCAGTATAACACATTGTACTAAAACTATTTCGATTGATTTACAGAATGTATTTATCCGTGAGACGTTGATGCCAGGGGAGTGGGATGTGTGTGTGACCTCTTATGAAATGGTGATCAAGGAAAAGAGTGTGTTCAAAAAATTTAACTGGCGCTACATGGTGATTGACGAGGCACACCGCATCAAGAACGAAAAGTCCAAGCTGTCGGAAATAGTTCGAGAGTTCAAGACTACCAACCGTCTCCTTTTGACCGGGACCCCCTTGCAGAACAACCTGCATGAACTTTGGTCACTTCTCAACTTCTTGTTACCGGAGGTGTTCACGTCCAGCGATGTGAGTACATGTTTTTTGTTTAACATTTGTATTTTTCAGACTTTTTAACGATTTCTGGACCATGTTCTAATGTGTCACTCTCGTGTTGAACTGGATTGCTGGTGACAGGGAGATTGGGGCCCAAATATTGGTTGCATGTACTGAAGGGATTTTCGAATCTGTTGCTTACTGTATGATATTCTTGTTTGTCGCACAAAACTCACAATTTTAAAAGAATGAAACTGTAATGAATTAAATAAGTACTATTATTAACCTTCATGTTACATACTTGTTGACAAAATGATCTCTGTGGTGGATTGAATAACAAAAGATGGGTGCTATCAATATATTGGTAACACATTGATTAGTTTGATACTATTTGAATATCTATTTTTGATGCTAAGGACACAAGAATTGAATTATTAAACTTAGTTTGATACTGTTTGAATATCAATTTTTGATGCCAAGAACACAATAATTGAATGATTAAACTAGTTAGTCAACTTTGTTAATGTTGAGACTTCATCATAATATTCCTATGTTTTGGCTAAGAATGGTTATTTGTATAAATTACTACTGTAGTATTTAACTTTAAGAACAATGTTAGGGTAAGTTTATTTCTTATTTGCTTTTTTTCAATTTACTATTTTACATTTTAAATAGTTTGACTGCCATTTTGACAAAATATTGAATTGCTGTCGATTACTTAGTTCACTGGTTGACAATTTTCATAGCCTCACAACCTACTTGATTCACATGATAAACTTTTAAAATAGTTTCGTTATTTCATTTTGACTCTACAACATACAATTTTAAAATCTTATTTGTGGTTTGTATTTGGCATTATTTTTTCGAGTGGATGTTTTATCAATAATTCACAATTGATCAATAGGAATTTCTTCAACCAAAAATATTGATACACATATAAATAAAACTGAACGTCATTTACGCATGCGCAAAGAGCTAAAGCTAAAAACTTGTCGGTATGTTGAAAAGTTGATTTTGCATCAAAATGATAAGCAAATAAAAGTATATGTATTTTACCTTATACTATCACTCATAAACTGTTGTTGCTTTCGAATTAAATACGTAATTGAGATAAAGCCAAAATTCTATGGAAAATTCAATACATACATTTTAAACTTTATGTTGGCAACATTTTATATTTAAACTTTCGTTGCGGATGTAACCATTTAATTATTTCTGGTTGCTCGTTGATCTGTGCTTTTCTTTCGTATTGTTAAAATTCATATTATTGATCTGTTTTTACAGGATTTTGACGCTTGGTTCAACACTAACACCTTCATGGGGGACAATTCGCTAGTGGAGAGACTTCACGCGTAAGTACGGCTGGGAAATTACCCCCCTACTTCCCTTACATCTTGATTTGTTGCAAAAACTTATATATCTATTTAAAAAAAACTACAGGCTGTGTTTGTAACATAATACATTTTGTTACAATTACTTTTTCCAAAAACTTCTAAAATGTGTACAATTAACTTATTTACTCGCAAATAGGACTCCATTGATTATAAGACCCTCTCTAACTTTTGACGAACAAAAAAAAAAATGTATTCTTTGCATCACAATTGGACTAAAATACCCTTTTAAACTAATTATTATTGCTATATTTAGCAATGCCAGGTGGGAGGACAGAGAAAATAGCGGAGTAATTCCTATACCTACTCCCCTGAAAGGAAGTGAAATGAACTTGTACTAGTAAAATGGCTGTCAGATCTTAAGTATGTTTATCAGTTATTTGGTGCTTTGATTACTTATACATTTTTTAAAAATATGTACATATAAGGCCCTCTTAAATTTTTAGTTTAAAAATCAGCATAAAAAGTTGTATACGCGATTAAATATGATACACTTCAAAAATAGAAGTAAACTTTTTGGTGGAAAAGTGGGTATTTTTCACTCATATTTTTTTTACTAAAATTATTATTTGAAACTATTTAACAGGTGTTACTATAACATTGTTTCTCTTGAGGTTGATTCGAGTCTTAGCACACATCCTAAGCACAAGTTTTGTTTGTAGTTTTAATCAGCTTGCCAATATTTCTGATTTATTTTAGGTCCTACGTCCATTCCTTCTTCGTCGTTTGAAATCTGAAGTGGAAAAAAAACTCAAACCAAAGAAGGAAGTGAAAGTTTACATTGGTTTGAGTAAAATGCAAAGAGAATGGTAAATAAAGTTCTGTGTTGTTGCTTAAGATATATCTATTTTTAATTACGCTATACATTTTTACCAAAAGATGTTAACCTGGATTTTCCTTATCACCTCAGAACATTATCACAACACTTAATTTAGTCCTTAGCCTCAGAGATAATAATCTATTCATTAGCGTCATAGAACTTTCTCACGGTTTGTTTATTTAAAATATGCAAACAGGTACACAAAGGTCTTGATGAAGGACATAGACATCGTTAACGGCGCTGGCAAGATTGAAAAGATGCGGCTCCAAAACATCTTGATGCAGCTCAGAAAGTGTTCAAACCACCCATACCTTTTTGATGGAGCCGAACCTGGACCCCCTACACGACAGATCAACATCTTGTAAGGACCTGTTATTTTCTAATTTTGAACAGTGAAATATAGGGATCACCTGTTTCGGTGGTCGCATGGTCCAATACGCTACTCTCGCATTAGACTAGACCGCCAACAACGAGAGATCAAGGTTTGAATTTTGGTCGGGTGTATTGAGGTTGGTTTTTACAAAATGGTTTTCCACTCTCCCTTCACACAAATGTGGTTACACTTTCTATAAATATAATCTTCCTAGTCCCTAAAACCATTAGTTTAATTAATATACGAGTACATAACTCAAAAGGGTAGTAAGATGTGTTGCTAAAAAAATATTTAAGTATCAATATGATAGACATAGTCCTTGAATGCTTTAAAAGTTTTGAGATAAAAAAAACAATTTTTGACACAATTTTTATTGGAATTGTTAATCAAACCCCAAATCATTAATTTACCACGTAATACAAACAAAATCTGAAGGGGGTGGGGAAATAGCTGAAAGAAATAATATTCATATTTGAGTAAAAGTGGATTCATCTCATTTCTAGACCTTATACTGACTTATTTGTTATTTTCAGGTATACAACTGTGGTAAAATGGTGCTCTTAGACAAGTTGTTACCTCGACTGCAAGAGCAAGACTCGAGAGTTCTTATTTTCAGTCAGATGACTAGAATGTTGGATATTCTAGAAGACTACTGTCATTGGAAGTGCTACAAGGTTAGTTTCTTAACCATCTTTATTTGGTTTTAAATCCCTAGTGCATGTTATTAAAACAGTGTGTGAGAACACTGGGGTAAATTTTTTCATTTAACTGTGATTTATCCAAACCAATAAGAATTCTTATGATAAACTTGACGTAAGCCTAATGCAAATACTTTAATTGTGTATTTTTAAAACCAAGCATAATTAAACATGAAATTCTTTAAAAATTCATTAGGTCTCATTAAATAAAAAGTTCACTTTCATTATGGAAACTTACAATTTTTTTTTTAGACAATGGGAACCAATTAACTTAAATCTAAGTTTACATAGGGGTATAAAAGTTATGGCTAAAATTATTCTTTATATTTAACTATATGCCTTTGGTAACAAGTTATAGTAGTAGGTTCAAATAACTACCTTAATAATTTTTATATTATATTAATTGTAATGTACATTAGGGGTGTGCGAAGTCAATAGTTTCAATTCTGAGCTAAGTGGAATCGAAAAATATGAGATATTCCTAAATCGAATCAAAGTTAGATTATTTAAAAGAATGTTGAATGTTTGATAAAAAAAAAATCTTATACTCTGCATAATGATGTAAATTTAGGTATTAAATATAATTTACAAAATACCAGATCTCAAACATAATTAACACATTTAGACTTAAAATTATAAATTAATTTATCACAAAAAGTAATTTAATTGTTTTAGATTTGTTATGCAAACATTAATTTGGGATAGAAATAACAGCAGAAAATGATTTTTTTAATTGTGTGTTTTAACTTTGAATAATTTTTGGTGGATCATGGTTATTGTCGAATCTGGAATTTCTACTTTTGGACCCAAGTCGAACCAAATAAATATTAAAAGGGAAGTTGAAGTTTTCAAAGCTTTGCACACCCTTAATATACATAACTGCGCTTATTAATAGTAATTTAACCTAAATTAGTATTTTATCTAAAAAAAAAATTATTTGAGACGATATGTAATTGTGGAAGCAAGAGATTATTCTTCAGAGTGAAGACAAATCATATAATTCAAAGCTTCAGACACCCTTATAAATAAAAGTTTGTTTACTAATTTAATATTTATGTTGATCTCATTTTGCATTTAGTATTGCCGTTTGGATGGTCAGACTCCCCATGAGGATCGTCAGAGGCAGATCAATGAGTTCAACGCCCCAGGTAGCGAGAAGTTCCTATTTATGTTGTCCACTCGAGCCGGTGGTCTGGGATCAACTTGGCCACTGCTGATGTAGTCGTCATATATGACTCTGACTGGAATCCACAGATGGATCTTCAGGCCATGGTGAGGAAATATTTACTACTTGTAAGAGAAACACGGGTAAGATGGTACAGACACAATGAAAATGGGAAAGGGAAGAATCCCAAGAAGAATGATGGAGATGAAGTTTGTAGGTAAAATACTGCGAGGTAGACCAAGGAATACATCAGATAGGAGGAGCAGATAACAGAAAGGACATGAGGGAGAGTGGAAGATTAAACAAGAGTAAGAAAGGAAGAATGGTGGAAGGACACAGGAAGTTGGAGACTATTTTTCTAAATTTACCCGGCCACAGGCTGGAATTAGTTCCGTATTATCACTTTATTATTATTGGTGTGTGAATAGGCACGTTTCACTGGAAGTCGAGTTTGAATGAGAATATAGTTTTTTTTTAGGTCAAATTTTTGTAATAGGTCAATTTTTAAATCACAACAAATAAAAACATCGTTTTTCAGAATTAATTTTTTTTAACAGTATTATAATTACACATATTTGGATTTTTAGCTCTATTTAATATACCTAAAAAAATTTTTTTAAATCAAACAAAAGGAAATATCGAGTGACTCTATTTGCTATGAAACAATCTCTTAAAATTGAATAAACCTGATTAAACTAGCCAAATTTGAATGAATTGTAGAAGCCTTTCTTTGCTTTACTGTGTCTCTGATAATGGAGATATTGTTTACTCTTCACAATACTTGTTTGGATGTTGTTTGTGAAACTTACATTTGGCAAATGTTCCTTTCATTGTAAAATATTTTATTTCATTTCATTTTGACTGAATTATTAATTTTTCAAATTTTCGAGATTAATTTTTAACTTTGGACATGAGATAAACATATATTTTTCTCGCCTCAATTATGACATTTTTGGATCTTTAATTTGTGGTTGGTTGTAGATAAAAATATTTAAATGGTAAATTTTGAGAAATAATAATTGTGGATAAAATTTAATAATTTGAATTGAGAAAAGCAACAATAATAATAATAATAATAATGTGATCTCTTATTGCTTTGTTAGGATCGTGCTCATCGTATCGGCCAGATGAAACAAGTCCGAGTTTTCCGATTCATCACGGAGAACACAGTGGAGGAAAAGATAGTGGAGCGGGCAGAGGTGAAACTGAGGCTTGACAAACTTGTTATCCAACAAGGTGGGTGCGGTAAGAAGAACAAATAAATCTGAGTATTTTTTTAACTCAATTTTTCTCTTTATATTTAGATATTCAGTGAACGAAATCAACAGTGACTATTTCAGTGTCTGCAATACGAAGTAAGAAGAGAAGGAACCAGATAGGTTATCAAAATATTTCCATTATAGTCACATAACTATTTCCTATTCCAAGGGGTGTGCCAAGCTCACTTTTTTTTTATTCGAAGAAGCAAACTAGAACAAAACATAAGAAATATTCTCGAAGCTAAATCAAAAGTCCGAATATTTTTTGTTAGTTGCTTTATGCTTGAAAAAATATTATAGTGTGTCTGTTTATATAACTGTATGCATTAAAATTACACGATAAATGTTTTATTGTCCAATAGTTGATAATATTTGTTTTATTCATCAAGCTATCATTATGACTCACATTTGAATTACATAAGATTTATCACCTGAATATTATTTGTAATACCAATAAAAGCTCAGAATGGCAATAATGGTCCATTAATTGAGAATATTAGTGGTCAATATTTTTATTGCCAAATTCTTATATCCAGAATTTTTTTCGAACCTATACCATTTGTTTTGAAGCCAAGTCGAAGTTTTGATTTAACTATCATTATTAATTCAATTATTTCAGATTTTGGCCATACCAATATAGATTTGTAATGTATACAATCACTCCAAATGGCAATAATAATAAGTTGAGTATTTTAGCTGTCAAGCAAAGCTTCTTAATTTTCAAAGTAGGAGCGATGTCAAGGCTGATATTTGTTTTGAAAATTTGCACACCCCTACTTATTTATATATCCTATCATGCATTACCGTTTCCTATATCTCTTATTGGTATCCTATTTTATATATCTCTTTAAGAAAACCCGCTTTTCACACTTGAAGGTATTTTGTTATATTTGGAAGAAGGTAACAGATATGTGTACAATGAAAAGAATAACACAGTTCACACTTTACATTGCTGCCACTGGACAAATAGGTAAGACTGCATCTTGAGTAAAATCGATCATAACTGCCCAATCCTCCGACCTATGTTTTCATTTTACCAGAATTAATAGGCAGTACTGTGAAACGTTTAATGCAACTTAAAAGATGATACCAAAAAAACACAAAAGGAAGAAGTAGTGGACATTGTTAAAGAATGGTATGACACTTAGGACCGTGTAAAAGAGACAACTAACATTAAAGACAAACACATGAAATGGAAATATAGTTCCCTCTCTTCATGTACTCAACAGGCTTCTAGCATGTTAGTGTTAAGGATAAATGAGATGGTGTGTAAGGAGACCTGCACAGTCAATTTTGTTATGAAAGAGCATTGAAAAGTATTCTCATGGCACCCAGCCGTTAAAGAACCTTGGCTATCCGGTATAGTGGTCTAACCTGGATTCACAATCTCTTATACTTGCTCACACCAAATCTCTTGTCATTTGATGGGTTCTTCTATCCATAAGCTTTACCTCATAAGTTAAATACACACTAGCCGGCTTCTTCCTGAGATTGGTTTAACCTTTGTGTTTATGAAATAATACAGTTCTCCTCAATCGAATCTTAATTTCATATACGAATTCCAAATCTCAAATTCAATTATGAATATTGAGAAGAATGATACACATAAGAGGAAATATAAATATAATAGAAAAAGAGAAAATACAAAAATTTCATAAATGTTAACATTCTTTCTTAGAATCCATTTATTATAACATTCCTACTTTCGGTTAAGTGTTAAATTACGGGTCTGGGGCTAGCTTGTTAAATTAATTATATAATTATATTTTATTCTGAACCACCAATAAGCAGTATTAAAAGTTCTAAAAAATTCATATGGAAAATTTAAAAGATTTTTTTTAAATCCGAGTTTTGAATCTGAAATTTTCTTGAATCCGCAAATCTCAAATATCCTTATATGAGGAATTCTAAGGATTTGAGGCCCCATCCTTAATTATTAGCAATAGTTTACGTCACTAATAGCAATTACAGTGGGTCTAAAGTGTATAAATCAAATAAATAAGTCCTTAATTTTTGTATTGTTGTTTGCAATGATTCTAGGACGTCTGGTTGACAGCAAACAAAACCAACTTAACAAAGATGAAATGTTGAACATGATTAGGCACGGAGCGAATCATGTGTTTGCTTCGAAAGACTCTGAAATCACAGAAGAGGATATCGACACTATTCTTGAGAAGGGTGAAGCAAAGGTTTGAACTGGAACACTTATTTTAGATTTAATTGCATATTAAATGGTTTCTTTGGTTGAGCTCCAGGCTACAAATTTAGTGTTCCCTGGTTGATTCCAGGCGCTTCCAGGTTTTCTCTGGAGCAATGGGTCTGGAATGGGGCTAACTCAGCCTCATGAGGACAAATGAGGAGCTACTTGAATAATAAAATTATCGGCTCCAATATAGAAAACTGAAATTAATGGGCGGGGGGGGGGGGGGGGGGGGGAACTGTTGTGTTGGCCATATTACAACTTTTATCCATTAAAGTTTGACACCATCTAAATGGTTTCTTTGGTTGGAGCTCCAGGCTACAAATTTAGTGTTCCCTGGTTGATTCCCGGGCGCTTCCAGTTTTCTCTGGAGCAATGGGTCTGGAATGGGGCTAACTCAGCCTCATGAGGACAAATGAGGAGCTACTTGAATAATAAAATTTATCGGCTCCAGTATAGAAAACTGAAATTAATGGGCGGGGGGGGGGGGGGGGGGAGACTGTTGTGTTGGCCATATTACAACTTTTATCCTTAAAGTTTGAAAACCATCTTTGTCAACAGATGACCGCTCTTTCAATATAGCTCAATTGCTGGAAAACGCCATGGAATTTTTTTTTATCGCATAATTTAGTTTATATTTTAAGAAAAAGGTATTTAAAAAAAATTATTATGCTCAGGCATTACACACATAAGTGCTTAAATTTTAAACCCTAAAGGGAATTTACACAATACCGAAGTTTCAAAATGATTCACTTTTTACTCAACTCGTCTTATTTTTATAGAAGACCATTTATTTGAAAATTTGAAACTCATGTTGCCACACTGGAGGGGGGGGGACAAAAATACAATTGTTTTACATTCTTTGTCCATTTAATCAATGATGTGAAGAGAAGATAAACTATACAGTTATTTATACGGAAGATTATTGAAGCTTATATGTATTATTATAAAGCAAATAGTTACATATTTCTAGAAAGCTGAAAACTAAGAGTAACTTTCATTCAATGTTGGTGGTCTTCTCATAAACGTTAGGGCTTAAAAATACCTACTTTTTTCTGAGGCCTTGCCCTTCTATCCACCTTTCAAAGTTTATTTCAGGTAAATACAGCTTTTGGTGCAATTTTTTTATCTTAATTTTATTTTATGACAGCTGTTTATTATTTTATTATGTGTTTAATAGGGGTGTGTGAACAGGCATTTATTACTTTGAGTAGAGTTTGAATCTAGTTTGAATGAAATATATATTTAATTCCATGAAATATATATAGCAATATTTATATGACAATGATTTCAAATTTAATTTCTGTAATAGACACAACAATAATATAATTTTTTTTTTTAAATATAGTTTTTGTGAAAAAAAAAATGATCACAGAAATTCAATTTTTTAACCAAATTTAATATAGTTGTGCAAGTTTTATATTTCTAACCAGACATAGGTAAATATTGGGATATTATGTTCGTTAAGAAATATCTTAAAATTGAATCCAATTAATAGTTTTTCAGCAAAATAAAAAAAATTGATTACTCAATTTTTTTCCCAGTTTTGGTTGGAAAATAAATTGTCAAGCTCAAACAACGGCCTAAACTTAACTCAAATTTTTAGGTACGCTTTCACATTATCTTTATTATTTAATATATATATTTATATATTGGTATGGTGTAGCATTTCAATGAAGTGTTATTTTGTTGTAATTGTTCTAGACAGAAGAATTAAAACAAAAGCTCGAAACTCTAGGAGAATCCTCTTTGAGAAACTTTACAATGGATACAGGACCCTCTGAATCAGTGTACCAGTTTGAAGGCGAGGATTACAGGTTGGAGATCAAACTACATTAACCTTACTTTACTTACAAATAGCCTTATCTCAAAGCTAGGAAACATTTACTGACTACCAGATATACTTTCATTGTATCCATGGGCCAAATAATATGATCTGTAGGCCCATATGTTGCACACCTTAACTTTTGGCAATCAAAACTTACACAACAAACATTTATTTTTAATAGTTTTTACATTATTGAAATATATTAAATTATAGGGGTGTGTGAAGTCCACCTTTTCAATTTGAAGCGAAGCGAATCGAATATATGAAATATTCTCAAAGCCAAATTAGTCATATATTTTCCCCTATCGGCTTGCTAGTCTAGGTCTGTCGTAGCTTTATATGTCTTATAATCTAACTTAAGACTAGGACAGGCACATAATCCAATCCACAACTGTTAATTTATTATTGTGAAATTATAAACCCATTTTTCACCAATGATAAAATTTTTCAGCCATGCTGGGAAACAAACCCGGAATCTTTTAACTCGGTAGGCAGACACAGGTGTAGGATTCTCAAAGCCAGATCTAAGTTTGAATATTTTTTGTTAGTTTTATGCTTTAAAAAATATATCATTGTTATTTATATATCTTTATGCCCTAAAATTACCTGCAAAATGATTTATTGTTTGCATTATTTTGTTTTATTATGCTAAATCTCACTGCAACTACCACACTTTACAATTAAGTTACATCATATTTCTTCATATGTAAATTATTTTTTAACATCTCAAATTAATCATAATTGACCATAAATTAAACAATATTTAGAAGAAGGTACAGAAATGGTGGATAAAAACATATAAAAGGGATAAAAACAAATGGTTTTTACAATGAAAAGAAGAACAGAACACAGTTCATACTTTACACTGCTGCCACTGGAAAAATAAGTAATGGCTGCCTCTTGAAGAAAATCGATCGTTACCGCCTAATCCCCCGACCTTTATCTCATTCTATCGAAACTCCTCATAGGGGGGGGGGGGAGTGAAACACAGCGCAACTTACCAAAAGAGGAAACCATAAAACAAAGGAGATAGAAAGGAAATTGGTAAAAAAAAAAGGACACTTTTTGTTTAGGAACATGTAAAAGGAACAAAAAACAGGAAAAGGACATTGAATGTTTTCTATCCACCTTTCTTGTAGCGTGTTCCAAATACGTAAAAAAATTATATCAAAGAGTGAAAAGCGATCTTCCTTCGATAATATTATTTCATATCATTCATCTATTGGGCCTCATTGTTAAACATTTTAGTGTTATTTTTTTTAGGTATTGGTAATATCTATCAAAAGAAAAATCTACAAATCACATGATCTGACATATGAATTATGATACTAGGTCAGAGACAAGGAAATAACAAATACATAGCCTTACGGGAGATTTGCTGCACTCTTTGAATCAGGTAGAACTTTAAATATCCAGTGATAACAGCGCTACGAGTGAGAATTTTTTAAAACAACTCGCTTTCAAAATGTTCCTCTTGTGAAAGCTCAGCTAAGAGCTGCCTTCTCTCCAAGTACAATAGTTTAGCAGGTAGCGATAATTCCCTACCCCTCTACTTGATTGTGCTGTAGTCACTGGTTATCACACCTAGTGATTCCAACGTTGAAGGAGTAAAGCCTCTGAAAAGGAGCGCAACACGTTTAACCTAGCGGCTATAGCTCAGTTCTTTCCTTCTCTTTCTACTAGTTCTAATAACTTTCCTAATTGTTGGATATGATTGTTCCTTTGAACACTGGGCCATAGAAATACTAATAATGGTTATTACTATTTTCTTAACTCATTTGTCTTTCTATACTTTTTGCTTCTGTTTTCAAAGAGGTTATATTTTAATAGAAAAGCGTAATGATGATTATGTTTTATGTCATGTAGAGAAAAGCAGAAGATCCTTGGTGTTGGTAACTGGATTGAACCTCCCAAGAGAGAGAGAAAGGCCAACTACGCTGTGGACGCTTATTTCCGGGAAGCTCTTCGAGTTTCTGAGCCAAAAGCCCCAAAGGTAAATGAGTAATAATGTTTTCTTCTAGTGGTATTGTAAACTAGATCGAGATTGAACTTATTTTATTTCAAAGTAATAGTTTTGATAAATTTTTTTCTATTAATATTTAGATGTGTGCAAAATACACTCTTACAATTTGAAGCTAATTCGAGTTAAATAATATTTTGTAATAAATAAATAAAATGATAGAATATTAGGAAAATGGTGGTGCACAAATAAGATTAGAACACTAACACATATTTACACAAACTTTCATATTTCGTTGCTATTATAGCATTTTCCCCGGGAAGTAGTAGTGTCATTGAGACAACATTGAAGACTACATTCTGTTTAGTCTTGCTATAATAGCAACGAAATATCAAAGTTTGTGTAAATATGTGTTAGTGTTCTACTCCTATTTGTGCTCCACCATTTTCACAATATTCTATCATTTTATTTATTTATTACAAATTGTTTTTGCTCAGTGCACTTTAATTCATACATATGAATTTAATAATATGACATATACCCGAAGTTTGATCAAAGTTTGAATAATTTTTTTTAATGTTTATTATTAGGTGAAAAAATTATAATTTGTGTGAATATTTAGTCTTAAAATGATAAATTAACTTACCATCACAATTGATTTAATTATTTAGATTTTTGTTTGGTGGGTACTAATTGGGATTTAAATAACAGAACAAAATGACAAAGATTGAACATAAATATCTATTTTAGCCTTAAATTATGAATGGAGTCCTCGAGACCTTAGAAGATTCAAGGATTGAGACAATATTAGATCCATAAAACAAAGCTCTTCTTTAATTTATTTTTAGTTAGAATTTATTTAAGGCTCTAATATGGCCTATTTGCGGTTCATAATCAACATAATTGTAGTACACACTTAACCACACCCCATACCATTAGTTTAACATTTAGCTACTATTTATATTTTATACTCTTGCAATATATTTTAGGTTCACAATTTTTTGCCAAGACGTGGATTCATAAAATAGTGGATCTGACCCAACTCTACTTTCAATACTTTTACTGGGGAATCTTTATAGTTAGTGAAGTTGGAGGTTTTTGAAGCTTCACACACTCCTCGTAAATGTATTATGATTTTTATTTTTATTCCTATGAAAGTACTAACGATGTAAGAGTGTGCACTAATTCTAAAATATTGATTTGACTTAGAAAACATGTTAATTTCGACTTTAATTTGGAAAAAACATTCCTGCTTTGACATGATAAAAGCTTCATCATTAAAAATATTGATGGTTAAAATACTTATAAATGTTCAATTTTCGGTATTCTAATGTGTGGTATATCTTACATAGTAATATTACTCTATTTCTTAGATTCTTAGATGCCATCGTTAATAAGAAGCACCTTAATTTTACGGTACCACCAACAGAAAAATATATTTTATTCTATACAAATTAAATGAAAATGAAATGCTTAAACACAGTAAATAAATAATATTTTTATCACAGAATTCAATTTATTAACAACACTAGTATGTTATTTATCTCTTCCTTTTGAAACAATATCACTATAATTCATCTGGGCCATATTTATCTTTTCTGACCCATACATAATATATTGTCTTCTGGTCTTCTGAGCCATTACAAGAGTTGATCGAAAAAAACTTATTCTAAAATGCACCTAATTTTTAGAGATGTTTAAATGTGAAAAAGGTGTGTCCTATATTCGAAGAAATAGGATAATGGGAATGATCTGATGTAATTGGATTGCATTTTATGATAGTAATTATTTTAATCAGTTTAATACTTCATTAAGAAATCTGTACATGAGTAATAGGACTGGGCCTACGTTTTTATTTTAATTTGGCCTTGTGTAAAAAATTACTTAATATTTGTTAGATATAAAACTATTTTATTTAGCTTTCAAAAATGTTATAACACGGTGTGGTGTGTCTTCCTTTATTCGGCTCGATGCTAAATAATAGAAGGGTTTCCATATATTCCTAAATTTATAATTGAAATAAATACGAAGGCTAGTATTTAAAATAATATTACAAATCCAAGAAAAAAATATAGGTCTGAATTGGAATTATTATTTTCTAATTTCGCCATTCTTTTCCATATATTTCTTGAGGGTCAAAATATTATTCCCGCACAGGCCTAGTAAGTTAATGACGATATTTATCATTTTAGGACAACATTTGTCAACACATTTTGTTAATAAAACTGAGTTAATAATTTAAAATATAGAGGAAATAATTTTTTTTTTCACTACATGAAAAAATAATAAAAATTAGATTGTTTTGAATTGAAATAGGGGGCCTTCACCTCCGAGACCACGCCGTAAATGGATTATATTTTAATCATCTTATGATTTTGTTTAGTGTGCCCTCCATTGGAAATACCCATGAAAATAAATGGTGTAACAATAATAATAATAATAATAATAATAATGATGATGATGATGATGATGATGATCTTTTTTCAGGCACCTAGACCTCCGAAACAACCCATTGTTCAAGACTTCCAGTTCTTCCCACCACGGTTATTTGAGCTTTTGGATCAGGAAATATATTATTTCCGGAAAACAGTGGGCTACAAGGTAATTTGGGATTGTGTGTCAATTTTTATCAATACCTCTTCATTCATTGAAAGCAGTATGAAATTATAATCATGAATGCCAAACTTGATAGCTCTCACATATCAGAAAATAAAATAAAAGTGCCACCAAACGGCTACATTAAACTAAACATTGAACGTAGGAAATAGAGGCAAGGCCTTCACACTTAACAGAAAATTGTAGGCCTCATAGCTCACAAGTAAAACAAAACAAAAAACATACATGAACACAACACATTACATAACAATTTGTTTTGTTGTGTTTTAGTTGTGAACTTTGAGATCTACAATTTTACCCTTTTATCCTCCATTTTATGTATAGCAAAATATCAAAAAATGTAGCTATGGCAGTGAAATTAAAAAACAAAATGTTAAATTCAATCACTTTTCATAATATTTGTTATGCATTACATTATTGATAAATTGTAAACAACATTGACCATTTTCTATTGCACTTTCCAAACATGGATGTTTGGTTTTGGTATTTTTAACTGCTTACATTTTGGAAAACCAGCACGAAAAGTAATGGTATATAAACATATAAAAATTATCTTTTTAATGAGATTGGATGAATGAAAAAAAAAAAAATTGAAATTGTAAATTTTGAAGAATTGAACGATAATTGAAGCTAAAATTAAATAATCAGAATTGAGAAAAACTGTATTTTCTGACCTTTAATTTGTTTTCCAAGTTTGGCCCTTGACATTGGACCCTCTTCTTTTTTTACTATTCAATCCTCTTTGCGCCATATTTTTCTTTGTTTACAATAGTTGTTGAATTTTGAACATTCTTTGATTTATCGGACCCGCCTCAGTGGCGTAGTTGGGCTAACGCGCTAGTCGTGTTGAGCCTGACTGTTGAGGACGGGGAGATCGAGGTTTGAATCTCGGTCGGGTGAACTGGGGGTGGTTTTTCCTGAAAGGTTTTCCACTCTCCCTTCACACAAATGCGGGCTCACTTCCTTTAATTCAACCTTCCCAATTCCTAATTCATTAGCGTAATTAGTACTTAAGCGTATAACCCGAACGGTAGTAAGACGCGGTGCTAAATAATAATAATAATAATTTGATTTATCTGATTTATAATGCTTTCATCATTCATTGTGATTTTTAATTAATTGTGATGTAAATAATTTACAGGTTCCAAAAAACCCAGAGCTTGGTTCAGATGCATCTCGCATTCAGAAAGAAGAGCAAAGGAAAATTGATGACGCTGAGCCCCTTTCAGATGAGGAAATGTTGGAAAAGGAGAGATTACTCACACAGGTAAACTAACTTTTTGGTTGATGTGATGAAATAAGTATTTTGTAAATATGTTTAAGAAGGAATTAAATGGATACTAATCCTTTAATCCACTTTAAACATCATCATCAACTGCTTACAGTGTGTGACCGGGTCACTTTAGTAAAATTCCTTCATTTCCATTTCTTTTAACCATTCTTGTACTTTGTTTCCACTCTTCTTCGCTCACTTGCATTCACTTTGATATCTACTCTTCCCATTTATTTCTTGGCCTCCCTTGCAGTATTTTTCTTACATTTTTTTTTTTTACGTCCATTGCAGTTTCCAACCTGTGGCCTGGCTCAGTTTTTTTTTTATAAAAGCTATATATATTTTCCAATACCAGCTTGCTAGGCCTGTTGTAGCGTCATTTATAAATATAATCTAACTTAAGAATAAGACAGGCACAACATCCAGCCCCCTGCCGTTAATTAATTGTTTGCGAGGTTAAACCCACATTTCACCAACGATAAATGTTTCGGCCATGCCGGGAATTAAACCCAGAACCCTTAGCTTGGTAGACAGACACACTACTGTCTGAGCTAAGTTCCTACATACTTCATTTCCATCAATTTCTTAGGCATTCTCATCATCTCAATTCTGCTTCCTCTACTATCTCATATTTTCCTGGATAACTCCACTCATAATCTTGTTTCTCCCGTGACAGCTAACCTGCTCCTCACAAACTTCATTCTAATGGCCTGGCCACCACTTTCCTAGTCTCTTACGTTCACTGTTCACACTTCAAGGGCACTTCTCTTACACACCCATAGAACAACTCCCCCTGTGGTCCTCTTCTCATCAGAGCTTCTCTGCTCCCACTTTTCGCCTCAATCATTAAATTTTGAATTTGAATCCAATTCTTGAAAAAATTTATAAACATAAGAGGAAAAAGGAATATAACAGAGACATAGAAATAGTAACAAAATGTTAATATATTTTTTCAAACATGTATTTGTTATAACATCCATGCATTTAGGTAAGTTTTAACAAACAGATCCCAAACCATTATTTAAGTTTTTACTATAATTATATTGGCGCCAACTACCGATAAGCAGTGGTCTTTAAAACAATTTCTAACTCAAACATTAACATTTTTTTCACTATTTATGAATCTCATATCTGATACTTTTGTGAATCCTCCAATCATGAATATTCTTAAGGATTTCGGTGTTCGAAGATTCTAGAGTGTCATCTTCTCCCCCCTCCCCCCAAATATATTAAAAGTCAAAGGAGGATTGTTGCTTGTTGCGATAATACAGGGATTCACCACGTGGTCGAAGCGAGACTTTAACCAGTTCATCAAGGCCAACGAGAAGTATGGGAGGGACGACATAGAAAATATTGCTAAAGAGGTGGAAGGGAAGACTCCCGAGGAGGTGATGGAGTATAGCACAGTGTTCTGGGAGCGATGCAGTGAGCTACAGGACATTGACCGTATCATGGCACAGATCGATCGAGGGGAGGCCAAGATACAGCGCAGGGCCAGCATCAAAAAAGCTTTGGATGCCAAGGTGAGGATTTTCATTTTGTAGGTGTGCTTTATTTGAGAGAAGATTGTTCACAGATGATCAATTAGAGCTACTCACCATGGTAGCGATCAATGATTGTTGTAGGGGTATGTGAATCTTCGAAGCTTTGCCAATAAAAATATTGACTTCTAAATACTCAATTTATATCCATTTAATGCCATTATTAGTTTTTTTGTACATTACAAATTAATTTTTGTATGGAAAAAATCTAAAGTAAATCAATCGCCTCTTGTAATAATAGCTTGATTTATCACAAACAATTATGCAATAAGACATTTCTCAACTTATTTTAGTGCATAAATTAATTTAAATAACCACATTATATTATTTCCAAGCATAGAACAACTAACATATTATTTGAACTTCAAATAGGTTTAGAGAAAATTTCATATATTCAATTTTAAATTTGCTTCGAATTGAAACATGGACTTAACACACCTCTAGATTATTAAGATTTGTGTAAAAAAACATGACCATAAATATCAATACACAGTCTCATCCTTCCAGACATTCCAGTAATTACAAAGTTTTGCAACCTGGGTGTTTATATTAATTGAAATTTGCTTTAATTAGAATCTTGTATTGTACACTTGACAGCATAACAGCCCTTTTGAGTTGTAGTTGATAACCTGCGGTATTAATTGATTGCTGACTTTCCACTGATCCAACACAGATTTCGACCTAAACTATTAGTAATAAATTACCCTGAACACGGGATGAATCTTAGATAGCACATTAGTTGAGCATTAGCACACACTAACTCAAATGTGCTGGTTGTGATTTCCATGTCCTTTAGTATTCACCACAGTTTTACTTCTCAAATGGGTTGGGGCTAATGATGGGCATAGTCAAATTGAATTTTATTTTGTTGTGCTGTTTTTGATTACATTTCCATTTACTACACTAAGATATTGATTCAGCCATTCACAATAATCAAAATAGGTTTAAAAACAAATAATGAATTATAAAATAGTTACATATTTAAGTCTTAAAACTTTGCCTACATAGCTTGCGCTTGTCAATTAAGATGTGATTATAAAACTTGAATCTATTTTAAGAAAACAATCGATAATACGTAGAGTTTATTAGACAATTTTATCGATGCCGAACTTAAGTTTTAATTCATGAAACTTAACAAAATATCTAACTTTTGAATAAAATAAAATTTGTTATAATAAAAATTAACTTCTCATTGGTTTTATGAACTTCTTCAAAGTTAACCTTCTTATGCAAAAGCAATATTTAAGACAAAAAAATAAATTCTTTAGCAATTCTGCAACCCTAATTAGATTTTAAGTCAACATAGGTGTTTTGTTTTTTAAATAAAAAAATCATTTGTTAACATTACAAAATAAGTCTACAATAGTTATTATTTTCTTCATTTATGATAAAATAAATACCACTTACAAAAAATCCATCCAGAACTGAAAAACTGGGGCCTGTCTTAGATTCAGGGTAATCTTAGACTTGGGTAAATATGGTTAGTAATAAAGTTAGTGGCTGTTTCCATGAAATATTATGATTATTTCTTGGCAAAGGATATTTTTTATTTGGTTTTAGTGAAAAAAAAATGAATATTAATAACTTAAATAAATACACATAACTTCAACTAATAATTGTTATGTATATAAAAATGTGTTCTAAATCAGATTGAACCACTATCCATGGCTAGCAATTTAAAACGTATAAATAACTCAAAATTTCAGAATTAAATTTTTAAGTTTGAATACACATAATGATGATGAAATTATTAAAATTTTCGAATATCATCCGAATTATTTGAATTTTCCAATATCTGCACATCTCTATTTCTATTGAGGATAGTGAAACTAAACGTAAAACTTTCCTAAAGAGGGTGAAAAAAACAAACAAAAGGAATAATAAAAAATGGTAAGACATAAAAGATTGTGTAAGAGGAACAAAGAACATAAAATGCATTTTTGTTCTATTTTTCTTTGATCCCTTCATATAAAGTCAGGCTTTTAGGCTCATTCAATCTATTTTGCATTGGTAGGGCTTGTAAATGTATAATTATTAATCCTTTATTTCTAGATGGCAAGGTATCGTGCACCATTCCACCAGCTGAGGATAGCATATGGCACTAACAAAGGAAAAAATTACACAGAGGAAGAAGACAGATTCCTTGTGTGTATGCTCCACAAGCTAGGCTTCGACAAAGAGAACGTTTATGAAGAACTTAGAGCAGCCGTTAGGTAACCGCTGGAATTTTTCAACTTGTTTTAAAATAGAACTGTAAATTAGTCCAAATGAAAATATTTTGGAATATATCGAAATCACTTTTTCAGTTTGAGATTGGAATCCAATAAAATTATAAATAAAAACGTTAGCATTGGTATTCTTTGCCACAAGAAAGAAAAAAAGATGTGGATACAATTTTGTAGTTTTATATTTAACTCGTCAACTCTTTATTTGGCGCTAGTGTTGAATAACGCCTGTGTTTGCCCAAACGTTCTCTGGTGTGGGCGCACATCAATGCTTCATTGCAATAAGTTATTGTAATTCCATCTTTTGATGAACTAGTGTACTTTTAGCCAGTCTGAATACTTCTTATTGAAGCTGATAAATGGAGCTACCATTTCAATGATATACCATGACCTTGAATAAATTAATAAATGAATAAAGAAAATATTTGTTGGGGAAGAATATACAAGTAGCTAAATGTTCAGAATTTAGATAGCTCAGCTAAGATTTATTTTTATTTTAGCGCCGCACCTTACTATTCGTTCGGTTTATATGCTTTAGTACTAATTACACTAATGGATTAGGAATTTTGAAGGTTGAAAATTTAGAGGAAGTGAACTCGTGTTTGTGTTGAGAGGTATTGGAAAACCATTTGGGAAACCTCCCAGTTCACCGACAGATTCGAACCTCCATCTCCCCGTCTTCGGCAGTCTAGATTAACACAAAACTAGCACATTAGCTAACTACGCCACCGAGGCGGGTTTCTTATAGTTAAACGCTGGGTAATTAGGCTAACAAGGTACTACACTCTGTCTACCTTTAAAGGTAGCAGAATTACCTTGGTGGATCATACTAAGGCCCTATCTTATAAACTGCACCATAGGGAAACCAAGGCTGGTAAACTTGCTCTTCTCATAAGGTTCCAATTCCTCCTTAATTCTTTCCTGTGACTCTTGCTATTGAAGGTATAACTTTGAAAACTTTTCATCAAGTGGCATCTATTCTAAAATTACTCTTAGGGGCCTCACAATAGTTTCAGTTTAATATTATACCAGTAAGTGTGCAAGGGAGAGGAGAAGAATGAAATGAATTAAAGAAGGAAGAGTCGTGACCCAACCAAAGGCTGGAAACAGTTGATAATGATGGTTATATTTAGTAGATATATCTACAATTCCTGTTATTCTCGAACCCAATTATTAAATTTTAACTTTGATTTTCAGATTTTGATTGCTTAGCATTAATATGTTATCTATTTACATTGGGTTGAATCCACATATTTGTCCCTTCATATGAAAAAAGAATAATTCTGAAATTAAACTTATTAAAGTGGTAAAAAGTTGGAAGTGTAAAAAGTTTTGGAAAAGAATAAAGAGAGAAGTATGTTTGTTTCTCTCTAGGCCTAACCTAAGTATACTTTCAGGTTGGCTTCCTTCACTATCACATACTTTACATTATTTTACAGTGTTTTCTACACTGTCTTATATATTTCCAAGCCATGAGGCAATAATTTATTTTATTAAAAAAGTATTATTAAAATGTTAACTATTTTCTTATGATACATTTATTATAACATTCGGTTAAGTATTAAATTACTTGTCTGACTTCTAGTTGTTAAGTTCATCTAATAATTATAATTTGTTCTGAACCACCATTAAGAAGTATTGGAGCTCTAAAACAAGTTTCAGTTGAAAAATCGTCAAAAGAAAAGAATTAAAGAGAATTTGGGCCTTGAATCCAAAATTTTCTCAAATCCTTGAATCTAGAATATGCTTGAGAATTTGGGGGATTCTTGGTTTCTCTCCCTAAATTTGATTCTTTTGATATAAGTAAGAATTAAGGTTCACATTGTATCAAAGAATTCAGTTTGACTTTGCTAATATTTTGCTCGGTTCACAGATCTGCACCCCAATTTCGCTTCGACTGGTTCATTAAGTCTCGAACGGCGATGGAACTCCAGCGGCGTTGTAACACACTCATCACGTTGATAGAGCGTGAGAACCAAGAGTTGGAAGAAAAGGAACGCGCAGAGAAGAAGAAAAGGGCACCTCGAGGGCTTTCTGGGAGTTTGGGTGGCACACCGGTGGGATGGCCATGGGAGGCACCAAGAGTGCTCAGAAGAGAAAGGGGGAGAATCTTTCCACACCTGAAAATAAGTCTGGAAGAAAAAAGAAGAAAGTTTGACCCATGTTATAGGTTATTTGTCTTTTGTGCTGTTTATTTTTGTATGTAATGTCACTACTGCAAAACAAAACTGTTTGGTGTCTTAGTGTAGATCTGTGAAGAAATGACAATTTGATGTCCGGAAAACTAGTTTTCTTTGAAAAACATGTTTTTTTTTAAAAATTATGTACTGTATTGTAATTTTACAAATATAAAATATAAACTGAACATTAAAAGGAGGATAGAAGAGCATTGGTCTACACCCTTTCCGGAAAATGTTAAGCCTCAAATTTCACAATCAAAACGCCCAATAATGGGGATGTGCGAAGCTTTGAAACTTTGACTTGTCTTCGAAACAAACATCACCTTCGCCAATAAAATATATTGACAACTAAAATACTCCTTTTAATTTCAATGATGGCCGTTCTGAGCTGTTTGTATATTACTAATTAATATTTATATGGAATAAATCTGAAGAAATTGAATTGCATGTTTTGATAATAACTTGATATGTCAGAGTAACACAAAATATTACAAACATTTGTACAATAAACATTTTCTAAGTAATTTTAGTGCATAAAGTAATATAAATAACCACATCTTTTTTTAAGCATAAAGCAACTAAAAGAAAACTTTTAACTTCATTTCGGCTTCGAGAATATCTCATTTATATGATTCGAGTTCACTTTGAATTGAAAAAGCGGTCTTGCACACCCCTTCTGATAATAATGTAATTTTCTGGGTATATCAATCTCCTTTTTCAGCAGAAGAGGGATAAACACGGGTTGAAACGAAAAACCTCTAATAGTCATGTGGAATTTGACCACGAATAGGGGAAAAATTAGGCATTTTCAAAATTAAATCAAAACGATAGTAAGTGTTGATATTCTATTTAGTTAACTCATGTCCAATATAAGATATGGTAATCATGAATCGAGTAAACTAATAACTAACATCAGACACATCTCATTACTTTAATTAGTTTCTACCCTCGATCTAGGTAATTGTGCAGGCACGCAAATTGAGTTAAAGTTAGCTGACAAATCAGAATTCAATGAAATCCATAGTACATTTGCAAAAATATTTCATTACACTCACGATTGCAAGTACAGGTCATCGACAATAGTAATAATAATAATTATTATTATTACTATCTGTTCGGGTTGTACGCACTTGCGCTAATGCATAATGGAAGGGTGATTGTGAGATGAAATGAAGGACCTACAGTTTAACGTGGGATCCGAACCACGGTGGAGTTCTGGCATTCCCACATTCACAAGTTGTGATTAATACACGTCTCGTCAGAGGTGAAAGAAGAGTTTGGCAATCTGATAAATCTGTGCCGGGACGGAGGACTGAACCTGGATCCCCAGCATAGAAGTCCGACACCTTACTCCTATACCGCCAGGTCATCTTTCACCAGAAATTAAATATAGACAGAAATGTGTGTTCAATATTGTCTTAAGGCAATGAATTACACACACGCATAGTACTGGAATATGGCAATGGCCATAGGAGCATCTGACAGTCAACCTGTACCTGTGGCACTGTTAAACGCTGGTCGCGCCTCTGGAAGGCAATGTTAAGAGCTAGCATTATTGGGGATTCGATTGTGTGACCCTATTTGATACTAGATGCTTTGGATTCCCACAGATACCGTCTGTTTTTTTATAACAATTTTACCTGTGCTGCTGGAGGATGTACCATTAATTGTATGGCCGGATGTGGTATCATTTTGACTGTGACCCTGCACTATGGGGCACAAGTACGGCAGCTACCCCAACCAGAGGACCCGGCCTGGTAGACTGGTGGAATGGCCACCAAGGTCACCAGACCTCACACTACTAAATTTTTCCTTGTGGTGTCACCTTAAACACTGGTGTACCCAAATGACGGCCCACTGCATTCACCCGAGTACATTATGGCACAAATCCATACAGCTTTCATGCTATACGCCCTTTAGAGCAATGCATAGCCATGTGAGGATCATTCTTCGAACACCTACTGTGACATAACATATACATTTGATGTGTCAAGCACAGTGTTTTCACCATCAACTCTCTTTAACAACTGTAATGTTGTTTATCTAGAAAGTTATGGAAAGAAAATATTTTTTGCTGAGAGTATTTACCCACCTAATCATATGGTACTGTCTGTAGCTGCGAATTACTACTCGCCTTGTATAGTTGGGACGAGTCTTAGAGCGTACTATCAAAACCTTTTAATTGGCAGTGTGTAAAATGTTGGGTATTGGGGAAAACACTTCAAAGTTTAAAGCGCTTTTTCATACAACTAGTAAATAAAACTAAAATTGGTCCTTTTACCAGAAAGTATCAAATCATCTTGATATTTTTGAGGAAAGTCATTTTAGAATACCTGTTAGAAGCTTTGAAGGCAGTTACCAAATGGTACATGATACACCTTACAGTCATGTAATTTTATTAGGTTTTTGGTTATTTTGTTTGGAAAGTCACTAAATTAACTTTGAAATCTAGCTTATGATTAGAGTAGTGACCAGAAGTTTAAGGGCAGTTATTAGTGATCATCAGAAATACACAGGAGAGCTATTATTGGTCACCAGAAATCCACAGGCGAGTTATTATTGGCACCAGAAGTCAAGGATACCCTTGGTTAAAGGTTACTGATGAGGACATTTACATTGTGAAAATGTGTTTGTTCTTAAATCCAAGAATAAAATATCAAGTTTCACCTGGTTGTTATCAATGATAAGATCAGGATTTGAATCACCGCTATGTAAACTGGTAAGACGTTCCATGCTAAATTGGGTGTATTTTATTTTAGCCAAACTTCTCATAATAGCACTTGTGTTGAGCATAATAATAAAAATACGCTTAAAATGAAAAGTTAAGTGTGTCAGTATAAAACAAGTGTCCAGGGTTTGTTGTTTGTAAGTCGTGAGCTGAGGTTTGTATATTTAGAAA
Source organism: Timema cristinae (assembly GCA_039000515.1). NCBI lineage: Eukaryota > Metazoa > Arthropoda > Insecta > Phasmatodea > Timematidae > Timema > Timema cristinae. The sequence continues at coordinate 41,378,258 of JBCFYV010000100.1, read as the reverse complement.
ATTCACATGAAATACTTGAATAATAAAAATGAAATTCAAGTTAAATAACGGAACAAACTGTAGGTTGGTCGTTTCGCACCCAATGTGTCATTTTGAATATTTATTTTAAATGATTTAACTTCTTCTATATTAATAAAATGAAGAGTTGGTCTGTCATGAATATTGCACGATATCTATCACATGTATAGGTCTGTTTAAAAATGAGGTCGCTCAAAGGCTAAATAATTTTATAATAAAGGAAACTGATAAAACCATAGAAAAAGGAAAAAAACTAATAATAAATTTGATGAAGAAAGCCCACCTAGGGAAAGAGGAAAACTGTGGGAAGAATCCAATGCACAAAGGTGACATCTTTCTTTCTATAGTAGTAGTAGTGGTGGTGGTGGTGGTGGGTGTTAGTAATAGTTACACACATTTTAACACATGTATAGGTCTGACATTTTAAAATCGGGTAGCCCCTATGAGTGCGCCTCAAATTTCAAAATTAGTAGTCCAAATGGAAATTTTTTACTAGTTTTGGTTTTTTAAATTCATTAAAACTGTGTTAGAAAGAATAAAATGAAGTGGTTTTTTTTCTGCATATTTGAAACAATGAAAAGTGTTGCCCAGGTTTATAATAAAATATATATTGACTTTGTATAATAATTGTTTGGAATAGCATTACAAATGAGTAAATGGTTATGGAATGTAAAGAAAATATTTTGTCTTCCTTAATTCCCGCTTCGGTCCGAGTTCTAAAGGTGTAATTCTCATAATAGACTGGACTATCGATGACCAGTTCATATGGGTTGAATCCTGGTCGGAATTACAGAGGTATTTTTTTCTATGAATGCTTGTCCACGCTTTCGCCATGCAAATGTGGGTACACTTACTATAAGTTTAATCTTAAGTCATCTGAAACAAAATATCGTAATTAAGTACATCTGCGAAAAACTCGAATTGGTAGTGAAATGTGATGATAAAAAATCTTGTTCTAAAGAGTAGAATGATATACATAAAGTTTGTGCCATGGAATAGTGGTAATTTGAAACTTATTTGTCAATAGCTTCACCAATGTCTTCATTGAATGCTAAAATAGTATCGTCCTTTTCGGTGAGCTTCAAGTCCGGGAATATGAGCTATTAATTTCTCCTTCAATTTTGTTAACTTTACTTTCTGAAAGAAAACCCAATTGGACAACACGTGAATCATACATTTGACAAAGATCTGGAGTTATTTGACAATCGGTAATGAAAGACATGAGCTCTGCAAACACAAAGCTATGCACTGTATTTTCTTCACTCCGGTTACCACGTTCATCACGTAGAATCTTCCTTTCTTCATCAAACAGTTTCAAAGGCATTTCCAGTGATACTTTGCTTCTAAAGCTACCATGTCTCCAAAACTGAGCTTAGCTCATAGACTACCATCTTGTGTTACTATAGCTGCTTCTATAACATGACGATCCGGCTCTATGGTTCTAGAATCGTGAAGCTCCACTGGATCATCCATCTGATTACAGAAGAAACATCCGTATTTCAGTTTTGTAATGTCCAAATATGTGTTTGACCAGGTTATTTTATTGCTGTCGGTCTTGATTGATTGGTAATCATTTTCAGAAGCTCTTTTTTTCACATACTTTGATAATTATTTGTAATTTAGCACCATAATATATGTGTCTGCATGCTTTATACCACTTAGCCTGTCGCTTTGCAAGTGTTTCTGCAACAACCTTTCAATCATCCAGATGTAAAATAATAAGAGGCAGGTGACCAAGTTTACCAAATTCTTCTACACTTCTAGCTGTTGTGTAGTATCCTAACCCAGGGTCTTTTATGTTTTGTGTTACCAGGAAATGTGTTAGGATGCTCATAATTGGTTTAGCAGTATTTATATAAATCACAATTCGTCTCCACCGTACACGTATTGCACGGATTTTCATTAATCATTAGATACCTACTAAAGTATTTTTTTTGTACATTTTTACTGTTTGTACTATCTCATTGGAATCTGGAAAAGGGGATAAAAGAGAAATATTACAAGTATATACAGAAGAAACTGAAGGAAAACTCCACAAACTTAGTGTTATAATCACACTCTTAACATTTCACCACAATATTGCACGAAAACGGTTAGTATTATTATAAAATCTATAGTGACATGTTTTGTTAGACAATTTCTTTGCTTTATTTTTTTGAACAATATTTTATTTTTATATAATGAGCGACTTATGAGATAATTGCAAAAAACTGTTTTCGGGCACATTTTTTCAATAGGGCGGATGTAAAAGACTTTCTCAGAGTGGCACTATATTTTATTTCTTTCACCACAAAAAACTGTACCAATGTGCCAAATTCTATCTTTGCATCATAAAGTGAACGGTTATTATGCTAAGTAACTCCACTGTTAATTATATGTGAGATCGTTGGAAATTATTGCACATTTTGTTGAGAGTGTAATCAATTATCTCAGCTGAGTGGATACAAAATACTTTTATTTTTAATTGCTGGGCTCAACACAAGTTTTTCTTTGTTTATTTTGCACAACTTGTCTTTACTACCCGGCCTTTGAGCTCAGTAGCGTAAGCAGGATTGTATGAAGCTGGGGGGCGGGCGGGGGGCGGGAGAGCTGCTTCAAGGTGGTTTGGGGGAAGTTACCCCCAACCACCTGAGTCCAAATTTCCTTTTTTACCATTATATACACCTAGAAGCTTTATTTGGAAGGTTTTTTTAAATTGGTATTTGTTAACCTGATCATGTATCTTTTTTTTCTATTATAAACGTGATATTCTAACACAATGATAAATAGGCCTAAATTAAAGTTGGTTTAACCGTCACATAGGCCTATTGTCACAAAAATCACCGATTATTTATGCTAGGTAAATGTCAAGCCACTGTGCGACTCCTCGATGGAATCACGTGTGGAATTGGGTAGGACTACCAGGGAGGATCAACACAAAGATATGAGTACTTGATATCGTCTCTGATCACAATGTTTAACTGAACATACCACCCACCCCATTTTATTTTCTCTTCGGATCTGCGTAGATATTGGGGCATCACCAAACTAGGGTAGGGGGACTCAAGTCCTTGTGGGTATGCTATTGCTCGAGCTATCCGGGAATTTACAATAATGGGGTAGTGGTGGACAAAGTAGAATCTAGAGCAAGTGTACCCGTATTGGTCTGGAGGGAGAGATGGAAAACCACCTCGGTACATTCCACGGAAATAATTTGAACTCCCAAGTTCTTGTCACCAAATACTAGAAGAAGAAAAAAAAAAGACTGGTGTCTTACTTTACCTCGTATGTCCACCGGTGAGGGTATGACAAGTGTTGTCATCTTAAGTCTTAGCAAAGTGGGTAGCATGTCTATCTTGTTAAGTTAAGAGTCCCAGGTTCGATTCCCAGGAAGGCCGAAAACTCACTTAACTTAATAACCACATGTAAAATAAAAAATAAAATACACAAGTGTAGGGTTTAAAAAAAAATGAAAAGTGGTGTTGATAGACGTGGAACTCACATTAGTATGGAAATAATAATTTTTTTAAAGACTTGTTAAGTGACATTGGAAACCACCTCAACAACACCAGACGTTACCATCAAACTAAACGAAATGAGACTGACACCTTTGTCCGTGTACTCACAGGTGCAGGTGATTTGCCTTTGAGATTATGTAAAATTAATCCTAATCTAAGCTTCTTAATGTACTTTTAGGGGCAGCGGCTATTAGCAGATTAGGTTTAGCTATGTAGGATTTTGGTAGGAAGGAACTTTTTTTCGACCAACATTAATAACATTTAACTATATAATTAGTGTTATTTTATAGGTGACAGCTGAAGATAACATGATTTGACACATAACTGAATGAAAATAGATCTTGTACCTAGCTTTTCTAGCAGTCGAATAAGGTTCTTTATATAAAAAGTGGATCGTATACAGCAGTGGTGTTTAGCCTTTTATTACTCACTACCCCCTAAATATCGTAAAATATTTTCGCGGCCCCCTAGTTTTTAATAACATATTAATCATATAAGATTTGTTCTAAAATAGTGGCTTTATTTATTGATTATAGTTACAAACAAATAAAAAAAACAGAAAGTAATTTACCTAAATGTATTTAATGGGACCCCTGCTGTTCAACACTTCCCACTAATTTGTCTATTCTTGTTTCAATTGTATTTATTAGCTATTCGCATGCAGGAGTAGATTTCGCTACTTCGTTTTAATATTTACCATGGTTGAAAATACCTTTTCATACGAATAAGTAGAAACAAAGGACAAACAATTTTGAATGGCGATGGTAAACAGATGAGGATTATTTGACTATCCGTGATTTCTATTATCCGTGCTTCCCTTCCCAACATTACACCGGAAAATCGAGTGTTTACTGTGCTTACATGCTTACGTTCATCGAATTATTTCTTCCAAAACGTAAAATTTATGATAATTGACTTCAGCAATAAGTAAATCATATTTTAAAATAATTTTTCGGGGTACACCCCCCACCCCAACCCACCATCCTGCCCTCCAAAGAACCTTTCACGACCCACCGGTTAAGAATCACTGGTATACAGAACCACGAAGCACTAAAGCCTCACCCTAAATGATGATGATTATAATAATAATTATTATTATTTTGCAGTGCATTTTAATATCGGTTCAGCGCTTTTAGAGGGGGAAAGTACCTGCATTTGCATGGAGGGAACGACTCTACGGAAATAAACTCCCTCGCTACACCCAACCGGTATTCGATCCCCAATATCATAGGCTAAACAACCAAACAGTTTTATCTAATTTGGGACTAACCCAATTACGTCCTCCAGAAAGATTGAACTCGGGACTCTCACTACAAATAGTTAGGACGCTCCATCTGCCCTCTATCAACTAATTTAAACTGTCAGACAAAAACAAAAGTAATTAAGCGTGTGTATACCGTGTGTGGTGATAAAAGATAAACCAAAACTAATGATATTTTAATATAGCCTTCATTGTCACGTACCCATGTGAAAAGAGTAGAGGGGGAGGGTGCGAAGAGAGGGGAGGGAAATGAAGGGGGAAAATGACGGACCGGAGTCACGCCAACAGGAATCGACAACAGGTAGCAAGCATTAAGCCGTCATCAAGAGACCGCGACGGGTCTCTCTTCTATCCAGCTGAAGGAGAGTAACTTGCCGACTGAGCCGCCGAGACGTTAAGTGGTTCACCAAGTAGTGAAAGTGATCGACGTTAGAGGAGGATAGAACATGAAGACTGGATACATTGCGACGCTGGGCGCCGTTGGAGTGGCACTCTTCATCATCGGCATCGGACTCGGGTGGTTCGGATTCCCACGTATTATTAACAATCAAATAATTGAGGTGAGTACTTCTATAATCTTTCTGGTTGATATTTAATACAAAAATGATTTAGGGCCTATACCCAAATTCGTTACTAAATGATGATACTCATTCTCCCATTTAATTTTAAACTGATTATAAATTACACATTCTACGAGTGCTCAGTACATATATTACTGGTTTTAATTGTGTATAAGTAGCTACAAACAAAAATTAATAAATCATCAAAATTCAATATCACTTAAGTAATATTAATATTAATTTTAGGAAACATTGAAATTGAAATTAGTAGACTTATTTTAGAATATCTTTAAAAAAATTACAACAAAATTAAAAAACGATTGAGTTAAAAGGGGAAAAAATTTACTTACTAATACCATCTTTTTTTTTAGCCTACCACCCTCCCACACCCCATTTAACACCAAGTATACATTTAGCCTAACCTCTTCCCCCACTCAATCTGTTTTACGTTTCTTTTCACATCAAGAGTGAATGCCATTATTTCATAAGGATCTTTTATGAAACTAAAAAACAATCGTATGTGATAAATTACTATTCAAAATACAATTTAAAACCCGCCTCGGTGGCGTAGTTGGCCAACGCGCTTGTCGTGTTGAGCTCGACTGCTGAGGACGGGGAGATCGAGGTTCGAATCTCGGTCGGGTGAACTGGGTGTGGTTTTTCCTAAATGTTTTCCACTCTCCCTCCACGCAAATGCGGGTTCACTTCTTCTAATTCAACCTTCCCAATTCCTAATCTATTACCGTAATTAGTACTTAAAGCGTATAACCGAACGGGTTATAAGACGCGGTGCTATTATTATTATTATATTATTTTTATATTAAACTTATTAAATCCCGAATCTAAATGATTTCAAAGAATTTTGTAGCAATACTTTTTCATATAAATTTATGGACAGTCAAATTATATTTTACAGCTTAAGAATTTAAGTTTAAGCTCTGTTACATAACAATGATGTATCCACCCCAACAGGGGGGTCAATAACGTTACGTGATTTTTTGGAGTCAGTAGAGTGTGTAGTAAAAGATCTACCCTCTCATCCTGTTTCCTTAAATTATATATTTTACATTATGGATAGCTAATAAGGACACTAATAATACGAATAAAAATAAAGACAAACCAAGATTTTAAGCCACCTAGAATCGTACCGTTGATTGTTGCCAGGATAAGCAGAGCATGTTGAAACTTTATTAAGATTTGTTCTCACCCAATCGGTCCCCATTTGACCAATCACACGTAGTGTCTGTTCTACATTTCTACTGAGTGTTGGAATAATGTCAGAGGTAAAGTTTTAAATTAACTCTGCATACCCTTGTGATACGTCATGTCACTGTAGTTAATTTTAATTTAATACCACGTCTTACTTGCGTGGAGGGAGAGTGAAAAACCATTCGGGAGAAAAAAAGCCAGTTTACCCGAGCGAGATTCAAACCTCGATCTCCCCATCCTCGGCAGCCTGGCTCAAACGACCAGCCAACTACGTCACCAACACGGGTTATTGTATTTAATGTTTACTTTCCAAACTCAATCATATTATCAAATCACATGACTTTCCAGGATTGTAATCCTGTCTGTAACATTTATTTACTAATAAAAAATAGCAAAATGAAATGGTAGGTTATACATAAAGTAAATTTCTAGACGTTTGGATTGATTCAGTTGTATCAAGTGTTGCCTACTCTATGTTAATGTAGGAGTTTAGGGAACGGGAGTTAAGGTAAGTGGTTTTGCAGTTTTTATAGCAAAACATTTTTTGGACAAAAAAAATGCTCCAGTGGAAAAATAGCTTAATTTTCTCCGCATTTTATATCAAAGTTGTTGAATATCTGTCATGATTATAGCGGCACTCGATACAGAAAAGTATAATATCGGATATCCTTAATATATCTCAAAGGGTATCCTGGAAATTAATACTTCTTTTATATAATATTTTATTATATAATATATTATAATATATATATATATATAATAACCCGAACGTGTGGGTTTTATAATAGCCTACATTCAACCTTCTCCTCCCCCTCCCCAAAAAGAAAATAAATATAATATTAATTATTATTATTATTATTATTATTAGCACCGCGTCTTACTACCCGTTCGGGTTATACGAACTTTCGCTAATGTGTAATGGTAGGGTGATTGTGAGATGAAATGAAGACCTACAGTTTAACGTGGAATCCGAACCACTGTGGAGGCCTGGCATAAAATGATATTAATCTTTTTTTGGGTTGTTAAAATTAAATACTCAGCGAAGTGTATACACAAAATAGCAAAGAGAGTTTATTTTTGGTAATTGATACAAAAATATTGTTAGATTTTTCTTCTAACTTGAATTTTAAACAAACGATATGATTTAACATAAACTTAGTATGTTATGTCAGAAGTCGGTAAAAAAAAAATCCTATCCGCTGATAACTTATTCATCGCTGTAGGCTTTGTATTAGTTGAGAAAAAGGATGTTGACCATGAAATAATGTATTTTTATTTTCTACAAGGTGACCTAATGATCTAGGGGTAAGGTGTCAGACTTCTGTGTTGAGGGTACGGGTTAATCCTTTGTACCGGCACAGACTTATCTGATTGCCAAACCCTTCCTTCACCTCTGACAAGACGTGTATTAATCACAACTTGTGAATGTAAGGAATGCCAGGACTCCACCGTGGTTCGGATCCAAGTTAAACTGTAGGTCCTTAATTTCATCTCACAATCACCCTACCATACACATTAACGTAAGTGCGTATAAACCGAACGGGTAGTAAGACGTTGTGCTAATAAATATAATAATAATAATAATAATAATAATAATAATAATAATAATAATATTTTCTACACGTTACTTCCCTCTCAGCGTCCCTCTATAGCTCTACTTACCGATAGACCTACATTCGGACCAGACAAGCGGTTATGCCGACGGCCCAACGCCTCCTTGCCAGGGTCAATGGTTGTGATGTTACCTCTTCCTATTGGCCACAACGTCAGCAACCAATGACGCATTCAACTGGTTGTTTTTGTTGGGGTATTATATGTTTTTGCTCTTCTGACCTTGTACGGGAAAACCAGAATGCTAACTACGCAATTAATCTTCCCCTTAAGGTGAAACGCTTAATTACGTTACGAGTTTAATGGATTAAGAAGGTTACGTTTAGTTAGAGGAAGTGTACCCACATTTGAATCGAAGAAGATTGGAAAACCGTTTTGGAAAAAACACCTTAGTACCCTCATTCGACTGAGATTCGGAACTAGATCTGCCTGTCATCGGTGATCTAGTCTAACGTGAAAGTGACGTCTTAGACCATGCAACCACCGAAGCAGGCGTTGTTATTATTATAATTATTACTAGTAGTAAGTTGAACACTAGGGTTTATTTTAAAGCACCACTTCTTACTATCTATTCGGGCTATACTCAGTGTACTAATTACACAAATGTGTTAGGGATTATGAACGTTAATTGAGAGGAAGTGTACCCTCATTTGAGAGTAGTGATAGTGGAAAATCATCAACAAAAAAAACCTCACCCCAGTACACACGACCGGATTCGAACCTTGATCTCCCCGTCATTGACAGTCAAGTCTAATACGAGTTAGGTGACCTGGCGGTCTAGGGTAAGGTGTCGGACTTCTGTTCTGGGGTCTCAATTCTTGGTACCGGCACAGACTTATCTGATTACCAAACCCTTCCTTCCCCTCTGACAAGACATCTTGTGAATGTGGGGAATGCCAGGCCTCCACCGTGGTTCGGATTCCACGTTAAACTGTAGGTCCTCTATTTCATCTCACAATCACCCTACCATTACACATTAGCGTAAGTGCTTACAACCCTAAAGGGTAGTAAGACGCGGTGCTAATAATAATAATAATAATAATAAAATAATAATATAATAATATAATGCGAGAGTAGCGCGTTAGACCATTCAGTTCTCAAATTTTTCCATATCATGGCTCCCCCTAATCTGTCTCGCCATATTTAAAATAAATAGTAGGTCCTACGATACACTGCATAGTCTTTATCCCGCCTTTATCTTAAAATAAATACATTAACTAAAAACTCGTAAGATTTGTGAAACGAAATATTATACATTGTTGCATATAAACATATTCCATCAAAGAGCATAAATTAAATAATATTCACTGTCACATAAAAATTGAGAAAAGAAAACATTTCTATCCACCAAAATGGATAGCAATAAAATTTCATATTTCAAAGACCTGCATATAAAATATCTAGCTCAAAAACTATTGTCTTAATAAAAACATATTTGAAATAAAAAATCTTTACAATAACATGTTATTTCGTATCTCAAATATTTGTGGAGATGTGATCAATGTTGGAAATGTCCGCGAATTTAAAGTCACCTTATTTAATTTTCATTAGGAAACGAGAATTGCCATTTTGTTTGTAATGTTAAACCGTTCCTAGATACAAAATTTAGTCAAAATTGTTAGGGCGGATTCTGATAAAATCTATTTATAATCTTCTTGCCCTATTCTTTAATTTTAGTGTTAGAGATCTAGTTAAAAAAATTCCTAGAGGGAACTTTATGAAAATCCAAGACACCAAGATCGGTAAATTGGTTACGCCTCAAATCCTTAGTACAGTTAGACGACACAAACCGATATCATCGCAAAAATAACTTTTAGAGTTTCAAGAGGTCATAAAACGTCAACATTTTTCAAAATCTTTAGTTGTTTTTTTTTGACAATCACAATAATCTCCGAGGGGTCTATAGAAAGTAAAAATACAACAAAATTGTAAAACAAATATTTTTCTAAAGGAACAGCATCATTGCTATGAAATGGTTAAGAAATGTACCAGCATTAGCTTGTAAAGTGGACAAGAGCTGACTAAAGAAAAATGGCCGTTTCCGTTAAGCGACCCATACACGTACAAGTTAGGCTCGGTTTCCAATTACCTAAGCTCGTACGTGAGGTGGTGTCACGAGCCGAGCTTGGCATCAGACGAGTTATTCGTCGGCGCATAGCTCGGCTCGTCTGGGTACACGACCCCTCGACGTTGATTCGGCTCGTCGTCACTAGTGGAGGCTCAGTGGGGTGAGGGGTTCACTAGCCGGGCTTGGCATCAGACGAGTTGAGTTCGGCTCGGCATCGTCACTAGCTCGCTATTGGCTCGTACGTGGGAGGTGGGGTGAGGGTTCACTAGCCGGGCTTGGCATCAGACGAGTTGAGTTCGACTCGGCTGCCTCGTCACTAGCTCGCTATTGGCTCGTACGTGGGTGGTAAGGGGGTGAGGGGGTGTCACGAGCCGGGCTTGGCATCAGACGAGTTGAGTTCGGCTGCTCGGCTCGTCACTAGCTCGGCTATTGGCTCATACGTGTGTGAAGGGTACTAGCCAGACTGCAGACAGTGCGATTTTGTCAGCCAGAGGAACCATGCCAGCTTCAATATACAAATCGTTCATGAGCACTGAGTTTTTGACCCAAGTTTTTAGAGGAGTGCCGTCAATTGTTGCCGGCTCTGTGGCAAATTATCAGCACAGATTATTCTAATATAAGAAAGCGGGATTAGATTTGGGATTCACTCGTGAAGTTCGCGTGAGAGAGAGAAATTCACTGATGCTAATTTGGGGTTTGCTAAAAAAAAAAAAGTAGACAATATCCAGGAATTTTTCAGGAAAGAATTGCACCGCCTTCGGAATAGTAAACGCGCTAATTTCGTGTTGACCTAGACTGCTGAGGATGGGGATATTGAGGTTCGAATCTCGGTTGGGTGAACTAGGGGTGGTTTATTCCTAAATGGTTTTTAACTCTCCTTCCACGCGGGTTCACTTCCTCTAAATTCCTAATCGATTAGCGTAAAAGGTACTTAAGCGTATAACCCGAACGGGTAGTAAGACCCGGTGGTAAATAAAAATAACCGGTGATAATAAAAGAAGTGGCACGTCGGAGGACGATATATCTCCAGGTATCTTTAGACAAGATCTGGAGTTCCAACCCCTCAGCTAATGACTAATGTAGTTATTTTCCTTGACACATATGTTTGATGACAACAGGGATACTAGAACATGACACCAACTGATAAGAGCTCATTACTAAACAACAACATAAGTTAGCTATTGTATACAAATGATAACATGGTGACCTCACTATGTTCAAACCCGGCAGTGGGATAAAGTTTCCTTTGTAAGAAATCTAAATATACTTAAAACTTTAAACACTCGCTTCAGTTACCGAATGGTCTAAACTCTAAGGCGTCACTCTCGTGTTAGACTGGCCTGCTGATAATTGGGTTTAAAATACCGGTTAGGTTTACTGGGGGTGGCTTTTCTTATATGGTTTTCCAATTTACTTCCACGCAAATGTGGGTATATTACCTCTAAAATTCTTTTTAACTCATTTTTACCCCATTAGATTAATTAGCATACATGCGTGTAATATGGACAGGTGGTAATACGTGGTGATATATATATATATATATATATATTATATATATATATATGCCAATCGGGTTGGTATAATTCGAGATATTGACGTCGAAAGAAATTATAGTTTCCTGAAATTACAGCTTCTCCCCTTAAAATTATTAAAATTCAAAATGTTTCTGCACCTCTTCGGCAAATAATCTTTCAATCTTTCATTATTAAAAAAAAAAAAAAAAATCAGTTGGACAGAGTTCCGGGAGTGATTGTCAAAAATAGTCTTAAACATATAAAATAAATATATATATTTTTTTAAATAATGAAAAATTGAAAGATTATTTGCCTAAGAGGTGCTGACACATTTCGAATTTTATTAATTTCAAGGGGAGAATTTGCAATTTCAAAAAACTATAATTTTTTCAACATCAATATGTCAAATTCTAACAGATTAACTTTTTTCTAGACTTTTTTTTAAACAAAATAATTTACTTTAAGGATTGTTATAAGTTTAACAAATTTTCAAAATTTTCAAAAGTGAAGCCTCCATACATATAATTTACGTTAGTCGGTGAATGTATGGATGCTTATAAGAAATAGGTTTACGACGTCATAATAAAGTGGTTGAAGTCTCGAAAATAAATGTCTTAAGATGGGAATTTAGGGATCGTGAGTTAAGGGAAATGTTTTAACAATTTTATTGTATGTTTTAATAAATTTACCATTTAGGATTACTCCTGCATGTCCAGATATTTGTACCGCGATAGCTGTCAAATGCGTGGACCAATTTTAACCAAATTTGGCAGGGAAATTCTTTTGAACCTGGACAGAACTATTTATTTACAGTGTATAAGCTTTTCAGTCTGACTTTCCATTTCGAAATGACGTCCGTTAAAAGGTTTTTTTATTTAATAGGTTATCTCAATTGATTTAAATTTAAAATTCTGGACATTTGATTGATTATCTAGTATGCACTAAGCAAAATCTATTGCGAGACTGATGTATTAAACTACGTGAACAAGAGTTATTCTCTCTAAATATAATGTAAGCTTCTATTGACTATAATATTAGTTTATTTTCTGTCTAATTTGATCCAAGGAAAAATAATCACTTGAAATCCACAAAGAAATTATAGGAGATATTTCCCCTTATAATCTAAAAAGAAAAAACTTTAATACCAAAGTAACGATAAAAACATGACATATTTTTTAATACGATGTATTATTATTTGAATGGAGAGAGCGAGGGCTACTTTTCACAAAACTTCTATTTTATTTAGTTTAATTTTGATGTTGTTACTCAAACTGCAAAAATACTGAACTGAGCTAGCGATACTCCTCCCCCCCTCCCCCTCCACAAACACACACACTTATAGTCCACTTTAGAACGGTAAAGAACACTTAAGATTCGGTTTTAAATTTTGTGAAGGGATCATTCGTGTAAAGATGGAATATTTTCTGTGTGTAGGTTAATTCAAGGCCAGCCTCGGTCGTTTAAAACACAAATACCAGTAATTAACACGGGCGGCGCGCATGAAAGCAGGTTTTATTCGAAGGTATTCATCATCAATATAAGTTGGAGGCAGGTATTATACGAAATAAACATACGGTAACATCCTGTGTGTGTGTCGCAATAGGAAACAAACCAATGGTAGGTGTAGTTGTTTCTGTTGAATTACATGTCAGGATATCAAGCTGGCATGATAATACGTTTATCATTAGTAGCGTAGGAAGAGAGTTTTATTGTTTACTAGATAAAAATTATTCGTTCTTCGCACGTGATTTGTTTTATAATACGTATCAAATGTTAAAACTATATCCAACTTTGAAATAATGGCACTAGTGATTTTTTTTTACAGAAAATAAGCAATTATTAAATAAATAACTGATACAAAAATTTTAAAAACATAATTATTATTGTTTACGACCGTTCCCAATGTTTAGGAGTTAAATCTCTGGACGGGATGGAAAAAATTAATGTTCTATAGTCACCATTTTCTTTCAAGATGGCTGTTATGTCTAATCTATATCTAGTAACCTTTCGAAATTGGTCTAATTAAAATACGATGCATAATCTGATACAAAAAAGGCCAAAAGGTAGTGTTTTTAGCCGCCATCTTGAAACAAAATAACGGACAAAATTTTTAATTATTCTCCTATGAGATGGACAAAAAGAAAAAAAATCGGTCATATCAGCATGATTTTTTAACTTTAATATAACCTCCCCCTCCCCCTCACCCACACGTGTTTCACGTCATGCTACAGTCCAAGTATCATAGGAAGGTCCTTTTTTAAAAATACAAAACATTTTTTTTTCTATAAAAATGTGTAACATTTTGATATTTTATAAGTTTGATTTGATAGTTAATGTTAATATATCAAATAAATACATTTGCAAGTCTCATGCCTTGACGTATGAATAAGTGAAAATAGATCTATTAGCTCGTATAGCTGTCGACCAAAAAACAAACTCCTTTAACGAAAATTGGACTGTAAGAGATTTTCTTAGAGCTAGAGACAGTTAAGTAATTTAAAATGTATAATGTTGGAAAGATAAAACTGTTATAGTATAAGTCTGACTTCTTATCTCAATCGATAGCGTGTCTGTCTGCCAAGCTTAGGGTTCCGGGATTGAATCCCGGCATGGCAGAAAAAATTTTTCAATGGCGAAATGCTAGTGTATCCTTTCACAGTGATGAATTGATGGCAGGGGGCTGGGTATTGTGTTTGTTCTAGAGTTAAAGAAGTTTTTATATGAATCGTGTAGTGATTAGGCTATAATCAGTCTATTCAGAAAGTGTACGTTAAATATCTAATATATTATATATATAACATAATATATATATATACCTACTCCTATATATATATATCTAATACTATTATATATATATATATATTACATATATATTATCTAATATATATTATATATACATATATATAGTTAACACTTCCTAGGAATAGTTGATCTGTTTATTCTCAATCAACTTTTACTGATATTTTTAGTAAGAGTCGACTTTACCTAGGCCGAGTCGACTCTCCCTAACAATCTACTTTTCCTGTAAAATTATATATAAATTAGATGTTATTGAATAAGCCAAAAATAAAGTACTTAATTACCTTTGATACTATACAAAGATGACTCAGTCAGGCAAGGCCGTTTATCTTTTATTGTTACGCTCAAGCTATCCGGGTAAATTACGTATAAAAAGTATTTTCATACATACAAATTATCAAGGTTAAACGAAAAACTGTAACTAAATAGAGTTCGCTAATTTGTCACTTTAGTCCATAACAGTACAATAAAAAGGTCACTTAGAATAATCATTGTTAAACAAAGTAACAGAATAATTATTTCAAACTGATCAACTTACACAACACATCACAGAATATTAGTGCTGCCATTGCAGCATCCAAACAATACAACCCAGAAACCTCTGAAATTCCCAAGCGTCTCTATTAGAAAAGGCGAGCGCACCGCGTCTTACTACCCGTTCGGGTTATACGCACTTACGCTAATGTGTAATGGTAGGGTGATTGTGAGATGAAATGGAGGACCTACAGTTTAGCGTGGGATCCGAACCACGGTGGAGACCTGACATTCCACACATTCAGAAGTTGTGATTAATACACGTCTTGTCAGAGGTGAAGGAAGGGTTTGGCAATTAGATAAATCTGTGCCGGTACCAAGGTTTGAACCCCGGACCCCAGCCACAGAAGTCTGACACTTTACCTCTAGACCACCAGATCACCCGTAATGTATTAGTTTCAGAGTCAATGCTAAAACAATGGAGGAAACTATCGGATTTTTGAAGCTTAAATCTTTAAAATCCTTAAATATAGAATATAAGTGATTCAAGAATCCGATTTTTTCCCCTCCAATTTTTAATAGGATTTTATTTTAGACCTTTAATACTACTTATTGGGGGGTTGAGTCCTAAACACGATTACAGTAAAACCTTGATTATCAGAACACTTGTCTGAATGTTATTCTTTAAATTTTGATGGTCCTTTTACGCTTTTATTCCCGGATAGCTACACTCCGTTTACCGATAAGTGTAACCAAGGGAGCCTCTCCTCTCCTGGCTCCGTCACTGATTAGCAATACTAACGTATAACGACTGTCAGAGAACTTCACATTTTTTCCGCTATTAACTACGACTTCTCGTGACGCAAAATATAGTTGTTTTTTTCTGAGCGTCCGTTTTATCGAAACCTAGTAACAATTTTCTTTGGTATGGACATATCTGAAGACTGTAAAAGGTCTCTACATAAACTCTCATAGTTATGTGATCAGCAGCTACAAATTTTGAATAATATATATATATATAATTGTATGTTTGTATACATGGATATATATATATATATATAAGCATATAAATGTATAGTAATATAAATTAAAAATACATATACATAAATACATTTGTAAATACATACATATATAAATATATATTTATATATGTGTTTATACATACATATATGTTTATATATATATGTTATGTATTATATATATATACTATATATATATATATATATATATATAACCACTCCTTAGGCCTACTACCTTTTCAGGCTAAAGGCATATATAATAATTACTCTAATGTGGTTTGGTTGAGGAAGGAAGCATTTTAGAGGTAATTTCCCTGTATTTGCGTGGAAGGAAAGTGGGAAACAATTCAGGAAAAATCACCCTCAGCGCACCCAATCGAGACTTGAAACCTTATACCCCTGTCCTCAGCAGGCCAGTCTAATCACGAGCGTGATGCCTTAGACCATTCGACCACTGAAGCGAATTTGATATATATTATCAAATGAATTAATACTTATTCTATCTGAGATATTTAACGTGCACTTTCTGAACCGATTGATTATTTCAGCTAACGACTTATATTATACCAGCTTAAATCTATAGCTGACACAACAGCCAACCCAATTAGACCGTTAATTTATCACTGTGAAAGGGGAAACCCACAATTGACCAATGATACATTTTCGGCCATGTATAACAATAATAAAAATAGTAAAATGTAATCAATGTTGACCACAATTTTTATCGTTGTAAGTAATACATTCGTAATAAAATCAATACAAACATTGACAGCAGTCCACAATATTTTGTTTTTTGTGTATATTCATTCAAACTGTTTGAAATATATTGAAAAATGATTCAACTAAATGGTCGAAATAAATTGTGTGAACGTGATTTTTGAATGAAAATGACGAGAATGTAAGAAACTCGAGTTAAAGTTAGTGTTTTTGCAGTCTTAATAGCAAAACTTTTTTTGGTCAAAATAAAAGAACATATTTCTCCAGTAGAAACATGGACTTTAATTTTCTTCATGTTGATATCAACAGTTATTATATTATTATTTATTATTATATTATTATTATTATTATTATCATCATCATCATCGCTTCTTACTACTCGTTCAGATTGTACGCACTCACGCTAACGTGTAATGGTAGGGTGATTGTGAGATGAAATGGAGGACCTACAGTTTAACGAGGAATCCGAACAGTGGTGGAGACCTGGCATCCTATCCAGTAGAAACATAAACTTAAATTTTCTTCACATGTTGATATCAACAGTTGTTAAATATCTGTCAAGGGTGTAATGGAATTAAATGAAAACTTTTTAAATTAAGATAAAATGTTGTCATTACATTCTAGGACAACCTTGACATTTATTTAAGTATTGTTGATATAACCATGTTAAGAAAATTAAACTTTATGTTTCTACTGGAGGAATATGTTATTTTATTTTTGGCCAAAAATAGTTTTGCTATTAAGACTGCAAAAACACTAACTTTAAATCTTTAAGGGTGAAGGTACGGACTATATTTTATAATGGTAAACGTTCTCTTTGGAATAATCAAACTTGGTTCAAATAGGTTGAGAATTGTAGTATTGTTTAGCCAGAAAAACAAACAGAAATCTCCACTTTCTATAGGAGATTATTAAGAAAGATAATTCCACTAAATAGAGTTTATTAATAATAGCAATGTTAGGTCATATAAGAGAGTCGTTGTCCTGTAAGAATACAAACCATTCCGTGGGAAACAATCCGTTCATACAGTTGGTAATACTACTGAGATAAATGAATGTTTCAATAGTGTTGGGAACATGGAGTAAGGAATCCCTTAGCGAGTTCATTCAACTTTTTTTTTTTTACTTGCTCTCGACCCCTTCAAGAGAGAATTATTATGATTGACAGAAAAAAAAAATCAAAATCAAGATTTTTATAAATGTGACGTTTCATGCCTCACTCCCTAAAACAAAAATAATGGTTTTCACTATGTAATATGCATGTTTGTCTGTTTTATCTCGGTTTAGAGCATACACCATTTTACTGATAGGGCTAAACTTAGTATTTTTGGTTTTCATAAGGTCGAGGAACTTTTAGAATTAGATATCCAACCCTATGATTAAGTGTTGTTTATTAACTGAAGAAGGAAACGAGAAAATATAGATTTTTAGAATTAGATATCCAACCCTATGATTAAGTGTTGTTTATTAACTGAATAAGGAAACGAGAAAATATAGATTTTTTCGAAATATTTTCTAACTATTTTGATTAAATTTTGTATCTAGTCACTTTAACATTACAAACAGATTGAAGATTCTAATTTTCCCGTGATAATGACTATTAGGGTATTTTACATAAGCAGAAATTTCCAAATTTGATCATAACCCTTCAACTATTTGAGATGCTGTATAACTTAGGCCATCATTGTAAAGTTGTAGTGCTAGTAAAAATAAAAATATTTTAAATATAATGTTATTAAACCAAGTCTATTAGCTATATAAATATGTATAATAGAATTCTTCGAAAGTTTAAATTGATTATTATGCACTTTGGTGGATAAAGATGTGCCTCGTTTTTTTTAATGTTTCTGTAAAAGCGAATATTATTTCAATTATTAACTTTATTAGAGCGTTTCTGCAACGCTGTATATTATTTATTTTCTCAAATCTTACGAGTTCTTAGTTATTGTCTCTATTTTAAGTTTTAAAAAAGAATAAAGTCTTTGCAGTGTACCATACTAATTAATTTAATGGATAAGAGGAACTAAATGAACTCGAGAACTTAAAGTAATTATTACCAAGTTATTGATAACGAATAAAACTTATACATAATTTTTAAATAGAAAAAAATGATAAATATAAACCCAAAGTGGTGGTCGAGTTTTCTGAGTCGTTAAACCTGTATTTAAGCTATTTTATAAGTCATGGGTTGATAAGATCAATTCTGTTTAAAAAGTTCACGTTAAATACATCAAATAAAAATATGTAACTTATATAATATCAACTTCGTTAAGTTCTCCCTTTCATTAAGAAGAAATAATATTTTACAAGATAGAACTTATTTCAGTTCTTATAAAGAACGCCAGTACAATGGCTATTGTTCTCAGTCCATGATTACCAACTTAATAAATGTGGTTCTACATTATCAACAAAACCACGTAAGGTAAACAAGTATTTCTATTTGCGTCGTTAAAAATTGATTTATCTTACCATATACCTTGAATTGATTATTTTAATCAGCTTATTTTAAATTGAGTTGCCATAATCAGGGCTCATAATAAACATGCCTTTATATATACACATGATACATTCTCAAATATATTAGTCTGTGTGTTGAATGCGACCACATGTGAAGATAACTTCACATTTTTATTGCAAGCAAGATGGATTTTATCAATAAAATAATAATAATTATTATTATTATTTAGCACCGCGTCTTACTATCCGTTCGGGTTACACGCTTTAAGTACTAATTACGCTAATTGATTAGGAATGGGGAAGGTTGAATTATAAGAAATGAACCCGCATTTGCGTGGAGGGAGAGTGGAAAACTATTTATGAAAATCCACCCCCAGTTCACCCGAGCTAGATTTGAACCTCGATTCTCCCCATCCTCAGCAGTCGAGCTCAACACGACTAGCGTGTTAGCTAACTACGTCACCGAGGCGGGTCCCATTATAATTAATTAGTTGTTTATTTGCCGAAAAAAACAGTTTCTGAACCAACCTATTAGGCTACATCAGCATACGAATTACAATCTAACTTAATTCTAGAATAGTCCGACACTTTATCTCGGTTGGTTAGCTTTTTTGTTTGCTAAGCTAAGGGTTCCGGGTTTGATTCCTGATATGACAGGGGAAAAAATATTTGGTGAAATGTGGTTTTCCCCTTTCACAGTGATGAATTAACGGTCGGGGGCTGGATGTTGTAACTGTGCTGATATAATCAGTCATTTCAGAAAGTTCACGTTAAATACCTCAAATAAATGAAATGAAAAAACAAAACAAATGCAAATTCTAGAATTGGCACAAAACCCAGTCATACTTAAAAGAGAAACCCAAATTTTATTTATAAAGTTTTCATCTAAGACTGGAATCAAACCTGGGAACCATAACTCAATAAACAAACGCGTTACCGACTGAGATAATCTGTTGAGCGTCACATATTTAGAATTTTCTCTAAACCGTGTCTTACCTTTTTTTTTTAACACCACGTTTTACTAACCGTTCGGGTTATACGCTTATTTAGTGATTACGCTAGTGTTTTTGGGGATTAGGATTATTATATTTAGACGAATTGTGCCCTCATTTGCGTGGAGGAAGAGTGGAAACATTTTTTTTAAACACCCTCAGTACATACGACCGAGATTCGAACATTGATCTCCCCGTCATCGGCAGTCTAGTCTAACCAATAGTAACCTAATAGCCCATTAAATGTATAGCTACAATCCTAGATAATATGGCTACCCTTACCGACAGTAAAGTGGACAAAGGTTCTACTTTAGTTGCGTCTAGTTTTCCTGCTGAGGGAGGGGTTGGAGTTCGAACATCGAGAAGGTTTACTGAAAGTGGTTTTCCCTAAATGATTACACACACACCCCTTAACGTAAATGTGGGTACATCATCTCTCAATTCTACCTTACATATTCATACCACCAGTATATATACGCGGACAGTCCAGACGCGGCGTGGATATAAGAAGATCAAGCGATAAGTTATAGATGATTTTCTTGTGTTTAGTAAGTTCGAAGGTTGTGTTTTGACTTAAGTCTATTGTTTAAAAAGTCTACGTTGAATCCCTCAAATAATAACTATCCCCGTGGTGTAGTGGTCAGTGCACCTGGCTACGAGCATTAGTGTCCCTGCCCGGCTGGTACCTTGCGTATTTTTTCTCCAAAGGGGAACATTCCAACGGTCCCAGAGTTTGGTTAGTTATGTTTGAGTTAGGTTTAAGTGTTCCCATTGGTTCCACATCCCCGTCTCTATCAGGACACGGAAAGAGCCTCCACGGAAAGGATGTACGATTAGTACATTCTAGCATCCCCTGGGCAACGGTATATTAGTACTGGCTAATCGTCCCATTACTAGGCTACGGATGATTTATACCAAACGCGCATTATTATTATTATTATTCATATCAGGGCGCTCGTGCTAAAATTAGTGGGGGTACTACTCCAGAAAATGTTTAGCCTTTGTTTTAAAATTGTGTAAAAGGAAAAAAAAAATTGATAAAAAGAAAATTTATTCAGGAACTTGATAAAATCTTTACAAAAAAAACTCCTTTTTACTTAATTTAACTTAAATTGTTACAGTTAGAGCTTGATCTATTCATTTAAAAATGAAATCCATTCTTCTTGTTTTAATTTGCGCAAAAAGTTCAATAATTTTCTCCTTGATCTCTGGATGACAATTGAGGAAATTTTTCTATATTGAAAGTATTGCAATTGCATTTAGTCTTTCTGTTAAATAAAAGAACCGAAAAAAAAAATTAATCAAATAGAATAGCTGGAAGCAGAATAATAATCTAATTCCACACTCTTTTACATTTTATCACATTCAAGAATATGGTACACGGTTTCTAACGCTGAGTAAAAAAACTTCCTTCCACCATCACGCCAAAGCCGGCACTGCGAGAGCAACAGTGCTATCTCTACCTGGCAGTCCCGCCTTTCTCCCATACCCCTCTCCTATTTTCGCATGCACACAACAGTCAAACACCACGTCGCTGGAACTGTGAAGCGCACAGTCCCATACATAGATTTTTGTATCTTTTTCATAAACTGGGGAATAGCTACTGAAGTATTGACACTAAGCTTAAGGAATATATATTGTACTACAAAAAGAAAGAAAGAATTAAAGAAAAAAGGACTCATTATATTAAATGTTATCGATAATATCAAGTGGAAATAGGGGGTGCTACAGTTCCACAGTGCCAATACACGAGCCGTCCACTGATTATTATTATCATCATCATCATCATAATCATCATCATCTCAAATTATACAAAAAAATTATCAGCCATTCACAAGATATTAAAATTTTATAATAATTGTTTTTAAAGGTGATTGTTAATTGAAGAATAAAGAAATTCTCACTTTGATACGTTTTTTATTCGACCGTAATCCTGTATCTAGTTTCCCGGTTAATCTGCCGTGAGACGGGGCTCTTAAACCGGTTGATAACACACTATATCTACAATCCACCATCATTCTGGTAACTAGCGTAGGCCCATTGTCACCTCTTCACGCAAGGCCTCTTCACATGAAGCGTAATACCGTTTCCAAACAGAATTTTCAAACCCCATAAAAGAACAAATATTTAATCGTGTTTCGCGACCATTATTTACTAACACGGAATCTCTTGCTCTATATATATAAACACACAAAAAACAACTCCTCATTACTCATGTTTGTGACTTCGGCGGATATGCAGGTCCATACACAACTGGCGCGACCGTTCTTTGTTTGCCCAACTATTATTTTCAAATATACTGATTATAAGTCGTTCAACCAAACTTATGGTATGATATCGTGTCTGACAACAATAGAAAAGTTTTTGTTTTAGCACTCTTATTAATACCCGTTCGATTTATACGCTTATATACTAATTAGCTAGTGATTTCATGGGTGAGAAAGGTTCTATTAAAGGAAGTGTACCCGAATTTGCGTGAGGAAGAGTGAAAAAACAATTTTTGTAAAAATCAACCTCAATATACCTGACTGAGATTCGAACCTGAATTCCCTATCATCGGCAGTCTAGTCTACCACTATGCGGCCACCGAGACTGGTTAATATAAAAGTTGCTAAAACTAATTTCATATATTCGTAATATTTACAACTAATTTCATGTATTTATACAATTTACAATTTTGTGCCGGGAGACGGTCGCGCCGTGAAATGTGCTAAATAATCTGGGAACAACGCAGGATTAATTCCGGAAGATGGTACAATCAGATCATCACTAGGACTAAGCCCTACCGAGATTCGAACCCTGATATCCCCGCCATTGATAGACCATTCTATTCCGGAAGTGACGCCTTGTAACGTTCGGCCACCGAAATAGTATTTTCACATTATATAATAGGTGATTCCCGCCAGAATCTTATTATATCTTCCCTTGAGAAAAACAAGATTAAACATTAATTGTGAAGGTTATTTTTGATTGGATTTCAGTATTGCATCGCGGGGATTGCGTCAAAACCTTTGTAACTATTTTCTGCATCCGAGCTATTCTCATTTAAGTCCATCCAGCGTATGAGAGTGATAACTGACAGCTATCAGAAGATTTTTTTTACAAACATTGGTTGAAAAACACTAATATTAACTTGCGTGGAAATAACTATTATGTTCTTAGTAATACTGTGTAATCAATACAAAGTGTTATGAAACGCCTCTAATAACACTTTTCTAAAGATTACTGTACAGATGACCCAAAAGTCTGGACACATAGGTTTGTTCTCCATCAGTTGAATTAAAATGACCATTTCACAGAAGACTGTATGTTATTCAGCGATGAAGCCTTGTTTCACTTTGACGATGAGGTCAACCGACAGAATGTTAGGTACTGGTCACTAACCAATCCGCATTGGACGAACCCGTCCAAACAGCAAGGGTGGAGAGGATTATGTTGTGATGTGTAGTGTGGAAAGCAAGTGTGTTGGGACCGTTTTTCTTTGATCGGGGAGTCACAGGTAAGAAATACCTCGCCATATTAAGTGACCAGCTGATGCCCTAAAAACGATGGGTTAGGCGAAAGCCCACCTGAGTGTTTCCAACAATTTGGGGCCCTTGACCATTACGCCATGTTTGTGCGACACTGGTTGTATGATGATTTCTCTTGTGGAATGGGATCCCCGCTCACCAGACAGTAGTCCCCTCGATTTCTTCTTCTGGAATATGCTAAAGGAAAGGGTTTACGCAATGAAAATCAGATCTATTGATCATCTAGAGGACCGCATCATCAATGAAGGTGCTATGATTGACAGAAATGTGGTGTTACTGCATCGTGTTCATATCGATCTTTCAAAGCGTGTTGAACTCTGTATCGCTAAGGATGGACAGAATGTTGAAGATGTTATTCAATAACTTGACTACATTTCGCCTATGTGTCCAGAATTTTGGGTCATCTTTTATAATTAGTTTTTTCGTAACTAATTGAAAGAACAAAACAAATATTAATAAAACGGCTATGTGTTGTTTTACGTGACTATAGCAACAAGAAATATTTAGTACATGAAATATTAAATCAACATGTATAATAGTCAAACTTTTAGTTGCTTGTAGCCACGGGCTAACATGTTTTTTTAAACTTAGAGAAAGGGCCATATAAAATATTAGTTTCTAAATAAAAGTTTTTATTTTGTAAACACATGCGCACGAACACAACCGGCTACGGTTTGTATGACGTCATAAACAGCCATAATTTGTCTTGCCTTCCATCTTAATTTACGAAGAGAAAGCAGCCTTTTAACAGCTCTCGTTTGTAAAGTATTTTTAAGTAAACCCCACACAGACACTGCTTCCATAATAAAATAAATATACAAAGGCAATTTTCATAATTTCGTATTTCAATAATATAAAAACCCACTTATGTGGCCGCATGGTCGAAGGCGCTACTTTAACAGTTGATTAGACTGCCGAGAGGACAGGGAGATCAGGGTTTGAATCCCGGTCTGGTGTACTGAGGGTGGTTTTTCCTATATACATTTTCACTATACCTCCACGCAAATGATGATACGCTTTCTCTTGATTCTACCTTTCTCATACATAGCACAAGAGAGTAATTAGTACATATATGTACAACCCGAACGGATAGTAAAATGCATGCAAAAAAAAAAAAAAAAGTAAAGACCATCTTTAGTACATACAACTGGGGCTCGAACTCTAGATTCCCCGTCATCGGTGAAAAAGTAGACTAAATAATCTTGACATTTATACCGTGATCCCACCGACATGTAAAGCACGTTCTTAAGATTTAAATAAATGTTGTTCAAACAGACGATTAAATATATCAAGTCGTACCTACAAAGCTAGTTTAAACAAAACGTGCTTAGACGTTATATAATGAAATAATTGAAATGACCTTCGTACTTTTACTGTGCTGTTTTTTTTTATCCGAGTGTCTATAGACACGTCTAATGGATGTTAGTGGTAAGATATTAAAGGAATACTTGGGCCATTCCGGACTACATGTTGGTTGCGGCCGTGTGTGTTTGAACCCTGGGAAAAATAAACGTGTGTATTTGCGCACACTTTATATTCAAATCCATCTTATTGTTCTAAGGAAGGTATATGTTTGTATTAACAAAATTTGTTTGTACTATTTCCTTTCAAAAAACTTTTAATTTTTGTTTTATTCCCCCCTCTCCCCAAGGCAGAATAGATATATAAGGTTAATGACTAACCTAACCTAGCGTAACCTAACCTAACCTGACCTGACCTGACTTAACCTAACCTAGTCTATCCTAGACTACCAACATTCCTTAATATTAGTAGTTTTGAAACAAGACCGATCAAAAGATAAGTGTCATATACGTCTTCTCAATGACTCAATAGTTGCTAGTATTAAGACTTTTGACTCGCCGACGGACGCGAACAGTTACGGTTTATTTTAGGCGGGCCCTAACGCCTCCCATTTTTCAAAAGGCTCAACCAACCCCCCCCCCCCCCCAATCCTGGTTGTTAGTAATCAAACAGTTTCTAGATGGATTTAATAGCCACAAGACGACTCCTAGATATCTCAGTAGTAAGAGCATTGGCGTACTAAGCCAAATGTCGCGAGATCGATTCCCGTGTCAAGGTACAATTATTTTTAAATTTAAAGAATATGATGTTTAGATGTGGCTCTAATATAACAGTAACTAACAAAATATAATAGCTTTGCTATTTAATCCATCATGATATAAGAGTTCGTACCAATGTTATTGCAATATTGGTAGAATAAGGACTTCCCGAGTCGAAATTGGCTGCGTTATCTGATAGCTCGTGATCATAATTGATCACTCATATGTAGCTGTGATTTCCTCACGTCCGGCACAGACTCTGCCTTAAAATATGAGTGAAGAATGACTCTGAAAACCCGATCTTAATGATTTCTCCCACTTCACCCCAGAGAGGCTTATTTCTAAGAGTAATCCATTAAAATACTTTGAATTCATCATGCTTTGCTCACCTCTTTATATACTCAACATATTTAATGAGAAAGATATCAATGTAACTTGAAAACTAAGTTAAGGTCATGTGACACTCTGTTATTCCAATTCACTAAGCAAGTCTTCAACACCATTGTGTAAGGTTTACAAGTTCTATGGTTTCCCAACTTGGTTATTAATTTATCAATTTCTGAATAAGCTTCCACAATAGATAGCTGGATAGCTCCATGGTAAGAGAATTGGTTTACTAAGCCAAAGGCCCCGAGTTCGATTATCCTGTGCAGGTGTCATTTTTCAATTTAAAGAATATAGTAACTAGTACCAGTTTAAGCTCATTTCTATCACCCAGATGCCTGCATTAGTAGTAAAACGTTTTAAGGCGTAAATATCGCAATATACTGAATCGATAGGCATGAGGAGGATCAAGCTTCAAATCCCTGTCTGGTTTATTAAGGTTTGTTTTTTTTCAAAATGGTCTTCCACTTTCTTTCCGTTAAAATGCGTGTTCATTTTATCTAAATTACCAGATAAGTGTAAATCTACGTTGAGATCAAACTGTTAGTAAGGCGACAAAGCCCGGAAAGTAGAATTAATTTATATTATACATATGGTAAATAAAAGTTTCTAAGAGATAGTTTGTAAGTCGTGTGATGATGTAATGTGTATTTATTAAGTACACATATACATAGAGTAGCCCAATAGAAATATTACTGTACAACTTTTTTTTTCACGTCTTACTATCTTTTGATTGTATATAAAATTATGCTAATTTGATAGGGATAGGGAGTGTGTGATTTAGAAGAAGTGTAACAGGATTTGCGTGGAGATAGAATGGGAAAACAATCTAGGAAATATTACATTCATAAACCAGAAAGAAAATTTGAAGACCAATATTTTCTGTCAATGGTAGTTCAGTCTATTAGGAGTAACCCACTTCGGTGGCCGCATGGTCCAAGGCTCGAATATAGCAGTAGGCTAGACTGCCGATAACGGGGAGATAGAGATTCGAATCTCGGTCGGGTGTACTGAGGGTGGATTTTCCAGAATGGTTTTCCACTTTCCCTCTACTCAAATGCGGGTACACTTCCTATATATAACCTTCCTCATCCCTAAAAATCTTTAGTGTAATTAGTACGTAGGCGTATAACCCAAACCGGTGGTAAGACGCGGTGATAAAAAAAAAAGTATATATATGAGCCTATTTCTGTATTTGTTTTACACCACCTTCTGCTGAAAATGATGACACACAGGTTGGTAGAGTAGAACAACTCCTTCATTTTGTGTGTCTGCATTATTTTCCTTCGAGACAACACACTAACACTCACATTGTAAAAGTGCAAATACATTCCTCGTGCGAGTTTCTGGAAATGCAACCGCGAGCTACCAGTGGCTCGCTAGCGACAGTTTGGCGAACCCTACCTTAGACCATTCGACAATCGACGCAAGACAGATGACCTGTGATTACTTGCATGCCATTAGTGTGTAGGTGCGCCGATAGATCACGTGTTATTATTACCAGCGTGTATGAAGTTTGACACATTCTGGGTCGTTTTTTTTATAGAACCGGGTCTTACTACCCGTTCGGGCTATACGCTCATATATCAATTACACTAATGGTTTTGGGGATTAAGAAAGTTATATTTATTGAAAGTGTACCCGCATTGGTGTAATGAGGTTGGTTACCCTGCAGTCTCGCCAACTCTGCGACACAAAAGTTGACGCCTATATAAAATGCCCCGTTGAATATTATCTACCTAGGATTGCCTTGCGTCAGTTTTGACGCGGCGATCTTTAGGTAACGATGACACATTTTTCAGATTGTAGCAACATTTATAGGTGACCTGGTGGTCTAAGGGTAAGGTGTCGGACTTCTGTGCTGGGGGTCCGGGGTTCAATCCTCGGTTCCGGCATATATTTATCTGATTACCAAACCCTTCCTTCACCTCTGACAAGACATCTTGTGAATGTGGGGAACGCAGGGCCTCCACCATGGTTCGGATTCCACGTTAAA
The DNA here is from genome assembly GCA_039000515.1 of Timema cristinae. Taxonomy (NCBI): domain Eukaryota; kingdom Metazoa; phylum Arthropoda; class Insecta; order Phasmatodea; family Timematidae; genus Timema; species Timema cristinae. Next base: position 41,350,092 of record JBCFYV010000100.1, on the reverse strand, counting down.
CTTTAGGTCCTCCATTTCATCCCACAATCACCCTACCATTACACATTAGCGTAAGTGCGTATAAACCGAACGGGTAGTAAGACGCGGTGCTAATAATAATAATAATAATAATAATAATAATAATAATATAATATATTATTTATTATTATAATTATAATAATTTTAATAATTTTTAATAATTTTATTAATAATAATAATTTTAATTTTAATAATTTTAATAATAATAATAATAATTTTAATAATATAAATGACGCGTGACAGAGTAAGTACTCATTATCTCCTGTGATATTTAGAAAACGCACGTCACCGTATCATCGTTTGTCGCGTGTCACGAAACGTTTGTATAAAAGGGACTATATTAATAGCTAAGGCTTCACATAAAGTCATGTGTGTATTGGTCTAAATGTGTCGCTTTCCCAAAGGTATGGCCCCCCATAATCTCTCTGACCATCCAACCTGCGTGTGGACTATATTGTCTATGTACGTACGAACCACTGGCTCCATATAGCACTGACCTTGCGCACATCAGATAAATCCGATAATGACAATAGTCACAGAACTATATCCAAGCCGTCTTCTGTCGTCGAAAGGGGTCAGGGAGATTTACTACAGGTATCTGAATGCCGTATTTATAGTCACGGGAGTCAACCAATCTCCCTATTTACCGATAGCAAGCAGTTCAGGTCAAATGGGAGGAAAGGTCCACGCTCGAATCTTGACTATATCCACGGCATTAATGTCAAGCCTCTCTCTGTCTTTCCAGCCGATGACTGAGGGTGCTTTTATATTAGACGGTTTCCCACTTTTACCCACATGAATTCGTGATACATTTCTTCTAGAAAGCTAGGTGACCTGGTGGTCTAGGGGTAAGGTATCGGACTTCTATGCTGGGGTCCGGGGTTCAATCCTCGGTCCCACCACAGATTTATCTGATTGCTAAACCCTTCCTTCACCTCTGACAAGACATCTTGTGAATGTGGGAATGCCAGGCCTCCACCGTGGTTCGGATTCCACGTTAAACTGTAGGTCCTCCATTTCATCTCACAATCACCCTACCATTACACATTAGCGTAAGTGCGTATAACCCGAACGGGTAGTAAGACGCGGTACTAATAGCAATTCTAGAACTCTGCAATAATCATCCATACCCTAATTATTTACTTACTCTATGGCATTAAGAACTCGAAAAAATCACTAAAGCACTCACTAAGGTACACCACCTATCCCTATCTAGAGCTAGATCTTTATAGGCCACCTTATTACACTCTATCCTTATCTTTAGATAGTTCTTTCCAGTCCACCTCATTACACTCTATCCTTATCTTTAGATAGTTCTTTCCAGTCCACCTTATTACACTCTATCCCTATCTTGAGATAGTTCTATCCAGTCCACCTCATTACACCCTATCTCTTATCTCAAATAGTTGCGTAGATATGGTGAAAATTGGGAAATTTCCCCTATGTAAAGTACCTGAAAGTCATTTTCATGAGAAAATGAGAATTGTCATTTTATTCATTATAATGATTAACAGTGTCCAGGAATAAAATTTAATCAAAAACGTTAGAGCAAATTTTTGGAAAATCTATTTTCTCTAATTTTGATCTTCAGTAAACTATCCTTAAATTGAGGGTTAGATATCTAGTTTCAAAAATTCTACTGGGAGAATTTAGGTAAACCCCAGATACTAAGTTTTATTCCAATCGGTAAAATATTAGGGCTCTAGCCCAAGGTACAGACACGGAGACAGACAGACAGACAGACAGACAAAAGGCATTGCAAAAACACCTTTTTATGTTCAGGGGATCATGAAACATTGACATTTATCAAAATTTATAGTTTGATTACTTGTCGATCACAATATTTTCTTTCCAAGGAGTCGAGAGAAAGTAAAAACACAACACAATAGAAAAATAATTATTTTAAAATGTAAAAAAAAAAAAAAAGTGATAATTTGGCTGTGAAATAAATATGGAGAAAACCGCACTTCAATAAGTTTCCTGTTTTGAGCATAATCTTGTTATTTTCTCTAATTTCCAGGTTCATCGGCCATGGGAACGACTCATAGGGGCCAGCCAGTCTCGCGACCTATTGCCCGGGATATTAAATAATAATAATAATATAATAATAAATAATAATAATATTTAGCACCGCGTCTTACTACCCGATCGGGTTATACGCTTTAAGTACTAATTACGCTAATGGATTAAGAATTGGAAGGTTGAATTAGAGGAAGTGAACCCACATTTGCGTGGAGGGAGAGTAGAAAACCATTTAGGAAAAACCACCCCCAGTTCACCCGACCGAGATTCGAACCTCGATCTCCCCGTTCTGGGATATTAAATGCAATATTACGATCGAAACAGGAAATGTTTTCAAGTCCAGTTTTCTGCATTCTAAATTTGATAGCCGTGAGATTTAGATAAGTTTAATATTTTTTTCACTTTGAAAATAATTATTTTTAACCCTCTTCGGTGATGGCATGACCTAACGCGTTACTCTTTCAAATCTGCCGATGACAGGGAGATCGAATCTCACCCGGATGTACAGAGGGTGATTTTCCCCATAATGGTTTTACATTCTCCCTCCACGAAAATGGGGGTACACTTTCTATAAATATAACTTCCTAACACCTAAAACCATTAGCCTGATTAGTACACAAGCGCATAATCAGAATGGGTAGTAAGACGTGGTACTATTTTTTTTTTAATTTTTAGGTTATTTTTAAAATACTGTAGAATTGTTTTAAGTGTTTCAATTTCACTGTTTCCCAAAGTAGGATAAAGGAAAACGCACCACGACGCAACGTCTGGTTCGAATTATTTTATTATTTATTATATTATTATTATATATTATTAGCCTCACGTCTTACTAACCGTTCGGGTTATACGCACTTACACTAATGTGTAATGGAGGGTGGTAGTGAGATGAAATGAAGGACCTACAGTTTAACGTGGAATCCGAACCAGGTGGAGGCCTGGCATTCACCACATTCACAAGATTTCTTGTCAGAGGTGAAAGAAGGTTTGGTAATCAGATAAATCTGTGCCGGGACCGGGGATTTGTATTATTAAAACCTTAGACCTGCTTAGATGACTAAATGGTCTAAGGAGTACACTCGCAATAGACTGGACTGCTGATGATGGTAGAGATTGGGGTTTGATTTCCAGATGGGTGTACAAAGGTTTTTTTTTTCCTGAATAATTTTTCAATCTTATCCATGCAAATAAGGGTTAATTTCCCTAGATTAAAAAAAATTCATCATCACCCCTAAAACCGCAAAGTAATTAGTTCATATGCGTTTAACTCGAACGGGTACTAGACGTGGTTCCAAACATAATTAAAAAATAAACTCTAGACTTGCATTAGATACAGACAGTCGACTTAATCTTCAATCGATCTTTTACTATGAGCACTGATACATGGAACTATATATAATCGACTACAGATATTTCACGTATCTGGGACTGGATCTCCAGTTCCACCCACAGGATCAGGTCTCAAGCGCTGTGAACTTGCACTGTGTTGTTATTTTTTACCAATCTCCATGTCAAAAGGGATTTTTTTTTTGCTATCCACCCATTTCCTGTCTGCAGAATTTACCGTGTGAACCCATTCAGTGGTGGATGGGAAAATAAATATGTATATATACCTACTGTATAATGTAACCGGCCTCTTGGTGTAGTGGTCAGTGCATCTGGCTACGAGCTTAGGTGTCCCAGTTTCAATTCCGGATGATAGCTTGGGTGGTTTTTTTTTTCACTTTAGAGGAACTATCCCAAGGTCACCAGGGTTCGGTTAGTTATGCTTAAGTTAGGTTTAGGTGATTCTATTGGTTTCGCACCCTCATACTCACTCTTACCCTCATCTCATCTTATTGGGACATGGAAAACCCTCCATGGAAAGAATGTACGATTAGTTAATTCGGGCGTCACCTGGACAACGATACATTAGTACTGGTTAATTTTTCCACAACTGAGGTACGAGTGATGTATTGTAATGATATTGATTTAGATCACTCTAAAATATATAAAAAGTCATGGATGAAGGTAATTTTTCTTTAAAGTAACATATGTAGAGTAACCTTTTATGATTCATCCATGAAGAAACACGCGCTTTTCAGAAATAATGGGATAACGATTTCACCATTAAAATATAATTTTTATACCATTTTTCCTATTAAAGGAACAACTCTGCAGTATTTGGCAAAGACGCCAATTCCCTATACCAATAAGAAGCTAGCTTTCACAACACCTGTCGCCAGGACTCTCTCTATTAGTTAGTTTTTACACTGTTGACGAAGGGACCAAGAGGCAAGGGGTATGTCATATTTAAGCCGTTTGTGCGTATGTTTAAGGCATCCAAGCAACGCAGTTAGGGGCTCACAAATGCACTAGCACTGGCTCTCGCAGTCGCAGTCTAACATAGAATGCAATACTTTACAATAATATCACAAGTGTGCATTGATATAAAGCATTTAATTGGAGTATGTATTAGTATTTAACAGATGTCATTTAAATAAACCGTGTGTGAATAAACAGCCATCAACAGTTCTCTTTCTTACATTAATTATTAATTATATCGATTTAATTAGTGCTCGACCACGGATCAATTAACAGCTGGTTAAACGGTATCTTTTCCGTACAGTGATGATAGGTGCTTGACCACAGATCTATAGACAACCTAAATATCATCACAGCAATATTATATCAGGGAATTAATCCGTAGTGTTACAGTAGCCCAGACGCGCAGTATGATTATGTATATGTATATGAAAATATATAGGTTTTTTCAGTTCCCATGTCCAACACCTTATCTCATTTGGTAGCGTGTCTGCCCACTGAACTAATCAAGAGTCCCGTTACTACGTCATAAGTATCGTATTGAACTTGCCGACCTCGGTGGTCTTGGAGTAAAGTGTTTGCTTCGAGATCTGACATTCGTGGGTTCATACCCAGCTGGGGTGATGGATTATTCTTGAGCGAAAAAAAATCCGTAGCACAACTTCCTCCAGAGTAGTAAAGCGGTCGGTCCCATGTTTACTGTGACATGTAAAAAAACATGCCAAAAGAACCTTGGATGATATGTTAAAATAACTTTTCTGGCAAAATTGGTAGGACCCTTTGCTCTCACCAGGGCTGTAAGCACGTGGGTTTGGGGGCTAGGGGGTTCAAACCCCTCCCATTGAGAACTAAATTTACACTATATATATATATATCATATAATGATAAGAGAACAAAATCTGTTCCAGTAGTAGATTCCATCGAGAAGAGATATTTCTAAATACGGAGATGGACTTAGCCGATCTTTGTAATGTAATGCTTGATACGAGCATTACAAAGATTGGCTCAAGTTCCTGATTGGGCGCGGCGAATGCTCACTTTGAATGCTCGTCTCGACAGTGCTGCGGCTTTTTCTAATTTCTAACTGAAATATCGGATCTACAAGTCACGAGTGCAACTTTTTTTAAATTTATTATAATGTTGTTGACCTTGAGGATCCCACCAAATAGTTTTCTTTCTATATTGTCCGATAAAAAATGAAGTCTTTTCTTGGTTCCACCCCATTTTTTTTTCAGACGCTTGCTGCAAAATGGTAATAGCACAAAATAAGTCTTCCCTCCAGTATTAAATTTACGACTGGATGATTGTGTTTGGCGCGAACACTTGCACCGGCACTGACTTGTAATTAAAAAATCAAAGAGATTAGCGGAAAAACCGACAGTCGAATGGAGCACGTTTCTATCGAGCATCGAACATCCGCTCGCTACACCGCACATTACAATGTTCGTGTTACAATACACTCTTCTGTTACAAGTCAGTCGCCAACTTTAGACTCCTACTTATAATTTCTTCCTGAAGTTTGCTGTATATCTTGGAACAATTAATATCAATCATTCTGTAAACGTTAAGCATTCTTTTACCCCCCAAAAAACATGAAAAGGTGTATGAAAACATATGTGTCTCAGACAAGCATATGATCGCATTTCACAAAGAGAGTGTAAGGGAGAAGTATTGATGTGGAGGAAGAATATACTGGTGGATGCAAATGCTTCCACGTCATTCGAATGAGGACAATGTAACAATGTGGAGGAATAGATTGGTAGCTGAAAACAAATCCACGTTCGATGGGTTGCAAGCATTCTAAGCATGCAGTGCTATATATCCCCTGATGTATCAATTTTGAGGGTGCTTATCTGCTTCCATTGTCGATTGCTAGTGCCGAACGTTCGTTTTTTTTAACACCGGAAGAATAAAAACCGACTTTCGGAATAGAATGTTGAAAATTGCTTGAATGTCCTCGTAGCTCTTAACATTCATCGAACCTCCGCCTAAGTTTCCCAAATGAAATTGTAGATACTTTTTTGGAATGTAATCGTCGTTTGCAATAATAGTAAAATAAAGATAAGATTTTAATTTTAATTTTTTTAATTATTTAATATTTTTTTAATTTCCTGAAACTCTTTGAGTTAAAATTGTTAGAAAATTTCTGATGTTCTTTATAAATGATATGATTTTGTGATTTTTTTGTTCTTATATTTTTTATCGTCCCAATAAAATACAATATACATTAATTTTTATTACTTAAGGAAACATCTCATAATCTTTTAAGTGTCACCATAACTATTTCACATGCTAGGTTATTGTATTGTTAACCAGTTAATTATACCTAACCATAAAAAATTGATTATTGAAAACCCCCTTATAAAAATCCTACTTACGGCTTTAGCTCCTAGATATTCTCGTGTGCTAATCTAATCAGTCGGTTCATAAAGTTAACGTTAAAAATCTCAAATTAAAAAAAATTAACCTTACCCTTATCTATTAAATAATGTTTTATTGCATGGATGTTTACCTATAGTTTGTAGTTTTGTTGCTTAAATAATTTATATTTCTGCTAATAATTAACTTTTTCTAGTGAGCCTGTATTTTTACAAAAGATTTGAAACCTTAACTTATCTCTTGTTAAAGATTTTTTTTTTTGAACCACGTTCTAATAAAGGCTTTTTTTATTACTTATCTACTGGAGAAGTTGAATTAAAAAATAAATATTAAAATATCGTTTGCTTGGAGTGATAATAGAAATAAAAATTTCCTTAAATACTACCTGCACGTTGTGTCTCACTACACACACACACATACACACACACACACACACACGTGAGTTGGTATCAAATTCAGAAGGCAACAAGCCAAGAAGTCATTTCTCAGTTAAAAAAAAGCTGTTGGCAATCAAGAGTATTAATAAAGAAGCAAGGAAGAGATTTTTGAAAACCTTTGTTTGTAGCATTGCAATATACGGATGTGAAACATGGATTGTAATGGTAACCTAGAAAAGGATGGATAGAAATGTTGCGTTATAGACGAAAGATAAAGGTAAGTTGGACTACAAATGAGGAATTTCCCAGAAGAGCAGGAAATGAAAGACAACTCTTGGAGGAAACTTTTTTAAACGAAGGGACACAATTATTGGGCACTTAATGAGAAATCAAGGTCTTCTTCATACCATCACAGAAGGGACTATTTAAAGCAGGGTTGTCCAACTTTCTCATTCCCAAGGACAGATATGACTATCAATTTACACCGTGGGCTGAAAATATATTTAGTAATCCCCATTAACTTAATATAGGCCATCAAAAAACACTCAATAAACAATTATTTTCAATAACTTCAGATATATATAATGTATATATATATTATATCTACAATTTAAAAATATATAAATTATAATTTTAGTTGGAAGCATCTTTCAAATTTTACTGCCAAAAAAAGTTTATCAAATCTCCCAAAATATATTATGAAATATTACACTTTCACAAAACAACTTAGCATTATAAATATATATATTTATACCTTTTTTTTTACTAATCAAATAAATGCATTCATGACCGTTTTAAATAAATATTTTTATTTGAATTATTAGCTATTTCACATCTTCCACCAAGGGGTTTCCCTTTAATTTTCCTTGAAGATACTATGAGAGCAACAATTTCAGTGAGCACGGGTCGCCATTTGGATCACACTGATATAAGGGAAGAATAATAAGGGTCGACCACCAAGGGAAAGATTCCTAAGACAAGTGATGCAAGACGTTGGTTGTAAAAAAAAACTAACAAGAAATGAAAAATACGCACGTAGAAGGGAAGAAGAAAGGATGGTTATTGTCGACAAACCTTGGAGTTGAGGACCAAAGAAGAAGATAATTTTATGAAGCCTACAGTAGCCCCATGGCTTTTTTAGTGCTGACTGACAGCTGACGGCTTTGAAAAGCTACCAGACCAAATTATGTATGCCTACGCCGAGCCATATGATCTGCAAAAACATGTGTTTAGCAGCTGTCACTTCTGACAGTCAACATTTAGGTACCCGCCTAGGTGGTGTAGTTAGCTAACGCGCTTGTCGTGTTGAGCTCGACTGCTGAGGACGGGGAGATCGAGGTTCGAATCTCGGTCGGGTGAACTGGGGGTGGTTTTTCCTAAATGGTTTTCCACTCTCCCTACACGCAAGTGCGGGTTCACTTCCTCTAATTAAACCTTCCCAATTCCTAATCCATTAGTGTAATTAGTACTTAAAGCGTATAACCCGACCGGGTAGTAAGACGCGGTGCTAAATATTATTATTATTATTAACATTTAGGTATATACCTAAATGTTGACTGCCAGAAGGCAGCTGTGAGCTGTTAGTCAACACCAAAGAAGCCACGGGGTTACTGTACAAACTATTAATTTGCAGGTTTAGATCTATGACATCAGGCACGCAAACTGTTTTGTCCAACCAACGTGTGACTGGGAACAACACATTCTCTGTCAAAAGTTCCGCGCTGGAATACCGCTATGTCATTGTTTACCGGGGTTTTTTTCCTTCGCACTTTCCTTTCGTTACAATAATAATTATAATCTTCCGACATAATAGAGTGATGTAACTCATCATTTTCCACTCATTGTGTGAGCACTGATTCTTGTGCGTAGATTAAACTGTAGTTGGATTCTAGTAGGAAGAAACATTTTAAAAATACATTTTTTTTTTTGTGGTCAACATCGAGAGCTTCTTACTTTCTAATTAGTGCTATTTTATAAGTAGTTTTATTTTAATGTTTGCATGGTACCTTTCTACCCGTTCGGGTAATACGCAAATAGACCACCAAGCTAATGGTTAGGGACAAGGATGGTTTAGTTTTTAATAGATGTACCAACGTTTGCGTGAAGGGAGTGTGAAAAACAAATTGACGCAAACTCACCCACACTACACCCGACCTGGACTCAAACCTAGATATCACCGTCATCGATAGTTTAGTCTATTGCGAGAGTAACGCCTTAACCATACATCCACCGGAGTGGGTGACAAAATCTGTTAAAACTCGATTATACTTATAGCATGTACCAAAACCCCTTGATGTGTATAAAATTAAACTAAACGTTTCTACTAAAGCAAAAAAAAAAAAAAAAACGCCTCAGTGGCGTGGTTAGCTAACACGCTTGTTTCATGTTGAGCTAGACTGCCGAGGACCGGGAGATCGAGGTTCGAATCTCGGTCGGGTGAACTAAGGGTGTTTTTTCTTTAAATGATTTTCCCTCTCGCTCCATGCAAAGACGGATTTACTTCATCTAAATTCAACCGTCCAAATTCCTAGCCCATTAGAGTAATTGGTACTTAAGCGTATAATCCGAACTGGTAGTAATATGCGGAGCTAAAATTAAATTAAAATTATCACCAAATAAAGTTTTATTTATGTTGGCTAATTGTGTTTGGTTACTAAAAGGTGACCTGGTGGTCTAGGGTTCAGGTGTCAAACTTCTGTGTTGGAGGTCCGGGGTTAAATCCTCGGTCCCGGCACAGATTTATCTGATTGCCAAACCCTTCCTTCACCTCTGACAAGACATCTTGTGAATGTGGGGAATGCCAGGCCTTCACCGTGGTTCGGATCCCACGTTAAACTGTAGGTCCTCCATTTCATCTCACAATCACCCTACCATTACACATTAGCGTAAGTGCGTACAACCTGAACGGGTAGTAATACGTGGTGCTAAAATAATAATAATAATAATAATAATAATAATAATAATAATAATAATATTATTATAAATATTATTAAAACTACAAAAATAAAACTACAAAAATACTCAAGTTGTTGTGGCGAAATGAGGGAATTGGTTTCCATAAGGATCCTTCGTGTATAAATTTAATAATTATAAAATATAATTTACCTTCTTCAGTGGCAGAATGGTCTAAGACACCACCCTCGTGTTAGACTGGCTTGCTGATGACGACGGAGGGAATAGGAATGGAATCCCTTTTGGTTCTACTAAGGGTGGATTTTCTTAAATGTTTTCGGTCTATCCTTCCTCTCCAATTTCTACAGGTTTTTCATATTTTATTTTATTTTTTTCAGATTGATTGAGAATTAAATTAAAATATATTTAATTGTATCTTTAGTTTTTATTTATTTTTACTATTAGACCTTACAGTATTTCACACTATCTCTTCACGTAGATCATAATATTAAACTTAACCTAAGCCCATAACTTCCTGAGTAATTTGTAGCTATGTATATGTACCCGCATTTTCACGGAAGAAGAGTAGGCTTTATTTTGTGGCTAAAAAAATCCCACCCTATGTATATTCCATCGGGATTCAAACAATGAAGTTTCATCACAGAGCGTCTAGTTTATGGCGAGAGTGACGCCTTTAACCTTGCAACCATCGATGTTGCTAAGAAGAAAAAAATATTGTTACGGATATACATTTTACGTCGGTCGGCTATAATTAAATATGACACGCATGCTTTCAGTGTTAGCTTAGACAAGGTTATATTATGTTTATTCTTCTAAAAGATAAGGTGTACAGTATATAACAATGGTATCGAATTAAGTGTTTGAATCGATTCACAGACTGACCTATTTGTTTGGTCATGGAGAGTAATAATAATAATAATAATAATAATAATAATAATAATAATAATAATAATAATAATAATAATAATAATAATAATGTATGAATGAATGAATGATGAACGGATAGGGTTTCTATTTACAAGTAAATAATAATGATATGATTCATGATAGTAGAGCCATTGCAGATAATAACACAACACGTGCTTGGATATTTTTTTCCTCACCTCCGTCAATGTCTTAAGTGACATGACACAAAGCGTGGCACTCGGTTTCATTTGTTGATAAAACTTAGGTGATAATAATGATTCATGTTCATATCGTATGAAAAAAATAGACAGAAGCTAAGCTCACAATTAAAAGTGTGTATATGGTAATAGTCTAAGGCCGGTGACAGACTGACGCTTTGGTCACATTTGGTCGCTGCGACACAAACGCCGCGACCAGCTCGCTCTAATATATTGCATTGTTTCATATGAGAGGGGTCAGACTAACGACACAAACGCTGCGACCAGCTCGCTCTAATATATTGCATTGTTTCATATGAGAGGGGTCAGACTAACGACACAAACGCCGCGACCAGCTCGCTCTAATATATTGCATTGTTTCATATGAGAGGGTCAGACTAACGACACAAACGCCGCGACCACTCACTCTAATATATTGCATTGTTTCATATGGGAAGGGGCAGCTCGCTCTAATATATTGCATTGTTTCATATGAGAGGGGTCAGACCTACGACACAAACGCCGCGACCAGCTCACTCTAATATATTGCATTGTTTCATATGAGAGGGGTCAAACTAACGACACAAACGCTGCGACCAGCTCGCTCTAATATATTGCATTGTTTCATATGAGAGGGGTCAGACTAACGACACAAACGCCGCGACCAGCTCGCTCTAATATATTGCATTGTTTCATATGAGAGGGGTTAGACTAGCGACACAAACGCCGCGACCAGCTCACTCTAATATATTGCATTGTTTCATATGAGAGGGGTTAGACTAGCGACACAAATGTCGCGACCAGGTCTTTCCAGACTGGTTTTCCAGGGACGACGGAAAGGTCGGTGTTTGAATCTCGGCAAGGAGAGTTGTTTATCTTTTGTTGAATGATTTCTTCCCTCATTACACGCTGATGTGTCTGCACTTAGTTTACCCTGTAAGTATGCAAGACTACCTAGACGGCTTACATTATGGTTCAGCTTATAAGATAGGGCCATAGTGTAGGTTGCAGATTAATAGGTCAAGGAGCTGGCGGCCGGGGTTCAATCCTCGGTCTCGGCAAAGATTTATCTGATTGCCAAACCCTTCCTTCACCTCTGACAAGACATCTTGTGAATGTGGGGAATGCCAGGTCACCACCGTGGTTCGGATTCCACGTTAAACTGTAGGTCCTTCATTTCATCTCACAATCACCCTACCATTACACATTAGCTTAAGTGCATATAACCCGAACGGGTAGTAAGACGCGGTGCTAATAATATAAATATATAAATAATAAAATAATATAAAAATAATAGGTCAAGGTAAGGCTGCTACCATTCAGGTTAAGTGGAGTGTACATTCCAACTGAATTGAAACTCGCCTCGGTGGCGTAGTTAGCTAACGCGCTAGTCGTGTTGAGCTAGACTACCGAGGACGGGGAGATCGAGGTTCGAATTTCAGTCAAGTGAACTGGGGTGGTGTTTCCTAAATGGTTTTCCACTCCTCCTCCACGCAAATGCGGATTCACTTCTTCTAAATTCAACCTTCCCAATTCCTAATCCCTTAGCGTTATTAGTACTTAAGCGTATAACCCGAACGAGTAGTAAGACGTGGTGCTGCTAATATATTAATAATAAATAATAATATAATGTAGGTATCGATGGAAAGGTATGGTATGTGTGTACTATATTTGGGTATCAAGGTATAATAAATCTCATGTACGACTCACGGATAGTTCCCCAATAACTTATGCGGGCATCAATCGGGGAAAAGTTGGACATTCCTGCGTTAATACGTCAAGTATTATTATCATAAGCTGTTAATTTTAATATCCATACCTATAAAATAACTCTAATAATAAAGTGAAATGTCATCGCTGTTGTTCGAAAAAAAGAAAGGTTATTCTACCTAAATCGCGCTATAGAGATAATGTTGCACTCTACAGATGACCTTGAGTCCAATGCTCATAGACTTAAGAGCGCTCTAAAGCTAATAATGATGTTTCACAGGCAGGTTTTCAATTCAAGTGTGACAGAAGAGTTAATTTTTTTTTCTTCTTCTAAATATAATGCTCATCAACTGATGTGCACGTTCTACAAACAAAGACCAGTGTTTGATTACTCATTTTTTCAAGGTTTGCTCATCAAGAAGTCAGGTCACGACCATCCATTACGACCTCAAAAAATGTTGAAATACAGTTCTAAAGAGCTGACAAGTATTATTTTTAATTTTATTTTATTATGAACGTGTGTTTTTGATAACTATTCAGATAATTTATATATCAATCAATAGGCTGCTTAGACCTATATATATATAAAGCAGACATACTAATCACAATTCTGTATTAGAACATGACTTTTAAAATAATTTAATTTTGGACAGAAGACTTATTATATTGTATTAAATAGCTAATCCTGAGTAGATAATTATTCATGATTTTTGAGGCTACCCGAATAGTTAATTTTTTTGTTTCCCGGGCATTTATCTCTAAGTGACCAAATGATGGTTGTGGAGTTGTGGAATTTTCAGAAAGAAAAATGTCAACTTTTAAACTATATTTACAAGTATATATAATTATGTATAGAGTCATAAAAAATAGTCTTGTGTTAATTCCAGTAAACACTAAGCTCTTGTACTGTTAGAGATTATGTCAATATATTTAAATTTTAAACTAAGCGCAACATCTAATTGGCAATATCTCAACTACCTAGTCAGCCACTCTGAGCTAAGATACCGGTCTAAACACACCATCAAACCCTTGACAATTTTTATACGTTACCTAAGAATAATCCACTCTTGGTTTTTGGGGAATACCCCCTTCCCACTCCCTAATCTTCAAGCCCAAACCACTTGGCTTGATTCAACAACATCCGTTGCCATTCAGACAAATAATTTTTTTAAATCTGTGCATGTTAGGCTGGTTACACAGCAACGAGTCCAGAGTCTAGTTGAGTCCAATCTGCCTCTAATAGAGTCAAGGAGTTTCACACTAGTGAGTCGAGTCATTTGAGTCAACTGGTTTGATCAAAAGGATCGTGCAAGACGGATGTATTATTATTAACACCGCGTCTTACTACCCGTTCGGGTTATACGCACTTACGCTAATGTGTAATGGGTAGGGTGATTGTGAGATGAAATGGAGGACCTACAGTTTAACGTGGAATCCGAACCACGGTGGAGGCCTGGCATTCCCCACATTCACAAGATGTCTTGTCAGAGGTGAAGGAAGGGTTTAGTAATCAGATAAATCTGTGCCGGGACCAAGGATTGAACCTCGGCCGCCAGCACAGAATTCTGACACCTTACCCCTAGACTGCCAGGTCACCCAAGAGGGATGTAGTCCTAGCAGTTTCTATAAGTATAATTGTATGGAGGCGCCGGCGTAGACGCCTAAAAATACGTCGCTTAATGTGGATCTACCCACTTAATGTGAAACGATGCACTTTTTGTAGTTTTTCACATTTGTTTCCAAATATTGGAAACTGTATTCCTATCCCGATGTTCGGGATAAGACGGGCTATAAATCGAAGGATTTCGTGCTATCAAATACAATATGTATGTATCTCAATTGATGAGTTTGACTCGACTCGACTCGTTGGTGTGAAACCAGCCTAAGTGTGAAGAAACCTCAACTAGGACCTTCAAAAAATAATATGAACGTTGGTATCAGATGAAGGTCGACTAGATTTGCGGTGGGAGATTGTATAGTAGGATTATTTTTTTTAGAAAGGTTATTTAAAAAAATACAAACGTATTCTTTCACTGTCAAGATTGATAACACCCGTTTAGGTGGCCGCATGGTTTATCGCACAACTCTCGCAGTCAACTAGATTTCCGATGATGGGAAGATCGAGGTTCGAATCTTGGTCGGGTGCATTGAGTGTTTTCTCAGAATTGTTTCAGATTCTCCCTCCACACAAATGTGGGTACACTTCATGTAATATAACCTTACTAATACCTAAAACCATTAGCGTGATTAGTACATAAGCGTATAACCTGAACGGGTAGTAAGACGCGATGCTAAAATAATTAAATATTTTTTTAATGAGACAATTTGCCATTTAAGCTTCTCCTAAGTTAGGTAATTTAATTTTTTTTAATCAATCCTGTATTTAAGAATTTACTATAAAGTAAATTGGTAATACAATAGACACTGCCATCGTAGGGGCTCGAACCGGTTTGTTCCCGCTTGGCAGACGACCTTTATACGACTGAAACACAAGGATACGAATGATCAATTAATTGCTCATTAGTTCATTAAATAAGTTTTAATTGTTTTCATCATTTTTTTAAGTGTCATAAACTGGCATTCGAATCTTGGATCTATAAAATTATACACTTGTTGTTCAAAATAGAATCTACACCAGAAGATTTAAGCCTTTTTTTAAAACTGATGTCACACTAAACAAGGTGCTAAAATTGCCAAGGCACACCATCAAGTTTCTTAAGGAAAGATTTTTTATCTTTAAAAAAACGAATTTAAGAGTGTGTTTAAAAATTCAAATGCTAAAACTTTAATTATTGTGTTAGTTTTTTAAATTGTGTTGATTATATGTTTTAAAATATTTATTTTTATATCTCATCTTTATTATCACTTAAATTTTGACCTTCCTCTAAACTCACTCAGCACAACTGTTGACCCTTAAAGTCACAATAGAAACTCTTATCTTTACAGTCATTTGGTGACCTGGTGGTCTAGGGGTAAGGTGTCACACTTCTGTGCTGGCGGCCGGGGTTCAATCCTCGGTCCCGGCACAGATTTATCTGATTTCCAAACCCTTCCTTCACCTCTGACAAGACATCTTGTGAATGTGGAGAATGCCAGGCCTCCACCGTGGTTCGGATCCCACGTTAAACTGTAAGTCCTCCATTTCATCTCACAATCACCCTACCATTACACATTAGCGTAAGTGCGTATAACCCGAACGGGTAGTAAGACGTGGTGCTAATAATAATAATAATAATAATAATAATACAGTCATTTATTTATTTTACAACTTTTTTATTTCTTAATCACCAACATACCTGGCTAGTAGTTATTTTGGCTGAACAATGACACGTTTAACAAAAATGTATATCCAAGCCAAACTTTACGAACATAGGGTTGGGCTTAGGATCCGATGTTTGTGGTTTCAAACCCAGCCAGGGTTGACGAATTTTTTCTCGAGTAATAAATATCCGTAGCACAACTTCCTTCGGAGACGAATTAAAGCCATCAGTCCCATGTCGACTGTGGTATGTAAAATAACCATGGAAGGTATGTGAAAATACTTTTCCCGGCAAAATTAGATCCTTTCACTCCCATTTATATTATTATTATAATTATCACCGCGTATTACTACCCGTTCAGTTTATACGCTCTTACGCTAATGTGTAATGTAGGGTGATTGTGAGATGAAATGAGGGACCTACAGTTTAACGTGGGATCCAAACCACGGTGGAGGCCTGGCATTCCCCACATTCACAAGATGTCTTTTCAGAGGTGAAGGAAGGGTTTGGAAATCAGATAAATCTGTGCCGGGACCGAGAATTGAACCCCGGCCGCCAGCATAGAAGTCCAACACCTTACCCCTAGACCACCAGGTCACCACTCCCGTTTATAGAAATTGTCTTGTGCTGATATAATCAGTTATTTCAGAAAATGAATGTTAAATACCTCAAATAAATAAAATTTGTAAACATAACCGGTCTCGTGGTAAAGTGGTTAGAGCTCTGGCCACTCACGTAGAGGTCCCGGGTTTGATTCCCGGCTGATACTGTGAGATTATCTCCGAAAGGGTAATAATTTCCAGTGTCACCAGGGTTTGGTTAATTAGGCTTTAAATTTGGTTAGGATCTTTACTGGTTCCACCGCATCAGATTAACTATCATCATCCCTTTATCTCATCGGGACATGAAAAGAGACTTCACAGAAAGGATGTACGATTAGTACATTCGGACGTCCCCTGAGCAACAGTACATTAGTACTTGCTAATCCCTCCACAAACCTAACTATCGTTTATGTATAAATATAATAGTCGAATTCAATATAAAAATATAAATATACAACCAATGTGTAACTGAAGCTTAGACTAGTTACAAAGTTTGCAAGGTAGATAAAGTATATCTAAGTTTTCCAAACTCACTTTTGTTATACTATAATTGTTGCACATCAAGGTTTTAATTAACTAACTTCCACTCATTTCAAGTATAATTTGTTAATCAAAGGAACCTTGCAAACTTTGTAACTAGTCTAAACTTCAGTTACACATTGGTTGTATATTTATATTTTTATATTGAATTCGACTCTTATATTGATAATTCGTTTCCTTACTACATTACACCATGTTTTCATGAATATCGTTTATGTAGCCTAGACCTATTCTTTGACGTTAGTAATCTTTGAGAGTGAAGCGTCAAAATAAGTGTAAATAAAACACTTAAGGCCAGTAAAGTGAATCTTCACTTTACCGGCTATTGAAACGTGAAACAGAAGTAAGCAAACTCACAAGATAGAATTAAAAAAAAAATTAATATAGGTTTTCTCAACCCCCGCCAAACGTGCTATGACCACAACCTGGTCTGAACGGCCCGTGTATTTAAGTTAAGATAATCCTTGATCACGCCAACCGTCCTACGCACGAAATATAAACACGCCTGGATAGAATTTAAAGATAAAATAGCACATCCAAGTCCATCGTAAACTCAAGTGTCAACACAGTATGACGTCTTGACATTGGTTAGTCAATTTTTATCGTTTCCCTTGAGGTGTTGCAAGATATTCACTTAACCACCTGACACTGACGTAATATATTTATGTATTCTTACCTATTCCTATCCTCAGGCTTAGGTGAGCGATCAACACGTCGTCTCTGATTTGGGCGGCAATAGTCCCATACCACCAAAGTAAAGTGACAATGGTTTAGTTGTTAATTAGTGTTTTTTTTTAATATCGCTTCTTACTATTTATTCAAGCTATCATTATTTTAACACACTAATTGAATCGGGATTATAAAGTAAAATGTATAGGAAATGTACTTACATTTGCCTGGAGGTGGAGAGGGAAAAACATTTAGGAAAAAATACCCTTAGTGTACCCGGATAAGATTCAGATACCAACCTCCCTTTCATTGGAAAACCAAACTAAACTATCAGGCGCATTGAGAGCAACTTTGATTAAATGATCTCACACTATCTCTCTCTAGAGGCAAATTCGGGTGCATTTCCTATACAAAATATCATGGTGTCTCACAACCTGTTAAGTCTACACGAATATATTATAACTGCTCTGATGGAGTAGGGATGAGGAAGGAAGCATTTTAGAGGTAATCCATACGTATTTCCATGGAAAAGAGAGTGAGAAACCATTTAGTGAAAACCACCCTCAATAGACCCAACCAAGATTCGAACCCTGATCTCCCCATAATCAACAGGCCAATCTAACACGAGAGTGACGCCTTAGGCCATTCGAAAACTTTCTTATTAATTCTATCTTCATCATTACCACCCTAAGTTGTAAAACAACAAAATTTCTAAGCTCTGCTGACTATAATTCTGGCAAAATAATCAGTCTTTTGAAAGAGATAATGTCCAATATAGTATATACAAAGTTGCAGGCAGGCATACAGTCCTATTTAAATAGTTAGGAACGTTCTTAACAATTATAATAAGTTACTAAAACAATTTTCATAGCTTTATACGTGAAGTCAGATGAGCTGAAGTTGTCAATATTATGCTGATATAACATCAATATTTTTGAAATAACACTGATAATATAGTAAAATATTATCAATATTTACTACAAAAAATATGCCTGTATTTTCTAAAATATCCTTCCTACCAGAATACGTTGAAAACAAGAGGAAATATTTTATTTTAATATTCAATTTGTTTAATTTGTTTTGTTTTATCTGAAATACCCTAGGCAGGAGGTGTAATATATTGACCTTGGAGGGAAAGAAATAAAACTGCGAAGAATACTTCACTCTTACCGGTTCTAGAGGAGTTTTTTAAAGAACCCGAATTTTAAAGAATTTACTCTTTTTTTTATCGCCGCGTCTTACTATTATTATTAGCACCGCGTCTTACTACCCATTCGGGTTATACGCACTTACGCTAATGTGTAATGGAGGGTGATTGTGAGATGAAATGAAGGACCTACAGTTTAACGTGGAATCTGAACCACGGTGGAGGCCTGGCATTCCCCACATTCACAAGTTGTGATTAATACACGTCTTGTCAGAGCTGAAGGAAGGGTTTGGAAATCAAATAAATCTGAGCTGGGACCGAGGATTGAACCCCGGCCGCCAGCACAGAAGTCTGACACCTTACCCCTAGACCACCAGGTCACCCGCCTCGTCTTACTAACTGTTCAGGTCGTTAATGGTAACTATTCTAATGGGGCATGAATGAGGAAATGAGCATTTTAAAGGTAGAGGCAAAGTGGAAAACCATTTTGGTTAAAACACCTTCAATACATCCGACCAAGACTCGAACCCTAATTTCCACGTCATTGGCAGTCTAGTCTAGATCAATCGATCCCCGAAGACGTCACTGTTAAATTAGTTTGGCTTTGCACGTTTGTCAACATTGAAAGCATCCATTACTAGCTCATAAAACTTTAGCAGCAAGGTCACATCTGATGGTGGAAACTGATTCTTCTACTATTAATTATATGGTGTAAGTATACAACTCAATGCGACAGTCTATAATCACGTGACATGAGGAAGGATATCAATGTACGAGATCAGTGGAAGAAATACTGCCCCATTAAAGGCTCGTATGTTCGATCCCATTTGACGACAACGCTTGGTATAGAACTCCACACGATCAGTCGGGCTGCCATTCTTAGGACTGACAGTATGCATCAGTATTCTTACTAGAACAATACACGGCCAGTCTTTGCGTCATTATTTTCTATCAATTACAGCTCCTGCATGCAAAGTGTAACAACATACATGATAAGAAAAATTATTATTATTATTATTAGCACCGCGTCTTACTACCCATTCGGGTTATACGCACTTACGCTAATGTGTAATGGTAGGGTGATTGTGAGATGAAATGAAGGACCTACAGTTTAACGTGGAATCCGAACCACGGTGGAGGCCTGGGATAAGAAAAAGACCCGCTTCGGTGGACGCATGGTCTAACGCGTTACTCTCGTATTAGACTAGACTACCGATGATGGGGAGATCGAGGTTCAAATATCAGTCGAGTGTACTGAGGATGATAAAAAAAAAGTAGTTTTACACTCTCCTTCCACGTAAATGTGGTTACATTTCCTATAATTATAACCTTCCTAGTCCCTTAAACCATCGACATAAATAGTACATAAGCGTACAACCCGAATGGGTAGTAAAAATTGGTCCGAAAAAAAAAAAAGACCTGCCTCACTTACCGCACGGCCTAAGGCGTCACTCTCACAATATACTAGACTGCCAATGAAAGGGAGATCGGGGCTAGAATCCCGGTCGGGTTCACTGATAGTTGGTTTTCCACAGACGTTCCATGCAAATGCCGGTACACATCTTATAAATTCAAACTTACTCGTAAATAGTTTTAGGCGTACAACCCGAACCGGGTAGTGAGACGCAATGTTAGAAAAATGGTACTAAACCTCTTTATAACGTGTATTGAAGGCTTTTGGTTAATGGTAAAAGATAATAATGTTCTTGTTTTATAATGTTTGTCTCCACAGAACGTGGTGTTGAGGTGTAACTGGTTAATGGTACAAGATAATAATGTTCTTGTTTTATAATGTTTGTCTCCACAGAACGTGGTATTGAAGTGTAACTAGCTAATGGTACAAGATAACAATGTTCTTGTTTTATAATGTTTGTCTCCACAGAACGTGGTATTAAAGGACGACTCAGCCGCCTATGAAAGATGGCAGAAGACGCCCATTCCTCTCACCATGAAGTTCTACCTGTTCAACGTGACCAACCCTGAAGAGGTCAGCTTAGGAGATTCCCCCATCTTGCAAGAAGTAGGACCTTACGTTTACGAGTGAGTGTGATTATTTACTTCTTTTTTTTTTGCAGCATATGACTACACTTTTGGGGTATCTTTATTTAAACGTAACAATTGGGTATTGATCGGGAGAAAATGTGTATACATTCTCATAGAAGGAGATTGGTGAACGATTTAATAAAAAAAACACAGAAGTACACTTCAAAAGTTCGTATATCAAACAAACAACACATTGTAATTAAAAAGCTACAATCAGAGATTCACGATTAGTTGCAAGGTATTTAATTTAATTTAATTTATTTGAGGTAATTAACGGGCACTTTCTGAACCGACTGGTTATATCAGCACACGACTTATAAACTAACTTAAATCCAGAACAGACAAAACGTTCATCAATGTGAATGGGGAAAACCCACATTTCATCAATGATAAATTTTCAGCCATACCTGGAGTCGAATCTGGGACCCTTAGCTCAGTAGAGAGACAGACTATCAAGGCCGTGGCCAGGCTAATATTTCAAGAGAGGGTGCAGGGGTGTTTGAAGGGGCATAGCACCCAAAATTCCACAGGCAGACACATTTAAAATCAATATTAAGTGACTATAAGCTATTTTGAATTTATTTTAAGTTTAAGGTTTCGGACTTCTATGCTGGCGGCCCGGGGTTCAATCCTCGGTCCCGGCACAGATTTATCTGATTTCCAAACCCTTCCTTCACCTCTGACAAGACATCTTGTGAATGTGAGGAATGCCAGGCCTCCACCGTGGTTCGGATTCCACGTTAAACTGTAGGTCCTTCATTTCATCTCACAATCACCCAACCCATTACACATTAGCGTAAGTGCGTATAACCCTAACGGGAGTAAGACGCAGTGCTAATAATATATAATAATAATAATAATAATAATAATAATAAAATAATAATAATTAAATTAAATATAATATATTTAAGTTTAATTAATGGCCGAGATTAAATAGTTTAAGTTCTATTAATTTGTTTAACTTTACAAACTTACATATCCCATCCTCCCTTCAAGTTTGAAAATTTATACTGACCACTTTTTTAAATAGTGGCATAATTTGCGGTTGAGCACTGGCCTATTAAAAAGGTCCCCCCCCCTCCACCTGGAATAACTCTCGCCCCCTTTCTAGTTTTATTTCACTCCCCTCTAATATTTTCGAACAAAATAGACTTTAAATATTTTATATTTTCTAGGATCATCTACATTTTATAATATCCCTTGTAAGACCTCTCCAAATATATTCTAGAAGAGTATAATTTCCAAAAATATTCCAGGCGAAGACCTATCCAATAGTGGCATTCAATTGACAAACGCTTTCCAGGGAAGGGCCCCTGGAATTCTTGATACCTGATAAAATGAGTACAAGTCCCTCAAAACCTCATTTTTTTGTTATTCCTCTCCCCCTCCTCTACAAATATAAGGTTCCGCTACAAATGAAACACTCTGGATGATAATCGATTTGATTTCTTCTTTCTCTAATAAAGTTATAGATTTCATTCTGATTTATTTAAGGTATGTAACGTGCACTTTATAAACTGACTTAGTATATCAGCACATGAGTTATACAATAACTTGAATCCAGAACATACACAACATCCAGTCCCCAGCCGTTAATTCTTCACTGTGAAAGGGGAAACCCCACATTTCACCAATGATAAACTACTTTTATTTACCAATATTCACAGCTCTCCTCAAATTCACTAATACTTCCTCTTTCTTTTGTTAATATTTTGTCTTAGTCTAGCCAGCTTTGTTATATGACTAATGAACACAATCAAAAACAATTTTTGAAAATGTAGTCGTATTTAAACATTAAAATAAGGGTGACAAGCTATATAATCGTATTATATTGTTTTGTTTAAGTTGCAAATAATGCAGTATATTTTGTTGTTGTCAATTTTAAGGGAGGGGGTTAAGGAAGTTTTAAACCTTTCCCACACCCCTCAAAAAAAAAAAAAAAACAACACTGAACTAAGGTGTCGGAATAGATGCAAAGTTAAACCAAGATGATAAACTAACGGTTGTCTGACGAGTTAAACTAACTTCAGCATAACCAAGGCATTACTCGATTGTATTTCCAAATGACATCGTACAAAAAAAAAAAAAAAAAGCCCATTACATTCGAAATGAGATGTTTGTAATAAAATATACAGTACCTCATTATCCTTTGATGACTCTTCGCATTAAGGGAGGTAGAAGGAAACGTCAAGTGTCAGGAGGATCCATTTATTTCACTAATCACACAACGTCTAACGCCTTCATTTGACAACCGATTAACCAGGATATTTGATAAAAGAGTACGCTTCAACCAGAAAACTTATCGAAGTGTTAGATATTATTATTATTATTATCATTATCATACCACGTCTTACAACCCGTTTGGATTACACACTTATGTACTAATTACTTATACTTTATTATAATTTTAGGGATTAGGAAGGTTAAATTCAGAGGAAATGTACCCTATTTCGTGGAGGAAAAGTAGAAAACTATTTTAGAAAAATCACCCTCAGTACACCCGACCGAGATTCGAACCACAATCTACCTGTCATCGGCAGTCTAATCTACTGCGAGAGTAGCGCGTTAGACCATGCGACCACCGAAGCGGGTGTCGGGTGTACTGAGGGTGATTTTTTCCTAAATAGCTCTCCATTATCTCTTTCCACGCAAATGCATATACACTTCCTCTAAATTTAAACTACCTCGTCACATACCAATCAACGTGTTTAGTAAATAAGCGTAAGTGATAGTAAGACTCGGTGTTAAAAAAGTCGATAGTTAAAAATAATCAACTTATGGTGGCATAGCTTGGTGAGCCATGATTGTTCTTTGGGAAAACATGATGCTTATTTATTTCATTTATCTTTGTATTAGTCTTATTATTACATTTAATTACCTTATAGTCATACTTAAATAAATAATGAGGCTATTACAATATTTCAAATGAGCGCAGGCTCTTTGGCGAAGACAGACTTAAATACTAGTTATATTATTTGCATATAACCTGAACAGTTAATAAAACGCGGTATTTTTTTTTTAAGAGTAACGAGAAACAACGTATATGGGATTTTCCTATCGTTCTCCCTAAACCTGTTCACGCGGAAAGTTTGTTAGAGCGATCCACCACAAGTCTAGTAGACCTTGGTTCAATTCCTGTTAGTGTTTACGAATGTATTAATTTTACTATTTGTAGTCGGGTTAAACATGTTATTCAATTAGTAAATATATAGAATCTAGTACTGGTTGCGTAGACTTATTAGTGTTTTAGGTTAAGTTAGTTATTGAGTCGTGATTTATTATTATTATTTCTCTCTTTGTTTACATGACGAAATTAAGGCATAAGCTTTCTCTTACATTTAACCATGTCTTAAGTTAACACTACACTGCATTTATCAATTATTATCATTAAATAAAACATAGGAGACAAGTATTTGAGGAAAATACACACATAAACATAAAACATATAAAATATTGCAATGAGATAAACATATACATAACCAGAAACCGTAACAGTAATAAAATTAAACAAAGTATCTCTAGATAAGTTGTGGAAACAGAGAGATAAAATATAATTAGTAAACATTCTTACATCAACACGCATACACATGGATTATGCCTCAGATTACAAGACAAAGACATAATGATTAGTGAGTTTGTTTCTAAAATCAGATGGCCCATTCATATCTGTTCTGGGGTCCGGTGTTCAAACCTCGGTCCCGGCACATATTTATCTGATTATCAAACCTTCCTTCACCTCTGACAAGACGTGTATTAATCACAACTTATGAATGTGAGAATACCAGGCCTCCACCGTGGTTCGGATTCCACGTTAAACTGTAGGTCCTTCATTTCATCTCACAATCACCCTACCATAACACATTAGCATAATGCGTATAACCCGAATGGGTAGTAAGACGCGGTGCTAATATAAATAATAATATAATAATAATAATAATATAATAATAATATACATATCTGTGAAATCTCCATGTAGACTTGTACCAAGCTATGACAAATGAAACAGTGAATGATTTTGAATCAAAATTAGTTTTTGTTTAATATAATCTGCATCTTTAGAAAGTGTACGTTAAATGATATGGTAAAAAGGCGCCACTCTTCAAAATAAATATTATATATATATATATTTAAGATTAAGATTATTTTACAATTATATGACTTATGAAAATGTATACTATTTAAAATTAATTTTAACGAGTTAAAAATTAAGTTGAATCAGGAGTTAGACAAGGGACATAATATCACCAACATTGTTCAAAATAGCACCTAAAAAACCTTACCCAAATATTAAACGGAAACACTGGAGTCAATATAGGAAGAAAAGTTAACACTCTAGTTTTTTCAGATGATATCGTAATTATTGGCAAAAAATCAAGCAAGATTCGGACGAAATGAAAGCAGAAGTAATAGAATAAGCTGGCAAAGTTGGTTTTACATTGAAGAGAAGAAAACCAAATTTTATAATAGTTGCAAGAGAGGAAAACAATATACAGCACATACAAATAAATAACCTCAGGTTTGAAAAAGAAAGTCGATAGTGTCAGCTACCTAAGAGTGAAATCAACCAACACATTGATTTAGAATAAGAAATATTAACAACTAGCTTTTACCCATCACGGCTTCGCCCGCAATAATTGATAAAATCTTTTAATTTTTAACTAAACTTTTTGGTCATAAATCAAATTTTATTTTTTTCAAATATCTATGCGTTTTCATAGTTCTAGCTGTAAATAATTTTACCGTATTTTAATTTTCACTTTTAAATATTTCGTAATAAAAGAAATATATATTATTGAAATTATTAATTATAAATTTAAAAAAAATTTAACTTCATAATTAGTAAGATAAATAAATAAGTTAAATAAAAAAAATTGGAACTACATAGCTAAAATCACTCATATTTATTATTTATTAGTATGAAACTACGACGCACTTATTACTATTTACTTTAATTACAAAATATCAAATCACAAATTCTTAAATAACATCGTTTCAATCACATTATAATCATATATTTATTATTATTTAAAATCAAAGGTTGGGAATAGTCCTAAATGTTATTCCAGGACATATTCAACCAACGTACAAAGTTTCATTCGAATCCGTTCAGCAGTTTTGGCGTGATTGAGCAACAAACATCCAAACACACAAACTTTCGCATTTATAATTTTAGTAAGATAATACAAACAGGCACAACATTTTTACATACGCTCCACTCAATTATCAAATCAAAACTCTTATTAGACAAAGCCAAATCCAGAATATACCAAACTATCATCATACCGATAGTAAAATAAAGCAGTGGAACTTCAACAATAACAAAGATAACATTAAGGAGATTGATAACATTTGAAAATAAGGTGCTGAGGAGGATATTTGTAACCAGTGGCGGCTCGTGTATAGGCACTGTGGAACTGTAGCAACCCCTATTTCTACTTGATATTATCGATAACATTTAATATAATGAGTCCTTTTTTCTTTAATTATTTCTTTATTTTTGTAGTACAATAAATATTCCTTAAGCTTAATGTCATTACTTCAGTAGCCATTCCCCAGTTTATGAAAAAATATACAAAAATATTTGTATGGAACTGTGCGCTTCACAGTGCCAGCGACGTGGTGTTTGACTGTTGTGCGCATGCGCACAAAGTAGGGGGTGGGGAGGAAGGTGGGACTGCCAGGTAGAGAAAGCACTGTTGCTCTCACAGTGCCAGCTCTGGTGTGATGGTGGAAGGAAGTTTTTTTTATTCAGCATGTGTTGTGCTTAAAAACCGTGAATCATATTCTTGAATGTGGTAAAGTGTAGAAGAGTGTAGAGTTAGATTATTATTCTGCTTCCAGCTATTCTATTTGATTCATATATTTTTTTCGGTTCTTTTATTTAACAGAAAGACTAAATGCGCTTGCAGTACTTTCAATGGAGAAAAATTTCCTCAATTGTCATCCAAAGATCAAGGAGAAAATTATTGAACTTTTTGCGCAAACTAAAACAAGAAGAATGGATTTCATTTTTAAATGAATAGATCAAGCTCTAACTGTAACAATTTAAGTTAAAGTAAGTAAAAAAGTTTGGTTTTTTTTGTTAGGATTATATAAAGTTCCTTAATAAATTTTATTTTTATACATGTTTTTTTCCTTTTACACAATTTTAAAACAAAGTCCATTTTGTGTATGTGGGGAATGCCAGGCCTCCACCGTGGTTCGGATTCCACGTTAAACAGTAGGTCCTTCCATTTCATCTCACAATCACCCTATCATTACACATTAGCGTAAGTGCGTATAACCCGAATGGGTAGTAAGACGCGGTGATAATAATAATAATAATAATAATAATAAAACAAAGTCTAAAAGTTTTCTGGAGCAGTACCCCCACTAATTTTAGTTACGAGCCGCCACTGTTTGGAACAATAAAAGAAGGACATGAATAGAGGATCTGGAAGAATATAGATATGAGAGAATGGTACACTGAACTTGACATAACATGCATCATTAGGAGCAGAAGACTAGTGGGAGTTGGGTCATGACCAAAGAAGAAGAAAATATAGCCTGATAGAGGATGTAAATGAAGGAAGATCTGAAGGTAAAAGACTATTGGGCAGACCAAGAAACAGAAGGAAATATGATATGGGGAAGGACCTTAATGGATCCCAAGGACGATTAAAAGGCGGAGATGGAAGGAGGTTGTGCGTGAGGCTAAGGACCGACCACGGTTGAATGACCGCAGAAGTAAGTAAACATTATCATACCCATTCAACGATTCTGGATGGTTCAGAAACTGAGTATTAGGCAGTTAAGTTACAATACCTAATACATTAACTGTAAACCTAAAAGTGGCAGCAATAATCCAACTACCGAGTTTAGGGTGGCTGCGTTTTCTGATAGCTCGTGATCTTAATAAATCACACATTTGTATTCGACGATTTCCGTACGTCCATCATAGACTCTGCCTTAAAATATGCGTGAAGAATGACACTGGGCACGGGACGATTCCTGGATAGCTCAGTGGGTTAGAGTATTGGTTTACTAAGCCAAAGGTCCCGGGTTGCGTTCCCATGTTCAGGTGTCATTTTTCAATTTTCAGAATATGATATTTTATAAGTGTTATACTATAGGTATTTATAATATCTATCAAAAGTGACAGCTGAAGATCACATGACTTGACGTGTAAATACTTGAAAGTAGATCTAGTAGGCCTAAATAGGACTATACAAACCTCACGTGGACTAAATATTAAGTTCATCTTGTGTGGTAAATCGATGACAAGGAGGAATTCCAACAGGGTGTTCTGTGGCCGTTTTGCCTAAATAGACTATCACCTTATCTTCATGCAAATGCAGATATATTTTCCATCAATCATACCTTCTTCATCCCTATTCCATTGGTTTAGTTAAATGTGTACATCCCGGATGGGTAGTAAGAAGTGGATAGAAAGAAAAATACAGAAGCTGTTACTGAAATTAAAATATACAAACTCACTTCGGTGACCGCATAGTCTAATGCGGCACTCTCGCAATAAATTTGGACTACCGGTAACTGGGAGATCGGGGCTTGAATCCTGGTCAGGTGTACTGAGGGTGGGTTTCCCTTAATAGTTTCTACTATCTCTCCCCGAAAATGCTTGTACACTTCCTTTAAATTGACCTTTATCATCTATAACACATTAGAGTAATTAGTACCTAGGCGTAAACCGAACGGGTAGAAGTATACAGTGATAAAAAATAATATATTATATTATTATTATTAATAATTATTGACCGCGTCTATACGTGGGTTACGCACTTACGCTAATGTGTAATGTGGGTGATGTGAGATGAATGAAGGACCTCAGTTTAAGTGGAATCGAACCACGGTGGCGGTGCTATCCACATCACAGAGTTTGTCAAGTATGGAGGTCGGAATCAGTAACTCTGTGCGGCGAGGATTGAACTGGTCGCAGATAGAGTTGAACTTACCTAGCCCAGGTCTATTTATATTATTATATTATTAGTATCGGTTTACTACTTCGGTTGTACACTTACGCTAATGTGTAAGGTAGGGATTGTAGATGAAATGAGGACTACGTACGGAATCGACCACGGGTGGAGGCCTGGCATTCTCCACATTCACAAGATGTCTTGTCAGAGGTGAAGGAAGGGTTTGGTAATCAGATAAATGTGCCGGGACCGAGGATTGAACCCCGGCCGCCAGCACAGAAGTCTGAACCTTACCCCTAGACCGCCAGGTCACCAAAATATTATTAAACCCAATATAATAAATTCATGAATATGTTTCTAATGTCACAGTGAATACCGGGAGAGGGTGGACATAGACAAACACGAGGACGGAACGATTTCGTTCCAGCTCAGAACGACGTTCTTCTTCAACCAGGAGAAGTCAGGCGATGTCAGTCCCGACGATGTCGTCACCCTCGTTCATTTTGTAATTTTGGTGAGTTTACTAGCGAGGAATTTTTTTTATTCGGGTCTCTGTCCCCTCTTTTTTCCGTACACACTGGAATGTCGATTTTTCATACCTTTGCTAAATTTACGTCATGTTATTTTTAATAATAATGGACCCGTACCATTATTTGGGTACGGGCTCCTAGTGGAAGCATACCTTTGAGTATCGATAGCTTACTTGCTCTAAGGCGATATTAATGGGAAGGTTCTTTGCTGCACTTATCAAAGTACGCTACGCCACCTATCCCTATCTTGAGCTAGTTCTATCCAGTTCACCTCATTACATCCTATCCCTATCTAAAGCTAGTTCTATCCAATCCACCTCATTACACCCTATCCCTATCTTGAGCTAGTTCTATCCAATCACCTCTTACATCCTATCCTATCTTGAGCTAGTTCTATCCAATCCACCTCATTACACCCTATCCCTATCTTGAGCTAGTTCTATCCAGTTCACCTCATTACACCCTATCCCTATCTTGAGCTAGTTCTATCCAATCACCTCGTTACACCCTATCCCTATCTTGAGCTAGTTCTATCCAATCCACCTCGTTACACACTATCCCTATCTTGAGCTAGTTCTATCCAATCCACCTCGTTACATCCTATCCTTATCTTGAGCTAGTTCTATCCAATCCACCTCGTTACACACTATCCCTATCTTGAGCTAGTTCTATCCGTTCACCTCATTACACCCTATCCCTATCTTAGCTAGTTCTATCCAATCAACTCGTTACACCCTATCCCTATCTTGAGCTAGTTCTATCCAATCCACCTCGTTACACCCTATCCCTATCTTGAGCTAGTTCTATCCATACACCTCATTACACCCTATCCCTATCTTGAGCTAGTTCTATCCAGTACACCTCATTACACCTATCCCTATCTTGAGCTAGTTCTATCCAATTCACCTCGTTACACCCTATCCCTATCTTGAGCTAGTTCTATCCATCATCTTCATTACACCCTATCCTTTATCTTGAGCTAGTTCTATCCAGTACACCTCATTACACATATCCCTATCTTGAGCTGTTCTAATCCAATCCACCTCATTACACCCTTCCCTATCTTGAGCTAGTTCTATCCAGTATCCTCATTACACCCTACCCTATCTTGAGCTAGTTCTATCCAGTCACCTCATTACACCCTATCCCTATCTTGAGCTAGTTCTATCCATCTACTCATTACACCCTATCCTTATCTTGAGCTAGTTCTATCCAGTACACCTCATTAATCATATCCCTATCTTGAGCTGGTTCTAACCAATCCACCTCATTACACCCTATCCCTATCTTGAGCTAGTTCTATCCAGTACACCTCATTATATCATATCCCTATCTTGAGCTGATTCTAACCAATCCACCTCATTACACCCTCTTCCTATCTTGAGTAGTTCTTCCAGTCCACCTCATTACACTCCTCATTCCTTCTTGAAGTCTATTCAATCCTTATGGTTTTTCCACTCCTTACACTGATTTGCGCCATAACATTAGTGTCTAGTTCTTCCATCTCTGAACTGTTACACCCTATCCCATATCTTTGGTGTTTATCCAATCCACATGTTAACTATCTAGTGATTATGCTAGTTCTATCCAATCACCTCGTTACACCCTATCCTATCTTGACTATTTCTATACATACTCCTCATTTTATGGCATGATCTATCTTGGCTGATTTAACAATATATTAAAACGTCTTTTATTTGAGCTAGTTTATCCAATCCACCTCATTGACACAATCTACCTTCTACTTGTAGCTAGTTCTATAGATATCAATCTTATATCAAATGCCAATGATATCTTGGCTGATTAGATAAATATCACTATACACATTCTTGTTACTTGAGTAAGTTCTATCGTCATGTCACTGCTTACAAGTAGATAAATATTACAACATCTGAAACTAAAGATGGATTTCACTTTTCAGCCTAAGATAATTTAATACTGTATTTAATAAGAAATTAAAAATGAAGAATTAGGCTACTATTTGTATTGAAGATATAGATTGTTACATTTCAAATCTAAGTTTGTTATGCGTCAAGCTTTTAATGATGCATAGTATGTTTAAGGCGATTGGCAGTTTTCATTTGACGTGGAAATGCAGAGCCACAGGAAAAAACTGTTTTCTTCAAGAATTTTTATTGTTTTACAATTTTCTTTTTGGAAAGAATAGAAGCAAAAATAGAAGCATGTTCATTAAGTTATACTTTTTATATACACACCTCCTCTATAGTTTTAACAGTGATCAAATATCAATAAAATTAACATTTTTCAATATAAACTGTCGGCTTCATAACAAAAAAGAAGAAAATGTAACAATTAATAAACATCGATACATTATATTAGAAGAGGTTGTAATGTAATTGATTTGCCCCTGAAAAGTATGTGAAAGCATTGACAAGAATATCGTCCTAATTTTATAAACGTCTTATTTCAT
Organism: Timema cristinae; assembly: GCA_039000515.1. Lineage (NCBI taxonomy): Eukaryota > Metazoa > Arthropoda > Insecta > Phasmatodea > Timematidae > Timema > Timema cristinae. The sequence continues at coordinate 41,318,134 of JBCFYV010000100.1, read as the reverse complement.
TTAAATTATATAGTATATTACGTGGCGCTTAAATCACGTCTTCCTCTAAATTATTTACTAGTTCGCGCCTCGTGGTAAGATGGCAGCATCTACTGGAGTTAAACTTAAGAAATGTTAATGTCTTTTAACGTAATACAGACAAGTTAAGATCTTTTAATGTATTTCCTTCGAGAAGCTTCCAAAAGCAATAGGTATTTTTCTCTCTGGGTTTGTAGGTGTGTAATTTACCGTTAGGAAGATTCCTTCGAGAAGCTTCTATTGAACTCAGATATATGTGACTTTTTGAAACTCCGTATTTTTACTGTGCAATCGGTCGTGGTCTTGAATGGACGTGCTTTAAGCGATCAGTGATTATAATTGTTAGGCCCTCGACATGATCGTGTTTCGATTAAAAAATATTAATAACAATATGATTTAAATTTAAAGAATAAACAGATATCAAACTTTATGTGATATATTATCATTTATTAAAGTCTAATGATAAGGAACGAGGCATTATAAGTAAAGCACATAGTTGCGTAATAGAAATAAAGATTTACGGAATGACTCTGTTATGTAATATAGCAAATAGCGACACAACGTGGGGCATTTATAATCAAAAATATTACGAAGTGTAATAAATGACGTCCAACGAGGGAAGGAACGCGAAAAGTGTAACAAATAGCATTCCAACAAGGGGCTGAAGAAACGTAAGTGTAACAAATGGCGACACAACGTGGGGGTTAATAGGCGACTATTAACGCTCGCCAAGATTCGTAATGTAACAAGGTGTTGAAAATATTAACAAAAAAGTTTCACTCGTTTTCGAGAAAACATATTTTTCCAAACGTATGACTTTTCCGCAAGACCTGTACAGCAGTTAACGCCATCTACGGTTTCTGTGATCTATCGATTCTTGTTGGTGCGGAAGGATACTTTGGTCGGTTGTTAAGCCACGCCACGCCTTTCACCCTCCCACCCACCATCTCACAAAATAGGTTTTACACTTGCACTCGACAAGGCCAAGGGCCTTTAAATGGCGTGTTAGGGCGTATAGAACGTGAGAAAAGATAATTAGTATTTTTGCAGTTTTTATATTAAACATTTTTGTTTGTCAAAAAAAGTAAAATGTTGCTTCAGTACAAACATAGTCTAGTTTTCTTCAAATGGTGAAATAAACATTTATTAAATATCTGTCAAAGATGTCCTTTGGAATTTAATGGAAACTTTTTCTCTTCATTTATAAAAATTGTCATCTAATGCCACCAGGTTCATGACATATTTAACAAATGTTGATATCACCACGTGAAGAATATTAAACTTTGTGTTGGTACTGAAACAATTTTTTTTTGGAAAAAAAGTTTTCTAAATAACAATAAAAACAGGCCTTGACTCGTGTTCTTTACACTCCCACCTTAACGCATTTTAATAAGCACAAAATACAGAAATCTAAATAAAATAATCAGAATAAACCTTATGAAAGAACCTAAACAAACTTATACAATTTGGGAGGAGATTAAAAATGTAATTAAACAATTTAATAACTTATATTAATTCTAGTAACCCCTACAACCTGCCTTGGTGATCGCATGGTCTAAGGCATCACTCACGCAATAGATTACATTACCAACGACAGCGAGATCAGGGTTCGAATTCTAGTCGTCTGTACTTAGTGTGGTTTTTTCCTCAATTTTTCCACTCTACCTCCACGCAAATGCTGTTACACTTCCTCTAAATTCAACTTTCCTATTACCCGATTCAGTGGCCGCATGGTCTACGGCATCACTCTCGCAATAGACGATGACGGGGAGCTGGCGTTTCGATTCTCGGTCGGATGTGTTGAGGGTGTTTTTTCTAAAATGGTTTCCCTCTCTACTTCCAAGAAAATGCGGGTAGATAACTCTAAAACTCTTCCTTTCTCATCCCTGCTCATCATTTAATTCTGAATGCATATCAAATTTATATTTTAAATGAAACACACTCTAATTTTAATACAAATATTATTTTCTCATCGTTTAATATCAAAATATTAAATTTATATATTCTGCTTACCTGGTTCTAACATGATTTCAAAAACATTAAGATAGTTATTAAGCTAATTTGTCCCACCTTAGCGTTATCGACCATGGAAGTCCTCGTGTTTATTTTTGTGTTTTTTTTTGTGTGCCATAAACGAATTGCACTCCTTTATAGGCTTCAGCAACAAAAGTGAAGAAACAGTATCCTTTCGCGATGAAGATGTTAAACCCAATCGTGGCGGAGATCTTCAACGCTCCTAGTTACATCTTCCTGACCGGGACTGCAAGAGAAATACTCTTTGACGGCGTGACTGTTGTCAACTGTACCGGGCCGCTGAGCCCAACTGCTGAGATGCTTTGCGATCAGCTGATCGGTATATTGCCGGAAACTGTCAGAATAACTGAACCAGGCATCTTCAAGTTCTCATTCTACCATCATGTAAGCGGAGTAAATACAACTTTACATAGGTCTACCTTCATATGCAAGCAATTTAATGGTCAGATGATCCAAATGATCAGAATAACTAAACAAGACGTTCACATGTTTTTATTCTATCGACATGTAAGTACATCAGATATAAATATGGTTAAATTACCCACCTTTACGATTCAGTCAGCCAGAGAGCTACAGTCCGATCATTTATAGTACAATTTCCATAGGAAGCTAAAGAAGCTACTAGATATATTTTCACATTACCATATCTCAGATATTTTGATCTACATCTGTCACTGTTGATATATATTATCAATATTTATAAAATAACGTTAGAATTATACTAAAATTATCAATTTCATCCGCTAACAAATAAGTTTGTATAGTAGAGCGTCGATAGTCCGAAAGTCAAAAAATCCAGGTCGTCGATAATTTGGATTGCCAGAAAAAATTCTATATACAAATAATCACAGTGGTATCATTATCAGAAATAAGGGCGCCAAAAAACGCACCTCAACTATTGTTAAAAAAAATTGGATTCTTTTTTTCGTTGTTAGATTTTTGCCTTATTATATTCTTTCAGAATTTGTGATATTTACAACAACAAAAATGTGTAAGTTTGTCGTTTAAAAAAGTGAAATGTTTCTAACTTAACACTGAGTTTTCTTAAATATCTCGATTATACTTGAGGAAAGCGTGGCCTACTTTTTTAATACAGTAAAATAATAAAGACAAAACAATGCATTAATATACGAGATTGTATTGTTAATGCAGTAGCGTAGCTAGAGTAAGGCAGGTGGGACACGTTCCCTGGGTGCCAAATTTATTAGAAATATCAGCAACAGTGTACCGTAAGTTGAATTTGGTTTTTATTATTCCGTAACATGCATGATAACGAGTAACCAGTTTGAATATCGATATAAGATCTTTGCCAATTTGTTTTTTTTTTAACAGGCGTCATTTATTTTATTTACGCCTTCTGGATTCATGACATGATAAACATTTTTATCTTCTAGAGGAACGGAACAATCAAGGGCAGATACCGGGTCGACCGCGGTATTTCTGACCCCAGAAATCTGGGCAAGATTGTGGAGTATGAAGGCAGGAAGAACGTCACCGCATGGGGCCAAGAACAATGCAACATGATCAATGGTACAGACTCCAGCATCTTCCCTCCTTTCATCACTGATTCACAAATTGACGTTTTCTTTCCAGAGATCTGCAGGTAAAAATATGTATATATATACACTCTGTTTGCTCGTTGGGGGCTCCACCCCCATACCCCCAGTGAGTTTTCTTTTCAAGTGGATGTAAACTAATGTAATTCCAGAGCCGTTTTTTGATAGATCTTAGCGTTTATCCACAAGAGACCACCAAAGAAAGGTTCGCACCGACTTTAAAGTTGCTCCGCAATTTGAATATTTTTCGGGGTTTAATTTTTTTTTAAATCTTTTTGGAATTTTCCCTTTAGTTACAGGTTAGATAGAAGCTCTATGTTTACCAAATTTCAAGTTTCTATCTCATCTGAAAGTGGGTAAACATTAATGTCAGTGAGTGAGTCAGCCGTGTGGCTTCATGATAGTATCATAATTTAGCACCGCCTCTCACAAACCGTTTGGGTTAAACGTACATGTACTAGCTACGCTAATGTGTTAGGGATGAGGAAAGTTGAATTTAGAGGAAGCGTACCCGCGTTTGAGTAAGGGAGAATGAAAAACCATATAAGAAAAACCACCCTCAGTACACCCGGCCGGGACTTGACCCCCCAATATTTTCGACATTGACAGTCTAATATTTCCAGAGTGACACCTTAGATAAAGCGGCTATCGAAGCCTTACAAGTGAATATTGTCTTTTGGTTTTGACCAAGGGCGTAAAATCTAGTTTTTCTAGAACATTAACCTATTATGTCGATGTAATTTTTTATATTACTACATATATGGACCGGATTTGGTGGCCTCTTGGGCCAACGCGCTACTCTCGGGGTAGACTAGACTGTCGGTGACCTGGAGCTCGAAGTTTGAATCTTGGTTGGGTGTACTGAAGGTGTTTTTTTTATAAATAGTTTCCCACTCTCTCCTCATAAAGGCGGGTACATTTTTTTGTTCAAAAGTATTCATTCTTAATCCTTTAGCGTAATTAGTACATAAGAATATATTATATATATAATAACTTGAATGGATAGTGAGACGTGGTGTTAAAAAGAAATTTAAAAAAAAATTGTTTCTCCAAAAGGTATTGATTCATAATGCAAATTAGGCCTCTACCAATTTTACAATTTACATCCAAAATCAATTACATTCAAATTAATGTCTTAAGTAATAAGTTTTAAATAATAAATTTCTACATATAATATAAACACTTTAGTAGCGACTATCCGGTCTAAAGTGGCGACATTTCTGGCCGGATAATATGGAAATCGAGTGTAAATAATTTTCAGTATTGGTTGCCTCATATATCTTCGCCTTGTGCACACCTCCCTTGACACAGCTTCTGTTTCCAGCCAAATAAGAACAGTGCTGCTATCTACACCTCCCATGATACAGCTTCTGTTTCTAGCCAAATCAAAACAGTGCTGCTATCTACACCTCCCTTGACACAGCTTCTGTTTCCAGCCAAATAAGAACAGTGCTGCTATCTACACCTCCCATGATACAGCTTCTGTTTCTAGCCAAATCAAAACAGTGCTGCTATCTACACCTCCCTTGACACAGCTTCTGTTTCCAGCCAAATAAGAACAGTGCTGCTATCTACACCTCCCTTGACACAGCTTCTATTTCCAGCCAAATCAAAACAGTGCTGCTATCTACACCTCCCTTGACACAGCTTCTGTTTCCAGCCAAATCAAAACAGTGCTGCTATATACACCTCCCTTGACACAGCTTCTGTTTCCAGCCAAATAAGAACAGTGCTGCTATCTACACCTCCCTTGACACAGCTTATATTTCCAGCCAAATAAGAACAGTGCTGCTATCTACACCTCCATTGATACAGATTCTGTTTCTAGTCAAATCAAAACAGTGCTGCTATCTACACCTCCCTTGACACAGCTTCTGTTTTCAGCCAAATAAGAACAATGCTGCTATATACACCTCCCTTGACACAGCTTCTGTTTCCAGCCAAATAAGAACAGAGCTGCTATCTACACCTCCCTTGACACAGCTTCTGTTTTCAGCCATATCAATACAGTGCTGCTATCTACACCTCCCTTGACACAGCTTCTGTTTTCAGCCATATCAATACAGTGCTGCCATCCACACCAACCAAGCGTATGCGACCGCAATAGTACTGTATTATACGCCAACCTCATGCATAGCAGTTATGGTTTGCTGCCTTCATTGTAACAGTTGTAATGGGTAGTAAGACGCGGTGCTAATTATTATTTATTTTAAAATTCACTTGCTAAACGAGAACCAGGTCGGATAATACGTAGGGTTGGGTAATTGCGACTCGTGTGTGTGTGTGTGTGTATATATATATATATATATATATATATATATACACACACACACACACACACACACGAGTCGCAATTACCCAACCCTACGTGTATATATATATATATATACACACACACACACACACACACACACGAGTCGCAATTACCCAACCCTACGTATTATCCGACCTGGTTCTCGTTTAGCAAGTGAATTTTAAAATAAATAATAATTAGCACCGCGTCTTACTACCCATTACAACTGTTACAATGAAGGCAGCAAACCATAACTGCTATGCATGAGGTTGGCGTATAATACAGTACTATATACATATATATATATATATATATGTATATAAGATGTATAAGCGTACCCTATCTTGAATTGCACTGCAATAGTGTATGTATAATTATGCATATAGCTTGAATATTCGATTCAAACATAGACACAATCTTGTTTTTTAGGTCCTTGTCCTTGGAGTTCAAGAATGAGGGTATTTACAAAGATGTGGCGGTGAGGAAATACGGGAACAGCCCTCACACTTTTGAGGATCCTGACGTGGACGAGTCCAACAAGTGTTTCTGTACAGGCAAGGGCCGTAAGAGACAATGTTTAAAGAGAGGTGTCCTAGAGCTAACCAACTGTCAGGGTGAGATTTAGTTTTTTAGTTTTATGTGGAAGACAATAGATTATTAATACTTGAGAGGCCTTCTTTCTCTGATCCACTTCAGTGGTCGCGTGGTCTAACTGAAACCAATAGCATTACTGAAGGAACTGCAAGTCTTATGGAAAAAAGCTTTATCTCTCTCTCTCTCTCTCTCTCTCTATATATATATATATATATATATATATATATATATATATATATATAAAATTAAATCGTTGCAAAAAATCCTCTCTTTCAGTTATGTTGGATGTAGGAAGGTGGTGTGCTAAGAAAGAAGGTTATACTGACAACCTCGATTTACCAACAGGTGACCTGGTGGTCTAGGGGGCAAGGTGTTAGACTTCTGTGCTGGGGGTCCGGGGTTCAATCCTTGGTCTCGGCACAGATTTATCTGATTGTCAAACCCTTCCTTCACCTCTGACAAGACGTGTATTAATCACAACTTGTGAATGTGTGGAATGCCAGGCCTCCACCGTGGTTCGGATCCCACTTTAAACTGTAGGTCTTCCATTTCATCGCACACTCACCCTACCAATTACAGATTAGCGTAAGTGCTTAGAATCCGAAAGGATAGTAAGACACAGGGCCAATAATAATAATAATGATGACTAACCAACTTGCAAAACTTGTCTTATATTTGAGGGGAGATCAATCACAAAAAAAAAAAAAAAACACACGATAGAATGGTAACGCTGTTTCCCAATAGTAACCTTGCAGTTCCCTCAACGATGATATCCACTGTAGCTACTCTCACAGTAGATTAGACTGCCGATGACGGGTAGATAGAGGTTCGAATCTTGGTCGGGTGTACTGAAGGGTGTTTTTCCTTTAAGGTTTTTTCACTCTCCCTACACGCAAATGCGGATACATTTCCTTTAAAAATAACCTTCCTAATCCCTAATAGCCATTAGAGTAATTAGTACACAAGTGTATAGACCTAACGGGTAATAAGACGCGGTGTTATGGGAGAACAAAATGGCCCTTTTCACATCCCGGATATTACCTAGCTTAGGTAATACAACTCGAACAAGGCGGTGTGGCTTTCTTTTGATGCCAGTAGATGAGATTGGACTTGAGATCAGTAAAACAATGTTACTTTATTTTAAATAAGTGGTATGATACACCACACATACTTTCTCGCTCTTTTATTAAAATTATACCTATAGCTCGTAAAATATGTAAAATGAAATGGTATACATTATTTTGGAAATATAATGGGGAAATAAGACATTTCATTTCACCAAAGAGCACACATGTAATAATATATACTGTTACAGAAACATATTATTTGTTCTGTGCATTTTTAACTTCCCACTTCCCGAAGTTATAACCTATTTGAATATATATATATTGCTTAAAATTAGAAAAATATTTAATTTATTAAATATGCTTTTTAATAAAAGTTGCTTGATTTTAAGTGTACTACAAATGTTACGCAATAAGTTATTTCGTACATTAAATTGTTGTGGAGATATTATCAAATTTGAGAATTTTTACTGACGTCAGGTACCCTCAAAGTAATTTTTATCGGAAAATGAGATGCACCATTCTGTTTGAAATGTTAAAAAGTTTCTAAATACAAATAATTATAATCAAAGTCGTTACAGCCGATTAAAAAATACTCTTTATGTTTAAAAAAATATTTTTGTGGGGTTAGGAGATTATGGAAATGTCGTTATCCATCAAAATATAAAATTTTATTTTATTTTATTTTTGTTATCACAATACTTTTTATAATGGAACGCAAGAAAGTAAAAATATATAAAACATATAGGGCCTATATATAAATTTATTGTTGTATTAATTTTAAAATATCTATTTTTATAGAAATTAACTTTAGAAAATATAGTTAAAAAAATAGAGTAGTTAATAATGTTAAAAGATTCTGTTGGCTTACCCTAAAATAATTATCTAAATTGACACCAAATTGTCATTTAGATCACATGGAATCGATCCGTTTACCATGTTGTCTAGGGCATCAGATTCACAAAAGACTGAATTTTAATTGATGGGAAGGCGCATGTTGGAATAATATTGGCCGAGTGCATTGTGACGTGGATTTTTAACATAATATAATTCGTGATCTTAATTGGTTACTCATTTGTAGCTGACAATTTCCGCACGTCCATCATAGACTCTGCCTTAAAATATGGGTGAAGAATGACCCTGGACACGGGACGATTCCTGGATAGCTCAGTGGTCAGAGCATTGGCGTATTAAGTCAAAGGTCCCAGGTCCGATTCCCGTGTCCAGGTATCATTTTTCAATTTAAAGAATAAGATATTCATATATTGCCATAACAGTAATTAAGAAATATAATAGGTTGGCTATTTAATCCATCATAAGATTTAGCATTGTAGTTTTCCTGTCCTCTCTCCACGTTGATGTTGGTGATTCTTTTTACTACCCTTCTCCTCCTACATTAAGTCTCCCCTTAGATTAAGTCGTTAAAATCTGTTGGTTGGCTAACGCGCCAGTTTCGTGTTGAGCTTGACTGCCGGAGATGGGGTGAGAGAGTTTCGAATCTCGGTCGGGAGTAACTGGAGGTGGTTTTCCTAAATGGTTTTCCACTCTCCCTCCACGCAAATGCGGGATCACTTCCTCTAAATTCAACCCTCCCAATTCTCAACCCATTAGCGTAATTAATACTTAAGCTTATAACCCGAATGGGTAGTAAGACGCGGTGCTAAATAAATTTAAAAAAAAAGGCCTTAAATGCGGATTTTGTTAAAACGTAGAATTTTTAAAACGTGACCTGGTGGTCTAGGGGTAAGGTGTCAGACCTCTGTGCTGGCGGCCGGGGTTCGATCCTCGGTCCCGGCACAAATTTATCTGATTACCAAACCCTTCCTTCACCTCTGACAAGACTTCTTGTGAATGTGGGGAATGCCAGGCCTCCACCGTGGTTCGGATTCCACGTTAAACTGTAGGTCCTTCATTTCATCTCACTATCACCCTACCATTACACATTAGCGTAAGTGCGTATAACCCGAACGGGTAGTAAGACGCGGTGCTAATAATAATAATAATAATAATAATAGTGATGTCTTAGACCATACGGCCACTGAAGTATCTCATCACATGTTACAAAAACAGAGATGTATAAACAAAACACCCATTCTAATAAGATTAGAGATGAGAAGTGTGGCCAAGATATTTATTTAATGTATTTAACGTACACTTCCCTAACCGACCGATTATATCAGCACACGAGAATTTCTATGAACGAGATCAAAATGCTCTAACAATTTTACCGGTAAAGGTATTTTCACATACCTTCCAGGGATATTTTACGCGCCACAATCGACATGATGGGACCGACGACTTTACTTCCCCTACGAAGGAAGTTGTGCTACGGATTTTTATTGCTCATGAAAGTCCATCGATCTCAGCTGGGTTTGAACCCACGAACATCAGGTCATTAGGTGAGCACTTTACCGAGGTAGAGGTTTCCAAGACAAAGGACACCAGCATTTACCAATATACTGGATATGATTCCACTGTATTTTAGGTCTGAATTTGAATTCTGTTACGCCAGTTAAATCAATGACACCAAGCTGATATATTATACTGTCAATGCACTTGTTTGTGGTATTGATTTTTCATTTTAGACGGTAAGGCATATGAAAAACAAACGAAATAGTATGAAAATACACCGATAAGGAAGTTCAAGATGGTAACAGCCCTTGTAAAGTAACAATACAGTATAACTTTTTAATTCGTGGCCCAAAAGATATTTAAAAAATTCAAAATATCCAAAATTCGAACTAACCATTCTTATGAGTAGGCTATCTATGCAATTGGTACACAATAAATCATTAACTTCGAAATATGCTACATATAAACACACACTATTTATATAATATGATATATAAAACACATATACAATAAATAAATACATAAAATAACAAAACATATTCGAACACAAAATATAAACAGTTGGAAAAATTAGCATACGAAATTTGCGGACTTAAATCAGAATGGATGAAAGCCGACCAAGTTGCTAGCACATACCCTATATTAGGCAACCCGCTCGTCACTGGTGCATAACTCTCCACCTTCTAATATACCATGTGTCAATAGGCCAATTAGAACTTTATTTTACATACTCGGCCTATAGGGTGGTTTAATAAGATCGTTAAGTTAGGTTTGAAATTAGTACAAACACGAAAAAAAAAATAACAGTGTATAGGCTTAGAATTATCCAAATATTTCTTCCTAAAATTCAACTAAGATTTTTTTTTTTACCAGTGATTTAAATATGAATTTCTTGGGGTATCATGGTGGGTTCAAATCATCAAATTTTTCGAACTAAACAATGTCGAATTAGCCAAAATCCTACTGTACTCCTTCAAAGTAAGTCTGGTATCTTTTAGGGTGCCATTAAATATCAATATCAAATTTATATATATATATATTTAGCACCACGTCTTACTACCCGTTCGGGTTGTACGCTTTAAGTACGCTAATTGATTAGGAATTGGGAAGGTTGAATTAGAGGAAGTGAACCCGCATTTGCGTGGAGGGAGAGTGGAAAACCATTTAGGAAAAACCACCCGCAGTTCACCCAACTGAGATTCGAACCTCGATCTCCCCGTCCTCAACAGTCGAGCTCAACACGACAAGCGCGTTAGCCAACTACGCCACCGAGGCGGGTGACATCAAAATAGAAAGCTAACGTTTACTGGGGAAAATAAACTCGCGTGTTGACATGAAAACTTTCATCCTTTACACGGAATATCAATACAAGTAGCTTGCACTCATATTAATTCTTGACAAAACATACAATTCAACTAATTTTAAACTAAACAAATCGGTATACAGTAGAGACAAGACTACCCGACCTTCGGTTTTCCGACGTGTCCATATATATAACACGCTGGTTTCGTGTTGAGCTAAACTACCGAGGATAGAGAGATCGAGGTTCGAATCTCGGCAGGGTGAACTGGGGGTGGTTTTCCCTACATGGTTTTCTACTCTCCCTCCACGCAAATGTGGTTTCACTTCTTCCATATTCAACTTTACCAATTTCTAACCCATTAGCGTAGTTAGTACTTAGGCGTATAACCCAAAGGGGCAGTAGTACGGGTTGCTGAGTGTGTGTGTGTATATATATATATTTATTTATTCATGTGTACGCCACACCCCAATATATATATATATATATATATATATATATATATATATATATATATATAATAATATACATTGGGATGCGGCGTATATATATATATACATTGGGATGTGGCTTACATATGAATATTGCTAGTGATGTAATGTTATTAAGTTACTGGCATGACCTCAGAGCTAGAAAGAGACGCTTAGTTGGGAAACAAACTTCACTCACTAATATTTTTTTTAAACAGTGATTTCTGCATTTTGAATTCGAAATAATAAATGTTGTATTATTTACTTTAAAATTCATTGTTCTGTTTACATGGATAACACAATAGTTGTGTAATTTATTGCTAAATCCTGATTACCAAACCCTTCCTACAACTCTGACAAGACATATTGTGAATGTGGGGAATGCCAGACCTCCACCGTGGTTCGAATTCCACGTTAAACTGTAGGTCTTCCATTTCATCTCACATTCACCCTACCATTACACATTAGCGTAAGTGTGTATAACCCGAACGGGTAGTAAGACGCGGTGCTAATAATAATATTGCTAAATCTATACTTAAAAATTGTTACTAATAAACTTTATTTCATACCTATTTTGTTCTTACATTTAATTTAGATTTAATTAATTATTTCCCACCCCTGTTCCCGTACTATCCCATATTTTGACTCTCCGACCAACTTTCAGTCCCATTTAGATCGGGTGGTCGAGATTCTATTGCATTAAAACCCGCTTTGTTGGTTGTATCCTTGAAGGCAGGGTTTCTCAACCGGTGGGCACGAAACTCTGAGGGCACCACGGCATATCTAGTAGAGACTAGTCCACGTCACATGGTCACATGGTTTTAAGTGTAAAGCTCATGTAGTCTGATTTTATGATCGTGGAAAGGCCGAGTTTCGATTCCTGGTCGGGTATACTGAGGTTGCTCTTTCCTAAAATGGTTTCCATACTCTTCCCTTCCACGAAATTTCGGACATATTTCCTCTAAATTTATATATTTTTTTCATCCTTACTCCATAAGAATAATTAATATAGCTTATATGTGACCTATTTCGGTGGTCGAGTGGTCTAAGGTGTTACTCTCGCAATAGACTGGACCACCGATTATGGGGATATTGAAGTTCAAATCCCGGTCGGGTGTACTAAAGGTAGTTTTTCCTAAATAGTTTACTACTCTCTATTCACGCAAATGTGGGTACACTACCTTTAAATTCAACCTTCCTAGCACATATCATATCCCATTGGCGTTGCTAGTTTTATTTTTAGTACAGCGTGTTACTACCCATTAGGGCTGTGCGCATATGTAGGCCTACTCATTACGCGATCAGTCGGAGAGAAAAATATTGTGACTGACCAAAAAAAAAATCAAATTATATATTTTGATAAATGACGTTTCATGACCCTCATAAAATTTGTATGCAGGCATGTTTTTTAAAATTGAAAAAAAAAGAAAAAAATGTGCATATAATTTTTCCGTAAAAATTACTTTGAAGTTTCTTTGCATAATCTTAAATCTATAATTATAATCTTATCTCCGCTACTCTTTGATATAAGAAATAGCATACCAGGACAAATTTATAGAAAAAGATGTTGAAAGACGTAAAAATTATTTATTTTACAACCTCCAGGCAAATATATATTTTTTTAAATGTTGCTTTGGAAAATGGGCAGTTTAAAATGTGCATAACAAATAAAATGTTTTTATAACAGTATATATTACTTCATATATGATCGTTTGTGAAATACCATACTTTTTTCTCTTATTATGTTTCAATAACAATGTATAATATTTTTTTTTCACATATAATTAGAGTTATAAGTATAATTTAGATAAGGTACTAAGAAAGTTTGTGCGATGTACCTTTCTGACTATTTTTGTGTGAAATCTGTATTAATAAAATATATAATATTATATAATAATATTAATCTAAATATGTTTGATGTATTTTTTTCAGGGGTTCCAACGATCTTGTCATACCCTCATTTATACATGGCTTCCCCGGAGTACCAAACATACGCCAAGGGTTTGAGTCCTAGCAAAGAGAAACATGAAGCTTTCTTAGAGATTGAACCAGTGAGTGCAAAGTTATCCATACTATTTACTAGTGTTTTGTGAGTAGACCTCACTCCCTCCATTTACTAGTGTTCTGTGATTAGACCTTGCTCCCTCCATTTACTAGTGTTCTGTGAGTAGACCTCGCTACCTCCATTTACTAGTGTTCTGGGATTAGACCTCCCTCCCTCCATTCACTAGTGTTCTGTCAGTAGACCTCGCTCCCTCCATTTACTAGTGTTCTGTGAGTAGACCTCGCTTCCTCCATTTACTAGTGTTCTGTGATTAGACCTCGCTCCCTCCATCTTACAAGTAGTTCTGTGAGTAGACCTCGCTACCTCCATTTACTAGTGTTCTGTGAGTAGACCTCGCTACCTCCATTTACAAGTAGTTCTGTGAATAGACCTCGCTCCCTCCATCTTACAAGTAGTTCTGTGAGTAGACCTCACTCCCTCCATTTACTAGTGTTCTGTGAGTAGACCTCACTCCCTCCATTTACTAGTGTTCTGTGATTAGTCCTTGCTCCCTCCATTTACTAGTGTTCTGTGAGTAGACCTCGCTTCCTCCATTTACTAGTGTTCTGTGATTAGACCTTGCTCCCTCCATTTACTAGTGTTCTGTGAGTAGACCTCGCTACCTCCATTTACTAGTGTTCTGTGAATAGACCTCCCTCCTCCATTTACTAGTGTTCTGTCAGTAGACTTCGCTCCCTCCATTTACTAGTGTTCTGTGAGTAGACCTCGCTTCCTCCATTTACTAGTGTTCTGTCAGTAGACTTCGCTCCCTCCATTTACTAGTGTTCTGTGATTAAACCTTGCTCCCTCCATTTACTAGTGTTCTGTGAGTAGACCTCGCTACCTCCATTTACTAGTGTTCTGTGAATAGACCTCCCTCCCTCCATTTACTAGTGTTCTGTCAGTAGACTTCGCTCCCTCCATTTACTAGTGTTCTGTGAGTAGACCTCGCTTCCTCCATTTACTAGTGTTCTGTGAGTAGACCTCACTCCCTCCATTTACTAGTGTTCTGTGAGTAGACCTCGCTCCCTCCATTTACTAGTGTTCTGTGAGTAGACCTCACTCCCTCCATTTACTAGTGTTCTGTGAGTAGACCTCGCTCCCTACATTTACTAGTGTTCTGTGAATAGACCTCCCTCCCTCCATTTACTAGTGTTCTGTCAGTAGACTTCGCTCCCTCCATTTACTAGTGTTCTGTGAGTAGACCTCGCTTCCTCCATTTACTAGTGTTCTATGAGTAGACCTCACTCCCTCCATTTACTAGTGTTCTGTGAGTAGACCTCGCTCCCTCCATTTACTAGTGTTCTGTGAGTAGACCTAGCTTCCTCCATTTACTAGTGTTCTGTGAGTAGACCTCACTCCCTCCATTTACTAGTGTTCTGTGAGTAGACCTCGCTCCCTCCATTTACTAGTGTTCTGTGATTAGACCTTGCTCCCTCCATTTACTAGTGTTCTGTGAGTAGACCTCACTCCCTCCATTTACTAGTGTTCTGTGAGTAGACCTCACTCCCTCCATTTACTAGTGTTCTGTGAGTAGACCTCGCTTCCTCCATTTACTAGTGTTCTGTGAGTAGACCTCACTCCCTCCATTTACTAGTGTTCTGTGAGTAGACCTCACTCCCTCCATTTACTAGTGTTCTGTGAGTAGACCTGGCTCCCTCCATTTACTAGTGTTCTGTGAGTAGACCTCACTCCCTCCATATTACCAGTAGTTTCCACTATTATAATGTGACTTGTAAATCGTTGCAGTTTTGGCTGCGAATTATCGCGCTAAAATTTATTCGAAGCTTTTAATTGGACACATTTGGTCCGCCATGTCCCTCCTTACGCAGGTCCAGGATCAAGGTAGGGAGAAAGGGTTTGGCGATAAAGGAAGGACGTCACCACTTATGGCTTGAGTCCAACTCAAGGCATAACTAGGTGTGGACCTTAAGTTATGCTTTCTACAGGGGGGGCGTGCTTAGATGAACTTTTTAGGCGATCGAGTTAAAATATGGTCCTTGAGCTTGAGATTTGTAAAATGAGACATTCCCCACCAATCTAAGGCTTGCACAAGTCCGGCAATTTCTAACTGAATATGAAAATCCTTAAGTAATTATTATATACGTAGATAAAGTAGAGAATGATTAAATAAATAAAACTCAATTAATGTGATATTTGTTTAATATAAAAACAACTTTTCGGTAGGATACATCAATACATGGCCACCTAACATTATACAGGATGGGGCCGAGACAATTAGAGGATTAAGAAACATGAAAATTAACACTTTAATTTAAAAGTAGATATTTACTAACTAAATAAAAGCAAACTACATTTTTGAAGATAATATCCCTCAGGTGAGCTTCCCTGGACGTCAGACAAACCTCAGCACGTTGTCCATCAATTTCCTCAGCATATATCGTCTAATTGCTTCCGAACCACCCTGTATAAAATGCTCTAGTGGTGACCATTACGGTGACATGTGAATGCCAAGCACCTATACAATTCGGACAATAAACCGATGGTGGTCACAGAGATACAAACCGGTGGTGTCTGTTGCAGAAGAGCGGTCTACTCCTTCATGCCGCCAACAGGGTACAGTTGAACATATTCATGGTCAACATACCGGAACTGGACTTGCTGAAGAACGTGTCTGAAGGTCTCTTCCCGGTCATCTGGATGGACGAGGTAGGACCCTAATCTTCTTCGGCCTTCATGTTGTCTCTTGGAGTCAGCGTCTCAGTGGCTACAGTGGTCATCTTTGTGTACAGGGGTTGCCCTGGTTCGATTCCAGACTGCTCTGGCGTAGACGGGCTCATAAGAGCTTAGCCTGTTATCCAAATAATAAATATCTAGAGACTAGGTATAGATAAGTGTTTTTTTTTAACTTTCTTTTTCCTCTTGTGTATCCCCTTCATTTTAAATAAATTAATAATTTAATTGGGTGACCTGACAGTCTAGGGGTAAGGTGTCGGACTTTTGTGCTGGGATTCCAGGGTTCAATCCTTAGTCCCGGCACGGATGTATCGGATTGCCAAACCCTTCCTTCACCTCTGACAAGACGTGTATTAATCACGACTTGTGAATGTGGGTAATGCCAGGCCTCCACCGTGGTTCGGATCCCACGTTAAACTGTAGGTCCTCCATTTCATCTCACAATCACCCTACATTACACATTAGCTTAAGTGCGTATAACCCAAACGGGTAGTAAGACGCGGTGTACTACTACTACTACTACTACTACTACTACTACTACTACTACTACTACTACTACTACTACTACTATAATAATATAATAATAATAATAATAATAATAATAAAAATTATTATTATTATTTATTATTATTATTATTATTATTTAACTGGACCCCTTGTTCTTAGTCGTAATGGTGTTTTTTAAATTTTATTTTTATTAATAACCGTGTCTTACTCCCTGTTCTGGTTATACGTATTGAGGCCTACATGGTTTATGGATGAGGTAAGAAATATTTTATAGTTAATATACCCGCATTTGCGTGAAAAAAAAAGTTTAAAACCATTTAAGAAAAACCACCCTCACTAGTTTCAACTGAGATTCAAACCCTTAATTAATTTACTTCCTAAAAGGTCAAAGTAATCATAACTATCATATTAATTGTCTAACTAAAATTTTTGTTATTTTTTTGTGCTAACACATTGTGGGATTCCAGATTGCGGTGTGTATATATCTTTTAGTTAATAATTATTTGTACATTTTAAGTATCAAGATTAAAAATCTTAATATCCAACAGCGTTCATTTTATGAACCTAGTTTATATCCAAATCTATTTGCTACTCACCCTTACATGGAAAACCACGGTAAGGACAGTCAGATAGTTATAAATATTACAAAATCTATTATAATATTACATGTATTCACACATCAAGTCAAAGCTATCTGCTCCTATAATTTTTGGTATATATATTATCTATCTATGCCGATACAATAAAATCAATAATATAGTAAAATGCTTTCATTATTAACCACAAAATATATTTGTATTTTTATAACTGTCCTTCCAATGGCATCCTTAAAGTGCTATAATCATTTTTTTTTAAATGGGGAGCGGGGACTACTTAATATGAAAGTAAAGAAAAGTTTATTTTTGTTTGCACTTAAAACTATTTTAAAAAAAGTATGGGCATATTATATTTAATTACTACGTACAATAATAGCGTAGTTCAGATAAATATTAGAAATACATACAATATGAATAAAGTACAGTCTGAATTTTATAGTAAGCATGTTATTTGAAAACAGGAAATTTGTGTTGCCTCAATGTGGGGAAATAAAAGTATTTATATTTTCAGTATAATCTTAGTCGGTTTAATTAATAATATAAACTGTACAGTAAACCGTAATGAGATAATATTGGAAGTTTTTGCTAATGTTTTAATTAATTAATCAAACATTTCATATTTCTATGATGACAAATTTTAGTGACTTTCTCTTGGGGTAAAGTGTTTGCCTCCCGATGTTTATGAGCTCAAACCCAGTCGAGGTGAATGGATTTTTCTTGAGCGAGAAAAATCCGTTGCACAACTTTTCTTCAAGAGGAAGTAAAGCCGTCGGTCCCATTTCGATTGTTGCATGTAATGCCAGGCCTCCACCGTGGTTCGGATTCCACGTTAAACTGTAGGTCCTTCATTTCATCTCACAATCACCCTACCATTACAAATTAGCGTAAGTGCGTATAACCCGAACGGGTAATAAGACGTGGTGCTAATAGTAATAATATATTTAGAAAATATTCGATTATATTTTTAATCTTACTAATCCGTCACTAATCCACTGTCCTCAGGGAATCGAGGTAGACGACCCAAACATGGCGACCTTGAAGAAGGCCTTCAAGTACGTCAACGCTTTCAACACGATCAAGTGGTTGGCGATCGTGGTCGGAGTGGGTGTGATCGGCGTGGCGTTATACCTCATGAAACAGAACAAAACAGAGGCTCGTATGACAACCGGGTCCTGCCGACCTTATCGACCAAGACTCAGGGGGAGATCAACATGGCGTTCGAAGGTTCCGGTAAGAAGACCGCCAACAAGTCGGGGGTTACCACTGTGCAAGAGGTGCTACGAAATGAAAAGGGTGATATCGACGCCAGCACGTTGGAGAGGAATAGCGCAAAAAGTGCGATATCGAAAAATGGATTAAACTGATATTAGATCAAAGAGCCCGCTGTGTAAATTATTTGCATATCCGTCCATCTACGAAACAGTTTCACCCCAAGATATATGTGTTTTTTTTGTTGAGAGCTGAAGCTGTCACCTGTAAGCACGATGCAAAAATGTGTCCATCAGAGCCGATGCCAAAAAAACTACTGTCGATTATGGCTTAGCACTTAAGGATGTTACCTACCTGTGACGTCAGGACCGGTTTCCCATGTTAATGAATTTACGTTTTATTCAACGAGATTTAAAGATTAACGTTGTAACAAAAAAAACATACATTTTTAAATAATTCTAAAAATGGATTTAGTGTGTCACAAAATTATTATTTTTATCTTGAATTAGTAGACAGCCCAAGGTAGCAAATGTCTATCTAGAATAGGAAACAATAAAAAGTTCAAAACTAAAAAAAGTCACTGTTTTCAAGGAGCAATGATTAAAGTGACTGTGTAAACTCGTCAGAGGAAGAGGGAAAGGGTTATCAGCACATATACAAGAGCCTTCTCAGGGTGATCTTCTCATTTTATTCCCTCTCTTTCTATTTTGTACATTGGCGTCTAAGTGTGATAGTGCTTAGTCTGCTTAGGGGCTTCATGTTAAGATGCAACACACTTCGCAAAATCGCTTCGAAATATCCAAGAAGGCAACGTTATTAATCAAAATCATGTTCTTTTCCAAAATTATGTTTTCTTCTTTAGGTACTTGACTTAAATATCATGTTGTGGAGTACTGCCAGGGTAAGCAAATATTGTTGAAACTTTTTTTAGCACCCGTTCGGGTTATACGCTTATGTACTAATTAATATAATAGTTTTAGGGATTAGGAAGGTTGTATTTTTAGGAAGTGTACCAATAATTGCGTGTATGGATAATGAAAAACCATTTTAGGAAAATCACTCTCAGTACACCCCGAAAGAGATTCGATCTTCGATTTCCTCGTCAGGGGAAGTATGTTATAACATAGCGCGTTAGACCTTGTGGCCACTGGGTCGAGTTATTGTGAAAACTGTACCTGTAATATGTTAGCAGCCAATTTGGTCAATCATTCTTAGGTCCTGCACGAGGCCTACATAACTCAATTGAGAAATTTATAATTATGATGATGATGATGATGATGATATGATATGATTCTGGCGAATGACCATTCTACTGAGTGATGAGAACATACGATCACAGGCACAGTTTAAACTTTCTCTGCTTACCCTGAAAACACTGCACAACACGACATTGCTTAACATGCCCCTACTCTTTATGATTATGACATAATCCAATCCGCTTATATCCGGCTTTGTGAATCTACATTTGAAGGGTCCGACTGAGGTTCAAACACACACCCCTTGATGATGTATCTCCTATATTTCAAGGAATTATTAATATGAAACGTCTAAGCGTTACGAGATAAGGAAAAAACCTATTAGAAGATTTAATTAAAATAAATACAATTTTTTTTATTATTAAAAGTTTACTCTAGAAACTCAAAATTATTCTTAACTTAAACAAGAATATTTTTTAGTGCAATATTTGTTAATTATAAGTTTTCTCATATTATTCGCGGCACTCCTTTTGAGAACTACTGCTTTAAAGATTCATTGCAACCTTTTCCTAAAAAAACAACCCTTATAACTCAATAGCACAAGCCAATACCACTGAAACTAGCTTACTTCAAGACAATGCAAATAAATAACTGCTTCATTTATGGTTTCTATTACTTTCTGTGCAGCGGTTTTATTATTTCATCTGTCCACCGAAATGTAGCAGCACTGTAATGCAGATATAATTCAAACTAAAAAAGAAATGTATCCATGTGCATTTACATGTGTTTGAGGAGAAAATAATTCATGGCAAGATATTATTAAAGATAAAATTGTTTTTATGTCTTCATATTTCGAAATCCAACTCAGTATCATAAATTGTGTTGGCCTTTATTCCAGCTTTAATAATTTTAAAAATAAGAATGCATTACATTAACTTTTTATTTTAACGTAGTTTGAATTAATGTGGCTGAGATTTTCTTAATAGAAATGTAGTATTCAACATTTTTTTTTTTACCTTTTTGCACATTAATTTCTTAGTAACAGCTCACTATATCACTGTACACTCAATTTATCTGTAAGTAGCAATGCTACCTCGACTCGTTCAACTATGGTGAAGCTTATAAAATAGGGCCATAGTGTAATAACTCAAGGTAGGATATTTAAGAGTGAACGGGGTATATTATAGATCAACGTGGGACTGATATCACACTTGCTAAAAGGGTCATATGTGCTTTTAATACGGTTTTACTCGCCTTGGTGTCGTAGTTGGCTAACGCGCTAGTCGTGTTGAGCTCGACCGCCAGGACGGGGAGATCGAGGTTTGAATCTCGGTCGGGTGATCTGGGGGTGGTTTTTGCTAAATGCTTTTCCACTCTCCCTCCACGCAAATGCGGTTTCACTTCCTCTAATTCAACCTTCCAATTCCTAAATCAATTAACGTAATTAGTACTTAAAGCGTATAAACCGAACGGGTAGTAAGACGCGGTGCTAAATATTATTATTATTATTAATACGGTTTTTATAGTGTATGAGACAGATGTCCCAGGTTTGATCCCTGATGCTTCCAGATTTTTCTGTGATGCTGTGGGTCTGTAACGGGGTCAACTCGACCTTGTGAAGACTAATGAGGAGATACTTGAATGAAAAAGTAGCGGATCTGGTCTAGAAAACTGAGATTAATGGCCGTGGGGTTTGTTATGCTGACCACAAGACACCCTCTATAGGTATAAATTGGTACTATCCACTACGGCTGCTCGGTCAGTATAGCTCAATTGCGAGCTGATGCCATGGAGCTTTCATAGCAGATGCGATTTTTGTCTTCCACTTGTATTTTGAAAGTCAACTAAATAATTATAAAATTATCTAAATATTTATCGTCTGGGTAATAAACCTATCCATCTGATAAAAAGTAAATTCCAAATATGGGCAACAAATTATTCCTCAGAATTTGTTTTAATATGCTTGTTTTTTTTATTATTCAAATTGTTTTAAATATTCATCTGATACCAATATTAAAATACTACTTGCTAATTTGTAAATAGGATTTTTTTTTTAAATCAAGGTAGGATATTGATTTGTATTTAAATACATAAATAATAAACATATAAAATTAATACAATACCAATGTATTTATTCATAATTTAAAAATACAAATAAAATTATTTTATTATATATGAGTAGATTACCTTTTTTTAACCAATTTGTTTACCAATAACACGAATGACTATTCAGAACTTCAATGAAAATTAAAAAATACTGTAAACAAATAAATATAACTTTATCAGGGATGACATACAGCCCAATTTTTCGTTGATGCAATTTTTGTCCAGTTCTTGAAATGGCTAGCAGGAGAGGCAAATTCATGGAATGGGTGATATTTTCCCGATTCATGAAGTGTTTCACTATTGTGGTGTACATATATGAATAATTCAGAAGCCAAGTACCATAGGTCAGTTTACCATCGACTTTTTAGGTGCCAAAATATGTAAGTAAATATACTAATATAATTGGGCCAGATATATATATATATATATATATATATATATATAATTATATAGATAAAATATAAAATTGTTTTAATAATATCATATCTTATAAACCATCCTAAGCCCAAAAATATATTACTACTGATTTGCATTTTATTGGGTTCTGATCCCCCACCGGTGTTCACACAGTATTTAGGACTCACCTTGAACTGAACGATATTACCCAGTGACGACGAGTCGGGGTTTGAATCACATTTGGCCATACCTAGATCTCGTATTCCACTGAAGGGTTTCTCACTCTACCTCCACGCAAATGCCGGCACACTTCCTATAAATTCTACCGTCCTGATATTTAACCCTACAGTGTAAATAAATGCGGATATCTCGGAAAGGTAGTGAAACGTTGAGTATACCCAAATTTTGGTAGGAAGCCCGTTACGGAAGGTATTTTATCCTACTAAAATACAACTATACCTGTGGTGCATACAAGGAGGGTCAAATGGGGCAGTTGTACCCCCCCCCCCCAAGATCCAAATAATTTTAATAACAACTTAAAATACATCAAGTTGAACTATGAAATCGAGCACTGAAGATGTGTTGAATGAATTTAACTTACATTTTTTAGAATAGTAGGCAACTTTTTTAAACAATTTGCCAAGCGATGATTACTCCAAATAGCTTCTAAGAGGCATCTGAATTTCAAAAAAATGTCTAAGTTATGACCCTGTCCCCTCCCCCAAATAGCTTCTAGGTGAATACAAATTTTTACATTTACTGAGAGGATTCTTTGGACTCCTCTTTGTGTGGAGGAACTAGCCCCCTTCAAACCCCCCTCCCATATCCAACGTAATTAAATTCTGGCTACAACCTTGATCGTTTGCAGCCTTCCCCCCATCCCTCAAGTACATCTTTGAGTACACACCGAACTTACATTAGTATTCTGTATGAAATAAGGCTTTTCAGAAAGGTCTTCCTACAAAAAATCAATATGTACAAAGAATGTAATCTCCAGACTCTTGCGGGTGAAGAAATTTCTTTCTTCATTTCTCACTGAAGTGTTCATTCAGTATTCCCTGATGATGTCCCCCACGCTGATGTAGGTCCCTGTGACCAAGGCGACCAAGGCGAACAGGATGATGAGGAGGTTCTTCCAGAGCAACCAGTTCCATCTGCCAAGGCCACTCTCCCAACAGGTTGCTGTTTCGATCACCGCTGGGCACAAGAGACCGATGATGGAGTAGACAACGGAACCTACCAAGGACATGATGGGACCCAAGTTGGGAACTGCCGTAGCGAGAAGAACTACAGGAAATTCATGAGGAAAGTATATATATATTTACATAGTACAAAGCATTTATGTATATAAAACGTGGTGTGTATATATATATATATATATAAAGCATATGTATAAATTATATATATATATATATATATATATATATATATATATAAATTACACACTCATACTTTGTAATTTGTTTATATCGTGAGCTCAAATTTATTAATATTGATTATTTTATTTTTTTAGCCCTGCATCTTACTACCCGTTTGGTTTATATACGCTAATGGTTTGAGGGACTAGCTATGTTATTTATAAGAAGTGTACCCACATTTGTATGGAGCGAGAGTGGAAAACTAGTTTGGTAAAAATATTTGGTACGCAGGGCTGAGATGTGAACCTCGATCTCTCTTGTTATCGACAGTCTAGACTACTGCAAGAGTAGCCCGTTAGACCACGCGGCCACCGAAGTGGGTTCAACTTGAAATATATCCTGTATACCGCAGAAAGCATAGCGGTTTATTTACAATTAATCGTACCCGCATGCCATAAGCGCAGTCTTAAGACGGGTCGTTGAAGACGTAAGTCAACTACAGAAATTCAGAAGAATAAATAAGATGGAAGAAATATCCAAGACTGTATCGATTACAGTAGCCCTGTGGCTTCTTTTGTGCGTACTGACAGCTCACAGCTGACTTGTGACAGTCAACATTTAGGTATATACCTAAATTTTGACCGTCAGAAGCGATAGCTGCTAAACACATGTTTTTGCAGATCATATGGTTCAGCATAGGGATACATAACTTGGTCGGGTAACTTTTCAAAGCTGTCAGTCAACACCAAAGAAGCCATGGGGCTACTGTATAACTTCTTACAGGGCAGACATAACCTCAATATAATACGACATTTGGGTGTAAATGAAATAAGACGATTAATTATTTTAACTTTAATATTATTTTTTACCTATTGCAGTGACCATTGATATACGGTACACATTCTGAAGTATATTCTTCCATTTCTCGCAGACATGCTTCTCAATCATAGGCCATGATATGTCGGTAGGTACGAAGAATTGAAGGCCAAATGTTAACAAAATCGATGCGGATATGAGAAGCTTTGCTGTTTGGGCCAAACTGTAAGAAAGGAACAGTTGTTATGATTATATATAATGAAAATGGTATGTTCCCAAAATGGTGCTTTTGTGGGTGTGCACCGTACGCATTTTACAATGTCAATGGCAAATGTTTTCATCAAAATCCTCGATGCTCATAATATATATATTAAAGGCCTGTTGAGATTTATTTTCAGTAAAATTACGTTAAAAATAGCCTTAACTCAAGATTACTTCCATCCCAACTTAAGGATACGAACAATAATTTTTTTAAATAGTTTTACTCGAATCCCGGCTTGGTCTAGAGCTTTATCTCATGGTTAAGATCCATATTATTTTAGTAACTCACATATTTTCTGTAGGCAAGTTGAGGGTGATACTTGCCCGCGTATTTTCTCCAAATTTGAGGTACCCGACGAACCCCATGACACCAAACAGCAGCACCACGACAGTCATGGTGACGTTGAGAACCCCGGGACAACCCAAGAAGTGACCCGGGTTCTTCATGCTGTTTTCCAAAGGCATCACCTGTTCCAGAAGGAAGAGAAATATAGGTCTTTGTTCTTGTGATTAAAGGGGGGGGGGAGATGTTGAGGTTCAAATCCGATTGGGTGTACCAAAAGTGATTGTTAATAAATGGGTTTCCCCCTCTCCCTCCACGCACATGCATGCAAATTTCCCTATCAATTCTACCTTCCGCATCCTCACTTCATTAGAGGGAAATATTCGGGTTGCCTGGATGGGTAGTAAGACGTGGTGATAAATAATATAAACCAAATTAAATCTAGAACCTACACAACATCCAAACTCCAACCGTTAATTCATCACTGTGAAAAGGGAGACCCACATTTTACCAATTATAACTTTTTTTTCGACTATGCGGGGGAAATTGAGCCCGGGACCCTTAGCATAGTGGAAATAAACGCTATCGATTGATCTATGGAGTTGTATTAAGTAAAACCACTTAGAAAATAAACTCACAGCGGTAGGCACGTGGAATATACTTAGCGCTCATCTAGTCTAGCTTTGTCAGTGACGCTTATAGATCAGGGCCCGAGCCCAGTTCTTTGTAGTGACGGTATTATTCCAAATTGTTTATTACCTCTCTTTCCATGAAAATGTGGATACATTTTGTTTAACTTATATTGAACTTATATCTTACTTATCCCAATCCATTTATGAAGTTGAATGCGTATAGTCTAAACAGACATTAAGACACATTGCATCAAAAACCAGAATCAAACCAGGATCTTCTAGACTTCTGGTCCACCGATCTAGCCAATTAACTTTGAAACAGGGTGTAATCGATTCTCATGTCTGACTAAGTATAGGGCAGTTTGAGGGGTCAAGATTCACACGTCAGCCAATCCCCCATTCGAAACTAACTGCTTGTTATCTTCTAATGGGAGATTGTTTGACATGAATGTTCCACAGTGGATCCACGCACCACCCCGATACCTTCCATGGCAAAGATCACCGTGCTGAAGAAGATTGGAAGCCCCTCTGGAGACCCCGAGTAGTTCCTTTCATCGGGTGAAGGGATGTCCGTGAACAGATAATAAAGAGTTATGGCGAAACCCCCGACGATGAAAAGGTTAGCGAGAGTGGAAAAAGGGACCAAGTATCTCAGGTTTCTGATCAAACCCAAAGCGCAGAGGAACGGTAGAAGCATCAGAATGTAAAATCGGACGTTGATACCATTCCCTTCTTGGACGGTAGTGGGGTAGTAATAATCTACGACCTGCAACAAGAATAAGGTGGGATTTTATTTTTATTACATGTTGGAGGTTAAAATTAAACGTTTTAAATGTACAAAATGATGTTTACTTTCTCTTATAGAAAAAGTAATGTAATCGTAAACATCTTTAACCTCGAGATTATGATGAAGCTTACGATTAATGTGCCCTTAACTAAAAACAAAGTAATTTTACAATTATGTATGTTTGTTTTTACCTAGGGCTACATCAAAATGATTTGATGGATTTCTTTCAAACTTTATATTTAAATGGCATATAATCATACATTGAATATAAACCAGCCCTTGGTGTAGTGGTCAGTTCACCTTGTAATGCTCCCGTTTTATTGAATTGATTTCTAGTGTATTTAAATTTAGGTTGTGTCTATTTTATTTAGTCTGACTGTACTGTTGCTGGTTTATTTCCGTACACGTGCAAGCAGGCTACGGCGAATAACATTCCGTTTGCTTGTTTACAGCCCTCGTAATTGTTAAAGAAAAATACCTCGCACTGTAGCACCTACATAAAGATAAAGAGAGCAATATACTTCATTTGTAAATTATATTGTTTTTATGTTATTTTTCTAGAAGTAGTTTTACTTGTGTCCGAAAGAGCTCAGCAGCTCCCGGGCACAATCTGAGTTTGAAGCCTTATAATTTGTTTTGTTTCTGCTTTTACTGCACAGAGTGGTTAATTGTCGATTCGGGCTAAGACGTGCGTGTACCGACATGGCAAATTATTTATGATCGATATATAAAGTGAATCAACTTTCGAGCATGTACTTTTTTCGACTATTAAACAAAATTGATTTCTGTAATTTCCAAATAAAAATTATATCGAATAACATAATAAAATGTGTGTAAATTATAAAATATTTAAATTGCAGGTACGTGTTGAATATACCGTATCGCGACAACTTGACTACGATCCTAGAGGTCCTGGATTCATTTTCCGTTTGTTACAAATTATAATATACTATATGGAAATTATGTAGCATTGTCTATTACAATTTATGGATGATTTTGATACCTCCAGATAAGTCTCTAATTGCATTTTACTATTTTGTTTTTACACTGAAATTAGTTTTAAACTATTCTGCATTGACTTTAAAGGGGGAAAAATCTAAGCCTATTAATTAAATTTATTCATAGTCAAATTATACTTTTTTTTACAGTTTTTCAAATATATAAAACAAGCTTTCTTCACCCGTAGCCGACTTTTAGTTACCTGTTTTATTGACGTCGCAATGAACACTACGTAGACACTTAGGGCGGTGTAGTAGCCACAGATGAGAGTCCATTTCACAAATTTACTGTAACGTAACATGCGTGTGTGCGAGTCAAGTTTAGTAAAGACAAATTGGTGACCTGGCGGTCTAGGGGTAGGGTGTCAGAACTTCCGTGCTGGGAGTCCGAGGTTCAATCCTCGTTCAAAGCACAAATTTATCCGATTGCCAAACCCTTCCTTCATCTCTGACAAGACGTGTATAAATCACAACCTGTGAATGTGTGGAATACCAGGCCTCCACCGTGGTTTGGATCCCAGTTAAACAGTAGGTCCTCCATTTAATCTCACAATCACCCTACCATTACACATTAGCATAAGTGCGTGTAGCCCGAAAGGGTAGTAAGATGCGGTGCTAATAATAATAATAATAATAATAATAATAATAATAAATAATAATAATAATAATAATAATAATAATAACAAACAAATAATCAATTTTATATTTTAGTTACATTTATGAAATCCTTCTTCTTTGCATGGCCAAAAGAGGTGTCATTAATAAAATTGAGAGCTTATTTTAATTATATTTTTTGTTTGTGAGCCACAACATATTATCCGTCCGCAATATCTTCATATCTACACAAAATGCGTTGAGGATTAAAACCGTGCTAACAAAACCTGCCTGGATTCAAACACCAGCCTCCCCATCACCCCAAAACTGGTTTATTGTAAGACTGTCCTCTTATACCATCTGACCACCAATTCTGTACCCTTTAACAAGGATCTATTGACAGCCGAGGGATTGTAAATCGGGTAATTTCTATAGTTAAGTAATTTTTTCAAGTCATGTGCTTATGTACATACTATTATTATTATTATTATTATTATTATTATTATTATTATTATTATAGCAGCACCGCGTCTTACTACCTGTTCGGGCTACACGCACTTATGCTAATGTGTAATGGTAAGGTGATTGTGAGATGAAATGAAGGACCTACAGTTTAACGTGGGATCCGAACCACGGTGGAGGTCTGGCATTCCCCACATTCACAAGTTGTGATTAATATACGTCTTGTCATGGGTGAAGGAAGGGTTTGGTAATCAGCTAAATCTTTGCCGGGACCGAGGTTTGAACCCCGGACCCCAGCACTGAAGTTCGACATCTTACCCCTAGACCACCAGGTCACCCTTTATGTATTATATATAATCAGTGGGTTTATAAATCATATGCTAAATATCCCTTATTCCAAGTTTGTTAAAAAAAATTACATACGAGCTTTAAAAAAATGTTACAACCTAACTAACACCCGTGTAAATAACCAATTCGTAAGCTACAAATTTGACAGTTGCTTGGTAAGAATTAACCTAAACACAGAATTATTATAGGTGCTAGTTAGGCTTGAACCACGCTTATTTAACACTAGAGTAAGCTCTACCAGACCTTCGGTCACCAGAATGAGTTTGAAGGGCCCTATTTATAGTTATATATATAGTACGTGGCTCTAAACATCATACATCATTTCCTTACTCCACGTCTTATTGCACGTCCGGGCTATCCACATTTTTACACTCAAGAGACAGCGATGAGTAAGGTGTGTGTATATATATATATATATATTATATATATATATATATATACGTGCAATAAGACGTGGAGTACGGAAATGATGTATGATGTCTAGAGCCACGTAAAAAACTGTGAGACGCGATAAAAAGAAAAGTGCCAAACAAAGATATAATCAAGTACTTTTTTCCTTTGGTAGTTTTTAGACATCATTTACAATGTTATGAAAAGCGAAATAAAACTAAGTCTTGTTACACGAAATCCTCCTATAAAACGAAATAGCACTGCTTTTACCAAATAAAAATCTTTAAACGAACATGAAATTAAGAAGAAATTAAGCAGAAATTTTGACAATGCTGTTGTTTGATTAGTATTTTCTTGTACTGTAAGCTAACTTTCGGCTACAAAATTGTGAAATATGCAGATAAACATGACAAAGAATGTAAAACAAATATATAAGGTTCCAATAATAAATTTTAATTGTGTATACATTGCCTCAATATGTAAATAATACTTAAATATCTAAGATAAAATGTAATTTTGAATAGACACGAAATAATACCGAAAAGTGGGATTTAAGAAATGAGATTTGACTAAAAATAAAAAAACAATTTTTACGGGCTCTAATT
Organism: Timema cristinae; assembly: GCA_039000515.1. Lineage (NCBI taxonomy): Eukaryota > Metazoa > Arthropoda > Insecta > Phasmatodea > Timematidae > Timema > Timema cristinae. Next base: position 41,288,168 of record JBCFYV010000100.1, on the reverse strand, counting down.
TGATGTCTCACCCACAGAAACCAGACAAATTCCGGAGTCGAACAGGGCCAGTCTTGAAAGCGAGTTCCGCTGTTTCGGCGTAATCTAACGATGGTATCTTCTCGCGTTTACACAAAATGTGGGCTGATTTGACCTGTTACAAACACATTTAGTCAGGTGATACTTTAATTTATAACATGGTAGACTTCTTGGTCTAGTGGTTAGCCTTCCTAGCTTTAAATGTAGAGGTCCCGGTTTCACCCCATGGTGGCACCATAAGTGTTTTTATCCTATGGGATTTATTTGGTCGCACTGTTTGGTTAACTAGGCTTAAGTTAATACTAAGACTTCTACTGGCTCCACATATTCATCGAGGTAACGCACCTACATGGTATCCCAACCTTGGAAGATAGTTACAGTAGCCCCGTGGCTTCTTTGGTGCTGATTGACAGCTCACAGCTGACTTCTAACAGTTGTTAAACACATGTTTTTGCAGCTCATTTGGTTCGGCGTAGGGATACATAGTTTGGTCTGGTAACTTTTCAAAGCCGTGAGCTGTCGGTCAGTACCAAAGAAGCTATGAGACTACTGTACATACCAACAACTGATCGTAGAAGACCAAGAATATCCCGGCGACAAACCCATACTATAAACAAAATTGTACATGGCATGCATTTTACAAAACCTGATTATGGGTGATCTAATTTAGCCTTCGGAGTCAACCTATCAGTCCTATGAAAATTAGAATGTATCCTAGCAACATAAATTGCATGCTTTTAAAATCAAGTTCTACTTTACTTATGTTATTATCTAAGATCACTTTTCAATACACCTACTTTGTCACGTCATATCAAATCTTTATTGTGAAGATCATGACGTGTGATATATATGCATATGTTAGATCAAAATATATATGATATATTAATTAAATCTACTTCTAATCCACTTTCAAAAAATTAACTTTTAAAATGTGCATCATATTTTTAAAAAAAACATCACCATTATCATCAACTGTTTACATCCTGTCGCTGGGTCAATTTAGTTAAATTCTTTCATCTTCCTTTATCCTTCCACCATTTTTCCTCCTTTAATATCTACCGATCTTCTTCCCACACTTGCACACTTTCTGCTTTCTGCTCCTTAGATCTCTTTTTTGGTCTCCCTTGTGGTATTTTCCTTACATACTTCATTTCCATAATTTTCTTTGGCATCCTCTCCTTCCCCATCCCCAGTACATGCTCACACCATCTCAATCTTGCTTCTTATACTTTCTCAATATACTCCCTGTACCCCAATTTTTCCCTGAATAACTTCATTCCTAATCTTGTTTCTCCTCGTGCATGCTCCTCATAAATCTCATCTCCATGGCCTCCACTTTCCTAGTTTCTCTTACATTCAATGTCCATATTTCTGCTGCATGGTGACTATGGGTACAAAGTACGTCCTGTATAACCCTTCCTTGCACTTAAATGGTTATATAAAACTAATCGATTCACTTAAATGATAGTCAACATTAAAGAAAAAAACTATGTGTCCAAGCCACTTACTAGAATGTGCACGCAGTGGAAGCAGATAAACCCCACAACGACTGTACCAACTGCTCCGACGACCAATCCGGCGTTCATGAAGGCGTTAGGCATCGCCAGGATTCCTGTCCCGATGCTTCCTTTCAACATGTGCGCCACGGCGCCCGCGTCGCTTCAAACAAACAAGTTTCCATCCTAGTCATTAACATATTGGTATTAGACCCGCCGTGGACTTCAAGGATGGATTGTAAGGAAAGCAAATAATGGCAGTTTTTTTGAATTTTTTATTTTAAAAAAAAATGTCTGTTTAAAACAAATCAAATATTTCTCAAATAGAAACAGAGAGTTTAGTTTTCTTCAAATTGTGATATCAACAGTTGTTGAATATCTATCAAGTATGTTTTGGAATTTAATGACAACTCTCCCCCTTCATTTAAAAAGTTTGTCATCTAATGCCGCTATGCTCATGACTGCTATTCAAGAACTTTTGATATCACCACGATAAGAGAATTTAACTCTATATTTCTACTGGAGCAGCGTTTAATTTATTTTTGGCAAACTGGTGGTTTTTTTCTTTAAAAAATACAAAAACACTGCTATTAAAGCACGTTTCCTACAATCCTAACTTAAGGCGTCACTCTCGTAAGAGATTATACTGCAATGATTGGGAGACTAAAGTTCAAATCTTGTTCGGGTGTACTGAGATTTTTTCCTAAATGGTTTTTCCCAGTCTTTCTACATAAATGTGCGTATACACTTCCTATAAATTCAACCTTCCTCATCCCTAGTATATTAGTGTAATTTGTACATTTGCGTATTCCACTAAAATTTAGCCTTTTTATAAATATGGTTTATTTTATTTGTTAATTAAAAAGTTATGAAAAACTTCAAGTAATACTTTATTTTGTATTAATGTACATTTTCTATTTAAATTATTAATTAAATGCATCAATAATATAAATATAACTACAGTATCCCCATGGCTTATTTGGTGCTGAGTGACAGCTTACAGCTGACGGCTTTGAAAAGTTAACAGACAAAATTGTGTATCCCTACGCCGAACCATATGAGCTGCAAAAACATGTGTTTAGCAGCTGTCACTTCTGACAGTCAAATTTAGGTATAACCTAAATGTTGAATGTCAGAAGTCAGTTGTGAGCTGTCAGTCAGCACCAAAGAAGCCATGGGGCTACTATATATATTATTTTTACTCACGCCGTGGTGGTAAAAATAGTTTCCAGTTTTCAAATAACAGGACTTAAATTAAACTCACACCGTAGTTTGGATCTAATTTACAAATAACATTGCTTCAGCTGTCACTTCTGACAGTCAAAATTTAGGTATTTACCTAAATGTTGACTGTCAGAAGTCAGTTGTGAGCTGTCAGTCAGCACCAAAGAAGCCATGGGGCTACTATATATATTATTTTTACTCACGCCGTGTGGTAAAAATAGTTTCCAGTTTTCAAATAACAGGACTTAAATTAAACTCACACCATAGTTTGGATCTAATTTACAAATAACATTGCTTGATGTACCGGTGTTAAGGTCATAGTGTTGTTTTTTTTTTAGGCAACTTGCTCGCGAGTCTGGTAGTAGCCATACAGTCTTACTTTGATGGATTCATATGGTTCTTTCATTTAATTTTCGTTATAGTGGAAACAAGTTAGGTAAGTTATTTACATAAGATATTCTATATAGATATATAAAATTATATACATAGATGTGAACACAAATTTAACGTCATGCTCGTTTAATCTTTTTTTTTCTATAGAGTAAGACCTGCCTCGGTGGCGTAGTTGGCTAACGCGCTTGTCGTGTTGAGCTCGACTGCTGAGGACGGGAGATCGAGGTTCGAATCTCGGTCGGGTGAACTGTGAGTGGCTTTTCCTAAATGGTTTTCCACTCTCCCTCCACGCAAATGCGGGTTCACTTCCTCTAATTCAACTTTCCCAATTCCTAATCCATTAGAGTAATTAGTACTTAAAGCTTATAACCCGAATGGGTAGTAAGACGCGGTGCTAAATAATAAAAAAGAAATAGACAGTAAGATATAGGTTTGAATCTCACTCGAGTATTATTATTTTTAGCACCACGTCTAGCTAGCTACCTGTTTGAGATATATTCACATATATAAATTACACTCATGTGTTAGGGAGTGAAGGTTAAATTTATACCAAATGTACCCGAATTCTTGTGTACAAAAAAACTTCTGATTATTTAATATTTTCTTCTTTGTGATATTTCAATTGAGTAACATGTCTACTTACGTGTTAGGATGTTTGACTCGGCGCATGGCAAACGGGCTGTACACATCTTTGTCTTCATCTGGTTGCAGAGGTTCATCTCTCAACGCTAGCCTATAAAACAAACACCTCTCTGTTATGTAAACTCTAATGATTGTACTGGCTATAATCCGACCTTTCAGAATTAGAAGAATGAGTGGTAATAAACGTTAGCAGTTTTTTTTTAACATTTGATTTTAATAAGGAGAGATTTATAATACAATGTTATGACCTGACCGGGATTCAAACCTCAACATCCCCATTATCACCAGTCTAGTCTATTGCCAGGGTGACATCCTAGATAATACGGCTACCGGAGTGGGTTTAATGGCTTAGTATCTAATTAAATTAGTGTAATATTGTGATATATTAAGAAAATTGAAAAATTAATTGAATTAATATCAAAAAACATGTTGAAATTCATTTTAATTACTGCATTGTCCTTATGGTGAGGACCACAATTCGATACATTTAAATCGGTTGAAAAATGACACCTGGGAAGGGGAATCAAGCCCTCTTATTAAAGATTGACCCTAAGCACGAAAAAATCTTGGATGGTTCAGTGGAGAGCATTGGTGCACTTAGTCAAAGTTCCCAGGTTCGATTCCCATGTCTTGGTGTCACTTTTAAACAAATTTAAAGAAACGATATTAATTGTTTCAGTCGTAAATAAATAACGTTACTCACGTTGATTTGAAGTTGTCCATGGAGGTCTCGCTTACAATCACCGATGATGGTTCTGGGAATTCCATTCTAATTTTTTTTTTTGGCAGAACTACAGATCGGTTATAGACAAAGTATTGCTATCAGCATTTCCTTAAAAATGCCAAATAATTAGGGGAAAAATACCTAATCTTCAAATTGTATAGAATATCTTCCGGGTGATTTTGTTACTTTTACCAATTCATTTTATTTTCTTATTTAGAACTTAGACTTGCAAAATTATTTCAACCTAGAAAATTAGTGTAAGTAGTGGTAAAGAAACGTGTTTTAAGTTAAGCAAATATTTTCACCAAATAAGTATTTAATTGTTGAGTACATAACTAGCCTGGTTATCTCAACGACAAGAGCATTTGTAGACAAATTAGAATAATATAGTCGATTCGATTCACTAATCTAAGTATAATTTTTCAACTAATCTATATTCTGATCTTCATTGAAATGGCCTCTAGGAAAATAGAAACATTTTTACTGTCAACCTTTATAACATAGTTTTATTATTTAGGTATTAATATTATCCATCAAAAGTGAACGCTGCATATCACATTACTTGACGTATGAATACGTAAGTTTTATAGCTGCTACTTCCCTATGAAACCTAAACTATAGTGGAAATCTTGAGTACTTAGTAAACAATGTGTAGTTAGTTATTTGGCTTATAATGAATCTTATTCTCTACTCGCTAATAATATGAAATACTCACGGGATCTACGGAGGCTCATAATGACCCTCGAATATAAACGGACCGTGATGAAACACAACATAATCATTTTGTGACGCAACCCAAAGTGTTACCTCGTGGACGAATTAACTACACGACGCGAACGCGTTGGCGACCTTCAAGTAACTAATGCGTTAACTAAACTTATTATGTACAATACATGATTAAATAACATCTACCATCACCCACTTCGGTGGCCGCGTGGTGTAACGCGCTACTCTCGCAGTAGACTAAACTGTCAATGATGGGGAGATCGAGGTTCGAATCTAGGTCGGGTGTACTGAGTTCGGGTTTTCCTAGATGGTTTTCCAATCTCCCTCCAAGCAAATTTGGGTACACGTTCTCTAAATATAACCTTCCTAGTCCCTAAAACCATTAGCGTAATTGTAAATAAGCGTATAGCCTGAACGGGTGTTATGACTACACGGAGCCGACCCGCACCGCATTTTCTAGCCCGAGAGCCGAATGGAATGTTGTAAATAATATTGTTTATCTTGTACGTAATGTTGGAAACAATGACTACAGCGTGACCTGGTGGTCTAGGGGTAAGGTGTCGGACTTCTGTGCTGGCGGTCCAGGGCTCAATCCTTGTACCGGTACAGATTTATCTGTTTACCAAACCCTTCCTTCACCTCTGACAAGACGTGTATTAATCACAACTTGTGAATGTGTAGATTGCCAGGCCTCCACCGTGGTTCGGATCCCTCGTTAAACTGTAGGTCCTCCATTTCATCTCACAATCACCTTACCATTACACATTAGGGTAATTGCGTATAACCCGAACGGGTAGTAAGACGCGGTGCTATTAATAATAATGACTACAGCGTTACACGCGCAACGGCTGTGAAAGAAATGCATGGTTTTACAATTGCTGACACAGTGACTGCCAATCACTGTGAATAATCACTGGTATAAATCACTGAACTTTTAAAGGATCAAGGTCACTGTGATCACCGATATCGTAAAATCACTGCTTAGCCCATCCCTACAGTGCTTAGTGGTTACCATGAAAACAAAGTTCGGAAGCTCCCGAACATTTATTTAAGGTGTAAGTGTGGTGCAGCTCCGTGTAGCCGGTCCTTTGACGCGGTGATTAAAAAAAAAGCACTTACCACCAGTATAGTACCTATGAGAACCTGTCTCAGCCAACGTAGCGCCTAACTTAGGTTAATAAATATACGGCCCCAACCAGACGTTACATCGTGGTGCGGTCATCTATTTATTTTTTAAACAGCAGAATTAAGACCAGTAAACCTTTGAACTTTTTTAAAAAAATTACAGAGAAATTATAAAAATAAAACTTGTTTGTCTCACCATCTGGTCAAGCTATAGGCATATAATATAGTTATTACTCTATGGAGGTAGGGATGAATAAGGAAGTATGGTTGAGGTAATCTACCCTCACTTGCGTGGAAGGAGAGTGGGAAGCCATTTAAGAAAACAAATCCTAATTTAAAATGATTCTGTTTAAAATGGGACTGTAAGGAACGTGAAATTAAGGTAGTATTTTTTGAGCATTTTTGAAGCAAACTTTTCTGGAAAACATAAATTAAATAGTTCTCCAATATAAACATGGAGTTCAATTTTTTTCACATGGTGATATCAACCGTTGCTGAATATCTGTCATGGTTGTCCAGGAATTTAATTACTACTTTTTTATCTTCATTTAACTAGTTTCTCATCTAATGCCGCATGCTCGTGACAGATATTCAACAACGTTTTGTTATCACCACGTGAAGAACATTAAACTCTACCCTTTCAATGTCGTGATATTTTATTTATTCTAATTAGAAAAAAGTTTTTTTTATAAAAACTGCAAAAGCACCGCCGTTTTTTCACATCTCCTACATCTCCACCTTTGGTACGTTTGGTTTAAATGCCATATCTCAATGGTACAGTTAATCATATTAAACAACTATAGTTCTAAATTGAGTTTATTAAGAGATTTAAAAAAAATAGGATGTTAATTTTCATGTAATTTGTAATCAAACCCACATTGGAAGTCACATGGTCTAATATCAGTCTGGTTTGTCGATGACGGTGAATTCGGAGTTCGAATCTCAGTCGGGTGTACTGAGAGTAGTTTTACCTACCTAAATGGTATCCTACTTTCTCTTTTAGTAAGTGTGGATATACCATTTCCAAATTCTACCTTTCTCATCCTTACCATATTAGTGTAAATATAAGTAAATACAAGATAAGTAAACTCTGATTTAGGTAGAAATAACGTTATGGTAGACGTAGGCCTTTCCTAACAGAATCATAAAATACAGGGTGTTACGTATCATATGGGACCCACTTAAGAAGTGGACAGGAGACACAAAAACAATGAAATAAGTTCATTTAAACATGTGTCCCATTTGACCTTGTTTAAGAGTTATAGTCATGTTTTGTACTCCAGTATTGTGGAGCACTATAGTAAGTGTTCAAAATGGCCACCTTTGTTTTGAATGTAAGTCTTGCAATGCAATTTATTTTCGAAAGGGCGTGCCTTTTTACGACACAATGACTGCAGGATTGAATTCAAACTGAAGGTGGCCATTATGAGTATTTCCTATAATGTTAAGAGCTCCACATTACTAGAGTACAAAAATGTTTATAGCTCGGCTTATATTAACTTTTCTCGTTTTTTTTTTGTGTCACCTTTCTACCGCTGTAATCAGGTCTCACAAGTTAGGAACATTCTGGATATTAGGTTTATGGATAAAAGGCCTCTCATGAGGTCCTGCCTACCTATACCATTTTATGGTAGGACGCTAAGCATAGAAAAAAAAAGAGTGGTCAAATAAATGTCACCAAAATTCAGGAGATTTAGGATACCGGTACCTGTAAATAGCTGATGGTTTGAAATTTCACTGTATGAATGTGAGATTACTGTTGAGGTCCTCACATCATCTAAAGGTTAAATATTCTATTGAATATTTTATGCAGATAAAATGGCCAAATCATGGGTGAAATTTTTTGCAGGCCATTTTATTTTGATATGCTTTGTTATTTGTTGCAAATCAAAGTAGTTTTCATTCCAATGTCAACTTAACAATTTGTTTAATCAACAACTTAGATTTTAAAATTCTATAAATTAATTTCTGAGCTTTAAAATGTTTAGAATATCAAATGGTTATGCCAACTCTTTACAACCTTAATACGTTTTTAGTTAAAATTTAATGCATAGTTTACGTTGTGAAGTATTAATAATTTTAATTATATATTTTTTAACTTAAAGTAATGCCATTATTAAATTTTTAGTTAAGTGAAACATTGGATGACATATATTTTATTTCCCAATCTAATCTTTACACTCTAAAAGTATTTATTGGTTCTATAAACTCTCGACTTTTAACCAAGAAGCTTGAATCTGTTGAAGTGATATATACTTAAGATTTAATTAGGGGTTTCCCCTACAGAAATAAAATACATTATAATAATACATTTTGTTTTACTTTCTGAAAAAACATTCAATTAAATGATTAAGGGCAACCACACAACATAACCCTACTTACTAATAAGTAAAATATTATATGATAAGAAAACAGCCTTTGATTAATAATCAAGGATATTTTGTTAAAATTACATGAAGCACACAGAAATGTACAATTAAAAACTCTTCATGCATTAAAAAAAATACAATATTCATAAATAATGTTTATCAAAAAATATATTTCAGTAGATTTTAAACATTCAAACACGAGACACTTTGATCTAAAAAGAATAACTTTATTTATAATGATATAAAACTTAGTCTTCTACTTTTTTACATATTAAAATAATCCTATACTAATTTAATCAGTTCATTGAATCAGTACAAACCTCTCCTGAATATTAAATAAATACGTTTTAAATGAACATTGCGTCAACACATGACAAAACTGCAAATTTTTCATAAAATTATAGTTATTTGAGGAATAAGAATTAGGTACGATTTGAAAATTAATTATTATGAAGGTAATAATCTAATTATTAGTATCTGAGACAGTTTTTTTTAGTGATCTTGGAATCAATTTTCCTCAACAACTTTACAAATTTTATGAAGACTATGAAGACTTTTCTAACCAAGATTCAAACTAATCTCTCAGAAGAGTTTGGTCAACGCCTAGTCACTCTTGAGTACTGTTAAGGGCTTTGTTAAATGGTGTTTAAGTCAAAACATTCGAGTAGACATGTGGCTGCATTTATCCAATTATTTATCAGAGTTTTTCTTCTATAACAAGAATATGATTGACTATTCCACAGCACCTTGTACCAGGAGATTAGACTGTGTTAGGAGTATGGCACGCTAATGTATTAGGTAGGAGGTTATATCGGTTAGGCTAGGGCCAAACAAAACGCTATGTATAATTGTTGAATATTTTCTCATGAGAACAGACTGCTCTAAAAGTAGTTGCCAGCATATGGTTTACCATTTCATCACTACCAAGTATCAGGAGAACAGATGCTTAAAAGTACATCGCAATAATATCCAGTACGCGTGTGCAGTAATTGGTGAGAAGAAAAGCTACATGGTTTACTATTTCCTCAATACCAAGTATCAGGAGACCAGACTTCTCTAAGAGTAATACATAGCGATGATATCTAGCACGCTGTGCAGTCCTTGTAATAAGAGCTGTCACCATAGTTGCCAGTATAATTATTGCCTCAGACCAACTATCAGGAGATCAGAATGATCTAAGAGTACATCGTGATGATATCCAGTACGCTTGTGTAGGTCCCAGTAAGAAGAGCGGCCAGCCAGAACAGTAAGATGAACGAATCTTTCCACAGCACCCAGTACCAGGTACCAAGTCCTCCTTCCCAGTTAGTCACGAGATCAATCACCACCGGACAAAGGAGGCCCAGAGTGGAGTAGCACACAGCACCCACCAGAGAAATGATGGGCCCGAGGTTTGGTACAGCTATCGCGACACAGACTGTGGACAGTATAAAAAAAACAATAGGGCCTACATAAAACTTTTTTGTTTTCATTTGGTTTATAAAGGTGTGGTGATCTTTTTTTTTTATAAATGTCCAGCTTACAGGAACTTAAATCCGTGACATATGGCTTAAATGATCTATCAATTGCGCTACTCATACTACTAGCCAGGTCCAAGATTGCTTCTCTTTCTAAACAAATTATACTTACAACAATAGTTTTTACTACTGATGAAACATTTAGTGATTTAGGTTAGAAGTTAGAGTGTGTGATGTTTATGTGATTCGGAGCTCACAATAATCCCGAAATATGTTGCGAATTACGTATCCTGTGTATTGGATGAATGTGACTACAATAGTTCATAAAAATTAAGCACACTTTTGACAACTTAAGGTCACAATTCAGAAGAATAGAATGGTTTTTACATTTAATTTAACTGACAAAATAATTTTAAACATATTCTAAAGACTGAAAAAGCACATTAGTAGAATATTATACTGTTTATAAAATGACAGAAATAAACAATCCTAGTTTTTAAAGTAAGAATATACTATCGAGACCAAATATTTACTTAAAAAGTATAATATCGGTATTTTATATAATATTAAAACATTTTATTTTAATTTCTTATTATTTTAATTAAAGGTAATACTATTACAAACAATGTGTGTAGTAGAATTTCATTATTTTATTAAGAGTACTAAACTTAGTCAATAAATACTGAAAATAGCACGCTTCTGGTTAAACCCAAACTTGAAATGAAGAGTACAGGTTAAAAAGGAGGAAAGTAACTTTACACACATTTTACAGGACAAAAAATGTTATAACTCAAACCCCTTAAGGAACCCAGTTAATACTGGTGTTTTAAAATAAAATAATTTAGAGATAACATATGTACATCTGCACGTTAAATACCATAAATAAATATGGCATAGACCTTTTTTAACCACAATCTCAAGTACATGAGAAAGGTCTCATGATTGTTTAACAGATGACAGCACTAACTAGACTTGAGGTAGAAGGGTATTTTCTCTCTTTTTCTCCCTGTAATCTTAAAATAGAAGGACAATTATCAGGGAACTTCATCAGTTATTAAGATTTTGAAGGCGTTTCTTAGCACCACGTCTTAACTTCTCGTTCGGGCTGTACGTCTGCTAACTATTATTATTATTTTTATTATTAGCACCACATCTTACTACCAGTTCGGGTTATACGCCTTACGCTAATGTGTAATGTTAGGTGATTGTGAGATGAAATGAAGGACCTACAGTTTAACGTGGGATCCGAACCACAGTGAAGGCCTGGAATTCCACACATTCACAATTTGTGATTAATACACGTCTTGTCAGAGGTGAAGGAAGGGTTTGGCAATCAGATAAATCTGTGCCAAGACCGAGGATTGAACCCCGGACCCCCAACACAGAAGTCCGACACCTTACACCTAGACCGTCAGGTCACCATTACTAACTAAGCAAATGTATTTGTAATTAGTAAAGTTGGATTAAAGAGATTTGTATCCACATTTGCTTGAAGGGAGAGTGGAAAATCTTTTAGGGGAAACCACCCTTATCACAATCGATCAAGATCGAACCCCAATCTCCCCATCATCGGTAGTCTAGTCTATTGCAAGAGTTACACCTTAGACAATACGGCCACCGAAGCAATCAAGGGGCAAGTTGGTAATGTCAATGTTTCGAAAGGGGTACGTGTCTTGCGAAAGTTTGGAAAACACTACTGATCATGGGATCATCTCCAGTCTACCCAAATTAACAAAATTAATACACCCTAAAAAGACTGACCTGTTACGGCAACCGTTAAAATTCTGTAAATATTCTGTAAAGTTGAGCTCCATCTCTTGTCCACGCGTTTTTCCAACATTGGCCACGTTATGTCGGTGGCGATAAAATACTGGAGTCCGTAAGTAAGCAAGATGGCAGCTGCGATGAGGATTTTGACCACTTGTGCCATACTGGAATCAGTAACCCATCACAATTTAAAATCCCTCTTGCCCTAAAGATAGCATCTAGCTTACAGTAGCCCCATGGCATCTTTGGTGCTGACTGACAGCTCACAGCTCACAGCTGACGGTTTTGAATAGTTACCAAACCAAATTATGTATTCCTACGCCGAACCAAATGATCTGCAAAAACACGTGTTTAGCAGCTGTCACTTCTGACGGTCAATATTTTTATATATATATATATATATATATATAATATATATATATATATATATATATATAAATGTTGATTGTCAGAATTCAGCTGTGAACTGTCAGTCAGCACCAAAGAAGCCATGGGGCTACTGTAGATCTCTTTCACCACTAGAGGATTAACCGACAAGCTACCAAAAGTTATTAGATTTACTCGCAAGAATACATTCACCAAACCATAATATGATCTGCAAAACCATAATATATTGATTTGTTGTTACATTTGACAGTAAAAATAAAAGTCACGACAAACAATTTGTTTTAATTATGTCTTACTTTTAACCGTTTTTACATATTTTTCTATCTATCAATTACCACCATTCCTATGTCGAATAGACTCTAGGTGATACAGTTCGAACCAGACATCACATCATGGTGTTGATTTATGTATTACACTCAATGACTGACTGATGAGTCATCAAACCGAAGGTTGGGTTGATACGTGTCTCATCCATCCGGTGCTGGGCAGGCTTTTCGACTGGTTAGTGCTTTCCACACCATCTGGTAGAAATCACATGTACTAGGGAAGTTCATAAAGTCAAGTAGTTTCCTGTTACTTTCCGCATGTGATGAGGATGTAGAAAAGAGAAGATATCAAAGAAAATGTTGGAAATGAAGAATGTAGGATAAAGACCGCAGGGGTGGCCAAGAAAGAGATGTAAGGAGCAGATAACAGAAAGTGTACAAGTGAGAGAAGAACGGAAGCAATTAAAGGAGGAAGAATGGTGGAAGGATAGGGGAATATGGTGGTATTTACTAAACTGACCCGGCCACGGCTGGAAACAGTTCATAATGTTGACGAATTCTACAGGCGAGCGAGGATAGCTCCTATATATTTTGCCCACAAGTTATTTTCATTTACCCTCGAGGAATCTGTTAGATACCGCAATTAACATGGGGCTGGCGGCTTTGCTTCCCCTCCAAAGGAGGATAGCTATGTCCTTTCTACCGACCAAGACTTTATTTTACTTGTGTAGATTGTGATTAACTCTGATTGTGAAAGTTGAAACTTCTTCAATCTCTTAATACATTAGGCCTATATTTTAAATGTATAACATACCGGTTTCCTAAACCTAGTTTTAAGCCTAATTTTGTAGAGTACAAAAGCTCCCCTTTTCTTTACTGTAGGCTACTGCTATTTTATAGACTACAACAACTTTACTTTTCTTTACTGCCATCTGCTGCTATTTTAAAGGTTAAAGCAACTTTACTTTCCTTTAATTGCCCTAAGCTGCTATTTTACAAGCATCAGTATTTCATTTGACTTTATCACCTTCTGCCATTATTTTACCTTCAACAGCAGCTGTATTTTACTTCACTGCCATCTGCTGCTATTTTAAAGGTTAAAGACAACTTTACTTTCCTTTAATTGCCCTCAGCTGCTATTTTACAAGCATCATATTCATTGACTTATCACATCTGCCATTTTTACTCACAGCAGCTGATTTACTTCAACTCTCTGCCTATTTAAGTAAACAACATTTCTTAATGCCAGCGTATTTACAACTCAGTATTCATGACTTTCAACTCCATTTTCCGTACTAGCATTTACTTTACTCCTTTGCTGCTATTTTACAGGCAACAGCATTTGAACTATAGTAAAATGTAATGTTCCTGAAGTGTACTCACACATGTTCTGATGGAAGATTGAGAGTAACGCTGGCGTTGGTACTTTCTCCGTACTTGAGGTAGCCGAAGAAACCGATTATGGCATACAGGGTGACGACAACGAACATCCCTGCATTAAGCACCCCTGGACAGCCCAAGAAGTGTCCTGGGTTCTTCATGCTGTTCTCCAGGGGCATAACCTGACAACACACGAGTCATGTTAGTATATCAACAAATATAGAGTATTTTATTCAGTGTTACACATCTACTTTCATAATGTGGGATAGGTAAAACTTTGATGGAGGTCGAAAAGCGATTAGGGAACTGTTCAATAATAAACCCCTCAGTATTTCAGAAATTGAACATAAAGGGCCCCGCCTTCTGGGCGTTTAAACGCATTGCTGACGTTCCTCTGCATCGCGTTTTTTTTTTAATGTGGTTTGCTCCAAACTGAAGCTAAAAGGTTATTTTACCTTAAATTGAACACTACATTTTGAGAGGAATAATTATTTTTTTAATGTATTTAATGTGCACTTTTTTAACCGACTGATTACAGTACCGGAGTTCAATTCTCGGTCCCGGCACAGATTTATCTGATTACCAAACCCTTCCTTCACCTCTGACAAGACGTGTATTAATCACAACTTGTGAATGTGGGAATGCCAGACCTCCACCGTGGTTCGGATTCCACGTTAAACTGTAGGTCCTTCATTTCATCTCACAATCACCCCACCATTACACATTAGCGTAAGTGCGTACAACCCGAATGGGTAGTAAGACGCGGTGCTAATAATAATAATAAATAATGATTACAGTATATCAGCGCACGAGAATTTCTATGGGCGAGAGAGCAAGGGGTCTACCAATTTTGACGAGAAAGGTATTTTAACATAACTTCTAGGGTTATTTTACATGCTACAATTGACATGGGACCAACGGCTTCACTCTTTCTCCGAAGGAAGTTGTGCTACGGATTTTTTATCGTTCAAGAAAATCAGTCCACCCCGGCCGGTTTGAGCCCACGAACATCGGGTCTTCTTGAGGTAAGCACTTTTACCCCAAAACCACCGAGGTCAACATAGTCGAATAATTTGTTTTAATTAGTAAAAATTTCTAATTCTCAATTTTTTACAACTCCATGATTAAGGTGAAGGGTAGGCCTATAGAAGAATATAGTCTTCCTTAAACAAAGGCAATCATTTGAAATGTTGTTAACAAACGCTAGTGCAATTAATTGTATCTGAATAGCGAAGCTTGGAAGATATAAATTCTATTTTAGTTACTAATATAGCTGAATCAAGTATCGGATTCGTAAACGGGATTCGAAACCTGGGCCCTTGGCTTAGCGCTACAATGCTATACCCATGGGCTATCTACGAATTATCACAAGCTTAGGGTCATTTTTCATCAATAACCTGATAACTTATAACCTTTAGATTACTACATATAATTATTTTTAAGGTTATTGCTCACTACTACCAATACGGAAATGCGATGGCTAGAAAATTAAAATCCTCCTGTACATCTTGATGCTATCCCTCTTCGTGTTCCGTTAATTCATTAACAATAACTAACCCGCTTCCGTAACCGCATGGTCTAACGCGCTATTCTCGCAGTGGACTAAACTGGCGATGATGGGGAGATTGAGGTTCGAATCTCGATCGGGTGTACTGAGAGTGGCTTTAACCAAATGGTTTTCCACTATCCCTCCACGTAAACGCGGATAAAATTTATTTAATTCCTTTCTAATTCCTAAAACCATTAACGTAATTAGTATATAATCGTGTAACCTAAACAGATATTGACACGTGGTATTAAAAACACAAAAGGACTACTATTGAAGTTTAATATTGCATTATCGGTAAAGAAAAATATTTGTACTATAATAGGTCGCAGGAAATGTTCTACTTTGAAAATTTAAGTTAACTCATATTGAAATTCAGATTTCTAACAAAAGATAAAAAAAAATATTAACATATGGGAGTGTAGGAGATGCGATAAAAGGTCAGTGTTTTTTTTTTCAATTTTTATGGATTTTTTTTAAATAAATAAAATAATTCTCTATTGAAACAGAATTTAATTTTCTTCACATGTTGATATCAACAGTTGTTGAATATCTGTCATGAGATAGCGGCATTAGACGAGAAACTTTTTAAATGAAGAGAAAACAAGTTATCATTAAATTTCAGGACACCCTTGATACTGATTTATTTATACAAAAAGAGTTTTTATCTAAAAACTACAAAAATAACTATTCTTCTCCCTTACGCCTCCCTCAATCCCTACAAATATATATATATAGCTTTGAGATGTTTAACGTGCACTTTCTGAACTGACCGATTATGTCAGCACATACGAGTTACAAACTAATTTAAATCTAAAACAAACACAACACCGAATGTTAATTCATCACCGAGAAAGAGGAAACCCCTCATTTCACCAATGGTGAATTTTTTGGCCATTTTTGAATCAAACCTGGGACTATTAACTCAATACGTGAACACATTACTGACTAAAGCTAATGTATCAGACAACACACACATACATATTAAATAAAAATGGTGTTGACATAATATGTCAAATCTAGTGAAACCTCATATTTGTGAAAATTAATTTTTTATGCCCTTGGAAATAATAAATGAGGGTGCTTTGTGGGGGCTACGTTATGAAAGCGCGCAGGCCGTGTTTTTGTACCTGCTTTGAAGTATATCAGAAGCTCACAAGGTAGATGCATCAAAATTGTACCTTTGTTTATAGTACCTAAGCCTCATATGGCAACACCGCTTGTTGGTTCGTTCACAAACGACACATCTCTATTTCAATATGAGATGTATTGTATTTTTGTGTAATACACCCAATATCATCTCTGAGGTAACTCTAGGTCTGCTGGAGAAAAGTTTCATCTTCGCTCACTGTCAGTTAAATGTTGCCAAATCTCCTCACTCTCAGCTATGTCAGAGGGTGGTATGTTCGGGTAAGAAGGAGCTACTGGCAACCTCGACTAACCAGCGTTGCGAAACTTATATTATACATGGTGGGACCGAAACAATTAGACGGTTAGTAACTTGAAAATTAACACTTTGATTCAGTGAAAGTTAGGCCAACAAACCTCAGCGCGTTATTGGAAACTATGGTCGTAGAGCCAAATTTAAATTGTCTAATTGTTTCGGCTCAATCCTATATTTGAGGTGATATTGACCACACAAAAACGAGAGATTGACAACGTTTTTTTCCCCAATAGTAACCATGGGGTTCCCTCAGAAATAATATACAGTGAAGCTAACCTAACCCTGAAGTTTTATCATTTTATTTTAATCATTGTAAAACGCTAAGGTGCTGTTCCCTGTAGTTTTATTATTTTATTGTAATTATTGTAAAAAGTTAAGATGTTGTTCCCTGTAGTTTTATTATTTTATTGTAAACATTGTAAAAAGTTAAGGTGTTGTTCCCTGTAGTTTTATTATTTTATTGTAAACATTGTAAAAAATTAAGGTATTGTTCCCTGTAGTTTTATTATCTTATTGTAATCATTGTAAAAAGTTAAGGTTTTGTTCCCTGTAGTTTTATTAGTTTATTGTAATCATTGTAAAAAGTTAAGGTTTTGTTCCATGTAGTTTTATTATTTTATTGTAATCATTGTAAAAAGTTAAGATGTTGTTCCCTGTAGTTTTATTATTTTATTGTAATCATTGTAAAAAGTTAAGGTGTTGTTCCCTGTAGTTTTATTATTTTATTATAAACATTGTAAAAAGTTAAGGTGTGGTTCCCTGTAGTTTTATTATTTTATTGTAATCATTGTAAAAAGTTAAGGGGTGGTTCCCTGTAGTTTTATTATTTTATTGTAATCATTGTAAAAAGTTAAGGTTTTGTTCCCTGTAGTTTTATTATTTTATTGTAATCATTGTAAAAAGTTAAGGTTTTGTTCCCTGTAGTTTTATTATTTTATTGTAATCATTGTAAAAAGTTAAGGTGTTGTTCCCTGTAGTTTTATTATTTTATTGTAATCATTGTAAAAAGTTAAGGTGTTGTTCCCTGTAGTTTTATTATTTTACTATAAACATTGTAAAAAGTTAAGGGGTGGTTCCCTGTAGTTTTATTATTTTATTGTAATCATTGTAAAAAGTTAAGGTGTGGTTCCCTGTAGTTTTATTATTTTATTGTAATCATTGTAAAAAGTTAAGGTGTTGTTCCCCGTAGTTTTATTATTTTATTATAAACATTGTAAAAAGTTAAGGGTGGTTCCCTGTAGTTTTATTATTTTATTGTAATCATTGTAAAAAGTTAAGGTGTTGTTCCCTGTAGTTTTATTATTTTATTGTAATCATTGTAAAAAGTTAAGGTGTTGTTCCCTGTAGTTTTATTATTTTATTGTAATCATTGTAAAAAGTTAAGGGGTGGTTCCCTGTAGTTTTATTATTTTATTGTAATTATTGTAAAGATTAAGAAGGTGGTCTACAATACATATTTGCCATGTTGCCACGTAAGCAGTTGTTTTTTCTCTGTCCGCTTTTGATACAACGGTCCAGGTGTGCTTTTGATCCACATCTTCGTGAGCTTTCGATAAGAGATTTCTCCCTGTTGTTCGGTTTAGAAGTTCTCCTGTTCTCGGGTCACTAACCACGCCTATCCCTTCCATGGCGAAGATGACGGTACAGAAGAACATGGGTATGAGTCCGGGTGACGCGATGTAATCCCTCTGAGTGGGTGAAGGGACGTCTGTGAAGATGTAATAAAAGGTTATGGTGAACCCGACACCCATTAGCAGGTTGGCGATAGCTGACACGGGTACCAGGTACTTGAGGTTCCTGATCAAACCAAGGGCGCACACGAACGGGAATATCATCAAGATGTACAGTCGGATGTTGATTTTCTCGTCATCGGCAGTTCCAGCTTGGTAGTAGTGGTCGGTAACCTTAAAAAATACATCGTGTGATCAAAAAGGCTGTTTTAACTTTTTTGATGAAAACAAAAATTGAGATTAATTTTAAATTTTATTTAACACCTCATCTTACTACCCGTGACGCACATGTACTGACTAAACTAATGTGTTAAGAAGGAGGAAGGTTGGATTCAGAGTAAGTGTACTCACATTTGCATGGAGGGAGAGGGGAGAATCATTTAAGAAACACCATTCTCAGTAGACCCTAACAGAATTCTAGTACTGAGGCCGTAAATTTTGAAATACTTACCAACAAAAAACCAAATTATTATAAGTATTTAAATTAATTGTTTATTAAGGGTTGTTTGTAGGCCTCTATTAAGTTGTTGTAATTACTAAATATATATATTCGGTCGGTGGTGCAAATTGTAACGTTGGACCACCATGGTCTAAGTTGTCACCCTCTAAATAAATAAAGACTCTCGATGTCGATAAGATCAAGGTTCGAATCCCGGCTAGATGTACTGAGTATGGTTTTCCCTGAATGACTTTCTACTCTTCTTCTATTTACCACGCAATTTCGGGTACACTTCTTCTCAATTTTAACCTACCTCATCCCTAACACAGCGTAATTAGAAGATATGAAAACAATACGAATGGGTAGTAAAATCAAAGTGCTAAAAATGATATGTTTATGACTAAGGTTTGATTAACGAGTGAGGTGACCCCACGGTCTAGGGTAAGGTGTCAGACTTCTGTGCTGGGGGTCCGGGGTTCAATTCTTGGTCCAGGCACAGATTTATTTGATTTTCAAACCCTTCCTTCACCTCTGACAAGACGTGTATTAACCAGAACTTGTGAATGAGGAATGCCAGGTCTCCACCGTGGTTCGGATCCCACGCTAAACTGTAGGTCCTCCATTTCGTCTCACAATCATCCTACCATTACGCATTAGTGTAAGTGCGTATAACCAGAACGGGTATTTAGACGCGGTGATAATAATAATAATAATAATTAATGAGTGTGCTTTGTAATGTGTGGGGATTGGTGTAGGTATGTATACAGGATGATTCACCCGGGCCTGAGCAAACTATTATTTTATTTATCTCATGACGGGAAAGTCACATTTGAATAAGGTAAAACATACCTTGCCCCATGACAAGTAAGAATGTATCATAGAAGATTCTGGAAGTGCCAGCCACCCACACTAATCTAGTATTCCACATAAGTGCTAAGTCCCAAATGAATCCCCTTATACTTGTGCTAAGATCTACTTTCAGTTATGGACTGGAAAATAGTATTTTCTATCCTTAGAGCGAACATAATAACTACGAATTAAAATTCGTAGATAATAATTATTATTATTATTATCACCGCGTCTTACTACCCGTTCGGGTTGTACGCACTTCAACTAATGTGTAATGGTAGGGTGATTGTGAGATGAAATGGAGGACCTACAGTTTAACGTGGAATCCGAACCACGGTGGAGGCCTGGCATTCCCCACATTCACAAGATGTCTTGTCAGAGGTGTAGGAAGGGTTTGGTAATCAGATAAATCTGTGCCGGTACCGAGGATTGAACCCCGGACCTCAGCACAGAAGTCCGACACCTTACCCCTAGACCACCAGGTCACCCTAAAAAAATTCATAGAAACATATTTAATTTAAGACGATGACAAGATGGTGATGATTTATGACACGATTAACACTAAGGTTATGAATGTTAGTAGCAACACGCTAATATCAAGAAATTTGTAATTAAACTAAATCGTTAGAAATATGATAGGTTTACCTGCTTAATAGACGTCGCTACGAAAACTATGTAGACACAAGAAGTGCTATAGCACGTAGCACACAAGGCTAAGTTCACAAATTGTCTGGAAATAATAATAATAATACATTTACAGTCAATATTATTATCACTTTACTGCACAATTTTATTACGAAACATTCATACAGATTTTCTCATTTATAAATGTCAAATTTTCAAAATCAGTAAAACTACCTTCAAATTGTTTTTTAAAACAAAAAAATAGTGCTATTTATAATATAAAACATTCCCCAGATATATATTTTGAATAATATCGTAAATTCTATTATTATTTTCCAAACAAAAACTTTTCAAAAACTAATATTAAGTAACCTGGTTTTATATGAATAATTTTTAGAAAAACAATCATACATCCTTATTTATGAAGTAAAATACTTCCCATATACTCATTTTGAACTATCAAAAACATTTTCAAAACATTTCAAATTATCCAAAACTAGTATTTTAGCAAAGTAGCCCTAATTGATTTTTATTTAAAACATGTGTAATTATACTGTAAACCTGTACTCTGTAAATATCTCCTTAGGTTTATATTTTGAACACAATTGTTAAAGCAATTTTTTAATACTAAATGTTCAAAGATCTGTTATCAGTAAATTATCTTCAATTTTAAAGCTAGAATCAAAATACTGATCATAACTCAAGGTTGTGCCTAAATAGCATCTTAAAATTAATTTTGACCAAAATCCATAAAACCGATTCGGCTGTAACTCCAGGTGTATATACACAGAATTGAAGGATCCGATTTTTAGGAATTGGGGTGTGGGTAGGGAGGGGGAGGGGGCATAAAACGTAAGGATTCATCATAATCTCAATGTCTAAAATGTACACTATTACAATACTGTATTTATATGAGAAAGTAATAAACCAATAAGATAATAGCACAGTATTTATACTAAATTAATTTAGTTTATTTGAGGTTCCAACCTATTTTAATAAGGCCTGTAATCCTACAGAAAACGACAAAAATATAAAACTAAAGGTAATTTCTTTTATATGAAAATATAAATGATAAATTATTACAATCCAATTTTATGATGAGTCTAACAGCTATAAAAGCTACTAGATGATCTACTCTCACATATCTATACGTCAAGTCATGTGATCTACAGCTGTCAATTTCGATAGATATTATAAATACCTTTACAATACAAAATGGAGGGCAGCAACGCTATTAAGTATATATGAAAGGTGAAACTTAGGGGCTGAGTAATTATAATTACGGAAATCAGCTGTATCTGAATCCTATTCAAAAAAATAGAAAAATGACACCTGGACAAGGGAATAAATTAAGCAGCCTTTGGTTTGACTATCCAGGGAGTCATCTCGTGCTCTGGATCATTCTGCACTCATATCTCAAGGCAGAATCTGTGATAGACGTGTGGATATCATCGGCTACTAATAATATAGCTACATGTTATCAATGCTGTCCGTAAAAATCTTCTTCTTATATAAATCCGACGGTAATTATTATATATAGTACTTAGAAAATGGTATTTATGTAAAGAAACACTTTGCCAAACACAAGCCACATTGTATGTTTTGGAAAAGCATTTGAATTCCACAGTAAACAAATAAGTCAAAGCAGCTTTAAATAAGTTTAAAATATATTATAATGTTTATCTGGAAAAAATTATAATAAGATGGCAAATAAGTTATGCTAATTAAAGACAGTATGTTTGCAATTTTTAAACAAAAAACTCCTTTGGTCAAAATAAAGAATGTATTGCTTCAATGGATAAGTATCGTCTGATTTTCAAAATACGGTAATGTCAACTAAACGGTTTTTGAATATATATCGTAGGATTTGCTTTTTTCTCTTAGATTAAAAATGTTTTTAGTAAAATTACTGAATGCGCGTGATAAATATTCAAGAACTGCTGAGATTACAATTTGTAGAAAATTAAACTAAATCTATTTACTATTTATTTTTTCCAATAACATAGTTTTTTCAAGAGAAAAATTGCAAAAATTCAGACGTAAACTTAAATCTAAGGTACTCACAACCATTAATCTATCACTGTGAAAGTGGAAAATGGCCTTTCACCTTATGATACATTTTCAGACCATGCCCAAAAATCGAACCTGATACCGTTAACACAGTACTCAGACACGCTATCTTTGGGCTAAGGTCTGGGGGAAGCCTCAGTAAATTTAGAACAAGTTACGGGTCTCTCGTGCTCGGACTTACTTGAACACTTGAGCCAGTTTTTTCAGCTGATGTGGACCGCTCTTGAAGGCTACCTCAGCCGTCTCAGAAAAAGTCAGGACAGGAACCTTCTCCCTCAGGCACAGGATTTGTGACGACCTCACCTATATCAACAGAAATTAAAGGTAAGATATCCTTAGAAGGGAATACGATTTAAGTCCCGATATGAATGAAATTAACTCGTTTTTAATTTTAAGCTTGGTTTTTAATTTGAAAAAAAAAATCGTTTGTTTTTATGTAACGATTCTTATTATCACTCCGGGATGTCAACATTTAATATCACTAATGGGGTGGGAACGAGGAAGGCAAAATCTATCGGAATTGTACTCGTATTTGTTTGAAAGGAGGGTGGGGAGCCATTTATTCTAAACAAATCTGCAGAAACTTGTCCGGGATTCGAACACTGATATCTACGTCATCTTCAAACTAGACTATATGAACCTGACATTTAGTCTGCGTGTCTACTGTTGCTGGCATGACTTGGCTCATTGTTACTAAGAATATATATTGAGAGAGTGCTGTCGATTGTTTTTTAAAATACGTTTTAAATTATTATTTTTGCTGCTCAAAGTTTAGCACAAAGCAATGGGTTATTCTTATAAACATTGTCATTATAGACCTACTGAGGAAGTGCTATTATTATTATTATTATTATTATTATTATTATTATTATTATTATTATTATTATTATTATCAGCAGCATGCGTCTTACTACCCGTTCGGGTTATACGCACTTACGATAATGTGTAATGGTAGGGTGATTGTGAGATGAAATGAAGGACTACAGTTTAACGTGGAATCCTAACCACGGTGAAGACCTGGCATTCTACACATTCACAAGTTGTGATTAATACACGTCTTGTCAGAGTTGAAGGAAGGGTTTGATAATCAGATAAATATGTGACAGAGGATTGAAACCCGGACCCCCAGCACAGAAGTCTGACACCCCTAAAAATTAAGTGCTAAATAATTACAATAATTAAAACAAATTTTTTCTTGTCACCACATATCACTCACTACTACCGGTTCGGGTTATAGGCCTACAAATGTGAACAAGTTTTACCCTGGCGTGTTGGAGACGAGTAAGATTGAATTTAGAGGAAGTGTCTCCGAATTCACGTGTAAGAAGAGTATAAAACCATTAAGTAAAATCCACCTTCAGTCCCTTTGAACGGGATTCAAGTCCCAATCTTCCCGTAATCGGCAATCCAGTTTATTTCGAGAGTGGTAATTAAGGCGAAACCCTCGATGGCAGATGTTAAATATTTAATTAGTAAAATAGAATAGTATGTGTTTAAAAGGGGTATGGTTGTATTTTATTATGCATTTATTTAATAATAAAATAAATGTAAATATATTTGTATAATGCTAAGTTGTTTTGTAAAAGTGTAAGTGCAGACGCATTTCATAATACAATTTCACGATAGTAAACTTTTTTTTGGCAGAAAAATTTAAAGGATTCCAACAACTAAAAATACAATTTTAATATTGTTTAAGTATTGAAATTTTTTAAGCACCCCATCTTACTACCCATTATAGTTATACGCTAATTGTTTACTAAATGTTATTTGTAGGCCAATATTGATGACAAGGCCTAGTCAAGTTGTATAAGTAGGTGGATAAGAGCTGAGAAAAGTACAGAACGTAAAATATCTTGGAAGGGTGATTGAGGTAAAAGGTGGAAGTAGAGAGAATGTAATGAGAAGAGGACAGCAGAGGAAATTGGTCTATAGGTGTATAAGAGACCTGCTATGGAGAAGAGAAGTGCCCTTGAGGTGTAAGGAAGTGTTATACAGGGCGTACTTTGCACCCATTGTCACACATGCAACAGAAACAGGTAATGTAAGAGAGATTACGAAAGTGGAGGTCATGGGAATGAAGTTTGTGAGGAGCGTGTTAGCTGTCACGACGAGAAATAAGATTAGAAATTAAGTTATCCATGAATGAGTGGGGTACAGGGAGTTCGTAAGATAGTAGGTTCCAGAAAGTATGTTCGTTAAAGGAGAAGAATGGAAGAAATTAAAGGAGGGAGAATGGTGGAAGGATACAGGTAGATGGAGGCATTTTACTTAACTGACCTGACCTAGCCAGAGGCTGGAAACAGTTGATGATAATGATGATGATGAAGTCATATATTAAGTTGATGGGATTTCTTAATATATTTCCTATCCGTGGTACAAACTGATAATTTGGCCCTTGGGAGGAAAAACTTTGGACCATCGTGGTGTAATCCTTCAGGTAAGACTGCTACCTTACAGGGTGCACGAAGTGTATCTCGTTCTGGGGTTGGGTGTAAAATGTAAGTGTAATGTCCTTACGAGTATGTGGATACAATGCGTGCAGACCAAGCCGACCAGAACGGTTACCACCGTGCCGAAAACCAGGCCGGCGTTCCTGAAGGCGTGAGGCATAGCCAAGATACCGGTTCCTAGGCTGCATTTCAGGAGATGTACCAGGGAGCCTGTGTCACTGAAAATAGGAACAGAACAGATCAGAAACGGAAGAGTTTCAAAACACGCTCATCGCAAATAATACTAAAATTCAGGTTAACAAATTTGAAAAACTAATATGTTAAAATGGAAAAAAAAAAAAAAATCCTGAAATTGAAAAATTTTACCTGGACATGGGAATCGAACCCGGGACCTTTGGATTAGTACGCCACTGCTCTAACCACTGAGAAGAATGACCCTGGGCACGAGATGAATCCCGGATATCTCAGTGGTAAGAGCATTGACGTACTAAGCCGAAGGTCCCGGATTCGATTCCCGTGTCCAGGTGTAATTTTTCAATTTTCAGAATATGATATCTTGATGGAAAATTCCTCAATAAAAAGCATAAATAATAGCTTAGGCTATTTGATTTAAAAAAATTAGTTAAACTAATCCCAATAATGTTCCTATTTTTAAATGAAGTGAGACTCGCCTCTGTGATCTAAAGAACAGAGTTTCTGAATACAAATCCCCGGTATTTCCAGATTTTCTCTGAAACGCTGGGTATGGAACGCGGTGAATTCAATAGGTTTAATTAATTAATTAGGCTCTGGTTAGGTTCAGGATCACTACTGGCTCCACACCTTGAATCACTATCATCACTTCATCTAATTGCTGGTACTACGTGTGTATATTCCGTTCAAGATAGGTTTTTACCTGGATGGCAGTTCGAAAATCATATGTTTAGGTTTTGGGTTGCCAACACTTGTAAAATATCACAGTTTATTTATAAATGTAAAGATATTTAATTACCTGTTATATATTACATTTAAAATAAAGTAAACTTAAGTTTTCTCATACTATTTCATTTTTTTAAATAATTTCTTTTTTATCCAACTTGAAACAATATTTTAAACATAATTAAAAGTACTTATTTTTCGTTTTGGAATGTTACTGATTTTGTGTAATATAGTGCACACAATTTCTTTTAATACAGGCATCGTATTTACTTGGAAAAGAGAAAATTGTTGTCATTTTTTTACATACAATAAATGATTTTATGATTATTTTATCGTATTTTGAAATATTTAACTGAATAAAATATTTTCATCAACTGCGTGTCTGCATCATTGTAAAAAACTTGTCTACCGTTATTTTCAATCATATGGTTTAGATTCGTCAGCCGCCATTTTGAAGCTATGTTCGTTATAAGTTTTTGTAAAAGTGGTGTTAATATATTTTTTTAAGGGGAATAAAATTATAAATAAACTTTGTGTCCGACCTCAAATAAATATATAAATAATATTGGCCTAAATTACTGTGGTTAACTATCACATTAATATACTACCATCTGTTTTCATCACAGTGATCCAAAGTGATAGATGTCAGCTGTTGGCGTAGTGATATATTAGGGATTACTTCTAATAACATTTCGAGCTGTCATCCAGGTAAACTTGGCTCGTGAATGACTTATAGACAGCCTCCATTGGTGTACTCTGAGAAACATTATGTGCCACCAGAGCGGCTAAGATTTTTCACACACAGACAACTGAACGAGATACTATATATCTGCTGGTTAATGATGACACACACACCAAATAATCAAAATAAACCTGATGGGTTCATAATAAGCAAAGTAAAATTATAAGAAATATTACAACATGTCGTCGCCCAAGAGATATAGTGGCGCTACTACCCACATGGCCATTTTTAGTTATTAGCACCATGATATTCGTCTTGATAAGAAATATATTATGACAACGTTTATCTGTATCGCTAACCGTGTTGGAGATGAAACATTTTACGTAGCGACGTATCTACTTTGAAAAGGTGAGGGAAACAAAAATCAAGTGGCAGGAAAAGTTTTGATGTTGTTGTTGTTGTTGTGGTTGTTTTAAAGGTCATATCTATACATGCTTGGCCTGTATTCGATCCTTTACACTATCTTCACCGAAAAACTAGACTAGGCCAAGATGACAACTTAGTCCACGTGTCCATCAATTTGTTTTCTAAATATTATTTTATTAAATTAAGACAAATATCTCTTAGAACTGTTTATTCAAGGTTGTACAGTACACTTTCTAAATCAGAGGTCAAGAACTGTCCTGGCCTATTCAGCTATGACTCACATCGGTGGTCACATGGTCTAAGACATCTCTCAGTAGACAGAATCATCTGGACAGGTTAAAAACTTGGCCAAATTCATTGGGGGGTGGTTTTCCATACGTGATACTTGTATATCACCATGTGTCCGTCCCCAACCCCCCTCCCCCTTCTCTACAATAAAGTGGGTGAATTTAATCAAAGCTACCCTCCGAATCTATACCTCTTGGATTTATTTTTTTAGCACCCCGTCGTATTACCCTTTGGGCTATACGCATATGTATTGTTATGCTAAATTGTTAAGAATGTATAAGGTTGAAATTAGAGGAAGTGTAACCGCATTTTCATGGAGAGAAATCGGAAATATATTTAGGAATATACACCTTCAGTAAGCCCGATCAGGATTTTAACCCCAATTTTGTCGTCTTCAGCAGTCCATTCTGTTTCGTCGGTGACCTGGTGGTCTAGAGGTAAGGTGTCAGACTTCTATGCTGGCGGCCGGGGTTCAATCCTCGGTCCCGGCAAAGAGTTATTTGATTACCAAACCCTTCCTTCACCTATGACAAGACATCTTGTGAATGTGGGGAATGCCAGGCCTCCACCGTGGTTCGGATTCCACGTTAAACTGTAGGTCCTTCATTTCATCTCACAATCACCCTACCATTACACATTAGCGTAAGTGCGTATAACCCGAACGGGTAGTAAGACGCGGTGCTAATAATAATAATAATAATAATAATAATAATAATAATAATAACATTCTGTTTCGAGAGTGACGTCTTATATCATTATATCTCTAAAGCGGGTACGTCTTGGTTTAAGTCATTAATGACCTTGAGGTTAAAAGTTATAACAACAAATAAAATAGCTCAGTGATGAAGAGGGACCTCATAATAAGGTTTAATTAACCACTTCAGTGACCGCATCGTCTGAGGCGTCACTCTCGCAATAGACTGGACTGCTGATGATGGGGATATCGGGGTTCAATACCGCTAGGGTTTACTGAAGGTGATTTTCTCTAAATGGTGTTACATTCTCTCTAAGCAAATGCGGGTGTACCTCCTCTAAATTCAACCTTCCTTATTCATAGCTTATTAGTGTAATTAGTAAATAGGCATATAGCCAAAACGGGTAGTAAGACACGGTTCTAAAAGAAAAAGTAATTCTGCGTAAGGAAATATGCAAATCTAGTCCTTTATCCATTTAAGTGAGGGAAATTGTGCTAGGTGAGCTGGTTGTCTAGGGGGTAAGGTGTCAGACTTCTGTGCTGGGGGTCCGGGGTTATATCCTCGGTCCAGGAACAGATTTATCTGATTACCAAACCCTTCCTTCACCTCTTACAAGAAGTGTATTAATCACAACTTGTGAATGTGAGGAATGCCAGACCTGCACCGTGGTTCGGATATCACAGTTATAGGTCCTTCATTTCATCTCACAATCACCCTGCCATTACACATTAGTGTAAGTGCGTATAAACCGGACTGGTAGTAAGACGTGGTTCTAATAAAATAAATTGTGCTTTATAACTATGCGACTGGTATGAAATATTAATTTCTTCTTACTTGGCAGATTGAATAATTTTATCATTAGATCAACCTGTTTGGGTGTTCCACAATCCTGTTCTCGAAAGGGTTGTAGTCCTCTGGCGGTTTCACCCGGGATGGTTCGTTTTCTGTCAGCTGTAATCTGGTGACATCACAAAAACTTTAGTAAACATTGTTATAAACCAAATAAATTGTATCTAAATTATACTGTTTTATTTTGGAAAAAACTTTTTAAATATATATAAATATATTACAAAAGGTACATACGTACTTTCTCAAATATAAAATTCAAATTTTCAAAAATAAACCATTAGTAACTACCCGTGAATTAATTTATCTATAAGAAGCAATTATACAGTGTTATTTATAATTTTAAACGCACCACAGATGTCTATTTTAAACCATATCATAAATGTAATTTCCGAAAAACTCCAAATTTTAAATACGTATTTAGTAAACAATCATATGAATAATTTTCAGGAAATTCAACATGCATCTTTATTTATCATTTAAAATGATTTCTCTCTCTTTATATATATTATATATATATATATATATATATATATATTTATATATATATATATATATATATACTACTGATCAAAATGTTTGGGACATTTTCGTAAAAATTTATAATTTTCAAAATTATGTCATCAGTAAGCTAATCTAGATTTTAGAGCTAGAATCAAAATTAATATCTGTTTTGAACAAAATATATAACATCATCTATGTTCTAGCTCTGCTAATATAGACACAAAAAGAGATGTAGGACAATTTTTTTTTAGTTTGGAGGTATTTGAATCTAAATATCTTCATCACAATCTTGAGGTAAAAAAAATAATTCAAGTACCTTCTCTAAATGACAAATTCAAAATTGTAATTTTTTTAAAGTTACAATTTGCAAGTAAGCGTTAGGAATAGTACTTACGTGGAGCTGAAATTATTCATATCCACTGGTATGACGGAGATAGATGAACTCTTCGTATCGGACATTTTGGATTCCATGATAAGGAAAATACAAGATCGTGTATTGTAGAACCTTATAACATAAACATAAAATATAGAGATAAATATGATTACTTATCTACAAAATACTTCAACTCATTATTATGATAGATAAATGATGTAAACAATCTGATTTAAATAGGAAGAAACTTCTTTGACATTTAAAAAATTTACTAAAACAATGAAGTACTCGCTCAGTGGTAGCGAATGATCATCGCTCGCAATAGAGTGGGATTCCGATGATGGGGTTTGAGACCCAGTTGGGTGCATTGGGAGGTGTTTTTTTAATATCTTTCAAATCTCCTTCCGCGCAAATGTAGGTACCTTCCCTCTAAATTCAATCTTCCTAATTCCTAACGCATTAGTATAGATAGTACATCCACGTATTCCTTCTACTTGTCCTAAAATGCTCTATAAACCAACATAAGAATACTTTTCTTTTAGAACCGCGTCTTAATAATTGTTCAGAGTATAAGATACTGACTACGCTAAGGGTATTATGGATTAGGAAAGTAGAATTTATAGGAAGTGCATCCGCATTTACTTGGAGGGAGAGTGTAAAACCACTTTAGATATACTACTCTCAGTACGACCGACCAAGTTTAGAACCTTGATCTCCCCGTCATCGAGTCTAATCTACTGCAGAGTAAGGGCTTGGACTATGCAGCCACCGAGGCAGGTAGGAGAGTACTTGAGTTGTAGGGTCACAGAATGATCAAGATTGCATGAGTGTATTTTATTTATTAGCACTTTTTATTACAAGGTAATTAATTACTTAATATGAAGGTTAGAGATTGTAAAGACAAGAAGTTTAATTTACTGAGGGAGTACATTCGTATTAGCGTGGAAAGAGAGGGTGGAAACCTATGGATAAAACCCGGCCGGGATTCGATACCCAAGCTCTGTATGAGCTAGTTAAACAACCAATTGAACAGTTTACACAATTATTTCATTTTTACAACAAGGTTAAAAATAAAGTTCAAGGATGATTATTAATTATATTTACAATTCTTAATTTGTAATTAATGAGAGAAATTACTCTAATCTTACCATACGTACTTTGGTATCTAAAAAAATATCCACTCATTATGTTTTGAAAATAAATATTTAAACATTACTTATAAAACTTTTAGAGTGATATAATTTTAAAATATGACATAGCCATGAAAATTGTCAATTCTCATTTAGTAAATACCCCTTAAGTGGAAGTGTAGGGAACGTGAGTACGTGAGTTTAAGGCGGTGTTTTTGCAGTTTCTATAGCGATTTTTTTTATAAAATAAATAAAATATTTCTTCAGTCAAAATATAGTTTACTTTTCTTCATACGGCGATATTAACAGTTGTTGAATATCTTTCATGAGCATAGCGGCATTAGACGAGAAATGTTTTAAATTGATATAAAAAATTAATTAAATTACAGGACAACCTTGATACATATTCAAGAACTGTTGATATCACCATTTGAAGAAAATTAAACTCTGTTTTTACTGGAGAAATATTTGATTTATTTAGGACAAAAAAAAGTTTTTTATCGAGTCCACTTCAACCCCATCTTATTGACGCTACATGGGATAACACTAAGAAGAGTTGCACGGATTTAGAAATCCCTGAATATTATTTATGAAATGGTTTGATATTATTTATAATTCTCACCAAAATGTAGACGAAAGTTCTGACCAGTTAAAACATTTACTTTTTTAGCTTAACGTGTTTAAAATATAAGTTATAATTACATAAAACCCAATTAGAGCAATCCAATACTATCCTAAAATATTTTGTTGTGAGTCTATGAAAACATGACTTAATTTCATAGAAGATGTTTAGATATAGTTCTAAGTTTATAAATTTTTTTCTGTAATCCAAGAACATATTTTTGCGTAAAGCATTGTTGAATTTTTTTTAAATTTCTAATCCAAAATTTAGACTTTTTAACTTGTCATAAACCTGATGATAATTTTCAACTACATTTAGTTGAAAACGTATTTGAAAAAATATCAAACCACTTCTTAAATAATGAAGGATTTTTTTTAAAGTCTGCAACGCGCCTCAATGATCTATCCTGTAGCATATTTGATACTATGTTATTTAACTTAAGTTGTAAATAAATCCCTTACCTCAAAAGGGTTTTATTCCATTTAATCTTCAAAGTATTTTTCTCACATAAGTTGGTAACAATTACTGGAGCTGCAAGTTGCACGTCAGCAACTAACCTTACGGTGTGCTACCTACAATGGGAGGAGAATATCGCCGCGATAACCAAGCCGATGATTAAGTTAATTAAAGCACTGTTGCAAAGTTATACAAGGTCTTATCGTATATATATATATATGGTTTATTATTACCCATGTACTCACTGAAATGTAAATACAATCAAAGCCAGTGTTTTAACTGCTCTGATGAAAGTGGTAATTTATTGATGGATTATGACCTTACTCATAAAATACTTCTATTTAATAAGGTATTATTGAGAGTTAAAATGTGGTTTAAATTTAATTTATATTCAAGGGAATGGAAAACAAATAATTTTTTGAATAAACGTGCTATAATAAATAAAACATAAACGGAAAATTAAATACTCCAAGGCATCAGTCTAAAATTTGATTCATACATGAACGAGCAGCCACCGTCTTTTGGGTGAAGATAGTGCCAACTTATACGAATATATGGTGTCATGTGATCAGAAAAACGAGCTTTCAGGCCGTTAACCTCAGTTTTTTTATACTGGAGCCACTAATTTACAGAATATCTTGAACGCTGGGGATCAAAACTGGGACCTCTGTATTTGTATTTAAGGGGTTTTAAAACATTTTTTTGTCTCAGAATTTTTTCAAAAAGAGAACTAGATATAAATTAAAATATAAATAAACAATAAAATCATTTCTTTCAAAGATATTATGAAATATCGGTAACCCTTATCGGTGATCTGGCGGACTAAATGTCAGACACATAGAGACTGGTTTATCGGTGATCTGGCGGACTAAATGTCAGACACATAGAGACTGGTTTATCGGTGATCTTGCGGACTAAATGTCAGACACATAGAGACTGGTTTATCGGTGATCTGGCGGACTAAATGTCAGACACATAGAGACTGGTTTATCGGGGAAGGGGGTTTAAGTTTTGATTCTAGACGAGTATACTAAGTGTGATTTTTCCTAAATGTTTTATCTAGTTTCCCTTCAAGGAATTGTGGATGCATTTCCACTAAATTCAACCTTACTCATCTCTACCCAAGTCAGTGTAATTATGTGGGTACCAGATGGGGTAGTAAGACGGGGTGCTGTGTTTTCGCCGATCGTTGTTTGTTTATACGTGCGCCCAGTCGGGTTTGACGCTGCCCAAATAAAACGGGCCTCTACTAATGCCAGAAACATTATGTTAGGAAAAGAAACCTGACATCGGTCTAAGAAATGAACCAAAACATATTAATTTAGCTTGAAATAACGTAGAAATATATGTAAAAATTAAGTTTTAGGATGTTTATAAGGCCCGACCATTTGTTAAAAAAAAGAAAATTGAAAATTATCACAATTTCCCGAAAAAAATGAATATGTTTACCTTTTATCGCTTAAACTGAGAAAACTAAGTGAGTCAGTGCAAAAAGATATCGAGTCATTTTTGTAGAACATATAATTTTTTACAAAAAAATGTCCGTATGTGCATGTATCTAAAATTAATAGTTTAAGAGCGACAACCAATCAATATTTCGCTTTCGGTGGCCCTCTGGTCTAGTGCGATAGTCTTGTAGTAGACTAGACTGATGAGTAAGCAGAGATCAAAGTACGAATCTCAGCAGGGTGTTTTTTTTAAAGTCGTTTTCCAGTCTCCCTCCACGCAAATGCGGTTACACTGCTCTAAACTAAACCTTCCTAATCTCTATCACATTAACTTAATTAGTGGATAAGCCTACAACAACAACAAAAAAGGTAGTAAGATGCTGTGCTAGAAAAAAGTTGCACTTTTAAAAACCCTCGCATTGAGGTGAATTTACGTTTGTGTTCGGCGCGCAATCATTAGTAGCACTCTTGATTTCATAATAAATACGCTTAGTTGTAATGTGGGATCACAACTTGTAAATGTGGGGAATGCCAGGCCTCCACCGTGGTTCGGATTTCACGTTAAGCTGTAGGTCCTCCATTTCAGCTCACAATCACCCTACCATTACACATTAGCGTATAACCCGAACGGTTATTAAGACGCGGTGCTAATATAATATTAATTTTTTGTAATGTGACGTCACAAATTTTTCTACTTCCCCCCTCTCTCTCGTCACACTTAGTCACGCCGAGCACTACTCAAGCCTCCCTCCCCCGTACTCCTGATATGCTTAGGCAGTTTATGTACAGCCCAAGGGCCCCACATACTATTAAGTAGATGCTTGACAAGCATGGTGCTTACTCAAGCATTTTGAGTGTCTGCGAGAGTGATTGATACATTTTCCTTGAGCTTGAATAATATCAAACTTGTTTGATTTTCTGTCTTCAAGCAAGAGTTTGCACAAACGTACTTAATAGTGTTTATGGTTGTGCTTGTTTATTTATTATTATTATTATATTATTATTATTATTATTATTAGCACCACGTCTTACTACCCGTTCTGGTTATACGCACTTACAATAATGTGTAATGGTAAGGTGATTGTGAGATGAAATGGAGGACCTACAGTTTAACGTGAGATCCGAACCACGGTGGAGGCCTGGCATTCCCCACAATCACAAGATGTCTTGTCAGAGGTGAAGGAAGGGTTTGGTAATCAGATAAATTTGCTTGTTAATCACGTGTGTTGAGTGCTAGCAGCCATGACGAGTGTATGCGTCTCGAGAATAACATATTCCTGGACTATACGTCTGACGTGTAGAAGTGATCCGAACATACTTGTCAAGCACACTAATTGTGAAGCATGCTTGACATTGTATGGGCCTTTTCAAGTATCTATATAGTAAATTATTTCTGTACCCGCTTTGGTGACCACGTGGCTTAACGAACATTTCTCGTAATAGACTAGATCGCCGATGACGGAAAGATCATGGTTCGAATCCTGGATGGGTTTACTGAGGATTTTTTTAAAATGGTTTACCACTCTCTCTCCACGCAAATGGGGATATACTTATTTTTAATAAAAACTTATTAGCCCCTAAAACCATGTACGTGATCAGTACATAACCCGAACAGGTAGTAAAACCTGATACTAAAAAAAAAAATTGTATTAATATTAAATTCAATTATTAAAATAATAAAATATTTTCAGTTTCAATTAGATATTAAAAGTTTAATATAAAAATCATCTAAAAGTCAAACAAGAAACAAAGAATATTTTCGCACGTTCCTGAAACATTAGTACTGTACATATATTTATGATTTGCCTTGTACATCAGTTGGTACGTGTAAATTACATTGTTAATTATATTACAGACTTTTCTTTAGTTAATGAATTACACTCATACAACGTTAGTTTGTATAGGCGGCTGTTTAATTTCCTTATAAATATAAATATGTTGGTATAGGGACGAACAAAATATATGTCTTCGTGGTTATTTCCTAAACGAAATTATTGTCGAGTTAGGGCAAGGTTATGTGGGTCATACCTGGATTGAACGCTTGGAAAAATAAAGAAAGTATAATCGGGAGTGATTCGAATACAAGTGTTCCTGGATTATTGAATAAAATGTCTTCAGTGCTATTGAAGAAAGAAGAAGAATAAAAGGAATATTTTCGTTCTCTGTTGGTATTACTATGGCTATTGACGCTTGGTCTGTTCGAAGTTCGAACTGATCACTTGAAAAGGAACCTTCCTTGTGACGTGTGGTCTTGTGTTCGTGCGGGAAATAAAACGGCGCAACCAATTCTAACGTGTGCAGACAATAGTTCAATAATTGTGCTTTCAGTGCCCTCTAATGAAATATTAGGTATTATAGATTTTTATTTTTAAATATTTGTCCTGCAGGAATGAATAGGAATTTATCCAGCACCAAACCTTTATTTATAAATTTTTTATGTGTTTTTAAATTAATAATGTTTATAGGTTTTAATCATTAAACAATTTCAAATGCTCTATATTTTTTTCTTGTTGTGGTCTAGGGAGGGAATGTGCTTTAAAATAAAATAAAAATTTGATGACAATATTTTAGTTCAAATTTTCTACACATTCAACTGTTCTTTAATACTTTTTTTTTAGCATCGCGTCTTACTATCAGTACGGGTTGTACGCCTATGTAATCACACTAATGGATTTGGGATTAGGAAGGTTTAGAGGAAATTCACCCAAATTTGTG
The DNA here is from genome assembly GCA_039000515.1 of Timema cristinae. Taxonomy (NCBI): domain Eukaryota; kingdom Metazoa; phylum Arthropoda; class Insecta; order Phasmatodea; family Timematidae; genus Timema; species Timema cristinae. The sequence continues at coordinate 41,251,939 of JBCFYV010000100.1, read as the reverse complement.
GGAAGGGAGAGTGGAAAACCATTTAGGAAAATCCACCCTCAGTGCACCCGACCAGGATCAAACCCTGATATCCCCATCTTCGGCAGTCTAGTCCAACGCGAGAGTATACGTTATACCTCACGGCCAACAAATCAGGTAAATTTGTTTTTGATTTATCTTGCTAAATTGTTTACGTTTATTTATCAATTGTTATTTAAATTTTTATAGGTTTTTAGCAACGTTTCTTTCTAACCGTCCGGGTTATACGATCATGTATGCCTACTAATTACGTTAATTGTTTAAGGGATGAGTAAGTTTGTATTTAGAGTAAGTGTACCAGCATTTGAGTGAAGATAATGGAAAACAATTTAGGGGAAACCACCTTCACCACACCCGAATGAGATTCGAGCCTCGATCTCTCAGTCATCAGAAGTCTAGTCTACTTTGAGTAACACCTTATAATTAGATCATCCTGCAACGAAGTGGGTGGAATTTTTTATAATTTTAGGCAATAGTAATAGTATTTTGATCATGAGCAATCCATAGTGAACCACATGAGGTAATTCTAAGAAGTATGATGCCATAACGACAAATAGGTGACCTGGTGGTCTAGGGGTAAGGTGTCGGACTTCTGTGTTGGGTTCTGGAGTTCAATACTCGGTCCCGTCACAGATTTATCTGATTGCCAAACCCTTCCTTCACCTCTGACAAGACGTGTATTAATCACAACTTGTGAATGTGTGGAATGCCAGGCCTCCACCAAGACGTGGTGGTAATGCAACCCCCCCTTAATATCTATAAGGCGAGAGAGGCAGTAAATTAGGTAAAGAGTTACCTGAATGAACATAACAATTTTATTTAGTAAAAAAAACAATAACAAGCTGAGCAAACAATCAACACCGCGTGAAGCGCGCTTTTCCGTCCAACGTGGAAATCAATTACATCAAAGGTAAATATAAACGTTACCTCCTCAAAACAAATCACGTTACATTAAACCCATCAAAGGTAACGGTCCGGGATCTCAGTGACATGGTCTTTGGTTTATGGTTCTTTGGTTACTTCGCTAAATCGATTAGTTCCTAAACTGGTTACTCTAGCGTTTAAGTTATCCATCCTAGTATAAATATATATCTTTCTTACAGGCGCCCGTAGCAAACGTGACGTCATAGCAATTAAACAAGGCCACAAGGTAATAATAACCCAACAACCCTAGGCGTTAAACTTGGCGAACAAAGTTGAGTCCAGAAACAGCTATACTTGAAAATAACATAAGCCGGGTTTCGAACCCAGGACCAGACAATCTCTGGTTAAAAGCTAATATTGGCAAACGTATGAAATACAAATAAATAGGGCTCAGACCCTGAATATAAGTGGTGGCGAAAGCGACGGTCTAACTCCCAGCCGCGATAAGCGCGTAGCATAGTCAAAATTCAAATAAAAATAATTTAATAACAAAGTCCAAATAATAATTTAGAAAGAGTTCCCCCCATGACGCCGAAATAGTATTTTTGGTAGGATGGTAATATCCCCCGAAACCCAGTCGCTGCCCTCACCTCTTATCCTCGAGCCGGTGGGGTAGTAAGTGACCTGAGATCCCGGTACCGCTAGTATTTATACGAAATATAATTCTCAGAAAAGGGGGGCGGATCGAAGGAAGGGAAGGTTGGAGAACATTACAAACAAGGGGGAGGAGAAGTTCGAGGCTCATATCGAAACACGTAGCACCTTCGCGAAGCTCGGCGAAGGCGGAAACGGAACTCCTCTATCCATTTTCTCTGCTGGACGAACACGTGGTCGAGCCTCATTGCCGGCTGGCACAGACACGCCTTCAGTCAGTCTATTGTATTTGGCGAGAGCGGAGGTCGCTGGTCAAGCTAGTGCCGCGTGTTGACCCAGTTGGCTGTCCCAGTTGGCTGTCCCAGTTGGTGAGTGTTGTTACAATGTAAGTTGTTACAGTAATAATAATATGTAAAATATTTTTCAAAATGTATTTAATCTTTTCCTTGTTATTTCCTTTATAGGCCTCTTCTTCTATTGGAATCTGTCCTGTACCGCCTTAATAATTTGGTATTAGTAAAAACATATTATTATTATTATTAGCACCGCGTCCTACTACCCTTTCGGGTTGTACGCACTTACGCTAACGTGAGATCCGAACCACGGTGGAGGCCTGGCATTCCCCACATTCACAAGATGTCTTGTCAGAGGTGAAGGAAGGGTTTGGTAATCAGATAAATTTGTGCCGGGACCGAGGATTGAACCCCGGACCCCAGCACAGAAGTCCGACACCTTACCCCTAGACCGCCAGGTCACCGTAAAAACATAATTTTAAACAAAAGTAAAATAATGGATTAAATGCCCATATGTAAATATACTTGAAATAATTCAATAAAGGTTAAAATGAGCTGGTTCAATTCCTTGTTGCATTGTAGATTAGACGAAAAGTATTAATTTTCGTAGTGGGCTAGGATGTGTTACCAAAATCAGGGTAAACTAGAGCTGGTAAACTCTTTACCCCTGTTTGGTGGACTCCTTGTTAGATATGTAGTATTATAATTTTTTTAAAGCAAGCTACTCTGTTTTTATTTTCTTACAGTATTTTTTAAAAATTGTTATATGGTTTTTGTATGTATTTTAGTGACTTTTTTTTAACTATAAACAAGTGTTCCCCCTCCTCCCACCCCCCATTTGAGTGACAAAGTTAAGTAGGGGTATTTTAAGTCTCACTGTTGTTTTATAGCTAAAAAAGAAAGATGGTACATATATTTTGTTGGATGTGAACTTTAATAAACAATACTATGTGACCTGCACATTAAAAGTTAACGTCTTTAAACGTAAGGTTCACTTTTCTTGTTGCTGAATAGTTTTTGGGGTGCGTTTACAAAAGATTTAATCCAATGAATGGAGTTTATATTCACCGTGCCAAGTGCATATTTCTTATTGTTGCACGTTTGCATGTTATCTTGTTTGTACGAGCAGAAGAAAGAATCACCATGGCTGCCACAAGGATTACATTTCTCCCGCTCACACATAGTCATGTTTAATCAAAAAAATAAGCCTCAAGCATGTAAAAACATTTTTTATCTTAAAAAGATGATATATTATAAATTTTAAACATATTTTTTCATAAGCATTATTTATGCATACTATTTATGATTTATTAGCCTATCTCATAAAATATATTTTAATTAATTTTAATATATATATATAGTTTGAAACAGTTTGGACACTTAGGATAATAGTTAATTGGGGTGGGTTTAAAATCCATTTCATAATACTAAATTTGTTGACAAATACTTCTTAATTTGCAAAGATTTCTTCTGAATAGGTTTTTTCAACACCGCGTCTAGATACCCATAAGCTAGACACCTATATACTAATTAAACTGACGTGTTAAGGATTATCAAGATGAAATTTAGAGGAAGTGTCACCGAATTTGCGTTCAATGAGAGTGGAAAACCATTTAGAAAAATCACCGTCAGTACACCCAACCAAGATAAACTACGATCTCCCATTCTTCAGAAATCTAGTACATTGCCGCAGTAGCGCCTTAGACAGTGTGATCACTGAAGAATGTTCTGAATTATTAAATTCTCAGGTGCTGTTTTTAGAAATTACAAAATTTTATAGAACTTTATTATGTTATTGGAGAGTAGTGATAATGAAACTTTCTTTAAAAGCTAATTTTTGTTTTGTTTTTCTCTTCTTAGGAACCACCCCTTTTGGGTTATAATCATTAATTTACTATCTACGCTAATGTGTTAAGGATGAGAAAGGATACATTTAGAAGAGGTGTGTGAAGGAGGGGAAAACAATTTAGGAAAAAAAAACACTCTTCATACAGCCAAATGGTATTTGAAACCTGACCTCCCCGTCATCAGTATTTCGAGAGTGACAGCTTACAGTACACCATTCGATCCCCGAAGTGGGCAGATAGTTTTGAATATCAAATCTTTTTAAGCATTAAGTTAAATAATTTGACCCCACTTAACTAAATAGGACAGCTCTGGTAATTTATAAAGGAAAGATAATTTTTTACAAGTAGGCCTAGTACCTTCATTCCTGCAGGCTTAAAAATATTATTTAGAAAATTGTACATGACTGAATTATGCAGTTTTTGTTAAGTTTGTCATCGAAACAAAGATGGGGAAGGGTAGAATTTTGCAGGAAATGTACCAAATGTGTCGTGGAGGGATAGTGGGACAGCAATTGATTATAAAAACAGTCTCGGAACCCTGATCTTTCCGTTTCTCAATGCTAAACCATGTGGCCCCCTTAAGCTAGCCTTAATATACCTCTGGATACAATGACTGCTTTAGAATTACAGTATAAAATTAAAATTTACTATTATTTTTACTTTATGTAAAAAGTGAATTTATAAACATATTTGAAGAAGAGTTTACATTTTAAATTATTTATTTTTTATGCCTAGTAATACTAGTAGTATGTACACACAAAATTTCCATTATTCCATTAAGAAAAAATGTTCCTACTAGTTTAAGAAGCTTGGGTCCGATTCTCATTACGTGTGAAAATTTCTTAATTTTAAAACTAGATTGTTCCCTTTAATCAAACGGTAAATTAATCTAATGGGATTTAACTGTTGTAATTGTCCAAGAATTAATTAGGACAAATATTTATCACTCATACATTTGGACTGAAATGTGCAACCATAATAATATTTTCTTACTTTCGGAAGAAAATAATTACGATAAAGTTTAAAAAAAGAGACGCGTTGACTATAGCAGGTGAGGCATTTAATTGAGAACATCAGAATAAAAATGAAGTATTTTATAAACAATTTCTTGATACAAATTTTCTTAGGGGAAAAGTGAAGAACACTAGTTGTATTTTGGGACGTCTTGAAGGTTATTTCAAGGTCAACTTTGTTTTCAAATGTAAACCTATAATTTTTTATGGCATTAAAAAAACTTTTGTGCTAATGGCTTTAGGGATTAGTAAAATTATATTCAGAGAGAGTGTACCTGCATTTGCGTGGAGAGTGGAAATCCAGTATTGAAAAATCATTCTCAGCACACCCGACTGAGATTCAAACCTCGATCTCCCTATCATCGGCAGTCTAGTCTATTACGATATTAGCGCTTTAGAACGGGCGCACTCGAATTGCAGAATAAATGTTACCTGTCTGCCGGTGCACATTAAATCGAGAACAACTGTAATCCCACTCAACTCCTAACCCCTAACCTAACCTAACCTAACCTCCATTTTCCACTTCAAACGAACTCATTATGAATTAAGTTTTACTCCGCAGTTAATCTAAAGATATTACCAACCTCGAATGAATTGTTCCGCAATTCGTGTGCAACTGTATAAGTTGGTTCGTAATCCGTGTGCACCGTTTAGAACATGCGGCCACCGAAGCGGGTCACTTTTTATTCAAAAAATTTATTACATTAAGTTAAATTCAATATTATTTATAAAATTACTTAAATAAATGTACAAAATTTAATATAATAAAACGCAATTGCATAAAAATTATTATTTAAATTACAAGTTTAAACATCTTGAAAATTTAATATCATTAAGAAAATATTTCAGGCAAAAGTAGTTTGTTTTTTTGTGTAAATTTTTTTTTTTTAAATATTAATAGGTTTTCATTAAAATGTTGACCTTAAATTAACCTTAAAGACATCCATTATTTCAAAAATAGCTAGTGCTATTCTCTTTCACCCTTAAAAATAACAATATATTGTACCAAGCAATTTTTTTTTCAAAGATGCTTCGTTTTTGGAATATTCTGATCTCGCAACTTAAATGTATCACTAGGTATATACATCACAGAGGGATCACTATGTGAAAGGAGCAAAAAATGTTTTAAGTACAACTTTTTCAGCCATAATTACAGATGTGTTGTAGTTTCTCACAAATTTCTCATAACAGGTTGGGAAACATGTTAAGATTAATAATTTTTTTTAATCACTTCTTTAGTATGATCTATTTACAAACAGATTCTTTTCTAAAAAAAACTTTGATAAGATAATGAGATGCTTATAATTTTAATTACCTCAGATAAGACAGTATTTGTTCAAGTACTTGACTTAGTTTCATTTGTTTGTTGGTTCTTAAGAAAGATTGTTGAAAATTGACATTTTAATTAAATTATGTCTTTCATAGACAATGGTTTAAAGTGTCACATTAACTTATTTGTTTATTCTGACTACTAATTGTGTTGAAAAAATAAGCATTAACTATAAAGTAAGAAATTAAAATTTTTCTAGTATATTGTTATTGGTTGCTCGGCAACTAGGTGAAACAAAATATCATTTTTTACAATCAAAGCTAGAAGATTATTTTAATTACTAACTTTTTGTAACTATTTAAAGCTTGGATTTGGTTGTAATTGATTCTTACACACCTATCACTTAGAATTTGTAATAAGTTAAAAATTTACTTTCATAGTTCATCCACTTTTATTATTGAAGACTCAGTACGCTTTTAAATAGTAGATCCGAATGCTGGCATTTACATTTTAGTTTTATAAAATCGTTAAAATAATATAGATTTGTTTTTAACACAAACAAAATATTTCAATATGTTTTAATAGGCCTGTCCATCCATTGTTTAACTTAACCAATATTTTATCATAAATATGTATGACAAAATTATAGCTTCTTTATTTTTATTCTCTTCTCCCTATTTGATAATATTCTATGACGACATATTTCGATGTTATTTATTAATGCTACACCATATTTAGTCCTTGTTTATGATAAATATGAGATTCTGTTAAATAATGTTATAAGAAATTTTGTGAAAATGTTGAGGTCTTACATGTAGGATCATTTCACAAAAGGTTTATTTACATATAAGACCGCAACAATTTTAATATCATCTTCATCATAAATAAGGCCTGAATATGGTGTAACTTCTATAATAACACCGAAATATGTCTTCATAGAAGACTATAAAATAAGGAGAAGAGAATAAAAATAAAGAAGATATAATTTTATCATTCATTTCTCTTTACCAAATCAAATAGGAACATTATAAATATACGTGTTTCTTCTTAATTCTTTATTCATTTTAAGCCAATGAGGAAATCGACTGTTTTTAAAGTTTAAACAATCGGATGGTTCCTGTGTCATTGTAACATAACTAACGATCATTAAAAAAAATCCTTTATAAAAAATAAACCTCAGATAACATAGTTTGTATTTATTTAACGTTCATCTTCAAAATATCATGATACTAAGTATTTTTGTATTGATCTCAATCTCAAATATTAAATAATACCGTATTTGTAGTTTCAACTAGATGTTAAAAGTTTAACAATAATCATCTAATATTAAAATAAGATACAATGAAATTTTCACTCTCTTGTAAACTAAAATTTTATATATAATAGCGTTTTAACTACAATTACTTACTCTTGCATTAGTAACTCGAAATTTAATCTCGCACTTTCAAAACTAGGTCATATATCCCTAAAACCTTATAACCATCTTGAGATAGTTAAATATACATTCCCCCTCATTACACCCTATCCCTATCTTGGCTAGTTGTATCCAGTCTACCTCATTACACCATATCCACTACCTCTTAGCTTGGCTAGTTGTATCAGTCCTACCTCATTAAACACACCTATCCCTATCTTGAGCTAGTTGTATCCAGTCTACCTCATTACACCATATCCCTATATTGAGCTATTTCTATCTACTCCCTCTCACTACGCCTATCCCTATCTTGAGCTAGTTTTATCCAGTACATCTCATGACACTCTATCCTTATCTTGTGCTAGTATCCAGTACACCTTATCCCTCTCAGGTACATTCTATTGTTATCCTCCCATCTGCGTCTAGGTTTTCCCAATTGGCTCTTCCCATTGGGCTTGCCAGTCAATAATCTGAACACGGTTCTAGAACTAGATTTTCCTATTTGCACTGTATGTCCTCCCCGTGGCAATAAACTATACTTGACTATCCTAACATTGTATTGTGATCAGTACAGATTAGATAACTCATCATTATGTAACCTCTTCCACTCCCCAGTAGCTTTTTTCTCTTTTTGGACTAAATATCTTCCTAAGCCTGTTGTTTTTAAAAACCTTAAATTTGTTTCGTCATGTAATGTAAAGGTTCCCCTACACGTACAGGTTCGACGCTTGTCCGGTCTGACCTGACATGTAAAACTGATCGTACAGGGGGAAACCTGTCGGCCGTTTAGTTATTTTTAAGACCTGTTGAAAATAAAACATAGCTCGATATTTTCACCTGACAGGTCTGGAGTTCTACACTTGAATGTCAACTATTCAATTAGTAATTCAACATTAAGTTTTAGTAGTACTCTAGTGTATTAAGTGTAGTTAAATTTGTGTTTTAATTCATTATCATACAGACGTATAATATAGATTTTAATTTAGAACCTTTAAATCAATTTAAAAAAATTTAAATTTAATTTAAAGTAGTTTTTTTAAAAACATAAAGCGTTTATCACGGAAATAGCAGCTACAAAAGAGTACAGTAATAAATTAACACTTGTATTGTAAAAAATGAAATCTGCCTTTGGAAAGTTAAAAGCTAATAATATTCGGATCAGGCACGTAAAGTGGCGGCGTACGAAAGATTAGCACAATTGCTGAAGAATGTATATCTGGTGGTGAATTGCGAGACAGTGAAAAATAAAATAACAAAATCTGCGTAGCAATTTTAGGAAAGAATTAAAGAAAGTTACGCGAACAATATCAGACTATAACTGTGATATTATGACGGGTAAACCTGAATAGTGTAGGGGCAGAAGACCTGTCAGATAAGACCGGACAGGCGTCACCTACGTTGAACCTTTACGTGTATGACCGGCTTTTAGAGAATACTCGGAAGCTTGTGACAAAATGAGGTGTTGCTAGGAATTCTCAGTGTCCGGTATGACTCTTAGATGATCCCTACACGGTTTACTACCATGGTACCCTATGCTCGGGTGGCATCCCTCAAGACAAGTACTGATGAACCAGCGTCCTGGTCCTCGTAGTCCCGAACTGGGCAGAGTGACCCCTAGACTTCAGTGTAAATTAGTCAGCCATGATGGATAGTTCCCCTACATTTTATCCTGCCACAACATTTTTGTGTTCAGCTCTTCTAGTTTATTTCTTTATAGAAAAATCAAAACAACCTGCAACGCTCGTTTTGTCATTCGTAACACATAACATACAATATTACACAAAATTAACTTCAAATTTAGGCAGTTTGGTTACACTTGGAAATTTTGCTGATGTAAAGTACCTTCAAAGTCAACCCTTTTGTTTGTAACGTTTAACAGTATATGTATACAAAAATATTCAAAATATTTAGAGTGGATTTCGATCAAATTATTTGTTCTCTTTTTTTGCCCTTCCGTAAACTACACTTAATTTTAAGGTTGGATATATAATTCAAAACCTTCCTCTAGGGAACTTTAAGAAAAATCAAGCTAACAAGTTTTAGCCCGATCGGTAAAATAGTTTAGCCGAGATACATACAGATGGCATCGCGAAAACCACTTTTTGGGTTACAAAGGGTCATGAAACTTCGACATTGATCAAAATCTCGATTTCAATAAATTTTTTAGGAGTCACAATATCTTTCCTTTCCGAGAGGTAGAAGGGAATTAAAAATTAACTGTTTCAAAATGAAATTCAATTTAATAGCTATCGTACCGGAACTTCAAACTAAGAATAATAATTCAGAATATGAACAGTAAGTGAGTCGGGATATATTTATAATTTGCAGCACCAGGAATCAATATCCCAATGGGTAGGTGAAGGATGGTAGGAAAGAGTAGTGGCTTCCTAAATAAACCAAAAACAAACACTTTGATTTGGCGCATTAATTTTCATTATTGTTAAATCAAAAGATACAAGAAAGTTGTGAAATGATATTATTATTATTATTATTATTATTATTATTATTATTAGTAGTAGTAGTAGTAGTAGTAGTAGTAGTAGTAGTAATAATATCACCACGTCTTACCACCCGTTAGGCACCAGATCTTACCACCCGTTTGGGTTATACGCACTTAGACTAATGTGTAATGGTAGGGTGATTGTGAGATGAAATGAAGGACCTACAGTTTAACGTGGAATCCGAACCACGGTGAAGGCCTGGCATTCCACACATTTACAAGTTGTGATTAATACACGTATAGTCATAGATGAATGAAGGGTTTGATAATCAAATAAATCTGTGGTGGTATCGAGGATTGAACCCCGTACCCCCAGCACAGAAGTCCGACACCTTAACCCTAGACCACCAGGTCAACAAATTATACTATTTGAATAATATATATATTTTTAATGTCAAAATTGTGCTACCTGAAAGACCATACATTCTAAACTAAACATGTTTAGGATGAGATTATTTTGAAGGTGAACGGACAACATAGCAAATAGTTAACATAAAAACTTTTCAATCAATCAATCATATAATTTTGATGGTTGTTTTTTTGGTATTTTCATATCCGGGCTGCCGTCTCCGAAGTTGCTGCTGATGAAGACGTTAAGAATGTTACATGGCGATGACCACCGGATGCGTCTAATCTTTCTCCAGGGCTTCCTTGTACCAATCGTAATCATCGACTTCCTAAGCACATAATGAAGTCAACAAATTGAAACGTTGATTTTAATTTATATCTAATCATCCATAGTTATTCTAATCATCCCACTTCTCATAAATTTGCTGCCTTCAATAGCCTAGTTCATCGGCTACTAAATAATCTACTCAGTAAATCTAATTACAAAACTGAGATTAATACAATCAAATTATTATCTACTAATGATGGTTATTCTCACTCTAACATCTAATAAATCTTAAACAAACATAAATAAACTAAGATCCAAAATAGATAGCCAAAATAGCTCCATTCAAAAGAAGAAACGGGTTAAATTTACTACACTTGTCCTGAAACTCATCGCATTAACAAAAAGTATAATCTCAACATTGCTTTTTCCACCAATAATATGATAAAGAAAAATCTTAGTAACAGTAATTTAAATAAAAATGACAAATATAATAAAAATGGAATTTATAAACTCACTTGTGAATGCAATAGTATCTACATTGGTTGACTGGACCAAGTTTTATGGTTTGTTATAAAGACCACATTTCTGATTTTAAAATTTCTTATTCTAAATTTGATGACCATTTAAAAAAAACTCAACCCAAACTAATAGATCAAAGTATGAAACCCTTCACATATCTCATAAAGGGACGAAATTAAACACAGCTGAAATTTTTTTTTCATTCAAGAAGCTTTATTCCAAAATAAATCAGTCATTAACGAAAAATTACAACTATCCAATCAAATTCTTGTGAACAAATTAACGTATTTACCCAAAAACATTAAGATCCTGCAATCTTATCTATCCTGCTCTACCTTCCAGCGTAGATAATGACCCGTCCGAGCCAGAGTCGAGAAGATTAGTTCCTTACTCTTCCTTGTTTATATGTTTATTCCTTTCTATAAATCTATCTATCCTTGCTTTCATAGATCATTACACATTCACCGATTTCAACATTGTTTCCCAACCTAACAATTTACACAGTGGTCATAATAACTTTACCTTGCATAGCTCGTTTTTCATTAGTCTTTTGTTTTTTACTTCAAATATTTTCTCTTCAACCACAACCTAATTAGTTAACATCTCTCAGTTGTATCTACACCTAGTGTCTCTCCCAACGACTTGGTAAGTTTGTTTGTTTATTAATTGTATTTTACAATTCATCAATATAACGGCAATTATCAAGATTTTTTATTACATAAGTTTCAAAATTTCCCCATGTTCTTTAATTTGGTTTTGCAGTGTCCATGATTATGATATATTAAATACCGAAACATGTTGGAAGAATATAATTCAGCATATTTCGATTGCTGATATCACAAGGAGTAATGGGACTTGGAATAAGATAAGGTTTAGATTTAATACATACCTTTAAATTTTCATAATTTTTTAACCTAACACATTTGACTTAAAACCTTGTTTATGTTTCACTCTATATTATATTCTTCAAATCTTTGTAACAAGGACAAATAATCACTTTATTTAAATTTCTAATGGCAGATGTTAATCTATAAATTCTAATTTTACAACATTTTATTTGCAACATAATTAAACCTTAAGCTTTGTGTTATCCTTACTTTATAGTATTGTTTTGTAACAAATTTTTAACATGAAATACTTGTATTTTAGACTTGTCGTTAACTCATTTTTTAGTTATGTTGTTGATGCTATATTAATCTATCTAGAATTTTCATATGTGACAATTTGTTGTTCATTAGAAACAAATTATAATCAATCTTTTTGAATTTTAATGTCGCTTAATATATCTACCAATCTTGAAACTGGCTAATTCCTTAAATCACAATTTTTTTATATTTTGTTATAGTTTTTTCCTGAGCATTCTATCTAAGTCATAACTTTAATGATTTCAAATTGTAATGAAGGATGAGAGAATTATTATTAAAAATCAAATCAAATGAGATAATCAGTATTGATTTATGATTTAACATTAATTTAAAGCACTAATTTTTTTATGAATCTTAAAAAAATAACTACCCCATGGCGTAACCCTATGATCGAATGATACCGACTAAGTTGACACCTTTCGTGCCAATTTTTGTGTATAGAGGGTGTCATGTAGTCAGCACAACAAACCCTCCAGTTATTAATCTCAGTTTTATAGACCAAAGCCGTTACTTTTTTTTTTATTAAAGTAGCCCCTCATTTGTCCTCATGAGGTTGAGTTGACTCCATTCCAGATCCATTGCTTCACAGAAAACCTGAAAGCACCGGGCATTGAACCCGGGACCATGAACTCCCTCTAACCGAAAAGTGTGTTCATAACTTGTCCATCCAGATGACCGAAAAGAGTTGTCTTTCTTACCTCTTCTATCCAGATGACCGAAAATAGTTGTCTTTCTTACCGCTTCTATCCAGATGACCGAAAATAGTTGTCTTTCTTACCTCTTCTATCCAGATGACCGAAAATAGTTGTCTTTCTTACCGCTTTTATCCAGATGACCGAAAATAGTTGTCTTTCTTACCGCTTCTATCCAGATGACCAAAAATAGTTGTCTTTCTTACCTCTTCTATCCAGATGACCGAAAATAGTTGTCTTTCTTACCTCTTCTATCCAGATGACCGAAAATAGTTGTCTTTCTTACCTCTTCTATCCAGATGACCGAAAATAATTGTCTTTCTTACCTCTTCTATCCAGATGACCGAAAATAGTTGTCTTTCTTACCTCTTTTATCCAGATGACCGAAAAGAGTTGTCTTTCTTACCGCTTCTATCCAGATGACCGAAAATAATTGTCTTTCTTACCTCTTCTATCCAGATGACCGAAAATAGTTGTCTTTCTTACCTCTTCTATCCAGATGACCGAAAAGAGTTGTCTTTCTTACCGCTTCTATCCAGATGACCGAAAATAGTTGTCTTTCTTACCTCTTCTATCCAGATGACCGAAAAGAGTTGTCTTTCTTACTTCTTCTATCCAGATGACCGAAAAGAGTTGTCTTTCTTACCTCTTCTACCCAGATGACCGAAAAGAGTTGTCTTTCTTACCTCTTCTATCCAGATGACCGAAAATAGTTGTCTTTCTTACCTCTTCTATCCAGATGACCGAAAAGAGTTGTATTTCTTACCGCTTCTATCCAGATGACCGAAAATAGTTGTCTTTTCTACTTCGCTTATCCAGATGACAGAAAGGTGTTTTTTCTTACCTCTTCTATCCAGATGACCGAAAAGAGTTGTCTTTCTTACCTCTTCTACCCAGATGACTGAAAAGAGTTGTCTTTCTTACCTCTTCTACCCAGAGGAATGGGAAGATACCTTCGCGCACGTTCCTGAGCATGGCCACCTCTTGTATCTTTGTCAGTAATATATTGAACTGAAGCCTTCTAACTCCATGGAGGATCACACCACTCTTCTGCAACAGAATTTAAGTTGTTATGGCGACTACACTCGATATCAACTCTGAGGTAACTTCATGGTTAAAATTAATATGTAACAGGGGTTGTCATTTTTCTTGTTTACGTTTGGTCACTCTTCCCTCAAATTTAACACAAGTTTTGCAACGTAATTTCGTCGATGTTGCCAATAGCTCCTTCTTGCAACAGCATATCATATTCTAACATAAATGGAAATGAGTAGATTTGACAACAGTTGACCGAAAGAAAGAGAGTCAAGATAAAGCTTTTCTCCATTCGACATGCAGTTCCCTGAGAGATGATAAAGTTTTTCTCCATTCGACATGCAGTTCCCTGAGAGATGATAAAGCTTTTCTCCATTCGACATGCAGTTCCCTGAGAGATGATAAAGCTTTTCTCCATTGGACATGCAGTTCCCTGAGAGATTATAAAGGACACAGTGTCCAGATTCATTGAATCTAATCTTCCAGTATTTATCTTTAAGCTACTGTATCTACTTTCACATATCCATACGTCAAGTAATGTGATTTGTAGCTGTCAGTTTATTTATATATATATATATATATATATATATATATTATTCATACCAATAAAATTACATTAATCGTATAGTAAAATGTCATCTAATTACTATTTAGTACCACGTCTTACTACCCGTTCGGTTTATACGCTTATGTACTAATTACGCTAGTAGGTTAGAGGAAGTGAACCCATATTGGCGTGGAGGGAGCGTGGAAAACCAGTTAGGAAAACCAACCTCAATACACCTAATGGTTTTAGGTATTATGAAGATTATATTTATAGGAAGTGAATCCGTATCTGCTTGTAAAGAGTGTTAAGCCATTTTAGCAAAAAAAAAACTCAGTTATATGAAGTGTACCCGCATTTGCGTGGAGGGCGAGTGGAAAACCATTCTCTAAAAACCACCCTTAGTACATCTGACAGGGAAATCTGGTGGTCTCAGGGTAAGGTTTCAGACTTCTGTGTTGGGGGTCCGGGGTTCAATCTTCGGTCCCGGCACAGATCTATCTGATTGCCAAACCCTTCCTTCACCTCTGACAAGACGTGTATTAATCACAACTTGTGAATGTGGGGAATATCAGGCCTCCACCGTGGTTCGGATCCCACGTTAAACTGTAGGTCCTCCATTTCGTCTCACAATCACCCTGCCATTACACGTTAGCGTAAGTGCGTATAACTCGAACGGGTAGTAAGACGCAGTACTAATAATAATAATAATTATTATTATTATGATTATTATTATACATCTGACCTATATCTGAAGCTCGATTTCCCCGTTATCGGCAGTCTAGTCTACTGCTAGCTATCTTTGAGAGTTTTCCAACAGCAAATTCTAAGATAGTTAGATATGGTTTTAGGGGTTTTAAGGCTTCAATTCAAAGCTTCCATTGCCGTAAGAAATACTGCGATCTGAAGAAACCATCTAGTTGGCGGCGCATTACATCCAGCTCAATTTTTATTAAGGGCTCCGTGTTTTACCACCCGTTCCGGATGTCAAATATAAAAAAAAAAAAAAAATAGCGGGGAATCTATAAAGAAGATATAATTGAAAGGAAATGTACCCAGATTTACGTTTGAGGTGCGAGTAGAAACGCATATCAGTAATCCCAGCAGTGCTTATGAATCCTGAAATCACCACCAATGGCAAAAAAAACAAGTCGAGACTGGCACCTTTGTCCGTGTACTCAGTGGTGTGGATATAAACAACAAAAGTTTCTGTTTGACTCTCTTTATGTAATCATAATTCCAAAGTTGATATTTTTATATTGTTTTTTGTGTTCTTTTTCTACAAAAATTAACACAATATAATGGTAGGAGAAACCAATTTACTCACCGGTTCAATCTCTAAGAAAGCTTCATGTTTCTCTTTGCTAGGACTCAAACCCTTGGCGTATGTTTGGTACTCTGGTGCCGCCATGTAAAAATGAGGGTATGACACAATGCCTGGCTGTTCTGAAAATATCAACAACATTTTGATTAATAATCAAATCGTATATATTTGCAAACCTATCAGATATAAAGCAGCAAATAAAATAAACGGTGGCATTGGAAAGTGTACAAATAAAATATGCATTGTAAAAAATATTCAATTTATTTATAGTAATATTATTCTGGCTATAAAGGAATCTATCAAACATTTACAAACGTTCCGCTTAATATTATTTTTTACCCATTCAGGCTATAGGGGTTTGTAGAGTTACAAAGCTATTTTATTAGAAATTTGGTCCAAGAGAAATTATTATACGGGGGTAAAGTAAAAACAAATGAAGCACTAAACATTGTCAAGTGGGTTTTATTGTGGATACATAGTATGACAAAAAAACCATAGAGTATAAATGTAATCAAGCATAGAGAGCTATAAATCAATCACAATATTTCAGCCTCACCGGCGTTGTCTTTTCAGCGTGACATAAAATAACTTCAGCTTTCCTTTTTATGCGCTACAACACCAAATTGGGAAACCCAATTAACTTTAAAATAAATCTACGGAAACAGTTTGCATTCCCCTACAAAGCTATCGTAGATGCTATAGCCACAGTATGTGAAACTCTTTTAAATAACTCGTTAGATAGGACCCACGTGAGTAGTCTTTGTTCTGTTTTGTTACAAGACATATTCCGTAATTTGAAAATATCCTTTGTGATATTATTTTACATTTTTATTATTATTATTATTATTACTATTATTAGCACCGCGTCTTACTACCCGTTCGGGATATATGCACTTACGCTAATGTGTAATGGTAGGGTGATTGTGAGATGAAATGGAGGACCTACAGTTTAACGTGGAATCCGAACCACGGTGGAGGCCTGGCATTCCACACATTCACAAGATATCTTGTCAGAGGTGAAGGAAGTGTTTGGTAATCAGATAAATTTGTGCCTGGACCGAGGATTGAACCCCGGACCCCTAGCACAGAAGTCCAACACCTTATCCCTAGACCACCAGGTCACTTTTTATACATTATAAAATATAACATGTCTTTAGTTAACCGTTTCTACTGTTTGTTGCCAAAAATCATTGCACTAAATACATTTCTGCAAGCGTGCTCTCAATTTTCAATGAACGTTTTAATTGTGATCTGGGTGACCTGGCGGTCTAGGGGTAAGGTGTCAGACTTCTATGCTGGCGGCCGGGGTTCAATCCTCGGTCCCGGCAAAGATTTATCTGATTACCAAACCCTTCCTTCACCTCTGACAAGACATCTTGTGAATGTGGGGAATGCCAGGCCTCCACCGTGGTTCGGATTCCACGTTAAACTGTAGGTCCTCCATTTCATCTCACAATCACCCTACCATTACACATTAGCGTAAGTGCGTATAACCCGAATGGGTAGTTAGACGCGGTGCTAATAATAATAATAATAATAATAATAATAATTGTGATCTAGGACTTAGGTTATAGCGTCGAAGAACCTAAGCAGACTCCGTCTTGGACGCAATCTTTGTCTCCTCCAAACCTCAGACTCTGTTCGATGGTTGCGCTGAGCCTTGTAGTTTCACCCTTTAGGTCTCACCTGTGCAATCGTACACGTCTATGACGCCCCTCTTGTGACACTGTCTCTCCTCGCCTCTTCCCGCGCAGAAACACTCGTTGGACTCCTCCACTTTGGGGTCTTCTAAGTTCCGGGGGCTGTTGATGAATTTCCTCGCCTTAACGTCCTTGTACACCACCTCCTTCTCAAATTCGAAGGACATGGACCTGAAAACAATAACGCGTTCGGCTTATAGCTCTTACTCACGAAACTATGTTTACTTTAACTAATTCAGTACAAGTGAAACCTTACCACGTGAGTGGTTATAATACCACAGAGACTATTAGACAAATACTTGGCAAAACCATCTTGACGTTACTTTTGTTGTTGTATAAAACAGGCATGTCAAGCTCATTTGAACCTAAGGAGTCATATTGAAAATTTAAAACGCTGATAAGAGCCACATTAAAAAAATGCAGTATTTTAATTAAAATAAACTTCTAATTACTACTTTTTAATGCAAATAAAGATATATATTATTATTATTAGCACCGCGTCTTACTACCCGTGCGGGTTATACGCACTTACGCTAATGTGTAATGGGGTGATTGAGAGATGAAATGAAGGACCTACAGTTTAACGTGGAATCCGAACCACGGTGGAGGCCTGGAATTCCTCACATTCACAAGATATCTTGTCAGAGGTGAAGGAAGGGTTTGGTAATCAGATAAATCTGTGCCGGGATCGAGGATTGAACCCCGGCCGCCAGGTCACCAAAATAAAGATATTAAACAATAGGATTTACCCTCTTTGTGTTTTTCACAGAAATATAAAGTTCTTATCAAGCATTCTTTTTTTTTTAATTGACCCTCTAAGAAAGGTTTTCAAATTCGATCCAATTAAATATGATAAATTATAAAATTCTCTAATGGAATATTTCTACAGCTTTGATAAAAAGGATAATCGAATCACATTGTATGTTGGTTGATCACTAGGTACATGTTACGCACATATCATGGCCACAAGTTGTAACGATATTGATATGAACCCCTCTCGTATATTTAAAAAATCATGGATAAAGTGCATTTTTTTCTTTAAAGTATTGTATGTAAAATATCCTTTAAATACTTCATCCATGGAGAATCACGCGCTTTTCAGAAATAACGTCAAAGGATTGCACAATGGGTAGGAATAATGAAAGTATTTATTAGGGGTAAATGTACCCGCATTTGTATGGAGGAAGAGTTGGAAATACTCTCAGTTTAATAGGACAGTGTTCGAACTCCAACCAATCATACCAGACGAGTCCCGATTAATTACTCGTACAGCTCACAAGACCTAAACAATATATGTGTGTGTAATTTTTAAAAAACTTTGTTGTTTCTATTGTATGCTATAAATGTTTTAAATAATATCTATTAATCACATGCTGTTTGTCAATAAAATAACTAGTAAGAAAATCTTGATATTTTTTTTTAATCTCTAGAATATGTTGGTTGGAAATCTTAGGAAAATCAAAGACAGGAAGGATATGGCATTATATACACGTGGAAACATTGCCAGAATGAAATATTTAATAGCACAAAGTAGTAACTGTTAAGCTTTATTGATTACACATGTGTAGTTAATATAACTTTGGCAAAAAATATGTATTTGAGCTGTAGGATATGCGTAGAAAGGATGAACAAGTATACAATTAATATTATCATTTCAATCAGTTTCACTGCTTAAATATGGATTTATAATTTTAACTCATATGGATTTAAGATAGTATCACACACACACAAAATCTAACACATTCATTTATAAATTGTAACTCCCTTGGCGGTTGATTGCTACTCAAGGATAAAGTGAAAAAAAGATTAAATTATTTTAGAAACGACCGTTTTATTCCTTTAGCCCCTCATAACAGCAGAAGGAAGTTTTATTATAATATAATTTAATGTTCTCATCTATATTTTGCCGTAATAATATACAACACTTACATTAATTCATAAGTAATATTGAATACAATTATGAGGAACTTGAATTTATTTTAAATATCATTTAATGTTCGCAACTATATTTTGACGAAATAATATATAACTTTTACATAAATTCATAAGTAATATCAAATACAATTAAGAGTACTTGAATCAATATTATAAATGCCAACCATAAACAAAATAGGATTTAAACAACAACAAAATTTATTTTAAAAATCATTTAATGCTCGAAACTAAATTTTGTTGAAATAATAAATAACATTTACACAAAACAATTAATTGTCAAGCTGAAATTAGAGGATCGGAGGTAGGATGAAAAGTCTATTAGAAAACCCTCTCTAAATACGCTCGATGTTGATGAAGGAATCTATACTATATCCTTTAAATTGAATACTATGGCGTGAATTTGTTTAGCTTACCCTGAATATTTATTAAAACTTATGTATTTACAATACTCACAGTCTCTCCCATCGTTCTATATGTCTAATATTTATCACAAGAAAGAAGTAAGGCTGAATAAATTAGATTTACTAAGGCAATATATCGCAATTTTCAGAGTTGGAAGGGAAAAAACGATTTATGAAAATTTACCCAAAAATAACCTGCTGTAGGATCAAACCCTGACCTTCCCATGACAAATTATCAAAACTTGTATCCAAAATGGAAACTCAAACTTAATTAACTGGTGATCTGTCATACATATTATTTATAGATCACAAGAACTCGACACATTTTAGCACCGCGTCTTACCACCCGTTCAGCTTATACGAATAAGTACTAATTACGCTAATGTATTATGAATTGAGAAGTTTGAATTTAGATTAAGTGAACCCTCATTTGCGTAGAGGAGAATGAAAAACTACACCAGTTTACCAAACCGAGATTCCAGCCTCGATCTCCCCGTCCTCAGCGCTCTATATCAAACATGAATCAAGCGCGTTATTCAACTACGCCACCGAGGTGGGTTGAATAGACAATTAGTAGGTGTAACCACAGGGGGGTTCGACCTTCAGGGAAGTGCACCATCCCGTCTACAGCTACGTCAACGACGCGGTGAGGAAACACACACGCATTGCGTGGAGGGAGAGAAGTAGAATTCCGGTTTTGGATAGATTTTCAATAAAATTAGCTAATACAATATTATTGCTGTAACAAACGTAAGTTATAGTATCAAAGTTGAGCATGAAACAAGAGCGGTAACTGGAGCGGGTATGCAGTGGTCAGCAAACGGTGTGACTGTATGTTATTTAACAAACTTTTCAGGTGACCTGGTGGTCTAGGGGGTAAGGTGTCGGACTTCTGAGCTGGGGGTCCAGGGTTCAATCCTCGGTCCAGGCACAGATTTATCTGATTATCAAACCCTTCCTTCACCTTGACAAGACATCTTGTGAATGTGTGGAATGCAGGCCTCCACCGTGGTTCGAATCCCACGTTAAACTGTAGGTCCTCCATTTCATCTCACAATCACCTTACCATTACACATTAGCGTAAGTGCGTATAACCCAAATGTGTAGTAAGACGCGGTGCTAATAATAATAATAAGAAAAGAATAAAGAATAATAATAACAAACTTTTCCTAGTAAACAGAAACTATTTGTTTCTAAACTTATTATAAATTTGGTTTACAATACTTTTAATTGATTCATCACGCACTGGGGTCATTAAAAGATTTATATTACAGTTATTTACGGTAGTTTTAAATAGTTGTATACGCATTAGAATTAAAAAGTAGTTTAAAAAAATTAGGCGTGGAGTCACAGGTTAGACATATATAGACCATAAAGAGGAGTGAATTTCAGTAGAGTCTTAGAAATAAGTTATAAATATATTAATCCTCTCGGATTCTTTATTAAACGTTATTTGAACAATAATTTACATGTGATGCCCAAGATTAATCGTTAGTTAGTCTTCTTACGGAAATAAATGTATTAGTTTAAATTGTCAGCAGTTGAAACCAAGGAATTTATCACGTTTAATTTATAATTTTTCGCCACGTCAAGTGGTGAACCAGTGATCTTTGGGATAGTTTCTAGACAGTGTATTTCAAATAGGTTCTGTTAGGTAGTCTCACTATAGATTACTCTAAATGATTAATTGCGATCCACAGATATAAGACAACACACTCGCAATATACTAGACTGCAGGTGTTCTAATCCTGGTCCACTGTCTTCCACCCTCTTTGGTCAATTAGAGGTCTCCAGCTCAGGTGATTATATTTGACATAAGTTTGATAACAACATACAACACACTTTTAACTATCGATCAGATATAACTATTTATCGGCCAGATTAATATTTATCCAGAAGTCATAAGACCGGTAATAATTCAAATAGTTAGCGAATAATAGTTGGTTTCAATATTCACCTAGTGAGTGACCTGGTGGTCCAGGGGTAATGTGTCGGACTTCTATGCTGGGGCCGGGGTTCAATCCTCGGTCCCGGCACAGATTTATCTGATTACCAAACCCTTCCTTCACCTCTGACAAGATATATTGTGAATGTGAGGAATGCCAGGCCTCCACCGTGGTTCAGATTCCACGTTAAACTGTAGGTCCTCATTTCATCTCACAATCACCCTACCATTACACATTAGCGTAAGTGCGTATAACCCAAACGGGTAGTAAGACGCGGTGCTAATAATAATAATCACCTGCAGCAAAACGTAGAGAAAATGTAGATGTTAGAATCAGTCAGGTAAGGGGGGAAGATGCTGGCGTCGGTACCATTGATCATGTTGCACGTATCTTGGCTCCAAACGTCTAGGTCCTCCCTGCCCTCATACTCCACGATCCGACCCAGATTTTGGGGGTCGGATAGACCACGGTCGATGCGGAATGTTTCTGTGCCTGTGCCGTTTCTCTGGAAGGTAACGTTTAGAAATCAATATATTGTTCCATTTCTGCTTACGTATTTGCAAATAAAGCTCTTGTGTCACGTAAAATAAATGGTACTTGTAGCCCCCAAAGATTTTCTATCTCCTTTGTCTAAACTACACACATAATTCATAGGATGTGAATAACTAAATAATATACATCTTTATAGAAACATAATGGGGGGGGGAAGAATTCCGTTTTCACCAAAGGGCATTCATGAAATAATAAACACTGTTACTTTTGTTTTTTAGTACCACGTCTTACTAACCATTCAGATTATACGCTAAAATCATATATTATTTATTCTGTGTTTTTTTTAACTCTCCTTTTATAAAAGCTCTATTTAAAACAATATATTTGCCTATAACTTGAAAAAATATTCGCTTTATAAAATATTATTTCAAATGAAAGTTGTATCATTTTAAGAGTACTACAATTTTGCGATGAATTTATTTCGTATCATCAATCACAACTTATGAATGTGTGGAATGACAGGTCTCTACCGTGGTTCGGATCCCATGTTAAACTGTAGGTCCTCCATTTCATCTCACAATCACCTACCATTACACATTAGCGTAATTGCGTATAGCCCGAATGGGTAGTAAGACGCGGTACTACTACTACTACTAATAATAATAATAATTCTTATCTTTAAGTGTTGCGGAGCTATGGAAACAAAAAATTGAAATTTCCTCGAATGTAAAGTACCCTCGAGGTCATTTTTATTGTTAAATGAGATGTGCCCTTTTGTTTTGATACCAAACAGTGCCTGGATATTAATTATAAACACAGACTTTAGAGAACATTTTGATAAAAAAAAATTATCTTTTCAACTCCCCAAGTAAACTAACCTTAATTTTGGGGTTGGATTGATAATTTTTTTTTAAACTTTGAGGAACTTAATGAAAACCTTAGATACTAAGTTTAGCCCGATCAATAAAATGGTAAAACAACTTTTTTCGGGTTTAGGCGGTCATGAAACGACGACGGCTATCAAAGTTTCGATTTATTTTTTTTTACGATCACAATACTTTCTCTCTTAGAGGGGCCGTGAGAGAGTAAAACAAGGTATTTCCCCATTCAGTAAGATCAACCATTTTATGAATAGGCATCATATTAAAACTAGAACTTGCTGTAATAAGAGAAAAATAGATAAATTTTACATTTATTACCTAATTATTATTAATTTGGCTAGTATCTGAGCTATCAAAAATTTGAAAACCTACCGTTTCCATTTAAAAGTTGAGGGCGTGTATGTAATATTAAATGTATACAATTTCATAGGCCTTTGTGTCAGGGCTATCAAAGTTTGTTTAAACTGTATGTATAATAATATGTTCTCATCGCTCGGTAAAACACTTATTATTAATAGGTGTTCTGTCTTATGACAGGTCCATTCCTTTTGTCACTGAACTTAAGACTGCCAATAAGCCCTGTACTCTGCCAGAATTTTTTTCTTTTCTTCAAGTAATTCTCTATTTGAATCCTCCTCCTTCCTAAGCTCCTCTTTCCCTCAACCTTTCCTTCTATGATTCGTGCAGAATACAAGCCAATATTTAAAAAAATAGTATGATTTCTATAATATAAGGTATATAGACAAATTGATTTTTCAAGTATAGATCAAGTTGGGAAATAGATACGATTTTATAAATCTCTGCCTACCCTGGCAACACAAAACGACACGCTGTTGTATATCATCTATATATTATTCTCAACGAGGCGACTGAATTGTATCTCCTCGGAAGAGACACTCTTCCGACACTTTTGCCACAAACAGCTAAAATGAAAATCCTGAATTATATCTCTTTTAAAAATCGGAATTATATCTCCGAAATCCTGAATTGTACCTCCTCGGAAGAGACTCTCTTCCGACACCTTACACATAAACAGCCCCAACTGAAAATCCTGAATTGTATTTCTAAGTACACGACCTTAAATTTTAATTATTATCGGAAGAGAGTCTCTTCCGAGGAGGTACAATTCAGGATTTCGGAGATATAATTCCGATTTTTAAAAGAGATATAATTCAGGATTTTCATTTGAGCTGTTTGTGGCAAAACTATCGGAAGAGAGTCTCTTCCGAGGAGATAAAATTCAGCTCCCCCTTCTCAACTAGCAATCCCGCACGGAGTTAACTGTGACCCACTGTGGTATAAAAATTATATGAGCCCCCCTCCCTGTGTTGCTCGATTTCATAATTTTTTCGCAACTATTTGAGATACGAAATAACTTATAGTTTTAAAGTTTTAATATTATTAAAGTTTAAATTATTTCCTTTGTACTATATTTTTTTATAAAACCAATAGCTTCTTAGCTATAAGCAAATACATAATTATACTTTTTAATTTAGGTCTTTGAAAATTATTTTGATTCTAATGCTCTTCGGTGGACAAAGATGTTTCTCTTTTCTCAATTTTATTTCTGTAACAATGTTCCTAGTTCCCGATTCCATAGAGTACATATTTAACAGTGAATGTTATTTCATTTACGGTCATTGGTGTAGGGTTTCTACAACAATGCATAGAGCTATTATTTCGTTTCCCAAATATTACGAGTTTTTTTTTTTTTTTTAGTAAATGTGTATTTTAAGATAAAAGTGGAAGAAAGTCTTTGCGGTGCACCGTTTAATTTATTTTAGCTAGCTCATGATTAGAAAGTCACACTTAACTTGTAAGACACACTTTGCTCCATGACAAGTAGGAATGTCTAATAGAAGATGCGTAAGTACCTACCACCCAATCTCATCTAATATTACACATAATATCTTATATTCCATATAATAAGTGTTAAATCCAGAGTGAATCACACTGAAGTTTCCTTGTTAAGTCATTCTGAAAGTATCCCTATCATAGGGGAAACTGGGCTAAGTCAGGCTTACAGTGAAAGCTAAGTTAAGATTAGCTCTGATAACTATTTAGAACAAAAATAGTGGACCATATATTTAAATGTGTTAGTTCACACAGAAAGCTAATATATGCCTTGCTGTGCCGCGCTAATTTTTTTTTTTTTTTTTTTTCCTATTGCTGGCAGGGAAATTTTTCCATCTTCCGTCTTGAGCCATCTTAAGTCGCGCATGCGCATAACGGAGCTTGGGCCCCGTGTTGAAGAGACGCAGTGCTGAATTGTTGAAAATAACCAAAAGAAGTGTTGAAATTTAGTTTTCAGTTAGTTTCACTTGTATTTGGATATTACTCTATTTAGGTTTTATATTTAATAAATGTTTTTTATATTAAAATTACCCACCTCGGTGGCGTAGTTGGCTAACGCGCCAGTCGTGTTGCGATCGACTTCTGAGGACGGGGAGATCGAGGTTCGAATCTCGGTCGGGTGAACTGGGGGGTGGTTTTTCCTAAATGGTTTTCCACTCTCCCTTCACGCAAATGCGGGCTCACTACCTTTAATTCAACCTTCCCAATTCCTAATCCATTAGCGTAATTAGTACTTAAAGCGTATAACCCGAACGGGTAGTAAGAGCGGTGCTAAATAATAATAATAATATAATATTAAAATGAAACCTTCGATTGAACCCGTAAAACTTCCACCTCCTCTTACTTAGTATTATCATCTGAGCTCAAACAAAACATTTCGGAGCTGCCAATAACTTTAGTTTCACTGTAGCCAAAGTATAAAGAAACTACGATAACTTCAGGAGGGGAAACATAAGAAACATATTTTAACTTATCTTAGCGGTTAGTCTGAAACCAACCTGACAAAACCTTAGCATAGTATAGTTTAGTTTATCGTTTTGTGGGATCCAGTCTTTAATGTGGTTAGGAGAGGGGTATTATTTCACCTTACAACTTGTTATACTCACGTGACGTTGGAAAGAAAATGTGAAGATGCCTTCTTTCATTATCATAGTCTCTGACATCGCTCCTTCAAGGTTACCGCACATAAACTCCGAGTTTGGGCTCAGTGATCCGGTACAGTCGATCACCGGTATCCCTTTAAAGAGTAACTCCCCCACGGTACCGTTCAGGAAGATGTTATCCGGTGGGACGAAAATCTCTGATACGACTTCGCCCATCATTTCCACTGCGAAAGGATACAGTTTTCTTACTTTCAACAATGTAGCCTGAAAAAAAAAAAGAAAGGCACTTTATTTATGGCAATCATTTAGTTCTAACGTTATCTAAAACGTCAAGCATTTGAAAACTCAGGAATAAAGTCTTGACGTTTTTATAGTAAGGCACCAAAATTCAATATATGGCCCAATTTTTATAAGATAATTTTCCCTCACGTCTTTGTATCATCTCCAGTTATACGTATTTATTAATTACGCTATTAGATTGTTCGAAAACAAAGTACTCAGAAATTTTGCCACAGGGGGATGAAGATAATGAAGATTGGAGGAAGCTACATGATTATGAGATACACACGCTGTACTCCTCACCAGACATTAATATGGTAATAAAATCACGCAGGCTACGGTGGGCAGGACATGCAACGCGAATTGAAGAAATAATCACGTTCAGGGTATTGACCGGCAAACCCAATGGGAAGATCTAGACGTATATGGGAGGATACCATTAGAATGATCCTGAAAGGATTATTGTAATGAAGTGGATTGGATATAACTAGCTCAAGATAGGGATAGGGGTGTAATGAGGTGGACTTGTTAGAACTAGCTCAAGATAGGGTAGGGTGCAATGAGGTGGACTGGATATAACTAGCTCAAGATATGGATAGGTTATAATGAGGTGTACTTGATAGAACTAGCTCAAGATAGGGATAGGTTGTAATGAGGTGTACTGGATAAACTAGCTCAAGATAGGGAATGGTGGGTGTAATGACTGGGGACGTGATAGAAACTAGCTCAAGATAGGGATAGGGTGTAATGAGGTGTACTGGATAGATCTAGCTCAAGATATGGATATAGTGTAATGAGGTGGACTGGACAGAACTAGCTAAAGATATGGATAGGGTGTAATGAGGTGGACTGGATAGAACTAGCTCAAGATATGGATAGGGTGTAATGAGGTGGACTGGATAGAACTAGCTCAAGTAGGAATAGGTGACGTACTTTCGTGAGTGCGGCAATCAATTTTGAGTTTCTAGCTCCATATACTCGTAGTAATGATGAAGATAGAGTGTCAGAAGTAATATTTCCAAATTTAGGAGATAGTGGTAAACTATTCTGGAAAAAAAAAAATTCTCAGTACATCCGACAGGATTCGAGACCTATTCTCCCCGTCACCAGCAATCCGTGGTAAGACGAGAGTGATTCGTCCGACATACGACCATCAGCGTGGCTCTAGAAATCTATTAATTACATCTACTCTTACGTATTCATTCTTCAAGTCAAGAAGATCTACAGTTGTCATTTTAGATGGATGATATTAATACCAATATAATTACAATAACCGTAATATAGTCAAATATTGACAATATTGGCTGCTAAAAATATATATATTTCTGTTTTCTAAAAGGCTCTTCTTATGAAAATTGAACTGTATAAATAATCTCTTATCTTATCATCCACATGTGTGATCGATTCAACTTATCCTAAATCGAGCCTTACCTCTTTCTAACAGAAACTAGCATCAATCCTTTCTTGATTGGTCTTAAGATTAACAAGATAAATCTTGGAATAGTAATTGTATTTTATGATTCCGTTACAAAATGACTTTATCTGTTACAGAAAGAGTATGTGTTTATAATCATTTACTTTGATCTTAGACGTGTGACATTTTGCGTGAAAATTCGTTTGGAGTGATAATAATTTCTCGTTTATATGTGTGTTCATTTTGGGTTTAAAACCTTTAGTGAATCTGAAAAAAATAATTTAAATTTGATTGGCTAGTTCGCCACTAGGCGGATTGTTTAAACTTTTTCAATTAATTCTTGCCTTCTTGTTTTTGTTTTTTTTGTTACCTTCAGATAGCGTTTTCTGGTTGCTTAAAGGTCAATTTAGTAACTTGTTTTCAGACCACTTGTAATACGCTAGTTTGTAATATATCGCAAAACCAGTAGATGGTTAGATTTTTATATAGGCAGCTATTTGCTGTTAGTCACTTTCAATTTAGTTAATCCTTAGCGAGGTCACTTTTAATTATGTTCCAGTGTACTTTATATTTCCCGTGCCAGGGGTCGATGGTGCTTGCATCGGTCTCCTACAGATGCTTGGGTGTGGCAGATCTGCAGACTGGTATGCCCCCATTTGACTACTTCCGTTATAAGTAGTATATAGGGCTGGGCTGAGAGCCCATGTCACGGGCTTGCTCGTGATGGCGGTCCAGAAATGGGTTGGACTCTGTGGGGCATTAAAGTTTAACCGCTTAGGGCCCGATTAAAAGGGAAACTTGTTGCTTGCAACTAGTTGCCAGCCAGTTGACGTGCTTGCAGCTGCACAAATTGTTACGGGCAATTAATTGCTGCAACCATTGGTGAGCGTCATATCGAGAAAATGGCATCAAGGAAAAAGGAACTATTTCTTCTTGCCTTCCTCACAAAAAATAGAAGACGCAGGCCAATAAAGATGTTGGTTGTGTGTTTGATGTGTTGGTGTGTGTGGTGTGTGTGTATACTGTGGACATTCACACTTATTATAAACTACTTTCCTATTAAATCATCATTTGATGAATTTCTGACCTATATAAAAGAAGGCTCGACACTAAAATGAGACGTAGTATCCCACCAGAAGTTGCAGTTGCATAGAGTAATGGGTTACATTTATAACAATGCCCCAGCTTGAGTGCAGACAACTAAAATTTGACCGTAAAGTTTCACTGCATGGCAACTGTCAGCAACTAATTTCCGAACATGCAATTGAAGTTTCTTCGTGTAATGGCTTTCATTTAAATCAAAGTTTCTTAACATTTTCGTCACCTATTTGCATGCAACAAGTTGCTCCGTGTGATAGGAGCCTTAGTAGTGCATGGGCTAGCTCATGGGCGCCTTCACTCGTACGCACAAGGAGTGGGAGATCTACTTTCCCACGCGCAATGGACGTAATCCCACACACGAGAAAGAGTGTAGCTCGCAAGGTCACTTTCTGGGAGCGGAAGTGAATAGATCCGGTTGCCATCCTGAATAGGTGGAAGGCACAGTCCCCAATGGTGGTCCAACCAGTGAGTGACTGGAAGGGGGGGGGAGGCGTTAATTCTCGCCTCTCTGGGTATCCAGCCTGATCCGGAACATGCCACGTTTCTGGGTTGTTGTTTTTTAGGTACCGACCTAGAAACTGCCCTGGGCCTTGATGTCCAGGGATGCTTGCGGCCACGCCATAGCATGAACCAGTAAATGTTAATATTTACTTTATATTATGTTGTCACATAATTTGGATCCACCCGCCTTTGTGGCGTAGTCGGCTAACGCGCTTGTCATGTTGAGCCCGACTGCTGAGGACGGGGAGATCGATGTTCGAATCTCGGTCGGGTGAACTGGGGGTGGTTTTTCCTAAATGTTTTCCATCTCCCTCCACCCAAATGCGGGTTCACTTCCTTTAATTCAACATTCCTAATCCATTAGCGTAATTAGTACTTAAGCGTATAACCCGAACGGGTAGTAAGACGCGGTGTTAAATAATAATTTGTGTCCGTTTTTACCCAATTGTTAGTTGTTCGATGGACTCGCCATCCTTTTGTCTACTTTAACGAACTAATGTTGGTTGACCTGTCCGTCACAATATGACGTTGTTTGTATATTTCCATATTTAATTAATTTGTTTCGAAGTTTCTTGCCTCTTATATAAACATAATTTAACTTTTGTTGGTCCATTGGTGCAGATATTTTTGTAGATGTTAACGGAATAAGTTATTGATAATGTTATATGCTGAGCCTTTCAGTGGTAAATTGTTAGTCCAGATCTTTAATGGCGCTATTAAATTGTTGCCTTTATGTTGCTAGTATTGCCATCACATAATATTTATTCTAAATGAGTTCTAGCGTTTTCTTTATCTAGGGCATAACGCCGACCCTTTTACTTACATTTCTCTATCTTTCTTTATATACACGTCTATTGTTTCTTGCTTATAGAGAAGAAAAGTTAATCTTGTTACTCCCTTAAAATTATTTCCTTTGGGGAAAGCTAGGACCGGGGGTTTAACTTAAGGGTGCTTCGTGGGGGAGCACTGAAGTGTTGCAGCAATTTCGAAATTCTGGATTATTTACGAAGTGGTTTGATATTTCTTAAAATGTTTTTCAACAAAATTTAGGAATAAGTTTTGACCAGTTAAAGAGTTTAAACTTTGTGTTTAAAATTGTTGTTTTTAAAGTCTGGTAACTTATATAAAAACATTTTAAAAAATCCCACATTTGCTTCAAATTGTTCTGTTGTGACCCTATCAAAAAATTACTTTATTTGATAGAGGGAGGCTAATCCTAGAGCTCTATCGTTTTACTTTAATCTCAGAAGCACAAATATTGGCTGTAAGCGTAGTTTTTTTTTTTTAAATTTCAACTTAAAATATTAAACTTTATAGCTATATAGGGACCTGTTGATAGCTTTCTCCTACATTTTGGTGAAGACCATATTTAAAAATATAAAACCAATTCTTCAAAAATGCGGGATTTCTAAACGCATAAAACATCCTCTCCATGTAACACCCACAAATCTAAAGAATTCCGGCATTAGGATAACTTTATGGTGACCTGGTGGTCTAGGGGTAAGGTGTCAGACCTCTATGCTGGCGGCCGGGGTTCAATCCCCGGTCCCGGCAAAGATTTATCTGATTACCAAACCCTTCCTTCACCTCTGGCAAGACATCTTGTGAATGTGGGGAATGCCAGGTCTCCACCGTGGTTCGGATTCCACGTTAAACTGTAGGTCCTCCATTTCATCTCACAATCACCCTAGCATTACACATTAGCGTAAGTGCGTATAACCCGAACGGGTAGTAAGACGCGGTGCTATAATAATAATAATAATAATAAACTTTAAAAAAAGATATAGCTATCAGGGATGAGGAAAACCTGATTTAAAAACATCTTCACTGAATCCAGTAAGAACTCACCAGTAGCACAACATTAATTATGGTGACGACATCATCTTGTCTTGCATCGCCTGACTTCTCCTGGTTGAAGAAGAGCGTCAATTTTTTCTGGAACGAGATCGTTCCGTCCTCGTGTTTCTCTAAGTTCACCCTTTCACGGTATACACTGTGACATTAGAAACATATTTTTAACTAAGATGAGTGTGTACTAGGGTGGCGATTCTTAACCGGAGAGCCGTGGCTCTTTTGGGGGGCCTCGAAAAAATAATTTAAAATGTTATTTGCTTGTTAATGAAGTCAATTATCCAAAATTTTACATTTTGGAAGAAAGTGTTCGATGATCGTAAGTACAGTAGATTCTCGATCTGCAAGGGTAATCGAAGGGAGAGGAAGCACGGATTATAGAAATCACGGATAATACAAATAACTCCCCCCCCCCCCCATATGTTTACAAACTTCATTCAAAATTTGCTGCCTTTTGTTTCTACTTATTTATGTGAAAGGGAATTTTCTACAGTAGTAAATATTAAAACGAAGCAGCGATATAAGACTCATGCATGTGAATAGTATTAAATAATACAATCGAGGCAAGAATAGAAAAATAAATGGATAGTGTTCAACATAAGAGGCCCCATTAAATACATTTAAGTAAGTTATTTTTTTGTTTTTATTTGTTTATTATTATAATTAGTAAATAAAGCCACTATTTTAGAATAAAGCTTAGTGATGAATATGTTAGTAAAAACTAGGGGGTGACGAAAATACTATAGGATATTTAGGGGTCCACGACTAATAAAGGGCTAGTAGCCACTGTATTAGGGGACGCGAAAAACTTTCAGTACTTTTGCAGTTTTTATAGCAAAACTTTTTTGGTCAGAATAGATAAAATATTGCTCCAGTATAACCATGGTATTTAATTTTATTCACATGGAGTTATCAACAGTTGTTGAATTTCTGTCATTAGCATATCGAAATTAGATGAGAAACTTTTTAAATGAAGAGAGAGTGCTATCAATAAATTTCAGGACACCCTTGACATAAATTCAAAAACTCTTGATATCACCATGTGAAGAAAATTATACTCTTATGTTTCCACTTGAACAATATTTAATTGCTTTTGATAAAAAAAAAATGTTGGCATAAAAACATCAAAGACACTGACCTTCTTTCGCATTTCCTACATCTCAACCTCAAATAAATAGTCAAAACATTGTTGGTAAAGTGTGGAAATTATCAATTTATTTGATACGCCTTAATTTTTAAGCTATAATATATTCTTAAATAATATTCGGGTTTATCAACCCAGAACAAAAAAAATATGTTTTTCTTACATTGAATTTTACTGTCCATGTGTGATATACGCATTAATGAGTTAGGAATGAGGAAGAAAGTAGAAAAAGAGGAACTTTACTCACATTTTAATAAAGAGAGATAGGGAATTTCAAAAATTACACACAGCTGGGATTTGAGTCCCAACCTTACCGTCACCATAAAACTAAACTAGATGATTCAATTAAGTGTGAAATGACGACCCGGACATAGGAATCGAACCAAGAAACTTGGGTTTGCGCGCCAATGCTATATCACCAAGCCATCCTTGCTAGCGCATTACTTAAAATACTAAGTGCAGGGCAGCACACCGTCAATTGCGATTCACCTTGGGCTGTGATTGTAGATAGCTCTGAGGGGACGATAATTTCACTAGTTACCACAGACTCAATACACTAAAAACTAGTGAAAAATGTCAACCTGGACATAGTGATCGAACCCGAGACCTTTAGATATGCATGCCAATGCTTTGTCACAAAACCACCCTATGGAATTGGCGTGCAAAGACCCAAATACCAAGTTCTCAGGTTCGGTTTCCATTCCCAAGTTGTCAATTTTTTACATAATTGATTTTAACTATTATTAATGTGCTTGGAATGGTTAGTTGAGATACAAATTTTTAAATTAAAACTATTTATATTGGTTGAAAAAAATGTTGGAGGGACACTTCATGAATCAAATTTGTATACATTGTCAGGACCGGCCTAGGAATTTTTCCGATATGTACGTACATACGTGCGTGCGTGCATGAATGCATGCATACATACTGACACATACATACATACGTGTGCGTGTGTGCGTGTGTGTAAGCGCGTGCGTACCTACGAACATACACGCCGCTCCCTTACGGGGTAGGCAAGAAACTGTGCATTTAACTCAAAAAACAACTGCGTACTTAATCTATCCTCACTTTCTCCACACTTCCCTATCCTTGCATACTACCTTTGCTTCAATAACATCCATACACTGAGTCATACATGCTCTTTTATTTTTAAAACACCTAATATGTCTCATTTTCACACATTCTCTAACAACACTTAGCCACGTCTTACTTTTGATCCACACACACACAC
This sequence comes from Timema cristinae, assembly GCA_039000515.1. Taxonomy (NCBI): domain Eukaryota; kingdom Metazoa; phylum Arthropoda; class Insecta; order Phasmatodea; family Timematidae; genus Timema; species Timema cristinae. The sequence continues at coordinate 41,218,355 of JBCFYV010000100.1, read as the reverse complement.
ACACGATAAACATGAAAGATGTATTATTCTATAGCTTACTAATTTAATAACTACATGTATAATTAATAACAAAACTTTCTGGTTGATATATAAACAGGACTATGGGCAAGTTACCTTTAATAATTTATATACCTAAACCATGCAAAGGACCTATCTTTATCTACATCCTCTCTTAAAATACCGGGCACAACCGAATTACTATTCATTTAGTTCAATTTATGAACTTGTCACGAAGCGGCCATTCAACCTTACCTGTAATCTGCCTGTTCTTATATCAGGAGTAATTTTTCAAGCTATATTATTATTATTAGCACCGCTTCTTACTACCTGTTCGGGTTATACGCACTTACACTAATGTGTAATGGTAGGGTGATTGTAAGATTAAACTGGAGGACCTACAGTTTAACGTGGAATCCGAACCACTATGGAGGCCTGGCATTCCACACATTCACAAGTTGTGATTAATACACGTTTAGTTAGAGTTGAAGGAAGGGTTTATCAATCAGATAAATCCGTGCCAGGACCGAGGATTGAACCCCGGGCCACCAGCACCGAAATCTGACACCTTCCCCCTAGACCACCAGGTCACCTTCAAGCTATAGAAAAGTAATCGTAAGCTAGGCATCCGTACTATAACTTACAATGATTCCAAGTTGAATCTACCCTTTTTGTGTCTACGCATTCTTAAATTTGAGAATATCCTGTAAAAATATTTGGTTATCTTTCTTCTCCTAACATTTTACAGAGTAGTTTTGAGGTAGTGAACCAAAATTATGACGAAGAAAGGATGATAAAGCCAAATTGTGAATACAATTTTGAAAACCATCCCTAGTTCACGCCACATGGTTGGGACTCGTACCAAGTCTCCCTCATTAATGGTGAATTTTCTTCCAAACCTGCTAACATCTAAACTTACTCGTAAACGTAAGGTCCTACTTCTTTCAAGATAGGTTGCCCTCCTTGTCTGACCTCTTCAGGGTTGGTCACGTTGAACATGTGGAACTTCATGTTGAGAGGATTAGGCGTCTTCTGCCATCTTTTATAGGCGGCTGAGTCGTCTTTTAACACCACGTTCTGTAGAGACAAACATTATAAAACAAGAACATTATTATCTTTGTACCATTAGCTAGTTACACTTCAATACCAGGTTCATTGTAGACAAATCATATAAACAAGAGTTAAGACACCACTATCATCTTTGTACCATTAGCTAGTTACACTTCAATACCAGGTTCATTGTAGACAAATCATATAAAACAGAGTTAAGACACCACTATCATCTTTGTACCATTAGCTAGTTACACTTCAATACCAGGTTCATTGTAGACAAATCATATAAAACAAGAGTTAATACACCACTATCATCTTGTACCATTTGCTAGTTACACTTCAATACCAGGTTCATTGTAGACAAATCATATAAAACAAGAGTTAATACACCACTATCATCTTTGTACCATTAGCTAGTTACACTTCAATACCAGGTTCATTGTAGACAAATCATATAAAACAAGAGTTAATACACCACTATCATCTTTGTACCATTAGTTAATTTTACTTTCAACACCACGTTCCGTGGAGGAAAACCATTTAAAACCAGAGTGAAGATACCACTATTATTATTTTATTCTTTAGAGGTTGTTTAAAATCTACCAAACAGATTATTATAATTTGAACCGATAAAATAAAACAAGTATTCACTTGAAACATTGAATCTTTTCTCAATAACTTAGATTACAGGCAAAGTGAAGGTTAAGGGTCAAATTTCAATCAAACAAACTTAAGGGGAATTTTCCAGTCATCTTTTATCGTGGTAGTTTTCCCATCTCCTTTCCACGCTAATTTAAATGTAATTCTTCAAACTAGCATCTCATGATTTCTTAAAAGAAAAAATACATCTAAATACGTTTGACCGGGATTTAAAACCTGAACTTAATGTCGCCAGAACCAAACTAAACAAATCTTCTTTGTCCACGTTCCCATTGGTGAAGGTCTTAGCTTGTGACCTTGAAAAATGTTAATACTCTAATGAGAGAATTTATTATAGTAAATGGAGTTGATGATATTTCTAATCTGACACCACAATTAAAATTTAAAATATAAGTTTGAAGTATTTCTATTCTTCATATAAACCCTCAATAGTTAAGTTTTAAATAAATCTGGATACATTTAAATATTTAGAATGTATTCATTTTAACTTAAAGTATAATTGTATAATTGACTATGGGTATGGTCTACTTAATTTACATAATTTTAAATGTTTGCGTTAGTATTAATGTTTAAAAATTCAAATTTGTTTTAATAAATGAAAAAAACTATTAATATAATAAATCATCTTTGCTATCAATGAGTCATGCGACAAACGTAACATCCTGAAAATAAACAATAGACCAAGGATATGTTGGTTTTCAATAACTTCACGGTATGTTACGTTTATTTTTGCATGCAATCCATCTTTTATTTTAGTTGTGAATGAATTCAATTAAAATTTGCCCTCGTGCGATTCATTGTCAGGAATCGAATTCTGAGGACATGTAAGCTGGGTTTTTTTTTACATAACAGATAATGCTCATATTTACATAACTTCTGTTCATGATTTTCTGGCAGTTAAAACGTTTTTATATACGACATTCGTTATTTGGTAAAAAAATAAATTGTCATTTTGGATTTTTAGGAAATAATTTCTTGGCTTGCGTCATTTTTTAGTTATTTTAGATGTATTTTAGCTATTTTTAGTTATTTAGTTTTAAATAAGTATATTTTTTAACAATATCGATATTTTGTAATGAGCCAAATGAAGTCTTGAATGCATGGGAACTGGTTGAAAGAATTATCTTGTTAAGGATATGAATGGATGGGTGGGTAACTAAAGAGAGAATTCAATGAGCGTGTTAGAAAGGTTTGATGATGATGATGATGATGATGACAGGGTGGATTAGAATGTAATGAGTTAGTAGATCTGTAGTTAGAAAAAGGTTTATTTGTGTCAAACACATGCTTTAAGCACAAATATATTCACTAGTATAGGCCTACATCGGAAAGAGGGACGGGGGTGGGCATTTAAGATCAATGATTAATTTTATGGTGTATGAGACTTAGAAGTAAAGTAAAGAATACCAGGGCTGTGCATGGAATTAAATGTGGGACTGATCACTTCCTAGTGATCTCAGTAGTTGACCTAGGTAGTAATTTTGTGAAGAAGTAGCATAGGCGTACCAAGAAAGTAAGAATGAAATCGTAAAAATTGCAGGATAAAAGTGAGAGAGCGTAATATTAAAGATTGCTGGACGTAAAATTAAATATAAAATTTACAAGGGCATTAATGGGACTGTCGATGATATAGAGAGTTAGGGTGGATGGAACTTTGAGCGAATGGTTTGACGTTGAACAGGGTGTTATACAATGTTGTGTTATTCTCCATGGCTGATTAATGTACTCATAGATAAGTGTGTGAGGATTAATTCCAATTAAAAGGTTCAAAACCATTAAATTAACCTACTATGGAACTTTGCGATACGACCCCACCAAAAATAATGCAGGCATATTGAAACTAGTTATTTTACCTACGTACTTACTTACTTACTTACTTACTTACTTAATTACAAGTTTAAATAATTGTACATTTATTTAAAAAATTAAAACAAATTAAATAAGCAAATTAATAACATTTTCTCATCATTATTATCACAATATCACCACATTTCACGTGTTTTCTAAAGTGGTACTGGAAATTGCTGCTTTCACATAATTGAAATACCTTCTTGTAATCACAAACTTCCATGCCAGTTTAAGTTTTAAAATTGTTTACAAGTGTTAACAGCTACTCACATCTTTGCGGGACTTACTGAGAAGAGTGAGCTTGATTTGGATGGCTCAAAACTGTAAAGTCAGGAACCACAGACGATAAATAAAGTCAGGAACCACAGACTATAAATAAAGTCAGAACCACAGACTATAAATAAAGTCAGGAACCACAGACTATAAATAAAGTCAAGAACCACAGACGATAAATAGTCAGGAACCACAGACGATAAATAAAGTCAGGAACCACAGACGATAAATAAAGTCAGGAACCACAGACGATAAATAAAGTCAAGAACCACAGACTATAAATAAAGTCAGGAACCACAGACGATAAATAAAGTCAGGAACAACAGACGATAAATAAAGTCAGGAACCACAGACGATAAATAAAGTCAGGATCCACAGACGATAAATAAAGTCAGGAACCACAGAAGATAAATAAAGTCAGGAACCACAGAAGATAAATAAAGTCAGGAACCACAGAAGATAAATAAAGTCAGGAACCACAGAAGATAAATAATAAAGTCAGGAACCACAGAAGATAAATAATAGTCAGGAACCACAAACGATAAGTAAAGTCAGGAACCACAGACGATAAATAAAGTCAGGAACCACAGACGATAAATAAAGTCAGGAACCACAGACGATAAATAAAGTCAGGTACCACAGACGATAAATAAAGTCAGGAACCACAGACGATAAATAAAGTTTCAAGTCACTTTCAGAACTGAACCTGTTTTTATTGTGGAGAGTGAAACTAATTATTAATGGGGTGTATAAAAAGTAAGCGTAGGTTTCTGAAGAGATAAAGGACAGAAACCTCGTTAAATTTTTATAATAGAATCTTGTAAATGTGCGTCACAAAATTTCCCAAACTGATGGTTAAAAAATGCTTAGACCATGCGTCCACCAAAGTGGATATCTAATGGTTATTATTCATGTGTCAAATCATATATTCTTAAGCTATCGATAGTTATGATATAGTTGGTTAGTTCCGATGTAATAGTAGTTAATAGTAACAAATTAAATTCGGATCAATATTAACAGCAGAATATTGTTTTGTGAATTGCGATTCCCCCATAGTTAAAATAGTGCCTGTTTGTGGATTTTAATTTTATTCCCACAGTTATATTTAAGCTTAAAAAAATTGTCATCAACCAACCGCAATTAATTAAGGTTCACTCAATAAATTAGGCAAAAGAATGATAAAGTAGATTTTTTAGTGATTTTACCATATACTGGAAGGACCTATCTTCCAAATAAGAAGCTATTTTTGTCACACCGTAACCTACTTTAATCTTATAGCTATATGCAAAACTTTTTGGATAAAATAGATAAAATATTACTCCAGTAGAAGCGTTGTTTAATTTTCTCCACATGGAGTTATCAACATTGTTTAGTATCTATCATGAGCATAGCGGTATTAAATGTCCATCTTTTTAAATTAAAATAAAAGTTGTCATCAAATTCAAGGACACTCTCGACAGATATTCAACACCTGATGAGATGAACCATCTGAAGAAAAAATATATATATGTAATTGAAATTAAATAAATGTAATTGAAACTATATATATGAATTTATCATAACAATTGATGTATATGTTACGGGAAAAGTAGATTGTTAGGGAGAGTTGACTCGGCCTAGGTAAAGTCGACTCTTACTAAAAGTATAAGTAAAAGTTGATTGAGAATAAACAGATCAACTTTTCCTAGGAAGAGTTAACTATGCCTGCTGTGGTTTAGTAAAAGTTGATTCCGCGCTGTTGCTCTCCACATGCAACTGTTTTGAATATCTTTGATAACTCGTCCATTTGTTGTAGTTTTCAACAGTGACCAAGGATTCAGTGTGTGTTTGATTAATTAGTTTCAGAGTGTTTTTAGGTTAGGTTAATCAACTTTTACTAACTCAAGGTAGTAAGAGTATTCTTTCCCTAGGTAAAGTCAACTCTGACTAGTAAATGTCGAGTCGACTCTTACTGGAGAATCTACTTTTTCTGTAACATATACATTAAGATATATCAAATGATAAATATATCGATGTGTTAGGCAAAATTGCCATCCCAAATTCAGAGTCCATTGAAAATTTGTTAGCCTTAAACAAAGTTACACATTTTTAAAAAGAAATTATAAAGGTATCACTGAATTTTGTAACTGTAGTCAAGCCTGGTAAAATTTGTTGACCAAATTAATACTAAATGACTTTATTAATTTGATATAAATACCTCAACTATATCACAGTCGACAACACAAGGTAGCCCAAACAGGCCAAACAAGATGCCGTAGAAGACGAGTACAGCCCCAGCTGTCTCACGTTCTCCTAAACATCCCATCTTCATTATCTATCGCCTCTACTGTCACGGCTACGGTGGCTCACTCGGTGATTAACGATATTTTATGAGATTCCCCCGTTGATTATAGTAGCAGCCCGTCGCAGACTCGCCGGATTAATATTATCAGTCACTCTCTAACGGGAGTCAATTATATTACCTTCCAATTATCCCTAAATCCCCTTCCCATCTCTCTCTCTCTCTCCTCTCTCTCTCTCTCTCTCTCTCTCTCTCTCTCTCTCTCTCTTCTCCTCTCTCTCTCTCTCTCTCTCTCTCTCTCTCTCTCTCTCTCTTCAGGCAAATAGCACTGAAACACTAGGTGAACATTTGAAAAGTCATGGTTTTTATTCTATATAAGCACGTATTTCCGTCATTCCTATTGTTTTCTTTTCCCCTCCGCGGATGTTGATTGTGACGTTTTTTGGTTAAAAATAAATTAATATATGAGCAAACAAATATTCTTAGAACAATTAGAGGTCAGATAGGGAATCATCATTAGAGTGGAAAGAGTGCGAACATATTTAATTAACAATTTTCAGTACACGTTAATTAAAAACTCAACCAAAATAATTTTACATTGAATAAAGTATACCGATATAGATAGGAAAACCATTTTTTTTTGTATTGTTACTTAAGTCACTGTAGTAATTTGTACATATTTATTCAAGTGATGTAATGTGTATCTGCCACTTCAGATGTTATCAACAACACTTACAAACTAACAATGATACTCGTAAAATATTTATTAAATGTTATTAATATGAACATTGGAAAAAAAAAAAGTTTTATTTTCTAAAAAGTTGTTTATTTATTTTTAAATTATTTGAGTTATTCAACGTGCACATTCTGAACTGACTGATTAAATCAACACTCGACTTATAAGCTAATTTAAATCTATAACAGGTACAACATTCAGCCCCAGAACGTTAATTCATCACTGTGAAAGGGAGGAAACCCATATTTCACCAATAATAATTTTTTTGGCCATGCCGGGAATCAAACTCGGGACACTCGGCTAAGTAGAAAAAGACACTACCAACTGAACTAAGGTATCAGACCTTTTATATATATATATAATATATATTTTTTTCTTACGAAAGTTCTACTTTAGCCGTTACACATAAATTTATATATTTACAACAACAACAACAACAAAGAGTGACCTGGTGGTCTAGGGTTAAGGTGTCGACTTCTGTGCTGGGGGTCCGGGCTTTAATTCTCGGTCCCGTCACAGATTTATCTGATTGCCAAACCCTTCCTTCACCTCTGACAAGACGTGTATTAATTACATCTTGTGAATGTGTGTGGAATGTCAGGCCTCCACCGTGGTTCGGATCCCACGTTAAACTGTAGGTCCTCCATTTCCCTCACAATCACCCTACCATAGGACATTAGCGTAAGTGCGTATAACCCGAACGGGTAGTTAGACGCGGTGCTATTAATACTGATAATAACAACAGACACTAAAACTATATCTTACCAACAGAAGCTACGTCTGGGACAACCCACTCTCTGTCAGTCATATTGTAAAGCAGGGTTGGAATCCTTAGAATATTTGGCGCGTCCCATTTTAAGTGATTTTTTTTTACTTTGATTCCCATTTTACTACCTTTTCTACCTACAAGCCTATTACACCAGTAGTAGTTGAATGCGTAGGATATAACTAAGAGAATATGTTCTGTCATTTTAATTGCGAGATAGTGTGAAACTATTTAGGCACAAAACCAAATAAGTTTACCTAGTCGAGATTCAAACCATGAATTTCTCGTCACTGGAAAATTATACAAGACCACACTTATTAAATTGACGTCATTGAATAAGTAGGTAGGAGGCAAATAGTCCGTATCGGTGGGCGCTTGGGCTCTGACAACAACTTTGTTTAGTTTGATGGTGACGGAGAGTTCGAGACTCAATTTCCAGCTAGGTATATCGAAATATATATTTTTTTTAAATGGCTTCCCACTCTTACCTTACGCGAATGCAGGTATATATTCACTTAATTATTTTTCCACTTCTCTCCCTCTAGTATAGACAGGCTAATAGCCAGGATATAGGCCTATATCTTGTAACACGCCAAAATATTCAGGAATGATAGGATAGCGGTTTAAAAAAAAATCCTTGTAAGTTCCTGTGATGCGTACTACCAGGGATACAGGATGGTAAGGAGGTTATTTCAAACGTGGATAATGTATAGAGTAGATGGAAAAGAGGTTATTTCAAGCGTGGATAAAGTATATAGTAGATGGAAAAGAGGTTATTTCAAGCGTGGATAATGTATAGAGTAGATGGAAAAGAGGTTATTTCAAACGTGGATAATGTATAGAGTAGATGGAAAAGAGGTTATTTCAAACGTGGATAATGTATAGAGTAGATGGAAAAGAGGTTATTTCAAGCGTGGATAATGTATAGAGTAGATGTAAAAGAGGTTATTTCAAGCGTGGATAATGTATAGAGTAGATGGAAAAGAGGTTATTTCAAGCGTGGATAATGTATAGAGTAGATGGAAAAGAGGTTATTTTAAGCGTGGATAATGTATAGAGTAGATGGAAAAGAAGTATTTATTTTAATAAAAATATTTTATTATCACTATGGCTTCTATGTAGGTTCTAGTAACTAGCGCCACCAGGGGAACATGATGTTAAGGAAGCTCTTCCTACCACAGATAAGGTATGGAGCAAATGGGGAAGACAAAGGATTTAAGTGGGTTTTTAAGCTTGTGCCACAAGGGTTTGTCGCCTAGACATTCCTGGTTTTCTACTGACGACCGTGGACATTTAGCCGTCTTCTGATGTTGGGGAACCACGTAGATGCGGTTACTTCATCCCGGTAATATGATGTGATGATGATGATGATGATGATAATAGTAATTATTATGACTATGTGGTGCCAGTAGACCTCTATAAACTAACCTGAGCCTAATTAACCAGACTATAGCACCATACGAGCAATTCCCCTTCGGGAAAAATACTTATGGTACTGCTGGGAATTGAATCAAAGACATCTAGATTAGTAGCCATAAATGCTGACTACTAGACCAAGAAACCGGCCAGGTTTTCATTATTTATTTATTCCACACTCGTAGGTTCCAGTAAATAGTGACGCTAGGGGGAACAGGATGGTAATTAGGTATTTTCAAACAAGGGTGAGGTATGGAACAAATGGTAAAAGGAAGCTTGCTAGCTAGCTTTTATGATCTCTTATGTCAAGAGACGAGCTCCGCCAAGGAGAACAGGTCGGTAAGAAGGTATTTTCAAACACAGGTGAGGTATGAATCAAATGGTGGAAACGAGGAAGAAGTATTTAGTAAGCTGTAATGATCTCTATGATACTCTTGTAGGTTCCAGTAATAAGCGCCATTAAGGAGAATATGATGATGAGGAGGTTCTTCCAGAGCAACCAGTTCCATCGGCCGAGGTCATGTTCCCAACAGGTGGCCGTTTCGATCACCGCCGGTGACAACAGACCCAAGGTAGAGAAGCAGATGGCTCCAACGAGAGAGATGGCCGGTCCTAGATTAGGCACCACCACCGCCACTGCGACTGTGTGGAAACAGGATAATTAATCAGTCAGACATTTTTTTTTTAATATCGATATTCTGAGATAATCGTGTGGAGTGGAAACAGGTGGGGTGTGAGTGATTTGGAGTTTAATATAAGTGATGTCCATGGTGCTTAAAGCTCCGATTATACAGTTTTAGATGAACACCTTCTAAATACATTTCAGATCACGACTTACAAACTAACAAGAGACCACATCGGTGGTTAAATACACTGGGCTGCCGAAGACGGGGAAATCGGGCTTATAATCCCGGTCGAGTGTACTGAGGATGGTTTTTTTTGTTTTTCGAAACTGTTTTTCCTCTCTCTCTCTCTCTCTCTCCACACAAATATACGAGCGCTACCTTTAAAGTTAGCTTTTATGTACACCAATTTAACTAAAAATATTCCTCCTGAGCTTCCTGTGTTTTATTTTTGTGCACCTTATCTTACTTCTCGTCTGACTCTCATCATAGTTGCATCTAAGAGGTTGGGGATGTATATAGGTGCGCACGCACGCACACACACACAGTTAATTCACCCTAACTTGAGCTTATTCTTTTTATTTTATTAGTCATAACATCGTAACTCTTTCTGAGAATTTAAGAGGGTAAAGGTCCAAGTTATTTGGAACGGACTATATGTGTGTATGTGAGCGTATACAAGGTTACTCAGATCTACAGTTAAACAATCCTCAAGTCTAAGGAAGTGACAACACAAGTGTTTCCGCGTAGTGATCTTAAGGGAGGGACTCTAAATGACGACGTTACGAGACTGTCAAAAGTTGGCGCTGTATGCACCTGGAGTGTAGGCAACTCATCAGTCGTCAGCGCATAACAAGTAACGTGTGATGTGAATTATGACTAGTAACAGAAATTATCATAAAGAATTGCCAATATTCATTGGTTCAAATCCAACTTGGGTCGACGGATTTTTCTTGAGCTATAAAAATGCGTAGCACTACATTACTCTTAGGGAAAGTAGCCATCGGTCCCATGTCAATTGTGGAATGTAAAAGATCCCTGTAAGTTATGTGGAAATATCTTTCCGGGAAAAGTGGTAGGCTCTCTCTCGCTTGCTCGTATGATTGCAATGTGGAAGGTAACGGTAAATCACAGCTGTTTCTAAAATTTCCCTGGTACATTTTCTTTCTACCAAATGGTGTGCACAGCACTAACCAGCCGAACGGCTGAATGCGTGTACAGCTACGGATTAATGGGAAGCACATTAAACCAAACTTCTGGTTGAAAACTCATCTTAAATAACTGAGAAATAAAAAGGTTCACGCTATGGTGAATAGACTATGAATGTGTATATAATATAAAACTAAAGCGGAAAATTGTTTTTAAATATTTTCCCTTTTCGCGTCCCGCAGGAAATTGTTTCTCCCCAGAAAATTTCCCGAAGTCGGTCTTTCTCACACAGGCATGAAAAATATATACAGGGTGGTCAACGGAAAAGTGTCCCACCTCCTATATCCAGCAGGCGCCTCACTCTGAATTGGAGGAGGTCAATCCCCTTCCACCCATATTGTGACATGAAGAATGAGTCAATAAATCTTTAGACAAGCAGTTCACGTGCTCATTCTTCATGTCACAATATGGGTGGAAGGGGATTGACCTCCTCCAATTCAGACTGAGGCACCTGCTGGATATAGGAGGAGGGACACTTTTCCGTGGGCCACCCTGTGTGTGTGTGTGTGTGTGTGTGTGTGTGTGTGTGTGTGTGTGTGTGTGTTGTGTGTGTGTGTGTGTGTGTGTGTGTGTGTGTGTGTGTGTGTGTGTGTGTGTGTGTGTACACACACACAAGAACTGAGGAAAAGAAAGGTCATAGTTATGGTCAATGGACAATGTGCACATATACCGCTAACAGTAACTTGGGCCTTTTCTTTTTACCCTGTGACCTACTTGTGGCAGAAACGACTATCACTCGGAAACAGTAGAGAGCGACGTATTTCCATCTTTCCGGGACGAGTCCTTGCAGACTGGTCCAGACGATATCCACGGGGATGAACACCTGCAGGCCGTAAGAGAGCAAGATGGCCGCCGCGATGAGGAACTTCACCGCCTGCGCCAGGCTGTACAGTCACGTCATATACACAGCCCTTGCAGATACACTTGGTTCACCGAAGAAATAGACACACTTTTCAGAAGGCACTAAAATGCATGCAGCATTATTATTATTATTATTATTAATAGTACTACTATTAAGCTCCACACAAGGCTTGTTAAAGGATTAATCCAAAGGTTAGGGTCAAGTAAGGATATTTTAAGAAAGTGAACCCACAAACAAATTTGTAAAAATCGTCTTTCAGTGCACCTGGCCAAGATTCGAACTCCAACCTTTCCACCACAAGCAATTAGTTAATAAGGATAGAAAGTAGATATATTGGCATACGGTTTAAGGCGTCAGGAATAGTAATATACCAACTACTATTTTGGTTCGAATCTGTCAGATACACTGGTGATAATTTTTCAACATGTGATTTGTTAAAGTGTTTTTATCCTCACTGATAGATGATGCGGGTGTACTTTTTATTAAACTAATTTCCCTATTTCTACACCTTAAAATGAACTAGTATTTATAAATTTGTCATAATAATATTATCTATACATTTTTAATGAAACGAAAAAAATTCAAATTTCAAAAATATTCAAAGGGGAATCAGGAATTTCAGAAAATGCTAACTAAGAAAGAAGAAAATCAGAGTGGTATCTACATTAAAAACGGTAATTAGGGTCTCCATGAACTATGTAAGCATATTGAGGGGGGGATAGGGGAGTCAGATAATGCGTGACGTCACGTTACAACTAAGCGTATTTATTTAGAAAACAACCAGACTGTGCTCACGTGCAAACAAACGACTATCGACTTAATGACTTTGATCTTGACGAACGCTATTTAGGCTTTAAAATTGAAAAATACTATTTAAATATAGGGTGGCATAGTATTGTGACCTAATATTAAAAAGGGGGAAGGGGGGGGCTCAACAAATTGTGACAAGGAGTGCAAAAAAAAAATCAAAGTTATCGGATGGACAGTCTCTTACATTAAAAGAATTTTAATAGTACTTACACCTCACTGATGGGCAGGTTGAGGGTGATACTGGCAGCTGTGTCGTCACCGTACTTAAGGTAGCCGGCTAGCCCGACGAGGGTGTACATGAAGGTGACTATGGTCATGGAGGTGTTGAGAACACCCGGGCAGCCCAGGAAATGAGAGGGGTTCTTCATACTGTTCTCTAGAGGCATCACCTGTGACACAAGTCCGCCTTCAGGTGGAGTAGTAATTTACTTCCTCCATGTTGTTTGTCTTACCTTGACCAAAAACACCATCTTAAAATTCGTACCATGGTTGAAACCGTCAAATTAAACTTGCTACGTTTCATAGTAAAAGGAATGTACATACTGACCTATTTGTTATTTTATACTATAACTCGTTTTGGGGGTTTAGGGGCGTAGCCCCCAACGAGCAGTGTGTTTTCTTTGCATTCGGATGTAAACTAATGTAATTCCAGAGCCGTTTTTTGATAGCTCTTACCGTTTAGCCATAAGAGACGTACAAAGAAAGGTCCGCACAGACTTTAAAGTGCTCCAACATTCTGAATTTTTTTCGGGTTTAAAAATTAAAATTTGTAACTTTTTGGAATTTTACCGTCGGTTACAGGCTAGAAGATATAAGTTTGACAAATTTCAAGATTCTAACTCATCTGGAAGTGGGTCAGCCATGTGGATTTATCATAGTATAATTAGTTGTTTCCACTCGACTATGTTAGAGCTTATTACAATAATTGTTTGCTACTTTTTAATGTCTTTCACCTTTGCTATGTACTGTCCTTTGCTATTACTTCACCCTGTTTATGTTGTTTTATTTGTTATTTTCCACTGGCCTTTGTTGTTGCTTTGTAATGGCCTTTGTTATTATTTTGTATTGTCCTTAGTTTTTACTTTGTATTGTCCTTTGTTGTTTCTCTGTACTGTCCTTTATTAATAATTTACATTAATTTTGTTATTTTATATAGTCTTTTGTTGTTCCTTTATAGTGTCCTTTTATGTATTGTCTTTTGAGGTTTCTCTGTACTGTCCTTTATTATCAGTTTACAATTATATTTTTGTTATTTTATATAGTCCTTTGTTTTTACTTTATAATGTCCTTTATTGTTACTTTAAAATATAATTTCTTGTTACTTTATAATGTTCTTTCTTGTTAATTTGTGTTGTTCTTTGTCGTTACTTTGTATTATTCTCTATTGTTACATTGGCGTTGCTTTGTAGTTACTCCGTATTATTATTAGGCTCCATCCCTCACTGTAATTTGCTGATACTCCATTTGTCATCTGTTATAACTCCATCTAGTCCTTAAATCTAAACTCTCCTGTCCATTAACCTTACTTCGTTTTACACATTTCTAAAAGGAAAACCTCCTCTCGCTCTATGATGCAATTACACTATATTTGGAAGAAAGTACCAGAAATACATATACAAGTAAAGATAGTATGTATATATGTATATATCCACCTTTTCTGAACCTTCTCCCAAATATAGTGGTGTTGTCTAATAAAGAGAGAAGAGGTTTTCCTTATGGATATATGTTATATATATCCTCATCTAATGTCCATTTCCTGTGTTTGTCCTTTATTTTATTCGTTTTACATGTTCTTATCTAAGATATTATTATTATTATTATTATTATTAGCACCGCGTCTTAACTACCCATTCGGGTTATACGCACTTACGCTAATGTGTAATGGTAGGGTGATTGTGAGATGAAATGGAGGACCTACAGTTTAACGTGGAATCCGAACCACGGTGGAGGCCTGGCATTCCCCACATTCACAAGATGTCTTGTCAGAGGTGAAGGAAGGGTTTGGTAATCAGATAAATCTTTGCCGGGACCGAGGATTGAACCCCGGCCGCCAGCATAGAAGTCTGACACCTTACCCCTAGACCACCAGGTGACCGACCTTATCTAAGAGTTCAATCATTATTTACAACTTTCCTTTTTCTACCCTTTGTTTTTTTTTCCCCTTTTTTAGGTGGTTGCGTTTCATATTCCTCCCTGATGAGCTCCGATAGAATGAAACCTAGTTCGCGAAATTTGGCGGTAACGATTTATTTTCTTCAAAAGGCAGCCATTAATTAGCTCTTCGTATAATGGCAACAATGTAAAGTGTGAACTGTATTCTTACCCGTCTCGGTGGCGTAGTTGGCTAACGCGCTTGTCGTGTTGAGCTCGACTGCTGAGGACGGGGAGATCGAGGTTCGAATCTCGGTCGGATGAACTGGGGGTGGTTTTTCCTAAATGGTTTTCCACTCTCCCTCCACTCAAATGCGGGTTTACTTCCTATAATTCAACCTTCCCAATTCCTAAATCCATTAACGTAATTAGTACTTACAGCGTATAACCCGAACGGGTAGTAAGACGCGGTGCTAAAAAAGACCCTGTGTTCTTTCTTGTTGTAAAAGCCATATTTTATTCGTTCCTTTTTTATATGTTTATATCCACCTTTCCTGTACTTTCTTCCAAATATGGTGGATTTTGTAAATTAAACAAATGGCACCACCAAAAAAAAATTCACACGTCGTAACCGGCGCATACTTACAACGCCGATCCCCTCCATGGCGAAGATGACTGTGCTAAAGAAGATGGGTATCTCGTCAGCAGCGGCGATGTAGGGATGATTTTCGACGGGAGGGATGTCTTTGAACATGTAGTAGAGGGTTATAGCGAACCCGGTCATCATCAAGAGGTTGGCGGCGGCCGAGAAGGGTACCAGGAACTTGAGGTTGGTTATCATACCCAGGGCATACACGAAAGGGGCCAGCATCAGGATGTAGAAGCGGATGTTTAGTGTGTCTTCTTCGGGCGTCCCTTCTTGGTAGTAGTGATCGGCGAGCTACGGGACGGAGAAGGAAACAAACATGTTTTATTTTGTTATTCCCTCCTACTTGTTCCAATTCTCAAAAGTTATGGCAAGACGGACGGACAAAAGAGTGAATTGTAAAATAAACGTCTATATAATCATCAACTAGCGTAAACTATATTTGGATGGCGGCCTTTTATTATTATTATTTTATTATTATTATTATTATTATTACTATTATTATAATTATAATAGCACCAAGGTTCAATGCCTGTTCGGGTTGTATATACATGCATTAATTAAGGTAATGTAATGTACTGAGGAAATTTTAATTTAAAGTGTAACCGCATTTTCGTGAAGGAGAGAATTGAAAACCACTAAGGAAAAAAAACCACCATCAGTTCACCCAAGCGGGATTTGAACTCCAATCTCCCCGCAGGTTAGTCCAATACTAGAGTGACATCTTAGACCATTCGGGCACTGAAGCGTGTATCAAAAGTTATTGATATATCATTAATAAAATATTTAAATATTATCAACTTTAGCCACATAAAAATAAAGTGGGTTTTTTCTTCTAAAAAGGCCCTTCCTATGAAAATTGTACTGTGTTGATGTTATGAATATGACTTACCTGTTTGATGGACGTAGCGACAAACACCAGATACACGCACAAGGAGCAGAAATAAGTCAACGCCATCATTACACTTGCAAATATCCTGAAAATAATTTAAACCATTAAACATGGTGATTCGAAACTCCCTGTAGAAAATTTATTTTGATATAGGGAACACTAAAATAAGCCTTCTTCCTTAATGAATGCATGTATACAGACGTCACTTTTTGGTGATAAAGGGTGCTGTCTGGTGGCGCATCAAATGACTATTTTTAACTGTCATCATGGTGACCTGGTGGTCTAGCGGTAAGCTGTCGGACTTCTGTGATCGGGGGTCCAGGGTTCAATCCTTTGTCCCAGCACAGATTTATCTGATTACCAAATCCTTCCTTCACCTCTGACAAGAAATCTTGTGAATGTGGGGAATGCCAGGCCTCCACCGTGGTTCGGATTCACGTTAAACTGCAGGTCCTCCATTTCGTCTCACAATCACCCTACCATTACACATTAGCGTAAGTGCGTATAACCCGAACGGGTAGTAAGACGCGGTGCTAATAATAATAACTCTCATCATACGTAACGCTGATTTTTTTTTTTTAATGTATTGATAATTTCTCGGACTCTGATAAGAAGTTTGGAAATCTTTGAAAATGTAAGGCAATTAATGTGCTGACGCTATCAGACATACATTGATGTTGGGGGGGGGGGGGTGCTCTTTAAAGTTTTTAGCTCCATTACTGTTTCCATCCTGTGACCTGGATCAGTTTTTTTTTTATTCAAGCCCTATATTTTCAACTACCGGCTTCTTAGGTCTGTCGTAGCTTCATATGCCTTATAACCTAAATTAAATCTAGAACAGACACAAAAACCAGTCCCCGACCTTTAATTTATTAATGTGAAAGTGTAAACCCACATTTCAGTAATGATACATTTTCTGCCATGCCGGGAATTGAACCTTGTACCCTTAACTGAGTACACAGATATGCTACCGAATGAGCTAAGGTGTCGGACTACTCCTTTATGTAACTGCTATAAAACTCTCGTAAGCAAAAAAAAAAATGTTGTTCACCACTCTGCGTTTCATTTATGAACCCACAGTGCCTTCTAGCACTAAGGGTGACGTCTGCAGACATACAATCACTAACGGAGATTATTTTTTTTAGTGTTCCATCTCCTATTAAAGTTTGTAAAAAGTTTGGAATCATCCGTATATTTGAGTGTCATGGGTCTAACTTTCCGTTCACACTATCCACAACTTATTAAAATTTTAAAGAAAATATACCATAGCAGGTCTTGAAGAAGTGTTTCCCAAACTTTCACCCGTCGCTTACACCTTTCAGATCAATAGTCTAACCAAAATATAATTTCTAGCTCTTCAATTAAAAAAAAGGAATCTAATATAATATTCGTAAATTTGAAAAAAGAGTAGAATAGTAGAATAAGACTGCCGCTGACGGAGAGATTGAGATTCGAATCTCAGTCGTGTATACTGAGGGTGGATTTCCCAAAATGGTTTTCTAGTCTCCCTTCACGCCAATTATGGGTACACTTCCTCTAAATATAACCATCCTCATCCTAAAACCATTAGCGTAATTAGTACATAAGCGTATAACCCGAACGGGTAGTAAGAACCGGTGGTAAAAGCAACTACCTATCTGTAGTAAATGGTTAATTTTTGGTCATGTATTTTCCCAGTAGTTGGTTCATCACTATGAAAGAGGAAACCTTAATTCCACCAATTATTAATTTTTAGGCCGAGATAGGAACTGAACATTGGACGCCATACTATCTAAACAGGGCTTCAATTTAATCAAGGAGAGGCCACTATAGAAGCTGAAAGATGATTGGAATGCTATAAAAAAAAGCTTCATTTTGGTTTTAGTTTTTTTGCCCTAAGAAGACATTTTAGAATTATTTGAATGACCGAATGATAAAAAGCTTAATTTATGAAAATAACCGCATATGATTTAATAAGTGGTGATACATGAATGGCGAGAAGGAAATTACGTTGTTATGTTGGTTCCCTGTACAACGTTACGGCAAGGACAAAGGCGAGGAGTTTCGTAAAGGTGTTAAACTGACGCTAAATGTTTGGTTATGTTGGGGAGTTGATTCATTTCTTTACGGATGCCACTCTACTGTATTATCATTAGAGCTTCTTGGTGATATACCCCCAGTCTTGAGTGTTTTTTATTTTTACTGCCACGTTTTACCACCTGTTAAGGTGTCTGATACTCTTATGGAGTAGGGATAGGGAAAGAAGAATTTTAGATGTAAACTTACAACATTTGCGTTGAAGGAGAGGGGGGAAATATTTATAGAAAACCACATTTTGTATATTCTATATTTGTTTCTATAAAGTCGAGGAAGAAAATATTCGAGGGAAGAAATATAAGATTGTATAGAAGAAAAAATATTAAATCTCAATAAGATTGTAGCATCTATTAAATATCTCAGGAATTTGGTAAGTTTGTAAATCGATCAAGGCCCCCAAAATAAGATTGCCGATCCCTTGTTTTGATCATTCGGCCCCTGAAATGGGTAGGTACTCTTTTATACTGAAGGAAATTAACTAATTGATGAAACACTACTTTCTGTACGGCATTTGTGTTCCTGACATGAATATCAGACAAACAATCATCGAGTTAATTAAAGTCTTACAGTCCACCTATTATAATTTATTATAATTATTAGCACCATGTCTCACTACCCGTTTGGGTTATATGCACTTACGCTAATGTGTAATGGTAGGGTGATTGTGAGATGAAATGGAGGACCTACAGTTTAACGTGGAATCCGAACCACGGTGGAGGCTGGGAATTCCCCACACTCACAAGCTGTGATTAATACACGTCTTGTCAGAGATTAAGGAAGGTTTTGGCAATCAGATTAATCTGTGCCGAGATCGAGGATTGAACCCCGGACCCCTGGCAGTCCACCTATCGCTATTTAGTTCCATTAGCTCTGGTTTTTCCTGCAACAAACTTTTTTTATTCCCTCATAACCCTGAAAAATCCTGTCCCAGTTCCACAGCAGTCAGGTCTGGGAAATCCTGAAGACTTGATGTTGAAGAATCGTGTTATTTAATCATACCTCCAGGAGAACGCCTCAAGGTCATCAACTAACGAGCAAATGGTTAATTCATCTCTAGGCCCCTTACAACCAGATTAAATCAATATCACAAAAGATTACACCCCCAGTGTAGATAATTTTACCGATTATAATTAATGCCCAGGTTTAATCTCA
Organism: Timema cristinae; assembly: GCA_039000515.1. Lineage (NCBI taxonomy): Eukaryota > Metazoa > Arthropoda > Insecta > Phasmatodea > Timematidae > Timema > Timema cristinae. The sequence goes on along the minus strand of JBCFYV010000100.1, from coordinate 41,198,964 downwards.
AGTTCGATTTATAAAAAAAACACAAGACATTATCCCCAAGTATCAAGCGATGGTACGCTAAAATTTAAACGAAACAATCCAGATTTAGCTCGAAGTCACCAGCTCTAAGCGCAAAAAGGACATTAATTATTTGTTCCAAGGAGCTTACACAAATAGATCCAAGGTTAGTAGATAATTACGTGGTAGATTATTGACCATAATCTCACCTGGATAAAGAGGAAAACCTCTGAAGAGATGGAGGACCACTCAAGAAGGCAAGCTCCGCCGTTTGGGCGTAAGTCAGTGAAGGGATTTTCTGTCTCCTGCACAAAATATGTGATGACTTTACCTGAAATTGGATTTTGTATTAAAAACATATATTTTATATATATGTTATACATCATAATCATCATCATCAATAAACTGTTTCCAGCCTGTGCCCGTGTTATCAGAATGGAATAGCCAAAAGGAACCTAATCAGTAACTAGGTCTTTTTATCACTTTAACAACATACATTTCTATTAGAACTATACATCTTCCTATAATCATTAAAATGCTTGAAAACAGTAAATATAAAGTTAGAACCTCTATCATTTGACCCCACTCAAAACACGCTGTGATTCCCAGGTAGGAAGCCGCTGCTTTATTATAACACACTCGGAAGCAATATTTAACTAGTAGCTCGGTGACCTGGCGGTCTAGCGGTAAGCTGTCGGACTTCTGTGATGGGGTCCGGGGTTCAATCCTTGGTCCCGGCAAGATTTATCTGATTACCAAACCCTTCCTTCACCTCTGACAAGACATCTTGTGAATGTGGGGAATGCCAGGCCTCCACCGTGGTTCGGATTCCACGTTAAACTGTAGGCCCTTCATTTCATCTCACAATCACTCTACCATTACACATTAGCGTAAGTGCGTATAATCCGAATGGGTAGTAAGACGCGATGCTAATAATAATAATATAATAATAATAATAATAATATAATTAGTAGCTTCCCTGAGCTGTAGAACTCACGCGTCACTTTATCAAAAAATTAGCAATTTGGCCATGTTTTTTTTTTAATTTCAACTGTAAAATAAAGCAACAAAAAATTGAATTTATCCATATTTGTAGAGTATGTTGGTTCCTGTCTACCAATGTCCTGCTTCATAACCTGATGGAAGTTGTCCTAAAATGTTAATACTTGTACCTCAATAAACTATTCGAAATATATTGTAATTTAGCGCGTGAGGGTGACAGTGCTTTCCCTGAAATTGTATTAAATAACTTATGGCAAATTTTTAAATCAGCACTCTAAACAACATGGTTATAAGAAATGTCATGCAAATCGAACATTAAATAACGAATTTAAAAATGTATCCTAAATTTGAAAATCTTAAAAGGTGAAAAAAATTTATTTTTTTGTTTAATGTAGTCTACTAAATGAAAAATTATAAGAGTTGTAACCGGATGCACTGAATGTTGTTTTTCTTAATGGGTTTTCACTCTTCCTTCACGCAAATGTGGGTGACTTTCCTCTAAATTAAGCCTTCTCTCATCCCCAACCAATTAGTGTGATTAGTACATAGGCGTATAACTTGAACAGAAAATAAGATGCGGGGGCTAAAAAAAAAAAGTGTGAATCACATGTCAATCAACTCTGTAACACAGTCGGTTATAAATTGTAAATTTAGACGAAAACTGTTGCATGTGGATCAGTTTTGATTAAACATTAATGAAGATAAGAGTTAATAAACGTCCCTAATACAGATAATCGTTGAATTATCAAATGATATTTTGATAAAAACTGCATTTAAAAGACATTTTTTGACCATTTTAGAATGGCTTCACAGCTAAGAATTGTGCACAAATACGTAATCTGTCTCAATAGAGATAATGGTGCTGTAATTTTTAACAAAAAACATTGTCCCCCATCGTCACCGTGGAAAATGTCAAGTAATCATTCAAACACGAATGCACTGCGCACATTTCTGGCATATCGTAGGTATTTTCTTTTCCCTTTTACTCCCATACCTCGAACGTACATACACAAACGTAAATATGAGCTGAGAGATTAGTTGGTCCTGCTATTATGAACGATCTAAAGACGCGGTGCTACAATCTTCACACCCGCCTCGGTGGCGTAGTTGGCTAACGCGCTTGTCATGTTTAGCTCGACTACTGAGGACGGGGACATCGAGGTTCGAATCTCGGTCGGGTGAACTGGGGTTGGTTTTTCCTAAAATGGTTTTCCACTCTATCTCCACGCAAATGCGGGTTCACTTCCTCTAATTAAACCTTCCCAATTCCTAAACCATTGGCGTAATTAGTCCTTAAAGTGTACAACCCGAACAGGTAGTAAGACGCGGTGCTAAATATTATTATTATTATTATTATTATTATTATTATTATTATTATTATTATTATTATTATTATTACAATCTTCACGCATGATTCCACGCAAAACGAACCACGCAATCCTGGGCGTGATTCTTTGCAAAACTTTTAAGAGCTCACCAGTATATGCACGCAGTGGGTGCACACGACGCCGATGAGGACGGTGATCACAAAACCGAACACTATGCCGGCGTTCCTGAAGGCATGAGGCATAGCGAGGATCCCTGTGCCCAGACTGCATTTCAGGAGATGGGCCAAAGCTCCGGCGTCGCTGAAATTCAGGCACAACGTTTAAATTAACCTTTGGCGATATGGGGGTGTTTTAAAAAAATAGTCGATACTCTTTATTACCGCCTCACTGGCCAAATGGTATATGGTGTCACTCTCTTGTTAGACAAGGTTGTTGATGACTGGAGGATCGGTGTTAGAATCCCGGTCGAGTCCACTGAGGGTAGTTTTCCCTAAATAGTTTCCCACTTTCCTTCCACGCAAGTAGAGGTATATTAGCCCCATGGATTCTTTGGTGCTGACTGACAGCTCACAGCTGACTTCTGACACTCAACATTTAGGTATATACCTAAATTTTGACTGTCAGAAGTGACAGTTGTTAAACACATGTTTTTGCAAATAATTGGTTCGGCGTAGGGATACATAATTTGGTCTGGTAACTTTTCAAAGCCATCAGCTGTCAGCTGTCAGTCAGCACCAAAGAAGCCATGGAGCTACTGTAGATTATCTCTAAAATGCTGCCTTCCTAAATACCACCCCATATGTGTCCAACCTGAACAAGTAGTAAGACGTGGTGATGGTAATAAAATAAAACTCTTTGTCTGATAGTCACTACACTGAATATCATCTTTGAGGTAGCTTCGGATCAGATGGAAAGAGCTTTTTTTTTCGCTCTTTCTCTCTTAACTGTTGCCAAATAATCTCGCTTTCAGTTATGTTGCAAGATGGCATGCTAGGTTAAGATGGAACTGCTGGCAACATCGAAAAACCAGCGTTGCGAAATTTGTCTTATATTCAATGGGAGATTGACCATGTGTAACAAGAAAACGACAACGCTGTTTTTTAAGAGTAGCCATCATGTTGTGGCCTCAAAGATGATGTCCGGTTTAGCGTACTTACACGCGTCAGTAGGCGCGGTATGATTTGTCATTTATGGGGAGATCGGGGTTTGGTGTCCGACTGGTTGTACTAAAATATTTTTCTCAAATTGTTTTACACGTTATCTCTAGTAAAATATGGGTGCATATCCTTGAATATCCATCCCCCTCATCCCTATTTTATTAGTATAGGGATATCCCAGATGGGTAGTAAGATTCAAAATATCCCAAAGTTTTGAATCCGGCTACACATACCAGTTATCCGCTATTCTAATAGAGTAGTGATGTAAAAGGTAGAAATGAGGTAAAATGTGCCATTATTTTCATGGAGGAAGAGTAGGAAAGCATTTAGGAAAAAACAGTATTGTTGAAAACGGCCGTGATTACAACCCTGACCTTCCCATTACTAGTAAATCAGACAAGATGAGACTGACACTTGAGTCAACGCTATTTCAGGTCCGGATGACCATAATAGCTTAATTATAACACAAACGTGAGACCCCAGATAAATAATATGTAACTTGACGAAACATAATTCTAATTTCAGAGTGATGTATTTTAGGGCGTACCAAGAATAGAACCAGAAGCTCTCAATTTATAATGAAGATATGTCACAAATTTTGATTATCGATTGCATAGCCAAGCTTTTATAGTTAGGTACGTTTATGTATAGCCTGATCTAAATATAATATTCTGTAAATTGAAAAAAACACCTGGAACCGGGAATTGAACCCGGGACCTTTTACGTCAATGCTCTAACCACCGAACTATCCAGGAAGTCATCCCGGACCAAGGGTCATTCTTCACTCAGGTTTTAAGGCAGAATCTGTGATTGACATGTGGAAATCGTCAGCTACGTATGAGTGATCAATTAAGATAACGAGTAGTTATTTGATACCTCGTTATCTTAATTGATCACGCATACGTAGCTGGCGATTTCTACACGTCAATCACAGACTCTGCCTTAAAATCTGAGTGGCGAATGACCCTGAGCATAGAGTGACTTCCTGGATAGCTCAGTGGTTAGAGCATTTACGTACTGAGTCAAAGGTCCCGAGTCCAATTCCCGTATGCAGGTGTCATTTTAAATTTAAATAATATATGTTCTAATTGGTAAACATTTTAAAACATGGGTGGATTAAGTAAAAAATAGTCTAGATGATATCGTTCTAAGGGAAGAAATAAACATAATAATGAGGTGGAATGAAAATAATATTAGTACATCTTGATCGGACTAAACCTAAGAAATGTCGAGTACAAATTTTTCTAAAATGTCATCAATTATAAACCAAATCAGAATCTTACCTATTCGGGTGTTCAATAACACGTTCTTTGAAAGGATTGTAACTGTCATTCTCAGGTTTTCTGGTAGTCAGTTTTAATCTAAATACAACAAACAGACGAAAAATGGATTATTTAATGTTATATAAATACAAAATAAGTTTCCTTTTTTTATTTTAAAGAAATAAGTAGTAATTCGTTTTCACAATAGTATGTGAATATTAAGCCTTGTAATATTTAAGGGGGGGATGTATATTGGACGACGCGAGAAAAGGCCAGGATTTTTGTAGTTTTTATATAAATATTTTATTGGCTAAAATAAATTAAATATTACTTTAGTACTAACATAAAGTATAATTTTATTCACATGGTGATATCAACAGCTGTTGAATATCTGTCATGAGCATAGCGACATTAGTTGATAAACTTTTAAAACTTTTAAAATAAAGAGAAAAAGTTGTCATTAAATTCCAGGACACCTTTAACAGATATTCAACAGCTGTTGATATCGCCATGTGAAGAAAGTTGATCTCTTTATGTCTCTACTAGAAAAATATTTGATTTATTTTGACCAAAAAAAATCTTCATATAAAAACTCCAGAAACACTTGCCTTTTTTTTTTCGATTTCCCTGATTCCCTAACTTAATGACATTTTGTGGAACATCAAAATACTATACAAGGAATGCTTGAAATTAAAAAATTAACATAACCATTAGGAAATAAAAAATATTCCATTATACAGAAATTAGTGGATAGTTTGATTAATTATTTAAATAATTAGATTTTGTTCTTTGTACACAGTTGAAAAATCATATGTATCAACTTTTTTTTTTTTTTTGCCTGTCCATGTCCAAATTTTGTAATGAAACATCTCTTTTATTAGAGACCTTGTCCACTATTTTATTACCTTGTAAACCTTCACATAAAAGCACACACACACACACCTAATAGCGTAAACTAGATGGAGATAAAGTAGATAGTGGGTCCCGGAACAAATTTATCTGATTACCAAACCCTTCCTTCACCTCTGACAAGACGTGTATTAATCACAACTTGTGAATGTGTGGAATGCCAGGCCTCCACCGTGGTTCGGATTCCACGTTAAACTGTAGGTCCTCCATTTCATCTCACACTCACCCTACCATTACACATTAGCGTAAGTGCGTATAACACGAATGGGTAGTAATACGCGGTGCTAATAATAATAATATAATAATAATAATAAGTAGAAAGTGTTTAATTTGTTCAGTTCATTTCTTCTTCTACTTATGCTTCTGTGGATCTGTTTTGAGACATGTATAAACTTGATATCTTCCATTTTCTACGATACATTATATGTATAATTATTTTTAACCTTTATTGGGCTCCATCTGTCTAATTGGGGCCAACTGTCAAAAGAAACTTAACCCGACCAAGGAATACAAAGCATGTCAGTTTTAGAAGACGCCTGTGATACAAGACAAAGAGATTCGTTAACCTTTAAGCTGCTGAAAATGGTTCAGTGAGATTTGGATGTAATATATGTGCTCAGGTGTATTAATCACAAAACTAAGCGGAAACGTTCAAAAATTGGTTTATAATTTTATTAAACCGTATTATACACATCCAGCATGTTACGCTAATTAGCATGTATTATTCCGGTTGACAGACCACATAAAATGGCCATGTAACCAATTCATTACATTGCATTTCTATTATAGATGATATTTCAAGTGTATCTTCATGTTCTATTATATTTTAAAACACGTAGCAATCCTAATCTGATTAGGTTTTCTGACTATATATTTTTATACCTGTTTTATTTGAAAACTATGCGAATATACCTAACCTATCTAAAGAACAATAAAACTTAGTCTATATGTGGTCGGAATTTGTACTAGTTCTATTTTCAATCAATTAAGACAAATTTTAATATAATCGCCTACTATTTTGATGTACCGACACTTTACAAGGCGTGTTTTGATGAACTTATACTTAACATATTAAAATTATCATCACACGCTTCGATAGTCAAATTGTCTAATGCAGTGTGGTGCAACTAGCGGCCCGCAAGCCAAATGCACCCCATGCTCCCTGAAAATGTGGCTCTCGCATCGGAGGAAAATTAAAGGGAAATCTTTGGTTGCAGATGTGAATCAGTTAATAATTTGAAAATAATTAATTTAAGGTCTTTATTGCATTTTATTGTGCATTTTATTTTATTAATAAAAATCATGATCATCAATTATTGTTTCCAGCCTGTGGCCAGGTCAGGTCAGTTTAGTGAAATGCCTCCATCTTCCTTTATCCTTCCACCAATCTTCCTCCTTTAATTTATTCCATTCTTCTCCTCTCACTTGAACATTTTTTGTTATTTACTCCTCCCATATCTTTCTTAGCCTCCTCTGCGGTGTTTTTTTTACATGCTTTATTTCTAAAATTTTCTTGGGCATCCTCTCTTTTTCCATCCTCATTACATGCCCATACCATCTCAATCCTGCTTCCTCTACTATCTCATGTACTCCCTATACCCCCACTCTTTGCCGGATAACTTCATTTCTAATCTTGTTTCTCCTCGTGACAGCTAACTTCATTCCCATGACCTCCATTTCCTAGTCTCGCTTACATTGTCCATGTTTCTGCTGCATATGTTACAATAGGTACAAAGTACACCCTGTTCAGTACTTCTTTACACTTCTAGGGGACTTCTCTTCTCCACAACAGAATTATTAATAAAAAATATACCTATTTATACAATACTAAGTTGTTTTATTAAAGTGTGTGTGTGCTTGCATATTTTATAATTCATTTTTGGGTAGTTAACAAACTTTTTTAGTAGTAAAATCTGAAATATTCTACCAACTAAAAATTCAATTTATATATTTTTAAGTATTGTAAAGTGTTTATAAAGTGATGTTTGTAGGCCCATATTAAGTTGATGAGATCACTAATTATATCTTCAGCCTGCGGTGCAAATAGATGGTCAGATTCGGCCCTTGGGATTAAAAAGTTGGACCACCCTGATCTAAGGCACCACTTTCGAAACTGCCGATGACAGGGAGATTTGGGTTCAAATTCCGTTCGAGTGTATTAAGGGTGTTTTTCTTAAATGTTTTTCCAATTTTCCTCCACAAAAAAAGCACAAAATTCAACCTTACTCATCCCGACAAATTAACCTAATAAGTTCATATTAATATAAACTAAGCGGGTAGTAATCCACTATGCTAAAAAGTATAAGACCACCAATACGTGTTATATAGTTCAATGTAGAATAAGAGTAAATTTGTAATATATGTTTTAATAAGAAAGCCTACAGTAGAAAATAGCCTTTTTATATTTGTTTCAACACGTCTTACTACCCGTCTGGGCTATATGCCGATCACTATAATGGGTTGCGAATGAGGACAGTTGAATTACAACTAGGTGTACCCACACTTTCATGGAGGAAGAGTGGAAACCTATTTAGTTTTTTTTTTAAACTTAATACACCCAACAGGGATTTGAAATCAAATCTCTAAGTCATCGGCAGTCCAGTCTTTTACAAGGATGACGTCCTAGCCCACGCAGCCGCTGAAGTGGTATTAGTTTAATAATTATCTGTAACATGTTATGATGCCATCTTTTTAAAACTAGTTTTATCCTTCAAAGTAGTATAAAGCGCGTAGCCGAGCTGCTATAAAAATAGTTTAATATATAGTAGGACTACAATAATATTCACACATGCTTACACATTTAACAATTTTTTTTATCCAGAACACCATACTCTTCATGTGTGAGCTAGTTTATTACAATTTTTAGCCCCAAAAATATGTTATTTACGTTGTTTTTAGGTCAAAATACAATTTTTAATTTACCACAAATCAGTTTAATAATACTTACTTTGAACCGAAATTGCCCAGATTTACGTCGGACAATGTTAGGGTGCTTGTACTTCTTTCGGTGGTCAAGGCCATTCTAAGGCGTTAAAAATATAACCTAAAAGATAAAACTCATAATTAGTTATCTTTATTTTAAATAAATATTATAATACACTTATATTTCAGCATTAACTTGGATAAAAGATAGTAAAAAGTTATTGAGTAATATAGTTTTGATCTCAGACAGGAATTGAACTGTATCCTTCTATGTCAGGATCAATTTAGATAGCATTCAATTAGGTAAGAAACTCTTAGAATTTTTCCATGCGATAAACATTTATAATATTTAACTAAATGTGATAACTACAGTTAAAATATTGAAAATGTTTGCGTAAGTTATGACTATAAAAAGTTTCTTAATCACTAATTGTACTGTAATAATAATAATAATATTTAGCACCGCGTCTTACTACCCGTTCGGGTAATACGCTTTAGTACTAATTACGCTAATGGATTAGGAATTGGAAAGGTTGAATTAGAGGTAATGAACCCGCATTTGCGTGGAGGGAGAGTGAAAATCCATTTAGGAAAAACCACCCCCAGTTCACCCGACCTAGATTCGAACCTCGATCTCACCGCCCTCAGCAGTCGAGCTCAACACGAAAGCGCGTTAGCCAACTACGCCACCGAGGCGGGTAATTCTTCTGTATATGCAATTACATTTTCGTTGTGTATTCAAGGGAACAAATAGTCAAATACCCATTAACGCCTCCACTAGGTAAAGTTTTACGGCGTTCCGTTTTATTTTAAATTCAAAGTAGCCCATTACTTACAATAATGAAAATCTTTTGGGTAGAACCTTGAGAATTAATTACTGTCAAAAGAAATCGTTTAGTGTTTTAAATATTATATACATATTTTAAACCTTATATATAGTTTTTATATTTTTTCTATCATAAATATTATTTCCAAGTCATTACTAATAAACAGATAGTGAAAAGTGTATTTAAATTAAATTTATGTTATAACACAAAATTAATTTGATTGGAAATGTGTATTTTAATACTATACAGACTGGTGATGTTCCCTGGACTAATATATACATATATATATTTATTTATGTGGACTAATCCACATAGCTGATTTAAACTGATTCAAACCCCGATATCCCAGTTATTAGTAATTAATTCCGTTGCGAGAGTAACCAACCAGCTTAGAACATTTGGCCACCGAAACGAGCCTACATACAAAAAAAAAACTAATTATCTTTGTCACCTCTACATACATGCGTACACACCTAAAAACGCCGTTCCCTTACGAGGAAGACAGGAAACTATAAATTTAGCCCAAAAAACATACTTAACATACATACTTACTTCCGTACTTAATCCATCCTCACTAACTTTCTCTACACTTCCCTATCCTTACATACTCCCTTCTCCTCAATAAGATCCATACACCAAGTCATACATCCTCCTTTATTATTACAACTCTTATTAATGTCTCTCTTTTTTTATACACATTTATCTACAACATCTAGCTACGTCTTACATGGACTATCCCCTTCCTTATGATTCACACACTCTACCTTCATATATTTGCTTACTTGTTCCACACTCATCCTCTCAACATGCCCAAACCAACGTAAGAGCTTTTTTCACATTGACACATTGTATTCCACTTCAAATTGCACTCCTTTAGCACCCATTCGTTACTGACTCTTCCATATGAGTTTTTACACATACATTTCGTAGATATCTTATTACAACCGCATTCACATTCACGCAGCACCTTTATATTTATTTATTTTTATTTGAGGTATTTGACATGCATTTACTGCATCGACTAATTATATCACTAGATAACTTATAAAATAGGTTAATCTTGAATAAATACCACATCCATTCCCCAGTCATTAATTTATCACTTAGAAAGTGTAAATACATTTTACTAATTTTAGATATTGTATTCATGCCAGGAAGTATTCAAGTATAGTATTCATAAATATAATTATCCACAAATAAACCAATAAACCCTTAATTTAGTCAAATCTATCGAATCAAAACACCTATGAATTAAATTTAAAAGGTTCTTCAAAGTAATTTAATCATATTATACTCCCAAATATAATTCACTACATATAAACCAACCAACTTTTAATTTAGTTAGATCTATTATACAAAAATATCATAAATTAAATTTAATAGGTTTTCAAAGTAATTTAATCATATAGTATTCCTAAATATAATTCACTTTACATAAAACAAATCAACCCTTAATTTAATTAAATCTATCAAATATCTATAGATTAAATTTGATAGGTTTTCAAAGTAATTTAATCTTATAGTATTCCTAAATATAATTCACTTTATATAAAACAATTAACCCTTAATTTAATTAAATCTATCAAATCAAAACTTCTATAGATTAAATTTAAAAGATTTTTCAAATTAATTTAATCATATAGGCAGATACGCTATCGACTGAACTAAGATGTAAAACACTATCTTTATACCTTTAGACACGTTAAAAAAAACTGGTTGCTTACCTCACGAAGTTTCGCTAGTCACTATTAACTTATTTTAAGAAACGATATGGTGCATATGTTCTTTTTCATGTAGACCGCTTATGACATAAAACACGACATGACATACTTTGTCGTGTGTTTTACACCTCTGTCTATGTCTTTTATCTAGAGTCGTATTGCTTATGAGCGGATGACCAAACTACATCACAGTAAATAAATGGTCCGTGTAGCAACAATAATTCTCAGTTAACCTTCATCCTTTTCTCGCTGTTTACATAAACTATTTCAGTCCTCACAAGGTGATAAATGTCTAAACCAAAGCTCACTTCAGGGTTTATTAAAGACACTTCATGTTTTATGGGAATGGACACTTGTCTATTCTAAATAAGGAATTTAGAGTGGTTATTATTATTACTAACTTTTTTTACCACCGCGTCTTACTACCCATTTGTGTTATACGCTCGTTTACTAATTACGCCTCGGTGGCGTAGTTGGCTAACGCGCTAGTCGTGTTGAGCTCGACCGCCGAGGACGGGGAGATTGAGGTTCGAATCTCGGCCGGTTGAACTGGGGGTGGTTTTTCCTAAATGGTTTTCCACTCTTCCTCCTAAACGGGTAGTAAGACGCGGTGCTAAATATTATTTATTATTATTATTATTATTATTATTATTATTATTACTAATTACGTTAATGGGTTAGGGATGAGAAAGGCACGCATTTGAGTGAAGATAAAGTGAGAAACATATTATTTAAAAAAATCTACCCTCAGAACACTCAACTGGGATCGAACCACGATCTCCCTATCATTGGCAGTCTAGTCTGTTGTGAGAGTAGCACCTTAGACCATGCCACCACCGAAACGGGTCCCTTGGTTTGATGCCCGACATCTTAGCTTAGTCGGTAAGCCTGTCTGCCTACTGATCTAAAAGACCATAGTTCTATTCCCGGCATGGCAGGAAAAAATATAAATGATGAAATGTGGGTTTCCAACATGCACATGTGTATACACTTCCTCTAAATTCAAACTTCCTTATCCCTAAAATAAAAGCGTAGTTAGTACATACGGACGGATTGTAAGATTAGTTGCTTAAAATAAATTATCACAATTGAAATAACCTTTTATGGTATTTCAGAAACCTAAAAAATTAAACATTCATTGTTTGGTGTAGCAAACCATGTGTATGTTCAGCTGTCAGATTTAACATATTATATAAAATATAAAGGATATAAGAGAAAGTGGGGGAAAGTTACATTATTCACATTTTCAAGAACAATGTGCACATTTTAAGCCCCTTAATTACTTAAGCAAATAAATATTTTAATTAATTTAAAATGACAGAGGCCTCTTTAAAACATAATATAAATTGCATTAGAAAGGTATCATGATTGTCTAAAAGATGGCATCACTAACTCGATTTGAGTTAAAATTGGACTTTCCTTCTCTTTTCTCCTGTACCTTTTTAATATTACCTTTATATTGACCCTTCTAAAATATTGATTATTTATATTGAATTTTTAAGTCCAAATGTTTATTTCATGACGAATTTAGATTGAGTCACTTAATATTGAATAGCACCAAATCAAGTGATTTTTCTACGGGGTCTAAGGTAAGGGTCACCAAACTCATTAGGTATGGGATCTACTTTAAAAAGTCACATTGTTTCGCGAGCTACTTAGATTAAAAATTAGTCATATCTCGTAGGCTTATTAGCCATTATTATTACCTGTACAAAGACAATAACACAGCAAATGTTTAAAATGGATGTCAGTTCTGTGGCTCGGTTTCATTATTGTAATTCAACTAATACAAAAATGTAAGTACATTATATGATAAAATGAATTTTAACTCTAGAAGATAATAAGATTATTTTGAAACTAGCTACTCGGTCCCGGCACAAATTTATCTGATTACCAAACCCTTCCTTCACCTCTGACAAGACATCTTGTGAATGTGGGGAATGCCGGGCCTCCACCGTGGTTCGGATTCCACGTTAAACTGTAGGTCCTTCATTTCATCTCACAATCACCCTACCGTTACACATTAGCGTAAGTTCGTATAACCCGAACGGGTGGTAAGACGTGGTGCTACTAATAATAATAATAATAATATTTTAAAACTAACTGAATGTCAAGTATAAAAACCTTGATGTATAACTTACTCATACTGAGAATGATGACATTCGCTTTAATGTTAGATGAGTAGCTTGTAACCCTCATTCGAATTCAGTTATCGAGATGTTCATCTGTGAGCCTGTTACTGTATTTGTTTTTTCACAACTTTAATAGTTGAAAATGATTACTCACACAGATAGGTCGAGCAGAGCAACCCATTCACTCGTAGTTCAATATGAAATAGAACTGGATATTTTTACTTCAGTACAATAGGCCATTCATATCTTAAAATCGAAAAAAACTTCAATGATAAGTCAGTTTGGAAAGCTATCAGTTCCATTTTTAATGAAGGGCCATCTTCCTAAAAATGTTGTGTTACACAACTTGATAACTTGATAAAAGGAGCTTAAACAAACTGTGCTAGACATTTTGAAATCACTAGACTGCTGTTGAAAGTCTGCTCTCAAGTTGGATATTATTTCAATATGATTTTCACCAAATTAGGGCTCGAAATTTCTTTCGTTATCTAACTTATCCTTCAAACAGAGGAAATAAAGTCTCCAGCTGAAGTTCTTCTCTCAGAGTTCAAGTTTCTTGGACAACGCCTGTACATCAGATATCATCTCCCTAAATCATGAGGGTGGAGGTTTAGGCCATTGAGTTTTAGTGACGTCTAGCAGGAAAGCAAAATCCCGCAGCCACTCAAAATCTTCAAGTTCGGGATAATTCACAACACGTTTTTTGAAACAGATTACTATTGCTGGCAGAAGATCATTGAAACGATGGAAGATTCGTCCTTTTCTTAGCCAGTGTACTTGCGTATGGTGCAGGAGGTCTTCCCAATTACAATTATTAAGCTCGTCAGTGCTTTAAACAAGCGTCTTTGAATAGGTTGAGCCCTCGCTTGGTTAACCATTTTGATGACAAACTTCATAACATCATTGAATTTTAGAAATTTTCACAAAGTTATTGCTGGTGAAGAATAGTGTGGTAAGAAACAAATGGTGGAAAGCTTTCATCCTTCTTACACAAAGCAATGAACCCATTTTCGACACCATTAAAAGATGGAGCCCTATATAGTGATACTGATAAACATGTGTACAGTAATATTTTCAGAAGAAATAAATGTTTTGAATATGGAGAAAATATCCTCACCAATAGTTAGTCCTTTAAAGGAAATAATTTTCCAAATTCATTATTTACAGAAAAATTGCTGAAAACCAAGCTTACAAACACGGATAACTGAGAATTGTCACACACACATCCATTAATTTGTCAAGTTGAAGTGAGGATAGCAACATTTACCCAAGTCCTCTTTCAACTGTGAAATAACATAACCTCAATTGCGTCAACACGGTATTGGCAGAAAGCTGGATATATTTTATAATAGATATTATGTCATCTTTATTTTTAAAGTTGTCAAATTATGCATATTTGGCCTCTAAAAATGCTTTTTTATTATCATTTTACTATCATCGTAAGGTTTTTTTTTAGCAATAATTTGAGATACGTGGTAAGATGCGAGGGTGGCAGTTTTATTTTTATATGTATATTTAGTAAAAACTAACTGCTATTCACTTAGCAGATTTGTTAATTGTCTTACTTTTTCTTTCATTGAATATGTATTTAATGGTAAATCTTTGTGTATCACCAAATGAATTGTTTTAAAATTCGTTCTATATTAAGTGTTTTGCCTACAGATACACTTGCTTTCCACAGTAAACAAACAACTTTTTCCTCTTGACATCCAAGAAAATTTATATTTTCCTCCCATTTTGAATGACAGTGATACGTTTTTATTTTTTACTTGCATTCATTATAGTTTTATAGCACAGTTAAACACCAAAAGTATACAGCCTACACTCAAATATAAAACATGAATAAACCAGCCACTGTGAAGCAATCAGAGCCTTTACGATTCAACATTACATAACGTGAGCACACAAAGCTAGTTTAGATCGAGAACTCTTAGAGCTGTTCCCAAAACAAGACATGTTTTGCTACCCAACTTATATCAACCCTTCTCTATAAGGCGACACTTGTTACTTGGGATGGTGAGCTGCTCAAAATATATTAACGACGTGAGCTACCGAAAATGGTGACCCCTGTTGGTCTAAGGTGTCACTCTCGAAAATAGACTGGAATGTCGGGGATTGTGAGATAATGGATAAATCCTGGTAAGGTGCATTGAGGGTGGATTCTTTTAAATGGTTTACCACTCTCTCCCCACAAAACTTCTATAACATTTCCCTCTAAATTATTCTCATCTCATTCCTTTGCTAATAGTGTAAAATACTAAACATGTGGATATTCTCAACGGGTGCACAAAAAACTATGTTTTGACAATTTAATAGTTGAAAAACTCTTTGAACAGTTAAAAAAGACAAATAAAATTTAAAATGTGTATAATTTTATTGTTTCTTTCCAACAAAATAGCTCAGTAAACAGTCAAAAATAATATCAAAAAATTATTTGAATCACAAATTCGATGAATTCAAAGATAAAATACATGAGTGGTATCATAATATATTATTAAAAGAGTTAAGAACACTTTTTTTTTATTGGAACAAACTACTAGCCATAGATGATTACACTTGAATTTTGAGCCCGCCGTAATACCACTAGACTCTATTTCCCTCGCTAGAGTCGCTGTCAGCGCTACTGCGGCTCACGCTGCTAAGATCGCGTTTGCTTGAACGGTTGCGTTTCTCTTCGCTTCGGCGCGGTCCCTTACTCTGAAACACGAAATACTTGTGAATAAGGAGCACGTTAGTCGTGCGCACGCGCATGAAAATAATAAGAAATACTCATTAGTACGGTATGTCAGTCAAACACAGTTTACCATTAATATTTTAGACACATTTTAACGTAATCAAATTGATGTTGACGTTAAAGTTGGGCTAAGTTGGTCGGGGCTATTATTATATCTTAGTTTTATACACAGCAACTTCACTAAGCGGAGATACAGAAGGGTTCTTATAGGAAGAAACTTTTAGAAATTACAAACATTTTTTTTCTATAAATATTGAAAACATATTTTATATTATTATTAGTATAATTTCACAGATGATTAACTATCAAACCGGAAAGGTAAAATTCATATTAATTTACACACACACATATATATATATATATAAATATATATATTATATATATATATATTTAATTATATTAAATTGAAAATTATTTAATTATGTACTGACAAAGAAGTACTTCATATCTATATTGGTCTATAAATTTATTCTTTTTTGTTTTGTTGTGACCCCATGTAAACAGGCAGACCTAACACCTTTAATCAAGTATAGCTATCAATTCCAATCACGTTTTAAATACTACTATTACCTGTCCTAAACATATACTTTCATTTTAACAGGTAACTTTTTAAATAGTAGCGATAAAGAGACCCAACATAATAATAAGATTCCACACGGGAATTAAACACAAATTTAGATCAGAGAAAATCCTCTGCTGTCTCTTCTCACAGTTACACGCCAAGAGGAAAATGTGCTTGAATTTGCTAGTAGACTAAGAAAGTCATATAGTCTTTATCTCATTCTTTGTTTACTGTGAGTACACATGTTCACCTAAAACAAGAGCACGTGACCACTTCTAAAGTATAAACCAAATACAAGAAATCGACTCGAACTGCGTGGGTCACTCTTAACTAATAGAAACAATCTCAGCTTTGGCCACGCTTGTTTATAAGATCCCAATTGAGTTAGGGTTGCCATCTGTTAGACAATCATGAGAGCTTTCTAACGTACTTTAAATTATATTTTAAAGAGGTCTCTGTCATATTTAAATCAATAAATTATTGGTTGGTGCTCCTATAGGGTTTGAAATATAAAATCTGTCCTGGAAATATGTGATGTGACTCTCCTCCTTTTTCCCTTGTATCATCTGTTTTTAAGTTCATACTGCAAAGTATTATGACTCGACATACGTTTACTCTTGCTTGTGAATTGCAACACAGCTCGAGAAGAATATGTTCTCAATTTTTGACGAACTTGTGAATCCAGCTTACTACTACGAGTCACAACTGAAATGGAGTACTTACTACACTAAATATCACCTCTGGGGACACTGCAGGTATTATGTAGAACATATTTATATTTTCCAAATCTCCTTGTTTTAAATGATAACGGAATGTGATGCTCGGGGTAAAGAAGGAACTACTTGGCAACATCGATGAACCAGAGTTGCGAAACTTGCCTTATATTCAAGGGAAGATTGAGCTCAAGAAAACAAGAGAAAGACAACGCTGTTTATCAATAGTAACCAGTGTAAACCAAACGTACCGGTCTGGCGCGTGGATTCTTGTTGTTCCTAGACTTGACCCTGTTCGCTTCTTCATAGTAGGGCTGCTTTTCATAGTCGGACATCTTTCTCCAGCGCTCACCGCCATGGACCATCATCTCTTTCTGGGATAGGTTGCTTCCAGAATGATTCTGCGCATTATGTTAATACAAACAGTTCAGCCCATTTCATGAATGATTTAGGTTGATTACACACAGTTTGCAGTGAAATCTTACAGTCTACTAGAGCAGTGGTATTGAAACATTTTTTTCCCCGTAGCTCAAAGCTATAATTTCTCTTCAAATTTATACCCCAAATTTAGTTTATAATTTGTGTGCTGACTTAATTAATCGGTTCAGAAATGTTACCTTAAGTCGACTGGCCCTTTTAATTTGGCGTGGAAATACAGGGCTTGGGGAAAAACTGTTTTTTTCAAGAATTTTCATTATTTTGCAATTTTATTTTCGGAAACGGTTTGTTCAAGAATTGAAGCATGTTGATTAAGTCATAATTTTTATATATGCACCAACTCTATTATTTTAACAGTGATCAAATATCGATAAAATTGACTTTTTCAATAGAAAACTGCAGGCTTCATAACAAAAAATAAGAAAATGTAACAATTAATAAACATCGATACATTATCTTAGAAGGGGTGTTGAAAATATTAACATGAAAATTTCACTCGTTCTCGAGAAAACTGATATTTCCAAACTTATGATTTTTCCACAAGACCTGTCCGGTAGTTAGCGCCATCTACTGTTTCCGTGATCCATCTGTTCTTGTTGGCGCGGAAGGATACTTTGTTCGGTTGTGAAGCCATGCCATGCCTTTCACCCTCCCGCCCACCATCCCAGAAAATAGGTTTTAAACTTGCACTCGACAGGGCCAAGGGCCTTAAGTAGACATTCACGCTACCGTTTGAGCTAAGGTTTGAAATAACTCATATTTAAACGAATAGAAAAGTTGAAATGATCTTTGATTTTTAATTTAAAGAAGAGATCACTTCACAATAAATGATTTAGTAGCATTGGCATATTTTTTTGTAAAACTGAAATTTTAAATTAATTAAATTAATAGTTTATCAGTTTAACATGAGCGTTGAGCAATATCTATCACACGCAAAGATCTGACGTTTAAAAATTAGTAGCTCAGTGGATTAATTCACTAATTCGAGGGTCCAGAGTTCGTTTCCCTTCTTAAGGTGTATTTTTTTAAATTAATGAACTTCTACCAATAGTTAAAAAGCTACTCACTAATCGTTACCGTACCTCACCATCATTCTAGCATATATTTACAAAATTTAAGCTCAAATGGAAATATTCAACATTAATAACAACAAAATATTTATATCGAGCATGGCTCAAATTGTACTCACCTTCCTAACGTCCCGCATGAAGTTGATGAAAGCGTTCGGACTCGTCTTGCAACTGGCGGTCTTGGATCTCCTTTGGACACCTTTTGGCTCCTGTAGTTTTTGCGGTCCAAGCTCTGTAAATTGATAAATAGCATATTGGTGATTAGCTATTTAGTACTAAATTTTTAATGCGTTATTTTAGCGATAGACTTTGTTTGGTCAAATTATAGTTCAAATACCTAAAGTAGTGGGTTATACACATCTTTAGTATTTACCAATAAATGTACCCATAAAAAACATAAATTCAGTAGGTATAAAACATATATACGTAAAGTAAGAAAATGTAAAATATTACATCTAAAAAAAATTACCGTTTTCTTAGAATCGTTCGATTGCCTGCTAGCCATGGTCCGAAATATAAATTGCACCGTTAAATAAACAAAGCTATGCTTTTGACAAACTGTAAATGAAGGTTTCAAAATAGAAATATACAACAAATAATTCAAGATTTTAAGAAAAATATGATGAAACGAAGCAACAAAACAACAATGAAACAAACAAATGAAAGTAAGTTGAACTGCGAAGAGAAATGTAGACAAAAACTCAAACAAGGAGATTGAGGTATTTTTACCTACTGTAGGCTTTATTTTTTTAATTACCACCTCTTGTGGTCTAGTGGTATAAGTTCCTGGATATATAATACATGTATCTAAGTACCGGGATCGATTCTCAGTACTGCCAGATTTTCTGTGAAACAGAGGGTCTGGAACGGGGCTAACTCAGTCTTGTGAGAACAAAGTGAGGTGACACTTGAATAGTAAAAAAGTGAGATTTATCAGTTGAAGGGCTCGTTGTTCTGACCACATTAAAACCTCTATCTGCATGAGTTGACACTTAATTCACCAACAGATGCGGCCGATCGGTCGGTATAGCTCTCTTGTGGGCTTACGCCATAGAGTTATTTTATAATGACATTAGAGTATAAATTAAAAAATAGTACGGTCGGGAAATGCATTCTATTATCTGGTAGTAAGTTGCTTCACATCTCGCCTGGTCTTAAGAAATATAAAACTCAAAATTTAAAAAAATACAATTTTACTGGTTGTATTATATGGGTGTTAAATGTGGTCGCTTACCTTACATGACAAAAAATTAAAATGAGTGTGTTCGAAAACAAGGTGCTTAAGAATATGTTTCGTCCAAAATGAGGATGACTACTGGGGAGTGAAGGAGGCTACATATTGATAAGCTGAATACTCTATACTCATCACCAGATATTGTTAGGATAGTCATGATGGTGGGCAAGACATGCACCGTGAATGGAATCCCAATGGGAATAGACCATTGGGAATACCTAGATGCAGGTGTAAGCATAACATTAGAACTACCTGAAAGAAATAGGGTGTAATGAGGTAGACTGGATAGAACTAGCTCAAAATAGGGATAGGGTGTAATGAGGTAGACTGGATAGAACTAACTCAAAATAGGGATAGGGTGTAATGAGGTAGACTGGATAGAACTAACTCAAAATAGGGATAGGGTATAATTGAGTAGACTAGGATAGAACTACTCAAAATAGGGATAGGTGTGTAATGAGCTGACTGGATAGAACTAGCTCAAGATAGGGATAGGGTGTAATGAGATGTACTGGATAGAACTAGCTCATAATAGGGATAGGTTGTAACGAGATGGACTGGATAGAACTAGCTCAAGATAGGGATAGATAGCATACTTTTGTAAGTGTGGCAATGAATTTTCTGAGTTCCAAATGCAAAATCAGGTAAGTAATCGGTTTTTTTTGTATCGAAATACAGCTTAATATTAACGAAATATATTCATTATATTTACTACAAATCAAGATTTCTACTTTTGGATATTCGAGATTTGAAAGTTTGAGAATATTCAATATTAAAAATAAAATTTTGTTCTTTTTAAAAATTCTAATTGGAATTTATTTTAGTGCTCTAAGACTACAAAGTAGTATAACCCAACATAGTAATATAGGACACACTTAACAGCCAGATCCAATACATTAATTTACAATTTATTATGTGTGAATATTATAATGATAGTTATGACATCAAAAAACATTTATTTATTATTTATATTTTATAATTCCTTATATATATATTTTTTTTCCAAGATTAAAATTAGATAAGATAAAATAAAGATTTATATTCGTAAAAGAGTGCGTTCAACCCGACTTTAAATATTCGAAATCAAATTTATTACTTTCATTGGATTTTTAAAATCCAAGAGATTATTTTTATGACGATTTCAAGTGATTTTCCCCCCATTTATATGGTGGGCTACTTCTATTCCGTAAATCGACAAGCAGTAAATGTTTATTTAATTGATTTTACTCACGCTTATAACTATAACTAAAGACCCACATAAGTGATCACATGCTCTATGGCAGAGGTCCCCAACCATTTTGTACCTTAAAGCACAATCAAAACTAACGATAGTGCGGCGGGCACCAATTACTTTTTCAAGAAAAATTTACTAACTCCCGCCAGTATCAGAGGCCAGCCTCGACGCTATACACACGGCCAGTCAACTGCCGTGTTAAGTTTCCAACAGTGATTGTGATTTTACATGTGGTTGTGGGTAGTACTCAAGGTCTTAGACAGCCCTCTACAAGTTGACAAAAAATAATAAATTTTAAAAAAAAACTATTTTATTTACGGGTTTAACAAGACCAAAATAAAGACACAATGAACATTTAACTGCTAAACTCCATACGCCTCGGTGGTGTAGTTGGCTAACGCACTTGTCGTGTTGAGGTCGACTGCTGAGGACGGAGGGATCGAGATTCGAGTCTCAGTCGGGTGTACGGTGATTTTTCTTAAATAGTTTTCCAATCAACCACTACAAAAATTTGATTATATATATGCATTCCTTCAAAAATAAATATATTATTTGAAGGAATACTATAGGTATATATAGTATTTCTTCAAAAATTATGTTATCATATGGATATCCCCAACGGATAGTAATATATTGAGAACAAAAATAAAACTCTTAACCTAAAAATTTTGATAACTGAAAATAGCAATAAAATTGTAATGTGGTCATCCAACTAAATAGAAACATTATCAATGTAATTTGTGTCACAAATCCATGAAACATAAAATATATAATAATATTTAGCACCACGTCTTACTACCCGTTCGGGTTATACTCTTTTTAAGTACTAATTACACTAATGGATTAGGAATTAGGAAGGTTTAATTAGAGGAAGTGAACCCGCATTTGCGTGGATGGAGAGTGGAAAACCATTTAGGAAAAACCACCCTCAGTTCACCCGACCGAGATTCGAACCTCGATCTCCCCGTCCTCAGCACTCGAGCTCAAAACGACAAGCGCGTTAGCCAACTACGCCACAGAGGCGGGTCATAAAATATATAAGAAGAGTGTCATCATAAATATATTGTTAAAAAGTGTTTAGTAGACAGAATAATATATTGGGCTAGTTGCTAAGCCCCATGTAATTTACCGATAATTTTGAACTCCTCTAGCAGTAGCGCTAGTATCTGTTTACCTCGCTTAAGTCGCTGTCAGCGCTACTGCGGCTCACGCTAAAACACTCGCGGGCGTTCATTTGATAGTTTTGTGTTTACCTTCGCTTCGGCGATCTACTTTACTCCGAAACACGAAATGTTTGTGAATAAAAATGCAAGCTTAGTTGTAGTCATTCGCAGGAGGGGAGGGGGGCAAATTAGCCTGCAGTTATTCTCTTCTTTTTTTTTTTTTTTTTTTTTTTTTCAATTTAGTTGGCGTCATAAAATTGAGTTGGTTTGTTTGGCTTTTACTTGTGTGTGTTTTTTGAGATTGATATCACGAAAATATCATACTCTTTTAAAATAATTTTCCTTTAAAGAGTTATTTTTGCTCAAAATCGTTACTGCATCAACGACAGAGTTGACGTAAATCAGAACTCATTTATTATAAATTTGTATTGACAGTTTATTCGAAATTCAAATATGTTTATCTGATTGTGATTCATGATCATAGGCCTAGGTTTAGCTCAGTGTGAGCTGGCGAAGTGTACCTTCTGCGTGTGATGTGGTGACACTATGATTTTCACCCATGGAGATCATCAAAGAAATGGAAAGTTTGTTATGATAGCAATCAAAATTATTTTTATTTTAGAGAAAAAATATAATTTTTTGTTCAAAATTGTTTCTGATGGATCAAAGGCAACATATTGTAAACTTTGCCACTGCACTATCGAATCAAGAATTTATAAGTTCTCAAAATTAAAAATCCGAAAAAATATCTCAATCAAAATGCCAGATAAAATGTAATGTTACAAAGCACCCTAGGCAGAATAGTGATAAAATTAAAACAAAATTGTTTTCAAAACCAAAGACACTAATTTTCCTTTATATAGCTCCTCGTTTGCCCTCACGAGGTTGAGTTAGCCCATTTCAGACTCACTGCTTCACAGAAAATCTGGAAGCGCTGAGGTTAGATCCCGGTACTTATAGATCTGTATCCAAAAACTTATACCACTAGACCACAAGAGACTGTCATTAAATAATAAATCCTACATTACATAAAAAAAATACCTCAATCTTCTTGTTTGATTTTTTGTTACCTTTCTCTTTGCAGTTCAATTTACTTTCATTTGTTTGTTTCATTGTTGTTTTGTTTCATCATATTTTTCTTAAAATCTTGAATTATTTGTTGTATATTTCTATTTTTAAACCTTGATTTACAGTTTGTCAAAATCATAGTTTTGTTTATTTAACGGTGCAATTTATATTTCGGACCATGGCAAACAGACATTCAAATGGTTCTAAGAAAACGGTAATTTTTTTATTATAATATATTTTCTTTACTTACGTTACGTATATCTCTTCTAGATTTACTGCATTTTTTATTATTACATTTATTGGTAAATACTATAGATGTGTCTAACCCACAGTTTGACTTATTCAAACTATGATTTTACCAAACAATTCTCTAGCCAGAATCTTAAAAACCATGGCAGATATATTTAGTAGGTTAGTTGATTAATTCTCTAAGTTGCTATTGAAAATAGAAATGTAAACTAATGTTTGTGTTTAGAAGCGTTTATTATAGCAATCATTTAAATTATCGACATGGCTTGGTCATTAAGTTTGCCATATAATTAATTATGTCGAAGCTAAACCACAAAAAAATAATTATAAAATCTATAAAACCAATTCTAATTTAATAATGAAAAATGACACCTAGAAACTAGAATTGAACTCAGGACCTTTGTCTTAGTACGTCAATACTCTTACCACTGAGATATCCAGTATTCTGATTTTTGCAGTTTTATGAGAAAAACCCCCGCCCCTCCTTTTTTTTTGCCCCAAAATAATCACTCTGACCACGATTTTGGGTCTCAGCTTTGAAGCAACTGTATAATTCCATAGCCTAGTGATAAGGAAATATATTTAATATTTTAAACGTTAAATCTTTTTGAAATACGGTCTAGTTTTGATATATCTGGGAAAATATTAAATAACTTATATATGTCTGAAAGCTTAACCATTATTAGAATTCGTGTAACTTGAACGTGTATTAAGATGTGGTGCTGATTTTTTTAAACGGTTTTATTAGCCTTACGTATGTACGAGATGATATTTATATGGGGGAAACTTTTCATGATAATTCGTATTAATGAGTATAGCTAATACATGGTATACCCCATTTCAGTGGCGAATGATCTAAGACGTCAAGGCCTTAGCCAGCCAATAACTTCAGGGGGTGTTTGGCGGGCACATCCCTTAATTGCCAGAAGCTAGAAAAAATTATAAATGATAGACAGTTCTAGAAGCTATTTGAAGTGTTTTTATGGCAGCATAGCCCCCTAACTGCCGGAGGCTATGACAAATTCTGAATATTAAACACCTCTAGAAGCTCTTTGAAGTGCTTTTTTTTTATGGTAACACAGCCCCCTAATTTGTACTTTTATCTTAATTTTTATATTGTTTGAACCATAAATAAAGCCATATATATTTTGTTCATAAAATTTAGGGGGGGTTTGAACTCCAGAAAAAACCTGGCTACGGCCTTGTAAGATGTCACTCTCATTTTAGAATGACCTGCTAATTACGGGGAGATCGGGGTTCGAATCCCGGTTGGGTTGATTGAGGATGGTTTAGATCCTAAATGGTTTCCCACGCTTCTTACATGCAAATGAGGGTATATCATCCCACCCTCATTAGAGTAATTATCATATGTATACGTATAACCGGAACAGATATTGACGCGGTGACAAAAATAAATGAAATTGATTAGGAGGGTGCATCAAAGAAAGTGAGCCTACATTAAGGTGGATAAGTGATAGGTAAACCCGAGTGAGCCTGGCGACTTAGACAATATGTCCACTGGTGGGGGTCTCCTAACCTTAGGCTAGCCTGAAAGGAAGAACTTTGGCGTGCGGGTGGGAAAAAAAAACTTCTGGCTAAATCTGACAATGTTTGATAAGCGCCGTGGAGCTTAGTCAACCAACACAACATGTAAGCTATGTGTGGTTGCTTCTTTTTACTCCTGTTCGCCACGTTGTAGTATAGTAGTAATATCTTCAAAAAATATTGTTTTTTTCCCCTTCATAATTTGATTCTCACTGTAAAAAGGCATAATATGGTTTATTTTAAGCATAATATGGTTTATTTTAAGCGTACTTACAATAATTATTTTGCCAGTTCTCGATACCAACGAGCTTGGTTGCACGGTTAGAATGACTGACCTACACCAACTCGATGTAGTGAGGATAATTATCCCTGCTCTCTCTCTAGGCGAATGCCAATGTATATATTATTATTATTATTATTATTATATTATTGTTATACCGCACCTTACTACCCGTTCGGGTTACACGTATTTACGCTAATGTGTAATGGTAGGGTGATTGTGAGATGAAATGGAGGACCTACAGTTTAACGTGGAATCCGAACCACGGTGGAGGCCTGCATTCCCCACATTCACAAGATGTCTTGTCAGAGGTGAAGGAAGGGTTTGGTAATCAGATAAACCTGTGCCGGGACCGAGGATTGAAGTCCGACATCTTAGCCCTAGACCACCAGATCACCTAAAATTATATATTCCTTCCATCTACTCACGATAATTCTGGAGCACCTCCCAGAATCAACCCTAACCTTCCCAACTCTAATATCAATTTTCTTAGAGTCATTGTGTCGAAATGAATACTATTCTCCTAGTACTGTTGGTGAGAGCATTAAAGGCATTGTGTATCGAGAGTCAGTCCATCTTAAATAGTTTGATTTGAGTCCCGTCGAGGTAAAAAAAAATATTAGTTTTAGAGTGTTGTGGAAGCAAATAGGTATAAAAGTTTTTTGTAGTTCGATTTTAGTACAACTCAATATCATCATAATCCCAATTGCAATGAATATTGCATGAATGTATATGTAATGAAATGAATATACCCACACTGGTGGTCACGCTGACTAGAGCGTCAAGTTTACAATATAATGTCTTACGAATAGTGAATGGTTCAAGTTAAGATTCTGGTGTTGATTTTTTAAATGTTATTTCTCTATGCCTACTCTTTGGATTAAGTTTTTTCTTAGAGCTGCGCATTACTTACTACCCATTCGGGTTATACAGATTGAGTATTCAATAATAATGGTGCTGAGCAAAAAAAATGCATCGGTTGATAAGCTGGATAAGGAATCAACATCTGACTGACATTGTTGGCTAGGAATAGGAAATCAGGGCTCGAATCCCCGCCGGGTGTAGGGATTTGTTTTTCCCCTAAGCTATTTATAGCGTTTCTTAAAAGCAAATGTGAGTACATTTACTCTTAAATATACCCTCCTCATCCCTACTGATTTAAAATAAAAAATGTCCGTATAGTCCGGGTTGATACTAAGACGCAACACACAACGAAAAATGTACATCCTTATCTCTAAAATAACACGTTAAAAAGGGATTAATAAAAGGCTAATCAACAGTCTGCCATTTATCAATTTACAGAGCTTGGACCACAAAAATTACAGGAGTGGAAAGGTTTCCAAAAGGAGATCCAAGAACTCCCGCAGTAAGACGAGTTCGAACGCTTTCATTAACTTTATGCGGGACTTTAGGAAGGTGAGTAAAATTTGAGCCATGCACAATAGAAAAAAATATATAAATATGTTGTTGTTATTAATGTTGAAGTTTAACGTTAATTTAGGCTTGAACGTTGTAAACACATGTTGGAATGATGTTTACATAACGATTATTGAGTAACTTTTAATAACTATTGAAGAAGTCCATGAATTTGGAAATTTACACTTGGACACGGGAATCGAAACATGGGCCCCTGGCTTAGTGCGTGAATCCACTTAGTTATCCAGGATTATTTATTGTCGTGGCAGGGTCATTCTTCACTCAAAGTTTAAGGCAGAGCCTGTGATGGATGTGTGGAAATCATGGGATAACAATGAGATACAATCGATTCACCGTAGGAGTGTTGGTAACTGACAGCTAGCAGAAGATTGTTATTACAAACATTAGTTGAAAGTCAATTATGTTAATCTATGTGGAAATAATTATCATTTTCTTTGTAATACTATATTATCAATCAAAAGTACTAGCAAACAATTATAATAATACTTCCCTGTGGATTATCGTACCGTATAGTTGTTGTTTTTTCTTAACTAATAAAACTATTAATATTTTTTATTGTGGTTGTGTCTACAAAATATATTTTAGTGCATGTTTTGCGTGGTTACCCCTGACAAGGCTTTTATTTGGTTCAAAGAAACAGAAAAAAAAATCTTGGTTTTATTTCTTCTGGACCAGTTTTTAGTTAATTAAAAAAATCAAATCCAAATTTTAAAATTCCGGCTTCGAGGTGCAGATGTTCGTACATTTAAAAAAAAATTCAGACCTCTGCGTGTGATAGAAATCGCACGCGCAACGCTCATATCAGATATACAAACTTTTCATTTCATTAGTATACATTTTCGGTTTACTTTCATAAAAATGCCAATGTTACTAAATGATCTATTGTGAAGTGATATCCTCTTTAAATTTAAAACCAGGGGTCATTTCCACTTTTCTATTCGTTTAAATATGAATCACACAAGTCTTTAGATCAAACGGTAGTGTGTATGCTTATTCAACTAAGGGTCATGGGTTTAATTTCCGAAAATGTTGTCCTTGGGTTAATGTTAGATTGCCCTTCCACAGTGATGAGTTAACGACCGGTGGTTGGTTTTGTGCCTGCTCTAGATTTAAGTTAGTTTCCAAATCGTGAGCTGATAAAATTAATCGGTTCAGAAATTTCACGTTAAGTACCCTAAATAATAAATGTGATTCCATAATATACTGCGCTTCCGATTCAATCTGGTGTTGGCGGTCATTTAGAACAGTGGTATTCAATATGGGGTACGTGATGGCTCCTTAAGGGGCTCGTAAGATTTTGAAAATATATTATTTCATTATAAACACTGAAAAATCAGGCCAAATTTAGGGTTAGACTCTAGCAACCTGGATTCTAGGACACATGATCTGGAAATGCCAGTTGTATTTTAGGTGTAGATTAAATAATATGTGTATCTTGCATTATGCACCAATAACATTGGGGATGCAAAGTTAAAATGAAATTAGATATTTGGGGTACGCGAAGAAAAAAAAAAGGTTTAACACCACTGCTTTAGTAGTTTGTAAGCTTTCACAGAAAACGGAATGTAAATGTATCTAACGTTAAAGCTCTTTTTAAAAGTGTCTAATCAACCTAAATCAATACGTAAAATGGGCTGAACTGTTGTGTTAACATAATGTGCAGAATAATTCTGGAAGCAACCTATCCCAGAAAGAGATGATGGTCCATGGCGGTGAGCGCTGGAGAAAGATGTCCGACTATGAAAAGCAGCCCTACTATGAAGAAGCGAACAGGACCAAATCTAGGAAAAACAAGAATTCACGCGCCCGCCCGGTACGTTTGGTTTACACTGGAAATCATCTCTGAGGGAAATGTGTGGTTACTATTGAGAAACAGCGTTGTCTTTCTCTTGTTTTCTTGAGCTCAATCTTCCCTTGAATATAAGGCAAGTTTCGCAACTCTGGTTCATCGATGTTGCCAAGTAGTTCCTTCTTTACCCCGAGCATCACATTCCGTTATCATTTAAAACAAGGAGATTTGGAAAATATAAATATGTTCTACATAATACCTGCAGTGTCCCCAGAGGTGATATTTAGTGTAGTAAGTACTCCATTTCAGTTGAGATTCATAGTATTAAGCTGGATTCACAAATCCGCCAAAAATTGAGAACATATTCTTCTCGAGCTGTGTTGCAATTCACAAGCTAGAATAAACGTATGTCGAGTCATAATACTTTGCAGTATGAACTTAAAAACCGGATGGATACAAGGGAAAAAGGAGGAGAGTCACATCACATATTTCCAGGACAGATTTTATATTTCAAACCCTATAGGAGCCCCAACCAATAAGTTTATTGATTTAAATATGACAGAGACCTCTTTAAACCATAATTTAAAGTACGTTAGAAAGCTCTCATGATTGTCTAACAGATGGCAACCCTAACTCAATTTGGATCTTATAAACAAGCGTGGCCAAAGCTGAGATTGTTTTTATTAGTTAAGAGTGACCTACGCAGTTCGAGTCGATTTCTTGTATTTGGTTTATACTTTAGAGCTGGTCACGTACTCTTGTTTTAGACGAACATGTGTACTCACAGTAAACAAAGAATGAGATAAAGACTATATGACTTTCTTAGTCTACTAGCAAATTCAAGCACATTTTCCTCTTGGCGTGTAACTGTGAGAAGAGACAGCAGAGGATTTTCTCTGATCTAAGTTTGTGTTTAATTCCCGTGTGGAATCTTATTATTATGTTGGGTCTCTTTATCGCTACTATTTAAAAAGTTACCTGTTAAAATGAAAGATATATGTTTAGGACAGGTAATAGTAGTATTTAAAACGTGATTGGAATTGATAGCTATACTTGATGAAAGTTGTTAGGCCTGCCTGTTTACATGGGGTCACAACAAAACAAAAAAGAATAACTTTTATAGTTCAATATAGATATGAAGTACTTATTTGTCAGTTACAATAAATATAAAACTAATTTTCATATATATGCATAAATTAATGTGAATTTTACCTATCCGTTTTGATAGTTAATCATCTGTGAAATTATAGTAATAATAATATAAAATATGTTTTCAATATTTATAGAAAAAAAAAAGTTTGTTGTTTCTAAAAGTTTCTTCCTATAAGAATCCTTCTGTATCTCCGCTTAGTGAAGTTGCTGTTTATAAAACTAAGATAAAATATAGCCCCGACCAACTTTAACGTCAACATCAATTTGATTACGTTAAAATGTGTCTAAAATATTAATAGTAAACTGTGTTTGACTGACATACCGTACTAATGAATATTTCTGATACTTGTCATGCGCATGCGCACGACTAACGTGCTCCTTATTCACAGGTATTTCGTGTTTCAGAGTAAGGGGCCGCGCCGAAGCGAAGAGAAACGCAACCGTTCAAGCAAACGCGATCTTAGCAGCGTGAGCCGCAGTAGCGCTGACAGCGACTCTAGCGAGGGAAATAGAGACTAGCGCTACTACGGCCGGGCTCAAAATTCAAGTGTAATCATCTATGGCCTAGTAGTTTGCTCCAATAAAAAAAAAAGTGTTCTTAACTCTTTTAATAATATATTATGATACCACTCATGTATTTTATCTTTGAATTAACGAATTTGTGATTCAAATAATTTTTTGATATTGTTTTTGACTGTTTACTGAGCTATTTTGTTGGATATACACAATAAAAATATATGCCTATTCATTTTAAATTTAACTTGTCTTTTTAACTGTTCAAAGAGTTTTTCAACTATTAAATTGTCAAAACATAGTGGGTTTTTTTGTGCAACCGTTGAGGATATCCACATGTTTATTTGTTTACACTATTAGCGAAGGAATTAGATAAGTAGGATTTAAAGGGAAATGTTACAAAATTTTTGTGGAGCGATAGTGGTAAACCATCTAGGAGAAGCCACCCTCAGAACACCCTACCAGGATTTGAACTTATAAATTAAATATTATGTGATTTTAAACGTCATTGTTTTAGTGAGTATGTTTTTTTTTAAACTGATACCAACGTGAGCTAAGCTAGGTTTTAAATAATTCAAAAGTAGTTTTACACTATCGCAAATTTATTGTATATTTTTTATCTTAGAGTAATTTTTGTAAATATATTTATTTTTCAGATCGGCTTGGGCTATTTTGTTTATTCAAGAACATGGTTGGTAGAATCTCTCTACTAGGATGTAGATTAAAAGTCCGCGAAAGCATAATTATATGTTTATTTAGAATATAAAACAAGAACCAGTTATATCATGTGATCTGCAGTTGTAATTTTGATAGATGGTATTATTAAGACCCCATGGTGTGATCCCCACAAGAGAGCTATATCGACTTAGAGGCCGCTGCCGTTAGCGATGATAGTGCGGATATAGGGTATCATGTAGTCAGAACAACGAACCTTCCGGCCGTTCACCTCAGTTTTCTAGACAGGAGCTGCTACTTCTTAATTCAAGTCAGTTCCTCATTTGTCCTCGTGAGGCCGAGTATGACTTCATTCCAGACCCTCTTCTTCAAAGATAAATTCTGAATGCACCGGGGAACGAACCCTTGACATCTGGATCTATAGCAATAAACTCTGACCACTAGGCCACAGTGGTGGTATTAATATGATAAAATAATACTAATAATATGGTAAATAATATCAAGGCCGTAGCCAGGGTGAAGGGTTTGGGGGGTACAAAACCCCACGAATTTTATTAACAAAATATATATGGCTTTATTTATGATTCAAACAATATCAAAATAAAGATACAAATACAAATTAGGGGGTTGTGTTACCATAAAAAGCACTTCAGAGAGCTTCTAGAGGTGTTAAATATTTAGAAATGTTCCTAGTCTACAGCATTTTGGGGGTTATTCTACCATAAACACTTTTTGAAGCTCTGTGACTTTTTTTTAATATTTAGAAATTTTACAAGTCTTCGGCAGCTAGGGGGCTATTTTACCATGATAAAAACCCACTTCAGAGTGCATCTAGAACTGTTTATCTTTTAGAATTTTTCCTAGATTTCATCAATTGGGAATGTGCCCACCACCCCCACCCCCCCTCCTGAAATTATTAGCTGGCTACGACCTTGAATGATATGATAGTTGACTATCAATTAATTAAAAACGTGTTTGTTACATCTCTGCCGTAGTTTTACTTTATTTTCGAGATCATTCTTTAGCTTCACAATGAACTCGCCCAGCTATAGTAGGATTATGGTCAAAGAAACTTATAGAAAATAGAATTTTTTAATGTATTGTTCTATAGATATTGATAGTATCTATCAAAAGTGATGACTGCAGATAACATGACTTGATGTATAAATACAGGAAAAGTGATCTAGTAACTTTTTCAAACACTATTCTAACAATAAAAAGTGGACTGTAGCAAAAAATGTTGGTCAAACCTCAGATAATTAATGGCAAGGGATCATTTCCAAACATTGTTTTACATCGATAGTGAGTTCGATTATTTCAGAATGAGAAAAATATAGCCTTATGAATATGTTTATTGGTTCAAAAGAATATTTATAAATAACACAAGGGATGTGTCAACCAACCACCTGATCACCCAATTTGAGAATAAAAATTAATTTGGATAATCTAATGGGAGTATGTTTGATTTAACATTTAATCAACATAAGGTGTAAACATTAACTAAGTTTGATAATTATCATTGAAACTAGTTCTGGTACCATTAAGAAGACACCCAACATTTGGAAAACCCCATTAACTTTCCTTAAAGAATTGATCCTTCTTGTGGAGTTTTTTTTTTGTTTGTTTGATCATTGTCTGGTGTCATGTCAAGTGACATGATTATCATATACCTAAGTTATTTGAATTTAATAAAAAATACATCATTATTACCATTTTTCAGAAATAATATAGGGTGATAGCGAACAAGCTCTCTTCAACGCTGTCTGTCGAGTAACATTTCTCCTTCCATCACTTCTCCAGCTCTTTCCTTTCTTCTTTATATCTTCCTTTATTTAATCCACCCAACTCTAGGTCATCCAACTGGTCTACTGCTTCCTACCTCTTTTTTCATGTATTTAGGTGATCTTATTGTATTTTACATTCTTTTCACATGGCTGAACCATCAAAGTCTTAATGTGGTTAACTTTTCCTCCATTGATTCCTTCACTCTTTAATGCCTCTTTCACATCCTCGTTAATTACTTACTTTATCTCATGTCTTTTGCAAGGCACTTCTTAAATATTCATAGACTTTCTAACTATGTCAATGAATTTCAATCTTTTGCATGGTTAAATAAAGACCATCGCGATCCCTCAATATCCTCCAAGCCTTCAAATCCATGATTTTTAATATTTTGTTTAACTACTATAGCGATAGCAGAATTTTATGCTAATGATGATAAAGCGGATGTGATATCCGTGTATGCGCGGTTGAACAGTAGTTATAGTACCATTTTATGACGCGTGCATGCCTTATTACACACTTACCACAGGGCTATGACAATCTGATTTTATGTATATTTCTTACTGTGGGATCACTTATTGGTTTATTGTTGAAATTAGTAGAAAATAAATGTTGTACGCGATTTTGTTTTATTAATTGCACTTCACTATTGTAAGTTTAACTTTAAATGATACAGTTTTTGTTTATTTAAGAACTGACACGGAGAGTCAGAGCTAGTGCTGATAGAGACTAAGAATTTCTCTGAATTATTACAATGTTTTGTTTGATATTACTAGGTTTTTCTATCTAGATGTATAAGGAAGGACAAGCTTCTTATATATGACCTACCCCTTGCTTCTTGGACCTCTTGTCTTCAGTATTAAAACCAACTAATAGGAGAACTCTTGACAGCCTGCTGTTGTGGAAGCTAGCTTCCTATTGGGTAAAAGGTAGCCAGCTCATCACCAGATTTTTAAATAGAACGGAAGAAGTTTTTAAACAAAGAAAGATTTAAAATGTGGTATATTTGAATTTACTTCTGAAAATGCCTTATAGACTTAAAACATATTAAAATAATATTAATAATAAAGATATAATTTGGATTTAGAATCTTGTACGATAAATTAAATCGTTCAATTTTGCCTAGTCATCCATGGATTAAGTATTAAAAGGAGAAATTACATACAGTTCTTTAGTTTATTAAAAGATAAAAATTATCTGATTTCCAGATAAGTAAGAAGGGCTCAAAAAAGGATCATTACATATTCTTAAGAGAGTTCCTTGTAGTGATTAAAACATTTGGTAGGTCAAAACCAAGTTTGAGGTTTAAAAGGACTAAATAAATTAAACAAATATGTTACATTCTCTTTATTTTTTAAATAGTGTTTGGCAGTGGTTTTATTCGTTTGTTTGCCACAACAGAATAAAATCTATTTATTTAGATAACATAGTTTTTTTGTAGGTTTTTTTTTCACAATTACAATGTACAAACTGATGTATATAGCATTAAGATAACCATTTGTCAGCTGGCAAAATATTTACCTTTTAATTTTTTGTGCTTGTAACAAAAAGCAGCAGAAACATAAAACAATTTTCCCTGAGACCTGCTTTTCAACAAGCACAAATAATATAGTTTATTTACATGCAATATATTTATAAACAATTAAAAAAAATTAACAAAATGAATGCCACTACAATATGGTGGCTAGTAGTGACAAACTTTTACACCTAATTAACAATGTACAGCCCTTAGAGAACAAATGAATGGAACAACATTTGTCTATGAGCATTATGCTTGTGTATGTATCAGAAATTAAAAAAAAAAAAAGTCAAATAAAAAAAGTTGACTTTGCAACTTTGTCTTGAAACACAATTTTATTTCTGAGCCTTTGAGTTTTTAAAATTTTAAAATTCAAATTTTTATTCATTAAGGTACTTAATATTATACAAGAAGGAATTAAAAGACAGTTGCTAAATGAGGTTCAACAGAAAATGTACCGCAGTTCATCCCTTACACTGCCGTCATTAGAAAATGACACAAAGAGTTTTTCTTAGAAAACCTGCTATTATCTCCTAATTCCTTGATCTAGGCTTAGTTCTATAATAACTCTTTAGGTGGGAATATGAAACGTTAAAAAATAAGACCTAAAAGAGGAGAAAAAAAACACGAGAAATAAATAAAAATGACAGACCACAATCAGGGAAATATTAAACGCTGTATATTTAATTTTTGTAAGTAAATTAATGGCACTTCACTGTATATTAAAAGTAAAGCTAATAAACAATTATATAAAACTTAGTCAAAAAAAAAAGATAAATATTAATTTGTTTGAAAACTCAAATTATTTATTCGTACAAGTATTAATTTAAAAGACAAGGGAAAATTTAACTTTTCAATTTTACCTCCTAAAAACATGAAAATTGATTTTGTTTGACTCTTTTTTTTCCTCGTCAAATTGTCACCTTAAAACAAAAGTAGTTCTCACACATACTTATGAATATATTTGGTCCTAAATCGAAACTAGTTCAATCATACTTTAACATTTATACAGATTTTAAGTAAACAAACACATGATTGCACTTGAGCAAATTAAAATGTGTTCCAGCATTGGAGAGAAATAAATGCAATTTATAAACTGTTCTGTCAAGTGTGATGATTTTAAAACCAACAATCAGCATAAGGGCACCACTCGACAAATTAGTTTAAATTAACACTTGGTTCCATTTATGTGTAAAATATAATATGGAATACTAGTTACTACTAACGGGAGCAACTTTCGAGAACTGAGCTGAATGTCACTGTTAAAATTTTTATAAATATGAGAGTTAATTTAAATAGATATTAATTAAGTGTTTTCACCGTAAAGTGCCATGTAGTTAACCAAGTTAAAAATGTGCCAGTTAATTAAAGTGTAAAAATCTTTGAAATATCAAAGATTTGGCACTTACTGATTTAACTTAAACAGTTCTAATATCTGCAAGGGAAAAAAAATAGATGGTTTATATTCTGTGTATCAATATATTTTGATGCTTTTTAAACTCAAAGAAGATCAATTTTCCTGTTACTTTCAAATTATATTGTAATTGTTCGTGTATCCAATCCAGTATTGCTAGACTCATGAATAAAGAGTTATTTCGGTTTTATTCATAGTCATGAAAATATTGAGTTCATAGTATTGAATACAACTATTAATTTTACTAAAACAACCATCCAAAAAGATGTTAAAACTAAGGAACTGTAGGAACAATGACAGGTATTTCCTAAATTCGTTATAACTAAATGAAACAATCTGTAGCACAGATCATATTTCCTATTTCTCAAGCATATCAAACATACATTATCATTTCCTGGCAAGAAATAGTCTTCAAATTACTGTCCAATAAAGTTGAGAGAAGTATTAATGCAATTATACGTGAGCTTTCAGTCATAAAAAGTGAAAAGAATAGACATCAATATAGAAAAGAGAAAAACAGGGTGTCTACTGAGTAAGAGAAACAAAAATTAATGACTTTTTGTCTACAAACTTCCTTCAGTAATTGGCAGAAAATTATTTAATGCATATATAGGCATAATTCACTCACACACAACATTAAACTTTAACTAGATGGTGAGGATTAACCTTGTCTTTGCTATCACGGTAAAAACAATTGGGCAACTTGGGGCTCAACATTCAATGTGTTCATGTTGTTATGATGTAAGGGAAATTAAAAAAAAAAATGTGACTTTATGGCCAAATATTGAAAATTTGTGACTTTTCAGGGACTTTCGTGACCTTTTTTGCGACTTCTATGACTCAGTAGACACCCTGAAAAATTACCCTTTATTTATTATAATAATGCATCCAACACCTTAGCTCAGTTGGTAGTGTGTCTGTCTACTGAGCTAAGGGTCATAATTCCCGGCATAGCAAAAAAGTATCATTGGTTAAATGTGGGTTTACTCTTTCATAGTGATGAATTAATGGTCAGGGACTGGATGTTGTGCCTGTCTTAAGTTAGATTATAAGGCATGTGAAGCTATGATAGGCCTAGCAAGCCGGTAGCAGAAAGTATACGGCTAGAATAAAAATACTTACCCAGCCCACAGGATGGAAACGGTAATGAATGTAAAGCAAATTTACTATAATATTTCTCAGATTTCATACTTTTAAATTAGTTTAAGAACACTTTGTATGCATAGAAAAAAAAGTTTTAGTCAATAATATAAAGTGTTGACGAATTATATGTAAATTTTGACACATGTATAATATATATGGTAGACTCGAGTAAAAACACCTTTCCTAAAGTTTATAATTGCATCGTTTGCTTACAGTGCAATGCCATTAAATTATTATTTTTACATACTCTTTATATTCTACACAAACATGGATATGAGAAACTATACAATATTAAAGTTTTAACGTTTAACACTATTAAACATCTTGCAAGAGCCGAAGTTGGCCCATTAGATAACTTGACTACATTACACATTTAGACACACAGGGCCTGTTCTTGGAGATGTCTTGTACCTAAGAAAATAAACAAGTTCACTGTAAAGATGTTATCTCAAAAATTTATGGTAGACATAAGATCCTCAATTTTTTTTAATACTAAAGATTTGAGGGGGAAAAAAAAATATATATATATAAAGAGACATACTCTTCATAAAGCCCGGTATTTAAAAGGTAAAGACGAATAAAATATACCAACCTATTGGAATTACTAGCTCTTCCCTTTGAAGGGTACAGAAGATTTAAGTTTTTCTGATTCCTCCCCTGAACAGGTATTCTCTCTTCTTCTGAGGTAGGTTTGGCAGGAGTGTAGCTCGAGTCTTTATCGGATAAGTAACTGATTGATTTGGACTCTCTGCGCTCTTGTTCACTTTGCCACTCCACCTAATGAAGAAACATAAATTACTTTTGTTAGCGGAAATAGAATATGAACAAACATGGAATTAACGAGTATGGTTATATGGATTTCAAAAAGCTTAACAATTCAGTAAAATCAAATAGTAGAGACACTGAAATATTGTGAAAAAAATATTTGTTTTGATATAATTTACTAAACATTTATCAACAAACTGGACTAAAAATTTGCATCTGAAATGACTACCAGTCAAGTTTGTGAAAAATATTATATTTTGAGAATGTATTTAAAAATGCTACAATTATAATTAAATATATTTTGACAGGTTATTTGGAATAGAGCACTAGGCTAAATCATGGTTTAAATTAGGAGGGATAGCCAGCACACTCACCTTGATTATACTGGAGTTGAAATTGTTTAGATAGTAGTATCACCAGGTTAGTGTGACTCCTAATTTAAACCATATATTTTGACGGTAATTTTAGTGAGCTAAGTAAAATTTTGTAAAACAATTCTCGAAAAATGTTTGCGTTTCTAACAATATCATACCTTTTGCCTGTGCTGCTTCACCGCATCCAACACTCGGTCCATGATCATCTTCTCTGTGAGAACGCCGTCTTCAGATGCGTATGCTGCAGCTTGCCACGCGACTCCTAGCTTGGCAATCTCTCTCCCTGACATACCCTCCGCAAGTTGGGCTATCTCTGAACAGAGGAGACTGTAGTCGAATTGAGCCAGCTTCAAACGTCTAGTTGGACAAACAAAACACATATTGGTTTGATACACTTTCCAAGCTGACAAATTTAAAACCAAGACCCCAGATCATTAATTTAACATCCAAACGAATTCATAAATATTATAATGAAATTAACAAAAGAGGTTAACACTAAATGCTATTTATATTTTTTATTATATAATATTATTCAATAATAATTAAATTTCCCCTCATGTTCATTTTTTCTGAGATTTGGAATTGATTATTATTATTAGCACCGCGTCTTACTACCCGTTCGGGTTATACGCACTTACGCTAATGTGTAATGGTAGGGTGATTGTGAGATGAAATGAAGGACCTACAGTTTAACGTGGAATCCGAACCACGGTGGCGGCCTGGCATTCCCCACATTCACAAGATTGGAATTGATAAAGAAAGATAAAGATCCGAATCTGACCCAATCTATAATACAAATAAAAAATATTTCTCAAAGCCAAACAACAATACTGGTTATTACTATAGTATTTATTATTTTATTTCTTCTTAAGCAACAAAAACAATTGATAGGTAAGGAATTGGGGGGGGGGGGGGGGGAAGGGGGGGGGGGGGAAATGGTGTTTGATTTTCTTCACACCTTTTCCCTTCGGTGGCTGGTTGAAGTACAAACTGGTCAAAGTACAGTCGCACCAATCTTTCCCGTTCGTCTCGCCCAGGTAGCGAGAACTCGACCATTTCATCGAGACGATCGTTGACTGCCCAGTCAAACTGCTCTGGTGTGTTTGAGGCTAACACGAGCATAAACCTGAAATACAACACAAACACACTTGAGCCACACAACCATTAAATGAACATTAATGAGACACACTTGCATACAAACATTTAAAAATTGAGGTTTCTAAGAGGTATTTAAAATATTACAAGAAGGGATAAGATAAGGAACCAAAAAATATATTATGGATAGATATAAGTGAAATTTGATAGTTAATACATTAATTTGACAAAAAAAACCTTAGTTTAATAAATTTACCCAGTACCATTTAACACATTGGAGTGACCTGGAGGATGGGAAAGTAGGATAAAAGTATCAAAACAAGAGAGAAGGATAAGGGTGTGAAAGTTGTGAAGAGAATAGAGAACTTAATCTAAGAAAAGCAAGAAGCTAAATGTCCAAGGATGAGATCCAAAATGTGGAGGGAAAATGGAAGAGGTTTAGGAAAAGTTTGGTGGACGCTGCAGGAGGAGACACTGTGGTGGAATGACAGAGTGAAGGAAACAATGGAGGAGAAGACCAAAGCATTTGAAAGGAGTTTTAAGAAAATTAATGAGGAAACAAGAATAGTAAAGGTAAAAGAATGAAGCCATGAATGTTTGGATGCAAGAATGAACAGAGATGCTGGAAAAAAATGTGGAAGGAAGTAAGGTGTTATATAGCCTGGTAAGAAACGAGAGGAAGGAGAAAGTACAAGCTAGAATGATGAATACAGGCTAATAAGAGATGAGGGTGAAAGAGAGGAGTGTCAAGATTTATCAGAAGATGCGGGAGCAGGTCCTACATGGAAAGAGGTGGAGGATGAATTCAAGAGGATGAAACCAGGAAAAGTGACCGAAATGGACGAACTAACAGTAGAAATGATTTTTTTTTAAATCAACAGGATAGTGAAATAGGGGAGTTAGAGTAGTTAAGAAAGATGACAGAAAGAGGTGTACAATCTATAGGGTAATAACGCTGACAAGCCAACGTACAAAAAATAAATTAAGAGAGACTGGAAAATAAAATAAGAAAGAAAATGGAAGCAAAGTGGAGAAAGGAACAGCATGAATTTAGGAAAAGAGGTCTAAAATGGACAAGTTTTAGACTTGGTCGTTAAAAACTTGTCCAAGTTCTTATTTAATATGATGATTACAATACCTACTTATGTGACTGCTCTCCAGTGCGATAAAGGAAGGCATTCAACGTTGCTCTAAGATCTTCACTAATTGTTTCAGAGCTTCGTTTGCGAAGGAAAGCGTCGGCCTCGTCTACAAATAGGAGGAGGCCCCGTCGAGAGCTGCCAGCCCAGTCAAACACTTTGTGGATAGCTGTGACTCCTTCACGACCCATTGGAGCCACATCACCTCCAGTCATTATGGCAAAGTCCATACCGGAGTGAAGAGCCAATTTCTGGATAGGTGTCATAATAAATATTTTTAAAAATGTTTTTTAATATTTAAACTATTAAATTTCAAACCCGGAAATTTTAAGGGATTAATCCAAAGAACATGGATGAGGAAAATGTATTAGCTAATGTGCAGCCACAGTTGTATGAGGAGAGTTTGGGAAAACCTAGGGGTGTGCAAAGTTCTCTATTTTCAATTTGAATCAAATAAATGGTCAAAATATTCTCAAAGTTGAAACGAAAATTGAATCTATTTGGTTAACTGTTAGATGCTTGAAAAAAATCTTCCATTGTGCTTATTCATATAACTTGATTCACTAAAATTCATTCATAAAATATTTTATTTTACAATTTGTACTTATTATTTCATTTTAAGATGAAAAATCAAGTTACCATCACAATATTTTACATCCATTACTGTTTACAGCCTGTGTGGCCTGGGTCAGTTTTTATTCAAGTCATATATTTTCCACCGCCGGCTTGTTAGGCCTGACGTAACTTCATATGTCTTATAATCTTGCTTAAGACTAGGACGGCACAACATCCTGGCCGTTAATTTATCAATGTGAAAGAGTAAACCCCTTTCACCAATGATAAATTTTTCTGCCATGTCAGGAATCGAACCCGGGCCCTTAGTTCAGTAGATAAACTCGCTACTGACTGAGCTAAGGTTTTGGATCTCTACTATCATTAGATACAAGTCCATTAATTCAGTTTTTGTATATGAATATTAGTTTGTAATGTACATAACAGTTCAAGTAGAATTGTGTAATATTTGCACATTCCACATAATATGAGCAAACACCCGTTTCCCCACCCAATCCACCTGTCTTTGGGATTCGCCACTGGCAATCCAAGCTATTGTGAAAACTTGTGACAATCTTCATATTAGAATGTAAGCTATTACTAAGACAGTGTATGTAAACAGAGAAACTTAAGTAATATCTACTAAAGAAATGTAAAAAAAAAAAAGTTTAAAACAGTAGCTTAACAGCACATTTATCAAACATACTCACCTTTGCAAACATAGTTTTTCCAGTTCCTGGGGATCCGTGCATTAAAATATTTCTGTACATTCCTTTATTGCGCTTTGTGTTCTTGGTAGCAATTGCGATATCCCTACAAATAAGAACAAGAGATTATTTTATTCATTTTTCGGGACCTAAACAACAAGGTGCTATTATTAGATGGGTATGGTAGTACTCTAATATCTTGTAAAAAAAAAAAATCATAAATCTTTGGTACTCAAATTTTCTAGTCTAATTAATTTGATTCAATCATCAGACAACACAACTTCATTGAGGATAATTCAAATGACAAAAATAATGAATTAGTCTACCAATTGAAAGTAGTTTGAAAGCTCTATTACATTATTAAGAAATTTGATCTCGATTTTAATAATTTGTTAAGTTACCTAATGATTTATAAGTGAAACTGTTGGTATCTACCATAGAAATTAAGTAGCCTATACTTACCATTGCATTTTAAAAATACATTTGTACATACATAAAGAGGAAGCTCTAAAATTACAAACCTACAAAATTTTTAATCTTGATCTCAACTTTAATGATGACCTCAGATCAAAGCTCAAAATACACATACTTGCAGAGCCCTAATATATGTTTAGGTAGTGAAAACTTTCAAGTTAGGTTTAAACCACCATTAAATAATACTTAGCACCGCGTCTTTACCACCCTTTTGGGTTATAGGCTTAAGTACTAGCCACGCAAATGTATTTAGGAATTGGGGAGGTTGAATATAGAGGAAATGAACCCACATTTGCATGGAGAAGAGGGGGGGGGGGGGGGGAGGAAAAAACCATTTAGTAAAAAACACCCCCAGTTCACCCGAGCGAGATTCGAACTTCGATCTCCATGTCCTAAGAAGTCTAGCTAAACAATGAACTAGCACGTTAGCTAGCTAGCTACACCATCAAGGCGGGTACCACCATTAAAACTCAACTCAAATGTTTGAGTACTGAACATTCCTAGTTATAAGAATCATCCCTGATGTACCTTAATCTTTCCTCAAGCTTTGGAGCTAAAACCACGCCAGACAAAGCATCTTGTTGTTTAAACCTGAACCTCTTAAGGCCTGCACAGGATGTTTCAACGTTTCCAAAACTGAAAACCTCGAAGTTTCTCTCACTAAAGAAGGTTTGCCTGAAATGTAAAAAAAATATGTATGTATATGTTTAAAACATATTTAATGTCAAATTGAATAGGTAAGAAAAGACTCAATCTTTTATTTAAAAGAGATATATACACTAAATTTTTTTTAAACATGTTTCTATTTTCTATTATTCTACTTTAATTATATTTCCTCTTTTGTTCATAATTTTTTTCCAATAGTTCGGATATAAATGTGAAATTTGAATTTGTTTTTCATTATAAGATTAATATTTTCAGTTAGGTGTTAAATCAATGTCTGGGGTTTGGTTGCAGGATTGCCGAGTCGGTACACCAGCTTTTTCCTCGGGCTCCAACTCCTCTATTTATCTAATGTCCAACTCAAACTCCTTCAGACATGGCTAATGTAAATTAATTTACTGCACCAAAATGCTCAAAATTACTTCATGGGAAGCTTCTTTGGCATTGTGAATATAAATGTGAATAGATTTGTTTATCGAAATTACAAATATTGATCATAAAAATTTTAAAAAAAGTATTATTATTATTATTATTAGCACCGCGTCCTACTACCCATTCGGGTTATACACACTTACGCTAATGTGTAATGGTAGGGTGATTATGAGAT
Source organism: Timema cristinae (assembly GCA_039000515.1). Lineage (NCBI taxonomy): Eukaryota > Metazoa > Arthropoda > Insecta > Phasmatodea > Timematidae > Timema > Timema cristinae. The sequence goes on along the minus strand of JBCFYV010000100.1, from coordinate 41,155,617 downwards.
GAAATGGAGGACCAACAGTTTAACGTGGAATCCGAACCACGGTGGAGGCCTGGCATTCCACACATTCACAAGATGTCTTGTCAGAGGTGAAGGAAGAGGTTTGGTAATCAGATAAATCTTTGCCGGGACCGAGGATTGAACCCCGGCCGCCAGCATAGAAGTCTGACACCTTACCCCTAGACCTTATAAAAAAAGTAAAAAACCAAACTTTTTGAATATATTTTCTAATGTTATAATATTATATTTTTATTCAAGCCGGAGTCCATACATTTTTACAACTTTAACAGTGTTACACATGAGTTGTGCAAGAGAAGGATGCTCTAGAAACTGGCCACATGTACTTACCTAGCCTGGCCTCTATGTATCTAGCGCCGACACCAGTCCCTGCCTTGGCTGTGTACACCCCCAGAGCAAGCAGGGAAAGCCCCCCTGCGGCCGCCAGGATCTTGTCCCAGTCTTGTAAGAGTGCCGTCGCCCCTGACCCTAGCACTGAGCCAGCAGTCCTAGAACACAAGCACTAAGCTATTCAAACAATTAACTGAAAACAGGAACTTTTTTAGACCGCGTCTTTCTACCCATGTAGATTATAAACACATAAATTAATTACACCAGTGTGGTTTGAATGTATGAAGGTAGAATGATAGACTATATACACACACACAACACACATATATATATATATAGTAGAGAGAGAGAGAGAGGGGGGAGAGGAGGAAGGGGGAGAGGGTAAGGGGGAATAGAGAGAGGGAAGTGGAGAGGGGAGGGAGGGGGAGAGACCATTTATGGAAAAAAAGACCTTATCAATGACACTCCGGTCTATTGCAAGTGTGAAGCCTCAGCCCGAGCGACCGCTGAAGAAGCTTTGAACATCTTTTTGGTGTGAAAGTAATGACATATAAACGGGTAGACACCCCCTCTCGCATTATCTATGTATATAAACTACTACTGGCTGAAGGTATAGTAAATTCTCTCTTCCCCCCCCTCCCGCACTTCTTAGAAAAATTATATTTCTATGCTCTTGTGTGAAGCTTTGAGACAATTAATTTAAATGTTAGACTCGCCTTCCCACCGTTGAATGTCTCCAAATTCCAAATGGAGTTAGAGCATTTAGTGTTATTAGAAGCTTCGTTAGATGACTATAAGAAAATACACTTAAAAATAACACTTTACAAATATTCATTAGGCCCTAAATATTTTACGTTATGAGATAAAGAGTATGGGTGGATTGTTGTTTTATAATAGATAACTTATTTGAACCTCAAACATTTCAAGGACTACAAATTTGAAAACAAGGTAATCTCAATCAATACTTAAACTAAGTTAAATTAAATACATTGTGTTGTCTTTTTTTTTTCATTTTGAAAAAAACTCACTTGATCGACTCGAGAACTGTAACCCTATTCTCTGCCGCTTTCAGTCGTATCTGCTCAAGAGTAAGATCTTGATTCTCTCTGTCCACCTTCGCCTTTGCCCTCAGCTCTGCTTCCAGTTTCTTCATGTCATTCTTGTGCCTCAGATCCATCTCATGTTCGATTGTTGCTTTCCTCATGGATTCTTGTTTCGCCACCGACTCTTCCTGTCGCCTCAAGTTTTCATCGTTGATCCTCTGTTGTTGCATTAGCTGGTCGTCGTACCTTAGTAACAAAAGAAAAGAATTATAGCAAAGAAGTAATCTATTGGATCTGGGAAATAATTTCAATTCCAGTGGTCAAACTTTTGTGTGAAGGTTCAAAATTTTGAGTTTGAATGTGTGTGTGTGTGTGTTTGTGTGCGTGCGAGTGTGTAAAAATAAAATAGGTAGCTATTTAGGCCTAGTGGAATTTAATTCAAAATTCAAATTTATGACTATTACATACATCAATCATTAGTTGATAATAGGAAATATAAGTACTAAACATTTTTTTTATTTTGTAATGTGAGTTTACATTAGTTGGGTTTTAAATCCACATCCATGATAAGCTTTGTCCACATACAGTATTTTGTAAGCTCTATACCTTCCATATCTATAATTCCATAAGGATTTTAACATTCAGTTGGAAATTGTAGTACTCATCCAAGTTAGAAATGACTAAAGTAAAAGTTTATCCAAAACTGTCAAAACTAAGTTGGATGTGATAAAGAGTTATCATTCTCTCATTTTTGTCTGGTCAATCTCTCCTCAAATATAATACAAGTTTCACAATGCTGGTTAGTCGAGGTTGCCATTAGATCCTTCTTACCCAAGCACACTACCTTCCGACATAACCAGGAGCAAGGAGATTTGGCAACAGTTAAAGAAGAGAAGATAAAGATAGATTTTCTCCATAAGACCTGCAGTTTCCTCAGCCATGATAATGGGAGTAGAGCGTGTTTGTGCATCCTACCTCTTCCGAGCAAGTTGGTCCTGGTACTGTGCACGCATCTGATGCTGCTTGTTTCTTCTTGCATCGTCTTGCGCTTCTCTTCGCCCTCGACGCGCCTGTGCTCCAACTTATTTTGCTCAATATGAGCTTCATATTCTCGAACTTTGGCCACATACTCTTGCTGTCGGGTAACTTCCTGAAGTTTCGATAACTCTAGAGCTTCTTTTGCATGTTCTGAAAACCCAATGATAAGTATAGTAATTTTATTTATAAATGGGGTTTGCTTAGCCTTCCAAAACTGGTGTGTTATATTTGAATAAGGGAAGTTACTCAAATCAAACTGGGCTAGTTAAACAGCATAGATCAAAACTACAATTTATTGAATGTGATTTTAAAGTAATTATTTGGATGCTGGTAGAGACACTTACTGATCTTAAATCAAATAGGTCTGATTTCAAGAGGCACCATCTAGAGGAACGCTATGCCTATCATGTTTTAGGTTATCTCCAAGTTGTATTTTGACTAAGATTGTGTGGACCTTAAGAATTTCAAATCTGAATCTTACAATTATTTGAATACAATTCTAAATATAAACTTCCTAATCCTTAAAACCATTGCCATAATTAGTACTTAAGAATTATTTTTTTTGCAAAAAAGAAATCTTACCCTACTTTCATAATACACAAACAAGCGTTACCCAGTAAAATAACTTAGATTGTCTAATTAAAGGATTAATTAGGTAACTTACTTATGGTTAAAATGTCTAGATTACACACATGACAACTTTGAATGGAAATAACTAAAGTAAATTTGCTAATTCATCCAAAACTGTGTGTAAATTTAATTTTAAAACTTGATGTTAATAAACTTCGAAAGATGGGTTAACCTTGGTTGAATAATTAATTGGGGGTAGGTTATGTTAAACTTGTTAGATTCTTTTTAAATTATTATAAACACATACAAGACTATTTTTAACTAAATATTATTATTAAATAAATAAAATAGGTTAGAGTAGTAGGGGTTTTCATTTTGGCAAATCTGTAGCTATGTCAATCCTTTTTATTTGCGTAAGTTACTTAGGCCCTAATTGAGTTTTTGCAAGAGGGTTTTAAAAATATAATGATGTGTGAGAGTTTGATTAATGTTACTTCACTAAAAAGATCTACAATATGTGTTTGATAAAGAGAAGATAAAAATAATATTTTATTTATAATTAAAAAATCAAACAAGCTTAACTAAACTTTTAAAAAAATTAGTCAACCATGCTTAATCCATCCCAAAGTCAATTAAAATACGATTTTGGATGGATTAATATGTTTAGAGAGTAGTAGTTATTTCCATGCAAAGTTGTCATGTGTGTAGTCTATTTTGATAATGGCTCGTCTACAACAAAACGCACCCGCTTGTCGGATTCGCAACTACGCAAAAACGTAATTTTGTCTGTCTACAATAGCTTACGCAAACATAATCGTATGTCGGAACTGTCGGACCAGCTTGTCGGGAGGAGATGAACGCTGTCCATCTCTTGCATTTATGTAGTTGCGTTGGCTTGCGTTCGGCCAATAAAAAACCAATATGGATGGACTACTAAAATCAAATAATTTGAAGTTATTTGGTCTATGACAAAAACGCTTGGAAATGTATAGTAATGAATACAGGATTTTCAATTAAAATCATGTGTATTTATCCATTTAAATATTTTTTAAATATTTATTTCTTATTTGAAAACATTAATATGAATTTGACTTTTATAGTCATCATTGATGTGTGTTCCTATTGGTTGAAATTACGTTTTACGACTTTTCATTGTAGACAGTCTATTTTGTATTTAATAAAAGCGTAATTACGAGTGCATTTGCGATTGCGTAGATACGAGTCCGACAAGCGGGTATGTTGGTTGTAGACTGGCCTTAAGAGATTTTAATCAATTATTTCACTATCAAAGTATTTTAGTGAGTGACGCTTTTTTTGTCCTATTGAATAAATAACACAACCTAAGATTTAAAAGTTGTTTATATTTTCTCTAAAAAAAAGAACCATATACGTTCTCTAACCCAAAATCAATATTTCAGGGTAAACAAATTATGATGCAATTCTGATGGAAGGATTTTTCCATTGTTTTAACTTTATCAACTAAATTATCTTCCCAATTATCTAAGGATACCGGATGTGGAGGGTGAATTATAAGTTATGCACATCTCAATAAAGGATAGAAAACGTATTGGCCGAAAGTATTGAGATGAGGTTATTGCGGTAAAAACAATAGACTTGCATCATTCTGCATTCTATTTGTTCACGTATTCATATTTAGAACCAAAGTTAAAAACTCACTTGATTTTTCCAAATCTTTGGCTGCTTGAGCAGCTCTTTCCAATGCAGTGGAATCGAACCGGTAGGCATCCATAGCCCGTTTTTCAGCATTAGACCTATCATCATCTCCACCACCGCTTGAGGGTGGAACAGGGAATTGAGGAATTTCTGGAGGAGGTTGACTGCTTTTATATCCAAACAACCAAGACATAATAAATTATTAAAATGTTGTTAAATTATTTCTAAACACTTTCGCCCAACAAATTTGTAAACATGTGGTCTCTTCTGTTAGGTCTGCCGGTCTGATACACTCGCAATGAAACCAACAAACATAATCAGTACAACCAACATTAATTTTAATTTAAAAACTCACTAAAGAGAGGTTTTCCACCATCAATAATTTTATCGTGTAAAATAGTTGAAACTATTGGAACAAACGTTTATTTTATTGTCTTAAAACGTTTCCTATAAATATAAGACACCAATAACAATTTATTTTTTTTTAGTATTGCTAATTTGAGAATGGAAAAAAGTCACAGATAAAATAATCTTTCGGCTATTCTCGTAAGGAATCGGACAAGACACAAGACATCACTTTATTAGGAAAATCAAATTATCATAATTTTGTGGAATAATAACATTTTTATAATTTAAATTTAATTAATTAGTGTTTAAAACTTTTACAAAATTATTTAAGATTCGGATGGACAGCTACTAAACAAGAACGATAATGTTGTACAGCCTATTTCTCAGAAAATATGCATAATAACAACATGCTGTTTTTTGTATTATATTTAACTTGTAAATTTAAAATGAACTATATTAATAAAAAAGTTACATGATCATATTTACTTTTTTATAATAAGATGTAATTTCAATTAAATTGAAATTAAATAAAACATGAAATACAAGAATATAGTTTTGAAGCTATCACATTATTATAGATAGTAAGATAATGTTCTATCATACACTACGAATATTTATAACATAATAATTTTTACAATATTTGGTATTTAAAAATTAAATCATGTCTTAACAGTTTAAAAAGTTCAATTGTTTCCTGCTAGAGGGGTCTGTCTTCATAATCACCTCTCGCTCTCCTCCCCGACCACTTTTTAGCATTATATATCTTACCATCTTTTTTTTTTGTAAGCCCCGCTACTCCCCCTTACATAAACCAATTTTATCCTGTTCAGATAGAGCCCTTAACTTAACACTAATTGTCTGTCTCCTCCAAACTTGAGTTATTGAAAAAAAATATGTTATGTATTTGAATGATCAATGCTAAAAGTTTTTTTATAGGGTAGGCTTGATTCTGTTTAGCTTATCCATAATTTGATTAGCTAAAACCTATTTGTATAGCAATGGTTTTGTAAAAAAAAAAGAGATGAAAATGCCTCATATAAATAGTTGTATTCATGTTTTATAAACTTACAAGACTTTTTCGTACTTATAACAGGATATTAATTTTGAAGATATTAAGATTCAGTGATGCATCCAGAAATTACTTTAGGGAGGGTAGGTATGTGTGTCAAAGCTAACATTTCTGTCCCCTGAAAATATCACATTATTTTAGTTTAAGGTTTCATTAAAAAAAAATGGTACACACACATGTATATTATACAGGTTATTAATAAAACGGGTACACAATTTATGGATCTTGTTGTACACATTAACCCGATTAGAATAATTTTAATGATTTTAATAATAATAATAATAATAATAATAATAATAACAATGAAAGTGTCCTAGAAATTTTAGGTCCACAAACCATAGAGGTAAATGCAATTTTGTATTTTAGTAATAAAAAATAAATGGTATTGTGGATAACAAAAACTTTGACTCGCTTTTATCTTGACATAGACATTTACTAAACACTTTTAAGATTTGGGACTAATGGTTTTATAAAAATATATTTTAAGTAAAAGATTTTTATCTTTAATAGTACTACAACTTTACAATGGTAAGTGATTATGCATCTCAAATAGTTGCGGAGAAATTATGAAAATTTGAAACTTGTTTTGAATGTCCGAGTATAAACATTCGAAACTCAGAGCACGCAACTCACACCGGTTGCGGGAATGATATGTTAACGGTCGTCCTCAAAGAAAATTATATATATGTATATATGTACCCACAAAGAAAAAGATATGAAAACACACATATGACCTAAGGGTATTACCTCTATTCCTAGCATTAAAGAAAACTTGAAGTTGCATTAATGATATTTATTTATAAATAGCACAATTAAATATTTAAGTATAAGAATATGAATAAGTTTGAACAATATATAGAGATATTAATAAATCATGATAGTCAAGTTGGCAAACAAATAGTATTCTTTAAGATTTAGAATGATTGATGTAAAAAGAATTATATCAAAGTTAAATGCAGTTTTACACTCAAAACAGAGTCATCAGAAAAGAACAATAATAATTAAATCATTTGTTTCCACACGGCAGAAACTAGTAAAGTTACGTAGCCCTCGTAAACAAATATCAATTACAAAATCTGTCATCATTATTTACAAAGGTGAGTTCTCAAACTCCCTCATCTTTTCTAAATCCTCAATATACAACAATAATTTCTATACACTCCAAAAAACTTGAACATTCTAGATTAAGGTAGAATAACCTCTCTTCACAGCTTGAGCTCTTTGGAATGCCTTTGGTTGTGTGGCGCACTCTAGTGGGCGCCGTTTGAACCTGATGGCAGTGGCTAATCTATCTCATGGTGTGGCTATGCTTGGTTGTGTTGTTGTTTTTCTCTCCGACTCGTATTCCGAGACGCAGGGACGGTGAAACGGGGTAAGTTGTATATTTTCCTGACTCGATTCTCCTATGCTCAGGGGTGGCTCGTCCCTAAGGCGCGGAGGCGCGCGCCCCCCAACCCCACGAATCCTCAGTTCCTTTTAAAGTTATTATTCGCACTCTCACGACAATTTTATCTTACCATAATAGTTTCAAGAAAAATATGTTTTTGGTTTAAGTAATAGCAGGCAATGTTTTTAAAATGGCATGCGGTTGGCCCGAGGTGGTCAGCGCCTGATATTGGAAACCAAACCTTCCCACCTCTTCACCTCTTATCATCAAATGGCATGTAGTCGGGCGCGCGACGGTCAGCGCCTGACATATATTGAAACCAAACCTTCCCTCCCCTAAACCCGTTGTCCTCCTGCTATAGCTAGCATTGCTTTTTCTTCTTTTGAAGGCGCACTCCCTTACTCGCCCTAAGGTTGAAAGCTTGTGAAATGTGTATAGCGTGAACCAGCAATAATTCTTGTCAGTCATCCTGCGTGCTCCTGCATCTTGAGGATGTGTGTGGCGTATGTGTTTATAATAATATTATGCAGGGTTATTTCAGGATAATGTTTATTTGAGTTATATGTTTTAATATTTTTTGTAACTAGGCTTAATATGAATAGTTCAATCCAGGCGCTTAAGACAACGAGTATTGCAAGATTAACTCTTGATCAAAAAGAGATTTGAATTCATTAGGTAGGCCATGTCCTGAATTTTGTATGGAACAAAGTTAAAACATACATACCTATATATTTATGCACATTACATAGCTGCCGAGTTTCTACAACACATCCACGTCCTTTGGGGGAAGTCTTTTTTTTTATCTTTCCATGTTGTTTGTGATATTAATTTTTGAGTTTAACTAAATGAATATTTAGCAAAACATATTCCGAAATTTGTGTCTTCTTTTAAATATATTATTTAGAAATAATTTATGAATTAAACAGGCTGCGCCCTCCAGCTTCTAAAGTGACGAGCCGCCACTGCCTATGCTTGAAGCCAAATGCTACAGACTGATAATAATGATTTCCTGAGGTAACTAAGAAAAATTGTTCTTTTACAAGGATTCAAGTCTTTGTTCTTTGGCTTTGGACGTCATTCTATAAAACACCCAGATTGCGGCTCTAAACTCGGCATCCTTCCTTGGAGCTTGGACAGCTTATATATTGTTGTGTAGCAAGCAACCAAGTTGAAAGGATTAGAGGATTAACTGTGGAATGTAAGGATACACTGAAAGGGTGGAAGTATAGAAACGAAAAGAGGGGTTGGTGTGTTGACTGCCATAGCTACAGTAGCGCACCTCTAGTGAGGTGATAATACACAGTATTACTTGAAATAGAGATTTGCAAAACTTCGAGATGTCCATCCGAATCTTAAGACGTTTATTGATTAATTTACTTTAATTTTGGAATAGTTTGGATCTATTTTCACTTAGTTTCCAGCACGGCTATTCTGGGCAGACGGGATCTTTTGTCGACATGATACACGAGTGTCGGAACGGAAGCTACGCTCGTGGTAAAAAGAGATCCCGTCCGCCCAAAATGGCCCTGTTGATCCTCTTCAACGTACCGTGCCACTTTGACTTTTATGACATCACTCAGTAAACCACTTCTCCTAATGTGCCCCATCCAGTTAGCCTTTCTGCGTATAATGGTTTTCATTTAATTGATCTTCTGTTGTTAACCACCCTATCTGTTTGCTTTATTATCTCTGAGAAGTCCTGATTAGCCACGTAAAGCTTTAGTCTTTTTTTTTTTTTTTTTTTTTTACCTCTCCAATGTTATACCAAAGAGACATTTACACTGACCCACCTCTAGCCTGAGTTAAGTAGCTTTTCACATCAAGAATGAAATGTCAGATAGGGAAGATTTTGTGATGCCAATAAAGAGATTCATATGTAATAAATACTACTCAAAAACTATTTTAAATCCTGATTACAAATAATTTCAAAGAAGTGTATAACAATATTTAATATTATTGTTCATAAATAAAAATAATTATTTATTTAACACTATAATTTAAGTATAAGATGTGTGTTTGGTGAACACTGTAATGTACCCATCTGTACACCACGTAGATATCACAGCTCCCTCCCCTCCTTCTTTTAATAGCAGTGTTACATGGTTTATGGATGACCTCTAATCTTTTCCAGCACCACACAGAAATAATATATGTTGTGTTAAATGGAAAACTGTAGCCTACTATATAATCAAAAAGTCGTATTTATTAAATATCACTTTCTCTCTTCCTATTCCCCGTGAGCAAGTTGTCAGGATGGCTTAAGTATGGAGAGGAATGGTTGGAAGGGCTTTATAATAGCTATCCTGGAGATTTAGTGAGTTTATTGTAAACTATATTACCTACCAAATTTGATGTAGTCAGTTATAATAATAAATAATAATAATAATAATAATAATAATAATAATAATAATAATAATAAAAATAGTTTAAATCTAACAGAGTCGTCAGCCCAAGTCATTCCTTCTGTATGCTTACATAAGTGGTATCTACATCAAATTGGTGCACTAGTGTTTTCCCGTACTCACGCATTGCCCCTCAGCTCCTGCTGAACTAGTTTAAATCCTAATTATAGTTAAAAAATGTGTCTTTATTCCATGATCGTTTTACTTTGTTCCAAGACACTGATGTGTAGCTATATAAATCGAGCTGATAGTAATAACAGATTAGTCAGCATTTGGCTGACTCAGGATTACAACACAAAGAAGAAGCAGGTGTCTCTTGTGTCATACTGATAATAGGTACCTAAAATGTTAATAGACATTAACATAACGTATTTATTGAAAATCAAATTAAACACAATTTTTTTTATGTAACAACGTTATTAAGAGTCTATACACATTCTATTTTTGGGGATAAGTATTCAATGTGGCAAAATACTTATGAACATTAATTAGCTTCCTTACTATTTTTCTTATTAGTTTTTCCTTTTTAATAATAAATTTTCATCATACTAAGATATTGGAGGAACGTCACACAAGCATAATTGTATCCAAGCACACCATTCTTCTATTGCCATGGTTACTCTCGGAGTTATTCAGTGTTACCATACCCTGGAAAATATCGAAAGCTTCTCTACTTTTCAACATTTTCCTAAATAATACAAAATCTTATCACTCTGATGATTGAGAAGAAAGAAACAACACATTTACTGAATAATATATAAATAATAATTTGTGTGATAATACTATTAAGTATGGCTATGTATATTTTTCAGCAGGTGAAAACTTAGGTGTTTACATTTCTTATCCCGGACAACAGCTTTCCAATCCCGCCTTTGCGCATGCGCAGACATATTTATTGGTGTATGTAAAATGGTGTAAATTTCGTCAATAGATAAAATGTGTGATCATAATTTTGTGGTATTATGATACTCCTATTTAGGAGTTTGTGTTTCTGCTAGGAGTGAAATAGAGTGAAAATGATTTTTGATACATAAGACATGGTTTAGCCAAAGCACAACCATGAAGAACAAACGACCGAGAAAGTGACGCTAGTACAGCAAAAGCTTTTTCATCCCAGTATGAAGGAAATGGTAGGAGGCTGCTGTGTTTGTTCAGATGAACGAGGTTGGGCTGAGAACCCCTCGTTTACTGTGATGGTCAAGGATGCACTGTTGCTGTTCATCAGGGTAAGTATGTCTTATAAATAGACACTGGAGACCAACTCGAAGATGAAACTAGACCACCTTAGGCTAGGCATCATTCATATAAATAGTCTGGCCAACTGGAAGGTTACATTCTTTGTGGCACATACTTAGATTTTTTATTATGGTTATTAATTAAAATTTAAATGAAACCTTTTTGTAAAGGTTTTTTGTTTTGTATTCCATTCACAGCGTGTTATGGAATTGTGACGGTACCTACAGGACCGTGGTTTTGTCGTAAATGTGAATCTCAAGAGCGTGCTGCCCGAGTGGTGAGTTTAAATATACTAGCTTCCTAGTTGGCCTGTTTCATTGGGGCTGCTATAAAAAAAACATCAGTTGCTGTGTTGTATTGTGTGGAACCATGGGGTTTTATGTCTTCAAGGCTGGTTTGCTTTGTTTTCTGTTTTAATTGATTTGCTTTTGTTTTGGTTTGCTTTAATATCAACTAACCTTTTATTTATTTTCTATTGACTGTAATCCATTATTTACTAACTCACTTTGCCCAATCCTGTTACCCATTTCAATCTCTATCTAAATATGACAAATTATGTTTTTATTTAATGTGTTATAGGACTAGAGTTGGCTCTGTTTTTATACAAAGTGTAGCCTTATTTTGGTGTACTATAGTTACATGCGTGATCATAAAACCGTCTAGGGCTCAATTTTACATGATCCCAGCACCCAAGCTTGAAATATTTTTTATATAAATCTTTTTGGAATGCTAATGTTCACTTAATTTACATTCAGACTAACCTATATGTACGGTACTAAAACTTTATTTAATTTTGTTCATACTTAGTTTAAGTATCGGTATGTGATCTTTTCTAAAGTAAATTATGTTTACCTCCATGGGAATACACAGTTTAATTTGAAGCAGTAGTGAGTTAGAGTTTGGGTGAGAAGGCAAGAAGATGGGAAGTGCGCCTGCATTAGTGTATCATGTGTAGGAAAACCAGTGATGAATGACATGTGTGAAACAAATCTTATTGCACCCACCCAAGATTATAACTTTGACTTCACAGTCACCAATAATCCAGTAAAATGTGAGACATGCCGTAGATCGCATGACCACTGGTTTTAATCATATTAACCAGATGGGAGGTTCAGATAAGTTTTCAATCAATATGTGACTAAGTAGGGGCCCTAATTATATACTTTTACTTAAAAGTAACATGCTAATGACTTAATCTAGTAAAGAAAGGGTTAACCTAACTGCATAGAAAGTGTAAAGACATTAATAATGGCATTAACATTTAATTTCAATCGATTAAAGAAAATATCACACTGTGTTTGCTCCAAATTTGAAGGCAATGGACTCATAAAAAAAAGAGACACTCCTTATTGTTACTATGATTAGCCTTTGTTTATTTAATACAAGCCATTAAAACTAAATGATTGGAGTAGGCCTACTCTTTTATGTATCGTTTTTATTGTTAACTTTTCTCCTTGCATTGGCGAGAACAATTTTTTTTATACACACACACACACACATTTCTCACCATGTCTTACTACCAGAATTCAATTTATATTAACACACGAAAATAAATTTTATAAAGTTTGGAATAATTTTCACAAAAATCCTTTTAATTTTATTTTAAAAGAATATATCCTAAACCTAGGGCCTACCAGTTGCATGGTTTTTTGTAACTGATACACATTATCAAAAGTAAAAAAAATTGTAACTGAAGGCTTTGACACCTTAGTTCAGTTGGTAGCGTGTATGCTTACTGAGCTAAGGGGCCCGGGTTTAATTCCTGGCACGTCCGAAAAATGTATTATTTGAGAAATGTTGGTTTCCCCTTTCACAGTGATAAATTAACACTCGGGGTGTTGTGTCTGTTCTAGATTTAAGTTAGTTTGTAAGTCATTTTGTAAATCACATGCTGATAAAATCAGTTCAGAAAGTGTACGTTAAATACAGTAGCCTAACTTAAAAAATGGTATTTAAACATTTTTACCAACAGCTATTTTTGCCCTCGATAAAACACAATAAACTCTAATTAAACCTAATGAGTGGATCTTATGTTGAAATACTTGGTTTGCTTTTCTTTTGAGCCTTTACGTAACTGCCCCAAAAATATGTTGCGATAATAAACTGATCTGATTAGACTTATTATTGAATATATGCCCAAAAGTTATTAAAATAATAAGCATCATTAAGGGGGACAAAACAACTTAAGAGGTTTTTAAAATCTCAATCAAATATAAAATATAAATAAATAAGTTACATCAACCTCGTCCATAGTTATGTTGTTTGACTTAATGTGCTAACCAACTACTCAACAAGACATGAGTTTGAATAACTGAAGGGGCGAATTAGGTCTTTGCAGGTGTGAAACCAGTTGAGGCATGAATGAAAAGAAATCGGAAAACTAGCAGGCATAATTTAAAATTATATTACATATAGGCTAATCAAAGTATCACTGTTGCTGCATGAAATAAATAATGCCCTCGCATTACAAATTGTTCTTTATGATCTAGCAGCAGGAATGCCGCCTTTCCTAACAGTTAAGGTTTAAATTGTTTAGAAAATATAACTCTTACTTTCTTTTGTTCTGATTTTCGATTCACATCTTCCCACAAATTCGTATTTGATTAAAACTATAAGGGAATATAATAATCTTAATTAGTAGGATGTTTAAGAAACACAAACCCCCTTTGATGGGCATACTGGTTAAAGACGGATTCACACTATGAGGGCTCTGCGCCGACTGTGTTGTGTCGCTACCATTCACACTCGCAGGACTGTGCACAGACCATGTTGTGCGCCGACTGTTTTGTCACTACTATTTACACTCACAGGACTGTGCACAGACCATGTTGTGCGCCGACTGTGTTTTGTCGCTACTATTCACACTCACGGGACTGTGCGGACCATGTTGTGCGCCAGCTGTGTCGTTTCACTACCATTCACACTCACAGGATTGTGCACATACCTTATGCGCCAGCTGTGTCGTTTCACTATCATTCACACTCACAGGACTGTGCACATACCATGTTGACTGTGTTGTGTCACTACCATTAAAACTCACGGGACTGTGTGTGGACCATGTTGTGTGCTAGCTGTGTCATATCACTATCATTCACACTCACAGGATTGTGCACATACCATGTTGTGTGCCAGGTGTGTCGTGTCACTATCATTCACACTCGCAGGACTGTGCGCTGGTTGTTTTATGTTGCTACTATGATGTGACTGTTTCGGTCACCCTAGTTACTTTTTACATTGAGTTTTTCCTCTAGCTCCTTTCAAATAACTTCTTTAATGAGGTTATTATCATATTATTTATGTTGTAAATTACATATTTGTTCCAAAATTATTAAGTTTTTTCAGCCATAATAGCTGCACACAATAGTTGTGTTGGAATGTTCTCCAGGCATTGTCAGATTGTAGATAGGACCCTTAGTGAAAGTTCGCCTTTGCCAGAAGAAGCCGAACTATGAGAAAAAGTCACATGGTCAACCATAGGGTCCCCAAATTTCAACTCACACTGACAAGGTTATGCGCCTACCATGCAGAATCGTCTGGACCGTGGCCTTGGGAGAACAATTTTGAAGCAATCCAAGACGACACAGTCGAAGCACAATCAATGCACAGCCCTCTTAATGGGAATCAAACAACTGTCTTACAAGGTTACTCATATGGAAATGGCCTGTTCGGTATTGTCTGCCGCACGACACAGCGAGCACACAGCCCTCCCAGTGTGAATCCGTCTTAAGGCGTCAACCTCATTTGATCTGGCTTGTTGGTGACAGGGAGGTTGGGGTTTGACCATCTGAATCTCAGCTGGGTGTTCTAAGGTTTTTTCTCTCTAAATGGTTTTCCACTCTCCATCCACTAGACTGCTGGTACATTTCTTTTTTAATTCTAACCTTACGCATCCTTGCTCTATTTATGTTGATCTGTGAATAATTTTAGTTGAGTAAGACACAGTCATTAAAAGAAACCAGCGCAGTAATTTGTATTACATCCTGGGGGATATTTAAATATTATTAGTCTAAAAGTGTTCCGTGACAGTTTAAAACATACACAATGGTGGTCCTGAGTTCTAAAGTGTGGACCCACATGGTGGCTACAAACAGAAAATCTGTAAAAGTCAGAGATTGTTTTATGTCGGAGAAAACAGGGAAATGTCAGGGAATTTAATTAAAAAATAAGAAAAAGTCAGAATTTAAACACGTAAATAATTCTGCACCTAGAAATATAAACAAAATTGAGATTCTTAAAATTAAGTCACTCATCTACCATCATTATTTGTTTTACATTAATTGCAATTACTCTGGGGACCCACTTCAACGACCACGTGGTCTAACGCACTACTCACACAATAGACTAGGCTGCCAATGCCGGGGAGATTGAGGTTAGAATCTCGGTCGGATGTACTGAAGGTGGTTTTTCCAAACTGGTATTCTGTTCTCCCTCCTCACAATTGTGGGTACATTTCCTCTCAAATATAGCCTTACTCATCCTTAAAACCATTAGTGCATAAAGGTATAACCCGAAAGTGTAGTATGACACGTTGCTGAAAAAAAAAATTACACTGAGTCAACTTTAAAAGGTTTTTAGGATTAATCATTCTAAAAGTAATTTTAATTTTAAATATATAATGCATTTTGAAACACAAACCAATTGGAAAGAGCCTCAATCATCATGAGTACAACTGCCCACCCACTAGTAAACTAAGACACTTGCAAGATTGAAACTACCACTTTTCATTCTGATGCGACTTTTAGAAGTTTTTTTGCCTTATAATTTCCTGGAGATTACACAACCCAGAAATCAACATTTTTTAAAAATACATTTAGTTTTAATACATTTCAATGCAAGAGCAACATTTGCATTTGTTCATTCAAAATAATTATCTTTTGGGACCCCCAGAGCTCTTGGAATGTTATGCAAATCATGTACCACCATGTAACTATAGCACCACAACTTAAAAGTGAGATTAAGTTGCATCTGCTGAAACAATAAACCTTTCTGTGCGGATCCAATAGTCTCGATTTCAAATTGAAATTGATTCTTTGTTTTACTAACTCAAATCAAATCTGAATTTAATAATTTTAAAATAAAAATGTTCCAAATCGAACCTTTAAAGGCAATTTCTCCATAAGAATAAGGTTTCCATTTTGTTAATATTGGTTTAAAGATAATAGAGTTAATTCTATGCCAACTAAACCTTCTTAGAGATGCTGTAGTTTTTTTTTTTTTTGCGTTGCTGGTGACCCAGATATACTCCCACCTGTTGATCTGGTGCGCTTGTTTCCCATATTTTCCTGTAGGTAGCTCCAGCCTACTTCCATCATGAGGCCCTATTTCGATATGAGTTGTCGTCAAGTTTAAGTTTGAAGGTAATGTAAACAATCGTTTCATTGGAATGATTTCATTGCTTTCTATGTCAACTCGATCAAGGTTGATTATAATATTACATTAATTGTTGGAGTTTTTACATTGTATAGTAATAGAAGTCGAGGAAAGGTTCATAATAAAAAGAATGTTTCTGGGTGGATTTGAATTAATTATCTATCTAACCTTTACCGATGAAATTGTTTTATCATCACTAAGTATCCATATTAAGCTATAAAACACATTAAGCTTTTTACATCTAAATGTGATAATAGAATTCAATGTGGAAAAAGAATTTGAAAATTGGAGTTTAATATAAAGTCCAAAGATCAACTAGTTTATAAGATATAAAACACACCATCTGTGTGTTGGTTTTATCTAAAAATTCAACAAATAATTTACCCTATTTCATTCCGTCTCAATGTCCTCACCATTTAAAAGTTTCTAAATATCTAACTAAAACTTTAGCATTCAATGACAAAGCTAAAGAATTATTGCTGTAGAGTTCTCAAGAAGGTTGGAGATTAATCAGATAGAATACAAGTTTAATACAACCAAGGGGCTTAAGGTGCTCTCGCCCATGCATATGTTTTAGATTAGATGCTTGTGAAGAGGTCACATTTCAAAGAAATACAACATTGTCAGCATCTTAAGTAAAACGAACAAATACCAAAGTTCTTTATAACATTAAGATTATAGACACATGCAGAATTTTATCCAAAAATATGAAACCTTTTATTTGCTTCAATGGTGTGGGTGCTAGGCTTGAAATCTTGAATCGTACATCACTTGGTAACTTGATGACAGGCGTGTGTACATCAAAAGTTATTTCTTTCTTCTTTGGACCTTTTCATAAAATAAAACAATTGTTCACAAACTTTTGTAATGACATTGCACATATTTGGTGTGTGAGTTGAATATTTTTTGGTTTTAATCAATCTCTAGAGAATAAAGAGTAAAAATTTGATTCACTAACCTCACATATTAGATTCACCCAAATAATGTTCAATTTTCAAATTCCTAAATTGTGTATTTCTGCAATGTTTATACATGCATACCTAATCACTTGTTTCACCTATGGGGCAGGCAAGACACTTTGCATATAGCTCAAAAACAACTCGGTATTTAATCCAGCCTCACGAAATTTCTCTACACTATTCTATCCTTGTACACTCCCTTAGCTTCAACAACATCCATAAAATGAGCTTTACATGCGCTCTTGTATTCCTAAAACTCTTAATATTTATCTTTTTCACACACTCGTCTACAACATTTAACCACATCTTACATGGCCTACCCCTTCCTTTCAATCCACACACTCTACCTTCATATATTTGCTTCATCACTCAATCCACACTCATCCTCTCAACATTTCCTAAACAATGTAAGGTGCTTCTTCTACATTGATCTCTTGGATTCCCTTTCAAACCACACTCCTTCAGCACCCATTCGTTATTATGTCCATAAGAGTTTTTCCACATATATTTCTTCCTATTGTGTTTCTCTTGACAAACCCACGTTTCACATCTATCTATACAACAATGTTGGCACTAACACACAGTATATGTTCACGCACTAAAAGGTCTGCAAGCCACACAGTCATGGTTAGGGCCACATGTTTTAGATCAGGTACTTCCAACTTAAAAGTGCCCTAGGGCCACAGTTGAATCCACAAGTGTAGTGGCGCCTCGCAACATAATTGGGTAATTTTTGTCAGGTTATGCTAAAATAAGAACAGGTATTTAGTTGTGAATGACCCACAAATTGTTCTTGAGTGATAAAAATCCATAGTACAACTCCTTTGTAGGGGAAGTAGAGCCGTCGGTCCCATGTCGATTGTGGCATGTTAAATAACTCTGGAAGGTATATGGGAATTGATTTACTGGCAAAAATAGTAAGCCCGACTGCTGAGGACGGGGAGATCGAGGTTCGAATCTTGGTCGGGTGAACTGGGGGGGTGGGGAGTGTGTGTGTTCCCTAAATGGTTTTCCACTCTCCTTCCACGCAAATGCGGGTTCACTTCCTTTAATTCAAACTTCTCAATTCCTAATCCATTAGCGTAATTAGTACTTAAGCGTATAACCTGAACGGGTAGTAATATGCGGTGCTAAATAATAAAAAAATAATTTCCTCGCAAAAATGGTAAGCCCTTTCGCTCTCACTCATAGAAATTCCCCTGTGTTAATAGGTCTATAATCAGCTGGTTCAGAAAGTGCATGTTAAATACCTCAAATAAATTATGATTGAAATAAGAAGGGGTGATTTAAACATGTTTGATTAAATATATCAAATAAATCTTTCTAAAATTTACTATCTTTGATACGTCAATATACAGCAGATGTAAGAAATAAATTAAACATGAACATCACTTGGAGCTTTCATGGATATTCCCCACGCAACTCAAAATTTTCTGGTTCTTGGCTAGAATCTTCAATAGTAATACAGTAGATTACTTTTCCAAGAAACTTTGTGGGGGAAAAAAAAGGCATTGCAGGTTGCCAGCTGGAAACCCTTGCTTTAGATACCTTAAAAACAATTTTTTACCTAGCATCTCGAGGTGATTTTATGTCTATAATGCCAATAGCTGACAAAGTTGATTTCTCTAATCATAACTAGTAATGGTTCCTTAAAATGTTTGAATCCTTGAAAAATCTGAGGGCTAATTTAGCATATTTAAAATTATAATATAACATATATATATATATATATATATGTTATATTATAATTTTAAATATGCTAAATTAGCCCTCAGATTTTTCAAGGATTTAAACATTTTAAGGAACCATTACTATATATATATAAATAGTAATGGTTCCTTAAAATGTTTGAATCCTTGAAAAATCTGAGGGCTAATTTAGCATATTTAAAATTATAATATAACACATATATATATATATGTTATATTATAATTTTAAATATGCTAAATTAAAATTTAAAATTATAATATAACACACATATATATATATGTTATATTATAATTTTAAATATGCTAAATTAGCCCTCAGATTATTCAATGATTCAAACATTTTAAGGAACCATTACTATTTATAATATATAGTAATGGTTCCTTAAAATGTTTAAATCCTTGAAAAATCTGAGGGCTAATTTAGCATATTTAAAATTATAATATAACATATATATATATATATGTTATATTATAATTTTAAATATGCTAAATTAGCCCTCAGATTTTTCAAGGATTCAAACATTTTAAGGAACCATTACTATATATATGTATATATATTACTATATATATGTATTTATATATACTATTATATATATATATATATAATGTCAAATCTACTCTCCCTTCACAAAAATATGGGTAGACTTCCTCTAAATTCAACCTTACTCATCCCTAACTCATTAGCGTAATTAGTACATATATGTGGGTAACTTTCTTGCGATGCTAAGAAAAAGGATACTATAGATTCATTCTTTTCATTTACTTTTTACACACATAAGTCTTAAAAATATTTCATAGTTGGTCATGATACATTTGATTCTCTTAAGGCTTGTGTAATTATCGCACTTACTGAAATGAATTTTGATAATGTTTTGGATTCAAAATGTTAATATCATCTTCCATCACAAATATTAAGGTTGCATTTATAGTCTAATCTCAATAGTCAACCAATTTTGCTGTATTGAATAGCAAGCAGTTTAGGTTCACAGATTGATTAACGTCGAGGTGATCAAATCTCAATTAATGCCTCAAAGTGTGTGAATCATCCACCAGCACTGTGCCATCAACAATTTTAAACAAATCACTCTTCTTTGCACGGTTGTCTATTTATATACACTTTCGCCACCTTAAACAATATTTTCAAAACCTATACCTCTTACTCATAAAGGTGATAAGCTATTGCTTGATTTGGTTACAAATGGATATTTAGAGCACCAATTAGAAAATACATAGTTTTTGCGGTTAATAACATTTATTATTTTATAAGTATTGATAATATCTACCCTACAACAGCAAAAGATTATGTGGCTTGGTGTATGAAAACATGAAGGTAGATCTAGTATTTGTTTTTATATACCAGATACACCCTTTTTTAAGATCATCAGATTATATTTTATTTATTTATTTGAAGTATTTAACATGCACTTTCTAAACCAGCTTATTATATTAACACTTTAAAAGAATTTTTATGGGTGAGACTGAAAGAGTCTATCGATTTTGACGCTAAAGGTACTTTCACATACATTCCACGGTTCTTTTACATGCCACAATTTATACAGGGCCGACGGCTTTACTTCCCCTCCGTAGAAAGTTGTATTATAGATTTTTATTGATCAAGAAAAGTCCGTGGACTTCGGCTGGGTTTTAACCCACAAACACCGAGTCGTGAGGTGAGCACTTTGCCCCAAAGTCCACTCAGGTTGACCGCTGGGTTATAAATAGCCTATATATGTTCCTAAGAAAATGTATGGATAATTAAAATAATCTACATTTGGCTACGCTCCTCTATCGAACAACACATTCTTTGCACCCAATACGTTCACACTTATTTATAATCCTAGACACACTACATTTATGTAAAAAAGTGTAGTGAAAGTGACTAACTTATTAAAGTGTCAGTAGGAAGATCGTGTTATTGTTTATATTTCAACTATTTTCTGTCAAATATTGTTGCTTTTTCTTTAATGATAACCAAAATTGAGTGGGTTGGGGCAAAAATGTGATAACTCTCATTTTCTAAAAAATAAAAAAAAAAGGTGTTAGCAAAGATTTCTGGTAGCTTCCCTCTTAATCTAAAAGTTTTTTTATAATCAGTTGATATTTTGAGGATATCTAATATCAACAAATATTTTATTTATTTTTCATAGCTATATTTATGGATTTTATAAACATTTAAATAGTGAAAATATTCCAACTAAATTTAATCAATAATCAATAATTATAATTGATATAAAATTAATGTTCTGTTTTATTCTTTGCAAATGACAACTAATATTTGTGTGGTTATAAAAAGTCATATAGGCCTTCATGGTAATATTGTTTTTATTATGTACCTTCCTACATGGCCATGTATTGTATTAGTGAAAACAGACTGCATATCATGGGAACACATTACTTAAGTGTAGTGTTGGTCCATAATAGTCACGTATAATACTTTAACTCTTGACACATGATTGTATGGCCTACTTAACAAGTTTGATAGCGTTTCAAGACATTTTAATCATTGTGTAAATGGCTTGACATAGTCGAAGTCACACCAAAGGCCTAATAAGTACACCTTGACATTCCTTAATACAGTCCAATTTCCACTTGAAAACCCTTATCTGACAACTAGAAAAGTTTCTTTATCTACTTTCACGTATCCATAAGTCAAGTCATGTGATCTGCAGCTTTCAGTTTGACATAACTATAAATACCAATCAAATTACACTAATAAAATAGTAAAAGTTTTAACAATTTGGTCTTAAAAATATGTTTTTATCCCATAAAAGGCTCTTCTTATGAAAATTTGACCCACACCAGTGGTCACATGGTTTAATGTCTTAAGCTCATTATAAATTGTTTTTTCTTGGATGTAGCGGTTCGAATCTCAAGCACCAGGGATCACACCACAGTGGTGGTCTTGTTAATACTTAAAATAGTAAAATATTGAATTCTTTTTTTGTTTTAAATTTTCAATATGTCCCTTATGATTAAATGATTTTAAAACGCTTGTCTCACTCAGACCATGTAACCATCAATACAGATCAGATAATAGAGTGGATAGATGTATTTTTATATTTTCTTTAAATGTAAATAAGGATTTGATAACTTGTATAAACGTTTATATCTTAAACTACACACATCGAAATAAAATTAACAACTTACAATTATTCCAAAGTATTGACATATATATATATATATATATATATATATAACATATACATATATATTATTAATATAAAATATATATATATATATATATATATATACATATATATATGTGTGTGTGTGTTTGTGTGTAATTTGGCTTTAAAATGAAACATGTACAGTATAATCAATCTCTAAGTTCTCTTATACATAAATCATGTAACACCGTTGAGAAGGGAAAAGTAAAAGCTCTAATGTGTATATGGTGTTACATGGGGGGAGAAGGGTCAGGAAAAAAATGTAAGAAAAATGTGGTACATGGTTTATGGATGACCCTGAAACCACTTTTCCTCAAACACGGGCTTTTATTATAATTTTATATATGTACACAATTGCCTTCAATGTAGCATGCATTTTTCTAGCTCAGGTGACATTAACCCTCCCCATTCAGTTAGTTGATGTTTATGTGGGTTTCGTTCAAATGTTTCCGTGAGCTGTTTGCTTTAGCTTGTAAATTTTTTTGTTCTTACAAATTTTTGGGAACTCTAATAGTAAGCAAGATTAAATAATTATTTATATTTTAGTTGATCATTTCATTGAGTTGGCTGGACGATGAAAGTTTGGATTGCCACCAGGGCTGTGGAGTCGGAGTTGTAACCAAATCTGGGGGGAGTCGGTAAAAATGTACCGACTTTGACTTGGGCCTTCAAAATAAAAATATATAATATAACAATATAATATTGTAACTACTTCATTTTAAATTTATACTTTTTTATTCCTTGGGAGAAATAAATTTGTGATTTGGGTTGATCAATTTATTTATTTATTTTAATATACCGTAAAACACAATACCAAAGAATTATTATTAGCACCGCGTCTTATTCCCCGTTCGGGTTATACACAAATACCAAAGACGCTTCCA
The DNA here is from genome assembly GCA_039000515.1 of Timema cristinae. Classification (NCBI taxonomy): domain Eukaryota; kingdom Metazoa; phylum Arthropoda; class Insecta; order Phasmatodea; family Timematidae; genus Timema; species Timema cristinae. The sequence continues at coordinate 41,132,416 of JBCFYV010000100.1, read as the reverse complement.
AGAAATAATCTGTATTGGAGCAACTTAATGCAGTAAATTTCTTATTAATAATTAATATGCTTTAGCCATTAATGGAGTTGGAGTTGGTAGAAAAGTAGAGGATTCGGGCTCGAAGGTTTGGCGTATTGGCTCCACTGCTCTGATCATCACATCAACGTCCCAATTGCCACCTCCTCACTCGCTGGCTATAACTAGTCTAACTGTTGTTTGTGCTTGTCTCTGTGCTGCCCGTCGTCCAGCGTTGTGAGCTATGCCCGAGCAGGGATGGGGCGCTCAAGAGGACCGACAACGGGGGGTGGGCCCATGTCGTGTGCGCCCTCTACATCCCTGAAGTACGCTTTGGAAACGTTACGACGATGGAACCGATTATGCTGCAGCTGATCCCTCAAGAACGTTTTAGTAAAGTAAGTGTTGTAACTCAGTTTTATACATTCTTTTTTCAAATATAGGAAGTTCTCAACGAGCGGTTAGTTAATTTTGAAAGAAGGTGAAACACTGTAAAAGTTGAATGGTTCTCAAATAAGGTGTATTTATGAAATAAATAAGTTAGTTTAAAAAAATAGAATTGAACCTAAACCGGTTTTTCTTATGAAAATAAAACTTTCCGAAAAAAGCAACTTGCACTCAAGGTAGAAACAAACAAAATGGCAACTACACAACAGCTTACTAGGAACAAAATCTCTTTATGTTTGAAGTGCTGCTTGATAGACAGTGTTGTTAGTCATAAGTTGAAATACTGCATCTGTGTTTATACAAATCCAACTAACTCTAATCCTTGTTAAACTGATTTACTGTATAAATATTGTTCTAGCTTTAATAATGAATAAAACTTCCCCTTCATGGCGGCTCATTGTTTAAGAATCAAATAACTTCAACCAACATCAAATTTAATTCTACAGAAAAAAAAATTGGAAAGCATTTATGCATATCACATATTAGACTAGTTATTTATTTAAATATTTTTTTTTTTGCTCTAGCATACAATTCTTTTCTTCAAATGATCAACTTTTATTCTAAATATTTAATTCACTTTACTCTTTTGATTTTATATCTAAACTCTTAATTGCCGGAATTTTAAACCATTATATTCATCTATCTTGTAGAAAGTTGGTCCTTGTCTTTATTTGTAAGTATTTTTGCCGCACACCTGTTATTTTTTTAGCACTGTGTCTTACTACCCCTTTAGGGTGTACATTAAGGCCTATGTACTAATTATACCAATGGTAATATGGATTTGGGCGGTTATATTTAAAGTAATGGTACTCACATTAGCATGGAACAAGAGTGGAAAATCATTTTGGGGAAAAAAAAAAAAACCTCAATACACCCGACTGAGATTCGAACTTTGATTGCTTCATCATCAGCAATCTAGTCTACTGGGGGAGTGGAACATTAGATTGTGCGACCATCGAAGTGGTTCACACACCTGTTAAATTGGGAAAATACATATGATTAAAAAAATATCAAATAGACCCCTATTGGATTGTTGGTGAATTTGAAACATTAAAGGGCAAGATTTGATTATCAAGCCTTTGCATAGAAGAAAAATTGTACTGAAGAACATATCTCTTGGATTCAAACACACATATTATTATCCTCTATTCCACTTCCTGAAACGTTGGATTGCTTAAGGGCTGTGTATTAAAACCTAGTAAGCCCAAATCATTTTGTTTTAAACATCTGTTACATGACTTCACACTAGTCAATTTTATTATACATAAACTTTTACTCCTTTATTTTTTCTCCTGTTTTAACAATATATGTTTACAAATTATGGCATTCTAAAATTAAATGGTTGTACAGTAGAGGTGTGTGAAGCTTCAAAACGTCAAAGTCGATACACAAGTTTCCTTTGCTTTGACACTCACAATAACCTTTACATCTTCGAATCATTTTGAAGGAAGAGCAAAACTTTAAATATATCGCAAAGATTTGAAATAAACCACTGAATATAAGTTGTTTTGGCATGTAATCATATCAGAACAGCTACAAAACAGTATTTTAAAACAGGCTACTGATTAAATGACATAACACAATATAGCTTAAGCAGAGATAATTCAGATATGTGAGCATAAAATAATATATTTAAAAACCAACAGTAGTCTTATTTGACCCCAATTTTTTTTTTTACTTAGTCTTTTATTTGCAATTTTTAAAGCTTTGCTTTGACTTCACATTTAAAAAGTTTTGTTAACTTAATTTTTTTTTACTACAATTGCTAAAGATATTATGAATTATCTTGAAATTCATAATTATTCTTATTTTGATAAAACTAATTACCCAGTTTAAATGCTTTATAGGAATAGAAACTAGTCAAGATTATTAAAATTTAAAATGCGAAGTCCATTTCCTTTTTAATTATAAAAGGATTTTAAATTGAAATTATATAAAAAAAATATGCCTGGACAAATCTAAAAATTGTTTGGAAAAACTTGGCATTCTCATGGATTTTGGTTTCCAAGAGTGAGTATTTACCCTAATAATGATGATGGTGGCCTTTTTATAATTGGTTATCAATGTAATAAATGGAAAAAAAAAGTCTTCCATAAAAGAAAACTGGAAAATTATTTTATCAGGGAAAATTGAGAAACATTATCTGGAAAAGTTAGTGAACTTTTATAATGGACAACATTTTGTTCTCGTAATGTGTATCTGGCTATGTGAACATGCAGGGATAGTGTCGAGTATGCGAACATGTCATTCTCTTGGTATGTACCATATGTGCAAGCCATGAACAGCAGTGTCTGGCCACTCGAGTTACCTTGCAACACAATATGCTTGGAAACACCTTGGCTTTGCACAGTGTTATGACTAACTACTTTGTCTGACATCGTCTTGGTTGTGATGATGACTTTGTTTGGGGAGGTTTGGTGTCACGTTAGATTCAGTGTGGGAGACTTTCTGCTGTCCTAGTTAGTAGCGGGCAAGTCAACAAACTTTCCAACTAAAGTTTTGTTTTTAATTTTTTATGTGAGTAATTTTTATTTTTTTTACCTTGAATATAGAGATAAGGTCCAATTATTTAAAGGTAGGGTCTTATCTGATAGCTAGAAAAGCTACTAAATCTACCTTCACATATGCATATGTCTGGTCATGTGATATTCAACTGTCACTTTTGATAGGTATTGTCAGTATGTACAAATAACACTAGTAATATAGTGAAATGTAAGCGATTTTGGCTACAAACATTCTTTTTTTCTAAAAGGCTCTTCTTATGAAAACTCAATTTTTCTGTATGTTATATATGTGTTAAAACTTAGGAGTGTTATGAGATTAAAGTGATGAACTAAACTTTAAATCAAAGCAAAAATTGACAATATCGGAGATTTTACCAGATACTTTGATGTTTAAAATTGATTTAAAATCAATATGTATTGAGCATGATGTAAACTATCAACACATATCATGCTAATGCTATGAGTGAAGTATGACCCTTAGCACAAGACAAATCCTGGATAGCTCATTGGTAGAGCGTTGACGTGCTAAGCCAAAGGTCCTGGGTTCGATTCCCATGTTCAGGTGTCATTTTTTCAACTAATTTAAATTAATCTAGTCTCTTTGTTTTGAATATTTGAAGTCTTGCTAAATGGATATTGGAAAGTTTTTTTATGTAGGATATGGATAAAAAAATAGTAGACATATTCACCTAAAATAATTATAAAGTAAATCTTAATTCTAAACACCCTTAGTTTTCAGATTTGTGACAACTTGTACAAAACAGATCAGAGATTAACCAAAATAAATGCTACTTAATGAAAAAGGGATCAAAGTTTAATCAAAGTGATGTAAATGATAAAGTTTTAGCAGTAGTAGTTATCAGGGGTGCGGAATATGTCCAAACGCTGTGAACGAGTTTCGGGGGAAATTAAAGCAGTCCTGGGGAAATTTGGGGCAGGGAAATGTCCAACAATTTGTTGACGTTTTTAGTACAATCTTGTTCTGATATGGTAGTTTCATTTGTATGAAAAACTAAGGCCAATGACATGCAATACGACACTATCAGTATGTGCCATAGTGAGGTAGGTGTAAGCACAAAGAGTTGTGGTGTTTAAGGGCTAAGTTAATGTGTCAGAGTTTTAGATAAGAAGTCAGAGGTTGAGATAAGGGAGCAAAGGAAAAATCTAATAATTCAACCTGGCTAATGGGGTGATTGAGTGATGAGTCACCTCCCCTACCTTGGGTGTTTGATAGCTGTGGAGGGTAGGGAAGGGTGAGCGATGTTTTGTTTTAGTTTGAATTCAGTCACCCTTTACAGCGCGGCCTAATTTCATGGTGATGTGCGCACCACGCAGTTTATTTAAACTCTTGACATGCTTGTAATAATTGTGTAGCCATGAAATTATTGTCTTTAGTGGGCCTATTAAGGTCTGTACATTGTACAATAGATAAAATGTTTATAAAAAATTAATGGTTTAGTGAAACATGTTTATTTTGTCGGCTTTTAAGAGCAAACTAGACGTCAACTCTGCTTATTGTGAATGGTGTGCCAGACGTGATAAACTCGGATATCACGTATTTAATAAACATATCCAAGAAAAACCTAGTAGTAAGGATCAAGAGAGTATTGCAAGTTTTGTAAAACGTAATTATGTGATCAGGAAAAAACTAATAGTCATAAATAGCGGTAGTATTTCCCCTAAAGTGATTGATAGTGAAAGACCTTACAGTAGTGGCGAGTCTACAAAAAACGAAAAATCTATGAAAATTAACAATTAAACTAGGGCCTCTCGGAATTACACTCCATTGCCTCTTACTCTCAAGATGTAAAATTAAATGTTAGTACCGGTAAGCCTACTGGCATCGATGAACAATTAATAACAATATGTAATGACACAAGAAAATGGGAAGGCTGCCATTTCTGGGAGACAATTACATTTTCATAAGGTAGGTACTATAAAAATAAATATGATTAGAAATATATTTAAATTTGAATTTTACAAACTATGTATTAATAATAATATAATAATATATAATAATAATAATAATAATAATAATAAGCACCGCGTCTTACTACCCGTTTGGGCTATATGCTTTAAGTACTAATTACGCCAATGGATTAGGAATTGGGAAGGTTGAATTTGAGTAAGTGAACCCACATTTGCGTGGAGGGAGAGTGGAAAACCGTTTAGGAAAACCACCCCAGTTCACCCGACCGAGATTCGAACCTCGATCTTCCCGTCCTCAGCAGTCGGGCTCAACACGACTAGCGCGTTAGCCAACTACGCCACTTTTTCTCTTTATTTAAAAGGTTTTGACAAAATTCCAGGACACCCTTGACAGATATTCAAGATCTGTTGATATTAGCATGTGCAGAAAACTAAACTCTATGTTGCTACTGGAGACATAATTGATTTATTTTCACAAAAAAAATTATATTCTATAAAAACTGTAAAAATACTTGCGCTCCCTTCTGCCGCACCTTAAGTAACCGGGACACTACTCTAGTTTTGAGACTCAATTCACAATGAAACAATTTCTCCATCCTTACACTGATCTTATTTCTTGTATTCTTCACCTTCATCACACTTGGCTCGAAAAATCTTTAACACTAACGGCATTCATACCAATAGTATGAACAATAGTTGCCCAAAGCTGCAGCAATGTCTACAAACCACACTGACTGAATTCAAGACGTTTACAATGTCAATTTACATAAATAGTCTTAATTCAGTGTCTGCTTTCCTTTGCAATCGAGTTGTAGATGAATTACACAGACATGTAGACACCATTTTGAACAGACAAAAACTACTGTATAACAAACTTAGAAAGGTAAACACAAACTATGAAGTTTACAAACACCACACTCAACAGTTACGGGAATGAGGGAATGTGGGGTGTGATGTAACCTGTATGACTCATTGCATCGCATAAGCTATTTGGTTGCACAATTCATTTGGCTGAAAAACAATGCACCAGCCAGATGAGGACAACATTTGGTTAAAAAAATAAACAATATATTTAGCTGTACAAACAATATGTTGTGTTGATTTTGAAACAATATATGTATGTGTTAGTATATCTTGGTTAAATAAGTATTAAGTTTATTCAATTGTCTTTTCGTTACTACCAGCATCATCAACATAATTACTTACCTTGTCGATTGTAATGTGTGTTATGAATGAACAGGCCTACCAAGTAACTATATTTAATTGTTTATTTCACATTGATAGATATAACCAATAAGGTTGTCATCTTGCATTCGCAAAGCTTTAAGTTTCATATGTCTAGCTTGAAGGTATTTATAAAACTTTACACTCAACTTTATTGATTCATTATGATTTTAAACTTAGCCAAAAGTGGTTGGTCATCTTTGTAAGATGTATGTGCCTCTCATTTGAGGCTAAAGCGGTGTTAGTTAAGATTAAGTTGTAGGTCCCCTGTTGATTCACATGTTTGCCAAAAATCAAGAGCAGAGCTGAAATGTTGTCACATGATAAGCTTAAAGCTTATGAATGAACACAAGAAATCAGTGCAAACTGTGTGGGCTCCTTTGCAATAGTAAAGACAACATCATCCTTAGCTGCACTTCTCCATAAAATCTGCATAAAACTACCAATTAAATTTCAAAACCAACTGACTCGATATGTGCATGCTCTTACAAAGTGATATGCAAGCAGATAGCTGTTTCTTCTTTTGAGAAATGATAAGAAATTAACTCTTTAAATAAAAAGGTGTGTATTGATCTCATTTGTTGTTGATTTGTTTCACTTCACAACACAATAATTAGAAAACATAATCTAAAAGCTCTATTTATCCAGTATAAAATAAAACATATTGATAACCAGCTGTTTTATGTTTGTGTTGCAACACATTATGCGCGATATACATTTCTACATGTGTAAATTACTGCACCACTCAATCATATTATGCTCTCAATTTTCAGCAAAATTAAATCACGTTTTAGTAATCTAAAGCGAGACATGTGTTTGTTGGCGCAGGTGTGTTATATCTGCGAGGAGCAGGGTAAAGGAGGAAAGGCGACGGTGGGGGCATGCATGCAGTGCAACAAGTCAGGGTGTAAGCAGCAGTTCCACGTGACCTGCGCCCAGGCGCTGGGTCTGCTTTGCGAAGAAGCTGGAAACTACCTGGACAATGTCAAGTACTGCGGCTATTGCCAGCACCACTACTCCAAACTGGTACGTCCTGCTACCCACTCCCTCGTATACTCGTTCCTTGGAAACCCTTGAATGAAGGCTGTCACAAACGAAACATCGTGTAGTTTTATCTCACGAAAAAAAAAGCTTTTGTGAAAGTTTTTATCAATCCTTATATAGTGAGCTTATATGTCATTATTTGAGGTTTTATTATCATGGATATCTGGTTCACTAATTAAGCTAATGGGGGGGGGGGGGGGGGGCAGGTCAAAGCTTATGGGGGAGACACACGTACCTCTGAGACTCTAGTGATATGGAGTTCCTTACAACCCCTATTTTATTAAAGAACTCTTTAAAAAACAATAATTTAACCCCTACTATAAACCTAGTTTTGGAATTATTCCTTATTTGTGCTAATTTATAAACTCATACTTATTTTAATTTGTCCATTATTGTATTTTTAAACAAATTGGTTTCATATAAAATTCAACTATGATGTGTGAGTACCGGTATGCTATATCTTAGCTTTAGAGCCCCCTTCCCTCTACTGTCATTATATGTTCTTATATAACCAATGCCAGGATTAAATAACAGTAGATAACTTGCTACGGAGATTTTTTTTTCTGAATATCAATAACGAAATACTTACTTGGGTGGTAATGGTTTTCTAGACCCTTTGCACTAATATTTTGGATATTTTTATTAGAATCTTTCATTGGGGCTGACGCCTGGTAAAATAAAACTGCATATCAACACCCCCCCCAGGAATCAAGCAGATGTAAGGGTAGATTTGACCAATTACCCATTAAATTTCCATAAATTATTTTGAACAGATGGAGGAAAGCTTAAAATATTTTGTAGAATCTTGGAGGAACTCCTACCTCGCTGACATATATTATGTTCAACTCTATAGTTTATCTTCAGATAGGAATAGGTGTGATGAAGTGACTGGTTAAAATTAGCTCAGGATAGGGATGGATGGCGTACTTTTGTAAGTGCAAAAAATTTTCGGGTTCCTAATGTCAATTACAAAATATATATGTAAACAAGGAGGGTTGGTAAATAATTAACTTATACTTTTGAAAAAAATATTTCAAGATTATTTATTGCCTATTTATATGTATTATTACTGTTTTTCGGTACTTAAACTTGGCCTATCAATATTCTTGCCAACTTTACTTTTAAAATTACTACACACACACACACTTATCTTCCTCTTTTTTGGATACAAAAGTTCTATTAATATATTTACACATTGTCCAAAAATTAATTATGACAAACCAATAAAAATTCTTGTGAAATCCTGGACACGGGCTTGCAGAGCCTTGGTTGAGAATTACTGCATTAAGTAATCACCAAAAATGTGTTTAATATAAAAATATAAAAACATTAGTTGTTTACTTTGACATTTAGTTACTCTTATGTTTAGTTTTTAGATGGTTCTATGATATTATTACAACATAACATCTTAAAAGTAGTAGCTAAAAAGATATAAAAGAAAGTCAATTTTCTTTTTCTCCCCTTTATATATTGTTTTCTCTTTTAGGATTCTACGTTTCATGTTTTGCACTACCTCTTGATGCGTTTACATTAATAATGAAATCTAGGTCGAGGAATTGGGTCGTAACAAATTATTTTCTTTACGCAACAGCCATTAGTGTAAGCTGCTAACCCTGTTTCTCTTTTAATTGTGAAAGCTATATTATGTTTATTACTTTAATTCATTCTTATCCTTCCTACCTTCACCTCCTATTATGATATAGGCTGTGGTAATTCTTAATTACAAGATAAAATGATTTTTTTATGTATTAAATTAATGTTTATATATATCTATTTTTATGGTATAGAGAAATTAAGAACAAAGTTCAATATTTTGGATGCCATGGTGCGACTAAATGATTAATATACTTGGGAAAAGGAATGCCATGAATATGTTTTATATCATCAGTTAAATCTGTAAAAAATACTTTATCAATTAGTGTTTATTCTTGTACTTTTAATATTCTAATCTTTGAATACATAAGAAGTTTATATTATTTCTATATTTCTCTGTTGTTGCAGTGTTCATTCAGGGGTTCAGTATGTATAAATTATTATTAAATTAAAATTATATAATTTTGTAAAAAAAAATCACATAGTTTGGACAACTTCCCTTTGTTTAATCTGTTGCGTTTGTTACTGTGTTTGTTATTTTCTGTTTCTTTCATATGGATTAGTTGATTCTTCCTGTCTAGTTTGATCCCTTTGAGGAGGCGACGATCACACTGTTCCCCTCCTGAGTGAATGTATTTGGTTGGCCTTCTAAGGGATATCATCACATGGTTTTGAGGGGAATGTATGGAACACAAGAAAGGGGCAATTTTGTCGCAGTTTTTATATCAAAACATTTTATTGACCAAAATAGAGTTTAATTTTTTCTTCAGTTGGTGATATCAACAGTTCTTGAATATCTGTCAAGAATGTCCTGATTCCAAAGTGAGGTGGCCCATGGCTAGATAAATTTATAATAAAGGAAATTGATAAAACTAAAGAAAAAGGAAAAATAAACTACTAAGAATAAATTTGATGAAGAAAGCCCACCTAGGGAAAGAGGAAAGATGTGGGAAGAATCCAATGCACAAAGGTGACATCATCTTCCTTTCTTCTGTCTTCTATAGTAGAAGTAGTCACACACACATTTTAAACACAAATATAATAATATTTCGGCATTGTTGCCTTTATCAAACACAAAGAAGAAGAGAGTACAAATAACAAACAATGGATTACTCTCATCTTCTTTGTGTTTGATAAAGGCAACAATGCCGAAATATTATTACATTTGTGTTTAAAATGTGTGTGTGACTACTTCTACTATAGAAGACAGAAGAAAGGAAGAAGATGTCACCTTTGTGCATTGGATTCTTCCCACATCTTTCCTCTTTCCCTAGGTGGGCTTTCTCCATCAAATTTATTCTTAGTAGTTTATTTTTCCTTTTTCTTTAGTTTTATCAATTTCCTTTATTATAAAATTGTCAAGAATGTCCTGTAATTTTTTTAACAACTTTTTCTCTTCATTTAAAAAGTTTCTCATCAAATTTTCATGGCAGATATTCAACAACTTTTGATACCACCATGGAAAGAAAATTAAATTCTATGTTTCTACTGGTGCAATATTTTATTTATTTTGGCGGGGGGAAAAAAAGTTGCTATAAAAATGGCAAAAAAGCTTTCCTTTTCTCGTGTCCTCTACACTACCATCCTTTTTTATCTGTACAAACACACAAGCTATTATTCACCTTCAGCCCTTCTTTTTTTATTCTTAATATTAGAAAAGGGCTACATGATTAGGGGTGTGCGAAGATTATTTTTTAAATATGTAGCAATGTCAAAGGAAAGCTTAAAACATTCGAAGCAAAGAAGATAAGATCTTTCTTGTCACATAACTTCACCTTTAATGTTTAAAATATTCTTTTAGTTCATCTAGGAATAGAGAAAGGTGTAGAGAAATTAACAAAGCACACTTAATTCTTCTATGCTGAAATATCTGGAAATATTTATCTTCAATTAATCATCTATGGTGTAAAAAATGCGAGCAAGGAAGATAGAACATACAACTAAAAAGCTTAGTCTATTTTTTTTTCTATATCAGTTACCATAATTTCATGGTGTTTACAATTTAGAACATATTTTTCTTTTTAACAAAGTATGTTAACAAATTTGAATATGGTATTTATTTTACCTACCTGCATTATCTATGCAAAAGTTATACTTGTCATTCAATCACTAGTCTTATGTTTATTAGGGGCTGTTCTAAAAATAATTATATGTTGAAATATGTCATATTTAGTGATAAATTCAAAATATTTTCACAAACTATTGGAAGTTTTCTTCTTCCTTTGAAATTTGTGAAAAAAAAAATATAGTTGGACCAAAGGACATATTTTGACTTTCGACTTTGACAATTTGAATCCCCGCACTCCCCTTATTGTATAGTAAACATAGTGTTCAGTTTTAAATAGCACAACTTACAAACTCACTCACATCATAGGAGCACAGCTAATTTTAATTTAAGGATGCAACAATACCAGGCCAGGAATTATAAGTCAAGCCCACTTTTAAAGATTATACAATTTTTTTAATAACATTTTAAGCCTTGTTGAAATAATTTATTTTCACTAAAATAATTTTTATTTAATTCAAGCTTAGCTGAATCTCTATAAAATCAATTTTATTATATGTGCACAAGCAAATAGTTTCAATTTAGAAGCGACCATTTAAGATTACTGCCGAGATATTTGTGTTTTTTGACATTTAAAAGGTTTTACTTGGTTTTTATTTGCCTAATGATTGCAAACAATGTTTATAAACAAAAATAGTTTTGTTATTTTTAAAAGTTGTTTTTCTTAACTGACTCAATTTTGAAAAGTTAATTTTATTGATTTCTTTTTATAAAGGATCTTAAACTTGATTTATTTCTATCAAACAAATTTGATAAATTCTCTGAATTTAATTAAAAACTGGACTTGACTAATTGTAATTTATGTGATTTTCTATTAAAATTTTTTTACTGTACCTTATTTATTATTATTTTACTGCTTTAATGTTGTGTTTTTATTTCAAATCATCTATCGGTAAATTTTTTGAGCACTTCGAGGGAGATCTGGAACTTTCTCTTTTGCTTTTGATGTTCTCTACTGCAGAAGTTTGTTTTGTGGTGCTGCATGGTAGAAGTTTGTGTTTGTTGCATTGGGAGTATTTTTTTTTTTTATGGAAAAGGTAGGTCACTCTCACCCACTAAGCTAAATTAATGTAATGTAAAAAATTAAAAGTTAAATATCTAAAGCAATACTTTATATAAACATATTTTAGTTTTCTTGCACCACATACTTATTGTGATATTTTATAGAAACTTTATGTTTATCAAATAGGATTTATAAGATTTTCAACTGGTAGTCCAAAGATTAATTAGTTTTTTAAGTAGTTGTAGGGACACCTTTCTTACTAAACAAAATATACTATGGGGATTCTGAAGCTGAAGTTGTTAAAATGATTGTGTTTTTATTTTCAGAAGAAAAGTGGCAATGTAAAAACAATTCCTCCTTACAAACCGATCTCGGCCGATATAGGCTCAGACTCTTCCCCGGATAAGGACAGTGATATAATGGTTAAGTCTGGGGCCGCAAAGAGGAAAGGGGGGGTAAAGGCCACCACATCGGTCTCTGGAGCTAGAAGCTCTGGGGGCAAAGCTGGTGGGCATAGCCCCAGTGTGGGGGAACCCAACTTGTCACTTGCTGGCAGTGGAACTGATGTGGCAGGCGATGCAAATAAACGAGGGGCCTCCTTGGAGGGCAAAGAGACTGCTATCTCGGTATCAGCTATGGCTAGAAACAACAGTGCGGGTAGTACAAAGTTCACGACGTCAAATTTTGTGGAGACGGTTGTGACTCAAAGTGAAAGTGTGTTTGGTGCAGAGGGACCCCAACAGAGAGGACCAACTACTGTGTCAGCCTCTAATGGTGCCGGTAAAAAGCGTAAAGCCGGGGGTAATCGGACACCCACAAGTGGTCTCGGTTATGAAAGCTCGTCTGACGCTACTACGCTGACGAGTGTAATGTCTGCACCTACTATGAGTGTGAGTAGTGCATTGTCTACTAGTGTTGTTCACAATATCCCTCCCGGCATGGCGGGAAGCTCCGTTCCCGGATCGGCGGACAATTCCAGTCATAGTGTGTTGTCGGTGGACTCTAAAAAACCTAAAGTGGAGGTCAATTCTCCGATGACTAGTGTTCTGAGTGGCATGCCCTCGCCGATGGATGCGGGAGTTGTCAGTAACGTCAATTCAAGGAGTGTCCCGATGCCGTCCTCTAATGTCATTACCTCAGTTGCCAGTTCAAACCCCACCTCAAACCCACCTACATCTAGTATTGTAGTGTCAGTCCCCTTGGCGGCAACATCGCTACATTCCCCGGCTCCACCCCAACCTTCGGTTGTCACGTCAGCGCCGACCTTGTTCCAACAGTTGCAACAGTCAGTGCTGGTGAACAACGCAGCCAATGCGGCAGCTGCAGCCGCAGCCTCCAACAGCTTGGATCCAGTGAGTCTTCCAGATGACCAACCGGGGAAACGAGGAAGGTAAGAGAGAGTTAAATATTACTAGTATGGATGGGACCCTCGAATTCTCAAACTCTCACATCCTTAAGGATATTAGAGATTAAAAAAACGTAATCAAATTTTTTATTTGAAATTTCTTTTTCAAGAGTTCCATTACATTTTTGGCGGTCTATACTCAACATAATTATAGGAAAAATCTAACCAGACCCCAAGCCATAGAATTAACACCTAACTAAATGTATGGAACTTCTAATAAATGCATTTTAGAAAGAAAAAAAAGTTAATGTTTCTATTGTCTATTATTCCTCTTATGTTCACAATTGTTTATAAGACTCAGATTTGAGATTATAATCAGGTTGTGGATTCAGCCCATCTTTAATTATATTACAGTGTATTTTTCTTAATGTTGAGCCAAACCTACTATTTTACGAATCTAAATATCCAATTTGCCTATAATTCCTGAATCTGAATCCTGGTAAAAATTATGAACATAAGAAATATAAATATAATAGAATAATAGAAAGTACAAACAGTAACAAAGAATATAAGGTTATAAAAAAGCAATTTTTAAAAGTTTTTCTTACTGTCTATATGTTTTAGTTTTTTTTTAACCCAATTACTGTAAGGTATGTAAATAATTACAATATTTTGAATGTGTGTTTGGGCACATGGAAAATAATTGAAGTCGTAAATATCACAGGATTGAAAATTGAAAAAGAGGGCTTTAAATTTAAGATCCCGAATTGAGGAAAAATGGGGAAGTCAAGGAATTTGCTTGTTCAGAGAATAGTCAGGAAATATGATCAGATTTCTGGAATGTTCACATATTCACTAAATGAAAACACAACTTTTATAAACAATATTCAAAACAAAATTTTATTTTACAGTTAATACAGATCTCTATAGCACAGTTGTTCTTTTTTAATATTGTCTTAAGTCATCATGTGATTTTCGTGTCATCTTTCCTCCCCTCTACACCATTTCTTTAGCCAAAGTTAAGTCAAGGTTATGTGCGTGTGTTAAAATATATATCATAAAAGAATGTCTCTCTCAACAAGTTCAAACTGTGCAAGGTGATATTTTAATGTTTAAATAAATGATCTAACTAAAATCCAACTCAGTTCACACTACCCAATAAGTTATTGTTTTAGGCTAGTATCCTTTAACCCCTTCATAAAGTGACACAATTTCAGAATGTGTATATGCCTCAAAATATCATAACATTTAGATGCGATCTTACTTAATAAAATAATGTTTGTTAATTGACTGAAAAAGTTGGAAATTAGCTCTAGAAAAAAGGAAAAGTTGAGGAATTTTAAAATAAGATCTATCGTGACACCTTGTTTTAAGGAATAAATAGGAAGAACAAACTATTGTATGTTGTTCCTTCTGCTTGTTACTTTCATTTTGGATACTCTCTTTTACATAATATTCAGTTCATTTATTATTATTATTATTATAATATAACTGTTTATTGTAAACATATATGTAAATTGTTTTAACAGTTTTTGGTCTGTGAGCTTAGCTCAGTTGGTAGCATGTCTGCATCTTAGTTTATATGCAATATACTGAAAAGTTTATAAGTCGTGTACTGATATAATAGTTTGGTTCAAAAAGTGCACTTTAGATTCCAAAATAATAAAACAAAACAAAAAAAAAACTGTTTAAATACTTTAAAAAATTTACTATTATTGAAATGTGTGTCGATCAAAAGGGGTAGACCATGTAAGACATGACTAAATATTGTTGATGAAAAGAGAGACAATACAAGTTATAAGAATAAAAGCGCATTTGGTGTATGACTGTTGTTGAAGTGAAAGGAGCATTCAAGGAAAGGGAAGTGTGGAGAAAGTTAGTGAGGCTTGATTAAGTAAGGAGTTATTATTTAGCACCGCGTCTTACTACCCGTTCAGGCTGTACGCCTAAGTACTAATTACGCTAATGTATTAGTAATTTGGAAGGTAGAATTTTTAGAGGAAGTGAACCCGCATTTGTGGGAAAGAATAGTGGAAAACCATTAGTAAAAATCGCCCCCAGTTCACCCGACCGAGATTTGAACCTTGATCTCTCCGTCCTTTCGGCAGCATAGCTCAACACAATACCAGTGCGTTAGCTAACAACGCCACTCTTTACATTCTGTATTATATTAATGAAATCTACTAATTTAATGAACCATACTTTTTTTTAAATAAAATTTCACCAAAGCAAAATCACCTGGCTGACATGGGCCAGGTTCCTCAAAATTCTTCTCCTCTGGTTCATGATGAAAACATTCTTGCAGATCAGATACATAATCCATTTCACTCCCACTTGAAATTAAATCAAGTTCATCATCCGAGCCACTTTCTTCTAATAATTGCCTGACTTTTTTTTCCCGATGTTTTCTCTTTCTCAGTTAAAAATGACTCCTATTGTTTCTGTCCAAGCTCATTTTTTTTTCAGGGATGGCTATTAAAATACTTGATTTACCTTTTTGTCTTCCTTTGGAGTTGGTGGGTTTTCTTTGTTCGGCCTTGGGAAAAGACCTAATCATTTCAGGTGAAACTGCTATAATTGTTTCTCTACTACTTAAATCACAAGTCGAAACTGGTTGGGAAATACTTGGGTTGCACTGAAAATGTTATGTGGTCTATTGTCTTCATTTTTATTTAAAAAGAAAGGATTTGGACAGTCAGAAACGTAAGACGATAGGTATGTAAGCATTTATATGCCAGCTTCAAGTGATTTTTGGATGACAGGTATATTGATGTGACTTTCGTGATCATTCAGAACTAGGAAAACAGGCTCTTCTCAGGATGGCTTAGTATGAACAATAAAATGGCCAAGAAATATTTCTAAAATGCGGTCATTAGACCGTCCAGAAGAATTTGCTTCGTCTTTGGCTCCTAATGATGCCCCTTTAAGCATAAATCTTTAAAGGGTATCATAGGAAACACCATCATTGGAGGCACATGGCTTACAACAGCTATAAGTGCTACATTTTGGCCCCTTTCTCCTGATATGACACTGCCAAACTGTTAGATCCCCTTTGGTGCTAATAGTTTACGTGATACATCAACAGTGGAAAGGCCTGTTTAGTCTGCATTACAGATTCTCTGTGGTGGAAACGTGCCATACTTTCGCTGCACAAGTGTCAAATTGTCAAAGAATGATTGCACATTGTGTCTGTAAAAATTTTGCTTGTGTAAGGGATGTAGCTTCTTGCTTCCTTATTGAAATTTGACTCCCATACTTAGGTATCCTCGCAACCATTGGACTTCTGCTAAATGGTTTCTATTCCATTGTGATGGAGATACTTCATGTCATTCAAATGACATAGTAAAAAGCCAGTTTACACACATCTATTTAAATAAACACATTTTTTCTAAAAATCTTACTGCAAGAACATGAGTAAAAGTTGTACCTTGAAACATACAATTTGTGTTCCAAGGTAAAAGAAGGTGCCATTTTGAGAAAAATATTTTCCTGTCATTAATGGGCAAATACAAATTGAAATATGACTAAATCATCATATACAAAATACCTCAATACATTTCATAGTTTATATTAAAAATCTTTACCTTTATCTGTTGTAGAATAAACAGGTAAATTACAAAT
Source organism: Timema cristinae (assembly GCA_039000515.1). NCBI lineage: Eukaryota > Metazoa > Arthropoda > Insecta > Phasmatodea > Timematidae > Timema > Timema cristinae. Next base: position 41,115,635 of record JBCFYV010000100.1, on the reverse strand, counting down.
TAATTAAAAATATTTTCAACGCCTACAAAACTATAATTCAACTGACCTTTCACTGAATTAAAACTGAGCAACTGCAAACCGACTGTTTGTTCCCTCGTGGATGGGGAATAAACTAACATAAATACATTCAATATATTACTAGCTTTTCAGAAAACATAAATGTTCTAAGGTACAACACACTCCCCTACTAATTTATACTCTTAATATACTTTAAATTTACGATCATCAGTTTTTTCTAAATCATTAATCCTACATCAAGGGGTCCGCAAATCAGCTATTTTATGGTTAAATGCTCCGCGGGACTAAATAGTTTGAGAAGCACTATAATTCTTGTTTGCAAATGATGAGCTCGAAGCCCAAATCCGACTGAATGTACCGAGTTTTATTTTTTCTTCTAAATGGTTTCCCCTTTTCTCTTTCATTCAAATGTGGATACATCTCCTTTAAATTAACCTTCATTATCCCTACCCTAGTAGTGTCTATATGCATGCTCATCCATATGGGCACTAAAGTTCTGCACAAAATAAAAATATATTTTGACCTATTTTAGACAATTAGGCCTATGATCAAAATGTTCAGTTTTCATCCTTGGTTTCATACGTCACACCATGGATAAAAACAAGCACGTAAACATTTAAATTGTAACACAATCCAATCTATTATGATACATATGAACCATTATGGTCACTTTCAGCATTGCCATATTTGATCAAATGTTAAGTCATTTGATTGATAGGGTTGGTTTAACCCATCCCAGTTTCTCAGATATACAGACTTGACAGGTATATTTTCTTAAATAATTGCACTTAAGGTTTTGCTCACCTTGGTTGGCTAGTTTGTCCCTGATAGCCCATATTGGCACTAAACTCATTAATACACTTTAAATAAACTTATATCGAAGGGATGTGCAAAGGACATTTTTTCTATTCGAACTGAAGTTGAATTGATCCTATGGAATAGTCCCAAAGCCAAATCAAAGTTCAAATATTATATAACATTTGTTTTATGTTGAAAAAATATATGATCCGCATATTTATAAAACTTTAAATACATCGAATACCATATAAAAGTTTTTTTATTGCAATAATGTAAAGACTTGACCAACATTAATATATTATGTTACTCTTATGTTGTACGACATGTTATTCAATTACAATACCACAAGGTTGTTCTTTCTAAGTAACAAGATAAAATTTAAAAAAATGGAATGGTATTTTGGCTGTCAATATTTTTATTTGATAAAGCTTCATAATTGTCGAAGCCGTAATTTATTTCTAAAGGAAGTCACAGTTAATAAATACTAGATGCAAAGTGTGTTTTTGAAGCTTTGCACACTCCATTTATCTACAGTTTTGTTATTATTACTGTAATTTGGATCATTGTTGTGAACAATGTATTTATTTTGTAGATATCAATAAATCATATTACACTCTCTAAATTGTGATAATTTCAATAAGGGTTACTTTTAACTCTCCAGATCCCAGTCCTCGGACAAGACTGATAAGGGTCGTAAACAGAAGCGAGGGGGCTCTCTCGGCGCCCCTGCCCCGCCAGTGGCGAGTGTTGCCGCCAATGTCAACAAGAGGGGCAGTCGAAACGGTGGCCAAAACCCCAACACGCCCACACCTCCCCCTCAACCCCCTGCCCCATTGGTAGTGAAGGAGTCCCCACCAGCAGTCCCGGGTCAGAGTCCATGTCGGGACACTCGGCAGCAAGAAAGGCCAAGAGTGGCATCAAAGGGCGTGGAACTGCCAGAGAGGACATCAAGGATATCAAGCTGTGAGTCCTTCCTCAGTGTTACCAACCGTCAGGCACATTACTTTTGATTGGAATGACCGCCTTGTCTCCCTCCACCTCATTCCAATTTTTTTACAAAACATCATTTTAGTCAAGATATATCAAATATTTTTACGGTAGAAATATATAGTTTAATTTTCTTCACATGGTGATATCAACAGTTGTTGAATATCTGTCATGGATGTCCTGGAATTTAATGACATCTTATTCTCTTGAATTAAAATGTTTTTCATCTAATGCCGCCATGCTTATGACATATTCAAAAACTGTTGATATCAACATGAGTAGAAAATTAAACCCTGTGTTTTTACTGGAGCAATATTTTATTTATTTTGTTCAAAAAAAAAGGTTTTGCGATAAAAACTGAAAAAAATAGATACCTTTTCTGGAGTCCCCTACACTCCCACCTTAAAAAATAAATCAGATTAACAACTTGCAACAAACTACATTAATAGTATATTGAGATAGTATTGCCTTAAACACACCCCACCCCAAGAGATTGGTTATGTCTTTGATTGGGCCGGGTAAAAGCTTCTTGAACGCTTGTAATGGTGATTTTATACAGTCATATTTTTTTAAGTGAAGGGTGACCTGGTGGTTTAGGGGTAAGGTATCGGACTTCTATGCTGGCGTTCGGGGTTCAATCCTTGGTCCCGGCACAGATTTATCTGATTACCAAATCCTTCCTTCACCTCTGACAAGACTTGTATTAATCACAACTTGTGAATGTGTGGAATGCCAGGCCTCCACCTTGGTTCGGATCCCACGTTTAAACTGTAGGTCCTCCATTTCATCTCACAATCACCCTACCATTACACATTAGCGTAAGTGCATATAACCTGAATGGGTAGTAAGACGTGGTGCCAATAAATAATATATATATTTATTATTATTAATATATTATTATTATATTTTTTTTAGTGAAAGAACTTTGTAAAATAAAGATGATGTAACTTTGACGAGTCATCAAAGATCTACAAATTAATGTCTTTTACTAATCTTGTTTAACACACACACTTTAGAACATGCGCTCTTAAAGTTTTACCAAAGAAAACAGTGACTTTTGAAACATAAAACACTATTAAAAAATGTATGATATTAACAACAAATTTTTTATAATACTTCACACTTACATAATTTCTAAAGTTTGTGTATCTTGTTAATTAATGGAGCAACTCTTTAGAAGTTTCACAATCCTTTCGTTAATTTTTTTTATATGATTCTGGTTGTTCAATTTCAAGTTCATATCCCAGCATGTATAGTACAAACTTTGAAATAAATATGATGTGCCTTAATTTAATAACACATTATTCATCAAAGACTGCCTCAGATATTCTTTTAATATATATTTTCTAAAATTAATAATCATTCTATATTGAAATATTTTTCTTTTATAAAATAAATATGACATTGTAATATACAACCCCACCTTTTCTGATAAAATTAGAAGAATTTTCTTCTATTAAGCAATCTGGAGTGAAAGGTTGTGTCACACATTTTGAGAGAAAAACATCAAAGTAACACCGAAACTAAATATTTAATACACTTTCAGATGATTAGGTTAGTCAAACAAAATTTACAATTTATTTTCATTTTTGGATCTGTATGATACAAACTTTTGACACTTTCTTCACAACAGACAACAGCCGCTCAATCAGTATGGCTGAGTTAGGGACTGATGCCTTGGGAGTTTTTGTATGATACAAAATTTTCAGTTTACCTACCTTTCCAAATGTCTTGAACAGCTAATGATTTTGATCAAGATGTTTAATTATACAGAAGTATTTTTATTTTCATGAAAGTAAATATGTCTGGTATCATGAGAGAAATTTTGTTTGTTCAATTTAATCCTGTGTATTGCTAAATTATGACAGCATATATAATTAGCTTCAACCGTGATTCTTTGGTTGCATGGTCTAAGGTGGGCATGTCAATTTTGCGGCACACATGCGGCCCTATTAATAATTTTGTGCAGCCCATGGACCTTATAATAAACTATCGATGCCATGTGTTTCTATTCTTTTGATAAACAAACAACCAGGAAATACTACATTTTGGCATATGATATCTAGAACTTTAGCATTATTTGGAGAATTCAGACATATGAGATAGGTGTAATAAATCTTAACACTTTATTTGACATGGGTCAATTCTAGGGATTTGCGAGAACCATTTTTTCAATTCGAGACAATCTCAAGACGAGAATATAAAAAAAGTATCAAGACATAAGAATGAGACAAGAAAACGTACTTTGAAAGTAAAAAAAATTAGATAATTCAATTAAAGTAATTGAAGTAAATAATATATAGTTTATAAAGTTTTGTTTTGACATTTGAGCTGGCGCTTGATTTAGATTGTCTTATATATACTTCATTCAAACACTTGAGATACCTAATACACATTTTAAATGCATTCAATAAAATAGTGATAGGTAGTTAAATTGAACACCATTTATAATTCAATTTTGTAGTGTAACAGATTTTTTTGTCAAAGTTTGATATCATTATTTATAATCAAAAGGGCGGGGGGGGGGGGGGGATGCAACCTATTTTTGGGTTACTACAGTATTATTGAAAATAATACATTCCAAGTTTGGTTTTTTAATTTCTATGGACCATTATTTGCTTTTATTTTATTTATTTTTTGAATTTTGAATTAATTTTTAATTTTTGAGACTAGATCGAGATTTTTTTTCCCTTGAATTTTCGAGTCTCGCACTTCCCGCTAAATTGTTGACTTTTCACTCTAAATTTGTTAATTGTTTGGCAGCATATTGTTAACTGTTGTATTATCACATGAATTGAAACCAAACATTCGATAGATCTCGCGATATGGACACACATTTTTCAACAATAAATATGACTGGTGTGAGATTTAAAGACCAAATTACTACCAGTTATACATTAACCCTTTTATATCAAATAAAACTGTGTATTATGGTATTGTCATGTAATGAGGAAATAATACCAAAGAGAATGACGAAGATGGAGTATGTAGGAAAAAATGCCACAAGGGAGACTAATAAAGATATGGGAGGAGCAGAAATAGATAGTTTGCAAGTGAGAAGGGAATATTGGAATCAATCATAAGAGTAAAAAGTGTGGAAGTAAAGAGGAAGATGAAGTTATTTTACTAAACTGACCTGAAAACAGGCTGAAAACCGTTGATGATTTATGACACTCAAATAATATACATTTTCAAAACTAATCTTCATATTGAATAAGTCTGGTTTAAAATTAATATTTTAATGAACACCCTACACATATTTACCTTTATTTTTAAATTCATAGAATTGCTCGAAATAAAGAACACAAAATCAGTTCAAATACTATAATATTGTTTTTTAGTGTTTTTCTAGGGATTTTTAAAAAGATCTGATTGAAGTTGAGTTTATATCTCAGTTAACTTGCTAAAATAAAAGCAACACACACACTTTACCAATTTCTAAGAAAAATAACTCCCTAAGACTGTGTTTTTGGATGTTGTTTATCCCATTTAATTGCTAATGTTTTGGTATATCTTATGAAATAATTACAGTTTTATAATATTTTGTGTGTTTATATGTTATATATTTAATAAATCAGAAGAAACTAATGAAATTAAACTCCTTAATAATTAACGATGAAAGAAACTCATGCGTGCAGTTTAAATGTCTGGTACAAGCCTCATAGTTAAATACTATATGTGTCTAGTGTTGACAAAGAGGTCGTAAAACGCGTGGTATTATTGAGTTGGTTGTGAAGTGTCGAGAGTGCATAGCCTACAAGTATTTTTATTCTTTTTTTCCAAATTATACTCACTAAAAAAATCAATTCTAATTTACATAACATTAAGTACTTTACTAAAATCATAAGTGCACACCCCTTTTTTTAATTTTCTTTTATAGAACCACAATTTATACCAAACCTTATTCATGTGAAATGCTGTTTGGTTACCAAACTAGTTTATATAGAATTACTAACTTGACTATAAATTAGAGTTGGGTCATATCCATTAGTGTTAAATTACTGGTCTGGGGTCTGGTTGTAATGTTCATCCTATAATTATAATTTTTTTTTTGACCCACCAATAAGCAATACTAGAGCTTAAACAAATGTCACTTAGAATTTTGAAAAAAGAAAAAGAAATATAAAACAAATCTCAAACTTTGACATGAAAAACTTTTTTTTTTTGTAAACTAATTTACAAAACAATTATTTTTATTAAATGGAAAATGATATTTTTCTTTAAATATGTTTAACAATTTACTGATCGGGAAGTCAGTAATGAATCTCAATGATGTTCTATCTGACAGTAGACAAAACAAATACAAAAACTACGGGGTTAATTTGTGGCCTGTGGATTGCTTCCGTACATAAACAGACAATAACATAGTGCAAACATATTTATTTTGACATCAAGATAAGTCCAATCAAATCAAAAAGTTATAGACATGTCAATCTTATTCTGCTTTTTTCAGTAATTGTATTAAGATAGTAAAATAAATTTTAGTTGTCAAACTCATTTTTTATTGATACACATGGACAGGATTGCAGCATACACTGTATCAGCATATATTTCACCCAGCTACGTTGAATGAAGCATATTGTTAGGAGAGTGCAATATTTATATTATTCAACACTGAGTTATTAATTCAAGATAAAATAATGGATTCTTACATTAATATTATTTTCCTCTATGTACTCCTATGTTTTATTTGGAATTAATTTGTCATATTTGATCTTTTAAAAAATTATATTCATTAGTATGGTAAAAATATTTATGTAGATAACGGTTTCTTGTTAAAATTTTTGTTAAAGTTCTCTATTAAATCTCTTACTACCACAAGTTAATGATAGTGTAAACCATATTACAAATATGTAGGTGTACTACATGTTTTTAAACACTGTTGTAGGTTCAACTAAAATTGGTGCTAAAGAGTAGTTTGGTGACTTTCTTAGTGTGTAAATGTTATCTTTATCTCTATCTTCGGATTAAGACTATGATTTGTTATACGATTTACACAATTATGAAACAAAATTATCATGGCTTGTCCATCAATACATAGATAGTTAAATTTATATTACATATATTATTCATTAGACCACATATATGGTCTAGTGGTCAAAGTTCCCGGGTTTGATCCCCGGCGCTTCCAGATTTTTATCTGAAGCAGAGGGTTTGGGAAGGGCTCAACTCAGTGTCGTGAGGACAGTTGAGGAGCTACCTAAGTAAAGAAGTAGTGACTTTGGTCTTAAATACTGAGATTAAAAGCCAAAGGGGTTGTTCTGCTGACCACATGACAGCCTCTATCCACAAATGCTAGCACTATCTTCACCAACATGCAGCGGCCGCTTGGCCGGTATATCTCGCATATTCATTAAATTTTGACACACCGGTGCAGCTAATAGTTTGAAGCAGTTTATCGTGCCCATATAATATAATAAGGCGATATTTTGTATTCGTTTCAGGTTTCAAAATGGTGTGAGTGCACCCCACATGCTTGGCAACCAACTTAATCCTTCTTCTACGATGGCCCAGAAAATGTCCGATACATTATCGGCAGAGCTAGAGGCTCACAGTATCTTTACTGACTCCAATAATACTACGACGACATCTCTCATGGGACCTCAGTTACATAGTAGAGTGATTGCCTCGGTGAGTGGGGCATAGCAAGGGCGCCAAGACTCGTCGTACTTTGTTTTGCTTGTCTCTAATTTATAAATCTTTCAAATCTCCGAGATTGTTTGCTATGTGTGAACAATTCACTACTATCGCATCTGAGTTAAACTTTGTATTAATAATACATTGTTTATTTTAGTGTGGTTGTGTTGTTGGTTCTTGTAAACTTAACATGTTTGGGTTGTTAGAATTGGAGTTGAGGTCGAATCCAAATCTTCATTTTACCCCAATATTCACACACTCATGTAAATGTTAAATTAATGTTCTGCAGTCTGGGTGTTTAGTCTGTTTTATTATGTTGGCACCGAACCACCAATAAGCAATTTTATAGATTTAAAATAAATTCCAATTTAATATTCTGAAAAAGCAAATGTTATTTTTTTTCTAATGTTGAATCATCGAAATATCTTTAATAGTTTAAATTTTCAAATCCTACATCCTTAAAAAATATATATTTATTAAATCACATGATTTATATGACGTAAAAAAAAAACCACACGTAACATAAATGCAATATCTAAGTGTCGAATTTCACATATTAGATGCCGCCGATTTATAGAAATATAAATGAAACGATGAATTTTGTCATTAAAAAAGTTTGTAAATAAAAGATTTATTTTTTAAAAAACAGCTAAACAATAACTTCTAAACAATATAATATCACACATAGAAAAATTACAGCTAAAATTCTATTTATGATTGAGGGTTAGGCTCTTTAAAAATGATCATTTGCGTCTCTCATATCTCATTAAGTGGAAGCGGGGTGGTAAGAACTGAAGCTTATAGTTAAAAGAGTTAGTAAAACTACTTTAACCCGCTTCAATCGTTCAATCGTCACATGGTATAAGGTACTTCTCTCGCAATAGACTAGACTACTGATGACTGAAATATTGTGGTTCGATCCCTGTCGGGTGTACAGAGTTTTTTTTCTGCACACAAATGTGAGTACGCTCTAAAATCCAACCGTCTTCGACCCTAAGCTGTTAGAGTAATTTGTATATAAGCGCATAGCCCGAATGGGCAGTAAGATGCAGTGCTAAAAAAAACTACTTTAATGTAGTATGTAATTAAATAAATAGAATAGAGTATTTAAGAAATATGAAGCGTAAATAAAAGTAAACACTAGAGTTCTGCAGTGCTCAGGATTGACTCATTGTTTACTCTTCTCTATGCTTGTTTGGATGTGGTTTGTGAAATGAGTAAGGGAGAGGGGAGGTGGGAGTGGAGAGGGAGGAAGAACCCAACTTGCTATTGGAATATCAACAATTGAGAAGAAGAATATGATAAAGGAGAGGTCTTTGTACTTCTCATACCACTACAAAATATTATTTAATTGGTCTTCTTTAAAATTTCATCCAATTTACATTAGATCATTTTCATGTCAATCCCATATTATAAATATAATTATGGCCATGGGCCGCACACATGAAGTGTGAGTACCGCAGATAACCTGCAGACCACGATGAACCTCTGCTCTAATATATAATGTACATACTTCATGTTGAGTTTGTAAGTGCAGCTGAAGGTATTTGTTTATATCATAATTTAAGATAGGGAAGTTCCATTGTATTGTTCATATGCAAAGAAAGCTATTGGACTTAAAAGAACTTATTTGGTTGTTTAATTATTTTGTTTTATAACGCCTAACTATCCTTATATATTGACTGTAATTAAAATTTTCTAAAACAACCAGAAAAAATACATACTGAAATTGTATTATTATTGCAATAAAAAGTTATTTTCGATGTGCTATGAGCACATCATTTATCAATTTTGTTTATTTCACCCTCTTTTTTTTTCTTTTTTTTTCTTCCTTTTGATCCTTGTTTATGTGAATGAGCAAAGTTATATTTACTTTTAAATTGCTTATGCAAATACAGAGGAACTTCTCTTTATTATATTTCTAAATTCCAGATTTATCTTTAATTTAACTTGATGAAGTTAGTTATATGTTCTTCTCGTTACATTTTATTTTTTACAGTGAACATTTTGGATATAACTTGTAATTTTGACATAATATATGTTGTTTTGTCTGTAAATAATCGTTATTTAAATTATTGCAAACATATTTATTATATATTTTCTTATTTAGATTTATGTCGGCTTGGTTTTTTAGCTGTTTATCAGGTTGACGAAATCGGGTGGATAACAAATTCGTTTTAACTTAAATTTAAATAATGCTCATAAAATGCATTTAGTAAGAAATTAATTTAGAGGAGTTTCACTGTATTATATAATATTATGCGTGGAATAAGATACAGGACAGAGCTTGAGGGCTTTGGCAATAGCAACCAATTTTTCTTAAGATGCTGTCTTTGTCTATTGGCAACACTTAAGGTTTTCAAGGTTTAGATATCGTTTATGTCTGTACCTTTTTACGTATAATATAATGTATTACATAAATAATTTTTCAGGTGAGTATTGTTAGGTTCATGATGCATAAGAGACAACAGTTCTAGGTTTTCTTAAATAGTAAGTATACTCCTTGCTTAAGGAAATTTAATGTAGCCCATTATTTATTTATCTAAGATGTTTTGTTATTGTCTGTGATTTAATCTATAAAATTGATCTCTGCTCTGTCTTAGTTTAATTACACACACACAAATTGTCGTTTAAAAATTGATTTGTTTTAAACTTAAAAGGTTAGTGTATTTAATTTAACCAACTTTTTTTTGGCAATTATTTTTAATTCTTAAAAATATTATTTCACTTGTCGCCAATTATTTGATTTAAAACTGACAAATTGGTTAAATTTAATTAGTAAATTTGATCATAAATGTTTACTGATATTCATTCATAGTTTGATTCTGTGTTTTGAATATGATGCCATAAAATATATATTTTGCTTACAATCTAGCATATGTTTTGATAGAGTAAAGATTCATCCCCTTAGGCAAATAACCACATGTACAAGAAAAAGGTTATAAACCTTGTTGCGACATATTTTAATCTTTATATACTGTGAATAAAGTTTGGAAAGGTACTGAGGAGGTTGAAGCAAAAAGAAGAGTTGTAATAAAAGTGAAGAGCATGTTTGAGAATAACATGATTTGCGTTAAGACGGAGGAGAGGTGGATAGAATGTGGAAGGAACATATCATGGCAAAGTGGGAAGTGATGGTAATGACAAGAAAGAGAATAAAGCTATCTAGTGATGCTATAATGCTGGATGTGGTAGAGCTAAGAAAAGTACAGATCATAAAATATCTGGAAGAGTGATTGAGGAGAAAATTGGAGTTAGAGAGGATCCAATGGGATGAGGACAACAGGAAGATTTGTTCTATAGGTATGTTAAGAGACCTGCTATGAGAAGAGAATTGCCCTTGAAGTGTAAGCAAGTGTTGTACTTATTGTCACATATGCAGCAGAAACATGGTCCTTGAATGTAAAAGAGAGACTAGGAAAATGGAGGCCATGAAAATGAAGTTTGTGACAAGCATGTTAGCTGTCACAAGGAGAAACAGGATAAGGAATGAAATTATCTGGGAAAGATTGGGGACAGAGGGATTGCATGAGATAGCAGATAAAGCAAAACTATGATTGTATGGGCATGTAATAATGATGGTAAAGGAAAGAATAGCATAAAGAATGATGGAGATGAAGTATATAGGAAAAAGACCACAAGGGAGACCAAGAAAGAGATGCGAAGGGTAGATAACAGAAAGTGATGATGAGGGTGTGAATGCAAAGTATTTGGGACTTGGGAGTTGACTAATTGCAGTTCTAGGTTCTTAATAATGTTCTTTAGAATAGCAGGCATGTAAGTTGAGTCACTTTGGTCACTTTTTTACCACAAAACTTATTTTGTTTCAGTTCTTTTCTAAGAAAAAATATCCTAATTTAGTAACTTAAATTAAATATTAAACTTACCTGCCTTGGTGGCCTAGTTGGCTAATGCGCAAGTTTTGTGTAGCGCCAGACTGCCAAGGACGGGGAGATTGAGGTTTGAATCTCGGTCGAGTGAACTGGGGGTGGTTTTTCCAAAATGGTTTTCTACTCTCCCTCCATGCAAATAAGTGCTCACTTCCTCTAAAATTCAACTTTCCCAATTCCTAATCCATTAGTGTAATTAGTACTTAAGCATATAACCCGAGCGGGCAGTAAGATGCGGTGCTTAAAAGAATATACCAATTGAACCTAAATATAAAATATAATAGCTAAATACTAGGCAGACAGAAGCCATATTCCTTCAATAAATTATATTATAAAAAGAGGGAAGAAAATCAATACATAAAAAAATGTTTTTTTTTATGAAAGCAAGGAAATAATATTAACTAAAACAAAAGTGAAGAATTTAAGAAGCATGCAAATGCAGAGTTTAAATAAATTGTTTACAAAAGAAAATTAAATATTACCCGTACATAAGCTTTAGCAAAATAATAATTTCAGACAAGTGTTTACCAAGTAGACTTAATAAAAAAAAGAAAAAAAAGTGAATAGGTAAAGCAAGTGACCTTCAAATGAAAAGATTTAAAAAGCAAAGCGTCTCTAATAGGTTAATTTTCTGACTTCTAAAAACCTAAACTATAATACAGCATTAGTTTGTAAATTCTTTTAATATCATAATTCCTTTTTTTATTTTTATTTTCTCGCACTTTCTTGTTAATTTTAATAATAATAATCGACTTTAATGGTGAAGCTAAGGCCTTTTCTTACACTTAACTAATACAGTTATAATGAAGTTTAACAAAAAATTATATTATATATATAAACACAAAAAAATGCATGAAAACTAGAGCTAAAATACACCAGGCTTACATAATATGAGAATGTGCGCGCACACACACACACACACACACAAGAAGGTGTGATTACGTCTCACACTCCTCATTCTCACGAATGATCTTCCCCACGCAGATTATTTGCGACTTTTCGCTTGAGACCAATAAATTATAATTTCTTTACATCGTTGGTTAGGGTACTCCATGAACGAGAAGCTGAAACTGTGAAAGAATTCGAGTAATGATTGGAGTTATGGAGAGGAATGAATAAAGTTGAGTTTTCTTGTGATCGAGTGTTGAAATTATTATTAGAGTTGAGTGAGCGTATACGTGAATAAAGGTATTGTGGGGAGTTGGAAGTCAATAGTCTTTATGATGGTCATCGAGTCTAAAGTTCGTCTTTCTTTAGGTCGTACACAGATTTATCTGATTTCCAAACCCTTCCTACACCTCTGACAAGACATCTTGTGAATGTGTGGAATGCCAGGTCGCCACCGTGGTTCGGATTCCACGTTAAACTGTAGGTCCTTCATTTCATCTCACAATCACCCTACCATTACACATTAGCGTAAGTGTGTATAACCCGAACGGGTAGTAAGACGTGGTGCTAATAATAATAATAATAATTTTAGGTCGTAGCCAAGTCAGTTTCTTATAATATGGGGAAATATGATCACGTGACCGGAGGTCTAATATAATTCTAACACATGTGTTTTGGAGTCTTTGTAGTCTTGCCACAAGGTCAGTTGTTTTAGTCACGTTCTGGTCAATTACAGACATTGTGGTCACCTTTAGTCACTCTTCTTATTTATTTAAAGATGCCTCGCCAAGCACATCCTTAATTATAAATGTGTGAAAAAATACTACTGCATTTCTTCAATTTTAAGACGGTATTGATTGTAAGTTGTACTTTAATTTTTTCAATACTACTAACAGGAAAAAAAAACCCTTTAATTCTAGGGAAATTAAATAAAAATAAAACACAAAAATACCCTAACTCCAAGAAATATATATTTTTTTTCCTTTACTATCCCATAATATATCATTTTTTAGCACTTTAGTGAGCATTGGTTGAAAAAGAATTGTGATAGATTTTAATACACACCTCATTATTAGAGCCGTTTAAATAGGAAAAAAAAGTGTGTCCTAAGATCGAAGAAGTAATAGTATATTTAAATATGAAAAAGGGTTTTTCTATGCACCAACTACAGTAGCTTTGATAGTTAAACATGGTATAGTTTGAGGGGGGGTAAACGGTACATCTCCTTTTACATAATACAATATGTGTGTGGTTACGCGGCAAAACAATTAACATAGGCTAGAAAAATACACTATTATGTATACATTTTAACATTTACAAAATTATGTTTGCATTGTTTAATTTTACACTAAAAACATGTTTGCATTGTTTAATTTTACACTAAAAACATGTTAGCATTTGAATTCTTTTTCTGAGTGTTTCAAGTTTCAATAGTGAGAGCAATGCCTGACCTTGTCCAACTCTACTACCGATGTTTCGGCTGTGATTAAAAGAGCCAACATTTGTATTGTGTGATTTAAGTCATTATATACTCATCGTGGCCAGGGTGATAAAAAAACATTAATTTGAATTCAAACCTACTTCAAATTATTTCATGTCTCTTGTCTTGTTACATCTCACTTTAATAGCAATTTGTACTTGTCTCTGGTCTATGGTATCCGACACCTTAGCTCAGTTGATAGCTCTGTCTACTGAGCAAAGGGTGCCGAGCTCAATTCCTGGCTTGAGTGAAAATTTATCATTGGTAAAATGTGGGTTTACCCTTTCACAGTGATAAATTAATGGCCAGGGACTGAATGTTGTGCCTGTCTTAGTCTTAAGTAAGATTATAAGGCTTATGAAGCTATGACAGGCCTAGCAAACCGGTAGTGGAAAATATATGGCTTGAATGAAAAACTGACACGGCCATAGGTTGGAAATAGTAATGGATGTAAAGTAAATATGTCTATAGTGCAGGATAAGCTACCGTTGTCAGGCTGCCAGATTCTATAAGTTTAAATCTTTTAGCGTGGTTGATTTAGTACAGGAGTAACCCAAAACTATCAAAACTAGACTCAAATCACCATAGGAGTGGTGGTAACTGACAGCTATCAGAAGTTGTAAATATGGTTAAAAGAATATAATAATTAAAAGCAAATTGTTCGTCGTGAAAGTTTTGACAACAAAAAGTGACTATAAATTAACATTTGGTCTTGCAGATATTATGGTTTGATGATTGGATACATGAGAGTAGATTTGGTAACTTTTGCTAGCTCTCAGTTACCTGAACTCTTATCGTGGGTGGGGTATACATTCTCGCTTGGACTGAATTCATTAATTAAAGGAATTTCTCAATTAAATGCAGAATTAACACCAATATAAAAACAAACTAGGTTGTGCCAAGCTAATTTTTTCGGTTCAAAGCAAAGTTAAATCAAATATACAAAATATTCCTGATGTCCAATTTTAAGTTTTAAGTAACTTGTAAAAAATATTTTATCTTGAAAAACATATATTGGGCATTTTTATATCACTTTCGATATAAAAGTATATTTTATTACAAAGAAGGTTTCCAGAGTTCATCCACAATAATGATTAATAAACTAGATTGCCATTACAACATGTTATTCCGCATCCCTTAGTATTAACATTTATAACCAATAAATATTCCTTTCAAGTTTCAATGAATATTTATTTAATCTTGCTGATGTTGGTCCCATCAGGGCTGCGAAGTCTGTAGGCTAAACCTTCGACTTTGACTCGACTCCTCTACTTTTTCTACTTTCCGACTCTGACTCCTTTATTAATGGCAAATTTATAATAATAATAATAAGTAATAAAAGATACTTATAAAAATAATTTTAACACAGTGAATTTGTTATAACTATTGGATATATATTAAAATACTAAAATGGTAGCACAGGGCATTTCATCCCCAACACTTGAATCATAAAGCTACTTGGTTAATATAACATAAAAACAATATATTTAGTTTCACTACAATTTCTGATCAAATAAACTAAATTCCTATGAGTCGAAGTCGTTCTACCGACGCCACCCAAAATTGCTTCAGACTCTGACTCAAACTCCACAGCCCTGGGTCCCACTAAACATAATATATCAGTTAAAGGTATTCCTCCTCTTCCTTACCTTCCCCCTCTCCCCCCCTCCCGCACCCCCTCAAGTAAGTTAATATTCAGGGCAGCCACAGTCAAGGAAAATATAGAAAACCTTCAAAAGCAAGGGGATTTAAAACCTCTAGGAGGAAGATAAATGTCATCGGTTGCATGCTATTCAAACAATTTTTCTACCAAAAGTCTGTGTCCATTTATTTTTGAGAACATTTAAAAAAATGTTATCCATAACAAATTCATGGTGGCTACAGACAGGGAAAACATGGAAAAGTCAGGGAATTAAAAAAATACAATATATGTCTAAAATATCCCATTAATTTCACAACTAAACACTAAAACAAAAGTTAATAATATCTAAATAAAGTAGCATTTTAATTTTTAAAATAACTAATAAAACCGTTTATGTTTAGTATATACAAACTTTTTTTTAATATGTGATCAATAAAATAAAACAAAAGTCATCATCCATCATTAAAACTGGAAAAAAGTAGTCGGGGAAAATTGAAAAATGTTGACTGGAAAACCTGGAAGTCAGGGAATTTTATAATATATGTTTTGTAGCCACCTTGAAATTGAATATCTTGATATGTTCTTAGAATATTTATAAATCTCGGCAATGGGTTTTAGGAACGGAAATTTGGACTTTTTTTTATCAGGGTAGTGTCTATGAATATAATTTGTGATTTTGTGACTATTATTATTTAATCTTTATTTAATTCCTTAGGTTTAAAATATAGACTTAAGTGGAGTCCTACGACAATTTTCTATTTCTAGAGCTATGGCTACTTTTTGTCATCAACTTGTCATTAAACCATTATGTTAATGTTAATTATAATATAATAGTCTATTTGACATGGAAATTGGTTTAGTCTAGACTTGACTTGAGCAGGCGTTAATGACATGTTTGTTGTTTGATCAGGCTCGCTCTATTGCTGCCAACCAATCAGGTTCTGGGACCGGCGCAACTAACATTACGGCTGGAAGCGGTAGCAATGCTGCCAACTCGACGGCAGCTGCAGCGGGTAGCATTCCACAAAGTCTGGACCAGCTACTGGAACGGCAATGGGAACAGGGTAGCCAATTTCTCATGGAGCAAGCTCAGCACTTTGACAGTAAGTCCGAGTCTCTTTATTTTTACCTTAGTGAGTTTCGTCGACTTGAATTTAACTCCACCGGAATGAAGTTGCCGCCAAGAAAACAGGATTAGGAATGAAGTTGCCACTAGTAGAAATATTATGATTAGGAAATAGAATAGTTGTCAGTATTAGAAATATGATTCAGAATGAATGCAGCATAACACATAAGGAGAGTTGCCTGGTGTCAGTTGGTATAGGTGTCATGACTTCTGTGCTGGCGCCGGGGTTCAAATCTCGGTCCCGGCACAGATTTATTGATTACCAAACCCTTCTTTAACCTCTGACAAAGAAATCCTAGTGAATGTTGGGAATGCCAGATCTCACCGTGGTTCGGATATCCACGTTAAACTGAGTGTCCTATATTTCATCTCACAATCATCCTACCATGACCATTAGCGATAAGTGCGTATAGCTCGAATGGGTCAGTAAGAAACGCGATGAATTTATAATAATAATAATAATAATCAATAATACAAAGGAGAAAGGGAATTACTACTAGAATCATCCATTTGTAAATTCCACCTTTTTTACAATTATAAATTAACTCAACTATAATTTTGCTATACCTTTTCTAAAACTAGTTTTTCTTATTTTCTTTTTATATTAAGTATACTAAATAAATTATACCTCATCATCATTATCAGTTAAATTCATTAAAATATTAAGTGAATAATATAAAAACTATACTTTTGATAATCTATTTTACCTTTGTTCATAAGTCTTATAATCTTAAATACACTATGTTTGATGTGTTTTTACAAAGACTCTTATAGTAAATGTTTGGACTCTGATTCTTTTTGATATAACATTTATTAATGTTTTGTGTATATTTTCCAAGCTTATTTCGTGTTTAACGCAACTATTTTTTATGCCTTTATGATATTTATATCTTTTCATAATACATTGATTGATTCATAAATTAATTTATGATATAGTTATGTTGGTGCTGGACCACCAATAAACAATATTAATGCTCTAAAATAGATTATGTTTAATAGTTCTTTTTTTCCTTCAAATTTCGAGGATTTAAGGATCTTATCCCTCAGAAATGATGAGTTTTTAGTTGTATCGTTTGTATAGCAACTTAAGAATTAATGCAATATGTTTATAACCAAAATGGGTAATGAGACTGTTTAAAAGAAGTAATAAACAAATATAGTAAACCTCTTAGGGGCTATTTATTAACTAAGTTATGCTAATTTTGTGCATCCCCCCCCCCCACACACCCCTTTAATTACTCTCCAGTCAAACATTGTAACAATTTTGTGAAATCTCCCTTCTAATATTATGTCACAATATCTTTCAACCCTCACTTCTTCATATTTAAATAGTATTTTTTATTGTCTAGCTTAACTCCTATATTGAAACATGTTCTTCAAGCTCGGCGATTAAAGTCTATGAGTTGGTTGGCGTTTGGTTTGTTTATACGTGCGCGCATTCTGATTTATCAACACAGAACGCGGCCCGTTAAGCTTAGTTGTTATGTGACATCAGGCATTATATATTATCCGACTCCTTCGTCACACTTGGTCACATCGAACACTACTCCCCCCTCCCTATATATGTGTACGTAGTTAAGGGATAGTTCCTTATGATAATCATATAAGATGAAGACTAGGATTTGTAAAAAAGTTTATTCGGCCTGTCTTCACTTATAAAGTTCACTTTATCAGAGGTATGTTGAAAATGACTGCTGCCATGCATGGTTCCAGTTGCGTCACTCCTGTCGTGCCTGCACCAGCTGAGAGCAGAGAACCTTCGTTTAGAGGAACACGTCAACAGTCTGCTTCAGCGGCGGGACCATCTGCTGGCAGTCAATGCCCGCCTGGCCATCCCCCTTACCACGCAGCCTGCCACACAGGGTTAGACATTTTTCAAGAGTAGGAGTGGCCTCTTAGAATCTTCAAATATTTTAAGGATAGTCAAGATTCCAAAATATAGGGTTTTGCGAAGTCCACTTTTTCCCTTATTCATAGCAACTTGATTTGAATGTTTAAAATATTCTCCAAGCCAAATCTAAGTTTGAATATTTTTTGTTAGCTGTTTAATGATTGCAAAAATATTATTGACATTGTTTACCTATAACTTTATGCACTAAAACTACTTGGAATTGTGTTATTGCACGATTGTCTGCAATGTCTCATTTTAATATAATAAATTATTATTATTAGCACCATGTCTTACTACCCGTTCGGGTTGTACACACAATATGATAAATTAAGTTATTATCACAATTTACCAGGTCAATTAAGTTTTATTTCCATATAAATATTGTAATATTTAAAACAGCTTATAATGGGATTAATTGACCACAAGTTAAGTATTTTAACTCTCAAAATTTTTATTGACATGTGATTCTCAAAGCAGGATTTTTTTTTCGGGTCCAAGTCAAAGGTGACATTTGTTTCAAAGCTGAGTTTCTCACACCTCTACCAAAAAAAAAGCTATAGTTCAAGATTTAAAAAAATATCTTTTTTTCCAAATTTTTGTTTTGAACTATCTCTAGGCCTAGCTCATGGCCTTTCCTTATTAATGTTACCAGTTCACTTGGCCATACTTCTGTTACAGTTAACAATGTCCACCCTGGCTCGGGAACTGCTTCACACCAGCAGGACCCTTCACGCAATGCTCGTATCAACAACACCTATCTGTCGCACCCTTTGGAAAATGGACTGCCCCAGAATCCATCGCCCCCCACGTACCCGCATCAACACCGCAGCCCCATGGCAGCGGCTGCTTCTGTCACGGGTGCACAGCCAAGCCCAACCATCAGGTGAGTTTAATATGGTCTTGTAATAAAGTGGTGTGATGACATACATTTAGGGGATAATTAGGAATAGGAACTGCTTCATCAAATCCCAGATCTTTTGAGGATATTTGAAATATAGTGATACAAACTAATGGCATAAATAGTCAACCGATTATAGTGGTTAATTATTATAGTTATTATTGTTATTATAGTTTCATCCAAATATCATATTCTTTAAATTTTAAAATTACTTCTGAACACAAGAGTCAAACCCAGGACTTGTGTGTGCTGTTTCGTGCCCAGGATACACACCAGATTCTCAGCCTTGCAGGAGGTTGGCTGCTGTTCTTGAGCCAGGTTGAGTTTATCAACACTTGGGTTCTCTAGTGTCAATGATCATTGATAAAAAGCACTCCCAAATGTGTGTTTGCTTAACGACTCACTTTTATTTTAATATATTAGCTAGACTGCCGAGGACGGGGAGATTGAGGTTTGAATCTCGATCAGGTGAACTATTGATGGTTTTTCTTAAATGTTTTTTCACTCTCACTCCACACAAATGCGGGTTTGCTTTCTCTAAATTCAACCTTCCCAATCCCATTAGTGTAAATAGTACTTAAGCATACAACTCTAACGGGTAGTAAGACCTGGTGCCAAATAAATAAATTTATCATGTTCATCATAACGAGACCATTTTAATAGTAATATTCAGTCTGAGTAAGATCTTTAGTGAAGTTGGATTATTGAAAAGAGAAAAACAAACTTTTTGATAAAAAAAATTAAATAAAACAAGTTCTAGAGTTCTAATACTGCTCATTGATTGAAAGATCTTAAAAAAACAAATATCTTGCTATGTAAATTTATATTTATTTCTGACCAAATATTGCTTACAAACTAATGGCATATCTGGCAACAAATATTTCATCTTGTCATTTTTTTTAACCGAAAATTGATGAATAAAATAAAAAATATTTTTATTTTCAATGTTTTGACACTTTTTTTTAAGAAATTAATTTCTCTATATAAGTTTTTAACAGTTAATTTTGTAAAGAAAAAAAAAATCAGAATGTTGAGAAGAATATAATTGTGTAATGTTGTGGCCTCGACAGCTTTAAATTTGGCTCGTTTCCAATTATAGATTCCATTTCAGTCTTTGCCCCATTTCCAACACTCGACAGATTTTGAGCTCCTCCCCAGGTGTTGTGTTTGGTAGACCTGAACTAAACGTCACCGGTGACCTGGTCTGGCTGTTTACAGGCAAAGCCCTGCTGGGGGTGGTTACATGTTGAGTCAGTCCCCTTTGAACCCGCCCGTCCCCACCTCCAACATTGTATCGGCCAACACGACGCCAGGTGTGGTAAGAAGTACTTCCGCCACTCCAGAGGTGCTCAGAGCCTCCGCGGATAGCAGAAGGTGAGTTTATTGCTCCGGATTAACATGTATGTCAAATAACAAGAGCAGTTTAGAAACGTAATCACTAGATATAGATCAAATCCTATATTTTTTGATTCATCAACTTTTCCAGCTTGTGGACAGGTCACTTAAAGGAAAATATCTTTTATCTTCCTTTAATATTCCACCACTCTTGCTCCTTTAATTTCTTCCATTTTTTCCATTATCCTTCTCTCACTTGAACACTTTCTGTTATCTACTCCTCCTATCGCTTTCTTGGCCTTCTTGCTCTCTTTTTCCTACATACTTCATTTCTAACATTTTCTTCTGAATCATTTCTTTTTCCATCCTCATTACATTCCCATATCATCTCACTCTTGTTTCTCGAATCCAAATCTTAAATTTTCTCTTTAATCCGAATGAAAATTCTTTAATGTACAATTTAAGATAAAGTGAAAATATTTCAAATTTAATTTAAAAAGATTTGTTTAACACGTGGTGCCTCTGACAAATTGATATTTTGTAAGGATGGGCCCGCGAATACTTCGAGTCCCTCAAATCTTTGAGTTTATACGAGACTCAATCCTTGAAGTTTTCTTTTTTATTTCTCAAGTCATATTTATTTTAGAGCTTATTATGCTTATGTGTTCAGAATCATTTATATTTATCGGATTAACTTGAAACACAGGCCAGAGTTCAGTAATTTAACACTTAACTTAAAGTATGAGTGCTATAATGAATGATTTATAAGAAAGAAGGTGAACATTTGTTTATTATTTGTATTTTATATTATACTAACATATTTCCTTTTATGTATCCAAATGGTTAGTAAAATATGGTGTCATCGCCCCCCCCCCCCCACTAACCCCCCTTCCCTCCCCCCTCTCCCCCCCCCAAAAAGACGCTATGGTATTTTAACGTTAGAGGGTTGTTTATTTCAATGTTTGTGCAACAAATAATACCTTAAACAATTAATATCAGTAATATTTGGTTATTAGTAGCCTAAATCATTTAAAAAAGATGTATATGATCGATATAATAAGCAGAAAAATCATCATTCACCTAGGAAAACTTGGAAAGGTCAATAGAATTCTAAGTTTGAAGTTTTGTTGTATCCATTCTGTTAGTTCACAACATTAGAACACTTCTATTTTATATTTCAGACAAGTTCAGCAGTCTTATGCTTACCAAGTTGTGTCGTCCCCGCTGTTTCTTCTCATCAGAGCTCGCAAGTACCTGTAGTCACTACCCAACAGGTTGGTATTGTAATTAATTGCTTGTTTATTTTGTTGGCTATCACTGATGTAGCAATTCCAGTATGGGTGTGCAAACTTTGAAACTTCGACGATAACAACATTTCAAAGCTGGATTATTTTTTTTAAAGCCAAGTTGAATCTGGCATTTATTTCGAAACCAAGTCGAAGTTTCAAAATTCAATCATTTATTCAAGATATCTTTTTTCATATTTATAAAAACCTCGAACATCTCTCAAATACCATAGGATTAGAGAGAATCAATGATTCAAGTGTTCCATGTTTAATGTTAATGTGAGGTTAGCCTGAAACCTTAGCTTGTTGACAGGTAAAATACTCAATTTCTGTTCAATTATTTACCATTCTGAGTTGTTTAGCACATTATAAATTAATAATCACATGGAAAAAAACTGAAGAAATTGCATGTTATGATAACTTGATTTGTCAGAGTAACACAAAATATTAAAAACAATTGTGCAATAAATCATTTTCCTTTTAATTCTAGTGCATAAAGTTTTATAAAACAACTAAGACAATATTCAAATTTTGATCCGGCTTTGAGATTATTTCATATATTTGATTTGAGTTCACTTTGTATTTAAAAGGTGGACTTAGCACACCCTTAATTGGTAGCACGTCTGTCTACTGAGCTAAGAGTCCCGAGTTTGATTACTGGAATTACTGAAAAAGGTATAATTTGTAAAATGTGGTTTTACCCTTTCATAGTGATGACTTGACTGTCGGGGGCTGGGTGTTTTTTCTGTTCAAGATTTAAGTTAGTTTATAAGTCATGTGCTGATATAATAAGTCAGTATAGAAAGTGCAAGTTAAATATAAAGCATTCACGAGCTAAGTTTACCTGGATGACGGCTCGAAATGTTACTAGAAGTAATCCCTAATATATCACTACGCCAACAGCTGACATCCATCACTTTGGATGACTGTAATGAAAACAGATGGTAATATATTAATGTGATAGTTAATCACAGTAATTTAGGCCAATATTATTTATATATTTATTTGAGGTCGGACACAAAGTTTATTTATAGTTTTATTCCCCTTAAAAAAATATTAACACCACTTTCACAAAAACTTCTAACGAACATAGCCTCAAAATGGCGGCCGACTAATCTAAATCATATGATTGAACATAACGGTAAACAAGTTTTTTGCAATGATGCAGACACGTAGTTGATGAAAATATTTTATTCAGTTAAATATTTCAAAATACGATAAAATAATCATAAAATTATTTATTGTATTTAAAAAGATGACAACAATTTTCTCTTTTCCAAGTAAATACGATGCCTGTGTTAAAAGATATTGATGTGTGCACTGTATTACACAAAATCAGTAACGTTCCAAAACGAAAAGTAAGTACTTTTAATTATATTTAAAATATTGTTTCGAGTTGTGTAAAAAGAAATTATTTTAAAAAATGAAATAGTATGATAAAACTTAAGTTTACGTTATTTTAAAGGTAATATATAACAGGTAATTGAAGATCTTTACATTTATAACAAAACAGTGATCTTTTACAAGTGTTGGCAACCCAAAACCTAAACGTATGATTTTTGAACTGTCATCCAGGTAAAAACCTATCGTGAATGGAATATACCTGAAATAAATTAAGAAAATGGGAGGTTAGGATGCACAGAAAAAAAATTGACATTGTAAATGTTAAGGAATCAAAAAATCCTTGTATCTCAAATTTTAACTTGAGCATGCCCAGCTAATTGGGCTTGTCTAACCCATCTACTGTAAACAAGAGTTCACATTAATTGTTTGTTGAACTAACTGGTTTCTTTGTCTCGTAGCAGATGGTGATAAGAAGAGATGGTGCAGCAGACCTCCATCATCAACTGCCCTCGTCGAAACCCGGTTGAACACCCCTTGCTTATGTTCTGTGACACGGTTATTAGTTGTGATGCAGTTTAGTGACGTTAATTGTTGAATGTACAAGTTAGGGAAATAAAATGTAGAATAATGTTGTGAAATCGTTCGTAAACCATATTGTTCCTCTAGAATATGGGACAAAATGATGTACTCTCATTTGTAAGCCATATTTTTCCTTAATGGGGAACAAGATGAAGTATTCTGTAATTTATATAATTTTATATTGTTTTTAAAAAAAATCGATTATTTAAATAATTGTAATATAATAACTTTATATCCATAACTGTTGAATAATGTTATTATGATTATGTTAATCTGGGTACAAATAATTCAACACGTGTGTTCATTTATAATCTTAGAGGTTTTGAGTTGTTTTGTTTTTTACATCTGGGATGTGGGAGGGTTTCTTGAGTTGGGAAACCATTTGATGTTACTAGATAATTCTACACGCCATTTCTGGCCAACACTATCTCATGTACAGGATGGGTGAAAATACCCTATATCCCCTTATGTAATACATGCGAAGCACTCGTTCGTAACTAATGCGGTAAGTGAGGCTTTTCTTTAGCCCAGAAGTAAAAATTTATGGTGGTGTACTGCGATAGATTGCACATTCATCACCTTTGCGTGGGACACTGCATTTGGAAATGTACTAGCAAAAAAACGGCAGGTTGCGTTGTGCTATTCCATATATCCATCCAATAATTCATTGACGAATATCAGATGAAATAGCCTTACTTCACATTTTTATTTTTTATTTTTAAAGATGTGTGAGAACCACTTTTTCAATTCGAGACAAGAAAATTTCCTTGGAAACTATAAAACTGAAAATTTTGTTTACTATACTAAATATATAGTTTAAAGAGTATTAAAGTTCCTTTAGACATTTGGGCTGCGCTTGCTTTGTATTATCTTTTAAGCCACGTTCATTCAAACACTTAGGATATAACTCATACCCATTTATAATTTAATTTCTTAGTGTAACAGTTTATAATGGCAATGTTCGATATTGGAAAACTATTTATAACTAGAACATTTCTTAATGAAGGGTGTTTTGGGGGTAAAAGTACATCCTATATTTGAGTCTTTATGATTTTATTAGAAATAGTAAATTCTCGGTTTGATTCGTAAATTTTTAAGAGCAGTTAATGCTTTTAATTCTTTTCATATTTCTGCGATTAATTTTTGACTTTCAAAAATCGAAAGAAAAAAATCTCTTTTCGATTGAGATATTTTTTAATTTTGCACATCCCTACTTTTTTCATATGATCTTGCATCGCTGACGGCAGTACACAATGTTTAGTCGCTCACTTACAAGCTGATCTCCATGAATATTGTGCGATAAAATCAACGACGGGGCACATGTTTTCACCCACGTCTTCTCGCGTCCACTCATTGGCCTATCCTTTACCACTGCCTGAAGTGAACACACGTTTTTACCAAACATGCATTGTCGCTTTACGAGGTGGGACCTTATTAAACTGATCTAAGAACGTATTGATTATTTATTTGCTATATTTCCTGTGTTGGTCATTCACAACTGTACTACTACTATCTTGTGTGAGTAAGTGACCTGTGTCACTTTGAAAGCAGTATTGTCAACATACATACTATTGCCAACCAACTACCTGTTCAAATAACATGTTTATTAGTGTTGGGGAAACAGGGACCTCCCAACCATCCTGTACATCTTTTAACAAAAAATAAGAGGGAGAAACTATATTTACCTCTTAAATAAAAAAAAATGTACAAACTTGATTTGATTGTTTTGAATACATGTCTCAAGAATGAAATGCAATCATTTTAAAAGCTGTCATGTTTCATCCGCATTCTTTCTATTTTAAGTTTCTAAACAGGATTGGAAAGGTTTTATGTGTGTAAAGTCAATTCAGCCATTGGGCCTATTTTGTAAAAAAAAGAATTATTGGTAATTAAAATTGCTTGTGCCTATCTTACCTTTGTGAAGGTACATTGATCTTCAAAATTCAGTGATTTATTCTAGCCAGGATTTTACTTAGCTAATTATTCTTGTAAAAAAAAAGTTCATTCAACTTTATCGAGTTACTTTTATTAGATAATTTGCTATATTTTATACCCAAAACAAATTGATGTTACTTTTCCTTTTTTCGGTAAATAAGTTTTTTCCATACAGTAAACCCTCGCTAATCTGAATTAATAATTGGGGGAAAAGGGGCGTCACCTGGATTAAGTGATAATCTGGGGATTATGAAGCAAGACTTAGCCATTAAAGACTAAAAAACTTAGAACATAAATAAATAGAAAATTCAATGAAATAGATTTAAAATTTTATTATTTGATATTTTCCCAGTGTTCTTCCTGCTCTTTTGTTTTTATCTTAATTTATTTTGTCTTCCAACACTATCATCACCTCATCAAGTAATGTGCACTTGTAGAGCCCCTTGCAGCCTTATTGATGCCTTGATCCCTGGACTGTATTAAGGCACTTGAATATAAAATCAGATTCATAAATGCCAGAAAACAAGTGGGGATATATCTAGTTACCTTTCATCTTCCGGCTCTGAAAATCCCAAAAATCATTTTATGGTTGATCATAAGACCTACTTATAATCAACAGAAATACACTTGATTCTTTATTTACTGGGGGCGGATCAACCGGCCTAACTTGGCTATATTTAAATATGTCACAAACAATGCACTACCATCTGAACGTATTTTACTGTTATTGCCACCCAGTGCGGCAATGTCTCAGGGAGAGAGACAAAGAAATAGTAACTCATGCTCAAGATTGTACAGATGCGGCTGAGACTAGCAAAATAGACGGGGGATAAAGCTAGTCAGTAACCATAGCACTGAAGGCTGTGAAATGTTTGCTGACCGACACATTTGGAGAAGCAAATTACACTTTACAAACACATGAATGCATGCACTGAAAAATAACAGCAATTATTACAATCCTTGGGATAAAACAAATGAATTAAAGATGTCTTTCATTAACACATTAATTATATAATGTATATGATGGGGAGAGGAAAGAAGGATTTTTTTGTAATATCCGTAATTTTATTATCTGTGCTTCCTCGCCCCTCAATTACCCCGGTAAATCGAGAGTACTGTATGTGTATTTTTGGACCTCTCAGAGTGGAAAGTTTCAACTGCTAAACTATCTTTCCAAGTCTGTCTATACATGTATAGTCATAAAAATTATAAGGGGTGTCCAAAGCTTGAAACTTTGACTTGGCTTCGAATCTTCTTCAATAACATTATTAACAGTAATATTAAATTTATGGTGAATCGTTGCCATCCTGAGCTGTTGCATACAACACAAATTAATTTTCACGTGGAAAAAATCTTTAACTAATTGACTTGAATGTTGTGATAACTTGATTCACCAGATTATTGTAAAATATTACAAACAAATGTGCAATAAAACATTTTCCAAGTAATTTTATTGCATAGAGTAATACAAAAATCACAATATAATTTTTCAAGCATAAAACTAACAAATTTTTGCTTCACATTGAAAAAAAGGAGACTTCACACACTCATACAAAAGCGTTTAGTGTTCATACTGGTAGACACACAACTTGTGTGTTGTTAAAGGATTAGTTAATATGTAACTAATTGTAATATCCCTTGGCAATATTCCGACTATTAAGGCTGGCATACACTTACGGTTCTTTTCATTGTCTGACCCCATCGAGTTGGATGAATTTAAGTTACGACCATTCGGCTTGAAGAACGGATGTCCCCATAAACCTATCTGATTGACCCGTCGTTGTTGTCATTGTCGAATCAATTCCTTCCTAGACACTGCAATGGACACAACTTTGTCAGCAACGATTGCGCTCGCGTTTAAAGCTAAACAAAAAAAGAAACTGGTCAAAATGGGCAAAAGAGTGGCGTTGAAAAGAAGAAATCGAGGTTCTATCCTAGTCGGATGCATTGAGGGTAGTTTCCCTTCTTCCCTAACCCGTTAGTGTAATTAGTACCTAGGTGTATAACCCAAACGAGTAGTAAGACGCTGTGCTAAAAAAAATGTTTCCATAGGTTCCCTATAATTAAAACACTTTATGCATGACCCTCGAATTAAATTCCAATAAAAATCAAAGTGGAGGTATTCGGTGAAATGGATGAAAAAACCCCTAAGTGTATGCCAGCCTTTTGATGGCCTCGTTTAGGAATTTGTGTTTGGTGGCGAAACCGAGCACTTTATTTTACCATACCTACTGTAACTGTAACCAAATTAGTGAGGGCTTATTGTAATAGTTTTTTTTTTGTGTTGTTTCATTCTATCTGTTTTTTGAATTATGAATTATTATGTTTTATTATTGAGTGTTCACATATTGTTTAGCTTTAGCTACAGTGTTGCACCACTACTTTACACAAACTGTTATTTGTTATTTAATTATAGTGTTTTGTTAAACTTGGTTGGTTTTAAAACTCATGCTCTAAGCTGTTTCAACATTAATGAACTGTGTGCTGTATTCTTTTTAGAATTAATGATCTTTTCGCAATGATGAATTTTGTTAAATATTATTATGAACTGTTTAGTTGTTGTATTCATCTCCCCTTATTTGGTTGACTTAAAAATGTTTAAACATTACAAAGATCAAGTGCTTTTTATATTCCAACAAGGAAAACCTCTTTTCACTTTATGAGGTAATTGTATATATTTGGAAGAAGGTATAGGAAAGGTGAATAGAAACATATAAACGGGACGAACACAATATGGCTTTTACAAAAAAAAAAAAAAGAACAAAGTTCACAGTGTCCAACCTGAACGTGTAGTAAGGTGTTGTGGTGCTAAACAAAACAAACACAGTTCACACTGTACATTGCTGCTATTGGACAAAGAGGTAATGGCTGCTTCTTGAATAAAATCGACCATTGCCACCTAATCCCCTGACCTAGATTTCATTCTATCGAAACTCATAAAGGGTGGAGTGTAAAACGCGCGATTCAATTCCCTAAAGAGGACACCAAAAAAAGCAAAAGGTAGAAAAAAGGAAAATGGTAAAGAATGATAGTACACTCAGGAACATGTAAAAGGAATAATTATGTTACATGACACTTGGATAGGAACATGTAAAAGGAATAAGATAGATTATGTTGCCTTTTACTGTACTGTACCTTCTTCCAAATATAATAGACGTACATTTTATGAAATTATTTCTACGCCCAAGCCTGTCATTATTATTATCATACAAATTAAAATTATTCTTAACTATCATATTTTATGTAAATGGGAACTTAATGTATTAAATTGTTTCCTTAGTAAAATAATATCTAAAAACCATTGTAAAATAAAATTAATATTTTAAATTACTTTTTTAATACATTTCTCATCAATTTCTAGTGTCTTAAACGCCTTATTTATTAGTTTCTTGAAAATATAATGCAAAAAAAAAAAAGAGAATAGGTTAAAAGGGACTGTTCATAAACTAAGTACGCATATCAAGGTGGGTAGTTTGGGTATCAAATGTGGTAAGGGTGAGTTAGATAATGTTGATGTCACACTACAATCAAGTGTATTGGACAACGTTCTGTGTTAAACTCGACTGCATGTATAAACAAACGATGATTGACTCACTACTTTAATCGTCGAGCATGTTGAACACGTAGAACACATTTCAATAAAAGGGTTATATAAGCTCTACATTTAAAAGTACTATTTTAATAGGGGGGGGGGGGGGTTGTATGAGGTGTGTGATATTGTACTGTATAATTAGAATGGGGGTTTCACTAAATTTTGATAAGGGGGGAGGAAAGAAAGAAATTAGCTTGACATAGTTTATGGAAAGCCCCAAATAAGTTTGTTGGATATTCTGTTATGCTTTAAACCACGATTTATCTTATGCTCTTATTTCTTATTACTTGGCATTTCAACTTGTAGTTTACTTTTATATGGCCTCACAAGTTCACCAAGAAACTAGAGTAGAACAGAAACTTAGTCGCGGGGTAAGTTCTAAACCAATTGCATATATTAGTCCCAACAACGTTGTCCTCTCGATGTAATTTGAGATTGTTCGAAATAGGGGTTTGCAAAGCTTCGAAAACTTTGATTTCACTTTGAATATACATTCACTTCAACTTCGATTCAAAAGTAAAAGATAAAATATTTATTTATGTTTATTTTTATCATTTTCTTCTTTTTTTTTTTCCCCACCATAGATTAATTAGTGTTTTCATTTTAAAAAAATCTAAAATAATTAAATTACATTTTGTGATAACCTAATTTATCATTTCAAGATGAAAAAATTAATTATGTTTGAATTATAAAATGTTTAAAATATATTTAAGACTTAAATTTACATAGCTATTCAAAGTATCAAATATTAAACCTTTAATAATTTTTTTAATTTTTAAACTTTGATTCAGCTTTGAGAATATATCATGTAATTTGATTCAACTTTATTTCAAATCGAAAAAAATGGAGGTCGTACACCCCTAGTTTGAATTTTATCAGTTCTGCACAACAATAGTGCTTGGGAGATCCGAATACTATTTCCAAGCCAACTGACTTGAATCAATGTGCATGTTTCTACAAGAAGACAGCTGTGCTTACTGCTGTGGTGAAGTTGAAATAATTGATTAATGGAAAGCTTTTGTGTTGTCCTTATTATGTTTTGATTTGTTTAATGAATATAATGACAAAATGTTTTAAAGATTTGTTTATCCAATAGTAAAATAAAATATGTTGATAATAACTGTTTCTGGTTTTCTTTGCAAAGCATCATGGTTGAATGTACATTTATTTTAGAATGTGTATTGCTACGCCAATCAAGCAGACTCTGCTCTCTATTTTTGGCGGAAGTTTGAATCAAGCTTTATATTTCAATCTGTCATGCTGTGAACATTTTCAGTTATTTTTCTGCTTTGTCCCAATTTATAAAATAATTATAGCAAAGTCTGTGTAAACTTTGATGTATAAATGAAGTTTACCTATTATTTATGAACAATATTGCGATATTGAATAAAATGTTTTCATAATTTATTATTTAAATATACATATATAATATATATATCCTGGGATAAATTTGTTGTGGTCGCAATACTTGTAAAATGGCCTGTGCAGATGTTAATTGGTAGAGTAAAATATGTGAAAGGGGGAGACATTGGGATGATAATTAACTAGACCCTCTGCAAATATCTTTCTGATTCATTGAATGTTAAAAATACACTAGGGGATGAAGGGGGATCAATTAGAACTCCCTTGACCACTTAACTTCTTTAGTTTTTGTGGCATCTAGCCACTAAGGGGCACCTCGCAATACTAGTTTATTTTTCTGGACATAGATACCACTGTCAGATCTCTTTGATAAAGTAACCTACTATGGCATATCAAAATTGAATTAAAATAAATAATTTATAAATGTATACCTCTAATTTTTCTTCTTAAAATATGTAGTTCATGTACTGTACTAGATGTAATTATATCTCGCTCTTAATATTTATTTTGGTGTTATACAAATTTGAATTGTAACTTGATTTATAAAAGTGTGTGAAGCAATTAAATTTGGTTTTTTTCAATGTGCTTCCATAATTGTGTGGTTTTGATGTGACAATATTCTGCGGAATATTTTGACATTGCATGGCACATTTATATTTTGGATATATTTTTTTGTCAAGTTACATTTATACCTATGTTTAGTGAAAACTTAAGAAATAAAATATCCATTAATTTTTTTAAGTCTAACCTATACAATTATAAGAATATGGTTCAACTTAGGACAATCAAGACATTTCTATATATATATATATTTTTTATAACCAGTTACAAGACAGAGAATCACTAAAATTGGCATATTTAAAAGTCTTGTAAATGCAAATTAGTGGTTTTCATCTTACGTTAAATTTTACTTAAGAGTAAAAACTATTGATAAATTATTTTTAAAGGAATCGAAATAAATGGTGAACATTAAACATGAAAAATGTTTATTATATTTATTTCAGATCTGTCAAAATTGACTATGTTGTGACAATTACTCTACAAGTACCTTAAGCATTGATTTTAAGACTAAAGCCATTCCTACACTACTTGGCAAGCATTGGCCAGCGTTGACAAATATGAGCAATTACCAGAGTGTAGGACGATCTCTTGTGGGTATTCGCCAATACGTGAAGATACTTGCCAAATAACGAGGCACCAGCCAACCGGTCAGATTTTTGGCGTGAGTCAAAGGTGGCCAATAGCTGTCCCAGGCCACTACTCGGGGAACAATGGTATCATCGCCAAGTAATGGCCAGTATCTATCCCTTCATCCACCATCACGTGATTCCTGACGTGGGCCATTTTGGAAAGTACAATTAGAAAATATTTTTCATCATGAATTTTCTATCTTGGCTAGTTTAGCCATTGCTAGTGGACCTGTCTGAAATAGGCATGAAATACCAAGAAGAAATATCTGAAATACAAAATGATTAGTCTATGAAAACTATATTCAAAGTAAAAGGAACACTGTGTGGCTCTGTGACGAGACAGAGACTAATTACCCAAATTCAACTGGTTTGGCAAGAGAGCTACTGTTATCATTCCCATCTTAATATTTGGTGGAATGTGTTTTTAGCGCTGTAAGTGACTTAATACAGATTAAAAGAAACCAACTGAATATCTCAAAATGAGGGGACTAAAAGATTGAAGCTACTAAATTGATGCCTGGAATCAAAAACATTTGTAGTAAACACCAAGTTCAAGGATCTCACAAACTTATAATCAAACTTGATAGATTTTTCTTGAGTCTAATATTGTAAATTTAAAGTGGTATTATTAAAAAAAAAAATTTTTTGTTAAATTTTTTAATTTTTATATACCTCGCAACACCATATTTGTTTTATATTAAAGTTGGAAGAGGGGGCATCAAATTTTTTGAAGTATCAGGGTGGGGCATGGTGCAAAAAAAAGTTAAGAATCATTGCCTTAGTGTCTAGGATTGAAATTTCTTGACATGATATAGTTCAAATCTCTTTAATTTTTATATCTTAGTTATTTTATATTTTCTATTTGAAATAGACGGTGTGTGTGTGTGTGTGTGAAATTAAATACATATTATGTAGAGAGGTGGGTAGTGCCAAAGAAAGGACCTGTCTCTGGTACCAATTACTTTGGATATGCCCCTGAGTAAGAATACTGTGAGGTATATTATGTTCTTACCTTGTTTGACTTTGCTATGTGAAAGCATCCACCACCACCTCTTTCATTGCTGCTGCTGACGTGAAATAATGTACCATCGACGCAAAACAATGATTAAAAAATTAGGAGCAGTTTTCACAATCAATTTTTTGGTTGACACTTGGGAGCACAAAGCGAGAACATCGCAAGAGGTGCGGGTGGGGAAGGTTCAGGTTTTAGCCCTAATCAATGGACAAGTACTCGTCCAAGTACTAGCTTTGTGATACTTTCAATGTTTGTAGAAGCCCCACTTGTTTATTGTCTAATATTTGTCCAAATATTGGTCAATGTCTGCCTAGATATTTGCCAAATAGTGCAGGAGCGGCTTCATGATAAAGTGGTCTTTAAAAACGTTTTTGTTTTTTTATGCCCAAAAATAACTTAATATTATTATTATTATTATTATTAAATAATTGTAATTTTAAAGTACTCCCTTTTCACATATCTTTCGCCATCAGTAGAAGAAGAAAAAAGGTGGGTTTGGTTACAAAATAGTCGACAAGTGCTGAAATAAATCTTTTATTTTGTCAGCATGTTTTTTTTATTAGTTAAAACTTAAAATTAATGTTGCCCAAATATATTTATATTCAATGAACTAATTGGTTTGAGAGTACTTGTGATCATTTTTTATATATATATATAAATAAAAAATAATTACATATGTGTGAAAACCACTTTTTCAATTTGAGATGAAAATAAACTCATTTATTAAGAAGAGAAATTAAAATCCTAAAATTGTTTGTATTTTCCTTCTTTTTTTCTTTATTATCAATATTATTATCTCTTATTTTCTATTCCCTGGTTTTGTACATGCCTATATTTTTAATTACATATAAAATTAGTGCTGATAATGTAATATCAAGTCTACAACCAGAAGTTTGGCCCTGATGTGTTTCCTAGCCATCTAACGTGCACTCAACCTGCCTGCTGGTTAGTGTCACCACTCACACCTATATATTATTATTATTATTATTATTATTATTAGCACCGCGTCTTACTACCAGTTCGGGTTATACGCACTTACACTAATGTGTAATGGTAGGATGATTGTGAGATGATATGGAGGACCTACAGTTTAACGTGGAATCCGAACCACGGTGGAGGCCTGGCATTCTCCACATTCACAAGATGTCTTGTCAGAGGTGAAGGAAGGGTTTGGTAATCAGATACATCTGTGCTGGGACCAAGGATTGAACCCCGGACCCCAGCATAGAAGTCCGACACCTTACCACTAGACCGCCAGGTCACCCATTGTTATTAAGTGAATTATAATTTACACTGGAAAAGTGAAGAAGGATTTTTTTTTTAATTTCCATTATTCATTAGAGGGAATGAGCAAAGCTTTGAAATCCTTGATTTCACTTTGATAATATATTTTGATAATCTTCATCTTGGATTCAAAATTAAAACACCATCTTCGACAATTATATAGGCTTTGCCAATTAACATATTTAAAGTTAAAAAATTTCTTTCGGTTTCAATTTTTGTCATTTTGTGCTGTCATGTAAATTTTGTTTGTACTGAATGGTAGAGTCCATTCACTATAGGAGTGGTGATAACTGACAACCAACAGAAGATGTTAAACATTTAAATAAAAAACTAGTTAAAAACAAATGGTCAAAAAGTGACAACACATTACTATATGGCGCTTTCAATTAGCATCCTAGTTAATTGTTCTGTGGATCTTTAGGTAAGGTCGATGACTTTATCACTAAAATAACAAAAGTTCTTACAAGATCATTTGGGTGTTGATTGCTTAAATGGAGCACACAAATGATAATTGAATTGAGTCTCACCCGAGCAGTCTTTTATACTTTCTTGACCAGTGCACATATAATCCTCATAACAGAGATAATGGTTTGTTAACCATTTGCAGACTAAAACATTGATTGTATCACTTCATTACAACTAACAATGTAACATGCCTCGCTCAGAATCGAGGTATAGCTTGGATTATCGTTTGCGATAGTGCCATACTACTGACCGACCGACTGCCCATATCCAACAACCATTGGTGAATGCTCTCAAGTACAGCTTACTACCTACCCAGGTGTCACTGTTTTGCCACTCTCACCCATGTGGCAAAGGGCAAATCAGAACTTAAACACAATATACCTCATTTTAATAATAATAATAATGCACTTTGTTGGCCGCAAAGTCACATTGGACAAAACTACAGATGACTGAAAGATTACGATTCAAATCTTGTTCGGGTGTACCTAGGGTGGTTTTTTCCAAAATGGTTTTTTGTTCTTCCTCCATGTAAATTTGGGTACACTCTCTATAAATTTAACCATTAGCTTAATTAGTGCAGAGATCAAACAAGTAGTAAGACAGTGAGTTAAAAAAATGACTACTCTTTACCTTATAGTATAAGATTAAATTACATATCAGCTTCAACCAGTGTAATATGTTCTTGTAGGTCATATCATTTGGTGATTGGCTATAATATGAAAGTAGATCTGGTGACTTTACTAGCGGTCACCTACACTCCTACCATGTATGAGGTGTAGCTTAAGTTAAACCATAGTATAACAATATATGGTAAACCTGCTACATTTCATGGTAAACTAAAGGTACATCACAAATTAATGCTCGCATGACAAAAATCCAAAGTTTTTAAATTGTGTTTTGATGAAGTCTTAATTTATCAGCTTATGAAAAATTATGTTAATCATGTTTGCGATATAACATTTTATGAGTGATATTTAATGCCTAAGATTATAATTATGTGTAATAATTTAACATAATATTAAAAACCCTTTTTTAAATATTCAAACTTGTTTTTATCTTTAGGGAATATTTTTGTTGTATAATTTGACTTCTCTTCTAATTGAAAAAGTGGACTTGACACAACCCTAATTTATAGCACAAAAAAAAAATCCTCAGATCTAGTACTAGCTTGAAACGAATTTTACTTATAGAAAGTGAACATTTGTTTTTGTGTTCTTTTTAAGGTCAGTTTTACTTTTATTCAAATTCAATAAATAAACTTAGCTTTCTGGACAAGATAAAAATATAGTTCTTTGATTCTCTTTTTTTTTTCCTTCATCGGATAGATTGCATAGTCCTATACGCCCCTTCCTATGTTGGGCTAGTTTGTCTTTTGGTGGCCTTATTTGTATTTACAGAGAAAAAAAATGTTTTACTGTAATCTATAGGTTTCTTTACTGAAGAAATAGTCTTAATGTGACTAAAAACTAATTTCGCAAAATAGAATTTTGCTTTGATGTATTATTGATATTAAATCAATTATATATATAAGGTTTTATATAACCTGTAAATGTAATATTACTGCCAATTATTTTTAAACTTAAAAGTATAAAACTGAAAGTATTTAATACCAAATAAACTCTTTAAAAAAAAATTGGTATTTCCAGAATTTCAACGTTTGGGTGATTGCCCCAATGTTTTAATTAATATTTGTACAAACATTGAGCAATAAGTTTTTGGTGGGACACGTTTTTAACAATAATATTTGTGACGACTCCATATTTTGTGTTTTAATTTAATTTGTTAAATGTAATTAATGTTGAAATCTATGTTTGTAATTATAAATTAACAATCTATGTGTGATTTATATGATGTGACAAAACTTTTATAGAAACTGTGTTTTTACATCATCGTTTCATGTACATGTAAAGAAAAAAAAAGGCTCATTTATTTAAAAACTTGTTTGCTTTGTGTTTTATCCTTTCTCCTCTAATAATGGAAAAATTGGTAGGAGCACATAATATGGTTTTCACTTTCTGAACCGACTGCTAATATCAACACACGACCTACAAACTAACTTAAATCTAGAAGAGAGACAGCAACAAGTCCCTCAGCCAAGAATTAATCACCGTGAAGGAAAAATTCCCCAGTTCACCAATGATTGTATTTTTGGCCACACTGGATATCAAAGCCGGGACCCTTGGCTGGGGGTGGGCTGGTTTAAATTAAGCTGCCACAACTATTTGAACTAAAATATATTAATTCAATTAATCTGTTTTTATTGAATTTTCTTAAAAGTTGGATTGAATAAGTCTAAAGTGCCCAGAATACATAATTTGTGAACATATTTGACGGCATTAAATTTAAAAACCATCTCGTTTGTGGTTTCTTGGTGTTGTATGTAAACGAATGTAAAATCATCTGCTTAGCAATCTACACAAGTAGCGAGTGAAGGATCATTTTATGAAATTAAAAATTATATTGAGAGACCACCGGTGGTTGTCCAAGAATTTAGAAACATTTTTGTTCATGTCAGTAGATAATAGAAACTGATCATCGATAATGTATCTTTAATGGCCTCAGGATTAAATTAACAAATAATAAAGGTATAAATACTTTACCTCAACACTTCAGATTACATTTAAACACAGCTTCATTGTTAGATATTAATAATATGCTAAGGACCACCATAATTTTAGTCCCATGCCGCTCGATCGCCCAGTCCACCCCTGATTTGGGATACTTAACGTGTACACTTTTAGAACCGGCAGGAGTGTTTGAATGAAGACAATCTAAAGCAAGTGCCAGCTCAAATTTCAAAAAGGAACTCTATAAACTATATATTTACTTTAATAAACATAATTTACATTTTTATACTTTTAAAGGACGTTTTCTCGTCTTGAATTGAAAAAAATGGTTCTCGCACATTCCTAATTACAAGTAGCCGCATTTTAATAACATGTTAACTCTGCAATAAAACACCTTCATTTTGGCAACTTATTTTGAGACTAGCTTCTTCTTAAGGATAGTGGTGGTAATTCTGACAATTGAGTTTGCTACAGATTAAGCTGTCTTCATAGGCGATGTGGACCTGGTTTGGTGGCTGCGTTGTCTAAGGTGTCACTCTCGCAATAGACTAGACAGGGAGATTGGTGTTCGAATCCCAGTGGGGTGTACTGAGAGCAGTGTATCCCAAATAGATTTACTTCTCCCATGCAAATGTGGGTACACTTTCTTTAATCTAGACTTTCCTCAGCCTTAATTCATTAGCATAATTAATGTATATGTGCAGTGTGCACAACCTGAAATGGTAGTAAGATGTTGGATGTGAAAATGAAAATTTAGATTTGATCCATGAAAGAAACATTTGTGTCCATATAGAGGTAGTTTCTAGACTCACAATAGCATATAAAACTTTGCTATTTATGTCGATATAGAGGTTGTTTCTAGACTCACAATAGCATATAAAACTTTGCTATTTTGATATAGAGGTAGTTTCTAGACTCACAATAGCATATAAAACTTGCTATTTATGTCGAATAAGGAGTTATATAGAGCTCCAATAGCATATTAAACTTTGCTATTTATGTCGATATAGAGGTAGTTTCTAGACTCACAATAGCATATAAAACTTTGCTATTTATGTCGATATAGAGTAGTTTCTAGACTCACAATAGCGTATAAAAACTTGTATTTATGTCGATATAGAGGTAGTTTCAAGACTCACAATAGCATATAAAACTTTGCTATTTATGTCGATATAGAAGTAGTTTCTAGACTCACAATAGCTGTACAAGAGATTATTTGGAAAGATCTAGTCTCGGAAGTTTACCCTGACTCTACGGTGTTATAGTCAAATTGCAAGAGTTCCCACGGTATGTTGTTCCTAGCTACACTGTGTAAGGTCTTGAAAGTTTGCGTGAAACTTACATCACCTTTTTTTATATAAAAAGATGGAACCAAGACATTTCCAAGTTGATACTTAATATAACTTATGAAGATTATATTTGAAAATTTAAAAATGACATGGGAATCGAATCCGGGACATTTGGCTTAGTACGCCAATCTTCTAACCACTGAGCTATTCAGAAATCGTCCCATGCCCAAGGTCATTCTTCATTTATATTTTAAGGCAAAGTCTATACACAGAATGATTCCTGGATAGGTCAGTGGTTAAAACATTGGCGTATTAAACCAAAGGTCCCGAGTTCGCTTCCCGTGTCCAGGTGTCATTTTTCAATTTTCAGAATATGGTATCTAGATATAGTCATCCTCACTAAAAACCATAAATAACAGTTTTGGCTATTTGATTCTTATAAAGGTCAGTCGTAAACAAATTATTTAACCTACAAATTCGAATCTTAAGAACATGATATAGATAAAAAGGTTAACTTTATAACATTAGTAGTGTTTTTTTATCAATTCAGATATCTGGTTCAGTGGCGCAGGCCACTGGTCTAAGGCGCTACTTCCTCAATAATCTAGACTGCCCAAGATGGAGTGATTGAGGTTCGATTCGGGTCGGTTATAATTAGGGTGGTTTTTCCTTATTTAATTTTACACTCTCTCCACACAAAGTTGGGTACACTTCTCCTAATTCAACCTTCCTAATACATTAATATAACTATTACATAGGCATATAACTAGGGTTAGGATTTTGATGATTTTGCATATTTTTTCTGGCAAATCTAGAATATTCTTCAAGTGTACACAAATGTGTTTCATAAGAAACTAAGCTAGTTTAAGTAGATTTGTTAGGGCATAATTTTAGCATATCTCCATGTTTTTACACGATATGATATATTTTAAGGTTTTAAGTAACTGTAAGGCTTTTAAAAAAATATGTTTGCATAATTATTTTGCATATTTGGTATTTTCAATATAAATTACATTTTTGTATAATTTTTCCTGAAGCCAGGCGCAAAACTGAGAAAAGGGTGGCCGGGGGAATTCTTGCGATTAGAACATCATAGCAAAGGGTGGTGTGCCACCACTATGGTAAGAATACTTCCACCCCTCCCCTGTTTTCTTTTACACGGCATATTTTTTGTTTACAGACTTTCAGTTTGGCACAGAAACAGTAAAAAGTGAAACTGTAAGATTATTTTTTCTCTTGTATAGGACATGTTTTTGGGCAATATATGTTTGGTTTGTCACAGAAACTATGAAAAAACTAAGTAGTTTTTCTTGGCTAGTTTTTGTTTTGATTTTATAGGTAAAGTTAGTAGAATTAGTTGGTAAAATAAATAATTTCTGTTGACGCATAAAGTCAAACAACTAACTTATATTTTTAGGCTATTTTTGTTTTGTTTCATGCCACCTATTATTTTCTTAATTAGTTTTGCAAGGAAATGAAAAAAAAAAAATGGAAATTTTATTGGTTTTTTGAACAGCATATTTTTAGTTATTTTGCTTATAAATGTATTTTTCTAAAGTATTTTCTAGCAATTCTTAGGGTATAAACATCCTAGCCCTACATATAATCCTAGTGGGTAGCAAGACCAGTGCTATTCTGATTCTATTCTTAATTCTTTTGTTTACAATTTTTTTTGTATGTAACATATTCAATTACCCATTTGGGTTATTTATATGGCTACTCATTTGTGCTTGGGATGAGGAAGGTAGAATTTAGAAGATACGCACCAACACACTTTGCATGTAGATAGAGTGAGAATATTTGAAAAGAAAAAAAAACATTCATTAGACCTGACCGGGGTTCAAACCCCAATCTACCTGCCATCGGCAAACCAATTTATTGCCAGAGGGACGTCTTAAGTCTCTTTTCACACAAATCTTCAATAATCTGTGTACCATCTCTCTTTATTTGACTTGTAGAGTTAAATTTTTTATCATATTAGATGTGCTATTCATTTGGTACAAAATGTTTTTTATTTTCTAATTTAAAGTAGAAAAAAAAGATTAGTCATGCTGGGATTACGAATAACTTAAAGTTCACTTAATTTCATGTAGTGTAAAGTAAGGGAGTTTTTAAATAGGGACCATCGCTATGCAGTTCTTAATGTTATTTTTTTTTAGTTGTTGTAGCCTCTGTCAGTGGCGTAGCTATAGGATGGTATAGGTGGCAAAATGCCGCAGGTCCTCGCCCAAAATGGAGCCCACTACGCCACCCCCCTCCCAAAATTAATTTGGTAATATATGAAAGTGTTGTCTTTTAAGCTTGTTTTTATTTCGTTAAAATCTCGTTATTCATTTAAAAATTAACCAATATTCTGTACTTTACCCTGTGTAATTACATGTTTTATATAAAAAAAGAAGCTCTGCACTTATTTTCCTGTAAAATCACTATCTAACAAAATGTAAGCAAATCTCCAAAAAAACTTGATTAAGTTATAAGCTATTTCGCAGAGATCAAAGCATGATGAAAAGAGTTTTAAATGTCGATGTGTGTTTAGTTTCTATAAGTGTTAGTAGTGATTATAATATTGTTTATTATATTTATTAATATAGACTTATTCAATTCAGATCAATTTTTATTCAATTATATAGTTTCCAATTTTAATAAGCAGTTCTATTACTAGCCACATGTACATAAATATTTATGAAATAATTCATATAATAGTCACAATTTAATTTATTATATTCTCTAATCATTACTACTCATAATATATTAAGGAGGCCCTTTCTTTTCTTGAAGGAGGGGGTTGGGAATCATGAACATTTTTGACAGGCACCCACTACTGCCTAGTAGCACCTATGACTACAGTAAGCTTCCATTTTCAAGTGCTTGCCTAATCGGCTCTAACTGTTTGGGTTTAATTTTAGTAAACAATTTGTTTTCAAACAGTCCAAATTTACTGTCTATGCCTTGCTAGAGTTATTTTAAGTTACGTGAATCCTTATCACACACCAGTTTCTTTACGTTAGCTGAACCTTAAGTGAAAGTTGCGTTACGTAAACGTTAAGTTGATCGTGATTCCAGAATTATGTCATCAATAAACAATTACTATAGTAATGTAGGTATATAGTTACGGTATTACATTTTAAAGCTACCATGTATGTGTGTGTGTGTATATATATATATATATATATATATATATATATATATTATTTAGCATCGTGTCTTACTACCCGTTCGAGTTATACGCTTATGTAATAATTACGCTGATGGTTTTAGGGATTATGAAGGTTACATTTAAAGGAAATGTACCCGAATTTGCATGGGAAACCATTTTGGGAAAAACCATGATCATTTAACACGACCGAGATTTGAATTTCTCATTGGTCATCTACAATCCAATTTCCATTGGAAGGGCTAGATCTGAAAGCTAGCAGAGTAACTTGACCTACTTTTATGTAGTCATACGCCAAGTCATATGACATACAGCTGCCATTTTTGATAGATATTGTGAATAACTATAAAATTACATCAATCAAATAGTAAACATTATAAATGTTGTCAAGGGGAAAAAAAGTGTGTATATTCTGTAAGTTACTTTTTCGTCCAGATTCCTACCATAAATTTAAAGCGTAGCAAATAAAATGAACGTGATTGGAGAACGGATATAAATAAAAGTGAGCAAAAGCAAAACTCAATGCAACTTATTGTACCCAGCCAGAGGGTACGAATTACAGCTTAAGTAGAACTTCATACAAATTTAATTCACCGTATTCGGGCGATTATGTCGAGAGAAGTAAAAAAAAAAAAAAAAACTAGCATCGCATGCATTGAGGGTTAGATTATATCATAGATGCGTGGTTTAGATTAGGAGCGGTCCAATATCCCATCCCCTTTCCAAATTCAACCCCCCCCCACCCCCCTACTTCTGATTCACTCATTGTGACAGGGTAAGCCCTCCTTCTCAATTCGTGCTTTATGTTTTGTAATTTAAAATCAGGTACCTTCGCCTAGGGGGTATTTAAAATCCTCTTACAGAGGCGCGAAATGTATTGAAGGAGGGTTAGTACGTACTGCTTGTATTAAGTGGTGGAAGGACTAAGGGTTGATAGGGGGGGAGGATAGAAGGGGGGTTTGCAACATCAACAAGCGCAGCTGGATATCTGATCTCTTCTACACAGGAGTACCGCTACCCCCCCCCCTACCACAGATCTACCCCTCTTTGAAGTCTCCTCACACCCTTCCATGTATCGCCCGTGCATTACAGTCTCCTGGTCCAAGCCGCCATGACCAATACTTGCCCGTCGAACAACCGTCTAAATCCCTGCTTGCAATCTACAGTAGCTCCATGGATTCTTTGGTGCTGACTGACAGCTCACAGCTTACTTATGACAGTCAAAATTTAGGTATATACCTAAATTTTGACTGTCAGAAGTGACAGCTTCTAAAACATGTTTTTGCAGAGCATTTGGATCGGCGTAGGGAATACTAATTTGGTCGGTAACTTTTCAAAGCCGTCAGTTGTCAGTCAGCACCAAAGAAGCCATGGAGCTACTGTAGGGTTGTAATGCATGTGAAGAGTAGTCGCTTTAAAACCACAATTGAGCGTCTATCAGATAATTAGAATGGCACAAAATTAAAATAGAGATGGAAAAGGTCAAAATGGAAGAAACTAATTGACCTAGCGGAGCGAAGATCCGTTTTAACGTCTTTTTTTTGTGTGTTTGGATTTGCAATTACTTTCAAATTAGACACTAATTTTAACAAAATTTGGAAGGACATTATTATTATTATTATTATTAATTATTAGGAACCGCGTCTTATTACCAGTTCGGGCTCTACGCTTAAGTCCTAATTACGCTAATAGGTTAGCGTAGTTAGTTAGGAATTAGGAAGGTTAAATTTAGAGGAAGTGAATCCACATTTGCGTGGAAAATATTTAGGCCCTTAGGAAAAAACCACCCTCAGTTCACCCGACCGAGATTCGAACCTCGATCTCCACGTCTTTGGCAGTCTAGCTTTGCTATAAAAATGGCAAAAAAAACCCACACACTGCCATTAACTCGCGTTGCTTACACTCCCGCCTTAAGTTTGTTGTCATTATCGATCTATGACAGCATCAATCCTGACACGTGTCACTGGCGCTTTGCTCACGTCAAGCCCGTTTATTCTCTTCTGAAATTACTAAGTAGCATTCGTATTGTCATAATATAACCATATTATGGTGATTAAATAATATTAATATTTATCACCGCGTCTTACTACCCGTTCGGGTTATACGCTTTAAGTACTAATTACACTAATGGATTAGGAATTGGGAAGGTTGAATTAGAGAAAGTGAACCCGCATTTGCGTGGGGAAGAGAGACTGGAAAACCATTTAGGAAAAACCACCCCAGTTCACCCGACCGAGATTCGAATCGATCCTCTCCGTCCAAGCAGTCGATCTCACACGACAAGCAGTTAGCCAACTACGTCACCGAAGGCCCGGTATATGGTATTAAAACCAATGGGCATGTGGGTTATCCATCACGCTTTTCTATTTTGTTTTGTTGGTGACTGGGAGGCTATTTTCAAATCCTGGTTGGGTGCAAAGAGGGTGTTTTTTTCGTAAAAGGTTTCCCAATATCCCTACCTACAAATTCTGGTACATTTCCCTAAATAAATCTTACTTGTTCCTATTTATTAGAGTAATTAATATATCATACAAAGGTATAACCGAACGAGCATTATAATACACGGTGGGGAAAAAAATTACTAGTGATAGTCCTCGTTGGTATTCGTACCGATGTAAGTTAAAACTAAGGCGTAAATCTCGTCTAGTCTGGTTTGCTGGCGACGGAGAAGTATGTGTGCTAATTCCAGCTGGTTTTGCTAAGGGTGGTTTGTACTCAATGGGTTTCCCTCTCTCCCACCCCGCAAATGTGGGTGTATTTATTCTAACTCTACCTCCTCTTCCACGCCACTTTATAAATATATATTTATTTAAACTGTATAATTCAAATAGGCCCTATGTGTAGTATAAATATATATATATATATATATATATAAATATATAAGTTGTGTATATATTTTAAATATAACTTTGGTGAATGGGCAGTTGAAATTGAACAGAATAAAATATAGTATATTTCTGTAACAGTTTATATTTATTTCACGTGCGTTCTTTTTTGAAACGCGATGATCTATTTTCCCAGGTAGTGAGAAAGTCTGTATGGTGCACCATAACATTTATTATTTTAAAGTATCGAATTAAGCTTTTTTTTTTTGCAATTTTATTTACATTACGAAAATAATTTACGTATTTATAAAATAATACAATATTACCTGTATAATTCTTTTCAG
This sequence comes from Timema cristinae, assembly GCA_039000515.1. Lineage (NCBI taxonomy): Eukaryota > Metazoa > Arthropoda > Insecta > Phasmatodea > Timematidae > Timema > Timema cristinae. The sequence continues at coordinate 41,070,814 of JBCFYV010000100.1, read as the reverse complement.
ATGCAATTAATACTTTGTAAATAAAAAAAATAGATATGTGTATTTTTTGCCTATCTTCTTTTCCTGCCTTTGCTCCTTTTTTTAAAAAAATTTGTGGTGAATAATAGGAGGGTTAGGGGAGGGGATGAGTTGTCCCCTCTGATGTCCTTCAGCTGGGTTTGGTGCTCCTAGCTCTCGGACTAATACACCACTCGACAGTACCCTGGCAGGGGCTGAGTGACACGCATAGCCCCCCTCCTCCTCTAAACCCCTCTGTTAAGGGGTGGGGGTGGGGAGCCAGGATAAATTGTACCCCCCTCCCTGCCGGTACAAGGGTGCCTGCTTTACTCATGATCCCCTTTAATATACATCTGAGCACGAACTTCTCGTCTTAGATATTATTTTGGATTTTGTCATTTATGTTAAGTTTGTCAGATTTTTTTTTTTTTACATTTTACTTTTTTTTTTTTTGTGCAGTGTCTTAGTACTCTTTTGGATGTATAATCATGTAATTAAATATGCTAATACTAATTTTGGTGGTCGAATTATTTAGGAGAGTGTATTCTTAGAGGTTACGTAGGATTAACATTTGTATACGTACCCAATCACGCCGTTCTTTGACGGGTAGGCAAGAAACTGTGCATTTAACCCAAAAAACAACTCTGTGCTTAATCCACCCTCACCAACTTTCTCCACACTTTCCTATCCTTGTATACTTCCTTCGCTTCAACAACATCTCTATATTTAATCCATCCTCACCAACTTTCTCCACACTTCCTATTCTTGTATACTTCCTTCGCTTCAACAACATCTCCATATTTAATCCAACCTCACAACTTTCTCCACATCCCTATCCTTGTATACTTCCTTCGCTTCAACAACATCTCCATATTTAATCCAACCTCACAACTTTCTACACACTTCCCTATCCTTGTATACTTCCTTCGCTTCAACAACATCCATACACTGAATTATACATTATGTTTTATTTTTTCAGCCTGTCAACAGATGAGCCTTCAGTTTTAACCTCAGTTACCCATCATAGGTTTAGTCATCCGAGGATAATATTATAGAGTTCCGTTTATAATCAGTTCGGAGTAGACCATATTACTAGCCTAGATCGTACCACACCCATGTTAGTATTCGCTGCTTACGGGAAAGTTGTATATATGTATTCATGTAGATTATGTATATTATGTAATGATAAACACTGAAAAAGCAGGGTGAGGTTAAGGTGATATCTTAGGGGACGTGAGCAAAGGTAAAGTGTTTTTGAAATTTTCCTAGCGAAACTTTTTTTTTTTGCCAAAAATAGATAAAAATAATGCTCCAGTAGAAATATAAAAGCTTAATTTTGTTCGTAATGGAAATAGAAATTCCAGGACTCCTTCTTGACAGATATCCTAGAACTGCTGATACCACCTTGTGAAAAAAATGAAACTATAATGTTTCTACTGAAGAATTATTTAATATATTTTGGCCAAAAAATATTTGATATAAAAATGCGAAAATACCTATTTTTTTTCTCGTGTCCCATGCACTATCACCTTTAATGGTTTGTCACAAGAGACCAGCACGTAAGGATATGCAATCTGGGAACGTTGTTTCTCTCTCTATTAGATGTAGATTATAGAATATCTATTGCTTGCATTATCCACTAACAACTTTAGGGGTACAAAGGTGAAGTGAAATTATCTGGAGGTAAGCAAAAAAAAAAAAGTGATGGAATAATACTAGTCTAAAGCAATGAATGGTATCAAACTCAAACCAACCGAAGAGCCAGATTCAAAAACTCTGAGTGTGTCGCGCAAGGCTGTAGTCAGAGAGGGGGGGATTAAAACCCCCACTCCCAGAAATTTAATGAACAGAATATATATAGCAATATTTATGCTTCAAACAATATCAACACTATTGCACAAGTACAAATTAGGAGGCTGTGTTACCATAAAAAAAAGCCCTTCAAAGAGCTTCTAAAGGTGTTTAATATTTTGAATTTTTCTAGCCTCTGGCAATTGAGGGAGGCCCCCCCCTCTCCCTCAATTATTGGCTGGCCACGTCCTTAGTGTCGTGGGCCACAGCCTATAGAAACAGGTTCTATACTTTGGTTGTTTAAATACGTATTATATATCCGGACTGTGCCCGTTTTAATCAGAGACATAGTAGCTAGTTCTGTCGCCGGTATGTGTAGACTTTTAGCTGCACTGTTGGCATAGGAGGTTGTCTACACACACACCACACACACACACACACACACACATCGTACCCACAATGACACTATGTGATGATAGTGATAACGAATATGTGGAGTCAGTAGGGATTTTCAACTTAACCTAAGTCCAACTAACCAAATCCTGGTGACCGTTGGAATACTTCCCTTTCGTGAGAAGTAACATGGGCCAGCCGGGAATCGAAACGGGACTCTTAGGTTTGTAGCCAGGTCAGGTGCACTGACCGCTATACCACGGGGCTGGTAGATAGGGATATCAACCTCGGTGATCTTGGGTTAAAGTGCTCGCCTCAGTATCCGATGCTCGTGGGTTCAAACCCAGCCGGGATGACAGATTTTTATTGAGCGATAAGACTCCGTAGCGCAACTTCCTTCGGAGGGGAAGTAAAGCCGTTGGTCCCATGTCGGTCGTGGCGTGTAAAACTAACCCTGGAATGTGTGTGAAAACTACTCCGGCAAAACTGATTGGTACTTTAACGCTCGCGCATAGAAATTCATTGTGTCACTTTCTGAAATCCACTAGGACATAGCCTTTCCTTCTGATGGTGCAGGTATCACTAACCAGCCAAAGAGCTGAAACAGGGAATTTTATTATAATGCTCCTTGAGAACAGAGAGAGTTTTTTTTCTCAATATGTTTCTGTAAACGTGTAGATTATTTTTCATTTATATTCTTTGGTGGAATATGATGGCGAGGGGGGTAAAGGGGGTTGTCATATCCCCAGCAGAGGGGGCTCCAATCCACCCCTATTTAGAAAATCCATACGGGTGCCCTTGATCGTTGTAGAACCTTAAGGCGTGATATAAAAGAAAGCTAATTAATATTGTATTTTTAACAGTTTTCGTAGCAAAACACATTTTCGGTTAAAATAAATATAACTTTTTACAGTAGATTTGTTTAGTTTAAAGATCTATCTTAATTTTCTAAACATGGTAAGCTCAAAAGTTTCTTGAATATCTGTCAAAGGCGAATTGGAATTTAAACAAAAAATGTTTAAATGAAAAGAAAAAATGTTAAGATCAAATTCCAAAATTTACATGATAAATATACAAGAAATGTTGATATTACCATGTGTATAAAATAAAATTAAACTGATCCACTTAAGTATTTTTTTTTTGTCAAAAAGATTTTTTTTATTATTTAATCTGCAAAAACATTAACCTTGACCATCATTCCATCCCATTCCATTCCACCTTAATAATGAAAATTGTTTGTATTTACATTAGTTAAGAAATGTATTTAGTAAGGGATTATTACTTTTATTTTATTCTTATGATTAATGAACAAACTCGAGTTATAAATCAATTAATCAATATTAGAAAATAAAAACCTGTCTTATATCCTCAAACAATATTTACTTATCGAGAGTGTAAATAATTAGTAATGGAATTAAACTCCGCGAAATTTCAACATAACCAAATAAAAAAAAGTTTGAAAAAATGCATTCTCTGTGTTCCGGTACAATAGAGTTAACACTGGTCATATTACTGCTAATGACGGATCTACAAATCATTAATCAACATTACACTTTTGTGCGTTGAAAGGTTGACAATCCTTGCACATCATAAATCACCAAAGGGAGGGTAAATATTGAGCAACGTGTCTGTTAGTAATTTTATTCTTCATTGTGTACCCCCCCCCCCCCTTTTTTTTTAAACATTTTTACTTTCGTACCAAATATAATTGATTTATTTTTTTAAATATTAAAGTTGGATGAAAATACCTTTCACACAACTATCGAGAATATATAATTTTCAAAGGAGTCAAAGAACATAGAATGTAGATATTATCCATCCACGGTAACTTTGACGTTTTTATGACAGTTGAAAATAGTTATTATCACAACGTCTAACTGTTCAAGTTACACACATATTTTATAATTACTCTATGGGGAAGGGATGAGGAAGGACGCCTTTTAGAGGTAATTTAGCCGCATTTGCGTGTAAGGAGAGTGGGGAATAATTTATGGAAAGCCACTCTCAATAGACTCGACCAGGATTCGAACTCCAATTTCCCCGTCATCAACAGACCAGTCTAACACGAGACGAGAACCTTAGACCATTCAGCAGTTGAAAATAAATTAAAGCATATGTGTTAATAAAAAATATGCTTGTTCCCTTGACAAGAATGTAAATTGATCCCGCCTGTCAACCTGACAACATGTTTGCGAGAGAGATAAATAAAATTATATTTTATTAAATTTAAAAATATCGTAAACCTTTAAAGTTAACTAGTGGGTCGTTGAAGCGATGGCTGCAAATTATTTCACTAAAATGTATTTTAAACTTTTTATTGGGAAAGGTTCTAGGCCTATATAATAATCCCTCACTCACTTTTTACTTAAAAGTTTACTTGTCAAATGCTGTCAACTTTACTTAGATATTTAGTTTTCAGTGTGTAATCTGAATAAAACTTATCTTACCACCCCACCCCCCCGCCCCCCGATAATAACTTTAAAATGACCCCTCTCCCAGATCTCTATCTATTCGTTGCACCATATCACTCAAAAATGATTGAGTTGATATTATTTTTAAATTAGCAATATACACAAACCATGATTTCCATGGTGATGTAAACAAAGAATGATTGTACAGATGGAACCACTGCCCACACAGAAGGAAAATATGGAAAATTCGCTAGTAAAATTGGGATCAAGTTTTAGGCCACAATTTTTAACGGCATCCTGATTCTCTAATCTTTAAAATGAGTGTTCGTTTGTCAAAATATGTTCAGTCATTCCCTCGTAGTTTCCATTACTGGAGATAGGCTTATCAAATTATATATAGAATATATATGTAAGAGAGAGTGATAAAATGTGATAAAGAAAATTAGAGTGTGAGTGTTTAATTGTGTGATTGTGTGGACTGAGTGTGAGTGTTAGAAAGTGAGTGTGAGTTGTGAGGTAGTGAGTGTAAAAGACTGAGAATGAGTAATTGAGAGAGATTGAGTGTGAGTGAGTGATAGTGAGAGTATGTGTATGTGTTAGAGAGAAATACTGGAAGAAGAGAAAAATAATATGTGTGAGGAGAGTGTGTGTGTGGGGCTGAGAGAAAGAGTGTGTGACAGAGAGTGTGAGAGAGAAAGGGATAAAGTGTGAGAGAGAGAGAATGAGAAAAGATTATATTAGAGATAGTGTTTTATAGAGTGTGTGTGTGTGTGTGTGTGTTGTGTGAGGGATGTGAGGGAGGGTGAGGAGAGGAGGTGAGAGTGTGAGAGAGAGAAATTTGATAGAGAGAGCGAATGTGAAAATATAGATGTAGTACACTAAACATTACGATACTTTGAAATATCATTCCCTCAAAATTAGATATCAACATGGAAACATAATTGAACTTACTGTTTTTGTAAGAATGTGAAAAGATAGATTGGGTACACAAAACATTACTTTTAAATATCATGTCCTCAAAATTAAGTGCTAAAATTAAAACGTAGCTTAATTTATGTATTTGTATTGGTTTACTATATGTTAAAATGAACATCAAAACCCATTATTGGAAAAAAATTAACACCATAACTTAAACTTCCCTATATAGTTAAAATGGCTATTTTAAAAAAAATATTATTCAAGATCATTTTATAGTTTTTGAGCTTATAATAAATAACAAAACATATTTAAACATAATTTTATCTTGCACGAAACAAAACGTAGACAATATTTTCACAAACTTACAACGTAACCTTTTAATTTTTGTATTATGCTCAATATCACTGATTTTAATGCGAATTAACGATAGCAACATTCCAATAAAAATGTTCCCCAGTTTAGGCATCTCAATTTAGATGTGTAATGACAGGCATACAAAGATAAATATTTATCCAAAGAGAAAATCGTGTTGTATTCGGACCAACAAATAAAGAATAGTTATTATTTTTTAGCCAAAGAGATATATTTTATTTAGAGATTACAGCCATGCAGCAAATAACGGGACCTATGGTGATTAAACAAAGAATGAAAAACTGAAAATTCTCTGTGAAAATCAGGTTTTCGTGGAAAACTACTATTTTTTCCGACATCCTGGACGAGTTGTTGTTTGTCAAAATCTGTTCATTTAGTTCCTCGTAATTTCTACTACCGGAAACGGGCTTATCAAATTATATATAAGAGAAGATGTTAACGGACTATAATGATAACAGAGTAGAATATCAGTAGAAAGGTATTTTTAGAACACAAATAAAACTTGCCTACAATATTTACCAAATGTACCTATATTAAGTTAATACTTTATTTTAATACAGCAACAGCTCAGAATTTCTAATTCAGTTAATTCATGTTTGAAAACTTGTACTAAATGTATAAAAATACCTATTTTATTGCATCAATTAGAAACTTTCTGAACATAATCACAATGCTCCCATTTTTGTATATACAGTATCACAGTTTGGAAACTTAGCTCTTTTCTAGAATTATTATTATTATTTTTATTTGATTTACTTGTCTGCTAGATGAAGATTAGAGTAACTCATTATTTTTTTCCTAACTAAATTACAAAATAAAGAAGGCACATTTAAACTACTCGTAGAACTGTAGCTTACTACGCTTATTAATATAATTTAATAATGTGTTATTATTAGTTTACAAAAATACTCACCATAATTAAATCTTAGATAATAGTAGGATTATACAAAGCATTTTATGGAGAGAGTTTTACCAGGACCTGTTCACCGGGAAGATTGTTTTCAATCTGACTGTCTAGACATGCTAGGTTCTGCCGCAAGTACCGGAAGCGACCGCATCGCGCTGCCATCAAAGAGGAATACCGGACAACCTGGTCAACAAGAACATACCCATTTCAATTAGAGCGTTGATACAATACGGTTGTGTTGGACAGATTTATCTCGTTTATCGTTTTGTTAACTGAAGAGGTTGGGGCAAGAATAGGTTAACCCTCATTTAATGGGGGGAGGGGGGGGGGAATGTGTTAGCAGGGATAGTTGGTAGCTTACCAACTGCTAGTCAGTCACGTAAGGTTGCTTCAAAAAGTACTGAAGAAGACGCAGACAAAACATGTTTAATCTTTTTTCTTCCGGATTAAAACTAAATAAAATGATAATGATAAGCTTGATTCTCGTTTCCATACCCTCAATTCCTCAAGGATGTTCAAAACAGACAGAAAAAACATCCAGCAGCCTGCGTCTTTTTTTTCAGTCCCCAAATTATCCTCCACCATCTCAGTATTTTTCCTTATTATACACAGAAATCATATCATGGCATGAACCATCCGTTACAAAGTCCACTTTTGCACCTTACGACTAAAACTCATATCATCTCCCAATTTTCCTTCCTCACAGCTATTTCTTTCTGACGACATTCGGATTATCAGACTGATACGGAATAAAGCAACATCGCTTGACGACTTGATAAAACGCTATGTGTAGTCCCACGCTTAATGTACGGCAGAAGGGAGAGCCAGTAATTTTACAGTTTTTATAGCATTAAATTTTTTTTTTTGACAAAATAAATAAAATATTTCTTCCGTAGCAACATAGAGTTTAGTTTTCTGCACATGCTAATATCAACAGATCTTGAATTCTGTCAAGGGGGTCCTGAAATGTTGTCAAAACATTTTAAATAAAGAACAAGTTTTGACAAAATTCCAGGACACCCTTGACAGATATTCAAGATCTGTTGATATTAACATGTGCAGAAAACTAATCTCTACGTTGCTACTGGAGAAATATTTGATTTATTTTGGCCAAAAAATGTAAATTCTATAAAAACTGGGAAAATACTTGCGCTCCCTTCGCCGCACATTAATATATTGTACTAAATCACATTATAACTTTGTTACTTAGTTACTAATATAAACAGACGGGAGTTTTGAATACGACCCCTTTAGCAATAAGGTCAATGATGCTTGAGCTATGGTCACAATTTTCTAATAAAGATAATTTGACTTTTGAAAATTATTTTTAATGGTTTACCTAGGGGGGAGGGGGAAACTAATTTAAAAAAACGTACTATATTTTTAAATGTAATGAAAAACCTGCGCCATGACGTGGCATTAATTATTTTGATCGCAGTGTCACAGGACGGGACTCAAGGTGGTTGGATTTTTTTAAAGGGGAGGGGACGGTTGGAAGGAGGGGGGGGGGACTGGTCGGTTAATTCAAACACACCCTCCTTCCCCCCTTAACCAGATCGGATCCCGCTCTCTTTATGAGAGTAGCCACGTAATCCAACAATACGACACAGGCGTGCCATTCAGACTCGAATCATTGAGATATCAAGTGCTGCCATCTCTTGAAGGTTCGTTGTACCGTACAGGTACATCTGTCGGAGCTCATCTGCGAGTCCTGTCTGAAACTTGTACCTTGAAACACCTCATATTGTTGGAAATACATTTTAAAAAAAACCTGTCAACATGCTTCGTATCCATATAGTCCTTAAAGACCGTATGATTTATTACTTCATATGCACATTCCGTGTCCTAAATCACGTGATATCATTTCAAACAATGGGATAGTATAATAATTTATCAATTCTAATTCGTTGAAATAAAACAATTTCATCACATTCTATAAACCCAATCAACATTTCCATGTTTTACTTTCTCTTGACCCCTCGGAGAGAGAAATATTGTGATCGTAAAAAAAATTAACTCAAGATTTTGATAAATATCGACGTTTTCTGATCCCCTGAAGCCAAAAAGGTTTTCGTGATGTCGGCATCTGTCCGTGGGCATAAACCATTTTACAAAACGGATTGAAACTTGGTATCTAGGGTTATCGTAGTGAGGTATTTTTAGGACGAATCAATTTTTCTACAAATACGCTACAAATATTTTGATTTTTTTTTATCTAGGCACTGTTTATTATTATAAACAAAATGGCTACTCTCATTTTTCAATGAAAATTATAAACGGTACGTTACATAAGCAGAGATTTCCAACTTTCATCATTTCTCCGCAACTTTGAGACACGAAATAATTTATCATTGTAAAGTTGTGGTATTATTCAAATTAAAAATCTTGTATTTGGAATGTATTTTTATAAAACCAATCATTTCTGAGCTATAAGCAAATATATATACTTTTTAATTCCGGTTTTGAAAATGAATTTGATTCTCATGCTCTGTAACAGTGAATATTATTTCATTTATGATCTTTGGTGTAATGCTATACTTTTATCTATGGTGTAATGTTTCTACAACAATGTGTAGACCTATGTTTTGTTTCACAAATCTTACTAGTTTTTATTATATCTATTTTAAGATAAAAGCGAGAGAAAATCTGTGTGGTGTGACGTATCATTACTACCGCGTTTGTGTTGCCTCGGTGGTCTTAGGGTCATTACCCGATGTTCAGGGTTCAAACCCTGTCGAGGTAGACGGATGTTTACTGTGCGATGAAACACGTAGCACAACTTCCTTCAGGGTGGAAGCAGATCCGTCGTCGGTCCCATGTCGATTGTGGTATGTAAAAGAACCCTGTAAGGTATGCGAAAATACCTTTATTACAACATCTGTAGGTTTTTCTTGCTCGCTCGTAGAAATCTAGTGGGGAAAGTAACGTGAAACTACCACACTCTGTGTTTTCTCCCAGATGGTGCGGGCATACTAACCGGTTTAAGGGCTGAACTAATGCCTAGCTCCGGATGGATGGGAAGCATATCACAATTAACCCTTTGCATGGAGTAATTATTTTACGTTGACTCGTTATTATATCCCCACAGGTGGATGTGTCACCACCTACACGCTCTCGGCCACGTTAAGGGCCGGCCGCGCGAGTACCGGCTGCAAGTACACCCACGCCTCGCAGATGTAGAAAATCCATTAGCCTCGAAGCAGTATTGTTTTACCAAGGCTACAATGTCGCGGGCTCTCCTAAAAGAGAGAAGGGTCCACGTCGAGTGATTGCACAGTGTCAACGTTGGGGTGTTGATGGGGTGGTGGTGTGGTACCCCCTGGTTAGGCTTGGGATGTGGGTGGAGGGGGTCTTACTAAATCCTCCTCTTCGAACTCCCCCCCCCCTCTCCCTCCACCCTACGTAGACTGTCGATCTTCCCAAAGACCCACTTCCTTCTTGTTTGGACAGAAGCTCTTTTTTTAAACAGCTGGTTAAACTCGTCACAAGCTTCGTCCCGGCCTTGGTTGGAGCGATTACCGTTATATCCCTCCACCACCCCGCTCTACATCTCAACTATATAGATCTGAGGATGTGTGTGGACACGTACAACCCAATTTATAAAGGAAGAACCTTATCTGATGGATAGAAAAGTTACTGGGCTGTAACTTGTGATAGATAATATTTTATTTTTAACACCGTGTCCTACTAATTATCTGGACTGTACGGATATATAGACCTAATAATTACACTAATATGTTATGGACGAGGAAGGTCGAAAATAAAGGAAGTGTATCCTCACTTGCGTGCAGAGAAATGGAAAACCATTTTATTAAAAACTCAGTACATCTGACCAGTATTCAAACCCCGAGATCTTCGTCATCGGTAGTTTAATCCATTTGTGAAAGTAACCGGCTTAACCCGCTTCGGTGCCCGCATGGTCTAAAGAGCTTCACTCTCAGTAGACTAGACTGCCGATGACTTGGAGAATGTGGTTTGAATCTCGGTGGTGTGTACTGAGGTTTTTTCAAAATAGTTTCCCACTCTCCCTCCACTATTCTTATTAATATAACATTCCTCATCTCTAAAATTATTAGCGTGTTTATTACATAAGTGTATAGCCCGAATGAGTAGTAAGACACGGTACTAGAAAAAAAATTGACCAGTTTTGACCAAGTATGTAAAACTGTCGGCTTTATCCATGATTGTTTGCGGCCCGCGGAAATTATGATGGACCAAAATAAAACGCGACCTGATTAATACTTTTATAACTTTGTAGGAATACACAGTTTGAGATTATTACATTTAGAAATGTTTCGGTGTTTGGGAAAATTTAACGGTTAAGGTTGGTGCACCAATTTTGTACTCTTTATTCACCAGAGATTGATTTTTTTTAAAGTGATAAATTTGCGCACCAAATAATGTGCAATGTTGGTCAGTACAACGCAGTATGTACTTGAAAAGTTGTTTTCTCTTTTGAAAAGGAACTAACGTTATGAAACATTACGGCTTACAAACATTTATTTAAGGTGAATTTTGAAAGTAAACCTCAACATAATATAGGCTATAGGCTTAAAGTCTAACATACCATTAATGCAAATAAAAGGTTTCATATTTCTGAGAAAAGAAACATACGGCAATCTTAAAATTTGTATTATCTTTAAATATATATTTTTTTAGTAATAAAAAGGATTTTAAAATTTAATTACTTGTTACTAAAATGGTGAAAATATCAAAATTATATAAAATCCGGCCCCCTGAGTGTTTTCTGTTTTCAATGGGTACTTATGATCAAATGAATTGACACATTTGCCACAGATCATTCAACAAAGAAGATAGTTTTCGCATTACTAACATAATATTTCGTTTAAAACTCTTGAGGTTAAATTCCACGTGGGCAAAAAATTATTATCATAGAAGCAGTTGGACTATTTTAAATATAGAGATAGTCCCGGATAGTTAACAAGAGGGCTCGGAATTTGACATTCATCTGTTTTTGGTATTTACATGACATGATTCTAATGTGTACTCTGTAAGCTCTAATATAGTCTTTTATGATCCCCTGGTTGTGGAAATGTTTTTAATGGGTTTATTTTTATTTTTTTTATTTTGGGTTTTAAATTATATTTTCTTGGAATGCGTCTTTTTAGGACAGTCGTGGGCAAACTACGGCCCGCAACGTTAATTCTACTGGCCCACACACAATGTAAAACTTTCCTGATTTTATTTAAAAAAATGACAAATTAAATATATAATCATTGCATGTTTTTGAACAGTTTAAACAAATTAACAAGCCCACTTATGATTTTTGATATGTACAAGAATAAGCTTGTGTTTACAGTAATTCCTGTGGTATCTGACTAATAAATGTATCTTTGTGTGAAAATAAAGTTAATCATTTAGTAAATTTAGATTTTTGTCACATGCGAACCCGCTAAAAAAAAAGTCCTTACAGATGTCCATGTGGCCCCCGGGGATAAAAATGTGTACACTTTTTTAGAGACATTTTTGGTGTTTTTTTAAGGAATATTTGATTAAGTTTTAGGCATGTATTTGGAATAAGTATATTTTAAAATGATATCAAATAAATGCATTTATACTCATAAATAAATGTTTCCAACAAACATTTGTCGTAATGAGAAGATACTGTTGACAATGCATTTTGTGTCCTTTTTTGCTTGTATGGTTGGATAATACACATTCTTGGTGAAACTGCAACTAAGCTGGAGATGGTGGCTTTGTGTGGGGGTAGCTATTACTTCTAAGGGTTGGTGACCTGGTGGTCTAGGGGTAAGGGGTTGGACTTCTGTGCTGGGGTCGAGGTTCAATCCTCGGTCCTGCACAAATTTATCTGATTACCAAACCCTTCCTTCACCTCTGACAAGAAGTGCATTAATCACAACTTGTGAATGTGTGGAATGCCAGGCATTCACCGTGGTTCGGATCCCACGTTAAACTGTAGGTCCTCCATTTCATCTCACAATCACCCTACCATTACACATTAGCGTAAGTTTCTGTATAACTCGAACGGGTAGTAAGACGCGTTGATAATAATAATAATAATAATAAAATAAATAATAATAATAATAATAATAATAATATACTTCTGAATCAGGTATTTTTTAATCAATATTATGCTTAGTATAGTGCAAGAGATTGGATGTTTAAGGATTTCAATTGCTTTTGATATTTTATTTTTATTTGTAATGTTCGCATCCAACGATACCTTGGCTTGGTCGGTAGCGTGTCTGTCTACTTAGCTAAGAGTTTTGGTTCGATTCCCAGCATGACCGAAAAATTTATTAGTGGTTAAATGTAGATTTACCTTTTCACAGTGATGAATTAACGGGTGGGGACTGGATGTTGACTGTCCTGGTCTTAGATTATATTATAAGGCATATAAATCTACGACAGGGTTTGCAACCGATAGTGGAAAATATATAGCTTTAATAAAAAAACTGACTCAGTCTGGAAAAAGTAATGGATGTATATAATGTGTAAATTTCGTGTTTGATTGAGACGTATGCATTTTTTTTTGCTGTTAATATTTAGATCATTTTTGGTAGGATTTGAAGTTTTTGAGAATTTTTATATCAATCTTTGATCATTTTTAGGTCATACAAGTCCAGGCTTTGGTTTTCATAAATCAAACTCAAAGATAAAAGTCAATAGTTGAATTCCCTCAAGCTATTATCAGTAGCCATCCAAAAGAATATTATATAAAGGTTTCGCTTGAAGGTAAGTATCGACGGAAGCAGCCATTTTGTTGCTCGAGAAGGTGAGGTTGGGTTTTCTGGTAGGGGGTGGGGAGGTAGAATGCGGGAATGGCGAGGCCTGCAGTATCGACAACCAGCAGCTCAGTCCCCTTGGGAACTATACCACCTGCAACACATCGACCCTCCTCCCTCCCTCCTCCCTCGTCTATCGTACCGTCCCTAGGTCGACAGTTCATCAAATATACACTGCATTAACTAGGCAGCCATGCATGCGGTTAGGCCCTCCATACTTCTCACGGGGATATATACAATGGTGATATACATAAAAAAATACAACTGGTGATATATAAAAATATATACGGCACTAACTGAAGTTAGATTTTCATTAAAAGAGCCTTTTAGAAAAAATAAATATGTGTGGTCAAACATTGATAACATTTTATTATATTACTAGTGTTATTTTACAGGTATTAATCAAATATATCAAAAGTTGTAATAGCTGTACACATTACTCGACGTATGAATACTTGAATAATTATTATTTATTATTTATTTATTATTATTTTATTAGCACCGCGTCTTACTACCCGTTGGGGTATACGCACTTACGCTAATATGTAATGGTGATTGTAAGATGAAATGAAGGACCTACAGTTTAACGTGGAATCCGAACCACGTGGAGGCTGGAAATTCCCCACATTTACAAGTTGTGGGAATACTTGAAAGCGGATCTATTAACTTTTCAAGCTAGCAGATAAGATTATTCCTTTGCAAATTGGACTGTAGTCATCCATTCGTGCTGGTTGACTCTCTACGCTTCTCACATGTTGATAACATGGTGATATACACCGTGATATATATAAAAAATACCTGCTTCGGTAGATGAATGGTCTAAGCTCTAAGGCGTCACTCTAGAGTTAAACTGGTCTCCTGATAGCGGGAAATCGGGATTCAAATCCCGGTTGGGTCTTATGCTGATACATTTTCCTAAATGATTCCCCACTCTCCTTCTACGCAGATGGTGGTAGTTTTCCTTTAAAACGCTTCCTTCCTCATCCCTACCCCATTAGAGTAATTAATATTTTAGGTATTTGTATGTATGTACTGTGATATTCATTTCTTAGAATTGAAACGATAATTTAAAAAATCTACTTTCATTGAAAAAGATTAATAATTTATTTTAACCAATATTGAAGATTTTTTTTTTCTGGATATAGTTTTTAAATATATGAATAGTCTATAATACAATATTTGTTGTTATTTTGTATTGTACGAATAGTACAGTACATTTTTTATTTTCAATTTGATACTAAACGTACAATTTAAAATGGTAATTGACTTAAAACGAACATTAAACTAATATTTATACTTTCATAGCTAGTTAAATTTATAATTAAATGCATTAATTAGTTCATCACCAGAAATAAATTAATATATTAAATAAAGTAAATAGCTAACGCGCTAGTCGTGTTGAGCTCGGCTGACAAGGATGGGAAGATCATGGGTTCGAATCTCGGTCGGGTGAACTGAGGTGTTTTTTTTTCTAAATGGTTTTCAACTCTCCCTCCACACAAATGCGGGTTCACTTCCTCTAACTTCAACCTTCCCACTTTCTAATCCATTAGCGTAATTAGTACTTAAGCTTATAACCCAAAGGGTAGTAAGACGCGGCGCTAAAAAAGTAAATAAATAAAGAAAAGTCTAATCATTAGAGTGTGAAATGTAAAAAGTATTATTAATGAAACATAAATGTATTATTTTTTAGAGCCCGGTCCCCCTTTTGTTCCTGGATATCTGTGACAAGCCAAGAAGACTCTTAAAAAGATTAAGTATTTTTTTTCAAGCATTACGTTTTACGTTACGTCCGGACAAAACAACACTTTATATACTTTTTTTTCAGCACTGCGTCTTACGATCCATTCGAATTATACGCTTATGAACTAATTGCGTTAATGGTTTTAAGGAATTAGTAAGGTTACATCTAGAGGGAGTGTACCCACATTTGCGTGGAGGTAGAGTGGAAAACCGTAAAAGTTTTGTTGTTGTTTTAGTAGTAGTATTGTCATATTTTGACAACTAGATACACATAAACCTTTTATTGTAATGTTATGTTTTTTTCCATGTGTCTCCCTTATATTATTATTAGCACAGCGTCTTACTACCCAATCGGGTTATACGCACTTACCTAATGTTAAATGGTAGGGTGATTGTGAGATGAAATGGAGGACCTACAGTTTAACGTGGAATCCGAACCACGGTGGAGGCCTGGCATTCCCCACATTCACATGATGTCTGTCAGAGGTGAAGGAAGGGTTTGGTAATCAGATAAATCTGTGCCGGGACCGAGGATTGAACCCCGGAACCCCAGTACAGAAGGCTGACACCTTACCCCTAAACCGCCAGGTCACCGTCTCCTCTTGGGGGGTGGGGGTGAGACATAAGGCTTACGTTGAGAGTTAGTTCTCTACACAGTGCGAAGTAAAGGTTAGAATTTGAAAAAATGAATAAATACAAATAATATAAATTTCATGTAATTTAATTTAATTACTTTGACAGGCAATGCACACTACAATACATAACAAATTAATTGTAATTTAGTTAATAAATTTACGGATGGAGTCTATTTACAAAATAAAGCCTTTTATATGAATCTAAAAATACATTAATAATATAATTAGATCACATTTTAAATTTAAAAACAATAATATTTACATATCTTCATAATTTTAATGTTACAAAAAGCTATTTAAAATAACAAATAAGCTTTGGTAACTACTTATATCTACTTTCTTGCACCCCTCTGTTTATAAAGTAAGTTATTGTGATCGTCCAAAAATCTAGCTCATGATTTTGATGGACGTCAAAGTTTCATAACCCCCTGAAATAGAAACATTATTTTTTTCAATTGTGTCTTTCTGTCTGTTACTGGGAATAAAGACGAAATAATTTTACTGATCGGGTTAAAACTTGGTATCAATAGTATTCATAATATTCCCCAAAGGGTTTTGAAACTATCTATCTAACCTTAAAATTAAGGGTAGTTTACTTAAGGTAAAAAAAAAATATAAATCAATTTTTTTCAAAATTGACAAACGATTTGATTACATTTCTTATCTAGGCACTGTTTAACAGTTTCTGAGATACTTGCCAATATATATTTTAATTTGAGTACTGGAAAATTGTTATTCATTTTGGTGAAAAGAGTTGTTAAAGTTTTCTAAATATGTTTCTGTAAAAGTGGAAATTATTTCATTTATGGTATTTGGTGGTATACACTTTTAAAAATGTATTGTATATTATTTCGTTTCACATAGCTTACGAGTTTTGAATAAATATCAACATTTTTGTTGAAGTAGCGAGAAAATCTGTGCGGTGAACCGTAACATTTATTTTATTTATGTATTAGTTTTATCTGGCCATACACCTGTTCATTCGTTCTTATGCCAAATGACAATTTAATTTTGTATATACTATATTACAATACATTGGTAGAATAATCAAGTCTCGTAAATTACGATGGGCAAGACATACAGAACAAAGAAAAGACTCCTGAACCTTGTTCAGGGTATTTAATGGTAAACCCGGCACAGATTTATCTGATTACCAAACCCTTCCTTCACCTCTGACAAGACATCTTGTGAATGTGTGGAATGCCAGGCCTCCACGTGGTTCGGATTCCACGTTAAACTGTAGGTCCTCCCATTTCATCTCACAATCACCCTACCATTAAACATTAGCGTAAGTGCGTATAACCCGAACGGGTAATAAGACGCGGTGCTAATAAAATAAATAATATATAATAATATAATAATAATAATATAATAATTACTGGTAAACCCAATGGGAAGAGACCATTGGGAAGACTCAGACGCAGATGGGAGGCTAACATTAGAATATACCTGGAAGATATAGGGTATAATGAGGTGGACTGGATATAATAGCTCTAGATATAGGTGGCGTACCTTCGTAAGTGCGGCAATGAACTTTTGAGTTCCTGATGACATAGAGTAAGTATAGTAAGTAAGCACTATATCATTTATATTATCTCCCCATCAATATTAGCTGTACCTTAATAAACATTCTCCGGATTAGAAGGTTTCAGTTCAGTTCCTCGATAGATACACTGGAGTTAGTTTAAATCTATCTTCATTTGAATACGATAAATTCTCTCTAAATTTAGTCTCCTTTGGTTGCTACCTTAAATAATTTATTGTAAGTGACCATTAGTGGTTAAAAGTTCAATAAACAAAATAGATATAAAGTCAATATTATTCAAATGTACAGTCCAACCATTTGGAAACATAATCTATGCTTATTAGATATATTCTTTTTTATTTCAAGAACATTTTATTATTACGATGACTGGTGAAATAATTTCTTTTGCACTACAGTGACGAAGTATCCATTGAAACAGTGCAATAATAAGTTAATAAAGTAAAATTGTTTAATGCGTATGAGTTCAAGTAAATTATATAAAAATAAATTGCATATAATGTAATAATTTGTGTATTATAGTTAGAAATGTTTTAAAGGTAAAAGTTAAATTGTTTGGAGTGCATTCTTACTCAAATATATATTGGTTCGATATTTAAAAAATAGATTATATCATAATTCGTATACTAAAATTATTTCGTTGACTCCATGACTATATATTGGACTATAACTTCTTAATTAATTACTAACAAATTTTAATGCCAATTGAAAATAAAAATCTTTGACACTATCTATAATTTTGAAGTAAGATTAAGTTATTCACCATATAACTCTGTGCTACATAGTTAAATAAGTTAAGTAATTTTGAGGGAACTTGTAGAGGTATGTATAGTTAAGAAAATTCCTTGCCTACAGCGGTTGGGGAGATGCCCCCAAACCCCAAGTTTAAGGTGCAGGGATTTGGGTGAATCATAAATCTCCGCTCCTGGCCAGGCCTAATTATAGTTCCTCCAGACGGGACTGTAGGCCCTACCAGTAAATATTAACCTACCCTTCACTCTCCATTTGACCAACCACAAATACGATAAAGTAGTGGGCGAATATGTTTGTTTATTGAATATAAAGGTAAGTTTGATCATGCGGGAGAGGTAACAGTTTCTAACATGTTGCCGTCAAGTCTTCGTCCCCTGGCAACAATCCACGAACGCCACTGGTGTATAAATGACTCAAATATATGTGTATGCAGATCGTATGTGTATGGGACTTTAAATATGTATAAGTTGATTAGATTTTTGAAGCAAACTACCCTCAGAAAGTTGAGCCATCGAATCGTTGGACTAATTGACAATCAAAATAATCGTATGTTCATATGTGATGATTGATAAATATTCCCTTTTAATATTTAATCTTTATGTATGGAGTCTATACTGTTTAATACTCTTTATTATTCGCATGTAAATAAAATGTTTTAATAGATCAAAACACAAGTAAATCCCTTAATTTTTTAATATATTATCTAAATTTATGTGTTATTATATTTGAAAACTAGTTAAATTAAACTTTCTGTCCAGTTAATAATTCAGTTGCCAGTCTTTTTGTACCACATGTGTTTTTTTAGTAATTATCTTTAGAAATAATAATCGTATTACACATCAATCAATAAACGTGTTTATATTAATGATACAACATCAAACGTTGGAGAAAGAGTACATTAAAAAAAATTAACCTTTTTTTCTATGTCAATATATTAAACTGTAGATATACACATATTTTTATAGGCCCGTATGAATATAAACTTAACTGTTCTTTCTAGATAAATTAATTCAATCCCTTGTTTGGTCCACGGATTTTACGGATGTCTGTTGATATAGTAAACACTGACGCTTTTAAAACAAGGAACTTCTTTGGTCAGTGATCCAAGACGTCGAATATCATTGCTGACCGTCAAAGTAGAAGCCGACGCTGTTGGAGTCAGGATCTTATTTAGTAAAGGATCTAGGACGTTGGCTATCGCTCTTGATCGCCGAAGTATATGATGACGCTGACGTCGAATATCTCTTGTGGTTGTTGAAGTAAACACTGACGCGGTTTAAACCAATAACTATTTCGGTCAGGGATTCAAGACGTCTGATATCTCTTTTGATTGTTGAAGTAAACGCTGACGCTGTTGAAACTAATAACTTTTTGAGTCAAGGATTCGGGGCGTCGGATACAACTGGCGACCAACGAAGTAGACGCCGACGCTGTTATAGGCAAGAACTTCTCGGATCAATAATATAAGAACGCTGGAGTTCGAGGATGACTATCGATCTAGTAGACGCTGCTGGAGGCAAACCCTCCTCGGAGAGAAGACGGACGGATGGGGGGGCTCAGTGGTGACTCTCTATGGAGTACGCCCCCCCACTGTTGGCGCCCTTATTGGTCCTGGGGTCCTCAGGAGTCCACACCTTGGCGAACATGATGCCGTTACATCCGTTTTGTTTGTTGCTGGACCACGACAGGGAGTGAGCCGTGAACGGGGAACCAAACCCACCTGCAAAGAGGGAAACGAACCATAATTCATACGTTCTAGAGTTTAGAGATGAGCCCTCTAGGGCCACAAGGTTGTAAAAACACGAATCTAGAAATGGGCCAGCAATCAGAATGTCGGGGATGGGTTGGACACTTTTTATGTGATAAATTTGTGGACTGTCCACCGTCGATTCGACTAGAAATAATTGGAGGATTGAGCACCGTTGACTCAACTAGAAATAATTGGAGGATTGAGCACCGTTGACTCAACTAGAAATAATTGGAGGATTGAGAACCGTTGACTCAACTAGAAATAATTGGAGGATTGAGCACCGTTGACTCAACTAGAAATAATTGGAGTATTGAGCACCGTTGACTCAACTAGAAATAATTGGAGGATTGAGCACCGTTGACTCAACTAGAAATAATTGGAGGATTGAGCACCGTTGACTCAACTAGAAATAATTGGAGGATTGAGCAACGTTGACTCAACTAGAAATAATTGAAGGATTGAGCACCGTTGACTCAACTAGAAATAATTGGAGTATTGAGCACCGTTGACTCAACTAGAAATAATTGGAGGATTGAGCACCGTTGACTCAACTAGAAATAATTGGAGGATTGAGCACCGTCGACTCAACTAGAAATAATTGGAGGATTGAGCACCGTTGACTCAACTAGAAATAATTGGAGGATTTGGCACCGTCGATTAGACGATAAATAATTGTAAACAGTGATTGTGCACTTCATAGTAGTTAATAAATTGGAGATGATACAATCAACCACCAGCAGACTATATTTCAGTATAAGTTATCCGACTGAATGTTAGCTTCTCCATAAAGTAGGTCCAAAGTGGAATTAATTTTTATTGGGGTGCAAATCTAGAATCTGTTCATGATAGGTTTTTACCTGGATGACAGTTCAACTTCCGCGAAAATTAATTTTGAAACAGCCATAATCTCCATCAGAACTACTAAAAGATAAGTAAAACTACAATAACTAAACCTTTACATAGTTTAAGAAAAGATATACGTCAAATTGAATCTTAATAATAATAATAATAATAATATAATAATATTTAGCACCGCGTCTTACTACCCGTTCGGGTTATACGCTTTAAGTACTAATTACGCTAATGGATTAGGAATTGGGAAGGTTTAATTATAGGAAGTGAACCCGCATTTGCGTGGAGGGAGGGTGGAAAACCATTTAGGAACCCCCCCCCCCCCCCAGTTCACCCGACCGAGACTCGAACCTTGATCTCCCCGTCCTCGGTGGTCGAGCTCAACACGACAAGCGCGTCGTTAGCCAACTACACCACCGAGACGGGTAATTGAATCTTGTATGTCAAAGTGAAAGACGTGATTCATTAGTAATAGGTGAACTATAACATTACGCCTACCTCTTCATCAAATAATAGTTACGAACTATGTTTAATTGAATATTAAATATGAACCTTTAGCAAACCAGTTGTCCTACAGTGAAGTTTAACGATTTACCTACTAGATTAGTACGAGTTTCTACAAACATACGACACTAGTTTAATTCAATCACTAGTGAACGTTACTAGAATAACTTAAATATATTTTGGGTTAAGCTTGGCCTAGTTTACAAACCAAGTATAGTAATTTTAAATAAAGTACTATCATTACTATCTAATTAAATAACTAAATTAACTAATTACTATAAACAACAACTAAACTCAGGGCACCATCCTTTAGACCAAGTAGAATTTTTTCTTGTGTCATTTTTTGATTTTTTTTTAAACAAACTTGTGAACCAGGAAACTAATTTAAAAGTGTCTTCTATTTTACAAACAAATAATAAATGTACATGTTAACATGCTAATAAGCTTGGAGTAGTTTTAGACTCTTCAGCGGATATTTTTCATTATAATAAACAAATTCTATTCGACTGTAAATATACTATCACAACTATAAGTACATTCTAGGATAGCATAATACATTTAGTACCCCACTTTCTTGTTCCTTTCCTAGAATAGTAAGTACCCTATTATTAGATTTTTTCTTAGCAAATTTAAACACGCTTTGGTGGACGCATGGTCTAAGGTGCTACTCTTGTAGTAGACTATACTGACGATGACGGGGAGATCAAGGCTCGAATCTCGATTGGTGTATTCAGGATGGTTTTCCAAAATGTATGCAAATGCTGATACACTTGTTTAAAATATTACCTTCCTAATCCTAAAACCAGCGTAGTTATTACATAAGCGTATAATCCGAGCGGGTAGTAAGACAGGTGCTAAAAAAAACCTTAGTTTGCCACGGTACTTTAATGGTACTTAAGTTCATAAATAAAGAAATTAAAAAAATGTACTAATTTAAACTACGGATTTAAATTGCCAGTAAGAACAAAATTTATTTTTGGGTAGTTGAGTGTGAACTCCCTCTATCCCCTTAAGGACCCGCCTCGGTGGCGTAGTTGTCTAACGCGCTAGTCATGTTGAGCTCGACTGCTGAGGACGGGGAGATCGAGGTTCGAATCTTGTTCAGGTGAACTGGGGTGGTTTTTACTAAATGGTTTTCCACTCTCCCTTCACGGAAATGCGGGTTCACTTCCTCTAATTCAACCTTGGTGACCTGGTGGTCTAGGGGTAAGGTGTCAGACTTCTATGCTGGCGGCCGGGGTTCAAACCTCGGTCCCGGCACTAATTTATCTGATTACCAAACCCTTCCTTCACCTCTGACAAGACATCTTGTGAATGTGGGGAATGCCAGGCCTCCACCGTGGTTCGGATTCCACGTTAAACTGTAGGTCTTTAATTTCATCTCACAATCACCCTACCATTACACATTAGCGTGAGTATATCCCGAATGGGTAGTAAGACGCGGTGATAATAATAATAATAATAATAATAATAATTCAACCTTCCCAATTCATAAATCCATTAACGTAATTAGTACTTAAAGCGTATAACCCGAAGTTGTAGTAAGACGCGGTGCTAAGTATTATTATTATTATTATCATCATAAAGGTTTCCAACACACATTTGCCGAACTAAGAAGATAATATAGGTACTGAACTTTTGTATCCTCTTTGCGTGAATGGTTGTAAAATACAGATTCCTGGTGAGAGACTTGTCACTTAGTTGTTGAAGGTTGCGTTCGGAGGGTAGTAGCTATTACTTCTGAAGCATATATTTGTAAATCAATATTATATTTAGCAGAATGCAAGAGTTTATTTGTTAAAAACATAATTGCATAGATAATTTTTTAGTTTTATATTTTATCGAGCACGTGTTTGATTTAGTGGTAGGCCTATGCATTTTATTAAGACTCCTTGTTTATATTTTTATGTAATTTTTTTATTTATTTTTTATAATTTCAAGGTCATTTAATAGATAATTTCTTGATCATTTTAATTTAATCAAAATCTGGGTCCTGGTTATCGTCATCGGATTTTGACATGATTGTAACTAGACGTGTGACGTGGTCATTTTATTTCTCTTTTCTTGAACATTCGTGACAGCTCATCTGCGAATAGTTTTTTTTTACCTAATCATAATATACCCGACCCGGGATTCAAACCCCTATATCCACGTCTCCGACAGTCCAGTCTATTGCGAGAATAATGCCTTTGACCTTACGATCAGCGATACATGTATTGAGCTAATAATAGTTATAGTGTTAAACGTAATAATTTAAAAAAAAACATAGTTTTTTTGTCACAGATTTTAGTTAGATGACCGCTCACTGGAACTCTTTTTTTTTGTTAGGGTTTAAGGGAAAGGGGGGGGCATAATTTCCAACAATCTATATTAATAAAATGAAACTTTTGTTTTTTATTGTTTGACATGTGCATTGCGCGATATCTACCAAACGTATTTTCAAAATTATTAGCCCCTGTGCATGGAACATGTGCCCCTAGAAGTTTGAATTAAAAAATGTCCTTTCCACACACACAGTACAATTGTTAACCTAAAAACATTTCTCCCTGGCAAAAGCTAGGTACTTCAACTAACATTTTATAAATGCTTCAACGCTTAGGAAGAGTGGGAAACAATTTTCTGTTTTTCAACGTTTGTAACATACAACCGGGATTCTAACCTCAAACTCCATCCCCGTGTCACCGAAAAAACCCACCTAATTTGAGAGGTTGGCGCCCTTTTTGTTGGCGTGCACCCCTCCGGTGCCACATTCAAAAAACACACAAACCACGGCACATCAGAATATGACGATACGAAATAATATGTTTACACTAATATCAAGTCTACCATCCTATACGTAAACTTTACGACATATTGTCCCAAATGAATGAGATGGCAACTTATTTCCATACCCTCGGTTCGCCGACATTGCAAACTTGCCCCCCAACACTTGTAGACCTCCCCCCCCCCCCCTTTTTTTTTGTTCGTCCTTTCATATAAAGAGTATCGTAGTTCGTATGTTTTCCTCCGAACAATACAATGTATCCCTCTTTTGTTGCTTGTTCGTGTCATGTTATTGTATCGAGATGAGGCGGGCCTGCCTCACGCAGAGATAGAAAGAGAGAGAGATACCCTCACCGCTGGAAAAGGCTATCAAGAGGGTAACGTAATGGACGTTGTAAAAATAAAAACCTCTCTGTTAGACATAATAGTTTCTCTCACATGTTTTATCTTGAATTTGAAAAAAAAAAAAAAATGTGGTTTTTGGGGTAGGGGTGGGGGTTGAGAGGGGTCTATCGGGTGGGTAATAGGGGAGAAATGAGTGATTGTAACAATTAGCAAACATTGAAATATTTTCTTAGTTGCTTAAACCACTGTACCAAAGAAAGGATATTTTCAAACAGGAAAAAAATAATCATGAAATCATACAATTACATTTTTTTTATAGTTTAAGACAACATTTTTTAAATAAGCATGTAATAGATATGCTAATATATGAAGGTAAAACCTCAAATATCACTTATTTTTTATTTGTCTCAATTTTTTTATAAAAACCTTCTTTCATGTTTTATATATATATATTTCCAAAACTCGTTATTTTAGGTGTCAGGTTTATCAACAATTTAAACTATCTAGGTTATTGAAACATGTTAAAAGGGGTAACTTTCATGTTACTTAATCAAGACTCACCTGGAAAGAGGCTGTAAAACCTCATTCATTAAAAATTGTAAAGTTTTAAGCAAGCTGATTAATCAAATAGAATTGTCACAATACATTTTACCGACAATATAATAGATATTTGGTTCATAATGCATTCGCATTGGTGGTAGCGTGAAATAAGGCGTCAAGCAATTAATCCTTTTAGATATCGACCTCGATGATCTTGTGGTAAAGTGCTAGCCTCAGGACTTGATGCTCGTGGGCTCAAACCCAGCCGGGGTCGATGGATTTTTATTTTTATTGAGCTCGACTGCTGAGGACGGGGAGATCGAGGTTCGAATCTTGGTCGGGTGAACTGGGGGTGGTTTTTACTAAATGGTTTTCCACTCTACCTCCACACAAATGCGGGTTCACTTCCTATAATCCAACCTTCCCAATTCCTAATCCATTAGCGTAATTAGTAGTTAAAGCGTATAACCCGAACGGGTAGTAAGACGCGGTGCTAATATTATTATTATCTTCGGAGGGGATATAAAAGACGTTGGGCCCGTGTCGATTGTGGCATGTAAAAGAACCCTGGAAGTTGTATGAAAATAACTTCTTTCTCGTCAAAATTGGTAAGTTCTTTCACTCTCGCTAATAGAAATTCTCGTGTTCTGATTTAATCAGTCGATTCAGAAAGTGCAACATAAATAAATTAAATTAAAATTTATTTTAGATGACTTGTGTTGGGGAAGTTTATGTTCGAATCTCAGCTTGGTATACTTTAATACCTCATGTGGTTTATTACTATGATTTTTCCATCATAACTCAGTACTAATGTGGGTGCACATCCTTTAAGCTACCCTCATGATCCCTAAGAATAAAGCTCTTCTCTGTTTGTTTTTTGTGCACTTAATTTAATTACCCGTTCAGGCTGTCCGTAAATTGACACTAAAGGGATTGTGTTGAGAAAAGTATAATTTTAGAGGAAACGTAACCGCATTTGCGGGGGGTGAGAGTGGGAAAGCAACCAGGAAAAGTCGCACGCTTAGTCAATCTGTCCGGGATTCAAACCTTTATCTACCAGTGTATTGAAAGATTTGTGCCGTAGACCGTGTGACCAGTGATGTGGGTACTAAGCCAATAACTATTGTTTCAATTGTAATAATTAATAAAAAAATATTATATTCTGGAAGGAAGAAATTTAATATAACAAAAACAAATCGTGGTTAATTTTGATAATTAACTCCATGGCTTCAGCCCACAATCGAACGGCCGCCGTCCGTTGATGAAGATAGTGCCAACTTCTACGGATAGAGTGTGTCATGTGGTCAGCACAACAAACTCTCCAGCTATTAATTTCATTTTTAAAGAACGCAATATTAATATTTTACTTTATCAATAGGGCCTATCAGTGTTTTATGAGTAGAGTATATTTATATTATCCATAAAAAGTGACTCACGGATCATATGACTTGCCGCTTGAATATATGAGCATTGTTTTAGTGGCTTTTATAACGTTCAAAGAAGTTCTTTCTTATCAAAATCGGGCTTTGGCTTACGTAATGATAATTTAATTTCGCGGAAGCTCCCAACTAATCTAACAACCGATGATAATCTTTTATGTTTGTATTTCTAGTCTCCCCTCAGGGAGGGAGGGGGGGGGAGAAAGGCGGGGTGTATCCCACCCGTGTCGGCCACGTGACCTCTCGCACGTGGACAATTCAATAAGCCATTCAAGGTAAATAAGCTTGCACGAGGCGGCAATTTAGATGTTACATTCGTTGTTTGTCTTCGGTTTCGATGGAATGTCGTTGATTGACCTAGTGAGGAAAGGAAAACACCAGAGTAGGATTCTGCTACAGTCTAATTTTCATAATAAGGACTAATTAAGAATTACACATATATTTATCACGGTCAAAATTGGGGCTTGTTCAATTAATTGTACATGAATACCGAAACTTGGGAGATGGAAATGCTCTATAGGCAACGGATATAATAATATTTAATAATAATATTTAGCACCGCGTCTTACTAACCGTTCGGGTTGTACGCTTTCAGTACTAACTACGCTACTGGATTAGGAATTGGGAAGGTTGAATTGAAGGAAGTGAACCCGCATTTGCGTGGAGGGAGAGTGGAAAAACATTTAGGAAAAACCACCCCCAGTTCACCCGACCGAGATTCGAACCTCGATCTCGCCGTCCTCGGCAGTCGGGCTCAACACGACAAGCGCGTTAGCCAACTACGCCCCGAGGCGGGTAGGCAACGGATATAGCTACATCCAATATAATATTCATAAATTTGAAAAATAACACCTGGGCACGGGAATAAAGCTCAGATCCCTTGGTTGAGCCAATAGTTCTGGGTTCGATTCTAGTGTCCAGGTGTCATTTTTTAAATTGTACTTTATTACTAGTGTTATTTTATAGGCATTTGCACTATCTATAGAAGGTGAAGGCGAAGATAAAATGTCTTGACATATGAGTATATGTGAGTATTTTAGTAGCTTTTGTAACGGTACGTGGGAATCATCAACTCGCTACACCTATTGATGGCTGGGAAATAGGGGTTCGAATCCTGGTCGGGTCAACTGAGGGTAGTTTATCCTAGATGATTTCCCACTCTCATTTTACTCAAATGGGGACGGATTACCTCTAAATGCTTCCTCCCTCATCTTTACTGTATTAAACTAAGCCTATTATCACATATTCATATAACCTGAACAGATGGTAAGAAGTAGTGATACAAAAACTCATCACACTGTATTTTTATATGAAAATAAAGGTATCGCAGTACCACAAATGAGAACGTTATATATTTATAAATTATACATTTCTTTTAGCACCACGTACAGAAATGTTATTTTTCTTTACTCTCCAATATTTTAGGGGGGAAACTCCGATCATTTTCAACATAGTTGTTGAAGATAAAGTCTGAAAACTCTATTAGTTTCGTTTTGAATACTAAGTTAGTTTGTTAGGTTAGGTTAGGTTAGGTTAGGTTAGTTCATTCCACGATAATCGTGGTAGATCTTTGCGATGACACGACGTGCACGGATGCTATTGCCATGGGGTAGGGGATGTTGATGATTATCTGACTAGTAATGGCATGGGGTGAGTTGATGAACAGTGGTGTGATGTAACAATAGATATGTGACGAGTTGATGAATAAACAGTGTGATGTAAACAATAGATATGTGACGAGTCGATGAATAAACAGTGTGATGTAAACAATAGATATGTGACGAGTTGATGAATAAACAGTGTGATGTAAACAATAGATATGTGATGAGTTGATGAATAAACAGTGTGATGTAAACAATAGATAGGTGGTGATCTGATGAATAAACAATGTGATGTAAGCAATAGATATGTGATGATTTGATGAATAAACAGTGCGATGTAAACAATAGATAGGTGGTGATCTGATGAATAAATAGTGTGATGTAAGCAATAGATATGTTGTGATGTAAACAATAGATATGTGATGAGTTGATGAATAAACAGTGTGATGTAAACAATATACATGTGGTGAGTTGATGAATAAACAGTGTGATGTAAACAATAGACGTGTGATGAGTTGAGGAATAAACAGTGTGATGTAAACAATAGATATGTGGTGAGTTGATGAATAAACAGTGTGATGTAAACAATAGATATGTTGTGATGTAAACAATAGATATGTGATGAGTTGATGAATAAACAGTGTGATGTAAACAATATATATGTGACGAGTTGATGAATAAACAATGTGATGTAAGCAATAGATATGTTGTGATGTAAACAATAGATATGTGATGAGTTGATGAATAAACAGTGTGATGTAAACAATATACATGTGGTGAGTTGATGAATAAACAGTGTGATGTAAACAATAGACGTGTGATGAGTTGAGGAATAAACAATGTGATGTAAACAATATATGTGACGAGTTGATGAATAAACAGTGTGATGTAAACAATAGATGTGTGATGAGTTGAGTAATAAACAGTGTGATGTAAACAATAGATATGTGACGAGTTAATGAATAAACAGTGTGATGTAAACAATAGATATGTGACGAGTTGATGAATAAACAGTGTGATGTAAACAATAGATGTGTTGCGAATAGACGGATGCCCATTCATACGATATTTTCTCGTTTCATGCTTCAAGTCTTACTACCCGTCCGATATTTCCACATATTTACACTAATGGGAAGAAGGGCGAGGAAGGTGCCATTTAGAGGAAGACAGACTTTGTTTGAAGGGAATAGAGGGAAAATACTTAGAGAAAGAAAACATAACCCCCACCCCCAACTTGCAACCTCCTTCTCCATCACTAACAAATTTTTATAATACTATAAATAAAATATCAAATATTTGGCACCTTTAAGTAAATTTATCAGTAATGTCTAAAAAGTATATAAAAATGGTAAAATTTATAAATTGTATAGTCTTTTTTATTAGAAAGTACCAGCATTTTTTGTGCAAAATTCTTTTTTTTTTTCATTGTAGATAGGAAAATACGGGAGCGGAATAGAGAAGGTTGGACATCACACCGAGCAGGAAAAGCCTGATCTTGTGACCGTATTCTAACTTTAGAATTTCAAATCTCTTGTTTTAACTATTATTAATTATTAATCAGTAAATATGACAAGCAAACCGAACACATAAGTTTCAAAAATAAAAAATAAATCAAAATAATGTTAATATTTAAACCTCCAGCCACACCTTTGTCCACGTGCTCAACAGTATGGTGACTTTTTTTCTTCTTTCGGAATAAATAGGGCCTACTAGCTACAAACATAAAAAAAAATGGGAAGAGATTTGATCAATAAATCGAATACAAAGAAGTTCATCGAACTCAAGCTGGCACTAAACTGACTCTCGCTGTAGTAGAGTAGATAAAATATACATAGATCCTAGACTACCACTGTGATTATCAGCGTGACTACTACTACATCTTCAGTCACATATATTTCCTACATTCGGGGTGGTAATAACAGCTCACCACGACATACACAACTTCGCTTGCGAACGAAAAAAAGACCTCCCCAACACAACAACGATTTATCACTGACCAGGTGGGCATTGTCCACACTGTCACAGAACCCCCTACTCCCATCGCCCCCAAAACGCCCCCTCTTTCTAATTCATATTTCCCTGCTTCATCAACAAAACTTCACAAGAGAAAGAGAGAGAGAGATAGAAGACATATTAATCACAAGTTGTGATAACTTTTTGAAACGAACCAGAACAACGCTACTACTGATTTGTTGTTGTAGTTGTTGTTGTTGTATCTGTATAGGTTTACCAGTGAGGGGAATTAGGTGAAATGGATTGATTTATTTTTGAGGGGAGAGTTAAGAGCGTCAAAACAGTACGAAACTTTAATTTACCACGTGGACAAACCTAATCGACAATATCCCCTACACGTGTCTTTTTATGACCAACCTATCATCAACCCTCCCCCACTTTTTTTTAAAAGTATCTAATTGACTGAGGTACTTTTTTACAAGGAATATTTAACTAACATACTTTAAGCCAATATATTAAATCATCACACGAATCACAAACTAAATAAATCTAGAAAAGACACAACATCCAGCCCCCGGACATTAATTCATCACTGTGAAAGGGGAAATACACATTTCACCAAAGATACCATTCCAGGAATCGAACTTGAGACCCTTAAATAAGCAGACAAACACGCTAATTAAAAACTCAAGTTGATTACACTAAATATATTTTAAAGTTTATCTAATATATTAGGGCCCTATTTGAAATATATTTTTAGAAAATACAAACAGATTCCTATTTCGGGCAATATTGTTAACTTTTTACTGTATTTATAGGTGACCTGTTACTTCTCTGTTGGGGGTCCGGGGCTCAATCCTTGGTCCCGGCACAGATTTATCTGATTACCAAACTCTTCCTTCACCTCTGACAAGACGTGTATTAATCACAACTTGTGAATGTGGGGAATGCCAGGCCTCCACCGTGGTTCGGATTCCACGTTAAACTGTAGGTCCTCCATTTCATCTCACAATCAACCTATCATTACACATTAGCGTAAGTGTATATAGCCCGAACGGGTAGTAAGACGCGGTGCTAATAATACTGTATTTATAATATTCTTGTAGTTTTTTAGCACCATGTCTTACTACCCTTTCGGGTTATACATTTAACTACGCTAATGGTTTTGGGGATGAGGAACGTTATATTTTATAAGAAATGTACCCAGATTTGCATGGAGGGAGAGTGGAAAACCATTTTGGGAAACCACCCTCAGTACACCTGACCGAGATTCGAACCTCGATGTGTATGCACAGGGGCTACTAATTATAAAATGTCAAACCTCTGCGTGCGCTAGATATCACGCAATACTCATGACAGATAAACCCTTTATTTTATTAGTATAGATTTATTATAAAAAAGGACTCATCATATGTGAACCATTTAGCTAATATATTCGTTATTTTTAGCAACGTTTATTACTACCCGTTTGGGTTATATGCTTTTTTTAGTTAAAGATTTATAATTAATATTTTAGAACATATTTTTTAAAATTTTTGATATTTTTAAGGACTTTTTGCAATGATATTAACGTTTTATTAGTGACATAAACATCCTGGCTCTCATGATAACTCATATGTATATATGTAGCAGGTGTTTCGATAACCAGGAAGACACGTGTTTATGAGTGCAATCGGTTTTGTGATGAGGGTGTGATGGGTTGCGGGGGGACCGGTGGGGGGGGGGAGACGATCTAACAAACGCAATTATATCTTCCCTGCTCAGCCATTGTTTTCCCAAAAAATCCTCCCCTCCTCCCCCTTTCCTATCAAAAGGACACGCAACCAGGCGGCAGTAGATCACTCACCCCTTGATGAAGGGTAGAAGCGGGGGTGTAAACGCGCAATTAATGAACTATCACTAGACCACGTGGGGGTGACCCATCCCCTGTACTTCCGGACCGGAAATCACCCCGGGTTCATCTTCAACGACATGCGATGGGCATCAGACACCACCCGGGTATGAGGTTTGGGGCCCTCACTCGCATCGGTAGATAAAACCTTTATTTATACACATCTTGGTCCAAACTAGAGACTTTTGACCTGCAGTCGACTTGCCAAACTCCTCATGCCCTTAAGACTAAGTAACTATATTCATGTGTGCCCTATCCATAATGGAACTCGGATCCTTTGATCTGCAGTCGACTTGCCAACTACTCATCCACAAAGATGGCAGATACTAAATTCACATATAATATATCCAGATTGGAACTCGGATCCTTTGATCTGCAGTCGACTTGCCAACCACTAATCCACAAAGATTGGCAAATACTAAATTCACATATAATCTATCCGGACTGGAACTCGGATCCTTTAATCTGCAGTCGACTTGCCAACCACTTGGCCACCAAGATTGGCAGGTACTAAATTCACTCATAATCTATCCAGACTGGAACTAGGATCCTTTGATCTGCAGTCGACTTGCCAAACACTCATCCACAAAGATTGGCAGGTACTAAATTCACTCATAATATATCCAGAATGGAACTCGGATCCTTTGATCTGCACTTAGCTTGCCAATCACTCATCCACAAAGATTGGCAGATACTAAATTCACTCATAATCTATCCAGACTGGAACTCGGATCGTTTAATCAGCAGTCGACTTGCCAACCACTTGGCCACTAAGACTGTCAGATACTCATCTAATCTCTACACACCTTGAGCCAAACCATGGGCCTAATCCTTTGACCGGCAACCGACTCTTACAACCACTCAACCACGGAGAGTGACAACAATCGTCCAACCACAACAGCTGCAACGTGAAGTGATGAAGCATACCTAATGGTCGGTGACAAAAGTTTTTGAGTATCGGTGTTGATGAAAACTCTAACGCTACACACCTCGCCAATAAAACCCTTAAGAGGGTGGGTATGGAAAGGGGGAGGCCGTGATTGGTCTCGGTACCGTGTCGAATGCGCGTTCAATGTGCGCACTGCCCTACATCAAAAGAGAGTGGTATTAGTCTCTTGGTTGATGAAAAAAAAAAAGGAAGGGGAGGACTATTTGTTAGGCTCATGTGGACGACACTGCGACAAAAGATAATAAAAACCTATTGTAATTATGCTTTGGTCGGCTTGCAATTTATATCTCATCATCGTATACGAATACATTTAAAGGAGGGAGAAATAGCGCACTAATTTTGGATTTTTGGTTAATTTAGATTTCGTATGGTGGTTGAAGAAAGAGATCCGTATTAGTATCGCACCATGGAGATGAATAAAGTTATCGAACCATATGGTTGTAGTTACCAAAATCCTAACAACATCCTAAATTTATTTTGAGTTCCTTAGAAAATGGAAAATAAGTATTCAATATAATTTTTTGGTTCTTTTATTACTTTAAAGCGCCGCCTCTTCTTACTATACGTTCATTTTATTCATAAATATGCAATCATTACTCAGACGTTTTAGAGATGGGAAAGGTGGAATTTTGAGGAAATGACCTACATTTGTGTAGAGAGAAGAGTGGAAAATTAATTTTTTTAAACCCACCCTCAATACACACGTTAATAATAAATGCTATAATTTACTCAAAAGTTTTTTTATGACGTAAGAAACATCGCAAACTTAATAGCATGTGTTAGTGGTATCAAGCCCTTAAAAAATTTTTTTTTCCAAAATTCAATTTTAAATTATTTTACTACACTGAAATTGTAAAGTTTCAAATTTGGATTCGAGATTAAATTTAAAGTTTGGATTCTAAAAATATAAGATTCGATTCATCTCTATAGTGATAATCAGTTTTTGAACATTTTTACCTCAAACTTTGATAAACTATTTGAGAAATTATATACAATATTGCCATACCATTTATCTTTATATACACTGTACATTTAACAATACATACATACCTACCTACCATTTTATTCTTAAAGCTCTTAATATTTCTCTTTTTCACACATTCTTCTACAACATTTAGCCCCATCCTACAAAAGGTTTATTAACGACCTAGACTAGGATTATATCTGTGATGCTGGAGGAAGTGCAGACAGAATGAGAAACTACACTGAAAATCAAATGTTGATAATCCACCGTGCAGGGATTCAAATGTTTATCTCCCCGTCAACCAAGTGTATTGCAATCCCAACGTCCTAAACTGCCCAGTCTTCATTATGGTTTTATTTTATTTTAATAATAGTTTAGACGTTGTCATTAACGATTGATAGTATAACTTTAGGAGTTAGTAAATATCACGTCAGTAAATATCACGTCTGTTCGTTGATCTAAGAGTTCCGGTTTGATTCCACGTGAAGTTGGAAATTTATCGTCTGTGAAATCTGTGCTTTCCTCTTTCACAGTGATGAGTCAATAAATTATAAAGGACTTTATCTGGCATCTAGAAAAGTTACTAGATTGAATTTCACGTATTTATACGTAAAGTCGTGTGATCTGCAGCTGTCTCTTTTGATAGATACATCATCAATGTATGTTAAATAGCAATAATACTAGGTCGAAATATCACCCACGTTATCCGAAAAATAGAAATATTTCTAAAATACTCTTTGTGTGATAAGTGGACTATAGATTTGTCTTTCCTAAAATTAAATCAGTTTTTAAGTAACGTATTAAATTAATAATTCGCTCAGTTAGCTCAGTTGGTAGTATGTCTGTCTATTGAGCTGAAGGTCCCAGGTTCGATTCCTGGCATGACTGAGAAATTTATAATTGGTAAAATGTGGGTTTTCTATTTCATATTAATGAATTAACGGCTGGGAGCTGGATGTTGTGTCTGTTCTAGATGTAAGTTAGTTTGTAAGTTGTGAGCCTATATAATCAGTTTGTTCAGAAAGTGAAAGCTAAATATCAAGTAAAGCTTATAAAGAAGATATTTGATAATTTCAGATACAATTACGGTAAGAAAATCTAATTCACTTCTAGCTAGAACTAATAGTTTATTTGGATATCTTTCGTAGGTATATTATAATAGAGAATAGTAAAATAGCTATATATAAATATAGATTTAACCCTCCCCCCCTGTAAAACGTGTAGCATCCCCAAGTTTGGTAGCTAATGTATTCAATTATGTGCAGGTGCAGTTATTAAATTACTGTTATATTCAACACGTGATGGAGTTTTTGTCAGTGAGACAGTTTTTTGTTATTTTGCTCTATTTCGCCTGCGGTAATGCAGCTATACAACCAGAACTACCGCTGTGTATTCCTGGTTTCACCGCAAGGCTAACTAAATAAAGGATGAGCTCGACATCTGTTGTAACAAAAACATTTTTCAACCCGTTATTAAAACAGAATAGTATAACGAATTTATAAAATATGTATGATCACATGTTCATTTTACAAAGTATGAATTATTATTAAAATTATTTTTTATTACAGTACTTCACCCACCTGGGCAATCGTGAAATATTCTAATGGAGCAGATATGGAGTCAGAATTTAGGATAAATGTACTAACATTTTCGTGGTAGTAGAAAAGAGAAACCAAAGCATACCCAGCTGGATTTTGAACCGTGAGCTTCCCATTAAATGCAAGCCAGACTAGGTGTGCCTGATATTTAGTCCTCGCGCCCACCAATGTGGTTTACTAATTAATTACCCACCTCGGTGGCGTAGTCGGCTAACGCGCTTGTCGTGTTGAGCTCGACCGCCGAGGACGGGGAGATTGAGGTTCTAATCTCGGTCGGGTGAACTGGGGGTGGTTTTTCTTAAATGGGTTTCCCTATCCCTCCACGCAAATGCGGGTTCACTTCCTCTAATTCAACCTTCCCAATTCTTAATCCATTAGCGTAATTAGTACTTAAAGCGTATAACCCGAACGGGTAGTAAGACGCGGTGCTAAATATTATTATTACTAATTAATTTATTATTCTACATGAAAGCTAAAGTATTTTAAAAGAATAAACGATTTGTTTTAACCTATATTGACGAAAATCAAATACACTTCGATGGCCGTATGATCTAAGTCACAACTCTCATAATAAACTAAACTGCTGAAGACCGGGAGAGTGGGGTTCAACCCCAGTTGGGAGTATTGAAATTTTTTCCTAAATGATTTTCCCCTCTCCCTCCAGGAAAATGTGGCTTTACTTTAAATTCAACCTTCCTAATCCTTAGAACATTAGTGTAATAAATACAGCATAGTACAGTTCGAACGGGTAGTTAGATACAGTGCTAAACAACTTAATAATTATAAACTAACTTAACCGAAGAAAACACGCATAAAACTAAACAACAAATTTCAACGGAAGAGATTTTGGTGTTTGTGTAACAAGAGTAATTCGAAGTAACCCATAAATAACGGATCAATTTTTTGGTAGCTAACTACTCTACCATAGGATCGGGATAAAATATTAGCTAATCATATTTCCTTGTATCAATTTAAGCGGTGACATAATTTACGTTTCTATGAAATAGTGAAAATATTTTAAATATATATATACATACATTACATTAAAGATGGTTGTTTTGGTATAAATATTATATATATTACATTTAATAAGATAATCATACACCCATTACGTGGATAGTCATATGACTTGATAATCGCCAACCACAACGGTGAAATTACTATATTAAATGTTTATACTAGTGTGGGGATAATTCCACTGGATTTAACCTTCCCTATTAATAATAATATTTAGCACCGCGTCTTACTACCCGTTCGGGTTATACGCTTTAAGTACTAATTACGCTAATGGACTATGAATGGGGAAGGTTGAATTAGAGGAAGTGAACCCGCATTTGCATGGAGGGAGAGTGGAAAACCATTTAGGAAAAGTCACCCCAGTTCACCCGACCGAGATTCGAACCTCGATATCCCCGTCCTCAGCAGTAGAGCTCAACATGACAAGCGCGTTAGCCAACTACGCCACCGAGGCGGGTAACCTTCCCTATTACTAACAAATTAATGTAATTATGATAACTATAAAATAAGACTAATAAAATAATAAAATTTTATTAATGTTGGTGTTCGAAAATAAGGTGCCTAGGAAGATATTTGTCTAAAAAGGGACAAGGCTACTGGAGAGTAAAGAAGGCTACATAATTATGAGTTACATAACCTGTAATCATCACAATATATTGCTAGGATGGAAAAAAAAGTCTCGTAGATTAAGGTGCGAAGGTCATGCAGCGTGAATGAAAGAATCTAAAACCTTTTACAGGCCACTGAACGGCTAAACCAATGGGAAGAGACCATTGAGAAAATCTAGATGCAGATGGGAGGATAACGTTAGAACGGATCTGAAAGAGATAGGGTGTAATGCGAGGGACAGGATATAACTATTTCAAGATCATGATAGGTTGTAATGGGATAGACTGGATATAACTAGATCAAGACAGGGATAGGGTGTAATGAGGTAGACTGGATATAACCAAAGAAAGGGATAGGTGGCGTAGTTTTGTAAACGTAGCAATGAACTTTTGATTTCCTAATGATACAGAGTAATTAAGTTATCAATTTTGAGCACAAGTAAATATGTTTGTATTTTCTAATATTCCTAATATATAATAATTATATATTACATTAAACACCGCATCCTACTGCCAGTTCGGGCTATACACGTAAGTAATAAATTATGCTAATGTGTTTGTGATGAGGAAGTTTGAATTTATAGGAAGTGTACCTGCCTTCGCGTGGAGGGAAAGTGGAAAACCATTCAGAAAAAACCACCCTCAGTACACCCGACCAGAATTCGGACCCATATCTCCCCCCTTCATCGGCAGTATAGTCTATTTCGAGAGTGACACCTTAGACCATGTGGCCACCGAGGCGGGTGTTCCAACTGCATCAAGGTTGAGTATCCGAGAGTAAACCTGTTGACGATGGATGTGACCTCTCACCTCTGATGATGATCTTCTTGGGCTCCTCTCTGGGAGGCTGCGTGCCGGCCTGGTTTCCCGTCGTCCCACCGGAACCTTGGTTAGCGTTCCTGTCTGACGTCACCAGGTCACTCAGGAAGTTGATGTAGCCTATGGCCAGTTTGAGGGTGTCCACCTTGGAGAGACGCTTCTCATACGGTAGGGTAGGTATGTGTGCCCGAAGACCTGGACATTGAATCGAACCCGTGACTTTTAGTTATATTCGATCAGCGTGAAAATACTACAAGATATCAATTAGGACAACTTTATTAAAGATACCGCGCCGAGAGGCATTGCAGATGTAAGGAAATCTCTCATTACTTAGAAGTTGTTTGATATTTTTAAATATCGTTTTCAACAAAATATAGGGGAAAGTTATCAACAGGTTTCTTACCAGTTTAAAAGATTAAATTTGGAGTTTAAAGTTTAAAATTTTTTTTTATGAAATAACGACACTTTGGGCAAAAATATATCCTTCTATATCAAATATAGTCATTTTTTTTATAGGGGTACAACAGAATTTTAAGATAAAATTTGACACACTTTTTTTTTATTCAAAATACTTTAAACTTAAAATTTAAACCTTTTAACCAGTCAGAACTTACTCCTATATTTTGGTGAAAATAATACGAAAAATTATCAAACCACCTCATAAATGATCTGGTATATCTAAAACGAGATTTTTTTACATTCTTTACTGTAGAAAAAAATATTTTCGGCCAAATTAAATTTAAATATTCTTTCGATCGTGCTGATGAGTTTAATTTTCGAAACATACTCAACAGTTTTTAAAACCCAGTTTGGTGGCCGCACGGTCTAGCGCGCTACTATCACAATTGACTAGACTGCTTATGATGGGGAGATCGAGGTTCGAATCTCTGTCGGGTGTGCCGAGGCTGATTTAAAAAATATTTTTCACTCTCCCTCCACGTAAATGTGGGTACTCCTCCTACAAATATAACCTTTCCAATTGCTAAAACTATTAGCGTAATTAGTAGTTAAGCGTATACACCGAACAGGTAGTAAAACGCGGTGATAAAAAAATATAATAATTTTAAAATTAAGTAAGCTTATACTAAACTATATTACATTACTCCAAATACTAAATTTACTATATTATTAGTGTTATTATATAGATATTTATAATATCGATTAAAAGTGACAGCTGCATATCACATGACTTGACGTATGAATTCATAAAAGCCTATTCACTAACTTTTCTTTTTGCAATATAAGTTTGCTACTATTAAAATGGGACTGTTGTTTAAACCTCACTTATAAAACGAAACCTGAAAATAGTTTGGAGTCCATTATAAAAATCCTAGAGGCTTAAAATAAAAATGAATGAATGATTATATCAACACATGAGAATTTCTATGAGTGAGAGTGAAAGGGTCTACTAATTTACCGGAAAGTTATGTTCTCATACCCTCCAGGGATCTTTTACATGCCACAATCGACATGGGACCGACGGCTTTACTTCCCCTACGAAGGAAGTTGTGCTACTGATTTTTAATCGATCAGTAAAAAATCCGTCGACCGTGGCTGGTTTTGAACATACGAACTTCGAGTACTGAGACAAGAACTTTACCCTAAGAGTTAGAAAACAGTCTTTAATTCATCGCTATTAAGTATGAAGTTATAATTTCATCAATAATAATTATTTCAACCATAAGTGGGAAAGAACCTGTGACCTGTTGTTCAGCAGATGAGACACGCTAACGACTGATACAGGGTGTCAAACGTTTAGCAAAATACAGCCTGGACTAGTAAGACACGGTTAAAAGAACTCTGAGAAATACCTTCGAACGCATCGTTAATGCTCTGCATACGTTTCCTCTCTCTCAAGTTGGCGGCCTGCCTCTGTTGTACCTGCTGCTGCGGGCACTTGCTGCGGCGCCGGTGGCGGTGCCTAGGTCTGGAGGCGGCGTTGTTGAGTCCAGGGCCTACTCCCCTACCTCCGCTGTTCTCCTGGTCGCTGGGACACGAATAGCTGGAACCCGAGCTGCTCGTGTCGTCGTACAGGAAGAGGTCACCGCTGTGGGTACTGGCGCTGCTACTGCCGCCGCCGCCTCCTCCCCCACCCCCGCCGGCCGTCCCCAGGTACTGAGCCTCGAGCAGGAACTGTCGGTTCACCGCCTCGAGGTCTAGCGTCTCCATGCTGAACATGGCGGCCGCCGACGGGTCGTCTTGCCTCAGCGTGCCGTCACGGCCCCCGGCGTCATCGCGAGCGGACACTAACAGTTTGGAGACAAGGGCTCCTCAAGGGAGAGACGGTTCAACGGACTCGAGGCTCCATCGTCTAGGCCTGTTCCAGATCACCTGAACCTCCCGTCCTGAACAACTTTAATATCACTCAAACACAATGTCCTCTGGCGTGTTCATAGAACGGGTCTAAATATTATCAATGGTTTGTGTGATTCGAACCACAACCCGAAAGATTGTATCTCGATTGTTTCAACTACCTTCAGATATAGCCCATTCCAAAACAAAAACGACCTTTTTTCTATTTATCTTGTGAAAATACGATGGACATTAAGCTATAATCTTGATGTCTATTCGCGAACTTTTTATCTGAGGTAAATATGAGTGTAGTTTTTATGTTCATATAATTATTGTAAGTTTAAAACTCCATTTTCACACACTGGCATTAGTATATGCACCATTTTGCTTTACGTCAATATAATGTTGTTCATATTTGTTGCCTTCTTGCTTCAAGTAGAGAAAAAAATGGTAACTTGCCAAAATGTTGCCCACATATATTGATCGTAAACAATTGTTATCTCCTAATTCAAAGAGATTATTTTTATATCTCAATTGATTTACAGACATCAAAATTTTCCTCGATATAATGGTTTATCTATTATAAAAAGTTATGTTAATAGTTTTATTGGTATAATTAATAAATTTATCAACACTTATTTTTTAGTATAAGATATTTAAATAGTTTAAATTTGACAAGTGCTTCGTTTGAATTTATTTTTGTCGTGGGTTTTAGTTTCAAATCCCTTTTATAAACTATTCGAACAATACACAATCACAAATCAATATTATTATGTTAATTAAAGTACTAAATTATGATTTTTAATTCAAAAGACCAATTTCAGGGAAAATGTATGATAAGGGTAAAAATATCCTACCCCTTCGAGAACGATCCGGTTATACCGACCCAAACACGTGCGGGATTGAAAAAGGAGTATCTTTTTGACGTCTACAAGTCAACTCCGATGTTTAACAACCACTTAGTTTTCACGCGGGTTTTGTTTTCTCCGCTAGCGGCGGGGGGTGGGTGAGGGGAACAAACAACCCGCCATTGACGGCACACGCCTCGCGACAAGCTACCCCCTTCGCACGCTTCGGACACGCGTTCACACTTTGCACTCACGTGTGCGTTTCTGTGTATCCACATACACACACACACACGTCCACCTCACGCGGATTTATGTCGGAAATGAACTGCTTCCTCATACGGTTAGAGACCCCTCTTTAGAATGTTTATTAAGGGGGCGGCAGCCCTCTTGTTGAGCCGATGACAGTAAAAACGACGACCGACGTCGGCGCATGGGCTTCGATCGATCGCCTAGGACGCCGTCCAATGCGGACACGCATCATGAGAGGGGTGTGGGTGCTAGGGTTCGAGGATGTAGCCAATAGGGTCAGGTTGGGGGGGTTTAATGGGGGTGAAACTGTGTGGGGTGCCACGCCTCCACTCATAGTTTTATGGTGCTGTACATGTAATCAGCTGGTTCTTAAACACAAAACAAAAAGTTGTCGATGTGATACCAATTAAGTGATTTTTTTTTGCTATTACCAACTATTTTTAGAACGGCTTCGATGGTCGAACGACCTAAATCAGTCGTGTCAAACGCGTTTGATCATAAGGTTCCGAATTGAAAATTAAAAATACTGAAAAAAGGGGGAGAGGGGTAACATTTTAAAATAGATTATGCAAAGGCATTATATAAAGAATTATTTTTTGCAAATTATTATTATATAAATAAACCAATATACTCCCTATATGAAACAATAAGACTAACCTTAAATTATTTACAAAAGATTAAAACCTTTTATTCGTGACAATGGCGTTGAACCCGGTACTTTTGGTTTAGTAAGCCATTGCTCTAACCACTTAGTTATCTAGGAGTTGTCCTCGGCCCAGTGTTATTCTTACCTCATATTTTAAGGCAATCTGTGATGGACGTGCGGAATTGTCGCTACATATGAGTGATCATTTAAGATCGTGAGCTATCAGATAACATAGCCACCTTTGACTTGGTAGTTTGCTTCTTACTGCCATTAGTACATTAATAATTACAAATATACGAATACTTGTCCAGGTGCTATTTTTAATTTAAATAATTTAAATCTTATACCAAAGTTTTATAAATAAGAATAGAAATGATTAAAAGGTGTTGGTTTTAATAATCGTTCAATGGAAATGGTTAATATTTACGACAGGAGAGGGGGGGGGGGAGGAGGTAAATTTTGCGCCCAGGTGGAATTGCTTTTTGGCACACCTCCCCCTATATAACCAGTGGGTAGTATAGTAATTCGCACTAGGAGTGGTGGTAACTGACAGATACCAAAAATTACCAGATAAACTATCATGTATCCATTTGCCAAACCAAATGATCTGCAAATCCATAATATATTGTTTTGTTGCTAATTTTGGCGATCAAAACTTTAACAAAAAAAAAATTTTTAGTTGTAATTTTTCTTTATACCGTTTTTAAATCTTCTCCGAACTGTCAGTTAACACATTTCCATGGTGAATGAACTCTAGGAAAATATGTAAATAATGCCTAAACCCAACAACTCCAAACCTAAGGTAACCTATACATGATAAGAAAATAGTGTGAAGGAAAACTCCACAAATGATAAGTATACTCTAAACATTTCAATGCGGGATTAAAAAAAAACTGTTAGGATTACAAAGAAAACTATAACAAAATGTTTTGTAGACAATGCTCCCCTTTATTTTTTTTTACTGTAACGAACACTTTGACATGGTTAACAATTTATGTTATAATAGAAAAAACCTTTTAGGGCACCAATTTTTCAAAATGGCAAATGTAAAATAACTTTTTAAGAGTTGTAACTATATTCTATTTTATTCGCCATAAAATCTAGTCTAATATGTAAAATCTAATGTTAGTATCAAAAAGTGAATGATTTATAAACTTATCAACTCTATTATTATAGCCAGGTTACGTTAGGTTAGTTTGGTGCTCTGTTTGGCACCCTCCTCAAGCTGGCACCCTGGGCAGCCGCTTTTGAATTACGAGAATAATAACGTAGCCCACTTCGTGGCCCCATGGTCTAAGGCGCTAATCTTGCAGTAGACTAGACTACCGATGATAAGGAGATCGAATCTCAGTCGGGTGTACTGAGGTTTTTTTCCTTTAAATTGTTTCCCACTACCCCTCCAAGCAAATGCGGGTTCACGCTCTCTAAATGTAACCTTCCTAGTTCCTAATTCATTATTGTAATTAGTACATAAGCGTATAAACCAAACGGGTAGTAGGAAGCAGTGCTTAAAATACAAATAAGAAAAGTCACTTTAATGAAATAATGTGTCTACTATAAATTAGTGGTTTTTGTTTGGATTTCAATTGAAAAAATCAATTTTCGTTTGTACATAAAGGAAAGTGTTAAAAAAATCATACATCCTTTTATTTTTTTATCACTGCTTATTACTAGCTGTTCAAGCTATACGCGTATTATGATAACCACGCTAGCGCGGTAGAAAGGAGGAAGGAATCATTTTAGAGGTAGTCTAACCGCATTTGCATAGAAGTATAGTGAGAAACCATATGGATAAAACCAATCTCAGTAGAACCAACTGGTATTCGAACCAAGATCTCCTCGTCATCAGCAGGTCAGTCTAATACTAGAGTGAGTGGTGTTTTAGGCCATTCGGTTACTGAAGTGGGTTATGTTTTACTATCGTTGTTCATTTTAATAATCACAGTATCCGCGGTTAATATGTTCCTAGATCTATCACGGTTACGGGTAACCACGGATAATACTGAACTATTATATAACGTGATATTCATGTAACATACATAAACACGGTAAAGTTTAATTGATAAATTATTCACAGTAAAACTTAACCAACATTAGATAAAGTAATAATGTGTACTGTACACTACAGTGTACTTACTATTCTACATTCTTGTTGTGACGATCACTGATGATGATGATTACGATGGTGATATGATAGCACAATGCCCATATAAACATTTTTTTTCCTTAATCAAAAATAAATAAAAATCGGGCAGCGGTAAACCGCGGATAACTGAATCAGCGGAAATGGGGGCCCTACTGTACCTATATTTCTTCCAAATTTTTTTCACTACGTAGGGCTGGGCTGAGCTTCGAAATGTCGGAAGTCAAAAGTCGAACGTCGAATCTCTTTTCACTTAGAATTCGAAACCCACCACCCACAACAACCTATTCATCTTCAAAACATTTTTAAGAAACAAGAAAACTTGGATATATTATAAATTTACTTGGTTTATCTCACTAAATATTACGTATTTCAACATAATATAACAGTTCTTAGAACAGATACTTAATAATATCAGATAGGTGACCTGGCAGTCTAGAGGTAAGGTGTTGAGACTTCTGTGCTGGGGGTCCGGGGTTCAATCCTCGGTCCCAGCACAGTTTTAACTGATTACCAAACCCTTCCTTCACCTCTGACAAGACGTGTATTAATCACAACTTGTGAATGTGGGGAATGCAAGACCTCCACCACGGTTCGGATCCCACGTCCTCCATTTAATCTCACAATCACCCTAAGTGCGTATAGCCCGAACGGGTAGTAAGACTCTGTGCTAATAATAATAATAACGCTATCGGCAACAGTACTGAATATTAAATTACATATATAAGGTAGACTTGGACAAATTAAGATAAGCCAGCATAAAAACCACCTCCGTTAATTCCTGTCAGCAGAGCCAGAGGTCCCAAGCTTGATCTACAGCGATTCCTGATTTTTCTGTAAAGCAGCGGGTCTCGGACGAGGTCAACTCATTATAGTGAGGACAATGGACAATGAGGGACTACTAGACTGAAAAAAAGGTAGCTCTGGTCTAGAGAACTAAGATTAATAACCGGAGGGTTCTTTGGGCTGACCACAAGACACTTTCT
This sequence comes from Timema cristinae, assembly GCA_039000515.1. NCBI lineage: Eukaryota > Metazoa > Arthropoda > Insecta > Phasmatodea > Timematidae > Timema > Timema cristinae. The sequence continues at coordinate 41,025,827 of JBCFYV010000100.1, read as the reverse complement.
ATCCACAGAAGCTGGCAATATTTTCGTCAGCAAACGGTGGTTGCTCGGTCGGTATGACTTGACTGCGCGCTGACGTAATGGAGTTTTTTTTATTTAAGCATAGGAGGATATAGTATATTTTGTTTTTCTCTACCTAAATACACTTAGGAGCGTTTATCATAGCAGGCCCAACTTGGCTTGCGTGATGTAACTAAGTTAAAGGGAACAAAAATATATATATGATATGCCAGAAATGTGTGTAGTGCATTCGTATTTGAATTAACACTCGAAATTCTCCTCGGTGACGATGGGGGACAAAGCCTATAAAGTTTCTTGTTAATAATTATAGTATGTCCCTATTATGACAGAATGAAGATTTGGGAATAGTGCTTAGCTGTGAAGCCATTTTGAAATGGTCAAAAATGGCCTTTTCAACGCAGTTTTTTTAGCCAAATATCATTTAATATTTCAACAATGTTCTTTACTAAGAACTTCTATCAACTTTTTCTTCGCACATTCCTATTATTAGGTAAAGTTTGTCTTCGTAAACTTTATTTTTTAACATTAAATTGTTGTCTTATCTTGAATTTTTTTTTCTTGCCGTTTCAACATAATTTCTCTTGTTAAGGTAAGAAGGAAGGGAACGCGATAGGTTAGTGTTTTCGCAGTTTTTATAGCAAAACTATTGTTGTTGTTGTTGTTGTAAAAAGTATATATTGCTCCGGTAGAAACATAGAGTTTAATTTTCTTCACATGGTGATATCAACATTTGTTGAATATATGTCATGAGCATAGCAATATTAGTTGAGAAACTTTTTGAATGAATAGATAAATTAGTCGTCAAATTCCAGAACACCCTTGACAGATATTCAACAACTGTTGATATCACCATATGAAGAAAATTAAACACAATCTTTCTACTGGAGAAATATTTGATTTATTTTAACAGAAAAAAAAAATTGCTATAAAAATTGCAAAAATACTGGCCCCCCACCTCGCGTCCTTTTTCACCCCACCTTAATACTTATTGCACATGTTTACAATCTCACCACTATAGTCCTTATGGAAACATGAACAATAGATTGGTAAATTGTTTTTATCTTCCTAAATACTCTCTTTTTCTCTCTCAAAATATTGACTCAAAATCTAAAAATAGGGATTACACCTGCAAGTTGTTTAAACGCTCTGCCTTTGTTGTTCCTGTCTTGTTTTTTTTTGTTTTTTTTAAACAAAAGCCCTTGAGCAATCTTTCTATCTCTCTCTCTCTCTCTCTCTTTTTTTTTTTCCAAACGCTTGTGTCAACTATATGGAATATGATCGGCCGTGGAATCGATGCGGGAAAATGTACATGTGTTGTGAGGGTAAACACAGGTGCTTGCTTAGTTTACAATGTAGTCGCTTCGAGCATGCGTACTTCATTAACACGTTCAGATCAACTAGATGGTGGACTCATCGATTACTGAAATTGACGTGTCGCCTTTTACTAGCTTCGTAATTATTAACACTATCTGTTTTAATAATTAAATTCTTATCTTTTTCACCGCGTCTTAATACCCGATTGGGTTAAACGCAGACATTAATTACGCTAGGAGCGTATAGCCCAAACGGGTAGTAAGACACTGTGCTAACAAAAAAATCTACTAAAGGAATAAGGATGAGGAATGTAGATTTTTAGAGAAAATTTACTCAAATTTGCGTGGATAAAGAGTGGGAAAAAATGTAGGCTAAAACTCAGACCAATATTCTGTTTTTTCAACATCACGTGTCACTTCCTATTTGGTTTATATACATGTGTACTGATTACACTAGTGTGTTAGGAATGAGCAAGGATACATTTGAAGTAAATGTACCCACATTTGTGACGAGAGGTAAAAAACCACTCTCATTGCACCCGATCGAGATTTGAACCCTGACATCCCTATCATCGGCAATCCAGTTTATTACGAAGTTGTAACCTTATACCAGGGGTAGTCAAACTTTTTGATATCATGGGTCTGTTTGAAAAATAAAAAAAATAGAGTAAAACATTTCAACTTTCAATTTCGCAAATAATAATCAGTTTTTTTGTTTGTTTCTTTTTATAAGTACAATTATTATTTGTTTACTAATTCTTTTACATACTAGATAATATTCTGCTAGATTCTGAGCAAGGGCTGTGGGTTCCCAACCAATGCCTTGGACCATGCGGCCATCGAAGCAGTTTGGTAAAATGTTAAAATTTGTCAACTCTCCTTTTTTTTCACCGTGAAAATATTTCAGGTTAAATGCAAACTTTGGTACCAACCGTTCAGGTGTTCTTAATGATGTCCAGGAACATTTTATTCAAATATATATAATTCTAACTTACTCAAAGAATTATATATATATATATATATTTATATAAAGTGTAGTATAGAATTGTTTATTCATCGCTAAAATTGATTTATAGAGTAATAAGATTATTGAAATAGGAACTTAATCAAAAGTGAAAATATGTTTTCCTCAAAGATATATATAAAAGGGGATTAAATAAAACTAGTGGATCGTTGCAGCGATTTCTGAAGATTATTGAACTAAAATGTATTCTAAACTTTTTATTGGGAAAAGATCAATATAAAAAGCATTCACTCGAATTTCTAGCTAAAAGTGTACTCGTCAAAGGCTTTACATAGTCTTTTGGTGTCTAATTTGAATCCAAACGTTTATTTCCCTCTTTGAGCAACGATTAGAACTTTAAAACGATTCATCTTCCATCTCTCTACCTATTTGTGGCACCAAAACACTCAAGTAAAAATTAGTTATTACTTTTAACCAAAGACCAATATTTTATCCATCTATATACAAATATACACAAATCATGGTTTCCATGGTGATGTACACAAATAATGATTGCACAGATGAACCACTGCCCACACACACAAGGAAAAAATGGAAAATTCGATAGGTAATTTGGGTTTTTATTTTAAGCTACTATTTTTGCCGATCTCCCAGACCCATAACGTTTAGAATGGACGTTTGTCAAAATCGGTTCAACCATTTTCTAGCAATTTCACTTACCGGAAAAGGGCTTATCAAATTATACATAAGAGCAGAGGTAAACATTCAAAGACAAAGAAGAAGAAGAAGAAAGATAAAAATCAACAATCCTATATATATATCATTGTGATTTTTATCTTTCTTCTTCTTCTTTGTCTTGGAATACATACATACACACATACACATATATATATGTGTGTATGTGTGTATGTGTGACTTGATATCGCTTTGTTTGATAAATTTAAAAATAACTGCCGTAATCTTTCTATTCGTTGCCCCATACCACTAAAGTAAGAGTTGAGTTGGTATTCTTTGTAACCAGAGAAAAATATTTTATCTCTGTCTCTCTCTCTCTATATATATATACACACACACACACACACTCACACTCATGCACAAAGCAGGGTTTCCATGGTGATGTAAACAAAAAGTAAAAAGCTGAAAATTCTCTAAGAAAGTCAGCTTTTTGTTGGAATCTACTATTTTTCCCAACATCCTAGATCCTTAACTTTTAAAATGAGAGGTCTTTTGTCAAAATCTGTTCAGCCATTTCCTAGAAATTTCTATTACAGCAAATAGGCTTAACAAATTATTTATAAAGATATATACCATACATCCAAAGTCATAGTTTTATTTCACTCTGTTGAACCTTTATTTTCACCTCTTTTTTTTTTTTTTGTTAGTTTGTACACCTTTGGATTACACCTTGTACCAGAGACAAACAAATAAAACATAATTTTAACAAAGAAATTATAGGTTTTAATAAGTAAAACAGTATTTTGAAAATTGAAAAATGATACCTGGACACGGGAATCGATATCGGGACCTTTGTCTTAGAGACTTAAAGCATAAATAATAGCTTTGTCTATTTGATTCTTAAGTAAAACAGTAGTTTAAGAAATTACTATCCTTTTGTTAGATTCCCAACTAACTCGAAAAAAAACCACAAAAAAACAGCTTCGGTGGCAGCAAGGTCTAACGCAATACTCTCACAATAGGCTAGACTGCCGATGACATGGAGAATATAGGCCGGGTGTACTGAGGGTGGTTTTTTCCTAAATGGTTTTCTATTGTGCCTCCACTCAAATGCAGCAACACTTTATATTAATTTAACCTTTCTAATCCCTAAAATCACTATCGTAATCTATACTTATAAAACAACATGTCCTGACTGACTGACTGACTGACTGATTCATCATCACCGAGAGCAAACTATCAAGGCTACAAGCATGAAATTCGGACTGTATATTCATTTTGTTATGTAGGCACCCACTAAGAAAGGATTTTAGAAAATTCCACCCCAAAGGGGTCAAAATAGGGGATGATAATATGTATGATAATATGTATGAAAGTCCGCCATTTTGAAAGTTACATAAACAAAATTTTGTATTTCGGTTATTGACGTAAAACAAATAAATACGTGTTTCAGGAATTTTGGAAATTTTATTTAATAAGGGATGAAAAAGGGGGTGAAAGTTTGTATCGGACTTGCATTATTTTTGATCTGAGGTCAAGTTATGGTCATCAACGTAACGTAATATTTTAAATTAATCTGTAGATACATATGTATATTTTCGTATTTGTATATAATCAACTTCCACGCGAGCAAAGCCGCGGGCAACAGCTATCTAGTCAGTATATAAGCGTATAACCCGAACGGGAAGTAAAACGTGGTGCTTGAAAAAAACTCGAAAATTGATTAAAATTGACCTCTTATTCATTTTTTATACGCAAAAAGCTACAAATAAAATGTATAGCTATCTCACATTTAATTAAAATGTTTATTTTAAAAGCTTGAATTCCGGTGTCGCCAATTTCAGTAACACAGTAGAGTTCCGTAGAAACAAGGGTAGGGACTGGAATGAAATAAATCATAATTAAATGGAAGTGCAGAATATAAACCTATTAAATAAGAATTAGTAATTAATTACTCCATAATTTAAATTATCCTATAAATTACAAAACTATTATTATACTCATGTAAGTAGAACATCATTATGAGCTGTTTTCAGCCTCTGGCTAGGTCAGTTTAGTAAAATGCCTCCATCTACCTGTATCCTTCCACCATTCTCCCTCCATTAATTGTCTCAGGTCTTCTCCTCCCATTTGCACACGTTTTGCTGTCTGCTGCTCTCAGATCTTTCTTGGCCTCTCTTGCAGTATTTTTACAAAATACTTTATTTCCAGAATTTTCTTTTGCATCCTCTTCTTCTCCCTCCTCATTACATACTCATTTCTCATACCATCTCATTCTTGCTTCCTCTACTATCTCATATACTCACTCTTTCCCGGATAACTTCATTCCTAATCTTGTACAAAAAAAAAGTATTTTAAATGCAACTTTTATTATATACTGTGGAATGCAAAATAATATTATTATTATTAGCACCGCGTCTTACTACCCGTTCGGGTTATACGCACTTACGCTAATGTGTAATGGTAGGGTGATTGTGAGATGAAATGGAGGACCTACAGTTTAACGTGGAATCCGAACCACGGTGGAGGTCTGGCATTCCTCACATTCACAAGTTGTGATTAATACACGTCATGTCAGAGGTTAAGGAAGGGTTTGATAATCAGATAAATTTGTGCCGGGACCGAGGATTGAACCCCGGACCCCTAGCACAGAAGTCCGACACCTTACCCCTAGACCGCCAGGTCACCTGAATGAAAAATAACAAATGAAATATTAATAAGAGTGGGTGAGAAGAGAACCACTTTGGATGTGATTCTTAAGTCCAAACCAAACTGGATCGGACACATCCTTAGGAGGAACTGTCTTCTGCACGACGTCATAGAAGTAAAGGTTGAGGGAGAGAGGAGCTTAAGATGGAGGAGGATTCAAATATCAGATGACATGAAGGAAGGAAGAACATTCTGAGAGCTGAAGGAGGAAGCAGAGAACAGGGCGCATTGGCGGTATTAAAAGTTCACTGACAAAAGGAATAGACCTGCTTCCGATACCTAATCTCCATCCATTTAAATCATTTAATAGGTCTTCTTCTATTATTCTTGCTCATATTTCGTTGTCTATGCCTTCTCTTCAACTCATTCTTGGTCTACCGCTCTTTATTCTTCTCACTCGATTACAGTTTAGTACCTGTTTTGATAATCTTGCATTCCTCATTCTTTGAATGTGTCTATACTATATAAGTTGCTTGGTTCTTATAATAGTCAATTATTGTGTATGTTACGCCCATTATTTCTCATATTCTCTAGTATACAATCCTTTACCTTCTAGGGATTCATTTGGCTCGTCTCCAGAAATCCATTTCTGTAGTGTTTAACGCCTTTAACGAATTCTCCTTTCAGAGGCCAAACTTCAGAGTTGTAATTAATTATTTTATTATACTTTTAGCTAGTGTGTTGTAGATACTTTTCTTGTTTTTCTTAGATATATTTTCGTCACACAATATACTCTTCATTAACGAAATGGAATTTTTACATTGTGTCTTTTTTTTATGACCTCTTCTATTTTTCCATCTTTTGTAATATTTATCCTCGAGTATTAATATGCACTGAATTGTTGGTGATTGAAGTGGCTTTCCCAGTTTCTTTCTTGCGGTGCGGTCCCACCAATAACACGTTATTATATGTCGGATAATCGGGACTCTAATGTATTCTAAATGAATGATTAAAAGAAAAGTTGAATGATTTAAAAAGAAATTCATACCCATATAATTTTTTGTTTTCATCAACTGTCTCGACAAAACCGGACCCTAGTTAAGTTTTATTTATGACTACGTCAGGCTGTTTTGTTTTGCCTGCGTGACACCACTTTGAGCGTTCTGAATGAGTGAACCTGAAGGTGTAGCAGTGTTTTGTTCACGATTTTGTTACGCGAATGGTTTGTCAAACAGTGGGCAGAGATCGCATCAGGACCGTAATGAGCTCTGTGCGTGAGGCAATTGTTTTCGATTCTTTATTTCACCCCCCCCCCCCCCTCTGTTGCTTAGTATGCCCTAGTCACTCGTTTTCTAAACACGTCTGATTGGCTGTCAAGGGTTCATTGAAAGGGACAGTTGGTAAAGAATAATTTTTATGGGTAAAGTGCGTTATTTGAGTCAAACTTTAATTCCTCTGAGAATTTTTGGTGTATTTTTAATTTGTGCTCCATGTCTTGCAATAGTAGGAATTTTGTTTAAAGAAACCTTAGAAAATATAAACTTTTTGCGCTCCCAATTAAGAACATTTTACTATATATATATATATATATATATATATATAATTATATTTTTAGTACCACGTCTTACAACCTGTTCGTGTTATATGATTATGTACTAATTACGCTAATGGTTTAGGGATTAGGATGGTTATATTTAGAGACAGTGTACCCGCATTTGCGTGTAGGAACACTGTAAAACTATTTTTGAAAAACCACCTTCATTACACTCGACCGAGATTCTGATCTCAATCGCCCCGTCGTTGGCGGTCTATCTACTGCGAGAATAGCGTCTTAGACCACAAGGCGATCGAAAGTTTATTTTATTATATTGTTAGTGTTATTTTCTAGGTATTAACACAATCTATCAAAAGTGACGGAAGAAGGTCAAATGATTTGCCATAAGAATACGTGGAGGTAAATCTAGTAGCTGAACGTTTTCCTAAATGGTTTTACACTCTCTTCCACGCAAATGAGGGAGTACTTCCTCTAAGTTCAACCTTCCTCATTCCTAGCACATTATCATACCTAGTACATATGCGTATAGACCTAGTAGTAAAACGTGGGGTTAAAAAAGAAAAGCCTAGATCTTTCACATATGAATTTTCCACAATATTTTCACAATACGTACCTTATAAAAACATCGCTCAATAATAGCAGTAGCTGTGTGTTAGTGTTCATGTGTGGTGTGTGGGGGGAGGGGGGCAGCTGACCGAGCTCATGCCCTGTGACCAGCATATCTCACCTGTTCCGTCCCTAGCTTCCGGCTGCGCGCGCACAATTGTACCGCGGCCAGTCACACTGACAGCCCCTAACGTATGGGACAGTGCGCACCAGATACACCTGTCGTCAAAACCACAATTAGCAGCGAATAAACAAAAGAGCGGATTCACCTAGTGTTGGTCGGTTTGCTTGGAAATAAACAATACTATATATTTATGTAAATATATATTATGCCTGGACTCAAAACATAGCTTAAAGTTAAAATTTTCCATTCTGAAAAGTCCAAAATTCCCTAAATTTTGTTGTTGATCATTCATTAAGACCTAGATGTCATAGAAACAAAAGGTAGCTTGTATAGTTGCGTAGAAGGATCTTTGTGAATCGAATGATGTAATTCAATAGAGGTGTTACATACAACACAGAATGTATTGAAATCTGTATTTTCCTCCTCCCTGGTTTGTTCTCTTGCTGCCAGACAGCTCCATCCAATACCCGTTTCGGTAGCCGCACGTTCTAGTGCGCTACTCTCTTACTAGACTAGTCTGACGATGACGGGGGAGATCAAGGTTCGAATCTTGGTCGGGTGTAATCAGATTTTTTCCAAAATAGTTTTTATATTCTCCCTCCACGCAAATACGGGTACACTTCCTCTAAATATAGCCTTCCTAATCCCTAAACTCATTAGCGTAATTAGTACATAAGCATGTAATCCGAACGGGTAGTAAGACGTGGCGCATAAAAAAAAGCTCTCCATACAGTATGTTGTGTTCTGGCGTTTAGGAATTTCCTTTAGACTATTCTAGCACCTTTACTAACTCAGACGTGACGATCTCCTAACGTAAGAATTGTCATTAGGGGAGAATTTTGAGACTACGTAACGTTAATAGAAGTGTACTATGGGCCATTGTCCATGTCAACATGCTCAAATTATGTGGATAGTATAGTTTATTAAATTAAGGTGGGTTTGCAGGGAACACGAGTTAAATGGCAGTGTTTTTGCAGGTTTTTATACAACACTTTCTTTTTGCCAAAAAAATAAATCAAATAATTCTCCCGTAGAAACATATAATTTAATTTTCTTCCCGTGGTGATATAAATAGTTCTTGAATATACCTGTTAAAGGTGTCCTGGAATTTAATGACATCTTTTTTTATTAATTTAAAAGGTTTCTCTTCTAACGCCGCTAAGCTCATGACAGGTATTCAACAACTGTTGATATCACCATGTGAAGAAAATTAAACTATGTTTCTACTGGAGAGTTATTTTATTTACTACGTCCAAACAAATGTGTTGATACAAAAGATGCAAAAGACACTGACCTGTGCCCCCTAAGCTCCCACCTTAGAGGTACACATGATTTAGGAAACTGGTGCGTATAACCCTTGGTGAAGAATGATTCTCTCTTTCACCAATGGCCAGAAAAAGATAGCTCTTCGTTTCAAATTTGTATATCTAAGTTTTGTTTTCTTTCTAGAATATAGTTGTAGTCGATGAAAGGGCTAATCCCTTCCTTAACAGGGGTGGGGGAAGTGGGTTGGGGGGTGAACAATGTTCGCCCAATGTTATTTCAGTTGTTGGTTGCCCACTACGCTAACATTAATGCTGGGAATTGGGTCTAATCGAGGGATTTAGCCCCAGGCGCACTTCAGCGTGTAAAATGGGCTCATGGAACAATTATACGTTTATTCGTTTTATTAAAATAATATAAATCCTCGAATTACATGGATTCATGTCACGCGGATTCGCAGATAAATGGTTGTAGTACTTCGACTTACGGCTAGCATCATATTATATTAAACGTCACTTTAAGCGTAATACATAAGCGTTCCTAGTTTGTGTCCATTTTGTTTGTTTCTATCAGATAAACTGTATTTAACTTTAATTATCCTTTGAAATAAATATAACAGTGCGTATAAAAAAAGGATCTTATCTAAGCAGCATTATACTTACACGGTTTTTTTACTTTCACGAAAACTTTAGGAAAGAATTAACCGCACGAATAAGTTAAGACCCATTTCTGTGGCCGAATGGTATAAAACATTTTTAGAAACTAGATTAAATGCTGGTGGTCACATGGCTTAAGGTGTCAGGTGTGAGATTTGCTATATTTATATATTTTAAACCCCCTCGGTGGCATAGTTGGCTAACGCGCTAGTCGTGTTTGCTCAACTGCTGAGAACGGGGAGATCGAGGTTCGAATCTTGGTCGGGTGAACTGGGGGTAGTTTTTCCTAAATTGTTTTCCACTCTCCCTCCACGCAAATGTGGGTTCACTTCCTCTAATTCAACCTTCCCAATTCCTAATCCATTAGCGTAACTAGCACTTAAAGCTTATAATTCTAACGGGTAGTAAGACGCGGTGCTAAATATTATTATAATATTTTAAACCTTGGTTGAGTGTACCGTACTTAGGTTGGTTTTTCCAACATGTGATTTAACATGAGCTTTAACATGAGATTTTTTTACCCACTTTGGTGGTCGCGTGATCTAACGCGCTAATTTCGCAGTAGACTAGACTGTCGATGACGGGGAGATAGAGGTTCGAATCTAGGTCGGCTGTACTGAGGGTGATTTTTCCAAAGTGGTTTTTCCACTCTCCCTCCACGCTCATTTTGGTGCGAAATTTACTAAATTTTTACGTTGGATCAATTAAAATTACAAATCCAAGCCACATAGACAATTGAACAAAGGTTTGATGCCAAATCCTTTGTACAAGTTACAATAATATAGCCAATAAACAATACTGCAAATTTTTATGCTGGTAGCTCGCGAAACAATTTAATCGAGTTTGGTGATTCCTGCTTTAGATCATTTCGATCTCTCAAGCTTAGCTATTCGGATACAATACCGTATTAAAATACTAAAAAAAAATAAAAAATACAAATTTTAAAACAATACAAAATGAAAGTTAATTGTTTTCTGATAGAAAAAAATCTTATTTAAATCTTAACAAAAACAAAACAAAAATTTATTGTACATTAAAATTATACGGTTGAACAAATATATATGAATTCCACTTCCACCATTCATTATTTTTATCTTATTTTTTTTTATTTCTCGAGCGCGTGCATATTAACCCCCAACCCCCCAGTTTCCACGCTCTGTTGCTCCCCTGAATGCCACCCCTAGCATCCTGCGGCCACCTAGTTCCCCCTCAAAACGATGGGGTTATGGTTCATGCCCTCCACAGACAAGTATTGTTTGAAATCTTCTCTGGCATACAAAGAGAATTAAAAACAGCCGCAAACAGCTCACATCACCTTACACAAAACACGAGAGAGAACGAGAGAGGGAGATAGAAGGTGCAGATGTGTGGTTCTACTGATCAAGAGAACAGGTTCCGGTTCGTTGGTGGTGTATCATTACACAGCGGGTAGTTGTTGTTTTTTTAGGTGAAAGTGTCTGAAAACAAAACTTATAATAAAATTTGTTGTTGTGTAAAAACCTAAAAATGGTTAAATGTTTTATTTACATAGATTAAATCCGCTTCAATAGTTACATGGTTTAATTAAGGCATCACTCTCGCAATAGATTACACTGCAGATGATGGGGAGATTTGAGTTAAAATCCCGGTCAAGTGTACTGAGAATTGTTTTTCTTAAATTACTGGACACTCTCCCTCCACGTAAATGGAGGTGTTGTAGTTCTTGAATGCTTATTTATGAGCTCATAGAACAGACCTAGTCAACAGTTTAGTAGAATCGCTGGCTTTACCTCGGAAACAAGGTCAATGGGACAAATGGGAACTTTTTAAACATTTTTGTTATGTCTCTTGTCCACCACTGAAGTGTGTCTCGCATGTTACGATACATTGTGTGTGTGTGCGTGTGTGTGCGCGCGTGCATCACCCACAACCCATTTGGGCTATACGCAGAAGTACTAACTATTGTGCTTATGTGTTAGGGATGAGGAAGTCTTAATTTAAAGAAAGAGTACCCGAACTTTTATGGAAAGAGGGTTGAAAACTGTTTAGTAAAATTTCACTCATTCTCAGCACATCCAACCGGGATTCGAAAACCCGATATCCCTGTCATCATCAATCTAGTCTATTTTAGTATTGGACAAGGAAATCGTCCAATAGAACTTTTAGACTTTAGTGAAAAATAAAGATATATGATCTAATCTTTGTATCTAAGATAACACTGTAATTTTTTTAAAGTGCACATTAAAATACATATAACTAAATTTTTTTTATAAAAAATGCTTATTTATGAGCGTCATGAAACTTGAACAGGACTTTTTCTATTAAATTTAAAGAGCTTTTGTACAAAGGCCTAGACGCCCATGCTAAATATTCAAGAGCAGTTAATATTACTATTACCTACTTTATGGCATTAGGAGCTCGAAAGTTCATGGTCAAACTTAAAAAAAAAGTACGTCACCTATCCCTATTTTGAGGTAGCTATATCCAGTCCACCTCATTACACCCTATCCCTATCTTGAGGTAGCTATATCCAGTTCACCTCATTACACCTTATCCCTATCTTGAGCTAGTTATATCCAGTCAATACCTTGAGATTACTATGCGTAACAAATCAAAATGAACATAGTTACTTAACCAACATTATTATTTTGGCAACAAAAAAAAAGTTATAAAAACTGCAAAATATGGACCTTAACGGGCGTTTCCTTCCAACCCAATCTTAGGCTCTCGCCTGGGTTCGAACTAGACCGCCCGATAATGGGATGCGACATCCCCCCCTCCAGACCGAGGCACGTCGTTGCCCGATATGGCAGCCCATTAGCGATTATCGTCACGTAGCACTCGTTCCTGCAAGTACCCTGCCCCTTGCTGAAGAACTAACGCGCTGAATGACATAAGTGTTCTTCCTCCCCGTACACGACAAGCAATCACTTGTATTTTAACCTCAAACAACACTCGACTATGACGCCCTATCAGTGGCACTTAAATCGTTACACCGAGTAGGAAGGGTGAGGTGGAGGGGTGAGGGGCCTGGAGATGGTGAAAAGGGGTTGAAGATCTTCCCAAGTCAATTAGTTACGTAGGTCCGACGACGAATCAGTCGGGTAGCGGGAAAAGATCCAACCGTCCCGTCGTCGTAGTGATTTCCTTTTTGGTAGAAATAAAGGTTTCAAACTCAAGACGAGGGAACATAATCGAAGATGGGATTTTGATTAATACGTGATCTTTTTTTAAAAATCACCTTTGTGCGAGGTGTGGTTATGGAATGTGGAAGAGGACTATTTGAAAAGTTTTCCGACCTGTTTATAAACAATCCGGCCGTATGGCTAGAGACGACGATGACGTGTTGAATCCACACATGAACCAGGACGCATGCGCCAAATGGTATGCCGAGTTCTACACGAGACCGGATGGTAAGTTTGTGGTACTTTTTTTTATTAATTTTTTTAGTTCTAAGTATTTTAATGTTCACTTTAAAAAAATATACAGTGTTATCTTAGATACAAAGATTAGATCATATATATAAATTTATTTTTAACTAAAGTCTAAAAGTCCTATTGGACGATTTACTTGTCCAATACTAAAATAGACTAGATTGATGATGACAGGGATATCGGGTTTTCGAATCCCGGTTGGATGTGCTGAGAATGAGTGGAATTTTACTAAACAGTTTTCAACCCTCTTTCCATAAAAGTTCGGGTACTCTTTCTTTAAATTAAGACTTCCTCATCCCTAACACATAAGCACAATAGTTAGTACTTCTGCGTATAGCCCAAATGGGTTGTGGGTGATGCACGTATGCACACACACACACACACACACACACATATGTATCGTAACATGCGAGACGAATGTGGGAATGCCAGGTCTCCACCGTGGTTCGGATTCCACGTTAAACTGTAGGTCCTTCATTTCATCTCACAATCACCCTACCATTACACATTAGCGTAAGTGCGTATAACCCGAACGGGTAGTAAGACGCGGTGCTATATAATAATAATAATACATGCGAGACACACTTCAGTGGTGGACAGGAGACATAGCAATTTTTTTTTTAAAGTTCACCAAACTATGTGTCCCATTTGACCTTGTTTCTGAGGAACAGCCAAGTGATTCCACTAAACTATTGACTAGGTCTGTTCTATGAGCTGTTTCTGGTTATTACAAACATCTGGTATTGTTGAAAGGGTGTGGAATTCTACGATATGACGACTGGATATTTGCATTTAAGCCGTAGATACCATTTTGTGCGCTTACTAAAATATTGAGAGAGTTCCATATTATTGGAGCCACCAATATGCCTAACAATCAATTTCATATTTACCAGGTCGCCACCGTGGTTCGGATCCACGTTAAACTGTAGGTCCTTCATTTCATCTCGCTATCGCCTACCATTACACATTAGCGTAAGTGCGTATAACCCGAATGGTAGTAAGACGCGGTGCTAATAATAATAATAGTAATAATTTCATATTTCTAAGTATTCCATAAAGGGAGTGTGTGCTTGCTTGTATCTCAAAAATCTATTGGTTTTATAAAATAGATTTCAGAATAAAATAGTTTTAATTATAACAGTATTACCTCACAATGAAAAGTTATTTCGTAACTCAAATAGTTGCGGATATATGATCAAAATTTGATATTTCTGCTTATGTAAATTGTCCTTAAATTCATTTTAATGGTAAAACAAGAGTTACCATTTGGTTTGTAATATTTATAGATACCTATATACAAAATTTAATCAAAATTGTTTGAGCGGATTTTGAGAAAATCGATTTTATCGCTCTTTACCTTTCATTAAACTACCCTTAATTTTAGGGTTAGGTATATAATTTCATAAACCCCTCGGAGGAACCTTATGAAAACAATAGATACTAACGGGCATTTATTAAAACCTTGATTTCGATGTTTTTGACAATCACAATTCTTATCTTCCCAAGGGGTTGAGACAAAGTAAGAATACGAACTTTTTTTTTGTGGTCAATGACATTTTACTATATTATTAGTCTTATTTTATAGGTAATGATAGTATCTATCATTTAACGACCGCTACAGATAACATGACTCGAAGTATGAATATATGTAAATAGATCAAGTAACTTTTCTAGTTTAAGTTGAAGTGTGTGTTTTAAGGTTATATAGATAGATAAAAAATATATTTCCACTTTGCAGGATGAATTTGTTTATAAATGAAGCAAGATCAATCTAGTTAATAAGGACATACGATGCAGGTGTGAAATAACTTATTTAATAATAAATTACGCCACTAAATTTTGTATTGAAAAATTGACTTTTTCTCAAAGCCCAACCTATTGAAAAAATCGTATGTCGTCCCCCCATGAATCCCCCTCCAACACTAACACCCTACCCCCCCCCCCCCTCGCCAGGCGCGCCCATGAACAATGAGCATTTAGCACGCAAAGTAAAAAAAAAGTTTTGTGATCGTGCAAATAGAATAAAGTTTCTCTAAATTTTAGCTAATGTGTAAGCTTTGTTTTATGTGTCCCTGATTTTAAATGATATTTTTATGGGTTAGGAATGTATTATTAATAGGATACTATGTATTTAAAAAATATTTAATGCTTTATGTCCAGGAATATCCATTTTATATAAAAATTACTAAACAAGAAAGATTACTTTTCTAGCTGTTATCTATATCAACATTAGACTTCACTAACTTTTATAACTGTCAAATGAAGCTATTCCTATGAGCATTAGACTGCGCTTGCTTATATAACGGTCATATGAAGCTATTCCTATGAGCATTATACTGCTCTTGCTTTTATAAATTTCAGATAAAGCTATTCCTATGTGCATTAGACTGCGCTTGCTTATATAACGGTCAGATGAAGCTATTCCTATGAGCATTAGACTGCGCTTGCTTATATAACGGTCAGATGAAGCTATTCCTATGAGCATTAGACTGCGCTTGCTTTTATAACTTTCAGATAAAGCTATTCCTATGTGCATTAGACTGCTCTTGCTTTTATAACTTTCAGATAAAGCTATTCCTATGAGCATTATACTGCTCTTGTTTTTATAACTTTCAGATAAAGCTATTCCTATGTGCATTAGACTGCTCTTGCTTTTATAACTTTCAGATAAAGCTATTCCGATGTGCATTAGACTGCTCTTGCTTTTATAACTTTCAGATAAAGCTATTCCTATGAGCATTAGACTGCGCTTGCTTTTATAACTTTCAGATAAAGCTATTCCTATGAGCATTAGACTGCGCTTGCTTTTATAACTTTCAAATAAAGCTATTCCTATGAACATTAGACAGCGCTTGCTTTTATAACTGTCAGATAAAGCTATTCCTATGAACATTAGGGTGCACTAGCTTTTACAACTGTCAGTAAACATATTAATATGAATATTTGATTGTAACGACCTTTCTAGCTGTCAGGTAAGTTATTCCTAGTAAAATTGAACTGCAGTAACTTTTCTATCTGAAGATAAGGTTACTTCCATGAAAATTGCACTGTGCTATAGACACACTAATGCAAAGCGTACTTGCTTTGATTTGTTTTCAGATGTGTACTGCACGGCGGTATGGGACACTGTGCTGTGTTGGCCCCCCACCTTAGCAGGGGCCACAGTGTCCCAGAGGTGTCCCAGGAACAAAGGGATAGATTACACCAGTAAGAACGAAACATTTTCTACTAGTATTCATAAACTAAAAATGCGTATCCTTTTAAATACATAACTAAACTCTCTGCTCTTGGAAACAGGATGAGTCTAGTAATAGTTTTATGGAAATGTACCGGCATTCGCCTGTATATAGTACCCATGAACACTCCCACAATATACAGTAAAACCCTGACTATTAGGACTAATTAGAACATAGAATAGTTCGCATGGTTGAAAATCCGGATAAATGATCCTATAGAATAAAAAATAATGTTACAATAAAATACCTTATTGAAAATATTGTATTAAAAATGCATATATCTTGTTTACTAGTATGTATTTTTAACATACAACAAAACAAATTACATGTGTACAGTTGAGTCTATATTTATTTGTCTTACAACACAAAATAAAAATTCTTACTTTTTAAAAACCATTACATATCATACATAAAACTATGAAAAGATAGGTAAAAGTTCATTAACAATTTATTTCGTACGAATTTAACGAAAACCACTGCAGCGATATAAATAGGATAACTGGTAGTAGTCCGGACAACCAATATCAAGATAATCAGTGTTATACTGTAGATTTTTCTGTTCTACTTGTTTTATCCCATACGTAATTAAACAGGTGGACGATTGTCTACTTTATTATGAAGAATATAGCATAAAGCATTGTCTTCCAAAAATGTGTTACAGGCACCCCCGATGTACGTGATGTACCAGCTTGAGATTTATTGATCATAATTCATTAAAATATTGTTTGGTTAATGTTTGGTCTGATAGATTAGCGCTGATTATGATGCACTGGCGCAGCCAAGGGGGAGTTTAGGGGTTGAACTCCCCCACCCCCACCCCAAACCTCGATACCCACCTTCCTGTTTCTCGTCCCTAAATCTGTTGAGATCATACATGAGGAACTCTACAGATAAAAACAGACTTAATTGCGCTTCATGTAGGCCTACATACATCCAGAGGTGTCGGTTATGGATCATGTGGGAAAAATGCCAGATCTCGCCCAGAACTTGAATCAACCAAATCTGGGAATTCCATATTTGCCACAGTTTTTGGCATATCTGACCCAGATATGGACCAGTTCTGGCCAGAATGATCTTTCCACATGGTGAGGATGCGGTTCTTAATGAACTTTCAATGAAGCCAAGGAAAATTAACATAAGACTAAAGTGAATTAGTTCAAAAGTGATTTTGTGAGTTAAGAGTTAGTGCAAGCTGCTTATTTGAATTTTCAATTTTAGCTCATAAGATAATTTTATAAATCAAATTTCCAAAATACAATTTATTTAAACTTGTATATTTGTGTATTCTAGCATTATGTATAAATAAAAATGTGTTTATAAAAACTTATTAGTCATAGTAATTACAGAATTATGTCAATTTTTATGAATTTTAAATTATTTTGGATATTATTATATTTCTTTTGATGCATTTGCATTTTGCAGTATTTAAATTTTCAAATTGTCACACGGGAAAAACCAATGGACCCTGCTTATTTGGTCAGTGAGACTAACCCCCTGACCTCCATAAACCAATCCTTGCTGCCCAAGTGTTATGATGTGATGTCCAAACAGAGTACAATACTGGGAAAAGTTTGAGAAACATCGTTCAGAGGAAGTGCACCGTTTCTGGAGTGAGAATCACACGAAGAAAGACACCCATATCTTACACAACTGGCCAGTGGCGACTCGTAGCTAAAATTAGTGGGGGTGCTGCTAACACAAGAAGCAAAACAGTGCCTTTTTTTTTTACTTCACAGCTGCAAAGCAACTTTTTCGTTGGTACCATTCAGAATTAAAGCTACGAATATATTTCTTGTTGTTTATTTTTCCTGGATGAGATATTAGAATATCAGGAGTTGAACGACCTCTTTTCTTAATGTAACTTTCTCGTGGAGATATAGCTGTGAAAATTTAAGCCGTTGAAGTTCACTTACAGTCACATAACTTATTTCTTGGGATGCAAGACCATGGTTAAAGTTTTCTGTTAAATAAAATAACTGAAAAAAAAAATTAATCAAATAGAATAGCTGGAAGCAGATTATAATCAAATTCTACACTCTTCTACAAATTTATCACATTCAAGAATATGGTTCACGGTTTTTAAGCACAGCACACGCTGAGTAAAAATTAAATTTCCTTCCACCATCACGCCACTGCACGGCACTGCGAGAGCAACAGTGCTATCTCTACCTGGCAGTCCCGCCTTCCTCCCCATTCCCCTCCTATGTGTGCATGCGCACAACAGTCAAACACCACGTCGCTGGCACTGTGAAGTGCACAGTTCCATAAAAGATTTTGGTATATTTTTCATAAACTGGGGGATGGCTACTGAAGTACTGTCATTAAGTTTAAGGAATATATA
The DNA here is from genome assembly GCA_039000515.1 of Timema cristinae. Lineage (NCBI taxonomy): Eukaryota > Metazoa > Arthropoda > Insecta > Phasmatodea > Timematidae > Timema > Timema cristinae. Next base: position 41,007,014 of record JBCFYV010000100.1, on the reverse strand, counting down.
TTGTACTACAAAAATAAATAAAGAATTAAAGAAAAAAAGATTCATTATATTAAATGTTATCGATAATATCAAGTAGAAATCGGGGTTCTGCAGTTCCACAGTGCCTATACACGAGCTGCCACTGCAACTGGCAATCGAACCAAAGCCTTCCCGTCAACGTTGACCAAGACGAGTAAAACAATAGCCTAATGCCCTAAACTGCTCAGAGCATTGTTTTGGATTAGGCCGACATATTTACTTTTATGGTGAATAATTAAATATACAAGCTTTGTTTTTAATTTTTTTTTAGCACGGCATATTACTACCCATTCGTATTATAAACTTATGTACTAATTACGCTTATGGATTTAGGGATTAAGAAGATTATATTAATAGGAAGTGTACCCGTATTTTCTTGGAGGGAGAGGGGAAAATAGTTTTGGTAAAACCACCCTTAGTACACCCGACCGAGATTTTGTTAGGGTGAAAGTCGCATCTAAATAACCTGCATTTTAAATGGAAAAATGACACCTGGACATGGAATTTGAAATCGGAACCTTTGGCTTAGTACGCCAATACTCTACTGAATTATTCAGGAGTTGTCCCGTGTCCAGGGTTATTCTTCACTCATATTTTAAGGCAAAGTCTGTGATGGACGTGTGGAAAATATTCTGGATTCGATTCCTGTGTCCCAGGTGTCATATTTCAATTTAAACTATTTACGTTTAATTAAGTTATTTATTATGTTACAGTTTTTTAAGTAATGGCTTAAAAGGTACGGGAAGTAAAGATATTGGAAAGGTATTGGCAGAGTGTCTACCATGTTGGAAAATCAGGGAAAACTGGAATTAGCCGGGAAAAACGGGAATAAGTTGGGAATTTGGTAAATTACAACAAATATCCGGGGAAATGTTGTTTAACTCAAAATATTAAATATAATAATCAGTAAATTATTATTATCACCACATCTTACTACCGGTTAAGGATATACGCTTGTGCACTAACTACGCTAAAGGGCTAGGAATTGGGAAGGTTAAATTTAAAGGAAATGAGACTGAATTTGAGTGTAAGGAGAGTGGAAAACCATTTCAGAAAAACCATCCCCAGTTCACCCAAATGAGATTCAAACCTCGATCTCCTCGTCATTAGCAGTCTAGCTCGGGAGTCTCCAAACTATGGCCTGCGGGCCACATCCAGCCCACCACAAGATTATATCCGGCCCGTTCCAAGATTTTATCAAAAAACAAATTAGTCGTTTCTCTCGTTATTTCTTAACCACACAGTTTATTTGACTTGTTCAGTTTCTATCCGCACGCGTGCTTCCCCCCATGACACCAAGCTAAAGTGCTGTCGGAATTGCTAATCCTCTTTTTCAGTCTCAGGTGCCATTTCTTATACCGACGACAGAACGGCTTGACTGTGACAATTTTTAGGTAGTTCGAAACATAAATAAAAAAAAAAAAATATATTAATTAATAATTATTATAAATATAATTTATTACATATAAATTGATTCATCTCACAGAGAAGAATCAACGTCAATCACTTTTATCAAACACTGACTGGCCTTGGAAAGTGGATTTATTTTATAGACGTGACTGGCCATATTGTGACTTGAATCTAAATTTGCTTGTTGAAAAATTTTTTATTTGCACATGTCAAGGTATTCAGGGCAAAAATAATGCTACTTGAAGAACAGATGAACGTTACTTTGTCCCGCAAAAATGTGTAAAATATATTATGTGGCCCGCATAGCAAAAAGTTTGGAGACCCCTGGTCTAAATTGTTACCGATGCACTTTTGAAGGTCCTTCCCTTAAAGGAAGATATGTGTGCGGTGTCATTAATCTCTTCACTGAATCTTTCCGGGTCAAATCTCTCAGGCTCTCAGGGCCCGTATTTTGATGACATGTCATTTTTATTTTTGTTACAAAACAGACAAAGTTCATGTTTACATAAATTCTGTTTATGATGAAATGTTATAAAAAATGTATATTTTAGTTGTCATTTTGAAATTTTAGGTCAAATTTTCTTGGTTTGTCTTATTTTTTAGATTTTTTTGAGTCCTCTTGAATAAGAATATATTTTTTAATATTATAGATATTTTATAAAATAATGATGACTCAAACATAATGTTCCCAACACATAGTCGTCGGAAAGAGAAGATAATTAATTTTTTTTACTCTTTGCTTGTCTGGTTGTAAAATACACATTTTTGGTGAGACTGCAAGTAGGCTGGAAAGGCTTGCATTGGTAGGGGGCAACATATTTTATAAAATTAATATTATATTCAGCAGGATGCAAGAGTTTGACGTCTCAGTGTATGGATATTTTTAGTTTATATTTGTAAAGTGTGTGTTTAGTTTAGTCGTGTCCATTATTACGAGTTTTGTATATATTTTTAGGTACCGGTAGTTTTTTATTTGAAGTCATTTTTTAGAATATTTTAGCTCATTTTATAGGGAATTTTTTGATATTTTTTAAAAATCGTCAAATTCAGTCCCTTGGCTATAGCTATCCTTCGAAACATACACATATGTATAAAATGCATTGTATTTAAGCACTATTCAACTTACACGGTTTTCAACTTACACGTTTTCAACTTACACGGTTTTTCAACTTACGTGGAATCCTTCGGATAGAATTCAGCCTCGTAGTTTGAGGATGTAATGTATTGTGAACAGTGAGGGGCAGCACTTGTAGCCCCTGTTGTATGTTTGTTGCAGAGTTTGCTTACAAGACCTGCTCTTGGGAAGGTGTTTGGGAGGGGAAGGTGACTACTGAACACAGCAGTCCCTGGGGATGGACCAATTACACCACCTGTCTGAAACCTGACATGCTCAGAGCCATCAAGAAACTGTACGCCAAGGTCGTGCAGATAAACGAGGTGAGGCCAAGCACGTAGAGAGGAACTTCCCAGTAGGAAGAAGTTACTGAAAATAGCTTAACTTTCAAGGTATAGTAATTTAGCACCACGCTTTACTAACCGTTCGGGTTAAGCCGTCAATACGATCGATTCGCTATTTATTCTAGAAAGACAATTAAAACATGCTATCCTGAAAAAAACTACAGGTGGTAAAGATTTAACTTTTGATTCACGATCTCAAATTAGCCTCCACATCCACGTGGCAAATTTCTTCTTTTGGGCAAATACATCCTATATATATATATATATATATATTATATATATTATATTATATATTGTGTGTGTGTGTGTGTGTGTGTGTGTGTGTGTGTGTAAAAAACAAGCTCTTAATCTTTGATGACGACATGCATATTTTAAGCTTGAAATATAAATCAAAGTTAAGACTTAGAAAGCTCTGAAAATACTGATAACTATGTATATATAATTTTTTTTTCAGATCTTTCTATTTAAATCTTAATTTTGATGATTACCACTCCTTACTTCAAACTACTTTAGAATGTTTTCTAAAATGTTGAAATATAAAGGTAAATAATTCCGTATGGGTATTTGATACGTTTGACATAGTTTGTCTACATGATAGTGTTCTTCAGGATGGATAAACTGTGCCTTCCATTGGTGTTACCGTTGAAGAAGGAATATACAATGACCCTAATCAAGTTTCCGGTCATCTTCATCTTCACGGTGGTAACAATATTCACAGCAATCTGGTTGACCTATCTGTTTCAGGACAGAGAAGCTGTATCATCTATTGGCTGGACCCTAGAGAAGGTGACACTCAGTGTATCCTTGGTGGTCCTAGTTATTGCTTTGGTCATCTTCCAGAAGTCACGGTAAATACAACATGTACCAACTATTCCGCTAACTCTCTACTTTATAAGACAACACTAGGAGGAGCAGGGGCATCGCACGAAATACATGAGAGGATGGGGGGGAATTGAGACAGTGAATTCCTCAACTCCAGGCTTTTTGAAATTAGGAAAATTCCCGGGTGACTAGGGATAGTACAAAGGAAACAAGAATAATCGGGGTTTACGGGAGATTGGGTACCCTCCCAGTTAACAGGAATGTCGGGGAGGCTTTCCCATGGGAAAATGGTAAAGTTTGAAGCAATAATTGCACCTTGAATCGGGGATTTAAGTAACTGTATATTTTAAGGGTTTTTTTTCCACCACGCTTTACTACCCATTCGGTTTATACGATTATGTACTAATTACATTAACAGTTTAGGGGTTAGTAAGGTTTGAGAGAAAGTGCACCCACATTTGCATGGAAGAAAAGTTGAAAACCATTTAAGAAAACCACCTCAGTGCACTCGATCAGTATAGAACCCCAATCTCCCCTTATTTGGTAGTCTAGTCCGCAAGAGTATCGCGTTAGACCACACGACCACCGAAGCGGGTCTAAAGTTATTTGTTAGTTAATGGATTTTTCAAGTTACAAGTGTTATTTGTTTTGAAATTCACTATCATTGCGTGTAGGAAAACTAACAAGTTACAGCTCGTAAAATATCCAGGCGTTATTAAGTGTTCAACTTAAAACATTACCTAACCTTTTTAAGGCTACTAGTGTCTAGTAGTAGAAATAGTAGTCTTGAAACTTGTATGAAGTGACGTAAATACAAACCTACTTGCTTAAATAATCTCTATATACAATGTAATAAAGAAAGTATCTTCTTTTAGTGTTTAATGAGTTATAAATTTGGAAATTTAAAGTGTAGGGACTAACAGTTGAGAAATTTGAAGTTTTTAGTTGTACAAGTCTGCGGTGAAAAACTTTCACAATCGATAGTTCTGTGGTACATAGTAATTCTAGAATTTACCAACTCAAGATCTCGACTATCCACAAAATTCTCAACTTTCAAGATGTTTACCAACATTGCGACGCCCCTGATAAGAGCCGATGCCAACTGGTTGAGGGAATTGTCCACTCATTTCTTTACTGTATGTGTGGACTAAGCTGTGCCACCCCAGGTTAGGTTTATTTTGCTGATTTCAAGTGTTTATTGTTGTAAGGCACACACACGATTCAAGACAACCTAGAATATGGTACTTATAAATAAACTATCAGTAATTAATAATAGTCACAACTATAGTTTTTACTTTCTAGCTATCTTACAGGTAGAGAAAGTATTGTGATCGTAAAAAAAATTGAATTCGAGATTTTGACGAATGTTGACGTTTCATGAACCCCACAAATCCAAAAAAGTTGTTTTTGACTTTCCGTCTATCCGTCTGTCTGTTTGCACCTTAGACTAGAACCTAAAATATTTTACCAATCGTGCTAAAACTTCGTATCTAGGGTTTTTGTCTAGGTATTTTTGTAGTTAGAAATTTAATCCTAAAATTAAGGGTAATTTACTGAAGGGCAAAAAATATAAATCGATTTATTCAAAATCGGCTCTAACGATTTTGATTAAATTTCATTTATGAACATTTATAAATATTCCAAACAAAATGGCTACTCTCAATATCTCGGCAAAATGACTTTAAGAGTTCCGGTGTGATGCGTAAATTCTTATTTATTATTATATCTCTGTAACTCTAGATATAAAATTACTTATCATTGGAAATATGTAGGTATATTTATAATACAAATCTTTTATTTGAAACCTATTTTTATAAAACCAATAAATTTCAAGCTATACGCAATTATATAAATATATTTTAACTTTTCAAGCAATAAAGGTAATGTTTTGCGACCGTAAAAAAATATATATAACTCGAAATGTTGATGGATATTGACGTATGATTACCCCCAAATCCTAAAATGTGGTTTCTGCAATGCCGTCTGTCTGTGTGTCTGTTTAACCCTAAAATTAAGAGTAGATTAATAAAAAGTGAAAAGGGAAAATATCGATTTTCTCAAAATCGTTCTAACGATTTTGATTAAAATTCGTATCTTGGCGTTGATTAAGATTATGAATAAAATGGCTATTTCCATTTTCCTATGAAAATGAATTTTAGAGTACTTTACATAAACTTAAATTTCCATATCTCCACAACTATTTGAGATACTAAATAACTTATCATTGCATTTTATTAAAAATAAAAAACATTTATTTGAAATATATTTTTATACAACCAATATTTTCTGAGATATTGGCAAATATATTAATACAATTTTGTGAGCTTTAGTTGTAAAGAGATACTAAAGTTTTAACGCAATAATTCTGTAATGCCATAGAATAATTAAATATAAATTTCTCAAAAAGTTTGTGATTTTTCATTTAACCTCTTAGAAGAAATGTTTGTAAAACAATGATCTAGCCCCTTCATTTTAGTCTCAATAGTCAATATTTACCTTTCTATTGGTCAACAGTTATAAATAAGGAATTTAATAGCAATGCCATGACCTGAAGATATGCAACACCTAATAAAATGTTAAAATTTTAATCGGAAGTAGAAATTTTTATACGAAGTGTTCCTTGGGGACCCTAAATCGATAATTTTTAACGGTTCAAACATACAAATGAGGACATTATTTAATAAATATATAAATTTAAAACCGGACTCAGAAAATGTTTTACGTAAGTATAGTGCAATTTATGCTTGGGTTTTCTAGTGTGTATTATTTAGTTTCACATATATTACGAGTTTTGAGTAAATAGCTATATTTTCAAACTATAGAGCGAGAAAGTCCGTGCAGAGTTCCATACCATTTATTTCCTTCGTCTAGAAGAGTGCTTCCCAAATTTTTATCAGTCACCTACCCCTTTTTTGGAACCATGGTCTAACCGATGTACCACTTACAGCTCTTTATAAAAAATAAAAAATACATACTCAGGAAGTTTAAATAGTTCCAAATGTTTAAATTATTATTACTATTATTAGCACCGCGTCTTACTACCTGTTCGGGTTATACGCACTTACGCTAATGTGTAATGGTAGGGTGATTGTGAAATGAAATGGAGGACCTACAGTTTAACGTGGAATCCGAACCACGGTGGAAGCCTGGCATTCCACACATTCACAAGTTGTGATTAAGAGGTCAGAGGTGAAGGAAGAGTTTGGTAATCAGATAAATCTGTGCCGGGACCGAGGATTGAACCCCGGACCCCAGCACAGAAGTTCAACACCTTACCCCTAGACCACCAGGTCACCCTCAAATGTTTAAAAATTAAAGCCTTAGTTAGTAAGCTAAACAAAGCCGTGTTAGAGGAAATAAGGACATATAAAAGGCCATCGGATCACGTCAATATCTGCGATGGTTACAAAAGTTATTTTATAACGATTTAAACTTAATGGTGTGTCGCGTACCCTTTGGAATTTCTGATGTATCCATGGGGTACGCGTACCAAAATTTGGAAAACATTGATTTAAAACATTCTAAAGTAGTATTTGAACTAAATTTTTTTTTCATTAAGTTCAACATTTGTATAGAATATGTATTAACAATATAATTTCCATTCAAATGTATATTTATAGATTTCACTCAAACCCATTACCTTTGACTTCGTGTTGATCTGGCACGCTCATACAATCCGCACCCATACAAAACTCCGGGCTTTAGTTCTTATGTTCAGACTCATTTTCATTACATATTTGTTAAACGCTTGAGTGTCCTTAAAAGTTGTTGATTCCAATGTATTGTAGATGTATTTTAAAACTAAATATGATTGCATAAATTTGATGCCCTGACGTTTCAGTTTATTTTATTGGAAACAAATGTACAAAATATTATCTAGAATCCGATTTTCATTTGAAACCTTATCTAACAACTAGAGAAGCAACATGATATACAATCAAGTATTCATACATCAAATCACGTGATACACAGCTGTCACTTTTTATTGATATTATTACTAACACCTATCAAATTGAGTTTTGAACTGTGTAAGTAATTGATTAAATGCTACCTTTGGAGCAGAAATTTGGATTCTCAGGAACTTGGGAGAGTAAATATTTGGAAGGTTTTGAAATGTGGTGATGGAGAGACGTGAGGAGATCAGGTGGACAGACTGTGTGAAAGATAAAGTCCTGATAATAGTGGGGTGGAAGAGAACTATTTTGCGTGCGATTCTTCGGCACACAGAAAATTGAGTGGGATACATCTTTAGGAAAGAATGTCTTCTGCACGACATCATAGAAAGCAAGTTTGAGGGAAAAAGGAACTTAGGAAGGAGAAGCATTTAAATATTTAATGACTTGAAGGAAAGCAGAAAACTCTGGTAGTTGGAGACAAAGGACAGGGCACATTGGTGGCCTAAGTTCACTGACAAAAGGAACGGAGCTGTCTTAAGACAGAACACCTAATAATAATAAATAATAGTAATCGTTCAGTAAAATTATATAAAGGGTGACAACACAATAAAAGTTTTTTTAAAAATCCTCTATATGAAAATTGGACTGTAACCTGTTTGTCACATGGTGCCGTATTTTTCAGATCTTTGCGTAGCAGAATGACCCGCTTGCACAAGAACCTGTTCTCAGCCATGTTGGCCCAAGTGATGCTGAGACTACTTATATACGCCGACAGGGACCTTAACGTTGGGGACATGGATCAAAATCCTTCTCCACTGAGGCTCAAAAACACGGTGAGTACATCGGAACACATTCTTCCCTTATATAAAGCCTAGAGCGCACTTGCAAACATATGCAAATTATGTTGCTCTTGTTTCCGAAATGTTTTAAGAAAATTGTTTGTAAAATATGTTTGCAAACAGTTTCCATGTTTCCTTTGCGTTTATCAAAGAATAAACAACGTTCCATGTCGTCTATTTAAACTGGGTTATAATAAACCAAATTTGCGAGTCTAGGACGTGTTTGCAAACATGGTCGACAACAAGAAACTTGGGTCAGTCTGATTCTACTGTTCACACAGAGCACATCTGTTTCTGATTCCCCTCCTCCCCTCCCCCCCCCCGTTCCAGTTTGTAGTGTCGTGAACAAATGAAAAAACTCTTTGAGTTGATAGGATTATTTCATCCCATTACACACTGTAGTGGTGGTATGTCACATCTGAAGACTACAAACGTCACGTCAAAAAGGGATGTTTTAAAACCGGCGAAAGTTTCAGTTAGTACTAATTAAGTTGAAAAAAAAGTTAAGGCCCTTCGTGAGCAGTTTCTTAGAAGGCATAGGTATTAATTTCAACAGAAAAAAAAATTGGATGCGAACACATATGTCTTTAACTGTTTGAAAACAATGTGACAACAATTTATTTCCCATGTTTGCAAAACTGTTTCCCTATATTTGTGAGCAGCAGGAAACATTTTAGAAATATAAAGAAAAAGTGTACGAACAAATTTTGTTAACAATGTTGCCAAATACGTACTAGGTACTCCAAAATGATAAGTGACGTAACTTGAGTTAAATCTCTCCCTTTAAGGAACAGTAGCGTTTAGGGTCGTAGCGTTTCAGTATGATAAGATAACACTAAATGACACCACAACGTCTCAAGTCTGACACTTTATATAAGTCAGAGACTTTTCAAAGTGGAATACACTTGCCATGTAGAGATCCGGCAACCAGTTTCTAGGGAAGAAACATCTCTTTCTAGTCTCCTCTAGCCTAGCATGGCCGTGTCCTTCGAGCGTAGCCACGAGCGTAGCCACGCGCGCAGCGAGCAATTTAAGTGGATACAAGATTGGTATGATGACATTACCTGACGCCTAGCTCAAAGTGTTTTTGATTCCAGCCAATTCTGTGCGAGGCTTCCTACGTACTTATGGAGTACGCCCGGACAGCAATGTTCGTGTGGATGCTGATTGACGCCTTATTCATTCACGAATTGGTAATAGGTAAATTACTTAAAAGTTCTGTTTTATATAGTTTCAGTTTATAAATATAAATACCACCCCCATGGCTAAATAATTTTTAATATAAGACTAAAAGAGTGGTATATAAGAACGAGGTTAAGGAATACTTGATTGCTATTGTAGTTTTATTGTTTAGAACTAATGCAGGCTAAACGATCAACTTAACGTTAACGTAATGTAACGTTCACTTAACGTAAATAAACTAGTGTGTCATCAGGATGTACGTAAATAAACGTAACAACTCGAGCAAAACACATCTCGCAAACTAATAATAATAATAATAATAATAATAATAATAATAATAATAATAATAATAATAATAATATATAATAAAAGTTAGTTGTTTACTAACCGTGAAAACACGAAAATTGTAATTTTTCGCCATTATAATTTAATAATTAATCTGTGTTATGTAACACTGTGATGTACCTACCTCCTCCCCTCCATTTAACATCATGTATACATTAAAATAACCCCCACCCCCTTTCAACAGTTTTATATGGTTTATCCCTTACTTTTTGTATCTCACCGAACGTATCGATTCTTCATACATGTTTTAATGTTTTGTTCCCCGTGGTCCCGCAGAAAGTGCTCTGAAGAAAAGACTGGGCTACCGCGTGTGTCTCCTGATTGGCTGGGGAACCCCCGTGCTAGTCGTCACGGCTTGGGCTACCGCCACGGCGCTCAAACATCATGCAGAGAGGTGAATCCCCTCCTCAAACGAGATATTTTATTTGAAGTATTCAACGTGTACTTTCTGAACTGACTGATTATACCAGCACACGACTTATAAACTAATTTAAATCTATAGGAGACAACGCTAAGCCCCCAGACCATTAATTCCTCACTGTAAAAAGGAGAAAACTACATTTCACAAATGATAAAAAATTTAATGTTTCTATTTTTCTCACACTCATCTTCAACATTTAACCACGTCTTACATAGCCTACTCCTTCCAATTGATCCACACACTCTACCTTCATATATTTTCTTCCTCACTCAATCCACACTCATCCTCTCAACATGCTCAAACCTACTTAATACAGTTCTTTCACATTGACATATTGGATTACCTTTCAAACCGCACTCGTAAGCAACAATTAATTACTGACTCTGTCCATACGAGTTTTTCCATATACCTTTTTTAACATTTAACTTGCTCTAGTGTTTCACCTGACCAACCCACGCTTCAAATCTATAAAACAAGGTTGGTGTTAACGCACTTATATATAACTGCCATCTTTCCTCTTTCGATACTACCTCATTCTTTGCAATAGTCCTCATACATTCAACTACTCTCCAAAATGTAATCACCCGTCTGTCGATTTCACCATCTATACTTCCATTTTTACAAAACATTCTGCCCAGATACACTCAATCATTCACTTGTTCTAACAGATTTCCATTTAAACTGAGCTGACGATAATTTCTTAATCTAACCTTAACCAAAATTATCACCTTAGTTTTGGAGACATTTACACGAAAATTCATTCTGCCTGTCGCCTCGCTTAAACAAATAAAACAATCTTATTTTATTAAAGCTCGCCAAAAATACTATAAAGGCATACTTATTAGTATGGATGTGTACAAAGTTTAATCTAATAAAAACAAAAATTTGGTTAAATTATATTTCATATAGAGCTAATTATTTATTTGACTACTATGGGCTAGTTCCATAGTTAGGTTTAGCTCGCCTCAAGTGCGAGTCGATACTAAATATAAGCAGACACCTACCTAGATCAAAATGGAATGGGACAGTTTAACATATGGAGCTGGCCCATTCTATTCTGGTCATGGTAAGCGTCTTCTTATATTTACTACAAAGCCGCACTTGAAGCGTATTAATTCTTACTATGAAAAAGGCACTGTGTGTGTGAAAGTGTAATTCTATATATTTGTATCAAGTGATATCTGACAGATTTAAAAGAATGTTCTAAAACCAAAATTGTGTGTCATGTTTGTCGACATGTTACAGGTGTTTGAGAGGGTACACTTCCTCGCCATATTTCTGGGTGTTGGAAGGACCTCGGGTGTGCGTCATGCTAGTAAGAGTAAAAACACAGCTAATTAATTTATATTTATTAAACATTCATATATTTTTAATACATCACCGAAGTACGTAATACTTACAAAGTATTTTTAATTCTTCACCTAGGTACTTTATACTTACAAAGTATTTTTAATTCTTCACCTAGGTACTTTATACTTACAAAGTATGTTTAATAGTTCACCTAGGTACTTAATACTTACTAATTATTTTTAATACTTCATCTAGGTAGGTACTTAATACTTACAAAGTATGTTTATTACTTAAGCTAGGTACTTAATACTTACTCTCTCTCCAAGGGGTTAAGAAAAAGTAAAAAGCTATCTTCTACCAAACAGTCCTTTCCAGCGTAGTTGCGTTGTCTCACCAGGAATGTGTATTTTATAACCATACAAGCAAACAGAATCCAAAGTTCGTTGCCTACATTAACTGTGTGTTAAAAACACTAATGTTTTGAGTATTTATACATTTATAAAATATTGTTATCAACCTCGATGATCTTGGGGTAAAGTGCCCAGGACCCGATGATAATGGGGTTCATACCCAGCCGGGGTCAACGGATTTTTCTTGAATAATAAAAATCCATAGCATAACTTCCTTCGGAGGGAAAGTAAAGCCATCAGTCTCATGTTATGTAAAATAAATCTTAAAGGTATGTGAAAATACCTTTTCCGGCAAAATTGGTAGCACCTTTAGCACTCGTTCATATAAATTCAGTGGTGAAAGCAACAGGAAACCACCGAAATTTCTGAGCTCCCCTATTGCATGGGATCTATACCAGATGGTTCAGGCAACAATAACCAGCTTAAAGGCTGAGTGCATGCTCAGCTCCGGATGTACTGAAATCGCATCAAAACAACCTTCGTGTTATTGACCTAAGAAGAAGAAACGATCTATAAAATATTTATAAATATACTTAATCAACCTAAGTGCTTAAAATATATACAAAACTGCCTTAAAATTACTAGAAATAACTCAAAAATGAGGCCAACCAAGAAAATTTGACCTAAAAAAAAACCAAGAATAACCTAAAAATACTTTCCCAACCAGAGGAACATTAACAGAATGTATGTAGGCCTACACATAAGCATTGTCTGTTATGTGCAAAAAAACACAAAAAAAAAAACACAACCATGCCATGTCAAAAAAATCTGAGCCCCACTTGAAAGATACACCATAGTGGAACCATGGAAGGTAAGCTTAGGGCCTTTCGGGGTTAACAAGTGGTACATTCATTTAATACTTAGAAATAAATATAATAAGTATACTAATATTTTATTTAACACTTGGTATTACTCAGTGTAGTAATGAAATAAATGTTAATGGATTTAATGGCTCTTTTTTTTTCTTTCAGGCTACTTTCTTGTTGCTGTTCAACGTTCTAAGACTGCTGTTGACTAAATACAAGAATTACAACTCTGAAGATATTGACAGAGCAAGGTTAGAAATTCACTAGTACAGCGTAAGGATTCTTTTGATTGACAAATATTCAGCAGAGTTGAAGGTTCTGTTTAACTTGAGGTAGGGATTCTCCCAGTACATGTCCTTTTACATGGGATATATGAGGCGTGGGTGGTAAAGTGCCAAATACCCCGACCACAAGTAGAAATAAATATTTTATCACATAGTCGATTAAACAAGATGACCATAAAGTCCCATAGCATAGGTGTATCCTGTTAAATCTGTTGACAAGGGATGTCTATTTCACCAAGGAAATCAGGTCTAGGATCGTCATGGCCAAGGAAGCTTCAAAAAGTAGAGGTTACTGCTGACCAGCAAGTTGAGTTTGGAATTGAGGAAGATACTAATGGAATGCTACATTTGGAGCAGAAATTTTGACTCTCAGGAAGATGGAAAGAAATACTTGTAGATCTTTGAAATGTGGTGCTGAAGAAGACTTAAGCATATCAGGTGGACAGACAGGGTGACAAATAAAGAAGTCCTTAGAAGAGTGGGTGTGAAGAGAACAATTTAGGATGTGATTCTTTGGTACAAAGCAAACTGGATCAGAGACACACCCTTAGGAGGAACTGTCTTCTGCACGACGTCATAGAAGAAAAGTTGAGGCAGATAGGATATTAGGAAGAAGGAGGATTAAACTATTGGATAACTTGAAGGAAAGAAGAAAATTGTAGGAGCTGAAGGGTTTAGTCCTATGACATGGGGATTTATGGTCACCAAATAGTTGATAACAAGTTTTAAAAATACCAGCTATTAGAACTACTCACACATAAGTTTTCCTCATTAAAACAAACGTTATATTGATGATAATATGAAACACTTCTAAGATATACATTTTGTAGAAATTTTGCTATAGCATTTTAAAGAAAACAGGTTATAGTGCACAAATCCAACCACTTATCTCGGTTGTAGCGTGTTTTGTTTATTGCGCTAAGGTTCTTAGGTTCGATTCGCAGCATGGGTGTGAAATGTGGGTTTACCCTTTCACAGAGATGAATTACTGGCCGGGACTGGATGTTGTGGCTGCCTTTGTCTTACGTTAGATTAGAAGGCATATGAAGCTACAACAAGCCTAGCCAGATGGTGGTGGAAAATATATGGCTTGAATAAAAAACTGAACTAGCCCACAAGTTGTAAACAGTAATGGTTGTAAGCTAAAGTATAGCGTAAGTATAAAATATACAGTACATTTAGACATAACATCATAAAATAATATAGTTTTCTCTGATTGCCTCAAAGCCTTTCTCTTTATCTTGATTTATTTAGTGGTGAATTTAGAAACTAATAGTAAAAAATAAGAGCCTTATTATCAACTTCGCATGTTTCGGCTTTGGCTTTGCCTAGCATTTTTCAAGAAATGATTCAGCTTTGTATCGCATTTTCAAGTCTAGCTTAGGCTTTGATTGGCAATGGCAAGCCTAGCTTTGGTTTTGCTTTGCATTTTTCAAGCTTCTCGTAGACCTTCGGCTTGGCTTCACATATTTAAAGCTTAACTTTTACTTTGCATACCATATTCTAATCTTAGCTTTGACTCCAGCTTCAAATATGTTACGCATGTTTAAAGATTCACTTCAAGTTCGACTTCAATGTTGCTTTGCATGTTTCACGCTTCACTTCAACTTTACTTCACACGTTTCAATCTTTACTAGGACTTTGCTTTCCTGTTTTCAAGCTTTGCTTCGACTTCGCATTTATCAATCTTAGCTTTGACTTCAGTTTTGACCTGGCTTCACATATGCCAAGCTTAACCTTTACTTTGCTTTGCAAGTCCCAAGACTGGCTTTGAATTCGGTTTTGCTTCTCATGTTTCCATTTTCCCTTCGGTTTCGGCTTGGCTTCGCGTGTTTCCATATTCTCCTCGACCTTACTTAACGTGCTTCAATCTTCTCTTCAACTTAACTACTCATTTAAAATATGGCATTATCATATCTCTAATCAAGGCTTGTGCTGCTGTCCTAGGCCAAGTTAGCTTGTAAGTCGCGTGTTGACATGTTATCCAGGAGGTCAGTGAGGATGGCGCTGTTGCTGCTTCCACTTCTGGTGATCAACGACGTCTTCCTCCTGGCGAGGACCTCCAAACCCAAGGAGTTGTGGCAGCTCAAGATGGGCACTTACACCTTCAGACTGTTCAGAGGCTGCCAAGGAATCTTCATGGCTCTCATCTACTGCCTCCTGCGGAGAGAGGTGACACTAATCAAACACACCTGGGAATCACATAAGACTAGTACAGTGGTTTCCAACCTGGGGATCACATAAGACTAGTACAATGGTTTCAACCTGGGATCACATAAGACTATACAATGGTTCCAACCTGGGGATCACATAAGACTAGTACAGTGGGTTCCAACCTGGGGATCACATAAGACTAGTACAGTGTTTCAACCTGGGGATCACATAAGACTAGTACAATGTTCCAACCTAGGATCACATAAGACTAGTATAGTGGTTTCCAACCTGGGGATCACATAAGACTAGTATAGTGTTTCCAACCTGGGGTCACATAAGACTAGTCAATGGTTTCATGCACCCCAGGCGAGATTTAAAATTAGCACCCCACTTGTATTTGAATCTTCTGTGTGACGTAAAATAACATAAATAATTATTACTATCACTAGGTGTTCTGTCTTATTACAGGTCCATTTTTTTTGTTGGTGAACTTAGACCATCAACGCACCCTGTCCTCTGCCTTCTTGGAGAAAATTAGAATTTAATAGGGGAAATATACCCGCATATGCGCGAAGGGATGAAGGGAAACTGTTTAGAAAAAACCAATACACTTGGCTGAGATTTTAACCCCCATTAATAGTAAACCAGAGTAGATGAGATTGACGTTTAGTACGTGAGCTCACTGGTACCGCCTATCACATGAATAAATATTTATATGATAAGGGTGAGCCCAGAACAATTTTGAAGAAGTGTACTTGTGTTTTAGAGGAGTTGGATTGGAGAATAATTGAGGAAAAAACACCCTAAGTGTTCCGGACGAGGTTCTAACCTCTACCTCCTCATCACCTCTAACGACCCTTTCTACTTACTGCGTCATACAACCAGTTCCAGATATACACATGTGTACTAATTACTCTAATGTGTTAAATATTAGAGGCTTAATTTAGAAGAAGTGTACCAGAATTTACATGGAGAGAGTGGGGGAAACAATTTACGATAAGACCACCCTCAGTCCACCAGACCGGGATTAGAACCCGGATCTCTCCATCGTCGGCAGTCCACATCGCGAGAGTGGGTCGCCCTCTATTGATCTCGTTCCTTTTGGCAGGTCCTGGAAGGTGGCAAGCAGATGATTTGCTACTACATAGCGTCCCGGAGGTATGAGCGAGCCAGACACGACGACAACCAGCTGTGTGAGACCGAGGATCAAACCCAGGCCCAGTCGGAGGCACCGTCCAACACCATCAACCTCAAAGAGACCGTCACCAGATGGTTCAAACACTAGCGCTGATATATCGACTGGGGGCTTCCTCCGTCCGCAAATTTTCATTTTAAAATGATTAGTTTTCAATTTGGTTGTAGTACTATTTTTAAAATTAAACTGAAAGTGTTTCACAGGCTTCACTTCCACGGTCTACTATGTATAACACAGAATATGTTAGGGCTGGTTCCAAAATTAAACCCTATGGGCTGATAATCTACCAAGAGCTACGGCCTATAGTCTACCAAGAGCTACGGCCTATAATCTACCAAGAGCCACGGCCTATAATCTACCAAGAGCTACGGCCTATAATCTACCAAGAGCCACGGCCTATAATCTACCAAGAGCTACGGCCTATAATCTACCAAGAGCCACGGTCATACTAGCAACAAAAACGGCCCTACCAGCACTCGATGCCCTGTAAAGCGTTGTCAACCGACTGTATCTGTAAGCCCTTACTCCGCATAATTCCGTACAAGTTAGACAACCAAGGCCGTAGTCAGGTTTATTTGGAGGGGAGGGGGGAGCATTCAACCCCCCCCCCCTCCCCGAAATTTTATGAACAAAGTATATATGACTTTATTTATGGTTCAAATAATATCAAAATTAATGTACAAGTACAAATTAGGGGGCTGTGTTACCATAAAAAGTACTTCAGAGAGCTTCTAGAGAGGTTTACAATTTATAATGCTTTCTAGGCCATGGCAATTGGGGGATGTGTCTGCTAATCCCCCCCTATCCCCCTCAAATTATTGACTGGCTACAGCCTTGTAGACAACTTTAACTTTCTAACGAATAGTACGTAAGACCAATCACGGTTTAGTAAATTAACTTATTATCGACGCGAGCCTCGAAATTAAAGTACCAATGGTACTGAAATGATCCGTTGCTATGTAAACATGTACAAAATGTTATGATAGTTTTACGCTCAGTGGTCAAAACTAACAAGTTAGATAGTTAAACTCTTTTTACAATATTTTGATTGTGTTTGCACTTAAGCTACATTTCAACTATATTTCTAACATATTCTCAAAAGAGGCCGCCTGCGCCTGTGTTTTGGTTCTTCTATTGATTAGCTGAGTATCATCTGTTCGTTTCTTGCCGCAGACGATTTTCTCTCTAGGTGTTTTATTGTATAAAGTCTCTTAGTTTTTCATTGGTTGGCACGATCACGTGATTAAAAATACGGACTATGAAGACGTGATTAAAAACTGCTAAGGCGTAATGGACAACATGGATACGGAGCTTACGGACTGTGTACAGTATATTCCGTTCACGATAGGTTTTTACCTGGATGACAGTTCAAAAATCAAATGTTTAGGTTTTGGGTTGCCAACACATGTAAAAGATCACAGTTTTGTTATAAATGTAAAGATCTTTAATTACCTGTTATATATAACATTTAAAATAACGAAAACTTAAGTTTTCTCATACTATTTCATTTTTTTAAATAATTTCTTTTTATCCAACTTGAAACAATATTTTAAACATAATTAAAAGTACTTATTTTTTGTTTTGGAACGTTACTGATTTTGTGTAATATAGTGCACACATCAATATTTTTTAATACATGCATAGTATTTACTTGGAAAAGGAAAAATATTTGTCATTTTTTTACATACAATAAATTATTTTATGATTATTTTATCGTATTTTGAAATATTTAACTGAATAAAATATTTTCATCAACTGCGTGTCTGCATCATTGTAAAAAAACTTGTTTACCGTCATGTTCATCATATGGTTTAAATTCGTCAGTCGCCATTTTGAAGCTATGTTCGTTATAAGTTTTTGTGAAAGTGGTGCTAATATTTTTTTAAAGGGGAATAAAGCTATAAATAAACTTTGTGTCCGACCTCAAATAAATATATAAATAATATTGGCCTAAATTACATGGTTAACTATCACATTAATATAGTACCATCTGTGTTCATTACAGTCATCCAAATGATAGATGTCAGCTGTTGGCGTAGTGATATATTAGGGACTACTTCTAGTAACATTTAGAGCAGTCATCCAGGTAAACTTAGCTCGTGAATGACTTATAGACGAGGCTTTATATAAGGGCAGTCAAACCAAGCAATTACAGTATAGCATCAGTGACTTTGTCGGAAACGTGAGCGACTTCGGATCTCTCACATAAATAACATTTCTTGACGTTCTGGCGTCTGTGTAGCGGAGTTTTGGTTGCTGCGACCAGGTAAAAAGTATGGCCGTGTCTTAAATTTTGAACGTTTATTATCCGTGGGATGAAACGAGCTCTTGAGGAAGTTTAAGGGAGTTACGAATTGCAAAATTGTATTATTTTAATAGGAAACCATTTACATTCTTTTGATTAAAGAAAACTTTTGTCCCAAAATATACATTGTTCTTTGACCATTTTATTGTTTAAAAAAAATCTTATTGTTTTTCTTAGGTTTATTAAGTTTCTACCAATAACACCTTAAAACTTTAAGTAGTATATTTTATACAGCAGTGAAAATATTGGAGAAGATTCTAAACACTGATTATTTTAAAACAAAAGTTTACCAACAAAATATAAACTTTTAAAATAGTTCAAAACTTATTTGAACGTCATTTAACTTCTAATATGTTTAAATAGAGGCATTTATTAAACTTTAAACTAAAATGTCCTTTGAATAATTATCAATTATAAAAGTGGGTTATGATTTAAAGCACGGTAGAAAGAAAAAAAAACCAATTTATTATTAATGAAACTATATCCTTTTAATTTGATAATAAATTGATCGTTTGATGATGTGCTGATGTTTTATGAAAAATTTATTCAATAATAAAATTATTAAAAAAAAAGGAGGAAACTAGTTTTAATAATGAGGTATGTTCAAAGTTAAAGAATGTTCCACAATACCTTGTACATAGTGAATTTATTCAATACAATGGACACGCAAAACTCCTTTTATAGTGTAAAATTCAGAAAATACCAAGTAAACTAATATATCTATATTAATTAAAGGAGTACATCCGAACGAGATGAGAACCTAGATCTCCAATCTCCACGTATAAAGCTTAATTCACACGTAGCAGAATCTACCTCAATTTCGCAGCAATTCTCTCGCTGTATGTTAGTTGACCCATGATGCATTGCAACGCTAACTTAAAACAGCTGATTATCAACATCTTTTATTTTCTAACAAATAAACATATATTTGAGATTATTCTTCTAATAGTTTTTTCCAAATTATAGTTGTGTGTCGTGGCACAATCCAATACATCGCTTTACATTAACGGTTATTTAAATCTCCTCACAACGGACAAAGAATCTGTCCGCTTGATTCTTATTGTACAGCGCATGCGTTGTCAAATACATTGATTTGAGATAGTTGGTTCTGAGATTTGATTGGTTCTCCCTTGCCGAACATCTCTGGCAGAGCGGACAAAGTAGAGATGAGTTAAGACTTTAGCAGAACAGCTCGCACCAATGAGGTGGAAATCTTGTGATTGGCTTAGAGCTCGTCACATGACCACGTTTCTGTTCTGCAATTGTTTTTCGGTGGACGTGTGAATCCACCTTAACACCAGAGTTGCGCGTTAGACCATGCAGACACCATACTGGGTTGGAAACAGAATGAAGAAATTGTTTTTCTATTTGATTGAAGTGAAGGAAAAACATTCATTGCCTGGTTACCTCAGGCAAAATCAGGTACTTACGTGATGTCCCATAATGGTACTTTTTATTCTTCGGTTACATCAATTGAAAGCGTGATTGAAGTATAAATGATTGATGTTTTGAGACACAGCTTGAGCAACAAACAAAAAACTTGTTATTTAACTTATTTTTTTTCAAACAATAGAGACGCAAGGTTTGGTTAATGTGGTTCAAGGATATAATATTATTAAATACCTATTATTATTATTATTATTATTATTGCGTCTTACCACCCGTTCGGGTTATACGCACTTAAGCTAATGTGTAATGGTAGGGTGATTGTGAGATGAAATGGAGGACCTACAGTTTAACATGGGATCCGAACCATGGTGGAGGCTTGGCATTCCTCACATTCACAAGTTGTGATTAATACACGTCTTGTCAGAGGTGAAGGAAGGGTTTGGTAATCAGATAAATCTGTGCCGGGACCGAGGATTGAACCCTGGACCCCCAGCATATAAGTCTGACACCTTACCCCTAAACCACCAGCTCACCTAAATACTTATTATTTATGTCCTAAAGATTTATAAGGGTAATATCGTACCCTGGCGAAATGAATTTAGAAACATTTTATTTTCAAGATTAGGACTTGATAATTTGGGTCCCAGGATTTTTTTGACGTCTTACTAACTGAATTTAATCACGCTAATGAGATGGAGATGAGAAAGCTAGATATAAGAAGGAATGTAGCCACGTTTTCGTAAAGCATGTTTGGGAAATCGTGGGATTTGAACCTCGTCCTAACCACCACTACAAGCCCGACTAGCTGATCTTGACGTCTAGTCCACGTACTCACCGATACAGGAGCTCCAGTATTAAAATAGTGTATTAATTATATCCTCATAAAGAACAATGTGTTTGGTTGAAATAACATCAAATCATTTATTTTTGGATAACTCTTGTCCTTTAATATGATCAAAAGGCTCACCGCGGTGGTTTTGGGGTAAAGTTCTCGCCTCATGACACGAAGTTCGTGAGTTATTCATAGGAATATTATAAAACAGAAAATAAAATTATAGGTCCATCCTTTAAGGAGAAACACGTCCGGTTCTTTCAAACATGATTGTAATCCAGTAGGGTTCATAGCTAATAATCGACTTATATCTAAAAAAAAAAAATCAAGATTATTTTTGTCCATTTCGATTTACTAATTACTTTTCTTCGGTACTTGAACTTGGCTTATCAATATTCTTACAAACCACACTTTTAACAATATTTACAACCCTCTTCGGTGTCTGATTGGTCCAGGACGTCACGTTCACAATAGACTATACTGCCGATGACTGGGAGATT
The DNA here is from genome assembly GCA_039000515.1 of Timema cristinae. Classification (NCBI taxonomy): domain Eukaryota; kingdom Metazoa; phylum Arthropoda; class Insecta; order Phasmatodea; family Timematidae; genus Timema; species Timema cristinae. The sequence goes on along the minus strand of JBCFYV010000100.1, from coordinate 40,985,458 downwards.
GGGGTTTGAATCTTCGTCGGGCAGAACTGATGGTATATTTTCCTAAACTATTTTAACCTCTCTCTCCTTTAGAAATGCGGGTACACTTCGTTTGAATCCTACTCTCCTCATCCCTAACAAACTAGCGTAATTATAATATAATAAAACCCGAAAAGGTAGTAAGACGTGGTTTTAAAAATTTTTTTAAACTATTATACTACCCAATTATTGGTGTAATTCAATAGGAAATATTCAGTTACAAATGACTCGTTTTATTAATTAATAATTAATATGCCTTAGTTAATAATTAATATTTTTAGTATCAGGAAATTTAGCGTAGAGTGTGCTTAATTAGGAAGGTCATGATTTAGTAAATGATGATAGATTTTATTTTACACCTTTCCCTTGATCCTGATACTTAGCTGCCTGTACTGTCGTCGTCAGTACCATTGAGGGTCTCCCCCCCCCCCCCCTCCTTTAGAGCAATCAGTATCGTGGTTATTAAGGCGGTGTGTAGGGAACGCGAGATAAGTTCAGTAATTTTACAGTATTATATCAAAACTTTATTTTGTTCAAAATAAATCAAATATTTCTTTAGTAGAAATATAGAGTTTAATTTTCTTCGTATGGTAATATCAACAGTGGTTGAATATCTGTCAAGGTTGTCCTAGAATTTAATGACAACTTTTTCTTATCTAATGCCGCTATGTTCATGGCAGATATTCAATAACTGTTGATATCACCATGTGAAGAAAATTAAACTCTTATGTTTCTAGCGGGTCAATATTTTATTTAACTTGACCACGGAAATGTTTTCATACAAAAAATGCATAAACATTTGCCTTTTATTGCTTTCCCTACCTCCCATCCGTACTTTAAAATCACGGGCTAACTGGTTCATTGGTTCCAATTCCCACCAATAGGAATCATCATTACACAGGAATTGTCTTTAAGAAGAGTTTTAGTTTGATTATTTTCTGCCAGGCTGCGCTACCTACATTTTTTTGCAGTAAAGACCTAGGTTTGCTTATTGAAGGTCAGTTCAACTTGAAAAATGATCAAAATATTAAGTGTTTTCTGCACTGAGAATGTCTTGGAGTGTCAGATGTGAATCCCTTGTAATTAAGCCTGAATTGTAGTATGTTTGAAAGAGGATTGTATCAATTATCTCTCAAAATTGATCACTTTAAAGATTCTTGGTAACCTTGGCCAAGTTAAAAATTAATAGGTTATGGCTATTAGTGACAAAATCAGATTAGTTATGACTTTTTGAAGCTCTATGTGAAAATAGTTAGTGAAATGTTTAAAAAAAATGAGTTTTTAAGAGAATCATAAAAAGTGTTTGTGTCTTCCTAGAAATTTTGACTTATCTTTAACCCGGTTATTATAATCCATCGGTAGGGACGCACCAAGGTTGGATATTTTGGAGACTCGACCCCCCTTACCCACTCCACGAAATTGTTATTAGTGGACTCAGCAGCTGTAGAACTGAAGATACTGAAATATCAAGAGGACTAAGGACTTATACAATCAAAACAAAATGATTGTTCGATTACTTAGTTCTGGAAGTATGTCCCGGAACCAATATATCCCAAAGTAAAAGAATGTGCTAAGAGACTGATATTCATTTTTGGTACAACCTATACTTGTGAAGCATTATATTCAACATTTAAATTTACTAAATCCAAATATATATATAACTTTTGACAGAAACAGACCAACATTTAAATGAACTAGAGCGAACCATGGGTGCCCGCAGTAATGGGCAAGGGGGGTGGGGGGGGTGGGGACTTGCCCCGGCGCTAGAAAGGCTTCGACGGGGAATTAAACGGGTAAAATATTGTTTATGATGACTTGGTTTTTAATTTGAAAACAAAGTCTAACATTCAAATTGTTTTAATTTTGCCAGATAAAATGTTTTGTTTAAGTTTATATTTAAGTACATGTCAAATAAAAGTTGTTTCACTACAGATAATAATTTTATTTATCTTGTCTTTGTATTTAATCGCTATGCCAAGTTTGTTCAAAGCCGTAAAATATGACAAAATGATTAAAACATATACATTCGAACAAATAATAAGGTATGGTTTGGGTGTTTTATAATTATTAAGTTTTTTGAAAAAAAAAATTGTTTTATTATTAATGACAAAATTGTGTTTAAGAAAAGTTTTCAACTTTTTTTAAATTAGTGATTATTTTGTAATGTGAAAAGAACCGCATGACTGGCGGGTGCGAGCCACATTATGGCCACCCGTGATCTATAACAATATGACATGGATCTAGGTCATTAACTGGTGAACTAACTTATTTAAGAGAAACTAACCACTATCTCAATGAACAGAATTACTTTGAAATTTGAAATAGATATGTATATTTCGCGAACTAATAGTTAAAGTTATTTAATTGTTCCTTCAGCTGAACTAATTTATCTTATCGACGTGAACTAGTTCAAATTGAACTACAAGATAAAGCGAGAGATGACAATCTACCGATCTCTGTCGCAGAAATAAATGGTCAAGAAGCTTGTTTGATATTTCTCCTTCAAAACATTATTTTTGTAAATAAAATCATTACTTATTTTATTAACCTTTTTTTATGATTATAAATTAATCACAACCATTTTGATAGTAGTTTGTTTATATTTTCACGAAAATAACACTCATTAAAAACAAACAATTACCAAACTAATTCAAATACAACTAATTTTATTTTAAAATTCCCGTATAAAAATATATTAAACGAAGTTAATTAAACTTTGATTCCTGGACTGTTGTACCCTATAGTAGGTGACTTTTCCTAAATTGTTTTATATTCTTCCTTCATGCAAATGCGGATATACTTCCTCGAAATTCAACTGTCTTCATCATTAACACATTAGCGTAAAAAGTACAAATGCGTTTAATCCGAGGGTGTTAAGTAAGACGCGCTGCTAAAGAATATAAGACTACCTCTTGATGTGTTTTATTCTCCTAATACTCCTTTACAAATTTGTCCGGTTTTCGAGACACCAAACTGCCACAGACTCCAACCCCATCTGTGAAACAAGTTATGTACTATTTGGGATTATCATAATAGTCCATAAATTATAACATAGATGGCTCTGCCTGATAGTATATTTGTAATTTTAATCAATCGTTTAAAACTGATACTTTTGAATGACAATTTTTGCAGTAATTTTGCTTTGGCATTCAAACCCACAAGAGATAAATAAATATTATCAAACACGTAGATGTTAATTATAATATACATTTAATGAATGTACAGATTTTTAGATACCGATACCAAATGTGTTTATGCTGGTTCATTCGGTGGTCTTGAGGTGAAGTCCTCGCCTCGGAATACGATATACATTTGTTCAAACCCAACCAGAGTCAACGAATCTTAAATTAGCGATACAAATTCGTAGCACAACTTATTTCGTAAAGGAAGTAAAGCCGTCGGTTCCCATGTTTATTGTTTGTTTGTTTTTTCATGTAAAATAACCCTGGGTGGTATGTGAAAAAACTTTCCCGGCAAAATTGGTAGGCCCGTTCGCTCTTGCTCATAGAAATGTTAGTGTGCTAATATAATCACTCGGTTCAGAAAGTGAACGTTAAATAACTCAAATAAAAACAAAAATGCTGGACGAGTAGTAAGATTCAGTGACAATAATAAGCTAAAACAACTATATGGAACCCGGTTCGGTGGCGTAGTTAGATAACGTGCTAGTTTAGTGTTGATCTAGACTGCTGAAGACGGGGAGATAAAGGTTCAAATCTCGCTCGGGGGAAATGGGGGTGATTCTTCCTAAATGGTTTTCCACTCAAATGTGGATTCACTCCCTCTATATTAAACCTTCTCAATTCCTAACCCATTAGTGTAGTTAGTACTTAAACGTATAACCCGAACGGGTGGTAAGACGTGGTGGTAAGTATTATTATTATTATTGAACGCTTTTGTAGGTAATCAAGAGGTCACCGGGCGGCCGGGGTTCAATCCTCGGTCCCGGCACAGATTTATCTGATTTCCAAACCCTTCCTTCACCTCTGACAAGACATCTTGTGAATGTGGGGAATACCAGGCCTCGTGGTTCGGATTCTACGTTAAACTGTAGGTCCTTCATTTCATCTCACTATCACCCTACCATTACACATTAGCGTAAGTGCGTATAACCCGAATGGGTAGTAAGACGCGGTGCTAAAAACAATAATCAAGAGGTCACGATGATCTTAAAGACAAAAATTGAAGTCAAACCTTGAAAAACTTTGGAAACCACTATGCTAGTATTTAGTTAGTTTCATTTAAGTATTAACAATTCTATAGATAGTTACAGTAGCCCCATGGCTTCTTTGGTGCTGACTGACAGCTGACGGCTTTGAAAAATTACCAGAACCAATTATGTATCCCTACGCCGAACCATATGATCTGCAAAAACATGTGTTTAGCAGCTGTCACTTCTGACAGTCAACATTTAGGTATATACCTAAATGTTGACTGTCAGAAGTCAGCTGTAGCTGTCAGTCAGCACCAAAGAAGCCATGGGGCTACTGTAGCATAGATTTATATTTATCCATCGAAACATAGTAACATCGTTATTTAGGTGGAAAGATGAACGAACAATCTCTACCAGTGAAAGTCGAGTGTATAAAACAAGATTGTGCCCAGTACTTAGGTATAAGAATATGAAAAAAGTATCGATATTTTAATAATATTGATATTTTCCTTTCGATACGAGTACTTTTTACTTGATTTTTTACTGATATTAGTACTTAGCTCCGGTATCAAAAGAAATGATTTTATGGTCATCTTCACTCGCTAGGATTAAATGTTTACTAGGGTGGATTGCGGAGGAAGAACAAATCAAATGACACTATTTTTCAGTTCTCACTCATTTTCTGTACGACAAGCAAGAAGTAAGTCTAGTATTCAATCTCTTTTAGCTCGTCATATTTCATAATTGTTCTTTCATATTTGTTTAGCAATACAGCCTGATGCCTGACCGGGCGAGTGGCAACCCGTCTACAGCCCTTTCCGAAAAAGCCGCTTTTAAAATTTGTCTTAGAATATTAAAAACCATTATAGTTTTCAGTGTTTAAATAAATATGAAAATACAATTATGATGCAATAGTTTAAATTATTATTACTAGATAAAAACGATTTTTTTTCAGATTAAAATTTCGATACCGATACTTACTGTTATCGATACTTTTCTTTTGATACTAGTACGGTATCGATATTTTTATTCCGACAGTTTTAATGAGTACAGTATCGATACTTTTCTTTCGACACCACATCCCTACTTAGGTACTTCATATTGATAAAATTTTGAAATCTGCGTTCAAAATTATTATATTTTTTTTTAAATATTGTGTACACAATTAATTTTAAAATTCATGGCTGCTAGTTTGACTTCTATCTATCTTGACGTTACCATAGCCAAGGAAGTATGCTAGCACTAGCTGGCTTCAAAAACAAGTGGGGGGTTCATTAACCCCCCCAAAAACCGACCCCATAATATTATGGTCAGTGCACCTTAATGCTACAAGCTTAGAGGTCCCGGGTTCGATTCTCTGCTGGTACCTTGGGTATATTTACCCGAAAGGGGAATCGCCCCAACGGTCACCAGGTTTTGGTTATCTAGGTTAAAGTGTTTACACTATCTCCCACACACACACACACACACACACACACACACACACTCATCTCATCGGGACATGGAAAGAGCCTCCACGGAAAGGATGTACGATTAGTACATTCGGGCGTCACCTGGGAAATGGTACGTTAGTACATACTAACATTTACACTACTGGGCTACGAATGATGTAGCCAAGACGTGCACGCAATATATATTAACATCCCACTCCCCCCCAAAGTAAAAAAAAGGCGGGTATATGGAAGTTTATTATTATTACTATTTTTATGAGCACCGCGTCTTACTACCCGTTTCGGGTTGTACGCACTTACTCTAATGTGTAATGGTAGGGTGATTGTAAGATGAAATGGAGGACCTACAGTTTAACGTGGGATCCGAACCACGGTGGAGGCCTGGCATTCCACACATTCACAAGTTGTGATTAATACACGTCTTGTCAGAGGTGAAGGAAGGGTTTGGTAATCAGCTAAATCTTTGCCGGGACCAAGGATTGAACCCCGGACCCCAGCACAGAAGTCAGACACCTTGCCCCTAGACTGTCAGGTCATCCATTGATTTGTAACCTCTCCTTCCACCCACCCTCTGCATTCCCAAAAATAACCACTAGCAAAGGCCTGTGTCAGTGGTAGACGTACTCTCAACGACGTAAGCACACAAATGAAATATTTCCTTGTAAAAGCAACATTTGCACTGATATTACTAAAAAATTCCCCCCATTTAAGTGACTTTATTGCGGTCAGCCTCTAAATTCGTACGCGAAATTGCCTGGAGAAGGGGGGATAAGGAGTAGAGGGCACGTGCCCATGTTTTAGGGGCGAAAATCTGTTAATTCTGTCACAGTGGTGAATGCGGTGCAATCAAAACTCCATTAACCTCCTCCTCCCCGTATACCCCCTGCTGGTGTGACAATGGACCCGGTGCGGGAGATACGCGGGGGGCAGCTGCACAGAAATGACCGGATATTGTTGGCCGGTGGTGGGGAGGGTACAAGAGGGTGTGGGTGGGTTAGTAAGATGTAACATTACAAAACGAACGACAACAGGGATATTGCATCTGCTTGCGTGATTCAAGCTTTAGGAGGAATGCTTTTTTTGAATTGGGGGTGTTTGTATGGGAGTGACTGGTGACCTGGTGGTCTAGGGGTAAGGTGTCGGACTTCTGTGCTGGTGGACGGGGTTCAATCCTCGGTCCCGGCACAGATTTATCTGATTACCAAACCATTCCTTCACCTCTGACAAGACGTGTATTAATCACAACTTGTGAATGTGTGGAATGCCAGGCCTCCACCGTGGTTCGGATCCCACGTCCTCCATTTCATCTCACAATCACCCTACATTACACATTAGTGTGAGTGCGTGTAACCCGAACGGGTAAGTAAGACACGGTGCTAATAATAATAGTAATGTACGGGAGTGCGCGTGTGTGATTTAGAGTGACCACGGTATTGGTCAGCACGTGGACTTAGTTTACCAAGAGGTCGTGGCTTGAGTCCCGGTTGAGTGCGCTGATTCTTTTTAATAGATGGTGTCCCTCCATCTTTCCTTTCTCCTTGTACTCAAACACGAGTACATTTCCTCCATCTTACATATTCTTAGTTAGTGTAAATACGCGTATAGTCCAAGTGGGTAGTAAGACTACAGGGGAGGAAATAAATCAAACGTTAGTGATCTTTCTTAAGGTGGAGTGGAAGGGGAGACGAGTTAAGGGTTGTTTTATTACCATCATTATTAGGTGTTCTGTCTTACGACAGGTCAATTCTTTTTGTCAGTGAACTTAGACCTGTCCTCTGCTTTCTCCTTCAGCTCTTTCTTTCAAGTCGACCACTATTTGAATCCTTCTCCTTCCTAAGATCCTCTTTCTCCCAACCTTTCCTTCTAAATAAAAACAATACTTTTTGTCAAAATAAATCAAATAATTCTCCAATAGAATCATAAAGATAAATTTTCTGCACATGATGATATCATTATTTCTTGAGTATTTATTAATAGTGTTCTGGAATTTGATGACATTTTTTCCTCTTTATTTGAAAAGTTTCTCATCTAATGCCGCTATGCACATGACATATTCAAGAATTGTTGATACCACCATGTTAAGAAAATGAGAACACATCTCATGGTTGATTAACCGGGATCAGATCCAAGATTACGCTCTATTCAAAAATATAGTTTAGCCAACAATAATATAGTTTTGTTTTTGTATCTAAATAAATGGTACGGAACTCCGCACGGACTTTCTCGCTCTATTGTTTGGAATTGAAGATATTTAGTCAAAACTCGTAATAAATGTGAAACTAAATAATATACACTAACAAACCCAAGCATAAATTACACTATACTTATGTAAAACATTTTTTTGAGTCCTGGTTTAAAATTTTATAATTTAATTTTTAAATAATTGATGTCCTCATTTGTATGTTCGGACCAACAAAAAAAAGATCACTATTGTATCAACAAGGGTCAACACTTCGTATTAAAATTTCAACTTCCAGATAAAATTTTCGACATTTTATTAGGTGTTACAAATCTTCCTGTCATCGCATTGCTATTAAATTCCTCATTTATAAAATGTGTAAATATTGACTATTGAGTCTAAAATGGAGATAGACAATTATTACACTTTGGCATTAAAGAATTATTTTGTTAAAACTTAAGTAGTATCTCTTTACAACTAAAGCTCACAAAATAGTATTAATATATTTGCCAATATCTCAGAAACTGTTGGTTTTATAAAAATATATTTCATAAAAAGTGTATTTTTAATAATACTACAATTTAACATTTATAAGTTATTTAGTATCTCAAATAGTTGCGGAGATACGTACCCTAAAAGTCATTTTCATGGTAAAATGAAAATAGCCAGTTTATTTATAATCTTTATCAACACCTAGATAAGAATTTTAATTAAAATCGTTAAAGCTGATTTTGAGTAAATCGATTTTTTTTTCTCTTTTCGCCCTTTATTAAACTACCCTTAATTTTAAGTTTAAACAAACACACAGACAGACGGCATTGCAAAGACCACTTTTTATGGTTAAGGGAATCATGAGACGTCGACATCCATCAACATTTCAGATTAGATTTTTTATTAAGATCGCAATACTTTACCTTTTGTGTTCGAAAAGCTAACATATATATATATATATATTTTTTTTACGTATAGATTTAAATTTATTGGTTTTATAAAAATATGCTTTAAATAAAATATTTGTATTATAAATATACCTACATATTTGTAATGATAAGTAATTTCATTTTTCAAATAGTTTCGGAGATATTATAAAAAAAGGTAATTTACGTATCAGTCCGGAACCCTTAAAGTAATTTTGCCGAAATATTGAGAGTAGCCATTTTGTTTATAATATTTATAAATGTTTAGAAATGAAATTTAATCAACCGATTTTGAGAAAATTTACTTTTTCTCTTTTTGCCCTTCAGTAAACTACCCTTAATTTTAGGGTTAGATATCCAATTCCAAAACCCCTTGGGGCAACCCTATGAAAGTCCTAGATACCAAGTTTTAGCCCGATTGGTAAAATAATTTAGGCTCTAGTTGGAGGTACAGAGAGACGGAAATTCAAAAACCACTTTTTCGGATTTGTCGAGATTCATCAAAATCTCAAGATAAATTTTTTTGACGATCACAATAATTTGTCAACCTGTAAGATTGCGATTAAGTAAAAACACACTAAATAACGATTTAATTATTTTAATCTCACTTTTTTTTTAAGAAGTCTCCAGGCTAGAGCACTACGATAGTACACCCGCTGTTTAAAACTGAGTGTACTCAAACCACGCGACCATTGTTGCGGATACCATAGGATCTAGCACTTGTAATGGCTATTTATCACATACTTTTCTTTAGGAAGACTATTTTGTTTGGACACAATATCTCTTGTTTGTTAAAACACGTACACTAGAGATAAATATGGTTCGATAAAACACTAATAAGTGGCAGATTTACAATTCTTTCTTCAACAACACGAACAAACAACAAACATTTTCTCGTATGTGCCTGCAGTATAATTCACTATTTATGGCATATTCGTGATTCTGCATCAGTATTATTAATCCAAACAAAGCATTCAAACAATCCATTCTCGAAAATGGAATTGGTTTTAATATGTTTTAAACTTTATAAACTGTGAAAAAGATTGGTAAAGAAGACACATTTGACGTTATTCCAAGTTCATACGCACTAAAACTCTTCATAGAAATTCTCTACTGATAATTTAACGCAATACACATAAATATACATTTAAAAATAACGAAACATTTTATTACATTCCAACTAATTTATTATCTTTAACACATACCAATAAGGCACATTCTTAAGTCCTACTATAAATGTTTATTTTAAAAATATAACAGGGTTCTTCCTAATACGTTCACAGACAAATTTAATTCTAAAAATATTAAGTTAGTATAGGCCAACACTGGTGTTTTTTAAATTTTCTAAATACAACATCATAATGGCTAGGAAACTAGATTATCAAATAAAAAAACTATACACTATTTACAAAACTCTTTTTTTTTTCATTTGTCACGAAAAAAAGTCTCCAATTTTTTCCTTCTAAATATTAATTTCAAATCATATACACTACAACCTAAAACTCAATTTTAAGAGATCAATATGAAATAGGATCAAGTCCATCAAAATTCATATTTAAATCACAGCCTCAATTTTTTGTTTTAATATATTTTACATCAGTAAAAAAAAAATTGTCGCATCAACTCTTTACAAATTCTCCTTTATCGGAAGGCGTTTCCAAAAGTCCATGCGTTCTTTATATAGATCTTGCTTTACGCTGAGTTGTAAGATATTGTCTGAATCTTGACCGATGTTGAGGTATTGAAGATGATAGTCTTCCTGGTTCGTTGACATCGATTCAATCGGTTTCCACGAAATGTCGGTGACGCCTTCCAGTCCGGCTGTAGGGTTACTGTAACAGGACAGCAGCAGGTTTAGTTAGTAAAAAGGAGACCTGATTCCCATTACGCTTGCGTACAGTAGCACCATAACTTATTTGGTGCTGACTGACAGCTCACAGCTGATAACTAAAAGCTTTGAAAAGTTACCAGACAAAATTATGTATCCATACGCTCGACCATATGATCTGCAAAAACGTGTGTCTAGCAGTTGTCAATTCTGACGGTCAAAATTTAGGTATACACCTAAATGTTGACTGTCAGTTGTGAGCTGTCAGTTCACCAAAGAAGCCATGGGGCTACTGTAGACAGCTGGAGACGAAGGTATGACGTCACTGTTATCCCCTTGCCAGCCTGAATGCTCTCGAAACAAAATGGAAAAAACTTATCATTTATTTTTGTTTAAAGTTTGTAGATTCATAATTTTGTTTTTGTATCCAAATGAGTGGCAACTATAGATTTAATCTTTGATTACATCATAAAAAGGTATTCAAAGTATATTTGAAATGCTTAAGGTTGCTAACATGTTAGGAGACAACTTGCTTATTTAAATTGTTTTTCTTTACTCAAACTCGTTCATTTTTTTGTTGCTTAGGAATAATTATATGTGTGTATACTATTACGACTAAACAATATTATAAAAATAATATTTATAGATAGTAACAATAAATTAGTTATTTATTTCAGGTATTTAACGTGCACTTTCTGAACCAACTGATTATATCAGCACACGATTTCTAAAAAAAACCTTAAATATATAATAGATATACTTGCTGCCCCCGACCGTTAATTGATCACTTTTAAAAGGGAAAAACACATTGATATATATTTGGTCATACCGGGAATTGAAATCAGCACCTTTAACTCAGTAGGGAGACGCGCAACCTACTGAACATTGTTTTCAGACTATTTAATTTATGTTGTTGGCTTTATAACTGATTCACTCGTCTCATTAATTTCTCAAGAACATGGGAGAATGGATTTTTTTTTATATTATGGCTTAACATCAAGGATGATAATGACTAATAAGGGGTAATTTTATTTATAGCAGAGTTTTCCAAACTTTCTCCAGTCACTTAGCCCTTGGGGCTGATGGTCTAACCCAGTGAGTTCTGTTTTTTTTAACTGAACAATACACTAAAATTTTAAAGGAACACCATCAGTTTTTCAATAAGAAATGCCATCATCAAAAAAACTAGTATTAAGATTGTGACTACAATTTCAATAGCTAGAATTATTCTAATTAAAAATCATGGATCTAAACTATCTATTTTTAATCCTCAAACTTTTTCTCGCTTCTTTTTTTATCTTCCCCCCCCCCCCCTCCCCTCAAACTCCCACGACACACTTGCTGTCCATTAGCGATTCACCAATGTGCACACTGGTTTATAAAATGCTGTTCCAACTCAAGGTTGTTAGAATAGAAGGTTGCCTCGATCAGTCGTTTTCGTGGAGCCGGGTGTGTGACGTCACAGAGTGACCACCCGACCACTTCTCCAGCCATACAGCTCAATGTTTCATTGCGGATAACTCGACTTGATTGTAATGTTATTTAAAAGCGCTTAACTATCAGGGCACTACCACATTATATATATCACTACATTAAATTAGTAGCAAATGTCTCAAGCTTACAGTGTACATAAACATCGTAATACATATAATGACGTTCGAAATGTTTAATTTAAAATATTTATTCAATAGAGTGACAAAAACGCTTTAAAATATTATTTACGGACAGTTGCATACTTAAAGTGTGAAATGTGATTAACAAAAAAGTACAGTTAACATTAAATAACATCTTTCCTTAGCTTCGCCCATCCAAACTATTCTTATATTTACACCTATTATAGGTTGGGGATGAAAAAAGTAGAATTTAGAGGAAATATATGAGTATTTGTGTGGAGGGTGGTTGGAAATAATTTAAGATAAAAATCGTCAGTACGGTTTGCGTTTAAACCCCGACCACCCGGTCCTCAATCAAACAGCTTAGATGAAACAGCTTATATAAAACACTTACATAAAACAGCTTACATGAAACAGAAGCTTTTGTACGTGTACTCAGCTGTTCGTATTAAAACATATTACTAACGTGAAATTAAAAAAAAAGATTATAATAAAAATAATAACAGAAAGGAGCTTTACATTTTTAAATATTTATCAAACTAGCACACATTATTAATAATAAACCCCAAAGTTATATTATTGATTATCTAAAAATAATTGTTAGTTATTATTTATATATAAGTTTTTAGCTTAAATTCAGGTTGTTCGTCTAAAAGTGCGAGAAAAAGTGTCATCATTAACTGTAATTGGCTTATTATATTATTACTATTATTCCAATAGAAATATTTGAAGCCGAAAAATGTCATGCCTGTTAACTTCAGACATTCCACTATTAGTTTAGAAACGTTTTATTGAAATGTGACTCATAAAGTGTTTTTTTTAGGCACGTGGGTTAAGTGACTATGCCATTTAGACTGATTTTTAGATGATGGTAGGTCGGGGTTTTAATTCCGTTCGGGTGTACAGAGTGTTTTGTTTTTCTAAATGACTTCCCAATTTTCCTCCACGAAACTTCGGGTACATTGCCACAAAACTGTAATTTATTCATCCCTAACCTATTAGCTTAAATTATGAATACATATGTATATAGGCTAGACGGATAGTGAAATTCAGTGAAAAACAACAACAAAATACTGATGCCGATGTTGTGTGGTCTTATGTAATTGTAATTATTATATTATTAATAAAATAATTTAATATTGTACCCATATGTTGCATTAATTCATTATGTAATGGGTTGGCTGAAATGTCTGGAAGTAGTTTATCTGAGTTTAAATTATATTTATTTACACCCTTACAAAGGTGTATACATTTTTTTTTTACGAATTACCAATTTTTTGGAAAAGAACGATACATTATTTATTCCCATTGAAGCTTATTTTTGTTTTTTGTTGCTATTATTCACAAAGAAAAAATGTACATCTTTTCCCCGGCATTTTTGTTAACCCTAAAATATTGTTTATATTAATAAAAAAAGTGTAAAAACAAAATATTACTCTATCTAAACTATTATTTACATTATTATACATATATAACCGAAACATTGAAAACATTCTTTTTTGAATCTCACTCGATTGAAAGAAAATCATTAAATAAATTATAAATGAAGGGAGCTATTAACAATATTACTAACGTGAATAATTACACTAGGATACAGAATTCACTCTTGTTTTTAAACTCAATTTATTTTAACAAAATCGTAACTACATGAAACACTGTGAATCAGCATGAATGAGCATAGAATTTTTTTAGAAACTTTTTAAATGAAGAGAAAAAGTTGTCATCACATTTGAAGACATCCTTGACAGTAATTCAACAACTGTTGAGGTCAAGGTTGAGAGTAAAACTCAACACAATGTTTCTACTGCAGAATTATTTGATTTATTTTGACAAAAAAATATTTGCTATAAAAACTGCAAAAACACTTACATTTTCTAGCGTCCCCTACAATCGCCCCTTAATTTCCAACATCTTACTAATATCGATAGACAAGTACCGAAAATAACAGGTAGAGATAATGAGTAAAAAATTTTATCCCAATACCGGGTTTTTAGGGGTTATTTTTTGTACGGAAATGTCGAATTATATATTCTTAGATTGTTTTTAAGAGTAAAAATAGAAACAACCATTGTATTATGATAGGATTTTTCCAATATCGATTATTAAAACACTAATAACAATCATGGTGTAACCCACTTTGTTGGTCGAATGGTCTAAAGCAGTGATTCTTAACCGGGACCACGGGTGGCTCTCTGGGGTCGCGGAAGGTTTTTGGGGGGGGGCCTCGAAAGAAAAATTAAAAATATTATTTGCTTATTACTGAAGTCAACTATCTTGAATTCTACGTTTTGAAAGAAATAAGTCGATGATCGTAAACACGTAAGTTAAGTAGACTCTCGATTTTCCGGGGTAATGAAGGGGAAGCATGGATAATATAAATCACGGATGATACAAATAATCCTCATTGTTTACCAACGCCATTCAAAATTTGTTGTCTTTTGTTTCTACTTATTTATGTGAAAAGGGAATTTGCACGATGGTAAATATTAAAACGAAGCAGTGAAATCGACTCCGAATCGACTTCTGCATGCGAATAGCACTAATTAATACATTAGAAACAAGAATAGAGCAATTAGTGGAAAGTGTTCAACAGCAGAGGTCCTATTAAATACATTTAGGTAAATTAAATTAGTTTTATTATTTGTTTGTTGTTATAATCAATACAATAAAGCCACTATTTTAGAATAAATCTTAAAGATTAATATGTTAGTAAAAACTTAGGGGCCGCGAAAATATTTTAGGATATTTAGGGGACCCCGATGATAAAAACTTAAGAACCACTGGTCTAAAGTAAAGCATCATGACTTTTTTTTTTTAAATTGTACAGCCCTACGTGTAGTTGTTACCCGTATTTGGCAAAGTTGGTCCATAACGTGACGAGCGTGTCTACCACTTTCAAGTCTTGATGCCCCTCTGGGAAAGCCGGGAAGAACGCTGGGGTTTTGAACAGGTAGATAAGATCGTCAGAGTGGCTCACCCCTAAAAAAAAAAGATAAGAACATACAGTTTTCACATGTGTCTGTCTCTCTCCTCTCTCTCTCCTCTCTATCTCCTGCAGCATCTCGTAAGGTGGGAAAGTATCACTGGTCAAGCTGCTGCAGTTTTTCTAAAAAATAAAAATAAAAACTTGTTTTGACCAATAAAATAAAATAATTCTTTATGAGATAAATTTGTTAAATTTTCTGTACATATTAATCTCAACCATTCTTGAATATCTGTCAAGAATGTCCAGGAATTTAATGACAATTCTTTCCTCTTCGTTTTAAAAGTTTCTCATTTAATGCTGTTATTCTCATGCCAGATATTCAACAACTGTTGACCTTGTGAAGAAAATTAAATTAAATGTTTCTACTGGAGGAATGTTATATTTATTTTGATCAAAATATTTTGTTGTGAAAACAGAGAAAAAAACTGACCTTTTCTCGCGTCCCCTACATCCACACCTAAACGAATACTTCTCTTTATCCTACTAATATGTAAAATTATTATTATTATTATTATTATTATTATTAGCATCGCGTCTTACTACCCGTTCGGGTTATACGCACTTACGCTAATGTGTAATGGTAGGGTGATTGTGAGATGAAATGGAGGACCTACAGTTTAACGTGGAATCCGAACCACGGTGGAGGCCTGGCATTCCCCACATTCACAAGATGTCTTGTCAGAGGTGAAGGAAGGGTTTGGTAATTAGATAAATCTGTGCCGGGACCGAGGATTGAACCCCAGAACGCAGCACAGAAGTCCGACACCTTACCCCTAGACCACCAGGTCACCTAATATGTAAAATTGATTAGGGGTCCGCCTGTTACTCTTTCAAGCAGAGAACCACTTTACCGACTGTGCTGAAATCTTGCATGGGCATATTTCAAACACCCAGTTAAAATAAAGGCTAGTGTAAATTTACGTCCACCATTTTGTTTCAAGATGGCGGCTATAAAACACTACATATTGGCCTTTTTTCTCAGCCTCTGTTTATCGGATTTTCATTAAACCAACTTTGAAAGGTTCCTAAATGTATATTTTATGGGATGGCCATCTTAAAATAAAATGGTGGATTTATAACACTCCTATTTAACCCACCTAGATTTCTATTCCGTGACTAAAGGAAGCCTTATAGTGGGAAATAACCAAGAATAATGATATTGGTATAATTTTTGTCGCTATAATTATTAATGAATAGATGTTTAACGGGTTTTTTCTATTTTATGTAAGAAAATTAACAACACAAGAAAAAATTCCTTTAACATTGCATAGTTACTTATATTTTTAAATACTGTATAAGTTATATAAAATACATCCAGTGCTAGGAACAGGTAATTATAGTATGATTTTGGTAGGAAGAACAGTAGAAGTTGGTACTAAAGTTACTAAAATACTTTTACTATATTCATACATCAAGTAAAGTTATCATTGGTGACTTAGTGGTCTAGGGGTAAGGTGTTGGACTTCTGTGCTGGGGATCTGGGATTCAATCCTCGGTCCCGGTACAGATTTATCTGATTACCAAACACTTCCTTCACCTCTGACAAGACTTGTATTAATCACAACTTGTGAATGTGGGAAATGCTAGGCCTCCACCGTGGTTCGGATTCCACGTTAAATTGTAGGTCCTCCATTTAATCTCACAATCACCCTACCATTACATATTAGCGTAAGTGCGTATAACCCGAACGGGTAGTAAGACGTGGTGCTAATAATAATAATAATAATAATAAATATAAGTAAAATTATCTTTATCTTTCGATTTTGATCAATATTACCAATACCTATAAAATAACACAAATAATATATTAAAAAGTTATCAATGTTGGCCCCAAATACATTTGTTTAGAATTTCTCTATTGTTCTTCCAATCATAATCAGGGTATAGCTAATTTAAACTAAAAATAATAAAGATGCAATCACAATATTGCAATATAAGGCCCACTTTTGTGTCTATCTTATTTCCTAACGAAGCAGCAAGAACTTCAATATATCCGAGTGTGGGATTAAAAAGATTACATTACACCACATATATTATAAACAAAATGATTGTTTCTGTCAATAGTGATCAGATACTGGGATGTAAATACTCTTATGACTAAAATTATCGAAACAAAATTATCTAGTAATAAATATTGTATGAAAAGGAAAATATCTATATTTGTAAGGTAGTAATAATTTCCCACATCCCTACTAATTCCTACTCCTAAGGTTATGTCGTCGTAAGGGCACCACCACCACATCTCTAGTCTGACACTTTATATAAGTCAGAGCATTTTTCAAAATGGAATTCACTTGCCATGTTGGTTCTAAGTCTGGTAGCCAGTATCTGGGGAAGAAGCACCTCTCTTGAGTCTGTGTCCTTTGAGCGTAGCCACGTGCGTAAACGCGCGCAGCGAGCGATGTAGGGGCCTATAACCCCGTGCCTGTCATCAATCCCTATCATCAAAGGTTACCTAGGAAAACTCCCTGCCTTGTTCAAACAAGTTATGTCGTCAATAACCTTACTCATCCCATTAGTCAGCTGTACCAAGGTGTCAGGCTCACACTGGACTGAATGGAGAGGTCCAAGTTTGAATCTCAGTTAGGTGCATGCACCGATTAGTAGTTTTATTCAGGTGACTAAGTAGCACAGTGAATGCTTGTTCTATCCAACACGCTAATGCAAATGAATTTGATTTAAGTTTATCTCCTAATCTCTTTCCCTTGGATTACGTATTAGATGACCATAGCGTTAAACGTGCAAAGAAAAAAGATTAAAAGGTAGTTTTCAATTACTTCAGCGAAGAATGATTAAATTACTTCTTTTTTGTAAATATCAGACAATTCTCAAGTGGGCATAAGCTTTTTTAATTATCCCATGGTAGGAGAAATTTATAATTTATATGTTGTTTATTTTGTAATTTTAGATTTTTTTAGGTAATATTTTTATGCTTTGAATAATATTTTAAAGATTTTTTAGGCATTTATGTTGAATAATATATAAGTTAATAAATTTATAAATACTTGAATATAAGATTTTTCACCACACATTTGTTGGATTGACAAATTAATAATATAGGCCTTAAAATAAATTGTGTAGGCCTACACTCTACTTGCATGGAAATAAAATCCACATTCTTTTTGAATTGCTGCAACTAAGCAGGAAATATTTATGTGTGAGTGGTCAGGAAATGTTTCTGAAACGTAGGTATTTGTAAATAAATGTTATATTTAGCAAGATGCAAAAGGATATTTTTCAACGTACACAGATTTATTTTAGTTTAAACGGTTTAAGTTTTTAAAAATTTAATTATTTTCAATCTTTTCCAATTTTCATTTACCGTTTAGGTGATTTTTTTAAAAATCTTAAGTAATGCTTTTTACCAACGTCAGTGCTCAAATGGTCTGAAGACGTCACTTAAAAAATATACTGTACTGCAGATGACGGGGAGATCGGGTTCGAATACCGGAAAGGTGTACTGAGGGTGTTTTTTCTCTAAATAGTTTTCCACGCTTTCTTTTCTCTTCCCCGCAAATGTGTATGCACTTAATCTAAATTCAACCTGCCTCATACTTAGAAAATTAGCTTTGCTAATAAATATGGGTTTAATCCGAATAAGTATGTTGTGGTTCTAAAAGAAACTGATGGAATTCTACATTTGGAGCATCACCCTGCATGGAATAAAAACTTGTACTCTCAGGAAGATGGAAAAGAAATATTTTGAGAACTTTGAAATATGGTGCTGGGGAAGATTTGAGCATATCAGGTGGACAGACAGGGTTACAAATGAGTAAGTCCTAAGAAGACCGGGTGATAATAAACAATTTTGAAAAAGATTCTTAGGTATAAAGCAAACTGGATCGGACACATCCTTAGGAGGAACTGTCTTCTGCAAGACGTCAAGAAGGAAAGGTTGAGGGAAAGAGGAGCTTAGGAAGCAGCAGGATTCAAATATTGGATTACCGGAAGGAAATAAGAAATTTGGGAGATGAAGGAGGAGGCAGAGGACAGGGTGCATTGGTGGTCTAAGCTCACTGAATAAAGGAATGGAGCTGTCGTAAGACAAAATATGTAACAACTAGATAGCTGTTGCCCGCGGATTTGCTCGCGTGGAAGTTGATTATATACAAATACGAAAATATACATATGTATTTACAGATTAATTTAAAATATTACGTTACGTTGATGACCATAACTTGACCTCAGATCAAAAATAATGCAAGTCCGATACAAACTTTCACCCCCTTTTTCATCCCATATTAAATAAAATTTCCAAAATTCCTGAAACATGTATTTATTTGTTTTACGTCAATAACCGAAATACAAAATTTTGTTTATGTAACTTTCAAAATGACGGACTTTCATACATATTATCATACATATTATCATCCCCTATTTTGACCCCTTTGGGGTGGAATTTTCTAAAATCCTTTCTTAGCGGGTGCCTACATAACAAAATGAATATACAGTCCGAATTTCATGCTTGTAGCCTTGATAGTTTGCGCTCGGCGATGATGAATCAGTCAGTCAGTCAGTCAGTCAGGACATGTTATTTTATAAGTGTAGATAATAGTAATAATCGTTATTTCGGTCATTCGGGGGGGAGATATTTAGGTTATCAAAACCCAAGCCCTGGTAATCGGTCTTGACTCGCTTACCAAAATCTGTGGGGTTCCCGTAAGTGAAGATTGTTGAGTAGCTATATAGGCCGCGGTAAGCGAAATGGTAAGTGTATAGCGGCGTATGGCCAGCTTGGGCGTGCAGCAGGTTCGTCTGATGAGAGGCGAACACAAACGAACGGTCCGTGTACAGCTAGAACACAACAATACACTCGTGACTGTACGGTTTCTCACCATTTCAACGATCCAAAGGACTGTTGTCTTGGGGGGGGGGATTGTTTTTTTCTGTAAAGCTCCTTAAATTACAAATTTTAATCATTTCACTTAATTATAATAGTTTTAATAATGGCGCTACTAGTTTATACAAATAATTTCAACTATTTATAATAATAAAGATAGAAGAATATTCTGGGAGCTTAAAGAGGAGGAAGAGGACAGGGCGCATTGGTGGTCTAAGTTCACTGATAAAAGGAATGAACCTGTCGTAAGACAGAACACCTCATAGTAATAATAATAATAATAATAATAATAATAATAACAATAAAAAGTATATTTGTAAGAAAAGAACACAATTTTGGTTTAACATTTGTAATTTTAAGACAAAAAAAAAAGTTCACTGTCACAATAAAAGTAGTAAATTATAGGCCTAAATTTGTTTAGTATTAATAGAAAAACAATGAATTTTAATACAAGTACTTTGATTATCATATTAGAATTAATAATCTAATAGTTTGCTTGGGTTTCCTAATGATCTAAGTCGTTACTCTCGTGTTATATTAGCCTGATGAAGATGGGAAGGTCGGGATTAGAATCCTAGTTGGATTTAATGAAGGTGTTTGATTGTTTATAAATGGTTTACCACTCTACTTTCACGCAACTGAGGGTATATCACCTCTAAAATGCTTCCTTCCTCCTCCCTACCCTTTAGAGTAATCATCACACTCGTATAACCTGAACGGGTGATAAGACGCGATTATATTTTTTTTAATTCCTGCATTCTATCCAAGGAGGATCGTGATAAAGCTGCTCGGAACTCACTTCGATAAATTTTTTCGACCTCTCGACGCTAATAGGCAGACTTCCCTCGAGGTAGAATTCGCTGATGTTCTTCCAGAGGCTGGGGACTTGGTCCTTACACGTGCTCCTCTGCAGCTGCAACAGCTCCGGACCCAGTGACGAGAGGTTAAGGTTCAAGTCGGAGAGCAGAGTAGCGTTAACCACAATCGCTGGAAGGCGATGAGGTTTAGTTAAATGACGCACACAGCTTTATTTATTTGAAATGTTTAACGTGTGAACTTTCTTGAACCTACCGAATATATCAATACAAGACTTAAAAAAAAGTAACTTAAATCTAGAACAGACTCTACACCCAGCCATCCTCTCTCCCCGACCGTTAATTCATCCCTGCGAAAAACCCACTTTATTGACCAAAAGGTATAAGGCGTCGCTTTTATGATGGACTGGCCCATTGATGACGGTGAGATCAAGGTTAGAATTCTGGTCGAGTCTACTGAGGCTGGTTTCCCCTATATGGTTTACCACTTTCTCTCCACGCAAACGTGGGTAGATCACCTCTAAAATGCTTCCTTCCTCATCCATACCCCATTAGAATAATGATAATACATGCTTATAACCTCAATAATTAATAGGACTCAGTGATAACAAAAGTTAAAAACTATATTATTATGAATGTTGCTAAACTTTTTTTTTATAAAAATTTTTGTTTCTCTTCTGACTGGAAGAATTAGTTGAAATTGTTTATATCATTACAGATAAATTAAGTTAAAATGTTTAAAAAAACAAGTTCACTAATATTTAAACAATGAAAATTATAATTATAATTATGTTGGTTGCTAGTTATGCTCCGGTGGAAGGTGAAGATGAGAATGTGAGAGTGAAGTTTTAGACCGAGTTCAATTATGTCTTGAATGCATGTGAATATGAATAGACGGTTGGGTACCCAAAGAGAGAATTCCGAGATATTATTAGGAAGGAGTGGTGATGACAGGGGGAGCGAGAATTGTAATGAGTTAGTGAGTCTGTGTTTAGAAAAAGATTTATTTAGGTCAAACACATGGCTTAAGCACGTTTTGTATGAATGGCAAAGCAGCTAAAATTTTGTTGTTGTTGTGTATGATGGATGAGTAACTTAGAAGTTTGGTAAATCTGTGCTTAGAACTGATTCTGAAACGGATCACTTTCTAGTGGTCTGAGTTGTTGAATTAGGTAGGAATTTTGTGAGGAAGCAGTGCAAGAATACTAAGAAAAATGAGTGAAAGTGGAAAAAATTGCATGGTACAAGAGTGAAAGCGCCATTCAAAAGATTAATGGGCGAAATATTAACTTTACCCAAACAAGAGTGCAAGGAAATACCTGTGGCATTCAGCATGGACGTGATGAGTTGATTTGGGATGAAAACAGTACAAGAGAGCGATGGAAGACACGTGTTGTGAAATTGTATAGAGAAAAGTAGAGAATATAGGCCTAATATAAAGTAAGAAAAATGTTATGATGAGTAACGTTATTAACGAGGCTGAGGTATAAAAATCTACGAAAGTGTTAAATAATGGCAAGTATGCGGGCGTAGATGGGATCACTAGTGAAATGCTTAAGTTTTGGGGCATGGTACTATTGACCGTTTGACCGAGTTGTTCACTGTGTATGCTGGTATTTTGAGTATTTCTAATGAATTGAGGATTGTTGTCATTGTTCCTTTGTACAAAGACAAAAGCAGTAAGATTGAATGCAAAAATTATGGGGCAATTAGAATATTGAGTATTCCAAACAAAATTTTTGGGAGAGTTTTAATTGAGAAAATACGTGAAAATACTGCGGACCATATTTAAGGTGTACAATGTGGTTTCATGCCATAGTTGCATGGACCAGATATTTGCATTGTAGCAAGTGATTGAGAAATGTATGGTAGTAAGGAAGAAAGTGTATTGTGCATTTGTTGATCTGGAGAAATCGTACGATTCTGTGAATGCGAGTATGTTATGGAATTTCTGAGAAGGAATGATATAGATGCATAGTTAGTGAATGCATTTATTGTGGTGTATGATTGAAGTAAAGTGTGCTTTAGGATGGATGAAGCCTTAAGCGAATGGTGTGACATTGAACAGGGTGTTAGACAAGGTTATGTTATGCCTACATGGTTGTTTAATGTATTCATGGATAGGTGTATGATGGATGCTTGTGAGGATACAGTTGGTGTACAAATGAACAATGTGAATTAGAGAGTGCTGCTAGATGAAGATTATACCATATCAATGGCTGAAGGTAAAAGTAACTTACAGAATGCATTAAATATTTTGAATGTAGTGACAGGCAGAACGGATATTTGTACAAACATATCAAAACTAAGGATGGATCAAAGAATGATTTTCAGCTTATAATAAATGGAAAAATGTTAGAATAAGTGAATGATTTTGTGTATCTGGGCAGAATTTTATGTAAAAATGGAAGAATATATGGTAAAATCGACAGATGTTTGATTACATTTCACAAAGTAGTTGGATGTATGTGGATTATTGCCAAGAATGAAGTACTATAGAAAGAGGCAAAGATGGCAACATATAAAAGTGTGTTGACGCAAACATTGTGTCATGGATGTGAAGCTTCCGTTTGTCAGGACAAATACAAGAGCAAGGTGAATACGGTTTGAGAGATCTAAGAAAATTATATGTAAAATCTCGTATGGACAGAGTCAGTAATGAATGGGTGCTGAAGGAGTGTGGTTTGAAAGTAAATCCAATATCATTGTGAAAGAGGCATCTTAAGTTGGTTTGGGAATGTTGAGAGGATGAGTATGTATTGAGTGACGAAGCAAATATATAGAGGTGGACTGTGTGGATCAAAAGGAAGGGGTAGGCCATATAAGACGTGGCTAGATGTTGTATACGAATGTGTTAAAAAGAGAAATATTAAGAGTTTTAATAATAAAAGAGCATGTATGAAGCATATTGAAGCGAAGGGAGTATACAAGGATAGAAAAGTGTGGAGAGAATTAGTGAGGCTGGATTAGGTACAGAGTTTTTTTTTTTTTAGCTATGCGCACAGTTTATTGCCTAGCCCATAGGGGAACGGCGTGATTAGGGATGTATGTAAGTAATGAAAATCAATATAATAATAAAATAAAGTTTGGCTAGTTCAATAAAATATTGTTTATAGTCAAATGATGTGCATCTCAACATCCTTCTTCAAAATTTATTTATGGCTATAGTCTTGATCATATGCCCTCTCTTCCCTACCAAAATAAATGTCTAGGTGTGCCACTAGTTTTCTCCAAGAAAATTCTTATTTTTAGGTTTTATACACACATGCATTTTATGTCTGTGCTGTCACTTACGTGCAGCTCTGATGATTCCCTCATTTGCCACCACCCCCTGAATCCAAGGGACTGGGTTGAACTGTCTCTTCTTGATAAGAGAGAATGGTAAGTCCGTAAGGAAGGCCTCCCCACCCGTCAAGCTGTTGGTCTCAATAACTGGGCCGTACACGTTCAAAGGGTCTACAGACCATGTCTGAAAAAAAAAGGAAATGATGACGGATTAACTAAGCAAGCTATTAAGTGGATCATATACGTCCGTACCCTACATGACAGCAATGCAGCACGACAGGCGAGGTAGCCCACACACTTGGGAAGGTTGAATTAGAGGAAGTGAACCCGAATTTGCGTGGAGGGAGAGTGGAAAACCATTTAGGAAACCCACCCCCCCAGTTCACCCGACCGAGATTCGAACCTCGATCTCCCCGTCCTCAGCAGTCGGGCTTAAAACGACTAGCGCGTTAGCCAACTACGCCACCGAGGCTGGTCGCGGCTCAGATGGTCCGCAAGGAAAGGTAAGTTAAGGCTTTACACCCACCTTCCTCGTTAAGTGCGAGTACACTTCCTCTAAAATGTAACCTTCCTCATCCCTAACACATTAGCGTAATTATTTTGTATGTGTGTAATACCCCACCTCATTAAGCGAGACGTTCTGTTCAGACGTTCTGCTCTAAAGTAATATTTAATTCTACAATGCTTTTTTTTTTTTTTTCAAAATATTGTTCACGCCAAAATAAAGTTGAAATATTCCAACAGGGCTATAATAATTGCTCATTTGCAACGAATTTTTGATCATATTTGCGTATCTATGAGACTAGGCATGATATAAAGGACTCTATGTTTATCCTTCCTTTAACAAATACAGTTAATTTTTTTGTAACCTTGAAATTTTAAATTTTAAAATATTTTATAACTTGAAATGAGATTTCCTTTACCTTGAGATAAAAATGTTGGTAGTTTTATTCTCCCTTTTTCTTATTAACATAACAAAGAGGTGTTGTAGGGAAAGGGCTAAAGGGAGAGTAAGCTTAAAGAGACTAGAGAACTAGCCGTTACCTTGAGATAAGAAGTGTTATAGTTTTTCTTTCCCTTCTTTTTGTAGCATGTAAGAAATCATCCTTATAATATGTTACAAGTTCAGTAACTTCCACCCACGGACTTCAAAACACCTGCATTTCTTATTGGCATAGCAAAGAGTGGTTTCAGGTGTAGGTGAAGTGTGAAAGGGAGTATAAGCTTAGACAGAATAGAGCGGTAGTTCCAGAAAACGACACATACCATTATGTTCCAAGACATGTGGCGTTAAAACGATTGATACTTTCTGGCTGGCCGAGGCCTTAACGGGTATTGAAACACACTGACAAAAATAAAATGAAAATTTGTTTAAAGGTCTGACGTCTTAGAATGCATGACCACCAGCGCGAGTAATACATGCTCGCGATTATTGGTTTCAAAAAGGACACTCACGTGGAAAGCATCCCCGGAGTCTAGTAAGTCCCCGGCGTCCGCTGCCCGGAGGCAAGCCACCAGCTCCGTGGTGTTGCGTTCCGGGCAGCCCATCAGGCGGGCCTGTCTGCGGGCCAGATCAAGGCCGTCGACAGGCCAGGCGAACACGTTCAGTGCAGTTCCACTCTGGGAGATGGCGCGATGGAACAGACCTGCGCCACAAGGAAGTACAGTCTGATTTTCATGGGAAGATCTGGAAACTTGTTTTGCCACAATGGTAGAAGGGAAATATATTTCAAATTGTATCAACATTCTTAGTCCGTTTAATTAAGGTGGGAGTTTAGGGAACGTGAGAAAAGACCAATGTTTTTTGTTTGTTTTTTTGCAGTTTTTATATCGAAACATTTTCTTGCTCAAAATAGCTCAAATATTGCTCCAATAGAAACCTATAGTTTAATTTTGTTCGCATGGTGATATCAACAGTTGCTGAATATCTGAAAAGGATGTCCCGGAATTTAATGACAACTTTTTTCTCTTAATTTAAAAAGTTTCTCATCTAATGCCGTTATGTTCATGGCAAGTATTTAACAACTCCAATGTTTCCTATGCGTTTTCTGTTGCTTACAAGCATAGGGGAACAGTTTGCAAACATGAGAAACGAATTGATTGCAAGTTAAATAAACATTGTTTCTCGTGCAGTGTTCAGTCTAGTACAAGATATCTGCTGAGGATGATGATATGGCTTGTGTTTTGTACGTAACTATGATCTGTTTCACACTATGTAAATAAGATTCTGACAAGGAACAAAAAAACGTAAAAAATATTTGCAAATAGTTGGCAAACAATTAGCACACTCTTTCCGAAAAAAAACAACTAAAAAAACATTTCGGAAACAATAGCAACATGTTTTCAAACAATGTTTCCAAGTCCCTACTAATCTTTAGAATGTTTTAAAAAAAATTGCTTTAATTACTGTATTTCAAAAATATTTACAGGGGAAGTCAACATTTTACAGAATGATAATTTCCTTAGCCAGAAAATTCTCTAGTCTTATCAAAATTATTTTAAATTTTATTAAAACATTAACGCATTTTCTTCGATTCTTAACGTATCAAAGTGAACACATTTTCAATACCACCCTTCTCCTCTCTACAAAATAAAACAACAAACGAAATGGTCGTACCGTTCATCGCAGGGGGACTCACCCGCAGACATCTTTGACAATATGTGGTAGTGGACGCACGATGAGCCGGCGCTCTGCCCGAAGATAGTGACGCTGTTTGGGTTACCCCCGAAGGCCACAATGTTGTCCCTCACCCAGCGGAGGGCGGTCACCTGGTCCTTCAGACCCAAATTACCGGGAGCTTCATCGTCCCCCGTGCTGAGGAAACCTGAAACGGATGAGCGATATCTAGGCCGTGTGCAAGAACGCCATTGAGTGGACGCTAAGTGTGAGTGGACCCTTAGTGGCGTTGGTTTGCTTGCTTTCTCGGAACTACATTAACGTGCCACTAAGCATCCACTAACACTTAGTAGGTGTTCTTACATACCACCCCTAGGTACAATCATTTGGGAGTTCAAAGGTGAGAAGGGTGTCGTGGTGTTTCCGAACTCTTCTTTGGTATTGTTCGACTTCCCCTCCCTCTTTTGGTATTGTTGGACCCCTTTTAGTGGGTTTTCATAACATACGTATACAAACTTAAATATGATATTTAATATTCAATGGGCTAAAAACTCTTCACTATTATATTTATACTAAGGGGTTAATTTGTCCCGAAAGACGCACCAAGTCTGTTCCCTGTTGTTTTAATATATTTGTAGATTATTATAATAATCTTAATAACGGTTTAGTTGCTACATTTAACATATTACTATACAAACCACCCAACCTCCAATATACACACACCCTCCTACAACCCCACCCCACATATTTAGTTAAATAAAAAAAATATGGATAATTTAAATTTACCTTCCAATGGATCTCCCTATAATTATAAACTTTCTACCCCCTTGGTTGCAAACAATTAGGGCATGGCCGAGGAAGAAGGGTTCTGCTATTAATCCTCCTAACCTCTCTCGACCCTAAATAAAATAACATTCATCGTGATTTTTAAGTCATTAAAACTATGTACTCGATGATTTAGTCCATCATTACAATAAAACCTCGTTCATCCAAATTTTATGGATTTTCGAGTAATCCGGAATAATAATAAAAAAATTGAAACATTAGTGGATGTTATATAACTACACGTATGTTTTATTTAATTTTAACATGTATTATACCGGTGAATCAGTTGGTGGTCTAAAGATTATGTGTTGGATTGTATAATCAGAAATGCTAACATATTTCTTTATCAAATATCGTACATTCAGTTAACAGTAAGCTTACTGCCTTACCTTGACGACTCCACTATGATTCTATCACAATAGCTGAGCCATAGTGGATAGGTAAACTTTTCTACCTTTCAGGGCAAAACGAAGTGAATACTTCTGCGCAAGCGCGCGCGCGTGCACACACACAAAAAGAGAGCTTGTTGCAGTTTAAAAAAATTTCCACGTGATCTCCGTATAATCCGGATTTTCTTAGTTCCGGATGAACGAGGTTCTATGCTATAGCAGTGAAAGTGTGTCTCGAGTCCTACCTAAGGCCCCCAGCCTGTAGTTGAACGTGACCAGGACAATATCCTTGTCCATAAGATAGTCCGGTCCATTGTAGGCTGTCGCACCTGTGCCGGAGAAAAAACCTCCCCCGTGGATGTAAACCATCACGTCGAGTGAACGGGAGGGGTTGATCTGAAACAATCAATCCATCACAGATTCTGACTTAAAATTATAAATCGGTCGAATTAAGTAACTATTGTGTTGATACTTTCATTTTTAGCACTGCGTCTTACTAACCATTAGGGTTATACGCTTGTGTACTTATTACGATCATGATTTTAGGTATTATGAAGGTTATATTTTAAATAAGTGTACCCGCATTTTGCGTGAAGGGAGAGTGGAAAACTATTTTGAAAAAAAAAACTACCTTCGGTACAACCGACCTAGTTTCTAACTTCAATCTCTCTGTCATCAGCAGTCTCGTCTGCTGCAAGAGTAGCGCGTCAATTCACGTGGCCACCGTAGAGGATTGCTAATATTTAAACTATTGTTGTGTTAAATAAATGTTTAATATATTCGATAAGAAAAACTATGCGTACAGCCCGAACGGGTAGTGTCGAATGTTGAATTAAATATACTCTTAAAAAGTTGCAAATTAACCCTACGTTTATTTAGTTATACATATTAAAAATTCAGAAACGTCAACGCTATCTAGAATGTTTATATTGTTTTCTTTAGCTTCACGCAATTATTATGTTCATCCATTTGAGGTATTTAACGTGCAATTACTAAACCTATTGATTACATCAGAACGTGACTTATAAACTAACTTAAATCTAGAACAAACAACAGTCAGCTCCCGGCCGTTAATTCATCACTGTGAATGGATAAACCCACATTTCACCAGTAACAAATTATCCGGCCATTTCAGGTATCGAATCCGGTACCCTTAGTTTAGTAGACAGACACGCTACCAACTGAGCTAAGGTGTCGGAACACTTAATACAG
This sequence comes from Timema cristinae, assembly GCA_039000515.1. NCBI lineage: Eukaryota > Metazoa > Arthropoda > Insecta > Phasmatodea > Timematidae > Timema > Timema cristinae. The sequence continues at coordinate 40,956,330 of JBCFYV010000100.1, read as the reverse complement.
ATGTAATAATATCTAATATAACTGCGTTAATTATTCTTTACCCGCCTCGGTGGCGTAGTTGGCTAACGCGCTAGACGTGTTGAGCTCGACTGCTGAGGACGGGAGATCGAGGTTCGAATCTCAGTCGAGTGAACTGGGGGTGGTTTTTACAAAATGGTTTTCCACTCTCACTCCACTCAAATGCGGGTTCACTTCCTCTAATTCAACCTTCCCAATTCGTAATCCATTAGTGTAATTAGTACTTAAAGCGTATAACCCGAACGCGGTGCTAAACAATTAAAAATAAATTATCTATATCTATACTAATATTATAAAGAGTATGTAAAGATTTGATTTTTTGTTTTTTTGTTTGTAATGGATAAACTCAAAAACTACTGGACCGATTTTAAAAATTCTTTCACCAATATAAAGCTACATTATCAGCGAGTAACATAGGCTATATTTTATTTTGAAAATTTAATTTATTCCTCATAAAAATGTCGATAGTATATTATATAGTCGTTGGAAAAAAAAAAGTTGTTGAAGGGAAAGTGGGCTTGATGAAGGGTAGGGGTGGTGAAAGAGGAATGAGATGAAAATAGGAGGGAGGATAAAAAGAGGGAGGGGCTATACAGTGATAGTAGGACTGTATTTTTTTTAATAAGTAAAAAAAAGTTTTATTTTTATATTGACATGATGGATGATTTGAAGCTCTGTTTTACAGGATTCTTTACAATATTTTTTTACGGGGAAGGGGGCTAGTTCTTTAATAAGATAACCAGGGTGCATGCAGGGGTCTTAGTGTTACTTGGTGCCGCACCACGGATCTGGTGCGTGAAAAACTATAGAGTTTATACCATTCGACAACTGAATCCGGCAAGGTCATAAAACTATTTCAGTCCATCTATTTGTATTGCCGAAAAGTTTGATGTATTTGTTTAAACTTGATTTTCAGATGTTACCGTATTTGGTCACACCTCGATGTCAGGTTGTGATTTGTATTATAGCTCTAAAATTACCTCAAAAACTCGCCCACACCCGGTTGGGATTCGATCCCCAAACTTTTTTCATGGGCGAACCAGGCAAGACGCAGCCGTGCACTTATCGATGTGTGATATGTAACGGAAAAAAAAGTGTTAAACCTTTTTTTTTCACTCAAAAAATAGCGTTTTTACGATAAACTTACCTCAGGAGTAAAAACGTTCAGAACGAGGCAGTCCTCTACCCCTGATACGCTCGGGTTAGGCAACAGGTAGTTCTTCTGGATACACATTACTGGGACATCGCTCGTTGCATTCAGCACCCCTGTCCAGGGAAGGGCGGCTTTGGGGGGCTGTGAACCAATAAAACATAAAAACTTGTCAGCAAACCACGTTGACACTCTTCATTTTTTTGGAATATTTAATACAGGGCTTGTACGATACAGTCTTATTTTCATAGTAAGGGCCTTTTAGACAAAATTTTTTTTTTCTGTCAACAACAATAGCATTATATTATATTATTAGCATTATTCCATAGGTATCTATCTTAGAGTGTAAAGTTCTGTTTAAATTGACCGTTTAACATTTCATATACCTGCCCAGATCTTTGTTAAATGATTATTGTCTAATTCGAGGAGCAATTTTAACAAATATTTGTTGTGAACAGTCTTTGAGCCTAGATCGAATGATATTTGTACAGTATATAGTTTGTACTTTATCATACATCAAGAGAAAGTATTGTGATAGTGAAAAAATCGATCTCTAGATTATGACGAATCTTTGCGTTTTATGTGAACATGAACCCAAAATGGTGGACTTTACAATTTTATCTGACCCCATATTTGTCTTTCTGTCCGTCTGTCCTTGGCCACGGATCCAACATCTTTTGATAGATTCTGTTCAAACTTGATATTTAGATTTTATATACCACAACACTTTTTTTACCGTAGCCTTTCAAATTATGGCAGTTTAGTCTAATACGTGAGTAACGCCTTAGACCATGTGCCCACCCAAGCTGGTAGCAAATATTTAACCAGTGACTGCCTTAACCAGCAAATCAATACAAAATCATTTAGGGTAGTATTACACTGTCAAATTTATTTTATAAAAGAAAAACGAAATATGATACCGCCCTTAGTCTACAATTTATAGATATATTATTATTATTATTATTAGCACCACGTCTTACTACCCATTCGGGTTACAGGCACTTACGCTAATGTGTAATGGTAGGATGATTGTGAGATGAAATGGAGGATCTAACAGTTTAACGTGGAATCCGAACCACGGTGGAGGCCTGGCATTCCACACATTCACAAGATGTCTTGTCAGAGGTGAAGGAAGGTTTGGTAATCAGATAAATCTGTGCCGGGACCGAGGATTGAACCCTGGACCCCAGCACAGAAATCCGACACCTTACCCCTAGACCTCCAGGTCACCTTATATTTTCAGACGTGCCAAGGCATCTTATTTGTACAGGCTACTCGAAAAATCTAAATCCTCACGGCAAAACGCAAATCCCCGACAGGCGGCCTGGCGTAAGGGATGGACTGGAAGGCGTAGAACTGCCTGCCACAATGTGACGTCATGACCGAGCCTATCAGTGACCCTTGGCGATAGTCACCAGTGGAGAGTCCTGGGAAGAGGCCTGACTGGGCCGCAAACACAGGATTGTCAACAGCACATACGTCAAGACCACGCACGTGGTACAAGCTTGCGCCCCCATTACGTAGATCAGGTCTGAAAAAAAGGGACAAAGAATAGACACATTAGACTCCCGCATCGATGGGCACGCAGGCTCTAACGTTAGTCTCTTTTAGTGTGATTTGCTGATGGTGGGGAGATCGGGATCAAAATATCTATTGGGTACTAAGGGTCAATTTTTCCTAAACAGCATTATGCGCAAGTGTGGAACATATCTCTTGAATTTACCTTTCTCATTTCTACCCCATTAGTGTAAATTCATGGTTTTTCATATACATCCTTGTTTAAAGCTACACAGGTTGTTGGAGGTGACAAAATAAGTATTTCCACGCAATGCACTTGCTTGCGGTCGGCGACGCCACAAAGTTACTCTGTATGCACCTGGGGGGTAGGCAACTCATACTCACACACACCACGAAAACCAACACAGGCACCCCCAAAACTCCCTCCCCTAATACACACACACAATGGTGACTGTTCCTACAGTAGCCCCATGGCTTCTTTGGTGCTGACTGACCGCTCACAGCTGAAAGCTGACAGTCAACATTTAGGTATATACCTAAATGTTGACTGTCAGAAGTGACAGTTGCTAAACACATGTTTTTGCAAATCATATGGTTCGGCGTAGGGATACATAATTTGGTCTGGTAACTTTTCAAAGCTTTAAGCTGTCAGCTGTGAGCTGTCAGTCAGCACCAAAGAAGCCATGGGGCTACTGGTAGTCATACTTTACATCACACTATACTTGCTATGTGCTGAAGATGGATGTGTTGCCTACCCCCCAGGTGCACACAGCGTCAAATTTGACGTTTTGCAGCGCCGCCATTTGGCGTCACCGACCCAAAGTTCATCACGTGAAAATACTTGTCTTGTCATCTCCTACAACCTGTTTGTTTTTTACCTGAATATAGAAAACCTGTTTGGGTAGTAATATAACATTCACAAAATGCAAAATCACTAACCATTGATCAATTTTAAGGTTCGAAACTCAATTTAACCGATACAGTTTATGGAAAATTTTATTTCAGTATACTTGCTTAGATGGCATAGTTAACTAACGCGCTAGTTTCGTGTTATCTAGACTGCCAAGGACGGGAGATCAAGGCGGAATCTCGATCGGGTGAACCGGGGATGGTTTTTCCCCTGAATGGTTTTCCACTCCCCTCCACGCAAATACTTTTTTATTCCTCTAAGTTAACCTCAAATCCTACCATGTAGTAAATTAATAATAACGTATAATTGAACGGTAGTAAGACAAGTTAATAATAATAATATATTTCAGTAAATGATAAACCCAATGGCGTTGATTATTTTATCTTATTTCACGTCCTGTACCCGTCTGGGCTGTCAACATGTTTAAATTAATGGGTGGATATTAAGTTAAAACTTAGAGAAGGTGTTCCCGAATTTACATTGAGGGAAAGAGGGAAACGGTCACTTACAGATCATACAAGAAGAGATTGACTCATTTGTCCAAGTGTCCACCGTGCGAATATTAAATATTTGTCCAAGCCTATTTTATAATAATAAATTGTTAAATTATAGCTTTGACTCTTTACGAATATCTTATTATTATTATTAGCACCACGTCTTACTACCCGTTCGGTTTATACGCACTTACGCTAATGTGTAATGGTAGGGTGATTGTGAGATGAAATGGAGGACCTACAGTTTAACGTGGATCCGAACCACGGTGAAGGCCTGGCATTCCACACATCACAAGTTGTTATTAATACACGTCTTGTCAGAGGTGAAGGAAGGGTTGGTGATCAGATAAATTTTTGTCGGGACTGAGGATTGAACCCCGTGCCCCAGCACAGAAGTACAACACCTTAACCCTAGACCACCAGGTCATCCTGTATCTTATTAAACTTAATATAAACATACTTTTGCATGTGAGTGTACATTTAATAAATTATTATTATTATTTAGCACCGCGTCTTACTACCCGTTCGGGTTATACGCTTTAAGTATTAATTACGCCAATGGATTAGTAATTGGGAAGGTTGAATTATAGGAAGTGACCCCGCATTTGCATGGAGGGAGATTGGAAAGCCATTTAGGAAAAACCGCCCCAGTTCACCCGAGCGAGATTCGAACCTCGATCTCCCCGTCCTCAGCAGTCGAGCTGAACACGTCTAGCACGTTAGCCAACTACACCATCGAGGCGGATCACTTAATAAAAATAGCTATCTTGGTTCACGGTTACTGTGTCCCCAAGCCAAGATAGAGGAGGGCCGTCATTAAATTAACATGAGAGTTTTTAGGGGTTCGGGGGCTCAGTATTTTCTTACGAAGGAGGAGGGGCTCAGAATACTTCTTATGTAAGTTTTTTTAATCAAAGTGTATAATGAAACAAAATCTAAAAAAAAAGTGTCTGAAAATAAAATTGATTAATAATAAAATATTCACTTATATTATTATGTTACACCTAATTTTATTGCAATTAAAGTATTCTAAAATTTTGTATTAGGCCTATTCGCTTTATTAACAATCCTTAAGTCTAAAAATAACCAAACGATTAATATAATAATATAATTTACAAAATAGTAAAAAATTACTTAAGATAGAATAAAGGACGGAAAATATTATGACCCGTTAGGTGGGGTAAGGGGGGGTCGATTAAAAAAAAGCCTTACGTAATTCAAACACTGCCCCAGAGACCTTTGCTTCTCTCTAGGTCATTCAGATATATAAAAGAGATTTGTACAAAGTACTCCAAAGTCTGGTAAATACCGATGACCTTGTAGAAATTTAAGAGACGAGCATGAGAGACCATTATTTTAATATATTGTGTCTAACAAAGCAACAACAGATTACATGATTAACAAGCAACGATCTAAGGGCAGGCTCACATTATTTTAATATATTGTGTCTAACAAAGCAACAACAGATTACATGATTAACAAGCAACGATCTAAGGGCAGGCTCACATTATTTTAATATATTGTGTCTAACAAAGCAACAACAGATTACATGATTAACAAGCAACGATCTAAGGGCAGGCTCACATTATTTTAATATATTGTGTCTAACAAAGCAACAACAGATTACATGATTAACAAGCAACGATCTAAGGCAGGCTCACATTTTTGCACCGCGTCTTTCTAACCGTTTTGGTCACACGCATAATATGTACTAATTACACTAGTATGTTAAGGATGAGGAAGATTGAATTAAGAAGAAATGCACCCAAGGTTACGTGGTGGGAGACTGTAAAACCATTTATGTAACACCACCCTCAGTATATTCTTCCTGGATTCGAACCCAAATCTCCCCGTCATTGGCAGTCTAGTTTATTGCGAAAGTGAAGCCCTCATTACTCTAATGGGAACATACTTCATCAAGGATATGTTTCTCATCTCTTCCACTTAGATCAAATCGTTAATAGCTTTTATATTGGACGAATTAATTTAAAAATAATTGACTTACAGCCAATAACCCACCTCGGTGGCGTAGTTGGCTAACGCGCTTGTCGTGTTGAGCTCAACCGCCGAGGACGGGGAGATCGAGGTTCGAATCTCGGTCGGGTGAACTGGGGGTGGTTTATCCTAAATGGTTTTCCACTCTCCTTCCACGCAAATGCGGGTTCACTTCCTCTAATTCAACCTTCCCAATTCCTAATCCATTAGCGTAATTAGTACTTAAAAAGCGTATAACCCGAACGGGTAGTAAGACGCAGTGCTAAATATTAATATTATTATTACAGCCAATAATAATTAATACCCATTTTAGACTACGTCTAATAAACTAACCGTCCGTTAAGTCTACAATAATTACACCAATGAGGAAGGGATTAGTAGGATATAATTATGTGTAAAATGTACTCGCGTGGAGGGAGAGTAAAAAACTATTTAGGAGAAACCCACCCTCAGTACACCCATCCGGGATTCGAACCTCGACCTTCCCGCCACCTGTCAGTCAGACCAGATGAGCTTTATATCTAGTCCGCGTCCTCACCTATGTGGGTGGGGAACTAATAAATGTAGGGGAGAGGAAGCTAATGTTCTTCTGTGAATATAATTTTGACACGTAACTCAAGTTGATCCACCCTTATGCTTTTGTTTTTTATTATCATTAGTGATCATATTATGTTCCCGAACACAAACATTTGTGTTGTAAGATTATACCTTTTAAAGTACATTTAATTAATTATTAATCACTTGTTTGGTCTATATCGATCTGTAGCCCAGTTTGAGGAAAGATTAGCCAGTAGAGGGGAGTTTTTGTACCAATAGCATAACGTACCAAGGGCCAGTTTCCGGTTGGTTCTGCAACCTGTTGATCTATGGTGGGAATATGTTGTCAAGAGGACGTCAATTAGAGCTTCAGGACTGTTTTTGAGTGAATCTGACAAGGTTTGTAGTTGCAAGACGTGATCCAAAATTTAACCTGAGATTTGTAAATATTTGGGTTGCAAGTTTATTGTGATTTGATGGAAGCCCTTGATGTGTTTGTGCTAAATGATTGTGTCACTGTATTCATTGTTTATTGTTGAGTATAACACTATTGACTTTTTTCTCTGGTTGTAAACTTTAAGTTAGAAATCAATATTTCTTAAAAGTGGTGCCTTATTGTAAAAAAGAACAAAACACATTACTTAACTTTGAAATGTTCCTACGTACGTCATGTAATTTTTTTATTTTTTTTATTTTTCATTCCGGATAACAATGCCACGAAGTAAATCTGGTGTGAAGAATGTGCCTGTGAACCCAGACTTTATTTAAAAAGCAATAGAAACTTCTACTGCTAATCCAGAGGGAGGCCTGTCAGGTGAATAACATAAATCTTGCCACTCTTTCAAGCAATCTGATCATCTTCAAAAATTTGGGGCAGAAACAGTACAGATTTCTACAAATTTTGATGTCAATAAAGTGTTTGGTGTAGAGGAAGAATAATTACTACTATTGGAATACATAGAAAAATTTGCTAAAGTGAAATTTGTTCTCTAAAAAAAAAAATGTGTGTTAGACAAATGGCATATAAATTTTCGGTGTTAAATGGAAAAAAAATATCCTGAGAATTGGAAAGTATAGAAAATAGTTGTGGAACAAAGGATGCGCTGTTTTATGCGAAGACACAGTAATACACTGTCAATAATAAAATCAGAGGCTACGAATTTGTCACGTTCAACAAGCTTTAACAAAACAAAATATTGAATTATTTTTAAATATCTTCAAGATGTCCATAACAGATTTGGTCCCATTTACCCTCACAGAATATGGACTATAGATGATTAAAACTGATGTCTTCGATGGACTCATGAATTTATGCCAGTTATGAGCAAAGATCCTAGGAAACTTACATATGTAAGCTTTGTACTCGGGTCTAGCATAAATTTAGATTAAAAAAATACTTTATTTAATATTTTCAATTATGTTCGATTCTTTTGTTCAATTTATCGTTTTTATAGTTAATGTATTCAATAAAATAATTGATTTTGATTCAAGTTGTGTTCATAAGTATTCCAAAATGGATGTGTTCGTTGGTGCAAACGGTAGTGTTCCATGCTATGTCAACATTTGTACCATAGAACATTTGTAAACATTAATAAAAAAAATATTCTGCGCATGCAGTTTAGTATGAGCTAACAGATGTAAATAATATCAAGGTACTTTGTATATAACTGTTTTTGTATTATAATCATGTTCTGAAGTCAAATATTCTGTACTTATAGATACGTGATCTATGATACAACACCCCCAACCACCTACTAATGTACCAATGCCCAGGGGACGCCCAAATTTACTAATCGTACTTCCTTTCCGTGTCCCGATGAGATGAAATGAGGTGATGATGACAGTTAGTATGATGGAGTGAAGCAAATAAATATTCTAACCGAGCTTAGGCCTATTTAGCCAAATCCTGATGAGCATGGGAATTATTCCCCTGTCAGGAAAAACTCCCCCAATACCAACCGGAAATGGAACCTGGGACCTCTAAGCCAGTAGTCAGGGGCTATAACCACTATAGCACGGGGTTGGTTAGAGCATTTAATGTGGCGGACCATCTCGAGTTCAAGTTAGCCAGCCAAAAATTGAAAAATACAACAATACAAATATTCCGTTTTGGTCATTTAATTGTGCTACGGATAGGAAAATACTCAATTTAGTCCATCACATTAAATGTTTCATAAAATTCATTTCTTTATATTATGATAACAGCTCTTGTTTGAGCATATATATTGAGCAAATACAAAACACAATTTAATCACCAAAATAGTTTTGTTGTTTTTTTCAATATGAGGCGACTGGCGGGCCAACTTGAAATCAAATTGGTCCACCACGTTAAATTTTTACTAAAAGATCTAATTTTGTGTCACCAATTCTCATGCTTGGACACATATTAGCGCAAATGGAGCACAAACAATTGAAAAGAAAGAATATATGTGGAGGGATAATTTTTTGAGTTACGTCATTTCAACCACAATAAAAATTATTGGTATGCTGTACAGCACATACTTTCTAATTAATCTTAAAATAGAGACAATCACTAAAAACTCATGAGATTTGTGAAATAAAAGAACATACATTGTTGCATAAATACTCTACCAAAGACCATAACAGTCAATTTTCATTTTCAAATAGCTAAATATAATTTATATAGCATATATTTGCTTATAGCTCAGAAACTATTGGATTTATAAAAAATATTTCAAATAAATTATTCTTGATTTTAATAGTACCATAAAATATAATTTATATAGCGTATATTTGCTTATAGCTCAGAAACTATTGTATTTATAAAAAATATTTCAAATAAATTATTCTTGATTTTAATAGTACTATAACGTAACAATGATAAATTATTTGCGTATCTCAAATAATTGCGGATGTATTATAAAAATTGAAAATTTCCGTTTAAGAAGCGTACCCTTCATTTTTTGGAAAATTATAATTGCCATTTTGTTTGTAGTTTTTTTTATATACCGTGTCTGACTACCCATTAGGTTGTTATACGCTTATGTATTAATTGCATTAATGGTTTTATGGATAAGGAAGGTCATATTTTTAAGAAGTGTACTCGCATTTGCGTGAGGTAGAGTGAAAACCCATTTTGGAAAAAACTCAGTACACCTGATCGAGATTCTAACCTCGACCCTTCAAGTCATCAGCAATTTAGTTTACTGCGAGAATAGTGCCTTAGACCATGTGGCCATGGAAGCGTGTTTTGTTTGTAATGTTAAACAATGTCTAGATTCAAAGCTTAATCAAAATCGTTAGAGCATATTTTGAGAAAATCGATTTTTTTTTTCATTTTACTCTTCAGTAGGCCTAAACTACCCTTAATTTTAGGTTTGAATACTTAATTCAAAAAATCCCTCGGGGGGAAGGGGGGTGGTAACCCTATGAAAACCATAAATAACAAATTTTAGCCCAAACAATAATATGGTTTCGGTTATAACAAGATAAAGATAGACCGCATCGCAAAAAAAAAAAACTTTTTCGGTTTCAATCTGTCATGAAACGTCGACATTTTATCAAAATCTTGATTTATATTCTTTTCTTTTTTTCTTTATGATAAAAATACTTTTCTCTCCAAAAAGGGTCTAAATAAAGTAAACAACCGTTGAAAATTTGACACGTGTGACCGAAGGATTTTGTAGGGCAAAAGACGAACGTGTTCATGGAATGCTGATAAGAAGTCACATCTCTGTTATTATTTCATAATAACCCCCTTCTCCCCACTCCCCTTCTGTCCTTCCCCCTCCCCCTGTCCACCAACCAACACACGCACATTCTCGGCCCGATGCTATTAAATATATTGGCACGTGGCGGTTAGGAAGGAACCTTGAAAGAGATTCGCAGCAGCACGTGTGGTTATAAATAGAACTGAAATCTTGTTTACGAGGTGAAGAAAACCGGTCCTATAAACTTATTTTTTTAGATGTTTTTTTATTCAAACTGGCACAGTAAAAAAAACAACTAATTTCGCAAGGACATTCCGTATACTTATTTTTTATTAGAAGTCACCGGGCTAGAAGGTCTTCAATTTCTGTACGAATTAAAAAGTTGTATTGTAATTTTTTTATTGATGTCTTACGTTTATATATGAGGTTAATAACAATCTCAACCAAGAAAATAATTATGTGAAGAGTAACTTAAAAAATAAAATCGTATCCAATTTAGCGGAGGAGAGAAAGTGTGAAATTCCAAAACAATAAAAAAAACACGTGGAGGTACAATCCAACCACACCTGCCTAGGATTCGATGACCAGCCTCTTCATCATTATAAATTTAATCTATTGCGAGTTTGACACCCTAGTCCGTATTTTGCTTCCATCGCGTTATTCTGGGATAACAATCAACATAACGTTCACTCATAAAGGTCACGGAGGAGGGTGCCGGGGGGCAGGACCCCCTTCCCCTCATATTTGTGCTTTAATTAAACACCCGCCTCGGTAGCGTAATTAGATAACGCGCTAGTCGTGCTAAGCTCGACTGCTGAGGACCGGGAGATCGAGGTTCGAATCTTATTCGGGTGAACTGGGGGTGGTTCTTCCTAAATGGTTTTCCACTCTCCCTCCACGCAAATGCGGGTTCAATTCCTCTAATTCAACCTTCCCAATTCCTAATCCATTAGCGTAATTAGTACTTAAAGCGTATAACCCGAACGGGTAGTAAGACGCGGTGCTAAATAATAATAATAATAATTTAATCAAACGTTCCTTTTTTATATAAAATGTATAAATGATTTATTTTATTAGTTTATTTATTTGTAAGATTTCATTTACCTCAAACATGATATTGAATTACTAAACCTATTGTCTTTGCTTAATTTAATTTATGAAACTTATCCTGCAAAGTGGAAAATATTTTATTTTAACTATTAGTTGTTTTAGACACGATAATATTTATTAGGATATAAAATTTTTTTAGATATTTAATTGATTAGAGAAGAACGTTGGTGTTTGTTGAAGTCAATGTTAGCATTTTTTTTTAAATCACAGAGTCTTACTACCTGTTCAAGTTACACACATGAGGATGGAAGAATTTTAGACGTAATCTACCCGAATTTGCATGGAAGGAGAGTAGGAAACCATCTAGTAAAAAAACCACCCTCAGTAGATCCGACCGAGATTTGAACCTCATCTCCCCGTCCTCAGCAGGCCCATCTAACATGAGAGTGACGCCTGAGACCATTCGATCAATGAAGTGGGTTTCACATAAAATAAGTGCTAGTTTTAATCACAGTCTAGTGAAAAGAGGGTGGTTCCTCTACTCCCAATCAATGCAAATGTGGATACACTTTTTCTAAAATCATCCTTCCTCTTCCCTAACGCAGCGTAATGAATTCATATGCGTCCAGCCACAACGGATAGTGTGATGTGGTGGCAAAATATATATTAATAATTATTTTACCATGAACCTGAATCGATTATATTTATGTGCTGGCGGCCGGGGTTCAATCCTCGATCCCGGCACAGATTTATCTGATTACCAAACCCTTCCTACACCTCTGACAAGACATCTTGTGAATGTGTGGAATGCCAGGTCGCTACCGTGGTTCGGATTCCACGTTAAACTGTAGGTCCTTCATTTCATCTCACAATCACCCTACCATTACACATTAGCGTAAGTGCGTATAACCCGAACGGGTAGTAAGACGGGGTGCTAATAATAATAATAATGATTATATTTAATTCTAATTTTTAACTTTTTATATGATTTTAACGATGTAGTCATTTACTTACTCAATGGTATTAGGAAATCCAAAGTTCATTGCCACCCTTACAAAAGTAAGTAATCTATTCCTATCTTGAGCCAGTTCTATCCAGTCCACCTCATTACACCTTATCCCTATCTTGAGCTAGTTCTAGCCAGTCCACCTCATTACACCCTATCCCTATCTTGAGCTAGTTCTATCAAGTTCACCTCATTATAACCTAGCCCTATATTAAGCTAGTTCTATCCAGTCCACCTCACTATACCCTATTTCTTTCAGGTCCATTAAAATGTTATCCTCTCATCTGAGTTTAGATCTTCCCACTGTTATTATTATTATTATTATTATTATTATTATTATTAGCACCGCGTCTTACTACCCGTTCGGGTTATACGCACTTACGCTAATGTGTAATGATAGGGTTATTGTGAGATGAAGTGGAGGACCTACAGTTTAACGTGGAATCCGAACCACGGTGGAGGCCTGGCATTCCCCACATTCACTAGATGTCTTGTCAGAGGTGAAGGAAGGGTTTGGTAATCAGATAAATCTGTGCCGGGACCGAGGATTGAACCCCGGCCGCCAGCACAGAAGTCTGACACCTTACCCCTAGACCACCAGGTCACCCTTCCCACTGTTCTTTTCCCATTGGATTTGCCAGTCAATACCATGAACACGGTTCTAAATTCTACCATTAGCGCTGCATATCCTGCCCACCGTCATCTATGAAACTTGATCGACCCAACAATGTCTTGTGATGAGTACAGGGAATGTAACTCATCATTTTGTAACCTCCTACACACCCTAATATTCTCATCTATTTTTGGACCAAATATCTTCCCAATCACCTTGTTTTCGATCACCCTAATTATTTTTTACTCATGTAGGGTAAGAAACCACGTTCACACCCATTTATGTATTCATATATTTTTTTCAACATAACGTGTTCCAACATTGCCTTGTTGTCAATCATTGTTGAAGTAGAAAAACCAGTACAACTCGTCATGCAAGTGCGGATCCAACAAGTGTGTGCGACTTAGACGAGCCACAATAAATAACACGTTAATTTTCTCTTTTTATATTCTTTAGAAAATAAAGTAGAATTTCCACGTAGTTTTATTGGCAGTGATTATTTACACATTTAATAATAACAAAACGTGACACTACAAACCAACCTGATACGGGGAAAGACACATTTGACCGACAAAACCCCAATAATAAATGGTCAAGTTAACCAGGAATTGAACCCGTTAATTTATAGTACACAACTGGATAATATTGTTCCCAAAAATGGTTTCTTGATGTTTCTAAAATACTTTCTGTGGCTCACAAACATAGGGAAACAGTTTTCGAGCATGGTAAAAAAATATTGTTTGCAGACAGTTAAACAAAAGATTGTCTGGTGTCCAGATTTCACAATGATGAAACATTGTTTCCTGTCCAGCGTTCAGTTGAGTACAAGATGTCTGTCGAGGATGCTGATGCCGTTTCTTGTGCCTTGTATGTAGTTTTGGATTGTTCAAGAAGATAGAGAAGGAGAAACGGTACTGAGTTCATAAAGTATTTCAAAATGGTTCATATTAAGTAAATAGGCTTATGACAGAACTGAAGCTCCAAGATGGGAGTGGCTTTAAGAACATTGTTGGTATGTCTCCAATAGATTTGGAAGATTATTTTACAAAATGGTTGGTCCCAAGATAATGAACGATTGGTCTGGCTCACGTGGTTTGTTGTCGACAATGTTGGCAAACACGTCCAGACACTCAAAACATTGTTTCTTATATCTCATTTTAAATGGATGACCATGTTGTTTTATTTTTGGAAAACACAAAAAAAAAAAATTGAAAAACTGTTTCCTAAAACACCAAAATCATTTGGTAAACAATAAAAACATTTTTGCAAACAATGTTTTCAAGTGCTTACCAGTCTTAACTAAACACTTTGCAAACATGGGAAAGAGAGCTACTAAAATTGTTTGCAAACAGTTAAACAAATATTGTTTAGCGTCAATTTCAAATAATTACTATGCGCTCTACGAAATTGCACAAGAAGTGCCTTTAACTTCTTTCAAATTCACTAACACTGATAACTTTTTGTAGCTTGTATTTAAAACAGGCCATTTTTGGACGTTTTGTGGTATTCAGATGTCGCATCTTGCAACAGTGTATTATTAATAAATATTTCTATCAGTCAAATAGTTTTATTTTTAGTTGTCTAGTTGTGTTTCGTGTCTCTGGGCGGAATGTTCTGTAAAAATGTAATAATGGATGATGAAATTGGCAGATGGGTGATTGTTACTTGAGGCATAGTTGGATGTATGTGGACTATTGCAAACAATGAAGTCCAATCGAAAGAGGCAAAGATGACAGTATGTAAAATGTGTTGGCGCCAACATTGTTTTATGTATGTGAAGTGTGAGTTTGTCAGGAGAAACAAAGAGCAAAGTGAATGCGATTGGAATGAGATATCTACTAAATATATGGAGGAAACCCGTATGGACAGTCAGTTATGAATGGGTGCCAAAGGAGTGCGGTTTGAAAGAGAACTCAATAGGTAAATGTGAAAGAGACATCTTACGTTTGTTTGGGCATGTTGAGTGGATGAGTGTGGATTGAGTGACGAATCAAACATATGAAAGTATAGTCTGTGAAAGGAAGGAGTAGACCATATAATACGTGGATAAATACTGTAGACGAATGTGTGGAAAAAAAAGACACATTAAAGGTTTAAAAATTAAAGATCCTGTATTACAAGACTTGTGAAGTGTGGAGAAAATTAGCGGGGATGGATAAGTAAGGAGTTATTGTTTCTTTTTGAGCTATATGCACAGTTAATTGCCTTAGCCGTAAGGGAACGGCGTGTTTGGGTATATATGTATATAGCTGTCCATGGCATGACAAACTAGAACGGAACGGGGGGAAATCAGGAACCGATGTGCTCTGCATGAACAGCATAATAAGTTTAGCCCACTCTGCTTGTGGCTGGAAATGTTTTGCAAACATGTTTTAAACACGTCAACTTTGTTTCATGTAATTCAATTTAAATGGATGACATGAAAACATTGTTTCCTCTTTGGAAAAAAACGCAAATAAAACATGGAGACTTGCTTGCAAACAGTTTTCATACATTTCATGAAAGGATTTCAGAACTCACTGAAAGAATACCTTTCGGAAAAAGGAGTGAATTTATTTGCACAATATGTTTGCAAATGAAGTTTCCAGAAAATGTTAGGCTTTAGTACAATAGTCAGACGTGCTAACGATTCAACCAAGTTTTATATTTGGCTTATTTCAGATTTAATTTGACTTATCGTAAACATGATATATAATAAATTAAGCCAATATAAGTTATTATTTACGCCTCTCGTTATATTTACATTAATGAGTTAAGAATAAGGGGAGTATAATTTAGAATAAATGTGCTTTCATTTGATCTGAGTGATAGTGTGAAACTATTTAGAGGAGAAATAAATGCCCTCAATATACGGGGCTAAGATTCGAACTCCACACCTCTCTGTCACCGGAAAATTAAACTAGACGAGCAAGAAATTTATTCCGAGTAGCTCACCAATTCGGATAACAATCACTTAATTTGGATGAATTTTCTGCACTAATCTACTTACGACTGATTACATTTTGAAAAATTACATTTATATAAATATTTTTATTTTTCTTAAATTTTTGTGTGAACGTGTGTAAAGTGTACTCTAAAGAGTATGTTAAGTCAAATAACTAAGTTAACAAGTGTTTAGTATATTAAACTGAAGTTTAGCTATAAAATCACCCGCCTCGGTGGCGTAGTTAGTTAACGAGCTTGACGTGTTGAGCTCGACTGCTGAGGACGAGGAGATCGAGGTTCGAATCTCGGTCGGGTGAACTGGGGGTGGTTTTTCCTAAATCGTTTTCCACTCTCCCTCCACGCAAATGTGGGTTCACTTCTTTTAATTCAACCTTCCTATTCAAAATCCATTAGAGTAATTAGTACTTAAAGCGTATAACCCGAACGGGTAGTAAGACGCGGTGCTAAATAATAAAAAAAACACTAGAAAATACCGTATCTGATATGTAAAATTTAGTGAGCAATCCTTTCGATAGTGATCATATAGCCATGATCTGTTTCATCATGATCTTAATCATTTTTATTCTTATTTAAAAGTTTATTTAAAATATGGTTTTTCTATTCAACTGGATCTAAAATGAATACTTTGAAGATCCTTCCACAACTAACAACAAAGAGCATAACTTTGAAGTGAAACGATTCTTATAAAGTAGAACAAAGCAATCTAAAAAGTTTCTCCGTTTAGTGAGCAATGTCCAACACTATTTTTAGCAATCATGTGATATGATTCCCCCCCCCCCCCCCCCACCAAGCGGATGCTATCACGTTAGTTAGTAGGCCAAATTTTTAATTTTATGCTTTGTACTACGTCTCTTACAGATGTTTTCGAATTGAATTAATTAATCTCTAATTTTCATTGAATACATTTTAATACACATTGTTGTTTTTTTATCACAGATTCTACCTATACGTTTGGGCTCTAAGCATAAGAACGAATTACGCTTATGAGTTGGAGATAAGTAAGTTTGAATTTAAAGGTATTTGTACCCGCATATGCGTGTAAGAAGAGTTTAAAAGAGTTTAGAGAAAAGCACACTCAGTACACCCGACCGGTATTCAAACCCTGACCTCTACAGTCCAGTCTTTTGCGAGAGTGACGTCTTGGACCATGCAACCACCGAAGTGGCTTACGAATTGTTAACGGATAAGTCCACGAGATATGGAGGATGGTGGTAGCTTTCAGGGCACTCTACCGGGATTTTAACCCCAACCTTTCAACCGGTCGTGGCCTCGTGCGATGCAAGACTAAGGTTCCCGATCAACCAGTGGTGAAGGCACTTTTTTTTTGTTTCGTTTTTAAATTCCGTTCTCGCGTCTTACTACCCGTCCGGACTGTGCGCATATTTACACTAATGGGGGCAGTGATTCGAAGGAACAATTTAGAATAAATGTACCCTACATGCGAGGAAAAATATAGCGAAAAAAAACCAGGGTGGGGGATGGGGGAACACCTCAGTTCACCCAGTGGGGATTCGAGCCCCATACCTACGATCCAGACAAGACGAGACTAGTGCGTATGCTCCCGTGCCCGCTGGTGTGGGTACTGATGGATCTAAGAATATAGGGGGAGGGTGTATTTTAAGGTAACTCTAGATCACTATAGGGGTAAAATAACACATTGATAACAGATTTGAGGCGTATAACACGAACGGACAACACTAGACTATACAAAATAAAGCGAATACATCTTCAAGAAAATGATAACTTGTTGAATATATAATTCATCTTTGTTGGAAATAGGTTTTTTTAACAAACATTTAAAATTGTCCAAAACGGATTTATGCTAGAAGCTTAAATTTATTATTAATTGGACGTAGTATATTTTTGTTTTACAATAATAATTTAGGGCTCAATTAAATTATATAATAAGTACAGTTCATTCAAAAACGGTAACATTTATTAAATATAAATATCCTAATATTATTGGAAAAAAATTATTATATAGTTCAATAAATGCCACGACACAATCGGGCATACTTGTTTATGTAGTATATTGTAATTAGGAACACATTTTTAATGAAAGTTTATCAGTGAACTACCATTATATTGAATATTTCCTCACAAAAACAACATATTTTTTTCTCTCAGGCACCATCCTTAAATTAAGTAATGGTTTTTGAAGAGGGTTCAGTATTTTCTTACGTTTTTTACGAGGGCCGTAGAGGGGTTTGTAACTCATTTTACGTAAGATTTTTTTTTATCAATGTTTATGATGATACAAAATCTTTAAAAAAAATTTTTTTTCCAGAAAATAAACAATCCTTATATGTAAAGATAACTAAATAATTAAATTAATCTAGTTTACCAAATTATAAAAAAATTACGTAATATAGTAGGGGTGGTGATGAAAAATCTTACAATCCTTTACGTGGGGACAGGGTAGGGTAAAAAAATCACGAAGAAAAAAGTCTTACAAATATAAATATGGCCCCTATTCATATGAAACATCTTCAGATTAAATGTGTGTTTTTTAATTAGTCATAAATAAACTAACCTCAAATGAAAATACATTTTTAATTATAATGTAGTTCACAGATATCAATTTTAACAAAATCGATAGACATATGTGGACAAAAAAGAAATGATTGGACCTTTTTTTTAGTTTAAGGATACATTAAACATCAATATACGTTATAATATCGAGGTAGATTTTTTAACGATTACAATACTTTCTCTATATGAAAATGCATGAAATTCTATAGAAACAAATTCCGATTGGAGAAAGTAACGTTATAAATGAGTTATACATGGCAAAGCAGCGTGAGTGATTAATGGTTATAATTATGGAAATGACTATCTCAATCATATCGATTAAATTGAAAAATGTCACTCAGGTTAGATTTCTATGTCCGGATGTCATTTTTTCAATTTATTTCGCTGAACAAATTCCTTCTTTTCATAAGCATCAAACAATTTTTGTAAACAGTTTTAGCCTATTAGATCTAATATTTCTCACAGTACAGTAATAATTACATCTACTTTCTAATTAGAGTAATAATTACTTTATAATAACAGTAATAGTTATTTTATTTTAAAAGTAATATTTACTTTATTTACAAAGTAATAATACATTTTTTAATATATAATTTCATTCAATACGCTTAATAAAACATGTAAGCACTGCTATTAATTACAAAATACTAGAAATTATTATTCTAATTAACAAAACATTTCATCACTATCCATACTAAATAAAATTAAATCTACATATAACGTTTAAAAATTGCTTAACCATCTTTAACATTGTCTTTAGTGGGCATTAAAACTTGAAATTTATTTTCTAAGTTTCAAAATCATTTGAGAAACGATTAAATAAATTGTATGACCAAATATAGTTTTGCATTTAAGATCCACTACAATCCTGTTTTCATAGAATTGCCCTTTCATAAGATACAAACTTTTATCTGACGTCAAAATTGATAACATATTTTTATATTATTTGTGTTATTTTATAGTGATTGATTGTTTATTTATTTATTTTAGCACCTTGTCTTAACTACCCGTTCAGTTTATACGCTTAAGTACTAATTACGCTAATGGATTAGGGATTGGGAAGGTTGAACTTAAAGCAAGTGAACCCGCATTTGCGTGGAGGGAGAGTGGAAAAACCATTAGGAAAAACCACTCCCAGTTCACCCGACCGAAGATTCGAACCTCGATCTCCCCGTCCTCGACAGTCGAGCTCAACACGACTAGCGGGTTAAGCTTAACTACGCCACCGAGGCGGGTATATATTGATTGATAATATCTATCAAAAGTGAAAGCTGCAGATCACATGATTTGATGTATGAATACATAAAAGTGGATCTAGTGGCTTTTTGTAGCTCCACTTCGGTGGCCGCATAGTCCGCGTCGCTCTCGTAAAGGACTCGCTAGACTACTAATGACAGGAAGGTTTAGGGTTTGAGTTGCGGTCGCGTGTACTGAGGTTTTTTTTTTTTTTACCTAAACGGTTTTCCGATCTCCTTCCCCTCAAATAAGAGCACATATTCCTCTAAATACAATGTTCCTTACCCCAAACACGTTAGCGTAATTAATACATATACGAATAACCCGAACTGGTAGTGTAAATAAATATTTATCTGTACAAGAGTTTGCTCCATGATCTCGGTGAATAACAGCCTTGTTAAGAGAAGTACTTACCTTTAATTATACTCGACCAACAAGTCCAAGATATAGAACCAAGACTGAAGGTTACAACGGGCGAGGCAGGTAGTATATATAGCTAGCTAACAGTCCGCCATCTTTCTCATAATAATGATGTCCTCCCTCACAACTATTCTCATACTCGAGGAGAGTTTTGTGTGGCATTGGATCCCTATTGCGGTTTCGAGAAGGCAAAAGAAAATTCGTTTGGCAAGCCTCCTTGAATGATTGGTTACAATATATTTTTTTTTACTTCTAGCAGCATTTCTTACTACCCATTCGGGTTATACGCTTATGTTTAATAAACAATATGTTAGATATGATAAAGGTTGAATTTAGAATAATTGTATCTGCATTTGAGTGGAGGGAGAGTGAAAAACCATTTAGGGGAAAAAACACCATCATTCATCAGTACACCCGATAGAGACTCGAAACCTGATCTCTACATCATCATCTTTTCCGTCTATTGCATGAGTGACGCCTTAGAACATTCGGACGCCGAAGCGAGTAGTGGACTGGCTACAGCGGTCAACCATAAGTTCAAGCGTATCCCAAGGTTGTCTTTGATTTTCTCACAGAAAGAAAGTATTGTGATTTTAAAAACATTTCAACACAGAAGCAATGATGATTTAAAGACTTATGTGCGCTCGAATAAAAAAAAAAGTTCTTGTAATTTTGCTACAGCCGAAATGATTCGATGAATATCGTTCACAATGGATATTTAGATTTTATATTATTATCATAATTCGAGGGAAAGTAATGATTTTAATTCACTCTCTAAAGTTAGGAAGGATTGCTTATCGGTTACTTATTTGTGAAATTAGAAATTGTTTGAAAACTGATTTAATGATTTTGTTTAAAAACATTTTTATACGCCTAAGTAATAATTACGCTACCCGGTTAGGAATTGAGAAGGTTGAATTTAGAGGAAGTGAAACCACATTCGCGTGAAAGGAGAGTGGAAAACCATTTAGTAAAAGCCACTCCAAGTTCACCCGACCAAGATTCGAACCTCAATCTCCCCATACTAGGTAGTCTAGCTCAACACGAAACTAGCTCGTTAGCTAACTACGCCACCGAGGCGGATTTTAAGTCGATTGGAATGGAGTGTTTTATATGATAAGTAATACTGTGTACTTGTTTTATAGATAAGTGTTAATTGAATAGGTGACCTGGTGGTCTAGGAGTAAGGTGTCAGACTTCTGTGCTGGCGGACGGGGTTCAATCCTCGGTCCCGGCACAGATTTATCTGATAACCAAACTCTTCCTTCACCTCTGACAAGACATCTTGTGAATGTGGGGAATGCCAGGCCTCCACCGTGGTTCGGATTCCACGTTAAACTGTAGGTCCTCCATTTCATCACACAATCACCCTACCATTACACATTAACGTAAGTGCGTATAACATGAACGGGTAGTAAGACGCGGTGCTAATAATAATAATAATAATAATTAATTGAATAATTATGGCTTAGTGTCGTTTGATTTTTTTACATTTGAAAGGGTTAATAAAAACTTCTAACAATCTTGTTCAAAATTGTTATCTGTTGAATGCTTTTACATGATAAATAGCAACGTTTACTTGTTTTTCTTAGAACATTTCATTTAAGGTTAGCTTAGTGATCAATGTTTTTTGAAAATTTTGTTTCAGCCCATAATAGACTATTTGAGAACGTATTTACTATTGTGTCGTAAAATTATTTATTTTAATTTGGCGTACACCATCAAGGTTAAAAACAACTTACTTGAAGGGACCGGAATTGTATCTTAGTATAAATGCACCCGCATTGGTCTTCAAGGGTTAGATGTAAGCACTACATTGTTAATTAATCGAGGATAACCATTATCAGTGAAAAACATGGTCAAGATTCGAACCTGAGCCTCCCTCTTTACCGGCGATCCAATCTATTGAGCGGTCAACGTAAAGATTTGTCTTTCTTTCAAATTGTTAAATACCATGGGGAGGGTGTAAAGTAACTTATTAATCTCATGGGTTAAGCTAGTTTGTAGATTTTGTTCTGATATAAGTTGTGAGCGCAGAAAATGTAAGTTAGACCAAATAATACAATTAGACAAACGTGAAATCTTTCTTGGTTGAAAGTTGAATGAAAAATATGTTCTGGTCTTATTAGTTGAATTATTAGTATCTTATGCGTCTTGCTATCCGTTTTGGCTGACAGGAACTTACCTTAATTTAGGACGACACCCCCAAACCTTATTAATCGAATATTTGTTATTATTTGATGCACCAAAAAAAATAATAACTTTCACACTTAGATGCAAATGCACGGAATAGAAATAAACTGATTGTTATTATTATTATTACTGTTATATTATTATATTATTATTATTATTATTATTATTATTATTATTATTATTATTATTATTATTATTATTATTAGCACCGCGTCTTACTACCCGTTCGGGTTATACGCACTTACGTTAATGTGTAATGGTAGGGTGATTGTGAGATGAAATGAAGGACCTACAGTTTAACGTGGGATCCGAACCACGGTGGAGGCCTGGCATTCCTCACATTCACAAGTTGTGATTAATACATGGCTTGTCAGAGAAGAGGAGAGGAAACTGATTAACATGAGAAGTTGTGAAGAGGTTTACCTGCTGATAAAACGTTCCCCCTTCCAATGACGAGTATACACGTTGTGTTTTTTTTTAGCATCGCGTTTTACTACCTGTCCGGGTGTATACGCTTATATACTAATTACGATAGTGGTATTTGGAATTAGGAAAATTATTTAGAGGAATTATACCCGCATTTGTATAGAGGGAGAGTGTAAAACAATTTTGGAAAAATCACCCTCAATACAACTGAACGAGTTTCAAACTTTGATCTCCCCATCATCGAAGGTCCCGTCTACTGCGAGAGTAGCGCGTTAGACCATGAGGCCACCGAAGCGCGTTCATAAGCAATGATGTCTCCGACTATTGTTTATTTCATCATTGAAAACCATTATTCACACCTTTACGTGCTGCCAAACGTTTCAAATATATGATGCTTGTTTACTTTTTTTTACGAATTGATCTCTGGTGAGGAACGAGTAAAAACTATTTATACCAACTTCACTTTCTAGATTTCTCCAAATGTATTACTCCAAAAGGGTGTATCTATACGACACCAATAAAAATAATAACTGGACCGCATTTTATGTTGGTTCCCACAAGGTCCGCAGGCCACAAAATAATCATGGCTCAAGCCGCAAGTAAGACATAACTTCATCAGATTAGGTACAGTAGCCCCATGACTTCTTTGGTGGTGACTGACAAATCACAGATGACAGCTGACGGCTTTGAAAAGTTAACAGACCAAATTATATATCCCTACACCAAGTAATATGATCTGTAAAAACATGTGTTTAGCAGCTGTCACTTCTGACAGTCAAAATTTAGGTATACACCTAAATGTTGACTGTCAGAAGTCAGCTGTCAGCTGTCAGTCAGCACCAAAGAAGCCATGGGGCTATTGTAGTAAATGTGGAGATGTAAGTGAAAGATAAGTGTGTAACATTTCTTATATCAAAACCTTTTTTTTATCAAATTAAATAAAATATTGCTCCAGTACAAACATAGAGTTTGATTTTCTTCACATGGTGATATCAACAGTGGTTTAATACCTGTCAAGGTTGTCCTGGAATTTAATGACACACTTTTTATCTTCATTTTAAAAGTGTTTCATCGATTGTTGCTATGCTCATGACAGATATTCTGGAACTGATAATATCACCATGTAGAGACTTTTTTTTCTACTGGAGAATTATTTGATTTCAAAATTGCAAAAATACTGAATTTAGCTCGTCTTCGCTACACTCTCACCTTAACGACAGCTGAAAACCCACCTCAGTGGTGGAATGGTCTAAGGCGTCAGATTCGCTATAGACTTGACTGCCAATGATGGGAGTAATGGGCTTTGATTCTAGTCGGGTGTGAGGGTGGTTTTTCCTAAATGGTTTTCCACTTTCCCTCTAACCACATGTTGTTATACTTTTTTTCTAAATTCAACCTTACTCAAACATTCCTAACACATTAGCGTAATAAGCATATATGCGTATAGTCATAATGTTTTGTAAGATGCGGTGACAAAAAAAATAACAACTTGACATTAAAATTTAATTTTCATTAATTTGAGGTATTTACTGAGCACTTTTTGGAGTCACTAATTATATCAGTACACGATTTATAAACCAATTAAATCAAGAACAGACATAAACATCCAATCACCGGCCGCTTATTCATCCCTGTGGAAGGTTAAACTCACATTTCAACCATACCAGGAATCAAACACGGGACCCTTAGCTCAGAAGACAGACATGCTAATAACTGTGTTAAGGTGTTGAACCTTAACATTATAAGGTGATAACATTTATAAGTAATATATATTATTTTTTTACCAAATGTACATTTAATAACCCGCCTCGGTGGCGTAGTTGGCTAACGCGCTTGTCGTGTTGAGCTCGACTGCTGAGGACGGGGAGATCGAGGTTCGAATCTCAGTCGGGTGAACTGGGGGTGGTTTTTCCTAAATGGTTTTCCACTCTACCTCCACGCAAATGCGGGTTCACTTCCTCTAATTCAACCTTCCCAATTCCTAATCCATTAGCGTAATTAGCACTTAAAGCGTATAACCCGAACGGGTAGTAAGACGTGGTGCTAAATATTATATTAACATAAGAAGGCAAAATCTATCATAAAATGTTTGAAAATTACAATATGAGGAGCTAAAACAATAAAAAGATAGGCTGGTTAAAATAAAAGTATCCCGTGTTTAAATCCTAGTTAAGGTATAATTTTACTAAGAGGCTTTGACATATTTGCCAGTTACCTTTGGGCTCAACTGATAACTATGACCCAGATCAGGTTTTATTTCAGAGTAGTATAGATAAAAAAAAAGGCACAGGTTCCACGTGTCCCAAGGACACATGAAACCACAAAACGAGTACCACGGTAATGAAATCCAACAAGTTTTAAGACCGTGTTATTTAATATCTTAACTTCTGTGTTATTTTTTATAAAATACATCTTAATTAGTACATTTAACATAAAGGAAATTAATGGGGTCCAAACAAATCGTAAGAATGAAGAAGGTGGCTTAGATTAACTAGACTTAAATTCGCGTAGAGGGAGGATTGGAAAATCACAGTGATAAATCCAATGTAACGAAACTATCTACAATAAACCCTGGCGGGATTCAAACCTCAAATTTCTGTCAACGGTGACAAAATTAAATGAGTTGAACTCTCTACAATTATAAGCCACCACAAAGGGAAATTTGAATTTTAAAATCCTTGTTGAATATTTTGATCACACGTGTTTATTTCCTAAATCCCAGCAAATTTTCATACTGACCTGCATCCTTTAATTATATGAATATAAATATAATTATAAATTTATACATATAATTCCCAGATTAAAATTCTTCCTATTACAATATTTCCAAATTTTGTTTTTAATAATGTGCTGACAACACTATTTGTATCTTTCACACAAATAAATATAAATTTACATTTTCTGTTTATTTTTAAGTCATAAACGTTATGAAAATTGCAATATCAAAAGTAGTAGACAACTCTAGCAATGAAAAAAAAACACATGGAATATAAAAATGGTAGGCAACTCTAGCAACAGAAAAATACATAAAATTTAAACAAACCAATTTTATCCTAAATAGAAACAATGTATTTCCTTAGATTTGACAAAATTCCTCAATTAGTTCAAAGGCTATAAAAAAAATTTAGGCGTAGTTAAAGGGGTGGATTAGCGGGGACACGTACATTACCCCTTCACCTACTAACCCCCTCCCCCCCCCTTTTACAAATAACATGAACAAATGGGGTACTCATAATAACATAAAATGAACAGTGAATTATTTTATTCGAAAAATTGATGTCCACCTTTGCTGCAGTGCAGAAATGATTAATCTTTTCTGTTATTTATATAATTACTTTAGTTATAATATTATTCAAATTAATCAGTTGGAACAAACTTACTTTTATTTTCTAATTTAAAGTGAAAATGGGCTCGTTCCATCCCCTCCAACAATTATTAAGAGCTAGCAATTCCTATGACAGACAGAATGCTCTAACGCGGTTTATGGTGTTTTTTAAAAACACCGCCTCTTACTACCTATTCGGATTATACGCATATGTACTAATTACACTAATGACCAAGGAATGAGGAAGGTTGAATTTAAAAGAAGCTGTATCCGCATTTGTTTGTAGGAAAGTTGAAAATTATTTTTAGTACTGAGGAAGAAAAGACGCTGCTGTTAGCAGCTCTTTTGGAAGATGAAGAAAATTTAGAAGGTGGAGGTTTGACTTGTTCAATTAATACTTCCATTTTAATATAAAAACATTTATTAAATATGAAACCTAAATAGAATATTACTTAAATACACGTGAAACAAAGTGAAAACAAAACTTCAACACTTCTTTAGTTATTTTCACCAAACTGTGTCTGTTCAACACGGAGCTCAAGCTGCGTTATGCGCATGCGTGACTTATGATGGCTCAAGATTGGAGATGGAAAAATTGCCCGGCCAGCAATCGGAAAAAACATAGCGCGGTATAGCTTAGCTTAACTATCTGTGTGAACCAACACATTTAAATACATGGTACGCTATTTTTCTTAAAAGCTAGCAGAGCAAAGCTTAGCTTGTCTTAGCGTGCTGTGTGAATTGGCCTTGAGAGGATGAGTGTGAATCGAGTAACGAAGTAAATATATGAAGGTAGAGTGTGTGTGGATCAAAAGAAAGGGGTAGGCCAAATAAGGCGTGGATAAATGTGTTAGATGAATGTGTAAAAAAAGAGAAACATTAAGAGTTTTAAGAATAAAAGAGCATGTATGACTGGGTGTATGGATGTTGTTGAAGCGAAGGAGTATGCAAGGAAAGAGAAATGTGAAAAAAGTTAGAGAGGATGGATATATTATTATTATTACTATCATTATTGTTTGCAGCGCATCTTACTACCTCTTCGGCTTATGTACTGATTACGCTAAAAGGTTAGGTATTGTGAAAGTTGAATTTAGAGGAAGTGAATTCACATTTGCTTGGTGGTAGAGCGTAAAACCATTTAAGAAAAACCACTCCCAGCTCAACACACCGAGGTTCGAACCTCAATTTCCCCGTCCTCAGCAGTCTAACTCACCACGACTAGCGCGTAATCTAGCTACGCCACCGAGGCGGGTATGATTAATATTGTTCTGTGTTTTGTGCTATATGCACAGTTTCTTGCCTACACCAAAGGGAATGGCGTGAGTAGATATGTGCATGTATGTATGTATGTATGTATGTATGTATGTATGTATGTATGTATGTATGTATGTATGTATTTATGTATGTATGTATGGTATATGTATGTATGTATTTATGTATGTATGTATGGTATATGTATGTAGTGTATATGTATATAAGTATGTATGTATGTATGTATGTTTGTATGCATGTATGTATGTATGTATGTATGTGTGCATGTATGTATGTATGTATATATGTATGTATGTATATATGTATGTATATATGTATGTATGTATGTATGTATGTATGTATATATGTATGTATGTATGTATGTATGTATGTATGTATGTATGTATGTATGTATGTATATATGTATTTATGTATATATGTATATACGTATGTACGTATGTATATATGTAGTGTATATGTATGTATGTATGTAGTGTATATGTATGTATGTATGTATGTATTTATATATGTATGTATGTATGTATGTATGTATATATGTATGTATGTATGTATGTATATATGTATGTACGTATGTATGTATGTAGTGTATATGTATGTATGTATATATGTATTTATATATGTATGTATGTATGTATATATGTATGTATATATGTATGTATGTATGTATATATGTATATATGTATATATGTATCTATGTATATACGTATGTACGTATGTATATATGTAGTGTATATGTATGTATGTATGTATGTATGTATGTATGTATGTACGTATGTATGTATGTATGTAGTGTATATGTATGTATGTATGTATGTATGTATGTATGTATATATATGTATGTATGTATGTATGTATGTATGTAGAGTCTTATCATGATAGGTTTTTACCAGGATGACAGTTCAAAAATTAAATGTTTAGGTTTTGGGTTGCACACACTTCTGAAGGATCACTGTTTTGTTATAAATGTTAAGTTTTTTCATTAAATGTTATATTTTACATTTAAAATAACTTAAATTTAAGTTTTATCCCACCATTTCATTACTAATTTTAATAATTTTTCTTTACCCAATCAGAAACAATATTTTAAACATAATTAAAAGTACTTATGCTTCGTTTTAGAATGTTATTTATTATGTGTAATATAGTGCATAGATTAATATATTTTAATACAAGCATCGTATTTATTTGGAAAAGAGAAAATTATTGTCATATTTTTATGTATTATAAATTATCTTATGATTATTTGATCGTATTTTGAAATATTTAACTGAATAAAATATTTTTATCCACTGCGTGGGTATATCATTGTAAGTAAGTTGTTTATGTCCTGTTCAATTACATGGTTTAAATTCATCGATCGCCATTTTGAAGCTATTTTCGTAAGATTTTTTTTTATGGAAATGCTGTGAATAATATTTTTAAGTAGAATAAAACGATAAATAAGCTTTGTGCCTGACCTCAAATAAATATATAAATAATATCGGCCTAAATTACTGTGGTTAACTATCACATTCATATATTACCATTTGTTTTCATTACAGTTAGTATCCAAAGTGATAGATGTCAGCATTTGGCGTTGGGATACATTAGGGACCATTTCTTAGTAACTTTTTGAGCTGCCATCCAAGTAAACTAAGGTCGTTAATTAATTATATATATGTCCCCTCAGTACACCTGACCGGGATTCAAACCCCGATCTCCCTGTCATCGGCAGTCTAGTTCAACACGAAAATGACGCTTTTAGGCCATGAGGCCACCGAAGCAGGTCGTTTTCTTTGTTGAATAGATAAAGAAAATTTAGATCGTCCCCCTAAAGGGACATTGAACTATGATCTAATTTAGCTAGACTAAGTTCGGTCTAATTACAAACGGACATTATCAGTAACCCAACAAATTATCAAGTAGGCCTTTGGGTGCCACGTTCACTAATTAGTAATAAATTAATTAGCTATTATTAGTATAGTATATTCGCAGCAAATAACACTTATAAGAGTAAATTTCAATATAATTTTTTTTATTTGGGGGAGGGGGTTTATAAGGACACCTTCTCTGTGTGTGTGTGTGTGTGTGTGTGTGTGTGTGTGTGAATTGTAAAATTAACAGTTTCTGAAATATTGGTTTGTAGTTTCTTTTAGGAACGAGTAGCGAGTAGCGAGTAGTCAAGACGCTGGCCACCAATAAACCTACAGTAGCCACGTGACTTCTTTGGTGTCGACTGACAGTTCACAGCTGACTTCTGACAGTCAACATTTAGGTATATACCTAAGTTTCAACTGTCAGAAGTGACAGATGCTTAACACATGTTTTTGCAGATCATATGGCTCAGCGTAGGGATACATAGTTTGGTCTGGTAACTTTTCAAAGCCATCAGCTGTCAGTCAGCACCAAAGAAGACATGGGGCTATTGTATTATATTTAATAGCCAACACACATAACACTTTTATATGGTAATTATTTATTGCATATGTACGATGCTCTGCACAGACTTTCTCTCTCTTTCATCTAAAAAAAAGATATATATATATATATATGTATGTATTAAAACTCGTAGGATTTTGTCCACCAAAGAGCATAACAATTATTTTCCCATTTCAAAGGCCTCCATATATATCTGCTTATAGCTCATAAACTATTGGCCTTATAAAAATATATTTCAAATAAATTGTTTTTATTTTTACTAATTATTAATACAAGTTTAAAATGATAAATTATCTCGTAGCTCCTCGTGGAAACCTTATGATAACTAAAGAAATAAACAAGTTTTAACCCAATAGGTAAAATTTTTTCTGTTTCAGGGGGTCATGAAAAGTCAACATTTATAATACTTTAAAGTTAGATATTTTTTAAGGATCGTAATACTTCTCTCTCTAAGGAGTCGGATTCGGTTTTCCACGTAACTGCTGTATTTATATTTAATCAATTTAAAAAATATATATTACATGTATTTCAAACAAACTATGATGAGTTTATTTTAATTTTATTTTTTATTTGAGGTTCTTAACGTGCACTTTCTGAACAGACTGTTTATATTAACACATGAATTATAAACTAACTTAAATCAAAAACAGACACAACATCCAGACCCCAGCCATTAATTTATCATCGTGAAATGGGGGAAACCCTCATTTCACCAATGATACATTTTTCGGCCATGCCAAGAAACAAAATCGAAACCCTTTACTCAGTAGACAGACACGCTACCAACTTAGCTAAGGCGTCTGGCAACATTGGTGCTCACGGAGGAAGCTCTAAAGACACCTAGAGTAGCCCCATGTCTTCTTTGGTGCTGACTGACAGCTCACAGCTGACTTCTGACAGTCAACATTTAGGTAAATACCTAAATTTTGACCGTTAGAAGTAACAGCTGCGAAACACATGTTTTTGAAAAGCATATGGTTCGGCGTAGCAATACATAATTTGGTCTGGTAACTTTTCAAAGCTTTTAGCTGTCAGCTGTGATCTGTCAGTCAGCACCAAAGAAGCCATGGGGTTACTGTAGGTTTATATTTTATCGTCTTCTTCCTTGCCTAGAAGTCTTCAAACCTTTAACAGATTCTGGGTAAGAAGGAATAAGTTATTTCTACATCATATTATTAAAGATTTTTTAGCACCACGTTTTACTACCCGTTTGGGTTATACGCCTATGTACTAATTATACTAATGGTATTATGGATTAGGAAGGTTTAACTTAGATGAAGTGTACCCGCATTTGCGTGAAAGAAGCTTGGAAAACCACCCTCAGTGTACCCGACCGGGATCAAACCCTGATCCATCCGTCTTCAGCAGTCTAGTTCAACATGGGAGTAGAGCGTTAGACCATGCAGCCACCTAAGCGGGTATTATTTTATTTCTTTTTTACATTTTTACATTTTTTTTAAAGAGGGAAGGGGATGAAATTCATTTTTTTTTAAATGGTAAAGTTGTCTCATAGTATGAAAGATGCTAAATCTCTTGTCTAAATAGTTATTATATTCTGAAAATTGAAAAATGATACCTTGACACGGGAATTGAACCCGGGACTTTTGACTTAATACGACAATGCTCTAACCACTGAACTATCCAGGATTCTTAAATAGCAAGGTTTTTCTTAACAATGTGTTTTTCTACAAGTTTGGGCTATATGCCTATGTACCAATTGTGCTAATGGGCTAAGTATGAGTAAGGTTGTATTTATAGGAAGGGTGGATGTAGAACGGAGAAACCATTTAGGAACCCACCCTAAGTACATCTGGCCGGGATTCAAACCCCGATCTCTCCGTCATTGGAAGTATATTCTATTGCTAGAGTGATGCCCTTTACCATGCGGCCACCGAAGCGGGTACCCTGGAATATTACTTTTGGAAATATTCCCGAGATTGTAAAAAGCTCATACAGTAGCTACATGGCTTCTTTGGTGCTGACTGACAGCTTACGGCTTTGAAAAGTTACAAGATAAAATTATGTATCCCTACGCTGAGCCAAATGATCTGCAAAAATGTGTGTTTAGTCACTGTCACTCCTGAGAGTCAGCTGTGAGCTGTCAGTCAGCACCAAAGAAGCCATGGGGCTACTGTAGATAATATGAAAATCTCTTCATACCATAATGCTACTTTTTCTGCCCAATCACATAATCTAATTCATAGTTTCGCAGTGAACATGAATAAACTAAACCGTGTTTTAATTTGCAAGTCTGCAACACAATTTTAGAAAGCGTAAGCTTAGCTCTTTTTCCCGACACCTTAGCTCTGTCGGTAGCGTGTCTGCTTATCGAGTGAGGGGTCCCAGGTTAAATTCCCGGCACGGCCGAAAATGTATCATTGATGAAAATATGGTGTTACCCTTTCACATTGATTAATTAATGGCCTTGGACTAGATGTTGTGCCTGTCCTAATCCTAAGTTAGATTATAAAACATATGAAGCTACGACAGGCCTAGCAAGCCAATAGTGGAAAATATATGTGACTTGAATAAAAAATTGTCTCAGGCTGAAAACGACAGTGGATGTAGCGTAAAAAAAAATCTTAGCCCTTTTAATTTTAAATAAAGCATAAAACACAATCTACATACTTTTTAAAATAATTTATTAAAATTTGTAAGAAGAACTTCAAAAATAAAACCATCAGTAAATAAATACCAAATTATTTTTCAAACAAAACTTGACAATTTAATTATTTGAATTAATCATTCCCCAGCACTTTTTTTCTCACAAAAAAAACGTTTTAACCGTTAAAAAAAATACATTCAAATTTTCCAAACTATGTCATCAGTAAACTATCCTTACTTGAGGGTTAGAGTTAACGTTTTTACTAAACGGTCTGAAGTAACATCTAAATATCAATTTCTAACAAAATTGAGTTAACTTTTACGACTGTAGCTCCAGGGACATACAGACACGAGGAGAGACAGAAGTGTGAGATCCACTATTTCTTGGATTTGGGGGCACATTAAATGTCACAATCTAGAGTTCAAAAATAGTTCCTATAGCAATTCTCTCTTCATATGAGAAAGTAAATAAAAAATCTATATTAGATCTAATCAATCTTAATTACTTCATAAGATGTAATTTTTGAAACAAAACTTAAAATTTTTGAATATTTATTAATTTATATTTAAAACACACATTAATAAATTTTTATTTTATATTGTAATTTTAGAATCAAAATTTAAAATTTGTGATTATTTAATATATTTTTATTTAAAACATACATTAATATATTTTAACTTTAGAATCAAAACTTAAAATTTATGAATATTTATTAAATTTTTATTTAAAACATACATTAATATATTTTAATTTTATATTGTAATTTTAGAATCCAAACTTAAAATTTATGAATATTTATTAAATTTATATTTAAAACGTACATTAATATATTTTAATCTTATTTAAACTTGTTTATAAAATAATCTCACCTTAGAATGAAAAATTTAAACAATACGTCGAGTTCAGTTTCCTCTTCACAGCCTCAACTATTTAACCTGACGTATCAAGATTCACATTAGCAAATTATTCGCATCCATCCTGTCGTATATATGTGTAAATACAACACGAGAACACAAGTCATAACACTCTTATCCTTAGTAAAAAAAAAAAATGAATAAAAATAAAACGTAGGGTAGAAAAAAAGAGGGGAGGGTAGAAATATTATGGTTTGCTCATTGCCCCCTCCGTTCTCTTGTTCTCCATCCCTCTCTAACGTACTTGTCAAACCGAGAGGTCTCCGCCCATATTATCCATCAGACTCAAAAAACGTCCAATCAAGCTACCGCAAGAGGGGTGAAGGGGGGGTATAGGGGTTGTAGAGAGGGGGGGGGGACAAGACTTTCAAAGAAGGACATCGATCAATCCTTTCATCGTTATCTCTCTGACACGTGTGATGGGAGTAAGAAATGTGTCGATCATGACAAGTTTTTTTTATTTGTATTATTGTTATTATTATCTGTTAATTGAGCTAGCGCCATCTAGAAAGAGCGCGCGTGTGGTTGAGGTATCCGGAGTGGACTCCACGTGTGACCTTGAAAACACACGCGGTTTGCCAGCGTCACAGTCTCTTTCCCTCCCCCTCCCCCCGGCCTTCCCATACTTGCTGGAGGAAGGAGGTGATACAGTCCAATTCTCATAGGAAAGGCCTTTTAGAAGAAAAAACCTAACATGTAACAGCATTTTGCTATTTGCTTCTTTGGCCATGTTGTTTAACGCGCTATCTCTCGCAATATATTGTACTGCCTATGACGGGGAGATCGAGGTTCGAATCTCAGTCTAATGTAATGAGGGTGATTTTTCTAAAGTGGTTTTCCACTCTCTCTTTACGCAAATGTGGGCCCACGCTCTCTAAATATAACCTTCCTAATCCCTAAAACTATTAGCATTATTAGTACATAAGCGTATAACCCGAACGGGTAGTAAGACGCGGTACTAAAAAATAACTTTAAAAAATGTTGGGTTTTTTTTGGCGAGAGAAACTGATAGTTTTGGTAACTATTATATATCTTTCTTGCAGATTCCATTACTTTGACGTATGAATACGTGAAAAGTAGATCTAATAGCTATTATAGCTATCCAATAAGATCCCTTCTATTGGCCTTCAGCTCTCTCGCCCAAGGGCCTTATTGCCTCCTTCACTGCCCCCCCTCCCTCCCCCCCCCCAAAGTCATCCGCGAAAACCTTGTCAAACACACGAGAGCCTCAGGCCCTTTTGAAACACGAGTCTTTAAATGTTAGCGAGTAAAAAATAAAATAACAAAACTAAGTGTGTAGTCAGACCATAGACGTCTTAAGAAGGGGAGGGGGGTCTGCTGGCAGCCATATGGTCCATTAGTCAAGGCCTCTTAGAAGAGAAAAAGAATAATCATTAACTCAAAATTGAGGGGAAAAAAAGAGCTATTAGACAAATAATCGATTCAATTCAGTGAATGTGGAATCTTATTTGTGTAAGTGGTGGAGCGGTGGGGAGTGGAAAGGGGGGGAAGTATATTTATCAAAAAAGGTTATTTTTAGTGATTTGACTACTCAAGCCAAAGGTGATGTCCAGGCAAACTTACCAGGCTAATGTTTTAAAATTGGATTTTCCTGGACGATAATTGGAGGGGTCCTCATCTGAAAATCTTTTGAAAATTATAGTAATCTACTAGCTATATGAAGTGGTCCTCCCCCTAATTTTTTTAATAAAAATATTTATATCCCTAGAAATCATTAAAAGAATACCGACCTATAATTATTAAAAAAGTAAGGCTTCCTTAGAAGCCTTTTGGTGTAGCCCATTCCCTCACCCCCCCGATCAATTTTGAAATTTTGTTACTCTTAGAAGCTATTGTAAATTAGATACCCTTATAAATTATTTGGAATGGTCCTTCCCTTAAAATTTTTAAAAATTGGATGTCTCTATAAGCTACAAACAATTTGATGCAAGGTCATCTTTCAACTTCATATTTTGATAAAATCAGATGAGAGTAAAATAAATCATTAAGGGGCGAATCTATTCCAGGGGAGGGGGAAGATTATTTTCAGGGAGCAATGACCCCGTAGCACTCACTGGTTACACTGCTGCTGATCCAGGCCATTTCGAGATAATAATGGTTTAGATTTGAGAATGCAAGGTGTTTAAGGCTCCCTTAAATGATCAGGACAAAGATTCAGACTTGAGTAGATTCACGTATACCTACTCAAATAAAAAGAACAAAGCAAACATTAAAAACAAGACTGTTAAGGGGCTTACTTCTATAAAATGGTTAGTATACTGGATGTTTTTCTTTACTCAATTTTATAATTATTTCAGTAGTTTCTTAAAGCCTCAATCCGCAACCCTGTTTAGCATTTTACAATCTGTACAAAAATATCACATAAAATTAATATTGACTCTGGATAGGTGGCCTGAGGCCTCAAAATGATTTAAGACGGCCTTGAATCAGAAGTTCTTGTGTGTTTCATGGCCGAACCTATTATTGTAAGTATGCTTACAGTTTGTGCAATAAGACATGGTTTAAAATATAATTATTGAAGAGTCCTTTACTCTTGATAAAGTTTTACCTTTTATATTCTACCTTTTATAATTTACAAGTGTTTCAATCCCCAACAGATTCAGTATGAATTTTAGACAAACAACCATTATCTTAACAAATAAGTCTTCAACACAAAATAATAGCTTGTTAAAATACAAATGAGTTTTTATATACAGGGTGTATTGTAGCATGTGTAACCAACTTAAGAGGTAGTAGGGATGTACAAAAACAATTAAAAAAGTTCATATAACTATGTGTTCCACTTTACCTTGTATCTGAGCTACAGCCAAGTGATCCCACTAAAGTCTAAACTGTTTGGATACGTGCTTGATATCACTCGACCTGTTTGCTTGGTATGTTCCCAGGGTTATTCCTATTTTGTTATCTTGATAAGAACAGTTGGTACCGTTCTGTGAGTTAGACGTAATATCGAACTATTCATACGAGTAAATGGCAAACATGCACATGATGTATGGATTCGCCGAGTGGGATGCAGCATATGCAAGACATCTCTAATTGGCTCGTTTCCCTAATATACAACTTCCAAACAAGAAAACATTTCAACGATTACATGAAAGCCTACGAGATACATAAATATTTCTTTAAAAAAATGAATGCCAGGTGATGGTAAACCAGTTACTGTGGATTCACTTATTCGCCGGAAAGCTAGCACAGGACATAAACGTGGTCATGTGACGTGCTCTAAGCCAATCAGAAGATTCCCGCCAAATCACGCGAGCTGTTCCGCTAAAGTTCAACTCATCTTTACTTATCCGCTCTGCCTGATATATTCGGCACAGAAGAACTAAAGAAATCTCAGAACCACCCATCTCAAATCAGTGCGCATTTGACAACGCATGCGCTGTAGAGCCAGAAGTAAGCAGAAAGCTTCTTTGGTTGTTGTGAGGAGATTTGAAGAAACCCGTTAATGTAAAGCTTGTATCGATGTATTGGATTGTGCCACGACAAAGCGTTATAATTTGTAAACATCCATCGGGAGAATGATCTATAATATATGTGTATCCACTATAAAATAAAATATGTTGGTAATCAGCTGTTTTATATTAGTGTTGCAATGCATCATGGCTCAACATACAGCGTGGAATTGCTGCGCACTGAGGAACATTCTGCTTTCTATTTTCGACGAACGTGGGAATCAAACTTTAGTTTCCGAACTGATAATCCCGAGGAGCTGATTTTGCCGAACGTTGAAGAAAATGCTGGCACCAGTAACTGAAGAATAACAGAAGTAAAGGACGTCAGACACATGACAGAGTGTAGAGTATTATGTTATAAACTGCTTTATCCGTACCATGTTCAACGAACGATACAGGCATTTGAGGGCAATGATTTTCGTCCAAGACTAAACTTTTTGTTCTTGGTTCCTGCAGATGGTTATCGCCGATCCGTATTTTCAGCCCAATGTTATTATTTACTGAGGAAGCTGGATTCACCAGAGATGGAGTCTTCAATTTTCATAACGCTCATCATTGGGCTGAAGAGAATCCATATACTCTTCGTCAAGCACGACACTAACAATTCAGTGTCAGAGTATGGGCAAGAATACTCGGCAGCGATTAAATATGACTTATTTTTCTTCATAAGAGATTAATAGGTCAATCGTATGTAAATTTATTGAGAAATCAATTTAATGGACTATTTGGAAGACGTCCCACTTGATGTTGCTTGTCACATGTGGTCTTTGCATAACAATGCACCGCCACATTTTAGCCTAGTATCCAGAAATTTATTAAATTAACGTTTTACTATCAAATAGATAAGTATCGCAGAGCGTACTAGCTGGCCAGAGTGTTCCCCAGACTCAAATTCATTATATTTTTACTTGGGGGAGGCGGGACTCTGGGGTGACCTGGTGGTCTAGGGGTAAGGTGTAGGACCTATGTGCTGGGGTCCGGGGTTCGATCCTCGGTACCGGCACAGATTTATCTGATTACCAAACCATTCCTTCACCTCTGACAAGACATCTTGTGAATGTGGGGAATGCCAGGCCTCCACCGTGGTTCGGATTACACGTTAAACTGTAGGTCCTCCATTTCACCTCACAATCACCCTACCATTACACATTAAAGTAAGTGCGTATAACCCGAACGGGAAGTAAGACGCGGTGCTAATAATAATTAATTCAACACCCATTACCATCATTGGGAGACCTCGCCAACGTATACAAGAAGGCTGCCAACGAATCTGATAAATACCTGTTGGTATTTTTGAGAGAGCGGGGCATTCTACAACACGACCGCAGGCTTGCATTTAGGCCTAAGGTGACTATTTTGAGCACTTCCTATCATGTTAAGCAGTTTCACATTACTGGAGTACAAACATGACTGTAGCTCGGAAATAAAGTCAAAATGGTAAAAATGTTTGTACTAACTTTTTTAATGGTTTTTGTGTTTCCTGCCCACCACTGAAGTTACGGTACATGTATTTCATTAATCGAAAAAGGTAATTCAAAATTTTATTTTATATTAAAATTTTCACAATGCATTTTCATCTATAAAATGCCAATGTTTGCACTCAACTTTTTATAACACGAGTAAGTGAGCCTTTAGTCAAACACTCACTTTATACACACTCAAATTTTATATATGTGAAGAAATATTCTAAGAGATAACATTTTAAAATATCTTTAGTGTTTCTTATATCATATTATTTTCAGTCAAAATAGAATTAAATGTTGTAATAAACTACGCACATGAGAATATATATGAGTATGTATGTGCAAGCAGCCTACGTATATAAGAATATTGGTGTTCTACTGTATATTGTCCTAAGGACGTACGTATATAAGAATATTTATGTTCAACTGTATATTGTCCTAAGGACGTACGTATATAAGAATATTTATGTTCTACTGTATATTGTCCTAAGGACGAACGTATATAAGAATATTTGTGTTCTACTGTATATTGTCCTAAGGACGTACGTATATAAGAATATTAGTGTTCTACTGTATATTGTCCTAAGGACGTAAGTATATAAGAATATTAGTGTTCTACTGTATATTATCCTAAGGACGTAAGTATATAAGAATATTTGTGTTCTACTGTATATTGTCCTAAGGACGTAAGTATATAAGAATATTTATGTTCAACTGTATATTGTCCTAAGGACGTAAGTATATAATAATATTTATGTTCAACTGTATATTGTCCTAAGGACGTAAGTATATAAGAATATTAGTGTTCTACTGTATATTGTTCTAAGGACGTAAGTATATAAGAATATTTGTGTTTTACTGTATATTGTCCTAAGGACGTAAGTATATAAGAATATTTATGTTCTACTGTATATTGTCCTAAGGACGTACGTATATAAGAATATTAGTGTTCTACTGTATATTGTCCTAAGGACGTAAGTATATAAGAATATTTATGTTCAACTGTATATTGTCCTAAGGACGTACGTATATGAGAATATTTGTGTTCTACTGTATATTGTCCTAAGGACGTAAGTATATAAGAATATTTGTGTTCTACTGTATATTGTCCTAAGGACGTAAGTATATAAGAATATTTATGTTCAACTGCATATTGTCCTAAGGACGTAAGTATATAAGAATATTTGTGTTCTACTGTATATTGTCCTAAGGACGTACGTATATAAGAATATTAGTGTTCTACTGTGTATTGTCCTAAGGACGTAAGTATATAAGAATATTAGTGTTCTACTGTATATTGTCCTAAGGACGTACGTATATAAGAATATTTATGTTCAACTGTATATTGTCCTAAGGACGTAAGTATATAATAATATTTATGTTCAACTGTATATTGTCCTAAGGACGTACGTATATAAGAATATTAGTGTTCTACTGTATATTGTCCTAAGGACGTAAGTATATAAGAATATTTGTGTTCTACTGTATATTGTCCTAAGGACGTAAGTATATAAGAATATTTATGTTCAACTGTATATTGTCCTAAGGACGTAAGTATATAAGAATATTTGTGATCTACTATATATTGTCCTAAGGACGTAAGTATATAAGAATATTAGTGTTCTACTGTATATTGTCCTAAGGACGTAAGTATATAAGAATATTTGTGTTCTACTGTATATTGTCCTAAGGACGTACGTGTATAAGAATATTAGTGTTCTACTGTATATTGTCCTAAGGACGTACGTATATAAGAAATTAGTGTTCTACTGTATATTGTCCTAAGGACTTAAGTATATAAGAATATTTATGTTCAACTGTATATTGTCCTAAGGACGTACGTATATAAGAATATTTGTGTTCTACTGTATATTGTCCTAAGGACGTAAGTATATAATAATATTTATGTTCAACTGTATATTGTCCTAAGGACGTACGTATATAAGAATTTTTGTGTTCTACTGTATATTGTCCTAAGGACGTACGTATATAAGAATATTTGTGTTCTACTGTATATTGTCCTAAGGACGTACGTATATAAGAATATTTATGTTCTATTGTATATTGTCCTAAGGACGTACGTATATAAGAATATTTGTGTTCTACTGTATATTCTCCTAAGGACGTACGTATATTAGAATATTAGTGTTCTACTGTATATTGTCCTAAGGACGTACGTATATAAGAATATTTGTGTTCTACTGTATATTGTCCTAAGGACGTAAGTATATAATAATATTTATGTTCTACTGTATATTGTCCTAAGGACGTACGTATATAAGAATATTTGTGTTCTACTGTATATTGTCCTAAGGACGTACGTATATGAAAATATTGGTGTTCTACTGTATTTTGCGCTAGGAACCAACATATTTGAGAGAGTTTATATACCATATTGCGAACATTTATATTGGTTAATAATCCAGTACAAAGTCTTCAACTGAAAAAACACAAATATAAAGAGTTAGTCAGCATGCTACCTATTACGAAAACGATGACTAGAGTATTCGCACATATTTTGTTTCCAGACCTAGTTTGACAATATTTTAGAGTTGCAAACATAGTCAAATTTTCTTTAGAACAAGATAATTATTCCTATTGACAATATTCGTCAAGATTTGTTTTTTTAGCACCGCGTTTGAGTTATACACCAATGCACTATTTACTCTAATATGTTAGGTATAAAAAAGGTTGGGTTTAGAAGAATTGTACCCTCATTCTCTTGGAGAGAGTGTGGAAAACTTTTTCTTTTTAGAAAAAACTACCCTCAGTACACCCAACTGAGATCTAACTCCGATCTCTGCATTATCAGCAGTCTAGTCTATTGAAAGATTTACGACTTGTGAATATGTGGCCATCAAAGTGAGTTTCATCACTATTGACGTGCATAAAATTACTCGGAGTCATTGTGATTGACTGGTCTGCCCATCTCTGGCCCGGAAAGTTGGAGCGGTAATTATTATTATTATTATTATTATTATTATTATTATTATTATTATTATTATTATTATTATTAGCACCGCGTCTTACTACCCGTTCGGGTTATACGCACTTACGCTAATGTGTAATGTTAGGGTGATTGTGAGATGAAATGAAGGACCTACAGTTTAACGTGGGATCCGAACCACGGCGGAGGCCTGGCATTCCCAACATTCACAAGATGTCTTGTCAGAGGTGAAGGAAGGGTTTGCAAATCAGATAAATCTGTGCCGGGACCGAGGATGGAACCCCGGCTGCCAGCACAGAAGTCTGACACCTTACCCTTAGACCACCAGGTCACCTTATTCCAATGTTAATTAAATTGTTTGTTATTCCCCACCACGTCATCTCGATTATGTCATTTTTCCTGATTGTTTTATTAATTCTTTAAATAGTTTTTTTATTTTTGCTTATGATACTAGTCACTACTTTTATTTAGACCTGTCTTTAAAACAAAAATATTAATAAATAATTAATTACACTAATTAAAAATGTTCAGTAAAAATAAAATATGTACTGAAAGTCAAACTATAAATATCAAATTATAATGAGTTTTAAAAATGTGGGGAATTTTATTTGATCAAGGAAAGGCCCTCTAAGTGCCCCCCCCCCCAACAAAAAAACACACTACAACAACCCAGCAATACCTTTAAATCCCAAAATATCTAAAAGTGTTTTTAAAAAATAAATAAAATAATTAAAATATTGAAAATGGACATCTCAACACTTAGATCATTTTTCAAGTGCCGCGTCTTACTGCCCGCTCGATCTATACGCTTGAGATCAAAGTAATTGGTTATAAATAGGGCTCAGATTTTGATGGCATGTCATTTAATTTTTATAGCACAAACTATGATCATATGCATATCAATAATTGATAACTATTCTGTTGAAACTTTTATTTTATAGGGTTGTGTTTCATATATATTAATGAATATATATAGGCCTACAAATAACACTAAATTGGTTGGTTTTTTTGTACACTTCATAAATACATATTTAAATGTATATAACATGTATATATAGGATTTTAGAGAGGAATTTTCTCAGGGTTACGAAGTTTTTTCGGCCCCCACTACCCTTCCATTTTCCATTAGTCCTGTCTAAAAAAAAAGACAAAATCTGATACTCAATTTATATTGTTACATTTAAAAAAAGTAAAAAATTAATAAGACAAAATATAATATACTAATAATTTAGTTTGTAATAATAGTAGTGGAAATATGAATGCTAGTCTTCATTAATATGAAATATTATCTGAGATCCCGGGAAATTTTCAAGCACCTTTTCACCCCCCGGGCCCAGGTACGACGTACCCCTTGAATCCCACTCTCATATGACTATATATAATACATACATATAAATTACATGTAGATAAATTATATATATATATATAATCATAATTATATATCATACATAAATAAATTTTATATGAGATATAAAGTATATAATATAAATTATATAATCCACCTCGGTGGCGTAGTTAGCTAATGCGCTATTCGTGTTGAGCTCAACTGCTGAAGACGGGGAGATCGAGGTTCGAATCTCGGTTGGGTGAACTGGGAGTATTTTTTCCTCAATGGTTTTCCACTCTCCCTCCACGTAAATGCATATTCATCTCCTCTAATTCAACATTCCCAATTCCTAATTCATTAGCGTAATTAGTACTTAAAGCGTATAAGCTAATTATTATTTATTATTATATTATTATTTATTATATATTATATAAACCTTGTGTGGTAGGGATTATTTTGGTGCATCTCAATATTCTATTTCTTTAGTTATATATTCAATAAAATATATGTGCATATAACCCGAACGGTTAGTAAGACGCGGTGGATAAACAAAAGATAACATCTGTTGTCAATGTTTGTTAGCTTGTAGTACTCGTAGGAGCCAAATGTTATCATCATCTACTCGCACGCGCAGATTTCGCAGTTGCGAAAGAGCACTCGATGCGAGCTGTTGAGAAAACATTGATGACGACACAGCAAGTAATCGACGCTCACGCTCCACGTGGCTGGCCGCCGGCCCATTGCGCTCCCGGGTCAGCGTACCTGCATGGCTATCTATTTAGAAGGTTTGAGGGGGTAGGGGTAGAGGGGTAAAGGCGGGAGAAACACAAATTATTATGTTATAATAACAAAGACTACAATAAGAATTGAAATGAATATTAAAAGTTGAATAGACGAAAATGATGTAAATGTGTAATCAGTTTAATACAAGAGATTGAGCAATATACTAAAGTAAACAATGATATGGGATAGAAAGTGGACTAAAAATACTGTGTACACTAGTTGGCATATTTAAATGAAATGCAGGTCAGATTAAAAGTATAAAATATAATAAATATAGTTAATAGGAAATACATATAAGTGTTGACTAATTAAAATACACTTAAAATTAGTTTAATAGAATTAGAAACTTTAAACTCATTTAATTTAAAATATCTAAATTTAAGTTCATAAAAACATTAATAACATGAAATGAATATAAATAAATGTAAAAATTATCACAGTCTTGTTGTTGGGATTGACTTCCCTTACTCCTTTGTTATTGATATTCCTGTACTGATGATGTCTACAGAAGTTCTATTTTACCGACATGTTTCGGTGCTAACAATTGGACGCACCATAATCATGGAGCTGAAATTAAAATTGAAAGACTTGCTATAAAATATATAAAAGCAATGTTAGTAGGACGTGAGAAAAATTTTATGAAGTAAATTGGACTAAAATTGAAAAAGAAAGAAAAAGAAAAACTTACTCCGAAGGGTGGTAGGACACGATGAGATCGAACTTAGGAAGCGGACTGAAGTCAGTGGAGAGGGGCGATGATAAAAAAGAAAGTTAAAAAATCAGTACGGCCAACCTGATTAGAAAAATAGTTGAATGATGGAGTGTGGGATAATGTTTAAAAAAATGGATGTGAGAGAGTAAAATGACCGGAAAAATGGATGGGATTAAGGAAGAGAAAGTGGTTTACATCTTCTCGGCTCCGGCTCGAACGGGCCATTTAGCTACGATGGAGGGTAGAGCAGGATGACGGGTTAGATACTTTAATATGCTTAGGTAGACGTTTTAATGTATTAACTAAGATTTGGTTGGATGATTGGAGTTGTTCATTAAGAATGGGTTTTTTTCTGAAGAGTAGCTGCATGAATGAAAAAATTCTCAGCGGTGTTTAACATGGGTACTTTGTGAGCGAAATAAAGGGGTTTGAGACATTGTTCAATGGGTCTTGGTTGGTGGTTAGAATATTTAAGATGTTCGGCAAACTTTGATTTGTTTCTATTGTATTTGAAATCAGAAATATGTTCTTTGTAACGTGTTCAGAAGTTTATACTTATTTTACCAATGTAAATGCTGTGCATTCGCAAGTGAGTTGATAGATTCCGTTCTTCTTATAGATGTCACTTCTGTTAAGATTACTATTGTTGAGGTTTTTCTTGATATTATTTTTGGTTGTAAAAGCAATATTAGGATTGTATTTTTGATGATATTGGTGATGCGATGTGTTTCCGGACGACCCATGTAATTGAATTTGAGCCATTTCTTCTTTTCAGTGGGGTTTACATTATTATTAGTGAGGGTAGTGAAGAAGTTATCAGAACGGAGTTTCTTTTTTTGGTTCTGTAAAATCTTGTAGATAGTGGA
Organism: Timema cristinae; assembly: GCA_039000515.1. NCBI lineage: Eukaryota > Metazoa > Arthropoda > Insecta > Phasmatodea > Timematidae > Timema > Timema cristinae. Next base: position 40,911,507 of record JBCFYV010000100.1, on the reverse strand, counting down.
ATGGGAATATCCATTGTTGGTAGCAATTTGTTTGATGATGTTGAGTTCAATTTTGTAATTAGTTTTATTAAGAGGAATGTGAAGTAAGCGATGAATTAAACTTTTGAATGCAGCAAGTTTATGAGAGATGGGGTGGATTGAATTGTGAGGTATTATTGCATCCGTGTGAGTAGGTTTTCTGAAGATTTTGTATATAAGTTTGTTATGACAGCTTTTTGTGATATGGAGATCTAAATAATTAATACTGCTATTATTCTCTTTTTAGATAGTAAAGGACAGTTTGGGGTGGATGTTGTTGATGATGTTGGTAATTGCGGGATGTCGTATTCATTATCGAAAACAATGAGGATGTCATCAACATATCTGCAAAAGAATTGTATGCTGAGTGAATTATTTAAACTATTGAAGATTATAGGGTCATATTTCTGTAAAAATATTTCTGACATTATACAGGAAATTGGGGAACCCATTGCTAGTCCACACACCGACCGAGATTAGAACCACGATGTCCCTGTCGTCGGCAGTCTAGTCTACTGCTAGAGTAGAGCGTTAAAACATGAGGCCACCGAAAAGTAATAATAATAATAATAATATTTCGCACCGCGTCTTACTACCCATTCGGGTTATACGCTTTAAGTACTAATTACGCTAATGGATTAGGAATTGGGAAGGTTGAATTAGAGGAAGTGAACCCGCATTTGCGTAGAGGGAGAGGGAAAAAACCATTTAGGAAAAACCACCCCCAGTTCACCCGACCGAGATTCGAACCTCGATCTCCCCGTCCTCAGCGGTCGAGCTCAACACGACAAGCGCGTTAGCCAACTACGCCACCGAAGAGGATGCTTGATTTAGTTGGAGATAACTTTTTTTTTTACATTAATATAATTAACTAAAAAAGTGTTCAGGTTCTGGTGATAAAGCAGATAAAGGCCTTTATTATGTCTCACACCACACAGGGAAGATAAGAAAGGTTTTCTTGAAGCCGATAGATGGTAGAGATAAGAATAACAATTTCTTGACACGTGCCAGACTTTGGACTAAAGTGGTGGTGTCCATATATTCTCTAAGATGGCTCTGACTCATCTGAAGTATTGGTGATAGTGCAGATATATTTTATAATTTTATTGAGGGAAAAGGTTTTTGTAGGAAGTCATTGTATCATATTTACCCATTTTAAATTAATTCAGTCTATGATATCTGAAGCATAACTTATAATTGATGATAATTTTTCAGAATTTATGATTCACAGAAAAGGACGTATGAATCTTCATTTTTTTCCTCGCTTTCTCAAACCATGGTAACAATACCTATAAGTCATTCACGAGCTAAGTTTACCTGGATGACAGCTCGAAATGTTACTAGAAGTAATCACTAATATATCACTACGCCAACAGCTGACATCTATCACTTTTGATCAGTGTAATGAAAACAGATAGTAATATATTAATGTGATAGCTAACCACGGTAATTTAGGCCAATATTATTTATATATTTATTTAAGGTCGGACACAAAGTTTATTTGTAGTTTTATTCCCCTTTAAAAAATATATTAACACCACTTTCACAAAAACTTCTAACGAGCATAGCTTCAAAATGGCGACTGACGAATCTAAACCATATGATTGAACATAACGGTAAACAAGTTTTTTACAATGATGCAGACACGCAGTTGATGAAAATATTTTATTCAGTTAAATATTTCAAAATACGATAAAATAATCATAAAATCATTTATTGTATGTAAAAAAAATGACAAAAATTTTCTCTTTTCCAAGTAAATACGATGCCTGTATTAAAAGATATTGATGTGTGCACTATATTACACCAAATCAGTAACGTTCCAAATCGAAAAATAAGTACTTTTAATTATGTTTAAAATATTGTTTCAAGTTGGATAAAAAGAAATTATTTAAAAAAATGAAATAGTATGAGAAAACTTAAGTTTACGTTATTTTAAATGTAATATATAACAGGTAATTAAATATCTTTACATTTATAAATAAACTGTGATATTTTACAACTGTTGGCAACCCAAAACCTAAACATATGATTTTCGAACTGTCATCCAGGTATAAACCTATCGTGAACGGAATATACTGTGTGTGTGTTTTAGGATGTACGACTCTGACCTGGCGGTTGAAAACAGGACATTCTTGCAAGATTTCCCCGACCATAAGGTGTAGTTTGGTTTTCGGTAGTGAAAGTGATCTTGAACGATTTATTTTCAGGAAAGGAAACCGATCATGTGTGGTAGAGCCTCCTTTGGACCATGATGGTAGCAGGAGACCTCACGACTTCTATCGTAGGGACCCTCATCATCAAGCAATTATCCAGAATGAACGTGTGATAGGTTCGTGCAGTTAAAGGGTGTGGAAATAGAGTGGTCATTTCAACTCAATTTTCATCAGCAATAGTCATTATTTAAGGTGGGATGGAAAATTTCGCGAGAAAAAACCAGTTTTTATGGCAAAACATTTTTTGGACAGAATAAATAAAATATTGCAATACATAGAGTTTAATTTTCGTCACATGGTTACTTCAAAATTTATTGAATATCTGTCAAGGGTGTTCTGGAATTTAATATAAAATTTTCTCTTGATTTAAAAAGTTTGTTAGAGAATGCCGCTATGCTTATGGCAGATATTCAGGAACTGTTGATATCAACATGTGAGGAAAATTAAACTCCATGTTTGTTTGGAGCAACATTTTATTTATTTTGGCAAAAAAAAAGTTTTGCCATAAAAAATTGCAAAAACATTGGCCTTTTCTCGCGTCTCCTTCCATCCCACCTTAAATGTTAACCATAATCAAAGTGTTACTAAACCTGAATTATTGATTTATGATCTTAATTGTAAATCAAAACCACGACAACCGTTGGTAGCGAACATAAAAATACCTGGAGCCAGAACACAATAATTTAAAATCTAGCGCCGATTTGTTAACTAACGTAAGAGGAGCAAGGGCGATCAGGTCATATACTAAACCGGTCAGGATCCGAACCAAGGACGTCCGGGGTAGATAGGATGCGTGCTGTTGGACACCAACTTCACGTTTCCGCCTAAGTGTGTTCGCGTGATAGTATTGAGTTTCAACGATTTTATATGATAGTTTGAGATATACAATGTTTTTTCTTTACTTTCTGACTATCGGTTGAAAAATTGTTCTTTCTTTTGACGCTTCAAATCTATAATTGAGAGGTTTTTTTCAACTCTGGTTTTTTGGTGACCAACCTATTTTGAAGGGACTCCATTGGAATTTTCGGTTACCAAGTATTTCAGTTTCCTAGTTCTTGTGGCTTTCAAGATTATTTCGACTGAACAAAGGACATAGAAACGGGTTAAGTACTGTAGTTGATTGGTTTTTTAATTCAATTAAAAAATCTCCTGTTTCATTAGTTTTACTCCCGTGATTTATGCTATAAATGGGAAGTGTTTCGGATTTCTAGGTCATCTAGAGGCTTCTAAAGGGTGTCTAAAGAGACAAACACATACATTAGAAAAGTGGTTCTCAAACTCTTTTTAGGTTGTACCCTCCTTCGGCCATGACCAAAAGTTTAATGTACCCCTAAGATAAAAAAAATAATTCAAATGATAAGTTAAAAAAAAATATGACCACATGGTAAATTATTGATCTATTTAATCTATTGTGAAAAACTATATGTAGTCAAAATATTTAAAATGTGACAAAGCTATTTAGAGATAATCCTACTGTTATAGCCTTTAACATTATCTCTTAATGAGAATTGTTATTATCAATTTTTAAAAAAACTAGTTTTACTATAAAAAGATTGTAGAAAAGTTTTATACGCCTTCACAATATTGTTCAAAAATAAAGAAAAAAGTAAGCCTAAATACAGTCTTTTTAGATAAAAAAAATTTAATTGCAATTCTGGAGCTGACATATTATGAATCCCAAAGTTTTTCAGTGAGAGAGGGGTGGCTGCATGGTTTGGCACAACTCTTTTGAAGTCTGGTTGTCAAGTTGAAACTTTAAAAAGCGGAGGTCAAGCTCCAAATGTAACCTATTGCGGTATTTAATTTTTTTAGGTACCATGGATGAAAAACCACTTTCACAGAGATATGTTGTTGAGAAAGGCATCATAAACTTTATGGCATGGTCAGCGATATGAGGAAACTCGTTCAGTCTCTACAACCAAAGATCCGCCAAAGATGTTTTCTTGAGAATGGATTTGAGAGTTTTTTTTTATCACAGGACAATTCAATAATTTCTTCCTTTTCTTTCATTGAAAAGAAGTCTAGTAGATTGTAGTTTTCCACTGCTTAAAAAGGGTCTTAAATCCAGAAATCCCACTCTAAATTCTCAGGAAAATATTTACCAAGTGTGCAATTAAAGCCAGACAATACTCTTTTATGTCGTTGACAACATAATCATGAAGCTCAAGTTCATTTTCTTCTACGAAATTTTCTAAAGATGGAAAGAATGACAGTTGTACCTTCAACTTCTTTTGTTGCAAATTCAAATTTCTTTTTTAAAACTTTTATTTTTTTGTGAACAATGAAGGGTATTGTGTGTTTACCCTGCAGACCTTTATTCAGTTCATTCAGTCGCTGAGTTAGGTCAGCCATAAAAGAGAGCCTGCACAGCCCCTGATCATTTTTAAATCTGTCACTTAGCTCACATTTTCAGTCAGAGAGTAAAACTTAAAACTTCTTGCCTCAGTCCATAGAAACGAGCAAGACAATTTTCCTTTTTGGAAAACCACCTATTACCTCAGTTTGGAAGAGAATATGACTGCTTATGCGAGCTACCCATTTCTTCACAGAAGATTGCAAATAATCTAGATTTGCCTGCTTTTGATTCTATGAAATTAACAGTCTTCACTGTTTCTGTCAATACTATTTTCAAATCATTTGAACATTTCCTGGCAACTAGAGCTTCCCTGTGAAGACTACAGTGGACAAATTTTGCCTGTGGGGTGGCCTTCTTGATTTGGAAAACCACCCCACTATACTTTACAGTCACAGCTCGTGCATCATCGTCAATCATCAATAAATACACTTAAAGGAAACAGAGATTGGAACACAAATATATTGGAACTAATTAATATATATAAACATCACCACAATATATCTCTACAATTAACTACTTTACGAGCTTGAGAAATATTGTTGAGAGAGCAAGAATATCTCACCATGTCGTGGATGTTCATGACATGTTCAAATTACTCTAAAAATAAGCAAGATAACACCAGCTGATTGTAGAAAGTGTCAAATAGAGGGTTGAAAATGCTCACATATCGGTCTCCAGCAGAGAACAAAGATGGGGAAAAAAGAGAGGTGGAAATAACCAGATTACGGTGACTGTCAACAATTATTAGAGTTTCCCATAATTCCCTTGTCATTTTGCCCATTTTCCCTGGAGAGCTGCTCGCGTACCCCCTGAAAGCTGCCTGCATACCCCTGGAGGGTACGTGTACCCCAGTTTGAGAACCACTGCATTAGAAAATTATGAAAAAAAAAGTATTTTTTGTTATTGTTCTTGAATATATTGACATTTTATTCTATCGGTCATGGTATGAAGATAAAAATAATAAGAAGATGGTTTAATTCAATTCAAGATGTCATTCTACAGTAGACTGTGAGACTTGTCTTAGTTTCCCACGGAGGAAACGTAGATTTGTTGACACAGTCGCCAGGATGCCCTTGATCGTGGCTACGAGACCGCCTCGTGTTCAAGGTCATTATTTGCGACTGGAGCAAAAAACTATCTCGGCTCCACCTGCACGGATCCTTTGGTTGGGTGCGTTAAGGACATAGGGAGGGTCACTAAATCCTCTTCTTTGTACCGGAAGGGTAGGGGGGAGGGAGGGTGAGCGGGGATTTACTCACGGTCGAATTGGCAATATAATTTTGTATTATAATTTGGCAACAAACATTTTTATTAGGTATTTAACGTGCACTTTATTAACCCTAATTTTTGTAGAAATAATTTTAATAGATTCATACATCAAGTCATTTTATCTGCAGCTCTCGCTTTTTATAGATATTATAAATACCTATAAAATGACACAAATAATATAGTAAAATATTATCAATGTTGATTCCAGATAAATATGTTTGAATTTTCTAAACTGTTCTTTCAACCAAAATCAGGGTATACTTATAAACGAACTTAAATTTAGAGCTCACAACATTTCCCCCCCCCCCAACCACCTCCCCCCAGCCGTTAAGTAGTTACTGTGAAAGCGGAAGCCCCGGTTTTACAAGCTATCAACTTTTTGGCCATGCCCGGAATCAAACCCAGGACCCTTAGTTCAATTTCTTTAAATTATAGTTTGACACCTTAGCTCAGTGGGTAGCGTGTCTGTCTACTGAGTTAAGGGCCCGGATTTGATTCATGACATGGTTTTAAAAAATATCATTGAATAAATGTGGGAGTTTATTTACCTTTTCATAGTGAAGAATTAATGACTGGGGGGCTGGATGTTGTGTCTGTTCTAGAGTTAAGTTAGTTTATTAGTATTTTGCTGATATTATCAGTCGGTTCACAAAGTGCATGTTAAATACCTCAAACAAAGGAAAATGAAAAATAATAAAAATAAAAATTACAAAAATCATTACTATATTTATGGAAATAAGAGAAGTATTACACTGTCACTTTAATTTATGAAATAAATATGATGTAATGTTGAAGATCCGCCTAAGGGCTTTAATAATATTATATATTTTACAAATCTTCTATAAAGATAGGTGACCTGGTGGTCTAGGGGTAAGGTGTCAGACTTCTGTGCTGGCGGCCGGGGTTCAATCCTCGGTCACGTCACAGATTTATCTGATTACCAAACCCTTCCTTCACCTCTGACAAGACATCTTGTGAATGTGGGGAATGCCAGGCCTCCACCGTGGTTCGGATTCCACGTTAAACTGTAGGTCCTCCATTTCATCTCACAATCACCCTACCATTACACATTAGCGTAAGTGCGTATAACCCGAACGGGTAGTAAGACGTGGTGCTAATAATAATAATAATTATAATAATAATAATAATATTCTATAACGTATTTACATAATAGAACGTTCGATAAAGATATCGCTCAGAGACGTGATCAAAAGGACCGCACAGGGTGAATACGATATTATATATGAAGAGTCCAGGGGAAAAACAGGATAAGTCCAAAATCTTCGATTTTCTGATTTCAATGCCATCTAGTAGTTCAACCGCCATATTTTACGAATGTTTAATCAGGCTGGGGAAAAACATGAGGAGTCCAGAGATATTTACAATATTAAAATACCAGTACAGGGGAAAAAGCTGATAAGTCCATACAAAACTGGGGAATAACCTGACACGTCCAGGAAATCTTACAACTTTTTTTCGTAGTTAATATGCCGCTGCTTACAAAAATAATCAAGTAGCGGCTTTTCATCAAAGAATGTTTATTGAAACATGAGAGTAAAGTACAATATGAAATCGCTACTGACCACCACCTGTGGGTCACCTCATCACCAGCCAATATTTTGTAAGTGACAGTCGCAGCTCTTGTTATTTAGAGTGTTAAGCTGTCGCCGTAAGGCAAGCAAATCTCTTGTCTACACCGACCACTGATATTTGTATCATGACTTCTTTTTATATAGAACCATTGTGAGTGACGGTGACCAATAAATATCAATAAAAATATTCTTGTCACCAATTTCTTGCCCATCTCTACCTGTTTGCTTAGCATTATTTTGTGAATGTTTGTGTTAGGGCTATGCCAGAATCTATGTGGACTGTAAGTTTATTTATTTAAAGTTAGTGTAGAAACGCATTTTAGTGCGTTTTATTCTGGTCAATAACAATGGATTTACAACAGAGTGATTCGAGTTGTGACAAACGAAATAGTAGTTCAAAGCAGAAGTTGACAAAGAAGAGAAGAAAATTTGGCCGTGTCAGAGATGCAAGCAAACTCTTGAGATTGCAATCACATGAAACAGGAGAACCATGTAAGTGTAGAAAAAAGTCTTTTGATGTTTTAAGTGACGAAAGTAAGAAACGTATCATCAAGCACACGAATGAATTTCTAAGCCATGATGAGATTAATCTGTATCTTAGTGGGCTAATCAGAGTGGTCCCAGTGCAGCGGAAACGACCGAGGAAAGATGAGGAATAGGCAAATTTTCATTAGGCTTCCTACATATCATTCCTGCATCACTTTATATACAACTTTATGGATCCACAAATCAAACATCTTGAGATTTTTTGCGACTCATGCGGAGGCCAAAATAAAAATGTCTCTTCATTCAGAGTCTTCCATCATTTGGTGCCCTATGAAAAGCGACTGGATTAGTCTTCCCCATAAGGGGGCATTCGTACTTAGAATGCAATAAGAACATAGGTTTGATCGACCAGGGAGAAGAAGCGAACTACTCTGCTGACAACATGACTTGAGAGAGGGCGAGATGATCCTGCCAGCTGTCCATTACGAAGATATGTTAGAATTATTTCATAACTCAAATTTAATAGACAAGTTTTATTTATTAAGAGTTTTGTGTTATTTTGACAATAATTTATTACATTAATTAATCATAAAAATTAAAGGAAAAACCTAGCTAAGGTATGTCTACATTATTTTATTTATTGATTCATTTTTTTAGGTTTTCTTAAAATTTCCTCCGAGGTGTACAAGGATCTACAACATCTTAAACGATTTTGCTGCAGTGAAACTTCTTACTTAAGAAAATGTTTTGAAGATTCATTGTAAGCATAGTTTTTGTAAGCTTAAAGTACTGCCATTATTTGTAAAATAAATAAAATACAATTCAAACAATGATTCCCTCCTCACTCGCCTAATTACCCTCCCCACCCCAATTCTCATATGAATAAAACAAACGCCCTAATATGTTTAAGTAAATAATTTATTATATTCTTTAAGTAGTCGTAGGAAAAACATACTAAAAACTTGATAAACCCTGGACTTATCAGGTTTTTCCATTTATAGGTTGTGCTGATTGTGAAAAATCAAGTATGAAAAAGTGTTTTTTGTAGTTATGCATTCAAACCAGTGAATAATGTGTTATAATATTAACATGACACAATATGAAAGCTAGAAGCATAAAAAATCTTGAAAGGATAAGTCTGCACGAGTCTTGAAACTTTCAAAATGGTCTCCTGTAAAATTTCATAAATGTGACTTATCAGGTTTTTCCCCTGGGCTCTTCATATGTAAATACTAGTTCTCTCTACTATCAATTCAAGAAAGCATGGTGTAAAAAACTTTACAACATTTTATAACCTTTTATCAAGACCTCCATTTTACGCTAATTTTAATGTTTATATTCTTTATTTTCCAAGCAACAACGTAACTAATATTATTCTTTTAATTATATGTGTCTTTTTGTAGTTTTTTAATTTACTATTTGACTATAAACAATGTTTCGATTAAGATGACTACTCTAGTGTTTTAGTGATTAATAACACCCCTTTTTATCACGTTTTATTTTCAAAACCAGGGCCCGGATTTGAATGACATGACACATTTTTTTATGATACATCACAGACAATGCTCATTCGCACATAAATTATGTTCATGATCCCCTGGATGTAGATATGTATGTTCTATAGGTTATGCCATTAAAAAAAAATGAGGATTCTTATCTTATAGGGGCCTACTATTTCTTTTTGCATAATTTTGAGTCATTTTAAGGTATTTATGTAGAATAATTATATGTTTTAATACAACCGATAATTTGTAAAACAATGGATACTTAAAACATAAAATTTTTCTCTACACAGATATTGGGTGAAAATATAATGTAAACTTTTCAAATGCACTGATGTGTTTTTAAAGGCAACATAACTCCCTAGCTGTCAAAAGCTAAGAAAAATTCTAAATATTAAACAACTCTAGAAGCTATCCGAAGTGCTTTTTATGGTAAATTTATTTAGCACCGCGTCTTACTACCCGTTCGGGTAATACGCTTTAAGTACTAACTACGCTAATGGATTAAGAATTGGGAAGGTTAAATTAGAGGAAGTGAACCCGCATTTGCGTGGAGAGAGAGTGGAAAACCATTTAGGAAAAAAACCACCCCCAGTTCACCCGATCGAGATTCGAACCTCGATCTCCCGTCCTCAGCAGTCGATCTCAACACGACAAGCGCGTTAGCCAACTACGCCACCGAGGCGAGTTTTTATAGTAAAACAGACCCTAATTTGTATTGGCATCTTAATTTTGATATTGTTTTGAACCATAAATATTTTGATCATAAAGGGCTTTCAACCTAAGTTGCCCAGAGGAGACCTCGTGGAGGTGGTCTGACCAGCTTTCCAGGAGAGTACTAGCTACAAATCGCTTTGTGTGTGTGTGGGGGGGGGGGCTCATTCAGAGAAGCCACTCAGGTGAAACCACAGTCAATAGCCCCCTACTGGGATTCGAACCCTGATCTCCCCATCATAGCAGACAGTCTAACACACCAAAGTGACACCTTTGACCATCCGGCCATTGAAGCGGGTCATTTACCTACTAACGTAGATTGTATAGAACTTGAAAAGATTAATTATGACAATTCTTTCGGTAGCTTTTCCAAACCAGTTTAAAAAAAACAAAACATAAATTAAATGAAAGCTTATGCACCAAGTATCTTCACAAAAACTACAATTTTATTCGGTAGTAATTTATTAAGTTCTGCCAAAGCTGTTCTAATTTTTTTTTTTGTTATTTTAAATAATAGCGTTTAATCCGAGGATATTCATATTAATGGCGAATACGCAATTCATATTGCTTTACGCTAGTCGAAGGAAATATGAACACTACTAAAATAGAGTTACCTATGTCATAATAAAAAAGAGTGTTTGAGCTCTCTACGTGAAGGTATTGAGCTGAAAATCCGCACAACCATCACAAAACGTCGGAACTTAAGCTGGGCCTTACTACAAATCATGTGACTTGGACAAACAATAAATTTGACTTAAGGTGAGAGTGTAAGGGATACGAGAAAAGACCAGTCTTTTTACAGTGTTTTTGTATCAACACTTTTTTTTTTAGTCAAAATAAGTCAAATAATTCTTCAGCAGAAACATAGCGTCTAATTTTCTTCACATTGTGACGTCAACAGTTGTTGAATATCTGTAAATGGTGTCCTGGAATTTAACAACTTTTTCTCTTCATTTAAAACGTTTGTTTCTAATGACACTATGTTTACGACAGATATTCAAGAACTGTTGAGGTCAACATATGAAGAAAATTATTCTCTACGTTTCTACTGTAGAGGGGTGACCTGGTGGTCTAGGGGTAAGTTGTCAGACTTCTGTGCTGAGGGTCCGGGGTTCAATTCTCGGTCCCGGCAAAGATTTATCTGATTGCCAAACCCTTCCTTCACCTCTGACAAGACGTGTATTAATCACAACTTGTGAATGTGTGGAATGCCAGGCCTCCACCGTGGTTCGGATTCTATGTTAAACTGTAGGTCCTTCATTTCATCTCACAATCACCCTACCATTACACATTAGCGTAAGTGCGTATAACCCGAACGGGTAGTAAGACGCGGTGCTAATAATAATAATAATCATCTACTGGAGAGATATTTGATTTATGTGGTCCAAAATGTATGTTTGGCTCTTAAGAACCGCAAAAACATTGCCCTTTTCTCGCATCCCTTACACTCTAACCTTAAGATTAATATAATAATATTTAGCACCGCGTCTTACTACCCGTTCGGTTTATCGCTTTAAGTACTAATTACGCTAATGGATTAGGAATGTTGGATTAGAGGAAGAGAGCCCGTATTTGCGTGGAGGAAGAGTGGAAAACCATTTTAGGAAAAACTACCCCCAGTTCACCTGACCGAGATTCGAGCCTCGATATCCCCGTCCTCACCAGTCGAGCTCAACACGACAAGTGTGTTAGCCAACTGCGCCACCGAGGCGGGTCATAGCTTAAGTTATTTTTCGCTTTGGTACGACTTGTTACATACAGTATATGTTTGTATAAATTGTCAACATAATAATGAACTAATATCAAGGTGTAGCCAACCAATAATTTCAGGGGTTTTGGTGGACACAACTACCAATTGCCGGGGCCTAGAAAAAAATAGTTCTAAGTGATAGTTCTAGAAGCTATCTGAAGTGTTCTTTTTATGGCAACATAACACCATAACTACCGAAGGCTAGAAAAAAAATCATAAATATTAAACACTTTTAGGCCTATCTGAGATACTTTTTTTTTTTATGGTAACACAGCACCCTAATTTATAATTGTACCTTAATCTTGATATTGTTTAAACCATAATTAAATTCATATGTATTTTGTTGATAAAATGACGGAGGGAGAGGGTTGAACTCCCAAAACTCCCTCCCTGACTAATTGTTGTACCTTAATTTTGATATTGTTTGAACCATAAATAAATTCATATATATTTTGTTCATAAAATGAGGGGGTGCGGGTAGGGGGGAAGGGAGAGGGAGTTTGAACTCCCAAAACTCCCTCCTTGACTAATTGTTGTACCTTAATTTTGATATTATTTGAACCCTAAATAAATCCATATATATTTTGTTCATAAAATTTCGGGTGGGGTGGGGGGGGGTTGAACCTCCCAAAGAACCCTCTGACTACTATACTAGATTGTACAAGTGTAAGAGAAATGGATATGGGGGATTGGGAGGGGGGTATAAAGAAAGATCTCAGTGACATAGCGTGTTCTTGTCCCATAGTTGAACCATCTGTACGTACGCATGACTATGCAACTTGCACCAAACCTGGGTGCAACAAGGAATACATTATCGCAGCAGAGAGGTCATGGCCGTCTGTCTAGCCTCTGGATTGTCGTCTACTGGATGGGAACAGACGCTATCCTTTTTGTGTGTGTGTGTGTGTGTGTGTGCGCGCGTGGGTGCGTGTCTATCGCAAATACGTGTTCCGCTGCACTTATTGAAGGGGTTACAAAAAAATATTCCCGGTCATAAAACGTCTTCCCTTTCTGTCAAAGATATATAAAACTGTGTTGTGTAAAGAAGTGACAAGGGAGAGGGGAAAGAGCAATGGTGGAGACTGTAAAAAACAATAAAAGCTTCATAAACACTTATTTGTATGAATTTTTTTTTATAATGTGAAGCAAGAAATGGTATTATTCATAGTCTAGACAAGTGTTTCTCACAGTGTGGTCCTTAGACCACTGGCGGTCCATGGTGGCCTATCAAATGGTTCGCAAGATCCTAGGAAGTATATTTTAATAAATAATGTTGATTACAAATAATAATAAACTTTGAAAGACAGAAGATTAAATATGAAATATCCATAATGTGCTTTATTATTTCCTTGGTAGATACAAGTTACATAGAAAAAGAATGTACCAACCTTAAGCCAACAAATCTGAACAAATATTAACTAAACAAATTTGAGGTTTATAAGTTTTAAAAATAATCAAACATTTATTACTGTACTTACTAATTCAATGGGATTAGATTAGATTATTTTTCAACATATTGTAATTTAATTAATTAATCTACATCTTGTATTTATAGTTGTAAACTGGAATTGCCTGGAAATATTGTCTTTCCTGCATAATTTTCAACCCCTCCTACCCCTAACCCCACCCTCCACCCCGTACCAGGGCCTCTGAGAGGAATTTTATCAGGGGGTACCAAAAAATTTCACCCCTCCTCCTTTTCCATTTTTCATTAATCCGGATTTTAAAATAATATTCTATTTGAAAAAAAATTATATATAAATTTATACTTTTATATCTAAAAATAGATAAAACAAGATTAAAACATATTATAGGCTTCTAAAAACTTAGTAATAGTAGTGGAAATGTGAATGTTAGTCTTCAATATAGATATGCGAGCTCCCAGGATATTCCCAGGCCCCTTTTAGACCTTCGTGCTCGGGTACGATATACCCCCTGCATCCTCCTCTCGTAGGGCCTGCCCCCTATCCCCTACGCCCAAGGACCCAGTGATTGCGTATAGCTTATATATTTGGGTAGTCCTTCACCACTAAATCTTTGAGAATCTTTGAGAAACACTGGTCTAGACGACTGTTACACAAATTTTATTTTTGCATATTAAATAAAATATTTTCTTCAGTTGGAACCCAAACGTTTAATTTTCTTCACATGGTGTGATCAACAATTGTTTAATATCCGACAAGGGTGCCCTGGAAATTAATTGCAAATTTTTCTCTTCATTTAAAAAGTTTCTCATCTAAGGCCACTATACTCGTGACTCGTGACAGATATTCAACAATTATTGTTGATACCGCCATGTGAAGAAAAATTAACTGTTGGGGAAATATTTTATTTTTGTATGAAAATTGCAAAAATACGGCCCTTAACTCACGTACCCTTTCATCCCACCGTAAAGCGGTAGTTTTTGTTTTCACTGTCATCTTACTACCCGTATGGGCTAGCCGCATTTAACCACACTGATGGTTTAAGGCTGAGTAAAGTAAAATTAGGATAAAATATACCTGTATTCACGCGGAAAGTGAGTGGGAGAAAATTAAGGGAAAAGTACCCTTAGAACATCCGTCCAGGATTCGAACTCTGACCTCCTCTTCACTGGCAAATCAGACTAAATGCGCTTGACATTTTAACAGCTTTTTTTTTACCGGTGCAGTTAGGTAGTTTGTTATTTAGAAATATGACTCGCACCAAAATGTAAGTGAACATGTTGCTATAGGATTAAATACTTCACATTTTAACAGCTTTTTCACCGGTGCAGTTAGGTAGTTTGTTATTTAGAAATATGGCTCGCACCAAAATGTAAGTGAACATGTTGCTATAGGATTAATACTTCACATTTTAACAGCTTTTTCACCGGTGCAGTTAGGTAGTTTGTTATTTAGAAATATGGCTCGCATCAAAATGTAAGTGAACATGTTGCTATAGGATTAATACTTCACATTTTAAGTTCTATAACTTAAAAAAAAACATGAAAGTTTAGTTTATTTTCAGCGACTTTTCATACAAAATATCTTGGTTTTGTGATCAAAGTTAATTGTTTGAAACCCACTTCAATGGCTGAATGGTTTAAGGTGTCACTCTCGTGTTAGACTGGCCTTTTGATGACGGGGAGATTGGGGTTCGAATCCTGGTGAGGTCTATCGAGGGTGGTTTTTCCTGTATAGTTTCTCACGCATCTTCCACACAAATTCGGGTATATTAACTTTAAAATATTTCCTTGCTAATCCCTACTTAGAGTATTAATCATATGTGCGTGTATCCTGAACAGCTAGTAAGACGCGGTGGTAGAAAAATATTATAAATAAAGATATAGCCAAGGGTGCCCATGTAGGTTTCTAAAATGGGGGACGGATTGGAGTCCGGAGAAAAAATTTCAGGAATTTAACCTTTTGGGAGGGAACTTTAGAGCATCTGAATATAATTCTGAGCTAATTATATGAGTTTCAACAGCCAATTTTCATAAAAAATATTTCTGAAAAATTTACAAAAAATAAAATCTAGTTGTAGTTGAACCCATTGAAAAGAAAGATTATATTTTCACAAGTTTATTAAACAGAACAAAATAAAAATAAAATGGGTGAAGAGTTAATTTACATTTTATCATTTGTATCTCTGTTAACTCGAATTTTGATGTTTCAAAGTTATTAATGCAAATTGAAGCCAAATCTCAAATACACTACTTTTTTGTTGTAAAAATTAACAAAAAAAGTTGATGATGCAGAATGGTAAGGGGGGCTTAAGCCCCCTTTATCACCCATTTATGGTCGCCCATGGATATGGCCTTCTTTAAACAAATAAAGTAATTTTAAAAGGGGTCACAACAAAGGATTTTAAGATAAATAAGGCGTCACTCTCGCAATATACCAGATTGCCGATGAAGGGAAGATCAGGGTAGTGAAACACAGTCAGAGCCACTTTATTCATTAGGCCGAGTAGGCACAGTGCCTAGGACCTATGAACCTTTTAGGGCTTTCGAACTTTTTTTTAAGGCCTTCAATATTTCACTTTAAAAAAAAATAGACAAACATAAAATATACAACAAAATAAGAAAAAACAACAAGTTTTAATTCCTAATATTTATTTTGATATTTTAATTTAAAAAACACATTAATTTAAGTCGTCGCCTTTCTCAACAGCCTCACTGATACAATCACAGGCACAGTTTCTCAACAGCCCCGCTGATACAACCACAGGCACAGTTTCTCAACCACCTCACTGATACAACCACAGGCACAGTTTCTCAACAGCCCGCTGATACAACCACAGGCACAGTTTCTCAACCGCCTCACTGATACAACCACAGGCACAGTTTCTCAACAGTCTCATGATACAATCACATACACAGTTTCTCAACCGCCTCACTGATACAATCACATACACAGTTTTCTCAACAGCCTCACTGATACAATCACATACACAGTTTCTCAACCGCCTCAACTATACAATCACATACACAGTTTACTCAACAGCCCCGTGATACAACCAAGGCACAGTTTCTCAACAGCCTCATGATACAATCACATACACAGTTTCTCAACAGCCTCACTGATACAACCACAGGCACAGTTTCTCAACAACTCACTGATACAATCAAGGCACAGTTTCTCAACGACCTCACTGATACAATCACATACACAGTTTCTCAACAGGCCACTGATACAATCACATACACAGTTTCTCAACAGCCTCACTGATACAATCACATACACAGTTTCTCAACCGCCTCACTGATACAATCACATACACAGTTTCTCAACAGTCTCACTGATACAATCACATACACAGTTTCTCAACCGCCTCACTGATACAATCACATACACAGTTTCTCAACAGCCTCACTGATACAATCACATACACAGTTTCTCAACGCCTCACTGATACAATCACATACACAGTTTCTCAACAGCCTCACTGATACAATCACATACACAGTTTCTCAACAGCCTCACTGATACAATCACATACACAGTTTCTCAACCGCCTCACTGGTACAATCACATACACAGTTTCTCAACAGCCTCACTGATACAATCACATACACAGTTTCTCAACCACTCACTGATACAATCACATACACAGTTTCTCAACAGCCTCACTGATACAATCACATACACAGTTTCTCAACAGCCTCACTGATACAATCACATACACAGTTTCTCAACAGCCTCACTGATACAATCACATACACAGTTTCTCAACAGCCTCACTGATACAATCACATACACAGTTTCTCAACGTCTCACTGATACAATCACATACACAGTTTCTCAACAGCCCCGCTGATACAACCACAGGCACAGTTTCTCAACCGCCTCACTGATACAACACAGGCACAGTTTCTCAACAGCCTCACTGATACAATCACAGACACACTAGTGTCTGGTAGATACTTTCAATTTAGTGTTTAAATGTTCATATTACGACATTTTGTATGTGCAAATTTCATATAATTATGTCGTCGATTGTCATTTGTCATTTAACATAATTTTCACTTAAAAAAAGTGAAAGCCATGACAATCGTTGCTGCCCCATTGTTGAGTGAAAATCTTCTTTTTTATATAGATTTCATCCTTGAGAAGCCTCTTTCTCCTTTATCACTTGTTCCGAAAATGAAGAGATATATTCTGAATGATATATTTACATTAGGAAAACTTGTTATGAGCTTTTCAAGATTTTTTTGTGCGTGCAAACGATTAAAATAGCATAAAAATGGGTAAAAATATCGGACACACAGAGCTATAGAAATTAGAGTGTCTACGGCCTACGAAGGTCTAAAAGAGGCCCTAAACGCAATGCTAAAAAAAAAAAAAAAACTGGTTTGAATTTTCCGGACTCCCAACCTCATAGTTTTACACATACTTAAAAAAACAAAGCCATACAGTTGACAGCACTAGATTAATGGTGAGAAACGAGTGAATGCAACGGGCTGCAAACCCATGTGCAGGATGCATTTGAAGATGCGCAGCGATTGCATGACCTTCATAAGTTCAATGCCTTAACCTTGAACAACTCATCGCATATCAAATTTGTGTAGGAAGAATAATGGTATTATTTTCAGAATATGATATCTAGATGGAGTAATCCTCACTAAAGGCATAAATAATAGCTTTGGCTATTTGATTCTTAAATATGCCATCCCTTACAATTATAATAATTGTACAAGTGGCAGCATTAAGCCAACTACCGAGTCGAAGGTGGCTGCGTTATTTGATAGCTTGTGATCTTAATAAAATCACATATTTGTAGCCGACAATTTCCGCACGTCCATCATAGACTCTGCCTTAAAATATGAGTGAAGAATGACCCTGGGTACGGGACGATTCCTGTATAGCTCAGCGGTTATAGCATTGGCATATTAAGTCAAAGGTTACAAGTTAGATTCCCTTGTTCAGGTGTCATTTTTCAATTTTCAAAGTAAAATTATATCTAGATGGATTAATCCTCACTAAAAGCATAAATTATAGATTTGGTTATTTGATTCTAAAATAGGAAAGCTAAATTTATCAAAAAGGTTTAGTAATATATATTTATTATATCGATTGAAAACTGTAAAGATTCACATATCGTCACTGTACAAATAGTCCAAATCACAGATCATACTAGAGAATGACGATGTTTGGCTCGATTTGTTACGTTAAACTACGTGAATCGTGACCACACATCTGTTTTCTTAAGTTAAGTTAACTTTACGTGGACGTGACGTTAAGTTAAAGTTAAGCTGATCGTGATCATGGCATAGCTTATTATTTCTTAATTACTTTAAACAGCTTATTTCATCAAAACGCGCGCAAAATGAAAGACAACATTATACCCTTTTCTCCGTCAAAATCGTTTTGGCATTGTGTTTTCGAATTCTTATTAGTATAGGTTATAGGTACCTAGTTGGAGAAGGACTGCAATCTTGACTTATTTCCAAAGATAATCAGTTTTATCTCGGTCAGGACAGTGTGATTCTAATATATTTTATATTATATTTTAGGTCAAGTAGGATGGAGAGGAATGCGAGCTGAGAGATCCGTATTTTGCAAATTTTATGACAAAAATGGGTGCATACCATTACATCGCAAGTCCATTACATCGCATGTCCATTACATCGCGTTTTAGGAACAAATACATTGCAGGTCCATCACGTCGTATTTCCCCACCTCTCTATATACAGCTAACCCTACTCTGACGTACAACCAATAGGATTGAAGGGGCGTATATATTTCAATTACATCGCAAGTCCATTACATCGCAGGTCCAACACGTCGCATTTCTCCACCTCTCTACACACAGCTAACCATATTGGCCAACACGATGCCAACAAGTTGTGTTACAATATCAAAACGCACTCCCAACATGTTGGTGTTGGGCGAGCTGGTCAGAGCCAACAGGTTGTGTTGGGTTGTGTTGGATCATTTGTTAGAGATAATAAATGACCAACCCAACATGTTGGCTGAGTCGGGAGGTTCTGCGCATGCGCTATCGAGCTGAATGAGTGTCTAAGCTTGGTGAAGCATGTGTTTTATTTTCAGATTAGTTTAACTTTTAAAATCGGGGCTAGTATAATTTTGTGATCATGGAATGGAACAAGGCTAATACAGTTAAACTAATTGATTTAAATTCTGAAAATGGAAGAATTACACCTAGACAAGTGAATCGAACCCGGGACCGTGTTCAGGTGTCATTTTTCAATTTCCAGAATTGATGTAGATGGAGAGTTACTCACTAAAAAGAATAAATAATAATAGCTTCGGCTACTAGATTCTTAATTGATCTATATCAAAAGTATTTTGTTATTTGTGATGTCTCATGTGTACAAAGCTATCAACTCCACTTTACAAATGTAGGTAACTCATTATTACCATATAAACTACCTTCGATTCGACGTCTATCAACAAGTTGGCTAGAATAAACACAGCTTACTTTTCCACATTAATTGTTTTAACATGTTGGATCCAACTTGTTACATAATAAACGAGGCTTCACTCTCACTATAAAGGTAGGTTTGGTTGAAAGGATTATGTGCCTGACTCCCCTTGTTGGCAAAGTTGATTAGGTTAGACACTCATTCAACTCGATAGCGCATGCACAGAACCTCCCGACTCGGCCAACATGTTGGGTTGGTTATCTCTAACAAATGTTCCAACACAAAACCCAACACAACTTGTTGGCTCTGACCAGCTCGCCCAAACTCAAAATGAATCAAATAATGCCTGGGTAGATAAGTTATTAACGTTTGTTTTAATTTTCTACACACAGCGGAGTAATGAAAAGTAAACTTTCTATCTTACAAGCTAGACGAATTATATATTTTTATCCCAAATTTGTAAATAGTAGTTTTTTAAAAATGAATGCATTTATTTACGCAAAGATGAATGAGTGTGTTTAGTTCGGGCTGCTACTTGCTTAATTTTATAGGCTACTAGCGCCAAGAAGCCAAACAAAAATAAAATCCCAGTTGTTTATTGGTAAAATCGTTCATATATAATGGCGGCGTGATGTTGCTGTTTTAGTGTGAAAAAGCTGTGTGTTGCAATTTATAAATTTGTATATTTTGCAAGGGAATTAAAAATCTAGGGTGTCCCTAAGTAAACTGACATAATGAAAGTTACAGTCATAACTTTGGCTGATGAGATATTTGTCCTTGATGTGAGCGAAGACTTAGAACTAGAGAATTTTAAAGCTTTTTGTGAAGTGGAATCAGGATTCCCAGCACCTGAAATAATGATAGCTCACAATGGAATGCCTCTGTTAGATGATAAAAAATCCTTAAAAGTTCTTGGAATTCGAGATGGTGATGTCGTTATTTTGCAACACATGTTAACTCTAGTTCTAATACTAGTGTATTATCATCAAATTCAGGTAAAGGAATTCTACTTTTATAATAAATTTAATACTAGAGATAAAAGGGGCAGACCTATTGACATAGACCTTAAAATTATCCAAAGATTCTTAAACAGCAAGTTTTGATTCATAAAAGTTATAAACTTAAAATAGCTTAGTGTAAAAATAAGTTTGATGTAGACCTACCAATATAAATTTTAATTAATTTGATCTTTATATACATAAGTATATTATTATTTTGGGGATGGAACCTAAGAGCACTACCATTAAGGCATTTTTTTTTCCTAAGAAACCTGAAGATCACAAAATTAATACCAGCACTACACTCACAAAAATGTGGGTAATACATTAATTGGATTATTATATTAAATTCAAGATTTATTTAAAAACTTTGTTGGCCTAGGCCACAAACAAGTAGAAATAGACTCTCTACCTTACGCTGCACTCTTTTTGCCAGCTTGAGTCCTTCAACACTGGGCTTCACTAGTGTCACTGCTGGGTAATGATAGGACTAACCGCAGCAATACAAGTGTTGAAGGACTCAAGCTTCCAAAGGGAGCGCAGCCATTTTAACCTGTAGGTTGAGTGTCTGGGTATAATTTTTTGTCTGTGGCCTAGGCCTATAATGAACTCTTCAAAAACAAGCTCACCAAAGCGAGGCTGGAACAAATAGCCTAGTGTTGAAAAATCTGTAAAATTGCACTATTGAAGCCTTAAGTATGTTATAGAACCAATTAATGTGTATTACTAGATTCTGCAACGACCGACCACACTTCACTCTCATTCGTACTGGAGACAAATTTCTTTAAAATTACAAACTAATCTTTCTTTATCTAAACAAAAACACTCTTGCACATCCCACTACCTAATGATTTTACATCCAGCAAATTCGTACAAGGCTACATTATAACTGAACTGAAAGTAACGTATTAGAGCAAAAACACCCATCTGAAGTAATATAACCTATTAAAATAAAAGGCGATAGAACACTCACACTGACTGTTAGAAACAAGTTTTCTTTAAATACCTCACACAACCCAATTGCATTATTATTAACAATAAACACACCAGGAACTGGGACATAGGCCTATAATATTAAGATTGTGGTATGTTGGTTTTCCAATAATAAACAATTAAAAATGACCGGCTAATTAAAAAGGTACTCACCTATGATTATGATGCATTTAATGGTTTCTTACCCTAAGAACTCTTGTGAATCTCCATCCACTCATGTTCGTAAACAAACAAATAGGCCCTGGGTGTTAGATTTAATAGCAAACCCCATTCTTGCATATTTACAACTATTGTCTTGTCATTTTTCTAAAACCAACCTTAACAGTTTATAATGAACTAGCCCCCTTCCCCGTAAAAAATATTGTAAAGAATCCTGTAAAACAAAGCTTCAAATCATCCATCATGTCAATATAAAAACAAAACTTTTTTTTACTTATTTTTTTTTGAAAATACAGTCCTACCATCACTGTATATTCCCCTCCCTCTTTTCATCCTCCCTTCTATTTTCATCTCATTCCTCTTTCCTCACCCCTACCCCCACCCTCTTCAACAACCCCACTTTCCCTTCAACAACTTTTTTTTTTCAACGACTATATAATATACTATCGACATTTTTATGAGGAGTAAATTAAATTTTCAAAATA
Organism: Timema cristinae; assembly: GCA_039000515.1. Taxonomy (NCBI): domain Eukaryota; kingdom Metazoa; phylum Arthropoda; class Insecta; order Phasmatodea; family Timematidae; genus Timema; species Timema cristinae. Next base: position 40,889,120 of record JBCFYV010000100.1, on the reverse strand, counting down.
AAATTTAGCCTATGCTACTCGCTGATAATGTAACTTTATATTGGTGAAATAATTTTTAAAATCGGTCCTGTAGTGTTTGAGTTTATCCATTACAAAAAAAAAAAAAAAAAAAAAAAAAATCAAATCTTTCCTCTTTAAAATATTAGTATAGATTTACTCTTGGCATATATAGTATCAATAATCCTGTAAAATACTAGATAGTAAATCTAAACAAATATCCTACTAGAATATAATTAAACAAAGATGGTGTCAAGGTGAATCATTTTAGTGCACAATAGTTAATATGTTTATAATTAAAAACCATCCCAACCTAACAGAACCTAACCTCTAATGTGTCAAAATTATGTAATGTTTTATGAATATTCCTAGTGAGTAATGATATAAAAGGACAAAGATAATAAAATAGGGCTAAGGATAAAGAAGGTATATTAGTGCGCAGTCTCGTTTATTACTACTTTCGTTCGGCTAATTAATTAAATACTGGCATGTAGATTCTCTACATCATGTATAGGGTGGGCCTTTGATTGAAATGCTATTAAATATTTCCGCCCCAGTTATTGCGACCTCAAACAATCAAGAGTTTACTGTATCAGGATGTGCTACCAGTACTACTATAATGTGTGGTGAAATATCACAAAGTGAGTTAGGTAAAGGGTTTGTTGCTGAAATATCAAACTTACTCATAACATTATTGATTTACATGGTCTGGAAAATGGAAATGCTTTTTGTGAAAAGCACTGAAATATTTGTCCCTCACAACTATCGTGTCAAGAATTTGATAAAATACAGTGAAAATAATGATATTTTAAAATTGATTTGCATGTAATTTAAAGGAAAATGCTTATTTTTAGTCTGGAAAACTTTAAATCTTCTTAGTAACGTGAAAATTTTATCAACCCTTTGTATCCTTCCAATATCAGTACCTATGTTTACAGCTTTGACTTATGGTGAAGATTACCATTAAAACAAATGAAGGGGGAGGGGGGGGGCAGAGAGGAAAAATCACACCATGCACATTTTCCAGGGTAGCGACTTTTTTTGTATCTCAAACTTCATAAGGATCCCAACAAAAAGGCCTACTTATTTCAAAAAATTAATCAAAATATGACAGACCTCTTTAAACCATTAATCTATTAAATTGTATTAGAAAGGTCTCATTATTGTCAAACAGATGGAAGTACTAAAATTAAAATTGGATACTTTTCCCCTATTTCCCCTATACGCTTCAAATGTAAACAAAATGTTAATAATGTTTTTTATTTATAATAAATAATATTTGTTTTAAGGTCTCCAAACGCTGGACTTCAGTGGTATCCAGGTTCCAACTTCATCATCTAGCCTGACATTTCAGGGGGCTGGTGCCACCGCCACAAGTTCAAGGACGACTCTGGAGCAAGACCCAAAAATCATCAGGGATATGTTCCTCGCTAATCCAGACCAGTTAGCGCTGCTGAAACAAAACAATCCTCGGCTGGCTGATGCGTTCCTCACTGGTAATCTTGGTAGGTATCATATATAGGAACAACACAAGTATACCTCCTGGGTCAGAACCAGATCAAATCGTATCAAATACCTTAACACCCACTTTGGTAGCATAATGATCAGTTGTTTTGATTGTTTTTTTTCCAATTTTGAAAATAGGCTCAATGAAAAACTTGCACTTGTGGGCATACAGGTTAAGGCATCAGTCTTATTCTGATCTAATTTGCTGGTGACAAGGTCAAGGTTTGAGTCCCAGCTGGATGTTTTTCATAAATGGTTTCTCACTCTTTCTGCATAGAAAAATGGTTTTAATTTCTTTGGGTTTTACTTATCTCTCATTAATGTAAATATATGGCTAACTCTTATGAGTGTATAACCCGAAAGGGTAGTAAGACACGGAGCTAAAAAAAACAAACTCTAGGCTAATGGTTAGTAGCACAAAAATATAATTTGATTAATGAAGTTATTTATCTTAACAGATGAGTTTGCTACAGTCTTAAAAGAGCAAGTTGAAGCGAAAGCTGATAGGGAAAGGCAGAGAATTCGCATGATGAACGCACATCCGTTCGACACGGAAGCTCAGCGTCTCATAGCGGAGGAAATCAGACAGAAAAACATAGAGGCTAACATGGAGGCGGCGATGGAGTTCAACCCTGAGTCTTTTGGCACTGTAGTTATGTTGTACATCAACTGCCGTGTGAATGGATTTCCTGTCAAAGCTTTCATAGATTCAGGTATATTGGTTAATGTTGATTTTGGGGCATCACACCCTCTTTAATAAACATAATATTTTCTCCAAGTTAAAAATAAAAAAAAACTACTTTACTTGAAACAATGTTGTAAGCTACAAGCTTCAAAAATTACATTTCTGGAAACAATTTTTGCCACTTTTTAACTACTCCTTAGACGATTTCTACACTACCTGCCTCGATGGCGTAGTTAGCTAACGCGCCAATTGTGTTGATCTAGACCACTGAGGACGGGGAGATTGAGGTTCGAATCTCAGTCGGGTGAACTTGGGGTGGTTTTCCTAAATGATATTCCACTCTTCCTCCACGCAAATGCGGGTTCACTTCTTCTAAATTCAACCTTCTCAATTCCTAATCCATTAGTGTAATTAGTACTTAAGCGTATAACCCGAACGGGCTGTAAGACGTGGTGTTAAATAATAATAATGATTTCTTCACTCACACCAAATAATCCTCCTTATCCTAAACTCTATGGATTAAGTAATCTTTATATCAATACAAATGAACTAAAAATAGGGTGACCTGGTGGTCTAGGGGTTAGGTAAGGTGTCAGACTTCTGTGCTGGCGGCCGGGGTTCAAACCTCGGTCACGGCATAGATTTATCTGATTTCCAAACCCTTCCTACACCTCTGACAAGAAATCTTGTGAATGTGTGGAATGCCAGGCCACCACCGTGGTTCGGATTCCACGTTAAACTGTAGGTCCTTCATTTCATCTCACAATCACCCTACCATTACACATTAGCGTAAGTGCGTATAACCCGAACGGGTAGTAAGACGCGGTGCTAATAATAATAATAATAACTAAAAATAAGGTGGTTTTTTACTCGAGTAGAGTCAAATCCTAATCTTCATTTCACCTATGCCTACTAATCCCAAATTCAAATCTGTAAGATTAACCCCTTCATTTGTATGATACCCCTTAACCCCTTTAATTCTTATTTTGTTCAAATAAATTTTTCAGTTTCTATACAAATATAAATACCTAGTACGTTGCAACACATACTTTATCTTTCTTTTATTTTCAATTAAACATTGAAAAGAGGATAGAAGGGTAAGGCCTACACACTAACCAGAAAATTGTAGGCCCCAAAGTTAACAATTAAAATACAACAAAACTAATTATGTAATATTTGGGGTACATCAGTCCCCTTCTTCAGCAGAAGCGAGTAAAACACAGACTGGACTATGACAAAATGGCTACAAGTTGATCATGATCACTTAGATTTGTTGTTGCCTGTTTCTTGATTAAAAAAGAAAATCTTAGATTGTGCAATTGCTTGTTCAAACTTGTATCTTTTATTCTTGGTAGATGGATAGAATATTGTATTTATATTATATTAAATTTTATTGTCTGCTATTGTTTGTATATAACTGACTGGTGTGAGTATGCTTGGAAGGGAAGGAAAGGAAAGGAGAAAAGATTATCTAAGGTTGAGACCAAGGGGGTGCCTGTATTTGGTAATATATTGGTGAGCAAGTTTCCACCTACGAAGCTGGGAAGTATTGCAACTATTGAGTAGGGCTCATATCATTTTTATAGCCGATTTCAACCAAATGTTAATGAGGTCTTGTTTTGGCATCTCTCATGTAAAAAAGATGACTTAAGTTATACATAAGGATATATGGGAAGCTTATATTAGGGGTGTATAAGTGCTCTAAAATCTTAGTTTAGGTTAAGTTTTGGCAATTGCTCGAACTCAATTCAGAAATTTTGATCTCTCTATCCAATCTGAAAAATTTTGACTTTATTTAATATGAGAGTATTATTTTTCAAATAGAGTCCCTAAATATTTATTTTTGTTTTGTTTAAAAAAAAATAGCCAATTTTGTATTTGTAACATGTGAGTGTGGCTCTGTCCTCGACCTACTAGAAACCAACTCGCTTGTTTTCTCTTGGTCAATATTGGTGCATGCATGCCATGTCAGTTGCATGTTCAGGATTGCTCTAACGGTTCTTGATTTGCTTTATTCATGTTTATTTTAAATCCTATATTATTTGTAGCAAGCTAACGCGATAGTTTTGTGTTGAGCTAGACTGCCAAGGACGGGGAGATCAAGGTTCAAATTGAGGGTGGTTTTCCCTAAATGCTTTTCCACTTCCCTCCACGCAAATGTGGGTTTACTTCCTCTGTATTCAACCTTCCCAATTCTTAACCCATTAGCCTAATTAGTACTTAAGCGTATAACCTGAACAGGTAGTAAATATGAGTATACTTTATTATTTACACCATATTTATTTTAATAAAGTATAGTTTATGTAGCCATCTTGATAATGAAATACATTTTATTTATAAGAGTACCAATACATAATTTAAACCCCCAAAATAAAAACAAGCCTTGGAACATTTTAATCCCCAATCCCACATCCAAAGCTGCTTCCTATTTCCCGAGGCCATGACCCAACACTGAAATATTACTCAAATTTGAGTAAAACTCAATGTTTTTATTCAAATTCGATTTTAATTGAAAAATTACTGTTCCCACACCCCTAGTTTATTTCTATTCGTCCTTGTGTATGCCTAATGTTGCAGGTGCTCAGACCACCATAATGTCAGCGGCGTGCGCAGAACGCTGTCACATCATGAGGTTAGTTGATACCCGATGGGCTGGGGTAGCTAAGGGCGTGGGCGTACAGAAGATTATCGGCCGTATCCACATGGTACAGATTCAAATAGAGAATGACTACTTGACGACATCTTTCTCTGTCCTGGAACAGCAGCCCATGGACATGCTGCTAGGTCTGGACATGCTAAAAAGACATCAGGCAAGTTGTAAAGGTCATTTTAATATTGTTTCACAGGTGATAAAATAAGTACTTTTTAATGGTGAATGAAGTGTTTTACTTATTTTCATGTGAAGAAGAGTAACGCTAATGTAGAGATAATTTAGGTGATTATGGTAACCCTTGAACTCTCAAATAACTCGAATCCTTAAGGATATTAGAGTTTTGAGAAAATTGGATTTGAGACCCAAATCCTAAATATATTTTTTTCTTTTTCAATTGAAACTTTTTTTATAACTCTGATACTGGTTATTGGTGTTTCAGAACCAACATAATTATAGTACAAGCTCAACAACTAGGCCATAGATCAGTAATTTATCACTTAACTGATGTATGAATAAATTATAAGAAAAAATGTTAACATTTATTTATTGCTCTGAGATTCATGATTTTGTCCAGGATTCGGATTTGAATAGTCGGGATTAAATAATAAAATGTAGATTCAGATTTGAAAAATGGTGGTTCCGACTCAACTCTGGATTATAAGATATACCCATCAATAATGTAATTTGTTTGCTAAATTATGTTTTTTATCTATGAAACAAGTATTTGGTTTGATCGATATTTTTGGAGATTATTTATATTTTGTTAGACCTTTTTTTATTCATTTATCACTGTCGTAATTTTATCTTCTGCTTAGGCTTAATGTGACTACCCCTAGATTTAGCCATTAATAACTCTTGATGTTTATGACCCAAGCGTTTTCACATCGTAATATCTTGGTCATGAGTGTTTTGTATATATTAGGGGTGATCAAATTAAGCCTCATCATCGTAACATTAATCTACCTTGAGCCACATCTTTTGTTTACAAAACACGACTCAGAAGTGGTTTTCATTTGGTCGTCAACACAACACCTGATACCAAGACATTCCTGAAAACTCGTCTGATAGCTACATATATTGATGGACATCTCTTTGGTCAAACCTATTATAAAACTTCGATTAAACAATTACAAAGCTTCACCAATAAAAATATTTAAAGTTAAAGTGAAAATTTATAGTGGACTTGCAAAGCAAAATAATTGTTCACTTTTCTATACTAACATGAAATTTGGCTTATAGGTATAATTTTTTTTTGTGGTGAATAAAATAGGATATAGTGCCACTTGTTCTTTTACGTCCCGCTATTTTGAAAAAATGGCACCCCAAAACTTTTTTTGCCAACATCTCGCAAATTGCTCGCTATAATAAAGAATATAACAATGTCTTATAGATTTCTTTGTTATTTCATCCCAAAAGTTTTTGCACAATCTTGCATGGAAATGTTTGTAGTATGACTGCCAATTTAAGTTTGTGGAGTTTTCCTTCATTTTCTTCTATACAAACTTTTCAAATGGGCAGCAAATAAAAGAGCCAGGTCAAACATCACATTACTAAGGGTGCTTATTCTGTAATCAGATGGATGTGATCCATCTGCTCTTTGTGAAGGTAGAACATTAGGGCTGGATATTAATCTTATTGAAGCAGCTATACTAACACAAGCCACTAGTCGATTAGCTAAGCTCAGTTCTGTATAATGAATCAAGGAAAAAAATGATGACTTTGGGAAACTGGAGCTAATAAAATACAGTGCACAGCTTGTGTTTGCAGGGTTGAAGTAATGTTTTATTAATGACTGTAAATGGACTCTAAATGCAGTGTATGTTTTCAAGATGTCTGACCTTTGTAAAATGCACTTATTGTTGGATGTTTTTTTGGTTTTCCATCAAGATCGAAGGTGAAATTGATAGCTCATATTCTCAGACTTAAAGTTCACCGAAAAGGACCAAATATTATTTTAGCAGTTAATGAAGACATTGGTGATGTTATACTCACAAAGCATTTTCAAATGACAGTGACAGTAGGTGTCCACATGGCCCAATTAGATTAGATTTTATGCGTCCCTGAATGAAAGTAGGCTAATGACTGATATTTTGGTGATATTATTTTTATTTTTATTTTTATTTAGCACCACGTCTTATTACTTGTTTGGGTTATACGCTTTAAGTACTAATTACGCTATTTGATTAGGAATTGGGAAGGTTGAATTAGAGAAAGTGAACCCGCATTTGCATGGAGGGAGAGTGGAAAACCACCCCCAGTCCACCCGACCGAGATTCGAACCTCGATCTCCCCGTCCTCAGCAGTTGAGCTCAACACGACTAGCGCGTTAGCCAACTACGCCACCGAGGCGGGTTATTTTATAATGAAAACCAACAATCACCATGAGATTTCCTTACTACCAAGCGAAGACCACTAGGCTATATACTTTCCACAAAATAAACCCTTGATCAACATCTAAGATGGGTGGCATTTAGCTATATCCTGACTCCTGGGGGTGACATATGAAGTATTTAGTTTACCGGCCAATTCTCTTGGCATGTGCAGTTGTCTGTGGCAGCAAATGTACGAGTTTATGCGATTAACAGTGATTAAGCCTTTTCTCTTTGTATGTTTTCACTAATCAGGTATAGAATATTATTCTTAGTTAGTAACAAACTGTTTAAGTAGTGCCCTGTATCAATCATTCATTGTGCGTTTGTAGGAACATTTCCATTTTTTTTTTCAAATCGTCCTTGTTATAGCGACAAATATTTGGTTTTCAAGATAACTGCAAAAAAATACATTTGAGTGCCATTTTTACAAGAAGGTGGTTGAAAAAATCTGATACAGTGTGGCATTATATCTCCAAGAAGGTAAAGGAAAGGTTAATAGATCCATATAAAAGGACATTGGTCATTGTACCGGCTCTTGAAGCTTTTATATTAGTATTACAAAGTGAATGAACCCTATACAAATGTATTTGAACTTTAATTCAGATTTAAAGTATTCGCCTTGAACTGAAAAAAAACTGGTTCCACAGCACATTGTAACAATGTGTGACAAGGGGGTAAATTATTATGATGTAGTAGTTTATAGACAGCCCTAATATATTAGATTTCACTTTGAATTGAAAAAGTGGGTTTTGCACACCCATAATTTTGTTCAATGTTTATGTGTAGTGTGAAATTTCCCTGAAGAAGAACGTGTTACACATCGGTACGACTGGCACAGAGACACCCTTCTTGTCCGAACGGGACTTGCCCGACTGCGCTCGCCTGTCTGTACAGAGTGAGGATGAGCTTATGAACCAATCGGTGAGGGAGGCAGAGGAGCGGGACCTTGCACGAGCCCTGCAGCAGAGCAGTCGGATGCTAGTGGCCCAGCCGGAGTTCTATACCTCGAGATCCACACAATATAATCCTCCCTACAGACAGGTTCTCGGATAGTGACGTCAAGGAACTTGTCAGTTTAGGTTTCACAAGAGAGCAGGTAATACATTCAGAAAGTATGGCTGCCGCCAACTCTGTAAAATTTTGATTTGAGGTATAAATCTAGTTCAGGTGTACTTTGACACAATAAGCAATTTCATTTTCACCAACCATTGGTTATATCGCACTTGACCAAAAAATTACCTAGAATTGATTCACACTAATTTGGAAATTTACAGTTTAGCCGGAAGATGTTACACAGGCACCTAAGAGACATGTAAGGAAGCTATATAAGGGTGTACTGTTACCCATGCAGCAAAAAATGGAAGGAGGATGCTAGCTTTTACGGAAATATTTTTCAACGTTCTAGAAATGATTTTGTGTGAGACTTCAAATCATAACTAAATATACCTAAACACCCACCTAATGATAATTATTACTGGGTCTCTGTTTTGCAGGTGATTGCTGAGCTGAGGAGGTTTAAAGGCGACAAGACCCAGGCAACCGCAGCTCTTTTTGCCAAATCACTCAAGTTTTAACTACATAAACTTGTGTGTGTCCCAAATACAATAATTTAGAATGTATACCATGCCTTTGTTTCACTATACTTTCGCAGGCTGGCAGGAGTCGCCTACTGGGGGGGGGGGGGGGGGATGTTATAAGTTAATCACGAGCTAAGTTTACCTGGATGAGAGCTCGAAATGTTACTAGAAGTAATCCCTAATATATCACTACGCCAACAGCTGACATGTATCACTTTGGATGACTGTAGCGAAAACAGATGGTAATATATTAATGTGATAGTTAAACTACAGTAATTTAGGCCAATATTATTTATATATTTATTTGAGGTCGGACACAAAGTTTATTTATAGTTTTATTTTTCTTAAAAAAATATTGACGAATTTAAACCATAAGGTTGAACATGACGAAGACACGCAGTTGATGAAAATATTTTATTCAGTTAAATATTTCAAAATACAATAAAAAAATAATTTATTGTATGTAAAAAAATGACAACAATTTTCTCTTTTCAAAGTAAAAAGATGCCTATATTAAAAGATATTGATGTATGCACTATATAACACAAAATCAGTACTTATTATTTAAAAAAATTAAATAGTATGAGAAAACTTAAGTTTATGTTATTTTAAATGTACATAATAACAGGTAATTAAAGATCTTTACATTTATAACAAAACTGTGATCTTTTACAAGTGTGTGCAACCCAAAACCTATGATTTTCAAACTGTCATCCAGGTAAAAACCTATCGTGAACGGAATATACCTTTAAAATTACAATGGGATAGTGCTATTTTAAGAACTTTGCTAGAGCAGGGTGTCTACTCAGAGGAACAAAAATGTGTGACCTTTTCTGACCACAAAATACCTTCGGGGTGTATAGCCCAAATGGGCAGTAAGACGCGGTGCAAAAAAAATTCCTACGGTAAACGGTCCAACATTATATTGTTCATCGGGCCTAGATATTATAATAACAAACACAAGTAAAAACTATTACTATAATCATACCAACAAGAAAACCTACTTGTAATTAAAGATGTTTGAAGCTGAAGTCTCTCAACTAAAATAAAAATCTAATAGTGTTCAAATTTGTCACCTAATATTTAGTTTATACACAAAATAACAACATACAGGATTTCCTGTTGGAGAAGTTTTCTTTGCCTCGAGTTCATTTACAGTTTCCCTCCAAACCGCCTATGGAACTTGCTTGCCTAACTGCATGCAGCATCCCACTTGCAAATTCCACATTCTTTATGCCACCTACCAACATCAATAGGTTTCTTGTCTTCAGAGTTATCTAAATTTTTTCCCATCATTTGACCGAAGTCCTTAAGGAATTTTAAATTTACATTAGGTCCATCAACAGCAATTTGTAGAACATTCTTTAAAGGCAGTCCTAATTCAGAGATAACTGACGTAGAGGAATCAAGGAGATCAGCTGCAGTAGAATGCTCTAAAAACACAGAGTTCAAGTATCGGGCTGAAACCACATTTAAACTTGAGTTCCAATAACGGACAATGATGTCCATTTGACCTATTATACTGAGACTTTCATCAAGTGAAACTGCAATCTTCCTTAACTCCACCGAGAGTTTTTCTTGGAAGAAGGGGCCAAGACCAAAGGTTGTATTTTTTGCATTTTGAACTTCTGTGCTATTACAGTCAGGAAACATGATTGAGATAAGATCACTTCAAATACATGAACCTCTGTCAGAAGTAGAGTCATAACCTTATTCAACCAAATATACATAGAAATAGGCCTACTTGTGGAAGGTAATAATTCTTTTGCCGGTTCTGTCTGTTTACAAAGCCGAGTGTTTTTTTGCTTACCTTGGAGTAAGGCAGAGGTTATTAATTTCAAATGCTTCTTACCTTTTCACTCCATTCAACCCACTGTAGCTTATATCAAATTTCAATGTGTACAATAAGGCTTATATTGCTCATCTTCAACAGTCAGCCAAAACTCTTTTCTTCGCAAGCATGATTAAAAATTTTAACTGAATGGTCTTAATTAATTTAAAGTCAAGGATCAAATATTAACACTATAGTATTATTTTATAAAAAAAATATGCCATATTTCACTGCAAAAACGATTGCTATCTGCTGCCAACCTTAATTTGAAATTATAATATACATTTTACACCGCCTTCAAATTGCACTCGGATCACTGAAAGCATAAAAAATTGATAATTGCCGCCAACATCTTGATTCAGATCCACAACACAGATGAAACGCACAGTCTGTGTAGAAAATGTCGGCAACTTCCGACTGGCGCGTGCCATCACGTGTAGTGGATAGCGCTATCTTTGAAGCATTCACGTTACTACGATGTGCGGGAAATTCAAACTAAAATTATTTCCGTGACTCAGACACCCTGTAGAGACAATTTGGACTGTGCTTAAGGGGGGGGGGAAACCCCTCCAAAGCTGGTATCAGCTCTGTAATCCCCAACGGTTTCAATCTCACATGTTGCACCAATAAATAAAATTTTCAACTCTGCCAGTATTACCTGACTTATTTTTTCAACATAATCGACCTCACATCTATCATAAGAGAGTTCCATCAGTGAAGTAGGTCAATGAAGGTACATGTCAAAAAGAATCTTATTTCAATGTACACTAGGATTAATGAATGTTTCCTGGATTAAATGGCATCCATAGTAGGAGTAAAACACGTTACCAATCAAATGAGTCAGTAATCTTTCTTCTTGGATCACAGTAAATAAGGGCTACTAATAGGTATGGTAGTCAAATATTGTGAACCAGAAGTACATTCTAAACTAATTTTAGATAAAATAAACACAAAAGATATTGATACAGGTTTGTGAATATTTTATTGAAAGAAACATTTAACAATACAAATCGAAGAATCAATTTTGATACATTGGATAATCACATTTTTATCTGAAAGTGAAATGCTTGTTGCCATAGTGGCGTGTTGTTTCACCTATCACAAAAACACACACTATTTGTAGGGTTTTATATATAAGAAAACTATCAAAATGTTAGTACAATAAATGAAATTTTTTAAATGATGCCCGACAACTTTGCGCCTATTGCCTCACTAGTGGTATCAGCAGAGCCTATACCATTCTGAATCAAAATTTATTCATCCCACAGATAAATTCAGTTCGTAAAACATTAAATTCCCAATAGCAATATTTATCCTGTTAGTCATAAGATAGGCCCTTAATTGTTTGAATTTTCTTTTGTTATGGAACCCCTTAAATATTCTCTAAGTAAGTCTTTTTAAACCCTATTAAAATTCCTGTGCGATACTCCCTATGCCACAAAAGATGGTAGAGTATAATATAACTCTGTCCTCTAAATCTTTCAAGCTCTCTCAACCTAACAAATAACTGTAGATAGAGAGTACAATAATAAGTCACTAGCTTACAGACTTGTTTGTCTCACCACAGGAAGTAAAATAACCCCCTTCAAGATTGCTACAGAACAATAAGAGGGATTCCCAGCCACCCACCCACCCACCCCTAGTTATTAAAATAAAAAAAATGGAACCTGAATCAACCAGAGAAAGAGGAATAGAGAAAACATCACTCCCAAAACACCTTTGACTCCGTATCGTGTCGCTATTAATATCAAAAACAGTTTTTGGGAATGAGCTCTTCATTAAAAGATATATAATTCTACTAGAACTGCCCAAAGTCTGTTACGTTATTGTGGAGGCTGGATTTGCTCTGGGACCTAAGTCAAGAGGATCTCCAAATCTCTTGACTAATAAGAGTTGCTGTTAGATCAGCTTTAAACCGTGACTGAGCTGGGTAGCTCCTCCGGAGCCCACTTTATAGTAATAAACTGACCAGTCTTGGCTGATTCTTCACATGCTGTAGCTATCTTGGACACAGCCAGCACTTCTTTACCTTCCACCTTCGGCTTTGATGTTTGACCTGTAAATTAATACACAGTTATTTCGTGAATCGCATCTTGCTAGTTGTCTGAACTATTTACATTAGGAATTAGGAAACCTAAGTCGAATATAAGGCTTTTGTTTGATAAAACATTTAAATCTGATATGCTCGCATTAATAATGTTTTTTGTAAGATATTTCTTAGTAAATTGAAGCTTTCATTTTCCTTTCTAATTGTAAGAAAATGTGGTTATGTTGCCAGTAATGTATATAACTGTTCATAAAATCCCATCACATTAAAAAATCTGCATACAAAAGCACTTTACATCATTTTATAAAACATTCTAAACTTGGAAAAAAGTAAGGAGCAGTTATAATACAGGTTAAGACTTCGAAATAATCTAAGGTCAATAAAGAGGTAAAAGGATAGTATACTAAAGAACTGTGTTGTCGCACAACGACCCTGCGCCATGAATATGGTACACATGTACTGAAACATGTCGGCCAAAGTTTAGTCGGCTTCTAAATTTCTGACACTTGCCCAAGGAGTAACGGGTCTCAAATCAAGTTTAAGACTTCATATCTCTATTTAAACACTGAACATTATTAATAGCTTGTTACATTTTAAGCCTTATATCATATTAATTATATTTCTTGTAATACAATACTTCCACTTGTTTACTCCATTCAAATTTGCCATCTTAATGTTTAAATTTTAAGTGTATTGTTCCTCAATTCATTTCTGTTATTATTTTAATATGTTTTCATTTTTCTGGTTGATGGTCACCATTTGACTTGATAATGTTATGTCACGATTAAGTTTAATCATATTATTTCTATCTCATATATTTAAGTGTTATCGAAAGTGCTGCTTGAATTTTTATCAATATTAATATATATAATTTTAACTTGTTAATTATTTTTAATTTTTTTATTTTCTATAGTATACTATCCTTTTACCTCTTTATTGACCTTAGATTTTTTCGAAGTCTTAACCTGTATTATATTTAGCATGTGTTGAGTAAAAAAAAATCTCTCCACTATTCTGAGGGACCATTACCCTGAGGTGGTGGTGTATTTTACTGTACCTTGTAAAATATCGAGGAAATGCTCCAACTCGTATTGGTAAGCCAGCTTGTGGCGAGAGGCAAACGAGAAGTAGATGGGGTTATAATTTGAACCAGACAATTTCAGTTGAGACTCTATTCCACTCATTGGGCGCTCGTTGTGGCACGTTATGATCCCACGCGGGCCAAACACCTGTAATAAAACATGCATACGAATGATTTAAACCCTTACCAAAACTAATCTTTTGACATCACAGAATATTCCATCACCTAGAGTTTATAATGCAAGGTACATGTCATTGCCACCTACAGTCCAATCTACATAAGGAAGAGCCTTTTAGAAAATACATTTATTTTTGCAGCCAGCAGTGATGACATGAGTGTGTAAAGCCAAAGGTTTTTGTTGTTATCACACAACCACTATTTCTAATTTATAAACTAAAATCCAAAATGCACAAAATTAGTAGATGTTGAAGTTGAAGTGAACTTTTACTCTGGCTTCAACCATTAAAACTGTTGCACACTACTATTGATAATACATATCGAATGTGGGGAATGCCAGGCCACCACCGTGGTTCGGATTCCACGTTAAACTGTAGGTCCTTCATTTCATCTCACAATCACCCTACCATTACACATTAGCGTAAGTGCGTATAACCCGAACGGGTAGTAAGACGCGGTGCTAATAATAATAATAATAATAATGATAATACATATCAAAAGTGAGAACTGCAAATAGCATAACCTGATGCATGAAAGTAAATCTAATAACTTTTCTAGCTGTGAGATTATAATCAAACTGTAATAACAATATCTCTAACTCGAATTCTTTTCCTGTGTTCCTATCATTCTTAACAATTTTCTATTTCCTCCCTTTTGTGTTTTTTTTTTTGTTCCGATAGAATGAAACCTAGGTCAGGGGATTGGTCTGTGACAATCTATGTTCTTTAAGAGGCAACCATTACCCTTTTGTCCAATGGCAGCAATTTAAAGTGCAGGGTGGCTACAAAACATATTTTACAAAATTCCCTGACTTTTCCAGGCAACATTTTTCAATGATGGATGAGGTCTTTTGTTTTATTTACTATTGATTACATATTAAAAAAAAATTATATCTACTAAACATAAACAGTTTTATCAGTTATTGTAGACATATTTTTTAATTCCCCGACTGTAGCCACCATGAAAGTGTTAAGTGTTCTTTTTATTGTAAAAGTCATATTGTGTTTGTCCCTTTTGTATGTTTCTATCCACCTTTCCTATACCTTCTTCCAAATATAATACAATTACCTCATAAAGCGAGAAGAGGTTTTCCTTATAGAGATAATGTACATCTTTGAAATCAACCATTTATACTAAAAGATAGTTCGAGGCCAACTAAATGCCTTGCTTGTTTTCTACTAATATACAATCTAATTTATGGCTCTAGTTAAAAATCACTTGCCTAAATAGCAAACAATCTGTTGTGTGGATTCTCATTGAGAAGCAACAACATTCTTGCCTTCATTAAGGTCTGTATGCAAGAAAGAGTTTTATTGAAATATATAGTATCACTATCTACTCTGCTCCACTTTTCGTTTCAATCAGAATCATTATTGCGTACGGGTGCAAGTCATATGAATGTCAGTGAGTCATTTATTAGTTTCTTGGTACTGATCCACTGTTTAAAGTATCATATAGAAAACCCTGATCTGGCACTTAGGTGATGTATCTCAAACTAAGTTGGGTATCATCATGGAAGAGGGGTCAGAAAGGATCTAATGGTAAGATTTATTTAATTAAAGCTGTTCAGAGAAACAGGTTTAACAGGCTGGCTGCCCAGGGAGCCTAGATATGATGACAAAAAAAACAAAAAACACAGAGGCATATAAACAGAAATTAAAATTTGACATTTCCCACTTTGAAAAATCTAAGAATCCGCTTATTTTGGTTGATCATTAAGACCTAAATGACTGGGAAATGAACTGTAGCTAATTTAGGAGAAAATAATTGATTGTATAACTTGAATGGGTAGTAAGGCGTGCTAAGGGGGGAATCAATTCCCGGTGATCTTGAGGGATGATAGTTCATAGCTAACATCTTATCTGGGTGTAGGAGGAGGCAGATAATCAGTCCTACCCCATGCTCACCTCAAGGCGCATGTCGTAACCATAGCAGGAGTTTCGGCTGAGGTCAATCATGCCTGTGGTTCCGCTTGGGAATTTGAGGACCATGGCCACAGTGTCATGATCTTTGATGGCTGCAATCTCTGGAGTGTGCGCATGCGCAATCACTGCCACTTGCGTCGGGTATTCCCCAAGGATCCAACATATCATATCTATGTCGTGTACAGCGCAGTCATGGTAGATACCACCTGAAATAAAATCATAAAAAAATAGATATATGTGATATTCAAGGAATGTAGACATTTTTGGATTCAATTTTCCAAATTGATTTGTTTTCATGTTCTAATGTCGCTGGTTCAGAATCAACATAGTTATAGCACAAGCTCAACAACCAGGCCCGTCCCAGTGATTTTAAACTTGAATGTTAACAATTTTGCTCAGGATTTAAAGGTAAATCGGGCTAGAGCGAATTGATACATCCAGCGGCTTGTAGGATAAACCCCAATACAGTCTGATGAGTTTATGTAATACTAGTTTTCATCCTGCTTTAACCCGTACACTGAATGGACCTTGGACATGTTTAATCATGCACAGTTCACTAACAAATGTTGTTAGCTAACTAACCTAAACCTGGTTTGGCCTAGTAAAATTGTAAGCTATACTAATTTATCCTCTGAGCTAGGCCAATATTTCAAGCTTACATAATTTTGACTAAGCTAAACTAGTACATCCTGAGGCTCTTAGTCTTGGTCTTTCAGTGGGGTGGGAGGTTTTGGCGCGCGGACTCCCGGCCAATCAGCACATTCGATTTAGTATCTGTATTTGACACTATGTGGAAGGAAAGCGTTAGACGCGACACTGGTCGGTTAGCATGCAAACAAATAAGACCTGCATTCAACAAGTATTTTTCGTAACTTGGGCAGATAGGGTTTCGAGATGTAGACCAGGTGGAATGACCACTACATTAAATAATTCTCTGTATTCATGTCATAAATAATTTGTTTCTCTACATTTAGTAACCTGTGGTATAGAATGTATAATATTTATTTAAAATAAAACTTCAAATTCTATTCTAAATAGTATCTCTTTAATCGGCTGTGTCCATCTACCCCCTCCATTATCTGTATAACCCCGAAATGCTCTAATGGAACCTACTGACTGCCGTGGACGACACCTTTTTATGAAGAGGAGCAAGATAGGATGGGCGACTAGGTACAGTAATTACCTTTAAAATACTTCCCTAACACCCCATTAGAGTAATTTTATCATATGGGGGTATAACCTGAACAGGTAGTAAGACATAGTGATAAAATAATTAAAATCTAATTTGGTGAATGTATTTGTATTAGCAATTCTGAATACTATCCGAGTATGTCAAATATTATTATTCAGATTTTTTAATCAAATACAAATCAAGGTTGGATATAAATTTGGATCTTATGTTATCAGTTGCTGTTTTTCTAACCTGAAATCTTCAGATAGTTTAAGGTTGGTAAAGGAGAATCTCTGCTACACACTTTGATGGTATGGACGTGACCGACCTCCCCCTTCCTCACACGATCCCTCAATTGGCTGTATGCAGGGTCAAACCTCCTGTGAAAGAAACAAATCTTTGTTGATACTTCCATGATTTAGGTCTCACATAAAGACTGGACCAATAGCTGTAAGTCACATTATAAGACATATGAATACTGTAAAGTATATCAACTTTTCTGATTGTCAGATTTCCTATGAAAATTAGAATGTAGTCATTTGTTCTACTAAGTGTATTTGTTGGAAAACACCAGGTGCTAGTATAAAATAAAAGTTTTTAAATAAATTAACACAAATAAATTTTGCTATAGAATTTAACTTGCTAGAAAATATATATGACAATTCATGGCCACCAAAGTGTAAGCTCACCATTCAATCCTATCCCTAAGCTGACACCCCCGCCTCCTTCAAATCTGTTTTTTTAACATTATCCTTTTATATACATCTTGACCTACCAAAGGGTTTTGTATCTTTAAGCTTGCAATCAGCATGCAGACACGAATCAAAAGTAAAACAGATCAACATGGCTATCTAGCATTAATGTAAGGAAATTAAGGTAGGGCTTTATGGGGGTACAAAGCACCCCTTTGTGATGGATTTATGATAATTCCTTCTACCTATTGAAAGCAGTGAACAGAGGTTGGCCGACTTGTTTTGCTTTCTCATAACATCGTTTAGGTGCTTGCTATGTCTCCGGCCACAGGCTTTTCACAAAATACTGCCTTCCCCTTTTCAAGCGACTTCCTGACAATTCTTCGTGTGTGTAGGTTGGTGAGGCCACCACAACTGCATCCACTCTGTAAGCAAGGAAAGGTGTTGGTCACCATGGATTCAAAATATCTGCCAACATTATATCACTAATTACACTATTGTGTTATGGATGAGGAAGTATAGGCTACCCATGGAGGCATAGTGTAAAGCATTTAAGAAAAACTTAAGTTGGTAGGCCTACACTATACAGAGATTCAACCCCGATCTTTCCTTCATCGGCAGTCCAGTCTATTGCAAGTATGATGCCTTAGATCAGAGGTCCCCAACCTTTTTGTACCTTAGAGCACATTCAAAACTAACGGTAGTGTGGCGGGCACCAATTACTTTTTCAAGGCAAATTTACGAACCCTCGGTGCACTTTGAAAATGAGCCGGAAAAGAATAAGGGCTTACAATCACCAACTTCATTAGAACAGCATACTTGGATATAAGCACAAATTTGATTTGTCAGAAAAGTTACAGATTAAAATTATTAGTCAATTATTATTATTAGCATCGCGTCTTACTACCCGTTCGGGTTATACGCACTTACGCTAATGTGTAATGGTAGTGTGATTGTGAGATGAAATGGGGGACCTACAGTTTAACGTGGAATCCGAACCAAGTCAAGAACATTTCAGCTGTGGTCTAAAAGTGGCGGGCATAGGATTGGGGACCCCCCCTGCCTTAGATAATTCAACCACTGAGTGGGTTACATCTCATTCTTTCTAACTAAGATTTCCAGGAATATGTAGGCTTTAACTACACACTTAAAACAAAGAAGATTTCTAGTATTTGTGTGTGTCACAGGTGACAAGTCTTACTGCTTGCTCAAGGACACAAGGGGAGAATGTAAGGCACTCAGTAGGATAGCATTAACATTTAAAGGGGAAGGGAAAAGATTAGGATCAGGAAAATCACAAACGATCAATTTAGACAACATACCTGTCCAAGGAGATTATATATATATTATATATATTTTTACAATTTCTAAAGTATAGAAAGTGTAAGTCAAGGGAGTAATTCAAATAAAAGTTTATTACTAACAGAACTTATTTAGTCGTGAGCCTACTTAACAACCAGGAAAATACTGTCTCACTTCTCTTCCACCAATAAACCAAATACTTTATGATACAATTAATAACAGTTTTATAGCCTTCCTCTATTACAAAACAAATTGAACTGGACCTTTATATATTATTATAGTCTATATAGGGCCTACACAATTAATTCAAAACAAACTACAATATTTTAAATATGTAACTGTATCTGATTTGTCTACTTCCCGCGCCGTCGACCCTTGACGGTTGTAATGGCAATCACGTGATCAAGTCTAGAGCCATTCGAATAGTCACGAAGTGTGCCAATGCAGCCCTCACACCCCCTTGATGCCGTGTTTGGCTGGCAATTGTTTATTTTTTTTCGTCTGCTAGAGATAGAGCTCAGAGTAATGTGATCTGTGATAAAGGGCTAATAGATGGTGTTTCTAAGCTAATTAGTAAGAAGCAGCAATGCAGACTCAAGGGTATGGAAAGGATAGTTTGAGTTCAAATAGTCTGTTGTAGTCTCAAGTGAGTGATAAGTAGACATTCATCAAGGCTGTAGCTGAATAGTCTAGTTAGGCGGCGTCGCTTAGCTTCATCGCCAATCAAGTGACCAGAAGTGTATATCTGTCCGAATAGTCACGAAGGATACCTATGCAGTCTTCTCGAGCCCTGGGTCAACATAAATATTAAGGGTCACAGTCATGCGCTTTTTGATTGCTAAAGCATTGACTTACGTTTTCCACAATTTTAAATAAGGTTGTTGCCGTTCGAACAATTTGATGCAGTCTTCGCTATGAACAACGCGAGAAGTGCAAAATCCTCAAGACTAAAACTCAAGAACTATATAAAACACAACATTATCCTTGACAAGAATATAGTCAAGATAAACTAAACAAGTGTGTTCAAATAGACAACCGATTTGTGATTATATTCACCCCGACTCTCTTAGGATAAATACACCAGTAAGGCTTTGTGGTACGGTGTATGACATAGTCCTACTTTGTGCAATAAGATCTTGTCACTACTTTTAATAACAAAAGGTTTATTATCCAACGGTGGCAAACTGATTTAAAATACACAATCCTGAAATGTAATTATTCCTAACCTAGATTCAGTTGTAAGCTAATTTGGCCGGATTAACTAGCAGTTATAAAAAATTATAAATGATTTATTACAAGGCTAACACATTTTCTAATGTATTTTGTGTTGAAGAAAGACAAGGCACTTATGTTAAGCTGTTTGCGCTTTTGTTGAGATTGTGTTACAACTTTCGATTCCCGTCACACAATTTGCTTACTAAAAGGATTGATGAGAACAATACCCAATACTGTACCTTTACTATCAACTGTTTCAAAATTTTGCTACATGCGTTTTCAACACCGCCTTCAGTTCATATTTGAAAATATTGGAGGAACGTGAAATACATCCATAAGAGGAAAATTTATTCCAAGGGGTGGAGTAAGAAGAGAGCCCACAACTTCAATGTCTACCTTCATCTGGCGCTAAGTACTTTACTTACTTGGCAATTGGCAGGAAGAGTAGAATGTAAAACACCCTCTCCAAACTTAATTTGTGGCCTTAATTAAAATAGTCAAAATGATGATGGCTATTTTTATTTTTACTGATTCATTGAACTATTAAATGTAGCAATCAACCTTGTCTTGGAGCTCCTGAGGAAAAAGACCTTGTCAACCTTCTTCAATCAAGATCTGTCAGACTTACTTGGGGTCATTGAACACCTTCTCCGCCTCGGAACTCTTGAGGATGGTGACCTTGTCCAGCTTCCAGTAGCGTTTGATTTTCTCACCCTTGCCTTCCTCGTCGTCCACTATGTACAAGACCTCAGTCCTTGGGTTGCGTGCCAAGTTGCTCAAATGGATCGATCCTGCACACAGTTTAGTAAAACTTAAAACATAGAGGCTTTTTTATATTGTTAATCAGTAAGAAGTATTTTTTCGTCTACTCTGGCTAGAAGATTAACTATCCTCATTTTTCACTTATGACCTGCTTGGTCCACTAATCCATCAATATGAATAACACTAAACAACAGCTATAAGAGTTACTAGATATTCTTAAATGTAATGATACGGCAAAAACCATCCTCAGTTAAATCGGCAATTCAGGCTTCATTTATCCTGTTAGCTCATAATTTAGGACCACAGGAAGTCCATCAAGTGAGACTGCTCTGAATTTCAGGGTAAATGGAGTTTACAATGGACATATAGATATTCTGACTTACCAGCTCGTCCAAGACCAAATAATGCCACATTAATGGTCTTGTCTGACCCGGCGTCGACTTTCAAAGACACATGCTTTTCATTCCTGTAAAAGAAAAGAAAACTTGGCATTAGAAAAAAAATTGTTTTTATTATTAATTGGTGGGCACTACTTTTTGCTACCCATTAGAGCTATCCCCATTGAAGTACACTAATATGATAAGGGAAGTGGACATTTGTTAACATGTGCCCACCTCAATATACCCGGGTCTAAAGTTACAGCTTGTTTCGATTCCTATTATCACCATCGAAAATTCAACTTGACAGATGTACGAAGATGCGAAAGGGAGCACAAACTTTAAAGCTTCATTTTTTAACAAGTTGTCTTCAGACAGATCTATGAGTTCATCAACTTTTTTTTTGTGCTCCACCAAAAGTCTGCTCATGGTAACCACTGTCATAGAATATTAGCAGCAGTCATCTACGTGGATCCGTTCCCTTGATGCCACTAAATACATAGGTTACAGGCACCTCGACTCTCAAACCTCCGAGTTAATGAGTGGCATTTTGTCAGTAATGTTTAAGGTAGGATTACAAGGGATGTGCGAAAAGGCTTTTCTTTTTTTGTCCAATATAAATCAAATATTTCTCCAGTATTAACATAAGAGTTATTTTATTCACATGTTGATATCAACAATTCCTGATCATTTATCACGAGCATAGCAGCATTTTCATTTTCTAACAAACTTTTTAAAAGATAAAAATTTGGCATTAAATTCCAGGACACCCTCAACACATACTCAAGAGATTGAGTTCACCATGTGCAGAAAATTAAAAACTATACTTGTAATGGAGCAATAATTTGGGCAAAAAAACTGCAAAAGCTCTGGCTTTTTTTCGCGTCCCCTTCCATCCCACCTTAACTCGTTTGTTTACTTTTCCTGTCGGGGATTAACAAGATATAAAGAATTTACGAGTACCTTCTTCACTTTGAATTTGTTACGTTCCCATTGGTGAGAATTCCAACAAGGGTAAAGATGTAAGTAGTGTGGTCCAACCGAGGTGTTAGGTGAGGTTATGACGAGAAAATTGAGGCAGCAATATGCTCCTTGGGTGCAATTTGGAGAAGTTCATGTGACAATAATTTATGGAATCTTGTAAAAATAATATTTTGCAAGTTTATAGTCAAATATATTATCCTTAATGTTAGAAATCAACGGCATTACAAGATGCAATTTATAAATTGGATGGTAATGGACAGGAATATCTACCACGTGGACCGAGTCTGACATAAGAGTGGAGGGGATTATTCAGTTAATCAGCATTGGTTCTGCTTTTGGTCATATTATGTTGGTTCTTAATTTCAAATCCGGAGGGATAGCAGACATAAAAAGTGCAAATAACTTTTTTAAATAACTTGCATTGTATAAGTTTCGAAACCCGTATTGGTTCTCAATTTAAGAACCTAACTCCTTAACACACATTGTCTATTTTTTTAAATTGGTTTCTAGATCTTCCAGAACAAAATCGTAGACCACACAATTATTTTTTCGAAGGTGCTACCTTGCGTTGGTCCACCAACAGTGGCTGGTAAGAATTTTTGAATCCCTATCTATAAGTTTATAAAAACATAATCTGTTGTTGGAGTTGCGATTTTTTTAAAGACTCCGATAAACTTTTGATCTAAGTCTTGGAGTATAATACAAAAACCTAGTGATTATAGCGATATAAGGGTCATGTGTTTGACCCCTATAGGGGTTAAACTTAAAACTATAACAAACAACTTAATGAAAATATCTATAGGTTACTGCGAAAGCAAACAAAAGCTTCAATTGAATCAAATATACTTATTTGTGTGTCGAGAATCCATGGTTTAACGCACTACTCTCGCAGTAGACTAGACTGCCGATAACAAGAAGATTGAGGTTCGAATCTTGGTCGGGTGTACTGGTTTATTAACCTCTCCCTTCACGCAAATGCAGGTACACTTTATCTAATCCCTAAATTATTATTGTTAGCACCGCGTCTTACTACCCATTCGGGTTATACGCACTTACGCTAATGTGTAATGGTAGGGTGATTGTGAGATGAAATGGAGGACCAACAGCTTAACGTGGAATCCAAACCACGGTGGAGGCCTGGCATTCCCTAATTAAATGTTATCATATTATATTCACATAACTTCCTGGTCAACGGACACAGCCCTAATATATAACGCAAGGAAAATTTAATTTGATGTAGAAAAAAAAAAAGTTTGCGTACTATTTTATTGACATAAAAGGTTTGGTCAATCTAATGCCGGGATCACAATAAACTTAAGATTTGTTAGGCTTCACGTTGCGTAAAATAGCTCAGTAAAACACAAACAATGGATTTAAACTGGTTTTTTTTATCACCGTGCACGTCTTACTAACTTTTACGTTAGCAGTCTGGGATGAGAAGAGCTGAATTTAGAAGTGAAGGTAGAGTGGAAAAATCATCCCTCAGTGCACACGACCGGGATTTGAACCCCGATGTCCCTGTCATAGTATAACACGAAAGTGACGCCTTGGACCATTCGGCCGCCGAGGCGGGTAAGGGGGTTAACTAGTATTTATGGCTTTCATTTTTATTATTATTATTATTATTTTAGCACCGCGTCTTACTACCCGTTCGGGTTATAAGCTTTAAGTACTAATTACGCTAATGGATTAGGAATTGGGAAGGTTGAATTAGAGGAAGTGAACACGCATTTGCGTGGAGGGAGAGTGGAAAACCATTTAGGAACCCCCCCCCCCCCCCAGTTCACCCGACCGAGATTCGAACCTCGATTTCCCCGTCCTCGGTGGTCGAGCTCAACACGACAAGCGCGTTAGCCAACTACGCCACAGAGGCGGGTAAATAGGGACATATTGATTTGTTGCCAAACACATTCTTCACGACATAAATGTAGTTAATGGTATATTATTTCATGTGAATTACATTTATTATTTATTTATTTTTAGCACCGCGTCTTACTACCCATTCGGGTTATACGCTTTAAATACTAATTACGCTAATGGATCGGGAATTGGAGAGGTTAAATTAGAGGAAGTGAACCCGCATTTGCGTGGAGGGAGTGGAAAACTATTTAGGAAAAACCACCCCCAGTTCACCCGACCGAGATTCGAACCTCGATCTCACCGTCCTCAGCAGTCGAGCTTAACACGATAAACGCGTTAACCAACTACGCCACCGAGGCGGGTACGATAAATATAATGAGAGGTCCGGTTACAGTGTTGAATTGAGAAGGGTGAATTCACACTAATTTTTTAAAAGACTAAGCTGTACTGACGCGCTAAACTCAAAGTCTTTATGTTATAGGTAAAGGCGCGGAATAGATGCAAAACAATAGCTTTGCCCCATCCACACAAGTTTTTAATTTCTAGAGGTCTACCTTACATCCATAAAGCTTCATATTAATTATAATTTAACATAAGACTAGGACAGTCACAACATCCAGTCCCCGACCGTTAATATATCACTATGAAAGAGTAAACTCACATTTCACCATAGTGATAAATTTTCGGCCATTACGATAATCGAACCCGGGAGTCTTATATCACTAGACATACATGCCTATCGACTGAGGTTAGGCGTCTACCCTTTTTATTTTTTTTTATTTAGCACCATGTCTTACTACCCGTTCGGTTTATACCCTTATCCTATATTTCTAATACGTTGGACAGTTGACACAAAAGACAATGTGACCTTGAATTTCGTACTTCTTATGTCTCCTGTCCTGAAGTGTGCATGTAAATATATAATTACATGTCTTTTACTAATCTAAAACACTCTCTAAACTAATTATTGCTGACAACTTACAGTTGATATAGATAATCTGACTCGTGGCAGGTAGTTGTCTCTTGAGAGTAAGGAGAAGGATCCTTGAATATCACCGTGGCCATTGCTTACAAAATTCGACCAAACAGAATAACTGGTCAATCCAGAGTCGCGACCAGACAGACGCCGTACCGTATTTACATAAACCCTATTCTCGCCGCACTATCTGTCGACAGAACTTACAACCACCCATGACGTCATCTAACTAGTGGGGCGAAGCAGTCTCTTGTTTAGTTTCAGATTAATTATCTCTATCTCCTCAACTTTTGACTTCTTAGATAGGATGTAATCTTGTGTTTTATTGAGTTGCTATGGGGATAACATTTTATTAAAAGTTTATATTATTATTATTATTATTATTAGCACCATGTCTTACTACCCGTTCGGGTTATACGCACTTACGCTAATGTGTAATGGTAGGGTGATTGTGAGATGAAATGAAGGACCTACAGTTTAACGTGGAATCCGAACCACGGTGGCGGCCTGGCATTCCACACATTCACGAAATGTCTTGTCAGAGGTGTAGGAAGGGTTTGGAAATCAGATAAATCTGTGCCGGGATCGAGGATTGAACCCCGGCCGCCAGCACAAAAGTCTGACACCTTACCCCTAGACCACCAGGCCACCCCTTTATTAAAAGTAGTTTTATGAACAGTAAACCTCGCTCCATTTTTTTTTTAGGAAGGCATCTTACTACCTACTAGATAAAAGTTATACCCTTAACTATTAATTAC
Organism: Timema cristinae; assembly: GCA_039000515.1. Taxonomy (NCBI): domain Eukaryota; kingdom Metazoa; phylum Arthropoda; class Insecta; order Phasmatodea; family Timematidae; genus Timema; species Timema cristinae. The sequence continues at coordinate 40,863,172 of JBCFYV010000100.1, read as the reverse complement.
GCTAATTTTTTTTTTAGGGATTAGGAAGGTTATATTTAGAGGAGGGGGAGGTAGAGTACCCCCGACCGAGATTTGAATCCCGATAGCTATTATTGTTACTAAAAGTCTTAATTATCTCCCACATACTTAGGTAGGTAATAAAGCTCGAGGATTACTTAAGGGTGCAGTTTTCTGTATTATACTTTATTATTATTATTATTATTATTTATTATATCTAGTACCACGTCTTACTACCCGTTCGGGCTATAAGCTTTAAGTACTAATTACGCTAATGAATTAGGAATTGGGAAGGTTGAATTAGAGGAAGTGAGCTCGCATTTGCGTGGAGGGAGAGTGGAAAACCATTTAGGAAAAACCACCCCCAGTTCACCCGACCGAGATTTGAACCTCGATCTCCCCGTCCTCAGCAGTCGAGCTCAACACGACAAGCTCGTTAGCCAACTACGCCACCGAGGCGGGTTATACTTTATTACACAACCGAATTGAGGCAAGAAATACTATTTTATAAAAATTTGAAACTAATAAAATACATTAAAACTTCATGGCATCAGCTATAATAGTGTCAGTGCAGTAGACCCTTAGCTAATCTCTAGACCAGAGCCACTACTTTTTCTTTCAAGGTCAGCTCATATCTCCCTTCACGAGCCTGAGCTGACCTTGACCTCTGCTCCACAGAAAATCTTAATCGAGAAACTAATAAATTGATTCTAATTTCGGTGTTAACAAGTGCCGAAGACAAAAATACCGTACTTCAATTTATTTTCCAGTTTAATAAACTAGTATGTTATCTAATTTCCCGGTTACTCGCCCATTAGACAGATACCCAAGATGTCGACGCTATTACATATATATATGTATGTATGTATATATACTTGTTCATGATTTATATGTTTGTAGAAGTCTTGCGGTGGTTATTTTATCAATATCATCAAATACTTAAAACAAGTATAAATATTCTCTAGATACCTTAAGAGCATAGCTTATAGCATCCGATTGATAATAAACTTCAATTAAAGAGCTTAATAAAAAAAACCGTTAGTTTTAAACTAACTAATTTAAGTTTTGTCCATACTATTCAATCCCATTTTATTATGGTTATGTATAGCCAGCCTAGTTCTCAAAAACTAAATTACATTTTCTAATAATAGTCCTTGACACTAAACTAAAGAAAGTTCGTTAATATTGTCTACTGAAATCAAATACATTAGTCGAATGAACAAGAATTTGTTATCAATCCTAAATAAACGATGTGTTTTATAAATTAAATAATCTTGAGACGTCCAGCCCTACTTAATGGAGCCATGAATGTTATTTGAAAGCTACCTTAAACTAATTCAAATAAAATGTTACTTTACGAACCTGATATCCGTTAAGTAAAACCATCACAATTTGTAATAATGCTGAAGACCAGAAACTTTAAGACTTGTAGCTCTAGAAAGAACTATCTGCAGACTGAGGCAGTTCTAACATCGACCAACAGCTGATTGATCAAATGGAAAACATCACTAGTAGATGACGTCAATTTGTAAACAGACATCCCTTTCACCTCAGTTATATTATCTAGATCCACCCCTTCCCCCACATCTGTGCCGTGGGACCAAAACAGTCCCCCGGACATGATTTCACTTCTCGCACAGGGAAAAAACCCTGTGCGAGAATAGAAAAGTCGTGCCTGGGCCGGGAATTGAACCCGGGTCCCTTAGCATCGTAGGTAGAAGCTCTACTTACTCAGCTAACAGACGGACGATATTTTATTTAGCACCGCGTCTTACTACCCATTCGGGTTATACGCTTAAGTACTAATTACACTAATGGATTAGGAATTGGAAAGGTTAAGTTAAAGGAAGTGAACCCGCATTTGCGTGGAGTGAGAGTGGAAAACCATTTAGGAAAAACCACCCCCAGTTCACCCGACCGAGATTCGAACCTCGATCTCCCCGTCCTCAGCATTCGGGCTCAACACGACAAGCGCGTTAGCCAACTACGCCACCGAGGCGGGTCAGACGGACGATAGATTGTGGTATTTTTACTATATGTAAAGGAGATACGGAATATTTTCTTAACATACAACAAAGTCGCATCTTATTGCCAGCTTAGGTTGTACGCATTTGTGTTAGTAATTAGGTTAGGTTAAATTTACAGGAAGTGTACTCAAATTTGCGTGGATGGAGAGTGGAAAACCATATAATAATAATATTTAGCACCGCGTCTTACTACCCATTCGGGTCATACGCTTTAAGTACTAATTACGCTAATGGATTGGAAATTGGGAAGGTGTGAATTAAAGGAAGTGAACCCGCATTTGCGTGGAGTGAGAGTGGAATACCATTTAGGAAAAACCACCCCCAGTTCACCCGACCGAGATTCGAACCTCGATCTCCCCGTCCTCAGCAGTCGAGCTCAACACGACAAGCGAAAACCATATACCATATATTAAAAACCATCCGACTGGGATTTGAACCCTGATCTCCCCGTTATTGGCATATACCATGCAGTCACTGAAGAGTATTTCCCCCTCCAATTTAATATATAACCTTGAATATTCCTAGCAAATTATCCAAGGAAGATAACCATAGTTCAATAGCTTTAATTTACACTTGAATAAAAGGGACAAAGCTAATAATAATCATCTTTATCTCCAACATTAGTGTTACCAACATAGCTTAGTGCTAGCATTCTTGACTCTTAATTGGGAACTAACACTTCATTTCTGGTTGAAGGAATTAATTTTGTTAGTTCAATTTTAAAGAATATGCATTTCGTACTAAACTCTAAATTGAATGTCAGCAACCTCTTTTTTTTTGTCTTGTGGTATATTTTTTAAAGCCATGTTTGAGTGGTCCAAGGATATAATCTCAAATTTATAAAGATCTTAGAAGAGGGGAGTTGAAAACCCTAGTCGAGAAAAAAAAATCCAGGTGTAATACTAAACACAGTTCTAATAAATGAAGAGATAATATAATAACTAAATTCTAGGATACCCTTGACAGATATTCAACAACTGTTGAGGTCACCATGTGAAGAAAATTAAACTGTTGGTACTAGAGAAATATTGTATTTGGATTGCATGGTATTAATAAAAAGGCTCGTGTTGAAAGGCTATCAGCTCATAAACTCAAACACCTCCATTAGAAATTATAAGAAAATCTCAATGTTCAAGAGTAAATAAATAACAGGTCTACATTGCTTAAAGATCAAAATACAGTAATAATATTCCAGAAAAATGTCTTTAAAATACTTAAAATCAGAGCTAAGTGTTAATAAAGCGCGTTTCTTGTATTATCAAACATATGAATATGATATATATAAAAATACACATTTTAACTTTTCATTTTGAAAACCTCGTTAGCATTCGTACGCTGTTTGCGATACAATGGTGGCAGAGTTACCATATTATTGGGAGCAAAAAAGAGGACACTTAAATAATTACTAATGAATATCAACACATAAGCTGCAAATAATTTTAACCATGGGAGTGTACGTATGTGGAGAATACAATTTAATTAATTAAATTTGTTGAAAAATGATACCTGCACACTAGAATAAACTTGATCCCAGGATCTTAGCGCGTCAATGTTGTAGCACTGAGCTATCCAGGATTCGTTCCACGCAAATGATCTCATTACCACGCAAACTGACGATATAAAAGTGTAGGCAGTGCAGACTATAGCTTTGGTAAATATTATAGTATAGGCCTTTATCAAAGGTACGGCTTTAGATCACATTATTTGACGTATGAATAAGTGAACCCATTTCTAGTAACTTTTCTAGCTGTCAAATAATGATGTTATTAAAATCAGGGTCTAAATCATATATTAAACTTATCCACTAAAAATCTTAGTTTGAATCACAGATTCCGCTCGGAACCCACTATTGTTTGTTGAACCGGGGCCTGGCGACCACTGGTTCATAATCTGCTATTGTTTGATGTCTGGGGGCCTTGTTACCACTGGTTCATAATCTGCCATTGTTTGTTGTACCGGGGCCTGGCGACCACTGGTTCATAATCTGCTATTGTTTGATGTACCGGGGCCTTGTTACCACTGGTTCATAATCTGCTATTGTTTGATGTACCGGGGCCTTGTTACCACTGTTTCATAATTGTTGTTACATACACAAACAATATACTACAATAAAGTGATTTCAACTTCAAATAACGTTTAAATCTCTCTATTTGAATAATATTACAATGCACACGTTTGTTACATTGTATAGCCTATGCAATTTTTCTCTTACAAATCTGATCTTGTATTTACATTTTTACAGATTTGTTATGTGTTCCAAAGTATTTAGGTTCGTCCTGAGGAGATAGCTTAAAGTCTATTTAAAATTAAGATTGAAATATTCTTAATTAGGCCTACTATATAATATTTAAGTTGTATACCGTAGAGAGAGGAAAAAGTATATTTAATAATGAGTAGGTATTTTACGTCTTGTATATGATAATAATTATAAACAAACTAAATAAGCAAGAATTATATTGTATTACCCATACAACCCCATTTATGGCTAATCAAATTTATGTGTTCCTTCATATTACAGAAAAGAAAGGGATTCAGAATACATGTCTGGAGCAGAAGAACATCCATTATCACCTCTGGAACTAATTTCGAAAGCTAACAAACATATGTGGTTGGGTAGCTCCACCTCTAATTCAAATAATACTGATAATAAAGACCAGTGGTGGCTCGTAGCTAAAATTAGTGGGGGGTGCTGCTCCAGAAAAAATTTTAGCCTTTGTTTTAAAATTGTGTAAAAGGAAAAAAAAACTAGTATAAAAAGAAAATCTATTCAGGAACTTGATAAAATATTAACAAAATAAACAAAAAATTTTACTTACTTTAACTTAAATTGTACAGTTCAAGCTTGATATATTCATTTAAAAATGAAATCCATTCTTTTTGTTTTAATTTGTGCAAAAAGTTCAATAATTTTCTCCTTGATCTCTGGATGACAATTGAGGAAATGTTTCTCCATTGAACGTACTTCAAGCACATTTAGTCTGCCTGTTAAATAAAAGAACAGAAAAAAATGAATCAAATAAATAGCTGGAAGCAGAATAATAATCTAATTCTACACTCTTCTACACTTTATCACATTCAAGAATATGGTACACGGTTTTTAAGCACAACAACGCTGAGTAAAAAAAAAAAAATCCTTCCACCATCACGCCAGAGCCGGCACTGCGAGAGCAACAGTGCTTTCTCCATCTGGCAGTCCCACCTTCCTCCCCACCCCCTCCTATGCGCGCATGCGCACAACAGTCAAACACCACGTCACTGGCACTGTGAAGTGCACAGTTCCATACAAAGATTTTTGTATATTTTTCATAAACTGGGGGATGTCTACTGAAGTACTGACATTAAGCTTAAGGAATATATATTGTACTACAAAAATAAAGAAAGGATTAAAGAAAAAAGGACTCATTTTATTAAAATGTTATCGATAATATCAAGTGGAAATAGGGGGTGCTGCAGTTCCACAGTGCCTATACACGAGCCGCCACTGATAAAGACACCAATAAGTTACATACTCCTTTCATTATTAAACACCATAAGTACTCAGATCTTGAATGGAGTGATTCAGAACAGTCCAGTAGTTTTTCAAAGAAACCTTCCAATATGGAAGATAATCTATCAGAAAATAATGATATTGAAAGTGAATCTGAAAGCGACTTGTCAGAACTTTATATGGAAAATATGAAAAGTGAAGATGTAGGCCTATTTTCTGGTAACAGAATAATAAATTTACCTTGTTTTTAAAAACAAATTGAAATAATCCATTACCACTCAAATGTATGTACTGTACATTGGGGCGCTATGTTCTCAAAAAATAAATTTAAAATAGTTTAGAGTTTGGATTGAAATATCATTGTGACAATTGTGAGAGAACATATATTGTTTCATCAGTCCCTTCAAAACACAATATCAACATTAATGTTGCATTGTTGTGGGGAGCTCTTTCCAAAGGATAAGCCTAATCACAGGTAGAGAGCTGATAAAAATAATGGACATTCCAATGTGAGTGGGAAAAAAAAAATGTAAGCATGAATTGAAAATTGGGGAGGTAAGTTAAAATATGTAAATTAATTTAAAATGTATACATAGCTTCTTATCTAATTCATTTTAAAATATCATATTTTCAGTATAGTAGAAAAACGGTTTAGTAATCATAATGAGGTTCAAATAAAATCTGATTATTTATAAAATCAGTGATTTTTTTCCCCTAGCAATATAGATACCAATAAATTTGGAACGTTGAACTATTTTATTCTTAAAATTGTATTATTGTGTTATTTTTATTTACAAATTTTTAACACATTATTTAGGTACTAGCTATATTTTAACATAAACGGCTCAATTTCTTTTGGTAATCATTGTTGATTGGGCCAATATTTTGTCTGGAAATTTGAATTCAATGACATATACTGAGTATATTTCTTTCAGACATGGAAAAAATATTTTTATACAAAATTAAAAAGAATAGTGAAATAGAGAAGAAATTAGCACTACGTAAAGGTCACGTCAAAGATGGCCTACCATATTTTACTGCAATTAGAGACGAAGGCTGGTTCCAAAGATCGTACGGTCATGGAATGAATTCCAAAGCAAGAATTGTAAGTTAAGTTTTGAAGATATCCTAGTTAGACCATCCAGCTAAATACTTAAAATTCACAGATTAGATCCTGGCTGGGTCGAAATTATAGTGCTGTGAAATATAATATGTTCCCTTTATGGTCAAATTAAATACTGTAATCCTACAGATATAGTTTTTTTTAAATATATTAATCAACTAGGGTAGGTTTCTAAGAGTAAGTTCATTGACTGTGAGGTGAAAATCATTTTCAAGCAGAACGGTTACGAGCTAGTCTGGGTGAAGCTTATGGACACTTATCCACAAGTGTGGGGAAAAACTGAACCACTTCTCATCTCGTTCCCGTCAACATATTTAGTTGAAAAGGATTTAGTTCTGTTGTCCAGCTCCTCACAAAACAAAGAAATAAGTTGGACATTCGCCTCAAAGGAGACTTGCGCCTGAATTTGACGGACATAAGGCCGGATATTCAAGCTTTAACTGAAATCCACCAAGCACAAGGCAGCCATTGAAAAGGTAAAATAAAACAATAACAAAGTTTTCAAACTTTCATTTATTTTTTCAAATTTTAACTGTAAACTTTCTTAATTTTTCCAGATTCTAATTTAAAAATGAAAACATGTACTCCTGTTTTTTAAATGTACGTCAATGATATTAGTTAATTATTTCACTTCTTTGTTCTTTAAAAAAACTCTGTAAAAAATGTACATTTTAATTTTTTTTTCTATTTTATCTAAGAGTGAGCGGATAAAACTGCTTTGGGTTGTTTTTTATATACGGTGATAAAATTGTTTAAAATAATAAAACTGCTTTATTATTTACATTTTACTTCAAACTAAAATTAGGCATACAATGAAAATGGAAAGGGGGAGATAGGTGTTAGTCAACCTCCAGAAAGGGGAGATGGGCCACAAAAGGTTGGGAACCACTGGCCTAAACTATTTTACCGATCGGGCTAAAAATTGGTTTCTAGGGTTTTCATTTGAGTTGCCCCGAGGAATTTTTGGAATTGGATATCTAACCCTAAAATTAAGTGTAGTTTACTGGAGGGCACAAAGAGAATGAGTCGATTTTCTCAAAATGGCTCTAACGATTTTGATTAAATTTCATTTCTTAACATTTGTAAATATTCTAAACAAAATGTCTTGTCTAAATATTTCGGCAAAATGACTTTAAGCGCTCCGGTCTGATGCGTAAATTATCTTTTTTTTTATATCTCCTAAACTATTTGGATATGAAATTACTTATTGTTACAAATATGTAGGTCTCTTTATAATACAAATATTTTACAAGAAGCATATTTTTATAAAACCAATAACTTTCAAGCTATACGTATATATATATAGTATAGCTTGAAAGTTTATATATATATATATATATATATATATATATATATATATATATATATATATTATATTTATTTTAACGTTTCGATCACAAAAGGTAAAAGTATTGCGACCGAAAAAAAAATCTAACCTGAAATTTTGATGGATGTCAACGTCTAAAGACCCCCTAATCCCTAAAAAGTGGTCTTTGCGATGACGTATGTCTGTGTGTCTGTTTAAACTTAAAATTAAGAGTAGTTTAAGAAAGGGCGAAAAAGAAAAAATCTATTTTCTCAAAATCGACTCTAACGATTTTGATTAAAATTCGTATCTAGGTGTTGATTAAGATTATAAATAAACTGGCTACTTTCATTTTACCATAAAAAATTGAATGTTAGGGTACTTTTCAGAAGCAGAATCTTCCGTATATCCGCAACTATTTGAGATACTAAATTTATCATTGCAAAATTGTAGTATTATTAAAAAAAATGTTTTTACAAATATAACAGTTTCTGAGATATTGGCAAATATATTAATAAATTTTGTGAGCTTTAGTTGTAATAGATACTACTTAAGTTTTAACGCAATAATTTTCCAGTGCCATAGAGTAATTAAATATAAGTAAATCTCTAAAGTTTATGTTGTTTTTCCTTAAACCGCTTAGGAGAAATTTTGTACAACAATGATCTATATATATTTTAGACTCAATAGTCAATATTTACATTTTTTATTGGTCAAAATTTATAAATGAGGAATTTAATAGCAATGCGATGGCATGAAGATTTGCAACACCTAATAAAATGTCAAAAATTTTAACAGGAAGTTGAAAAATGAATAAGAATTGTTGGCCCTTATGGACCCAACATTGATCTTTTTTTATCGGTCCAAACATACAAATGAGGACATTAATTATTCAAAAACAAAATTATAAAATTTAAAACTGGGACTAAAAAAAAGTTTTACATAAGTATAGTGCAATTTATGTTTGGGTTTGCTAGTGTATATTATTTCGTTTCACAAATATTACGAGTTTTGAGTAAATATCTTCATTTTCAAACAATAGAGCGAGAAAGTCCGTGCGGAGTTCCGTACAATTTTTTTTTTAATTGGTTGGATGGATGTGTGCAAACATAAATACTTAGAAAAGTGAGTTATTGATATAATTGATTTTAATTGTTTTTGTTTGTTTGTTTGGATATTTATTTTTGTGACACTTATTTTGACATTTAGCATGTATAAAAACATTGAATAAAACCGATACAAAAACGACAATCACCAGCCCCGAGGGGGCTCTCGAAAGCCAACCGTATAACATAAAAACACTAAAAACGAAAGTCATTTGTCGCCCTGGCGGGCTGATTTGGAGTTGTCCATAGGTTAATGGGCGGGAAAAATTAACATAAACCCGTCCTGTCGCCGGTAATTGGTCGACAGGGACCTAATATATATATATATATATATATATATATATATATATATATATATATTACCACACACACACACGCACACACACACATAGAGAAGGAACGACAGGGTGGAAAACATTGAAGGATAGGTGACCGGATGTAGATAGGACATGTAGAAAGTGAAGCGGGAGATGAAGTGTTTTACTGGAAAAGGTGTTTCCATTATAATTAAATACCACGAACCCTTGGCTTCTCAGCTAAACCATGACGGGACACAAACAATTATCACTAATGAGTTATAGATTAAGGAAATTCATTACACAAATGCTGTTACATGTTTATCATAAACTCGTGTACACAGTTTGTGAGCTGGGATAGTAAGAATTTCATATAGCTGTCTGAGGGTCACAAAATATAGCAAACATTTCCGGGGTAGATAGTTTTAGTCTTTCATAAACATTCTTACAAAGGACCTTTCATATTAAAAAAAAAAAACTAAAACAAGTGTAGTATTAAAAACTAAGTTGGAATAAATAAGTTCAATCATTTCTTTGTTGTTTAACCGTTTTATTATTGAAACATCAAATAAAAAAAGTAAACAGTTACTTTTGTTATGATTTCAATCAAGTCAACCGAAAGCACTTTCTATCTCTGCCTTCGCCCTTTGGCCATCTTGTGCAAGATACTAGGAACGTTCTCGTTGATCAACGTTTTTCAAAAGGAAGGTCGTTTGTTACGACACCGATGGATCTCCTTTCATGTTTTTATAGGAATATGCTCACAGGTACTCCTATCGTTTTCAGCCTCATTCATGTTACAACTTGAATATCGTAAATTCACGACGGTATATTATATCGTTCCAAAACTGTTGACGATCTTTACCTGCTATTATCATGATCAGTACGTACCACAACTCATCACGGCTATAGAAAGTTTGATTCAAAACTCGCATACAAATTGAGAGGTAAATATATGCCTAATCCGAACATACAAGGTGTTTTATGGTTAACGTTCGGTGTTTTTTTCGTTGTCTGCCTAGCGGTTGGATTCGATTTCAATAGAATCGAAACTCACTCTTACGTGTGTAATATTTTGCTCGACCTAATTCTCACGATACCTCGTGTCACCAGACACTTGAATATACTCATCATTACGTGTTTTTGTTACAACTTGAGACTGAGGTTTCTTCTAATTGATCGTCTTTTGGAGCAAAGTTTGACCGTCGAGGTCGGTAAATGTCCTAGGAGGCAAGAAGAGCGAATGGAAGAGGTCCGTTTATTCCACGCGGAGCTCTCCGGGATCGTGAACCTCGCCAACAAGTGCTTTGGGAACTTGGCCACCATATTCGTGTCTATTTTGTGTGTGAACACTTTGGTAGAACTCTTCATTTTCTGTTTTATTTCACAATCAATGGCTCAACTAATATTCCTTTTACTGGACATCTTTGGTGTTTTCTTTATAACCACAGTAGGAGGATATCTAATTAATACCGTGAGTAATACCAACTATACACACACTGAAGTGGCCAGTTGTGTGTAAATGTTGTCCAGCCCGGGTGCGTGTGTGATTACCGTTACGTGTTATGTGTCCGCCGCCAACCCCACCCATTGTCATTGTGGGTTGGTCAGTCTCAGCCAAAGACATCTGACATTACTATGGACAGTTTACTATCAACAGCAACTTTATTATTTATATATTTTTCCTGCCGTTTCATTTTCCAATCACTGTTTTCCGTCTTGTTCCTCTCCTTCTCTGTACCGTGTGTATGTCCTAAGGTCCTGGTAACCCTTCATGTGCTACGGGGTGGGTTTTTTTTATGTAATTTTCCCATCCCCTAACCAACAGAACGCACCTTTCAGCCCGCCAGGGCGCCATTGTATGTCTGAGTGATGTTTGTTTTATGTTCAATGTCGTGTGTGTTGTCGAGAGACCTTTGGGTCTGGTGTCAAATGTCCCCTAAATGTTTCTCATGTTTTTTATTCATGTTTACATATCTACGCTTACTAAAAATAATAAAACACATACAAACAAACAACAAACATAAATGTTGTGTTAGTCTGGATAAGTATAGTTTAATAAGAGTGTTGGGTGACCTGATGGTCTAGAGGTAATGTGTCGGACTTATGTGCTGGGGTCCGGGGTTCAATCCTCTGTCCCGGTACAGATTTATCTGATTCCCAAACCCTTCCTTCACCTCTGACAAGACGTATATTAATCACAACTTGTGAATGTGTAGAATTCCAGGCCTCAACCGTGGTTCGGATTCCACGTTAAACTGTAGGTCCTCAATTTCATCTCACAATCCCCTACCATTACACATTAGCGTAAGTGCGTATAACCCTAACGGGTAGTAAGACGCGGTGCTAATAATAATAATAATAATAATATACACACCATATATATTTATATTTATTTGCGTGCATGTATATTAGTATATACATGCTTAATAAAACCATACATGGACATGATATGTCCCTACATATGTATGTATAATCCTCTTTTTAAAAATCAATTATTTTTATATTACTGGACTTGAAAATTAATTTGATCTATTTAACTTAATTTATCTATCAATCATATTCATTCCACAATATTCATGAAGTTTGTTTGAGTAGTTTTATTTTAATACCTAAATGTTGTCATAAGTAATAGCCTCATTAAATATATTATCAAAATATTGGACTTTCGATCTACTTTACAAGTTAATAAGTACTTATAGAATCATATTGATTCCGGTAATTTCTTGTTTAGAATAATAATTGTTCAATTAGATGATTAAAAAGCGTTATTAATTCAACAAATACATACAAACATTTACAATGAAAACTTTTAGGGATCAATTAATAAAAAATAAATAAATTTAATGGTTTTGTACAACATCATAAATTAGAAAATTCTAAATTAAATGCTCTGAAATATTGAAATGAATGATTTGTTTTAGTAATTCATATTGTAAAAATATTGATCCCATTTTGGGACAATAGATTAATTGAATATCCTGTTGCTTACTATTAGCTTCAGGGAAATAGCTAGGAATGTTTTCATCACATTAATTGTGATTATGTATCTAGTTGCTGCCTTATTGCAAATTTAATCCCAAATAATACTAATAATACTAATAAATATATAATAATAATAATAATTAATAATAATACCCACTCCAGTGGCCGCATGGTCTAACGATGTACTATTGCAGTAGGCAAGACTGTCGATGACGGGGAGATCGAGGTTCGAATCTCGGTTGGGTGTACTAAGGGTGGTTTTTCCAAAATTATTTTCCACTCTCCCTCCACGCAAATGCGGGTATATTTCCTATAATATAACCTTTCTAATCCCTAAAACTATTAGCGTAATTAGTATATAATCATAAAACCTGAGCGGATAGTAAGACACGGTGATAAAAAAACTAAAATAATAATAATTATTATTACTATTATTACCATAAATATTCAAATTAGGACTGGATAAACCTCCAAATATTAAAGAGCAACTTTACGTAATAAGATTTTAGTACAATTAATATTTCTTCTAAACGAAATTGAAGAACATATATCGATGGGCAAAACTAAACCTTAATTTTGTCTAGTCTGCGTTGCTGGTGACGGGGAGGTTGGAGTTAGAATCCCGGCCGAACTTAATATGGGGGCTTTTACACCAAATTATTTCCCCACTCTCTTCGCACAAACGAGTTAAATTTTATCTAAATTCTTCCTTTATTTTTTACCCGATTGGAATAATTAAATGTGGATGGCTCAATTAATCGGCAGTAAAACGTGATAAAAAATACTATATCATATATGTATGTAATAGTATCTATATGTATATGAAAAATATATATCTATATATGATAAGAAATTCTATGTTATGATGAATATACCCTTTGTTTACCCTGAAAGGTAGAAAGCTTACCTTGCATGATTTCACTAAGGAGCAGCTTGTTAGATAAGGCTATATTGGAACCCAACAGGTAATACTGCTACCTTTGAAGATAAACTGAGAGCAGACCACACCTATATGAAGAATATGTTGATAATGCATATAGGTTTTGTTATTCTAAGACATTTGCCAAAAAAATGAATGTAATTCTTTTTGTTGTTTGTTTCAGAACAACATACTTCTTGATCGATTGATAGCAATTCCTCTAACCCGATTCAGCATGGCTTATCAAATACAGGTATCTTCACTTGGCATGAACAATTATTTGAAAATGGCTCTAACGATATGGTTCAAATTGGATATCAAATGAGTGTTTTACTTTATGGATAATACTTTATCATTTTTTGGGAGAGGAAAAATTATTTTAGGTATAGTTTACTAATATACACTTTTTTGAAAATTATGTTCTAAACTATGATGAAATAATTTAGAAAGTTATGTATGGCTGTATCATATAATTTATTTTTTAATAAATATTATTACAGTAAAATTGAACTAAATGAATACAGTTTGCCAATTTCTAATTATTTTTCTAATGTACCATTATATCGATTCCAGGTGCAAATGTTTATGAACCAAATAATCGCACGTCCAGTGCATATGTCATTCTCTGGTTTTGGAATCATCAACAGGGCAGCTCTTATTTCGGTGATTATATAATTTATCACTATTACTAGTTCTATCCAGTCCACCTCATTACACCCTATTCCTATCTTGAACTGGTTCTATCCAATCCACCTCATTACACCCTATCCCTATCTTGAGCTGGTTCTATCCAGTCCACCTCACTACACCCTATCCCTATTTTGAGCTTGTTCTATCCAGTCCACCTCACTACACCCTATTCCTATCTTGAGCTTATTCTATCCAATCCACCTCATTACACCCTATCCCTATCTTGAGCTGGTTCTATCCAGTCCACCTCACTACACCCTATCCCTATTTTGAGCTTGTTCTATCCAGTCCACCTCACTACACCCTATTCCTATCTTGAGCTTATTCTATCCAATCCACCTCATTACACCCTATCCCTATCTTGAGCTGGTTCTATCCAGTCCACCTCATTACACCCTATTCCTATCTTGAGCTGATTCTATCCAATCCACCTCATTACACCCTATCCCTATCTTGAGCTGGTTCTATCCAGTCCACCTCATTACACCCTATCCCTATCTTGAGCTGGTTCTATCCAGTCCACCTCATTACACCCTATCCCTATCTTGAGCTGGTTCTATCCAGTCCACCTCATTACACCCTATCTCTATCTTGAGCTGATTCTATCCAATCCACCTCATTACACCTATCCCTATCTTGAGCTGGTTCTATCCAGTCCACCTCATTACACCCTATTCCTATCTTGAGCTGATTCTATCCAATCCACCTCATTACACCCTATCCCTATCTTGAGCTGGTTCTATCCAGTCCACCTCATTACACCCTATCCCTATCTTGAGCTGGTTCTATCCAGTCCACCTCATTACACCCTATCTCTATCTTGAGCTGATTCTATCCAATCCACCTCATTACACCCTATCCCTATCTTGAGCTGGTTCTATCCAGTCCACCTCATTACACCCTATTCCTATCTTGAGCTGATTCTATCCAATCCACCTCATTACACCCTATCCCTATCTTGAGCTGATTCTATCCAATCCACCTCATTACACCCTATCCCTATCTTGAGCTGATTCTATCCAGTCCACCTCACTACGCCCCATCTCTTTCAGGTCCATTATAGTTATCCTCCCGTCAGCACCTAGGTCTTCCCCATTAGATTTTTCAGTCAACACCCTGAACATGGTTCTAGATTCTTCCATTTGCACTGCATGCTCTGCTCAACATAACTCACGAGCTTTGACTACCCTAACAATATATGTTGATGGGTATGGGGTATGCAACTTATCCTCATGTAACACCCTCCACGCTCCATTATTTTCGCCCCTATTTGGATCAAATATCTTCATAAGTACTTTGTTTTCAGACACTTTAATTTATTTTCGATATGTTTGTAAGAAACTATGTTTCATAACCATAAATATCAACTATGGTTTTGTATATTCTGTGTTTACATTCTTTGACACAAGTGACATGGTAACGGCTTACTAACATAGTAATCACGAGAATTTACAAACTATATTATTCTTTTTCTAATTTCCCCTATTGTTTTATTCACCCTAAAATATTTATCATTCTCCTTCCAAGCAAATACCATTACATGTCCTTTGAAACTCTATCGTACTTATCTCATCACATTGGTGTAAATATACGGATATCGCGGAATGGGTGGTAAGACGTAGTGCAAAAAAAATACTGTCCACCCAATAATTATAATAATAATTCGAACTATTGACCAATGTTTCCATCTTTAGACGATAAATTCCCAGGCCTGACTGTAGAGTGCTAAGCTATTTACTCAAATAACGTACGCACTTTTTTTATTGCTTTTATTGCAGTATGAGTCATTTTTGCTTAAAGAAACAAAACACAAAAGTGTTAACTTATAAACCCAATTAACTATGTACTTTCTTCTGTGCTGGGGGTCCAGGGTTCAATCCTCGGTCCGGCACAGATATATCTGATTACCAAAACCTTCCTTCACCTCTGACAAGACATATTGTGAATGTGGGGAATGACAGGCCTCCACCGTGGTTCGGATTCCACGTTAAACTGTAGGTCCTCCATTTCATCTCACAATCACCCTACCATTACACATTAGCGTAAGTGCGTATAACCCGAACGGGTAGTAAGACGCGGTGCTAATAAATAATAATAATAATAATAATAATAATAATTAATAATAATAATAACTATGTACTTTATTGTTTTCAGATTTTCATGGCCATTATGACACATTTTATTGTGGTAATCCAGTTCTCAACTCAGCTGAAGGACTTCTCGACGACCTTAATGAAAACTAGGAACGCTACTTAGTAGCCTATTTGTGGGAATATATAGGGGAGGGGCCTGACCACACTGAGAAAGCTAGTTTTAAACTATTGCTTTAGAAAACCAGCGGTCGGCAACCCGTCGTTCGCGATCAACCGGTCCATCTCGTGGCAATTTTCAATCGTTCGCGTAAGAAAACTAGGCCTACATCGCTATGTTTTTTAAAGTAAATATTTTATTCTTTTAAATTAGAAAAAATACCAAGTACTTTCAAATAATGTGTAAGTGTGAACATAAACACGTTGTTTGGTCATATTCGTTAATGTAAATAAAACAAAATAGCTTAATATGAAATTGTACATTTTATTTATTTATTCTATAACGTTTTTTATAGAAAGGTAGAGAAAAACGAAAGTGAGGAAAGATTGAATTTAAAGAATACAAATTATATGTATTTTTTTTAGCACCATGTCTTACTACCCGTTTGGGTTATACGCTTATGTACTAAATATGCTAATGGTTTTAGTGATGAAGTAGAATATATTTATAGCAAGTGCATCCAGATTTGCGTGGAGGGAGATTAGAAAAACCACCTTCAGTAAATCTGACCTAGATTCGAACCTCTATCTCCTCGTCATAGGTAGTCTAGTCCACTACGAGAGTGACGTCTTCGACCATGCGGCCACCGAAATGTTAAAAAAAGTGGATTACCATTATCTAAAAATTTGTTCCAATTCACCTCGGCTAATATAAAGTTTAATAACAAAAATCGATGAAATGCGTTGAATATTTTGTTGCTGTGGTCAGGATGTACGAATGTTAATTGGTTTATTTGGGTTATACGTTTATGTACTAATAACGCTAATGGTTTCAGCGATTTAGAAGGTTATATTTAGAAGACGTGTACCCACACTTATGTGAATGGAGAGTGGAAAACAAGTTTTGGAAAATTACCTTCAGTACACCCGTCTGAGAGTCGAACCTCGATTTCCCAATCATCGGCAATCTAGCATAATGTGAGAGTGATGCCTTAGCCCATGTGTCCACCAAAGTGGGTCACACCAATAGTTAAGGGACTCACAGGACCCCATTATAGGTTTTTAAAGACACCCCTGTGCCTGCCTATGCCTATGGGTACTAACTAATAACCAGAGGTGCCAGCTTAAAAAATAATTGGGGGAGGGGGGACGCAAGTATATCTCCACTTTACTTCATTAATGATCTTCCAAATATCGTTGTCAGTTTTGGTGACCTGGTGGTCTAGGGGTAAGGTGTCAGACTTCTGTGCTGGCGGCCGAGGTTCAATCCTCGGTCCCGGCACAGATTTATCTGATTTCCAAACCCTTCCTACACCTCTGACAAGACATCTTGTGAATGTGGGGAATGCCAGGCCGCCACCGTGGTTCGGATCCCACGCTAAACTGTAGGTCCTTCATTTCATCTCACAATCACCCTACCATTACACATTAGCGTAAGTGCGTATAGCCCGAACGGGTAGTAAGACGTGGTGCTAATAATAATAATTGTCAGTTTCATGTGAACACCACTTAAATGAATCCCGATCCATCAGTTTCCTTAAAATTGGGCAGAAGTCGCACCACAGCCTCAAAAGGTTAACAAAGTTGTTTGTCTCATCAGTGTGCCCATGAACGTCGAGTCCTTGGACAGCCAGAAACTCGCGGGATGACATTATCTTCATCAAAACTAACCGGTTTTCATCCAACTCTCTTTTAATTTTATAGCATTGGAAAGCTTGCACGAAAAATTCACGCCAGCGTTCATGAACCCAAAAATTTAAGACAAATTCTTAGTCGCATTCCGATATTTAAATTTTTTGAATTTTATAAGAGATTTTTTTTTCTTCCAGTTTTGAAAGACTGATTCAATGAAATTCAATTCTAATTTTAATTTAAAAGTAATGCATTTCTGATTAAATGCTGATTTGCAAATTTGACAGAAAACCACGTTTTTTGATCTTTAATATTTCCAACCATGGGTAGAGTTTCAGCCAATGAGAAAGAATGGTTGAGGAATCCCCACATTTCTATTCTGACGTCCGTGCGGGAATTTTGTCTTGTGCCTATAAATTGGTTTTAGGACTGACTCACTGATGACACTTTTCCACTTACACCTTAGTTTGTTTTTTTTAAATAAAATTTTATCCATTATGGTATTTTTACATAAAATAACTCATGTTTTCTGAATCACTTACTACAGCAATTACCTGTATTCTTATTTAAAATAAATCACAATATTATACATTATTATTATTATATTATTATTATTATACATTATTATTATTATTATTACTATTAGCATCGTGTCTTACTCCCCATTCGGGTTATACGCACTTACGCTAATGTGTAATGGTAGCGTGATTGTGAGATGAAATGAAGGACCTACAGTTTAACGTGGAATCCGAACCAAGGTGGAGGCCTGGCATTCCACACATTCACAAGATGTCTTGTCAGAGGTGTAGGAAGGGTTTGGTAATCATATAAATCTGTGCCGGGACCGATGATTATACATTAGATCACTCAAAACACAGTTAACGAGAATATTGATACAGTATAGACAAATCTTTTAACGTTTAACTGAATTGAACTATCTCTAGCAGAATAGTTTGGTGTATATATATATATAGATATTCATAAGCAAATTTTGAAAATTTTGGTCTTTTTAGAATGAACCCAAATTGATCGTGTGCAGCGAGGGGTGGCCCGTTGTAAATTTTGTGACCGGGTGGGTTAGCTTTGTGGCGTCCCCCTATATAGCCGGTGGATAATATAGTCCATTAGCCATAGGAGTGGTGTTAACTGACAGATCTACTCTCATGAAGCCATTCGCCAAACCATATGACCTACAAAACCATAATATGTTGAGTTGTCAATTTTGACAGTCAAAACGTCGACAAAAAAAATTAATCTGGTTTATCTTTTGACTGTTCTTTAAATTCTCTGCTAGCTTTCAGTTACCACATTTTCCATGACGATTGTACTCTGGGAAAATATGAAAATAATCTCCAAACCCAACTTAGCCTGGGAGTGATAGGAAAATGTTAACTATACGCTGAACAATTCACTTCGAGATTGTACAAAAACTGTTATGATTATAATTACAACTATAAGAACCAATCTTGTAGACAATGCTATCCTCAATTTTTTTATTATAAGTTTAACACACACTTTGACAATATTAATGGTCTACGTTTAATTGAAAAAAAACAACTTTTAGGTTGTTTTTTTTCCCAAGATGACAAATGTAAAATAACGCGCCACAAAATGATACTAATATGTAAAATTTTATGTTAGTATCAAAATGTGATTGACCCGCCTCGATGATGTAGTTAGCTAACGCGCTAGTTTCACGTTAGCTAGACTGCCAAGGACGGGTAGAACGAGGCTCATATCTCGGTCGGGTGAACTGGGGGAGGTTTTTCCTAAATGATTTTCCGCTCTCCCTCCACGAAAATGCGGGCTCACTTCCTCTAAATTCAACCTTCCCAATTCCTAACCCATTAGTGTAATTAGTACTTATGCGTATAGCCCGAGACGTGGTGCTAGAAAAAATACTTAAACTATTTTATGCGTAGCAACTCCATTATTACTCCTAGGTTAGGTTATGTTAGGTTTAGGAATTATTTTCATATCACGCCCAGTCTACGCTAGCTAGCCTTGAGCCGGCGCCCCGGGCAACCACCCCTGTGTGCACATACCACATATACTGCATAGTAGTGCACATGCTGGTTTGCGCTTTAAATCTAGACTGAGTGTAACGATAGTGTTGGTTTCTTAGTGGTTTTTCACTCTCCCTCCATGCAAATGTGGTTAAACTTTCTCTAAGATCTACCTTCCTCAGCTCTAGGTAATACTAGCGCAATTAAATGTGGCAGTTTAGTTGTATTGTGATAAACTTTCTTACATGTTACTGTGTATATTCTGAATGTTGGATTAAACTTTATTAAACCAAACTAACTAACTAAATTATATGTTGATTAAGGATGATCTTGTTTTTAATGTGAATATTGGCCTATGTATTCGGTATTTAGGAAAAAGTTTAAACAGCAATTTAACTAAACTAGATTTAATTGTTTTGATTTATTTCAATAATATAATAATTATTTTTTATTAAAGGGAATTTTAATTCTTAGATTTTTGCCATACTCACGAGCACAAGTCATTTTAAGTGTTCTACATGCCTATTATGCTTGACTATGAGTTTAAAGTATATAAAGTGATGATAATTTAATTTTAATTATAATTTGTGAGTCAAAGGTTTCATACTCCTAGTGACTGGTGTTGTCACAGCTTGGTGATTGTTAATCTCCTCACTGTGAGTGTCTATTATAAGGTTTGGCGTTGATTGGTGAGGATACTACACCAGATTAAGTTAATTTGTTAGTGGCTAACTGACACAGCTCTCTACTTAAGTAAGTGAATATTAAATACACCAAAATAGCTTAGTCGGTTTTCTTGTGAAACTGAACATTACATCTTACTATCCGTTCGGGTTATACGCACTTACGCTAATGTGTAAAGGCAAGGTGATTGTGAGATGAAATGGAGGACCTACAGTTTAACGTGGAATCCGAACCACAGTGGAGGTCTGGCATTCCACACATTCACAAGTTGTGATTAATACACGTCTTGTCAGAGGTGAAGCGAGGGTTTGGTATTCAAATAAATCTGTACCGGGACCGAGGATTGAACTCCGGACCCACAACACAGAGGTCTGACACCTTAACCCTAGACCGCCAGGTCACAGAGGGTGATGTAACTAACTGCCTATCATATACTAAAACATTTCCAGCAGAGCTTTCTATGCCTTGTGAGGCATGAATTTCATGATTTCATAAACACATAAAGGCCAGCATTATTTTGAGCATATGTGATAACAGAACAAAGAAAATAGGTTAGCTTAAGTTTTGCCCAACCATTGTACTATGCGAGATACAATTGCAATTGTGAAATGTAATTTTGTTTTGGAAGTTATGAACGATCCAGTTCTCTGTTCAGTTAGGTGTTTCAATTCCAGTTTTCCGAGTATCAATTTGAAATAAAGCAACATCTAATCTTGCTAGTATTTTATTTTTTATTAATAAGCATCATGTGTATTTTAAATGTGTTTATGTTATTCATGGGAGTTCTTTATCTCTACCTGAGCAGACACTACAATTATTGGAAGAAAAGGAGGGTACCTCATCTTAAGCCATCTCCTTATATCGGTAACTTGAAGCAGCTCTTGGGAATTAAGGAGTGTCCGGGACAGTTTCTTGCTTCACTCTATTTTAAAGGTGTGGGCAAACCATACTTTGGTTTCTTTATATTCGACAGGTGAGCAGTATCCAAAATATTATGTGCACAAAAAAGATTTTAAATCGTTCGTATGGCCCAATCCAATGGTCACATTAAGGTAGGGATGCATGGAACGCGAGAAAAGGCTAGTTTTTTTGTTTTTTTTGCCAAAATAAGAAAATATTTCTTCAGTACAAACATAAGAGCTTAATTTACTTCACATTGCGATATCAACAGTTGTTGAATATCTGTCATGAACATAGCGGCATTAGACGATAAACTTTTTAAATGATGAAAAAAGTTTTCAATAAATTCCAGGACATCCTTGACAGATATTCTACAACGGTTGATGTCACCATGTGAAGAAAATTAAATTCTATTTTTACTGGAAGATATTATTTGATTTTATTCGATCAAAAATTTGTTGCTATAAAAAACTTCAAATATACTGCCATTTTCTTACGTTCTATACATTCCCACCATAAGAAAGGTGTTAGTATTGTTTTAAAAGGACAGGGAAGTTAAGAGTTCGAATCCCGATCGGGTGTATAGATGTATGCTTTCCAAAGTGGGGTCTTAATGCTATTTCCACGCAAATGTGTGTACGTTTCCTCAATTCTCCACCTTTGATGACAAACCCTATTATTAAAAAATATTAAACTTTTTTAAATATATTTTTTCAAAAGAAAATCACCATATGCCATAGAAAGAATTATATCTTTTGAAAATGAAACTCTGTAAATTTCAGTTGTTTAGTTTAAATTTGCCCACAACGGTTATAAGCTAACCGAGTCTGGTTTACCGTTGACTGTTTAGGAGGATCGGGGTCCGAATCCTAGATGTAAGTACTTGAAGCGGTTTTTCCTCAATGGCTTCCTAGTGTCCCCCATGAAATTATGGACACATTTCCTCTAACTTTGACCTTATTCATCTCTAAAATATTAGCGTGATTAATGCACATTACTATAGCCCAATTAGACAGTCAAAACGTTAGGGAAAAAATTATGATTTCATTGGTATATCACAAATAGATGTGTCTTGTTCACTCCACACTGTGTTGTTTTGTTTATTTACAGACCTGCACTGATAATAAGAGATCCGGAACTAATAAAGCATATTTTACTGAAAGAATTTCACCATTTTACGGATCGTTTTGCGACAGCGGACGAAAAGATTGACCCTATGGGAGGGAAAAAACATATTTCTCATCAAAGGATCACGGTGGAGACATTTGAGATCGAACTTGTCGACCACCTTTTCTTCTGGAAAGCTCAAGAGGATGTTTCCTCTCGTGGTGAAATGCGCCCAAGACCTGAGAGACTACGTAAGAGAAAATGGCTCCTCGAAGGATAACCCTCTGGACGTGAAAGACGTCATGGCAAGATCCGCCATAGATGTCATAGCTTCCTGCATGTATGGCATAGACAGTGGCGCGTTGAGAGAGCCTCGCGGCGAATTCAGAAAGTTCGGCAAGAACGTTTTCGCCTTCTCTCCCAAAAGGGCGATCGAAATGTTGGCATTCTTTTTCACGCCAGGTCTCATAAGGTTTGTGAAAGGCATGTTCTTTCAAAGACATTCGGACAAGTTTTTAAGGGGTGCGTTCACGGAAGCCGTCAAAGAAAGAGAAACAGGGGAATCATTCAGGAATGATCTTGTCGATGTATTGCTTAGCTTGAAGAGAAAGAAACTAGAAGAAAAAGAAATTAAAGGCATAACAAAGAAGAAGGATACCGAGGAACTTAAAACACTAGGTAGGCTACATTTGAAAAAAATAATTTAATAAATTGTATTATGATATGTAAAAAACATATTTTAATATCGCCATGAAGAAGGTTGTTTTAAGGAAGTGTACCGCATTAGTGTGTTAGAGAATGGAAAAAACTTAAGGATAAATAATAGGAGTGAATAAGTAAAACATTCTCAATGCAAGCTGCAGAGATTCGAACCACCACCTCACCTTAATGGTAGCCTAGTATTTTCCAAACCTGACTCCAAGACCGTGTGATCCCTGATACAACTGTATTTTGGTGCTAAGAATATTATTTTCTGGAAATTGTCTTTCTTTATTTTATTTATTTCCTTATTTCCAACTTCTCTTTCACATCAAAATTACAGATTGTATTATTATTATTATTATTATTATTATTATTATTATTATTATTTAGCACCGCGTCTTACTACCCGTTCGGGTTATACGCTTAAGTACTAATTACTCTAATGGATTAGGAATTGGGAAGGTTGAATTAAAGGAAGTGAACCCGCATTTGCGTGGAGGGAGAGTGGAAAACCATTTAGGAATAACCACCCCCAGTTCACCCGACCGAGATTCGAACCTCGATCTCCCCGTCCTCATCAGTTGGGCTCAACACGATACAGATTGTAGACATGTCTCATTCTTAATTAGCAGATCTTTCTTAAAGAAATATTAACAACTATTTTACAAGCAATTGGCTCAGGTCCAGTGAGTTCAACCGACTTGCTTAGCTCTGATCTGGGAGTTTCCAATTCCATCAGGATGCATGTTGAGTAATTTTCCACTTTGTGACACTTAGTATAAGTTTTTACCACCCTGGGCAAAGGAAAATTTGGCAGAGTCTACGAATATTTTTACCTCCTAAAGTGTTTCTTTCCCTGTCTAGAGTATACGGACGAGGACCTGGTGGCCCAGGCGATTATCTTCTTTACAGCAGGGTTTGAGACTACCTCCATCACCACGGGGTTCGCCCTATACGAGCTGGCCATGAACCCTCAAGTGCAGAAGAAGCTGCGCGAACAGATTGGACAGGTGTTGGACACCCATGATGGTCATATCACTTATGAAGCAATCAATGATATGAAATACCTTGACATGGTTCTTTCAGGTATTGAGGTGTATACTCTGTAAGGAGGGGTACAGTAAGGTAGATGATAGGTAATGAATGGCACCACAGGCTGTGGAAGGAAGAACACATTAAGGTCGATATTACTCTGGATGGTATTAATTGTAGATTGTAGGTGGATGAACACATGGATGTAATTACGGTTCTTAAATTTTAGACTGTAAAGCACAATTCAATAAGTAAAAATAATGTAGAATCATTGCAGAGGCGAACGATCAAATATAAAGTATATCTTGTCTTCTTGTTTACAGAAACTCTACGTATGTATCCGCCGTTACCCTTTCTTGATCGCAACTGCGTTAAAGACTTCACGGTCCCTGGCACAGATATCGTCATAGAGAAGAATACCCCCGTGTATATCCCTACCCTCGGCATGCACCGGGACCCGATACTATTCCAAGAGCCTCTGAAGTTTCGCCCGGAGCGATTCACTCCTGAAAACAAGGGGAGCATTCATCGGTTCTCTTATCTACCGTTCGGGGAGGGTCCGCACATGTGTATAGGTGAATAATTTTGGCCCGGGGTCGTTAAGTTAGTCATTCAAGGTAGGTTCCCACGGGGTCAATTGTACGACCTTGTATTTATTGACGAGTCGTAGCCATGGACCGACCAGTCCACGACTCTGGACATTCCCATTGTGTATTTTCTCAGCCGTGGCTTCACTCTGTCAGAACGAACAGACCTCGGCTTCACTTTGATGTTTGTTCATGACTGAAGGTATCGTGGGTTTTCCAATCTGCCAAATAATAAACGACCACTGAAGGTAGAAGTTGTGAACGATCTTGATAACTAGTTCCCACTAGATAAGAACACAACTGATGAGGTCATAAGTCGTATGTTTGACCCCGTGGGAATACTTCTAAAGTACTTATTACATTCAAGATCGTGAACGATCAAAAGCACAAGTGAGATAAATAAGTTTTCCCACTGTAAAGAAATTAAAGTTTAAGTTTCATGAGAAGAGTCTTATCCCACAGCTAGAAAGGTAAATTGAGTTACTTTTACGTATGTATACGTCAAAACATACGAACTGCAGCTGTAACTTTTGATGTAAAATCAATAACTTTAAAATAACTATAAAATTATAGAAAATATTATAAATGTTGGCTGAAAAAAAGGTTTGTATTTTTTTTAAAACATCGTCATGTTTCAGGCATGAGGTTTGGTCTCTTGGCCGCCAAGACGGAGTTGGTCCACTTGCTATCATCTTGGGAGGTGGTGCCTTGCGCCGAGACGCCACGGACCATGGTCCTCAGCCCATACGTCCTCTTCCTGAGAAACCTGGGCAAGATCCCATTACTATTCAAGGAGGTACAGCTTCCGGTTCCGGATGAATTCCAGGAGGTGGAGGTTAAAGATTAAAGAGGAGGGAGGTCAAAGGTTATGCGAGTGAAGGTCGGTATTTTTGCAGATCTTATAACGATATTTTTTTGGGCCTAAGCAAATAAAAGCTGATTTCAGTAGATAATCTTAGTTTAATTTACTACATTTATAAAGTAGGTAATTTGAAAAGTTCTTGAATATGCCATAATGAGCATCCCAGAATTTGATCAGAGCATTTTTCTTAATATAAAAAGTTTACTATCAATCTTAATTATGTAAGTGACAGACAGATCTTCAAGATCTTTTGAGATTACAATGTGTATAAAGTTAAATTAAACGTATCTACTGAAACAATATCTTATTTATTTTGTCCAAAAAATATTTTGTTAAAACAACTGCAAATATTTAGCCCTTAACTCGCGCTCTAGCCAACCTCTTAGAGACCTTGCGTTTCAGGCGACGGAAATCCTCTATGAGAGGCAATGGTTTCAGATGTAGCCGAAACCTAATCTTCATGAAAGTGCGATGGTAGGCAGGGGACAGAGGAGGGGGTGAATGATTCGGAGCCACGGTCTCAAGTGCTAATAGCCCAACTTGTGTAAACTGTGTGTGAAAACAATAGTAATAGTTAAATACAATCGTGTCCTTTAGATGCATACGCAAAATTTTTAAGTCCGAAAATTGGGCAATTTCAAGAAAATCAAGAAGTTAAAATATCACATGCAGCTTCTGTGATTTTTTTTTTTTTCAATTTATTGCCTAAGTTTAGTGTAGAGAAATCACATGTAGCAAACCCCCCAACGCTTCTGTCAAAGATTCATATCTCGTCCACTGGCAATTCAATCTAATTTGGCTAAATTAAAATAATACCATTAAAACTATGCATATTTATGAATAAATATGTGGTAAGAGAAGATTGTTAGCAATCATAATTCAATTAGGTATTTTCCAATAAATATTTTAACCATCTAATGTTCTGCTACGTATTTTATTGGCTTCCAATGAAATGCCTTCATCCTCTTCTTCTATCACGGCTCGTCCAACACTTCACAACAGTTGATTTTAAAGAATACTACAAGCTTCTGCGATTGGAGAGGATTAAGTGTATAAAATTATTATTATTATTAGCACCGCGTCTTACTACCCGTTCGGGTTATACGCACTTACGCTAATGTGTAATGGTAGGGTGATTGTGAGATGAAATGAAGGACCTACAGTTTAACGTGGAATCCGAACCACGGTGGTGGCCTGGAATTCCCCACATTCACAAAGTGTATAAAAAATATTCTATATTATGCCTAAACTTTATCATAGAAATACAAAAAATTTATATTTTGATTCATATTAAAACTCGATTTGCTTATCTGTCGTCAGATTATTCTGTATTTTAATATATTTTTTTCTAAAATGTATTATATCGGTATTGATTTACAAATTATTTTTATTATAAAGATATATAGCTAAATATTTTTGTCTTACAAATATTTCTTGGTATTGATTTTATTTCTTACTAGTTATATAAAATATAATTTTAATATATTTGAATACATAACAAACATCCATTTTGATTAACAAGTCATAATATATTTCTATATACATGTTACTATGACCTGCCTCTGTGGCGTAGTTGGCTAACGCGCTTGTGCTGAGCTCGAGTGCTAAGGACGGGGAGATCGAGGTTCGAATCTCGGTCGGGTGAACTGGGGTGTGTATTTCCTAAATGGTTTTCCACTCTCCCTCCACGCAAATGCGGGTTCACTTCCTCTAATTCAACCTTCCCAATTCCTAATCCATTAGCGTAATTAGTACTTAAAGCGTATAACCCGAACGGGTAGTAAGACGCAGTGCTAAATATTATTATTAGTATTAATCTTACTATGTCTAGGCTCTCTGTACATTTACATAAATGGAGTAGAAATGAGAAATGAGCTCGCATTTTCAAAAGAGTAAATAAGTTGTTTTTTATTCTCGTTAACATAAAATAATGTAGGCTTAGCTAAGTATACATGCACATAAAGCGAAAAAGACAAATTTTTGTTATAATATAAGTAAAAAAGAGTATCTTGATTTGCTCAGGACATAACATCCGGCGATTTCTTTGACTGTGTGAAATAAACCATTTTATTTTAAGCACTAGTATTCTCTATTAAAACATGTCTCATAAAAGAAAAATTCATATAAATATGCGTTCTAAAATGTATACAAAAATGTAAAGGACGCATTAAATCCAATTGGATGGTCGCATGGTCTAAGGTGTCACTCTCGCGATTGGAGTTTGAATCCCTGTTGGGTGTATTGAAGGAGGTTTTTTCCCTCTAAATGTTGTTCCAATTTACCTCCACGCAAATGCAGAAACACATCCTCTAAATTCAACCGTCCTCATACCTAATACATTAGCGTACTTAGAATTATGTGCGTGTAACACTATCGGGTATTACGGCATGTTGTTTAAATAAACCAATAACTTATAATTAAGACTTGTTATATCACACGTTTTACTAAACTCTCGTTTTAAATATTATCGTGGAAAACATTCCATGCATGAAAAACATACGGAAATGTGGAGCACCCCATTTGTTTATGAAACTTATGATTAAAGGTGCATATTATTAAGTTCATCATAGACTACAAAGAAATATGCCAACCCATTAAAAATAACAAGCACTATCAGGTTACACGAAAACATAGAACGAACAAGCAAAATGAAACCTTTCTCTCAAGGACGGACAAAAAAACATTTAGTTATTATTATTATTTAGCACTGCGTCTTACTACCCGTTCGGGCTATACGCTTTAAGTATTAATTACGCTAATGGATTAGGAATTGGGAAGGTTGAATTAGAGGAAGTGAACCCGCATTTGCGTGGAGCGAGAGTGGAAAACAATTTAGGTAAAACCACCCCTAGTTCACCCGACCGAGATTCGAACCACGATCTCCCCGTCCTCAGCAGTCGAGCTCAACACGACTAGCGCGTTAGCCAACTACGCCATCGAGGTGGGTCACACATATTAATGGAGGGGGGAGAAGGAAACCATTTATGAAAAGTAATAATCTCAGTACAGTAGACCTGGGTTCAATACCTTGTAATACCATCATCGGAAAACTATACGAGATGGACTATACGCTTATGTACTAACTACGATAATCTGTTAGGGATTAGGAAGGTTTAACTTTTAGGAAGTGAACCCACATTTGCGTGGAAAACCATTTAGGAAAACTACCGTAATTGCACCCAATCTGGATCGAAACTCCATTTCCCGTTTCCGACAGTCTAGTCTCGCATGTGAGTAAAGCGTTAGACTATGCGGTCATCGAAGCGGGTACCAATTACTTAAGAGTGTGTCTAGTTTATTTGTGGCAATATCGTATATGTGCCAGTATTTTAACAAAGTTGATCTGCTCTAAGTGGAGCACAAGAGCTGTCAAGAACCGTTTATTAATTTGTAATTAAAACCATTATAATTTTAAATCTAATAAAAACATGTCAAATGAAATTATCAATGAATTATTTCTTTTCCACAGCTATTTGATAAAAATGGCATTTTTTAAAAGAATAATACTTATAATTTTTGCAAATGTGAAATGCATTATAAAACAGAGAGAACAATAATCTGCTTCGATGGTCACATGGTCTAAGGCGTCACTATCACAACAGACTGGACATTCGATGGGGGAATATTAGGGTTTCAATCCCTCTTGTGTGTACTGACGGGGGATCGAATGACTGACTTTATATTCTCTCTTCACGAAAATCTGTGTATACTTTCTCGAAATTAAACTTTACTCCCCCCCTCACTCTACCTAACATATTAGCGTAATTAGTATAAGCCTATGTGTATAGTCCAAATGGCTTGTAAGACGTGGTGTTAAAAAAAATCCCCTTTTTCATTTTTCAAAGAAACTTTTTAGTTGATTTTTTAAATGTCCACACTTTTTCTTAACAGACAATGCATTTCATTGTACATAGGTAAGAATTAGTAAATAAAAACACAGAACTTAATCACCGTTTGATTATTAACGGGAAAATCTTATCACCAGTGGTTTGTAATGGTTTATTCTTTCTTTACAGTATAGAATAGCACTTTGGCTTGCTCAATGCCTGACAAAATAAAAGGTATTGTTCACAGTATTTCGGAATAGTTCCTGGCTCTTTTAAATTCTCATATATTACAATTTTGGGATATTTTTTTTTAGCTTATTAGAGTTTAAAGGCGAACCTACGAAGGTATTTTTTTTAAACAAGGACATCGATTGTTTTATTGAAATGATATCTTGGGTGAGACAGTAAATAACATGTTTAATCGTACTATTGGTCTGTTGGTAAAAATATAAATGGGGATCTGTACATTTTAAACTTTTTCTGTTAAAATGTTTAGATTTGGATGTTTTGGATAATGGTTTCACTGTAATTAAGTCTAATACGGCAAAGTTGAACTTTTATTATTATCAAAATAAATAATATAAAGCATGGTTAATTCTCAGAAAAATTAGTTTTTAGGTGGAAGGCAGTTATAGTTGAGGTCGGTATTTTTGTAGTTTTTATATAAAAAAACACCTTTTGGTTAAAATATATCAAATATCCGTTTATTTTAACTATTTACAAATAATAATCTCAACAATAATTCTTGATACTTGAGTTAAGGTGGAATTAGAAGATATTATTTTTAAATTAAGAGAGATGGTTACATTCCGCTATGCTCATGACCAATATTCACAAAACTTTTCTTAATACTATGTGTAGAAAATTAAACTAAGATGAAGCAATATTTTATTTATATTGCGAAAAGGTTTCATGCCTGTGACTCACAAGTCAAGATAGGATTTCCAATGTATTTACGTTTGATTCAATGGGTACTAAACATCTAACATTGAAACAAAACCTACATATTCTTAAATAATTCTAGAAAGTCTTAGATTAGCACAAAAAAAATTTTTTTGAAGGAGATTTTTTAGATGTATTAAACGTTGTAAGCGTCCCTAAGCAATATAGAACACCACCTTTCAACATAACCGAACAGGTAATAGTTAACTGAGGTATAGCGAAGATAAAGCTTTTCTCTATTAGACCTGAAGTTCCCTCAGCGATGATGTTGAGTGTAGACACAAGTCATGGTTGTGCTTAGACGGGCTTATGTGTGATGTAACAGTTTCTTAAGCCGCTGTTTGATATTTTATAGTTTTAATTTAATTTTAATAGAGTATCTCAATCAATCAAACAGGAGTGTCCGTTACAAATCATTTGTCTAATACTGTATATTTATTTTGAGGTACTTAAATATTAGTCATACACGTGTTAAATTGAAACCATAATGTTCTAATATTTGCATGACTATACTGTATATCATCTCTGAGGTAACTGCATGGTTACTATTGGGAAACTGCGTTGTCATTCTCTCACTTTTGTGTGGTCAATCTCCCCTCAAATATAAGACTAGTTTGGCAACGTCAGTTAGTCAAGGTTGCCAGTAGTTCCTTCTTACAGCACACCACCCTCTGACATAACTGAGAGCGAGGAGATTTGGCAACAGCTAACTGAGATAAAGCGAGGTAATGACCCGCAGTTCCTTCAAAGATTATATTGGATGTATGGTGCTTTTATAGTTTAGATAGAATCCTCTAGAAGACTTTGATATCGATATTTATGACTGGATGGACATATTATTATTTTAATTTACTAGTATAAAACGAAACGTGTGCATCGCAGACGACAACGACTTATTCTCAATTGTTTGATCACAAACGAAGCTTCGAGTCGGGTCAAGAACACTTACGCTGTCTTTTGTTCGACTCATCTATTTCACAGAGTATTGCGGGACGTAAAATTCTATAGTAACTACGCGTTGAACAACTTCCTTTTTTTCCGTAGCAAAGTTAAAAAATCCACCAAGCTTATCCCAACCTTCAAAATCTATTAGAATAACATTTTGGATGGATTAATACATTTAAATACAAGTTATTTAAATGCAATTTTGTCATGTGTATGTTCTGATAAAAATATTTTAATTAATTATTTAACTAACCAATCAAAATAGTTTAATGTCTGACTAAGATGAGGTGCTAAAAATAAAGATTATTATTAGCACCGCGTCTTAATATCCGTTCGGGCTATACGCACTTACGCTAATGTGTAATGGTAGGGTGATTGTGAGATGAAATGGAGGACCTACAGTTTAACGTGGATCCGAACCACGGTGGAGGCCTGGCAATTCCCCACATTCACAAGATGTCTTGTCAGAGGTGAAGGAAGGATTTGGTAATCAGATAAATCTGTGCCGGGACCGAGGATTGAACCCCGGACCACCAGCAAATAAGCCATACACCTAACCCCTAGACAACCAGGTCACCCTAAAAATAAAGAGTTAATAATGCTAAAAAAAAGCTTAAGGTTTTTTTGTAAAAATATATTTTCTCAAAAGACAACGTAAATGCTATCCACCCTGCAAATATTTTACCTTATTATCACTACTCACTAAACAAAATATAATTAAGAATAATATGTAATTTTTTTTGTCACCATCTTTTACAACCCGTTTGGGCTACACGGATTGTTTTAAATTAAAAGCTTGTATTTTTTTTAAATATTCGACTAAATTTTGACTGAGAGTTGACCTTTCAGGAACCGGAACCATCTAGTTGATGAGTTTTCATGATATAAGTATTATCATTTCATGTTATTTCAACAGGTATGGATAATAGCTCTTCGTTTATCGCCGAAAACTTTGGACGAATTCATTTTAATGTAAGTGGAGCTAGATTTATATTTTAAAGTTTATTTAGACACTAGCTTTTACCCGTCACGGCTTCGCCGCAATAAATATCGAATCTTTAATTTTTAACTAATCTGTTTTGGTCATAAATCAAACATATTTTCAATTATCTATGCGTTTTCTCAATTCTAGCTGTAAATAATTTTGCCGTATTTTAATTTTAACTTTTAAATATTTCATAATAAAAGAAATATACATTATTTAAGCTATCAATTATAAATTTAATATTTTACCTTCATAATTAGTAAGATAAATAAATAAATGAAATAATATTTTTTCGAACTACCTAGCTAAAATCACATCATATTTATTATTTATTAGTATAAAACTACGTCACACTAACTACTATTTACTTTAATTACAAAATATCAAATCCCAAATTCTTAAATAACATCATTTGAATCACACTATAATCATCTATTTATTATTTTTTGAAATCAAAGGTTGGGAATAGTCCTATATGTTATTCCAGGACATACTCTAATCAAACTACCAAGTTTCATTCGAATCCGTTCGGCAGTTTCGGCGTGATTGAGTAACAAACATCAAAACACATAAACTTTCGCATTTATAATATTAGTAAGATTGTACTCAAGGAGTGGTCAACCGTAAACAACAGTAAATATAATAAATTCATAGCAGTTACATATCATACATATAGCTCTGGAAAGTTACTGGGAAAAGTTATTAAAACATAATTTTTTCTGAATCTAATGAGAATCACTGCTGAAATACGAACTCGGCCAATCAATCATCAGGATAGTCCGTGTCCAGATAATAGGGGCTTTAATATTATTTGTCTGGTTCGCACTATTTAAGGCGTCAATCTCGCAATAGACGAGATTGCCAATGACCGGGAGATCAGGGTGTACTGAAGTTAGTTTCCCCTAGATGATTTTCCACTCTCCCTCCACGTTCATGCGGGCATACTTCCTTTAAATTTAACCTTCCTCATCCCAAACATATTATAGTAGTATATAGGTGTATAACCAGACGGGTAGTAAAACGCGATGCTAAAAAAGTCACTAAATTTCTTGGTGTAATTCAGGGTTTGGTTGGCCACCCTGATTGGAACGGTCGTCTTTGTCATCAGCTTCTTGTTTTTTACGCGCCATTTCAACCACTGGGTGAAGAAAGGAGTCCCCTGTCTGACACCTACCCCGTTTGTGGGCAACCTTTTACCAATGCTACGTCTTCAGGAATGTCCGGGGGTTCTTGTAGCCTCTTTGTACAACGGGGCTCCGAAACATCCTTACGTGGGGTTCTTCATATTCGACAGGTAGGATACTGATAGGAAGAAACTCTTATAAAATACTAACTCATTTCTGTGGTCATTTTGCTATAATGTTGGTGTCATTTTTATAGTTATTCATATTAGCTATGACTTACACATCACTTTAAAAATACGTTAAAATAGATCTAGTATCTTTTCTAGTTGCCAGATAAGATTCTTTCTAAGAAAATTGGACTGTACATAGTTTCTTTGATAGGAAAACACTATCTAGAGTAAAACTATTTTTTTTGCACCAAATCTTACTTCTCGTTCAGATAATCCACATTTTATACTATTGAGCTAGGGATAGGAAGGGAAATTTAGAATAAATGTGTCTGCATTTGAGCGGAGGTAGAGTGGGAAACAATTTAGGAAAACCCACCTTGAGTACACTCAACCGGGTGTACTTAAGGGAGATATTAGGAGCTTTCCTAATGTGACCTCTCACTGTGGTTTTCTCATAACTTCTCAACGCTAAAGCGGGTGCATTTTCTCCAATATACCCCTGATAATATATTAATTCTTTAATAACTTTAAATAAACATTAATATATTGAACTCTCATACACAAACATAAAACATTCTGTCTTTGGTTCGTTTAGGCCTGCCTTGTTGATTCGAGACCCAGAAATGGTGAAGAATATTTTGTAAAGG
Organism: Timema cristinae; assembly: GCA_039000515.1. Classification (NCBI taxonomy): domain Eukaryota; kingdom Metazoa; phylum Arthropoda; class Insecta; order Phasmatodea; family Timematidae; genus Timema; species Timema cristinae. Next base: position 40,828,835 of record JBCFYV010000100.1, on the reverse strand, counting down.
ACTTCGAATATTTCTCTGACCGACATACCTCTGCTGACGAGAGTGCAGACCCTCTTGGTGCAAAAAACATCTTCTTACTCAAAGGTCCCAAATGGAAATACGTAAGATCACATATATCTTGCATATTTTCTTCTGGAAAAATGATAAAACATTTTGATTGATATCTGATTGTGGTCGAGAGTTGAGAGATTACATTTTTAAAAACGGTGTAACCGTCAATCGACCCGTTGAGATGAAGGAGATCGCGGTCAGATCGGCCACCGATGTCATCACCAAGTGTCTCTTTAGCATAGAGGGTGACTCACTCAAAAAAGATGATGCCAACTTCAGGAAATATGGGAAAAAAGTGTTTGACTTTACTTTAATGAGAGCACTGAGCTTTTGACTTTTGTGTTTGTACCCTCACTGAACAAACTCGGTTTTTCTATCTTTTTTCAAAAAGAAACTGATGCGTTCATTAAATCTAAATTTAAAGAGTTGATTGGTGAGAGAAGGAAAAACTGTTTTCATCCAAAAAATGATTTTATAAATCTACTTATAAAACTAAAAGATTCAAGCTCTGAAAGGAATGAAAATGGTTTACAAAAAGGAAAAATAATGAAACCACATGAACGATCTTTTGGTAAGTTTAATGATTCAGGTGTGCCCATAATTATAAAACAATTGATACGATATGAATAATAGATTTTACTACATTCATGTTAAGCTATATTGTTGCTAGAATTGGATCTATATAATCCACTCTTTTTCAAATCTGAATTTTAATTTTATCTACGAATCTTGAATTTGATTAAGAAAAGTAAGAAAAAGGATGAACATGAGAATAAATAAATGTTAATATTTTACGATATAATTTTTTTCACTATAACACTCATACATTTATTTAAGTGTTAAACTAATGACCTTGGGATCTGGCTGTTAAGTTTTTCCTTTAGTTATGTTGGGGATTAACCATCATTCAAGTGAACATGTAAGGGACGCGAGATAAGACAAGTGTTTATACAATTTTTATGGCAACACTTTTTATGGTCAAAATAAATAAAATATTCCTTAAGTCGAAACATAGAGTTTAAATTTCTTCACATGGTGATATCAACAGTTGTTGAATATCTGTTATGGATATCCTGGAATTTAATGGCAACTTTTTCTCTTCATTTAAAAAGTTTCTCGTTTAGCTCCGCTATGCTCATGAGAGATATTCAATAACTGTTTATCTCACCATGTGAAGAAAATTAAACTCTAGGTTCATATTGTGGATATATTTGATTTATTTTTACCAAACAAATGTTTTGGTAATAAAAACTGCAAAAACACTTGTCTTTTCTCACGTCACCTACACTCCCACCTTAAAATAAGTTTAAATTAATTATTTTTATATCATTCACTAAATCTCTATTCTTGACTATCCATAAGGATATTAGGGTTCGAGAATTCGAGTCTCTCATACTTAATTGTTTATTTTGTTATAAAATCCATAAACAATTGAGCGTCGTGGAGTTTAGCTTCCTAAATCATCACTGATTTTGTGATGTTCTAATTTAGATTTTTTTTAAAAGAATAAATGGTGCCAAATTTGAGCATACCTATAGTAGTAGCATCGCTATTTAATCCTTTGTGAAGCTTCAGAATTTAAAATATATGTGTGTGTGTAGTAATTACGCCAATGAATTAGAGATGAGAAAGGTTGAATTTAGAGGAAATGTACTCGAATATGAGTGAAAGGAGAGTGGAAAACAATTTAAGAAAAACCTCCCTCAATGCACCCGACCGAGATCAAACCCCGATCTTCCTGTCTTCAGCAGTCTAGTCTAACACAAAAGTAGCGCGTTAGATCTTGCAACCACCGAAGTGGGCAAACATAACTATATTTCTTTCTTTTCCTACGCAAATAAATAAATAAATAAAAGCGAAAAGAGAATTAAAATTAAAAACTCAAATGTTGCCAACAGAGTTAACGACGAAGACGTGGTAGCCCAAGCGGCCATTTTCTTCACCGCCGGGTTCGAATCTACGTCCATCACCACTAGTTTCGCCCTTTACGAGTTGGCGTTGTTCCCTTCCATCCAGTGGCGGCTTCGGGCGGAGATAGGTGCGGTACTTGCCCGTCATGGGGGTAACATCACGTATCAGTCTGTGAACGAGATGACCTACCTGAACATGGTTATCAAAGGTTCGAGAGTTATTGGTTTATATTTAAACTACATGGTACATCTCGCCCACAGCTAAGATAGTGTTTCATTAGAGGCCGAGTAAATATCTTTCTAATAAACATGGCCGATATTTTGAGAGCACACCTTTTTAATTATGGTACTGTGCATCATAGACAAAGCTAATGTGAACATTTATTCTGTTCATGATACCTTGGTTGTGGAAATTATGATGTATAGGTTATTATTTTGTGTTTTTAGGTAATTTTTAATTTGTTTAAGTAATAGTTTAGCTATTTTAAGAAATTTTTTAGTAAATTTTTATTATTATTATTAGCACGGCATCTTACTACCCGTTCGGGTTGTACGCACTTACGCTAATGTGTAATGGTAGGGTGATTGTGAGATGAAATTGAGAAACTACAGTTTAACGTGGGATCCGAACCACGGTGGAGGCCTAGCATTCTCCACATTCACAAGTTGTGATTAATACACGTCTTTTCAGAGGTGAAGGAATGGTTTGGTAATCAGATAAATCTGTGCCGGGACATAGGATTGAACCACAGACCCCAGCACAGAAGTCCGATACCTTACCCCTAGACCACCAGTTCACCCTTGAGTAAAAATTAAACAATTAAGTTTTTTTAAATTACTATCATAAACCTAATATATATACCTAATCACGACATTCTTTGACGGTGTGGCATGAAACTGTACATATAGCTAAAAAAAAAAAAACTTCGTTCTTATCCATCTTTACTATCTTTCTTTATACTTTTCTATCCTGCCATACACCATACGCTTCAACAACATTCATACACCGAGTCATACATGTTCTTTTATTATTACAACTCTTAATGTTTCTTTTTTTTCACACATTTGTTTACAACATTTAGCCACGTATTATATGGCGGATGGCTTCCTTTTGATCCACACACTCTACCTTCATATATTTGCTTCGTCAATCAATCCACACTCATCCTCTCAATATGCCCAAACAAATGTAAATACTATTAATATTTTATTAATTCAAATAAACTAAAGTTTTCTCATCACACAGTTGTCGGAATGAGAAGATGATGTAGGCAGTGAGCTTTGTATCATATTTGCTTGTGTGGCTGTAAAATACACATTCCTGGTTATACATTATAGTAATTAATATGGAGATGGTTGCGTTGGGAGGAGATAGCTATTACTTCTGAAGCAGTAAATTAATGCTATTTTTAGTATAATGCAAGAGTTAACTGTTAGTGAAAGGCTTTTTATTGTGTGTACTAGCCCCCTCCCTCGTAAAAAATATTGTAAAGAATCCTGTAAAACAAAGCTTCAAATCATCCATCATGTCAATATAAAAACAAAACTTTTAACGTATTTTTTTTTTAAATACAGTCCTACCATCACTGTATAACCCCCTCCCTCTTTTTATCCTCCCTCCTATTTTCATCTCATTCCTCTTTCCTCACCCATAACCACCCACCCCCTTCACCAAGCCCACTTTCCCTTCAACAACTATATAATATACTATCGACATTTTTATGAAGAATAAATTAAATTTTCAAAATAAAATATAGCCCATGTTATTCGCTGATAATGTAGCTTTATATTGGTGAAAGAATTTTTAAAATCGGTCCAGTAGTTTTTTGAGTTTATCATTACAAACAAAGAACAAACAAAAATCAAATCTTTCCTCTCTATAATATTATTAGTATAGATAATGCTATAGAATAAATAAGTAATAATTAACTAGCCAATCACCAACGGCTCATTTAAAACTTCACAAACGAAAGATATAAACCGATGATTTATAACATGGCCCCCATGCGCTCTATAAAGATTCCTCAATAAATCCTAATTTGGCGCTATTTTGTTCCAGAAACTCTCCGAATGTACCCGACTCTACCCTTTTTGGATCGCAACTGTGTTAGAGATTACGTCTTACCTGGGACCGACATTGTTATCGAGGAAAACACGCCCGTATTTATACCCGTCTTGGGAATACAGAGGGACCCGAAATATTTCCCGAGGCCGGACCATTTCGACCCGGAACGTTTCAGCGACGAAATAAGAAGTTTCTCACACCGTACACATATCTCCCGTTTGGTGAAGGTCCTCACATGTGCATCGGTAGGTTGCACTCGATTATTTATTTACCGAGCGTAGAGAGGTTCTGTTTTAATTCTATCATTTTAGTATTTCGTCTGTCTGTCCAGATATTTATACACGATTACTGTCAAATGCGTTGACCAATTTTAACGAGATTTTGCATTCTTTGAACCTAGGTCGAAATATCTAATTACATAATTTCTCAATCTTTTTCAATATGGCGGTCAACAAAAAGGTTTTTCTTTTACTGGCTTGTCTCAAAGGAGTTTAATGTAAAATTCTAAGCAATCAATCGAGTACCTAGGGCATATTTTTTAAATGTTGACATATGTTACTAGAGTGACGTCTTAAATCACAGAAATTATGATTATTTTCTATTAATATAACGTACTATTTACTATAATAGTAATTTGTTTTCTGATCGCCTGAAAAAGTATTAACTTTAAATCCAAGGAGAAATATTAGGACTGTAGTAACTATAGTAACATGGAGGGAGTGAGGTCTACTCTTCACAGAATTACTGTAACCCATTCGAGCTTTGTTTAAGCTTTCGAAATAAACTCTTAGGTAATTTAAGGGGAAAATAGGATGCACTCCCCACTCTATTTGACTCCAATTTTGTAGCATGATTAATTTATAAATAGGTCTTCATTACTTAAAATTTGTTAGTATAATTTTGCCCATCATGGGCATAGGTCAGGTCAATTAGTCAACCAACAATTTATAATATTTTATACATGTTTTTTTATATATTATTATATATATAGTAAATATTGGCTTAAGGTGCTTAAGATGGTCATAGCCTCTTAAAATTAAAACATGCAGAACTAAAGTCCCCTCCTTCATGGTCTGGAATACCTGGACTAATTCTAGTTCACCTCGTCATGTCCTTAGGGAAGAGGTTTGGAATGATCTCCGCTATGACGACCCTTGTGCACTTGTTGGCCCGCTTCGAGGTGTCCCCGTGTGAGGCCACGCCAGTACCCATGGTGCTAAGTCCAAAGGTGCTCTTCCTGAGGTCCTTGGATCCTATACCACTCGTCTTTAAGGAGGCCGAGCTACCGCACGATTTGCTGGAGTGAACGAGGGAAAGTTTGGCTGGAGTGTCGCTGAGGACTTGGTATTGACACAAAGTAGTCTGCCAGAGGTTTCAGAAAGAGAGTTCTGTTAAATTCTCTTATATTTATCATACATATTCTTAATATTGAAAAATTAAACCTGGATAAGGGAATCGAATCCAGATTTAATGGTCTTACCATTGACCTATCCAGGAGTCATCTCGTACCTAGGGTCATTCTTCACTCATATTTTAAGGCAGATTCTCTGATAGCACGTGGAAATCGTCATCTACATATGAGTGATCGATTAATATCACGATCTATAGCAGATACCGCAGCCACCTTCGACTCGGTAGGGATGTATGTTGCAAATAGTAGAATGACAACTGTACGAATTCGCGCGCATATCATTATCAATATAATTGATGAATTAAATAGCCAAGCTACGGTTAAAGCCGCATTCAAATATCATATTCTTTGAATTGAAAAAATTATACCTGGCCAGGGAATCAAACCTAGAATTTTTGACTTATTACGCTAACACTTACCAACGAGATATCCAGGAGTCGTCCCATTCCCAAGTGCGATTTGCATCCATCCATCACAGACTTTGTCTTAAAATATGAGTGAAGGAATTACTTGGGCATGGGACGTTGCCTGGATAGCTCAGTGGTTTGAACTATGATGTATTAGTCCAAAATTCTTAGGTTAAATTACAGTGTCTAGGTCTCATTTTTCAATTTAAATGATATATTTAGATAGAGTTATAACATTACTTAACAACTATAATAAATTGGGGACCCTCTTCAGTGGCCGCATGGTATAACGCGTTATTCTCGTGTTGTGATAGACTGCCAAAAACGAGGAGATTGGGGTTCAATCCTAATCGGGTGCACTGAAGGTGGTTTTTCCTAAATGGTATTCCACTCTCTCTCTATTTACGCAAATGTGGGTGCACATCCTTTAAATTAAACCTTCCTAATCCCTAACAAATTAGTGTAATTAGTTCAAAGGCGTATAACCCGAACGGGTGGTAAGACGCGATGCTAAAATATATAAAAACCTAATAAAAGATGGCTGTTTAAATAACTTTATATTTATGTTTAAAGTGTTTTGCTTACACAAAATAAAGTATTCGTAAAAGGTTACAAAATAAATATTGCTAACTAAAGATCTATCAAGAATGTCATACATTGAATAGTTTCACTATTTTCGTTAAATCATTTATTGAAGACAAAATTTTTTATCTGTTAGATACCGTTCAATAAAAGTCCTGTTCGGTACAAACTAAAATACTCTTTTAGCTTACAAAATACATTAAAATCCTTACAAGTATACCCTGACCTTTATAGGAAGCCCACTTCTGACCATCAACATTGATCGAAAGTAATTAAAATTTGGCATTTTTTAAAAATGTTTTTTATTTTATTTATTGATTAATAAGAATTTTCATAGGCTTCCAATAATATTTTCTTAGGCCGGGGACAGACTAGCGCTTGGAACGTTGTGATAAGGTTGCTCTATTCTGCTTTAGGATCCGCGTGGTGGGTAGGCTGGGGAGCATAGTTGCCACATATCGGGAGTTCGCGCGTTACTACTATGCAAGCATACTCAGTGACTGTCAAGAAATCTGTCAATGTACATCGGTTGTTATGACAACTACCCTTCACGGATTGGTCGAGGGTCAGAATATAGCGTCCTGAACGCTGCGGCAGTTTTGAAAACGCAGATGGTTGAGTTTCTCAACCGTTGTCACCAAGGTCGTAAAGAAAATGGGAGGGGGGGGGGGGGGTTGTCCATAGATACATATAAAAACCAAAGTTAAAAAAATTTTTACTCTTAAAACAGTTTTAATCGTACTATATATCATCAACCAAATTTTAGTTAGTGAATATTTTAATATTTACCCTCAAGATACACCTAGTAAAACTTCCGATTGTAAAATTAGCTTTGTAAACATTTCAAATACTGTAATTTTTTTATCTCATAAATTAATATAGTGTTGAAAATCAAAGGACGTTTTTTGGGATGAGCCGAGTAAGTGGGGTCCAAGAAAATTAGGCAAAATTTTTCTACCATCTGTAAGATTCTACTTGAGAATCACCCTAAGAAAAGAGCAGCCTTGTAACAGAACAAATTTAAGAGTCATTAAATTCAATCTTCCTCTTCCCCAACTCATTAGCGTAATTAGTGTATAAGTGTATAACATGAACAAATAGTGAGACGTGATGCTAAGAAAAACATTACTATATTATTATTGTTATATTAAAGGTATTGATGAAATCTATCAAAAGTGAAAGTTGCAGATCACGTGACATGACACGTGAGCAAGGCTGTAGCTAGTGGAGAGAGGGAGGGGGGGGGTTTCAACCCACCCCGCGAAATTTTATGATTTTTTTATGGTTTTATTTATGGTTCAAACAATATCAAAATTAAGATACAAATACAAATTAGGGGGCTGTGTAACCATAAAAAGCACTTCAGAGAGCTATAACTGTTTATCATTTATAAATTGTCAAGCCTTCTGCAGCTAGGGGTTATTTTACATTAATAAAACACTTCAGAGAGCTTCTATAACTGTTTATCATTTAGAATTTTCTATCTTCCAAATTGGGGAATATGCCCACCAAACCCCCTCTGAAGTTATTGACTGGCTACGGCCTTGCGCGTGAGTATGTGAAAGTAGAGTCAGTAGCTTTTTCTAGCTGTCATATGTGTCCGTTCCTAAGAGAGAGAACGGGGTGTATGTTATTTATCTAATGCGCCGGCAACTCGTCTGAATATCAATGGTATGCCCGTGGTTGAGGTGAGAACGATGGCCTTTTCACTGAACTGGAGGGGAACAGGTGTATCCGAGCACTTGTCCACTTCATACTCGGCCAAGATGTAGGCCAGGCTACACTTCACCACCATCAAGCCAAACCGGGAACCTGTCAAATAGAATGCTCCATTAGACGCGCAACCATTTCATAAATAATATTATAATTATTGGCTTAGTCTAGTGATTTGTTTATTTTATTTAAGTTGGGAGTGTAGGGGACGCGAGAAAAGTGCACTCTTTTTGCAAGATTGTTTTATAGCTAAACCTTTTTTGGCCAAAATATATAAAATATTGCTCCAGTAGAAATATAAGAGTTTACTTTTCTTCACATAATGATATCAACAGATTTTTTATAGCATCGTGTCTTACTACCCGTTTGAGTTATAAACATACGTAATAATTATGCTAATGGGTTAGGAATAGGCAAGGTTGAATTTAGGGGAAGTGAATACACATTTGCGTGGAGAGAAGGTGGGAAACCATTTAAGGAAAACTAGCTCTGGCCGAGTTTCGAACCTCAATCTCTCCGTCCTCGGCAGTCTAACTCAACACGATAATAGTGCTTTACCAACTACGCCACCGAGACAGATTCACCGGTTGTTGAATATCTGCCATGAGCATAGTGGTATTAGATGAGATTTTTTTTTAATTGAGAGAAAAAGTTCTCATTAAATTCCAGGACAACCTTGAAAGATATTCAAGAACTGTCAAGGCCATCACGTGAAGTAAATATACTCATGTTTTTACTGGAGGAATACTGAGAAACATGCCTCCCCCCATTTTTTTTAGTTCCCTCCACTCCCACCTTAATAACAGTTCATGTGTAAAATAATAAATTTGAAAATCTAAAGTATAAAAAAAATTGTAATCTAGCTAAAAAATAATGGCAATTCTTTATGCTAACAAACCAATACTTTTTATAAATTCTAGTATTTTTTTCATGCAATTTAAACATTACTTATATATTTACTTTAAACTGTAAGCTGTGTAGTATTTTTGTTGTATTATAATACAATCATTTTTCATTTCTATATTCATCGGTGGACATGAGGACAATGGCTGCCAGTACAGTCTTGTCTGGTTTGGCAATGATGACAAGGTCAGGACTCAAATCCCAGCTTGGCCTACCGGGATGTTTTTTCCGCCTTCCTAAATGGTTTGATGCTCTCTTTCTAGGCAAATGTGGAATCATTTCCTCTAGGTTTTTTTACTCATCTCTATGTTAGAGTAATTATGCGGTTAGCTTGGAGGGTTAGTAAGACGTAGTGCTAATTAAAATGAAAATACCAGAGTTATTTAGTTAATAATTAACTGAGAAATACATTATAATTATTTTACCGCTTCAGTGTCTACATGGTCCAAGGCGTCATTTTAGCAATAGACTACCGTAGATGGGAGGTTGGGGTGTTCGAATCCGGATCGAGTGTAATGAGGGTGATTTTTTTTAAACATGAAAATGTAGGTTCATTTCCTCTGAATTTAAGCTTATTCATCCCTAAACCACTATCTTTATTAGTACTTGGGCTATGACCCAAACAAGTAGTGAGCTGTGGTGCTAAAACACACACACACATGAAACATATAATAGTTACCAATGCAATTGTGAGGTCCTTCACCAAAAGGAAGATATGTGTACGGTGTAATTGATCTCTTGTTCTCTTCACTGAATCTTTCCGGGTCAAATCTCTCAGGCTCCGGGAAATATTCCGGATCCTTGTGGAGACCATGAAGAGAGATATAAACAGGAGTTCCTTTCTCAATAATCTTTCCCGTCACCGGCTCCAGGTAGTCTTTGGAACAAACCCGCTCCAGGAAGGCAAACGGGGTGTACTTGCGCAGTGTTTCTGGAACAATAACACATAATATATAACACAATAGATTTATATAAAATAATTATCCTGAATTTTAAACCGGCCTTTTGGTATAGTGGTCAGAATTCCTGGTTATTAATCTAGAAGTCCTGGATCCGATTCCCAGTGGTACCATAGGTAGTTTTCCCGAAGGGGAATTTTTCCAATTGTCAACATGATCTGGATAGCTAGGCTTGAGTATAACTTCTATTGGCACCATAATATATCATCCATCATCATCATCGTCATATCATTTCATCAGACAAAAGTAATCGCACCTTCGTGAAGGCCAAACTTCAGAAGATATCTATCCACCCCTGCCGGCAGAATACCAGGAATGTCTCACCGACAGACCTTAGTGGTATACTCTAAGAAATAATCATAAATTACCTTCTACAATTTTTAAAATTATTACTTTGTAGTTAATTTTTTAGAGGGGATGTTTTAAGCGTCTATCTCACAGACATTTAGCCAGGAAATTATATAAATATACTGTTTCACTAAGGTACGTGTCTAAGTGTGGCTTTCTGTTTCCTTCACGTCTTGGCAACAACCAAAATAAAAATAGTACCTGCGTAAGTTAAGTAAAGTGAAACGTGCTATTAAGGTAGATGGTAGGGATTGTGGATGACCTGGCGGTCTAGGGGTAAGGTGTCAGACTTCTGAGCTGGGGGTCCGGGGTTCAATCCTCGGTCCCAGCACAGATTTATCTGATTACCAAACCCTTCCTTCACCTCTGACAAGACATCTTGTGAATGTGGGGAATGCCAGGCCTCCACCGTGGTTCGGATTCCACGTTAAACTGTAGGTCCTCCATTTCATCTCACAATCACCCTACCATTACACATTAGCGCAATTGCATATAACCCGAACGGTAGTAAGACGCGGTGCTATTAATAATAATAATAATAATAATAATAATAATAAATAATAATAATAATAATATAAATAATAATAATAGGGATTGTGTCTTTAACGACAGTATTTTTTTATTACAGTTATTAGCACATTTTCTTAGCTACAAAATAAATAAAATATTGCTCCAGTAGAAACAGAGAGTTTAATTTTCTTCACACGGTGATGTCAACGATTCTTTAACATCTGCCGAGGATATGCCGGAATTTAATGACAACTTTTTCTCTTCATTTAAAAAGTTTCTCATTTAATACTGCTATGCTCATGACAGATATTCAAAAAACTGTTGAGATTAATATGTGTAGAAAATTAAACTCTAGGTTTCCGCTGAAGTCATAATGTTTAGTATGAAAACTTCGAAAACATTTACCTTTTCTCACGATTCATTCCAACCTACCTTAATATCCATAAGGGCTTTTATATTTAAAGGTAGATACGCGGAAGATAAAAGTGAGATGAAAGGGGAAATTATGTAAAAAAAAAACTGTATATAGTTTTAGTACGATGGCTTGATGACAAGATGACAGTAAGTGTGAAATCGACGCAGAGCATTTAGACTGAGAATTAAACTTCAAAAGGCGTCAGATGTTTCTAGCACGATCTGTATAACGCCTTGATGATCACGTATCGTGGCCATGGTAGGAAATAGTGGGACAATACTAACAGATAGTTTATGTCAAGCCAAACAGCATAATTGGTACAAATAGTAATTATAATTTTAACATGAAGCGTACTTCAAACTTGCACCATGTTAATAATTTTTTTTTAGAAAACCTTAGGGGATGATGTTTAAAATCTTAGCCTACCATCCCCATTTCCCGACACTGTCCTTTCGTGTGTTGTTTTTTTAAATTAATCTTATTACATTACTTCTGGAATAAATACACATGTCAGTCGAATAACGCTAGATTGAAACAACTGAAGAAGCTTAGTAATCTATATTTGATGGAAGAAAGCAAAACTATATACAGTTGAGTATGTATGAAAGGTGAAGCTTGGAGGATGAGAGATAATTACAAAAATCAGCCGTATCCGAATCTTATTGGAATAAATCGAAAAATGACACGTGGGCACGGGAATCGAACCCAGAAAACTTTGGCTAATAAGTGTGGATATCATCGACTACTAAGATTTATAATTGACTACCCCCTTCCCCGTAAAAATATTGTAAATAATTCTGTAAAACAAAGTTCAAATCATCCACCATGCCAATGTAAAAACATAACTTTTTTTACTTTTAAAAAAAAATACAGTCCTACCATCACTGTATAGCCCCCTCCTCTTTTTATCCTCCCTCCTATTTTCATCTCATTCCTCTTTCTTCACCCCTACCTCCCCCCCCCACTGCCCCCTTCACCAACCCCACTTTCCCTTCAACAACTTTTTTTTTCCAACGACTATATAATAACCATCGACATTTTTATGAGGAATAAACTACTACTAAAACTAAATTAACTCCACTGATAATGTAGCTTTATATTGGTGAAAGAATTTTTAAAATCGGTCCAGTAGTTTTTGAGTTTATCCATTACAAACAAAAAAAAAAAAATCAAATCTTTCCTCTTTATAATATTAGTATAGATATCACAGACACTGGTGACTCAGCTGTAGCTCTATGTTGCCAATAGTACAAGTAAATTATACAGGATGTTTCGCTCACTCTCGGCCCTTAGTTTCCCTAGTAACTTTCAAACTAATGGACGTAATTGGTGTATGAGAAGCTATCAGGAGCCGAGAGCGAATGAAACATCCTGTACACTCCAAGCAAATCAAAATGGAAGAAAGCAAAACTATTATCTATACTTATAAAATAACATGTCCTGACTGACTGACTGACTGACTGATTCATCATCGCCGAGCGTAAACTATCAAGGCTACAAGCATGAAATTCGGACTGTATATTCATTTTGTTATGTAGGCACCCACTAAGAAAGGATTTTAGAAAATTCCACCCCAAAGGGGTCAAAATAGGGGATGATAATATGTATGATAATATGTATGAAAGTCCGTCATTTTGAAAGTTACATAAACAAAATTTTGTATTTCGTTATTGACGTAAAACAAATAAATACGTGTTTCCAGGAATTTTGGAAATTTTATTTAATAAGGGATGAAAAAGGGGGTGAAAGTTTGTATCGGACTTGCATTATTTTTGATCTGAGGTCAAGTTATGGTCATCAACGTAACGTAATATTTTAAATTAATCTGTAAATACATATGTATATTTTCGTATTTGTATATAATAAACTTCCACGCGAGCAAACCGCGGGCAACAGCTATTAGTTAAGTATATATGAAATGCGAAGAAGTGGTAAGCTAAGCTAAAGATCCCGTGTTTGACTCGCGTATTCAAGTGTCATTTTTTCAATCAACTCGAATAATCTATACCTGAGACAACCATGTGAAGATACTTCATTTGATGAAGAGTCTCGTACGTGATATCTTCCCCTTGTTTGTGCATCACATCGACTATTTCCCGTCTCAATTAGTCTGGATGTCAGGGGAAAGGGCCAGTTCGTACAGACAGAAGGAGAGAGTGGTTGCATTAGTTTCAAAACCCGCCGTGAAGAACACTGCTGCTTGGGCAACCAAGGTGTCATCACTAAGCTCTAGGGAACAAAAAAAAAAAAAACAATTAGTTAAAATAACAATTCTTATCTTAAAACGTATACTTTTTAACTAGAATATTTATAAATACTGTTACGTCCCTGTCCTAATTCTAACAAAACTGTGTAAGGTCGGTGGTTTTATCTGGGTGCCCGGTGGCCAACCTTACTTCAGGACTACCGGGGCACCGTAGGGACTTACATGGTTAGGATGGACCCAGACCCGTAGGGGCTGGGATGGGTGGTTCGTGAGGAATGAGACTTAAGAGTTAGTCCAATAAGATATATTTATTAATCTATTCAGCTGACTAAGCTACTACATAGATAACCGGTAGATCTCCCGTGACGAGGGAGCAGGCTTGATAGTGAGACTCGCAATCTTTCCTCTAGACCCGCGATCGACCCTCCGGTGGGGGTGAACCACCATTAACATTTTATTCCGTCATTTAGTCAGTCATTGCTAGATACCGACCCAAATGCACTCAACATGACTCCAAACACTAATCAATGTGTTATTCTATCACCTAACTTGCTGATATCGCTATCCTACCAGCCAGGAAGTCCATCGGTCACACCGTGCTCGCTCTCAACAGGATGCAAGCTATATGAGTTATATTCTATTCTCAGCAGGATGGCAACCCAATACTCTTGACTTCCAAGGAAATTTACAAGTGTGGGTTAACTCTTGCCAGAATAAACCTTAAAATAATTATACGTTTTCAATACATAATTTGTTATCGCACGATGTATTACTACCCATCGGTGTCTTGTCGTGGAATGTTGGCGAGGGAGGCAGGTCTTGTTATAAACTGCAACCCTTCAACCCTATTTACCATCATGCATATGTTCCGCACGCCTCACATGGGAATGTACCCCCCTCGATAACTGACTAATGAGTGTTCCACTGAGGGGTGTGAGCATTTCACAGGTACAGTTTAAACTAATGCTGCTTAACCTGGCAACATTCACGACACGCCACTGCTACCCATCTGATCGATCAGCTTCTAATTACTCGTTCTAATGGTCAATATAATGGAATGTCAATGGCGGTTTAAATCCCGGTTGTGTGTACAAGTGAGTAAGGTTTACACCTATCTTGCTTTTCACTTTCCACGCAAATGCAGTTACACGTCCTATAAATTGAACTCTCCTCATACCTAAAACTTTAGTGTAATAAGTACAACCCGAACAGGTAGTAAGACGTGGAGCTAAAATAAATGAAAATAAAGAGCATATCATTACACTAAGGACGTACAGTTGTAAAAGTGAGATTTGAATTAATGTAAAAATTTATTTATTTTTGTTGAGAATGTTATTGTTCTTTCTTGATTAAACACACTTTTATTCTAAAATAAGCACTATATTTGAGAACTTCCCTGATACTTTCATTGCTATATAAGAACTTCTACCAAATTTACTGACTTTTAATAATGTGTTGAGCTCAACTGTTAAGGATGGGGAGATCGAGGTTCGAATCTTGGTCGGATGAACTGGGTGTGGTTTTTCCTAAATGGTTTCCCACTCTCCCTCCACGCAAATACGGGCTCACTTCCTCTAATTCAACCTTCCCAATTCCTAATCCATTAGCGTAATTAGTACTTAAAGCGTATAACCCGAACGGGTAGTAAGATGTGGTGCTAAATAATAATAATAAAAAAGTTTTAAAGAACTTCGATTAACTTCAAGGGGTGACCTGGTGGTCTAGGGGTAAGGTGTCAGACTTCTGTGCTGGCGGCTGGGTTCAATCCTCGGTCCCGGCACAGATTTATCTGATTTCCAAACCCTTCCTACACCTCTGACAAGACATCTTGTGAATGTGGGGAATGCCAGGCCTCCACCGTGGTTCGGATTCCACGTTAAACTGTAGGTCCTTCATTTCATCTCACAATCACCCTACCATTGCACATTAGCGTAAGTGCGTACAACCCGAATGGGTAGTAAGACGCGGTGCTAATAATAATAATAATAATAATGATAATGATTAACTTCAATAGATATGTTCAAATTGTTTTAAGGTGGGAATGTAAGAGATGTGAGTTAAGGGGAAGTGTTTTTCCAGTTTTTATGGCAATGCATTTAGAGTTTAATTTTCTTCACATATTGATATCAGCAGTTGTGTAATATATGTTATGATTTATGAGCATGGCGGCATCAGATCAGAAACATTTCAAATTAAGAGGAAAATTGTCAATAAATTAAAGTACATCCTTGACAAATATTCATTATTCATCATATGAAGAAAATTAAAGTTTATATTTGTATAAAAACAAAGTTTCATTTATTTTGACCAAAACAAGGTTTTACTATAAAAACTGCAAAAAAAACTTACCCTTTCTCCTATTTCCTTTCACCTCACTTTGAAACTCTAAATTTTATCATTTTTAAAAAAATAATAAAAATTATAGATTAGTTCATTTTCAACGAAGCTTCACGCGAAATGTCTCAATTCTTAGATCAAAGTAAATATTTTATAAACATAAATCTAGCCTTCCCTAAACAAATGAAGCTATTTATTTCTAAAAGGGGGATAAAATATAATTTAAACATAATTGAGGAGTTTTTTATTTGGAAGTTTTATGGACTGCAATACTCTTAAGAAATACAAGAGTATGAGAATGTTTTTTTAAAATAATTAATGATAAAACAGATTTGACCACTCACCTAGCTTCTCTGTTCTCTCGTCCTTGGATAATTCCCCGTTCATCTTAACAACCTCATCATCTTGGATGAATCCTTTATTTTTCAACTGGATCAACAAATCGATCAAATCATTTCTTCCGGATGGTGTTTTCTCCCGGACCTTTATAACGTCCCATAGAACTTTACGAAAATATTCGGCCGTCGCCGCAGAAAAGAAACTGAACTTTCCTAAAGGGACCAGCTTCGGCAAGAAAAACAGCACCGTGAATTCAAAAGCCCTACGGAACGATAAACGAAAGCGAGTTTCCCGAAGATTCTAAACTCAGCGTCCGGGTCCTTAAGGGAGTTAGCCTCTATCCCGAAAGCGCAGCTGGAGATGACGTCCGTAGTGAATTTAGCCATCGTCTCTTTGACCTCAATGTTCCGCTCATTGCCGTAATCACCCAGATCATGGATATATCTTTTCAGGTTGGCAGCGCAGTCGGATATAAGGGAAACATCCTCCTCATCTTGCCCGACGTGAAGACGGGTGTTATCTTAGCACGAAGATTCTTCCAAGGTTGTCCTTTGATGACGAACAGGTTCTGATGTCCCAAAGGGTCGGTCTTAGGGTCGCACTCTATGTGACGATCGGAGAAGATGTTGAAGTCTTTTACCAGGACGTTTTTAACTATGGGGGATCACGAATTACGACTGATGGCCTGGAAATAACGAATCATTTAAAATATAATGCGATCGTTATATATTTAAATATTGAAAACAATAGTCATGAACTCCAAATAATAACATTTTATAGGATTATCTTCCCCCTCCCCCAGTCTTACTACCCATCCGAGATATTTAATTACATTAATGAGAAAGGGTGAGGATAGTAAAGTCTTGCCTAAGGTGGGGAGGAAGGGGACGCGAGAAAAGGCCTGTGTTTTTGCAGTTTTGGCAAAATATTTGTTGGCCAAAATAAATCAAATACTGCTCCAATAGATATCAACAGTTTCTAAATATATATCATGAGCATGGTGGTATTATCTAACAAACTTTTTAAATGAAGATAAGAAGTTGTCATTAAATTCAGAACACCCTTGACAGATATCCAAAAAATTTTGAGGTCAGCAGGTAAAGAAAATTAAACTCTATGTTTCTACTGGAACAACATTTTATTTATTTTGACCGAGAAAAGGTTATGCTATGAAAATTTGCAAAAACACTGAACTTTTTCTCGGAAGCCCTTCCATCTAACCTTAAATATATCCAATTTGTGTGGAGAGAAAGTGGAAAAAATTTTATAAAAATAAACACTAAGTATGTGCGGCCGGGAGTCAAACCCTAAACTTCCCATCACGGGCAGGCAAGACCAGACAATCTTAACGCCTTAATTGTCACGCCCGCAAAAATATGGTCTGGGAATCATAAATCTATCGCGGAAATTATTTAGTCCACTGCCATCCAACATATTCTTAAGTGGTGAAATTTGAAATATTTAAATTTTTTTTAATATGTATATACTCGTATCGACAAATGAGATTGATTAGACTCTTAATTGACAAATCCCCACACTTGATCAACATTTATTTTAGCTTATTTTGAATGTTTGCACTCATTTGTGGGTATATTTTTGGAACATGCTATTTTATCTTTAAAACTACAGTAGCCCCGTGGCTTCTTTGGCGATGACTGACAGCTCACAGCTGACTTCTGACAGTCAACATTTTGGTAGGTATACACCTAAATTTTGACTGTCAGAAGTGACAGCTGCTAAACACATGTTTTTGCAGACCATATGGTTTGGCGTAGGGTACATAATTTTGTCTGGTAACTTTTCAAAGCCGTCAGCTGTCAGTCAGCTCACCAAAGAAGCCATGGGCTACTGTAGCACAAACCAAGTTTTGTTATATTAGTACAATTTAGTACCAAGATCCTGGCTGCTATTGTAAATAGTATTCTTGTGAATCAGAATAAGGAGGTTGAATTTTAAAGAAAGGCACAAACATTCGCTTGAAGATCATATTGAGATCTCCATTTCGAAACGGAACCAAAATGAAAGCCAAGATGTTATTCAACAATTCAAACCATAAACTACATATGAGTATGTTCCGCGATATTTTAACACAATAGAATAACTTATGATCAACTCACTTTCCAAATATATAGAATCCAATCAGAGGTTTCCCTCGTCCCTTTTTGTAAATGTCCTCGAAGAAGTGTGAGGGGGATCTCCACTGTAGCAACACATCTCTGAAGTTGCCGACAAAAGGCAGAGGCTTCACGAAGGGGACTCCCCTTTTCTTCCAGTAGGTGAACTTATGCTCGAAATAGAAGTATAAGAGAGTTATCAGGGAAATGAGGGCGACGTCGCATCGACAAGTAGAGAGTCAAAAAACAGCGCATCTAGTGGATGAGACGATACATTTTTAATAAAGTAAATTAACAATTAAGTAACCATTATAGAGTGAAAAATATTATGTGTACGAAATAATAGTGGAGGAGGGTTAAAAGGAACATGAAGGCCATCGGCCCATCGACAAATAGAGCCAAAAAAACAGTGTCATCTAGAGCAGGGGCTGTCAACTGATGGCCCGCGATCCTTTTTTTTTGCCCCAAAAATGTCTTGGAAAAAGTAATCTACTAAGTAAAATTGATGTTTTAACTGATAGAAAGACAGTTTTGACTTACGTGTGAAAAATCCATGAAAGCCCCAAACTGATATTTTTGTTTAATCTCTTCCTTAAATATGATGTATTATAATGACGTATAAAAGATAGTATATTTTAGTTAGAAAATTAGTTTGAATATTTAATTAAACATGCTTAAATTAACACTTCTTATTTCACTGGCAATTAAATACCTGTTCTAGTGTTGTTGTTTTTTTTGCATAGCTTGACGAAAACTAGTCGATTATGAAGAGGCCCACAACTTAAGTCGTGGATTAAATTGTGGCCCTCGGGTATTTTCTAAGTTGGAAGCCCGTGGTCTGGAGTATAAAGCATTATTCACACGTCTTCCTAAAATAAAGGGCAGCATCTGTTTGAGTCACGGATAAGTTCCCATGATGTATGTTGACCCAAGAATCTTTAAAACGTAGCATATAAACCAACAGTTGATTGTCAACAACCCTTTCTTCTTTATTGGATGAACAGATATTTTAGATTCCTACCACCATGGCTATTTTTTTTATATCTAATGTTCTACCGCCTCGAAACGAACGAAAACAGTTACCACACGTTTGCTATTTTTATTACCACTGCGTCTTACTACCTGTTCAGTTTGTACGTATTTGTGATAATTACCCTAAAGGGGTAGTGATGGAGTAGGAAGCGTTTTGTAGGTTCTACCCACACTTGTGGGTAAGGAGAGTGGGAAACCGTTTAGGAAAAACCACCCCAATAGACCTGATCGGGATTCAAACCCCGATATCCCCCTCATCATCAGGTCAGTCTAACACAAGACTGAGGAGAGTGACGCCTTAGAAAATTCGGTCACCAAAGGCGGGCCTCGTTCTATATAACGCACTTTACCAAATCACTTCAAAAGACGACACAGCTGTCTGCTTGTGTCTAGTTCAACAGTGATCCGTTCTGGTAGTCACGAGGACTAAATTCCAAGCTCTGGTTTGCCAGTGACGGGAATTTTGGGATTCAAATCCCCCAAAAAATAAGGGTAGATTATTTTTCTGAATGGTTTACCACTCTTCTTCCGCACAAATACGGATACATTTGCTCTAAACGGGGAAAAAATGTTTCAGTACATGCGCATTGATTGAGTCAGTAGGTTTTTGAAATTTTATTGGGTCTCCCAAGCAGATGTCAGAATGAAATCATTTCAACTTGAGCTGAGTGAGCCAAGTTAATGGCATTGAAATATTTTGATTAGTTCAAATATAATCACGTGACCCCGTTTATGCTATTCTCTGGTTATTCGGCGAATATAGGATTCCATAGAAAGACGGATTATAAGGCGAAGTCCTACCATCTATGATACAGTTTGTGTTGTCCATGTGAATATTTCATTACAGAAAAGAAATACATAGAAAGATTTGAAATGTGGTGCTAGAAATGACTTTAAAATATCAGGTGGGAAAACAGGGTGACAAATGAAGGAAGTCCTATGAAGAACGGGTGAGAAGGGAATTATTTTGGATGTAATTCTTCGTTACAAAGCAAACTGGATTGGACACATCCTTAGAAGGAAATGTCTTCTGTACGACGCAATTGAAGGAAAGGTTGAGGTAAAGAGGAGCGTAGGAAAAGGATTCAAATATGGGATGACTTGAAGGAAAGACAAAAAAAAATCTGGGAGCTGAAGGGGGAGGCAGAGGACAGGTTGCATTGGCGGTCTAAGTTTCACTGACAATAGGACTGGACCTGTCGTGAGATAAAACACCTAATAAATAATCTTCATTATTGATTATAAAAATAACAATTAATTTTAGAATAAAGTTTTTATTTTTTAATAGTAGCTTTTATTGCTCTCAAAAAAGTTTATTTTTATCTGAATAGGACTATAGGTATTTATGTGTGTATAATATAGCTTAAGTATTTTTCTATGTAATATGTGTGTGTTTGTGAAAGCTTACATATTTGTAAAATAAATATACAAAAGACCCCAGAGAAAGTCAAGTGTAAGGAAATAAATTTATTTAGATTTTAATAAAAAAAAAGTGAGCTTAAAACAAAAACAGCTTAATCCAACCAATAGGGATAAGAGGGGTATCTAATGAGATAGTGCGCCAATACTCGCATGGAGAGATAATGGGAAAACTATATTAATATATCACAGGGGAGCTCGACTGAGATTCAAACTCCAACCACTTTGTTACTAGTAAACTAGAAAAAAATGAGAGTGACACTTTTTCCCTTGTATTCACCGATGTGAAAATCAAATGGTACGATAATCACAATTAGGAGATTAAAATAAACTGTTATAACTGAGATATTTAAAAAAAATTGCTTAATTATTGATGCAACATTATTTAAATATTCCAAGATCGTATTTTAATGTTGTATTTTTTACTTACCCTGATTACTGAAAATCTGAAGACAAATATTGTTATGAAGAGTAGTCTGTATGGAGTGTGTAATGATTTGTATTCTTGAGTGACTGAAACGATATTCCAATAATAGCAGCTTACTTCGTTACAACCTTACTTATATAATTGGGATTTCCAAGGAAATGACAGAGAAGAAAATATTACAGCTTGTAGCAATTAGTGACACGCCATCTTGTATAACCTAGAGGGAGAAACAAGTTTGGTACACATAATAATAACAAAATAACAAATATGACTATCACAGGCCTTCATATTATCTAATTCCACCATAGGCTATAGACTTCAAGTTCTTTAACATTTATTTAGAGTCACACCCTAATTTATTTGATTTTAAAATACATTGGCTCACACCTTTACTGTAAGCTCACTTATAAAATACAAGTATATATATATATTGATTTTTTATTTAGCACCTCATTATATTACCCTGTCGGGCTGTACGCATATTATGTAGTTACTAATTAAATTATTGTGTTTGGAATGTGAAAGGTTTAATTTAGAGGAAGTGTACCCGTATTTACGTGGAGGGTATAGTATAAGGCCGTTGATGAAAAAACCCTCGTAGTACACCCGACCAGGATTTCAACACCGACCTCCCCGTCATTGGCAGTCTAGGAAGAAGGAGGATTCGAATATTATATGACTTGAATGGAAGAAGAAAATTCTGGAAGGTGAAGGACGAGGCAGAGGTTAGGGCGCATTGGTGGTCTAAGTCACGGAATAAAGGAATGGACCTGTCGTAAGACAGAATACATAAATAATAATAATAATAATAATAATAATAAAATCTACTAATCCTTATGAAACTTACTTTACAACATTATACCAACAATTTCACCCGTAAACTCTATACAATCAATTGTGGAAAGCATATCTTGTACAATTAGGTTACAATTTCTTGTAGGCCCCTACAAGTTTTTGTACAATAAGCTGTGTTGTGTATCCCGTGCTTTAAAAAACTAGCAAACAATATATTAGGGACATGTCAAGTCAAAAGTCATTTGTGTATGATAAGAAGTCTTATGGTCGGATAGGTGACCTGGTGGTCTAGGGGTAAGGTGTCAGACTTCTGTGCTAGCGGCCGGGGTTCAATCCTCGGTCCGGGCACAGATTTATCTGATTTCCAAACCCTTCCTTCACCTCTGACAAGACATCTTGTGAATGTGGGGAATGCCAGTCCTCCACCGTGGTTCGGATTCCACGTTAAACTGTAGGTCCTCCATTTCATCTCACAATCACTTTACATTACACATTAGCGTAAGTGCGTATAACCCGAACGGGTAGTAAGACGCGGTACTAATAATAATTATTATTAAGGTCGAATGCAAGATAATGTCAATTAAGGTAATTATTTTTTTAGTTCTTATAAAAAACAAATCTTGGACTATATTAAAGAAATATTGCTTCATTTGATACGTTTAGTTTAGTTTTCTGCCCATAGTAACATAAATAATTATTGAATGTGTGTAATGAATATCGCAGCAAAGGGATTAAATACGGGGGAATGTATGGGGTTATATAATGATGAGTTACATACCCTACACACATCACACAACATTGTTAGGATAATCAAGTCTCTTAGATTATGGTGGGCAGGACATGCACCGCGAATAGGAGAATCTAGAACCATGTTCAGAATATTGACTGGCAAGCCTAATGGGAAGAGACCATTGGAAAAACCTAGACGCAGGTAGGGGCATAACATTATAATAGACCTGAAAGAGCCAGGATGTAGTGACGTGACTGGATATAACTAGATCAAGATAGGGATAGGGTGTAATGAGGTGGACTGGATATATCTATCTCAAGATAGGGATAAGGTGTAAATAGGTGAACTGGATATATCTATCTCAAGATAGAGATAGGGTGTAATAAGGTGGACTGGATAAAACTAGCTCAAGATGGGGATAGGGTGTAATGAGGTGGACTAGATATAACTAGCTCAAGATAGGAATAGGGTGTAATAAGGTGAACTGGATATATCTATCTCAAGATAGAGATAGGGTGTAATTAGGTGAACTGGATATATCTATCTCAAGATAGGGATAAGGTGTAATTAGGTGAACTGATTATATCTATCTCAAGATAGGGATAAGGTGTAATTAGGTGAACTGGATATATCTATCTCAAGATAGAGATAGGGTGTAATTAGGTGAACTGGATACATCTATCTCAAGATAGGGATAGGGTGTAATAAGGTGGACTGGATATATCTATCTCAAGATAGGGATAAGGTGTAATTAGGTGAACTGGATATATCTATCTCAAGATAGGGATAAGGTGTAATTAGGTGAACTGGATATATCTATCTCAAGATAGAGATAGGGTGTAATTAGGTGAACTGGATACATCTATCTCAAGATAGGGATAGGGTGTAATAAGGTGGACTGGATATAACTAGATCCAGATAGGGATAAGGTGTAATGAGGTGGACTGGATAAAACTAGCTCAAGATAGGGATAGGGTGTAATAAGGTGGACTGGATATAACTAGATCCAGATAGGGATAGGGTGTAATGAGGTGGACTGGATAAAACTAGCTCAAGATAGGGATAGGGTGTAATGAGGTGGACTAGATATAGCTATCTCAAGATAGGGATAAGGTGTAATTAGGTGGACTGGATATATCTATCTCAAGATAGAGATAGGGTTTATTAGGTGAACTGGATATATCTATCTCAAGATAGAGATAGGGTGTAATTAGGTGAACTGGATACATCTATCTCAAGATAGGGTTAGGGTGTAATAAGGTGGACTGGATATAACTAGATACAGATAGAGATAGGGTGTAATGAGGTGGACTAGATAGAACTAGCTCAAAATAGGGATAAGTGGCATAGTTTTGTAAGTGTGGCAATGAACTTTAGAGTCCTTAATGACATATAGTAGGTACACAAATAATAAGCATTACGATGTGTAGAAAATTTAACTAAATGTATTTCTACTGGAGAAATATTCTATTTATTTTTTTCTATAAAATCTTTGACACGAAACTGAAAAATTACTGAACTAATCTCGTATCTTCTTCCATCTCACCTTAAACGGTGTAAATTAAGGATGAGTCTGATCAATCTTGATCTATGTTGCTGGTTGCTAGAGTCATAAGTAAATAACTGCACAGTTTTTATTAGTCCTATACCCCTTCCCTGTAAGAGAACAAAGGGTATAATGTACCCATACACCTCCCTCCTTCTTGTTCGGACGCTTTTGGCAAAAGCCGAGATGCGTATCAATTTTCTATAGCTGGGGCTTATACCCCACATCCTCTCTGTTGCCCAACGATTCGAATTTTATTTCTTTCACAATAATTATCTAGAGAAATTAGTTCTATCAACCAACCATGACCTTTATTTATATGAGAAGGAGTAGTTAACAGTTGAATACTCCTGTATTATCATGTATGTTAAAAGGTCAGATTATTTCTCAAAAAATTTAATTGATGACAAGGCATGTTGAAGCAATTTTAATTTTAGAAACTCATGACGTATTGCATGTTAGCTTCTTATTCTTTTTTTTTAATGACAAAGAAACTGATATTTGAAAAGGAGTGATTATACTATCATATTGTAACAAGAATAAGCCAACAAGGGGTATGCAAAGACTACTTTTCAATTCGAAGCAAAGTCATTAAATTGAAGTTAATATCTAATTTTTTTTTTCGTGTTTAGCTATATTTGTAAATGTTGCATAACTGCAGTACTTACTTTAGGTATAGAATAAAATTTACACCTGTATTTAAACTCAGCAAATATAAAATATACCTATAGCAAAAATATGTATTTTAACTTAAAACATTTTTATTGGTGAATCTTCGTAAATTGTCGAATCCAGAATTTTACTTGAGAATTGAGATCGAAATTTTCGAATATTCAGAGTGAAGTTGAAGCTTTCAGAGCTTCGCACACCCCTAGTAAATATTTTTTATAGGCTATAAACTTTTTAGGTGTGTAGTTAAAAACTAAATATTATAGAAACAAACCACTTTATCAAGTAGATATAAATAGCTTTATGCATTTTTTAACAAATATAATTACAAATTTTAAATATTAAATTTGATTTGGTTATATTATTTTTGTTGGTGACCTGGTGGTCTAGGGGTAAGGTGTCAGACTTCTATGCTGGCGGCCGGGGTTCAATCCTCGGTCCCGGAACAGATTTATCTTATTACCAAACCCTTCCTTCACCTCTGACAAGACATATTGTGAATGTAGGGAATGCCAGGCCTCCACCGTGGTTCGGATTCCACGTTAAACTGTAGGTCCTTCATTTCATCTCACAATCACCCTACCATTTACACATTAGCGTAAGTGCGTATAACCCGAACGGGTAGTAAGACGCGGTGCTAGTAATAATAATTATATTATTTTTAATTTGTAAATATACCTATTTGTTTCAATTTGATCTAGTCACACATATTTTTATGTGTTCGTTAAATAGATCGTATTCACGGGAGCAGGTAAAGTGATAGGCAACAAACTGCTCGACAACAAAATTATTTGGAAGGCTGGGTGGGTCAAGTGGCCGACACGACTTGGACTAATTGCTCGACAAACATCGAGATGAATCCGTTAGAGTGGTTCAAGTGACAGACAAGTTATTTCAAAATAACAAAGTTATAAACAAGGTAGTAGTGGTTAAAATGACAGTACTGGACCATTTCTCCTCTAACCCAACTTAACCTAACCTTATCAGGCTTTAAATTACACAAGAGTGCCTTATATACCTTTATTTGTCGTTCTACCCCTTGCAGCCCCCCTCCCTTGAGTCTAGATTCTAGCCTCCATCCCGTACTCTTCTCCCAGCCTTCATTCCCTTCTATTACCATGGCGGCCAATCGCTCCTCTCCCCTCCACCCAGTCTCCTACCACAGCCTTGATCTGCACAGCTTCCTGTCCTCATTCTGTACTCTTACCTCCTTTAAGCCATACGACTTCCTGTACCCATCCTGAGCAAGAGGTAGTCTGGCTCGATCGTGACCATGTTGATTCTATCCAGCTCCAATCCATCCTCTTACCACCCACCCCGCTTACCAGCCGGTCCTTAAACTTTGACAGCTTAGATCGTGTACCTTAAACGATGTATTCGTCATCTTACCACCCGCTCCTTGATACCTGAGGCTTAGATCTAGTACCTTAAACGATATGTCCTTCCTGATTACCACCCGTCCCTCAAAATATTCTGAAACGGTTTGAAACGGTACTAAATAATTATGCATCACTAACCACCCGACACCTTAAACGTCGAGACCATTCATCGAGGATCGATTCTAGGCGTTTGACCGAAGGTGGATTTTAATAACTGGTTTTCCACTCTCACTCCACGAAATATCGGGTGCAGTTACTCTAAATTCAACCTTACTCATACCTTATCTCTTTGAAAAATAATAACATTACTTTTTACTGTCGCTTATTGCCGGTTACTAATTTTACATACTATTTTAAAACTGTTGTCAAATTTCGAGTTTTAACAAAGGCCACTAAGGAATATTTACTCCGTGGTTTTCAACTCTTTTTCATGAAAAAGAGGGTATATTTTCTCTAAATTGTACCCTCCTCACCTCTAATCTATTAATATAAAATAAGATATTCATACGTGTGGACCAGCGCTCATTTTTCTTTAATGTTACAGCCAGCGTTGCAGAATTAATTGCGACTGTTCAATTCATGATATTCTTTTATAAGGCCATCATTAGTTCGAGTTATTTTCACCTACATTTTTACTTTAGCAAACCCTACAAAAATATGTTAAGAAGTGTGAGGTTAAGCTGATGGGTTGGGGGGAAAAATTATTTGAGTGTAAACAAGGACAATCATGTATTTAATTAACTGTTCTGTCACTTAGCCCACTCTTAACTGGATAATATCAAATTTTGTCGAGCAGTTGGTCCTCTTGTGTCGACCGCTTGTTTGTCTATGACTTTGTACTCCTATACATGAACTTTTATAGTTGGTCCAAGTCGTGTCGGCCACTTGACCCACCCAGCCTTCCAAAAAATTGTTTTCATTTTGTCTACCGGTTGGTTGTCTATCACATGGTCCAGCTCGTGTCGATTACTTGGTCCACGTCATTTCTTTGTATCTAGCAGTTGGATGTCTACCACTTTGTCCTCTCGAGTCGACCGCTTGGTTGTCTATCACTTGTACTCCTATACATGAGCTTTTCTATTTGGTCCAAGTCGTGTCGACAACTTGACCCACCCAGCCTTTCAAATATGTATTATAGCTTGTCGAGCAGTTTGTTGTCTAGCAGTTTGTATGGTGTCCGTATTCATAACACAACTTCCAGCATGGATTTCACTTTCACCAAAATTGACGAATGCGTTATTACATTCGGAAAAGAGTAAAGTTTTCCTCATTTAATAACTGAATAATCTAGTGTTTCATCTTTATCTCTGGAACTTATCTGCATTAAAAATGTTTACAAACAAAATAATTAAAGTCAATCATCCTTCCTCAAATGTTAAATTTACTGTTAAATTTACTTGAAATTCATCATCCTAGGTGACTAAAACCATCCAACCCATGCGTGTCAAACAAACTATACCGGATATCTTAACAAAGGGAAACACATGGCTACTATTGAGAGACAGTGTTGTCACGCCCTCGTTTTTGTGTGGTCATTTCCCCTCGAATATGGACAAGTTTCACAACACTGGTTAGCCAAGGAATCGCCAGTAGCTTATTCTTACCACAGCACATTACCGTCTGACATAACTGAAAGCGAGGCGATTTGTCAACAGTTAGTTGAGAAAGAGCAAAGATAAAGCTTTTCTCCATAAGACCTGCAGTTCCTTCAGCAATGATATTAGTTGTAAAGTCCAGATAGAAATGTCACTAAATTTATACTTTCATATATTCATGTTCATTAATGTGATTTGTATCTTTCACTTTTAATAGCTATTATATAGTTAACTCCCGATTATACGTGGTAATGAAAGGGACGAGTGCCACGGATAAAAACGTGAATAGCCCACCTGTTAGTAAAACAAGAGATCGTAGCACATTCAATTCAAGCTAGTACTCACCTATCTTTATTGCGTTTGTGAACACATTGTTTTATTTCACGCAATATGCCTCCTATATAGTTAATCTAAAATTCTTACACATAAACTTTATGTAATATAAACATATATTACTACTAAAACTACTTGTCCTGTTATTGATCATTACCAATTTACCTCGACTTGTGCCTGTTAGCAGATCTGTCTAGTATATATCAATATCATTATTTAATTTATGTGACTTATAACTTATATTTGTCCTTCTTTCCCTATTGAAGTTTTTTTGGCTATATACTTTTTTCCTTTTGATATGCTTTCTTTGGACTTAGATCTAACTTAACCTAACTTATAACTAGTGCCGTCGTCTACACAATCAGTTAATATATTTTCCTTGTAGAGAGTCCCATTTTCTTTTTCTTCTCTGGTCACTTTCTTCCTTGGCCAGTCGACATCCCTGGAGTGCTCGATAGCTCCAGTCCAGCATCACGCTTGTTTCCAGGTGAGCAGGGCTCTTGGAGTAAGGAACAACTTCCGACGTTTCATCTGTATCCGCTTACCTTCCTTCTCCCCTAGTCGATATTCCAGGCGTCCCTGGTTCATCAGCGATATTCATCACTGGTATCCCTGAGACGCCTTTCCTCGGCTAGAGCTCTAGATATATCCAGAGTCCATCCAAATATAGTCCACTCTCCCTTTTATTACACTTTCTGTGTTTTGTTTCACCAGTTTGATAACGTCTCGTCTAAGTCTGATGAGGCTTCTCCTTCTCCATTTCCATCGTCTTCACTCGTCACTTCTTCCTCGTTTTTTTTTTCCTGTCTGTTTTGTCTCAAGTCTTGGTCCTGTCTTTGTCTTCTTCTTTCTTTTAGTTCGTCTTTAGCATATCACTCAAGTAAAATGACATATACAAACCGTAATCTGTACAAAATACTAAATTGAAATAAAGGAATCCAAAGAGAATTAAAACTGATATATTCTGCAATAATATCATTTGTGTTCTACTTACTTTAAGTGGATGCTCCCCGATACAAACAACATGCTTCGACAAACTATTCTGCAAGTATGGTGGAAGCGAAGGCGTGCCAGTTTTAACAGACGTCTGAACCCTTGAACATTCGATGTTGACGAAGGACCGGGCTGTCATTGGTTTGATGCCTCGAGCTACAAGCACTGCTGCCATAGTGGACTTTCTTGGCAACTCTTTCTCCACTATTCCCACCTCCCCCCTTCCTTCCTTTTCCCTCAATACATGCCCATATTTGGTTCTGTTTAGAGTTAGAAAAAAGAGTATATAAGGGCGACCCCTAGGGTTAATTCGACTGTAGTTCATCATATTATATTCTCGAAGGAGGAACCTCTGCTCCAGCACCTGAAGAAGAAACTGGTGGTCTTGATGTTTGGGTCGTGGATCTCAACGCCGAGAGAATATCGTCTGATGTTCCAAGTATTCAACGAATATCCAAGTCCTTCAGACTTGTAGTAGTCAAGGAGACTAATTTTGTTTCTGTTAGTTGAAGCGGCTATAATGTATTCTAAGTCATTCAGACTTACTGTTTTAGTCAGAGTGACTAAATTTGAATTTGTGTCAATTTGACTTAATTTCTGTTAGTCGAAGCAGCTATAATGTTTTCCAAGTCCTTCAGGCTTGCTGTTTTAGTCAGAGTGACTAAATTTGGTTTATGTATCCTTCTGACTTATTTTAGTTAGTCGAAGCGGCTAAAATGTTTTATAAGTCCTTCAGACTTGTTGCAGTAGTCAAAGAGACTAATTGTGTTTCTGTTAGTCAAAACAGCTAAACTGTTCTCCAAGTCCTTTAGACTTGTTGTTTTAGTCAGAATGACTAAATTTGATTTTGTGTCAAACTGACTTAATTTCTTTAGTCAAAGAGTCTGACTATATATTTTTCCTATGTCCATATAACATAGCTTAAATAAGGGGCTTTCAGCTCTATATGTAATAAGGACCTTGCTTTAAGGTTCCTCTTCTCCATAAGTTTATAATTCCGTTTTAAGTCCTTATGACTTCACAATATCCCATGACGCCATGGACGTCTTGCTCGCTTGTTCGAATTTTTGTATGGCTACAAGCAGGTTGTCTAACGCCTTTATTTGAGGACCTAGTTAGGTCAGTATCTCACAGCATTCTTGTTTGCACCCCTCTTTCTGTGTTACTATTTTGGGTGCGCAAAGTGCGGAACACGGCTAGTAGGTGTTGACACCTGATTGTTAGCCATCTGCTAATGTAATTGATAGACCGTCCTCTTACCATTTATTATCTAGTATGTCTATGAGACCTTTCTTAATTTAAAATTAAGCTAGCTAGCTTGGCCGACATTTAGCTTAGTAACTCTAAATCTATAGGATTTGCAGTTATATTTTTATTAGTAATTAATTCACCATGTTTTCTGTTTAGACCCTTCTGGTGGTGGTAGTCTGGCTCTAGCCCGGCTGTTTTGGAATCCAATACTCTATATCAACTTAACTTACTTTTGACTGTTACCATGTCGTCTTGCACACGTATTCTCCTGTACTACGGGAAGTTCCCATATTTTTGGAGTTGTTAGATCCTATCATATTTGTCAGTTTAAAACTTAATGTTTTCCTTTATACTTCTAAGAGTTAAATGTTTTCTCTAACCAATTTAAAGGACATTTATTACTGTTTATTATTCTTTTTTCCTACATTTAATATTGTTTATCAATTATCAATATCATCTTTTTTTAATAATAAATCTATTATTGTTACCCATTTATTTCTCTTACTCTTATGAAATATTTCCCTGTCTATACTTTGGTATACATTTACTTTGTGATAGTTATCGTTACCTCCTCTACATATTAGAGAGAAGGGGAAGTCACGATACACGTCCCTTTCTGCTTTACATACCCTGTCCGCTATCTCATCGAGGTAGCTCCACCGGTCCACATCCCTCAATATGTGGTATAGGGCATTGGCCTGTATAGGCATTAGTAACTCCGCTCTTTTCCTTTCCATAAATATACATTCCAAGGTCACGTGTTCCGGTGTTGCCTCTCCTCCGCAACAGCAAAAATTTGTTTCACTCAAGTTCACCCTAAAGAGGGACACTCGATATGTTCTATACCCTGTGATATAGTGGACAAGTCCCTGGGAAGGTTGAAGATGCTTCATTCTCAGTCTTTCTTGTACTTTCGGAAATAACTGGAATGTCCTTCTACCTGTGGTATTCTCTTCCCAGTCCATTTGCCGCTCCCCCAGGAGGGTCTCTCTTATATCATCCTTGGTACTTACAGCATTGGTTGTTAATTCTATCACTTTGTCTAACTTCCTTTTCTTAAGCCAATATCCAGCGACCCTCTTTCGTACCTCTAAGTCTAAGGGCCAACACCTAGGGTGACACACAACGCGTTTGTTGGTACAGTTTTGTAGGCCCCAGAAAGTCTCATGAGAATTTTCCTCTGAAGACCTCTGAGTTTCCTTTTAGCTCTGTCTCCTCTCAGTTGTTGTGCCCACACTACTGCTCCATATACCACTATGGACACCAGCAACGCCTGATGGTATAGTCTAATCAGTTTTAAGGGCAGATGGAACTTCCGCTGCCCTATACTGACTATCCCATTCAGGCTCTCCCACATACGTTGTCCATGCGAGCTAGGAAGCTATACTTCTCGTCAATCATTTTCCTCCCAGGTATCTAACAGTTTTTCTCCTTTTAATTGTTTGTTCTGCTATCATAATTATAAGATGCCTCTTAAGCATTCCCCTGAGGAGTATGTAGCTTGTCTTCGTCGGTGTCATGCTGATTCTTACTTTCCTACACCATTTATCCAAGTCGCTCAGTACCTTATTACTTTTTTCTTCCAGGTTCCTCCTCGAACTTGCCTCCACCATTATCAGCAAGTCGTCAGCAAAAGCTTCTGTGGAGACTCCCCGGACAGTTTAGTTATCTTAATCTCCTGAATAAGGCTGGCCACCAAAGGTTATCAAATGTGCCTGAGACGTCCACAAATATTACTATCAGATATTTTGCTCTAGATTTTTCTATCAGGCTAATAGAAGCACAGATCGAATTCCCTGTAGACCTGCCCTTCCTAAAGCCATAATATTGAGGGTGCACCCCCACCTCCTTTCTATGTTTTTGCAGTCTCTTACATAGAATTTTCTCCTGTAGGTAATAAGACTAAGATAGTACAAAAAAAACTTTAAATCAATGTGCAATTTACTTAAAATGGACATATCCTTTAAAAAGTCTGTATAAGTATTTTGCTTTATTGCAGCCTATTCCTATTTTCCTTATACCACTACGTATTTTCCTATTTTCCGTAACATTCGTTTGTCATCGGCCTGTTCCAAGATGATTAAGTAAGTTATAAGTCTAATCCAGTGCAGTCCTTCTTGTATAAACTTTTTGTCTCTCTGGCCATTATCTCTTCCCTAGAGATTTACTTTAGTATAACAATCGGTAGCCTTGTATTCTCCACCAACGCGGCGTTTTTCAAAAACGTATCCCCTGTTGTTAACGATGCTGCAGTTAAGCTGTAGAGCGGATAATTGAGAGTTTACTGTACTTATAAAAATAGTAAAATGTTATTAATTTGGGCTGCAAAAATATTTTTGTATTTCCTAAGCGGTCCATCCTATCAAAATTTGTGTGTGATTTTTTTTATTATTATTCTTTTCACCCCAAACGTAATTCTAACAATCATGCTGGTAGATTTTTGATCAAAATTCACATCAAACTGTTTTGAATGCAAACTCTACATATTTAAAACATAGTGCTACACAACATACCTTATCAACCACACCAACACTGTGGCCCTATAGAGCTCTAATCACCCACTTCATAGAGAATAGTGCTATTTTAAAAGTAATGTTTGTTCAGAGAGTGCAGAAAGCGAGTTTTGTGAAATTATACCTTTAAGTTTAAAAATTAAAACGGATAAAAGCGTTTCGACGACTGTATAGGTAACATGTTGGAGAACTCTGGAATGGGCATGTGAAACCTTACAGCACCTATTTATATGTTTAAGATTAATGTGGTATGGCTACCAATCTATTAGAAAGTTCTCATGATTGCTAAAAGATGGAAACATCAACTCAATTTGAGTTAAAATATGACTTTCACTCTCTTTTCCCTTGTACCCTTCATTTGTTCAATTAATTTGGTTGGCTGGGTTAATTTAATATATAATAACTGCTTATTATATTACACACATCTATTATTATTATTATTATTTATTACTTAAAGGAAAGGAGGCTTTTATTACAAGGCTATTTATAATGTACTAACTTTTTTCGTTACATTTCATGTGTTTGTTATTTTAGCTTACTTTTTATATATGTATATTCCTTAATATGTGCCTTGTTATTATTTAATATCCCTCTTTGTGGAAGTTGTTTTAACACAATTAACCCTCTTTTTTAAATGTTCCTGTAGAATTAAATCTAGGTTATGGGATTAGACTATAGTGACCGATTTTTCTTAAAGAGGCAGACATATTTATTATTTAATTACTATTACTATATAAAAATCGAGTGAATATAGCTTAAGGAATAGATAATGAAGTAATTAATCTATTATTTAATTACTCTAGTGATCAATGATAAGGTATTTTCTTTTATAACTGTCATGCGCGATGTAATTTAGCTTTATATGAAATTGAAACTGATTATTAAGATCTGTTGATTAAAGGAAGTATTTTCTTAAAATATTCTGAAACGAAATGTATTAAACTATAATCCAACACCTTGGTTTAGTTGGTAGCATGTCTGCCTATTGAGCTAAGGGTCCCGGTTCAATTCCTAAAATGACTGAAAAAGTTATCATTTATGAAGTATGGGTTTACCTTTTAACATTTTTTTAAGTTGATAAATTAACAACTGGGGATTGGATGTTGTGCCTATCCTAGTCTTAAGTTAATTTATAAGGCACAGGAAGCTACAACAGGCCTAGCTAGTCGGTAGTAGAAAATATATGGCTTGAATAAAAAAACTAACCCAGTTCACATGCTGGAAACAGTAGGTCTAATGGATCTAAAGTATTAAACTATACATTAAAAAAAATTCTAAATATTTTAGAAGCATATTTATTACATAAATAATAAAATCTTGACAAAACTTTAATAAAATAAATTATAATACTCATGAAACATCAATGGAATATTTCTTCGCATTATCACAGTTTTACCTGATGAGAAACAGGTACAGTAGCAGCGATCCTAGTGGTGATGAGGCACACTAGTAGGACCAATTTCAATCTTCTGAAAAGGGTAAAGGAAAAGGGATCAAATAAAACATTTTTAATTTTAATTTTTGTTTTCAGAGACATTAATTTACACATATGCATTTCCATCATTCGACTAAGGGTTAGAGAGTTTAAATAAAAATATATTGAATAGTACCTAACTATTCATTTAAGCTCTAGACATTTATACCGTAACTGGTGGTAACAATACTGATTTTGAAAATATTCAAGAAATATATTTTGAATTCGGTATAAACTTGAATAAACATAATACAGAAAATATACTTTTTTTTTTTATTACAACAATTAAAACTCATATTACATAAAAAATTCTCTTAATTTTATGGAAAAGGGTGGAAAAAAGTAATACATTTGATGTAATTTGTTTAACAGCCTTCACTTAATAATCAGATTAGGTCTTTATTAATTAATCTTGAAATCTATCACTAGCTAAACTTTATATATATATATATAATTTTTACAAAATTACATCTTGTGAATGTGGGGAATGCCAGGCCTCCACCGTGGTTCGGATTCCACGTTAAACTGTAGGTCCTCCAGTTTAATCTTACAATCACCCTACCATTACACATTAGCGTAAGTGTGTATAACCGAACGAGTAGTAAGACGCGGTGCTAATATAATAATAATAATTTTACAAAAATTAACAATAATATCTAAATAAGATGTTTGTATCAATTGTTTCTATTTTAATTAATAATTTAATATTATTAAAACTATTATTAAAATTTTAAAATAAATGAACACATCACAAATACATTTTTTAGTGAAACCCTGATAATTCTTATTTAATAAACAAATAAGAGGCTTAAAATTATTTCAATTAATTGATTTTGACGAGTAAAACTTGTATAGGACGTTCTTGATAGTATTTACCTTCAAACAACTTGACAAAATTTTAAGTTTAATAAATCTTCCAACTAGAATTTGACTACCCAAACGCGCTTGAATACCATTAGTAATTATTTTTAGCACTGCATCCTAGTACCTGTTAGGGCTATATGCATATGTGCTTATTACACTAATGAGTTAAGTGATATTAAAGTTGAATTTAGTGGAGGTGTACTCGCATTTGAGTAGAGGGAGAGTAGAAATCCATTTAGTATAAGCTACCCTTAGTAAACAGGACAGAATATGAACCCCGAACTCCCTGTCATCATCAATCCAGTACTTTTTGAGATTGACGCCAATGACCATTTGACCATTGGAGCGGGTTTAAGTAGTATTAAATTTCAAAATTAAATTGATCTTCCATGCATGGTTTTAAAGAGTGTTGTTTTTGGTGCACTCTACCATGTTAACTGGTTGATATATTTAAACAAATTCAGGAGCGTTGGATTATTTATTACCTATTTTCTTTAGTTTATTAAATTGGTAAATATACTTTGCTCTAAAATTAAGGTACCCCTATCCAGACCCGGGGTTTTCAACTTAAAAGTACCCGAGGACCACAATTGAAACCTCAAGTCTATTGGCAGGTTTCCACATAATTGGCTAATTTTTGTTAAGTTATGTAAAACCAAGATAGCGTATTTAATTATCAATGAAATAAGAAGTGGTACAGTAATCTAAACATGTTTAGTTACATACTAAACACATTTTCTAACTAAAATATACTATCTTTGTTACGCCACTATAATACAATCGCTGTATGAAGAAATTAAATAATAATATCGATAGGAGGGCTCAAGGATTTTTCACGCACAAGTCGTGACATTCCGTTTCTCAGATAAAAACATTAATTTTACTATAGTAGATTATTTTTCCAAGAAACTTTTGTGAGCTGTAAAAAAAAAAGCATCGCGGGCCACCAGTTATATAACCGTGCTCTAGAGATTTATTTTGTAATCTAGATGAAAAGGTAGCTTGTAATTAGATAAAATATTTAAAGTAAGTAAAAGTTTGTGTATGTGTAAATCACATAGTGTCTCTTTTAATCATTTCTAATGTAATGACTAAGGTAACATTTTTATGTGACTTGAATAGCTAATCATGCTAACATATCATTCACACTATCACGTGTGTATAACACATTTTTACTTTATAACTTAAGATTAAAATACGTTTCTATGTGCCCATTAATAACTAAGATAAACCATGAATATATTCGATTCCTTCAAATCTCCGGTCGATGTAAGCAAATACAATCATCCCTGTCTTGGTTAGAAACAGGACAACATTAGTTTGTATCTGCGCGATATTCTACATGTTCGTGGGTGGGTGAATGGTGTCAAAGCTCGTCCTTACGAGTAGGATCTCGTTTTCTCCTCCTGGGCCGGATGTCCTCCGGAGTGAAGGACACTGTGTCCGAGTCGTTGGTGACAGTGGATCTCCTGTGTCTGGGAAGATCTTGTCCGGCAGGATCAGCGTCAGCTATGCTGATCCTTGAACTCACCCCATTCTGAGCGCTATAGGACAAAAAAAAGGACGTCAGGACAGTGATGGTTTCATCGGCATTAAGAGGGTTACGTGGGAGAGCACTGAGAAGCGTGCAGACGTTTATAAATGCTGGATTATTTATGAAGTGGTTTTTTATTTTTTAATAAGGTTTTCAACAAAATATAGGCTAAGGTTCTGACCAGTTAAAAAGTTCAAATTTTAAGTTTATGGTATTTTTTTAATATGTGATAAGCTACATAAAACGCTATAAAACAATCCCCTATCATCTTAAGTTTTCTGTTGTGAGCTAATCAAAATATGACTTTCGCACATTCAACCTTCCAGTAACTACCCTCCCCCTTCCCCCAAAAAATACTTACTCTTTTGTTGGGTTGTTAAAATTAAATACTCAGCATGGTGTATATAGAAAATATCAAAGAGAGTTTATTAATGTGAATGTATTTGCAACTTACAATACTTCTTTGTATAAAATATTTTATGTCAGAATAGAATCATCTTGAATTTTTTGTTTATCATTTTCGGTATTTGATACAAAAATATTGTTAGATTTAGTGACTGTTGAAAAGGCTACATAGAGTTGTCCATAAATACAGCATTTGGCAAGTACAGTCCAGCTCTTTGAAGCGTCTATTCTGAGACTTATTGACAACAGAAATAATATATAGGATTTGATAAATGAGGGTTAGAATTTAAGTTTTAACATTTTGTTTAATCTCAGAGGACATATTTTTGCGTAAGTCTTCTTTGTTTGTTTTTTAAACTTTAAACTCTTAATTTAAACTTTTTCATTGGTCAGAAACCTGATGATAATTTTTGCCTAAATTTAGTTGAAAACGATATTTAAAAATATCTTAAATGCGAGATTTTTAATTCTGTCGCAAGTGCAGTAGCACCCTCAAGTTTGTAGTTTACCCACGCCCCATGCATGTGTTCTAAATGTATAAATATCAAAGCGTTTTCGGTCTGGCTTGCCAGTGACATTAAGGTCAGGGTTAGAATACAGGTTTGGTGTAGTGAGGGTGTTTTTTTTCACTCTATAATAAATGTGGGTACATCTATTATAAATGTTGTACCCTAATCCGTACCATAATTTTATTAAATCTGAATGGCTCATGTGGGTAATAAGACACAATGCAAAAATATAGTATGCTGTTTATCATCTTTACTTTATCTATTTATAATGGTTTATTTAGGGTTTTTTTTTTTCCAATTTTTCTTACTACGTGCCAACAACACTTTTATCGACGTGACTTAGAACTTCAGTGAAATAAATTAACATTAAGGACTGAAAATATAGCAGAACATCTTACTACCCGCTTGGGCTATACGCTTAAGTACTAATTACGCTAATGGGTTAGTAATTGTGAAGGTTGAATTTATAGGAAGTGAATCTACATTTGTGTGGAGGGAGAGTGGAAAACCATTTAGGAAACTATCCCCAGTTCACCCGACCGAAGTTCGAGTCTAGATCTCCTTGTCCTCAGCAGTCTAGCTAAACATGAAACTAGCACGTTAGCTAACTATGCCACTGAGGCGGGTAAGGACTGAAAAGTCAAAGTAAAATCATAAGATACAATTTTTAAATGTCAACTTTAAAAAAATGACAGGCCTACCTTTTAAACTACATTCTTTAACTCTAATTAGTACATTAATTGGCTAAAACTTTTTTAATAACTTTATTGAAACTCCTAGCGAAATTTCTCTTAAAGGTCTTTTTTATTAAATGTCTAGGGCCGAAAATTAAAATATCAATATGATGAAACTTGAATGAATGCCTTGTCCCATTAAAAGGTTTTATTGTTGAAAAAGTATTAAGTCTAAGTTCTTTCCAGTAATAATAATTACAGTAGAAAGCTGACTATCCAAATTGCTAACTATTGTAACCAAATCACCTCAACATAATTCCCCCTAAAATTTTGGTTTAATCCTCGTGGTCGTTATATGTCCAATACATAAATTTATATCTTCAATTATTAATTTTCATATTTATCAGTTTTAAAAGGTTTTTTTTTAGGTTTATTAAGATTTTCGACATTCTACTGTACTTTCTTTTTCAAATTTTACATGTTGAATGCTTACCATGTTATATTTCAAAATAAACTATTATTAAATAGTTAGTTTAACATGCATCACATATAAATCTTAAGAATCAAACATTTTAGTGTAATATTTGAATAAAATCGATCACACCCGTAATAAACTTTTAAACATTTACTTTTGTAATTCCAAAAGTTATATAGTAAATAAAAATAAATTGAGATTCACAATGCAAAAAAAAAACTTTTCATAATAAAACTTTTTTTTAGATAATTTAAAAGGGTTATTTATTAGAGATGATGATGATAATGTTAAGAGGATTTGATGCTAATAGGAATATGAAATATTACACAGATGACTTATTGAAATGTATTCATGTAATCCTTGACTTTGCTTTGAAAAAATACTTGTATGGGAAATTGGGAATTTTAATGACAACACTTATTTTTATTTGTTTGTTTTTATTAGAAAACAGCAACAAAATATTATTAACATTCAGATATTGTGACTGCAACAATAATACTATAAGCAACATGTTCTCAGCAGTCAGATTCAAAATACATTATGTCCTATAATTTTTTAGTTTACTCCTCAAAAATTATAAGGATAACCCATTAACTGAATATGGTGTCATATTAGGTTGCAAATTAAAGTGCTTATGGTCCAAATACTACAGAATATAAGAACGGTCGGGATGGTGACGTATCCGTCTATAGGATCACTGTGGCGAAAGATGTTGACACCCATGCTGGAAATGGTGAAACGATCGGGGTGGTTCTAGGGGCGCTGGAGAAGTTTTCACCTGGGGTAGTGACAGCGTACTCCAAAAATACATAGTCTTGTGACAGTAGTGATGTTCCTCCCCCAGCAACACTAGCACAATGTCGCCTTTGCAGAAATTTTACACCATGTCACACAAGTAAGTTTCTTCTGTTTTCTCGAATGGCAACACTTTCAGGGCTCTAATGACGTGGTTGAATGAATCGTAATGCCCGAATAAAGCTCGTTATGTTTATCCTTGGTGGTCTACTGTGTATAGACCACACTGTTGTCCCCCACAAACACATGTACATATTCATCATGTGGTGCGGCCATATAGGAAGTCCCACGTTAACACACTTCACTCTAGACATGGCGACTATTGGCAATGTACAGAGTCAAAGAATGATTACTTTCACGACTATGCATCTGTCATGAAACTGTCAGCATTGTTAAATATA
Organism: Timema cristinae; assembly: GCA_039000515.1. Classification (NCBI taxonomy): domain Eukaryota; kingdom Metazoa; phylum Arthropoda; class Insecta; order Phasmatodea; family Timematidae; genus Timema; species Timema cristinae. The sequence continues at coordinate 40,788,752 of JBCFYV010000100.1, read as the reverse complement.
CAAGATAATTACATTATCACACGTTTAGAATGTACAATTTGAACAGTGCACAACAATATAAATGTCAAAGTTCCAAAAATTACACAGTATTCAGCATTTAAGTAAGCTATCATACTCCTAAACACTTGTCCTGTCAATGACACCTTCGAGTTTAAACGGGTTATTGTTTCAAACCCTCGTTACTGACATTCGGTTTTGAAAGCATTTTTGTTTCATGCAGGTTGAGGATAGCAGCTATATTTATCTCAATCACTCAAGATTTTCATCCTAGACATGATTCAACTTGATTACTATACACTGTTGTTTTGGGTGAGTGGTGTTGTTATAACTAGATGTTTATGTTGGGGGTTTAGCAGGCAGGTGTTGTAATTGTTGTTGCAGTTTGGTATTTTTGTTAAGGGTTGCCATCTTCTTGTTTCTTAAATTGACAAGTGTGGGCACATTGTGCTTTACACCCCCACAAGTGAATAAAAGTTTTTTGATATTCAGTCCAGCGATGTCTTCATTGGTCTGAGTCCCAAAACTAAGTGTAAATACACGTAGCACTTGTCTCTAAGTATCCAATAAACCTCCCTAAAACTTTGTTTGGACCGCCTTCAGAGGTCATTCTATATTTATAAAATGTATTAGCTTGTCCATGGTTAACACACAATAAATAAGTTGGGGAGAAAAGTTGGGCTATAAATATGGCAAATCTTCACTCTTGGAGTCTATTTGTCAAAAAATTCTCGAAATTATACGTATAGATCGGGAAAAATCATTGGAATTGTAACACACTAATGATGGAGGCCACAGATTTATTTTGCAGTTTCTTTATCAAGATGTATTAGACACCGGAAACAGTTGATGATGGTGATGATGATGATGATGATGATGATGATGATGATGATGATGAGTAGACACATTGTTATATTCAAGCTAAGGTCATGTTCAATATTAGGGTGGGTGTCAACAAAAACAAACAATTGACATCATGTGGTGGTGAAGGGGTGGAGACAGTTGTGATGTCATGGTGGCAACATGATGTCAAGGTCTCAAATGTGATCGTGATGGTGTTACTGATGATAGTTGTTATGGTGTTGTTGATGGTGGTGAGAAATGGTGTCTTCTTGATGGCAATGGTGGTCTGATATCTTCTTCTTTTCCTTTAGATGTTGTGGAGTGGTTTTGTTAGTTGGGTCCATGTCACCGTTTTATTAAAACTTGAATATAGAATTGGAAAAATGGTGGTGGTAGGAGTGATGGTGGGCGATGACCTCTTCATCTTTGGTGATGGTTAGTTGTGCTGCTAGTGATAAGTGTTGGTGGCCGATGGTGTCTTCGTGAGATTTGTAATACCATTCTACTCACTAAAAATAGTTAAAGAGTGAAAATTTGTACATTATGGAGGCTCTGATTCACAAAGTTTTGTGGTATTATTTTATTTAGAGAAATCATAAGATATTGATATCAATGCAAACATGGTGATATCAACAGTTGTTGAATATCTGTCAAACGTGTCCTGGAATTTAATGACAACATTTTCTCTTCATTTAAAAAGTTTGTCATCTAATTGCCGCCATGCTCATGACAAATATTCAACAACTGTTGATATCACTGTGTGAAGTAAATTAAACTATATGTTTCTACATAATAAATATTTTATTTATTTTGGAAAAAAAAAAGTTTTGTTATGAAAACTGCAAAAACACAGGCAGTTTCTCTCTTTCCATTGCATCCCCACCTTAACGACAGATTGAGACGGATTTTAAGAAGGCAGGCGAGTTATCTACCCGGCCTCACCTGTCAGCCGCCAGGTTGGCGTTCACAGTGAAGTCCCTGGGTTTGCTGAAGTCACACTCCAAGGTGAAGGCGGCGTCTCCAGGCATGATCAACTCATCGTCGTGTTGGATGACGACCACGTTTGAATACACGTCGTCCTCCTGCGTCACACATACAGATGAGTGTGAGAAACAATTCATGTGCACATCACTTAATTCTACCCAAGTCTGACCTGAACTAACATCTCAAAGCGTCTTCTGAAGAGCTCATTTTGGATTCCTCATCATGGAATTTAAAATGTAAGGCTCAAGTCCAAAAGTTAAATTAAAAAAAAAAATATTAGGCCTCATCTGCATACTTCGTAAACGCTGTATCCTTATTGTTGTTAAGTAATTTAGAACACACTCCGTGTCATTTTAATCATGCAATATCGTGCCAACCAATGGTAAGATATGCGACTTGGTCCAAACAAACTCATTTAAATAAAAGGATTTCACCAAATTAGATAAACACACTCAACATTTTGATCATTTTATTTTCTGTCTAGTATTTTGGTTGAAATAATGTTAGCCTTAATAATTTAAAGTTTTCTATGAATTGCTATTAAAGGTAGATAACTTAAAATGATAATAAGATACATTTATAAAATGACGACAGTTTCCTTTACAATCAGTAATGGATTCATTTAAATTCACGTTTCGATAATTATTTAGCTGTCTAACATGATTGGTTCTTCTTAGCCATTCGTAATGACACTCCTTTCACAATACAATTAAAGTTGATCCGACTTATATAGCGTGCTACAGTTAAACAGTATATAAGTATGGGGATTTACACCAAGTTTATGGCCTGATCTAAGGGGTAAAGATTGATAGAGTTGTAGGTCCTATTAGATGATTTTCATCCGCATTAATGTGTAGAGGGGATAAGAAAATAAGTTATACATCCCACTATTAAAACCATCTCCCAATGTGTTAGGCCAAGATTCGATTTAACCTCCTTGTCACTGGCAATACAATCTATTTAGAAATTGACACCTTAGTCCACAAGGTCACCAGTGTAGGGAGTGCTAGTTTCTGTAGTTCGATATGATCATAAATTCCCAGGTCCTTAAAATAATCATCCAGTCGTGTTAGGTGCCTGAGGAATAAAATAAACACCTAGGTATCGAAAGTTTTTTTAATCTTAAGAAGTCCCCCCGCCCCCCAATTCACTTTATCTCTAGTATCCCAGTAGCTTGGTAAAAAAATATCAACCCAAGATTGCTCGACTATACCCGACACTACCCGAACCTACTCGACTCACATGCTTGGTGTGACACTGGTCCAAAGGGAAGCGCAAGGAGAAGTCCCTGCCTGTTCGAGGGTCCAAAAAGCAAGGGTGCTCCCTCTTGTGGTAACTGCCCCTTGTGTATATCACACCTCCGAACTCTCCTTCCGTTCCCACGTCTACCTGATGAAAAAAAAAATGAAAACATATTACACTTAGACAGACCAATGTCATCGTCATGGCAGAGATGATTAGATGCTCCACTATAGGCTAAAGGCACACTGGTTCGATCCTATGTACACCTAATTAGCCATTGTATATTACTAGTCCATCATTTTAACACGTAAACACTGTTCATTCTTACCTTGACGCTCTACAATATGACCTAATATTATTAATAATAATAGTAATAATACTTAGCACCGCGTCTTATTACCCGTTCGGGTTATACGCTTGACCTAATATTATTTGATGCCTATACCATAGTGGAACCAAGTGAGTTACAGTAAATTGGCTATTTTTCAATGCCAAAAGAAAGTCCCGTTAACAATGGGTGAAGCTACATGGTGTAGGCCTCTCGTTCGCTCTCGGACCCTGAATAGTTCTCATACACCAATTGCCTAAATTGGTTTGAAAGTTAAAAGAAACTCAAAAAGGAGGGGGGGGGATGAAAAGCGAAACACCCTGGCTCACTCTAGGCCCCTGAGTACTTCTCATACACCAATTACGTCCATTGGTTTGAAAGTTATAAGAGGAACTCGAGGGCCGGGAGCGAGCGAAACATCCTGTACTACTCAAAAAGCAGCTAGCTACAAATCACTGGTTCATTGTCTGCTTACTATTCCTCCACGTGGATAGTAAGGATTCCTCCATCCCGCTGGACACGCGGACATAGTTGTAAATCTCGTTTTATCTGATTTTTTCATGGTCGAGAAGTTAGGGGGGGATAAAATCCCGTCCGGGGGTGCTGAAGTTATTTTTACTTAAAATGTTCCTCGATATCCCTCCACGCAGATCCGGGTACATTTTATTTAAATTTTACTTTCCTCGTCCCATACCCTATAGGGGTAAACATGTTGGTAGGTTGGACAGGCAGTAAAACGTGAAGCTTTGAGTTTTAAGTTTTGACCCCATCATAGTTTAAAGAAGCTATATTCGAGATATTTAGCTATCACCTGAAACAACAATCTATACCCTGGCTGAGGCCAATTACCAAACATTTTAGTATATACACCCATCCAATAGCTAGTGACACGGCGCGGAGTGTTGCCAGGGTAAGCAGAGCTTAAGGAAAACACGCATTGGACAGGTATTAGTGAAAATACATTCCCAAGCGAGGTAAAGTACGTAAAAATAACTCATATGTGATTGGTTAGATGGTTAAGAGTGGGGGACAATATGTCACAGGGATAAGAAACAAGCTATGCTTAACCTGGCCACACTCCAAGACACGCCACTGCAAACAGCTGCGATATTTAGTTCCTTCCACCGGGGTTGAAATATAAATCTGTATGTGTTCTGTACTGTGTTAAGAAATTTATAGCTCGTGTTAATTACACCTCTGTGACTAGAAAGTAGACGTTAAATAACCCAAAGTGAATACATTTATTCCTACCAAAGTCCGTTTAAATATGTGATCCTTACTCTTTCCAGACATAAAAACCCGCGTGTTTAACCGCACTTCCTCACAGTAAACTAGTACATAAGCTTATAACCCGAACGGTTAGTAATCAGCGATGCTAAAAACAGACACTGTATACAAGCTTTTTTTATTTGAATGTCTTCATGACTTAAGGTAAACTACAGTAGCCCCATGGCTTCTTTCTTTGGTGCTGTCTGACAGCTAAAAGCTTTGAAAAATTACCAGACCAAATTATGTATCCTACGCCGAACCATATGATCTGCAAAAACATGTGTTTAGTAGCTGTCAGTCAGCACCAAAGAAGCCATGGAGTTACTGTAGAGAGCGGTCACATTTTTTTTTAAGCACCGCATATTACTACCCGTCCGGGTTATACGATTATGTACTACTGTACTAGTTACAGTAATGGTTTTAGGGATTAGGAATGCCATACTTAAAGGATGTGTATTAAGATTTGTGTGGAGGGAAATTGGAAAAGCATTATGGAAAAATCACCCTCAGTACACCCGATCGAGATTCGAACCTGGATCTCCCCGTCATCGGCAGTATAGTCTATTGTAAGAGTAACAAGTGGACAATGAGGCCATCGGAGAGGGTCGGTCACAGTTCTTGAAGACTCTAATTTTAATTCCATTAGGGCATGTACATTTTTTTTTTTTACTTTCTTATGCTCAATATTTAAACCAAATACATATTTTTTCAGACCTATATTTTCAGCTTATCACAATCTTTCTGTATGAACTATAAAATTATTATAACCGTTCAATACTATTGGAATATGATAATATAAATTCTTTAAAGAGTATTAATATTAGCTTAAGAATCCACTTCAATGGCTGAGTAGTCTAACGCGGTACTCTCGTGTTAAACTAGACTGCCGAAACGGGATATTGGGCGTATAACCAGAACAGGTAGTAAAACGCGGTGCTAAAATAATAATAAAAAATATAAGTTTAACACACAGTATTGAATCAATGCAACTAAAGATAGGTCCATACTTGTATCATAACCTTGTTTCGTATTCTATATCCTTGACCATAACAATTTAGACATATCTCCATATCAGTAGCGGCTCGTGTATAGGCACTGCGGAACTGCAGCACTCCCTATTTCCACTTGGTATTATCGATAACATTTAATATAATGAGTCCTTTTTTCTTTAATTCTTTCTTTATTTTTGTAGTACAATATATATTCCTTAAGATTAATGTCAGTACTTCAGTAGCCATCCCCTAGTTTATGAAAAAGTTACAAAAATCTTTGTATGGAACTGTGCGCTTCACAGTGCCAGCGACGTGGTGTTTGACTGTTGTGCGCATGCACCATAGGAGGGTGGGAGGAAGGTGGACTGCCAGGTAGAAAAGAACTGTTCTCTCGAAGTGCCGCTCTGGCGTGATGGTGGAAAGAAGTTTTTTTTACTCAGCGTGTGTTGTGCTTAAAAACCGTGTACTATATTCTTGAATGTGATAAAGTGTAGAAGAATGTAGAATTAGATTATTATTCTGCTTTCAGCTATTCTATTTGATTCATTTTTTTAGGTTAATTTATTTAACAGAAAGACTAAATGCGCTTGCAAAACTTTCAATGGAGAAAAAATTCCTCGATTGTCATCCATAGATCAAGGAGAAAATTATTGAACTTTTTGTGCAAATTAAAACAAGAAGAATGGATTTCATTTTTAAATAAATAGATCAACCTTGAACTGTAACAATTTAAGTTAAAGTAAGAAAAAAAGTTTATTTTTTGTTAAGATTTTATCAAGTTCCTGAATAAAGATTCTTTTTATACATTTTTTTTTCCTTTTATACAATTTTAAAACAAAGGCTAAACATTTTCTGGAGCAGCACCCCCCACTAATTTTAGCTACGAGCCGCCACTGCTCCATATACTTGTTGGGGTTCATGAGATCGATACGCTTATCAGATTACTGCGACCCACAACTAGAGTGTATCTACGGTTGGAGTGTAGGTAAGTGACAGCTAGGAAAGGTTACCATGCATCCACTCGTCAAGCCACATGATCGGAAATACCATGTTATTATTATTTTATTTATTATTATTATTTTATTATTATTATTAGCACCGCGTCTTACTACCCGTTCGGGTTATACGCACTTACGCTAATGTTAATGGTAGGTGATTGTGAGATGAAATGAAGGACCTACAGTTTAACGGGAATCCGAACACGGTGGCGGCCTATTCCCCACATTCAAGATGTCTTGTCAGAGTGAAGGAAGGGTTTGGATAATCAGATAAATCTTTGCGGACGAGGATTGAACCCGGCCGCCAGCACAGAAGCTGACACCTTACCCTAGGCACCAGTCACCTACATACCATGTTAATTTTATTTTTATCACCCGTCTCACAACCCGTTCGGTTTATACACTTAATTACTAATTACGCTGATGTTTTAGGGATTAGCAAGGTTATATTCGAGGGATGTACCCACATTGCGTAAGAGAGATTGTAAAACATTTGGTTTTTGGGGGGGGGGACACCCTCAGTAACCCCGACCGAGATTAAAACCTCGATCCCGTCATCGCAGTCTAAGCTTCACAACAAACGTCATTGTGTCAGAGTATCATCAACCCACCTAGACCTGATTACGACGAGGGGATCTGATGTAACCCCTTTGGTGCCGCATGTCAAACACGCTACTCTCGCCGAGCTCGGTCGGTGTGTTGATATCCCACTCACCCCAGATGGTTTTCCACACAAATGCAAGTATATTTCCTTGAAATATATCCTTCCTAATCCTTAAAACCATTAACGTAATTAGTTTATAAAAGTATAAACCAAACGGGTGGAAGACGCGGTATCTAAAATGATGATTATTATTATTATTATTATTATTATTATTATTATTATTATTAGCAGCACCACGTCTTACTACCCGTTCGGGTTATACACAATTACGCTAACGTAATGTGAGATGGAATGGACCTACAGTTTAACGTGGGATCCGAACCACGGTGAAGGTCTGGCATTCCACCCATTCACAAGTTGTGACTAATACACGTCTTGTCAGAGGTGAAGGAAGGGTTTGGTAACCTGATAAATATGTGCCGGTACCGAGGATTGAACCCCGGAACACCAGCACAGAAATCTGAAACCTTACGCCTAGACCACCAGGTCACCCTTATTTAATAAAATGTATATAATGTAAGCGTGTACCCGGCCTTAAACTTGTCTTTTGTGTCTGTAAATGTTGCACGTCTTAGTACCCATCTTCAATTTAAGGCCTACATTAATTTAATGACGCATGATGAGAAAGGTTAATTTTAACAACAACAAAAAACTGTATTTTTACTACAGGCCTAGAAAACAAACAAAAAATACGCATTTAAAACTACAATTTGTAAAATAATCTAGTGCACGCCGCCGGGACTCGAATCCCAACATCCTCGCTAACAGTAACCAAGTGCATAATGAGTCTAACGTCTTAAATAGAAATCCCTGATATGTGTGTTTTGTTTAATCGATATTTGAATGATGAAATACTTCAACCTAAATAAGATTGATAATAATTTAACACTATATGGTTATTAACTTTATCGAATAAAGTATCAACCCCTGTGGCCTAATGGATAAGGCACCGGTCTTCTAAACCGGGGATTGTGGGTTCGAGTCCCATCAGAGGTAGAGGAATTTTTTATTTTTTTCTGACCAAATTAATTTCTCAACTATTAGGTATTTTATTAAAAATAGTTAGTTGTAAAAGGTGACAAAATAATATCATTAAAAGTGTTGTGCCTCTATAGTTTGATTTACACTGTTGGGACTGTGTCATGTCGCTACCATTCACACTGATATACAGTAGCCCCATGGCTTCTTTGGTGCTGACTGACAGCTGACTTCTGACAGTCAACATTTAGGTATATACCTACATTTTGACTGTCAGAAGTGACAGCTGCTAAACACATGTTTGTGCAGATCATATGGTTTGGCGTAGGGATACATAATTTGGTCTGGTAACTTTTAAAAGCCGTCAGATGTCTGCTGTGAGCTGTCAGTCAGCACCAAAGAAGTCATGGGGCTACAGTAACTGTGCTGTTAGCGCTACTATTTTTTGCTCATGTGCAACTGCAGACATGGATCAAACATGTGGAATATGTGATTGTTGCATGTGGGCTTTATCTTATTTCACTTGATAAAAAGAAGAGAAAACGAAGGAAAATACTGGGTTCATCATTTGTTTAGAGCAAGAGAAGAAGAATTCCACAATATATTTGGGCAACTCAAGAGATGACCATCAAAAGCTTCATAAATATTAAGAATGAGTGTCTCGAACTTTGAAACCTTACAGAAACTTCTAGCATTCAGTTTTTCAGCTATCTCCTTCCAAATATTTTCTTTAGTGAGATTATTATCATAATTTTTATGCTGCAAATTATATAAGCAATCATGCTCTTGAACCAACATTATTAAGTTTTTTCATCCATAGTTTTGGCTTATTGCACAATGTTGGAATGTTCCGCAGCCACTGTCAGATTGTAGATAAGAACCTTCTAGAAGGTTCACCACTTGCCGGAAGAAGCTGAAGTAGGTGAAACGACATTAAGACGACATAATCTACATTCACACTGATAGGACTGTGTGCGTACCGTGCTGGACCATGACCTTGGGAAATCAATTTTGAAACTATCCAAGATGACACAGTCCCAGCACAGTCCTATCAGTGTGAATCAAACTTTAACATGCTGTACATTTTATTAATTGTAGCTCAATGCATAGTATTAAATTTGACTTAACAAAGCTTCAAAACATTTTCTCTCGTATTATGTTGATGTTCACCGACTTTAAATCCTCAATTACAGAAACTTTTGGTTATATAAAAATATATTTCAATTAAAAGATATGTATTTTCAAAAGCAGTAAACTTAAAATGATATGTTATTTCAAATCTTAAATAGCTGCGGATGTATGATGAAAGTTGGAAATTTCTGCTCATGTAAAGTTTCCTAAAAATCATTTCCATGAGAAAATTAGTCGTCATTTTGTTTATAATGACAAACAATGCCTGGAATCTGAATACATAGTACAATCATCAAATTCGTTGGGTATATTAAAAAAAATATGTTTTCCTATTTTTGCCCTTAAATATATAATTCCAAAAACTCCTCGGGGGAACTTTATGAGAACCAGTAGCGTATGCAGGATTGTGAAGTATTGGGGGCTCAGTGGGAGTTTGGGGGGTGGTCACCCGAACCACCGGAGGATTTATATTTTTTTTACCATTATATACACCTAGGAGCTTTTATGGAATGTTTTTAATTGGTATTTGTTAACTTGATCATTAATATTTTTATTATTATAAATGTGATAATCCAACAAAATAATAAATAACTAGACCTAAATAATTAAAGTTGGCTTAACCGTCACATAGGCCTACTGTTTGGTGCTAATGACCAAATAATAGTATTTTCAGATCGTGAAGATATCCCAGGCTGATTAATAAAGATACTATTTCTGTTCACCTGATATTTTCTTTGCTCACAATGTTTAACTGGTCATGGATCCCGGGGTACGCTACTAAGTTGAGAACCATAGTTACCAAATTTTTGCCAGATCAATAAAATGGTTTCGGCTCTAGGCCAAGATACAGACAGAGAGACAGCGTCGCGAAAACAACTTTTTTCAATAGAAGGGGGTGGTGATCTGGTGGTCAAGGGGTAAGGTGTCAGACTTCTGTGCTGTGGGTCCGGGGTTCAATCCTCGGTCCCGGCACAGATTTATCTGATTGCCAAACCCTTCCTTCGCCTCTGACAAGACGTGTATTAATCACAACTTGTGAATGTGTGGAATGCCAGGCCTCCACCGTGGTTCGGATCCCACGTTAAACTGTAGGTCCTCCATTTCATCTCACAATCACCCTACCATTACAAGTGCGTACAACCCGAACGGGTAGTAAGACGTGGTGCTAATAGTAATCAATTAAATACGTGAGACTGCAGAAGTTTCTGTCGAAACCTACATCAATGCTAATATTTTATGAAAGAGAAGACCAAGATCTACATAATTTACTAAATTTGGCATTGATTGAGCATCATCTTGAAATAAAAAAATAAAAAAAGGTTAGCCTTATGTAACTGTCCCTTGGTATACGCCAGGGCTGGCCAACCCACGGCACGTGTGCCTCTAGTGACACGCGAAGACATCTTAGGGGTCATTCATAATGTTTATTCGTCCTGTTTCTTTAACAACCAAACCAAACGTTAATGAACACGTGAATAGCAAATAAATCAAAAAACATCACTAAAAACTTAAATAGATAAATTATTTTGATTTAAATCTTTATTTTATTAAAAATTAGTTGTGATTTACTTTAGTATTTTGTTGTTTTACTAATAATGTTATTATCAATAAAACATTACTACACAACCACATTGTTATCCATGTTGTTTTTAAAAATGAACTGAAACCGTTTCTAGATTGTTTATTCTAGACACATACATTTATTTATTCCCAATAGAATTATTGTATATAGAGGGTTATGTTTTTATTAGTACATACCTAAAGCTCTAAAGTAAATATAAATAACCCAGAACTATATGTATTTCACTCAGGAGTAAAAAAATTACACCTTTTTAAATAAGCACAATAAATTTTTATTGTATCTTTTTGCAGGGTAGTGGTGGTGGGGTAAGATTAGGATAGAGGCTTTTGGGTGGAGTGGTACGCTCAAGTTAATCAGCATAAATAGTGGTACGCCGGAGAAAAAAGGTTGATCACCCCTAATCCATACGATACATATATGTATTGAAACGCTCAACTTTTACAAATTTCATTCAACTGAGCCCAATCTATTTCTATTCTAATAACATGTTATCATAATGAAAGTTTATGGAAATTCATTCTAATTGGGTAGACCCAAGTATGATTTTTCATCAAATAGGCCCATAAACGAGTAGTTTTAGAAGAAAGAAATAAAGCAACAAAGGTGGTGTACACTTTTGGTTTTTCCAACTATGTACGTTGAAACATTTTAAGATACATTTCAAATAAATATTTAAACAAATTTAATGTGCAAATGAAGTTATTCTGCTAAAGCAAAACCTTACGTGTTATCATCCGAATGCTCCGTTAAAGATGGTTAATTTACCTGCATGTAGTTGGCGCCACAGCGTAGTTGCACACGACGGTAGCCAGACCCGGCCTCCCCTATCGTCATCTCGGACCCGATCTCTTTCTTCCACACTTCTGAAAGAACACGTATCATTATAGAAAGATAGCAAAGGTGCCAGAACTAGGGGGAGGGGGTTCACTGTCACTCTGATCTCTTGATGGGGATGCAGGTTTTAGAAAAAATTGTGTAACGACTTAAACAGGATTTTCACGATCAGTAACAATGACTCATCCTTTATTTGCATGGCCTATTATCTTTTTTAACCGACACACATGAGTCCAACGAGTCACTAATACATTGTATCGTAGTTTTTAATGAGAAAGGAAAAAAGGCGTAAACAATATATAAGCAAAACTTTAGTTCAAACAAGTTTCAATGTCATAAATGTCGGTAAATTAAATTATGACCTAATATTGAAACAATTATTGATTTAAAAATAGCAATAAAAATCAAACTGATATAGTGACGACTAAACAATTATTATATTAATGAAATTTTAATCTTATTGGTTACTAAGTACCGCTTTTCTAAGGCTGGAACTAAGAAATTTTATTTTACTTTTTTTATTGTTATTTTTAACGTGCTTATACACAGAGATCTATAGCCTTACGGATTTTTATAGTTATATATACACTACATACACACATGGAACCTATCAAGTAGTAGCTCAATGCTAATAATGCTAAGCTATGTTCGTGTACTTTATTTTGCTCAGTCTAACTTAGCCAGGACATAACGTCATTTTGTTCCCTCAAAAGGTCAGAAAACATTCCGAAGCCTCTGAATTAGATAGGTCTACATTTAGAGTAAGAACACGTTAAATACCACTGTTTAGAAGATAAGATACTGAAGTGACTAGTTTATATTAATTACCTTACCTCTCCCCCCCTCCCCCCCTATTTCAGTCAGTTCGCGGGAGGTCGTCGTATCCACCGAGTACAGCATTCCGCAATGACAAAGTAAAGTGTTCCAAACGGTCATCTGTTGGCGCCTCTCTGCATTCCTCTCAAGAGCAACCTTACAGGAGGAGCATTATGAAGACAAGAGGACTGGCGCCAACCGAGTAACGGACTCCCCCCTCGATATCCCATTAGTTTTAGACATGGGCGTCAACTCAAGACCCGAAGTGTGAACTCGGGAACGTAATTACAGTTCTATGAGATGATTCACCGATAAAAGTAGAACGCTTCCTGTTGATTCAACATTAGTTTTAAATATTTAGTACTCTTACTAGTGATCTAGTAAGTGCTGTACAACCGGGGGTACGCTAATGCATCTAAGGCTCCTAGCACACAGCACGGAGTTGTTTTTCCCCCGTGGTACACACGACGTGTTTACGGAATGGCGAGATTTCAAGTCACCAAATGACATTAGTTAACTACAAACAAGTCAATACGATGGATCGCAGAAGGCAATTACTTTGTTTGCATTGATTTTATTTACGTATTAAAAAAAAAAAGAATTTATAAAATTGTGGGTCCATCCTTTGAATATAGGGCGGGATAGAGTGGAAGCATTTGTGACATTGTTCATATAATAAATTATTATTATTATTATTATTATTATTATTAGCACCGCGTCTTACTACCCGTTCGGGTTGTACGCACTTACGCTAATGTGTAATGGTAAGGTGATTGTGAGATGAAATGGAGGACCTACAGTTTAACGTGGAATCCGAACCACGGTGGAGGACTGGCATTTCACACATTCACAAGATGTCTTGTCAGAGGTGAAGGAAGGGTTTGGCAATCAGATAAATGTGTGCCGGGACCGAGGATTGAACCCCGGACCCCAGCATAGAAGTCCGACACCTTACCCCTAGACCACCAGGTCACCACCACATAATAAAGAGAAGACAGTCCTAAATTCTTCAATTATTTTCGGCTTTCCAAATCACCGTTTGATGTAATATTACAATGTCAAGTGGAAGATTAGTTTGGCCTAACTAGAAAATTAGGTATGCAATATTTCCGGACTTGCAGTTTGGCACTCGACACAGGACTGAAAGTGATGATTATGCCTGATTAACGTATAGGGGAATCCCACACTGTGTGAAGAGCTTCATATACTCGCATGCCCTACTGCGACCTAACACGACCACCGCACCGGACTAGTCCAGTGGGCTAGGGATATATTATCGAAAGAAAAGTGTCGATACTCTACTCATTTAAAGTATCGGAAGAAAAATATCGATACCGTACTAGTATCGAAAGAAACGTATCTATAACAGTAAATATCGGTATCGAATTTTTTTTTATCAAGTAATGATTTCAACATTTGCATAGTAATATAATAATAATAATAATAATAATAATAATAAAATGTATTATCATATTTACTTAAACACTAAAAATTATAATGATTTGAACCATATTATGGTATATTTAGTTATATCGCCTCTATGCTATGTGTTGGAACTTGGAAGGTATTATAGATAGGATTGCATAATGGGTATTATAAAAGGTTTTACCAAACCAGCTATCAAAATGTCTACGAAAATTTAGATGATGGAAGGTTAGCTAAATAGGTGACCTGGTGGTCTAGGGGTAAGGTGTCAGACTTCTGTGCTGGCGGTTGGGGTTCAATCCTCGGTTACGGCACAGATTTATCTGATTACCAAACCCTTCCTTCACCTCTGACAAGACATATTGTGAATGTGGGGAATGCCAGGCCTCCACTGTGGTTCGGATTCCACGTTAAACTGTAGGTCCTTCATTTCATCTCACAATCACCCTACCACTACACATTAGCGTAAGTGCGTACAACCCGAACGGGTAGTAAGACGCGGGGCTAATAATAATAATAGCTAAATAGGATTAGTAATATATCTTTTCAGTATACTTTGTGCCCTTCTTTTACTTTAGTAAACATTTAATACAAGCATGAGTGAAGATAACAAAACCATAATTTCTTTCGATACCGAACCGATACCAGGGTGTGAGTACTAATATCAGTAAAAGTATCAAGTAAAAAATACTAGTATAGAAAGGAAAATATTGATATTAGTAAAGTATATATACTTTTTTCACATCCCTAAGTGGGGCGCCATGAGTGCAACGGCAGTCGTGTACGGTAAATAACCACGACCGTGACGTGTGTATAGATCCATTCCACCTAAAGCTGCGGATACACTACGCCGGTCCGCACCTTTCCGCACCGCACAGATGCGTACGAATCGTCGAGAGAGCCGGTGGCGGCTCGTGTATAGGCACTGCGGAACTGCAGCACCCCCTATTTCCACTAGATATTATCGATAACATTTAATATAATGAGTCTTTTTTTTCTTTAATTCTTTCTTTATTTTTGTAGTACAATATATATTCCTTAAGCTTAATGTCAGTACTTCAGTGGCTATACCCCAGTTTATGAAAAATATACAAAAATCTTTGTATGGAACTGTGCGCTTCACAGTGCCAGCGACGTGGTGTTTGACTGTTGTGCGCATGCGCACATAGGATAGGGGTGGGAAGGAAGGTGGGGTTGCCAGGTAGAGAGAGCACTATTGCTCTCGCAGTGCCGGCTCTGGCGTGATGGTGAAAGGAAGTTTTTTTTACTCAGTGTGTGTTGTGCTTAAAAACCGTGTATCATATTCTTGAATGTGATAAAGTGTAGAAGAGTGTAGAATTAGATTATTATTCTGCTTCCAGCTATTCTACTTGATTCCTTTTTTTTTTCGGTTCTTTTATTTAACAGAAAGACTAAATGCCTTTACAGTACTTTCAATGGAGAAAAATTTCCTCAATTGTCATCCAAAGATCAAGGAGAAAATTATTAAACTTTTTGCGCAAATTAAAACAGTAAGAATGGATTTCAGTTTTAAATGAATAGATAAAGCTTGATCTGTAACAATTTAAGTTAAAGTAAGTAAAAAAATTTGGCTTTTGTTTTGTAAAGATTTTATCAAGTTCCTGAATAAATTTTCTTTTTATATATGTTTTTTTTTTTCCTTTTACACAATTTTAAAACAAAGGCTGAAAAATTTCTGCAGCACCCCCACTAATTTTAGCTACGAGCTGCCACCGGAGAAAGCATTTATCCGCACTTTTTGCGGTACGGTGCGGTTTCGGGCCGGCGTAGTGTAGCCACTTGTTACCGAATATCGTCGGGCGTTTGGCGTCTTCGTAAATGTTCGGTAGTTGCCGATCTGTGTTATCATACCAACCAGAAAACTGCGTACGTTGGTTGGATCGTGGTGAGCTGTCGGATAAGTTTGTTCGCTTTCTACTATTTAAAAATAGAGTTCGTTTTAAAGAAATGGATGACGAGATACTTATAATTTATATGCAAGAGTACAACCCCCCCCCCCCCCAAAAAAAAGTAACTCTATGACCAATCAGACTCAAGGTATATGAACAATGTGCGGAGATTAAATATTTGGGAAGAAATAAGAAACAAAATGCATGTTTCAGGTAAGTGCTTTATTTTAATGTGTTGTTACGTTATTATAAATACAACACAGAAGACACCAGCCTCGGTGGTGTAGTTGGCTAACGCGCTAGTCGTGTTGAGCTCAACCGCCGAGGACGGGGAGATCGAGGTTCGAATCTCGGTCGAGTGAACTGGGGGTGGTTTTTCCTAAATGGTTTTCCACTCTTCCGCCACGCAAATGCGGGTTCAATTCCTCTAATTCAACCTTCCCAATCCATTAGCGTAATTAGTACTTAAAGCGTATAACCCGAACGGGTAGTAAGACGTGGTGCTAAATAATAATAATAATAATAATAACAGAGAAAACATTATCCAATTCAATTAAAAATTAGTGGAATTAGTAAAACTAAAATAACGAAAATGGCCATAATTGAACGGGTTAGTAGAAAAATCCCTTAAATCTTTCAAACAAACTTTCCCGCCATAATATGATTTGTTTCAATCAACATTATTTTATATAGAGCCGCCACTTAGCTACGTTTTAAGGACGGAGGTCTCTATCTCCCAAAACAGTATATTCTTTTTACAATACTTCACGTTAACGTGTTGTTTTTTTGTCCTCCCATAGCTCCCACAACACTAATTGCAGGAATACCGTGCGTGAGCATCATTTCAATCCTTCCTTCACATTCGGCGTGGCAAGTGTAGCCACTAGCTATAATAGCCCCATGGCTTCTTTGGTGCTTCCTGACAGCTCACAGCTTTGAAAAGTGACCAGACCAAATTATGTATCCCTACGCCGAACCATATGATCTGCAAAAACATGTGTTAAGCAGTTGTCACTTCTGACGGTCAAAATTTAGGTATACACCTAAATGTTGACTGTCAGAAGTCAGCTGTGGGCTGTCAGTTAGCACCAAAGAAGCCATGGGGCTACTGTAGAAGACCGGCCTAGTGTCGTCGTAGCTTTGATGGTCAACTGTATTCACGGGACCATGACGTGTACTGCCGCGGGAGGGGGGGGGGGATTGCTGTGTGCAAGGAACTTTAGAGGGCACGTAGAATTTACTATGTATATATTATTAGTCTACAGTAGCCCCATGGCTTCTTTGGTGCTGACTGACAGCTCACAGCTGACAGCTAAAATCTTTGGAAAGTTACCAGACCAAATTATGTATCCCTATGCCGAACCATATGATCTGCAAAAACATTTGTTTAGCAGCTATCGCTTCTGACAGTCAGCACCAAAGAAGCCACGGGACTACTGTAGTTGACGCCCATGTCTCAAGCAAATGGAATGGCGAGGGGGTCAATTAATAGGTGGCCCCAGTACTCTTATATATATATATATATAATTGTGAATAGTCCTACTTATTACACCCTCGTTGCGCCTCCTGTAAGTGACGTATCAATGCTAGTATACAGGCAGGGTTGCAGCTCTATTAACTGGGGAGTATCTACTAGGATCACTAACAATTCCAGCTGAAACTTGGTCGGCCTCATCTCGAGAACCATCTAACATAGGACATATATGTTCATATGGACGTTATATGTTATTTTGAAGTGTACTATCCACAGTACAGATGTAGACTATATAATATGTACAAATTGCATTATGCACCAGTAACTTTGAGAGACTGCTTCAGTGGCCGCATGGTTTAAGGCTTCACTCTCGTGTTAGGTTAGACCGTAGATAACAAGGAGATCAGGGTTTGAATCCCAATCTGGTTTACTGAGGGTGTTCCCCCCCCCCCCCCGCCCCCCTAAAAGGGTTTTCCGATCTTCCTCCATGTGAATGGAGGTACATTTCCCTTTAGTTCAACATGCCTCATCCCTAAGTAATTAGCGTAATTAGTACATATGTGGTTCAATCCTCGGTCCCGGCACAGATTTATCTGATTACCAAACCCTTCCTTCACCTCTGACAAGACGTGTATTAATCACAACTTGTGAATGTGAGGAATGCCAGGCCTCCACCGTGGTTCGGATCCCACGTTAAACTGTAGATCCTCCATTTCATCTCACAATCACCCTACCATTACACATTAGCGTGCGTATAACCCGAACATGTAGACAGACTCGGCGCAACAAAAACTTTGGCGGGTCCAAAGTTGAAGATAATTTCTATCTGAGGATACACGAACAAAAATGTTTAATTATTATTATTATTATTATTATTATTATTATTATTATTATTATTATTATTATTATATGTCTTACTACCCGTTCGGGTTATACGCACTTACGCTAATATGTAGTGGTAGGGTGATTGTGAGATGAAATGGAGGACCTACAGTTTAACGTGGAATCCGAACCACGGTGGAGGCCTGGCATGACTCACGTTCAATGATTCCCGTGAAAATTGGATCAAATTAACTTTTTTTAAAGGACAGTCTTTACGAATGACTATGAAGAACCAATCACAAGCAGAAAAAAAAGAACATCTATAGGCCTATGCGAATCTAAATTAAATTATCAGTGATAGTAGGGGAAACGGGCTGTAATTTTCTAAACTGATAGTTTTTTAAAAAAATCTAAGTTATCTGCCTTTAAGAGCAACAATTCCTAGAAAACTTTAAAATATTTAGGATATCTTTTTTTCTATTTTGAACCAATACCTACTATCCGTTCGGGCTATAGCTATGGCCTATGTACTAGCTACGTTATAGTGTTAGGGTCGAGAAAGATTTAATTTGGAAGAAGTGTACCCGAATTTGCGTCGAGCAAGAGAGTGTAAAGCCATTCAGATGAAAGCACCCTCAGCACGAGCGACCGGAATTCGAACCCTGATGTCCCCGTCATCGACAGCCCAGTCTATTGCGAGAGTGACGCCTATACCTTGCAGACATTACATCACGACAGACATACATCAAGAGAAAGTTCATCTCGAAACTTGAGTGCTACGATGTCCTATTTTACTCTCACTCTCGATAAGAAAGAGTCGAGATATTTTATTTTCTATTTTATTTGAGATATTTAACGTGCACTTTCTGAACCAACAGATTTTATCAGCACAAGACTTATAAAATAACTTAAAATCTATATTAAACGCAGCGCACAACTCCCCCGCACCCCTTTCCCGGGCAGTTAATTATATATTTAGCACCGCGTCTTACTACCCGTTCGGGCTATACGCTTTAAGTACTAATTACGCTAATGGATTAGGAATTGGGAAGGTTGAATTAGAGGAAGTTAACCCGCATTTACGTGGAGGGAGAGTTGAAAACCATTAGGAAAAACCACCCCCAGTTCACCCGACCGAGATTTGAACCTCGATCTCCCCATCCTCAGCAATCGGGCTCAACACAACAAGCGCGTTAGCCAACTACGCCACCGAGGCGGGTGTCAGTTAATTCATCAATGTTAGAGGGGCTAACTTTATTTCGTCAAATTAAAATATTTTTGTCTATGTCTGGAATTGAGTTTGGTACTCATTACTTAGTAAACAGACACGCTACTGATTGAGCAAAGTTATCGGACTATAATTAACATTTATTTGATATAAAAAAACTTACGTAAGACGGATTCTGCAGCTCCCCTTCGTAAGAAAACTTAAGAAAAAAACTAAACTCTCCGCCAACCCCGCGGAAAAAGAAACTCTTTAAGGACGGCCTTTATTCAGTATAGCGCCGCCCTCGAGTTGTACTGTGTCTGGCTATGAAACTAGACCAAAGAGTGGCCCAAGGTCTCTCTTCATTCTAGACTCATAATTTGGAAGGCATTATGTATGATAAGGGTTATTGTAGAGGTAGCTCGAGTCGCCTTAAGCAAAGCTCGGCCGACGAGGTAACCGGACGGTTCTCTAACTCAAAGGTCAAAAGGGACCTCTCGGGAGTCACGTGACTGACGCAGCTGTGAACTTTATGTCGAGATCAGTTAAGTAGGTCAAAAAAGAATCCCTTGAACTCAATATTGCAGCTTCTTTTGATGAGTAATGAATTTTTGTTATATCAGAGGGAGACCGATTGGTTTAGGACAGCGCGTACTACCCGTCACACGGTGTCATAGATACACGTACTACTCGTCACACGGTGCCATAGATACACGTGTTACCCGTCACATGGTGCCATAGATACACGGGCTACTCGTCACACGGTGCCATAGATACACGGGCTACTCATCACATGGTGCCATAGATACACGTGCTACTCATCACACGGTGATAACATTTTTAATCTAAATAAGTCCAAGTACTTGAGTGAAGAGGGAGTGGATATCCACTTGTGAAAAAACTTCTATTTGGAATTCGAACCCCAACAACATCATCATCATCATCAACAACAGTTAATTGGGCGAGATGAGACAATGCGATTGACTCTTTTGTCCGCATGTCTACCTTTACGAATTTTACGTACATTATGTAATCACATGGACCTTTTGGTATCATATCAAACAAGGTACACCTGTTTACAAACTAGAACAGTTAATAAAATACTACTACAAACCATTATAATCTTAAAACCTCACAAGAATGCCAAGATAATTACTCAGGGTCTTATCAATATGTGTGACAACATTTGAGCAGATGCCCTACAATGCTAAATACAGATTTATTGATACAGAGATATAAAGATCCAAATTTAAAATCGTGTTCATCTTCTCCCTAGATAAAAGTGATAAACAAGATAATAGATAAGACGATAGCATTAATTATATCAAGTATCAGTAATTGATTAACTACTGTATTATGATACAAATTAAAGGTTTGAAGAACTACAGTAAATTAATATTATATTTGTGCTTAGTTTGACTAAATCACGCTAGATTATATTTACGGATCACAGGTATATTAAAATTAATTGGTAAATAAACGAGACTTTATTTTACTCAACTATGTCACGGATATATACTGGCTCTTTTAAATTCAAGGTTATTTGCACTGCCGGCGGCAACAAAGCTATGATCTACCTTTGATACATTCTTCAATAATGCTAAAATATTATGATGATAACTATTTTGTTTTATTCTTCTATTTTTAGTTTACAACAAGTAATGTTTCAGGAACGATGTTATATTCGGAATTAGGAACGTGTTATTCAAACCAAGTTAATATGGCGCTAACGATTATAACTTACAATGTTATTCCAGCAGACATCTCTAGACCTTTTATTTTTTCAACCGTGTATGATTAGTAGTTAATTTTATAAACACACCTGCGTAAGTTATCGCCAATAGTGAAGAGAGCACACAAATCTGGTAGCACGTATAAACGGAGCGAGTCATATCGTGTATGTTACTTTGGAATCTTCTCTCACGAATATTTAAACTGAAGGAAAACTTTCACCTGGAACCCTTCTCCTCACAAACGCACACCTGATGGCTGTGTGATGGCACAACACTAGCGCCTCTGTTGGACGAACACCGCGCTGTCTTTATCCTATTCTTGGACCGAGTACCTTACCGGTCACTTAACTAATTTTATTGGTAGTTTTGATTCTATTGTTGCTATCATTATTATTATTGTCTTTATTTACATGGAGAAATTAAGGCACGAGCCTTCTCTTACATTTAACCATGTCTTAAGTTAACACTACACTGCATTTATCAATTATTATCATTGAATAAAACATATAAAACATTGCAATGAGATAAACACATACATAACCAGAAACCGCACAAGTAATCAAATTAAACAAAAGTATCTCTAGATTAGTGGTGGAAACAGAGAGATAAAATAAAATAAAAGTAAATTAATAATCATTCTTGCTCCAAACACGCACACATGTTCACGGATTATGCAGCAGCTCACACGCTATAATGGATTCGTTATTAAAGTTTATTATTGAGAGTTACAAAAGTATGTGTGAGTTGCGGCCAAATCTTGAAATCGTGTACAAGTTACGGCCCGGATTTTTGAGAGACGCGTATGAATTGCGGCCCACTTACTTGAGAGAGAGAGAGAGAGAGAGAGAGAGAGAGAGAGAGAGAGAGAGAGTAGATACGAATTGCGTCCACCTAGTTAGCAGTCTGCTTTCCATCGTGCTGTCTTAAATTTTAGATTGAAACCATCATCGTCTCGTGTCGACATCCCTCATAATATACTAACCTCCTCAGTTCTTGTCGTTCAATGGTTTTGTCAAAAATGTGAAGGTTTGTTAGGTTAGGTTAGGTTTAGTCAACAGTCCGTGTCGCAATTCATACGTGGCTCTAAAAATGTGGGGCCGCAATTCAACTGTTTCTTTAGAGGTAAACAACTTGTGCTACCGCAACTCACTTGCAGCCACAAGAGTTACTCTATTTCAATAAATGTTTACTTAACTTTAAATATTTTGTATCTGATACTTTTGATAAATAATCTCAATGGCAATAAAATAATTAAAATAGTAGGTTTATAAAGTACAATTTCCATTGCAAGAACCCTTTGACAGCTAGAAATGTTCCTTGATCTACTTTCGCGTGTTGGTAGGCCTACATCAAGCCACTGGCACTTTTGATAGATTTTACCAATACCTATAGACATTTTTCCTTTTCATTTATTTGTGGTATTTAAAGTGCACTTTCTGAACCGACTGATCATATGAGTACACGAGAATTTCTCTGAGCTAAAGCGAAAGCCTATCAATTTTGCCAGGAAAGGTATTTTTTACATACCTTACAGTGTTCTTTTACATGCCACAATAATGACATGGCTTTACTTACCATCCGAAGGAAGCTGTGTCACGGATTTATATCATTAAATAAAAACTCATCGACCTTGGTCAGGTTTGAACCCACAAACATCGGGTCCTGAGATGAGCACTTTACCCCAAGACTACTTAGTACGACCCTATTAAACTAACACAAGCTATGTGGTAAAATATTTAAATGTATATTACCTGGTAGTCAACATTTAGGTATATACCTAAATGTTGACTGTCATAAGTCAGCTGTGAGCTGTCAGTAAGCACCAAAGAAGCCACAGGGCTACTGTAGTATTGAATTAGATTATTTTAACTTTGTTTTTGCGAGAATACAACAAAGACTTGTTAATCCGGATTAATTGGGGCCGAAGAAATCATCCCGAACAAATATTAATCCGGATTAGTGAAACAAAATGTGTCCTTAAAAGACCAAAAACTTGGAACACAAATAAACGGAAATTTTAATGATGTAGGTAGTGCTGATAAAAAAAAAACACTGTAGATCCTTTATTTAAAACTTATATATATTCCTTGATAGAATACTGAAGAGGTGTCGCCTATTTTTAAACGTAATAATGCAGGTTTGAAGAATCTGTCAAACTTTGTTTGAACCAACTTTTGCTGCTCATCTGCTTTCTAAAGTCCCGTGTTTTTTTTAATACTAAACTGTTAAGAGAATGTTTCATGTTACGATCCAGATTATCCGATATTTGGATTAACTGTACCCGGATTATCGAGGGCTTACGGCATAGTATATTTACAATTCCTCGCTCTAGTGTTAGAAGTTCACCTCTAGGGTACAAGGACTATACTGGTTGATCATAAATCTAGATAAGGTTGGCTTGATTCTGGTAGCAGCTGACAAATATGTTTTTTAAGCACCTTGTCTCACTTACTACCCGTTCTGGTTATACTCTTATGTACTAACTACTCCGATGGTTTTAGGGATGAGGAGGGCTATAGTTTTATGAAGTGTACACGCATTTGTGTGTAGCGAGAGTGCAAAACCATTTTGAAAAAGCCTTGGACACCCGACCGAGATTCGAAACTTGATCTCCACGTAATCGGCAGTCTAGATAGCGCGTTAGACCACACGGCCACCCAATCAGGTAACAAACACGTAAGGGGGTTCGTCCTGTTTCATAATTAATGAGTATGTAGACACTAAGTCCATATGTTTAGTTTTAAATCTAATTAATTAAAAAGTTAGTTTGTAAGCTATGCGCTTCCAGATTCTTTGTTTGTAAAATGCAATTAATTACCCAAATATAAATAATTCAATCAACCAGAGACGAGAAAACAAATCAATCTGTTTTTTTTCTGAATATCTTTCATTGTATTAATCGATATATATGTTACAGGAAAAGTAGATTCTCCAGTAAGAGTCGACTCGGCCTAGGTAAAGTCGACTCTTACTCGTCTTTGTTAGTAAAAGTTGATTAAAAGCGAAAAGTGATGAATTTCGATCAACATTTACTAGTTAGAGTTGACTGTACCTAGGGAAGTATACTCTTACTACCTTGAGTTACCTTCAGCTACCTTCAGTTTATTTTTGGGGCCATTTTGGCGCCCTCTTTCTTCCCTGAATTTTTTGTGTATGCGGTTGCACATGTCGCACACGCCTTAGACCGGCCCTAGCTAAGGGGCAACTTTGTGATTGTTCATTTTTCTTAAACACGATTGATTTGCATTGTTACACCAAGGAGTTTTTTATTATAATATTATTATTATTATTACTATTATTATTAACACCGCGTCTTACTACCCGTTCGGGTTATACGCACTTACGCTAATGTGTAATGGTAGGGTGACTGTGAGATGAAATGAAGGACCTACAGTTTAACGTGGAATCCGAACCACGGTGGAGGCCTGGCATTCCCCACATTCACAAGATGTCTTGTCAGAGGTGAAGGAAGGGTTTGGTAATCAGATAAATCTGTGCCGGGACCTAGGATTGAACCCCGGCCGCCAGCACAGAAGTCTGACACCTTACCCCTAGACCGCCAGGTCACCAGGAGTTTTTTTTAAAGTAATTGACCTTTCTTTATACAACTATGCCGTGTTTTCTTCTTTACTATCGGACATCTTGTCGCTGTCTAGACGTGCAGTGACTCCACCCACCAATAGACCTACTCTTGGACAAAATTGATGGGGAAGCTGCTACGTGTAATAGGTACCGACCTCCACCAATTTCCCGACGAAGCACATGGGAAAATAGGCGGGTGTAATGCGGCCTTTATCCAAATTATCACCTAGTGACTAACCCTACATAAACCGTTGAGGTTAATGTTAAGATAAGTTATCTTTTTGATATTTTATGCTGAAATAAGCTCGTTATACTTTGTTCTAGATGTAACTTTTTTATTGTGTAGTCAGCTACAGGAGACATTTATCTCTTTAGAGCTCTCCCAAAAACAGACGACGAAGACAAGACTGGTAAATAGTGCTAGATGTAGTTAGAATACAGAGGTAAATGTGAGACCATTATCTAGAATAATAAAAGGAAGTGTTTGTGTGTGTGTGTGTTGTGTGTGTGTGTTGTGTGTGTGTGTGTGTGTGTGTGTGTGTGTGTGTGTGTGTGTGTGTGTGTGTGTGTGTGTGTGTAGATACCCAGCCAAATCTACAGGACGCAGAGATCTGAAAATTCTAACATAGGTGGACGGAAGAGGGTCCGAATGCACCTCGAAGCAGGATTATTAAATTTTTAATTATCCTTTTAATTAGGCTATTTTTAACCAATTTTTGAAAGGGTCACGGGCAACGCCGTGCGGGATTGCTAGTTATAAATAACGCCAAAGTTTGTTTTATAGTTCTTAATGGTAAATGTGAGACAATTATTATAAGTAGCACCAGAAGTTGTTAGAATATTTCACAAATGTGGGACAGTTATGTAAATAGCACAGGTTTTTGTTATATTTCAATTTATATTAATACGCTAAAGGTTTTTGTTATGTAAATATGGGACAGTTATTATAAATAGCACCAGAGGTTGTTAGTAAATTTCGCAGTGGTAAATACGGAATGTATTATGGATGTGCCAGAGTGGATGGCATAATTTGGAAAGTGTCGGATTTACGCAGCTAAACTATTTAGGAAAACCATTGGAGTATATTATCCAGCAAGGATTCTAGCTTTGACCTCGTCTCAACCAGCAAACAAGACTAGGTGAGTTGTCACTTTGTCTTCTTTCTAGTTTTCTTATTTTTACTCTTCCGCTACCCGCCTCGGTGGCGTAGTTGACTAACGCGCTTGTCGTATTGAGGACAGGGAGATCGAGGTTCGACTCTCGGTCGGGTGAACTGGGGGTGGTTTTTCCTAAATACTTTTACACTCTCCCTCCACTTAAATACGGGTTCACTTCCTCTAATTCAACATTCCCAATTCTTAATCCATTAGCGTAATTAGTACTTAAAGCGTATAACCCGAACGGGTAGTAAGACGCGGTGCTAAATTATTATTATTATTATTATTATTATTATTACTCTACCTCTTCTTGTTCTTTTAGCCCATTTCTTTAAATGAAGTTGCCCACTCATGCGGATGAAAGGTCTAATTTATTTTTATTTTTTTTCTAAACGATAATTTAAGTGTTTTGTTCCAAGTTTTCCCTTTCTCTCAGCTGTAAATGTTAGTGATAAATTGTAAAAGTTTTTTATATTATTATTAATATTATCATAATGTTTTCAATGACAATCTCAATAATTAGGGAGTAACACACTGACGAAGCTCAGTTAACTTGAATACTTCAGGCTAGAAACTACTTGTTTACGATGTTATTTATTTGGTGAATGCGAAAAAAAAAATAGGCCTATTAACCATTTTTATTTGTGAAAGACCCTTTTTTACTATCATTCGTTTGAGGTATCAACCTTGTGTGTTTATATTGGTAAATATTCTACGAATCGTCAACAAATGTTTAAGCTTATTTCATATTTTGTTTGCTTGAATTTAATTTCGTAGTATTACGCTACCTTTACTTAATTTTCAAGTGTAGCTGGGATTTTTCTAAATTTCAAATTTATTGCATGTTTCATCAATCGATAACGTAAGTTCAGGTTTTATTTTATAATTAATCATTTATATCATATTTTATTTATAGATTAGACTGTACCCTTGAGTTTAGAGTTTGAAAATTTCAATTCTAATTTAGTACCACGTCTTAATACATGTTTAGGTTATTCGCATATATTAATTACGCTAGTGAGTTAGGGATGAGGAAGATTGAATTTAGATTAAGTGTATCCACATTTGCGTGGAGAGAAAGTGGAAAACCAGTTATGAAACACCACCTTCAGTACACCGACCGGGATTCTAGCCCCGATCTCCCTGTCATCAGCAATCTAGTTTATTGCGAGAGTTACGTCTTGGACCATGTGACCACCGAAGTGAGCTATCAAATGTGAATCCATAAGTGGTATAGTAAAAAGTAACAGTGATAGTTTTTATGCTAATGTATCGTGTACGTCAATGTTATTTTTTTGTCACCGCGTCTTACTATTCTTTTGGGTTTTACGCGCATGGCTAAGTTCCTAATTACGCTAATATGTTAAGGATGAGGAAGTTTGAATGTTAGAGGAGGTGTACCCGCATTTGTTTGAAGGGATAGAGGAGAACCATTTAGGAAATAAGCTCTCTCAGTACACCCAACCGAGAATAGAATTCCGTTCTCCCCGTCATCGGCAGTCTAGTCTATTACGAGAATGACGCCTTAAGCCAATCGAGCGCCAATACAGGTAGGCTTACATTTATGTTGAGTGATTAAGCAGAGGAACCCTGGTTTAGTCCCATGTGGTATTAAAGTTAATCTAGTTAAGTAATAATAATAGTTTCTCTGTTGCAGGCTAAACCCGCTTCAGGAGTGAAAATAATATAAACCGTCGCTCGTGTTAGGCTGACATGTTGAGGATGGGGTGATTGGGGTTCAAATCCCGGTTGGGTATACTAATGGTTAATGGTTAATAATTAATGGTTTCCCACTACCCTTCAACGCAAATGCGGGTAGATTTCCCCTAAAAGGTTTCTTTACTCATCCCTACCACCATTAGAGTAATTATCATAATTGCGTGTAACCTGAACATGATATAAAAAGAAATACAAAATTAAGGCCAATACCTTTTTAATTATTGTCTATACTGGAGGAACTTAACGTTAACTTTAAAAGAACCAACTGTTTATACCATCACACACACAGCCTACTAACAAATTTTATTCAAAAACAGACAAAATGTTAAGTCTCTCGACCGCTAATTCACCACTTTTAGAGGGGAACGGTCAGTTTTTTTCAATTATTATAAATGTTTTGGAAATGCCGGAAAACCAACCTTTGACCCCTTACCTTTAAAGACAGATGTTCTATCAAGTTAGCTGAGGTATCGGGCCGAATGTGAGGCATCAATTTTAGCGTGTTTTATGTCCACAACACATTTATTCTGTGGTCTAGTATTCAAAGCTCCTGGCTTATTTATGGCTACACATACATAGGTCCAAGATTCGATCTTCACCGCTTTCAGATTGTCTGTAAAGCAGCGGGTCTAAAACGGGATCAACTCAGCCTCGTGAGGGCAAAAATAACAGATATTAGAATGAAACAGTAGCGGCTACGCTCTAGAAAACTGATATTAACGGCCGGAGGGTTTGTTGTGATAGACACACTATACCGAGAGAAAAAAAGCCTTTGTAGTGGTTACAAAATGAAGGCCTTTCCACAAAATTCCATTTGTGGAGGACTAGTATTTTTTATTTGTTAGAATCATTGACATTGTTGATATGTATGCAGTATTGTTAGAATCATTGATATTGTTGGTACTTATATAGTATTGTTAGATTAATCTACATTGTTGGTATTAGTGTAGTATTGTTAGAATCATTTATATTTTTAGTATTTATTTAGTATTGTCAGAATCATTGATATTTTTTTTATTTATGCAGTATTGGTAGAATCATTGATAATGTTGGTATTTTTGTAGTATTGTTAGATTAATTGACATTGTTGGTATTAGTGTAGTATTGTTAGAATCATTGGCTTTGTTGGTATTTATTTAATATTGATATAATCAATGGTGTTGTTGGTATTTATTTAGTATGGTTGGAATCATTGGTGTCGTGAATATTAATGTAGTTTTGTTAGAATCATTGATATGGTTGGTATTTATGTAGTACTGTTAGAATCAATGGTGTTGTTAGTGTTCTTAATTGTTTTAATTGACAAAATAGATACATTTTTTCCCTATTTACAAAACCAAAACAATAACCACCACATAGCATTTTGTTCAAACAACAATATAAAATTTGTTGTGCTTACAAAACCAAAACCCTAATAGAAAACTTTGTATAAACTGCAATAAACTTTTTTTGTGCCTACAATATAAGAATATCGACAACACATCGCTTTGCAGAAACTATAATACACATTTTTTCTAGGATTACAAAATATATGTGCAACACAAAATACTATTGTGAGAATGTTACAAAATAACATTGTGATATGTACAAAAAAACACTTGATTATATTGTTTTGTACATGCAACAAAACATTTTATTATGTTCATCTTGACAAAATAATTTTATAGACCCACACTAAGTATTTTGTAATTTGTACAAAACTGAAAGCTATAAAAGCTAATATGGCTACTTTCAAGTACTCCTTTGGCAGGTCATATCAGATACAGCTGTTACTTTCATTACTGTCTAACTTTATTAGGAATAGCAGTTTAGGAAATATGGCCTAAACACGTATAGTTACTCGTATTATTAAATGTCTATGAAATTATACTCTTATAAAGTAATATGTTATCAATGTTGGCCGTAAGAAGACAGGTTTTTTTCCTAAAAGCTTCTTCCTTCCTAAATATTATTACAGCTATCCTTTGATTCTGAACAGCATCTGTCACCATGGCTGTCTTCTGTTCCTATTCGAGCTTTGACCTCCTCGCGCTGTTGGGCGGAGTCATCTTCCTCCTGTACGTCTTCTTCACCCGCCACTACAACTACTGGATGAAAATAGGGGTCCCCCACATCCCACCGAGCGTCTTCAGGACCAACATCATTCCCCTGTTGAGGTACGGGACTCCAGGACGGCTGAAACAACTCTACCGCGAGCACGAGGGTCTGGACTTTGTCGGCGTCTTCCTGTACGACAGACCCATTCTCCTGCTGAGAGACCCGGGTCTCATCCGGACCGTCCTGGTGGACGACAGCGACATCTTCTCGGGGAGGAGCGTCGACCTGGAAGAAAGTCGGGACTTGAAGGCTCTTCTGGCACCCGAGACTTGGTGGTCGACCAGAGAAGTGCTCGACAGCACTTTCTCGCCCGACGGTTTGGAAATGGCGTTCCCTCGGCTGAGACGGTGTGGTCACGATATTATAGAGCGTCTTCACGGTTTGGCAACCTCAGGTGAGTTTTCTTCAAGGTCGTTGTCCGTTTGAACAATAGAAGTGAAAGGAGTGTTAAATATAGAATGTTAACTGATTATAGCTTTCGTTAATTTGATTTTATTTCTTTAGCACCGCGCCTTAATACACTTTCGTGTTGTATGCATATTAATTAACTAGCCCCCTCCCCGTAAAAAAAATATTGTAAGGAATCCTGTAAAACAAACAAACAAATCATCCATCATCCATCATGTCAATATAAAAACAAAACTTTTTTTACTTATTTTTTTTAAATACAGTCCTACCATCACTGTATAGCCCCCTCCCTCTTTTTATCCTCCCTCCTATTTTCATCTCATTCCTCTTTCCTCACCCCTACCTCCTCGCCTCCTTCACCAACCCCACTTTCCCTTCAACAACTTTTTTTTCCAACGACTATATAATATACTATCGACATTATTATGAGGAATAAATTAAATTTTCAAAATAAACTATAGCCTATGTTACTCGCTGATAATGTAGCTTTATATTGGTGAAAGAATTTTTAAAATAGGTCCAGTAGTTTTTGAGTTTATCCATTACAAAAAAAAAATCAACTCTTTCCTCTTTATAATATTAGTATAGATTACGTTAATGTGTTAGGGACGAGTAAGGTTGAATTGATTGGAAGTGTATCCTCATTTGTGAAGGAATAGAGGGGAAAACAATTTAGAAGGAACCCCTTCAATACATTCGACCGTGATTCGAACCCCAATTTCACGTAATCAGCAGTCTAGTCAATTGCAAGAGTGACGTCTTAGACTATTCGATCACCGAAACGGATAATTTGTATTTACAACTATATATTTTTCATTTGTTTAGTGTATTCTGGCGGGAGTAGCTCACTTATTGGTATTTATGTATCATTATTTACGAATGATTCTAATACAGTGAAGAGATGAAGGCATGGCATGGATGCCATAACACTCTTATTCTAGATCCGCTTCAATGGTCAATTGGTCTAAGGATCACTCTCACAAATAAACTCCACTGTCGATGACGGGGAGATTGGGGTTTGAATACTGGTCAGGTGTACTGAGGGTGTTTTTCTTGAATAATTTTCTACTTTCCCAAAAAATGATGGTACAATTTCTCTAAATTCAACCTTTTATATCCTCAACAAATTAGCGTAATATATATATATATATATATATATATTAATAAATAATATTATATATATATATATTATATATATATAGTGCGTTAAGAAGAAGAATCAGGGTTTTATACCTATCCAGATGTAGTTTTTCCAGGGCCGTAACTACCACAGGGCAGTGGGGCAGTGCCCCAGGGCCCCCGAGCCAAAGTTTTAATCAAACGTATATTGTCTCCACATATTTAACTCTCGCTGTTTTTTCCTTGCCAATCCGTTAAAAGTTTCGCTATACGAGACTCAGGGTCACTGGTAACGATAAGGATCGAAAGGAGAGGGGTGAACTAACTTGCGGGTGGAGGGCGAGTGGATCAAAAAACATTCAATAACATCAACAATACTTATTAAAAGAAAGTGAAAATGTGGGGGTCCATTATTATATGTTGCCCCGGGGCACCCAAGCCTCTAGTTACGGCCCTGAATTTCGTCCATTTCCAGGAGAAGTGTTTGAAGTCAGAGACCTCACGATAAGGCATACGATAGACGTCCTCAGTAGTTGCGCCTTCGGTATCCAGGCCGAATCCTTTGAGGAACCAGAGGGTCCTCTTGCGAGACTGCTCCGGAGATACCTCGAGCCCAACACTTGGGAGTCCTTCAAGATAAAAATGTGTTCCTTTTCGCCGTCCTTATGTCACCTGCTCTGGTCAGATCCTTTGGAAGAATTGACAACTCACATTCGTCTCATGATAACGGACCAGAAGAGTGGTCGAAGGCCATCGGGGTGTATCCTGTCAAGGTTAAAATATAAAGGTATGTATAGTAGATCATTAGCAAAATTAAAACATTAATATTCGTTTTACTATTTTACAAATACGTTTTCCTATCTTAGTAAGATAGAATATAAAGTGAAAACTAATCTGATTAATGACACTGAGCACGGAATGAATCCCGGTTAGTTCAGTGGCAGAGCATTGTCACGTTATTCCAAAGGTCCCGGCTCAATTCCCATGTACAGGTGTCATTTTTCAACTTGGTTTTAACTAAGTAGTCTGTTGATAAGTAAACTTGTTACTAAACCTCAGGTTGTCGAATTTGATGGCAGGATGTTTCTGTGAATTAGTTGTGAACGTGTCTGATCAATAATTAAATATTTGTCGGCAAGCTACTTTCTTGGGTAGAGGTATATTTTCAATAACTATCACTTATCATCAAAATACATTTTTAGGGCGTATTTATCAATTCTTAGGTCATATATTGTATTTTATCTTTCGGGATTTTTGAGGTCATGTTATGTTTCCTCAGGAGGTGATTGGAAAGAGCTGCTACCATCAGCTCTAGTGTTCATTTCCGCTGGTTTCAAGACGTCCTCCGGAGTTATCAGTCTGGCTATCTACGAACTCTCGCGACAGCCACAGCTTCAGGCTCGTCTCAGGAACGACATAAGAGCCGCGCTCTCTCGGAACGACGGAGAGCTAACGTACGAGGTCTTACAGCGGATAAAGTACTTGGACATGTTGGTTTCTGGTGAGAGATTTTGGGAAACATAAGGCAGTACAACTTGCCTATGAAGCAAGGCTGATGCAAGGGTTTCATGCACCCTAGGCGAAACTTAAAATTTAATGTTTTACCGCCGGATACTCGGACGATGTTCCAATGGGAAGCATCAGCGGGCATCTTGTATCTGGCGATTATCGTCTAGGGCTTACTAACCTTTAACCTTTGACCTTCGGTTTCTTTCAGAGACCCTCCGAAAGTACCCCCTTGTAACGTGCTTGGAGCGTCGCTCCGTCCGTGATTACGTCATCCCTGGTAGCGACGTGATCTTGAAGAAGGGCTGCTCTATTGTCATATCGCTGCTAGGCATCCATCACGACCCCCAGTATTATCCGGAACCAGGAATCTTCGACCCGGAGAGGTTCGGTGACAACCTCAGGGTGCAGAGTGCATTCCTACCCTTCGGCGATGGTCCTAGGAAGTGTCTGGGTGAGTTTGGGTTCTAATCGAAGATCCATGGCCAGTCGTGTATGGGAAAAAAAATCTAACTTGAGATTTTGATAAATGTTGACGTTTCATGAAACAGAAAAAATTGTTTTCGCAATTCCATCTGTCTGTACCTCGGGCTAGAACCGAAACTCTTTTATAGATTAGTCTAAATCTTAGTATCTGGGAATTCATAAGGTCCTCCCGAGGGTTTTTTGGAATTAGATATCTAACCTTAAATTTAATTTTAGTTTACTGAAGGGTTAAAAAAATAAAGAATCGACTTTCTCAAAATTCGCTCTAAGGATTTTGATTAAATTTTATATCTAGACACTGTTTATCACAAGGGGGGAGGTGGCATACCAGCCGGGTTGGTATTTGGGAGCCCCTAATTTATACAATGAGGATGGGAATATAAGCATGTATAAGAAGTGTACCTGTATGTGTGTGAAGGGAGAGTGAGAAATAATTTAGAAAAAAAAAATAGATCTGTGCATCGACCGGGATTAGAGAACCCCAAACTCCCCGTCAATGGCAAACTTTACTAGATTACTTGACATTTAGATCACGTGCCCATAAGGGGCCTCACATGAAATATATTTTGATAGGGAGGGGGTGTAAGGGTGAGACAATGTATTTGCCCACTTTAGGCACTCTGTAATAAGAAAAATCCCAAAGTCACCAAAGATAGTACAAGGGCAAAATTGAGAAGACTACGGGGTATAGAATACCCTCCCAGTTAAAGTATGGGAGGGGGGGGGGGCGAAGGTTCTCCTCCAAAAAAAATATAAAATTTGGGGCCATAATTAGGCCTTAGATTGTGGTTTCAAACACAACTGTATTTTTAAAGTTATTTGTTAATGGTGATTTTTCAAGTTACAAGATGTGTTATCTGTTTTGACATTCACTAGCATCACCTGTAATAAAAATAACAAGTTTCTATTCGTAAAAACTCCAGGTTTTATCGTGATCAACTTAAAACCAATCCTCTTCGGTGGCCGCGTTGGTCTAAGACGCTGCTCTCGCCGGTAGACTATACTGCCTATGCCAGGGAGATCGAGGTATCGAATCTCGATAGGGTGCACTCAGGGTGGTTTTTCTAAAATGTTTTTACACTCTCCTCCACGCAAATTCGAGAACACTTCTTTTAATATAACATTCCTAATCCATAAAAACCATTAGTGTGATTAGATCATAAGCGTATTGCCCGAATAGGTAGTAACATGAGGTGCTAAAAAAGACTTAAAACATCGCCCAACCTTCTTGAAGACTACTAGTGACTAGTGGTTGTAGAAGTAGCAGCAGCTTTAAGACTAGTAAGCAATGACAATGGTGCTATTAGCCTACTTGATTAACTAATCTTTATATACACTATACTACAGAAGATATCTCCTTTCAGTGTTTTGTAGGGTGAACTGGGTGGTTTTTCCTAAATGGTTTTCCACTCTCCCTCCACGCAAATGCGGGTTCACTTCCTCTAATTCAACCTTCCCAATTCCTAATCAATTAACGTAATTAGTACTTAAAGCGTACAACCCGAAGTGTAGTAAAACGCGGTGCTAAATAATAAAAAAAAGGTGTTTTGTGAATTATAAAGTTGGGAACTTTTTAAGAGTAGGGATCGACAGTAGGGAAATTTTAGTTTGTTTTTAGAGTCTACAGTGAATAACTTTTATAGTTGAAAGTAACTGTGGTACAGAGTGATCCTAGAATTTCTCAACTTAAGCTCTCAACCTTCCGCACAATTTACAATTTTCAAGCTTTCTTCCAACATTGTGGGGTAAGGGAGGGGGTAGTCACACCCTAAACCCCCCTCCACCAGTGCAATATCCCTATCGCCCATCAATGAGGGGGGGGGGGAACAATCAAATCAAACAGTACCAAGTGTTTAAAAAAAAATATATATACATTTTTATTTATTTTTTTCCCAGGGAAGAGTTTCGGCACGCTTGTGGTCAAATCCGCCCTCGCTCATCTGTTTCAAAAGTACGAGCTCAGACCTTGTCAAGAACACAAGATACCCCTCACCGCTACCCGGGAGAACATTTACCTAACTGTCCACGCGGTAGAAGACGAGCCCTATTACTCGTGAGACGGTCCATGCGCCAGCGCGTTGGACTGGCGTGCTCGAGAGACTGACCCGTAAGACCTGGGCTCGAACCAAGGTCAGGTGGAAGAGTGTTGTTCTTCCATGAATAGTTTATCATTTCTTTCTCAAACAGATTCTGGTTGATTTTTTTAATTCATCTTTTTCAGCCTGTGTCCTCGAATCAGTATAATAAATCGTAAAGACTGAACGTGCAGTAAGACCAAATGTAGGGGCGGACTCTGATCTGGGAACCCTTAGTTTGATTCTAACCTACTTTAATGAGGGGTTGTTTACTAACAGAGTGTTTTTAAATCCTTCAATCTTAAAATTCACCTTCCTAATCCTATTCATTTAAAACATATTATTATGAAAATAGAGAGTAAAAACTAAACACATTTGAGGAATAAATTGAAAAAAAAAAAATTGTTTAAATACACATGATGTTCGGAAAATCATGGCCCAAACTGCACATATAATTTGCTTGAACCAAAAGTACTACAAAATCTCCATACACTTACATCCGGAAAGCTATGCTAATATAATTAAATTGTGTTCAAAGTTTTGGCGTAAACCACCAGGAGAGCAAAGCTGTTCAAGCATGTGTGTACAACATGTTGTATAGAAGTTAGGAGCAGGGCACTACACATCTCAACATGTTACTAGAAGTAATCCCTAATATATCACTACGCCAACAGCTGACATCTATCACTTTGGATGACTGTAATGAAAACAGGTGGTAATATATTAATGTGATAGTTAACCACAGTCATTTATACCAATATTATTTATATATTTATTTGAGGACGGACACAAAGTTTATTTATCGTTTTTTTCCACTTAAAAAAATATTCTCACCACTTTCACAAAAACTTCTAACGAGCATAGCTTAAAAATGGCGACTGACGAATTTAAACCAAATGGTTGAACATGACGGTAAACAAGTGTCTTACATAATTCAAACACTCAGTTGATGAAAATATTTTATTCAGTTAAATATTTCAAAATAAGATAAAATAATCATGAAATCATTTATTGTATGTAAAAAAATGATAATAATTTTCTATTTTCCAAATAAATACGACGCCTGTATTAAAAGGTATTGATATGTACACTCTATTACACAAAATCAGTAACGTTCCAAAACGAAGAATAAGTACTTTTAATTGTGTTTAAAATATTGTTTCGAGTTGGATAAAAAGAAATTATTTTTAAAAAATAGTATAAGAAAACTTAAGTTTACGTTATTTTAAATGTAATATATAATAGGTAATTAAAGATCTACATAAAGGGTGACCTGGTGGTCTAGGGGTAAGGTGTCAGACTTCTGTGCGGGCAGCCGGGGTTCAATCCTCGGTCCCGGCACAGATTTATCTGATTACCAAATCCTTCCTTCACCTCTGACAAGACATCTTGTGAATGTGGGGAATGCTAGGCCTCCACCGTGGTTCTGATTCCACGTTAAACTGTAGGTCCTTCATTTCATCTCACAATCATCCTACCATTACACATTAGCGTAAGTGCGTATAACCCGAATGGGTAGTAAGACGCGATGCTAATAATAATAATAATAATAAAGATCTACATACATACGCACATAGATACGTACATTAATACGTACATACACACACACACATACATACATACATACACACACATAATCACGTCGTTCCCTTACAGAATAAGCAGAAATTGTGCATAGAGCTTAAATAATATTTACCACCGCGTCTTACTACCTACCCGTTCGTATCATACGCTTTAAGCACTAATTACGCTAATGGATTAGGAATTGGTAAAGTTGAATTAGAGGAAGTGAACCCGCATTTGCGTGGAGGGAGAGTGGAAAACCATTTAGGAACCCCTCCCCCCCCCCCCCCCCCAGTTCACCCGACCGAGATTCGAACCTCGATCTCCCCATCCTCAGCAGTCGAGCTCAACACGACAAGCGCGTTAGCCAACTACGCCACCGAGCCGGGTCATAGAGCTTAAAAACAACTCCTTCGCTTTCTCAACACTTCCCTATCCTTGCATACTCCCTTCGCTTCATCAACATTTATACACCGAGTCATATAATCTTTTGTTCTTAAAATTGTTATTGTTTCTCTTTTTCACACATTCATCTGCAAAATTTAGCCACGTCTTACATGGCCTACCTTTTCAGTTTGATACACACACACTCTACCTTCATATATTTACTTAGTCACTTGATACACACTAATCCTCTCATCGTGCGCAAACCCAACATAAGACGCTACTTTCACATTGACTTAATGGATTCCCGTTCAAACCTTACTCCGTCATTACCAATTCATTACTGACTGTCTATGCGAACTTTTACACTTTAACGGTGACCTGGTGGTCTAGGGGTAAGGTGTCAGACTTCTATGCTGGCGGCCGGGGTTCAATCCTCGTCCCGGCACAGATTTATCTGATTTCCAAACCCTTCCTACACCTCTGACAAGTTATCTTGTGAATGTGGGGAATGCCAGGCCTCCACCGTGGTTCGGATTCCACGTTAAACTCTAGGTCCTTCATTTCATCTCACAATCACCCTACCTTACACATTAGCGTAAGAGCGTATAACCCGAACGGGTAGTAAGACGCGGTGCTAATAATAATAATAATAATAATACACTTTAACTTTACATGAACTTTTTTAAAGAACAGGTTTTACTACTATTCATTTCATGAAATACTCAACGATGAAAAGAAAAAAAAACTATTTATACAAACTAAAATATAGATCCATACTCTAAATAATATAGGATTAATTTTTTTGGTTTTATATAATGAAAACTTAACCATGATGATATGATAACCAAAACCAATTGAATTTTACTTTTTACACACACAAGTGGTTAATTATTTATAGTCCTTTTCATAAATTAAATTAAATGTTAACACAATAGATCCGTATCCTCTCAACCGATACATTGGTGGGCTTGCCTTCGCGTAGGAAGAATTTAATTGGTGGGGAGGTTCAAAATCGTAAGTTTATAACGTGATGTTAAGAATCACTATCAAACCCAAAAAAAATAAGAACATCGTTATTTTATACAGTGGTAGAGGAACTGTAACTGTGTAATAGTGGAAGGGGGGCCAATAACAATAAAAAGTTTTTTAAGGACTTTCTACCCTCCTCTCCCCCATTTAATGTTAGAACATTGGCTGGTCCTAGACGCTACTTGTAGTATTCTCGTTTGGGAAATTTTCGAAAACTATATTCTTTTAACAACTATTTAGAATAGTGCTTCACACCCCAATTATTATTTTTGTAAATTTGGATCCTCCTAGATGCTATTTAGAATAGTCCTCATTCAGCTATTTTTTGAAAATTTTGATACTTCTGAAAGTTATTTTAAGAAGTGCTCACCAGATTTTCTTTTTATAAAAATTAAAATTCATAGAATCTATTTGACACTATCCTCCCCCGAAATTTTTTTGGAAATTTGGAATGTTCTATAAGTTATTTAGAGTATTCTTCGACTGATTTTTTTTTTTTAATCATATGCCTCCAAAAACGATTTGAAAACTTCTGAATACGTTGATTACGTGTACACATTTAACTTTGTTTTTGATGATTTGTTGGCAATAAATTACAAATCCTTATCTAGACAGATACAATATGAAAATCATGGTGTGTTTGAAATAATAAGTATACCAACAGATATAATGACAAGCAAAATATTCACTATCAACACTATTAGCTGTGTCACTTATTATTGTGCATTACACCTTAGTATTCATCCGTTTGAGTTGACCTAATATCTACTGCAATATAACCCTTTGCGAAAATGTCATGATAAGCACGGCAATGGTGACTTTAAACTTTTACTTCGCAGTTTATACT
This sequence comes from Timema cristinae, assembly GCA_039000515.1. Classification (NCBI taxonomy): domain Eukaryota; kingdom Metazoa; phylum Arthropoda; class Insecta; order Phasmatodea; family Timematidae; genus Timema; species Timema cristinae. The sequence continues at coordinate 40,749,548 of JBCFYV010000100.1, read as the reverse complement.
TTTTTTTAGGAACGTAGATAGATGATAAATAGAAATCTATAAGCTTTAACGACAAAAGACCTAGTCTTGAAAGTCGAGTGAACTGCTCGATATACGAGGGCTATAGACATTCCAGAAGGATTCTACTCTCAAGATTTTGGAGAAAACTTTTTACTCGAACATCTACCTTGTGGAGAATATAGCAGACGTGCAAGAAATAGGGATTACGTCTAATGGTTAGGGTTCAACTGAACATATAGTAATTCATGGATCAGTATAGCAATCAATCCATTTTGAATATAAACGTAAATATATCGTTTAATTCACCTTGGTAAATTCTTGCAGCAAATGTGATGAGAAGAGTATGCACCAACATTTGTAATGAAATTGTAAGGTTAAGTTCTTGTTGTCGTCTTGACGAGTTTGTAAAGATTGGGCAGTGATGGAGAAAGGGTTGAAACGCTGTGTATGGCTTGGTAGGGGGCGGTAAAGTAGACACCTGCATAAGGAATATAGAAAGAGTAAATAACAAATTGATTTCAATAAAATTGCAGGGTCAGGATGTTTTGTAAGATTGACAGAAGGGGTTTGAAACTCACTGCCAAAGCAAGCGACATATTAAGAGAAATAGGGAGGGTCGGATTGGTCATGAGTATGTTAGTAATACCTCACCCAGCCAATCAGATTAATTTTGGTTACTAAGTCTTTATGAAGTTTTTATGGAGAGGATCAAGGACAGAGCCTTCCGTATTACAGTAAACCTCTCGATTATCCTCGCATACTCCCTTCGCTTCAATAACATCCATACACCGAGTCATTCATAATACTTTATTCTTAAGACTAGCAATGTTTCTCTTTCCCAGACATGGGTGACCTGGTGGTCTAGAGGTAAGGTATCAGACTTCTGTGCTGGGGGTCCGGGTTTCAATCCTTGGTCCCGACACAGATTTATCTGATTACCAAACCCTTCCTTCACCTCTGACAAGACGTGTATTAATCACAACTTGTGAATGTGTGGAATGCCAGGCCTCCACCGTGGTTCGGATCCCATGTTAAACTGTAGGTCCTCCACTTCATCTCACAATCACCCTAACATTACACAATAGTGTAAGTGCGTATAACCTGAACGGGTAGTAAGACGCGGTGCTAATAATGATAATAATAATAATAATAATAATAATAATAATAATAATAATCTTTCTCAAACATTCGTCTGCAAAACTTATCACGTTTAACATGGCCTACCCCTTCCTTTTGATCCACACACTCTACCTTCATATATTTACTTTGTCATTCGATCCAAATTAATCTTCTCAAAATGCCCCAACCAATGTAAAACTCTTCTTTAACACTGACCTATTGGATTACTTTTCAAAACGCACTCCTTCATCACCCATTCATTAATTATCGATTATAATCATACAAGTTTTTCTATATACATTTCTTGGACATCTCATTCCAATCGCATTCACCTTGCTCTTGTGTTTCTTCTGAAAAACCCACACTTCACATCCACTAAACAATGTTTGCATCGACACACTTTATATAGTGCATATCTGCTTCTTTCGATACTACTTCATTCAGTGCAATAGTCCACATACATCCAACTATTCTTCAAAATGAATAAAATAATACCAAGTAAATTTTCTACATTTTAAAACCTTAACATTAAAATCATTAAAGTATATACATTTTAAAAAGTCACACTTCTACTATAATCATTGACAATTTTGGGAAACAAGATTACGTCTTCAAACCACACACTAAATAAACCAAACAAAACGGATGTGGCATAAAACAATAACAATACATTTTTTGTTTGACCGACGATTTAATACAAAAAGTAAAAAAATTAATTTGATCAAATACTTTACTTAATATATTAAAATACAAACACTGTTAATTTCCGCAAATTTTAACGATTATTGTTTAAAACAGTCGGTTGTTATCTTTCTTATTATGTTTACCTTTTAAATTTCGAAATGTCCCCACTAACAAATATTTAACAAACCAATTTAAAAGAATCGCAAACTATAGTCATTGAAGATTTGGGGGGGGGGGGGGGATATTTCTTTGTTCTTTAATTTTATTTATGAAAAACCATAAGAAATTTAAAGGTGTAATTAAAAGTTAAATTGTCTTTCTAGCATTGTACCTTCTTTCTTTATCATTCATCTTGTAAGAAAGAGCATTTATATCTGTAAATACATGAAAATTACATGTTAATTACAAATTAATTTGTAGGTGGGACTATTATTATTGTTAAGAGCAGTGATTTCCAACCTTTTATGTTTGGAGTAACCCTTGAAATATTTTGAAAAATCTTGAAGAACCTCTATGTGGCTGACATATAATAGATTCGACAGGGTTAAATTAAATAAAGACATGTAAAGCAGTAGAGTTAGTAGTAAATAATAATTAAATCATACTTTTGAATAAAATATTATACTAGTATTTACTGCCTATTAATATTGAGCTTACTAATATTACTGTCAATAAAAAAATTACGAACTACTCAGTTTACATCTGGCTTCCTGGCCCAATCATAATCTTCTGATGAATAAGAAGGAAAGTACTTGGCAAGATTTACAGCCAGAAATTCCATATGGCCGTAAATCAGGGGAATAACGGCTTTACGGTGGTTGTCAGTTGTAATGCTCTGAAGATGAGAAAATAGGGTTAACATTTCAAAATTACCCTTAGAAATAAGTATTTTTTAAACACCAATTTTATTTTTGAATGCTAAAAGTTTGTATATAAACGTCAAAATATTTTTTTGGGACGTTGCATGTTGGTGTTCAACTTATTTAGGTGTTCATAAATATCTGCCAGGTATGCTAGTTTCTGAAGCCACGATTCGTCCTCAAGATAGCTGGAGAAATAACTTTTAATGTTTTCTCTGAAGAAAATCTGTAGATGCTACTTTTAAACAGAAATGATCACAAAAATTTGCCTCGAGTAAGAAGCCAGCCATCTTTAAGAAAATGCACCCTAAATATCTCTCGTTTCTTAAATAATAACCATCAAGCAAATACCTAACCAAGCTAAACTTTCAAAATGTTTCTTTGTTTTATGTATGTGTCATGTTGAAACCTTAATATTTTAATTTGCTTATTAATTTACAAAAAAAAGGTGGCAAGCTGTACTATTTTTTCGCAAGCTTTTGAAAATTTTCACGGAACCCAGGACACTGGTTTAGACGAAAGTCGACACAAGAGTGTCATTAGCAGAGTGGACATTTTCATTATTAATATCATTATGTTTTTATAAGTGTTTGGCACAATTCTCTTTTTGAAACCTTCTACAAAAACAAAGTAAATATCTATAGAGAATAATTAAATACTTTATCCTATTACAAGATAGAAAACTACATTGGATAATTAATAAAATCCCTCATCAGTAAAATAACTTTAATTGTAGAGATATCATCAAGATAAAAATTTAAAAAAATATTACAATTAAATAATAAAGTTTGAACAAAATCCATTAAAATGTTTAAAATCTACGAGTATGCCTACCTACTACAGCACAGACTTTTGGGGTAGTGTCGAAGATACCCACTTCCATCCCGTTAAGGGTCCCCCCTCCCCCCTAGAAACATTTAAATGTTTAAGGGTTATACAAGAACACTCTTATTATATACCGACTCAAAAATTAGTACTGCAAAAAACCAACAATAAAATAAATGTATAAAGTATTTATTAATAATAGATATTGTATGGCTTAATATATCAAATATATATATATGCCAACTACATTACGCATACCAAAGGCTGATCTCAGATGTATATATCAAGTCATAACAATTATGAAATATTATGTCAACGGTAAATTAAATAAAAAATGTTTACATCTAATTTAACCACCACAAAACAATGTTGACTTGCCAGTAATTGGAACCTTATGTACACACTACATTGAATATCAAATGGCGTCTGTCTGAAAAAAATCGTGTTTGAAAAGATAGGACTCTTAGAAAAATAATTTAAATATTTTTCAATTAAAAGGGCCTCAAATTTATTTCTATACTTCTTCGGTAACTGTAAATATCTTCTGAACAAATCTACATAAATACAAACGCCATTGCGAACCATCTCTGATATGTGTTTTATTGATTTAAATAGCTAACCAAAACATAAATAATTGTTAATTTTATTTATTTATTTATTTGTTGGTCTAAGAAATTACTATAATAGAAGAATTTTGCAAATGCAAATTAAAACTTCCACGCGTATCTGGAGTTGAGATAAACAAAAGCTCTTAAAATCAAGATAACTACCGTACTTAAAAATTTATAAATTAATGCACTTTTAAAAGGTATTTGATTAATAAATAATTTAATTCTAATCCTCATACTTTTTCTTTTGTTAAATGCTTTTGTAAAAATTACATGGCATCTCTTAAATAGTTTATTAATACGTGACTTCAAGCTATTGATATACTAAATAGCCAGTATAAACACCCAGCATGGCCCGTGGTAATCACGTAATGTATTGCTTGGTTACCCTCAGCAAAGCTTTTCTCTGCTTCAAAAACAGCGAAAAAAAACCTCTCAATTTTATTCATTCCGACCCAGTTTTAAATTAATTTAAAAAAATCTAATACACATTTTAAAATTCTATCTTTGAGGTGCACTTAATCTTGCAGAATGGGTACTAATTTTTTTAAATTTTAGACCGCTGAGTGCGGTAGATATCTATCATTACTCATGACAGACAGACAGACAGACAGACAAACTCTTCATTTTATTAATATAGGTTAAGAACTATAAATAAAGTATGCCTTTATTTTGTAATGCATTTTATAAGATGTAATATAACATGGTCAACATAACAACTTAAACTATCATTTATTCAACAACAAAATTACTTTCGTTGTATCGTCTAAGATATATGTATTATTTAAGGAGCAACAACAATGCGCTTGAATTTCAGTGGGATTCCCCCAGAAGAGGCAAGCACTATGCTCTTATTGCTGTATTGCAGTGGAAAGGGTGTTTCTGGACATTTGAACACTTCGTATTCTGCTAAGATGTGCGTCAGACAACACTTCACAGACATCAAACCGAAGCGGGAGCCTGAAATAACAAATAAAGTCGCAGGTGAAATGTAGCCAACGGCAGGGGGGGCTAGGGTCGTTACTCTACCCTATTCACATTCCCACCACAACAAAAATTATTAATAATAATTGGCTTTATTTATCTGGTGAAGTTAAGGCGATATTCTTCTCTTCCATTTAACCAAAGTTTAAATATATACACTAGATACCTAATCACGCCGTTCCCTTACAGGCTAGGCAATAAAATGTGCATATAGCTTAAAACACATCAACTCCCAACTTAATCCATCCTCACTAACTTTCTCCACGCTTCCCTTTCCTTGCTCACCTCCTTCACTTCAACAACATCAAAACACCGAGTCATATAAGCTCTTTTATTCTGTGAACAACTAATGTTTCTCTTTTTCACATATTCATCTACGACATTTAGTCACGTAATAAATGGCCTACCCCTTCCTTTTGATCCACACACTCTACCTTCATACATTTGCTTCGTCCCTCTATCCACACTCATCCTCTCAACATGTCCAAACCAATGCAAGACGCTTCCTTCACCATGACCCATTGGATTTCCTTTCAAACCACACTTCTTCAGTACCCATTCATCACTGTCAATACAACATATAATATTACATCTCTCGGAATACAAACACGCATTTTAATAGTAGTAATAATAGTAATATAGTATTGAAAAGAAAATTCAAATAAGTATAAAACCATTTGTACGTTCACTGTCACACTCGTTCACAGCTCAAATAGTTTCAAGAATTCAGTTTAGCTTATTTGACCAGATATATTGTGTGACCTGGCGCTTATGTTGTATTGTCAGTGATGAATGGGTGCTGAAGAAGTGCGGGTTGTAAGGGAATCCAACAGGTCAATGTGAAAGAAGAGTCTTGCGAAAGTTTGGGCATGTTGAGAGGTTAGAGGGAATTTTGGATTTCACGTGACGAGTTGAGTTAACTAATTTGTTCCATGCCTTCGATGCCAAAACAGTAAAAGAACAAGAATAAATTTGAGGTATATGCATGATAATTTTAAATTTAATAAACGATATAAACTCCATAGCTAAGCAATTGTGTCCATCTTTGGGCCATTAGATATTAAGTTAATACTGTTAACAATAGTTTAAACATATTTATTTTTTTGTTTCAAGTATTACATCACTTCTCTCCATAATGTTCGACGATAACTGTGAAGCCACTACAATAGCGTAACTGTTATGTGTAAAGGATTTCTAGCTTTTACTTATTGTGCCTGAGGTGGGTAAATAAGCATAGCTCATTTGTAGTTGTCAACCTAAATTGATCCATTGGTAAAAATGCGATAAAGCTATAAATCAACATTTAAAGAATCACTATTATTTTCCCCTACATCAGTGATATCATGGTATAAGTATCACTTTATTGTTAAACAGGATTGCATTCTCTGTGAATATGGGGAATTTAAAATTCCAGTTGAGTGTGTTCATAGTGGGTTTTTTTTCTGAATGGTTAATCAATGTCTCTTCACAATATTGTGGATACATTAAATATAAATATTACTTATAATCACGGCTTGAATTTTATGACATAAAAATGTTCAAAAAAACATATAAAATTAACTAAAAAACTACATATAAATTCAAATTTACAAAAAAAATTACCTAAAATTCTAAATAGAAACTCGTAAAAAAAGCGCATGACTAAATCGAAAAAACACTTAGCAAATTGGAACAAAAACATTGATGAAAAATAAGCCTTTAACAATTAAAATCTTGCAATTTGTTAAATATAGTATTGATTTACAAATATCTGCTTCGGAATTAATAACTACCCCCTCCAAACGCAACCCTCTCTAGCCTAATTACAGTGTCTCTCCAGGAATGTGTATTCTACAACTATACAAGCAGAGAAGATACAAAGCTCATTACCTACATTATATTTTCATTCAGACAATAACACAATTTGATACCAAGTTAGGTTTTTATGTGGCTATCAATCATATCCTCTAAATTGCTAAAGGGGTGTGTTGGAAATATTTATGTTCGATTATTTACGCATTTATTCGATATTATTTGAAAAATATACTTATTCAACATGAATGCATTAAATACACTCAAAAAATAACTCAATGATGCCTAAAAATTACTAAAAATTAAGCATAACAATAAAATATGACCTGAAATTCCAAAATGACAAAATATTATCAAAAATAACAACCATGGGATCATGAATAGAGTGTATGTGCTCATGAGTATTGTTTGTGATTTATATATATATATATATATATATATATAATATATATATATATATATATATATAAATCACAAACAATACTCATGAGCACATACACTCTATTCATGATCCCATGGTTGTTATTTTTGATAATTATATATATATATATATATATATATATAAATCACAAACAATACTCATGAGCACATACACACTATTCATGATCCCATGGTTGTTATTTTTGATAATATTTTGTCATTTTGGAATTTCAGGTCATATTTTATTGTTATGCTTAATTTTTAGTAATTTTTAGGCATCATTGAGTTATTTTTTGAGTGTATTTAATGCATTCATGTTGAATAAGTATATTTTTCAAATAATATCGAATAAATGCGTAAATAATCGAACATAAATATTTCCAACACACCCCTTTAGCAATTTAGAGGATATGATTGATAGCCACATAAAAACCTAACTTGGTATCAAATTGTGTTATTGTCTGAATGAAAATATAATGTAGGTAATGTAGGTAGGTAAAATAAATATATATATATATATATATATATATATATATATATATATATTATATATATATATATATCTAAAGACATGTCAACAAAATCCGGGCCCTGTTACATGTCTATTACATTAGCGTTATTAATGTATGAATATATCCCAAACGGGTACAGAAATGTGTTGAAAAAAATAAACAATGTATTTACCGATGCAATTGTGAGGTCCTTCACCAAAAGGAAGATATGTGTACGGTGTAATTGATCTTTTGTTCTCTTCACTGAATCTTTCCGGGTCAAATCTCTCAGGGTCAGGGAAATATTCCGGATCAGTGTGGAGACCATGAAGAGATATATAGACGATGGTTCCTTTCTCAATAAGCTTTCCTGTCACCGGCTCCACGTAGTCCTTGGAACAAACTCGATCCAGAAAGGCGAATGGAGTGTACTTGCGGAGTGTTTCTGGAACAATAACACATAATATATAACACAATAGATTTATATAAAATTATTATCCTGAATTTTAAACCGGCCTTTTGGTATAGTGGTCAGAATTTCTGGTTATACTAATCAAGAAACCTCGGGCATCTCACGCCATTCAACTCTGTAACACAGTCGGCTAAAAATCATAGATTCACACGAACACTATTACGCGTGGATCATTTCTGACTAAACATTAATTGAGATAAAGAGGTAATAGAAGATCCTAATACAGAACATTGTTAAAATTTTAAATGATATGTTGATAAAAACTGTATTTAAAAGGCAGTTTTTGATCATTTTAGAATGTCTTCACTGCTACGTATTGTGCACAAATATTTGTTCTGTCTCTATTGGGACATACTGTAGTTATTAACAAGAAACTTTGTCGTTTTGTCCCCCATCGCCACCGCGGAGTATTTCGAGTAATCATTTAAATACGAATGCACTGCACACATTTCTGGCATATCGTAGTTATTTTCTTATTTCCCTTTTACTCCCATACCTTACGCGCGCACACACACACACACATACCCACCTCGGTGGCGTAGTTGGATAACGCGCTTGTCGTGTTTAGCTCGACTGCTGAGGATGGGGAGATCGAGGTTCGAATCTCGGTCGGGTGAACTGGGGGTGGTTTTTCCTAAATGGTTTTCCACTCTACCTCCACGCAAATGCGGGTTCACTTCCTCTAATTAAAAACCTTCCAAATTCCTAATCCATTAGCGTAATTAGTACTTAAAGTGTATAACCCAAACGGGTAGTAAGACGCGGTGCTAAATATTATTATTATTATTATTATTATTATTATTACACAAAACACACACACATACACACATACACACAAACATATGTAGATGTGAGCCGGGAGCTGAGTTGGGCCTGCTATGATGAATGTTCTTAATATCTTATTTATAACTTACTTAACATTTAAACAACTTTAGCAATGATAATAATAATAATAATAATAACGGCTAATAATAACTCTATAAGATTAAACCTGATCAACGTAACACGTTATTCTATCTGATGAATTTGGTGAAATAATTTTACTATGGATATAAATAAATATTATACAATTATATATATAAATATATATATATATATCAGATATTGAAATCGAAATTCTTGGCATTACAAATAAGTTTACCACATCTATATTCAATCATTTTTTAAGCCCTTGTCATATATTTAAAAAAATCGACAGAGCCCATGAATAAATTGAGTTACAATTACACTTTGAGCTTTGGGCTAAAAGACTTAATTTCAAACCTGTATGTTATATATATGGGTAAGTTGAATTTAGAGGAAGTGATCCCACATTTGTGTGGAGGGGGAGTGGAAAACCATTTAGGAAAAAACCACTCTCAGTTCACCCGACTGAGATTCGAAGCTCGATCTCCCCGTCCTCGGCAGTCGAGCTCAACACGACTAGCGTGTTAGCCAACTACGCCACTGGGTTTTTTTTTTTTTTTAGGTTATATTCGTTTATATTTTTTGCTACTAGCCTGTACCTGAGACTACCATATCTAGATACGTCATTCTTTGAACAATGTCATAAGTGATCTCTTCATTTTTGCTCATCACATCCACTATTTCCCGCCTCAGCTTAGTCTGATGTCAGGGGAAAGGGCCATTTCATACAGACAGAAGGAGAGAGTGGTAGCAGTGGTTTCAAAACCCGCCGTGAAGAACACTGCTGCTTGGGCTACTAGAGTGTCTCCGGTGAATTCTGAGAAAATAAAGCGTACATTTAATATAAATAAAGCAAAACCAAATCAAGTGAAATTCTATAACAGTCAATTTATTAACTGTAATTAGAAAAAAAAAAAATCATGTGACACATTCTTTAAGACTTAGTCGTTTAAAATTAAACTATATCACCTTAAAAACTATATCAACTTTTATTTAATATGTTTAAGAAAATAATTCTATTTATGGTGCGAATTGAGATAAAAGAATCTAATTAATTATGTGCATCTAATTTAATAAACTAAAATATTTATAATATATTGATAGCTATGAATTAGTTAAATGAATAATTAGTCAAATATCATGAGGCTATGTATTGACTTTTTAAATGTGATAAGTACTGTGTACTTATTCTATATTTTTTGTTAAGAACGATTTAAAATTTTAAAAAGATATTAATATAATAGATTTTTTTTAAATTTACCGACACTCACCGTGGTGGCCACGAAGTATAATAATATGTTAGTATTACTTTGAGCAAGGGTGTCTTTGATAGCGATTTCAGGGTTTGAATTCCAGTAAGGTGTACAGAGGGTCTTCCAATCTTATTTACTCACCAATTTGGGTGCACGTCCTTTTAAATTCCGGTATTCTCCTCATCCCTTTGCCTTAGGTTAAGGTGGGAGTGTAGGGAACGCAAGCAAAGGGCAGTAGATTTGAATTTTTTTTAGATCAATTTTTTTTGTCAAAATAAATCAAATATTTTTTCAGTATAAACAGAGAATTAAATTTTCTTCACATGGTGACTTTAACACTTGTTGAATAACCGTCATGAATGTTATGGAATTTAATAACAATTTTTTCACTTCATTTAAAAAGTTTTTGTCATCTAATGTCGCTAAGCTCATGACAAATATTCAACAACTCTTGATATCCCCAAGTGAAGGAAATTAAACTCCATGTTTTTCACTATAGTAATATTTTATTTATTCTGACAAAAAAAAAGGTTGTGGTTATAAAAACTGCGCAAACACTGGCCTTGACTCGTGTTTCCTAATCTCCTACCTTAAGTCGCTAGGATACCGTTTCACCACACAAATCCCTTGTAACTACGCAGAGTACACAGCTCAAACCTGGCGTACCGTGACTCAGTAATCTAGAGACACCCTCCGAGGACGGGGAGATCGAGGTTCGAATATCAGTCGGGTGAACTGGGGTGGTTTTTCCTAAATGGTTTTCCACTCTCCCTCCACGCGAATGTGGGTTCACTTCCCTTAAATTCAACCTTCCCAATTCCTAATCCGTTAGCGTAATTAGTACTTAAGCGTATAACCCAAACGGGTAGTAAGACGCGGTGCTCAATAAATAAAATAATAAAATAGTGACACTCGCTTCGGTGGGCACGTGACTTAAACGACAATCTCGTCTACATCTAATATCATCGCTGAGGGAACTAGAGTTATTATGAAAAAAAGTTTTATCTTCGCTCTCTATAGGTGGTTTTCTAACAGATTGACAAAACAGAAACTGTGTCAATTTCGACAAAACTGCAACTCAAATGCCGGTAAACAGAAACATTTCGAAGACTCCGAGTCACCGGCGACTGTTTTTATCGACATCTAGAAGTCCCAACAAGAGGCGTAAAAGATCAAAAGGTTTCCGAGATTTTGGAAACACCACAGCAAAGGTTTTGCACAAAACCTTCTCTATCAAGATTGTCCTGACAGGTGTTAAACTCTATGGTACATGTTTTGTTCGGGTTGGTGTGTTTTGTACAATGAAAGTATTCCTGCATTTAAAAGTAAGTAACATTTTACTTACTCATCTACTTTTATCATTATCATCTTGTTTATCTTGTATTAACTAAAATTGACTAGAACCTGCTTCACTGACCTCAGTTGCAAGTGTGTTGGTCTGGTAGAAAACCGCCTTATTAGTTAACTGTTGCCAAATCTCTAAGCTTTCAGTTATGTCGGAAGATGGTGTGCTGGGATAAGAAAGCTATACTGGCAACATCGACAAACCAGTGTTGCGAAACTTATCTTATATTTAAATGAAGATTAACCACACGACAACTAGAAAATGACAAGGCTGTTTTCCAAATGGTATACATGCAGTTCCCTCATAGATGATATCCACTGGTTTGTTGGTTGTGAAGAGGTAGACGCTCTCATTCCAACTGTGTATAGTGAGGGTGATTTGTTTCTAAATATTTTCCCAATCTCCCTGAAACCAAATGGGGGTAGGCCTCCATGTCGTATAAGGTCTATCATCCTCACTCATTCTTTCCTGATTAGTATAAATATTTGGATAGGCCAGATGGCGAGAAAAAAAACGCGGATCGCAACAAAAACACCCTAATGTCCCCTAGAAAATTTTGGGATTAGGATTAGTAAATAAAATGTTTTCACTTCAGTTGCAAAATTAACTGAAATAAATTTCTAATAATAAAATTTAAAAATGAAATATAGTTCACTAATTCCAATTTATTAATTGTCAATATGAAACGGCAGGAAATCGTACTTCGATGTTAATTCTGGTTCGAAAGTAAACACTATTATTATTATTATTTGGGGATTTTGAACGTTTACTTTATAAATATAGAATTATTGATTATTTTAGTACACGATTTACAAACAAACATAATTTTATAAGCCACATAGCACCCCCCGCCAAATAATTCATCACTGTGAAATGCGAAACTCCAAATTTCGCCAATGATGTTTTGTTTGTTCATATCGGGAATCAAACCTGTGACCCTGAGCCCTTCATACTGACGTGCTACCAGCGGAAATAAAGTGTCAGACTAATTAATAATCTCTTAGTGAACCTTAAGTTCAAGCGTCCATAAGTCAGGATCCTAATGACCGTTGGTCAAACGTAACCAAAACATAATTACCATTGATTTTTGTACCCGCATCCATGATCTTATCATCTGCCTTTAGATCATTGCTATCATCTTCAATAGATCCTTTGTTCTTAAGTTGGATCAGCAAGTTAATCAGGTCATTACTTTTGACGTAATTCTTCTCTCTGGTCAGAATCACATCCCAAAACATTTTTCGTAAAAACCCCGTCGTCGCATTCGAAAAGAATTTGAATTTTCCCAATTTTACAAAACTCGGGAAAAAAAACATCACCATCATTTCGAAAGTCCTGAAGAATGAGAAAGTGAAAGCGTATCTCCCAAAGTTGCGGAACTCCGCGTCGGGGTCCTTTAGAGAGTTCGCTTCTATCCCGTAAGCGCAGCTGGAGATTACGTCCGTCGTGAACTTGGACATCGTCTCTTTGACCTCGATGGGAGACTTGCTGGATACACTCAGACCTTTGAGATATTCCTTCAAGTTAACAGTACAGTTAACAATCAGGGGGAACATATTCCTCATCTTTCCTGACGTGAATATTGGTGTTAATTTCGTACGGATATCTCTCCAAGGTTTCCCTTTGATGACGAACAAGTTTAGATGTCCCAGTGGATCAGTCTTCGCGTCACACTCGATATGACGATCAAAGAAGATATTGAAGTCTTTAACTAAGACGTTTTTTATGATTGCAGGATCACGAACTAAAAGGCTTGGTCTGGAACATAAAAAATTAAATGTTTTGAAATTAAAATATTTTATCATATTCTGAAAATTGAAAAATGACACCTGGACCCGGGAATTGAACCCGTGACCTTTGGCTTAGTACGTCAATGCTATAACCACTGAGTTATCCAGGCATTAATCGTCCCGTGCCAAAGGTCATTCTTCACTCAACGATTTCCGCCCTACCACCATAAACTCTGCCTTAAAATATGGGTGAAGAATGACCATAGAAACCGGGCAATTTCTGGATAGCTCAGTGGTTAGAGCATTGGCATACTAAACCAAAGTTTCCAGGTTCGATTCCCATGTCCACGTGTAATTTTTTAATTTTCAGAGTATGATATCTAGGTGGAGTAATCCTCAGTAAAAAGCATAAATAATAGCTTTGGCTATTTGATTCTAAAAATATGTATTAACTAATTTGTAATGATTACTTATTCCACTTGACTTTTCAAGAAGTACAAAATACTGATGGTGAAAAGCAGTGGCTATGTTTTTGATATCTATTAAATACATGATAATTATTTTCACATGTACATTAAAGACTCTGCATAAAATCCTTAAAAAACAATGAACATTTACATAGCCTTCAAATTCAAGATTTGATTTACACAACAAAAATACGAAATCACATTTACTGGTAGACTTATTAGCTATATAATGATCTAATTTTTTTTAAATGTTAGACACCCTTGGTGCTAAAATGTGTAGTATAAATCAGATTCAACCTTATGGAGACAAATGTTTTTACCAGGCTTACACTGGGCAACAACCCCACAGCAGGGCTGGGGGAGCCTGAATTAAGAGAGAAAACGTGCTTTTTCCTTCGGATGGAGGGGATTTCAAAGTGTGACAATTTTTATATCTACTTTATATGTACTTAGTATTAAAGAACAGTTTTTGGGATTTAGGAATGCCGGTGATAGAACGAGGGAAGGACTCTGTTGTTAAGAACATTGGCTGAAAATTGTTTAAGCCTGAAGGACTGTGGAGAACAGGTACGATAGTGGTGCCAACATGAGGGGTAAAAACAAAGGCGTTCAAGCTATAATTCTTCAAATTAACTCAAGGGTTTATTTTGTAACTTGTGAAGCCATCAAGTGCTAACTAGCTAAGAAAGCAGGAGTGATAGTGTTAATACGATTAGATATCAGATAAAGAATATTTTTATGCTTTAATAGAAATTTTTTGAATTTAATCTTACAGATGCTGGTCTGAGATATAAGGCACATTCTTTAGATGATCAGTTGGTGTAATTTGAATTATTGATTTCTTTGGTTGTAGGTTATGGCATTTTGTATCAAGTAAATATCGCGAATAAGGCGACACAAAGTCCAACAATGGATATTATTACTGCTACTTCTTTAATTAAGAATTGTGTGGAATATGTATCTTCATATAGACATGTTGGCTATGAAAATTCTATCAAAATTGGGAAAGAACTCGCATAAAAATTTGAAGCTGATCCTTGCTTGCAGTTGCAACATGTAAGCAAACAAAGAAAAGACAGTTCGAATACGAAGATCCTGGTGAGTCAGAAAATACTAACCTACAAGATCAATTTAAATGTAAATTTTTCTATGTCATAATTGATACTGACTCACCTCACTGAACAATGGTTCGATCAACTTAAAGACCACAAAAATATTGGGGGATTTTTGTTTAACTTTTACCAATCACAATGTGATAATGGTAATGCCCTTGAAGCTGACCAATTTATATTGGAACTGTACATTAACCTCCAAAACTCACGGACGGAAGTAACTCGGATATTAACGGCTTGGAACTTTGGGAAGAATTAAAACATTTCAGGCATATCCTCCCAAACATATAGAAGTCTATGTCTCAACAATAAAAATGCTTTACAGCACACTTAAGAAACAAATATGAGCATTACTTTCCCCAACATCTGGGTATCACTTCGTTTATTGTTGACCATGCCAGTGACGGTTGCTAATTGTGAATGCAGTTTTTCAAAATTAAAATTGATAAATACTTATTTTTGATATAATATGACGATTAAAAAGGCTGCCGTCGTTAGCATTATTATCAATAGAAAATAACATAGCTCGCAAGCTTGACTTCTCTTGAACTGTGACAAATTTCGCCCAGATGAAACCCGTAAAGCACCCTCTCCCTTAAAAAAAAGAAAAGAAAACAGTGCGAGTCAGAGGAACAAAGTCTGCCAGGAGTTGCATTTCATCTGAGAGTCTGATTTTGATTATTTACAATAATGTTTTTTACTTTTTGTTGCGGACTAACGGAAATTCCATTCTATATTATGTTGTTATCGAATTGTGCTTGTATGAATGCCAAAATTATATGTTTACTATATTACTTTTGCATAGACTGCAATTTTTTTTCATTATCTAAAAATATATACACAAAGGAAAAAAATATGAAAATAGTTGGAGTAGGGGGTGGGGTTCATTAAATACCTCCGCCCATCACACCGATTGTTGTAACGTCGAGCCTGCCTCAGAAGGAATTGCCGGTCTTATAGACTATAGAGAATGGATTATCTTCTCTTTCCTTTGATATACTCGGCCTATGAGGGAAGTGAAGGTCTTATGGATTACAGATTCTCTTTTATTTCCCTCGGATATACCCAGCCTTAGAGACAACTGCAGGTATCATCAAGTCAAGTGATATTATCTTGTCCCTCACTCAGCTACATTAGGTCACAACCTCTGAAAGCGTTTCAAATATGAGAGTTATATTGAGACTTTCGAATCATAAAAATAAATCCAAATTTAAAAATAATTATTTTAATGTTTAAAAAATTACTACAATGATTCTAATTTAACTGTTTTCAAGAGAAGAAGGCACAAAGCCATTTTTCAATACGTTTCTTGGTTTGAAAGTAATTGTGTATCTGATTTGTTAGTTAATTTACACCGTGATATGGCTTTTAAAGAGAGATTTATAAATCTCGGACAAGGAAGTCAGAAAAGGTAGGCACGAGCTAGCTGCGACACTTATTGGGGATCCCCGCGTTCACAAAAGAAAAGCAAAAGGCTTTAAAGGTGGTCCTGGTACAAGCTCAACAAAACACTGATTTGATAAACAACAATAAGACTGCATTTCCCTCACAGGTTGTAAATGAGTGGGCTCAGAATTCGTCAATGTATTCATAATATATGAGGGCAGTACTAACACACACACACAAACACACACATCCATAATCATACTACAGTCAACTCTCGATTCTACGACCCCGGGAATAGCGTCCCTCTCGAAGTAACGACCCTTTTTTTGGGAACCGTGAAAAAGGTGGGAAAAAAGGTTGAAACGTTTTAAGGAAATCGGCTGTAAAATGTGTTTTTTGCATTTATTTAGGTCGCTCCTTTGCAATTATCTTTGTGAGCGCTGTATTACTAGTAACTGGGGTGGGTCAGGTATAAAAATAGACACCACCTCATCAATGCAGCCAATATTACTTGACTCTGTCCACCCCCTCCCACAAGCAAGACAATGTTTCCCCGCGCGCGACTGCCGCTACACAGCCAGGCTTGCTTTTGCCATTGTTATTTCGATTCTCGATTTGGTTACTATTTTGGTTTGATTTTGTGAACAATTTTTGACGACCCATGCTATTTTTTAACATTGTTATTTTGATTTGGTTACGTTTTTGGTTGGATTTTGTGAACGATTTTTGATGACCTACCATATTTGTTGTCTAAAAAATGCAATTTTTTCGTACGAAGGTCAGGAGTGGAACAAAATCTGTTAAAATTCCAATAACGACCCCTTCGAAATAACGACCTTTTCCAGGTAACCGTGAAAGGTCGTAGAATCGAGAGTTGACTGTAGTTTGTATGGGCAAGGACTTATTCAAACTGCGATGTTAAAGTATTAACAGCGTCTCTTTTAATCTCACCTCCCAAATACATAGAACCCAAGAAGGGGCTTCCCACGTCCCTCATTGTACAAGTCTTCAAAGAAGTGCGAGGGGGATCTCCACTGTAGCAACACATCTCTGAAGTTGCCGACAATAGGGAGAGGCTTCACGAAGGGGACTCCCCTTTTCTTCCAGTAGGTGAACTTATGCTCGAAATAGAAGTAGAGGAGAGTTATCAGGGAAATGAGGGCGACCGTCGCATCGACAAGTAGAGAGTCAAACAACAGCGCCATCTAGAGGATGAGACGATAAATTTTTAATAAAGTAAATTAACAATTAAGTAACCTTATAGAGTGAAAAGTATTCAGTGCTTAAAATAGCAAATTGTTTAAAGTAAATATCTTACCGTTCCTTTGAAATATTCTTAGTTTAAACTAGATGTTTTATGAACTCATAAAACACAACCCTACCTACCTTGGCACTCACTGTCCGTTATATTTATCCGGAATCCTAAATTATTTAAAAGTACCTGAAGTAGTGGTCTTAGGCAGTGGTCCTCAACCTTTTTTGTTAGTGCACGCGTAGATATAATTTATCTTCAAATTTGTACCCCAATTTATTATCTTTTAGCACCTTATCTTACTAACAGTTCAGATTATAGAAATATATAATAATCATATCAATAAGTTAAGGATTAGGAAGGTTTAATGAGGAAGGTTTAGAGGAAATGTACCCGCATCCACGTGGAGAGAGGAAAAGTAGAAAACCATTTTGGGAAAAAAAACCACCCTCAGTACACCCGAGTGAGATTCATAACCTAACCTCCTGTAATTGGCAGTCCAGTTTATTGCAAGAGCGATGCCTTAGACCATTGGTTCTCAACCTGGGGGGGGGGGGAAGGCACCCCCCTTGGGAGGCGTGAACCACTTTCCGAGGGGTGGTGGGTGGAAAAATTTGAAAATTACGTTAAAATCTGATAGAGTGAAAGACATTATTTTTTCCAATTTATTTTCCAAAGTAAGATAATCTTTCTTGAGATATTGTCAACACTGTGTACCAGTTGTAAGACCAAATATTCAAGAACTCATAAAAACAAAATTCTGCCATTAATGTTGTCAGTTTAGTTGTACCATCACGCTGCCAGTATTACATTGGTTTTTGTATAGATTATTAGAAAACAAGATTTATTTTTTTAAATTGTCTCAAAGAATATCGAGAAGTATGGGCGTAGGCATTTGATTAATAAAATGTTGGAGGGGGTGGGAATTTGATGAGCTACCAAGGGGGGAGTTAGCTCAAAAAGGTTGAGAGTCACTGCCTTATACCATGTGGTCACTGAAGCAAGTACCCCTCTTCCCTCCAAAGTTTTTTTATTTTATTTAGCACCGCGTCTTACTACCCGTTCGGGTTATACGCTTTAAGTACTAATTTCGCTAATGGATTAGGAATTGTGAAGGTTGAATTAGAGGAAGTGAACCCGCATTAGCGTGGAGGGAGAGTGGAAAACCATTTAGGAAAACACCACCCCAGTTCACCCGACCGAGATTCGAACCTCGATCTCCCCATCCTCAGCAGTCGAGCTCAACACGACAAGCGCGTTAGCCAACTACGCCACCGAGGCGGGTCCTCTAAAGTTGATGGTACAGAATGTAGGATATACATATTCCATTATCTACATATATAATAAAACTGACACTCTCCCTAAAACTGGCCCTTATTATTCAATCATGAAATTATATATTTATAATATAAAATATAGTAAAAATATACATATAAAATACTGTACATATAATATATATATATTGTATTTTATATTATAAATATATAATTTCATGATTGAATAATAAGGGCCAGTTTTAGGGAGAGTGTCAGTTTTATTTTATATGTAGATAATGGAATATGTAAAGCCTGCATTCTGCACCTATATATATATATATATATATATATATATATATTTGTATAAATATATATATTTATACTGTATATATGTCCATGCATACTATCTTTTTTTTTTACATACCCCCTGAGGTGTCTTCGTGTACCCCCGGTTGAATACCACTGGTATAATAAGGTATCGACTCGAATAACATTTTGTATCCATTAATGGTGAATTAAATGTCAAGATGCCAGCGAGAAGAACTGGGCTGTTGATTTTCCTACCTCACCCTCCAATACATAATAAAGTATTTCATTAAAATTCACCTTCCTGTCATAAAACTAGTGTAAATTATTGAGTATACTCTTGCAAAGTTAGTAAGAGCCATAGTGTCAGCAAAAATTAAAGAGATGAAAAAAAAGAGATTTGCAATTAGCTCGTATAAACGAGATTCTACTGTAAATGATGATAGCTAGAATAAATAAATTTAATACAACTTAATTAAACTAATCAGGTTACATTATATTATGTAAAATAAAGTGAAATCGAGTTATTTTAATTTATTGATAGCGGAGGAAATCTTGTGGATAGACCACATAATTATATAATTCAGACAAACGAAAAATGTGTTGTTCTTTTAGTTTAATTACGTAAATAATTAATTAATATAAATATTTGATTATTTTTATTTAGTCGCTCACCAAAAGTGACCGGGTCCAGCCTTCAGCCAGCCACTTTTTGTGAGCGTGACAGTAAAAATTTTCATCAATTAATTTTACATGAATTCAAACTGAAATGCTAATAAAATTTAAGTTTGTCTAAACTAAACAAGAAATGCTTGGTAATATATAGGCTTGACCTACACTGAAAACCACGTCAATTTTTATATCCGGCTGGAATTGTAAGCTACTAATAGCATCAATTTTAATCCCTTCGTGAAAATAATTAAATTTTTTGAAACACATGAATCTTAATTAACAAACAATAACAGTTTGTTTCAAAGATAAATCTATTTTCAAAGTTAACTCTAAGCAATTACATTATCTCTACGAACATTATTTGGTTTTATTATAAATTGAATTGATTTTTCAGAGTTCATTCTATACTATTACTTACTTTCTTCGTTCAGGTTAACACATTTAATTTATTGAAAATAATTGGTTTAATATTGCTGACAAGGCTATAAATACGTCGCCACAAACTAGATAAATTGGTGTAGCCTATATTTATACACACACAATTTAATCTGATTTAAGTTACGTGTTTTGTTCAATTAAAAACACAATGTTTGAATACTCACAGCAACTAAGCCTGAAATGCTGATAAATAATTTATCCAAGACAAATTAGTGCCACGTCATATATCATTGAAACGTTTCGTTGAACTGATGTTTGTGAAGAAGTGATGTCGGTATTGCTGTGGTGAACTGTTTTCTATCTTATTTTGAAACAATATCTAGGTCCAAAGGCAATTAAAGTTCAAATAGATAACCCTATGCACTGTTATACCCAAATAGAGGCAATTAATTTATATAACTGAAGTCAGAAGTAAAAAGGAGGCTTTTTAGGGAGCGTGATATTTGTTTACTTTCGCATATAGAGAAAGTATTATAATTGTGAAAATCTTCTACCTTGACATTATGATGGATCTTGACGGTTTTTTATTTAGCACTGCGTCTCACTACCCGTTCGGGTTATACACTTAAGTACTAATTACGCTAATGGATTAAGAATCGGCAAAGGTTGAATTTATAGGAAGTGAACCCGCATTTGCTTGGAGGGAGAGTGGAAAACTATTTAGGGAAAACTACCCTCAGTTCACCCGACAGAGATTCGAACCTCAATCTCCCCGGCCTTGGCAGTCTGACACAACATGAAACTTGCGTGTTAGCTAACTACCCAACTGAGGCGGGTAATATTCTTACTAAATAGGGACTACAACATGTAAATATTAAACACACTTTTTTTCACAGTTTCCTTTTATCTTTATCAATAAAATATTATATTTAATTTTAACTTGGAATATTTTTTTTCCGTTTCTTAAACATTTTGTTCGTACTATCCGAAAATGTGGACTATCAAGGTTTGTACTAACAGGGTTTTAATGTAGTTCCTTCTTAAACTACACAATGCCCACCACAACTCTCCATTGCTTCATCTTCTTTCATATATAGTAGGCAATTAATTAATATTTTATTTATTTTGGTTTTAAAAAAAATGTGTTTTCTACAAAAAACTGCAACACTACTGTCCTTTTCTCGTGTTCCATAGACTTCCACTTTTTAATAAAAATACAAGTTTCTCTTCCATATATGTTTCACAACAAAGTTCCGTCGAGATAAATAAAATTATATATGGTATGGATATTGGGCACCACTCCAAGGAACTATGAGGATAAAAATACCTTTACCATGTCTTCTTTGGTGCTGACTGACAGCTCACAGCTGACTTCTGACACTCAACATTTAGGCATACACCTAAATTTTGACTGTCAGAAGTGACAGCTGCTAAACACATGTTTTTGAAGATCATATGGTTCGGCGTAGGGATAGATCATTTGGTCTGGTAGCTTTTCAGAGCTGTCAGAAGTCAGCTGTGAGCTGTCAGTCAGCACCAAAGAAGATATGAGGCTACTGTAGCTTGACTAACTCTGACAGTGGTACGACGACCCTTAACACTCGAGACCACTGGGTGTACTCGGGAACATTTTCTGGATGATAATAATAATAATAATTAATAATAATAATAATAATAATAATTACACTACCTTACCTACAACAATGATACGTTGTAAATCTCTACAAGAGTTGAAGGACAAAACACTTAAAATAAAACATGAACAATTGAAATATATAATGGATCACTGAAGGAACTGTACTAATTTTAAATTACAATAAGAAATCATTATTAAAATTTCTGTTGTTATTATTATTATGGTTTCCTTGTTACCACATCCCAATCTTAACAATGGAATTCCGATTAAATTCAATTCTAATCAGACAAAATAAAATATATTGTATTACATCTATTATTAAACAAAATTAATAAATAAAAATATCTGAATATGATTAAATTTAGGAGTTTATAATACCAGAGTAAAAGAAAAAATAATATATGATATTGAAGTTTTAAATAAAATTATATATTGTTGAAAAAACCCAATGGCATTCATATTTTGACATAAAATAAAATATTAAATAATTCTTTGGATTTAATATATTTAGTCTTTTTTTTAAGGTTTTATATTAATCCTGGATTCTTGATGATAAAAAGAGAGAGAGAGATTTGACTGGAAGCTTTGGCTTGATCTCACTAAGAGAATATGTTGTGTTGACACAGCAAAATGTAGGAAGTTCTTTTCCTCTTCTTAATTGCAAACAATCCACAATTTTAGGATATCAATAGGCTCTACTAGTTCTTCCCTAGACACTCAGATTTCTATTGATTATTAATATCCCACCTTTAAACTAAGTTTCCACTTTTAAAATAAATTTATTAAGGAACCACACATATTTGGGTCCATACTTTACCCCCAATCTTCTTCAAAAAGGTTTCAGGAATCAAACTTAAAAACGTTCTATTTTCTTCCAAGTCCAAAAAGAAAACTACTACATTAAAATAAAAGATAAAATATTGGCTATGGACTAGGGATTAATATAAAATAAAATACAAATTTAATATAAAGATTGAAATATATGTCCATGAATATGAACAATGTTTCTTAAAAGAATTAAAATGTTTATTTCCATCTATCAAAATTGAAATGCGTGCTAGTTTGGAGGTATTTAAATCACGTATTTTTTTAAATTTTCTTACTTCTTTTATAATCACGAGACACGCCACTCACTTGATTAACAGATCTGCGCTTGTCTTGAAATAAATCATGACCGAAATTGAAAATAAATAAAGAAGAGTCAACAAACTTTTTGAAGGATAAATAGGTTTAATAAAAATTCATTATTTCAATTATTTTAAACAGTGCTAGACTTTCTTCCTTCCGTTTTATTTTAAATGGATGTAAATAGTATTATTTTATCACGCCGGTAACACAGCGCGTCAAGCTGTGGCCGAACTTTGAAGTGCATCATTTAAAACGAGGGTGACCTGGTGGTCTATGGGTAAGGTGTCAGACTTCTATGCTGGCGGCCGGGGTTCAATCCTCGGTCCCGGCAAAGATTTATCTGATTACCAAACCCTTCCTTCACCTCTGACAAGACATCTTGTGAATGTGGGGAATGCCAGGCCTCCACCGTGGTTTGGATTCCACGTTAAACTGTAGGTCCTTCATTTCATCTCACAATCACCCTACCATTACACATTAGCGTAAGAGCGTATAACCCGAACGGGTAGTAAGACGCGGTGCTAATAATAATAATAATAATAATAATAATAATAATAATAATAATAATAATAATTTAAAACGAAAATAAATTGGAAACTATTTACAAAATTAGAAAAATATAAATAAATACATGGTAGGGTGTCAAATAACGTTACATCCTTAAAACCAATATAATAAAACTACTTTAGATAACAAGTTGCATTCGATTGTCTATCTTCCATTGTTACAATCTATGTTTACCTGTTTATCATTTCTCTGTCTATACAAGGCTTTAATCAGCTCATGCATAACCTTCACTGTGCCATCTATTTGTTTTATTAATTGCTTTTGATTCTCGGCCTTACGTAATGATCTAGATCCAAGGTCATTAAATTGACAAGCAGCCTTCTGTCACGACAACATTTTGATTGTATTACACCGAACTCCTGTCCGGAAGGCTGTAGTTCAGTTACAGTCACCTGGACTAGAGATATTATTTGTTCACATAACGTTTCACCAAATATACTAGGGTGAAACAAATAGTCATTGTTGGGAAGTTTGGCGACGCCTATTTCCCACATAGAGAAAATATTTTCATAATGTATTTTTTTATTTTTTTTATTCTCTCTTCATATTTTTCACACAAATATAGATTGACACCTTTGTCTACGTAATTATCACTGCTGGTTTCACAATTTGTTTATAGATTACTGCGAGCTTAAAGATTTTGATTCGGAATTCATCTCAAGCGAGCTTCTTAGAAAAACCCCCAAGTTTCAAGCCGATCTTAAAAACAATAAATATAAAAGTTTTAATTTTTTTTAAAGTTATAAATTTACAAACAATATTTAACATTTTACATATATATTTAAAAAATCATAAGATAATTAAAAAATAAAATAACTTAAAAGGTCATATTTGAAATTATAAAAGCACTAAATGTTTTACAATGAAATAACATATGCCAAGTAGACAATCCACAAAAAAACATCCAGATAAACAGTGTAAACAGTAAGTTATCCGTCACGAGAAACACAATACAGCACATAAATAGTTCTAAAATAGAGATTATAAATCGGTCAAGCTCCAACCAGAGTTCACTTAACTTTTAAGTGTGCTAATGTAACATAGGAGCGAAGTAATTAATATAAAGGCTATCCTCATGTCTTTTTTTATGGGGAGCCATCTAGAAGTGCTTCGATTTAAAAGCCCATTTCACGACCATTTAGAAACAAAACTAGAAATCTCATCAAATTGCAGTTTTTTGCAGTATTCACATTCTACAACAACAAAATTTAGATTAGTTTTATAACGTTAATTTTGAAATAAATATTTTTCAATTCTGTTGTATTTTTTAAAATATGATAAAACTTTTTTTTTTTTTTGCAACGCGTATTACTATCCATTCACATTATACGCTTATGTACTAACTGCGATCATGGTTTTTGTAATAAGGAAGGTTACATTTAAAAAAAGTATACCAACATTTGCATGGGGGGAGAAAGGAAAAATATGCTTGTAAACTCCCCTTCAGTACACTTGAACTAGATTCGAACCTTGATTCCCCCATCATCGTTGTAGGCAGTCTAGTCTACAGCAATAATGACGCATTAGACCAAGTTAGGTGATATCAGTGGGGGAAGACGAACCTAAGAAACGTCTAGCTGAAAAGTTTTACGTTTACTCACGTAGTAAGTTTACTACGTGTTTCTGTCAGCCAATACTGTTGTGAGCAGTGCCGGCTCATGTATAGGCACTGCGTAACTGCAGCACTACCTATTACCACTTGATATTATCGATAACATTTAATATAATGAGTCTTTTTTCTTTAATTCTTTCTTTATTTTTGTAGTACAATAAATATTTAAGCTTAATGTCGCTACTTCAGTACCATTCTCCCAGTTTATGAAAAAGATACAAAAATCTTTGTATGGAACTGTGCGCTTCACAGTGCCAGCGACGTGGTGTTTGACTGTTGTGCGCATGCGCACATAGGAGGGGATGGGTAGGAAGGCGGGACTGCCAGATAGAGAAAGCACTGTTGCTCTCACAGTACCGGCTCTGGCGTGATGGTGGAAGGAAGTTTATTTTTTATTCGGCGTGTGTTGTGCTTAAAAACCGTAATTATTCTTCTTCTTTCAGCTATTCTATTTGATTCAATTTTTTTCTGTTCTTTTATTTGACAGAAAGACTAAATGCGCTTGCAGTACTTTTAATGGAACAAAATTTCCTCAATTGTCATTCAGAGATCAAGGAGAAAATTATTGAACTTTTTGTGCAAATTAAAACAAGAAGAATGGATTTAATTTTTAATGAAAAGATCAAACGTGAACTGTAACAATTTAAGTTAAAGTAAGTAAAAAAAAGTGTTTTTTTTGTTAAGATTTTATCAAGTTCCTGAATAAATGTTCTTTTTATAGATTTTTTTTTTCCTTTTACACAATTTTAAAACAAAGACTAAAACATTTCTGGAGCAGCACCCCCACTTATTTTAGCTACGAGCCGCCACTGGTTGCGAGTGACGTCAACCGGGTTAATTAGCAGGGTATTTGTTTGTTTGGTGTAAATAGATGCCTTCTTCGGTATAGCTTGCAGCCAGCGAGAACCAAAGGACAATGGTGTTTTATTACACTTTATCTAGAAGCTCATTTAAGCTTCCAACCACCAAAAACATTTATGTATTAAACTCGCCGAGTAAAACGTAAATTCATTAACATGAGAAATCCTATCTTGACCGGACGTGACGTCACAGGTAGGCAACGTCCTTAAGCTTTATCAAGATATATCAAAACCATTTCAGCTATATCGCTAGAGACAGACAGAGAGACAGTATTGTAAGGGTCACTTTTTTCCTAAGCCACTTAAAATATCAAGAATCAATCATAAATAATAATCTTGAGATAAAAATGTTCACGATTACAACAATTTTTCTATCTGAGGAAGTATAAACAAAAACAGTCGATATATATTCTATTTTCTTTTGTAATTTTGATACTCCAAACAAAATATCTTACACACTATAATTTTCTTAAGTATGTTTTTAACTGTCAGAAAAAACATAGAGCTATTGTGAATCAACTAGAAAAGTGCTTTTACTAATAAGTGATAACACCACACAAATAAACAAGAAAACAGTCCATCTGATATCGATTTAATTATTTTGATAAGACTTCCAATTTGTAACTCGTTTCAACTGGCTCGGTCCGATAAGATTAAATAGCCTTTATAGGGGCTTATGGTATCCAAGGTTAGTAAAAATCTGGTGACTCTTGAAAACAGTTTTTAAAATTTGTCTAAATTCTTATATTGGTACTCAAAAAGGGTTACTCGTTGTAATACAGGCTACTAAATAATTAGGAAACAAAATACACATTTATTGTTCAACAAATTAAACATATATTATTGCAAATATTGCTAATTTATTTGGCACCCATCAATTAAAATTTTTCATTTCAATAAATATTAAATACTAATAGCAATCACTGATCTTGTTTCTCAAGTGTAATATTTAAACATATTTTACTTAAAAGTGTTATCGCTACTAAAATAATGTTAGCGTTTTAATACTATTATTATAACCAGTGGCACCCGAAAGGGGGGTAATGGAGCACTTGAACCCCAATAATATTAAAAAACAATATGTCGTCAGACCAAAGCCCAGCTATGCCAAACAAGCGCCTGCCATCTCTTGGAGAAGATAATGCCAATTTATGGGGATAGTGTTAAGTGGTCAGCACAATGAATCCTTTGGTCAGTAATATGTCAATTTTTCTCCCTCTAAGCAAAACTCCCCTAATTCTATTGCCATCCCCTTAAATTTCTACTTTTGTCACTTAAGTGTTATGAAAAGGGAAGTGACGGGTGTGCGATGGCATCTTTCAGTTCCTTCGGTTATAGCATAGATTATTATTTATTATTATTTATTATTATTTAACACCGCGTCTTACTACCCGTTCGGGCTATACGCTTTACGTACTAATTACGCTAATGGATTAGGAATTGAGAAGGTTGAATTAGAGGAAGTGAAACCGCATTTGCGTGGAGGGAGAGTGGAAAACCATTTAGGAAAAACCACCCCCAGTTCTCCCGACCGAGATTCGAACCTCGATCTCCCCGTCCTCGGTGGTCGAGCTCAACACGACTAGCGCGTTAGCCAATTACACCACCGAGGTGGGTTATAGCATAGAACAAATGTATACTATAGAGAAGACATCAGAGGTTAAAATATTCAGTAAAGTTTTTTGGGTAGTTTTCCCCCCGAGTCTCGTTAATTTTAGTTCTGCCGAGTGACCGCTTCGAACGCTAGTGTTTCAACTTTTGATTTCCTTAGAAGCGTCATATTACTATGGAAACCAGTCTCTTACAGTGTTGTCTATGTTTACCTTCATTTTCATCATTCATTGAGTTAAAGTAAGACTGGGGTCCGTAGTTGTTTTGAGAGTTTGAGGAGATGGGAGGTAGCATTCACAATGGACCTACAACAGACACTTGGATAATAAACGTAGTTACGAGAACAGCCACTTGCTTTATGAGGGTTTGGGTCAGGGCTTGAATGTTGGAGTACCGGCGGGTACAATGGTATTTCATGTTTAAAAACATTATATTGGACATATTTAAATATACTTACTTTATCGAATGGTGCTCCAAATAAAGACATGTTAATTTTGATAAGTATAATTTCAACGTTGATATTAGATTTATAGCGCCATACGTGACTAATATTTTTTTTTTTTACTTTTGACATTTTTGCCCCAGAAATAATAGACTAAAGTTAGATCGAAAATAAAAATATTTTGTCCCTCTCGGGTTCTTATGTTTATTTAGATTTTAGTCGAAATATATCAATTTGTCAACATTTTACGAAGAATCAAACAGAAACAGTCGTCACATTTCTCTTTTTATCTTGAAACGTAAAGAGCTTAATAAAAGATACATAAGATATAGTTACTTAGATTATGTTTATATAAGGTGGAACATCAAAAACACAAAAGCTCTATATTGAAAACACTTTGACAATTAATTAATTAACTAATACAAACACGACATTTAAAGTGGGAGCATAGGAGACGTGAGAAAAAACCAGTATTCAGTTTTTATATCAAAACAAATTGGATAAAATTATCACTATTAAAAAAATCTAAATAACTGGTCCGTTAACATTGGTCAAAATAATATATTTCAAAGTAGAGCCTGGTAAAATATCAATACATTAATAAAATAATTTAATTCAACCCGCTTCAGTGGCTGCGTGGTTAACGCGCTACTCTTTTGTTGGAATAGACTGCTGAAGACGTGGAAGATCGAGGTTCGGACCCCGGTTGGGTGTACTGAGTTCGGTTTCTTAAATGGTTTTACACACTCTATCCACGCAAATGCGGGTGCATTTCCTCGAATTAATCCTTAATAATCCCTAACTTATTAGTCTAGGCCTAATTAGTACATAGGCGTATAAACCGAACAGGTAGTGAGAAACAGTATTTAAAAAAAACTAAAAAAATTTAATCAATGACTATACATGTTGTATACATTTAATTTTTCATTTTTATCTTAGATGCACCTGACCTGGTTTATATGATCAATACGAACAAAGTCATATGACTTAAAATGATATGTGTAGCGCAGTGTTTTCCAACCTAGAGGTCACGGCGTGTTAGGGCGGGGTCACAATGTTTTTTAGATTCTAGTTTTATACTTATTTTTAAGTGATTGTAACGATTATAAGTAAGTTCAAAAATTAAAATATAAAAATATAAGCAATTAAAATAATACAAACTGTTAAGTTACTTACTTATATATATATATATATATATATATATATATATATATATATATATATATATATATAATTTTAGTTACTCAGCTCTGGCAATAAACTTTCTTATGTTTGGTTGAATGGCGCTGCTAGCTCAACTTACAAAATACTGAGCAGGCTATTTAATTCTCTTTTGCGACCTTTTAGTTCCTTTAATGTAAACATTAACTAAGAAATTTAATATAAGTAAAACAAATGTTGGTGAGCAAGCGGGTTTAACATTACTTTTGTTTGGTTTGGTTTGTTGGTAATGGAGAGGTAATTAGTTATTCGAATACCAGCCGACTGTACTAGGGGATTTTTCTGAATTATTTTCTCATCTCCCTCCATGAAAATAAAGGTACATTTCCTTTTTTAATCCTATCTACCTCAATTGTGTAATTAAATTTGGATATTCCGGACGGGTACTAAGACGAAGAAAAAATATTAATCTATAAACTAGTATTAGAACTCTTGAAAGTTTTTAGATAACTCTGGTTACCATTTTTAAATACTTCAATAGGCCTATATTTTACTAAACATGATTACACATGAAACGCTAACCTTAAGAAGGGTAACTACACTCTTTTTTTTTATATTATTTTTGAGGTGTGACAAATGACCAAACTTGTTTATTTATATTGAATTTAAAAATCCCTGACCAAAGGTAGAATTAAGATTTTTTTAAATCCACGCCATTATTGTGATGTTGGTAAACTTGGCTGTAGCTAGGTCTACATGAGGTTTTCTCTTATATTAAAATCTTGGCAGTGCAAATCAATTTTATCGAGCCCAATATTTTCTAATTTTTAATATTTATAAGGCTTATGACGTTGTTTTTCCACTGCGCCCTACTACCCAACTGGCCTACACGCATTGTATTAACAACACTCGAATGGGAATGAAGAATGTAGAGTGTTTCAGAAAGTTCATCCATATTGACGATTAGGGAGATTATAAAACAATATAGGAAATAACACCCCACCCTACACAGGGGGTTGAACCCTGAGTTCTCCGTCACTGACAAGCCGGACTAGATAAGCCTAATATTTATTCAATGTGCCCATGGTTCCGGGTAATTTTATTTTCTAATTTGACATAAGACATAAGTAAGTGCACTTAAATGAAAGCAAAAATACTAACATCTACTACACCAAATTTACTACAAAAAGCTAAAATTGAAAGAAATACTTTTAAACTAAAAACAAATATTTCATATTAATTTCTTAGAAATTTTAGTTTGTTACTAAAAGAGTTCATTAAATTTATGAAAAAAAAATCATAGGTAATTCTAAAAAAAAAAAAAAAACACATACAATTTATTTCAAAGCTAGTTCTTACTGGGCACATTCAAGAAGAGCCCACACAGTTCCAAACAAATTTTATTTTCATAATTCTAAATAAGAATTCATTTATCAATATTTACTCTAATTAAAATTTTTTAAAAAATAAAATAAATCAGGAATTTAATAGATAATAAAATCAACTACATGTGTACATTTTTATATAAAGAAATGTTAATTTCAGTAACACATTCAGAATTTAAATTTAATGATGGGGGGCACTAAATAAAATATGAGTATAAAGGTGAGCCTCTGGAGGATAGGAGGCTTTTCCAGAAACACTTAAGCATTAAATGCCTTTTAAGCTGTGGCCAAAACCCTGTTGTAGTTGATATGATAGAATCATTACAAGTTAGTTGAAACTTGAAGGAATTTTATATTGTTATCGGAAGTGGAACTGTAAAGTATAATGGGAAATAGAATTTAGAAATTAAAATAATTTAACGTTTACAATAACCCAGCATTCACTGATATATTATGTAAAGACGTTAGAATCTCATTTAATCAGTTTGCCATGACAGAAGGCTTTGAGTGAATCAGATCCATGTACACTAGGGATGGCTTTTCCATAACGGTCTTCCATCTTCTTCAAGAAAGAGCGAATACATTTCCGAATAGCCTTAGGTTTCTCTTCATTACCCCTTTAAAAATTAATCTGTAAATATCTCATAAGTTTAACGAAAAAACAACAACTATTTTTTGTTAATATTTAACGGAACCAAGCCATTAAATAAATGAAACACATATATACATAACATTTTAATAGCAATAAAGATCAAGCAACTGAAAAGAATAAAATTCCTTATTTATTGATCATCTTGGTAATTGAGATTATTTTTTAAATTTTGATAAATTTTATTAAAACTAGTCTGGTAAGGAGGTCTTTTTTGTAGGAGTATTTAACCTATACAGTATTTATTTTCTGTTTACTAAACAAAAAGAAAATAACTAAACTTCTTAACTTCTTCATCACAAACTGGGAAAAGTAAACATTTATAATTTGTTTCCAGTGTTAGAAAGTGTGTTTTCACAGCCTTTTAAAGAATACTTACTAGTTTTTTTAATCTCCAAACTAGAATTCATCCTTTACCAGACACATTACCTACAGAATAGATAGTAGTGCTTTTCTTTCTCTAGCACTTATTGATATTGGTGTTTTTTGGTTTGTTGGGTCAGTGATCCTGGTCTGTATGAGGGGCAGGGGGGGAGGAGGACACAACTGGATGACATTGTAAGCACTTCTTCTTCGCCCTTGCAACTATCCTTTTGGGACAGGTTTATTATCTTTTACAATTCTGAAGGGCCCATTTACAACGTTGCCAGTTCCTCTAAGAAAACTTACTCTACTTGGGAAATCTAGGTCGAATAATGAATGGTTTCGAGGCGCGAAAACACGAGTCCAAAGTTTAAAGTTCATTGTCACGTCCTTTTGCGGTGAATCGACAGAACTACAGTTTTACATTGTTCTAAAATGACGAGTTTTGCCCTATCCTTGTCCCTCAGTAATATCTCTTTCTCTATGATTATGTCGTTAACCTTCAGGGATATCTCGGTTGTTGAAAACGACTTGGTCGCTTGCATTCCTACCTGAGTCCCACAGCTCTTCCCCTTCTGCCCCTCAGAAATCTATGACGTCACAGTAAGAAACATAGGTAGAGCTATGGGGTTTAAAGACGGAAAATATAGAATTTCAACATGATGGACTAGTGCAGTCTTGCATCATGTTATGGTCTTGGGATTGCGAAAAATGTATATTTCAAACACATGGTTCTTGAAGATTATTAAAAATAATAATTACTAATCTCCAGCAAGGCAAGAAATGTTCTTGCCTTGGGTCCCGACGTGACGCCACTGGTTCCCATTATTGAAACCTAGGTCGGAGAATGGCGGTAACGTTGCCTTTTTTTTTTTTTTAAGGCGCAATGTGAAGGTGGATTTTGTGTTTTTTTCATTGAAAAGTCAGACTTTGTCGTAATTTTTATGTTAATATCCACTTTCCTGTACGTCTTCAAATATATGTAAATAGGGCTTCCAAATTAAAAAAAAAAAATTACTTTCTGTTTCTTAAAAAAATAGGCTTCGATATTTCAAATTTCTTCCTTCGAGGTGTTTTAAAACTTTCAATTAAGGTCCTCGGATAATGTAATGAGAATTTGAAGGTAGCTCAGATGGTGATAAGGGGCATCTATTGGTTGAGCTTATGACTGACTTCAATGATTAACAGACCAGGTTGTTTTCAGAACAGGCTAAATGGAAGACAATTATTTGGTTAAAAATAATGACAAATTTTGGAAATTTAATTAATACATAAATCTCTAAAATCCACACAATGTTTTAACTACATAATGTTCACTTATTCAAAAATTTATGTTTTTTTGTCTTCTATTAAAAGTAACTGGGGTATATGGGTGACGTAAGCGATACTTAATCAAATTCTTTCCAGGAATTCCTCTTACATTGCTCAGATTATTAAAGTAAACCTATTTTATCTCAAATCAATATCAACAAAACTAAATAATTTTAGTGTAAATTAATGTTATTTTGAGTCAATGATACAATACAAGTTTTAATTGATATGCTATAAAACTAAATGTAATTACACTTGTTTGTAATTGATGGGCAATTTTTATTCTTTGAAATTAGGTTTCTCATAAAATTTTTAAATGCTGTTGGATTTATTCTCATTTTCTTTTAAATCTCTTCAGTTGGTTAATAGTTATTCGTGACCTGTGAAACTTAAACATAAATTATTATTTGTATCATTTTAAAATCTGAAGGTTATTTAAAAATACAAATTCTTTTTAAAGTACAGATAATAAGTTAAACCTGACACAGATTATTTGTCAATGTTTGTTGGAATAATCTTCTTTGAAAGAGGAACAGCATTGTTGACAAATTATTGGACTGGTGGCTAATATATTATATATATTAACATTATTATATAAAAAAAATTGTTTGTGTTTCTTAATTTACTTAATTTTTTGTAGTAAGAGAACAAATTTGTCTCTATAATATTTGCTAACCTGAACATGAGGTGGATGTTCCCAAGTGTATAAATCACTGCGTCAGCTAGGTCCTTAGCTTGCAAAACAGGATTTTCCTGTACACTTTCTTTCCATCTGGACCATGTATATTCGCAAATTCTGTCTCTACAAGTCCAGGGCCTAATACTCTAAACAAAAATAATCAATTGAAAAGACCTCCAAAACATAAACATGTTGTATAAATAGGTAATAAAACCAAATTTAATTGGTATAGATATCTAATTGCTGGTGTACCTTGACCATATTGGTATAGTATTTTTAAAATTGAAATGATACATTATTGTTGCATTTCCTAGCAAAAAATAGACAGGGTTAGGAAGTTTCTTTTAAATCAGAACTAAGGCTTAAGAGTTTCCCAAATTATTTGGCTAAAATTAAATTGAATACAGTTATAGTAGCATATACATCACTTATGTTTATTCATATACAAAATAATATAAAAAAATATAGTTAATAATTAACTATCTTCTGAAACTTCGTTTAATATGGATTTTATCTTCAAATAATTAGTTATTATGCACCAAGAATACCTGAAAATTGTTAAAATTTAACCACTGACAAAAAGTTATACATTTCAAATTGTAATTTCTCCCCCCAATATAATTTTGGCATCTCTTTCTATTCTCCTTTCATATGCAAAATATGTGATGTTTCTTTTCTTCTATCAGTTTTAATTACCCATATTTATTGAATTTAGAGCAACAATTTTCTTCGGCGTGTCTTTTAAAAGTCCTAACCAGACTATTAAAACATTACGACGATTCAATTAGGAAAACTTATTTTGAATAAATTTAATGTCAGGATAGTAAAAAAAAATTGGAGATTCGCGTAATTGTTTTGGATTAATTGTTGCTTTGTGTCTCCATTTGTTTAATTTATATTTCTTAACAGCTCCACCTATGGCCTCTTTCTCTCTCTGTGGCTTTTATCCCCCTCGGAGGTAATGGTTTGAGAAACATAAAACATCACCACAATTATCAACCTGTCAGTCTAGTGGTCAGAGTTCTTGGATACTAATATAGATGTCCTGGGTTTGATTCCCTGAAGGGAAATTGTTCATTATGTCACCATGGTACTGGTTAATTAAGCTTTGGAGTTAGGATTAAGACTTCCACTAGCACCACATCATCATATCATCATCACATAAGGATGAAGTAACTGCTGACTACATGGTGTCACAACCTCAGAAGAAGGTTTTATATCCGCCACTGCCAGTAGAAGATCAGAAATGTCTAGCGACAAAACTTTGGTGGCCATACATTAAAAAATTTTTTTTCTCTCTAAACAACACAATTTACAAATAAATGTTGAATTGAGGATCTTTTCTATAAACTGTTAAAACTTTTTTACTACAACACAGTTTGATGCTCTGTAAAATCCTTTTATTTTGCTCTTATAATATTTAATACCGATCTATAATAACGCATAGTTAAAGGATTCACAAGGAAAGTAAACATTATTGTATGTTTGCAAACTATTGTTTAAGTTAAAGGAGCTATGGTTTAAAGACTATTTTTAATTTCAAATAGTTGATTTGAATTCAACCTCCAATTATGCTAAGGCTAATCATTTTTTATTTGCGACATATCTTGAATTAAATTGTTACAGAGTGATTGACCAAAAACGTACCGTGACTTTTGTCTTCGAACCAATTTGCACCAATTCTCTTCTTAACCCCTCAGTCTGACAGTGACTGCGGTGTTTGGAGGCGTGTACATGGTCACAGGACGAAAATTGGGTAGATAATGGCCTGCAATACTAGACAAAAAAATTATCCAGAATTAACACAAGAAAGAAAAGGATCGAATACAGTAAGTGTCGGTAACGAAATTTTAATCTTGAAAAATATTTCTTTTCATCAAGTAATACTTTCAACTTTTGTATAGTAATATTAATTACATTTTCATATTTATTTAAACACGGAAAATTATAATGATTTTAACCATATTATAGTATATTTAGGTCTATCGCGTCTATTGTTATGTGTTTGGAACTTGGAAGGTATTATAGATAGTATTGTATAATGGATATATAAAAAAGGTTTTACCAAACCAGCTATTCAAAATGTATATGAAAATGTAGCTGGGGAAAAGTTATTAAATAGCTAAAATATGATTAGTTATATATATTTTTTCATCTATTATGTAACCCTTCTTTAACCATGGTAAACATATAATCCCAGTATGGGTGAAGAGATCACAAAAAGTTGTTTCTTTCAATACCGATCCGATACCGGAGTGTGAGTACTAATATCATAAAAGTATCGAGTAATAAATACTAGTATCGAAAGGAAAATATCAATATTAGTAAAAGTTTCGATACTTTTTTCATATCCCCTGGATATGGCTTCACATCTTTAAAACTTAGGAATGAAAATAGGAAATTAACTATATTAATTTCCATAATGAATGCACAAGTACTTTGCTGACAACTATTTTTTAACTTGGTTTTACCTATGGCTGTTTAACGTGCGCATAATGAACCAATTAATTATACAGCACAGAGCTTCCAAACCAACTTAACTCCAGGATAAACAACAACACACTCAAGCCTTCAACCAAACAAAATCATAACTTTGGGAGAACACACAATTTCATGGTGAAAAAATATTTTGATCACAATGTGAATCAAACGTTAACTCGTGAGTAGACGAACTACTGGGTTATCGGATGGCACTATACAATGTTTAAATTTTAACCCAAGAACAAATTATGTATTCACCGAGTTAAATTAGACCCTTTTTCAAGTATTAAGCCTACTATATGGAGATTGAGACCACTCTTGTACATAACTTTGACAAGGGTTTAATTATCTAAAAGTGATATTTAACAGCCATAAGAGAAAAAAGAGTAATCATTCTTCTTTAAAGTTTATATTTTAATAAACAATAGCCAAATGCTTTAGTAATTCTATGAAATTCAAACATCAAAAAACGTGTTATTTTTTAATATTTCATATGAATATGGTTAGCAATGCACTTAACTGTAAAGACAAAACCCGCCTTGATGGCGTAGTTGGCTAACGCCGCTAGTTTCATGTTTGAATGAGACTGCCGAGGACAGGGGGGATCGAGGTTCGTATCTCAGCCGAGTGAAATGGGGGGTGGTCTTTCTAAATAGTTTTCCAACTATGTCTCCCCGCAAATGCAGGTTCACTTCCTTCAATTCAACCTTCCCAATTCCTAATCCATTATCGTCATTATTACTTAAGCGTAATAACCCGAATGGGTAGTAAGACGCGGTGCTAATATATTATAGTTGTTACCTGTTGATATGAATGATGTGTCCATCGTTCACCCCTCGTTCCTTCATTTGACTTAAGAGCTTCCCTCGTGAAGATACTGAACCTTTCAAATTTACATCGAGGACTTGCCAACGCCATCGCCAACGTCTGAAATGCAAGACACCATAAAATTTATTATTAATCTGAATCACACTTGCCTCATAATACGTCACTGACAATATTTCATCATATGTGTTGCAAGTACAATAGTATGGATAAGTGCTTGAGAACACTAAGAAGAATAAATAGGTATGTCCAGTGCAATGGCTCAAGTAGCATTAGAGTCATATAGTTATATTGGTAACTTCCGGTGTTGTGGCAATAGTTTGGTATGCGTGGTCTTGGATCAATGGCTGTAATTGAAGTGATCTATATTATAAATAAACATGTCCTGACTGATTCATCATCGCCGAGCGCAAACTATCAAGGCTACAATGCATGAAATTCGGACTGTATATTCATTTTATTATGTAGGCACCCACTAAAGAAAGGATTTTAGAAAATTCCACCCCAAAGGGGTCAAAATAGGGATGATAATATGTATGATAATAGTATGAAAGTCCGTCATTTTGAAAGTTACATAAACAAAATTTTGTATTTCGGTTATTGACGTAAAACAAATAAATACGTGTTTCAGGAATTTTGGAAATTTTATTTAAATAAGGATTAAAAAGGGGTGAAAGTTTTTGTATCGGACTTGCATTATTTTTGATCTGAGGTCAAGTTTGGTCATCAACGTAACGTAATATTTTAAATTAATCTGTAAATACATATGTATATTTTCGTATTTGTATATAAATCAACTTCCACGCGAGCAAAGCAGCGGGCAACAGCTACTAGTATAACATATATATACTTACTACTCAATGTCTCAGAAGTTCCTACACCAGCATTGTTGACCAGAATATCCAACACACCGAGGTTCTTCTTAATCCAATCGAAAGCAGCCAAAAATATCTTCCTCTTTGGCGATATCTGCCTTCAAACAATAGAGATTTCCCTGGAGCGTTTTTCAAACCAGCTTCCATTCCTAAAACAATTAAACAAACGTTTTTTCAAACATACATACCATCCTTCTTCTGAGACTTTATGTTTTAACTTTAAAGTTATGTTAAACTTAAATTCATCTTTATAAAAATAAATATAGGTTTATTAAAAAAATGCACATGTTGTAACAAACGTATAGTGGTGGACAGAGAGCCCAAAGTGTTTGCCACGGCCTTCTAAATAGCATTGTAACCTTGGAGAAGAAATGCACTGGGCATCCATTTACGGGAATAAAAAATTGTCAATAAAATTAAACCTTTAGATCTATTGGTAAATTTAAACAAAATCAATGATTAAATATATTTATTTTTCAATAATGTTAAGAAATAATAACCAATCATGAGAAAAGCCTTGAAAAATACAAACATTTCAACATAAATAATAATTAATTGGTAAACAGTAAAGTATGAGTTAATTAATTAATCATGATATGTATTATTAATCAACACAAAATGTTGCGAAATTTATTTTCTGAAAATTGTTTTAGAATTATTGGCTTGAAGTTTAATGTCATTAGGTTAGGATAGCCTTTCTCAGGCACATGAGTGAAAGCCATTTCAAACGAAGCCGTTTTGTTGTGCTACAAACAGATTATTTATTAAGTTTCAATTTGTAAAATGGGCTTTCCCTTTTAATACATTTCTGCACGTTTTTCAGGTGAGGTCAAAGTTACTTAATCTCTTTTTTATTTTTTATTTTATAAGTAAATTCAAACAGATAATAACATTAATCAGTTGGCAATAAATTCACTACAATCCCCTATAATCATAGAGCCCCTAGGAAACTGCCCAGTGTTCCCGCCCTAGCTCTGTGCAACATGGAGGTCCAGACCAGCTGTTTGCGCGATGGGAATGGAAGAATGGAAGAGGGAATGGGGAGGGTATTTTAATGAAAAGCTACAGTAGGCCCCATGGCTTCTTTGGTGCTCACTGACAGCTCACCAGTTGACGGCTTTGAAAAGTTATCAACCAAAATTATGTATCCTTACGCCGAACCATATGATCTGCAAAAACATGTGTTTAACAGCTGTCACTTCTGTCATCAAAAATTTAGGTATTTACCTAAATGTCAGAAGTCAGTTTGTGAGCTGTCAGTATGCACCAAAGAAGCCACGGGGCTACTGTACGTTTCAGGACTTATTAAAGGGGGTGCATGAGGCAACATCGTACCCGGGCCCTAGGGGCTTAGAAGGGGCCTGAAAAGGTCCTGGTATCTCAGAAAATGTTTGCAAATAAATAAGACCAACATTCGTAATCCTACAACTAGTACTATTACCAAATTAATAGAAAAGGTATACATTTTTATATTTGATATTGTTATAAGCCGTATCTAACTAAATAATATATTCTTTGAAATTTAAAAATGACACCTAAACAGAGGAATCGAACCTGGACCTTTGACTTAGTACGCCAATGCTCTAAACCACTGAGAATATCCATGAATCATCCCGTATCCAGGCACAGACAAATAATATATCCAGACCCCTCAACCTCCAGGTTAAAAATGGTTGCACTCCTTTGGCAGCTTGAGTCCCTTCAACACTAGGATGCTCGGTCAGTCCTATTATCACCTAGGAGTGACACTAGCGAGGCCCAGTGTTGAAGGCAAAAGGAGCGCAGTGAAACCCCCGTAGGGTTGATAGTCTGTTTATATTATTTGTCTGTGGTACAAGGTCATTCTTATATCTTTAAGGCAAAGTCTCGATGGGTGTGTGTATATTGTCAGCTACATATTATGTGTGATGGTTGGGATCACGCACTATCAGATAGCGCTCTACTCGGGAGTGGCTTTTCTGCTGCCAATAGTACAATAACAACTGTAGAATGCGCATATCATGATGGATTAAATAACCAAGTTAAAGCATTTGCCCCTTGCACGGACCGATCCCTGGATAGTTCAATGGCTAGACTCAAGCGGTTGGCGTAATAAGCTAAAGGTCCCGGTCCAATTTCCATGTGCAGGTGTCATTTTTCAATTTAAAGAATATAATACTTTTTGTCTCAACTGTTTTTTTGTAGACATTAAAAACTCCATGGTATAGGGCCCGGTAATTGAACTAGACCGACCGAGTGGCATGCCTATGATAGCGATTTGATAGTGTCGACATTTGAGGTTATAAGTTGTCGTGTTGTCAGCACAACGAGCCTTCCAGCCATTAAGCTCTGTTTTCTAAGCCGGAGCTATTTCTTTATTCAAGTAGCTCCTTATTAGTCCTCACGAGGCTGCGTTTGACCCCTTCCCATAAACCGCTGCTCCACAGATGAAGTTTAGAATCACCGGGGATCGAACCCGGGATCTGTGGATCTATTGCAAGGAACTCTGACCACTAGACCACAGAGGTGGGCTTTTTTTTTAATATAAAGGTATAGATCATATTTAATAATTTTATTGTCTTATTATTTTATTTTCAGATAAGGTCAACTTTTTTTTTTGACAGGGTTAATGTAAAATGAAAGAAGGCCCCCCCACCCACCCCCCCAAAAAAACTTTCCTGATAAAAAATCTTCTCAGAGTCCCCACTACGTTAGAAGGGGCTGGGTTGAATTTCTTCGAATCTAGTATTGAGGTAATGAGCCTATAATAATTGTCCAAATTGTGAATGTGGGGAAAGGGGAAAAGGGTTATCAGCACACAGACAAAAGCCCTCTCAGCGTAAGTGTGATAGTGCTTAGATTGCTTAGGTGTCTCAAGTAAATATGTAACCCGCTTCGCAAAATAACTTCGAAATATCCAAATAGGGCCGACGTTTTGAGAGCTATTAAATTTTATAAAACTGTCTACAAAGACGGAATTAGAAATATGAACTCACCTCCACTTTCTCAGCCCTCCTGGCCAGTCCGACGACCTTGAGCCCGTGTTTGAACGAGTTCCTCAACAATCGCAGCTCCAATCCCCACGCTAGCCCCGGTCACCAGAGCTACCTTACCCGACCAACGTCCATGTCAAACTTCTAGAATCCTTCCACAAGATTTGTTTGTCCACACAGCTTGTTAAAGTTCGACTGACCTTGAGTGTTGCTGTGAGTTGATATTAAATACTTGTTTTGAATTCAGGCTAGACACTTCAACACAATGGCTCAGTCAGTGGGTAGTAATAATAAGAGTAGTGAAAACTATTATCTGGCAAAGAGCCACGTAATATTGACGGATGTGTTGCGTAACCAAGATTTGTTCGTAAACTTAGTTTCTTGGTAATTGGTACACGTGGTTAGGTTGGCGTTATTTTACTTACGAGTATTACTCACCTTTTGGAAAGACTTTTATTTAACATGGTGAATTAATTTTAGTACTATCTTTTGTATTATGATGCATTTTACGTTCACTGAACCAACTTATATCAATCAGTTTATTCTAGATTTGTTTTTTAAACCATTGCGTTTCAAAATCAAAGTTACTAAAAGCTTAATCTTTTGTAGATTTACATAGGTTGTCACAAAGGACCAAGACGATAGTCTAGTCTATTATAAGGTTTACTGCGATCGGGTAGATTGGGGTTCGAATCTCGATCTAGTTGACTAAAGTAGTTTTCCTTCAAAATATAGGTAGATTTCTCATAATTATAATTTCCTCATCCCTACATATTCGGTGTAATTATTATAATGAGACACTGATGGGGCGCAAAGATGTGTATAAATATATCCCTTCCCCTCCTATTACCATTGTTAGGCTTATTTAGTGTGCACTTTCTGACCTAATTGATTACATCAACAAAAGACTCACTAAAGAACATATCTCTATAATATAAAAAAACATTCTTTTAGCGCTGCGTCTAAGAGTTCGGGTTATACGAGTATATATACTAATTACACTATGTTAGGGATTATGAACGTTGAATCAAGAAGTGTACTCGCATTTGCGTGTATAAAGAGTGAAAACCACTAAAGTACACCCTGCCGGGACCAAACCCTAATCTCCCCATCTTTGACAGTCCATTCTTTTGTGAGAGTAGCGCCTTAGATCATGCGGCCACCGAAATGGGTCGGGTAAAAGCTGTATCGGGAGTTTAACATGTCATCTCTTATGTGAGTACATAGTAGGGCTGCTCTGATGATTTAGAGGAAGTGAGGCAGTGAAAAATTAAAGTGACTTTTTTTCACAAAAATAAACACAACACTTTATATACTTTCCACTCCAGTGCTTTTAAAAGCAACGGAAAATCAGAATAAATAGCAATCATATAGGTATGTATAATAATTTGTTTTAAGTTTGCGACAAGACTTGTTACTGTACAATACAGTAGCGTACCCACAAGGGCGCTTGAGGGGTCTCTCCCCAGTTTCACACGTGGTTCCGTCGAGGAGTCGCACAGTCGCTAGACATTTACCTAGTATAAGTAATCGGTGATTTTTGTGACAATAGACCTATGTGACGGCTAAACAACTTTAATTTAAGCCTTTTTTTTATTATTTGGTTAGATTATCACGTTTATAATAGTAAAAATATAAAAGGTCAAGTTAACAAATGGTGACCTGGCGGTCTAGGGTAAGGTGTCGGACTTCGTGCTGGGGGTCCGGGGTTCAATCCTCGGTCCCGGCACAGATTTATCTGATTATCAAACCCTTCCTTCACCTCTGACAAGACATCTTGTGAATGTGGGGAATGCCAAGCCTCCACCGTGGTTCGGATTCCACGTTAAACTGTAGGTCCTTCATTTCATCTCACAATCACCCTACCATTACACATTAACGTAAGTGCGTACAACCCGAACGGGTAGTAAGACAAGGTGCTAATAATTATAATAAACAAATATCAATAAAAAAGCTTCCAAAAAAGTTCTAGGTCTATATAAATCTGCCACCGGTGGTTGTAGGGGGGGTCCAAACCCCCCTATCCCCCCTTCCTTCCCACTTTGCAATTCTGCATACGCCACTGGTATAGATGTTCGGACATCCGAGGGCACACACTTTACAAGGTTTTGGAGCAAAGTGTTCCATTCTCCCCTCATTTTCAGAATCCCTGGTTTAATCAGATTTCATTAAGAAGACCATTATCTGACACAAAAAAAAATTACTATGTCTGATGTCACGTATTAATATGTCAAATCACGTGATCTGTAGCTGCCACTTTTCATAGATAATATTTATACCTTATAAAATAACACTAATAATATAGTAAAATAATATATTGGTTTAAAAAATACATATGAATCTTTTTCAGATAAAAAAACCTTAATAAAATTTGGCTCAAGGTAACTTACTACCGAATAACCTAAAGTATACTACTTGGAGCAGTGGGTTCCAAACATTGTGCCACAAAATTTTGGAAGTGTGCCGCCAAAATTCCCCAAGGTTTAAATTTAACAAACCATTTTATGATCATTCTAATACTATCTCCAGTTTTAGGCCTTCTAAAATGTTATAATGATATAGAGATAGCTACAGTATCTCCATGGCTTCTTTGGTGCTGACTGACAGCTCGCAGCTGACGTCTGACAGTCAACATTTAGGTATATACCTAAATTTTGACTGTCATAAATGACAGCTGTTTAAACACTTGTTTTTGCATATCATCTGGTTCAGCGTAGGGATACGTAATTTGATCTGGTAACTTTTTAAAGCTGTCTGAAGTCAGCTGTGAGCTGTCAGTCAGCACCAAAGAAGCCATGGGGCTACTGTACATAGCTTTCGGTTTCACTTGGACTGAAGTTCGTGACCGAACAGTTTCCATTGTGGAGAATGTATGAACAATGAAACAGTGGCTCTGAGCAAAACGAAGTAAAAAAATAGCCACCAAACATCCTGGTGAGTTCTTAAAAAAAAATATTATTTTATTTAATAATAATAATAATAATAATAATAATATTTAGCACCTCGTCTTACTACCCGTTCGGTTATACACTTTAAGTACTAGTTACGTTACTGGATTTAGGAATTGGGAAGGTTGAATTAGAGGAAGTGAACCCGCATTTGCATGGAGGGAGAGTGGAAAACCATTTAGGAAGAACCCCCTTCAGTTCACCCGACCGAGATTCGAACCTCAATCTCCCCGTCCTCAGCAGTCGAGCTCAACACAAGCGCGTTAGCCAACTACGCCACCGAGGCAGGTTATTTTATTTAAACTTATTTTAAATCATAGCACAAGGCAGCAACTAAAATCGAAAAAAATAGGGGGTCTAAGTTTTAGATAGTGCACATGAGGCATCATTCAATGTTGTAGAATTGGTCACATAAACAAAACCACATGTTATTAGCGAAAATTTAATTGGGTCAATTTGTCAGGTAATCATATTCTTAAATTGAAAAATGACACCTTGACACGGGAATCGAATTCGGGACCTTTGGTTTGCACGCCAATGCTCTAACTACTGGGATATCCAAGAATCGTCAAGTGTCCAGGTTCATTCTTCACTCATATTTTCACTTATATTATGTGCTCTTTTACAGTTATAATAATTGTACAGTTGGAGCATAAAGCCATCTACCGAGTCGGTGGTGGGGGGCTGCGTTATCTGATAGCTAATGATTTTAAGAGCGTTCATCGTAGCAGGCCCCAACTCGACTCCCAGCTCGCATGCGTGTGTGTTTGCGCACGCGCGCAAGGTATGGGAGTAACAGGAAACAGAAAAAAAAAAAACACAATATGACAGAAATGTGTGTAGTGCATTCGGATTTGAATTACTATTCGACATTTTCTGTGGTGACGATGGAGGACAAAGCGACAACATTTCTTGTTAATAACTAACTTCAATATGGGCTGGGAATCCGGGGTTCAATCCTTGGTCTCGGCACAGATTTATCTGATTGACAAACCCTTCCTTCACCTCTGACGAAACGTGTATTAATCACAACTTGTGAATGTGTGGAATGCCAAGCCTCCACCGTGGTTCGGATCCACGTTAAAATG
This sequence comes from Timema cristinae, assembly GCA_039000515.1. NCBI lineage: Eukaryota > Metazoa > Arthropoda > Insecta > Phasmatodea > Timematidae > Timema > Timema cristinae. The sequence goes on along the minus strand of JBCFYV010000100.1, from coordinate 40,704,638 downwards.
TAGGTCCTCCATTTCATCTCACAATCACCCTAACATTAGACATTAGCGTAAGTGCGTATAACCTGAACGGGTAGTAAGACGAGGTGCTAATAATAATAATAATAATAATAATAATAATAATAATAATAATAATAATAAACCACAATATGTCCCTGTTAAGACATAATAAAGATTTGTGAACAATGCTTACCTGTGAAGTCATTCTAAAATGGTCAAAAACGACCTTTACAATGCAGTCTTTATCCAAAATCAATTTTATAATTCAACACGGCTCAATATTAGGAACTTATATTGGCTCTTTAATCTCCATTAATTTTCAATCAAAAATTATCCACGTGCATCAGTGCTCATTTAAATTTACAATTTCTAGCCGACTGTATCACAGAGTTTATTGCCATATGATGCACACTCTTAATTGATCACACATTTGTATCCGCCAATTTCCGCACGTCCACCACAGACTCTGCCATAAAATATGAGTGAAAAATGACCGTGGTGCAAGAGGATTCCTGGATAGCTCAGTGGTAAGAGCATTGGTGTACTAAGCCGAAGGTGTCGGGTTTGATTCCTGTGTCCAGGTGTCATTTTTCAATTTGAAGAACATGACATCTAGATGTCACCATCATTGTAATTAACTAATAATATAATATCTTTGATATTTAATCACTCATTGTCAGGTAATTGTTGAAACAATGACATTTATAAAATATTGTAAAAAAGCAAATTTAAAAGTGCCCCTGTACAATAATAAGATATAGGCCAACGTGTTGTGTTGAAATGCTGTATAAAAAATTAGTAAACATGTTAATCTCTCTGAAAGTAGATAAGAGCACCATTAACCAAAAACACTCATTGTCAACCTATTGCTTATAGATACTAGTTTTTTAATCCTTATCTAAATTTAATCAAAAGATATAATATTTTACAGCCTTTATACAAGAACGCTGTGACAATATTATCATAGAATACATTGTTCACTGTTGGTCAATGACGTGAAAAAAAAAAGTGATAGTCCTTGACCAACAAACTGCATTCAAGTGTAACAAGTAACACATAGTTTGCTTTATAATTTGCTTTTATCTCTTGGGAGCACTCAAATGATCTTATAACAGCTAAGTGGTTTTAAACATTTAAGTTTCTAACAATCAGCCAATTATTGCTGTATGTGTAGGTACTACAAGGCTCAAGTTAGATAGATTACAAAAATATTAACACTAACAGCTCTGACAAGCATGCAACTATTTCATACCAGAAAATATCATGAGATAAGAAATACTTGGATAATTTTTAATATGACTGGTTTGAAAACAACACATTCGATCCCCAAGTCATAAATTAATTACGTTTCTTGAAGAGTCAATTTCACTGATAATAATTCATATTTTGTTCATAATGTGAATTGAGCCTAATACAAATAATAGAATTTAAAATATATTAATAATATCCTAAATAAAGTTATGTATTTACTAAGCTTAGTTTAAATCCATTCCAATTATTATTTATAAATTGAGAGAACACTTGACAAAGCTTTCTGCAGAGCTTCACAGAGGTGTGTATTTTTGTAAATATAGGCCTAAGGATAGCGTTTGTCTTTGTAGTCTAGCAGTAATAATAAAAACATACTAATTTTGATACGAAAAGCTTAGTGCTTTATATAATTTAAATAAAATAAAAAAGAATAAATAGTTATTTTTGTATATTTTAATTATATTATTAGCACCGCGTCTTACTACTCATTCGGGTTATATGCACTTACGCTAATGTATAATGGTAGGGTGATTGTGAGATGAAATGGAGGACCTACAGTTTAACGTGGAATCCGAACCACGGTGGAGGCCTGGCATTCCCCACATTCACAAGATGTCTTGTCAGAGGTGAAGGAAGGGTTTGGTAATCAAATAAATCTGTGCTGGTACCGAGGATTGAACCCCGGCCGCCAGCACAGAAGTCCGACACCTTACCCCTAGACCACCAGGTCACCTATATATTTTAATTAAATCTTATTGAGGCATGTAAAAAGATGATATAGATTCTTATCAGTGATAATAATAGGACAGCATTAATTTTTTAATATGTACTTGGTAAATTTATTTGAGATCCAATCAAGTGAAGTTCAATGTTTTAAAACACATTTAAATTCAATCACTCAAATTACAAATAAAAATATGGGAATGATGTTAAAGAAAAATAAGTATAAAATCTTGTAGCTCATTCTTTGTCCTATTTCTCCACATGTTTTATCTAACAAACCAAGTCAGGGATCAAGGGGTATTCAATAAATATAACAGAGAGTAGTTTTTACCTGTTGATATGAATGATATGACCATCGTTCACCCCTCGCTCCTTCATGGACTTGAGAGCTTCTCTCGTGAAGATACTAAGACCTTTCACATTTACATCGAGGATACGCCAACTTCCGTCGCTAACGTCTGAAATACAAGACAGCGAACTATTTTAATATTATTACTATTATTATTATGCTGAGAATGACAGCAATATCCTCTCCCATGGCCTGTAACAAGCGCAAACATAATTTTAAATTTCCAAGGCGCTTCTATCATAGTATACTGGACTGCAGATCACAAAGAGATCGAGTAATGAATCTTGATCAGGTGTGTTGAGGGTGGTCTTTCACAAAAAAATTTCTACTCTCCATCCATACCCGCAAAAGCGTGTACACTTCCTCTAATTATTTAAAATAAAATAATAATACACAAGCGTATAACCTGAACGGTAGTGCTAAAAATAAACTTTATCTACAATTTAATTTTCTTAATCATTCTTCCATTTGCATGAATCTTAACTAAGGCAGTGGTGGTCATCTACGTAAGGCAGGTTTATATATCCATTTGGAGAGAGGCACCAATTTTAAAATACATTGATTTTAACTCATGAATGTCTTATCTAGATAAACCTAATCAATTAGTATGGGTTTAATTAAAAGAGTTATCTATGTTGATCATATCCAGCGTATGGGCAATAGCTAAGCATGCATAGTCTTGTAGTAATAAGTATATTGAATAAGTATTCTAACCGCTTAATGTCTCGGTAGTTCCTACACCAGCATTGTTGATCAGAATATCCACACCACCGAGGTTCTTCTTGATCCAATCGAAGGCAGCCAAGATTTCTTCCTCTTTGGCGATATCTGCCTTCACAGCATAGAGCTTGCCAGGAGCGTTCTTCAGACCAGCTGCCAGTTCCTAGACAAATTAGAGGGTTTTCAAACAAAATACATAATTTTATTAATGTTAATGTTATATTTACTGTTGTGATGATTTTTGTAACTTGGAAGCTATATTAAATGATATTTATCAAGGTTACATTGTAGATATACCAGTAATAATTAAAAAAATGGGCACAGATTAAACTTAATAACAATGTAAGCCTAATGGTCTGCCGTTAATGGTTGCATTACGTATAATGGTTTTCAAATCTTGTTTAAAGCAGATGAGGGTACATTTAATATAAATACTACCTTTCTTGTCACTACTATATTGTTCATGTGTTAATAGTCCAAAATGGTAGGCTTAATAAGATGCGGGGGTAGGGGAGACACTAAATTAAATTGAGGCAAAGTATAACTGTAAAGAGTAATACAAAATGTACTTCCTAATTTTTACTGTTCTATGTCCGTATCCGTCGGGATAGTCACATACTTCAATCAATTTATATGGTAGGATAGAGAAGTATCAGTTTTAGAGAATGTACCCCTTTTTGTTGAGGGTAGATTGGGGAGTGTCATTAAGGAAGGCCACATTAGTAAGCATTAAAGAAAGCGCGGCGATATAAAGGAAAACCACTACAGTACCTACGCCCTGAAGATATTCGAGTCCCCGAACCTCCATATCAGTATTAAACCATAAAAAAACTAAACTAACGCAGGGCCACGTCTAAGGGGAGGGGGACCGGGGGGGCAAAGGGTTCCACTACCCCCAGCCTCACATTCCGGGGGCCACATTTCCCCTCAAAAATTATTAAATTCCAATTACAGTTATTCTAAATTTCGCATCAAATAATGTACAGATAATTAACAGCAATAAATATTATCTTGGTGATAGGATTCCATTTCAGATTCCTGAAAAATCTAACTTTGTGTAATTTAAGGTTTACGTTATTTGAGTAATGTGCTACAGTACAGTAGAATACGCCACCATTGTTCTACCACTGTCGGTCTATATAAAACTATCAGTGCGATGGTGAAAAGAGGAATTTACTTTTGTTAACTTAATTTGATTGAATTGATTGTTTGCATTTAATAAAGTACCGTCATTTAATGGGTTGATCAATATTTCATAAAACATGAACAGTAACATGAATACTGAGTACATATCAATGTATTAACGGTTTACTGCTAAAATTGAAAACATACCGTACAAAGGAGAGGGGGGGGGGGCTCACATTTTCTTGAAACGGCCCTGGACTAACGTCTTTGTTGGCCACCCCCCACCCCACTTTCAACCTTCCTATTTAGTGCTAGCGACAGTTTTAACTTTAGAAAACATAATATGTAAAGTTATTAGACATCATTTTAAAGGTTTAAAATATATTCGAATGTTTTAAACACCATGGTTATTAACAGATATATCGAAGGGAGACGGATTGAATGGTAGATTATATTAAATGCACCCACAATAGCTTAGAGATCGTTTGCTAAGACTAGTTACTAATAATCTATGGAAAACCCCTTAAAGTGCACCCAGCAGAGATTCAAGCACTGACCTACCCGACACAAGCCATCCTGTTTATCAATTTCGAGCCTGACGCCATATACCACGTATCTTCATTGGGGTCTAAGTAAGGTTAAGCTAAGCTGCTATAATAAACTTAGAATATTTCTAAAATAGGACGTACTAGGAAGGGTGTATATAAAAACAATATTTTGACTGTAGTACACTATTTATTAATTATAAGTGAAACCTAAACAATCAAATATGTTTTATTGAACATATAATCCTGAAATAAATAGCATATACTATCTATTTACGCATTTGTTCATTCATATCAATTTGAAAAGTTTAAAACTAGCCAATATTTATTTTGAATGTCTGTTAAAAGTAAATGTGGGGAATGCCAGGCCTCCACCGTGGTTCGGATTCCACGTTAAACTGTAGGTCCTTCATTTCATCTCACCATCACCCTACCATTACACATTAGCGTAAGGGCGTATAACCCGAATGGGTAGTAAGACGCGGTGCTTATAATAATAATAATAATGTTAAAAGTAATATAAATCACTTTGAAACACTTATTAAAAATGAAAAAGTTTCTAATATAGTTTTAAGAAAATAGCAAAAAAAAAAAAACCTATTAAAATTCCCCAATAACGAGGGTCACACTGTCTAAGACGTTGGTTTTTCAATAGTATTGATTTTCAACTGAGTATTAATAATCATCTGCGAGTATATACTTTTTTTCCTGGCACCCGTTCGGGTTGTAAGCTTAGGTACTAATTACACTAATGTTTTAGGAATAAGGAAGGTTTAGTTGAGAGGAAGTGCACCCTCATTTGCGTGGAAGGAGATTGTAAAAACATTTAGGGGAAACCTCATTGCACCCATCCGGGATCGAACCCCAATCTCCCAGTCATCGGCAGTCTAGTCCAACACGAGAGTAGCGCGTTAGACCACGCGGCCAACAAAGTGGGTCTATATACATCTTCATACTATATAGGTCAGATTAATTTAAGTGGAATGTTCCCACGTTTAGTTTGAGGAAGATTGGGAAACCTTTTAGTAATAACCTTCCTCAATACAACTTCACTAGCTAAATGTCTTCTTTGGTGATGAGTGACAGCTCACAGCTGACAGCTGACGGCTTTGAAAAGTTATCAGACCAAATTATGTATCCCTACGCACAACCATATAATATGCAAAATCATGTGTTTATTAGCTGTCACTTCTGACAGTCAAAATTTAGATATATACCTAAATGTTGACTAAGTCAGCTGTGAGCTGTCACTCAGCACCAAAGAAGCCACGGGGCTACTGTGAGTCTTCCTCGTCAATGGAAAATCAGTCTAGGCGAGCCTGACATTTAGCCCACGTGATCAACGATGTGAATTCCTCGCAAAGTTACCCTGCCCCTAAAAATAAGACATAACTCATAAGTGATCTTGGTGTTGAAAGTAATGAATAAATTTACTGATTAAACTCAAAGTTTAAAAAGCAAAAAACCATAAACAAAATTTGGTAGATATAATATTACCCCATATTTATTTTTACTTTCAATCCCAGTCTTAAAACGGTTAATTCCACAAATGAGGATTAAAAAAAAACTCACCTCTACTTTCTCAACTCTCCTAGCCAGTCCGACGACCTTGAGCCCGTGTTTGACGAGTTCCTGAACAACTGCAGCTCCTATCCCCACGCTGGCTCCCGTCACTAACGCTACTTTACCCGACCAACGTTCCATGACAAAAGTTGCTTATAGAAGATAATTTGGCTTGCATTCGAATTCAACTGGCCTTGAGTCAATGTGTGGCTGGGTGTTATATAGCTATTCCACTCGCGATGCAGTGTTGCCAGCTTAGTTGTTTTCCCCATACCAACCTATTTTCCCACTAGACGGTAATTCAACACAATATTCTATGGAGGCAATGCAGTGTTGGCCAACTCAGCTGTTTTCCCTTTAGACGTACTTTACTTCAAAACAATGTTCTATTGAGGCGATGCAGTTTTGCCGACTTTGTTGTTTTCCCACTAGATAGTACTTCAACACAATGTTCTATACTCTATAGAGACTATGCAGTATAGCCAACTAAGTTGTTTTCCCACCAGACGGTACTTCAACACAATGTCCTAGAGAGACGATACAATGTTGCCAGCTTAGTTGTTTCCTACTAGACGGAATTTCAACACAGGATTCTATAGAGACGATGCAGTGTTGACAACTTATTTGTTTTCTTACTAGACGGAACGTCAACACTGTTCTATAGAGGCGATGTAGTGTTGCCAACTTTTGGTTTTCTCATTACACCTAGCCTTTTTTTTCAGATTGGATTGGTAAAACGATCAAACAGCGATTATCGGTATTTTTAACTTTTTTTAAAAAACTATGCTTTAGCTTTGTTCTAGGGAGTTTTATTGGACAATGTTTCTGACTCATTGTTTGACAGTTGCGTTATTAAGTATACCGAAGGTGTAGACACGATAAGAATTTCTAAGGACTCTGGATTACGGACTTTTGACCTGCAGATACGGAGCCTGTAGAAGGGGCTTAATCCATCAAGGTATGACTGCTATACTTCGGGTTAAATTAAGTGTATACTTATAATATGTCTTATCATTTCACTTTACTCCACTAGTTTAACAAATATTTTGAAACAATTCGAAAAGTATTAACATAATTATGATAGTGAAAATTATCTATCGTGTTTAGACTAACACATAAAGATTAGACCTGTGTTGTCAGAGATCAACAACATAAATTGACTAAACCTACCATTTATATTAACATTTTAGTTTCTCCACTATTGGTACTCCCGCAATATATTTTTAAATTTTTTGAATATTCTGAAAATATAGCTTTGTTTTTGAACTCTAGCGGGAAATATCACTATGAATAAGTCCCTTGGTATTATGTTAATTTGAGATAACAACACTAAGACGATGAAACCTAATATTCTGAAAACTAATAGTTTTCTGCTATGGTTAGGTTATTTTTCTTTATATTAATTTGAGGATACCTTAATTTATAAGATGAATATATTTTAGTCTTATTATTATCTAGTATAAGTTTCATTTTGCGTGCACTTTCTGAACCTAATGGTTGAATCAAAACATATAGCTACAACGCTCAGCACCAAAACTATTACCGATTTAATTAAGACCCGCTTCAGTGGCCGAATGGTCTAAGGCGTCACTCTCTTGTTAGACTAGCTTGCTGATAACGGGGAGATCAGTGTTCGAATACCGGTTGGGTCTACTGAGGGTACCAGCCTCGGTGGCATAGTTAGATAACGCGCTGGTTTTATGTTCAGCTAGACTGCCGAAGACGGGGAGATCGAGATTCGAATCTCATTCGGGTGAGCTGGGGGTTGATTTTTACTAAATGGTTATACACTGTCCATCCACAAAAATGCGGGCTCACTTCCTCTAAATTCAACCTTACCAATTTCTAAGTCATTGGTGTAATTAGTACGTAAGAATATAGCTCGAACGGGTAGTAAGACGTGGTGCTATATTTCTTCTGAGGGTGGTTTTTTCCTAAATGGTTTCTAACTCTCCTTCCAAACAAATGCTGGTGAATTACCCGTGAAATGCTTCCTATCTCATCACTAGCCTAGTAGAGAAATTATCATATATGCGTACATGTATAACCTGTACAGGTAGTAAAGCGCGATGACAAAAAACAACAACCGCAATTAAGAAACTCGGAACAGTTGTGACGAGAATAAGGGTGTCGATTTCTTTAAATCTGATTCGATAACTACGGGAAGGTTGTGTGTGGCTCGATCCCAGCTATGGTTTCATGAATCGTTTCTTAAATGGCTTTCCAATCTCCTTCCACCAATATGTGTGCATATTTCCCCGTCCTCGGCAGTCTAGCTCAACACTTAGTATAAAATAATGTTGAATACAATCATTACAGTGTTTAAAATAAGGGGGTATTGCCGATACAAAATATATACTTAGGAAACTCTTTTAATTGTATTTTCTATGCATTTAACTTTTTTTTTAGTTTTTTAAATAGCATATCACTTGTATATTTTGTTTGTATTAATTTGACAACAAAATGTAAATATAAATGCAACCTTTACAACATAAGTATTTAGTTTTAATTAATGATATATTTTGTGCGCCGTGTCTTGCTTCCCATTACAGTTATCCGCGTATTTACTCCAATGGATAAGGGATGAGGAAGGTAAAATGTTTGGTAAATGTGCCCGTATTTGCGTTGAAGGAGAATTATAAGCATATTAGGAAAAAAAACACTCTCAGCACACCCGATCGGAATTCAAAAACTGATATCCCAGTTATTTGCAGTTCAGTCTAACGAAAAAGTGAATCCTAAAGAATTGTGACCGCAGAAGCTGGTCAAAAAATTATTTAATAATTCATTTACAAGTGAATTTCCAAGACTGCGTGTCACTTATGTTTAAACACTATAGAAGCACTGGCATTGTATAGTTGGGTCCAACACTCGTGATGAACGATATATAATAGAGGACGATCGTGTTTGACGATATACCGTGGAACGGTATAACTTGAGGACGATATATCGTGGGGGACGATCGTGTTTGACGATATACCGTGGGGAACGGTATAATTTGAGGGACGATATATCGTGGGGGACGATCGTGTTTGACGATATACCGTGGGGAACGGTATAACTTGAGGGACGATATATCGTGGGGGACGAACTTAGACCGCTAATGAAGTCTCTACTTTATTCTTCAGCGCCCAGGTTTTTCTTCTTTGCTTCAGGTCATCAAATATTTTAATCTCTTTTCCTAAACTTCTCTTTCCTTCAACCTAGCCTTATAGACGACAGCTAAGGATATATACTATGTACCATATAAATACAGTATGGTTTAAAAATAAATATTTTTCAAAATAACGGGCAATCTTAAATAAAATATATATTTTTAATCCTTGAAGATGCCCGTATTGAGAGATTTCACTGTATACAAAAATGAGTATGTGTCTTTCTATTGGTGTATGTTACTCTCTCACAAAAATAACACTACACCGAACACCGATTGTGCTGAAATTTCAAATGAACTTGAATTAACATATAGGCTAATTCACATTTACACAAGCCATTTTGTTTCAAGAGGGCGAGTACAAAACGTATCTCTATGGTCTTTTCCTCAACAGAAGCTTATCGGACTTTCACGAAAGCAATATTAAAGTTTCCATAAAACAAATTCAGTGCAATTTTGTTGAGTTTTACATTCATTCAACGCCATGACTTTACGTTTATACTTATTTTTTTTATTTCTTTAATATATATATAATTAATTTAGTTAACTCTTACTTTATCCACTCAAACGTAATAACTAACATAATTTTTCCTTCAACAAACAAACCTCAACCTTAAATGTTCTTATCAATTTAAGGTTAGGTCTCGTTATGTTGGTTAATATCATAATAAATCTGCCGTAGACAGGCATAAAAACTAGTTTTTAAAGTAAAATGCTCAAAAATATGAACTAAAACTCTGAATTAATAAACATTACTAAGTCAAAAACACACTTTACAAATTGAAACTAATCAAGACTCATTTGTATGCAATAAAAAACTAACCCTAGCGTTGTAATGCTTGAATTCAGATAAACATGAATATAGATTTATTACACGTACATCAAATGTCCCACCACATTCTCCAATTCATTTAAAATTAATTAATTCTTTCTTAAATTCCAATGAGGTCTACTCAAGTTATTTATCTTTTGTCTAAATAGTTTACTTCTTTTCCTACACGCTATAGCGTGTACACTTGATCATATCATATGTTGTCAAAACCGCCACATTGTAAGACATCCATTTCAACGTTGACTAACCCAAGAACAGTCTAATATGGTTTAAGTGGACTTTGTTATAGTGAGGCTACATCATTATTCTAAACCTACAGACATTTCAATATGTGTTAAACATTTCGTCTATTATAAACCCTCAACTTTGCCTTTAGAGAACCTAAAAAAAACTGAAACTAAATACATAGGTAATTTAACATCAAAACTACTTGAAATCAAACATTTTCTTTTTAACACGATGACTTGAAGAAACAGATTTTCTACCGAGTTGTTTTGGCAGCACATAAAGTGACTGTAAGGGGAAGAGGGTAATATATGATAAGTCTTGCAAATTACAAGGCGGTGCCTACATTCAGTGCACCCAACTCACCAGGCTTACATTTTAATATACCTTTATCTAAGCAAGTAAAGGTAGACATGCTTCTGTGCTGTAGCAAATGACTCGTAAAACCGATTAGTCCAGTCAGGAATCAAATGACAGTCTTTGGTCATTTACCCATTGTTTTAATTAATCTCTGCTTCAAGAGAGTGGTTGAAACTCAAAATGTACCTTGCTGATAAATTATTATTTTTTATCAGTGAGGAAAAAGCATAGACTCCTGGCCACCAGCATTTTGTTAACGTTTTGTAATCAACTTTGTTATCTCATAATATTGGTAAAAATATCGTTAGTAAGTATTATCAATAGTTTCGATACTATCGAACGTGTCTATCGACAATGACGGGGTTGCTAAATTTAATAATAAAATATGGCAGAAATGCAAAATTAATCAATTGGAATGAAACGACCCAAATAATTTATTTCAATTTGCAATCAGGGGCTGATACAAAGGGGGGTGCACCCTATTACCTCCTCAAGATGTTTTAATTAGTATTAACAATGAAAATTAAAAATAAAACTAATATGTACTATGTTATAATAAATCACTACCAGTTGTACTGTCATGTAATCTCTCAGTAGTCAGTTGCATCGCATGTCAATCACTGTCATTAATTGATTTACATTTTTAACACATAATTTAGCCTAATAAACAAAAATTAACAATAAACATAAATAAACGATTAACTTTATCTTTGTTCAAATTTTCTAATTACTTTATAATTTACTCTCAAATTTTGAAGGATTTTTACTTTAGTGCTTTCAAACACGAGATTAGCGCGTTAGACTATGTGGCCACCGAAGCGGGTGACTGCTTTTTAAGTTACGGAGTAATTTCATTACAGTCTAACCCACTTCGATAGACTGAACTGCTAGTAAGGTGATCAGGGTTCGAATCTGTTGGGTGTACTGAGGGTGTTTTTTCTTAAATATTTCTTCACTCTCCCTTCATGTAAATGCGGGTGTACATACTTTAAATTCAACCTTTCTCATCCCAAGCACTTTTGTGTAGTTAGTACATATGTGTATTTAGTATAAACTAAGCGCCAACTGACACGCGCTGACAAGAATGGATACAGTAGCCCCATGGCTTCTTTGGTGCTGAGTGACAGCTCACAGCTGACGGCTTTGAAAAGTTACCAGACCAAATTATGTATCCCTACGCCGAACCATGTGATTTTCAAAACCATGTGTTTAGCAGCTGTCACTTCTGACAGTCAAAGTTTAGGTATATACCTAAATGTTGACTGTCAGGAGTCAGCTGTGATCTGTCAGTCAGCAACAAAGAAGCCATAGGGCTACTGTAGTTTTCCTTACAGCCTAGCCACAGTCCACGTCACGTGTGTTTTGGAAACGTTTCTAAGATTTAATAAACTATAAAGGTATTAATAATTGATTGAAATAGTTGAGTAACTTTACAGCTTGAAATAAACTGGCTCGCAAGTGACGATGAGGTTAATGATCGAATATTGTCAAAGTGTCATGGTGTTTGCTTTTACTCATGTAATTATTAGGCAGGTGCGTTTTTTCTGCCTTTCTAAGCACCATTCTGACCTTGAAAAGACATCCACACACAAATACAAAGTACAGTAGCCCCATCGCATCTTTGGTACTGACTGACAGCTCACAGCTGACAACTGACGGCTTTGAAAAGTTACCAGACCAAATTATGTATCCCTACACCAAACCATATGATCTGAAAAAACATGTGTTTAGCAGCTGTTTTCTGACATTCAAAATGTAGGTATATACCTAAATGTTGTCTGTCAGAAGTCAGATGTGATCTGTCAGCACCAAAGAAGCCACGGGGCTACTGTATAGAAAGGAAGTAAATAGTGCTTCAATAATCTTTTTTAATGATGGGTTACTCCTGCCGAAGAGAGAACCAAAATTAGGCCATATCTACCGATGAAAGCTTAATTTTCAGTCCTCTGTCGTTTATTTCCTTCAGCTCATCTTCTTCCGCCACAGTTGTGCCGCGCTTAATACAAATGAATCTCTGTCTCATCCAGTCCAAAGAAGATGCTAACGCGTGGGGAATACTAATTTGTCTTTGGTTATGTTTATCACTTTACTTTATTTGCTCTCTCTTTCAAGTGCTTTCCTTTTACGCTCGGCCTGTTCCTTGATTCTTACGTCCAGGCCACCCCTGAGTTCGTGGATCGTCGTAGAATTGAGGGGATCAGGGCAACAAATAATGAACCTCACAGATTTAGAGGGGGATACTCATTATTTAAACTTCTATGAAATCTGTAAATCTAGATATAAAAAATAAATAAAATATTCGTCGATTTTAGTTATCCTAAATATTTTTACTAACTTGTAGCATATTTATTCATATAATAAAGCTTTTCCTGTAACCCCCCCCCCTCCCCCGACACCGTTAATAGAGTAATTTCCCTTGCTAAAGAGGCAAACACATCTGTTTGAGTTGTTTATTCCTAGATTTAAAAAAAAGAGCACATTGAGCTCCCTTGGTTATGATCTCACAGTATAGGGATTGTGAATCTAGATGAATACAATTTAATTATTTATTTTTATTGAGTCAATTTTTTTTTTCGTATTTTTCACTAAATTTGTTTGCCCTTTTCAACAGCTAAATGAAACACAAATAAATTAAAAGCGGCGAAGAATAGTATTACAGAACAGCAGCCATCTTTTATTATTATTATTATTATTATTATTATTATTATTATTATTATTAATACTAGCACCGCGTCTTACTACCCGTTATGCTTATACGCACTTACGCTAATGTGTAATGGTAGGGTGATTGTGAGATGAAATGGAGGACCTACAGTTTAACGTGGGATCCGAACCACGGCGGAGGCCTGGCATTGTGATTAATACACGTCTTGTCAGAGGTGAAGGAAGGGTTTGGCAATCAGATAAATCTGTGCCGGGACCGAGGATTGAACCCTGGACTCCCAACACGGAAGTCTGACACTTTACCCCCTAGACCACCAGGTCACCTAGCAGGTACCTTAAAATCGCTGTTACAGTTCACCCAAACCAATGCAATTCAATACATAGGAGACAACCGATATATATAGATCGATAAAAGTGTATAGATATATCGTAGCTTTCGATAAATTAACAGAGTGAAACAGACCTACTACTTTTCTCGGTCATGTCCTACATTACAACACTTCGGCGTCCAAGATTTTTTTTCCGGATATTCCAAAATGTCCTCAATTTTTATAAAATAAATAAATTGGTCATCTTTCAGTGTTATCTTCTCTCAAAGTGATCTCAAATTTAGAAATTGTCTGCTGGAAGATAACATTTCATTTATCAATTGCAGTTTTCGTGCGTTCTTGATGGCTAACATGCCACGTGGTGTTCACGTGATAAAATGTGTTATTTATATTGGCTGCGTGTACCATCAGCAACCAATCACAGTGAACGTTCTAGTTCATAAGTGCATAAAAAAAATTGAACTTACAATACAATATTTAATATGGTTATTAATAAATAAATGAAGTGAATTTGTATAAGAAACATTTTGAACTTTTAATTTGTAACGTCTTACATTTTTCTCGAATGTCCTACATTTTGGGGATCCTTGTCCTCCTTTGAACAGAAGGCAACTGGTCATCCTGGATATATACCTCGCAGTAGATAAAATGATAAATAGACCGGTATATTATGGAAAAATATCATCCCTACACTCAAGTCGAGATGGAACCAAACTAAGACAGACATGGCTACAATGTAACAATATATCAAAGTTAGCATTTTATAGTATGATTCAAGCACTGGTCCCATGTCCCTCCTAGATTTCAATCCTGGCTACACCACCAATAATCTCATAGAAAATATCTTATTACTATTTAAATATACCAAGTTTGATTTTTTTTTCAAAAAGAAAACCAACTACTTATTATGTAGTCTAAATGACATATTGTATGTAATTCATTCAGTTTATTTTACGTTATGAATAATTTTATAAACACTATTATTTTTTATTTTGAGTAATTAACCATTAGGATGGTTCAATTCCACCCATCCAGTGGCGATATGCATCATATGCATTCATCCCTTCGGCTGGTTAGTGATACCCGAACCACATGGTAGAAAGCATAGGTACTAAGGAAGTCCAGCAAGTGTATTGGTTTTCCCATTGTCTTCAGCACTTTCTTTCACAAACTAGCACTAAAGAGGTTACACATTTTGCCGGAAAGGTATTTTACATACCTTCCTGAGATCTTTTACATGCCACAATTGACATGGGATCGACGGTTTTACTTCTCCTCCAAAGGAAGTTGTGCTACGGATATTTATCGTTCAATAAAAATTCGTCGATCTTTGTTAAGTTTGAACAAACCAAAATTTATCTCATAAATGATAGCTGTTTAATATTTTTAATTTTACAAAGACATTTTCAAATTTGTCATTATGGATTTTAAAAAATCAATAACATTAATTTTATTGAAACAAAAATTGTCTTATAAACCAGGACTAAATTTCGACTAATGTAGGTATCCTATTATATTATAAATTTGTTTTAAAATGGGAATTCCATATTTCCCAATAAATTCTAAAGGTATTCATATATTTGCTTAAAATCCATTAAAATTATAAATACAGTATTTGAATATAAAATTAATTGTAACGCTTAGTCAATAATCACAGCAATACATTTTACTATAATATATTATGGTACTGAATTATTGTAATAAAACATATCTTTGGATGTTGTTCTAATTACTGAAATCTTTAATTTATTTCTTGATTAATAAATATAGGCATTATGATAAATTTTCATAAATTTTTTCTGTTAAAGCTTATCTCCAACTGGTCTAATATATATCTCGTGGATCTGAAAAATAGAAAAACAATTTATAGATAGGTCTACATGGTATTTTAATATTAACAGTTTTTTAATCAAATTATGGTGAAAATACATGTAATGGATTAACACTAAAATATGATTCACGCGTTCACTGAAAATAGAAAGCAGAATCTCTTTCAGTGGCGCAGCAATTCACACGTTGTACGTTGACCCATGATAGACTGCAATGATAACTTAAAACAGCTGATTATTAACATCTTTTCTTTTCTAGCGAATAAACAAATATTTCATATCATTCTCCCTATGGTGTTTTCAAATTATAACGCTTTGTCGTGGCACAATCCAATACATCGCTTTACATTAACGGGTTTCTTCAAATCTCCTCACAACAACCAAAGAAGCTGTCTGCTTACTTCTGGCTCTACAGCGCATGCGTTGTCAAATGCGCACGCGCACTGATTTGATATGGTTGGTCCTGAGATTTGATTAGTTATCCCGTGTCGAACATCTCAGGCAGAGCGGACAAAGTAGAAATGAGTTGAACTTTAGCGGAACAAGCTCACACCGATGAGGCGGAAATCTTGTTATTGGCTTAGAACTCGTCACGTTTCTGTTCTACGCTTGTTTTTCAGCGAACGCGTGAATCCGGAGTTAGATAAATCTTTAACTCTAGATCCAAAGCAGCATTATTTGAAAATGTATTATACAGGTGCAAGTAACTGTAACCATATTTATAAAAAAAAATTGAACATTGTAAACTTGTAAATAAATTTGAATTTTGTCAGAAAGAGACGAACTTAATATTATGTTCTGAAAGTTGAAAAATAACACCTGGACACGGGAATCGAACCCGGGACCTTTGGCTTAATACACTACTGGTAGAGAAATTCCTCAATTAAAAGCATAAATCATAGCTTCAACTATTTGATTCTTAATATGCGATCCCTTACAATTATAATAATTGTACAAGTGGCAGCATGAAACCAACTCCGAGTTGAAGGTGGCTGCGTTATCTGATAGCTCGTGATCTTAGTGAAATAAATCACACATTAGTAGCCGATAATTTCCACACGTTAATAATAGACTCTGCCTTAAAATATGAGTGAAGAATGACCGTGGGCACGTTGTGGTTCCTGGATAGCTCAGTGGTTAGAGCATTGACGTACTAAGCCAAAGGTCCCAGGTTCGATTCCCGTGTCATTTTTAACTTTCAGAATATGATATATTGATGGAGAATTCCTCAATAAAAAGCATAAATAATAGAGTCGATTATTTGATTTTTTAATATTAGTGTCTAATATTTATTTACCTGAACATGGGGGGGAGTTCCCAGTGTATAAATCACTGCGTCTGCAATGTCTTTGGCTTGCAAAACAGCATTTTCCTCGTAGAGAAATTTCTTTACTTCTGGACCGTAAACATTAGCAAACTCCGTCACTGTCAGACCAGGGCTAATACTCTAAACAAAAATTATAAATGAAGTAGATTCTTGATTATTCTAGTATACGTGTAGGTAGAGGTGGAATCGCGTCCAACAACATCCTTTTGCATAAAACACGATATGACCATAGTAAGATTTTGGTGGGAAGGACAGTATAAGTTGGTTACTAAAGTTACTAAAACAATTTTAATATATACATACGTCAAGTCATGTTATTTGCCTCTGTCACTTTTGATGCATATTACCAATACCTATAGAATAACACAAATAATATAGAAACATGCTATCAACGCCGGCCGCTAATAAATATGTTTGAGCTTTCTCTGCCGTTCTTCCAACCCAAATCAGGGTTGACCCAGAAGGAAATAATGTTGAAACAGTAAGTTAAACTTGGGTCTCCTTCTCTTATTGAGAAATAAAATTAACATTAGTAATGGTTTTATCCTATCATTTCTCTCCAAAAATCTTCCCTTTACCTCGTTCACTCTACCCTATACCCTGTACCCCTCAACTATATCCCAACCCTTATCTTATCTACCTTTAAACTCCTATCTATGTTAAATCACTATGAATATAACTATTTTATCTATGTTCTTTTTTAACCCTCTTACCACTACTCTGTACCATATCTCCCTACCCTGTACCCTCTCAACTATATCCCAATCCTTATCTTATCTACCTTTAAACTCCTATCTATGTTCTTTTTTTAACCCTCTTACCACTACTCTGTCCCATATCTCCCTACCCTGTACCCTCTCAACTATATCCCAACCTTTATATTATCTACCTTTAAACTCCTATCTATGTTCTTTTTTAACCCTCTTACCACTACTCTGACCCCTCTAACCTTTATCTCCTTCTCTTATCTAACTTTACCCTCCTACCTCAGCTCTTTACCCTCTTACTACTATTATGTCCCCTCCAACCTTAATCTCCTTCTCATTCTCTTATCTAACTTTACCCTCCTACTTCTGCTGTTTACCCTCCCTCATCTACCATATCTCCTTCCTCTCCCCTATAGTTTGTCCCTTTTTTCCTCTAACCCCGTCACCTTCCTAAGATAGTCTGTTTTCCTCTCCCCTATCACCTCTTTCAACCTCTACTCTATTCTACTCTGGTAATAGAGCGTGAACAATGGAAACCATTACTACAATAATTTACAAACATGTTGAATCGAGGATCACATCCCTAAACTGTGACATTCTTACTTACTACAACAAAATTCGATGCTCTGTAAATCCTTTTATTTTGGGGGCTAGAAACAATTTAATTGACTCTTGAGGGAAGAAAAACCATAACTTAGTATTTATACGTTTACTCTTGCAATTTCATTTAAGGTGGAATAGAAGGGGACCCGAGCAAAGTCCAGTGATTTTTTTTTTAGTTTTAATGGCAAATTTTTTTTTGGCCAAAATAAATAAAATATTGCTCAAGTACAAACATAAAGTTCCATTTTCTTCACGTGTTGATACCACTAGTTCTTGAATATCTTTCATTAGCATGATGGCATTATCTAACAAACTTTTTAAATGAAGATAAAAAGTTGTCATTAAATTCCAGAACACCCTTGATAGATATTCAAGAAATTTTTAAGACACCATGCTAAGAAAATTAAATTATATGTTTGTACTGGAGTAATATTTTTTTTTGCAAAAAAAAAAAGTTTTGCTTTAAAAACTGCAAAAGCATTTTCTCGCATCCCCTTCCATCCCACCTTAAGACCAGAAATAGTTGTGAAAACTAGAAGCTACATATGGGAGCTAGACCTATTATGTTCTAAAACATTAAATGGTTTATTTGAAAGATTTGTGCATTGTGAGATGTTTTAAATTTCTAATAGAACTTATTCAGATTTCAGAGTCCAATATAATGCACAACTATAATTACATGTGTGCAAATCATCTTAAAATATATAAACAATTTAATGTTGTGTGATCAAAACCTACCGTGACTTTTATCTTTGAGCCGAGTTGCACCAATTCTCGTCTTAACCCCTCCGTCAAGACTATGACAGCGTGTTTAGAAGCGGCGTACATCGTCACAGGACGCATACCGGGAGATAGTGTCCTACAGCACTAAACATAATACAGCTTGAGTTAACATAGGGATACACATCTTGATGTATCTTCATCTATTTAAAATGTTAGAATAGAAAACAGATTCTAATTAATTGGTTTGGTTGCGTATGTATTCAGCTATCAATGTTTTTATCAAAGTATTTCACGTGTGCATCTTACAAACTAGCGTAATTATAGAATAGACACAATATAAATTACTTTATTCCCCATGACATCAGCCTGTCACTGTAAAGTGGGACATAATTTCACCAATGATAAATATTTTGGTCATACCGTGAATCGAACCTAATACATTAATAAGTAAGCCGGTGTTACCTGTTGATATGAATGATGTGTCCATCGTTCACCCCTCGCTCCTTCATGGACTTAAGAGCTTCTCTCGTGAATATACTAAGACCTTTCACGTTTACGTCAGAACACGCCAACTAATGTCACCAACATCTGAAATAAAGGACAACCATATATTATGAATATCCAGAGAATAAATGAGGACATAAGAGTAACTGTACCAAGCGCTATGATAAGTTGACGTCTTAAAACAATACTTTTCATCGATAAACTAGTTTCCTGAAACGATAATCTTATCACTTACAAGAATTTAGACCAAGTCATTGGTGATCGGCCACGTTCAATTAATAACACAACATATATAGCCAACATCTTAAAGTAGAAAAAAAAAATACCCTGAGAGAAATGTCAAACAAGACTACGTTTGTTTGGATGGAAGTGCCAATTTTAGAATTCAAGTTTTAAATTAATAGATATCTTGTTTACAAAAACACCGTAAATGAGCACGGATTTTCTTTATATAAATAAACTTATATTTTTAGTTATGATTGCAAAAGGGAATAAAACTTTGATTTGTTAATATAAGACAGCGCATAAAACATACAGGCAAGATGACCAATATCTACTGCAATCTGGTCTCACCTTACATCATGTCACTGACAAGATATTTTGCTATGCCCCATCTACAGATTCCGTATCCGTAAGGTGCGTGGTACTCAATAATCGATTGAAATACACACTAACAGATTGCACTGTCTATAGAACCCTTATCCTTAATTCTTTAGTCCTTATCAATCCGTAAAAGTTGACTCAACTTAAATTTCTAAAGTCTAATCGATACGGAATACTAAGGACTACCAATCACAGCAAAGTAAGAGTGCGCGCGCGTCGAAATCAAAGTACCAATGGCATTACATAGCAATTACATTAACTACTTCAGGTTTTAAATATATTATTTGTTACTGCACTTAACCTATCTTTCAAAAGTAGTTTATCCTGGACGTTTTATCAAAATATGTTGTGTAGTTACTTGTGTTTACATTGGTCCAGCTGGGATATCGTTTTCTTCACAGATGACGTCTCCTTGCGCATAGCTCTAGAAAATTGTCTTTCGGAACGTTTAATTGTACGTTAGAAAAAAAACTTTATTATCTACCTTAAAAAACAAAAAAATAATATAAATATGTTTTTCTTGTAACATTTTCTAATTCTTCTTCTAATTCTTAAATACAAATACAAATGTGATGGCCATGTACACACCTGTGTGTGTGTGTTGTGAATTTTTTATCCAAATTAATTATCAGATTTCTAACAAACTTTCTACACATATTTGCTACTAACCCCTATACAACCGATTTTTAGTCTAGGTGTACCAAAAACTAAAAAAAAGATGGTTTGGTGATAAATGTGACGTTGTTTCCAACTTCTCATTAGTTGGCACGGTCACGTGGTTATGGATATGAATACGGCCTGTGTTAGACGTAATTTCCATTTCTAAGGATATAAGGACTCTAAGGATGCGAAGATTACGTGCTATATAGATGGGGCTTTAGTGACTAACATAGATGATTGGTTACAAATGAGTTTACTAGTAGTAATAGGTTCATGCAAATGTCATCGCTTAAATTAATATAGTCAGATTGTTTCTTAGGGCAGATCTAATGTAGGGACGTAGCCATGCATGATCTTGGGGTTATAGGGATTGTGAAAAATCTACTTACTACTCAATACCTCAGCAGATCCTACACCAGCATTGTTGACCAGAATGTCCACGCCACCGAGGTTCTTCTTGATCCAATCAAAGGCAGCCAAAATCTCTTCCTCTTTGGCGATATCTGCTTTCACAGCATAGAGTTTCCCTGGAGCGCTCTTCAGACTAGCTGCCAGTTCCTAAACAGATTAGCGAGTGTTTTAAAACTAACACACAATGTTATCAATCTTAAAGTGACTTAATACTCGTACTTAATTCTGAGATACATACGTATTACCTTTGACGTTGTGTTAAATCATAGCTCTCACTAAAAATTTTTTAGGCATATTCAATAATTTACATATAAAAATTAATAACACACATCAGTAGTAGTATGGTCTACGGCGTAGCTTTTTATAATAAAATGGATTGCTAGTGATGAGGAAATCAGGGTTCAAATCTTGATTAGTTGTACCAAGAGTATATTTTACTAAATGATTTTCCACCCTGCTCTACGCATATGAGGGTATACGAGTATTCCCTCTAAATTCCCAAAATTACCAAAACAGTTAGGAATCTCCCGAAAATATGATACCATATGGTCCACCAAAATCTAATAAAATTATATTACAGGTTACAAAATATAATGTAAACATTGAAAAATATGTTTATTGACTTTTTACCTTCTTCTATCTCAATACTAACATATCCGGAATATCAACAAATGTGTGGGTATGGCGAATATTGAATTTATACGAAGTGCATACGTGTTCGTGTGTAAAGAGAGTGGAACACCACTTATTAAAAAAAAACACTCTTTACCTTTCCAATCTTAACTCCTCATATTACACCGTTAATACTCTCCGTCTTGAATGTACTGAATAAATTTATTATTATTATTAATTATTATTAATATTATTATCACCGCGTCTTACTACCCATTTGGGTTATACGCACTTACGCCAATGTGTAGTGGTAGGGTGATTGTGAGATGGAATTGAGGACCTACAGTTTAACGTGAGATCCGAACCACGGTGGAGGCCTGTCATTCCACACATTCACATATTGTGATTAATATATGTCTTATCAGAGATGAAGGAAAGGTTTGGCAATCAAATAAATCTTTGCTGGGACCGAGAATTGAACCCCGAACCCCAGCACAGAAGTCTGATACCTTACCCCTAGACCACCAGGTCACCCGAATTGATAATTAAAGTTAATGTTTAAAAATACAAAATGTGGTAGACATATAACTTTAATTGTTATTGCTTATAACTTCAGAGTGAAAGTATAGTTTATTCTAGAGGCGATGTTGAAAAAATGACTCACCTCCACTTTTTCAACCCTCCTGGCCAGTCCTACGACCTTGAGCCCGTGTTTGACGAGTTCCTGAGCTATCGCAGCTCCTATCCCCACGCTGGCTCCAGTCACCAAAGCTACTTTAAACCCGACCAACGTTCCATGTCAAGCTTCTAGAAACAATCCTTTCCACAAGATTCGTTGCTCACGGCGTGTAGGCTTTCGAGTGGCCTTGATAAGTATTGCTTTGGATTTGTATTAAATACTTGTTCACTCGCGCTAAATAACTTGTTATCTCCTTTTACTGCGGCTTCGCGTGGAGTGGTTTTGTCTCGTCGAAGTCCAGTTTCGGGGCGATGGTGGTTGTCAGGCGTCAATCTTGTGGGTCCAGTGGATGGGGGTAAGGAAGGGAGATGGGGGGGAAAAACAGATAGGTCAGAGTCCCGGCAACACGAAGTCGCGGTGGGAGGTAAGGATCTGTCCGGCAACACGGAGTCGCGGTGGGAGGCAGGAACAGTCCCGGCAACACCGAGTCGCGGTGGGAGGCAGGATAACCATCCCGGCAACACGGAGTCGCGGTGGGGAGGTCGGGATAGTCGTGGGAGGAAAGGGAGTAACGATGAAACGCTCTTTTCAAACGAATAAAGATGGTTTATTATGCTCTTTCATAATGGTGGTTCTCCAAGGTTGGGTCACCACTGAAACTTAGCTCCAGAGATCACCGTGTTATATACCCCCCACCACTGCCCGGCCTTGACCAATGGGGAAAACGGGGGCTTCCTATTGGCGCGAGAAACCGTTAGAAACAGTGTCCATCACGCGAGCCAATAGGAAGCGCTGGCGCAGTGAGCAGAGGTAGAGTCGTCACGGACGGCTCAGACAACATGGACTGTGGGCCGGACCGGCAGTAGGGAGGGAGGGTGAAGCGGCCGGTGCAAGTGCGAAGGAAAGAAGGCCGACTGAACAGTGAGGTACATCAATCCCCCACACTGGCTTGCGCACTTGCACACGGGTGACCTCTGGTCTACGTAAATTTTACATCAACAAATTATTTATATATTTATCCTTAGGGCTAAGTTAATAATAATTTTAACATTGATTAGATTCAATAGTTCTGATGGACACAGAGAGAGAGAGAAAAAAAAAAAAGAAAACGTAAATATATGACAAATAAATAATAATAACGAAAATACACTACGGCCCTTTTTAGGGCCAAAACTATACAGTAAATAAAGACGGCCCTTCTTAGCGTTACCAGTAACAAAATCAACACACAATCTGCCCTTTTTAGGCCAATAAAATATGGCAAAAAAACGGCCCTTTATAGGGCCAACGAAAAAAAACAACACATAATCTGCCCTTTTCAGGGCCAAACAAATAACAGTAAATAAGACGGCCCTTTCTAGGGCCAACAAGTTATCGCACATAATCAGCCCTTTTTAGGGCCACACTTTGACAGTGTTTACTGAGTGGGGTAGCCACAGTGGGTGTGATTTTCACCACGCACCGTGATGTTGGCGTCACGCACTGGATGTGGAACCACGCACCATTATGTTCACGTCACGCACTTGGTTGTGTAACCACGCACCATTATGTTCACGTCACGCACTGGGTTGTGTAACCACGCACCATTATGTTCACGTCACGCACTGGGTTGAGGGACCACGCCCTGTGTTGGCGCACCCACGCATCGTTTTTCGCATCCCGCATTGGTTGTTGTGACCACGCACTGTCACGCACGGCGCTTGAGTAGCCGTGTACCCGGGTCTTTGGCCTCACCCTGTCTTGGGAGGGATTGGAGGTCGTCGGGGGTCGCAGTCTGGTACTCCATCCAGAACTATTTGGTAGGGGAGGGTCCAGTCCTTTTGTTCCCTCGGTGTTATTGGGTGCGGGGTCCATGGTTGTGAGTAGTTTGGGTAGCTGCGGTTTCCCGGTGTTTTCACCAGGGGGTGCAGGACGTATTGTCCTCTGTGTATTTTCTTGGATCGACCATTTGGGTAGGTAACCCAGTAGACCCCTCCTCTTCGTTTGCTCACCGGGTAGGGTCCTTCCCATTTGGGGGCAAAGCCGGCGTAGTAGGCCTCTGTTGCGTTAGAGAGGGGTTGGGTGCGGACCAGTACCAAATCACCGTTTTGAAAAGGTTGGGCGGCCCGTGCTGGAGGGTGGGTGTACCGTTGTTGGTAATTGGCTTGATTGACTCGTGCCTGTTCCTCTCTTTGGAGGGTTCCTTGGCTGGGGGGCTCGTTGTCTTCCTGCTCGCGTACTGGGGTTTCAAACCTCCACTCCCGGGTCTGTATAGAGTTCGGCCAAGTAGGAGTTCACTAGGGACATTCCTGTGGCTTCGTTCTTGCGGCATCGTAGATTGAAGGTGATCATAGGCAGGTAGGTATCCCATTCCCGATGGTTTCTCCGAGATTTGGAGTCGGATTCCCTTCTTTAGTTCCTGATTCCTTCTTTCTGTGGGATGGCTCGAGGGTGATAGATTGGGGTTGTCCAGGCTTCGACATCCCACTTTTGACAGGCGTTCGCCCAGGCTCGGCTAATGAACTGTGGGCCATTGTCGGACAGGAGATGTTTTGGATATCCCCATCGTGGGAAAAATTGTTGTTCCATCGTCTGAATTATCTGTCTGACCTCTGTTGACGCGAGTGGAAATACTTCTACCCATCTTGAGAAGAGATCCGTAATCACTAGGATGAACTTCTTTCCTCGGCGACTTCGGGGGTATGGCCCCATGAGGTCTAGGGCTACCACTTTCCAGGGGCGTTGTGGTTGACGGGGTCTTAGTGGTTCTGCCCCTTGATACCCCCCCGGTCTTACGACAGGCACAGAGCATGCAGTTTCGAATGTAGTTGCTGACTTCCGTTCGGAGGCCTTTCCGGGTGTAGCCTCGCTGAATGGCTCGTGTCGTTTCGTCTTCCTCCGGGTGCCCTGCCTGAGGGTGGTCGTGGTATGTCCAAATGACCTGTTGCCTGATTTGAGCTGGAACGATGAGTTTCCATGGTCCTTCCCTTCCTTCGCGTCTCCAGATATTCTCTTCTTTAACATGGTGTTCATTCCAGAACCGAGCATCGGTTGTTTTGGTGGGGGGTTGCCTTAGGCTGTCCAGAGTCTTCCAATGGTTCACTAGAGTTTGGATGTCTGCATCCTGTCTTTGTTCTGTCTTGACTAACTCATGTAGAGGTTCCTCTTGGGGTTGTAGGACTAGTATGGCCTCGGGTTCGGTGGGGCTAACCCTTTGACCGATGGCGGAGTCATCCGGTCCCAGTCTTGAGTCGCTGAACTGTGTTCTCGCTATCGGGTTGACGTGACAACGCATCAGGTAGATCGTTCAGTTTTCCCGGACAATGTTCTATGGAAAATTGGAACTCTTGGAGTAGGAGTGCCCACCGCGTTAGCTTGGTCCGTTGATCTTTCATCGTGTTCAGCCAGGTGAGAGCTCGGTTATCAGTACGTAGTATGAAGGGTTTATCTTCTAAGTAATGTCTATATCTCTTGATGGCCCAGATAATAGCGAGGCACTCCTGCTCGTTGCTATGGTACCGTTGCTCGGTAGGGGTTAGCTTTGCACTGGCAGACTGATGATTCGCTTGCCCATATCATCTTTTTGGGTACAGGACTGCCCCTAGTCCAATCCCGCTAGCGTCGGTTTGTAGGGTGAATGTTCGTGATGGATCTGGGCGGCTTAAGGGTGGTAGGTCTCGGAATGCTTCTTTAAGCCTTTGGAGAGCGGCTTCTGTCTTGGAGTTCCATATCCATCTGGATTTGGTTCTTAGAAGTTCGGTGAGAGGTGCTGTTACTTCCGACATCTGGGGCACGAATTCCCGTAGCCAATTGCAGAGGCCCAGGAGTTGTCGGAGCTGTTTACGGTTTCTTGGTGGTGGGGCTTCCGTGATTGCCTTGATCGTCTGTGGTTGTGGGGCGTTTCCGTGGCTAGAAACGATATGGCCCAGGTACTCTAGCTCCGTCTTGCCGAACTGGCATTTGGCCAGATTGCAGGTCAGTTGATGGAGCTCAAATCTTTCTAAAACCTTGCTCAAGTGGGTGAGGTGCTCTCCCCATGTCTTTGAGTAGATTATCACGTCGTCTAGGTAGGCGAAACAGAACTGGCCGGTGTACCCTGCTAACACTTCTTGGCTCATCAGTCGCTGGAAGGTACTTGGTGCTCCCTTTAACCCAAAAGACATAACTGTAAATTGCAAGGTTTTCTCCAGTAGGGGTGGTGAAAGCAGTCAGTGGTTTTGAATCGGGGGGTAGGGGAATCTGCCAGTAGCCTGATTTCATATCGAGGGTGGTAAATATTTCTGCGTCTCCCAGATCTCGAAGGGTGTCATGTACGTTGACGGCGGGTGGAGTGACATCGATAGTGGCGGTGTTCAGTTGTCGGAAATCAATGCAGAAACGGGGAGTTTTGTCCTTTTTATCCACAATTACAATGGGTGAATTATATTCCGAGTTTCCAGGTTCTATTATCCCCTGGGATTTCATCTCCTGAACCTGGTCTTCAATTAGCGCGCTCTTGGTGGGGGAGTAACGGTAAGGCCGTACCATAATCCGTTGATTATCTTTAAGTCGAATTTGATGATTGATGCTGCGTGTTCTTCGCAGTGGGTCCTTGGGTGTTGAAAACTGCTCGGTGTTGGTCTAGTATCTGAGTAGTTGTCCTTGATACTCTATTGGGGCGTGTTGTCTGATTTGGTCTTGAGGAACCGGAGGGGGATTCTCATTGAGTCTTGCAATCCAGTACAGAGTATGACGCTCTTGGTTTTCCCAAATAGCACTCGGCTGTTCTCGTAGTCCAGGATTACTTTCTGTTCTGTGAACCATGTTGTCCCAGAATAAGTGGTTTCGAGTTCATCGGAACCAGGAACGTGACGTTGGCTTCTAGGGTTTGCATGGTTAGCGGTAAAGTAATCTGGCCCGGATGGTAAGGTCACTCCCAACCTTGGCCCCGGTGGATTGGTGTGGGAAAGGAATAAGTTCTTCAGGTTTTTTAGGGGTGAGTTGTTGGTATTGGGTGAAATTACCAGTAGCTCCGGTATCTAATAGGGCTAGTAGGGGGCCGTGAGGGGTTTCGCACATAACTCTTGGGATGTTTGGATGTTGAGGGATTGACGCTGTTTATTACTGGTGGCGGCCCTGATTCCTGTTTACCAGAGGCGGGGCCCTGTTGTCCTCTGGGTTGCGTTTCCCGGTCTTTCTTTCTCTAGGTGCCGTTGGTTTAGCACTGGGCAAGTCACGTGAAAATGGTTTTCCCTGGACAGTTTTTAAAATTTTGGGGTCCGGTTCGATAGGGGGGTGGGATCTTGCTGGGGCGTGTGTCACTGGCCCCCGTGTTTAAAACCGGGGGCCGTTCCAAAATTTTCCCCCCCAGTGATAAGTTTTTCAAATTTTAGGGGGTGGATTTTGGGAAAAAAGGCCCCCGCCCCCGGGCAAAAATTTTTGATTAAAAAGGGGGGAAAAACTCTGCTGAGGGGGTGGGGGGGGGCCAAAAACGTTGAACACCGTACTTTGTGCCAAAGGGAAAACCTCAACGGGTCAGCCCCTTTTTGTTCCTTTCCGTATAGCTCGGGGGTTTTGGGAGGGGCCCCAGGTTTTTTTTTCGGGGAAAGGGGCGTTAGCCCATGCTTGAACTTTTCCCCCAATCGTTTATTTTCTCCAATAGTTTTCCCCACTGAGGGGCGGGCTTTAAAAAAGCCGTTGGGGGGTAGGTACCCATTCTAGGGGGGAAAACCCCCAGGGGCCTGACGAACCCAAAAAACTTTTTTGGGAAAAGTATAGGGTTTTTCGCCTCGACCTGAAAGCCCCGGTAGAGTTGGTAGGTGGTAAGAGTTTAAAAAAAAAAAAACACTGGCCTTTAAAATTCCCCCCCCCCCCGGCCCCCCTAGGTTGGGGCCCCCCCCCCTTAAAACCCCCCCCCCCCCTTTCCCCCCCCCCCCCCCCCCTTTTTAAATTTCCCCCCCCCCAAAATTTTTTCTAGGGCCCCAAAATTTTTCCGGGCCCGGCCGGGGAGTGGTATTTTTGGGCCCCCATTCCCCCCCCGGGAAAAAAACCTCCCCCCCAACTTTTCTCCATAAAAGGGTTTTTAAAAACCCTTTTCAATAACCCCCCCCCAACCCCGGGGTTTTCAGAGGAGGGCAGGGGAGGCGTTCAAAAAAAGTCACGTTTCCCCCGCCCCCAATTAAAAGGGGAAAAAAGTTTTTTCAGAAAAGGGGGGTTTAACATAGTGTGGGGCCCCTCCGGGGGGACCCGAGGGGGTTGGAAAATTTTTTACTCCGGGGCCCCCCAATTTTTTTTTTTTTTTTTTTTCCTTTTTTGGTTTTAAGGCGCTTCTTTAGTAAGGCTTTTTTTTTTGGGAGGTCTCTTCTTTTTTGAGGTCGTCTTCTTTTTGAGGTCGCCCCTTTTTGGTGGGTCGTCTTTTTGGCGAAGGTCTTTTTCCTTTTGGGGGTTTCTCTTTTGGGGGGGTTTTTTCCTTTGTGATTCGTTTTTCCCGGGGGGGGGAGCCCTTTTTCTTTTAGTTTTCTTTGGGGGAAGTCTTTCTTTTTTTGGGGAGGTTTTTTGGGGGGCCCCCCGGTTTTTTCACCCCGGGAAAATTTGCGGTGTTTTTGGGGTGGGTTTTGGGGCCGTTACATCCTTTCCTTTCCCCTTGGGCCCCCTTTGGGGGGCCCCCCAAATTTTTTCCCCTTTTAAAAATTCGGCTTGGGGGTTGGGGTGGTTTTGTCCCCCCCCAAGTCCTTTTTTGGGGGGGATGGGGTTTCCCCGTCAACCCTTGGGGGCCAGTGGAGGGGGTTTTAAGGAAGGGGGTTGGGGGGGGAAAACAGATAGGTCAGAGCCCCGGAACACGAATCGCGGGGGATTTTAAGGCTGTCCCGGCAACCCGGGGTCGCGGGGGGAGGCGGGGGGAAAAACCCGGCAACCCCGGGGTCGCGGGGGGGGGAAAGGTAACCATCCCGGCAACACGGATCGCGGTGGGGTGGGGGTACCCCGGGGGGGAAAGGGGGGAAAAAGATGAAACGCTTTTTTTAAACTAAAAAAGATGGTTTTTTATCTCTTTCATAAGGGGGGGTTTTTTCCCCCAAAAGGTTTGGGAAAACCAAAATAAAAAATTTTGCCCCCAGAATCACCGTGTTAAATACCCCCCACCAATGCCCGGCCTTTTTCCCAAAAGGGGAAAACCGGGGGGTTTCCTATTGGCGCGAGAAAAACCTTTGAAACAGTGGGGCCCTCACGCGGGGGCCCAAAAGTAAGCGCGGGGGAATGAGCCAAAAGGAAGGGCCCCCACGGAAGGCCAAAAACAACATGGACTTGGGCCGGGGCCCCCCAGTAGGGGGAGGGTGAAGCGGCCCCGGGCCCCAATGCGAAGGAAAAAAGGGCCCACTGAACAGAGGCACAAACTTTTGGGGGATCAGGGGTTGACACTTTTAAAACAATGCTAATGGTTTGTGATAATAAAAAAAAATGAAAAAATTATCGGCCCCAAAAGCCAAAATTTTAAATTACGTAAAAATGTTTAACCAAAAATTGCCCACCAAAAATTTTTTTGTAAACCCCGAATGTTCGGTAGTAGCCCCGAAAAAAATTTTTTATAAAAAAATTTTTTTTCGGAAAAACTTTTTTTTGGGCCCGAAAATTATGAGAAAATTTTTGGTTTTTGGGCCCCCCCCCCCAAAAAAATTGGGGTTTATAAATGTTTTTTGTCTTTGTCCCCCCCCGTCCATTTTTAAAAAAGTACTGAAAAGGTTTAGTAAATTTTGTTCAAACTTAATTAATTTTATACGTCAGAATTTGGTTTTTTTTTTCCAGCCTCAAATTAAAAGGTAGTTTTTACTGATGAAGTTTTTTTAAAAATTAAAAATTTACAGACTATTTTAACTTTTTTTAAAAAAAAAAAAACTAGGAATTTTTTACCCCAAAAATAACCACTAGCTTAAAATTTTTGGGGAAAAAATTTTGTTTAAGGGTAATTTTTTGGTTTTTAATTTTTTAAAAAATTTTTTTTTTTTTTTTTAAAATAAAACTATTTTTTTTTCAGTAAAACCGGGATTGTTTCCCCAAAGGAATAAAAAGTAAAAGTCTACCGAATTTTCTCCCAAAAAAATTTTTTTAATTATAGTTTCCTGTTCATTTTATTTTTTTTTAAATTTGAAAAAATTTTTAAAAAGGGGGAGTAAAATTTAAAATGGTATCTGTTAATAATTAACTTACCCATTATAAAAATTAAAAACTTTTTTAATTTTCCTTAAAAAAAATAATTAATATTTTAATTTTCTGATGACGGTTTAAAACCCCCGATCTCTTAGCGAAGTTAGTGAATAAAAAGGGCCCCCGGGGGGAATTTGGGGGACGGGATAAAAAAATTTTTGGGGTGCTCCCTTTCACAAAAATTGGGGGGGGTGTGGTTTTTTCCTTTAGTTATAGGGATCAACCTAATCAAACAACCAAAAAATGAAAAAAAACCCTTTTTTTTTTAATATAAATTTTTTTTTAAAATTTTAAAAGGCAGTGCATTTTTAAATTTTAAAAAGGGGTTTTTTAATACCTCAACAAAATTTTATAGGGGTTTTTTTTTTTTTTTTTTAAATTTTGTCCTTCCACATTTAAAAACCTTAAAAAGGTTTAAAAAATAAAATTTTTTTTTTTAAGATGTTTTTTCCCAAAAGTCCTGTTTTCCTTCCCTAAATTATAAATTTTAACACCCCCAACCAAACCCCATTCATAAATTTTTTAAAAATATTTTTTTCTGAAATATCATTTTTTAAAATACTATGAACAAAAAACTCAAAAAAAACCAATTTTTTTTCAACATATCTTGAAAAGACTGACACTAGGGAACTCTTTTTCCCTGCCCTTTTACTGTTTGCGTGGGGACTTTTAATTTTGGGGGAGAGGTTTTGAAACAAAGAGGATTGCGGAAAAGTTTTTTTTGGGGGGTTAAACGTTTTTAAGGTCCAAATTAAAGCTTGTCAAAAGCCAAAAAAATTTTTGTTTTTTTGTATGTAGAATTTTTTAAAAAAAATTATATTCGTGATTGACCATTTTTTGGGGGAAAAACCTTTTAAAAATTAAAATTTTTTTTTTTAAAAGGAAAGGGTGTAGGGGACGCGAAAAAAAAGATTTCTAAAGTAAATAAAGAAAAAAACCTTTTTTGTCCAAAAAAAATATAATGAAAGTTCCAGTAGAAAAATACTGTATATTTTTTAATTTTTTCCCTTTAGGGGTATAACCCCTCTTTTTAAACCGTCATGGTTTTTCCGAAATTTAAAAACTTATTTTTCTCTTCATTTAAAAAAATTTCCCCCTCTTTTAAGTCGGGGATACTCATAGTCATTGGGGGAAAATTTTTAAAAACCGTTGATATAAACCCCGTGCATAAAATTAGGTTTTTTATTTTGTACTGAAGCAATATTTTTTTAAAATTTTGGGGCCAAAAAAATTTTTTGTTTTAAAAAAAGGATAAACAAATGGGGTTTTTTTTTTCCCCCCCACCCCCCCCTTAAAAAAGGGGAATTCCAAATTAAAAAACCCCATAATGATTGTTAGCCCCGGACCTTTTGAAAAAACCAAAAAACAATATGGTTTTTATTTTTTATTTTTTTAAAATTTTTGTTTTAAAAAAAACCATTTGGGGAAAGCAATATTTTTTTGAATAGACCCGTAAGGTTTTTAAAAACCCTTTTGTAAAACTTCCTTAAAGTTAATGATGTTGCAAAACCCCAATTTTTTGGGAAAAGTATGGAAAAAAATAGTGTAAGTGGGGGTTTTGGGCCCCGGGAAAAAGTTAAGAAAATGAAAAAAAAATTTTATTAAAGGGAAAAATTTATAACATTTTTTTTTTATATTAAAATTTTTGGGCTATTTTATAGTATAATATTAATAATATCATCAAACCCTGAAAAAAAGGGAAAAAAAAAATTTCTTGAAGGGGTGAAATATATTTTTTTTAAAAAATAAAACCTTTTTTAAAAAACCCGACACTTTTTTCCCACAAAAAAAAATTAAAATTTACAAAAAAAAAAAAAAAAAAAAAAAAAAAAAAACTCCAACCTTTTAAAATTTTTGATACACCCTTTTAAAAATATTATTACAGAAAAAAAATTTTTTAAACGATTTTTTCCTGATTCATATCATTTTTAGAAAAAATGGTTTTTAAAATTTTTAAAAGTAATAAAGTGTAACTTAAAGGTTTTTTTTTAAAAAACTTACATATTTCCCCTTTGAAAAAAAAAAACATTAAAAATGGAATTAAAATTTGGGGTTAAAAATTTTAAAAAAATTAAAATTAATTTTTGGGGAAGTTGCTAATTCCCCAAAATTTTTTAAATTTTAAAAATGGCCCTTATAATTAACCCCAATTAACAGCCCCGGGTAAAAATTTTAAAATTTCCCTTTTAAAATTAATAAATAAATAATAAAAAATTAAATATATTTTTTTTTTTTTATTTTTCAGATTTTTGTGCAACACAAACGATTTTTAGACCTAAAATTAATTTTTTTGAAAAACAATTTTTTTTGAATCTGAAAAAAAAAGTTACTCTCAAAAATCTTTCTAAAAAAAATCAAAAATTTTCAAAAAAATTAATGTAATTTAAGTTGTTTTGACCACCTTCGCTTATACATATCTCGTATATATTGGTTTAAACAGGAAAACACAATAATATAAACAATCAGTTGTAATTTTTTTTTATTAAAGAGGAACTCAATTGTTGTGGTCTGATATATTTTTGGAGCTCGGGTTCTAAGGTTCATTAAAAATTATTTTACTATGTTATAAAAGGTTTCATACTTTCAATTAATTATTAAAAGTGAAGTGTATATATTCACATATCTTCAGAAAGATATCGGGAGAAATTTTTAATTTTAAGGCCAGTGATCTGATATCGTATTTGGGCCTTGGTTTTTATTAGAATCTATGAGAGATCGTCAAGTGGTGAGATAACGCCAATACATTTTATCTTCGCTGGCCCTAAATCGTGGTTTTATTCAAATATACAAACATGTCTAAATTGATGCATTATTAGTATCGAATAGTTTTAAACCAATTATACACCAACTATACACATATTTATTTCAAAATAAAACTTTGAATTATAAGAAAAAAAATCACCTTTTTTAACCTGATTTTGTTTCATCGGTCTTCCCTAAATCTATTTAGTTTGTGAGTGTAGTTAAATAATAAAATAAAATGTTATGATAACTAAACTATCATGAAGTAAGTAATATTTATTAAAATATGATATATTGTTCAATACATTAAATATATTCTTTAGCCTGTAATTTTTACTCCATTGCACGTATATTGACCCCAGTTGAGCCAGCTACGAACACTACACTCCCAACCACAAATAACGCGCACGGTCTCAACAACATGCTACGATAGACAGAGCCAGCGCCGCCTAAATATCCATGCGCAAAAAACCCGGGCCAAAGAACTTCAGAAGAAAAGAAGAGACTCTTCACCCCAGTGTCCAGGCTGTTCCCAAGTGGTCTAAAAACGTATGGATGATTCCATCGCCTGTGGATTCCTCCCCTTGTTTATTCTATTTGGATTACCACCCCTCCCCATGTGGTCCCCCCGGTTCTGTGTACCATGTGTTGTGCTGAATGATATATAAGACTGGTTTTGAAAATGAAGAGCACTCTTGGACATGCTTCGGAAATAGTTGGACGAGGCTGATGCTTCGGTTATTATTTATAAAATTTAAGCAAAATTCTCTTTCGGCGTATTTATTTACTTTCTGTCTTCTAAATTATCTTTCAGCATAATATTAATAATTTCTTTTCGTTTATTGAAATGATTGGACTTTGTTCACACATGATTAAGCAAAGACTTTGTTAATTTAAATTTAGGGATATTAAATGTTTTGGCATATTTATCGTTTATTTATCTCAAACCTTTTGAGTAATGCTCAAATTTGGTTTGCTCGGTTGAATATTAGATCTTGGAAATGTTTATTAAATATTATATCTTGGATATGTTTATTAAATCTTGGAAATGTTTATCGAATATTAGATCTTGGAAATGTTTATAAACTTAAATTAATCTTGTTGTTAACCTTGAGTTCTAAGTAGTAAGGTTATAGTTATGAGGTTAAGCGCTAATTGTAGGACAGCGCTAGTGATGAGATGGTTGGAAAACTTTATAGTAATTTTGATTATTGTACGCAATTCTTTTACCAGGATTATCGAATATATTGTTGGTTAATTTTAAGATCGATATTAAAGTTTATTGATATTATATAAAACATTTTTATATATGAT
The DNA here is from genome assembly GCA_039000515.1 of Timema cristinae. NCBI lineage: Eukaryota > Metazoa > Arthropoda > Insecta > Phasmatodea > Timematidae > Timema > Timema cristinae. Next base: position 40,669,930 of record JBCFYV010000100.1, on the reverse strand, counting down.
GAGCCAATGTAGTACTTCTCATTTGTATCACTACGAAATTTGTTTCGAAAGTTGCGGGCAATACTCAAGTCAAATTATTGTTAGTATTGGAAAATGAGGATTCCTGAGGAATTTTAAGATGAAGGTTTTGTATTTACAGTCTTTGGAGACTGATTGGAGTAAACAATGACTTTCGTGTTTGATATTGTTAACCAAGATAAAGAATTTAATTGTTAATATATTGTTGCTTTCTTCAAGCTAAACCATTGTGTCATGATAGAACGATTTTTGTACATTATCAATTTAAATACGGACTTCTTCCTTATTGGACATGTAGCAAATAGTTAATTCATTCTTTTAATAAATTATCAATTCTGTTGACTTCTTGATTTATGCTACTTTCCTATTACTTATATATCCTTAGGATTTATAACTTCCCAACTGTTAAGAGTTTTTTTTAAATGGGTGGTTAAGGTGTACCATTGTTGAGGTTGGGTATAGTCCGCGACCGGATTGGGTTGCGTGTTCTGGGTAGAGTTGTACATATATTTTCAATTTTTTTTTTATAACTTACACAACTCACTCCTATTCCCGTTTTATTAGTTTATTATTTGGACTCTACTTGTTAGGTTTTGTATTAAGAATAAGGTTCATCTCATAGGTGTAATGTCTAACGAAATAATTAGGTATGTACTAGATTCACATACTACTTAGAAGCTGTCTATGATGATGAGTACAGTTAAGGTACAATTCTCTCGGCGCGTCACGTGTCTTGAGTCTACGACCAGCGACTGGACTGGTTTCCATAGTTTGTATAGGTCTCGATTTAAGGGGATCTAGTCTAGCCATTGAGTTAGGGACAAAATAGTTATGAGGTATTTAAAATAGATAGAAGAAACATATTGAACTACAGTAAGGGTAATGATTTTAGTAGTTGGCACCCAGTAAACTAAACATACAGTTTCAATAAATATTTTATTTTTCGTATTCATAGTAAATCTGAAAACTACAGCGAGGAAAAATATTTGAAATGCATACAATATTATTTGAATATGAAATTGAATGAAACATCAGTAAATAAAATATATTGTTGTGTTATAATATAATATGATTCTTAAATTTAATCAAAATTTGAATATATTTTAAATAAATAAATTTATTAATCTACTCCTTCAATTTGAGCTCTTCATATCATATAGTCATAGTGGTGATTCGTTCACATTTTCTCTCCAATTGGCTTAATAGTTATCTCGTGAATCTGAAAAATAGAAAAATAAATGGTTTTATGATCATCTAAATCCTAAATTTATTTTAAAATGATAGTTAATAAATTGAAAATACTAATTTTAACTTAATGCTAAAATAAACTTTTACTATATATTAACTTGCTAAATCTCCTGTACATTAAAAATAAATTATGAAACAGAGAAATATTGTTTCAAAATATATTTTACTAGTTTATATCTTATTTATGTATGGAGTGTTATAAGAACATATTGTAATCGTGAATCTCAATTTATTAATTTTCCATCAATATGCGAGCTTGAAATATTAATAATATTTACTTACCTGGACATGGGGTGGAGTTCCCAGTGTATAAAGCACGGCATCCGCAATGTCCTTAGCTTGTAAAACAGGATTTTCCTTGTAAAGAAATTTCTTCATCTCTGGCCCATATATATTCGCAAACTCTGTTTCTACAACTCCAGGGCTAACGCTCTAAGTAAAAAAAAAAAAAAAATGAGAACTAGTCAAGATTTTTAAAAATAAATAACACTTTATTAATATGTAAATCCAAATTTAGACATTTGAGATATTTGATTGATTTTCTGGAATACCTTAAAATATTAATCTAGATTGATTTTCTGGAATACCTTAAAATACTAATCTAAATTTATAAAACTGAATCAACACGTTTGTGTCAAGTTTTCTAAAAAAAGGGTGGGAGATTTATGGTGGAGATTTTTTTAAATAGAATTTAAAGCTAGGTATTTGCTTATTAGTTGGATTAAAACATAATATTGAACCACAGTAGGTTTAACATATATATTTTTAATACATTAGATTCAAATTAATATAGTTTAATATAAGACCAGCCTTACAATTTACAAACATGTGTTGAATCAAGAATCCTTTGAATAAATTGTAATACACTTAGTATATCCAAGTTCAATGCTCTTTAATACTTTTATTTCAGAAATTCGGGACTATCTAATTGACTCTTTAGGTTAGCAAAAACCTTCCTTTTATATTTAATAGATGTGTTTTTTGCAATATTATCAACGGTCAATAACCGATAAATGGAAGGTAAAAGTGCATTGAAAATTAAGGCACTTTGGTATGTTCACAAATTATTATTTATTCTTTTAGGATCTTTTAAATTTAAAAAAGAGCTAGGTTGGATTTCTGATTATAAAACTTAGAATAGTGGCTCTTAAACTGTGGTACGCGTACGCCCAGGGGTACGCTTGCTGCTCTCAAGGTAAAATCCGAAAATGACAAAAGAACAAAACGTGGTGGGGAATTTTCTAAGCAGCTGAGGGAAATTTTCTTCTTTGATTACCTGGCATCTGACATTTAACCTGTAATTTGGAAAAAAATTATCTTGGGGATACATTAAACTTTCAGTCATGACCAAGGGATACAATCTAAACAAAGTTTGAGAACCACTGCTCTAGAACTAACATCTTTGCCGGAGTTATCTGAAATATAAATATGTACAGAGGGTGTGACCAAACGTACCGTTATTTTAATCTTTGAACCAAGTTGCACCAATTCTCGTCGTAGCCCCTCAGTTAAGACTGTGACCGCGTGTTTGGAGGCGTGGTACATAGTAGCAGAGGTAGCACCGGGTAGAGAGTGACCTACAATACTACCAAAAAAACATCCTTAATTAGTACAGGGATTCATACAGTGGTTAAAACTTTCGAGAAAAAACATGATTAAACATCTTCATATTTATTAAATGCAATGTATTTAGCTAACAGAGATTTAAACCATTTCAGTGAACGAATGGTCTCTAAACCATCACTCTCGTATTCGACTGGCCTGCAAATGACTGAGAAATTGGGGCTCGAATCCCTGCTGGATCTATTGAGGGTGGTTATTCTTAAATAGTTTTCCCACTCTCCTTCCACGTTAATGCGGGCAGATTACCTCTAAAATGCTTCCTTCCTCATTCCTACCCCATTAGAGTAATTATAGTATATATGTGTAACCTGAAAGTGTAGTAAAACGCACCATTTTAAAAAAAAATTAAATATGTTATTTTTATTATTATTAGCACCGCATCCTACCACTACTCGTTCGGGTTATATTCATTTACGCTAATGTGTAATGGTAGGGTGATTGTGAGATAAAATGGAGGACCTACAGTTTAACGTGGAATCCGAACCACGATGGAGGACTGGCATTTCACAAGTTGTGATTAATACACGTCTTGTCAGAGGCGAAGGAAGGGTTTGGTAATCAGATAAATCTGTGGCGTGACCAAGTATTGAACCCCGGACGCCAGCATAGAAGTCCGACACCTTACCCCTAGACCACCAGGTCACCTAATATTAATAAGATGAAGCATTCGTTTGTCTGTATTTACTTATGAGCAATGTGAGATATATACTGCAAGTAGAGGTCTAAAATTTTAAAATTAATCGACCCAGTGCACCAACATGTACACCAGGAGTGGTATTAGGGATGTATAACAGAGAGTAGGTGTTACCTATTAAGATGAATGATATGGCCATCGTTCACCCCTCGCTCCTTCATGGACTTAAGAGCTTCTCTCGTGAATATACTAAGACCTTTCACGTTTACATCAAGGACTTGCCAACTTCCGCTGCCAATCTCTGAAATAAGGGGAACATATATAATATTATTATTATTATTATTGCTCTCTCAATAAATGTAGATACAAGATTTCTTTACTAAACGCAGTGGCAGGTTGAGTTTTGTAACAGTACTTTCATTAACAAACTACGTACATTAACTGATCATTCCGTCATCTGCAATAATCTTAAACAACACCAAGTTTAACTAATAAATTACACACAATAAATAAATGGCTTACATTTTAATTTGTAACTTACAATATATTACATGTTAAGTATTAAATTGAACACAACCTGACTTTATTTAAAATATTATGTATATTTATAATTTTATTCAAGCAATTTTGTGTGTGTACATCTAATTAGACAGCCTATTTTTTAAGTAATTGATAGGTTTCTTTGGTAAAAATAAAAATAAGGATTTTCACTTTCTATTTATGGCTATAAAATGAGGAAAAACTTAATATTTCTTAGCAGTAAACACCACAATAAATCTAACGCCAACATAACCAATATGGATTAGAATCTCTAAATCAATCGCGTAAGTACCTGCCAAAAAGATGTATTGGTTGCTACCGACATAGATGGGTGATTACGTATGCACTGTAGTAGTAAAAGATGGTTGCATGTTCAATGGCTCAAATGAAGTTGGAGGAAAATAACTTTGTTGATCATATCTGGTGCTGGGGCAATACCTGGGCATTTGTAGTCTTGGAGTTATAAGTAGATTATAGAAATATTCTTACCGCTCAATGGTTCGCCGGTTCCTACACCAGCATTGTTGATCAGAATATCCACGCCACCGAGGTTCTTCTTAATCCAACCGAAAGCAGCTATAATATCTTCCTCTTTGGCGATATCTGCTTTCACAGCATAGAGTTTCCCTGGAGCGCTCTTCAAACTAGCTGCCAGTTTCTAAACAAATTAAATAAGTGTTTTCAAACAAAACACATACCGGTAATTGTATTAATGTCAACGCTATTTTAATACACGTACATTTAGGGGAACCACCCCTACTTCACGCGGCAAATATATAAAGTTGACCTCAACATCCAAAAGTACGCCACTTGTACCCATCTGGAGCTAGTTCTATCCAGTCCACCTCATTAAACCCTATCTCTTTCAAAACCACATATCTATGAAACTCTTTGTGATAAGAAAGAACAAACCATCGTAAAGTTGTAGGGTTATTAAAATAAAACACGTTTATTTGAAAAGTATTTTTATAAAGGCAATAGTTTCTGATTTATAATAAAATATTTTTCTTAACGGGGGAATGTGAAATGGGGAGTTGTAAAGTTACAAGACTAATATAATCCATATAATCAGACAGTTAGTTATATTAAAAAAGCTAAATATGTTTGATCACAAAAAAACACAATAAAGAAAATTGGGGGGTTGTACGGGGTGCGAATTATTATAGTAATTAAATTGTTAAAAACTGAGAGCAAAACTAGCACCTAACTTGTTGTAACAGAACAATTAAATAAGCAGCTGTTGACACATCGCTGTGAACCCTTATGCTCTTTGGTTAACCGTGATATTCCTTTTTAAAAATGGCTAAAAATTAAAAAAGAAATTTACAAATTATATTAATAAATATTTTTTTTTTTAAATTAAACATATATTTTAAAATAAATTTCCCAAAATATTTTTTCTTACAATAAACCTTAGTTAATTTGGGCTGTAAAGGGTTAACAATGTATATTATTTCATATAATGTTCTTTGTTAAATGTGATTCTATTTTTACACTATGTTTCTAAGTAATTAATAAATGTAACCGCAATCCACAGCAATTGTTACTTTATGGACAATATTTGCTGTTAATGTGTTGCCGATCACTTTTAACAGACTACGGACTAGAAATGTTAATTTTATGGGTCAAGTTTGTCATTCTGTCCTATTTTTATAAATGCATTAATACACTAACACAAATACTTCCAACACACAGAAGATAATGTAGCTTATGATATATGTATCATCTTTACTTATATGTTTGGAAAATACACATTCCTGCTGAGACAACGCAACTAGGTGTTTGAGGGGAAAGCTCTTACTTCAAATTTTTTAGCGCCGCGTCTTACTACACGTTCGGTTTGTACACTTGATTACTTTAATTACGCTAATGGGTTAGGAATGGGGAAGGTTGTATTTAGAGTAATTGAACCCGCATTTGCTTGGAGGGAAAGTGAAAAACGATTTAGGAACCCACATCCACTGTTCACTCAACTGAGATTTGAACCTCAATCTCCCCGTACTCGGAAGTCCTGCTCAACACGAATCTAGCGCGTTAGCTAACTACGCCACCGAGGTGGGTAGTTTAGTTGTTAAACCCATTACATATATGTTATAGTTTCCATGTGTAACGTTTGTGTTTGTTTTAGTCGTGTGCATTAATTCCAAACATTTGTTCATAATTTTAGGTCATTTATTAAAATTTTAGGTACATTTTTCTAATAATTATTAGGTCATTTAATAAGTTATATTTTGATTGATATTAGTTCATCAAAATCCAGGACTTGAAGTTATAAACATAAATTGCAATTACAGTTACTTCGAGTGACAGAGCTAAAAAAATAAACTCACCTCCACTTTCTCAACCCTCCTAGCCAGTCCTACGACCTTGAGCCCGTGTTTGACGAGTTCCTCAACGATCGCAGCTCCTATCCCCGCGCTGGCTCCAGTCACCAGAGCTACTTTACCCGACCAACGTTCCATGTCAAGCTTCTAGAATAGTTCCACAAGATGTGTTACACTAAGAGCTTGTTCTCATTCGACTGACACTTAGTGTTGCCGGGGATGTGTTTTAAATACTTATTCACACATGTTATGTAACTAGTGACGTGGTGTTCAGGTTAGAGATACTTCAAATCAACTTAAACTGGTGGTAGTGATAGTAAATATAACCTTATCTTAAAATGCGTTAATCGCTTTTCTGATCGATTGCACAACAAAAACTTGCCTCATATTGATTTAACTTTATGCAATGTTTTTTCTTGTATCTTTATTTCTTTAAGAATAAAATACTCTATTTAAAAAGTTATTAAAAATGTATCAAGCACCACAGAATAAATATTAATAAAGAACACAACAAATATCAATAATTTATATAGAAACTATGGTTTAAATTTATAAAAGATTTTGTCTATATAAGTTCTGCTACATGGACGGTAAATGACATTTTAAAGCGGCTACAGCTGCCCATGAGCCCATAGACTAACCCAGGGGTCAGCAACCTACACCACGCGTGCCAATCTTGGCACGCGGAATGATTTTCAATGGCACGCTGAGCGATTTGTCAAAAATCATATAAAACTTATATTTTAACTAAAACTTTTGATGTGCGTAATATTATTAATAACGTGTTTAATGTTTCAATGATTCAATTTTTTTTCAAACTTTCAAAAGCATGTATTTGGAGCTTAAATTTGGTGAAACACATTTATAGTTTTATTATTTAATCCGATTTATATATATTTTTTAACTATTCAAGTAACAGTAGTTATTTAATGCATTCGATTTAAAAACATGTCGTTACAGCTATATTTTACAAAAATAACTTAAACTTATTTTAATAATTGTATTAGTTGACTATAATAAAAAATATAAACGATTTGGGTGAGCTTAAGTTGGTTGGATTAGGGGGAAATCACGCCCTCCTATCAATCATCACACCATTAGGTGGTAAAATTGCTCCCCACACACTGTTTTACACACTTACAAATCAAGTACTCCCAAGGACCTAGCAAAGATTTTGAAGATCCTAGCCTAGATTAAAAAAATGGAATAAATTTCGTCAATAATTAGTTCGGTAACTTCAATGTATATGTTTACATAAAATGCATACAAATACACAATAATCTTTATTTAATTGAAAAACCTAACCTAACCTAAACAACAAAGAGACAGTTGTGATGAATCAATGTATTTTGACTTCCTCAATACCTATTGATCTGCGATGAGTCGATTTGAAATATCCACCCTCCTAAACAAAAGAATGCGATGAACCGATCTACGCTGGTGAAAATGGTAAGGTCGTGAGGAAAGTGAGAAAAGTGCTCCCAAACGACCTCGTTAAAATTATTTTGGTGAGACAGACAAGGTCGTGTGGGCGTACTTTCTCACCTGTTAGCATGATTATTAATGCGAGGGGTGCAATTTTCCGAATCACGCTGAACGACTTTGCAGTATTACTTTGGCACAACACTACTAAAAGGTTTCCGACCCCTGGCCTAACCAATACGTGATTATTTTATTCATTTTCATATTGCTTGTTCAACTCAAATGTTCATCACTTTGACCATTATAATCAAATAATCATCTATCCTGCCCCATTAAACAGTCAAATTCAACATCTAAGCCATGAATGGAGGATCGCGGATGCCCATGTTCTTCGTTTCCCCCAAGTTGTATAGAGCTAAAAAGAACAAATCTAATTTACCTAACTTACACACTAGCATAAATATATGATGGTTATAAAATGTACAATCACCTCACTAATACATTTAAAACTTTTTAAAAAAAGCTTTAGAAAATAAACTTAAATACTGTAGCAATATTTAGATTAAATCAACATGTACATGAACCAGCTTCGTTAGTCGAATGGTCTAAGGCGTCACTCTTGCAATAAGCTGGACTGTCAATAACGATGAATTTAGAATACGAATCCCAGTCGAGTGTATTGAGAGTGACTTTATCTAAGTGGCTTTCCACTCTCTCTTCACGCCAATAAGGGTACTCTTCTTTTAAATTCAACCTTCCTCACACCTAACACATTAGTGTAATTAGTACATACACGCAAGTTCCGAACGAGTAGTAAGACGCCATACTTTCTTAGTCTGATTATAAATACTATAAAATTAATTTAGTCAATAATATAATTTATCTATACTTATAAAATAACATGTCCTGACTGACTGACTGACTGATTCATCATCGCCGAGCGCAAACTATCAAGGCTACAAGCATGAAATTCGGACTGTATATTCATTTTGTTATGTAGGCACCCACTAAGAAAGGATTTTAGAAAATTCCACCCCAAAGGTGTCAAAATAGGGGATGATAATATGTATGATTATATGTATGAAAGTCCGTCATTTTGAAAGTTACATAAACAAAATTTTGTATTTCAGTTATTGACGTAAAACCAATAAATACATGTTTCAGGAATTTTGGAAATTTTATTTAATAAGGGATGAAAAAGGGGGTGAAAATTTGTATCGGACTTACATTATTTTTGATCTGAGGTCAAGTTATGGTCATCAACGTAACGTAATATTTTAAATTAATCTGTAAATACATATGTATATTTTCGTATTTGTATATAATCAACTTCCACGCGAGCAAAACCGCGGGCAACAGCTATCTAGTATAGCATAAATATCCAAACTATCGACAACAACAAAATGTCAATATGTATCAAAATCCTAGTAATTAGTTACAAAATGTTTATCACAACCTCATTGAACTAAAATAAGTATTGTTTTCGATATCATAAATATATATAAAATGATTTCGTAAAAAAAAAAAAAAAAAATTGGTGTGTGTTACTTATGTACGCGCGTGAGAAGTTATACTTCTTTGGCATCATTAAAAAATAGTTTTTAATTGCATGCAAATAATTAATTACAATAAAATGATAATATTTAGTATTAATTATGTTAAATAATAATATTTTAATTTATATCAATAAATAATACATACGGATAGTTAGCCTCAATTATATTGGAGCACTTGAAAAAGTCTATAAGTACAATTTTTTTTCACTAATATTTACGAATAGTAAATAATATTAATCAAAATATTCAATTTAAATCACTACTGAATATAATTTATTAGCACATATATAATTTGCACTTTTATGAAACTAAAGCACGTGTTGTGAATGTAGAAACTAGAAACATGTGGATAAATATTATATATGAAAACAGTGATCAGAGGTGACGAGCGTACCAACATGCGAGACTAACAGAGGATTCTATTTATATTTTGTTGGTAGCTTTTATTTTTCGAGACTTTATGAGCGGTTTAGCTTCAACCTGTTAGTTTTGTGTTACAGTGATGCGCGCGCATCTTAAAATTTCACTCTCATCATTTTTTCATAACGCGCCTAAAGAAGTATAACTTCAAAAATCAATATGTAACAAATTTCTTTAAAATGTATTTATATTCTAACACTATTAGATTATTTATATAATTGTATGTAAATATAATAGATGAACAAAACCGCCTTGGTATCGTTGTTAGTTAACGTGTTAGATTTGCGTTGAGCTAGACTGCCGAGGACGGGGAGATCAAGGTTCGAATCTTGGTTGGATGAACTGGAGGTGGCATTTCCTAAATGGTTTTCAAATCTCCCTCCACGAAAATGTGGGTTTACTTCCTTTAAATTCAACCTTCCAAATCCCTGACTCATTAGCCTAATTAGTATAACCCGAACTGTCAGTGAAATGCAATGCTAAATAAAAAATAGACTAACAACTATTATCTAAAAATGCCACTAGTCAAATAAAATTAACTGTTAATATCTATAAAATCTCAAGCTAGAGATCCTTTCAAGTATGTTAAATCTTTTGAATTTTGTTAACATCCTTTAAAAGGTATTAAATTAAATACATTTGCCATTTTGAAATATACGTAAACAAAACCAATATTTTTATAATGATATATTATAGGATGGATATATTAAAATTATTATTTGAAAAAAGTAATTTATAAAGAGTTTTAATATTAGGTGTTCTGTCTTACGACAGGTCCATTCCTTATATCAGTGAATTTTAGACCTCCAACGCGCCCTGTTCTCTGCCACCTCCTTCAGTTCCCAAAGTTTAGCCAAATAAAAACGTTTTCATGTCAGGCATTTTTTGTTTGTTTAATATAGTGAGACCCGCCTCGGTGGCTTAGTTGGCTAACGCGCTTGTCGTGTTGAGATCGACTGCTGAGGATGGGGAGATCGAGGTTCGAATCTTGGTCGGGTGAACAGGGTGTGGTTTTTCCTAAATGGTTTTACACTCTCCCTCCACGCAAATGCGGGTTCAATTCCTCTAATTCAACCTTCCCAATTCTTAATTAATTAGCGTAATCAGTACTTAAAGCGTATAACCCGAACGGGTAGTTAGAAGCGATGCTAAATATTATTATTATTATTAATATAGTGAGTAAGAGAAATACTGTGAGGCTTACATAGTAAAATGTCTAGCATATTGTATTTTTTTAAATGATTTGAAAAAACAAGTCAACCAAATGTATAATTTAATTGATTCATACAATAAAGCTACAGAGTACATAAGCGCAATTAAAAGTGTTGTGCAGTGTCTACAAGAGATCGCTACCAAAGACCTAATTCAATATTTTACAAATTCCTAAATGATTGGGGCTTTAATCCCTTCTATTTATCCCGTCACAAGAGCTACATATAAGACCATATAAGGTTAGGTTAGTTTCTTCAATAAAATTAATGTTATGATGTATCTTTGAGCATTTTCTGTAAATTTATAAATTGAAGTTACCAAACTAATTATTGACGACGTTTTGCTCTATTTTTTGAATATAGGCTAGAATCTTCAAACTTTTGTTAGGTCCTTGGGGGTACTTGTTTTGTAAATGTGTAAAACAGTGTGTGGGACGCATTTATTTATCTAATGGTGTGATGATTGGTAGGAGGGCGCGATTTTACCCTTTTTTTTCTGAGAAGGCGCAGTTTTCCCAGGTGCTATATTCCCCAATCCAACCAACTTAAGCCCAACCAAATCGTATATATTTTTATTCTAGTCAACTAATACAACTATTAAAATAAGTTTAAGTTAATTTTTTAAAATGTAAGTACAAAGACATGATTCTAAATCGAATGCATTAAATAACTACTGTTACTAGAATAGTTAAAAAAATATATAAATCAGATTAAATACTAAGCTATAATTGTGTTTCGCAAAATTTAACTTCTAAATACACGCTTTTGAAATTTTAAAACAAAACAATTGAATCATTGAAACATAAAACACGTTATTAATATTATTAAGCACATCAATAGTTTTAGTTAAAATATAAGTTTTATATGATTTTTATTCAAATCGCTCAGCGTGCCATTGAAAATCATTCCGCGTTCCAATCTTGACATGCGTGCCGTAGGTTGCTGAGCCTTGGGTTAGTCTATGGGCTTATGGGCAGCCTTAGCCGTTTTAATATGTCATTTACCGTCCATGTTGCAGAACTTATGTGAACAAAATCTTTTATAAATTTAAACGATAATTTATATATCAATAATTTTTACATTTGTTCTTTATTAATATTTGGTATGTGGTGCTTGATACCTTTTTAATAACTTTTTAAATAAAATATCTTATTCCCAGAGTAATAAAAAATGGTAATGATATATAAGAAAAATGTTTGCTTAAAGTCAAATCAATACAATACGAAGCAAGCTTTTGTTGTGCAATCGATCAGAAAATGTATTTACGCGTTTTACGATAAGGTCATAATTCGTATCATTAATACCATTTTAAGTTGATTTGAAGTACCTCTAAACTGAACACCACGTCACTAGTTACAAAACGTGTATAAATAAGTATTTAAACCCATTCCTGGCAACACTAAGTGCCAGTCCAATGCGAACAAGCGCTTAGTGTAACACATCTTGTGGAACTATTCTAGAAGCTTGACATGGAACGTTGGTTGGGTAAAGTAGCTTTGGTGACTGGAGCCAGCGCGGGGATAGGAGCTGCGATTGCTCAGGAACTCGTCAAACACGGGCTAAAGGTCGTCGGACTGGCTAGGAGGGTTGAAAAAGTGGAGGTGAGATTATTTTTTAGCTCTGTCACTAGAAGTAACTGTAATTGCAGTTTATGTTTATAACTTCAAGGACTGAATTTGGATTAACTAACATTAATCAAAATATAACTTATTAAATGACCTAATGATTATTAGAAAAAGTACCTAAAATTTTAATAAATGACCTAAAATTATGAGCAAATTTTCGGAATAAATACACATGACTAAATAAAACACAAACGTTACATATGGAAACTAAAACATAATGGCTTTAACAACTAAACTACCCACCTCGGTGGCGTAGTTAGCTAACGCGCTAGATTCGTGTTGAGCTGGACTACCGAGTACGGGGAGATGGAAGTTCAAATCTCAGTTGGGTGAACAGTGGATGTGGGTTCCTAAATGGTTTTTACTCTCCCTCTATACTAATGCGGGCTCACTTCCTTTAACTCAAACCTTCTAAATTCTTTACCCATTAGCTTAAATACTATCAGTACTTGAGCGTACAAGCCGAACGGGTAATAAGACGCAGTTCTAAAAAATATATACAAAATCTGAAATAAGAGATTTTCCCTCATAAACCTAGTTGCATTGTCTCAGCAGTAATGTGTATTTTACAAACATATAAGTAAAGAGGTTACATAGTTCATAATCTACGTTATTTTCAGTGTGTTGGAAAAATTAGTGTTTGCTTATTAGTGTATTTATAAAATAGGCTAAAATGACAAACTTGAAACATAGAATTAACATTTCTAATCCGTAGTCCGTAATAAGTGATCAACATAACATTAACAGCAGATATTATCCATAAAGTTACTATTGTTGTGGATTGCTGTTGCATTTATTAACAACTTAGACGAAACATAGTGGAAAAGAGCATCACATTTATCAAAGAGCATTATATGAAATAATATAACTTGTTAACCTTTTACAGCCAAAATAAACTAAGGTGTATTCTAAGAAATTTTTTTGGGGGAGTTTATTTTAAAATCTATGTTTAATTTACAACAAAAAAGTTCATTAATTAGATTTGAAAATTCTTTTTTAATGTGTAGCTATTTTTAAAAAGGAATATCACGGTTAACCAAAGAGCATAAGGGTTCACAGCATTGTGTCAACAGCTGTTTATTTAATTGTTCTGTTACAACAAGTTAGGTGCTAGTTTTACTCTCAGTTTTTAACAATTTAATTACTACAATAATTCGCACCCCACACAACCCTCAAATTTTCAACGATTGTGTTTTTTTGTGATCAAACATATTTAGCTCTTTTTATATAACTAAATGTCTGATTATATGGATTATATTAGTCTTGTAACTTTACAACTCCCATTTTCACATTCCCCCGTTAAGAAAAATGTTTTATTATAAATCAGAAACTATTGCCTTTATAAAAATACTTTTCAAATAAACGTGTTTTATTTTAATAACCCTACAACTTTACGATAGTTTGTTCTTCCTTATCACAAAGAGTTTCATAGATATGTGGTTTTGAAAGAGATAGGGTTTAATGAGGTGGACTGGATAGAACTATACCCAGATGGGTATAAGTGGCGTACTTTCGTTAGTGCAGCGATGAACATCTGAGTTTATAATGCCATAAAGTAAGTAAGTAAACATTACTTATCTTGATTGGTTTGTTGATGATGTTGAGGTCAACTTTATATATTTGCCACGTGAAGTAGGGGTGGTTTCCCTAAATATATGTACGTGTATTAAAATAACGTTGACATTAATACAATTAACGGTATGTGTTTTGTTTGAAAACACTTAATTAATTTATTTAGAATCTGGCAGCTAGTCTGAAGAGCGCTCCAGGGAAACTCTATGCTGTGAAAGCAGATATCGCCAAAGAGGAAGATATTATAGCTGCTTTCGGTTGGATTAAGAAGAACCTCGGTGGCGTGGATATTCTGATCAACAATGCTGGTGTAGGAACCAGTGAACCATTGAGTGGTAAGAATATTTCTCTAATATATGTATTACTCCAAGACTACAAATACCCAGGTATTGCCCCAGCACCAGATATGATCAACAAAGTTATTTTCCTCCAACTTCATTTGAGCCATTGAACATGCAACCATCTATTACTACTACTACAGTGCATACGTAATCACCCATCTATGTCGGTAGCAACCAATAAATCTTTGTGGCAGATATTTGGGCGATTGTGTTACAGATATCAGTCCATATTGGTTATGTTGGCGTTAGATTTATTGTGGTGTTTACTGCTAATAAATATAAATTCTTCCTTATTTTATAGTCATAACTAGAAAGTGAAAATCTTTATTTTTATTTTTACCAAAGAAACCTATCAATTACTTAAAAAATAGGCTGTCTAATTAGATGTACACACACAAAATTGCTTGAATAAAATTATAAATATACACAATATTTTAAATAAAGTCAGGTTGTGTTCAATTTAATACTTAACATATAATATATTGTAAGTTACGAATTAAATTGTAAGCCATTAATTTATTGTGTGGAATTTATTAGTTAAACTTGATCTTGTTTAAGATTATTGCAGATGACAGAATGATCAGTTAATGTACGTAGATTGTTAATGAAAGTACTGTTACAAAACTCAACCTGCCATTGCGTTTAGTACAGAAATCTTGTATCTACATTTATTGAGAGAATAATAATAATAATATTATATATGTGCCCCATATTTCAGAGATTGGCAGCGGAAGTTGGCAAGTCCTTGATGTAAACGTGAAAGGTCTTTGTATATTCACGAGAGAAGCTCTTAAGTCGATGAAGGAGCGAGGGGTGAACGATGGCCACATCATCCATCTTAATAGGTAACACCTACTCTCTGTTATACATCCCTAATACCACTCCTGGTGTACATGTTGGTGCACTGGGTCGATTAATTTTAAAATTTTAGAACTCTGCTGGCCTTAGATATCTCACATTGCTCATGAATAACGTGACCAGACGTCCCGTTTTGAGCGGGATAATCCCACTTTTGTGAAATGTGTTCCGCTGTCCTCATGATTTTCCATGGGACGCACAAATGTCCCACTTTGGAGGGTAGTCCATTTTGTGAACTAAGTAAATTAATAAAAACTTTGTTATGACTCGTCTAGATGCTCAGTGTACCAGCCCAGTGCCTATCAGTCCAGTCTTAATGACGCGAATCCCCCTCCACCTTACCACATCAAGATGCCCACAGCTTCGGAAATACAGCATTCGTTCTGACTCAAGCTTCCTTCGGAAGTAATAGAATGGACTCGTTAGTTGTGAACGTTCGTTAGCAGTTTATTTATAGATCATTCGATTGGCCAGTACCCTCAATTGTGTTTATTTATTTCCAAAGAGTTGTGTTTAGACTATAGTAAGTTGTGTCGTTTGCAATTAACTTTGCAAACGAATATATTTAATAATGCCAAAAAGAAAGTGCTCTTTCAATGCTGACTTACGGGCTAAATATCCGTTCATATAACTAAAAAGTCAAACGAACAGTAGTGATGTCATCTTTCAAAAATCTCGTATTGAGTTTAGTGCTGCGCACGGGGGTTCCTGTGATGTGGAAAAACATTTAAAATCTCATCGGAACGTGGCTTCAGACCAGGCTGCTTGTTCTAATAAATAGATTTCTCTGTTTTTTTCAAAATTAATGTGCCGTTTAAAAAAGATATCGAAGTTTTTACTGCCGAAGGATTCCTGGGCCCATCATACTCCATGAGAAAATCACAGCTTTCGTTCCAATGATTGTGCTTCAAAAGTAATAAGTACGTGCTCTGAACCAAATTTAATTGTGCCAGAACAAAATCGCAAGTCAATGTAACTCAAGTATTTGCACCAATGGTTGATTCACAATTTAATAGGGGGTTGGAAAATTCAAATTATGTTTCCTTAATGACAGACGCATCTAACCACGGGTCACAAAAATTACTACCCGTGTTGGTGAGATATTTTGATAAGTTTGATGGGCTGAAAGTAAAAATATTGAACTTACAGTCTCAGCCCGGGGAAACTTCCAAAATTATTGTCAGTTATTTAAAGGATTTGTTGCAAAAGCATAACCTAACAGACGAAACAGTTTCTTTCAGTGGGGATAACACAAACTGTATGTTTGATTGCGCAGGAAGAAACGGAACAGAGAATGTTTATCTCAAATTGGAAACTCTTTTGCAAAGAGATATTGTGGGTTTTGGATGTGCTCCACCCATTGTACAAAACGCTATATTAAGTGCGTCTGATTGTTTGCCAGTCGAGGTAGAAGTCATGGTTGTGAAAATATATTCACACTTCTATATTTACACAGTAAGGGTGGAAAATTTTATAGAAATTTGTGACACCATCGACATTGAGTATCAGAAAATGTTGGGGTACAGCAAAACACGATGGCTAGCGCTAATTCCTGCCGTGGAAAGAATGGTTAAATTGTATTTGCCACTTAAGGAATACTTTCTGAGTCAACCTAAATGTCCCGTGGTTTTGAAGACATTCTTTGAAGATGAACACTCAGTAATGTGGTTATATTTCATACACAGCCAAGCAGCTACCTTCCAAAACTCAGTTTTAAAAGTGGAAGGTCAGAATGTTTCTGCCATTGAGGTTACTACAGAGATAAAAACATTAAAAGAGAACCTTCAAAATAAGATTAATACTAGATTTATTCCTCATGTACTGCGCAACTTAATGACAAAACAACTGTTCAGGAACTGAACAAAAGGATTTTACCAAGACTATTGTATCATTTTACGAGACATCATTACAATATCTAGAGCAGTGGACAACGCATTTCATGGAATTGGATATGTTTGAATGGGCAACTCTGAAAAAAACTCAAGAATGGTCAGATGTTCAACTGGCCATAGACTACCTTATTGATTAAAAAACCCACTTCGACGCGTCTTCTGATACAAAGCTTTTTGATTAAATGACTTTTGTAAATAAATACACTGAGAGCCATATTTTAGTGTGGAATGATAACAAACTAGAATCTGATAGACGGTGGCTTGAACTGCTTAAACATTTGAGAGAAAACTCTATAAATCAGTTTTTCCTGCAATGACAAAAGTGTGGACATCGGAGACAACCCAGTTAAGGGTGAGCGTTTTAAGGTCAATATTAGTGACAAAAAAAATGTTGACTTAAGTTACCAGGACTTTAATTCAATGTGGCGGTCCTCACCAGCACTGTTAAAACAAATAAGTTCAAATACAAAGAATGAGTATGATGACTGAGTCTGTATGAAACATATAAATATACAATTAGAATTTAGATGCTAAAATTTACTGAGTAAATAAATATAATGTGCTTTCTTTTATATTTACTTGTATTTTTTTAGAGGTTTGTTTAAAGAACAACAGAAAAATAATTGTAAAAATAAACATCTAAATTAACTGTCCATACTTTTTCAATCAGAGCCCCCAAAACCACAAAAAAAATAAAGAGTTTAGCCTAACGTAGACTTTGCTTTATACTTGTTTTAAACAAATTACCACAAAACAGCAACGTCCGAACTCAGTTAAATGCAAAACTTTTAACTTATACCTTATTTTCAGGGGTCAAGGACGGCCTCTAAATACGACATTTCAGGCTTAAACATTTTTTAAATATGGGGGGTGGGCTTCCTCAGCCCCACTGGAGAGGTTTTCCATACTGATTATATCCCCCATACCCACTGGTATAAACCCTCATAGCTCCAGCAGGGATTCGAGCCCTAATCTATGTCATCAGCAGGCCAGTCAAACGCGAGAGTGATGGCTTAGAGACTATTCGGTCACTGAAGTTGTTTAAACCTCAGTTAGCTAAATACATAGTATTTACGAAATATAAATATGTTTATGCATGTTTTTTTCTCGAAAGTTTTACCGCTGCATGTATCCCTGTATTAATTAAGGATGTTTTGTTGGTAGTATTGGAGGTCACGCTCTACCCATGGTTATCCCTGCTACTATGTACCACGCCTCCAAACACGCGGTCACAGTCTTAACTGAGGGGCTACGACGAGAATTGGTGCAACTTGGTTCAAAGATTAAAATAACGGTACGTTTGGTCACTCACTCTGTACATATTTATATTTCAGATAATTCAGGCAAAGATGTTAGTTCTAGAGCAGTGGTTCTCAAACTTTGTTTAGATTGTACCCCTTGATCGTAACTGAAAGTTTAATGTACCCCCAAGATAATATGTATCCAAATTACAGGTTAAATGTTAGATTGTAGCATTAGCCACAAGTCAGCGATACCTAAGTCAATAACAAACAAACTTACCCAATTGCACGGACACCGACTGCTGTTGGCCCGACTACGCGCTCGGTTAACCCCACCACTAGACACACGCCCGACCACAACGACTAACAACAAGATACTGAGGCGGCGCCAATTCGACACTCAGTTACAGAAAATTCCGAGACCAAATACCTTCAGAAGAGAAGCAGATACTCTTCGGCCAGTGTCCAGTTTTGTTGTTTATGTTCTTTGGTTTTCCTCCCCTCGTGATCCCGTCATTCCATGTTCTGTGGACTGTGCTAAAATCATATAAAAAGAGTGGTCGTGCCAGTGGAAAAGCACTCTTGGACTGGCTTCGATAATCACTGGGCGAAGCTAAGGCTTCGGAGATTAATAATAGATGTAAGCAAGATTCTCTTTTTGCGCGTAATCTTTTCTTTTGTTTCAAAATTCTTTTTAGGCTTAATGAACTTTTATGTTTCTTATATTGTATTAAAAGTAGGAGTCTGGTGTAAAATGACTAAACTGTCTCTTTTTTTGAGATTTTTATAATGAAGAATAGCTAAGTCCTCTTGGCGCCTTTAATATTTTATAATATTCGCCATTTTTGTGAAATTCCAATGACGATATATTCGCTCTAATGATACGACTTGGAAACTTTTTGGACTTAAATTTATCTCAATGTAATGACCTTGAGTTATTGAACTCTAACTTGGAAATTGCGCTAGTGATGTTGTTAATAATAATATGTTATTTTGGACTTAAAATTTGTCTTAGAGTTAAACTTGGTTCTCAATGTAATGAACTTGATGTATTGAGCTCTAACTCGAAAATAGCGCTAGTGATGTTATTAACACCAATATTTACTTATGAACTTAATTTATTGGGCACAATCAGCGCTAGTGTAGAGGTTATTGATAACTGCCATAATAACTTTGATTATTGGTGGTAGTGTTTTGGGCGTTGACATTTAAATGTAGATTGCTCAACTTTGTAATCAATATAAAAAAATCTGATAGTTTATGTCTACGGTAAACCGACGTAAGATATGTTTTTATTTTTGTCGGAATGGAGAGATGTAAATATAATGATATAAATAAGTTTGATTTTTATGTAAAGAATTTTAGTATTTCACGGAGATCTAATTCATGAGCTTTGTATTGTTCTCTCCTGGCTAACCAGTACGCATCTAACTTGTTTTTGTTAACGTAAACTAGTGATGGTGATCACTAAAATATTTGATGCGCTCTCCAAATGAAGCCTTGCTATTGTGATCACAAAATATTTTATACATTATTTATCCCTTTTTTTTGGGATTTTCCATATTAATTGTTGTTCAAATCTTTTTGAATATTTAATAAACAAATCCATTTTGTGGATCTTTTCTCCTTACACTATTTTCCACTACTTATTTATCCTTAGGTGTTACGCTATCCCGCTTTTAAAATATTTGCCTGGTAATTGAATTAGGGTAATATTTTAAGATTTATATTTTGTTGAGGCTGACCGTGGGGGAAGGGGGGAGGGGTGCCGCATTTGTTCAAAATTGCGTGTTCTGGGTATTGTTTTCTTGCCCAGGTTTTATCTATATTCCTTACTCACTAAGCACACTCTTTCTTTTTGTTGACAAATTTAATTTTTTTTATTTGAACCCTACTAGTTAGGTTGTAGGGTTAGGGATAGGGTTCAATATGCCAGGCCATTAAAGGAGAAAATTACCCTCAGCTGCTTAGAAAATTCCCCACCACGTTTTGTTCTTTGGTCATTTTCGGATTTTACCTTGTGAGCAGCAAGCGTACCCCTGGGCTTACGCATAACACAGTTTAAGAGCCACTAGTCTAGGTCTTATAATCTGAAATCAAACCCAGCTTTATTTGAAATTTAAAATATCCTAAAAGAATAAATAATAATTTGTGTACATACCAAAGTTCCTTAATTTTTAATGCACTTTTACCTTCCATTTATCGGTTATTGACCGTTAATAATATTGCAAATAAAACATGTATTAAATACAAAAGGAAGGTTTTTTTCTAACATCAAGAGTCCATTAGATAGTCCCGAACTTCTGAAATAAAACTATTAAAGAGCATTGAACTTGGATGTACCAAGTGTATTACAATTGATTAAAAAGATTCTTGATTCAACACATGTTTGTAAATTGTAGGGCTAGTTTTATATTAAACTATATTAATTTGAATCTAATATATTAAAAATATATATGTTAAACCTACTGTGGTTCAATATTATGTTTTAATCCAACAAATAAGGAAATGCATAGCTTTAAATTGTATTTTAAAAAATCCTCACCATTAACCTCACCATTAACCTCACTTTTTTTTTTTTTTTTTTTTTAGAAAACTTGACACAAATGTGTTGTTTCAGTGTTAAAAATTTAGATAAGTATTTTATTTTAAGGTATACCAGAAAATAAATCAAATATCTCAAAAGTCTAAATTTGGATTTACATATTAATAAAATGTGTGTCCTTTCAAAAGTCTTGACTAGTTTTAATTTTTGTTTAGAGCGTTAGCCCTGGAGTTGTAGAAACAGAGTTTGCGGATATATTTGGGCCAGAGATGAAGAAATTTCTTTACAAGGAAAATCCTATTTTGCACGCCAAGGACATTGCGGATGCCGTGGTTTATACACTGGGAACTCCACCCCATGTCCAGGTGAGTAAATATTATTAATGTTTCAAGCTCAAATATTGATGGAAAATTAATAAATTGAGATTCGCGTTTGCAATATGTTCTTATAACACTCTATACATAAATAAGATATAAACTAGTAAAATATATTTTGAAACAATATTTCTCTGTTTCATAATTTATTTTTAATGTACAGGAGGTTTAGCAAGTGAATATATAGTAAAAGTTTATTTGAATATTAAGATAAAATTGGTATTTTTAATTTATTAACTATTATTTTAAAATAAATTAGGATTCAGATGACCATAAAATCTTTTTATTTTTCTATTTTTCAGATTCACGAGATAATTATTAAGCCAATTGGAGAGAAAATGTGAATGAATCGCCACTGTGACTATTTATATTATATGAAGAGAAGATTGATGGAGTAGATTAATTAATTAATGTATTTATTTAAAATATATTCTAGTTTTGATTACATTCAAGAATCATATTATTTTATAATACAACAATATATTTTTTTACTGTTTTTTCATCCAATTTCATATTCAAATAATAATGTATGCATTGCAAATATATTTCCTCGCTGTAATTATAGGTTTACTATGAATACGAAGAATACATTCTTTAATGAAATTGTATGTTTATTTTACTGGACGCCAACTACTAAACTCGATACCATTACTTTGGTTCAATATATTTCTTCTATCTATTTTAAATACCGTACAACTATTTTTGTCCCTAACTCAATGGCTACACTAGATCCCCTTAAATCGAGACCTCTACAAAGTATGGAAACCAGTTCAGTCGCTGGGCACAGACGCAAGACACGTGAACCGCCGTGGTAAACGTACCTTAACTGTACTCATCACAGACAGCTTCTAAGTAGTAATGCTGTAGTCCACATGTGAATCTAGGACATACCTAATTATTTGGTTAGACATTACACCCATGAGACTATGGTAGGAACAAGGACAGTAATAAAATAATTATGTGACACATTGGAAATATGAAGTACAGTTTAATTTAAACAAACAAATCACACAATCCTACCTGCAGCCTGCTGTTTAAATTACAGGCTAAATGATATATTTAATGTATGGAACAAAACATCAAATTTTAATAAATATCACTTACTTCATGATAGTTAAATTATTATAACATATTATTTATTTTTCAACTACACTCAAAACTAAATAGATTTAGGGATTTACATTTAAGAGCGACGAATCAAAATCCGATTAAAAAGGTTGATTTTGTTATCTAACAATTCAAAGTTTTATTTTATACTAAATTGTCTAGGGTTGGTGTAGAATCGGTATATAGCTCTTCAATATTAATAAACTTTAATTTAGAAATGTTTGTATATTTGAATAAAACTATGATTTATGGGATGGCAAAAGATAAAATATATTGGCATTATCTCACCACTTGACGATCTCTCATGGATTCTAATAAAAATCAATAGTTCAGATTCGATATCAGATCTCTGGTCTTAGTAATTAACAGTTTCTCCCGAAACTACTTCTGGAGACGAAAGAAGGTATACACTTGCCTTTTAATAATTAACGTGGAATGCCAGGTCACCCCCGTGGTTCGGATTCCACGTTAAACTGTAGGTCCTTCATTTCATCTCACAATCACCCTACCATTACACATTAGCGTAAGTGCGTATAACCCGAACGGGTAGTAAGACGCGGTGCTAATAATAATAATAATAATAATAATAATAATAATTAACGAAACTATGAAACCTTGAATAACATAGGTAAATGTTTTTTTTAACGAACCTTAGAACATGAGCTCCAAAAATATATCTGACCACAACAACGAGTTCCTCTTTGTTTAAAAGAAATACAAAAAACAATTGATTGTTTATATTATTGTGTTTTCCTGTTTAAACAAATATATATTAGAATAAATACAGGTGGTAATAACAACTTACATTTCATTAATTTTACATTTATGTGCTCGTAATAAAAAAAATATTTGGAGGTGGGGATTAGTGAAGATATTTAAACTCGAAGGCAAAGGTGGGTGCGAAGGTCCTCCCTTTAACTTCACGATGTGGAACATCTCAAATAAATATCAATTCTTATTGTAATAAGAAAAAAACTATTAAATACAAATTAATGAAAACAAATGAGAAACACCATAAAGAGCATAACATAAATTCATATTATTTTTATTATTATTATTATTATTATTATTATTATTATTATTATTTATTATTATCACAGCTTCTTACTACCCGTTTGGGTTATACGCACTTACGCTAATGTATAATAGTAGGGTGATTGTGAGATGAAATGGAGGACCTACAGTTTAACGTGGGATCCGAACCACGGTGAAGGCCTGGCAACATAAACAGTTTACAAGTGTCGAGTTAAATTGTAATTTATAAAAGTAACTAGGTTACTTAACTTTATAATTTAGTCTTTGTATGCCTCCTCGGTTGAGTATTTATTTTTACTTCCTTTAATCTAAATTAACTAATTCCGTATATTTTTAGAGCCCTTGAATTAAAATGCATCTCTTATAATAGATTAATCTTGGTCTGGCGAGTTTTAATTCCCAATCTTGTGAAACTTTTCAAAAGATCTTGTCATTATCGATAGTGAACATCACTAGCAGATAATTATTGTAGACCTTGTTATCTACATATCACACACATTAAAGTGTTACGGAATTTTATTGAGATATTTGACCCATGAAACGGCGCCATTTATATTGTTACGGGATTTTATTTGATATTGCCCTGTGATTGAGTATTATTTATAATAATATCTGGGTTTAATGATGATGACGCGTACATACTTTACTAAACAGTTATCACACGTTTATTCTATCTGATTATGTATAATACTTATAATTATGAAATGAGCAAGACTTTTTCTGTTGCGCACGATATATTTAAATGATTACACCTTCGGTACTAAGGATATGATATAAAATGACACAGTATTAGTTAAATTAGGGATTTTATTTGGTGTTATTACACGTTCCGCGTTCTGAGTACTATGTGCTGTGTATATTTGTGTTACTAATATGGATTCATACGCTCAAGATGCTTATATATTATGAACAATCGCTTTCCTCTTGGACCCCTTGTCAACAGTGTTTAAACTAACTAATAGAAAAACTCTTGGAAATTTAATTATGTGAAGGCTGGCTTCCTATAGGGTAGAGGGTGCTAGCGTGATACACGATTTTTCTAGTATAATATAGTTTAAATTTTAGAGAAAAAAAGTTTTGAAAATAGTGTATTGAAATTATTTCTAAAAGCAAGTGATTCTCCATGGATGAAGTATTAAAAGGATAGCTTATAAAGAGTTCTTTAAAGATAAATACACTTCATCCATGACTTTTTGAATATATGAGAGGTGTCCAAAACAGTATCATTACAGCATTGCTCACAGTGGTGGAACTTAGATAAAACCGAATCACCTACTGTTGGGAGTAGTGGTGCAGGTAAATCAACACCATGGTGCACCAACCTCGGTGACTGATTGGTTAATAGATCATCTAGAACTTTACACCAATGGCTCGTTACAGTATAATTAAAATTATCAGAAGGAAGTATTGCATCAGGATTAAGAAGCTCAGCTACGTAATAAAAATATACTAGTTAGCCAATTTATTTAACTCCAAAAACATTTTAAAGAAATTAAAAACAAAAATATATATGAACAGGATGAAGTGATGTCCTTTCTTTTATATTCACAGCTAGTTGGCAAATAATAAGTAATAATTAGGTTAAGGCCACTACACTTTTGAGCAATCACCACAATATATTATATGGAATTGAATTTGTCTTGTGGCACTTCTTGGCGGCCTCAGCCATTAATATTATTTTGAAAAATAAATTCATATTTAAATAAACTTGATACAGTAATAATGAGAAATATTTAGTACAATACATTTGAGCTAACGCTATGGTACCTACCCTCAATGGGAGTAGGGATATTATTAAATGGGTAAATTGCCAGGAGTTAGCCCCTCAAATATTATATAGGCTATCCCACACAACAAATATGGTTATAAGGACCCGCAAAAGGAACGTAGTTTCAAAATAACTCAATAGTCCTATTAGGTCACCATAAACTGGTGGGGCATCTATTTAACTTCATTCCCAACCGATAACTTAAGTATAAAAACAATCTGTGCCGTCAATGTTACCATCGCTTGGTCTGGACAGTATAAAAAAACATAAACCACTCAGGATTTATTCATGAACCAAACTACATGCAACAAACCATTTATTATAGACTCGCGACTAACTTAGGTAATTAGGAGCGAGCCTACCTCGGATACGAGAAATCCCTGATAATACGGAGTGTGCAGGCTTTATAGGTTATAAATTACTAGAACTAACTAGATTTGTGTACATTGTTTGATTGTTTCGAATTATTAATTTATTAAAACACATTACATTACATATGATTACATTTACTATATTATACATTTAAGCTAAATATGCATTAATATTGTGTTAAAATTGGGCAATTTGACAGAACGAGTGCTTTGGTTAATATGGAGCCTAGGATAATTGGGGCTCGGATAATCGCGAGTCTACTGTAGCTAGTTTGTACCAAAGGAGGGTGCCCAGATCATAATCTAAAACTATACACATTATAACATAAAATTACATAAATATACCTTTCACAATAAAACACCTGGAAGGAATGGTATCAAATGGAAATTATAAAAACACTTACTATTTTATTCTTAACAAAAAGAATAAATACATCAGGGGAAAGTAGCCCTTCCTTAAATATTATTAATTAATACATGAATTACAACGTTTTAGTGTATCTCATCTTAGTCGACATGGCCATATCGGCTAGGGAGCTTCTTCTAGCAAGTTGATGGAGAAATATCAACTGAGTGCTTGATGACAAATCCATGGTGAAGAATGGACGAACGTCTCTTCTTTCTTCATAGTATGTACAGTTAAAATGGTAGACACTGGAGAGGATGGTTGAAGTATCTATAATCATCCAGAGGTGTTTGCTCGGTGTGATTTGAACACGTGACGTTATGTTGTCTTCCACGACCGGCAAGTCAAGGAAGTGAGAGTTGACCAAGCGCATACGTAGCCCGGTTTCGAGTTTCAGATTGTTGACGTTGATTGCTGACCTCAATGGAAGTTTCGTGATTCTTGACGTTGGCTGATTTTATTTGAAGAAGACGTGGTCCAGTTTAATGGGACACTGGAACATGGTACTGCTTTAAGATAGGATAGATCGTGCTGAGTACTCATATTGCTTGTAGTTGTGAAACAAAACTAACAGTAAAGTAATAATAGAATCGAAAAAATAAACACCATTCTTAGAATAATGTATTATCTTTAGTAAGATAAGGAACATATACTTCACACACAAGTGTTTTGGTTACGATTATAAAAAGTAAACACACCGATTTAAAGAAAACAAGAATAATATTTTTTCTAACTAAATATTTGACAACTTTATTATTATTATTGTTATTATTATGTAACAACTTACATTGTAACAACACTCACCAACTCGGACAGACAACTGGGACAGCGATGTAACGACTTACATGGTAACAACACTCGCCAACTGGGACAGCCAACTGAGTCAACACGCGGCACTAGCTTGACCGGCGACCTACGCTCTCGCCAAATACATCGGACTGACTGAAGGCGTGTCCGCGCCTGCCGGCAACGAGGCTCGACCACGTGTTCGGCCAGCAGAGAAGATGGATAGAAGAGTTCCGTTTCCGCCTTCGCCGAGCTTCGAGAAGGTGCTAGGTGTTCGATATGAGTCTCGAACCTCTCCTCCCCCCTTGTTTGTAATGTTCTCCAGCCTTCCTTTCCTTCGATCCGCCCCCCTTCTCTGAGAATTATATTTCGTATAAATACTAGCGGTACCGGGATCTCAGGGCACTTACTCCCCCACCGGCTCGAGGATAAGAGGTGAGGGCAGCGACTGGGTTTCGGGGGATATTACCTTCCTACCAAATTTACTGTTTCGGCGTCATGGGGGGGAACTCTTTCTAAATTACTATTTGGACTTTGTTATTTAACTTATGTTTATTTGAATATTGACTATGCTACGCGCTTATCGCTGCTGGGAGTTAGACCGTCGCTTTCGCCACCGCTTATATCCAGGGTCTGGGCCCTATTCAAATGTACTTCATACATTTGCCAATATTAGCTTTTAGCCTGAGATTGTCAGGTCCTGGGTTCGAAACCCGGCTTATGTTGTTTTCGAGTATAGCTGTTTCTGGACTCATCTTTGTCCGCCAAGTTAAACGCCTAGGGTTGTTAAGTGATTATTACCTTGTGGCCTTGTTTAATTGCTATGACGTCACGTTTGCTACGGGCGTCTGTAAGAAAGATATATATTTATACTAGGGTGGATAACTTAAACGCTAGAGTAACCAGTTTAGGAACTGATCAATTTAACGAAGTAACCAAAGACCATGTCACTGAGATCCCGGACCGTTACCTTTGATGAGTTTGATGTAACGTGATTTGTTTTGAGGAGGTAACGTTTATGTTTACCTTTGATGTAATTGATTTCCGCGGTGGACGGAAAAGCGCGCTTCACGCGGTGTTGATTGTTTGCTCAGCTTGTTATTGTTCTTTTTTGACTAAATAAAATTGTTATGTTCATTCAGGTAACTCTTTACCTAATTTACTGCCTCTCTCACCTTATAGATATTAAGGGGGGGGTTGCAAAATGGTAGCAGAGCGTGGTTTATGTGGTTACATGGTTACATGGTTACATGGTTACATGGTTACATGGTTGACATGGTTAACATGGTTATTGTGGTTAACGTGGTTAACAGTGGTTACATGATTGATGGTTACTGGTTAGTAATTATTGGCTTTATAATTTCGACGTTTATGTCTATATTGTGCTCTTGGTCCTTAGTTCATGCCTCGAACGACTATGGCTCTATAATGTATGGGCTTGGAAAGATGCCGAGAAATTAAACAAAAAAGGGAAATATGCCAGAGGGTTATATTTTATGTAATACATTGTACTAATACCTATTTGTATCTTTTTTCATACTGTCATTGGCCATGGCTCCTCCGCTGAAACCAGGCGACAAGCCATCAACCAAACTGACGAGATCTGATGTCTACAGACTGAACCGTGAACAACTCATCGCCGAGCTCCAAAATTGGTCCACCCCTACTCCACCCAACGCAACGGTGGGTGAGTTAAGGTCTATTTTATGCGAACTGGTGAGTGAGGTTGGGGAATCTCCGGCAGATTTTGGCATGGACACAGTTGCGAGTGGTGAACAACCGATGACGCCCTCCCCTCCCCCCGTCCTCCAAACGCCAGCGGTATCTGTTAAATGTAATAGTAAGGTCCTATTGGAAATATTAGGTCGCATTCCTGTGTGTAGTGGTCAGAACTACACGGAGTTATTTAACTTCTTGGTTGAAATTAGCCGGGCATCCCGCCTTAAACTCGTTAGTGAGCCCGAGTTTTTGACATTGTGGTTGTCCAAGACGTCGGGATTCTTAACCGAATTATTTTCCGGGGGTATTCAGGCAGGTTTATCAGTTAAGGCAGTAACTGACCAGATTCTTAATACGTTGTTACCTAGTAGAGTTAGACAGAAGTTATGCAGGGAGGTTGTGCATAGATTTCAGTTTCCTTGTGAAACTTTTAGGAACTTTGTTCTATCTATCACGGAGGCAGCTCGCGTACTCAATGCCGATCTTAAGGAGCCTGAACTTGTAAATATCATTTTGGAGAATGTGTCGCCGCTTACCAGGCGCCATTTTGTGTTCTCAAGTAAACCAACTTGTATACTTGATCTCTATGCCTTGGCTTCGCACGTTGAAGAGACTCTTCTCTCAGAAGAGGAATATCTCAATGCGCATGCGCCTGAGGTTGTAAGCCGCGTGCAGTCGGGTTCAAATCCCGGAGCAAGTTCTCCTGTGCCGCTTATCGGCGCTCGTCCGCTCGGGAACCGTTCTAGGTACTTGGGGGGTAGTAACCCTGTGGGTGCTAACCAGGGGGGCCGCGGGCCTCGTGACATTTCTAGAGTTAGATGTTTCCGCTGCAATAGATTGGGGCACGTTCAGAGGGAGTGCAGGCAGGTAAACTATTAAGGCGCGTTCGCGACCGTGGTCTGGCCGCGTCTGTAAGTTTTATGCCGCGGATTTTGAATCCCATGGTTAATGTTTGTATTGGTCATGTGGGATGTTTAGGGTTATTTGATACTGGGGCGAGCAACTCCTTCATTAGTGAGAAACTTCTTGGTATTATTGGGGACAAAGTTAATATTATGTGTGAAGATATTGGCCCGAAATCGTACACTGTTGCGAATGGGCAATGTTTATTGGTAGACCATAAGGTACGTCTCTCCATTAAAATTGACAGGTTTTCTTGGAAACGTTCCTTTTACGTAGTGCCGACCCTCCCGTTTGACATGATTTTGGGGAACGATTTTTTGTTTGAAACCAACGCTAGGTTGGATATGGGAAAACGTATAGTCTCCTTTAGTTTTGCGCCAGGGGAATTTGTCTCGTTTGCGACCGAGAAAACGCCGCCATGCTTGTTTCCTTTGGATAGGGATAAAGAGGCCATTCAAAGGGTAGTTAACCGGTTTTCTGATGTAATCACAGATAGGTGGGGGAAATGCGACATTCTCCCTTACGACATTGTTGCTCTTGACAACATCCCCGTACGGTCAGGGCCATACTCATGCGCTCCTCCCAAAATGGAGATTTTTAGAGATCTGATTTTCGACTTGGAAAAAAAAGGAGTCATTCGCCCGTCTAAATCACCGTATGCCAGCCCCGCTTTCATTATTCCCCGCAAGGGCAAGGGGCATCGCCTCATTGTTGACTACAGGAAACTTAATAAGAAACTTGTTTTCGATCCTTATCCGATGCCTAGCCTAGAGTCGGCATTCCAACACCTTGGTAAAGCCAGGTATTACAGTCTCATTGATCTTAACGCTAGCTTCCTCCAATGCGCGCTCTCAGAGCCATCCAAGAAATTTACCGCCTTTGTAACTCCGTGGCAGGTTTATGAATGTAACCGCGTCCCGTTAGGCATTAGTTGCGGGGGACAAGCGCTTAGTAGAGTGTTAGATCATATTCTTGCCGACTTAAAATTTAAATTTGTTTTCAATTATCTCGATGATATTTGCATTTATAGTAATTCACTTCAGGACCATTTGCGTCACGTAGAAACTGTGTTAGAACGTCTGCGCTCTGCTGGACTCACTGTTAATCCTGAAAAGGTTACATGGGCTAAGGAGTCTGTCCCGTATCTGGGATATGTTATTTCCCGGGGAAATTTGCTCGTTGACCCTGAGCGAGTCAAGCCTATTCTTGACTTCCCTACCCCGAAGAATTTAAAGGGAACTTCTAGGTTTTTGGGGATGTGCGCTTATTACGCCAGGTTTATCCCCTCTTTCTCTGAGTTAGCTTACCCGCTAAACAGCCTTAAGAAAAAGGGAGCTGTATTTGCGTGGGGTCGGGAACAAAATGAGGCCTTTCTCGCCCTCAAACGGCACCTTGTCTCTCCGGCGGTATTGCGCATGCCCGACTTCTCCCTCCCTTTTATTTTACATGTTGATGCGTCGTCAATTGCCCTCGGCGCGGTGCTTTCGCAGCGAACCCCTGATGGATGTAGGCCGGTAGCGTTCGCCAGCAAGACCTTAAATGCTGCTGAGAAAAAGTACAGTACGTACGAAAGGGAATGCCTAGGTTGTGTTTTCGCAGTAGAAAAGTTCTCAGACTACCTAGAGCTTAGAAAGTTTGACCTGTATACAGACAACATGGCGCTGACCTGGCTATGGAACCACCCCAAACAGTTGGGTAAAATAGGCCGTTGGATCTGGAGGCTTTCTAGGTTTGACTTCACTACCCATCATGTCGCGGGTAAAGAGAATGTTGTAGCTGATGCGTTGTCGCGGATGGCAGAGGATCTTGACCCTGTAGGAGATGAAGCGGAGGCGGGAACGCTAGGCGTGATTCACACCATCCCAGAATCTTTTATTTCAATTGGTGCTCATCAGGCCGAGGATGAATTTTGTAAACAGCTCGTAGATAGGATTAGAACTGGGGAAGTAGTTGGGAACTATCGCCTGCGCAAGGGTCTCTTAGTGACTAATATTAGGGGGAGACCCAAATACTATATTCCCGAGAAGCTCAGGCCTATGCTACTTAAGTATTTCCACGATTCTGTTTTGGGTGGGCATTGTGGGGTGCTCAAAAC
The DNA here is from genome assembly GCA_039000515.1 of Timema cristinae. Classification (NCBI taxonomy): domain Eukaryota; kingdom Metazoa; phylum Arthropoda; class Insecta; order Phasmatodea; family Timematidae; genus Timema; species Timema cristinae. The sequence continues at coordinate 40,638,296 of JBCFYV010000100.1, read as the reverse complement.
TGAGAAGAAAGTTTCCAAAGAGTTTTATTGGCCCAACTTGCCCAAGGACGTGAGGGAGTGGGTGCGCAAGTGTGAGGCCTGCCAAAGGGCCAAACCCTCACAAAACTCGAAATTTGGTTTTCATTCTGCTGACGTTGCCACACGCCCCTGGGAGAAAGTTTTTGTTGACTATGTTGGGCCCCTTACGCGTTCCTCCCAGGGCAACACGTCTATTTTGGTAGTGCTGGATGCATTTTCTAAATTTGTGGTGTTAATTCCCCTTAGGAACATGAAGGCATCTACGACTGTGAATGCCTTATCTAGGCGGGTGTGGGGCGTTCTAGGAACCCCTAAGGTTGTGGTTAGTGACAATGGCCCCTGTTTCCGTTCTAAGGCTTTCAAAGACATGTGCTTCTCTTGGGGGCTCAAACACGTGACCACCAGCCCATACTACCCCTCCCCCAACCACGTTGAGCGTTTTAATAGGAATTTAAATGTGGCGCTAACTATTTTCCACCACCAGGACCACTCTCATTGGGACAAGGACCTCGACTTTCTGAACGTCGCGTTCAACTCCGCGTACCACGAGTCAGTCGGAGCCACTCCTGCCTCGGTCTTCTTGAATAGGGATTTAAACCACCCCCTCTTAACCACGTGGGATGTTGACCCGCTCTTATCTGACGCCCATGACCGCCCCTTTGAAGAGAAGTGTGGACTCGCCTATAAAAATTTGTTAAAATCTAGAAGGAAAGTAGCTGCTACTTACAATCGGGGACGTCTCCCCGTCCCGTTTAATGGGGGTGACAAAGTAGTTTGTAAATGTTTCCCCTTGAGCTCGGCGATGGACAAGACGTCGGCTAAGCTGGCATTCAAATGGAGTGGGCCATGGCACATCGACAAGTTCCTAACGCCCGTCTCAGTCCTACTAGTGGACATTGCGGACCCTTCTGTAACCCGCCGCGCCCACGTTAGCCACCTCAAGGCGGTGACGTAGTGAGTCCACGTCCTGTGCAAGAAGGCAGGACGTGTTATTGGTTAAGAATTATTTATGTGTATATGGAGTAAAATTTAGGAATTATCATAGGTTAGTTAGGTATATAGTGTAAAGTTTAGGATTTATCGTAGGTTATGCTTATTTGTTATATTGGACATTGATTCAAATCTTAGGGGTAGGCCTACCCGAACTTCTATATATATATCTAATGGTTAGTGACTTATGTTTGAGTGTCGCTCTGGGAACTTGGAAGAATCCATACGCGTGTGTGCGCGCGTACTATATGAAAAAGGAAGATGATGCAGTGCTTGCCCTTGTAGAACACTCTTGTTCCTGTTGTGTCTACTTGGAGGCATAGCCTCATGTGGATGCGCACTAAGTGCCGTGATGAACTGGATTAGATGGACTGCGCCTGCCAGCAGCCGTGTCAGAGCATTGTAGACTGTACACTTATATTATTTTTGTAACTGTAGTTTATTTGTTCTCAGAGAGGTCTTCACCCTTCCCTCCCCTTCCCTTTTGGTTCGGGGCGAGATATCGAACGCGTCGTCTACAGAAGACGGAGGCTGGCTGGGCCGACTGATATGTGGGACGAGTCTCAGCTTCAATGGGTCGTCAGAAAGAAGGAGAGCGAGAGCGTCAGTGCCGTGCGTGTAGTACTCCGGCGTGAGCTACCCCAGGATCTGTCAGAGCGCCACTACCGGGTGGGCTTACTACTTGACCATGAGGCCGGCTATCCAAGGACTGTCATGAGGGTTCGTGTGGATCATCTCCCCATTGTCTGCCACTAACGGCAGGGAAGGTACCGCCCTGCCGTTACGCCTACTGCTGAGGACTCCTTCTGACATCCCGTCAGGGGGGGAGGATGTAACAACTTACATTGTAACAACACTCACCAACTCGGACAGACAACTGGGACAGCGATGTAACGACTTACATGGTAACAACACTCGCCAACTGGGACAGCCAACTGAGTCAACACGCGGCACTAGCTTGACCGGCGACCTACGCTCTCGCCAAATACATCGGACTGACTGAAGGCGTGTCCGCGCCTGCCGGCAACGAGGCTCGACCACGTGTTCGGCCAGCAGAGAAGATGGATAGAAGAGTTCCGTTTCCGCCTTCGCCGAGCTTCGAGAAGGTGCTAGGTGTTCGATATGAGTCTCGAACCTCTCCTCCCCCCTTGTTTGTAATGTTCTCCAGCCTTCCTTTCCTTCGATCCGCCCCCCTTCTCTGAGAATTATATTTCGTATAAATACTAGCGGTACCGGGATCTCAGGGCACTTACTCCCCCACCGGCTCGAGGATAAGAGGTGAGGGCAGCGACTGGGTTTCGGGGGATATTACCTTCCTACCAAATTTACTGTTTCGGCGTCATGGGGGGGAACTCTTTCTAAATTACTATTTGGACTTTGTTATTTAACTTATGTTTATTTGAATATTGACTATGCTACGCGCTTATCGCTGCTGGGAGTTAGACCGTCGCTTTCGCCACCGCTTATATCCAGGGTCTGGGCCCTATTCAAATGTACTTCATACATTTGCCAATATTAGCTTTTAGCCTGAGATTGTCAGGTCCTGGGTTCGAAACCCGGCTTATGTTGTTTTCGAGTATAGCTGTTTCTGGACTCATCTTTGTCCGCCAAGTTAAACGCCTAGGGTTGTTAAGTGATTATTACCTTGTGGCCTTGTTTAATTGCTATGACGTCACGTTTGCTACGGGCGTCTGTAAGAAAGATATATATTTATACTAGGGTGGATAACTTAAACGCTAGAGTAACCAGTTTAGGAACTGATCAATTTAACGAAGTAACCAAAGACCATGTCACTGAGATCCCGGACCGTTACCTTTGATGAGTTTGATGTAACGTGATTTGTTTTGAGGAGGTAACGTTTATGTTTACCTTTGATGTAATTGATTTCCGCGGTGGACGGAAAAGCGCGCTTCACGCGGTGTTGATTGTTTGCTCAGCTTGTTATTGTTCTTTTTTGACTAAATAAAATTGTTATGTTCATTCAGGTAACTCTTTACCTAATTTACTGCCTCTCTCACCTTATAGATATTAAGGGGGGGTTGCAATTATTATTATTATTATTATTATTATTATTATTATTATTATTATTATTATTATTAGCACCGCGTCTTACTACCCGTTCGGGTTATACGCACTTACGCTAATGTGTAATGGTAGGGTGATTGTGAGATGGAATGAAGGACCTACAGTTTAACGTGGAATCCGAACCACGGTGGAGGCCTGGCATTCCCCACTTTCACAAGATGTCTTGTCAGAGGTGAAGGAAGGGTTTGGGAATCAGATAATTCTGTGCCGGGACCGAGGATTGACAACTTTAATATGATAATAAGTATTCCAGTTTCCTTTGATAAACTTTATTTTATTATATTATATTAAGATATAAAGCAGTTTTAAGAAATATATTATATTATCAATTGATTTTCCTCAAATAATTTTACAATAAAATCAAGTGTGAAAATGCTAAAATGAACTAACTACGCTCGGAAATTAAATTTCGGATTAGCTTAAAAATTATTTGCTATCCAAAAATGCAAATTATGCTTTTTAAAACGATTATAAGATACCATACTAATACTTTATAAAATTGTACTTATAAAAACTATACATTTTTAAATTGTTGTTTTAGGGGAGAAGTTCTATATGAAGCTTTAAACAGATGTAATCTTATCTTAAAGCAACCAACATCTTTGAATAAATTAAAAATATAATTAAAAGACAAGTTTACTTACATAAAATATAGTCAAATTTCACTGAAATAAAATATTGTGTTGGTGCTATCTATCATAAGTTATATGTTATTCTCATCAAGCCTTTTGAACATTTTTGATTATAATATCGGTTGTTAGTTGAATAATTGTATTATTATAGTAAAGGCATTGGGAGTAACTTTTTTTATAAGATTCATAGACAATTGCATTTATAAAATATTTTAGATCATGAAAACCGTTTGTATCTTATAAAAACATCTGAAAAATAAATAAATAAATTATGCATTAATTATTTATATTATTTATTTCATAAAACTTAATCCAAGGGCTACTTAACTATCTTATTCAGGCGTGCCACATTGTTTAATTATAAGGACCCAAATGAAATTAAAACGATTGAGGAAGCAACATTCCAAACTAATAAATTTTTCCGTTAATTTAAGCCTAAATAATTCAAGCTTAGTGCCTTATTACTACAAAAGGAAGCGTGTAAGCATTTTAATAGAACAATAAGTGACACTTTATATTTATTTATCAATAGTTTGAAACCTTCTATTCTCAACAATGTTGTGAATGCCAATTTATTCTTTTAGCAAAGTCATTTCTATAGTAATATTTTATAATGGTTATCCGTAAGTCAAGATCGCATAGTTTTTTTTGTTAATTTCTTATGTGTGATTTTTTTTTGTGAACAACAGTGTATAGTAGTTACTAAAGTAGTTATTTTTTAAAATAATATTCATACATCAAGTCATGTCATCTGCCGTTGTCACGTTTGATATATATTATTAATATATACGTATAAAATAGCACAAATAATAATATAGTAAAATATTATCAATGTTGGCCGTAAATAAATATATTTACATTTTCTTAACTCTTCTTCCGACCAAAATCACACTTACACATACCGGTATGTGTTTCCATACATTTCACACATTGGGTGCAAACATTCAATAACTTTAAGGAAGAGTACAAAACTGGTATACAACCTCACATGTCTATTCCATAAATATTGCATTTCCAAATGGAGTATTACTACAACAATTTATAAAAGGAATAATCTAAGCATATTGTGTGTTGAATATTCAAAAGGTCCGCGGGCTAACAATCATCTATAGGGCTGTAAGTTTGGAATTCCAGTTTTAAGGGGGGGATGTAGGGAACGCAGGAAAATAATGTTTTTATCCAGTTTTTAAATAAAAACTATTTTTAAGCCAAAATAAATAAAATATTGCTTCAGTACAAACATAGAACCTAATTTTATGCACATGGTTATATCAACGGTTCTTGAATATCCGCCATGACTCATGAGTATAGTGGCATTAGATGAGAAACTTTTTAAATGAAGAGAAAAAAAAGTCGTTAAATTCCAGGACACCCTTAACAGATATTAAAAAGATGTTGATATCACCCACCATAGGAAGAAAATTAAACTAGACAGTATGTTTCTACTGGAACAATATTATATTTAATTTGGACAAACAAGTTTTTACTTTATATATTTTAAGAACACGTTTCCTCACATCCCCGACACGCCTACCTTATTATTTTAATTTTATTATTGGTATATTTTTCTTAACATAGGATCAATACACAAATATAATACTATCCAAACTTCACACACACACACACACATATATATATATGTGTGTGTGTTATTTTATCGTATTTTAATATTTTCATGCAGGCCATAATTAATAGTGATTAGTTTTTTTTGTCACCTAGTTAAATTGGACTTTGAAAATACACATACGTTAATGGTTGGGCGATTGTTGGAATATAAATATAAGATATATAAAACCACTTATCTTTGATAAACATAATTTGAGTGCTTACAAGATATAGAATATTAGTATCAAAGTAAACATATGTTACACTCGGTAACAGCCTCTAAGTACTACTACTCCTTAGGACGGATGGTATTGTGTAATTTCTACCAGGGTCACCTAAAGAGAGGCTTAATGAATCTCTTTTCCCCATAATTCAGGCTCCCCCAATTTCCCATATGTCATATATATCTAATAATAGCAAGTCTTGGGGCAGCATTAAAATAAATGCATAAAATACTATATAGAAAATGCATTAAATATTAATTTTTAGTGATAAGTGATTTTAAAGGCAATATAAATATAAATATGGCATTTAAAAGTGAGGGAAATTTGATAATGTTTTCATGTTCCATATTTACTAGTTTTTAGTTACTAGGAGAAAGCTGGGTAGCATCGGACATTTAGTGGCTCTAGACAGGCTTTAATTTGACGACCTTAGAACGTTTAACCCACCAACCAAATTTCTCGCAATCCTCTTTGTTCTAAAAACCTCTCGCCAGTGATTGGAATCCACAAAGAAAACAGTGAGGTCATGGAAATAAAGTTCCCACTAGTGTCAAAGTTTTTTCAAGATATGTTGCAATAATATAGGTATATGTTTGCAGTGTTTTGTTCATAGTACTTAATAAATGCATATTCAGAAAGAAATAGTTTTAAATAATTTATGAATGTGTTGTTTGGATGTTAAAATTTATTATGAAGGGAAGGTAGCTTCAGGTAGCTATTTATTTTTTTACAATCTTATTAAGAAAATAACATATTGCTCAATGGGGATCATTGAAAAAATATTACATAAAAAATGAAGTTAAGAATGTGATGTCTGGAAAAAATTACTTTTAGATATGCCACTTTGAGCTTTAGAGCAATCAAAAGAACACTTTAAGACATAGGTTCTGAATGAATTTTGCACAGATAAACCTTTAATGAGTGTCGGAATAATTGCATGGCCCGAATTAAATGTTTCATGCTTGATAACACAATTAAAATGTAATTTGGATTATTATAAACCTGTTTAAAGCTAAGTGTGGAAGGCTTAAAAGTAAAAACAAAACCCGGCCTACCAATTTATGTTGGGATAATTGAAACATCTATCTATTAACTTTGAAACTGACACTGTTCTATATATATATATATATTATATATATATATATATATATAAAATAGGCAGAGCCCTGCGTTTGTGGAGATCGCGATAATTCGCGAATGTTAGATATGGCATTTTTTCTTTCAGATGTTCACATTTCAGGTTACCCTGATTGCAAATGTATGCTCAGAATTGTCGCGATAATTCGCGAAATCGGCGTTTTAGCGCGATATTTGCGATTTTAAACGATGTCCGCGATAATCGCGATTTAGTCGCGACTTTCGGCATTCGCGCTAATATTTTGGGATATTGAAAAATAAATTCTTGTGTAATATTTTGTCTTTGTGACTTGTACATACTTTTCCCGGACCAGCTGCCACTAAATCTTACTTTTTTAATAAGTTGACAGCACATGATTTTGCGGACTAGTGTTTTTTACCGTTTTGTCCAAATAAAATGTAATTTTTTGTTTTCACTTCAATATGTTTAGTTTACCTGTTTCAAACATTGTCCTGGAAGTCTAGTTTTAACCCAACAAAGTCACCCTAATCACGAAAGTTTGGTAAAAACCACTTTTTTAACGCTTTTGTCTTAATTCGATAATTTCGTCGCAAAAATAGGATTTTTGTAATTCACCGCTTATTCACCGCTTTTGGGAAACTTAAAAACGAAATTGGGCTTTTATATTCACCATAAAAGCAGGACTCTGATAATAGGTATGATCCTATAACTATACCTATTTTATATATATATATATATAATAGGTATAGTTTTTTATTTATATATATATATATATAATAGGTATGATCCTATAACTATACCTATTATATATATATATATATATATAAAATACAGTACACCTGACCGGGATTCGAACCCACATTTCCCCCGTCGTCGGCAGTTCGGTATATTTCCTTGAAGAAGCCAGTGGCAGCCATGTAAACTATGAACTGTGTTCTTTTCATTTTAAAAGCCATGTTTTGTTTGTTCTTGTAATATATTTCTATATACCTCTCCTGTACCCTCTTCCAAATATAATATACAACAGTTAAATAGGGGACCTGATGGTTTAAGGGTAAGGTGTCAGACTTCTGTGCTATAGGTCCGGGGTTCAATCCTTGTTCCAGGCATAGATTTGTCTGATTGCCAAACCCTTCCTTCCCCTCTGACAAGACGTGTATTAATCACAACTTGTGAATGTGTAGAATGCCAGGCCTCCCCGTGGTTCGGATTCCACGTTAAACTGTAGGTCCTCCATTTCATTTCACAATCACCCTACCATTACACATTAGCGTAAGTGCGTATAACCCGAATGGGTTGTAAGACGCGGTGCTAATAATAATAATAATAATAATAATAATAATAATATAATAATAATAATAATAATAATAGTAATAATAGACAGTTAAATAGCTCTTGGATTAAGAAGTGCAAATTAAAAATATGAATAATTACAAACCATTCTATTTATAGTCATTTATTGGTTATAAAGGTACAGAAATAGTCAATTTATTTTATTTTTTGCCATCACATATGAAAAAGGTTGAAAAATTAAATGTACAATAATTTTCAGCTAGAATATAATCAATTAAAATATTCCATTCATTTATCAATTAATATGTTAGTACAATACATTATTATTATTAATAGCACCGCGTCTTACTACCCGTTCGGGTTATACGCACTTACGCTAATGTGTAATGGTAGGGTGATTGTGAGATGAAATGGAGGACCTACAGTTTAACGTGGAATCCGAACCACGGTGGAGGCCTGGCGTTCCCCACATTCACAAGATGTCATGTCAGAGGTGAAGGAAGGGTTTGGTAATCAGATAAATTTGTGCCGGGACCGAGGATAGAACCCCGGCCACCAGCACAGAAGTCCGACACCTTACCCCTAGACCGCCAGGTCACCGACAGTACAATACAAACAATGGCTTATAAGATTATCTAGTAAACGTATAATGTTTGATTCCTATGTAATAGATAATCTCGAAGTCATTATTATAGTTTCTTGATCAAATAATTAGCAATATTGAAATAAGAAATGTTCAAAAGGTTTAATGAAAGAAAAATAAATTAAATATATTTTAGTTTTAAAAATTAGGTACGGTACTTCCACGAGTCCACGAAAAAAAAAAGTACTTAATAGACTGCACAAACGTTAATAGTCTTATTAATTTGTGATTTAACCTCTAATAATGTTATTTTAATAAAAATTGATGTTTTCATGAAAACGTTAATTTTAAATCTAATCATTCTCTTAAATAGCTGAGACTAGTAAACTTGCAATAGTAAATGATTGCACCAGATTCGTGTATGTTATATTTATTATTATTTTGTTTAAAAATAGGAATGACAAAATTTCAATAAATTCTAGAGCCAGGCCGATATTTTCTTAAGATCTATGAAAACAATATGGATATAATGTATATAAAATTTAATACAATAATAATTCAATAATCACATTATGTTTTATGATAATATAATATTACTCAGACATATTTTAAAAGGGCATTTCTAATTTGTAATTACTGATTAGGTTAATTTATTCCTTAAAGTTCAGCTGTTCAATCATTAAATAATATACGTACACATCGTGTTGATGCATTCACTTTTTCATTTGAATTAAAACTTCACCAACTGGCCTAATAATCATCTCGTGAATCTGAAAATTATAAAAAATAAAATTTGTTATGCATTTTTTGAATCTAAAGAATGTTTAAAATGAAAACTAATTTAAATACCAAAATAATATGTTAACTAAACAATTAGATAAACTTTTAATATACCGTATAATAACATATTGGTTAATTTATCAGAATATAAAAATCAATATTGAACCAGAACAGCATTGTTGGAAAAATTATTGTATAAATTTATCATTTAAGTAAAAATAATAATAAAAAATGTAAACATATATTTTGAGTATTTATTTTGCAACAAGATATTACTTGGAACAAGTCTAATATTTATTTACCTGAACATGGGGTGGAGTTCCCAGTGTATAAATCACTGCGTCTGCAATGTCTTTGGCTTGCAAAACAGCATTTTCCTCGTAGAGAAATTTCTTTATTTCTGGACCATATGCATTTGCAAATTCGGTTACCGTTAGTCCAGGGCTAATACTCTAAACAAATATAATTAGTTAAGACTTAACAAAATAATAATATATATTTCATCAATAAGTAAATGCAAACTCACACGATTTAGATATATGGATGATTTGTTGATATACCTTGAAATACTTCTATAATTTTTTTAGTTTTGAAACAAAATATTTGTGTTGTGTTTCTTAAAAAAAACTAATAAAAATAATAATATACACACCTATTATATCGTAGAAATCACTTATATTTATTTTAAAATATCGAATACAAATTCATATAAAAAGGAAACCAACTTGAAAGAATATTTCGGTTCTTAACTCTCATTTGCCCCCAACTGCACAGTACAAAATTCACAAATACAGGTAACATCCAGGAAAATAGAGAGAAATTAAACATGGAATCGTTCATCACCAGACACACAATACAAGACAAAGAAATAGTTTTATACTATGAGCGTGACTTTGCTACTGAGGCTCGGAGAGTGCTTATAGTAAGTATTCTGATGGTATAGCAGGAGTCGAAATATATTTCAAAACATGTAGCCGCAAAAAAAAAAAATCTGTGATATTTTGTGTCTTAATGTCTTGCTTGATAATAATATGAAAAAGTAATTTTGATAATTTAAAATAGTGTGTAACTGTGAAAATGAGAGTTGGAAATGTGAACAACATAATAAATAAATATAGAAGTTTTTTGTTTATATTAAGGCTTAGTCTAACTATTTTTTCATGATGGTTTTCCTCTCTATCGTATAAATTACACTTTTATGTTTAAAATTAAGAGGGATAGCTAGCACACTTGACTTAGTGATACTGAAGTAGAGAATTAGATAAAACACACACACAATAAAAGCACAAACACCATTTTAAGAACAAGCTTTCACTGTCACAGACAGTTTCATCAGGTCAAAAGAGTAGACTGGTGCTCTTGGTTGAACTGCAAGGTTGACTGTCCACAGCGACTGTTTTTCAGTTATTATATCACTGTATGGATGGCAGTATTTGGATTATGTAGATAGATAAATTAAAAGTGGTGTTATTTTAGTATAAGATTATTGTGACATCGAAAAAAATTAAATTACATTATTGTCAGTGTTTTTACACTGTTTTCTTAAATAACCACCATTTGGATAAATGATGAAAGCTCTTCCTCACATTTTTGTCATTCATCCTCTATCTCCTGTCCTACCCCTGTCCTTCCTATAAAAATAATAATAATATAAGGTCTAGATACAATTTAAAGTGTGTGAAATATTTTAGCTAGGGTTTTGTGAGCAAACAAACCGTGACTTTTGTCTTTGAGCCAAGTTGCATCCAATTCTCTTCTTAACCCCTCAGTCAAGACAGTGACTATGTGTTTGGAGGCGTGGTACATGGTCACAGGACGCCCACCAGGTAGCCAGTGACCCAATACACTACATGTAAAAATGTCTGAATAAAATAAAAACATCAAAATACTTAATTGTACTATGCGCGTACTCAGCTAAAAATTTTTTGGTAGGAATATTTCACATACATGCCTTAGTAAACGAAGGGATTATATCATAGCATACAGCTTACAAACTAGTTTAATTCATATTCTGAAAATTGAAAAATGACACCTGGACATGGTAATCGAACCCGGAAACATTTGGCTTAGTACGCTAATGTTCTAACCACTGATCTATCCAGGAATCGTACCGTTCCCAGAGTCATTCTTCACTCATATTTTAAGGCATAGTATATGACGGACGTGTGGAAATTACGGGACGATTCTTGGATAGCTCAGTGGTAAGAGCATTGCTGTACTAACCAAAAGTCCCGGGTTCAATTCCCGTGTCCAGGTGTCATTTTTAAATTTTCAGAATATGATATCTTGATGGAGAATTCCTCAATAAAAAGCATATATAATAGCTTCGGCTATTTGAGTCTAGTTTAATTCAATTATATAAATAGGAATTATATCCAAAAATAAAGTAACGTATTCACCAAAAGTTCAGTTGAAACACATTACAAGGTATTATTATTTAGAACTAAGATATCAATGTCTAGCTTGTCCATGGATTTAATGGCCGTATTTCTCAGGTATGGATGTATTTTAAACGATTAAACTAAGTGTAATTGTATCTCAATCAAATTTACTAAATGCATAGTAGGCTTTCAGCCCTAGCGTTGGTCTACCATAATTGTTGTTTTTAATGTATTTCATTTCTGAAGTCTATAGACCTAACACCATTTACGTGCATTATTGTCATTTATGTTATTTGTTCCTTTTGCATGTTCTTTTCTAAATGTCCTATTGTTCTTTAACTTCCTTCTCCTCCTTTTTTTTTTTGTGTACTTTGGTTTCCTTCTTTAGAAAGTTGCGTTGCAAATTCACACTCTCTGATGATGAGTACCAATGGAATGAGACCTAGGTTGAGGGCTTGGGTAGAAAAAAAAAAATCCAAAAGGCAGCCATTATTCCTCTGTCAAGTAACATGTGAACTGTGTTCTTCTTTCAATTATAAAAGCCATATTTTGTTTGTTCCCTTTTTATGTGTTTCCATCCCACTTTTCTGTATGTCCTTGGGGTGACCTGGTGGTCTAGGGGTAAGGTGTCAGACTTCTGTGCTGGCGGCCGGGGTTCATCCTCGGTCCCGGTACAGATTTATCTGATTACCAAGACCCTTCCTTCACCTCAGACAAGAGTGTATTAATCACAACTTGTGAATGTGGGAGTGCCAGGCCTCACCGTGGTTCGGATTCCATGTTAAACTGTAGGTCCTTCATTTCATCTCACAATCACCCTACCATTACACATTAGCGTAAGTGCGTATAACCCGAATGGGTAGTAAGACGCGGTGCTAATAATAAAATAATAATAATAATAATAAATAATATTAAAAGCATAAAATCAAAAATCATTGTTTGTTATATTTCATGTCGAGCTCATAAACCTCATAAATTAAATACTTTTTTGAGAGATTTTGATACAATAACTTTAAATCCATTTTATGTGTTTTAGTAAAATTTATTAAGTAAGATCCATTAACACGAACAATAATATTTCAAATTATTTTCAAATTCATTTACCCACTCCACAACTAAAAATAATGCTTTAATATCAGAACAAACTATTTATAAATTTGTGTAGCTTAATCATCGCTCTTCTTCCCAGCATTTTCTAATAATAAAAAAACTGAGGAGTTCACTAAAATATATCAGAGAACAGGTGATACCTGTTGATATGAATGATGTGTCCATCGTTCACCCCTCGCTCCTTCATCGACTTGAGAGCTTCTCTCGTGAAGATACTGAGAGCTTTCACGTTCAATTCAAGGACACGCCAACTAATGTCACCAACGTCTGAAATAAAGGACAACAATATATAATTAGTGCACAGAAAATAATTGCGGAAATATAATTAACCTGTACCAATCGCAAATAATAAGTTGAACTTTTGAACTAATATATTAAAGATGTTCTTAAGCCGCGTCTCCTATCACACACTTGACCAATCTTGACATTGATAATCAGCCAGGGGTGCACACACGAGGGGGCGGGAGGTCCAGAGGGTCCGGACTCTCCCCTGGTGAACATGAAGTAGCCTATAAATAAAATATTAAATAAAAAGCAATGATTTATCAATGTTAAATCACATTAGTGATTAAAGTCGTGGTTTAAAAAAGCCCAATATCTCAAATATATCAATACAGTATGTATATTTGTAGCCTCTTTAAGTATCTATCAATATAATTAACATCGCGTCTTACTACCCGTTCAGGTTATACGCACTTACGCTAATGTGTAATGGTATGGTGATTGTGAGATGAAATAGAGTACCTACAGTTTAACGTGGAATCCGAACCACGGTAGAAGCCTGGCATTCCACACATTCACAAGTTGTGATTAATTAATTTTTCAGAGGTGAAGGAAGGGTCTGGCAAGCAGATAAATCTGTGCTGGGACCGTGGATTGAACCCAGGACTCCCTGCACGGAAGTTTGACACCCTAACCCTAGGCCATCAGGTTACCCATCTCATTAAGTAATTTGTTTAAAGTATTAGTCTTATATGAGTAATGGATTGGATTGACTATTGACTTGTAATTTCTTTACTTTGGACCCCCTTAGGAAGAATTTGTATGTGCGCCCCTGTATTCAGCTATGATCAAATAAATCAATAACTTAAACAAAACAACATTTTTAATTATAAATAAGAATAAACTCAGCGAAAAGTGTAAAAAGGAAAAAGATTTTATTTGATATTTAAAATTATATCTTCAATCATATCGGTTTGCATGAATTTGAATGAACTTGTTTTAAGTGTTTTAATTATTGTTTTACACATGCACATTAATAAATTGGCTCGTAGAGAAGTGGTTAATCAATGTGTTTTAAATTAATGGATGTCTTGTTTACAGAAAGACCATCAATGGGCTAAGATTTATTTAAAATAAGTAAACAATTTTATCTTTTTAGCTATGGTTGTAAAAACGAAGTAAACTAATAATACACAGAATGCCATATTTACATACAACATAGCCAGGATGTGGTGAAATCTGCAACATAAACTATTCAAATTATGTATTTCACACAGAGATATATTTGTTTTAATCGACACAAATTGGGGTTACAAATGCGTGGACTAGTAGACCTGGTATCACAGACTGTTTCGTTTGCCCTCAGCCCTTGATAGCTTCTCATACACCAATTACGTCCATTAGTTTGAAAGTTACAAGGGAAACTCAGGGACCAAGAGTGAGCGAAAGACCCTATAGTTATGTGCCTTCAGATGCAATGGTTCAAATATTGTCACAGTAACATGTATGGTTGATTAGTTCAGTCTATGGACAAAGCTAAATATGTGGGGTTTTTTTAGTAATAATAATTATAATGGATACATATTCTTACTACTCAATGTCTCAGCAGTTCCTAAACCAGCATTGTTGATAAGAATATGCACGCCACCGAGGTTTTTTTTAATCCAATCGAAAGCAGCCAAAATGTCTTCCTCTTTGGAAGCATCTGCCTTCAAAGCATATAGTTTTCCAGGAGTGTTATTTAGACCAGCTGCCAGTTCCTTAGCAAATAAAACAGTGTTTTTAAACAAAGCACACTTAATTTTATTAATGTTAAGGAAGATAAATATGAGAGCACTGAGAATCATTGCAAACGTTTAGAAATAAAGATTATTTATGAAGGGATTTAATGTTTTAAAATATTTTTTTACCAAAATGTAGGTGAAACTTTTAACCAATTAAATAGTTAAATTTTAAGTCTAAAGTGTTTAAAAAAAAGTTTGATAATCTACCATATAAAACAATCCCGCCTTATCTTAAGATGTTCTGTTTTAGCCCTTTCAAAATAGGACTTTAATGTGTTTGTAAAGATAATAGTAGAATATTGACATTTTGATTATAAAAAAGAAGAAGAAAAAATCATATATGAGTTTGCTAATGTGTAATATCCCAAAATAGTTTAACGAGAAAGAATTGAATAGGAACCTAATAGAGCAATTGATCAAAATGGTGTGTCACACATGATTTTAGTGGAAGATGTTTCGGGATATTGATATTTAAAAAAAAAGTTGACAAACGAAAGAATCTCTTTGTCATTTTGGGATAAGATAGGGTTTTACAGAGAGTACCATGCATAAGATGGTAGAGGAAGAAAGATTGGAGTGGTATGGGAATGTAGTGTGGATGGAAAAGGAAAGAATATACCAAAACGAATTATTGGGAAGTATGCATAAGAAAGTCCGCCATGGAGACCAAGAAAGAGATGTGAGAATCAAATAGCCGATAGTTATACAAATGGACGCGATTAAAGGAGGAAAGAATGGTGGAAAGGTAGAGGAAGATGGGGCATTTTACTAAATTGACCCAGTTACAGGCTGAAAAAGTGGTTGATGAAGATAGTGATGGTGATGATGATGGTGATGATGGTGGTGGCAACTAAATTGAGATTTAAAATAATATTTGTACCGTGATGTGATAGTTACCAGTTGGCCTACATTCATTTAATTATTTGCATTCTTCAGTGATTTAGATAAGTTTTGTTTTAATTTTATAAATATATATATAGTTTTTTAACAATGTTAATTTTGATATTAATAGGAACTTGCTGTTTTTGTGTGTAGGCCTATTGACGATAAAACATAATAGGTTCACTTTTATAATATGAAAAAGAAAAGGTTTTAAAATCACACCCTCTTTGTGAATTATTCCTGTCAATATTTGAATCTATGTAGTTTTGGCGAGTTGTTGGTAAGTTGTATTTAAAAGTAATATTTATTGTTTTTAAAATACGTCAACCAATTTTCCGTATATTTTTGCAATGTGGCATGGTACATAAAATATTGAAATATTTAACCATGACAAAGAAAAATAGTATTTTATTAGACTGATGAAGCGTACCACCAACAAAATAAAACAACTACTCACACTACTCACCTCTACTTTTTCAACCCTCCTGGCCAGTCCTACGACCTTGACTCCATGTCTGACAAGTTCCTCAACAATCGCAGCTCCTATCCCCACGCTGGCTCCCGTCACAAGAGCTACTTTACCCGACCAACGTTCCATGACAAGCTTCTAGAAACAATCCTTCCAAAAGATTCGTAGCTCACAGCTTGTTCTTATTTGGTTGACCCTGGTAATTGTTGACGCGGCTGAGAGACACTCATATACTTGTTCCCTTGCGTTAGATAACTAGTGAAGTGGAATACCACAACACAACGCTCTCGTTGGTTATGTTAAACAAAGTATAGTTATCACTTTATCTCAACAGAATATATGTAATTTTGACAAGATGAACTAAACACGCGATTAAACATTGAACAATCAAACTGGACGCAATCATTGATCAAATAAGCAAGGATTGCGAAACCAATTGGGCTGGGCACCAAACATCGAGTTTGAAGGTTCGATGTTTCACCATAGCTATTTGTTGGTCTATGACAGTGTTTCTCAATTATTTACCAATAGCCAAGCACTTTATAAACGTTCGATGCATGCGTGGACCACTTGGCACGCCACAGTTTGATAACCACTGGTCTATGATTTTTAACGATCAATGTTTTGTTCTCGACACTATTTATTTATTATTTATTATTATTATTATTATTATTATTATTATATTATTTTTGTGTTTATCTTTTTTTAATGTGCTATTTTAAATTAATTATGTGTTTGATGGATACAATTTGACATAATTGATAAAGAAATTGCATACTCATTTGTTATAAAGGCACTTCATTTACAGTTATTTGACGGTTTTGAGAAAATCACAACAAATTAAATTCATAAAACATTGAGTTTGTTAGTTCTATAGAAACGATGTTATGTCCTTAAACACACAGTTTTCTGTTGGTAGAAACGATAGTGGCGTTGCTTAACTAACTTTCTTTTTTATGGATTGTTTCCTTTAGGATACTAACATTGAATTTGCCATATTTTTTATAGATTTTTATGGAAAATAAAATAAGATATAGTGCCACTTTGTATAGATTTTTTCAGCCATCATCTTGGAAAAATAGCCATTATCTTGAAAACCAATCATTACATAAAAATATGTGTCAATATAAAAGTTTACAAGGAGAAAATTCCCTACAAAAACTTTAAGACAGTTTTTTTTATTATAAATTTAATAGTTTTCATACCAAAACACAATGAGTTATTGGTACGGAACATTACAGTTGCGTTTGCTATTATGCTCACTTTATTTGAATGATAAATCCTATATATTACTTAATCAGTTCAACACCAAGAGAAGAATTACCATCAAGGTTATTAATTAAAAAAATAGTATTAGTAGCACACTATTTTGCTATACCTATATCTACGATAAAGAATAATTAAGGTGATTTACAAAACAAAAGTACATAAAAGGCTCAATCAATGTCACGGCCGGTAAAATACAAATTTTCTGTTGTTACATCCGCCGGACTAAAGATACAGAATATGAGCTTGACCACTATCCCCAGATAAATCTGCCCGCCTTAGTTGTTAATCCAGGGTTTCTTTTGTGGGAGTGGTTATTTTATATATATATTCCTAGTGCTCTTCACTTTTAATTGACAAAAATGCTACTTTGTCTCAGCAAAATCATGGTGATTGCTTATTTTATCATAAAATAATAACACAAATCTTTCAGTGGCTACTTTATTCCTAGGTTCCAGCGTCTAATCAGATTCATAGTCAGTTGCAAAAATCAAACATGATATGTTGACGGTACCATGTGAAAAGCCATTGGATCATTGTCATTTGAAATGGCTTTGTCAATAACTTCATGCACATATTTATCTGATTGCTAAACCCTTACCTTCACCTCTGACAAAACGTGTATTAACACCAACTTGTGAATGTGTGGAATGCCAGGTCTCCACCGAGGTTTGGATCTCAAAAGTAATTTACTTCACTGAATAATGCACGCCACCTATCCCTATTTTGAGCTAGCTCTATCTAGTCCTCACCTTACCCCCACCTCCACGACATACATTCTAATATTATTCTCCCATCTGCCTCTAGGTCTTTCCAATGTTTCTTTCCTTTGGATTTGCCAGTCAATACTTTTAATGTAGTTCTAGATTCTCATATTCGTGCTGCATTTCTTGCCCACTTTAATCTACAATAGTTGATTATCCCAACAATACCTTGTGTTGAGTACAGGTTATGTACCTCAACATTATATAACCTCCTCACTCCCCAGTTTCTTAATTTTTTTTTTTTTTTTTTTTTTTTTTTTGCCAAAATTGTATCTCATTATTTTGATAAGCATCAAGGCCGGGAGTATGAGCTGTCAATTTTACCCTTCAATCTCGTTGGGATAACTTTTCTTTATAGAAAATAAATCAATTGAACAACACGTTAATCTTATATTTTACAAAGATCAGATGGCTTGAATAATAATGTTTGAATGGGTGTTTGCTGTTATTTGCTGTAATATATTATTTATCTGATTTGATTGCGAATCAATTTTAGAAGAAATTTTCACATCACCTGGCAAGTCTTTGTAACTTTGTACTATTAAACGTGTCTCTACATGCTTTATTCCAACTAGCCTGTCACATTACAAGTGATTTTGCAACATCCTCTACGGCATAAAGACGTGAAACACTAAAAGGCAGTTGATCAAGTTCACTTAATTCTTCTACACCTCTAGCTGCTGTGTAGTATCCTACCACAGTGTATTTACGTTTTTTGTTCCCAGGACATGTATAAGGAAGCTCAACATCTGTTTGTGAGTATATAGATAAATCACAATTCGTCTCCCCCCAAACACTTACTATGGGAATTTTCATGAGACACTAAAATGAATTTTTTTATTGTCTATTTTTAATTTTTGTACGATCTCATATTATAATCTCAAACATAAGAGAAAATATAAATATTAAAAATGCATACAGAATAAACTGAAGGGAAAGTCTTCAAACTTAGAGTGGTAGTCATACTTCAAACAATTCACGGCTAGAATAAGTAAAAAGAGTTGGGATTACAAAGAAACTTATAATAACATATTTTGTAGACACTGTTTTCTTCTTAATTATTTATTTTATCAAATAACTTCATATAATACGCTTTTGTAAGATAATCGCAACAAACCGTTTTGGAGTTGTTGCAAGGTACTAGATGTGTAGCTGACGGAGAGTACCATCAATGTACCAGGCGTAGATCAGGCCGAGGGTACCAACAAAGTACCTGGTGTAGAAGGGTCGGAGTGTACCAGCTATGAACCATCTGTAGACCAAATTTGGTTGGACTAGCAATTTATCAGCAGTGGAAGACAGTAAGGAATCGAGTCAGATGCGGTGGGGGCTAGCTACGGTTGGCCCAAGGATCCCGTCCACTGGACGCCATATTGTCCGACTAGGGCAGCGACTGTCGGCCGCGGAGCAAGAGGACTTGGCGAAAAATGGATCAACCGTACTGTACTTAGTCTAATTACGATGGTCCTTCCTCCAGTCTTGAATGTTGACTCGTCACTGCTATTCCTTTCGATCTATATCGGAAGGCCCCAGTGCGGGACTAAAAAGGTGAGTACTGAGTAGAGAGGTGGGTGGAGAATTGAGCCATCCCACCTCAGGAAGACCGCGAATGCGCGACCAGCCACGAAAGAGAGAGGGGACAAAAAAAACTTAAGAAGGTCGAAAATTACGACTGTTCCATGGAAGGCTAATTTAGGATATAAATCAATTTGAGGCACGTTGAAGATCAAGGAAGATAATAATCAGCGAGGTTGAACATGGGGCCTCCAAAAGGAGCTAAGTTTAATGAATATTAGATATTTCTTTAGGAAGTTACGTAACCATTCACTTGTGTGAGATAATGTTAATTAGCTCGGCACAACACAATCAACCTTCATCTATATGCTTCGTCACTAAATCTACACTAATCTTTTAAACATATCCAAACAAAGGTAAAACGCTTTTTTTTTTACTTTGATCTATTGGATTCCTTTTAAAACCGCACTCCTGCAGCATTCATTCATTACGAACTCTGTTCATACGTCTTTTCCCTCATATATTTCTTAGAATATCTCACTCCAACCACATTCACGTTGCTTTTGTGTTTATCTTGACACACCCACAATTCACATCCATAGAAAAATGTTGGCATCATCACAGTTTAAAGTGTTTTTGAAGTGGTTTTAAACACTTAGATTATAACAATCAACCAAATATCAACGTATATGTATTTATAAGTTCCACCCTAGTTAGGTGACAAAAAAAATTAGCTCCATTAACTATGGCAATCATTGAAGTATTAAAATTCCATAAAATAACCCATATCTGGAATACATGATAATATTTACGTGAGAAGTTTGGAAAATATTATATTTGTGTATTGATCCTATGTTTGGAAGAATATACCAATAATAAAATAAATATAATTTTCCTAAGGTGGAAATGTAGGGGACGCGAGATAAAGTCGGTGTTTTTGTATTTCTAATGCAAAACTTTTTTTGTCCAAAATAAATCAAATATTTCTTCAGTAAAAACATCGAATATATTTTCTACACATGGAGATATCAACACTTCTTTAATACCTGTTCTGAACGTAGTGGCATTAAATGATAAACATTTTAAATTAAGTGAAAATAATGCATTTTATTATAATACACCCTTGACAGATATTTAAGGACTGTTTAAATCACCATGTGAATAAAATTAGGTTCTATGTTAGTACTGAAGCAATATTTTATTTATTTTGGTCTAAAAATAGTTTTGATTTTAAAAACTGGATAAAAACATTATTTTCCTGTGTTCCCTACATCCCCCCTTAAAACTGGAATTCCAAACTTACAGCCCTACATGATTGTTAGCCCAAGGACCTTTTGAATATCCAACACACAATATGGTTCGATTATTTCTTTTATAAATGGGTGTAGAAATACTCATTTGGAAATGCAATATTTATAGACTAGACATGTGTGGTTGTATACCAGTTTTGTACTCTTCCTCAAAGTTATTGAATGTTTGCACCCAATGTGTGAAATGTATGGAAACACATATGTGTAAGTGGATTTTGGTCGGAAGAAGAGTTAAGAAAATGTAAATATATTTATTTACGGCCAACATTGATAACATTTTTCTATATTATTAATTGTGTTATTTTATACGTATCTATTAATAATTTTTATCAAACGTGACAACGGCAGATGACATGACTTGATGTATGAATAATATTTTAAATAAATAGTAACTTTAGTAAATACCAGACACTGTTGTTCCTAAGAATATAATTTGTTTTCACACAAAAAAAAAGGAACCAAAAAAGCCACGCGACCTTGACTTACGGATACACGTTTATAAATTTTATTATTATATAAATGACTATGCTAAAATATTAGCCTTGCATTCAAACCATTGTTGAGAATATATGGTTTTAAACTATTGATAAAAAATATAGTGTTTTGGTTTTAAACTATTGATAAAAAAATATAGTGTTTCTTATTGTTCTATTAAAATGCTTATACATTTCCTTTTTTAGTAATAAGGCACTAACCTGGAATTATTTTGGCTTAAGACAATGACAACATTTATTTTTTGGATTGTGGCCTCCTCAATGGTTTTAATTCCAAGGTGACCCTTTTGTTCAAACGAGTTTGACACCACGCCTCGATAAAACCGTTAAGTAGCCATGGATTAATCCATATAAAATAATTAATAGTCATAATAATAAATAATAAACCATTGTTTTTATAACCATTTCAAGCATCAGTTCTTAAACTTGAAAGATAGAGATATAAAAATAGTCGGGCTATAATTATTTTTTGTTTGTCATCAAATCGATAAAGGCTAGTAATAACGTTCACTTAAAATAGAAACAAATATTCATATATTTTATTTATTTATAAAATGTGTTGGTACAATACAAACAATTGGGGTATAGTGTAAAAAGACAATTTTCATAAACTTAAATATATATACTTAATGCAAATTGTTTATGAATCTTATATAAAAGTTACCTTGATGCCATTACTATAATCAATTAGACAACTAATTACCAATATTACAACCAGAAATGTTAAAAAGGTTTGATGAGAGTAGTATAGAACTTATGATATACATCTTCGTTTTGATATCTTATTTTATTTTAATACAATTTGACAGTATGTAAGAAAACGTGTTATTGAATTCAATTTGATGTTCCCTGGTCTAAATTAGTATGGCATATTTACTGTTTCATTTAAAACTTCTCACCTACTGGCTTTATAATGATTTCGTGAATCTGAAAAATAAGAAAGAATAGTTACAAATTTATTATCTTCTGAATCTGGAGAAAATTTAAAAGCAATTTTTAACCAGCACCATTTAAAAAGTTATAGTTCTTATAAATATAATTTTTATATAATATTTTTAATATATATTTTCAAAGAATAATCTACATTTTTAGATAGAAAATAATTTTTAAACTAACTTAAGCCCAACTTAAAAAAAAAATTGTGTGTGTGAAAATTTGTTAATTTTAGCATTTTCACACACAACTGGAGATTCAAATTATTTGAGGAAAGTCAAATTGTTATAAAAACTTTTATTTTAAAGTGGCAGGGTACTTTGTATCTTATAATCAAATTTATTAAAAGACGCTGAAATACTTAGTTACACATTATAGTTGTCAAGTATTTTGTTAGAAAAAATATATATTTTTGATTTCTTTCAATTGGAGTGTTTACTTTTTATAATAATAACCCAAACACGCCTGTGAAGTCAATTTTCTTATCTTACTAGAGATAATAAATTATTCCAAGAAGTGTTTTAAATATTGAAACAAACCTTAGATTAGACACTTAATTATTGAAGTTTATTAAGTTGTTGTTTTTTTACCTGCACGTGGGGTGGAGTTCCTAGTGTATAAACCACTGCGTCTGCAATGTCCTTGGCTTGTAAAGTAGGGTTTTCTGCGTAGAGCCGTTTCTTTCTTTCTTCGCCATATAAGTTCATAAACTCTGTCACTGTAACTCCAGGGCTAACACTCTGAACAGAAAATATATTAACTGGTTAACAATTTACCCAAATATAATGTATTATTAGAACCTATGGGTAAACTAATCTCAATTCAGGTATCTTAGACCTTCAGTTGATTTGAAAAAGGGCATTTAAATATCAGTTCAGTTTTTAGTAGTTAAATTTAAATAATATGTTACCATCACTTTATACTACCCAAACTCAAAAGAATTATAAAATATTTTTAGAAAAGATTAAAAGGCAACTAGTTTTTTAATCATAAACCAGGTGAAACATAACGAATTTCCTGTTAAACTGAGAGAAGTGTGCTCTGCGTATGCGTATAAATTAGTTTCTGCAGCGATACCGGCTTGTAAGTTCAGTGTGCCACGAAGACTCACAATAAAAAATGTAACCAAAGAAAAGTTTGAGAATAATTGCTTAAATGGGGACAACCCCATTTTAGCCGTTTTAAAGTTAATTGATCCTTGTGAGGAATATATTATTTTGGGTTTGGAAGTTATGATTAAAACTTAAATATTTTTTTAAAATATTCACACTGAATTTATAAAACTTATGAAGTTTATGAGATATTTTAAATCAATTATAATATTTTATTTAATAATCAAAATAAAATGATTGTAAACAAAAATATGGTTTGAAAAAGATTTTGATATTATATAACTTATTTCGATTTTAATTAAAAATAATAATGTTTTATTAATGTATAGTATTTGAAAACTATAACAGTGTAATAAACAAAGGATAGTCCATTATAAAAGTATTTATGGTGGTAAATGTGACTTTGAACACACCGTGACTTTTATCTTTGAGCCAAGTTGCACCAATTCTCTTCTTAACCCCTCCGTCAAGACTATGACTGCGTGTTAGAGGCGTGGTACATGGACACATTTCTTCCAGTAGGTAAAGAATGACCTAAAGTACTAGCCAACAAATACACGGAATAATTAACACATAAATAATTCATGGGGGGGAAAAAAATGCACTTAAGATAATGCTTGGTCCATAAAAAAAATACGTATTATATTCTCTTGAAATAAATAGTTTTATGTGGTTTTATTCCCTCCCTGCTTAGCGTCCGTGATCTTCACTTATTTGCACTAATAAGTTAGGAATGGGAAATCTAGATTTTAAAGGAATTGGTACCCCTTTCACGTGGAGTTAGGAACCATATATAAAAACCTCTGTACACTTGACTCAACGCCTACATCCCTGGAAAGCAGGACAATACAAATGGACACCTTGGTTCACGTGTCATGAGTATTTTTTATGTTAATTTTAAAAATAGAAAATTAATCCATGTTTTGAGCTTGCAAGTGATCTATACAGACTAAGAGACCACCGCTATCAGCGATAATAGTACCAACATTCATAGATAGAGGGTTCACGCTGTCAGCACAATGAGCTATACGGCCGTTAATCTCAGTTTTCTAAACAAGAGCTGCACTTATTTGTTCAAGTAACGCCTCATGTGTCCTCACGAGGGTTAGTTTGACCCCGTACCAGACCCACTGATTCGAAGATAAATTTTGGAAGCGTCGGGTATTGAACCCGATCTTCTGTATCTGTAGCCAGGAACTTTGACCCTAGACCACAGAGGCAGTCAATTTAAAAAATAATTATTTCAATAATACGCCAAATTAAATTTAACTAAGGAATGTTTTGTCATTAAAATTTGTGATCAATTCTTTTTTTTTGTTTATATTCATTAGAATGATGCCTTACTACAGCTAAGAGAAATTTAACTGCATTCTTCCGTCTCAGAATGATTCTAGATGGTCTGTACTCTAGACAATGTGAGCACTTCACTTGTCTAACAAGGTGTGTTTTGGAGAACATAAGGCTCCATTCATCGATTATTTAAATGTTTCAAGTTCGTGCCGAATGTTTTTAGAGAAATATAGTTTCAACCGAACACTGAACGGTTAAAAGGGAGTTTAGATTACAGTGCATTTTCAACGGGAAAAGGGGAAAACGAGTAAAGAGAGAGGGCTACATGGGCGGGAAGGTGTTGGGTGCATTGGAAGAAGAAGGTTAATAGTATGGGAAGAATGTAAAATGGGGTTTTAGTTATTGAAAAGAGATGACGAGATTAGCTGTAACGGTGGCTGATCTATGGACCCGCACCCCACAACCCCTTGAGTTAGATGGGCGCTGGAGATTTGGAGAGGTATTTGGAGGCGTAATGTTAAGAGGGTTTGTAGGGGCGGTAATTTTTAGAAGAAACAGGAAAAAGATGGAAAAGGTACAACTAAATAATATCACGTTTAGAATGGGATACTTAGATCTACTTTTCCAATAAGAGCTTTATTTCCCAAATCCTGTACATTCTGTGTTTTTTTTTCTGTTGAACTGATGTTTATGTATACATGATCGTGAAGCTTCAGGAAACATTTCTAACCTAAAATAAAAATCAGCTGGTAATATATTCTTGTTAAAAATAGTTTTTTTAGGATGATGTTTGTAGTAGATCTGTTATTCGGGGCTGCTTGTAAAATAAGAGTTTTTTTTTACACCGCCATCTTTATTAATTTTATTGTCTTGTAAATTGAGCAGATATAATAATTTGTGTATGGGAATATAAATATCTGTGTGTGGGAGGAGGCGGGAGATGTTTTAAGCACTGAAGGGGCAAAACCAAACCAACTTCGCCACCGGATGGAGAGGGTGTCTTAAGAGGAAATAAGGATTGGGGTTAGAGTGTTTTCGAAAGAAAGAGGGAGGGGATTAGATAATTGGAGAGGAAAACCAGGGCTACATGAGCAAAGAATAATACCAAGGAAATATAACAAATAACAGTTGTTACCTGTTGATGTGAATAATGTGTCCATCGTTCACCGTTCTTTCCTTCATCGATTTGAGAGCTTCTCTCGTGAATATGCTGAGAGCTTTCACATTTACGTCAAGGACGTGCCAACTGCCATTGCCAGTGTCTTAAATAATAACACATATTCATTACACATAGCACTACGAATAATTGTGGGCGTGCAATTATCTGTATAAAACCCCATTAAATAGTGGATTCATTTTGGCTTTATCCTTTTCTAGCAGCTAATAAGTTACTAACAGGGGCGGCTCCAAGCTAAAATTAGTAGGGGTACTGGAAGCGCCTTTAGTCTTACTGTTAAATAAAAGAACCGAAAAAAAATTAATAAAATAAAATAATTGAAGGCAAAATAATAATCTAATTCTACACTTTATCACATTCAAGAATATGGTACACGGTTTTAAGCATAACACACGCCAAGTACAAAAAAACTTCCTTCCACCATCATGCCAGAGCCGGCACTGCGAGAGCAACAGTTGTATCTCTATCTGGCAGTCCCGCCTTCCTCCCACTTCCTCTCCTATGTGCGCATGCGCACAACAGTCAAACACCACATCGCTGGCACTTTTGAAGCGCACAGTTCCATAAAAATATTTTTTTATCTTTTTCATAAACTGGGGGATGGCTACTGAAGTACTGACATTAAGCTTAAGGAATATATATTATACCACGAAATTAAAGAAAGACTTAAAGAAAAAAGGACTCATTATATTAAATGTTATCGCTAATATCAAGTGTAAATAGGGGGTCCTGCAGTTCCGCGGTGCCTATACACGAGCCGCCACTGGTTACAAAAGCCCAGTTATGACGCGTCAAATTATTCAATGCTACCACTGGTAGACGATTAAATAAATTTAAAAATGTGTCAACATGGTAGTTAATTCATACAATAGTAATATAGTCTGATTCAATCTTGACTTATCAATCTTCACATGAGACGCATAGGGTCAAGCGTTTAAACTAACGAGTATGAATACAAAACCTGTTGGTAGGTCTGTGATGATGTGTGAAATTTTTCAATGCCAAAGATGGCGCGAGGGAAAGAAGGTTTGTCACCACCTGATGTGTGGTTCCTTTGGGGACTACGGGTGTGACTGAGATGCTGAGCACAATATATATTCATACAGTCAATTCACCGTAAGAGTGGTGGTAACTGACAGCTATCTGAAGAATTTTATTGCAAACCTGTTTTTGAAAGTCACTAATGTTTACATATGTAGAAATAGCTATTATGTTCTTAATAACGCTATATTTTCTATCAAAAGTACTAACATACGCTTCTAATAGTAATTTAATAAGGATTAATTTTGAATTTGTTTTTTTGTAGCTAATTGAAAGAACACAAAATATGAATAAAACTATTGTGTCTTATGTTTCCTGGTTGTGGAAACAAGAGATATTATATTAGGTTTATCAGAAACTATTTGGATGGTTAGATGTCAATTATAGATGCTATTTTAAGTGGTCTTCCCAACGCAATATTTTAAAATTGAATGCGTCTAAAAGCTATTTTTAGTTTGATACGAAATAATTTTTCAGCTTAATATCGAGAATATCAGAGGGGATTTAAAAAAATCTAGAGGGAGGATATTTTATTCAAGTGGAGGGGGATTATTTCCAGAGGAATATATGACCCTTATTCCGACCCCACTTATCGATTTAGATAAGTACAAGGGAGGCAAACATATGACACACGGGAGCGTTTAAACACAGCCCCACAAGTGTTTTAATCCATGTATTTGGATGATAAATATTCCACATAAAAATTAACA